>JAPQWS010000137.1:0-2839166 GCA_028651295.1 Catharanthus roseus | reverse complement strand
CTATCTACCTCGAATAATGACAAAAAAAGGACTAATAATACTAATGAGATTAAAGGATTACTTTTTCAAATTTATCGCTAGTAAATTTAAATCTATGTACTAACCATCACGTTTTCCCTAAAAAAATACCCATTGAATGTAAACTGCAATCTGAATAAAATGAGATCTTAACATTAAAAACTCGTTTTCCTTCATCAAATGGAAATCTGACTTTTGAAAAAAAGGGAAGGGCAAGCTGGGGAAGACAATAGCATAGTATTCCAATTCCTGGCTATTGTATTGTACGTACAGAAGCATTCCCCAAAATAGTTTAACAAACACTACTTCATTTTCCTCCATCTGCCCGGTCGAATCTAGGAACTAACAAGGTATTCACTTCTTCCCCTTTTAGACAAAGCCATCAAGGTATATTCTCAAGCTTCTTGCTCAGGTTTTGGCTCTGATTTAATGATAAAGCTTCTGGCCTGATCATCTGTAAACTCACTGCGGAGAGAAGGCAAAAATAGATGGAAAACGATAAGCATTCAGTTTCCAGAAAAACAAGTAAATGGAGTTGAACAGAGTACAAAGATAAGCAAACCTGTCTTCAGCTTCTTTCTTGGTGATTAGGGTGACATTGTGAGTTGCCAGAGATTCGCAGAAACTCTGATGGCCTTTTTCCTTGCAGAATTTGTAGATATGATGTAGGAAATCGTTGAACTGTTTTGGCTCCTGCGTAGGGAAAAATAGAAAACATTGGTATAAAATCTTTTTCTATTTTAATTAAGGATAACAGTAGAAGACACAAATACATATAGAAGCAATGTACTAAGAATCATTGGGTATTAGCAAAGGATGGTACAGGGCAAAGAAGAAGGGGGAAAAGATGGATCCCTAACCGCTCGCATGTGCATCATGCTACCACTAGCTCTAGCATTAACTGCGCATCTAAAGCCATAGTAAATGAAAAAAAAAAATTCATGCCTTGATCTATCTAACAATAATAATAGAAGATTTACGTGGTCTGCGTCGCAGGATCTTAGTTATTGGGATCACTATGCATACCACCAAAATAGCAATATAGTCATGCATCTAGACAGACAGTAGGAAACCATCAATTCACATGCAAGACATTGAGAGTGGAAAAAAAGGAGAAGAGGATTTGCTTCATGTATCGATCTAATCCACACACACGCACAGATATAGAATTATTTGCTCATATGCATAGACACTGGGAGGAGAGGGGGGAGACTGGAGAGAGTGAAAGAGAGACCTGCTCAAGGATGCAGCCCTTACGGAGAGCCACTACACATTCCAGTGCTTTCTGAGAAGTATCCCCTTCACCCAACTTTTCTACTATATCAAACACTTTATTTTTCATGAACTGGATTCCTTTGCTAACCCATTCTGGACCATCCCTCCGTGACATCATTGCTTCAAAGTCTTGAACAGGATTCAAGTCCCCAATATCATCAACTTTAATTTTAGATGTGTACTCTATAGCATCCATTGGCTGTGCATCAGAACCATTACCAATATCCTCTCCCTCCTCCCTTGATCCTGATGGTTTATCTCTCAAATTCCTTCTAGTTGACTTCTTCAGCTGCAAAGTCAAATCAAGAAACCATTGACGATCTGTGAACTGAAAGCACAATAAAAAATGATTTAGGTTTGATAAAAGAACCTTTGGATTTTCCTTGACTTCAAAAGACCTTCTGAATTCATCAATTACAGACTTGTTCTGAGAAAGAACTTCAGGATCAGGCTCTATTATCTTCCGGAGAGTTTCATCGAGTGGAGGAACAGCAGCATCTTGGTCCTTAGATTTCAATTCCAGAGTACGATAAAACCGCTGAAATTATTTCAGAAACCACAGTTGCCAGCTAAAAATTAGTAAAACAACTCAGGAGAACCAAAAGAGGAAGAAAATGAATAAAATAAATCAAACTAAGTTTCAAATTAGCTCAAATAAATTGGAACCCCTTTTACTTCTCTAAAAAGATTGTTTCTAATGGTCTAATCAACTGTCAGTCTTAAAAATAATACACAGATTTTTTAAATAATTTTAGGATAACCTACATCAAGAACAGGATTAGGTGTGAAGTCCGGCTGCAAAGCTTCCTCTTCACCGTTTGGTGCAAGATCAAGCATTCTGACCAACTTATCAGCTGCCTCTTGTTGTTGGTGCGTGGGCTGCATAGATTGTGGGAGCTTACTGAATGATGGAAACTGAAACTCCCGGACATCCTCCGCAAAAGGAAGAACGTTGAAGTAGAAAGAATCTGGCTGCACTCAGAGCCAAGTATATCTTTAATAATAACCACAGAACTTACATTTTCTTTTACCCATTTTTTTTTGGGGGGGTGGGGGGAGGGGGAGGGGGTTTTGATATGTTGTATGTTTGCAGGGATTGACTTACAATTTTTTCATTGTCAGATACACTTGGAGTTAGGACCCCCACAACAACATTCCCTTGACCTTGTCTCCATACACAGCGGATAATTGCTACTTTGTTCATTTCCTTCATTGCTCTTGCCAGAGCAGAGAAAGCAAGAATGGCCTTTGTGTTGCCTGGTTCAGCAATGAAGATGTTGACATCTTTCATGTAATAATGCCTTTTGAGTGCACGAATTTGTAGAGCACATGCACAGGTATTAAGAAAGTTAAGTCATTCAATCAACTCAACTAGTACAAGCATCCTATACATCTAGTTTACGGAAAAAAAAGGTAACATTTTTTAAAGCAGAGCAGGAGATATGTACCTCATTATATTTGACGCATCTGTAAATCCTAAAAGCTTCACACCCTTCTCTGGTTTTAACTTCACAGCCTCCCATGCTGCTGATGAGATAGGAACTACTTGAGGTCCATATCGATAACCCTTAATCCTTTGTTCTGGTGGTACAACTTTGCTCGGATCGTCAACACTTTTATATTCATAGTCAATCTTGATTTCATGAGAGGCAAATTTATCTGTTGGGGGTGCTTTATCTGAATACCTTTTTAGGGTCGGGAACTTCTCCTCAGAGGTCTTTTTGTAGACCCATACCTGAATGCAACATTGCAATAGCAAAAGAGCCTAGAAGGTTAATCTGACTTTTGAATGGAAAAATATATATATATATATATCGGCAGATTACCCCTACCTGAATGCAATATTGCAATAGCAAAAGAGCCTAGACGGTTAATCTGACTTTTGAATGAAAAAATATATATCGGCAGATCATTAACATTATTAGAATACCTCCATGAATCTAAAACGAGCAAATCAATATCTAGAAAATTAAAGATATATTGTAAAAGGATAAAATGGGATACATACTCAGTGACGAGAAATATTATCCCTCATATATTTTCTTTGGAAGCAAATTTCATCTATTAATTGCCTTCATCCTTTTACAAACTATCACAGGATACGTATCCTAAAAGCCAAACTTTGCAAACTTTTTTCAATTCTATATAAAAAAGGTAGTAAAACGAAATCAATGTATTCATAATCAGAAACTATTTTCTGGTTCCTCACCTTGATCTTCAATTTGGAGCTCAGCTCAAAGTAGCCTCTGTATGATGTAACAGGAGATATGTTACGTGTTCTAATTGCACCCAACAATTTTGTCGAACTCTCAACATATACAGTTTTTGTAGAAGATTTATTTGAAAATACACTCAGCAGAAAATCATTCTCCTCCAAGATTCTTTTATCTGCATCTAGACTGTTTTTTGGTCTTACAATTATACAATCCATTTTCATGCCATTGGCCATCATCTGTGAGGCAATGGTATTCACTTGATCTTCCTTTCTTTCTTCATATGGATCTTTGGTAGGGTGGATCGCATTTGTTAGGAGACAAAGCCGTTTTTTTCCCATGTTAGTTGGTCCAAACTTTTTAATCATCATGTCCATTGCAACAACAATGGCATCAAGAACTATCAAGGAAGTTAAGGTGAAAAAGATACAAAGATATCTTGACCATATCCTAGCTGAGTACAGCATGAGACTACAGTAAGTGCATAATTCATTTTTTGATAGTTGCAACTTGGCTGCAAAATCTCAATGGTGCAGTCAGTTAAACTTGAAGCATATATAAAGTCAAATACCCCACGAATATGTAAGAGAGAACATAAAAAAGTCAAACCAACTCGTATGTTTCTTAGCATTCTTTTCTTACCCTTTCAAGTACTTCTCTCAGTGAGGAGGTTCACATAATCTCTTAGCAGTCATTCAAATTCAAGAAGTTAGAGCGAGATTAATATAGAGAAACAAAAAGAAAAAAAGAACACTAATTGGCATAATTAGTAAATGCATGCAAAGGATACAATCACCACCAACACTTCCTCGAGGAAGTTCTTGAACCGCTTCAACTAGATCTCCATCAACAACTTTGATAGGACGTAGAACCGTCACATGTTCATATCCGCCAATTTCCTTTGTTAACTCATTTTCAGTAGCTGAAGAACTTTAATAAGAGTCATTAATAATCTTTCTTAATGTTGAAAACAATCACACTGACACAATGTTATTTAATAGAAATTTCCCAAAAGAAGATTAATCATACACTAGCAAAATCCAATTCCAATCTTCCAGAATCGCACAAAGGAGATAGAAATTCAGTCACAAAGAGAATGACATGTGAACACCATTTGAAGTATCATTTCCCATGTCCGAGCCAAGCGATAAAGCAACAAATCCATAAATCTACTAGGAAACTGTGGCTTTAACAAATCTGGAAGACATAGTCAACTATTTTACCCAGGGTGGTGAGCAGGACTCAGAACATTTAACAATTTATCTTTGTTACCTCATATTCTATAGCATTGCCTTTTGATAAGACAAACGGAGACAAGAAAGATTACAGTCAAAAGTACCTGCAGTTCCAAATAAAACAACCCCCACTTCATCACTTTTGCTGTAAATGAGCTGCATATGTAAAAAATGACGTTTGTTAAAGCAAGATAAATGTGCAAAAAGAATCAACGACAATCTGGACTGAATTTGAAGGTCCAAAACATACCTTCTTCTCTATAAGCATTGAACAAACTTTTTCAATCTCTGGAAGTATAGCATGCATTGTCGGACCAACATCAAGCAGTAGAACCAAAGCTTCCTGAGAAATTTTCAATTAGAATAGAAAATAATGAATAACCACTGTTCCAATTTGAGAATGAGCTGGAAATAAACTAACAAATACTTGAACTGTATGATATTTCAGAAGTGCAAGTTCATTATGAAAGATATATAATAATACAGATACATATCTCACAAACACATCTTTATGTCGTGTTTTATTATACTTTTTTTTTTTTGGCTGAAATTGTTTTGTTAGACCTGGCATGAACCCCAAGAAGTTACTTAGGGTTTATTTGTATAGATTTTTAGTTAGGGTGTAGGGTTTAAAAGAAATAGAAATGACAAGATAATCAACTATTCAAACCTCCAAGCAAACCCTACCATGACACCAAAGACAGTGCAAATTCCATATTAATCCTTAAACCACATTTTCTATGGGCACATAATCAAGTTTACTGAAATTCAAGCACTCGAATACTTATCACGAATCAGTACTTACGCCTTTCCGGTAAACAATTAGAAAAAAAATTCCAGACAAGAGGAAAAATTACAAACAAAAAATCGAATCACCACTAAATAAAAGCGAGAACAGGAGTAAGGGCTTCAAAGAAACCAAAACACCACCATAGTAGAGCAATAGTTACCTTGTTTCGAGCCATTTCAGACGGCGGAAGAGTATACTCTGCTGTGTGTATGAATTTCTGCGGGGAAAATCAAACGGAAATTTGTACAACAGGTAAAGAAGAACTTCTTCCACCGAATTACTTCCCGCGCGGGGTTAACAAGTGCTATTTATGAATTACACCCTTTTCGCTCGAATAGGAATAGTCCTTCAAAATTCAAAAGCTTGTACTGGAATTCTCCTGCCATTGGGATGAAAAGAATTCTCTACAATCGCCCTTTACTTTGGGTTAATTTCAGTTTGCAACCCTAAAGTTACAGTCTATTATCAATTTGCCCCCTCAAACGAAAATATATAAGATTGCTTATACTAATATCATATATCATAATAAAACTAGTGCGAAAAAATAAAAGTAAGCGTGAAAAATTTATGTACCGACTCAATTTTAAAAAAGATCTATTTAAAATATGTATTAATAGTTTTTATTTATATTATTATATTTTTTATTTGTATTAATGCCCATGTCAAACCGGCCCAATTATAAAATTTAACATTAATATTCATAAGACAAACACACAAAGAGGGACAAAACTCTTGTGCACTTTTTTTTTTTAACACTCTTTTTATCATTTTATTATTATGTCTCTTAAAATAACTATTTCATCATTTGGTAATTAGGCTCACACAAAAAATAATTTTTGAATTTGAAGATGAAATATTAAGAATTATACATTAATTAATTAGCGAGCAGAGTGAATGCTTATAAATTTAGACATTCTTTTTCTATTTAAGATACATTTTGAAAATAAGATTAAGTTCAAGTACATTTACTATTATTTTTTTGAAGTAAAATTAAACTCGATCAGGTGTCGATAATCATAGGTAATGATAAAAAGTTAGCTCTTCTATTCGATTTACAGGTCACATGTCATGCGTTTAAAATTAAAAAAAATAAAAAAAGTCATGGGTTGATTCTGAGTTAAACGGTGTCGTTGGCCATTCGCGAAAGTGAAGGGAAGCAAGCTTCATATATGCCACATAAAAGATTAGTAATGGTGGGACAACTCCAAAACCAGAGTCAGTGGAAAAGGGAGAAAGGAAAGAGAGAACCGCGGCTTCAGCAGCTGCAGCTTTGAGAAATGGCTTCAATGGCGTCGCCCTGCATTCACCGCTACAGCCACCACGCAAACTACAGTTTAATGAAGTCAGTATCTATTTCTCCCTCTTCTTCTTCTTCTTGTTGTATCCTTGCTCAACAACAGCAGCCGCAGAAAAAAACCGCCGACCAACCGCAACCAGGACGCAGGTAAAGACGGAATGCGTTGTCCACAAAATATTTTTTGTTTTCGCAATCGCTGAAAGTGCTTAATCGGAATAAAAATGGTGTTTGAAGGGAAATTATTCTGAGGAGCAGCGAAATCGCAGTTCTCGGAGCTATATTTCACTTCAGGTGGATCTCTTTTGTTTATCTCCAACTTCTTGCATTTGATGTTTCCTTATGGAGATTGGACTTAGAGGAAGAAATACGTACTCCCGCCTTTAAAAATACAAGGGTCACCATTGAAAATGATCGAGAATATGAAAATTTTTACAATTTGCAATAGGTATTTATATTTTTAAGGCCGGAAGTACCAGTTTCACAATAGAAATTGCGAATGTTATTGATCTATATGCATTGATTGATCCAAGAATTTTTGCTTTTGTGCTGCTGCAGCGGAAAGAAGCCGAATTATTTGGGTGTGCAGAAGAATCCTCCGGCGTTGGCTCTCTGTCCAGCCACTAACAACTGTGTATCCACCTCTGAAAACACTAGTGATCCCATCCATTATGCACCCCCTTGGTAAAGTATCTCAACACTCTATGCCTAAAATTTTTCAACCATATTGCTCCAATTACGTGAATTGTTTGGGAAATGAGATGTTGAACACTAAATGAGAACTTCCCATTGGGCTCGGGTCAATTCCCTAACCAAATAGAGTTAAGAGTGTATTTAAATAGAGTTTGATTTTGATTGCTCAAAGAAATGTGAGTCTTAAACTAAATTGAGTACGCTGTTGATGCTTTTGCCAATGAAATGCTTTCATCAAACATAGAAAATGACTAAAAGTAAGCAGCTAATGGTCCCTAAAAAATAGACATGGCAAAACTCAGGGTGTGCTTATTGCTTTTGCAGGAACTATAATCCAAAAGAGGGACGTGGAAGCAAGAAGCCTGTGAGTAGAGAAGAGGCAATGCAAGAGCTTCTTGATGTGGTAAGGAGTTTGGGTAAGAAAATCCTTTGCATGGTTCAACATATTTAGACAAGGAAACAAGCTAATCAATCAGATCTGCTCTGGCTAAAAATCAGATGAATCACAGATATACCAACTCATCTTGCAGATAAAATCAACAAAACCAGACAACTTCACTCCAAGAATAGTGGAGAAAAGAGATGATTATATTCGGGTTGAATATGAGAGCCCTATATTTGGGGTAAGTTCAACATCCATTCATGCCACCCAGGATCATCTGTACCATCCCCTATTTCATTTTCTTTTATAGTACATGCAAGTGGTACAGGCGATCCGAACAGCATTCATGCATGCTGTAGCTTTTTCCAATAATCCCTATAGATTTTAAATCGTGGACAAGAACTAAAGCATACTCAATAAGCAGTTTGTAGATGATGTGGAGTTCTGGTTTCCACCAGGCAATAAACCACTGGTACAGTATAGATCAGCATCTCGCTTGGGAAATTTCGACTTTGATGCCAATAGAAAAAGAGTTAAGGTAAGAGTATAAGCTTTTGTCACATCCTTTCTTTACAGGCAAATTTCAACAAAAGATGCCGCACATTTAACAATCTATTGTCACCATGAAACAGGCATTGAGATTAAAATTAGAGAAGAAAGGATGGACATCAGAGAACAGCCTATGAATGAAGAAGCCCTAGTTGACGAGGCAAGCTGAATATTCAGAAGAAGAAGAAAATGGAGAAGTGTTTAACGAACTTAATGTCCTTCAAGACTAACTCAAAGGCATCAAGCAATGGATACACTTACTAAATGCAGTGTTGTTTTTTGTGTACTAAAATAAACATGTCCTCTTTCCCAATTCATAACTAGCTAATCAAACCTTTTGGTTCTCTTTCTACTTTCAGAAAATGAGTGAAAATTGCTCAAGTTCTCGTGTATGTCATAAGCTCAGTCAAGGTCTCTAGCTGATGCAGTTTTCACTATAAGGACCTCTACCAAACAAAAAATAAATCAACCTTGGAGAATCATATCTTTATCTTCCTATCTTCCTAGACAAAATTTACCATGGCAGGGGGAGATTATTTGCATCCAGAATCATTATGGAAATAGCTTAAAAAGTTTCCATGTCTCCGTAACACTTGACCAGTACAATAAATTAAACACAAACATCGATTGAGGGGCTAAATAAAATCTCAAAACATATAAGTTGTCCTTTAGTAGCCATGGTTGTAATGTTTTCCTTGTTGGGTGTGGCTATTCAAATCTGATTGATTAGGAGGAAGCAAACAAAGGCAAAGAAGCCATACAAATATAAGAATCTTCCAACTCAATTACCGGCACCATGAATCCACAGCATTTCAATATCCTACAATGGCAAAAGCACCCATGACAAAGTGGGGAGGACTTAATCTTTCCTTAGCTCCATGTATTCACGGCGGATCCCATTTGCATTTAAGATGACAATTTCCAGCTTGTCTCCCTGAAATAGACAAAATCAGAAGGGTGAAATGTAAACATATTAACATCTCTAAAGTATCATATGTTCCATTTGTTCCTGAACTTTGTAAGTGGATAGTTCAGTTGTTGCATTGTTCTACTTCACAATCATGGAACAGTGAGAAGTTAGGAAAACAAACTCACAGTGTAAATATCCCTTTCTGTTGCAGAAGCAAAACATGTTTTTACCAAGTCAATAGCTTCTGCTTCCGAGAGTGGCGTAACAGCATCCTGCAAGAACGATTTTGTATTTGATTTATCATAACATAGAATCTCGAATAAATATCCTCTGAAACAGTGAATTAGAAGCAGACCCTAGCAGGCAATAGAAGAGGACTTGGTGATTTCAGTTGGTTGTCCAAAAAGGGCATGATAAGTGTAGAGCCAGACCCCTGGGAACTGTATCCAACCCTTTCATAGGATCCAACAGCATCATATGTGAAGACACAGCCCTTGCCTTGAGATTGTCAAAGAGTCCAAAGGGATGATGTAAGTGAAAAGAATAGGAAACTAACTTGTATACCAATGAATATCCAGCCTTTACCTTCACTATCGAGACCAGCAAGAACATTGAAAGCATAATAAGGGAAGAAACGCTTGTAATACAATGTGTTTGAGAGCAACTGAGCCATGGCAGGGCAGCTCATCTGCTTGTTGAGTTGATGCTGGTAGATCTACATTTAAGATGAACACAAAATTGACGTCAATTTCTGAAACCTGTCTCTGACACTCTTGATTGCAAAAAGTTTGATCTAGAATAAATTCTGTTCCTGATAACCTTGCAAATACAAGTAGCTCACATTCAAAAACTAAGACAAAAATGGAAGAAAAAAGATGGAAAAGGATGGTCCAAGTTATCACAAATAGAAAATGAGATGCTGGTAATGCCACACTTTACCTTAGACACAAATCAAATATGCAAGTATCTTGACATACCTGAACCTCTTTTTTTCCTTATTTGAATTAGAATTCTGCTTGAAACCACTAAAAATGCAAGCATATGCCTGATGCATGTCACATAGTGTACATGTATAGTGGCCACATAGTGCCTCAACTACTACAAATCAGGAAAAGGATAGGTCCGCTTTCTTTATTAGAAAGACGCCCTGATTGGGACAAACTGTTGTAACTCACCAAGTGCCTAGCAGATAGGACCTTCTGCAAAGCTCTCACATCAGCTTGAAACCCTGAGGAAGCCATCACAGATTTTTCCGCCCTACACAAGAGGAAAAATAATAAAGTAAAGACCACGCATTGTAGGAAAATAAACTTCACCAACTGTTAATGGGTCGCTAAACATATCAAAGAGAAGGAGGCATACAGAATCTGCACAGATTCACAATACAAGGGCAATGACTCAGAAAAAAAATTAAAAAGAAGGGTCAATCAATTCTATCTAGTTGAATATCGCATTTGCTTCATCTACAACACGTTTATCAAGTACCCAGCAAAAAAATTCTTCAATATCTCATTAAAAAGTAAATATCTCCAAAAGCCTACTGTGAGCTAATCTATATGTGCTTTATCAGAGGTGATGCTAAACCACTTTTTCTGTTGTCACTCACAAGATTTTCTTTTTTAAACTTGCACTTATCAGTAGCTCTTTCTGACCTTAAACCCGATAATTAAAGCAACCAACGGAATTTACAATAAAAACTATACAAACAATTATTTTGAAATATGCAAAGGGCAAATCAAAGATAAAACCTTCATTCCGAAATAAGAACAATAAACAAAAATACCCACACTTTATTAAATAGATCCTTCCAAACCCTAATAAACGAAGGAGAGACTCCTGGAACAAAAAGGATGACTTAGACAAGGTTTAAGAGCGTTACAGTTGTACGATTTTGGAGTAATCGCGGGTAAGAATATTATAGCCCGTAGACATTCGAGTATCGGCGGCAATAACGCAGTAATCCGCACCGGCAACGGCAACACAAGTCCTGCAAATTCACAGCAAATTAGCTCATCCCCTGCAGAGATTGATTTTACATCTTTCAAACATGGGAACAGAGTAGATTTACCCTCCATTGTTGTCATAAGGAGACCAATTTGCGTGCTCAATAGGCATGATGAATCGGCTAGTCGAATCGAGGAGAAGCTGCAGAAGTGTGGAAGGAAGAAAACTAATTTAAGTTTAGAATGCCCAAATCCAGTTCCTCTTTTGAGCTCTCTTTCTTTTTTCTCAAGCCAATATAAGACGACGCCGTTAGGAATTTTATAGACACTGTTTGGATCAACTGAGAAAGGGGAGGAGGAAGAAAAGATGTAGAGGTTTCTTTTTATTTAGAGAAATTAGTTAAACTATTTAACTTTTTTATTTATAATAATTAATTTTTATTTTATATTTTTCTAATTATGAACTATTTTATATCGTATATATAGTCATAGTCATGAACTTTTTCTAAATATAAACTATTTTTTGTTCTTTTAAAAATAATCACGAACTATATTTAAAACGTTAAAAATAGTTCATTGCTATTTCCAGAAAAATAAAAATAGTTCATAATTAAATAAAATAAAATAAAAACTTATAACTATTTTCAAAAGAACAAAAATATCATGGTTAGAAAAAAGATAAAATAAAGTTTATAATTATATATAGAAAAGTTAAAATAATTCATAATTATTCTTAACTAATTTTTCTTTTATTTGTTTATTTATGATAGTCATCTGTTATATACCATTTTCACTTCAAAATTTTTCTCTTTTTTTGTGTCAAGACATTTGTATGTTTCAATGGAAGTTGGATGTAAATATTCATAAAATAAAAAAAGTTGGATGTAAATTCTACAAAGGTTCGATCTCTTTAATTTTCAATTAAATGTAGCACAATGCATGTGTGAATTGATCATTTTAACAATAAGAAAAAGGTTTTAAAAAAGAATAAGAGAAAATTATTAGTTTTTATATAAAAATATTAGTTTTTCCTTATATAAATTTTCTCTTCAAAATTAAAAAAAATATAATATATTTTTTTTTTGGAAAAAGAATATAATATGTTAGTACAAATAAATATATATATTTTTCCTTTTTACAATCAATGACACAGTTACAAAATTAATGCACTTACAATCGTTCCTAATATTTTATATATCTTTTTGATGCTATAGTATTTTTTTGAATTTATCTTTTTTATTTAAAATTTATATTTTATTTGATAAATTTTATCCAAAGGATTACTCTAGAAAGAATGTTAAAAATATTACAGAAAATATTACAAAATATATAAATTGAGGTAATTCAAGTTACTTTTTTTTTTTTACCTAGCCAAAAAAGGTTACTTTTTTTAACTTACCAAAAAAAGTCATGCCACTTTTCCAAAAATAAATAAATTGAAGACTCTATTCTCTCGTCTCCTTTCTTTTTTTCTTCGATCCAAACATAGCCCTATACTACCCAACAGCCGTCGCGATTCGGCCTTCTCAGAGTAACCTGAGAAGGAGCAGAGCACCACAGCAGGAAGCTCTAAAACCAAACTGAAAAGGAAATTAAAGAAGGTAGAGTTTGAGCCGGGATTATGTTGGATATCTTATCTTGGCTTATATCCTTCTTGATCCTCATTGCCGTTCTTGGTATTGTACTCTTTCAGGTAATTTCTTGATCCATATTTCTTTATTGTAGTTTCTAGCTGTTTGAATTTGAATTACGATAATATAGTTCTTAGAATCTGGGATCTGCTGTCCGTTTCTTGTAGTTTTGGTTACTAAAGGCAGTGGCATGTTTGTTTTGCTTGGTTACTTTCCTGATAGCTTTGCCAATTTCATAGAAAGAAATTTGTCTTTTTGAGTCCAGAGGTTGGCTTATTAGGCTGCACTATATTTTTCCCTTTTGAGATTTAATGATATTGTACTGGGGACTTCCAAGTTCTTGAATTTAGTTGTCTTCTTCCTTCAGCATTCTGCTGCAAAGTTGGAACCTTGTGTGCTTTGCTTGAGCTGTTCTTCTGTGAGAGAAAAATATCCCAATGAGCATCCTAGCTGTCTCAGAATTCATGGTGATGTATCTTACAATGTGAAGAAGTTTAGGTAATTAATAGGGAAATCAATTGAGGATTCTCATTCAAATGGCCTTCAATTTAGATTGGTTGTTTTTGAGACTTTTTGTCTTGAGAATAAAAACTGGAAATTGGATTGTGAGAGGAGAAGTGGGACGCAGAGGGAAAAAAGTTAAAAAAGATGCATTGATTTTCGTCTTAAAAGCTAATCCAAATCAATTAGTAGAATTACCCGATTTCACTGGTCTTTTCTCCATAACCTGTCTTTATGCTTTTCCTTCTCTGTGATTGATCAGTTTTGTTTTGTTTTCTGGTGCTAATCTTGCATTTCTTCTAAAGAAATGTATTGAAGGGGAAAGAATCTTTTCTGCCAGATGTTGATTTATGCTTTGGGATGATAATCCTTCTACAAGAACTGTCATTTTTGCCTGTTCCTGCAAGGCTCTTTCTATTATCTTTATTCAACTTTCCTCTTAATTTCTGAAGAATATCGTCAATGACGTTCTTAATCTTTTGGTTTGCAGCTCATCTGCTTGGCAGATCTCGAATATGATTACATTAATCCATATGATTCAGCAGCTAGAATAAACAGTGTTGTGTTGCCAGAGTTTATTACTCACGGAGTCCTGTGTTTTCTCCATCTCATGACAGGACACTGGGTGATGTTTCTGCTATGTCTTCCATATGCGTATTATAATATAAAATTGTAAGTTTCTTTTATATGAGTTAATCCCATGTTAAAGATGATGAATTTCATCTCTTTGCTATTAAACTCGGAAAATCTCCACCAGGGTATGTATTTCTGCAGTCAACTGATGTTAATGCATGATTAGGTATACTGAACGTTGCCACTTGTTAGATGTAACTGAGATCTTCAATCAGCTTCCAAGAGCAAAGAAGATACGAATTTATAAGCTTGGTTATCTTGTAGTCATTCTCGCTTGCTCTATATTCTGGTATGTATCAAAGAATCATGTTGGCATTATTAATTAATCATGACGCACTTCTGAAGACCATATGAGGCTAATGCAGAACCTTATCTCATTTGTGGTTTTTTAGGATGGTCTGGGCCATTGTTGACGAATGATCGATTTGGAGTTGACGAAGCTTATTTTTACATGTACGTGTTTTGGGGGACTTCTCTCCATATCCCGCCTGGTATTTAAATGTTTTCTGTTTTGTATTGTTTTAACCATACCTTTTGAGAGTTTACACATATCCTGCATATATTAGCTTATTCAACTCTGTCGTATAATAAACCATTTTGTCAATTAGAGCCCGAACTTGTCTAAATGAATTGCATTCATTGTGCCCTTAATATGATATACTATACGTGTTGTGGAAATGCATACAACGATAATAAGCTGTTAAACATACTAGGAACACGAGACAGTGCACATACAATTTCAGCAAAGTAATACTCGTGGAGGGAGCATGAAGGCATACTAAAACAAAGAGGACTGTTCTTTATTCAATAGATAACACAATTTGTTAGATCTATGAGATACAATTGATGATTAGGATAACCCTATCCCCTCTTCATTGATTCTCGTATTTTCTCACTTCAGAACTCCTCTCGCTGAAAAGAAAGCGTGAAGAAGAAGAGAAGTGATGGAATCTATTGGCTGAGACCATTTACTTGAAAAGTTTAGACTCTGCCTCTTAGCTAGTGTAGAGGTATCATGACTATGTAAATACACCGGCATGCATTCCGTTCATTAACTTGGTTTATGTTGCGATGCATCATTTGTTCCGTGCATAGAGAGAAAGAAAAGGTATCTCTGTAGCAAGGTAATAGCTTAGTGGTAGATGCATCATTTGTTCATTTGGTTATGGTATTAAATACTGTTTGTCAAATAGAAGCGAAGAACCAAATTCTTGCTGAATTTAACTAATATCAGGATCACATTTATCGTTCTTTCTTATCTCAGGCTTCGATTAAGGATGATTACCAGTAGATTGGAGACGAGCGCATGTAGAATCGTAGCATGGAATGCTATCTATCTCCCAATGGTGTTGGTGAAATAGTTCTGCCTCATAATTAGTTGTAGGAGAACATATATATTTTTCAACTATTGATAAAAATATATTGGATAGTTAGTTTCATCACTGATAGAACTCTGGTGTTTTTTGCCTTGGTTGCACCTAGCTTATTTATATGGAAACTTGTGGAACTCTAGGTTAAGTTCTAGTTGTCTATTGTAAATATTTTGCTGCCTAATTTGATTAAATGATGCTATTAGTTAAGGATTGTATTGAAAATTGATGAGGAATTTGACTAGAGTTTAGTTTTATGTATCTTGAGTTTTTGTACATATTAAATTGTTTGTGAGAAGGATACGTATCTCGGCCAGGTTTATTTGATCTGAGTTTAATTTTGAGATATTCGTTTCAAATTTTATAAAAATTAAATTATTTTGCGAGATGAGACGTGTGACTCAAATCAAATCTAAAATAAGAACTAATTAATAGGAACGTTTCGAATATGATTTGGGTGAAGTAGCACCTAATTATGCTGGGCATGATGCTGGGCATGAGTGGGATTGTCTAATGCATCTTCTACAAGATAGTGGTGTATTAGATGATCACGGACGCTAATCTATACTATTCTTTTGTTTTTTTATTAATTGCCACATTTTGGACATTACACGGATTAAGAAAATATAGAAATTCAGGTGTTTTTTCTTCCATGAACTAAAATACCCTTCAAATTAACCTTTGATTTCATTATTGGTACCAAACCTTTGATTTCATTATTATTTATGCAAGTTTCCAATCTTCAAAGAGTCAGAAAGGTTAAGATTTGTTCTTTATGAAAGGGTATGATAGGAAAATGTTTATCGAATTTTGCATTGGTTTCACGATGTGACTGAGTAAAAAAAACACAATAATGTGACAAGTAAAAAATCGAAAGGAGTAAAAAATCAAATTGTCTAGTACTTTTCTAATATACTATCCATTAAATTTTTTTAGTACCAATTTTTTCTTAAGAATTTGTTTTCCAAAATTTAAAAGAGTAACAGAAAAAGTGTATTAAATGACAACCATCTTAACAGTTTGACGGGTGAATGTTGTTTTTGGCTGAATTGGGATGATGATGCAAGCATGTCCACATCGTTATGCATATGTCCCTAGGAATGGCCAGTGGGCCGGCCTAGATGGACCGGTCCACTAAATTCGTCCCAAGTTATCGAGTCAGTCCATGTGGGCCGGTCTGGACTGGGCTACGGGTTGGAAAATATTAGCCCTATACAGTCTGCTTTTTTGGACAGGACCAGTTCAAGCTGGGCCGGGCTAATTTTAATTAAAAGAATTGAACATTAAATACTTAAGTGTGAAAACTTAAAATTTTTTTATTAAGTTACTTAAGTGTAGAAACTTAGAGTTTTTTTTATTAAGTTTAGAAACTTATATATTTTTTTTAATTAAGTTTAGAACTCTTAACTTTTTCTTTATTAAGCATAGAAAACTTAAAGTTTATGAAAAAATGATTTAAGAAAGCCGTCTTGAAGTGGTGGAGATTTGGCATGGACCCCTACCGATTTTATTGATAACAAAATAAAAATTTACATAGGAGGAGGAGTTAGGGCCTAAACCTCCCAAAAGTAATTACAAATAATAATATTCTAATTAATAACTATACATTTTAGCAACTATTCTATTACATTTGAGTAAGTTTGACTTGCTCTTGCTTCTCCATCATCGTCGTCATTTTCATCCTCGCCATTCTGCAGCTCCGCAATCCTATCTTCTTGCAAATACCAATCGGCTAGACACATGAGTGCCTCTAAAGTATTATGGGACAACCGACTTCTTGTTTCGTCTAGTGTACAACGACTCACAGAAAATGCACTTTCAGAAGCCACTGTAGAAACCAGAGTTGTTAGGATGTCTCAAACGATCCTAGATAGGATATTATATTGTATCGCATTACTCTTCCACCATCCAGGAATGTCCCGATCATCTGCGTTATCTTGAACTCGGTAGGCATATAGGTATATAAATAACTCAGAAAAAGGACTTCTCGAAGATGATGATGGACTTGGGTTGCAAAGTTGGTGAACATCCATATCAGCTCCATAAGTTGCCTCTTGACTTGAACTTCCACTCGAGCTTGAGCAAGCTTCCGATCGTCGCCCACCATTCTGTTCTTCAAGGTCACTCTTGTACATAAGGTATAACTCTTTTAACGTATTAGATGTATCAGCTTTTAAATTAGTTAAATTTCTTTTGGGGATAGATATGACTCAAATCTAGTATCTAAACACACGTAAAAATAATTAAGCAAACGTTCAAAACCATCAGCTTTAAAACGAGGTCTAAAATCATAGCAATACAATATAACACAGGAAAATTTTCGTAATAATTTAAAATTTAATTTCCATATCTTGAAATCATGGGACTGTATATGAAATATGGTCTAAATTCTCTAAAAACATATAACTTTAAGCATTGTGGGTAGCATATAATGAGTAGTGGGGTAGTATTATCCTGATAAATGTTTAGTTGCTGTTGAAAAAGTTTTAAAAAGGGTTAGCTACAACATAAGCTTCACCAAAAATAGATTTATCAAGATACGGTCCATCATTTGCTAATGTAGATTCAAAAAGTTCTTGTTTATTATCAAAAGTACTTTGTAACATTAAATGAGCTGAGTTCCACCTTGTAGTAACGTCATTTTGAAATTTTTTATGAGGTTTATTACGTTCTCTACGAAGTTGTTTAAAATTTTGCAATCTAGGACCGCAAGATCTAATGAACAAAATAATGTCTCTAATGGTTTTTATAACATGGTCAACATGAGTATAACCATCTTTTACACACAAATTCAAAGTATGACATGCACATCTAATATGAAATAAATTACCGTCTAAAGGTGGTCTTAATGATTTTTCAAAATTGAAATTGAAGCATCATTATTTAAAGCATTATCAAAAACAATAGAAAATATTTTATTTTCAATTCTATATTCACGACATGTTGTCGTGATATTTCTAGCAATATTTACACCAGCATGTGGATGTTTTAAATTTTTAAAACCAATGAAATTTTTGTATAAAAACCAATTTTCATCAAGCCAATAACATGTAATGCATATAAAATATTCAGAAGTAACTACTTACCAAGATTCACAAGTGAAAATTTACTAGAAGAAAATTAAAAAATTGCAACACGTATGTCTTTTTCTTCCTTAAAAGTTTGAAGAATTTCCCTCCTAAGTGAAATTCTAGGAATTTCTTTAAATGCCGGTTGAAATGCTTGTTGTATGAATCTTACAAATGGAGTACTAGAAGGTAAGGATAAATGATATCTACCAATTGGTACCCACCTAGCTACCTCTTTTTTTACTACAACACTATCATATGCACCCGTACTAGTAGAACCTAGTTGAGTTTGTCTAGTTAAATCTGTCATTCACTAGGGTGGTGTTTAGTTATATGTCTTGTTAATGTACCCGTGCCACTACCAGTTTTATGTATAAATTCTTGTTTACAAAGTTTGCATCTGGCTTAATTACCTATTTTTTCAAAAATATTCCAAGCCCAAGAGTTTCTTTTTTTAGTACTACTACTAAGTATGTTTTTGGAAGGGGGAGCTATACTAGTATGTTCTTTATTTTGTTCAAAATCTATGGTGTGAGATGATCCAATTCTTGATCTTGGAGGATCCATAATAAAAATAATAATTAAGTAAACAAATAAGTATTATACATTAAATAAAGAAATTATAATAAAGAATGTAAACAAATAAATATTTTTAAAAAAATTATAGCGAATAAAGTAAATTGAGAAGTTGAGAAAAGCAAACTACTTTGAAGCCGGGAGTTCGAAGAAAAATTGAGAAATTTGATTTTTGCTTGACATTTCTTTCATTTTTCGATTCCTTCCTCCAAAACCAAAATTGGAGCAATTCTTCAAAAATATTATCAAAAAATTAAATAATTGCAATTGTATTGTGAGAGTAGAGAGAGATATGAGAGAGTTTAAGAGAAGATAGAATATTAGAGTTGATGATTTTTGGTGTGAAGAATAAATTGAATTAAGATGTATCCATAGGAGAAATAAAAAGTTGAGATTGCGTTTATAAAAAAAGGTAAAAAAGTGGCAGCACATATTACTACCAGTGGACCGTTGTCAACGGTCAAATTTTACTAACAGTAACAAGTCAATTCAACAACAATTTTAGGTAGCAACGAGTAGAAAATTCAGTCCGCAAATTACCCTGCGATCCATTGAACTGGGCCGAGCTAATTTGCAAGCTGGGCTGGTCTAGGACCAATTCGTGAGTTGGGTTGGTTTTTCTTCTTGGACTGGCCTGGATTGATTTTTTTGTGGGTCGTGCTAGGCTGGACTGCTAATTAAGAAAATTAGGCTCAGCTCAGCCCACCTCATTAAATCACCACCTCGCGAGCTCGACTGGGACAAGTCGGGCCGAATCCGTGCTTTGACGAGCTGAGCTATGCAGATTGACGGCTAGCCCAACCCACTGGCCATCCCTAATATCCGGTTGTCTTTCTTTGAATAAAGGAAGTTCTCTAGGCAAAACTCTCCCACCTACGGTTAGAAACCCTTAATCATGCAGGTTGTGAATTGAACGATATTCAAGAATGGCAAAACCTTGATAAAGGTCATGCTATCTTTGTTTAACTAAAGAGAATAAATGATAAACTTCCTTTAAATTTTCTTATATATATTGAAAAATGAGATATTATTCAAATTCAAATCTCTTGCATAATAAAGAGTGTTTTTATTACTAGACTATTACATTGTCACGCACAATTTCTTCTCTTAAATTATAATTTTTATATGGATTAAAGTTCTTCCATATTTTTATATATAGATTTAATAAATTTAAAATAATGAAATTTGATTAAAAGTCTTGCAGAGGAGAAAGAAAAATACGTCATTACGAATTTCCTGAAAGAAATTTCTGCTCGATCAAAATAAAAAAAATTAAAAAAAAAAATTGAGTATCCACATCCATGCACATGTACATATACTACTTATATACGAAATACTTAGTTTTTTTCCTTTCTGATAAATACGATGTACGTGCATGAGTTAAAAAATCCATTGAAGTTAATTAATAAGTTTCAAATGTACAGAAAAAGCCTTCCTTGAGCAGCTCATTTTTCCATCTCTTATTATTCGCCGCTATGAAATCTTCGATTCTGTTTTTGAAATCCTCTTCTTCTTCTTCTTCTTCAAATTCATCGTCGCCTTCGCAATAAACATCATAATCATCATCCAATAATCCATAATAGTTCTCATCATCATCATCGTCCTCTTCAATCACATTTTCGCCTAATTCATCCATGGCGGGAAAATCAGAAACCAGATCAGGAACATATGAATCGTGATAAGAGGAGAAAAGAGGTTCTGATCTCGCCTGAGAATTTGAAATTTCTTCGTGAAAATCGACATGAACCAGACGAGGAACGAACTCATTAACGGTGTCGAACTCCTCGTCGTCTTCTTCAATTACATTTTCTTCGCCTAACTCATAAATGGCGGGAAAATCAGAAACCAGATCAGGAACATATGACTCGTGATACGAGAAGTGAGGTTCTGATGTCACGAGAGAAAGCAGACGAGTAATGAACTCATTAATGGCGTCGAGCTCGTCTTCCTCTTCAATTACTACATTTTCTTCGCCTAATTCATCCATGGTGAGAGAATCTGAAAGCTGATCATGAGGAATTACCTTAGAATCGCGATACGAGGAGAAAAGAGGTTCTTCTGATGTTGCAGGTGAATTCGAATTTTCTTCGTTCAAATCTCCAAGTAAGAACAGTGCGATAATGATGATGTTGAAGATGAATGCTATGGATAAGAAGCTAGATTTTGCGAAATTGAAAATGATACGGAAAAGTAATGAAGGATTTAGATAAAGAAGAACAATAATTGCGGCTGCTGCTCCAGTAAGAATCTTCATAATCAATCTATGAGGAGAACAATAATGGTCTTCTAATGGTTCCCTCTAATTTTTTCTCAATTTTTTGTGTGAGGTCTCAATATATATAGAGATTTGAATGATAATGATAAATAACTACTTGAATAATTAAACTTGGAAATTTAAGATTTAATTTCTTTTTGTGATATTTTACCTTATTAAGCTTTAATTTTGATATTCTTTATGTTAAGGTTTTATTATTATTCAATAAATGAATTCTTAAATAAAGATATTGTAGTGTTATTTCTTTTTTTTCTATGTAATATGTTCAACGAATGTATGAAGTTCTAAAAATATATTTGTTTTAAAAACGAAGATTTATTTTAAGAAAAGAATTATTAAAATTGAGTCAAATAATAAAAATAAGAAAAAAAAGATAGATGCATACTTCTTTACAGCGTTGTATTGTATCTAAGATGGTCGGCAATATTTTTGTGATTTCATGATAGTTATTATATTGAAGTATAGAAATGTATATAATTTTTATTATGTGACTTTTAAAATTTTTATTTTTTCTTTTGAAAATCCTTCCAAACCTCTCCAAAATTTCTGAATTATCCTAATAAAGTTTATAAATTTGTATAATTTTATATCATGTCCTCAATATTCAAATTCTAATTTCATCATTATTTGAGGTCACAAGGTGAAATATTGTTATAAATCAAATACCTTTGAAAAGTAAAGGTATTGGTAGAATGGAATTTGGTTTTTAAAATTTTATCTTAATAATTAGAAAAAAGTGAATTTTTTTATTATTAAATTTCGTAAAAATTAAAATATTTATACAAGAATATGTAGAACTCAAGTAAAAAAAGTAAAGTAAAACGTGAATTAAATTATCAATCCAAATAGATATATAGGCTGGAAAAGTATTTAATCATAAACTTACCACTAGTTTCAATAAGAAAATAATAGGCCTTTTTTGCCTGCATAAACATAGTTCAATTGGTTTTAGAAATGTAAAGTCGATACCAAAACAATAAGCTTTCTTGATTCCATTACTACCCAAAAGTTCCCCTGAATCTATAAGTCCAATTTCATCTGCCCATCTAATAAAACCTAAAACTAACTACACAAAGGTGGTTAGTTCCTATTAAGCAAACATGCTTTCAATTACTGGCCTTGCAATGGAATATTGATGTCAGTATTGGACTTCCTTGGATCTTCCATTGTTGACATGTTACCCCAATTGCCTGTCTGGAAAGTTGAGGTAGGTATGTTGTTTTGGCTTTCATTCATGGTGTTGTTGAGCCCTTGTGGATTGAAGCTCCTGTGTTCCACAACATTTGAAGTTTGAGCTGCTGCAGGAGCAGAACCCATGATCGCTTTCTGCTCATATTTCTGCTTCTTTGGCTTTAGCTCATTGTGGTTGCTTGGTAGAAAGCTGCCAACAACAACCTGAAATGATTTGTGTTAAGTTAATTTTCTTGTAACTAGAAGAGATAACGAGATATCTACGATTGCTATTCAAGTAATGAAGTATGCATTCTTCTCAACCAAGGACAATGAAGTTCGTAGCAGAACGTTGGGACATCGGTGCTAACCTCATTGTGCCAGTTGAGTAACAGTAAATGAGAAGAAATGGAAAGAGGATATGGAAAGATAGCTAATGACACATATAATTCTTGACCAGAACCTTAGAGCAAACCTATAGCATAAATAGTGTTCACCTGGACAGGGCTGGCAGCTATCAGTAGTCCTGCAAGGGTACCACCAACGACCCGACCATCAGGACTAGCCAGCGATATGCTCATCCCACCGGTTCGGCCATATCTAGATCCTCCAAAGTCTGTGGGGGTGAAGGATCCAGACAGAGAAAGAATTTCAAACCGGCCCTACACAAGAATTTTAGAAGATGTCAAGTCTCCATGTGGACAATGATTATTATTGTAGTACTTTAATTTCATTCAGTAATGATTAGAATCAGTAGGTTTGGCTGATAAAACTTAAATAGCGGAAGGGAAGCAAGATAAGCAATGATAAAAGCACATCATAACTTTCAAGTTCCAATGAGGAGAGATCAAATTTGGACAATTGTTGAAGAAAATGCCTTCAATAAGATAGGTGGCATACCTCATATGTCAGAGTGCCCCCAGAAGAATTAGGCTGCCGAAGAGTAACATTTGAGATCAAACCAACAGCAGATATTATGCAAACAGCTCGAGGTCCTTGTTGACAAAATGAGATGATCTTCATCGAAACATCCTGATCCAAAGAACTAGGTGTTTACATGTGAACTAAACCATTGTACAATCTCAGTTTATGCACTGATCATTTCCTAATATTGAAGCCTTTTCTTCTGAATTCAAGAGAGGCATATTTAACAGAAAATGCCCTAAAGGCTAATCGATACGCAAAATGCAGCGCTTAGAACAAAAAGTGAAATACTCCAGGAATTCAATTAAGCAAGGAAATAGAAACTCAATGTAACTAAAGGCCATATATTCACTAATGTAAATAAACAACCAGATCAATCTCTTTAGAAGAGTAATATTAGGAAAACTAATAGGAAAGTAGACATTCAATTTCCTTTGGAGGGAACACTTGAGTGTCTTATGTAGTCTTATCTGATAGATTCTGTCCCGTGTTTTTAATGTGACCAAGATTAGTATAACTTAGGTAAACATTGACAAGATTATACATGCAATTCCGAAGAACCTGTACAAGTTTAAGGAGATACAAGAAAGAAAAGACGGAAGTTGACACTTGAGTTATGAAAGCAACAAATGTTCAGATGTTGAATTAAGGTAGCCTCAAAGAATACCTAAGTTTAATGTCTAAAATACTAAAACATTATCAAGACTTCAATACCTTTCCTAGTATAAATTTCAAGACAGTTGAATATCTCCTTTCTGAGAGTACAGAACATCCAATTGGGAAAGAGGTGATTTCATAGTATACAAAGTTATGGGCTTTTCAGCTGATTAAACATACCTCGCCAGTATTAACTTGAATCAGATGAGGCAAAAAATTGCCACCGGTTGAACTCGCAACAAATTCACCTACAATACAAACCTCAGCAGCTATTAACAATTTATTTTGCAAGCATAAGAATTAAATAACAAAATGTAACTATCAGAGTTTCTTTGCAAGGGTATGAACATCAATCCCCTGCAACCTCAAAATCACAATCAACAAAAGCAGTTGGCAAAAATGTCAATCTTAATTCTTAACATCAAGCAAAATGCTGCAAAATTGCTAAACAATCCAAGTAAACAAACTCGCAAATGCTGATTATATAAAAGACTCTGCCATAAACCTCAAGATTACCAAAATTTTCAACTTTAGGCTTCTGTTTTTTCTCTGAAGAGTAAGGCCGGCCGCCAGAAGCATTGTTGTCAGCCAAGTAGTTGCCGGTAACCGGTGGAGCAGCAGAGGATATTGGCATTGGTGACAATGGCCTAGAACCCCCAGCCCCGGGTGCATCAGGTGCATACTTCCTCGGTCTACCCCTCTTCTTCTTCTCAGTTGATCCAGCATTGACAGAGGTGGCTGCAATCGTAACTATTGCTTGTGACGGCACACCTGTAATTGCAGTTGAATTTTCAGTCCTAGGTGCCAAATGATAGCTTGATGGGTCGTCTGCTCCTATCACTGTCACTCCTGAATTCATTCCTTCCCTTGATTCCATTCTTCCTAATCCAACTAGAAAGGTAAAGTAACATTTTCTCAGTACTTGCTGCTGACAACAAAATTCAATTCGAAGAACAACCTAATTTTAATAACAGTTTAATTAATTATCAGCAATGCTAATGCTAAAAATCGCTATAAATTTGAAATCCAGAAAACAAAAACACGATCATGAACCAAAAAAAATTTTTTTTTTTAAATCTCTCTAAATTTTACATATTCAAACCTTCAGAATCCATAAGATCAGAAATCAAGAAGCAACATTTCCATTTAAATTTCAGAACAAAAATAAAACAGTAATGTTCGCAGAAAAATCGAAGAAAAAAATAAAATAAACAAAAAAATCAAGTTAAATTCAAAAGAAAAATTAAAAATATATAAACAAAGTTAACTTCAACTTACACTATTCCTGAATAACTGCAACTGAAATATGATGGATGCTCCTTCCAAAGAAAACTGAAAATTCCACTCTACAGTAACTCAAATGATGAAGAAAAAAATAAAAACAAAAATAAAACAAAAGCAAAAAAAGGGGAAAGTAATGAAAATACCAGTTTTCTGAGATCAAATGAACTGTTTTCCGGCCAAAAACCAGTTTTCGGTGTCCCAAAAACCGGCTGGAAAACTGAGAAGACAGTAAAAAAAAATTATTTTTAGTGTCTCAACTTAAACATGCACATAATGCATATTAAAGAAAAAAGAAATAAAACTGGAGAAAACACACTAATGAAAAATTATAATATTTCTTTTATAGAGATCTGAACAATATTAAACGACGTCGCTTATTCGGTTAATATATTTAGTTATTGGTGACGCAGATAAGGTAATATTAATTAGTATGAAGTTATTAGTTGACAAGAATTGATATTTTCCAACTGAAAAGTTATGACACCGTTATGACCTAATTCATGCCTTCACTCATAGATTTATTCGGTTCGTTTAAAATATCTTCTAATATGCTGTTTGTTATAACTTCTTTACTAGTATTAAATCGTGTAAGTACTTATATGGTTATTATATGACTTAATTCATGACTGAGGGAGATGAAAAGATATTAATTGCATGTGTGTGCCCAGGTATCTGAACTGGCGAGAGTTAATATTTTTCAACTGAAAAGTTATGGCACCGTTATAAATTCATCCAGGATCGTCTAAAATATTGGTACACCTTCTTTAATAGTGCTATGACGTATTGTCAATTATGTTCGAATTGACAAGAGTTGTTATTTTCCAACTGAAAAGTTATGGCACTTTATGACATAATTCATGTCTTCACTTACAAACCCACCGACCGAGGGATACTCTCTCAATTTTTATTTAGTTGTCATATTTTGAACATCTAGATTGTTTTTTTCTTGTGTGGAATATAATGTTCTTCATATCTCTCCTGATTATTATTTTTATAAGTTTCTATGTGGAAAAGTTAAAAAAAGTCAAAATTTGTTTATAATGGGAGAGTATAGTTCGAAAAAAGTCATTAAATGTTGCACTATTTTCACAATATGACGAATAAAAAAAATATTAAGAATTAGTAGGATGTGACAAGTAAATAAAAAACGAAGAGAGTATTAATTGCCTATACTTATAAAGTGTTGTATAAGTTGGTAGCACCTATACAACGTAATTCATGTCTAAACATACTCAATATGGTCTAATACATCTTATAATGTACTTTCTAATACACTTCCTTTAAGTCTTAGTTTGGTCGGGTGAAATTAGGGATGAGAGTAGGAGGGGATGTAAATTTTACATAATTTGGTTGCAACGTATAAGTGGAGGGAATGTATACACCTCCACACCAGCAAATTAACCCCTCATAAAATGTACGGATTTAAATGTAAATGATGTTAAAAAGTTTATTTTATTCCCGTATAAATTAGTTCATTTCAAATTTATCGTAAACTAAATTTTTACTCTATATATAACATTCTTATATCTGTATAATGAATAAAATAGTAAATTACATATAATAAAAACCATATACTTTTAACTTTCATCCTAACTAAATGTTAATTAAATGGACGGAAGTAAATATGATTTTGCTTCCTTCCTACTTCAACTAAATAATTTTAAAGTAAATAAATATACTTTTCCTAGTGGAATTAAATTGTGTCACTCCTCCCCTTCGCGAACCAAGCTAATAGCACGTTTTCAATTGTGAGTATATTAAAAGGTATTAGGACATGTATTAGACGAACCCAAATCGCTTATGAATCACATTTCTAATAAAATTTTACTATTAAATTATAATATATTTATTTTTTATTGCTAAACCCAAAAAAATGAAATTTGATTAATAGGAATTTTCACGTCCGGGGGAGAGTAATTGAAATTCAAATCATGAAATGATTAAGGAGGGGTGGGGGGTAATTTCGTACTTTGGTAAATTGTTTTTTTTTTTTTGGGTTAAATTGTTTATTTTCAATTTGTGGAAAAAGGTAAAGTTTCTTCTGGGAAATTTAATTAAATAATTATCTACTTAAAGCACAAAAGTAAATGAGTGTGGGGGACCAAAAAGGTGGGGTTGTTGGGGAGCTTCAGTCAACCTTTTTCATGCCGCTGACCTGCCTTTTGTCTTTTCCAGTTGGCTTATGTTTACATTTCCTTTTCTACCCTCCTATTTTATTTTTTAATTAATTGGCCTCCTAAATTGTCTTAAAACAATTTATTTAACGATAATTAGTTCTACTACATTACTTCAATTACAATTCCCCCTTTTTATTTTTCCTATTATTCAGGAAAAAATATTCTGTTATTTTCTACTCTCTCAGTTTTGTTTATATATATATATATATCGGAAAAAGAAATATAATGTAATTTGAATTCAAAACTTCTAATTTTGTAATTTTATCATTTTATATTATCTATCATGTTATGACACGATAATAATATTAAAAAAATAATTAGATAGTCTTAGCTTGAAATTAAATAGATTAAATTGTTATTTTTTAATAACATGAGTTTATTTGAATTATTTATAAACATTCATTATATTGTATAATTTTCATAATATTAAATAAGAATATATATAAAAAATTTTATTTAATACTCTCTTAATATATTAAAGGTACAAATATTTTGGAACGTAAATATTGTTTTTAAATGATAATGGATATGAAACTGAGAGAGTAAATTAACTTTATCTCTTTTCACGTGAATTTGATTTTAAATATGAAGAAGTCACTATAATCCCTTCACCCTATTTAATCCAACGAAAACTCTGTCAACTTAAATAATATATTATTTTATAAGATTATCCATCAAATAACTCTTATGTGAAAGAGTATGTACTAATCATATATTTTAATTTAATTATTGTATTAAATAAATATTAAATAATAAATGATTATATTAAAAAATTTGTTAATATTTCCTTTCGGGAATGAGAGGTTTGAGAAACGTGGCCTTCATGCAATGGATGACTTTTTATTACGGCAAACTGGAAAAAATAATAATAATAAAAAGAGCTCCGAAAATGAAAAAATATTAAAAATTAAAAAAGAGGAAAAAAAAAAGAGAAAAATCAGAGCACTATTTCCCATAGAAATATAGGATGAGTGGGAGGATTGGAAAAGGACCGGTCAAACACCTCTTTAATATACAAGGGAGAGAGGCCAGAGAGTGTAGTCCTCGTATGAATAGTTTCAATTCTACAAAAAAAAAAAAAAAACTTTATTTAATTTCAAAGTTTAAAACTTGGCTAAATAATTTATAGTTAGTATTTTTGGACTTGGACCTAATTCATCTCAAAAAATACATCAATAAATGAATATTCGCGTAGGTGACCCAATACGAGCAGCCAAATAACTGACTCTGATACCATGTCAGAATTTTTAAGTTTGGACCTAACTTACTCCAAAAGCACCTCAAGAGGGGAGGACGAATCAAGTTTTTATAAGGAGTAATTATTTTTTTCAATTAGCTAATATTAAATTCTTAACAAAATTTAATAAAATTATTTTACTGTGTCAAACATTAACGTTCATAAGAAAAAATAATATGAATTATTATTGCGAAATAACTTAAAAAGATAAAATAAATATTTAAATCATTTCAATAAAAGGTAACACAACTAAGACTTGATTTGGGGCAGAAATAAAAATTGTTTATTCCACAAAATTCCACCTCAAATATATTTTGTTTAAAAGAATAACTTACAATACACACTTTACCTTTCATGTTACCTTTCATGTGTTCTTTTAGAATAATAACATATAATACTTATTTTATCTTTTAAATTATCACGAATAAATATGGGTGTAGTTTTTTATTTTTTATTTTTTACAAAAGTTAAGTATGACTAAACCAAAGTTAAAAGAAATATTGTAAAACAAAATTATTTTTGGAAGTACTTACTTTCTTTGAGTCACTTGCTTCTATTATTAGCGATGGTTCAGTTCACTGCTCTTTATGAGTCATAGATCTTTTTTTATTCCCAGTTTCGTCTCGTAAGGGATTCCTATCATTTTCAATCTCCAGTGAAGGAGACAAGGGCGAGACACCGGAAAGACTAACTTCTCCCCTCCTCTTATCCTTCCTTTCTTTCATAAAGCAAGGCCTAGTCTTCGGCCGCAGGAGTTTATTGCATAAATAATCTCTTATTGAAATATACCTACTAAACATATTTTTCGGCACATGAAGGATAACAAACCCCCTTGTAATATGTTAGTTCCACCTCTAATATGACGCTTGATAAAAAAATATTATTAAATTATCATAAATTATTTAAGAACTACAGTGACAATAAATCTTGAAAATTATGATGTTAAAATATAAATTTTAAAGACTAAATGACCAATATTTTTATTAAAACAAAATAGAAAATATTCTCTTTAGATTGTCCGGGAGTTCCCGGGCACCCCCTTCAACATAGGCACTGTCAGACGGATTTGTACTGTGCATGCCCCCCACCCCCAAAAAAAAAAAAAAAACACTTAGACTATGGTCAAACTGAAAAAGGGTACATCCAATAATAAATAAAATATCTTATGCTACTGCTTGTGATAAATCACCATCCCTATCGAGCCAAGCCAATTCAATTCCATGAGTTATTCAACCAAGTTTGTTTATTCAGCCTAAAAAAACAAAAAACAAAAACCAATTTTGATTGAATTTTTTAAAAACAGGGACTCTCTCTCTCTCTCTCTCTCTCTCTCTCTCTCTCACACACACACACACACATCTGTGAATTGAAAATCAGAACAGCTACAAAGATCAAAACAGAAGAATACCATCATCAAGAAAGCAATCTATACAAGGTGGATTGAATCCAAGTTAGTAATAATTCTAAGCAAATGGTTAAAAGGAAATGTAGCGAAAGATTCACTTCATTACATGCATTAATAGATCTCAGCCATCTATCAATGACCTTGAACATGACTTAGTAAGGACAAAACCTGCTCTTTTCTCTTCAAATGAGTACTCAATCAATTCATCAGTAGCAACAAAAGGAGTAGTAGGGGTCATGGCCATCTGCATTGCTACTGATATAGTTGAAGGAGTTTTTGGAATTGGAATTGGAATTGGCATTGTTTTTGGGGTTTCATTCTCATCACATGCAGATATTTTCCTATTGGGAGTTGCTGCTGTCAAAGGAATTTTGTTCATTGAGAGTATGTCCAATAATTCTTGCCCTTTTGTATTCTCATGAAGATTATTAGCAGTGTTGGCTTCTGATGATAGTGAAGAAGATATAGGGGAAAGAGGCTTCCTTATCAATTTGGATTCGGTTTCATAGGCAGGTTTCTTTGCTGAAATGGCAGAAGTGTCTCTCTTGCCTACAAAAAGAAAAGGAAACACAAAGAATTCATTCAAAAAGTTCAAAAAGGAAAAATAAAATACAGGAGTTTGGTTTTGAGATTTTTGTATTGGGTTTTGAAAAAGCAGAATGTTTTGTGAGAGGAGTTGTACATCCCAAAACTGAAATTTGTGATTTAAGATGATATTCAATCTCGCAAGAATTTATCCTAAGAAGGAAAATGGAGACAGAAAGAGACTAATCACACTACTGGACTTTGCACTGGTTGATTAATAGCAGAAACTAGACCAGAAGGTTTAGATCATATTGAAAAGATGGTTTGTAGAAAACATATCACAGCAAATGGGAAGAACTTCTAGCCAAAACAATGAGCAATCAAGAGATTAAGATCCATATGAATATTTTCAAATTCCGAATCCATTCAAACAAATTGGATCAAAAAATGGAACCCCAACTCATATAACTAAGAAAAGCAACAATTTGGGAAGATGAGAATTAATACCTGAAGGTTGAGCAGAACCTCCATTGATATGGTGGTTTCGTAATGCTTGCTGCTTCAAAGAGATATTATTCTTGTTAGTGTTAGAAGATCTCATATTTTTATCCACATATGGAGTTTGAAGCATCTTCCCTCCCATTGAAAATCTCTTGCTATTAGTAACTCCAGTAGAAGTTCCAGGATTCTTCCTTCCACTCTTTGGACTTGGTTTTGATCCAAAAAGTGCTTCCTGCTCTGCTATCAACTGTCCTTGAATCTTCTTCTGGTCCTAAAACACAAATGTAGTTTGCAAACTCATGAATGACGTAAACTGAACATTTTATTGGCATCAACAAGAACAAAATCCAATATAAAAGTTTCAGAAGAAAAGAGTACTACCCTCTGCCTTTGACGTTCTTGCTCTTTCTCCTGCTGTAAAATCTTGTAATCATCAAGCATAGAACAAAGACTAACCTGAAGAAGAATATAGCATGAAGGCAACAAATATGATAGTCATACAAAATCAGTTCCTAAAATAAACAACTAGAAATTTTAGGACAAGCATTTACCCCATCATACATAAATTCCACTCCTCTTTCACTTTCCCATGCTTTAGCTTTGGATGTTAATGACTCCACCAATGCTGCACCAAATCCAACCAGTTCAATAGCAAAATTAGCCAGAAACATTTAGCAAGGCAGCAAAAGAAAAAAGTCACGTGTTAAAGTAATCCATAAGTTAACAAACCAGCATAAAATCACTTGTACATCCTATTCTTCATTCAAAATCCTAAGTAACCTACCATAGCACATCAAATTTAGAGCAAAAAGTTTAAAAAGGGGTACTCCTTGTCTTGCAGTTTTTGAGTCCAATCTAATAGCTAATGCTGAAACAATGATGAATATGGATTATCTGACCATCTCTCCTGACTACACCTCCTCCCTATTTATGTTGAAACACTATGACCGGGAGAAATTTTGGCCCTCAAAGGAATAGAAGAGTAATTCAACCTTGCTATTCCACAAGAAAATCAACTCCACCGACTAAAACCAAGAGTAAAGTGTAAAAATCAGTAAAAGGAATATGAATCCAACGAATACCAGGAAGTTTGTTAACAAGAGCTCTAGCTTTCTCTGCACGCTTCAGGATGAGGTGCGCTCCTCTTCCAGCATTATAACGATTATCATCCTGCAAACTAAATATTCAGAAAATGCAAGAAAGGTTGAGATTCAGGAAATAGAAAGTATAACTATCGAACCCTGTTGTACTCTTCCAACCAGCTCTCCTCTTCACATGCAGCCAACCACTTTTCGATCTTATCAAGTATCTCTTTCCTATTAAAAGCTTCCTCTTTCGCTTTAGAAATCCGAACTTCAATTTGCTCCAATAGATAAGAAGCATCAATTGCCCCTACATAATCGTAATTGATATAAATAAGTGAGATGATTTACTTGGCTGTAAGTTTCAGAAATAAATACATGTAGAAGTTACAACGATGAATGAAGATCAACATGTAAACTGCTAATATGAAAGAAAAGGTCCAAACTCTGCCAGCTTTAAAGCCTTTTCAAATTATCAAAAATGTCATTAAGAAATGCATTCCACGCGGCAATCTCTAGTGGAAAATGATGAGTAAATAATTTATTTACCAGATTCAATAGTCTCAACAGAATAATCTATTGAATCATGTCCATCAACCACCAGGTGTGCAACCCTGCATATTTCCTCTAGGTGCAACTTTTTTTTCAAGAGAACATCCTTTATTTTGCTGGATTTCATTTTTTGTAGTCTTAATACTTCTACCTCAGCCTGCAAGGAGAAATGCTCGGCTTTAAAGCTGTTTTATGGCATGTCTATCTTTCTTGCTGAAAAATAATTGGAAAGCACCAAAAGAAATCAACATCTAACGGAAAGGTTAAAGACCCACATAGTTGATGAAATCCAAAGAAAGAGTGTTAGCCTCTGTGATTTCATCTTCTGAAGCAGCAATGTTCCGCGTGACGTTCTGGAACCTTTGTTGCTCCTCAACTGGTGTATCCATCAGACTCCAAATCTCCACCATGGTTGCAGCAAGATCTTGAAGCTGAAGAAATTAGAAAACATTAGAAGAGAAACCAAAGAAAGGGTTTGGTAGCAACTTACAATGACTAATAAGGTTGACAGACCTTTTGCATTCTTTGCATTTTCAGTTCCTTAAGTCGGCTTATCATCAAAGACAAATTTTCAATCGTATCCAGACTGATGCTTTTTGCCCCAGATGAGTCATCCAACGTGGGATGAATTTCACTAACTGTCTGCTTGAAATCCATACCAAGCACCAAGCATAAGGAATTGATTGTATTCAAGTGGTCAAGCACCCGCTTAAGTCGGTCACTCTGCATATCAGTTAACCAAATTCATCAAGTGCAAGGAAATCAAAGCAAGAAACTTCCATTTCAAACTGCTAAGTCACATAGGCCATCCATTATAGTGTGTTGGATTATCCATCAAAGGATTTCTTCCGCCCACTTTAACGTTCAACAGTACTTTTAGGTTCTTGCTTCTCAAATATTCATCTTTTCTTACTCTATCATCCTTTTATTGGTAAGGATAGAAATGTTTTTAAGACTGCAACTCTAGGAGACAAATAAAGACAATAAAGAAACTTGAAGAAAATTGGGAGGTATTTAGTGGGAGTTTATCTAACCTTCTCCTTTTGCAGTGCACGCAACTGACTTTTCAATTCGTCAAGTTTTTTCAAGGACAGATCACTGTCATCAATAACAGTAGAATATAGATTCTTATCAGAAGTGGAACAAAGCTCTTTTGATATATTATTTATGTGCTCCAAGACTTCAGTAAACTGATTCTTCCTCTCATTTTTCCTCTTCTGCATCTCTTGTAGTTGAGGAGTGATGGCCTGGAGCTCCATTTTCAAGTTTCTAGAACTCTGCCAATATGCATCTATGAAACTAAATAAAACTATTCTAAGAGTTAAAAATTTCATAAAAGTGCTTAAAGAGCAGGTGGACAAGCTTATTTACCTGCTTTGTGTGCACAGGTCTTTCTCCTAATGCCGAAGAGATAAGTGCAAGTTCAGCTTCAGAGTCAGCAACCGCCTGGCGCAGCTGAGCTCGGCATTGGTTTGCTTGATCCACTTTCCTCCTATAAACCTCCAGACACTCTTGTTCAAGTTCAAAAAGCATTCTGTCCCTCTCTTTGTCAGGTTCTCCAACTTCATCCCATATTTTCTTTTCATAGGAAAAATATACACAACACGTAGTTAAAAACTCCATAGCCAATGAAAAATGCCAAAAAATTCCTTTATAAATGGAAAACTAAAGAGCAAATAGGTGGTATTATATATATACAAAAGTAGGCTACCATGTGAGAGTACCTGAAGCTCAGATAGAAGAGAACTGCAAGTTGTCACCATCTGCAGAACAGATCATAAAGATGTTTATATGTAGTGAAATGACTGCGGAGGAAAATAAAATATAAAACAGAAATACAAAACACATGAAAACGGAAAAGGGGAAAATATATATATATATTTTTGAAAAAAAAAGCACAAAATGTACTTCCAACTTCTACATGAATTAGAAAATAGGCACTGGAAAACAGGAGGATTGCCCGAATTACAACATTCCCACTCTAGAAGCGTTATCATATGTGGGCAGTTTACAGATGTTGGTTGCAAATCTATTTTCAGAGGGAATAGATAATGGACATTACAACAAAATTGGAACAGAAACTAGAGATAGAGAGAATCATCTCATCCAGAATTATGCCATCGGAATAGCTCATATCTACTTCAGCATCTTTAGGTACTGTAAAGAGGAATACGATTTTGAAATCGCATTTCAAGTAACATTGAATATATTTTCTGGTAAAAACTTTAGAAAAAAAGAGACCTTCGTGGTTTCTGATAAGGTGCCAGAAGAACAATCAACAAAATAATCCCACCACGTGGAACAAACATTTCATGAAACCGAATTTCTGATATCTTGTGACTTGTGAGTACACCATAGAATTAATTATCCAGTAAAATTTAAGGGAGAGAAATGTGCCATGCACGCGATCTTCATCGAGCATCGAAGTAGTAAAATTAATTGACAGAGTAACGACTTTGCGCATAAAGCGATTTTTCATGTTCATAATCATGATAAATTGTAAAAAAGAAAAACTTGAAGCTTACAAATTACTCTATCACGCGAAAGAACAAAGGCGAATTATCCATTTCGCTTTTCAATTTCACTTTTCAATTTCACCAAAAAAATGATAATTAAAAAAAAATCACTTGCGACAAATAACAGAATCAGAGAAACCTGAGTAGCGAGGATTCCGATCAATCAATTGTAATCAATCCTTGCCGGAATGCAAATCGCTTGCTGCTACAAGAGGGGGAAATCCGGCGGCGAAGAATGTTGGCGATCAAAAATCTTCTATAAGAGAGTGAACGAAGTATAATTTATATACAGGAATTTTATACAAAAATGGAGCCCTAGAAAAAATACGTAACGTATGTTCCCTTTGCATTCAAATTGAAAAATTTTTTTTTTTTGAAGTGATTCTGTGAGAGATGAGGAGAAGAGAGGAGAGGAAGAGAAAATTTGAAGGGAACGAAAGAGGGAAAATAAATATAAAACGTAAAAGCGAAGCGCGAGCGCCTTTTTAATGATGATTGGATGGAGGGATGGATAAGGGTCCCACTAGTTACACAATTCTTTTTTGAATTTCAAAAAATATTTCATTCTTAATTCCCTTTCTTTTTATTGGTTTGTTAATTAAATAATAAAATATTTACTATTCGCCCATCAAATATTCAAATATATATCGCATTGAAAACAAAGTAAGTTTTGAAACAAAATATTCAATTATATTATTTTTTCGTATTTTTATTTGTCATATTATATGAATTTCATACATTTTTCTTTTTACTTATCACGTTATTGAAAACAATGTAATTTTAATTAAAATCTTCTCACTTTACCATTTCAACATGTCAACTTTTTTCTCTCAATATTTATGTCATTGAGAAGTATAATTACTTCTTCCTAATAATTTTTTTCATTTTCTAATATTCATTATAACTATCATTCATTATTCTGCATAAGTTTCAGATTAAATTTAAAATTTTTTAATATAAATGAATTATGTGAGAGATTTATCTTAAGGATAGTTTAGTCTATATATATTAAAAGATTCTCTAATTTCGTATTTTCCTAATCTGTATGATGTCTGAAACATAACAAATAAAAAAACGAATGGAGTAACAAATAAGGAGAGAGACACATAGTAAATGGTAAAATAAATGATATAAGGGTAGAATAAATGATGAGAGAAACAGATAATAAGAAAGATACGGATAAAGATTAAAAAAATACAATAAATACTCATCAAATTGTATAAAAACACTCGTATTTTTTACCATCCTCAAACACCCTACAACTCCTTATATTTTTTATTGAAAGGAGTATTATGTTTACATCTTAGTTTTTTTTTTTAACACTTAGAAACTTAGAAATGAAATGTATATTGTCAAGGTTCATTACCATTAACCCAAACCTCCTGTCAACAGAGCCTAACTCGAAGTTAATCTCAATAAAATGTCAGGTCACTCACATAACTTATTCTATCAGTTAGCATAGTTAACACTACCATAAAACTGGGCTCAGGATTACCTCCCTTCTCTTCACACATACCTTACTCTATAGGCTCTAGAATATTCATTTTTTAAATCATATTTTTTAAAAACATATTTATCATTTTTAAAGTAAAAAAAAAAAAATCACAATCCATTATCTTAATTCATTTAAAAAATACTTTATAATCGTTTTAAATTTTGATTCATAATAACATTAGTAACACAATTTGAACCACAACATTCAAATATAACCAACATTATTAATACATAAGAAATTAATTTCTAAAAAATTTAAAATAATCTTTTATTATCTAGTTTTCAATATTTTAATCTTCTTTAATAAAATTATTAAAAATACAAAATGTACATATGTAAAATAATAAATACTATTTATATTTTCATGACCCTCAAACTAAAAAGGCAAATTGTTTTTAATTAATGAAATTGATGAGAGTTTTAAGTTTTAACTGTTGACTACTTTTTCTTTTGTTGGAAATATTAAATACTTACATATATAAATTATTTTTTTATCTTTATTATATATAGAATAAAATAATATGTAATAATTACTTTAATTAAATAAAAGAATGATTTCATTAAAAAAATTAAAAAAAAAAGGTTAAAAGATCAATCTGCAAATTGTCCAAAGATGAACATTAACCTCCACTTAAGGAGAACTTCTAAAAAATATAATCAAATATAGCCACATTTTAAAAAAAGGTGCCCAATTTTAGAAAAAACCATTGAATTTTATTACTAATTTTACTATGGACAAATTTTGTGAAATTTTTTCCTAATTAAATTAAGACAATATATTGCAATCTTTAACATTTTTTAAAAAATATATCTATAAAAAATATTATTTAAAATCGGTATCTCAACACAAATAGGGCCCAAGTATAACTCCAAGTCAAACCCAAGTACGCACTCCATCAGCCTAAATCGGCCCAAGCCCAAACCACTATCAGCCTAAATGGTCTCTCCCCACAAACAATTCATGGCGTTCAATTCATTTTTTTTATATACGAGACCCCTTTTAAATCGTACTATATTCAAACTAATCTTTAATGGCGTTAAATAAAATTATAAAGATAATAAAACACAATTGCATTTTCGAACCAACCAACCATCACAATTATATGTCTAATGAAATGATTCTTACCCGCTCCTTACATGTTCATCATGGCAACCCAAATTATGAAGGCCCCAAAACCACTTTAGACTATAAATTTACTCAACTTTCTTTTCTTTAGGAACTTTATGCGCTCCCCTCATTAGTGCAATGAAAAGTAGTCTTAGTCCAATTTATATCCTATTTCCACTCCCTATATCAGTGCACTAGGAAATAGATATGGCATCCAAATAGGCGTAGCTCAGTTGGTTATGAAACTGTAAAATTAATATAAAAAATAAATTTTAAATGCTGACAGCAGCAGTGTCTGACCTCAGTCTACAAGGCCACTATATCACCATGAAATCTCCATATTGCAACTACTAGGATTCAAACTCTAAATCTTAGAATCGACTCTATAACTTTGAAATTAACTGAACTATACTCGTGCAGCTAGAAATGAGAACATTCTTCATTCAGTGTTCCTCTCGGCCATGGATTGTAAATCAATTTCAATGTACAGTAATCCTTTTCCAACTTCTAACTAAATTCTCAAACCTAGTTACTCGTACATGAAGTTCACTAAAAAACCGCCCCACGGGGAATCACCATACAATCTCTTATTTAGAGTTTACGAAACCAAAAACAAAAAATTTCTCAAAATCCAACTCTACGAAACCAAAAACACAAGATTTCAGAACCAAACTATACGAAGAGCACTTCCAACAGGCAATCCGATGCCAACAAAGCTTCAGCTGATATCCAGCTACATTCGACAACATTACAGATTAGCAATCCCAACCTTTTTCTTCCATCTATTCAGAATAAAGAAATAACAGAAGTCCGGAAAATGTTAAAAAACATGACTACCTATTTTTTTTGTCTTAGCTTCTGCCTTTTTTCCCGAATTTCAGTGATAACAGCACTTTAAAGCAGTTACAGAAACATCATCAACAGCGTAAGCAATACCGAAAACAAAAGCAACCAGAATCCATTACTCCTAGCAAATATGCCAACATAGGCAGTTGGCATTTCTAGCCAGAAAGTTACTATTTCCTGTTCAAAAAGGGATCTTGATTTTCACAAGAAAAACAATTCTATTCCCGAGTGAATAGGTACATCGATAAAACTATAGCGTAGCTAAGCAAGTATATCCCGACATTATTAAAACACGAACTGGCTAATATGTCAAGGCAAGAAGCACCAGCTTAATTCAAGATAACAAATCATACCTGAAACTGTAGATACTCTTTTACATAGAGACCCTATGATGAGAATAGCAGCATTCAAATCTGCAGAAATAGTAGATAATATTCAAATTCAACAGAACCAGATGCTATAGAATTCATGAGCTCACAGCCTGCAATGGGCGAAGAGAGCAGACAACATTGCTTTTCAGCCCTTAGCCTGGTAGCATATATCACCAGCCCATGATGTAACTTAGAACTGCCGCCCTTCACAAGGCAACATGTGTAATGTTAGTGAACTACAGATGCAAAAACAAATGAAGAACCACATAACATTTTACTCCCTAATAACAAGTCAAAAGAACACTTAACCGAATTCGCCTCAAAAAAGAAAAAAGATGTAAGAGATGGACACAAAATAATGTCACACATCCGAGAAGAATATGGTCAGAAGCAGATGTGGGAAATTAAGCTATTAATATTTTATCAAGAAGCCAATCTCCATGCCCTGTGTTGAAGTGGAAGTAGTCTTCCTAATCATCAGTTGCCCAACAAAAGTTCAGAGACAAAAAACAGGGGCTTCACAAGGCCTATCTTTTTAGTTAAAGTTCATGGTTCCAATTATTAGTACTATAGCAGAAACAGTCCCTTGTTGTAAGTAGATAGTTTTTCTTCCTTTTCCCCTGCCACCAGACTCTCTTCTTCTCATCTTCCCAACCCTCCTCTCTATTTACAAGACTAGTCCATCCTCTATTATTCAACAAGACACTGAAACTTGCAGTTCTCCAAAGTACACAAGCTAGAACAAGGACTTCCATATGTTGAAGGCAGAATATATACATGCATAAAAAGGAGATATACCAGCACCAAAAAAATTTGTACAGGAGCATGCCTTAATAACCCAGAGCAGCATCAGAAGACACTGATAAATCTGTTAATTCGAACCTTCTCCAACGAAACAAGCTTGACTGAACCTTCAAAGTAACCTGACCAAGCCGTAAGCTCACCACATCCCAAGATGCCGACCAAGACAAAAAAAAGGCCAAATATACTACAGAAACGCTAAGATTCGACAAAATTGTAGACAATAATCAAATAAACACCTATTCAATTTATTTTTTTTAGATAAGGAAAAAAAAACAATCTACCAGAGGAACAAAGTGATAGCAAGACATGACACTAGTTACTATGCAAGTGGCAGAAACATGCAAAACTATGATACCAAAGAATAATGGTTTAACAAGCAGCAGGACTCAGCTGAAAACGTAGCAGCAAGAGCAGGTAAAAGCAGAAAGGAAGCAAAAGAACACCAAAAGAGAAGATTCCATGATAACACTTGTATGTTACACACTCTCCGAATATAAAATTCAAAAGAGCTAACACCTTAGTAGATCATGCAATGAGGCAAATACCAATGCTAACAGTCTGTGAAACAACATCCGTGCATTAGCTGTGCATTGAGCCAAAGCATTAACATTTTATAAAATAAATATACTTGACACCACTAGCCTGAATCAAGGACGGAATCACAAATCAGGAGAGAAACTCCATGTAGTAGCATCTGCTTGACTCTGAACACCAGTAGCAATGCAGAAGCCTGATACCAAAACCATCAGGTGATATAAAGATTGAGAATCATAACATTCAGAAACATACAACAAAACAACTGTATCAGAGGAAACATTTGCCGAGTCCCTAAAAGCAGACAATATGTAAAACTATCTTATTGCAGTGGACTGGTGGTGAACTCCTGACTATCAACCAGTCCACCAGTAGAAAACAGCAAAAACATAACAATTAACCTTTCTGATAAGTAACTCCTTCCCAATACAGAAAGTTCAGCATTATTAGTTCAATGATAGACAAGAAAGAGGATACAGTGAGTAAACCAGCAATCTGCTTTACTTCATATCTATAAATAGAAAGAACTAGAGTTTAGTATTAATGCAGACACAGGAAGATATGCATTGGCAGTTGGTCTTGTTTACAATTATTCAAATGAATGTGAGATCTCCAATAATGTCATAGACAAGCACCCACTTCAACTTTGTGTCAAGTACAGTTTGCAATAAATATTCATTCATTCTCAAAGGATATACACATAAATTTAATATACACTATAATATTCATTATGCAACCTGTTGGCAGATGGACCTTCTACATATATGAAATTGACCTGCTATATTGGAGAGTTTATCTTACTCATTGGCCTTGGAATGTCATAGTCACTAGTACTACCGACCAATATATATATATATATATATATCATACTAGTATTAATGCGAATTTCCCAAAAGAAATTCAAACACTTTCAAGCGCACCCATATTAACATGTCAATTACCATTCTAAAATTCTTGTACAAAAGCTTCAAAGAGCTGAAATTGTTATATAGAGATGTATACATCCAATAAAATCTCCTTAGAGCACCAGCAACAAGAAAAGGACATTTATGAAAAGGAAGCAATTTATTGCTAATCTTGAGCATCCTATCTGTACGCCAGCTCTTCAAATCCTAATGATTGGCTGATCTAGTTGACTGGCTGTCACTGTTGATTGGCATGGGAAGACATAAGTGGTCGCTATACATTACTTCTTCATCAACTCGTTTAACCAAGTCTTAAATTATTTATGTCTATCAATGCTGGGAAATAAATATCCTCTTATTATGATCACTAGCATAACTTAGTCAGCACCAAAGACATAAGGAAATCATGTAACCTTTACAAGGAAATAACAAACATTAGTCAAAATTTACATATTAAGCTCATGGGTCCCGCACAGCCAAATTTATTTCTCATCAGCCACTCAAATGGTAAAAATACTAATGATGCTCTCAGATTAGAACATCTCACTAAAAGATACCCTTTTTTAAGAAAATTTCACAAAGGCTATACACTGAATGATGACTTTCTCATCTTGCAAGCAGTTGAGACAAATTTCCACAGGTTGAAACGAAGAACCTTCTCTATGCACCTTGTTCTCAATTTGTTCTCAAAAGATCAGATTAAGCAAGAAATAATCTAGGAGTTTAGACTAGGTTCTTCTGTTTTCTATCAGTTTACATGTTTCTTATTTGCACTTTGAATTCTTAATCCATAGAGCTCTATTACCATGGGTCATCCAATATTAACAGCACTAAAATGTCAACTATATATTGAGTTGTGTGTGTGTTAATTAGTGTATTTTTCAAACAGAACAATATTATTAATTGTCATATCCACCCCTCCACGTAGGCAGATTATGCTGATCGAATGCATTTTACAAATGTTTAAACTACTCCCATCGGTATTTACATAAATCCCCATAAACATTCTTTTACATATCAATATCTTCTTACCATGATATGCTGTCATAATTATACTTTTCTTACAGTTATTGTCAATTCACCTTTAGTTAAATCAAAGAAATTAATAGGATAAGTGTTTTTCACAAAAGTAGACCCTGGATCGACACCCTAGCAAATGAATGGTGATAATATAAACACTCCATCTACTGAATTTGTTCAATTGAGAATATCGAGAAAAATAAAAGATAAAATGTCTCCAAACAAGTTGCCAATATACCGATGGCTGGAATTTTCAATAATAAAATACGTGTATTAGCGAGAGTGAAGATATTTTTCACCGACATCCTGAAAAATCCGGAGAAGAGAAGAGACACTGACACTGCCTAAAGCCAGTTTTATATGGTCATGATATTATCCTTCCACAAGAGAGGCTTATTAACTCTTCAATTCTTTTTCGCCCAGATCAATTTTAGCCAAGATGTAAAATACTTCCGATAAACAGGACTCTCCCGTACAAGGCAAAAACATTGAGCAGCAGAGAGTTATTCTCTTGATTTTGATAGATTTATAACCAAGAGATGTGTTGGGTATCTCTATTATAATAGAGAGACATTGGAGCCCAGTTGAAGGCATCTACTCCATTGTCAATTTAACAGTTCTCATTCCTGAAAAGGTAAAAGCTAATAGATCTCCAATCGAGATCAGTTGGACGATAGTGAAGACAGTAGGTACACAGTACATGTACATTAAAACGGTTCCTCCTTGACAAAGAGAGATGTGAGGAATACAACTTGGTATTGGCGGAGGAGGGCATTTGGAAAGATTTTGACAGATACTCTTCCCCATCTTTTCGAAAAATAACAAATAAAATTATCCCAGAAATGCTTGCACCAACACCCTCTCCTCCCCACCTCGCCTGTTCCCAAAAGTGTTTTCTTGCTCCAAATAAACTATGTATGTTATTCTCTGGTTTTGCTATTCATTCCTATATTTGTGAGAGGTGGATACCTGCAAAACGTTTTCAGTGTAACTCAACTTTCAACTCTAATCCATTGAGCAAAATGGCCATTACGCTAGACCAGTTGCCATCGTATACAAGGATCGTCCTCACCTTATTTCCTTTCTCTCTTCTTTTCTTCGCGTCAAGGGTAAGTAAGAGATGGCAAACCTCGATATGCAGGCAGAGTTATGAATTGATATACGAAATCATATACATAAAGCAGCAATATTATAGTAAAAAATTAAGCAGCTCTTTGCAATGTCATGCATTGCATAAACTGAATACAAACATAGAGACAGTGATCACTCCACAAGAGACAGATCAAGAGCTAGATACCAATCCTTAGCCTTTCGAATCCTATTGAAGAAAGTGAAACATATTTGCTTCATTCATTCATTAACCAAGGTAGCTCTAACAAGTCAGCATAGCAAATAAACGAATGTAAAAGAATTGTGCAATACAAAGTGGCAACAACAGGAACAGGAATCATAATCAACAATCCTAAATACAAAACCTAACAGCGACAGCAGGATTAACGGGCCATATCTGTCCTCTAGTTCCCATATCCTAGAATATACAGATATATGCAATACACACACATACATACCTATGTTCATACTGAATGCAACAGATAATAAAAAATAACAAAAGACAAAGAGACCATAAAAGGAAACCGAATATCAATGTCAAAGTTTAATAACTCAGAAAAATAAGTTAAGAACAGTAATTAAAGTATGTGCAGAAGCCTATTGGCAATACTTTACAGATACATGCAGCACAGAGTCACAGACATCTAGAAGGCTGTGAGAGGCTTAAATCTCCAGTTTACACAACTATACAACCCACATCCAAAGCTGAAAGGAGGAAGAATTGTACTGAGAAACTTGAAATAGAGTTGGAGTGGGTCTCACCAGCAGAATAAATTCTACACAATTCCCCCATGCCTGAATCCTCCATCACCACAATCTGCACCGGAGTCCAAGCCACAGGGGGAGTCGAACCATTTTGGATTTTCAGGATAGAAGTTTTCTACCTGTATACCTGCAAGACCTACATCAGGATCTATAGTATCATCATGCCTTAACGCTTTGGTCAGCTTGGAATCCCCACAGTCAAGGATGCTCTTCTCATCAAAGTCAGTGCATTTCAACCATTTTTCTGTTTTGCAAGTCTCACCAAGCAAATCCTTCTCACTCCTGCAGTCAGTCCTGATCTGATCCCAAGGAACAACATCCCCAAGTGTTCTCTCAAAGCTATCTTCATCATCTTCAAGTAGATCCACATCCTTGCCATCTCCATACAGCCTCTGATGATGATGTTCAGTCCATTCAGCCAAATCATTCTCTCCCACCAACACGCCATCAGAATCTTGCTTGTCAGCAAGCAATCCCATGGATTTTGAGCCATAATCCCCAACATTTCTGATCTTATTCATGATTTCAAACAGCTCGTGTGACACAGATTCCAGTAACTCAGATGGAATTTTCACAATTTTCCCCTCAAGCAACCCAAGCTCATTTCTCACATCTTGCACTTGCTGGAGAACAGAATGCTGCAGATCCCCATCCTCCTTTCCCAGGTACCCAAAAGTCTCATTCTCCCCTTCCTCAGCCATCCCAAGCATAGCATCCTGATCCATCATAACTCCGCCTTTATGCCCAACAATCCGATGCATTATCCTCGCATTTCCATCAAGTGGCCCCGGCTCATGTCCTGTGTGCACCGCATACAGCTTAAACACAGCTGTCCCCTCCTCCTCATAGACAAATGTCTTATCCTTTTCATTATAATTTGAAATAGGCACAATGGCCCTTATACGAAAGCCACAACCGCACCTCTTAGATGCATATGGCTCCCTCTTTAAAATCCTCGACTTCTTTGAGGACGCTGGCTCACCCGCCCTATGACACGCGTAATCTTTCACCTCTGCCATAAATGGTTTATACCTAATATATTTCTGTCTTATGCACAATACCACTTTATATTTCGCGGCCAGCTGTTGTAGCTTCGCGGGCACTTCCTTAGCCGGTACCTCAAGCGTATCGGTATACTCAAATCGGCGCCTTTTATTACGTGGCGCACACCCAGATGACTCATCTGAGCAAATGGGGCACGCGGCAAGGCAAGTCCTAATGTAAGTTTCAGGTATTCCATAAAACTTAGCACCTACTGTCCACATTTGCTTAATTCTCTCTACAGTTTCCTTTAAGCCTAGGTGTTTTAAATCGGCATCACAGTGAAAATTCATGATTATTTCCTGCCATTGATTGACATGGGAAACAAACTGATTAGAGTTGTTCTTGAAGCATAGAAACTCGTTACCAGTCATGGAGTTCACATGGATGTTGAGCTTATCCTGGATTCGCTTCCAGGCAGTGAGGTATGCTGTGTCCTCATTCCGGTCCTTCCAGACAGCACGCCAGCTGGAAAGAACAGCAGGAGGTGTAGCGACACGGATCTCTTCAGGAGTAGCGGTTCTACCCTCGCGGAGGCATTGCAGCATCAGAGCATGTGAATCCTTGTTAAAGGTGTAAAATTGAGACGATATATAAGGCTCCGGGTCAATGTACTCCTGTTGGTGATGATGATTCCGCTTGCCGCTGTTGGCATGATTGATTCCCCCATTGCTAGGGTTAGGGTTTGGAGAAGCAACGGCGTCGTTTGAAGCGGTGGGGAGCTGGGGCAAAGGTAGAGAACTTGTTAGGGCAGGCTGAATTTGGGGAATTTCGGCGTCGGACGATGTGTGGCTGACGTCATCCTCGTCGTCGTCTCGGAAGAGAACGATTTCGTGGATGGAGAAGGCCTCGTCATCCGGCTGGTCGGCATCGAACATTGACGGCTCAGACTGATTCTGGTGGTGATGATCCATTATATGGTGCCCCAAATGGTGGTGGTGAAGGAAGATATCATCTTCTACCTTTCCGGGATTCATCATATCAAAAACAAACAACAAGAACAATAGAAAAATCAGCCAAAAAAAATCCAAATACCAAAAACAGCTACAGAACCAGAACCAGAAGCTGCTGAAGAATTTATCCTTTTTTTTTTTTAATTCTGACAAAAAACACACACACACACACTGAATCTTCAATCAAACAACATGGGTTGAATTTGTGATTTCTTCTCTCATCCTATTTTACTCTACTACTTTCTCTCTCTTCGATCCAAAATTTATTTTTTTAAATAATTTTTTCTACTGTGTGTTTGTGTGTGTGTGAGAAAAGGCTTTATATTTTGGAGCCTTTTTGAGAGAGAAAGGCCACTGACAAGAACACAAAAGAAAGTGACTATGTGGAAGTGCTAAGCCTTTGACTCATGTCCTACATGCAGGTCTCCTCTGATTCTTCTTTTGTCTGAAATTTTTTTTTTTTTTTCTTTTGAAAAATCTTAAGGATTGGATTTTGTCTGATGAAATTCCAGTTTTGAAATGAATTTTTTTCAAGATTTTTTGAGTTTTGTTGGAGAAATTGAAATTTTCTTTTTTTTTTTCCTTTCTTGTTCTATTTCTATCTTATTTTATCAATACTCTCATGATTTAGGAAAAAAATTATGTGTTATTTAATTTCCTTATACTATGTGTATTTGTGTGTCATTAAACATTTCTAAAAAAGGTTTAGAAAAGGTTTAGGGTTGTTATTGTTTTTTTTTTTTTTTTTGAATTGAAGATGTGCATGTGATGAAATTTTTTAAAAAGAAGTTTCAAGGATTTGTTTGATCGTATAAAGATAGTAAGTAATATAAGGATGTGATTGAGAAAACACAAAATGATGTGATTGAAGATTAATTCTGAATGCCTTATGATCAGATAAAGAAAAGCGAGAAAACAATATGAGTTCGAGTTGTAAGTATTAATTTTATTTTCTGTATATTTTCTTCATTGAATTGAACTTATGCGTGTGAGAAATTGTCTGAAAGGAGAAGTTTTGATGTCTGAAAAGAGAAGTTTCGACTTTTTGTTGTATTTTTCACTGAATTTAACTTAGATGTGTAATGAGTATCTGGGAAACAAGGACTGATGATTTGTTTGATTGTATAAAAATATATAGTAATTAACACGTCGTTGCAGGATCAAGAAGCCAAGATCCTTTATTACGTGGAAAGTGTACATTTTATAAAGAGATAAACTTCAAGAAAGCTATTATTTTTTCATGCGGGACTACAAAAAGCCTTCTTGGGAGTGAAAAGCCATATTCCATCGGTGTTAAAGGTTGTTATTTTCGTAATTCATCTTTCTTGGATGCAAAAAGAGGGGCATTATCCGTTTTCCATATGGAGTTCAATCTTTGTCCAGTTTTTCAAAATATTTTTCTTGCTAGATTCTTTAAAAGTCTCTGATCTTATTTTCCCTCAGACAGGATAACGGAGGATGCAATGCTTTCTTATTAATAGCATCTCTATATATCCAACACAATCGGGAATAGGGTCGAGTAGATGAAGATTTTAACTCAAATAGAAGATAATTCAACACAGTTGAATCCTTGAATTTGTAGCAAGTTTTTGTTGAAGTTTTAAGGAGGGATTTAGGTGCATTCAGATTGTCTGCTATATCTTATAGTATACACTCTAATAGTAATTTTCCACAAGGATATATATTTTAAAGCTTAGAGTCTATCTTTTATTATTTAAGATTTTTATTAATAAATTTACTATATAACAAGTATGTATTAGACGGTCTATTTTGGTGGATCGATAATGGTTATAAATATATATATGTAATTCAACAGGAATCAGAAGGCATATAACCTCTCGCTTAATATACCAAATGAAAGATCGTTAAGTACAATATTATGAGTAATTAATTTGATATTAGAATTGTGCTACTAAAGAACCATCAATTTATTACAACTTGTGAATGAAAACTTGTATTAATGATCTTTATGTTGGGCTTGTAAAACATAATAGTTTAAAAAATGTGGCATTAATTTAGTGATAATGGATCAGCCATGTTTGGGAGAAAATGGACCTGTAAGAGGCGGCCCATTATGTAATTCATAAATTGCTACAAAATCCGCCCGTCACTTAGAACCCATTATGGACCCAACCAAACAGACCCTAATGCTGGATCCAAAAGCGAAATTATTCCTCTATTTAATTATGATTTGCTATGTTTCGTAATATAAAATTAAATTGATATATTTGAATTTTAATTTTTTAAAAATACGTCTGCTCGATTAATGTATAATTATTTAGGAATTATCAAAACTTAAACCCATTTACATTTGATAATTATTTTCCGTTATTTACTTTAATTATTTGGCTTTATTTTCTGTTTTGTTTTTTTCTTTTTCGAAATGAGAAAGAATTTGAAGTTCGAGAGGATATAGTGTTTCATTGTTTTTGCCTTTTCTTAAATATTTTCTTGAACACATAGCAAAAAAATGTATATATTCTCAACGTATATATAATATAAGGGTAATATTCACACTACAAATGCTTTGCATTTGGACAATTTATTTTCTCTACAGAAGATAACTCATTTACGTCATGATATATTTGTGTATTAAAAATCTTTATTCCGATCAGTTCACTAGAAAAAAGTTAGGGATTTTAGGATGCATAAATATCTAATTTGATTATAAATATATTTAAATAATTTAATTTCTATCTTCTATCGTTCTCCTTCATGATCTATTTTAGCAATAAAAAATGACTAATAATTAAGAATGTATATAAACTAATATTTGAAATAAACATATAAAATTAAGAATATAAATAAAGATTAATTAGTCACCAAGTAATTTACTCACCTATTGTAATAAAAAGGGAAAAAAAAAGAAAAATGGAAGTTAAAATTGCTTGGCTTAAACTTGCAAAAAAAAAAAAAAAAAGAAAAAGGTTAATATTCAAAAGAAGTCAATCTAGCTCATTTGGAGTGAGGAGGGGGTGGCAAGGGCGAGGATTCAGTGCATGGCACTGTAGAAGAAGATCCATGTCTATGCAGAAGTTCGCGTGCCAGCTCTTGTAGATCACCACTACTACCACCACCACCATTTCCGCCGCCAGAAGATGACGCTTCGCCGCCGCCGCCAGTAACCCTAGTTGCTGCTGTGCCAGCACCACCACCACCACCAAATTGACGGCTGAGATCCATTTGTCTCTGCTGCTGCTGCTGCATCGCCGTCCATGAAGTGTGCACCATTGGATCAAAAAGTGAGGACAAGTCGTAAGTAGCCGGAACTGATGACGTGGCGGTTGGGAGGTCAGCTATGGATAATGCCGGTGGTAACATGAGTTGTTGTTGCTGTCCTTGCGGTGGCGGCGTTGGTAGCTCCAGCGTTGCTAGGTGGGCTTGCAAGTAGGAGAGTTCTGCTTGTAAATTCACCACCTGTGCCCATAATAATAATAATACACCCAAAACATTAAAAAAAAAAAAATTTGTTAGAATTGTTTCTTTCTACTGTTGAGAATTTTATATAAAGCTATCTAAAGCATAAAAAAAAATTAATTTTTTTATTTGCAAAACAACTGAGAAAATTATATTAAATAGTTTGAACAGCAAAATGAATTACAGAGAAACTACTATTTATACAAACATGAAATCCGGTCCTATAGCGGATGAAAGAGAACCCTCTTTACCAAGAAATGGAAGGGTATTAGAGAGGATTCTAACAAATTAAAAAATACTGTATTTTCAATTTCGTACCAATATTTATTTTAAATACATAGAGATATTTAATAAGTAATAATCACAAACTTTTGAAGATATTTTTAACAATTTTATGAAGGCTAGATATGGCTTAACTTAAGTGATTAGACAACCTGAAAAGGAATATTTTGTCTAAAATTGACCACTATAAGATCTTAGATTAATTAAAACTTTGCAAATTATCAAAAGTCAAACTAAATCAAGAGATGAAATCTCATTTATTTGACTTATACTTGTTCATTAATTTAGAGCAATTAAACATAAAATAAAATAAAGTCTAATTTTGCAAATATTCCGTAAATCAAAGTCAGATTAATCAAGGGCATATCTTATATCTAATAATTAAAGTATATAGTTGACATGCATAAGTTTGATCAGAACCTAATAAAAGATTATAATTAGAGAAAATCCCTAACAGTATTCTAATAAATAGTGGTAAAGAATATAAGTACATTTAGACTATGCACACGAATTAAAAATGATGAAAACAATGTAATTTTTAAAGTAAGATTTCTATTTTATCCTTAATAAATAAGGAGAGAGAAAGAGAGTAATAGAGATTTAAAAGGATAAAGTTGAAAAATAAAAAATAAAAACATATTGAAATGTGTGAAAGAACTTATAATTTTGACAATTCAATCTTGGCTAAAAGGACTTATATTTCTGACTAGATGTAGTAATATGCAAGTTCATCTATACTGTAAAACTACGATATACAAATACGATGAATGACAAACTAGAAGCGATTCTTATTGGTAAGAGATTTTGGATTCAAATCAAATATTTATTTCACGAGTTATAAAAAGAAAACATGAGGATGGGAGGGGAGGGAGGGGGAAGGATTTACAGATATGCCCCTGGAAAAGCGAAAACATCTCCGACCATCTCCTGAATACCAGCGGGAAATGATCGTTATATGCAAGAAAAAGGTGTGGACAAGGCAAAGACACAGACGAAATTGCCCCTCTCTCCCTCTGTATAGTAACGGTCGCCGACCCGACCGCATCATCATATGTTAATCAAATCCGACTATACTTATTCTAGATTTCAGCAAAAAAAAACACCATTGAATTCATGGAACACTGTTTCCCCAATGCAACTCATCAATGGTCCACATTTCTTAATTCTTCATGATCAATCATAGGCAGGTTAAAATCTATGATTACAGAAATATTCTATATCCCTTTTCTTATTTGTTACTTATCGCGATATAATAAGTAAAAGAAAAAAACAGAAGGATTAGTACTAATATATATAAAGTTCATTAATTTCTGTATTTTTTTAATTTTATAACGATGTAATCTTCCCGTGATGTTACATCTGAAATGTAACAAGTGAAAAAAAAACCGGAAAGGAATAATACTCTACTAATATAAGAGGTCATATATGCCAACTCAAACCTTGAAAACCACTCAATGGAACCTTAAATCGGACCTAAACTTTGACAAATACCATATTATTGCCAGATCCGATGCAATTGTTAAACCTTTGTAAAAAAAAAAGGATTTCCCACACAGAAATGGAGGAAAAATGGTAGCAGAACACGAAAAAAATCATCGTCCAAACGAGACAAGACGAGATGATAAATGATGATGAAAAGGGTGAAAAGAAGTTTGTAACGGAAGAAGGAAAAAAAAAACGTCATTATTTTACCAACAAACAGTGATAAAGACCAAAGCAGAAGATCATGAATTAAAAGCAAGGACAAATAAGTAATTTTAAAAGAGCTTTTTTTTACCTGTTGCTGAAGAGCAAAGATATGAGCTACACAGCCATAGACAGGATCTCTTAGCCTTGCTTGAGCTTCATAACAAATAGTAACTACGGCATCGAGACGTTTATGAATAGGAATATGTAGTAACATTTTAGAAACGTTACTAGCTCCAAATACTTTATGAACCGCCGCAAAATGAGCAGCACCTTGTTCTGAATCAAAATAAGGGGCAAATATACATCCCGCTACACACTTTCTTCTTAAAAATTTACATGCACCACATGGTCCGCCACCACCGCCACCGCCACCACTACTGCTCCCCCCGCTACTTCCACCTCCACCTCCACCGCCACCGCCACTGCCAGCCCCACTACTACTCGGATTGCCACTAGTACTCATAGTTTTTTAATTTTATTAGGAATTTTTCGCGAAAATTTCACATAATTAATTAGGGTTGAGATAGAGAGAGAAAGTTTACTAAGAGGAAAAGAAGAGAAGAGAACAGAAGAAGAGAGAGAGAGAGAGAGAGAGAGGGTTTGGTTTCTAGTTCTCTAGGGTTTTATTTGGTGGGTATTTGTATTTTAGTGAAGAGAAGGGGGATTTTTAAACACTAAATAGAGTCTTTAAAGCCACGCGATGAAGCAAGCAAACCCCATTTAGCTGTTTGCGTGAAGCAAACATGCGATAAGCCAACTTCCTCCCTTCTTTTTTTTATTTTCCTTCAATTTTTTTTGGGTTTAATCTCGTGATTTTCCCTAACAAAACTCATGTTTTTTCCTTACTTTTTCTTCATCTCATCTTGCTTTCTTTCAAGATATATATATAAATCAGTATTGCCGACTTTTGAAATTATATACTTATACCTCTTGGTCTTACTCGTTGGTTTGATATATAGTAGGAAGTGTACCGGTCGAGAAATTTTATATTGGCCAATGTTAACTTATTCATCGCATAAGCTATAGATGAACCGATAATATTAAAATAAATGGATAAAATATGCGTAATTGAATCTTTTAAATGATGCTACATTTTTTATTCATATGTTTTAATATCATTCATAACCTATCAGTATCCGAGAGTCATCCACTAATTTTGAAAGCCAAAACAGCAGTACAAGACTGACATGCGTCATTAAACTGTTCCATAAGTGACTCGAACTCAATATCTCTCACTAAGAATAGCAAGTACAAGAACCAAAATGAGAAGGTTCGCACTCATCTCTTGTCATGTATTTTAATATCATTGATTCACGCATAACTTATGTGATGAACATAAGTTACTTATTCACCAGGATAAAATTTCTCGTATTGATCATCTTTAATAATTTTTTTTATTTTTATTAAGAAAAGTTTTTTTTTTTTTTTTTTTATGGATACAATTTTTTTTGCATAAGTGATGAAAAAAGAATGTATAAGATTGAAGAGGATGGAAACGTGTCGAAGGTGCGTAGAGGGCAAAAAACGCCAACTTTGCCACTCTTTTTCTTTCTCTTTCGACGTTGAAAAAGACTTTCTTTTTAAAATCATCTTTTTTCCCCTTTTTATATAAATAGCCAAATAAAAACGGCTTTGCATTTTTCACTATCTCTAAAAACTATAAAGTCTGTTAGAATGCAATGACAAATTCAGTTTGGTTTTTTTGTTTTTTAATCTTCTTTTAATATAAAAAAAAAGAGAATAGATATTTTTTTAAAAAAAATAAAAATAAAGGGATATTGATTAACATAACAAAGACAAGAAAAAAGGGGTTTTTATTTAGAATAAATGAGAGGAAATTAATTTGTTTGGAAACTAAAAAAGAAAAGATAGAAAAAGGAACACTCAAATATATATATATTTATTTAGAAGGAAGAAATTAGCAAATGGATATGATTACTCTTTTCTTAGATGTCTAACTATATCTGGTTTTGTTAAGTTAGTACGGCAGCAATCCCACTCAACTCTCCTCTCTATCACTCTCTAAAATGGATGATAAGATAGCAATGATCATGACAACCATAATTATACATATTTATCCACAAATGGGAGGTTAGGGTCTCTTTTTAATTAATTAAGGGTATATCTCGATCAGTTTAGTTTCGAGATTTTTGCATTAGGGTTTTAAAGTCGAGTTTTGAAAATTTGGGTTCGAATCATGGTAATTTAACTGTATTTTTTGTGGAAGAGTCTTTGTTTTACTTAACCGTCTTAAATCCATATCAGTTTGAGTGATATGACTTAAAGACGCCTTCAGTATGTATAGGACCCTCTATCACATTCCCTGTACGGATCACTTTCTACTTCTAATTTGGTATATTTTATGAATAAAGTTATTAAATAAAAGATAAATTTAAAAAAAAAAGATACACTATAAAAGGAAAATATAATATAAAAGGAAATAGATGATCCTGTGTGCCCCAGTTCTTATCCTAAGTTTAGGTATAATATGACTTAAATACGTTTTTATACTAATACCAATTCGCTCAGAATATAGAAAAAAATAATTATGCACATTTCACATATTTATATAATTTATGATATTACAAAAATGAGCTCATAGAAGATGGATTTTAATTTAATTTTACTTTTTTTTAATTACTAGATGGGTTCGATATCAATATGTCATAATTGAAGTGCAATATATGGCAAAGCAAGTGATGTAATTATTACATAATTAGGTCTAAAGTTGATTTCAATTGCTATAATTAATTAAGGTCACAATTAAACATATATTGGCAACATCACATAATTATCTCTTGAGATAAACAATATTACAAAGATGATCCATTATGGGGTTTGGATGAAGGATATTATACACTTCTTTCTAATGTCTGCCATCAACTTAATATAAAAGCTTTTTTCCAATTGAAAAAAAATATATATTTTCTATATACATATTACAAATTAAGGAGACAAAAAATTGCAATTTCGAAAGAAAGAAAATATCTATTATTGGGAGATTAAAAAAAAAGAGAAAAGGGTTTTAATTTACCATATATATCCATTGCTTAAATAAATAACTTTTAATTTATTTTAAACTATAAACTGATTTTAAACCGTTCTTAATTATTTATTATATATTTTTAACTTGAAAAAAATTATTTTTAAGAAATTAACTTAGAGACAAGACCGAAAAAAAAACTTATTTAAATATAGTTTCCTCGCTATAATAATATGTATCTCATATATATATGAAATGTCCTTCAAGTTTCATTTGTTTTTTTCTTTTTTTTTTAAGGTTTTTAATCTATAAAATATTAATTATTTTTCTAAATTGGAAATGTACCGGTTCTATCACATATGTAATGAAATCATAAAAACAAAATTAATCTTCTTATATAATATGGAATATTTGAACACTAAAGGCAATATGCAATATTTTTTTCTCTTCCCGTGTATATATATATAAATATATATTGGTCGTTTTCGAATCAGAAGAAAGTTGAGTTTATTCAAGAATTGAATAATTGATCAATTCTTTTAAAAATTTTAGAAGTATTTCAAAATGAGCTTTCTTTTCTATGATTCTAGTGTTGAAAAAACATAAATTTCTTTGACAAAGATATATATATATATGCTTAAACAGTCATGAGGTATTTTGGATTAAAGTTGTAAAATTAACCTATAATTAATAAGGTGTTTTGATAAGTAAAATATTAGGAGAAATTTCAAGAGGTTTTAAATTATAAATCCAATGTGTTAAATTATGATTTAATTCTTTTCGTCATCCAATTAAAATCTTTCATCGTGGTTGGATTCCTGAAGAATTGCGAGCATCTCATGTATCACTCTGTGTACTATACTCTGTACTATTTTTTAATTTGGTGCATTTTATTAATAAAACATAATAAATAAAAATAAATTGTAAGGAAAAAAGATAAACCATAATACAAAAATATATTGTAAAAGAATGTAATATATAGAGTGGTATACAAAGTGATTCAGAGGATATTGTGCCAAATGCCATTCGGATCTTTTGTAACATTCTCTGTGATATTCTTAATATGGTATATTTTATTAATAAAATTTACCAAATAAAAGATAAATTTTAAGAAAAAATGATAAATTCTAAAACAGAAAATATATTATAAAAGAAAACGTTAAAGGAGATGTTATAGAAAATGTTACAGACGATCCTAGGCTTATGAAATGAATATTTATAGAATGATGCGAATGACTAGTGTGGTAACACTTGGAAAGGAAAAAGATTCAAGGGGCTACAAATTAATTTACGAGAAAAAGGGTACCGAATTGAATATTATAAAAATTGATAACAACAAACACAAAAGCTAGTCAAACCAGCGGCTCGGCGTCCAAAGAACAATGCAAGAGTTTCGTTTGAAACCAATAAGATGTTGCCACGTTGAAGAAGTGACACCTAATGTACCGGCCCGGGAAAGAGATGACATCAGCATACGAATGACCCACACGCCGTTTCATTTAAAAAGTCATAAAAATCAAATTTGGGAGAGAATATTACTAAAAAAGCCTTTATCTTTTTAGTTGCAAATTATGACAATTAATTTTTTTTTTCTAAAAATTCCACTCCAATTTTTTTAAATGACAAAAAATGCCAAAATATGTTAATTTTTAATGTTTTGGACAGAGATTATTATGTTATTATGTGAATTACATATGATTTATTAATAAAATGGTAAATAGATATTAAAATCCTTTATTTGGTAATCATTAGTTTAGTTATGTTTTAAAACATACATCTTTCATGTGTATCTTATATTTTTACTTGTATCATTATCTTATTACTCTATACGAGTAATATTATATCTATTTCATATTTTTATTAACAATTTTTAAATTTTTACGTAATAATTTTTGTACAAAAACACTAGAAACTTTCGTATTTTTGTATTTTTTATAATTCAAAAAAATTGAGTGGTTATATAACAATAAAAAAAAAAACTTAAATTGACAACATGTAAAATAGTAAAACATGTTTTTTTGTTATATTTTCAGTTAGAGAATATAATAATAAAATTTTGTCAGGAATAGAAAATTCTTAAAATAAAATAAGAATAAAAGAGAAGAGGACGACTGACGTTATCAGTAACAGTTCGTAACGGCGGTATTACCGCGCCGTCTGGTTCCTGTCGAATCCGTGTGGTGTGAAGAGGAAGCAAAGACAAGATGGCATTTTTTTGGTTCTTCTTTCATTGACGCGTGTCCTTTCATTCTCACCAAACTCTCATATACTAACACATTATCTATTTTTTTTTTAATTTCAATCTCTCCCTCCAATGTGGAAAGTAATTCCTTATGCTGGCTTCCAGTTTGCAGAGTCGCTGATTCACTATTATTTACATCTTCAATTTAGGCGTTAGACAATTTGATAAGTATCCTGTGGCGAGAGATTTCACCTTTTAGTACTAATATCATTTTTTTTAAATTGAAAAAATTCTCCTAATTATAAAAAAAAAAAAAAAACCAAACAAAATTTCACACCTTCTACCTCCATCACATTGTTTGGTGCCTAAATAAATAATATAAATAATGTAAATGATGGTGATACATCTATCCTATAGACTAATTTAAATTGATAAAATTTTTCCTACTAACATAAAAAAAAATATTAATAAGGTCGAACGATATATATAATTATAATAAAATAATAATTAATTGATAAAAGTAGTGTTCTTACTATGTCAGAGGTTTAAGGGTTTTAATCACATCTTCAGATATCTAAAAGAAATAATATCTAATCCATTATTGAGAACTCCTTATTTGAATAATTTGTACTAAAGGGTGCATTAGATTATATTTAAGAATTAATTAAAGATGTTAAAATTTATTACTTAATTTTAGTAAAAAAATAACTTTTTGTGAGAGAAATGTGAAATTCAAAACAGAAAATAAAAATGTTTTGAATTTAAACCCTATGCGATCAAAACTTTAAACATCTGTTATAAAATTTTGAACATAATTTACATATTAAATTAAAAATAATTATAAAATTCAAATCAAATTGTTAAAGAAAAATTACATTTTTACTATAATCTTTTTCAAATAATATTAAATTTATTTATTTCTACAAAAATTATGAAAAATATAAAATAATCAATGAATATTTATTTATTTTTTAGGTTCTCCTGAAATTACTTTTCCGACCTTTTATTAGAATGAACTTATTATGTGAAAATCTGTCCAATAATTTTACTTTTACAAATCATAAATTAGAACATATATTAAAAAAATAAAAATTACTCATTCAATTTAAAAGTACCAAACATGATATATATATATATATAGTATAAAACACGTAGAGTTGTTCATGAACTTATATATTTATCTTTATTCTGTAATTTAGATGTAATTAACTATTAATTTCTCTTTTTAAACTCTTATTATATTATATTTATGGACAGATAAAGAATTAATGGATAATGAATATTATAAACTCTCATGAAAAGGGAGATTAGCTAGTCTACTAATTAAAGTTGTTCAAAAACTAGTTAATTGGCCTATTGTAATTTAATTTAATTTAATTAACAGTGCAATTTAGCACTATATATAAAACAAAAAAATTAGACAAAATGAAAATAAAAAAGAAAAGTGGGAATAATTAAGTGTCGAATCTTGAAAGCAGTGACACTTCCAACATGGTGTCTCTTGAATTAGCAACGAAAGCTCTCATTTTAATGACGTGCACTCTAAGGAATAGTATATAGAAACATCCATCCTCTCTCTCTCTCTCTCTCTCTCTCTCTCTCTCTCTCCCTCTCTCTCTCTCTCTATATATATATACTCTCTCTCTCCCTCTCTCTCTCTCTCTCAATATATATATACATACATATAATCTACACCTAAACCAATTTTCTAAGCTTAATTAATATTCTTCTCTCTACTTTATTAGGTTGCGTTGGTAGCCTTCTAATTGTAAATTTGAATGGGGAGACTATATTACTATACAAAAATTAAAGAAATAATTGAATTGTCTAATTTAAAAAGAAATGAACTAAATTATTTTTTTTTCTGTTTTAATAATTCTAATGAAAGTTTTGAACAAACATTTAATTCTAACATAGGAGCATATATAAAAAATATCATTAAATATTCTCTTAATTTAATTATTAAAGTGTCATATATTTTGAAACGAAAAAAATATATCAAAGTAATACATATACATATATATATATATATGTATATATATATGAAATGGAAGAAATACTAAGAATGATAGACCTTAAAATTCATATCTTGTATAAAATTTTAAAATTTGTAAAAGTATAATCACTCATAATCAATTGTAATATCTCATTTAACATCTCTTTCTATAATATTTTGTAGGGTTTATTTTTATTTATTAGTTATATTCATAAAATTTTATTTTAAGATTGTTATTATAAAATATTACAAAAGATTTGAACCGAAATAATACATATATATATATATACATATTGTCAATGAATTAACTATTAATGTTTTTTCCTTTGTTAAGACAATACTCTCTTGGTCCTATAGTAATTATCACTTCTTAAACTATTTTTCAATCATCCAATCTTTTATTTATTTATTTCACACTTATCATTGCCTTTATTAATCAATTAGAAAAAAATGTTAATGTCAAAAAATAATTTCGCTCTTTAAAATTTCTTTATTATGTCATTTAATTCGTTTCCTTATTTTGCTATCACACATATTATTACGAAACATAATAGAGCATGTTCTGAATTTTGTATCTTTTATCGTTAGTTAGTGTAAAAATTTGACTATTTAACATATATTATTTTTTTACTTAAAAAGAAATAAATAAATTCAAACTAACACAAAAAATAGGACCTACAAATTTTTTATTTTTAAATTTTTTTTTTGGTTACACCCGTGTGGTCAAATCCTAGGAATCAGAAATATTGAGTAATATAAAGCAAATGATTAATGAATTTTAATTAGAGGATGTCACCCAGACATAGGGCAAAGGTAGCTGTTGAAATTTCAGTCAATTAAGTTTAGATTTAACTTTAAGGAAGCCAAGAAAAAAAACATAATTAGAGAATAATTAATTATTAATTAGATTATAGTAAAATAATAATCCGAAAAGTAAAGGAATGAGTCAAAATATAGTTGTTTGACGACGTTCGAATCATGCTAATTATCTCTTGACTCCCAATGATGCCCAACAAAACCTTTTTTTTAATCAACTTTAAAACTGGATTTGATTAGTTGTAAGTAGTCAACTCTCTCTCTCTCTCTCTCTCTCTATATATATATATATATATAATTATAGAAATATATATCACAATAACTTCATTAGAACAACTATTAAAATCACTTAATTATTTTAGATGTGTTTAATTGTAATTATAAATTTTAAATGAAAATTTTTTTATTTAATTCTGAACTGTGAAGTCTTAATATGTATATTGTTTGTCAAATTATTACAACATTTTACATATAATTACCACTTATTAATTAATTCAAACATTAGTTTTCAGACTTCATTTTTTATTTTATCAAACTGGGCCTAAATATAACACCGGTTGATTTATAAGGAAATTCTATATTCTAGTATAAAAAAGTAGTAAGATAGTAGTTAAATAATAGAAGTACTATTTATGTAGTCATAAGTGAAGGTTCGAACTAATATCTTTTACTTTGATGTATAAAAATATATATTTAAAATTTTACAAATTTTTTTAAAAATATAATGTTTAAAATGTGACTAAGTAAAAATAAAAGTATACAAATTTAAAAAATAAGTCTACACGAACAAAGTATTAACATAGACCTTGAAACATATCAGCACCTCAATAATATATCTGATAATATTCGAGAGTCATCCACTAATGTAAGATAAATTAGAAAATACAAGATTGATATGCAGTATTAACCCGCTCTTTATGTAATTCAAATTCATAAAATCTCAATTAATACGTCCAGTGAAGAGATTTAAGTGAACAAATTATGCTATTCACAACTCTTGTCCCTCAATTTTGTGCCATGCTAATACATTGAAGTTCTGGGCCACTTTAGCCCAAAAAAAGTTTGGGCCATTTTATTTTTGCTTGGGCTAAACTAGTTAGAGGCCCTTTTTTATTCATGGTCCATAGCCCAATATTTTACTTTCACGAGAACAATTTACAGTTTTACAGCTTCGCGTTAAAAGGTGAATTTTCTCAGTAAAGGTGAAAAGGTGAAACCGGGGAACTCGGAAAGTAGTAATGGTGGTGATTGAATTTGAGGTCCAATCAGCAGCTACGACGTACAGTCAAAGTTGGTAAAACTCGTGTTTGTCAACTGGGATTTCAGAAGGGAAAACGTAGAACGTAGGCGGATGGCGTTTCCGTACGTACCGTTTCTCCGCAATGCACATCTCCTCTTTTTCGCTTCTTTGATAGGATGAAAGAAAAATCGCCGTTCTAAACTTAACAATTTTCTCCGTTTTCTCTAACGGACGTCCATAGTACCGCCATTTTCTTTCTAAATTTTTCAGTAACCAATAATCATCCATTAATTCAAAATTATAAATAAAAAATTATATATATTATTTTTAATAACTTTTTTAAATATAAAATAATATACAAACAACAAAATTATACGAGTTAAAAAGTAAAATAATCTTCAACTGTACAAGTGATAAGTTCGTAAAAAATTTATTGATTAATCAATAAATATATATAAAAGGAAAAATGGGGATGAGTGAGATGGACGAATAGGGATGGGACAGGTGAGATGGGTAGAACCTAATTCTCGTCCGGACCTATCTCCAAACTTAAGTACAAAATTTATTTCCATGTCCACTTGAGTCCCTATCAAACTAGGGTCAAACGGGTAAAAATAGATTGGTGACGGGTAGATATTCAGCTGGATCTGTTCATTACATACACATCTCTTGATTCTTTCGTTTTTTTACTTGTTAAATTGTGATAATTTTTACTATTTTTTACTTGTTATATAATAACATAATTCTAAAATAATTACTATTATAAATTTTTTATTATACTTTCTAATTAATAATAAATTCAACCTCTTTTTAATTTCTAACATCAAAATTAATAAAATATTAATAAAGAGAGAAAAAAATTTAAAAAATATTGTAATTCGTATAAAAAAATTTAAATTTTATATTTGTTAAACATTATAATGTTTAAAATGCTACAATTACAAAAAAGGAAGGGCAGTTTTTTGCCTGCTTTTTTCAAACAAAAAGAAAAAAAAGAAGAAGAAAGGTACTAACTAGTAGCTGACTGGCTCTGTTAAGACCTTCCCTTTTCCCTGCCGTGCCCCCATGTAGTCTTACGTGTCAGCGAATGAGATAAGGTAATTAAGCCTCGCTTTTCGAGCTATGACGGGCTTGACTAATTTTACCAATTTCATTAATTTTTGTTGACTAAAATTCTCTCCCATCTCTTTATTTATCATTTTTATATTATTATTTCTTTTTCTTTTATTGATTATTTATTATAAGATAAAATCTCTCAAATTTCGATCAGATTACCTAACATCCAAATATAAAATGTTAATTAGTGTAATTCAATAATACAAATTGGAAACCTAAAACCTCATATGTTAAAAAACTATCTTTACATTTAAAATCAAATGAGTTACGTCTATATAAACTAGTATTTATTTATTTATCTTCAAGTATTTTTAATGAGAAATCCACATCCTTCACAAAAAAAGGAAAAAAATCATAACAACATGGATTCGGAATGTAATTGAATTTATTACTAATTAAAAAATATAATAAAAAATAGTTATTAAATATTATTAAGATTACAATATAATAAATAAAAAATACTAAAATTAATAAGATGTCACGAGTAAAAGAATAAAAAAAATTATTATTTAATTTTATATTTTTTAGAAAATATTTTATCCGAACAAGATAGATGATAATTGCATAATTTATAATTTTTCAATGTATAAGTATTAAAAAATAATATTATATATATGGTCAAAAGCTAACAAAAGAAATACAAACCCTATTAAAAAAATGTATTTAAAAAAGCAAAAATAGGAAGATGTCATGTCCGCATGGGGAAGGGAGGGGGAAGGGAGTAAGAGAAATGTAAAAGAAAAGTTGTCCTACGATATTTCTTGATTTTTATATATATTTTTTATTTTTTACCGTTTATATATTTAAATTATTTCCATACACTTAACATTATCTCGACATCATATTTCGCGATAGAATCTAAGTCAAAATCTTGACGTAATTCATGTGATTTTAATCGAATTTTGTCTCAAAATATAACGATGGAGTAATTTTAAATGCATAAAATTATTAAATATATAAAAATTAAAAATTAAAAAATATATATAAAAATTAAAAATATTATATAGTTTAAGTATATAAATGGACAATTTCGCATAGTAAAATTTGGATCTTAGAAGTCCATTAAGAGCAGTTCAGATCCTTTGTAACATTTCCTGTAACACTCTCTTTAACATTTCTAATTTAGTATATTTTATTAATAAAATGTATCAAATAAAGATAAATCCTTTAAATTCTAATAGAAAAAGGTAAACTTTAAAGGGAAAAACATAACGATGATTGCATTTCGAGTGAGTGAAGAGGAAATGAAAGGCAAACCATAATTGGTCATTAAAGATTTCTACATATATCATATCTCTCACCAAATCAATCACTTAAATAAGAATAATTGTCTTTTGGGCAGTCAATTCATTCATATTATTCTCACGTTTCTTCTGCCATTCATTTTACCCATTTCCATACTGCACACCACTGCCCTCCCTTACCCGATTTTTAAACTCATAATTAATTTAAGCTTTATAAAATTAAATGCATAAATTTTAAACTAATATATTATTAAAATTATTTAAATAATTTTTTTAATAGAATAGCTTAATGGAGACCCTAAAAGAATTTAGTGTTATATTGTATTTCCTGTTTTTGTAACAAGTTTTATTACATAAATTGATATAGATTAATTTTTTCAATTTAAAATATTAGTTAGTTTCTTTGAATTCAATAATTTTTACTTAAAATTTTAAAATCAATTACATTTCTAACATATGTTTAATTCAAAAACACACATTAGACAGACTTTTGTATTTATATATAGAAGATTTTTCTTATAATTAATAAAGTTAAGATTACATATTCAATCAAACAATTAGTTCTTGAAAAAAAGACGAAATCTTTTATCATGAGTGTTTCACTTTTGACTCGACAAAATAGTGAAAGATTTAAACTAAGACAATTCAAGGGCTGATAACTTTATAACCAAGTTTATACTTTTGAAATCAACTGAGTTATATTTATGCCGATATTTCTATACTGTATGTATATAAAAGTTCATTAAAAAAAATAAAAAAGAAAAGTCTAATCTATGGTGAAAAACTACAAACTAGACCAGAGACTCCTCTTCTTCCTCCTTTCTTTCTCTGCAAAATTCAATTGTGTAAATGCATGTGTGTGTGTTTGTGATGGTGAAACGATGGAAATGACAATTGAGAGGATGAAAAGATGGGATGTTTGTGTGTGAGTTCCCACGTGGGATTCGCACGTGTCCCATTACCCCCCCCCCCCCCCCCCTACTTGCCGTGGCTTTAAAGTAAAATTGCACCACCACCACCACCACCACCATCACCGCAATATTGAACAAATCCACTCACTTCAAGTACTATATTCAATATTTTAATCTAATGAGTTGCATATAATTTTTGTATTTACTTATATAATATTACTTCTAATGACTATATAATATATATTCTTTTACGAGAGAGATGGAAACATTTAATTATTATTTGAACGTGTATATTAATAAGTTTTGTCACCTATATTAATTTAGTTACAATAAAAAAATTAAATATTTATTGATGGATAACAAATAGTATTAATTATATTTGATGAAACATAGTTTAGTATTTTAGAGCATATATACATATTGTCTGATATATTAGTTTTAGAGTCCTCTCAATTAAGTTACATAACTTTATTTCTTTCGTAAAACGCTATAAGTATTCTGTTATACATATTTTAGTTCAGCATGAAATCTCAACTTATATCTCTAACATTTTTTACAGAAGTAATTTTTATGTAATCTTTTATATAATTTCTACATTTTTCTTTTTTTTTTAAAAAACAAGTGTTAGTGAAATTCACCAATATACTCGTTCATTACCTCATGTATTCAAATTGTTGTACTTACTAATAACAATTTCATAATAAGCATTGAAGAACCTGTTAGAATAGCACTATTAGGAGACAATTTCAATTTTAAAAAGTCAAGAATGACCCTTTTCTCAATTATTTTATTTAAAGTTATAAGTTATTTTAGAAATGTTTTTAACTGTTTATTTTATCTGTTTTTAGCTTAAAAAAATTATTTTAAAAAATTACTGTATGAATGTATTTTAGAACTGTTTTTACTTATTAATATTATTAAAAATAAAATTATTATATTAATTTATTTGAAACAAACTTTTTATAAACACTTATCTTCAATTATTTAAAAGAAATATTAAATTTGAACTTACAACTTTAATCTAGTTTGTGTGACTTCATCGAACCATAAAATAGTAAATTCAGAACCATTTTTATAACAATATATATATTTATATATGGGGCGTTATATATGAAAGTCCGGGTGTTGGTCCGTTTATAAGTGACCCACCACCAAAAGCTTCCAGAGATTTTCCCGTGGACAGATTATAGGCAATGACATAGCAGCAGCAGCAGCAGCAACAGCAACTAGCAAACCCTCTTTTATTTTTTCCCCTCTCTCTGTCTCTCTCTTTCTCTCTCTCCCTCAAGAATTAACCCTATCTATACTCAGCAGGAAACAAAGATTAGAAGAGAAAGAAGAGAGAAGACGATGATGAATAATATTGGTGTGGGTGTGGGTGTGGGTGTGGGGGTTGGGGGACCTTGTGGTGCTTGTAAGTTTTTGAGAAGAAAATGTGTAAAAGGATGCATATTTGCACCTTATTTTGACCCAGCTGAACAAGGCACTTTTCATTTTGCAGCGGTTCATAAAGTATTTGGAGCTTCAAATGCTTCTAAATTGTTATTGAGAGTTCCTCCACATAAAAGACTAGACGCCGTCGTTACACTTTGTTATGAAGCTCTTTCTAGGGTTAGAGACCCTGTCTATGGTTGTGTTTCCCACATTTTTGCCCTTCAACAACAGGTACCTACTACCTTCTTTCATTCATTTCCTTCTTCCTTCCTTTTAATTAATTAATTAATTAAATTCTATGATTTTGTAATTCAATTTTCTATGGATTTTCTTTTGTCTTAATTACTCATGATGATCATGATGTGGTAATTTAGTTTCTAAATTCCCTCACCTACATAATTTTAAGAAAATATCACCCTTTTATATAGTAGTTTTATAATAATTTTAATATATTTTTTTAATATTAAAAGATGTATTATACGATCTTAATTTTTTCAATGTTTTCATTCATCATACATCACTCGTTGTTGATTATGTTTCTCAAATTATAAAAGAAATAACAATTAAAATTAATGTATGGTTCATGAGAGGGAAAATGATGTTTTTTTTGTTATTCTAAATAATATCAAATTTTACCGTTTGATATTATTTATTTTTTTTTGAAAGTTTTTGCAAATTCTTGGATATGAACTTATAAATAGGTTATAATATGAGAAAATTCTTGTATTAATTTTCAGAAATATAAGGTTTTTATGTTGTTTGTTTGCTTTCTTTCTTATTAATCTTTAATTAATTAACTCTCAACTTTTAGCTAGTGTACAATTCTTGATCTTAATTTAACCCTAGTTAGTTTATTACTACACTTAAATTGGACACTAGACCGGATGAGGTTGTCTTAAGTAATTAAACAAATGCACTTTGACTTTAGCTCTTTGTTTGCTCTTTCTTCAAGTAAATCTTTCTTTTTTTTCTTTTTTTTTTAAATTACAGGATCGTTATATTTTGCCCGTCACACTGTTTAAGACAATAAAATTTTAAATATTTTTTATATACGAGTTAGAATGTTTTTCAAATTCTTTTCTCCCTTCGTTATTATTTTTACAATTTTTTTTGTTAGAAGAATTAAAGAAATTGAAATTTGTTTTTAATAGGAAGGTATATATACTAGGAAAAAGTTCATTAAATATTATATTATTTTCACAATGTAATCAGGGGCGAAGTCAGACTTGAATCATTAGAGGAGTTAAAATTCAAATACAAAAATTTGATGTAACATTTAACTATGAATTAATATTTTTTTCGTATTTAATAACTTGTATTTATTTGGAGGGTTATAAAAAAAATATATTAATTTTTATACGAAATGAACATAATTTTTTATAAATATAAAACATAAAAAAATTGATGGGGGTCGGGACTCTCTCAGATCCTTTTATAACTCTGCCTCTGAATATAACAAGTAAAAAAAAATACCAAAATTAGGAGAATGTACTAATATTAGTAGTTATACTACTGTCATTGATTTTGAGAATTTTAAATCGACTAATTAAAAAATTGATAAACTCTTAATAAACTTGGACAATTCTCTTCTTTTTGAGGTACCTTTTTCTTGCAGATTGTTATATTTCAGACCTTCTCATCGACTAATTAAAGAATTAATGAACCCTTAATAAATCATTGATTTAACATATTTTAACATTGTTGGTAAACTATGAATTGAGTAAAAATTCTTGCAACCACATTTCTTTAGATAGATTATGCACTATGGGTTGCCTTTTTAGTTTTTAATTGCCATCTTCAAGATTATTGCTTGCCTTTTTGAACTTTGAAGTCATTTTTTATTTGCAAATTTGATGACTTTGAAAATTCTGTCTTAATATGCAAATCAAGAGTTGTGACGTGGCATTATGTCTTCTTTAATTAAGTGTGGATTATTTGGAGCATTAGCTTATAAAATAATAAAGCTCAATCAACATTATTGGTAGATAAGCACCAATTTCCTTTTTGCAGTCAAAAATTGGGAATGGTTAATGGTACCAACAATTGAGACATTCACCTTTGGAGAATTATAGGTGTTTTTTTTATTTTATTTTTTATAAATATATACATTGTATAAGGATAGGTGTAGTTGGGAACACGTTCGGAATGACTTAATAGATCTTTTAATACATTTTTTATTATGTTCGTTTATTAATATAAATATTATAAAATTAAAAATTAGAAAAATAGACTTTAAAATAAAAATAAAGAGTGTATTTAAAGATACATCAAACAATTTTAAATGTTGAAATACATGAATTGCATTGAAAATTAAGTATAAAAAAATAATTAAGTACATTTTATGATAGTTTTATATATAAATGACAACCCAGTTAAAAAATAAAGGTAATTTTTATGTCTAAAGAAAATATTTAGATAGAATTTGATTTAAAATTTTGTAAAAGTTAAATTATTTATGGGATCTGACCTTAATGGGTATACATGCATGATCGTTATATATATATATACATATATAGGTGGCGAATCTGCAGGCGGAATTGGCATTGGTTCAAGCCCGTCTTTCAACATTGCAGCGACTCCCTCTAGTGACTCTACCTCCAGCGGCGGCGGCGCCGGCACCGGCGATGATGAATCTTTATGATCAATGCTGCACTTCAGAGTTAGGTTGCAGCATAATCTCCAATCAATCAATGCATTTGGAACTTCCTTATAATAATAATTTGCAGTATTCTTCCGATCAGCAAACAACGACGTCGTCAATGGAAATGACAAGTTTCTGTAATTCATCATCACTAGTGCATGAGGAGGAGGAAGAAATTGACGACGACGGTGACCTTCTTCACACGTTGGCTCGGGGATTTCCGTCTCTAAAGACGACGACGTTTATGCCATCACCTTCTTCACATTGATTGATCAGATTCAGATGTATTATTGTATTTAACTTTTTTTTTTTCTAATCAGTTTTTCTCAAGTAAGAGAACAGAAAGTGCCTCTAATTGTACTCATTCTCCCATTTTAATTTTATCCAAATGCATGTTATTTTACCTATGCTTTTTTCTTTTCCAAAGGAAAAAAAATTTACATATGCTTTTTACTACAATTATAAATTATTTATCACAATTTATGGCCTTGTTTAATAAAAAATTTACCTTTTTAAAATTAATTAGTTAAAAATTTATTAAATTAAGTATCATTGATAATCTAATACTGGAAGTGTTGAAAGATACATGCAACATTACATAGTTTGTCAAAATTTTCTTTGCATTCTTTAAACCACATATAAATACATAGGCATATTAACAGTTTGAAGACGAGAAATATAGAAACTCGGAGAAGAGCTTAATCTGAGTTGTAAAGTCGTTCTGAAGAGCAGAACAAATACTCGATTTGAGAAAATCGAAATTAAAATTTGTCTTTGTGTCTTGAAATTTTCTGAAAAAAAAATTATTTAACTATGTGGGATATATTATTAGCTCGACTTTGACTATATGTCTCTAGGAGTGTCAAAATAGGCCTAAGCTGGCTGGCTGCTCAAAATGTCCGTAAAATGAGTGGATATAGATTTCTGACCCGTTTTGGGTGCGGATTTTTGCGATTCGATTCGGTTAAGATCACGGACTGGCCCTTTTTTTACTTCTCAAATATAATTTATTTAGATATTATTAATGTGTAGTTATTTTGATCATATTTAGATATTAGTATAATTCTATGATTAGTTAAATATTGTTGAAAAAAATAATTTTTAATATTTTTTTAAGATTAAAAATAATTTTTATAAAAAAATAGTGTTTTATTTGTGTGTAATTATTTTATTTTTTATTTAAAAATTAATATATTTTTATGATTAATTGAATATTTTTTAAATAAAATTAATTTTTAATATTTTTTAAGTTTAAAATAGTTTTTATTTGAAAAAAACAAGTCTCCGAACCAGAACCAGCAGGCAGATATAAATTATAAAAATTTTAGCCCCGCAAAAAATCAACCCAAACCCGACAACACTGTTTAAATGCAAGCCAAACGCGATCCGATCCGAGCTGATTCGGTCCGTTTTAGAGTAATATATATGTCTCGTATCAATTGAACTAGAGAAAGCTCACTAAGGCGGGCTAAACGGACACAGTTATAATTCCAGATAACCAACCAGCCCATTATTCCATTTAAGCTCACAGCTGCAGGCTCAGGCTTTCATTGTTTTGTGTTCCAACTTCTGCATCCTCAGAGCAATAAGAGCAAGAACTAAACAAAACGGCAAAATTCCTCCTCTTAGGCCCTACAAGATTGCCAACGTTCAGGGGAAGAACCAAATCTTGCATATGAAAAAAGAGGGGAATCAATGAATAAGTACTGCTTCTTACTTAGCCATGCCAAGAGCATAATCTCTCAATACTAGCTCTACTTCTTCAAGCACTCCCAATCTTCGAAACCATCGCGCCATTATTTCCGAAGATTCTTTCCCAACTAAAAACCCATCCCTTTCAAGTTCCATCAAGAATTCCAATGCCCTGTTCAGCTTGTTTTCCTTTTCATAAACAGATAATACTAACGCCACACATTTATCGTTGGGTTCAATACCTGATCTCTTTAGATTCTCAAAAGCAATACAAGCTTCGGTGTTTTTACCTGCCACGACATAGGCATTTATGAGAAGGGCGCATATCTTAGCATCAGGAATAATCCCCGCTAATTGAATGGCGTTAAAAACCCTTTGCGCTCCTTTGCTATCACCATTTGTAGAGTATGCTCTTAGCAGTGCTTTGTAAACTTCTCTTCCTGCGTATTTATCTTCAGCTTCCATTTCCTTTAGTAAACTTTCTCCTTGGTCTAGCATCCCCGCTCTTATGTATGCCATGATCATTGAACCATATGATCGCTTGTCCAGCGCTACACCAAGCAGTTTCATGTCTTCAAAAGTATTCTCGGCCATGTTTAGATCACCAGCTTTGCTGTACATATGAACTAATGCCGTCAGGGTAACCTGATCACAAGTAAAGCCTTTGCTTTTCATGGCCAAGAGGACATTTTCAGCTTCTTGAACCTGGTTTCGTGTTGCATACCCATGAATTATCTTGGTATAATCACGAATACCAGCTTCAAATGTCTCTTCAGAGAGGGCGAGTTGAGCCACCTGTTCAAAAAGTTATAGCATTAACAAATTGATAATACTCTATTTTTGTTACACATATAGCAACCACAATTTCCATTATCACTACAAGAGAAATGACATGAACAAGATAAATATCAGTCAATTTAGTTGCACTCTGAAGGCCACATTCCAAGGTTTGACAACAAAAAACAGGTCTAATGGACGTCTACTGAAAATGAGGCAAAGTTTCTATATCCCTCTTCATCGGCAGAGATCCAAATTCAGAAAAACATGTGCCGAATTATCTTTTCCCTTTGTATATCCCAAATTTGAGAAGTAAACCTTCTATTAACAGCAATCACACTTTCAAAGCACCGAATCCTTCCCTTCATCAGAAAAATAATCTCAAAATGCAGCCATCTAATGCTTTAAGGACGACAAATTTCACGCATGTAAAATCGCATACAAATTCAACAAGAAATTTACAAACACAACTTTTGAAGAAAAATTGTTATATGAAAAGCACAAATAATTCAAGCAAAATGCAATAAGCTTGCTATAACAAGGATTTTCAGAGGCATGCTTCTCCCTTCATGCATGGTTTAAAATTCAGCATAATGCATCTGAATAACCTCTCCATGGAATATTAAATCAATTAGAGATTATAAGTATCCCGTAATTCGTTTCTGTAAGTTTTAGGAATGCAATAAATTTTCCTCCTTTTCCAGTTAAAGTCGCATACTGAGTTCCTTTCTCATCAGCTAGTGTCTCCTGTCCACACAAGGATGGTTTATATTGCAGGCTCAGCTATAAACAAAACAATTGAGCTTAGAGAATGGAGGAGAAATGCAATGCAATTTGCAATCTAATTGAAGCTGAAACTGGAAAAAAAAATCAGAACTAACACCTCCCATGATTTTCTACTCCAGATTCCATGATTATGAGCTTAAAAAGTCGATGGAAATTGGTTCAAGAGCCCTCTCTAATGCAAGGTGAAGCTGGATTAGTTTCAAAGGTGCACGAGTGGATACTCTTAATTAGGACTACTGCACTTCCTCGTTTTGTTTCCCTTACCCCCATCCACAAGCTGAATGAAAAAGATAAAAGAGAAGCAGAAAATACAAATTAGTTCAGAGATAGTAAACGCAAAAGGCTGAAGGGATTAGAAAAATGAACTATTAATCACGAAAAAGAAAAACAAGAGAGGGAGTGAGAAACAAGAAAGGGTCACTACATCTACAGAAAAAAAGAAAATAAATAGACACCTACAACTTAAGAATGTAGCTATATGTACCTCAACATACAAGGGATGCTCTAGTCTGCTCATTTCTTTCAGAACCAGCAACCAATCAGCCCTCGCGGGCTTCATACTCTTCACCCATGCAGCCAACAATTCCAAGAGACTGCCTTTTTCAGGTGAGAAGCAAATAATCTGTTTTATGAAGGCCTTACATCTATTTGATAACTTGGGAGAAATTTGAGATATGGCCCTTTTCTGGTCCTCAGTAATATCAGGGCCAATCTTGACCCATCTAAACCTTGGTTTCTCTTCTTCTTTCCCTTCTAATTTCTCAATGTTCATTTCACCTCTAGCAACCATTAATTGTCCAAAATAGCATCTTGGAAATCCAAAATTCAGATTTCTTTGCCAGAAGGAGTTCCCCAAGAAAGGACACTGATGTATTTTTAGAGTCGTTCGATTTTGTGCTAAGACCGTATCAGGAATAGAAATCATATTGCAATAGAACAAACACCTCATAACATCAAATCAAACAAGGACATCAACATTTAGGCAAAATATGGTTCTAATTCTAGCAAACTCTGAAACCCAAGAAAATTAACTCCTTAACTTCTCTACTTCTGCTATATACATACAAGTGCAAAACCCACATAAAAGTCTAATGTTTTTCTAATCTAGAAATGGAAATGAAGCAACAAATTATACAACCCGAATTAGAAATTTGACCAAGAATGGTGAAATTGTTCAAAAAAACAGAAAAATATCCACAATGAAACCTCGAACGGAATCTGGAAAAGGGGAATGAAGCAGAGGAAAAACCAAGAATGTTGTAAAACTGAGATGAATCAATTTCTTTTTCTCTGTGTTTTTCTTGAATTTCTCTGTTCTCAGACAATAGAATGATGAAATTAGAGCATACAGAACCTCGGAAAACCAGAGTGAAAGGGGCTCGTGCGCGAAAACGTATAAGAACAGCTACGGACGGATATACTCCATGATTTCTTGACTCTCTCCTTCCTGATCCACTGCAAGAGAGTTTTCGTTTTAGAAGGGAATTGGATAATGGAGGGCTTTTGGCCAATTTTGGCGCTATTATGAAGGTACACTACTTCCCGCAATTGTTGACGCCTGTAGCCATGCGTTCTTGTTGCGAACGCCTTAGCATAAGTTCTGAACGCCTTATTTAATAGTTAATTTCAATTTTCAATTTTTATTCTTAATCCTTCTCTTTTTCTATTTTTGTCATTTTTATAGAATCTAATAATTTTAGTGTTTGAATTAATTTTAACATGAATATAAAATGAAATTACATATTTACATATAACAATTTTTATTTTTGATTTTCAACATATTTATAATTTTCAAATTTAATCACCAATAATCAAGCTTTTTTCTTCTAAAAAAAATTCTACGATAATTTTTTTTTTTTTCTGAATCTATGATTATAATAATTCATTGCAAGAACTTTTATATTTATCTCTTCAAGGTCAATTATCTTCCATTACACTAAAAGCGACCCCTCTATATATTATTGATCTTTCATTTTTTCCTTTATTTTTTAATAGAGTTTTATATATTTTTTGAATCCAATACAATTTTATATATTGATCCATAATTCTTTTTTTCTTCCATTGGATGAGACATTGCAAGCTCATATAATGCATCTCACTTCTCCAATCATTTTGTTTTACCAATACTACCCTTGTATTTCTTTTAATAACCATAACATAGACAAATAAAAAAAAAACCATGATTATAAAAAAATCTCAATTATATTATATTTGTGAGAGAATAATAGATCAATTAATATTGATAATAAGATGTTATTCAAAATAGTTAAATTATCTTTTTTGTTTATTCGGATAACTTTTCAATTTATTTTTATATTACAATTTGTTTATAAGCTTCTCGAAAAAAAATTCTTATAGACAATTTGATTATTCAAAATATAAAATGGAAAAATTATTTATTTTAAACTAAAATTTTAACTAAAGAAACAGTTTGTATTATAATACAATATTTAAAAAAAATTATAAAAATACTTTTATAAATAATTCAAAATTTATATACAAAATCAACCCAAAACATGTTTGTATTACTTTTTGTTGTATTTTTTAATGAGATAGAAGAAGTGGTATTCAGAAGTGGTGCAAAAGATGTATAATAAAATTATTTTAAATTAAAAAATAAAATGATAAAATTATTTTCTTGATAAAAAAATTATTTTATGTCCGGCTACATCTCCACGATGCATGGGAGAAGAAGAAAATGTAAAGGGCACTATAGTAATTTTAGTCTGTTGTCAACTTTGAACTAGAAGAAGAAATCTGAATGCCAACTCCGATCCAGACTTGAGAGGCTAGCAGAGGCATAGCAGTTGCAGCAGCGAACACTCTTCCCTCGTCAATTTCTCCACTCTCACTCCCCCTCCCCTCCCCTCCCCTCCCCTCCGCCACCATCAACCACCGCAGCGCTGTCGTCATTTTCATACCTCGAAGACCGAAGTATTCCACCTCAATTGCAGATCTAGACCTTGAGCACACTCGCGGGGAATGGCTTCTACTGAAGCCGATTCCCGGCTGAACCTAGTTCTGATCCCAGCCCTAGAGAAGATCATCAAGAACGGCTCTTGGCGTAAGCACTCCAAGCTTGCTCATGAGTGCAAATCCATTATCGAATACCTTACCTCACCCAATCCAAACCCTCCCACTCCTCCCACTCCTCCTGCTTCCCCTACTGCCCTATCAGATGCAGACGTTTCATCCTCCCTTCCCGGCGTCCTCATGGACCTCTCATTGTCTGATTCCGAGCTTATTCTCAGTCCTCTCATCAACGCCGCCTCCTCTGGCAACCTTAAGATCGCCGAGCCTGCGGTTGATGCCGTTCAGAAACTCATCGCGCATGGCTATCTCCACGGTGAGTGTGATCCCACTGGCGGCTCTGATGCCAAATTATTAGCCAAATTAGTTGAATCTGTCTGCAAATGCCATGAACTTGGAGATGATTCCGTGGAATTATTAGTCATTAAGACCATTCTATCGGCTGTAACATCGGTCACTTTGCGAATCCACGGGGATTCCTTGTTGCTGTTTGTTAGAACATGTTATGATATTTATTTAGGGAGTAAGAATGTTGTGAATCAGACAACAGCGAAGGCATCGTTAATTCAGATGCTGGTGATTGTTTTTCGCCGTATGGAGGCTGACTCGTCGACAGTGCCAGTTCAGCCTATTGTGGTAGCTGAGCTGATGGAGCCTGCAGAGAAAGCAGATGCTGACGGGACAATGACAATGTTTGTGCAGGGTTTTATCACCAAAATAATGCAGGACATTGACGGGGTTCTGAATCCTGCTACACCTAGAGCGGCTGGTGCATCTGGCGGGGCCCATGATGGGGCATTTGAGACTACAACCTCTACGGTGGAGTCTACAAATCCAGCAGATTTATTGGATTCAACAGATAAGGACATGTTGGATGCAAAATATTGGGAGATTAGCATGTATAAAACAGCATTGGAGGGGCGGAAAGGGGAATTGGTAGATGGGGAGGTGGTGGAGAGGGATGATGATTTGGAAGTTCAGATTGGCAATAAGTTGAGGCGGGATGCCTTCTTGGTTTTCCGGGCACTATGTAAGCTATCAATGAAGACGCCGCCAAAGGAAGCACTGGCAGATCCACAGTTGATGAAGGGGAAGATTGTGGCATTGGAGTTGCTCAAGATTTTGTTGGAGAATGCTGGGGCCATATTTAGGACGAGTGAGAGGTACTTCATTCTAGGCCTTGTGAATATTTTTCCTGGCTAGTATACTTGCTAGTTTATGCCTGTCTTATATGCCTAAATATGTTTCTACTATGTAGTGAAATTGCGGTGTTGTTTGCACAATAACTAGCCAGTAGAAGTGGTTTTCCCAAACAAGAGAAATTTGGATTGAACATTGTGCTAAATAGAATAGAAGAACTTTAAGTATACAAATATAAAGAAGCATGCGGTAGAAGTAGTATCTATCATTTAGTATTTCAGGCAGTGCTTACCCAACTCAGATTCTGCAAAATTATCATAGTAGATTAGCCCATGTTTGTCTTGTAAAAAGTTTTGGCCTTTTCCGTATTGTCTTTTCTTTAAGGACCCTCAGAAATGAGGTTTGAGGCACTAGCATATTCAAGATGATAGCAACTTCTCAAGTTGAAACTCCAGCAATGAATTTTGTGCATTTTAGACTGAGGGATGGCTTTGTTGAACCTACTTTTTATACTTTCAGTTTTACCTCTTAATGAGAAAGGAAATATATGAATCAACATATTTCTCTAAAGGCGATCCATTCCCATTCCTGCATCAAGAGCGGGTTCAAGTTTGTAAGCTAACAAGAATTTATTATGAATACGTACTGTCGTTGATTCCTCTGATGTAGGATTTCAATCTCAAGTGACTCTTTAAAGAAATAGCTACATGTTTCTCATTGTGCCGCATACAGTGTAGTTTTGTATGTTCCCATGGTGATTCTCAATGATACTTGAGTTGCAAACTAAAGGAAAATATGCAGCCTGATTCTCTGTCATATATTTGTTTAAACAATGAAGAAGTATTGCCAACTAATTAATTGTTATATTGATCTATTTTCTTTTTGACTTTCTGGTCCTTTCCTTAATATTATGTTGATTGATGCATTATCTTGTGGGCCATTGTGCTATCAATACATGCAAATATATTTTGCTAAATTAATAAACCAATGGAGATGTAAATTTGTCCTGTTTTTGCCTTTGGTTCCATCACGAGCATCAAGATCAAGTCTAGTTTGATATTATTGCCATCAAGTTTGACTTATTAATCTTGCTAGCATAATTCAAGTTTCTTTCTCACCTTTCTGACATTTACGAGTCAAAATTTTACTATTATTCACTCTTGTCCTATATTTCACTATAAAAACAGATTTTTAGGTGCCATAAAGCAATACCTGTGCCTGTCACTTTTGAAGAACAGTGCATCGACACTTATGATTGTTTTCCAGCTATCATGCTCGATTTTTATAAGTCTTGTATCAAGATTTAGAGCTGGTCTGAAGGCAGAGATTGGAGTATTTTTCCCCATGATCGTTCTCAGAGTATTGGAAAATGTGGCTCAACCAAATTTTCAGCAAAAGATGATAGTGCTTCGGTTTCTTGATAAGCTTTGTGTGGATTCACAGATTTTGGTGGACATATTCCTTAACTACGATTGTGATGTTAACTCTTCAAACATATTTGAGAGGTATTTTAAGAGGCTTAGTTCTTGTATTGTTAAAGACTAAGTTATTTGAGATGCTTCTAGGAAATATTAGGTCTAAGAATTTATTATTTCAAATGGTGTCCTTGATGCACTCTTGGATATTTGTTTTTGCAGTAATCTTTAACTTCAGTCTTTCCCTTTCATTGTGCTTATTCTTTCCTACAGAATGGTCAATGGACTTCTTAAAACTGCTCAAGGTGTCCCACCTGGTGCTGCAACTACTTTGTTGCCACCACAAGATACAACCATGAAGCTAGAATCTATGAAATGCTTAGTTTCTATTTTGAAGTCAATGGGAGATTGGATGAACAAACAATTGCGCATTCCAGATACTCATTCTGCAAAGAAACTTGAATCATCTGAAAATAGTTCTGAATCCGGAAGCCTCCAAATGGTGAATGGAAATGATGATGAACCTGTTGAAACTTCAGATTCTCATTCTGAAGCTTCCAGTGAAGTTTCTGATGCTTCGACTATTGAGCAACGCCGTGCTTACAAACTTGAGCTTCAGGTGAATGATAAATATCTGTGGTCAAAATGAGTATGGGTGGTTCTAGTTTCTGACTTTTACATTTGATTGCACACTGAACATTTCATAAAATTTGTTGCAGGAAGGTATATCTCTCTTTAATCGTAAGCCAAAGAGAGGTATTGAATTCTTGATAAAGGCAAATAAAGTAGGGAACTCAGCAGAAGATATTGCAGCTTTCCTGAAAAATGCCTCTGGTTTGAATAAGACCTTGATTGGTGATTACTTGGGAGAAAGAGAAGAGTTATCTCTTAAAGTAATGCATGCATATGTGGATTCCTTTGACTTTCAAGGTCTGGAGTTCGATGAGGCGATCAGGGTCTTCCTTCAGGGCTTTAGGTTGCCTGGTGAGGCACAAAAGATTGATCGTATCATGGAAAAGTTTGCTGAACGGTATTGCAAATGTAATCCTACTGTTTTTACCAGTGCTGATACAGCCTATGTTCTTGCTTACTCAGTTATTATGCTTAACACTGATGCTCATAACCCTACGGTTAAAAACAAGGTACCTTCCTCGTCAACTTATTCCCTAGGTTATTTCCTATGTTAATTTTATTACTTTTTGTGATGAAGATCTTTGCGCAAAATCATGTAGATGTCAGCTGATGATTTTATAAGGAATAATCGGGGCATAGATGATGGAAAGGATTTGCCTGAGGAATACTTGAGATCATTGTTCGAGCGAATATCAAGAAACGAGATCAAAATGAAGGAGGATGATTTATCTATCCAGCAGAGGCAGTCTGTGAACTCAAACAGGCTTTTGGGCTTAGATAGTATATTAAATATCGTGATCCGCAAGAGAGGTGAAGAAAATCATATGGGGACTAGCGATGATCTTGTGAGGCACATGCAAGAACAATTTAAAGAGAAAGCTCGAAAATCTGAGTAAGATCAACTAGCTAAATTTTTTTGTGCATGATGTATATCTTTTTACCTGCTTCCTGGTGCTGCATGCATTGTTTTCCTTAATCAGGATTGTTGGATGAAATCCTTTTGTCATTTTGTTTTGCTTCGTTGAGGTTGTTTTGATTTATCAGCTTTATATTTTCCGTTCCATATAGATGCATGACCCATACTTTTCACACAAAAGAAGGAGAAAAAATACAAGGTTGATTGAGGATGAATGTAGAACATGTGCCTTTTTTTTGTTTGGTGGAGGTTTGTTTCATTTATCGACTTTATATTTTAGGTTACCTCACACATACTTCTTGTACAAAAAAAAAGGAGAAAAGATACAAGTTTGACTGGGGGTGAATTGTGGAAAAATAAAATTGTTGATATTTTACAACTTGTAAATAATCTATAAGAATTAGTTAAAGTTTGTATAAAGCATTTTTTTAACTATATTCTGCAGTTAATAGGACTATACCTGGTTGTGAAACTTTACTTTGAGAATCTTGTTCGGAGGTATGTTGAATGTTATAGCACCCCAACAGGAAATCTTGTTTTTCTTCCCTAATGCATTCCATTGCATATATCTAATATGATATGTATTTAAAAAGTCGTTTTGATGTAAAATAATGGATAAGTTCAATTGTTAGATAAGCATATGCAGCCCAATCTTCAGTTTCTTAAAGATACATCTTTTAAGATTCTAAAGACCATAGAGTTTTTATTGCGTGAATAAAATATTGTTGATTTGACAAAGATTTTCTTTTTGGTTTTCAGACACACTATAGGTCAGTTTTACAGTTTATTGTGGCATTGTTGGCCGGTCGTATGATATTTAAGCATCCGGTAGGCACATTATATATTTTTTGAAGCATTACACGTTAGTTTCATTAGTATCTCAACATCTTCCTATATCAATGGTGAAGGAGTAGCTTTTCTCTGCATTTTGATAATTACAGTCTCTGCTTTTTACTCTTTTCATTAGGCCTCTGGCTATTTGAGGTGTGCTTTAAATCCCATAGCTTGTTTTTTTCCATTTTTTCAGTTATGGAACTGTTTAGAGCTTCTTGATAATTAACTTGCATCGACATTTTGTAGGTCAGTTTATTATGCTGCAACTGATGTACTCATCCTAAGATTCATGATCGAGGTTTGCTGGGCTCCGATGTTGGCTGCCTTCAGTGTTCCTCTGGACCAAAGTGATGATGAAGTTGTAATCGCTCAGTGTTTAGAAGGCTTTCGATGTGCAATTCATGTAACTGCTGCAATGTCCATGAAAACTCATAGAGATGCTTTTGTAACATCACTAGCAAAATTCACTTCCCTTCATTCACCCGGAGATATCAAACAGAAAAATATTGATGCCATAAAGGTAAATAGTTGTAATTCAGATTCATACCCAGCACGATTTGGTAATATGCACACGCAAGTGTATGTATTTGTGTATTGGAGTCGTATTCTGCTGTTTTGTTATCCAATTGATGATGGAAGAAAAAGTTAACATGGTTTTCCTAGTAAGCAGTTTTATCTCAAACGTCCCCATCCATTTTGATCTGGATTACGAATCTGTGTCTATTTAAGTAGAACTATGGTGAGGGTTATTACTATTTTGAAGTATATTATGTCATCACTTTATTTTTCTATAGCCATTCTATTTGGTAATGGACAGATTCTTCTTTCTTTGGGGATCCTAACTTTTTCTTTCTATACAGGCTATAATCACAATTGCGGATGAAGAGGGAAATTACTTACAGGAGGCATGGGAACATATTTTGACTTGTGTTTCTCGGTTTGAGCATTTGCATCTATTGGGTGAGGGTGCTCCTCCAGATGCAACCTTCTTTGCAATTCCACAAAATGAATTTGACAAGTCAAAACAATCCAAATCAAACATTCTTCCTGTTCTTAGAAAAAAGGGACCTGGAAAGATTCAAAGTGCGGCTGCATCTGTGAGAAGGGGTTCATATGACAGTGCCGGTATTGGTGGCAATGTTTCTGCAGGGATTACATCTGACCAGATGAACAATTTGGTCTCTAATTTAAACATGCTGGAACAAGTTGGTGAAATGAGCCGCATATTCATTAGGAGTCAAAAATTGAACAGCGAGGCTATAGTTGATTTTGTGAAGGCTCTTTGCAAAGTGTCGTTGGAAGAATTACGGTCTACCTCTGATCCACGGGTGTTCAGCCTTACTAAGATAGTTGAGATTGCGTAGGTTCTTTTGGAAACTTTCTATGTTAGCTATTTATAAAGAATTAGGTGGCTGTTTTCCACCTATTTTTTTCTTTCTAAATCATCATTGAATAATCTTCTTTTTGTTTCAGGCACTACAACATGAACCGTATCAGGCTTGTATGGTCAAAAATCTGGCGTGTACTCTCTGACTTCTTTGTTACAATTGGTTGTTCTGAAAACCTTTCTATTGCCATATTTGCCATGGACTCGTTACGCCAATTGTCCATGAAATTCTTGGAGAGAGAAGAGTTGGCGAATTACAATTTTCAGAATGAGTTCATGAAACCTTTTGTGATAGTGATGCGCAAGAGCAATGCAGTGGAAATTAGAGAATTGATTATCAGATGTGTGTCTCAAATGGTTTTGTCTCGTGTTAACAATGTGAAGTCCGGATGGAAGAGCATGTTCATGGTACTCGATCTTCTATTGCTGTCTTTGTTTAATGTTATTGAATTTAGGCAGTATTTTGGTCTTTCAATTTTGCTAATTAATTGTTTGGCATTTCTAAAAATTCTAGGTCTTCACTACTGCAGCTCAAGACGAGCGCAAGAATATTGTACTTTTGGCTTTTGAAATAATTGAGAAGATTGTACGAGATTATTTTCCGTATATCACTGAGACAGAGACTACCACTTTCACAGACTGTGTGAATTGCCTGATAGCATTCACAAATAATAGATTCAACAAGGACATTAGTCTCAATGCTATTGGTTTTCTTCGTTTTTGTGCAACAAAGCTCGCTGAAGGTGACTTAGGCTCGCGGCATAGGAACAAGGAAAGTTCTGGAAAGGTTTCCCCTCCGTCACCACAGAAAGGAAAAGATAGGAAATACGAGAATGGCGAGTTGACAGATAAGGAGGATCATCTCTATTTCTGGTTCCCATTGTTAGCTGGTAAGACAACTATATATAAATGTTATTCTATTGTCTTTCTTTTGAGTCAGGGAATGATTAAAAATCTCTCTCTCTCTCTCTCTCTCTCTCTCTCTTTCCAGGATTATCTGAACTTAGTTTTGATCCAAGGCCTGAAATCAGGAAGACTGCCCTTCAAGTACTGTTTGACACTTTAAGGAATTATGGCCATCATTTCTCTCTACCACTATGGGAAAGAGTGTTTGAGTCTGTCCTATTTCCTATATTTGACTATGTTCGACATGCTATTGATCCTTCTGGTGACAGTTCGGGATTTGATGGTGATAGTGAACTTGATCAAGATGCTTGGCTGTATGAGACATGTACACTTGCTCTGCAACTAGTTGTGGATCTTTTTGTTAAATTTTATAGCACTGTGAATCCACTTTTGAGGAAAGTCCTATCACTATTGGTAAGTTTTATCAAGCGCCCCCACCAAAGCCTTGCTGGCATTGGTATTGCTGCATTTGTTCGTTTAATGAGCCACGCTGGGAATCTTTTCTCTGAAGACAAGTGGCACGAAGTTGTTTTATCTCTGAAGGAAGCTGCTATTGCAACATGTCCTGATTTCTCTTTTGCCTTCAATGAAAATGATGAACTTTTGAATCTTGAGGAAGATTTGAATAGTCAGGCAGGTGGCGAAAGCAGCACGTATGATGAGACTGCAGAGGACTTGAGGAGACACCGCCTATATGCTGCTATATCTGATGCAAAGTGTCGAGCTGCTGTTCAGCTTTTGTTGATTCAGGTACACAATTTATTTTGGTACGGGTTGCATTTATTGAATGAGTTGGATGTTTTTCCTTGATGCTACTTTTTGTTTCTTTCTATTAAGTTTCTTGTCCTTCTGTAGCATGAAGTTGATAGAAAAAACGTAGTTCCTATGCTTTATTTTTGTTATATGGAGTCTACCATGCTTTTGGGAGGCAGTTTGTGAGGTTTGTTTGCTATTCCACATCATTTAGAGACTAATGAGATGGTACAGGATCTCCTTCGATTAGTTTTATTTAAGATGACTTGCAAATTGATATGTGAACTTGGCTGATGTCTCCCAAAAGCCTTGTGGATGCTTCTTGCCTTTTGATTTCTATTAGGTTCTTAGGAGGAAGTTTCATGCAATAGAAGGACCTTTTTGGTTGCAACATCGCATGTTGTCCCAAATTGGATTTGTGCGTGTTCATATACGAGTAAGTGATAAGGAGTTAGGCAGCAATGATGCCTCTCTGGTTGATGCTTCATCAGATATTTGGGTCAGTGGTGGTTGTAGAGAGGGGTGCTTCATTAGGGCTGTTATCAAATTGGCCTAATAAATAAGTTGCTTTTGGCTTATTTTAAGCCTAAGCTCTTTTAGAGCTGTTCTCAACTGCTTATTACTTGTGCTTTTAGCTTTAAAAAACTATTTTTGAAAAGGTATCTTGGAGGTGCTTTACAACGTACTTGACACTGCTTTTACATCCTATTGCTTGACTCGGATTGAGCTGCGCGAAAGCCGTTGCGCTAACGAGCAAGAAAGGGGATGCGCGTTAGCGCTCTTTTTTGTTTTACCTTGTAGATGATATGATGCCTGTTGCTTAACTTTTAGATTGTAGATGATGTGATGCCTGTTGCTTGACTTCCAAAATGTTGTACCTTAAGTGTTGTGTTTACAATTTGCAGGCAGTCATGGAGATCTACACCATGTACAGAACCCAACTTTCAGTCAAAAACACTATCATCCTCTTTGAGGGAATGCATGATGTTGCATTTCATGCTCATAAGATAAATACAGATGCAACCTTGCGTGCTAAACTACAAGAGCTCACATCCATGACTCAAATGCAGGACCCCCCTTTATTGCGCCTTGAGAATGAGGCTTATCAAATTTGCCTCACATTTTTGCTAAATCTTGCAGAGGATAGGCCTTCGAATTATGAAGAGGCAGATGTGGAATCATACCTGGTGAAACTTTGCCAAGAGGTCTTACAGTTTTACATTGAAACTGCACGTTCAGGACCAACATCTGAATCTTCTGTCACCGGACAAGCTCGCTGGTTGATTCCTTTAGGTTCTGGTAGACGGAGAGAATTAGCAGCACGAGCGCCTCTCGTTGTTAGTACCCTCCAAGCTATACGTTGTTTACAAGATCCATCATTTGAGAAGAACCTATCCTTCTTTTTCCCCTTGCTATCAAGCTTAATAAGTTGTGAGCACGGATCAAATGAGGTTCAGTTAGCCCTTAGCGATATGCTCAGCTTGTCTGTGGGTCCAGTTTTGCTTCGGTCATGCTGAGCTCTGAGCCTCCTCTCTGCTAGTAGATTCATTTGGGAATGTATGATATCTTCCTTTGTTGATTCCTGCAGAATTTTCCTCTTCTTTCATCATAATTTTTTTTCCCTTTAAAAGGATTATTATGGAAGTATAGTTTTCAACCGTGTACGAAGAGTTAGAAGAGATTTTGATAGCCAAGTGGTTTGAAACGTTGTAGTTTTACTCAAGGCACTTGGTTCAATCTTAGAATCATTTAGGGTTTTATTAGGAACTTCAATGTTGTATGTTTAGTGTTTTTTGTTTTCATTATTGTCTGGGCAAAAATATTCTGTAAAGATGCTCATTTCGTATAGACTATAGCATACATATATTTTTTTTTCTTTAATCTTTGCAGCAGAATTATGGCCGAAACCCTTGCAGCTTCTAAAGGTACATACACTCTCTCAATCACTATCTAAATCTTGTTGTGATGAGGTTTATTTTTTGACAATTCTGTTATGAACCCAGTAAATAAGCGCGAATATGAACATTTTTGCTCGTATAGATTTTGTGACTTAATATAATCTAAGGATGTCACCTATTGATTGAGTCCATAATAGATGTCGCAGTGTTGTTATTTGTAAATATGCAAATCAAGTTTTGATTTTCTTGCTTGGTGTGTGTAGTTTGTTGGTTTGTTTTTTGCTCTTTTTTATCTTTTCTCACTTTGATCGGTGTCTTCCTCTGCCATGGCTTGCCGAATGCATTTGGATCTGTGGTGGCGTTGCAAAATTGTGGTGTTTTGGTCTTTTAATGTTCTTTAAATATTGGGAGATAGTCGACAAGAGGTGTGTAGTTTAATAGTTTGACTTACTTCACTTACAATCCTTCAGATGGCATATTAAGTGAGAGGTTTTCAATTCGAATCACTTAAGAAAGTGTTTAATGCTGCCAACATGTTAGTCTAGTGCTGTTATTTCATTGTAGCTATAGCTTTGCTAAATATGTGGGCAGTCTGTTGGTTTATATTGTCCTAAACCATCTTCTACAGAATTAGTAATGATAAAGGGTATGATTAATCTCCTCCACTTGGATATTAATTTCCTTCACCTAGATGTCAAGTACGAGTAATAATAGCGGTTGATGAACCTGCATTGGTGTAGTTTAGGTGGTTCAAATCTTAGCAGTGACAGGGTAGGAATTTTAATCTCTCTAATGTGCGGGGTGGTTTTTTTGTGCGCGCTAGGGTTTGGCTTCTAGTCTGCAGGACTATTAAGTCACTATGATTTACATCCTTACTTAAACGTCGAGCAGTCTGGAGAAAACGAGAGCGCTTTTGATAACAATAATAGAGGTTGGTGAAATTAAATTAGAGTTGAAGAGGGGAAGGACAGTTGGGTCAAAATGAACTACTCCTTCACTTGCGGAGCCCCCAATGTTATGAACATGAATATTTGAGACAGAATAAATGTATTGCCGGCAATCTCGCCAATTACAATTACTTTCCTTTTGCTGGCTTCCACCATACATAGCTATAACTAATCCCCATGCCCCAAACCCCAAACCTTCTTCTGGGCGGCTTTGTTTTCTTTGGGGCCTTATCACTATTGAATACCAATGCCCGCTGAAATTTCCATAATCAATTGTCTATCCCGCATTCAATCATATTTGGTAACTCAATATTCGAGAGATGTCTATCAAAAAAGCATCTAAAAATGCTTTAAATCGTTGCTTAAATGACTTGAACCCTTCTCATTTAGCATGCTAGGTGTAGTCTTGGGATCGCGCTATGAGACTACACCTCCTCTTTATCACATTCAATTCAATTTAATTGTCATTCCCACCTGTCAATCTTCTTTCCTTATATTTCCTCTGTTTTTCCTCAACCGATGTTGACTCAATCCAATCGGTAAATCCTCCTCTTTCTTAGTGTTCCTGATGCATTCTCTCAAGTCATGCTTAATCTCAGGAAAATTCGATTTCCTGAACAAATTTAGCACTTGGAAATGGAAGAGAAAGAAATCGAAGAAATTCGTCGTTTCCGATTTCAATTGTTTCCCTGCCATGGAAGTTTCCTATCAATTAAAGCAAGTGTTCAAACTTATCGACACAGATGGTGATGGAAAAATATCTCCTCTGGAATTAAGCGAAGTTCTATTAAGTCTAGGGCACGAAAAAACCTCTGCCGCCGAAGAAGCACTAGGTATGGTGAGAGAAATGGATTCCGATGGCGATGGATTCGTCGATTTAGACGAATTTTTGAGCGTCGTGGCAAGTTCCGAAAACGAAATCGGCCATTGTTCTGCCAAAGAAGACGATCTAGCACAAGCTTTTCTGGTTTTTGATGCTGATAAAAATGGATTCATCTCTGCTGAGGAGTTGCAGAGGGTTTTGGTCAGCCTTGGATGCCCAAAATGTAGTTTAAGAGATTGTCGGAGGATGATTAAAGGAGTTGATAAAGATGGAGATGGATTTGTGGATTTTGAAGAATTCAAATCCATGATGAATGTTGGTTATGGAGCTTGAAAAATCTCTGTTTGATCCAAGGTAAAATCAATTCACAATTGGAGTGGTAGTTAGTTTAGGGACTTGATGAAGAAGAACCTCCGCTAACTGGTTTTTTTTTCTTTTATACACTGGTGGGAGAATCCAGTAATTCTAATCAACTGATCTATCATCTTGTTCCGATAACTGTAATAGTTGGGATTAGCATTTATTTTCATATGTAAAATAGTGCTAAAGTAAAGTAAGCATTAGAATATTGTTATCTCCTATTCCTTTCTTTTTAATTTGGTTTCAATATTTTTTTTAAAAATATATTAGAAGAAAGAGGGAAGTAATTCGAATTTAAGCTTCTAATTTGGTAAAAGATATAAATTTGATAAATTTTCGGCTGTGTTATTGAGTAATGAGGGAGTACTAGTGTGAGAGAATCAATAAGATTGATGGAGTTAATTTTTTTAAACTTGGTTTTTCGAAATTGAATTCATATGTTAACTATTATATTGGTAGACTAAATTTTTCATCCGAAAAAGTTGTCTAAAAGAATTTTCAAATAAATTCTAGACATTCTTAATATAATTATTATTCTCCATACAAATATTCACGTGGATAGTATGTAATTCGAATGGAAACAAAATTTTCAAAAAGTCCCAAAAAATTTATGTGTATTCCCTCATCTTATGGAGATTTTTTATTGTATAATGTTTTGGATGAATATGACATTTATAAAGCTATATTTAAATTTAACAGTTATTTTATAGTGTCAATAAGTACTAACATGAGTCAAAAATTAATATATTTCTCGAATAATAGTCAACAAAGTAATAATTAGAATATTAATTATAATGTTTCAAAAGTAGAGATGCACTTCTCTGAAAATACTCCATCCTTTATAATATTTCATATAATATTTACTTTTATAATATTTTTTTTTCTTTATAGGGTTTATCTTTTACCATTTGGTAGATTTTATTATTGAAAGACTATTGGATGCATGCACTCAAGATCATCTAATACATTTTTTAATACTCTTTGGTAAACTTCCTTTAATTAGTAGTAAATTTTTCTTAAGGTTTATCTTTTAGAGTTTAGGGTTATCATTTATTCTATTACTGTAACACTCCAATTCCACATGAGATTTGTATGAAATATGTAAAGTATATAAGCATGAGTCTAAGTATCCATGGTTACCTTGAGATATCAATTTTGACTTAGCGAGGACGGTTGTCAAGTAGAGACTGTAGGTGTTGCTAGACCCATGAGTCGCGCTCTTGAGCTCGTGAGTCCAGAATATGACATTATGATCTCAAAGTATGGTCACCAGTCGTACGTGTAAGAATTAAGTGATACATCGTAAAAGGACAGTGGAAGACGATAGGAGCTAATTTTAGAATCCCACATTCCGGTTTGGTTCTGGGATGAGTTTGGGCCACTTGGCGATGACGCTAGGGCCTTAAGGTAGGAATGTATCATTTCAATCCCACATAAGATATGTATGACATTTATGTAAGGTATATAAGTGTGAGCCTAAGTATCCATGATCATCTTTGGATATCTATTTTTTCTTAGCGGGGACAATTGCCGAGTAGGGCCCGTAGGTGCTGCCATGCCAACGAGTTGCGCTCTTGAGCTCGCGAGCTCCGACGTGATATCATGGTCTCAAAGCATGATTACTAGCAGAACGTGTGAGAACTAAGTGCTACAACGTGAAAGGACGGTGAGAACCACCTCTAGAATCTTGCACTCCTGATTTGCTCCAGGAGTGAGTTTAGGGTACCTAGCAACGACGCTAGGCCCTTAAAGAGGGATTGGGGGAATATAATACTCCAGTCCCACATGAGATAAATATAAAATGTATGTAAGGTATATTATTCATGTTCACCTTTAGACATCTATTTTAGCTTAGTGAGAATGGTTGTCAAGCAGTGTAGACTCAAACCGAAACATAATAATAAAATTTATATTAATAGAGTTATTATAAAAGATATACATTAAAAAATATATTAAAAAGATATTATAGGATCCAAACCGATTTCAAAATAAAATAGATATATGAATACAAAAAATAAGTCATGTCTCCCCTTTCGAATCTTCCCTTATCCAAAATATTATTCTTAAAAGCATCAATCTGTGTGTTTCACAGTTTAATTATCGGAATAACATTAATTAAATCATTAATCCTCAAATAAGCTCTCATCTTTCTTTTTTTTTTTCCTTTACATTATTTAATTTAATTTAATTTTCTGAACCGTACGGAGTATATATGCAAGCTGCGATCCCAATATATGCTTAGTACTTTTTTTTAATAGAATATGTTTAGCAGTCTTTGTTGTTTATAAAATGCAACAAAAACAATTCTACTTATCAATCAAGATATAACTTTTTGGATTATCTTATTCTTAATATATATATATATATATATTAATATTACCATCCAAGCTGCCTGATTGTTTATTGATTATTTATATTATGAATTTAAGATATATAAAGTCAAATGTTTTCTACAAATTATCACTACTATTAACAATGGTCACTCATCATTTTAAGTTTAAGAATGTTGAGAAGATTCATCTAAAGGGTTTTTTTTTTTAAAAAAAAAAAATAAAGAAAAAGGCTACACTATATCAAGAATTCACATAAACATATAAAACTAGAAGAACTTCTTATTTAATTTAGCGTTAGTTTCAAAGACTCATGTAATTATAGTTAAGTATTAATTGAATATTTAAACTTTTAAAATTGACAATTAAATATCTATTTTAACTTTCCATAGGAAAGGTTAAGGTAAATAACCTGAAAAAATGAACCGTTTCTACTTTTTTAACCATTGATGAACCTATTTCTTAAAATATTCCTGCTAATAACCTATTTCCGTTTATAATCATTACTTACTTTTTACTTCTTAGAAGTTCAACACTGATGAACCCTCCATTTTCAAAGTAATTATAGAAGCACAATGTATTTGAATGACATTTTAGACAATTGGTGTTTATGTCCATTCACGTTAAATTTTTTCTAAAACAGAAACCTAAAATAAATACTTGATTTTCAATTTTAAAAGTTTAGATACTCAATTGACACTTGATAATAAGTATGAGAGTTTTTAGAATTAGCCCTTTAATTTAAATCTAAGTTTGGGATTCTCATTTTGTCTCATAAATAATTAAGCTATTACAAAACTAACATCAAATTATTTCAAAATCAAAACTTTATCTAAATACAACTTTTATTTTTAGTATAAAAGATATCACATTATTGATGATAAAATTTCATAATATTAAACAGTTAAGTGCAACCATATTATGGGGAAGAAATTAAACAGAAATTATAATATTTTTTTGTTGCTTTTTTGTCTCTCAACTCAATATTGTAGTGATACTTATAATTAATGGTCAGTTTTATGTTTGCTTTCATGATGACTAATTTGTCTTTTTGGATGGTTTACAACACTTCACAAGAACAAGAAAACAGCTTAGTAGCATATTTTAAGGACAAATTAACCTGTCTTGGTCGGGTTTTGATTTATGCGCTGATTTATGTAGTAAAGTGTCGCTTTAGAATATGCTATAAGAATTAGAAAAATGATTGAATTGTTTAAATTTAAAAAAGATTAAATTACTTTTGATTATTATTATTAAGAGTATTAATAAAAATTTCTTGACATTATATAATTCTAATAAGATACAGAAATATATAAAAAAAATATAATTTCTTATTTTCTATTTACGAAATTAATAAATATTTTAACACGAAAAGAGTATATTGAAGCGAAAATTAATTATGGACGGTGGTAGTATTATCAACCAAATTAAGGGAAATGATTAATACTATATTGAAAGGATTAATATTTCTCTGAGTGGCGGGACTTTAAATTAATTTTTAGAGGACCAAATTAAAATTTAAAAGTATTATATATATTTTTAGAAGAAAAAAAGAGTATTATATATATATATTTATTGATATAAGTATTTTATGAAGTATGAACTATATATAAGGTAACTTTAAATTTTTGATAGATGAAATGTTAAGAATAAATAGTTAGTGATAAAATATATCTGGTTAAATCTTATAAAATCTAAAACCTTAACAGAAATGGTTAAATCTTATGAAAACTTATATATCACGTAAGAAAGTTAATCTATATCAATTTATATATTTTAGGGATACGCATTAAAAAAATTCATATTAATTGTATATAGGTAATATTGCCTTAAAAAGAAAACAAAATTCTATCTCCCTCTCATGTAAATATATATATATATATAAAAGGAGAAACGGCAAAATTTACCATTTTTTATTATCAAAATAAAAATAGATACTAAAACCTTTCAAAAAAAACAATACATAGTAAAATTTTTTCAGGCCTGGGTGGGGGGCGTGGACCCCGTAGCGTAATAAAAGCTCCACCTCTACTTCTTCTGTTTTATATTATTTATTTTTTGATATATTTTTATTTTAAAATATTTGTCATTTTAATAAATTATTGAAATATTAAATGATATTATATATATCTTTATCTTATTAGAATTAAATAGTTATTTAAAAATTTTCATTAAAATTATTAATGAGAGTCAAAAGGTAATTTAGTCTATTTACTTTTGAATTTATAGAACTCAATCCTTTGCTTAATTATTATGCTTTGTTTTAGGAGAAATTCTTTTATGCACCTGATTCATATTCCAACTTATATATTATGCGTTCTGTGTTAAGCCATATCAACTCTTTTTTATTTTTGCGTCCAAAATTATTGTTATTGTTGCACTTGTTATTATATGGCTTAATACAAACTAATAGTGCATAAATAGTCATATAATCGAGTTTATAATAGAATTTTCCTTATCCCAAAGTCACAGATAATATGAAATGAAAGGAGTATCGATTTGTAATTAAATAGAAGGCCTAAAATTTCTATTAAAAATAGAGGACCCGAATTTCCCATATAAAAGAAAATAAATAAGGGCCCAAACAATGAATGATATTAAGTCAAACATTTGTAGTTAAATTTCAACTTCCAAAATGGATCATCCATCCATGGAGCTGCTTGAAACATGCTGCTGTGGTTGCATTACTCCAATTAAAAATTTATTGCTTTGTGGAAATTAAAAGATGAAAATGACATTCAATTAGTCTTAAACATTGTAATTATCCACTGTTTTTTATAACCAGCTGAAACCCCATCAGCATCGATCAAAGTCCTCGTCTTATGCAGAGAGAAATCAGAGATATAAAGTTTACGATCAGAATACAAGATTAAAAATTTATCTTTTATCATCGGTTACCATTTCATTATCATCGATGAATATATCTTTTGAAAAAAAAAATATTATTTAAAAAAACTGTTCAATATCGTATGTTAACTTTGTAATGTTGTTTGAGAGTTTTATATCATTCGATTCCTTTTAAATTAGTCGAGAATTGAAAAAAGAAAAAGGAATCGTTGACATATAACGCAAAAGGGCAATTTGTGCCCTAAAATTATAGGGTGGAGTGGTGGAGGGATGACGAGAAGGATTCCATAACGATCAACATCCAATCCAGCACTCACGTGCTGACCTAAATTTGGTCGGCTGTTTTTAATATATAAACTCTTTTTTTTTTTAAAATTAAGAGAAAGAGAGAGAAGATGCAATTTGCATTATTAATTAAAACCCTAGTTGTTCATCACTGCTACTCTCTCTCTCTCTCTCTCTCTCTCTCATACAAAATGGGGTGCAACCATTTCAGTTTCAAAGCCACTTTGAATCATCATAAGTGGCTTCCAAAAGAAAAGTTTGTTTAAGGCTTTCAACCTTCAAAATACAAGAATCCAACTCTCAATCTTTAGATTAAGTCGAAAAGTTCTATTTTTTATCGTTCAAATAAAACCTTAAGAATTTGTTAGGTCGTGTTAAGCATAAATGGAATGTATTATACAATTTTAAGACTAACATTAGACATCATTTTAAGTCTTACTAATTTTTAGAAATTAAATAGAAAATATAGTAAAAATTGTCTTTCACATTTTTATTTTTTGGCGATTTACAAGGGTTTATTTTTTTTATAAGGGTTTATCCATTTATACCACTCAACTTTTTTTACGAATGACAACATGTTAGTTTATGATATTTTAGGCATAAATAATTATATGAATTACACATGATTTATTTAAAAAAAGGATAAAATAGACATAACACTAATCTTATTTGCTAATCAATGGTCGCATATATAGAAATATACATCTATTCATAGTTTTCCTTCATACTTTACTTGTATAATTTCATTATCACTTCGTAAAAATAGTATTATGCCTATTTTACGTAATGATTTCTGCAGAAAAACACCAAAAAACCTCCACGATTTGGTATTTTAAAAAAGATTCGTAAAAAGTTGAGTAAGCATTAGTGACGATAGAAAAAGAATGATCCCAAATTAACAAAACATAAAAAGATTAAAAAAAAACATTGTTTTACTATATTTTCAATTAGATATGTTCCCTCACAAATCATCTAACTTTTATGTAATTACTTAATACAAACATCTCAAACTTAAACTCTATTCAAATACACAATTTGTTAAAATCTCACGAAATCTAAAATTCAATTAAAAAACATAAAATTTTTAAAGAAACTAAAATCTTAAAGGGTGAATTCAACCTATATATAACAAAAGTTTGGAATTAATTAGCTCTTAAGTATGGTAATATGTGGCCTTCCCATGAATGAAAATAAGAAGTAATTGATAAGCAGTTTGGGGTTAGTGTTTGTTTCCTTGTTTCTTTCCATTGCTAGGCTTAGCTCAAGAGTAACTAACAAGTGGTCCATCAATCACCATTTCCTCCGGAGATGAGCTTGCAAACAGCTTGCTAACATTTTTTTTTATTCGATTAGGGTGGCTGTGCCTCCTCTTTTTAATTTTTAATATTATAAACAAAAGTAGCTGATTAAGATAACCATTAACCTTATTATATACTTTAATTGTTTGTTTGTTGCATTAAAATCATCGCTCATCAAAATCATTTACTATATCTTTTGGTATACTTTCTTTAATAATAACTTTCTGTTAAAGTTTGTCTTTTATTCTATAAAATTTATATTAATAAAGTGTATTGAAAGATTTAGTACTAGAAGATCCCAACCGTACAAAATCAGAGCTTATAAGTGCCCAAGGCCGATCATATAGACCTAAAGCATGAAGTTCTGCGAGACATCATTTATAGGTGGCTCAACAACAATTTAGCTTTGATATTCTGTTAAAATTCTAAATTTGAACCTTACTCGTTGGAACAAGAGGAGCAGGATTATCCAAACTCATAAGAGGTTTATTTATTCTTTAATTAGCCAATATTATAAGTAAGGTTCTCCACAGCTACAGTACTTTTCCGTCAAAAATCGAATTCAAACCTAATTCTATTTCAAAAAAGATTTCGAAATGAAAAATATTTATAATTTTTATAGAATTATACAGGATTAGATATCTTCGACTGTAATATTATATCATATAACATAATAAACTAAATTTAGGGTTAGAATGGGGACAAGAAGGCGTTGACTGAAGTGGAAAACAATGGTTTTGTGTAGACGACTAAATACAACAACAGACACAGAGAGAGAGAGAGGAAGAAGGCTCTTAAGTTAGAGGGCAAGTGAGAGATTGTTTGTTTATAACATGGAAAACCATAAGATGCGGGCCGGTCGATTCGGGCGGGCCCCGTCTTTTTCTAGTTTTAAGATTCCATTTTATCTAATAAACTACCATATTCCCTCCTCCAACAAAATTTTTTTTTTAATTCCAGAAAAAAAAAAAACAATTTTGTTTTTAAGCAAGCTCTCCCATCTTGAGATGATAAGCTCTCCCAAGATATTATAGCAAGCACCCATTTCCGGCGGCTCCAATTGTTTACACTTACTTTAAAGGGTATTATTTTTTAATTTAATATATTTTATTAACAAAATAAATTTTGAAGAAAGATAAATTTTAAAAAAAAATATAAATTCTAAAAAAAATATAAAGTGGTACAAACGATTCTAAATTATTTTCGGTCATTTATGACTTGTACGGGAATACCGTTATTACTTTATTTATTTATTTTAAAATAAGGAAATAAGGTATTTTTTGGACCATGCTCATTTTCAATTACGCATTTCTCGATATATTAAAATATGAATTCGTTAAATTATACTAAGTAACATCATATATATATGATTAATATCATGATCTTAATTTATCTATATAAGTGAAGGTATATGTTCCACAAAAAGAATTCAATGATATTAATTACATGAATAGTATAGCTTAACTATAGATAAAATGAAACGGAGGAATAATATACATTATAATCTCATGAAAGGTAGAAAGAAGGAAAAATGACTATTAACATACATAAATTATTTTGAGATTTATACATCATCTTTAATTCCGTTTATTTATATATATAACAAATTTTTTTAAGAATTCATGATTATATTTAAAAGGTTGTAATAATTCATGATCATTTTTTTAAAAAAAAATAGTTTACAATTAAAAAAAGATAAAATTAAAAGTTTTGTGAATATAAACAAAAGAACAAAAATAGTTACAATTAAAAAATAATAAAATAATTAAAAGTTCATGATTATTTACGGCTAATTTATCAAAATAAAAATCTGAAAATAATTTATTTAAATTTACTGTCATGTTCCATAAAAAGAATACAAAATTATTTTAATTTGATAAGAAAGTATTATAGCTAAATTAAATTGAGCAATTTAGCTTTTGTGAATATTGAAAAACCACTGTCCTTAAATTATCCCAATTTTTTATCAACTTAGGAACACTATCACTAGTTAATAATTAGTTAAAGCCCTTCAAAGGAATCTGTATGCAAAAGAGCACAATAATCCACTCATGGATTAATAAAATATTTACTTGGTGTAATGTATGGCACCTAATTTCCAAGGAATGAGGAACAATAAAGAATAAAGTAAGGGTTAATTAATTAGTTGTTAATTATCAATTTCCTTCTTTAACTTATTTAAACAAAGAATTAGGAGATGAAAAGCTAATATATTTGATCTCTCACTTGAATAAAGTTCTTGAAACCAAATGGTGGATCAATAATGGCATTAAATGCCAAGAAAAAAGAGCTAAGTTTATCTAGATTTATACTTACAAAGAATTGCATGTAAATTAAAGAAAGACAAATTGACGATACATAAATATCAACTATTAATGCTTATTATTTTTCCTATTTATATATAGATATATTATATCCATTATTTTCAACTATTAATGTTTATTTAAATTAGTGAAATTGACTATAATAACCTTAAACTATTTTTACTTTTCTATTTTATGATTGTAGATATGAATTTTTATTTTAGTCTTTTATATTTAAGACTTTTATTTTATATTTTTTTAATCCTTAACTATTTTTAATATTATTACAAGTTTATAACAATTTAATAATTTTATCATAATAACATTCACATATTTTAAAATTTGAGATTGGACCTAAGTCACCTAAAAAAAATATTTCAAGAGGAAAGGATCATCCAAATTTTTATATGGCGTAATTATTTTTTTAAATTATCCAATGTTAAATTCACAACAAAATAAATAAAAGTTGATGCGTTACCTTAGCTCCATAAATGTTGTAGTAGTTTCCGACCATTTACTGCATCTTTTACTCAAGCACACGCATGCAGAGACATACTACTACAATACAGAGAGAGAGAGAGAGAGAGAGAGAGGAGAGAGAGAGAGAGCTTACATATAAAGTCTTTATAACGCTCTCGCCAGAAATTCTGGTGGATATGCTGCTTTGTGTTTCTGAATATGAATGAAAGAAAGTGTTAGTTGTTGCCTGCTGCTGCCTGCCTCGAGAAGGAGCTAATTTCAGACCTGACCTGCACTGCACGTGTAAACCCCATTGCCCAATGCATATGTCTCTCTCTCTCTCTCTCTCTCTCTCTGCACTACTATAAACCCTAAAACGCCAAAAACAGTCAATTTCTTTAAGAAAATTCAAGAAGAAAAAAAACTCAACTTTATTATGCCCCCCCCATACCTCTCTGTTCTGTTTGCCCACATTTACCACTAGTCAGTCAAGATGATGTCTCCTCCAGTCCAGTCCAGTCCACCACATCTCCCATTATATCCTTCAAAACCCCTCCACCAAGGCCAGCCATCACCAGGCACACCTTCAAATCAATATTACCACTTCTTTTTATAGTTATTTATTGATACCAAAAAGACGAAATTGCTTCTCATTAGACTCTTCTTTACTCAATTAAAGATGTTGCTCAGAACCTTAACTTTTATGGGTTTCTTTTCACTTGCACTTTACAATGACGAATAAGAGCAATACATATATATAAAACTCTAATGGTACTTACTATCTGCAAGAGACTAAAATGTACTTCACTAAACACATTTTACCAAACTAGAAACTCTGAATTCGAAAGACATCAGTTTTTGTGTGTGACTTTGTTTTTCTTTATAAGTGTAGTAGTTTAAGGAGGCTTTTTGTGGGTTGGTAGGGGTTTGGATAATCCACTACAACAGGAAACTTGCACAAACAACCATAAGGAAAAAGGAAAAAGAAATTCTTTGGTGTCTTTTTTTTTTCTTTTGCAGGAAGTAAAATGCTGCATAATTATCAGACAAGTTACCAGAAGAACTGCAACTCCAAAAAGACTCCTACCACAATAGAAGAAGAAGCAACTTATAAAAAAAGGAACTAGTATTTCTAGTTAAAATACAAAAGCAATTTTTGTACATCCCTCTTCCCAACAGACTAATTAATTAATTAACAGAAATAAACACAAACTACTACTTCTCATAAAATTAAGAAGAAATAAGGAGGAGAAGAAGAAGAATGCAAAACCATTGGATCATCATCATCAATATCATCATCATATGGTCAAATCAACGGTTGAAAAAAAGGGGATCAATCAGTATATATCCTTAAGTTGTTAAAATGGAGGCCGACCCGTTCCCCAATAAGGCTCCGCAGGTAATTGACATGAATTTAGTAGATTCGGAGGTAACCCGTGAAAAAGAGACGGGTTTGGATCATGACCCAACTGAAGCTGCTGCTGCTGCTGCTGTTGTGATTGTTGTTGACCAACAATTGATCCAGGAGGAGGAGGAGGAGGTGAGCTAAGATCAGGTGCTCCGTTACCTGGTACACCGGGATTATTAACAGCCGTTGATGTAGGAGTTGTATTTGTTGTATTTTCTTCATGATCTTCTAATGGTAGCCTTTCATAAGCTGCATTACCAAACGAAGCCGCCATGACAACTACTGGACCGGAAGCCATTAATGGTCCCACGACACTTCCTCCAACTACTTGACCTTGTCCACCGGCTAAGTATATAGTTAAACCGGATGCGGCTGATGGAGCCGGTGGAGGCAAAAACGAACCGGAAAGTGATAAAATCTCGAATCTTCCATGTAACGAGACCACTGCACCCGGTGCAGCTGGTTGTTTTAGAGTAACATTTGTTACCGTACCGCTCCCACTCAAAATACAAACTCCTCTTTGTCTTCTAGTAGCGAAATTCGTTATACTTTCCGTTATATCACAGCCGTTTGCTATTTCCATCACATGAGATCTAAGGGCGTTGGCGCTATCACGAGTTATTATGATAGGCGGTTTCGGTTTGTTTTTTGAACCGGCCGGTCTACCTCTCGGTCTTCTTCGAACTTCTTCTCCTCCTCCGCCGGTTTCTTCCTTGTTATTTTCCTCTTCTGCTGCTGCTTCTGCGACGGCAACGGTTGAAATAGAATTAGGAAGGCTATTTATGAAATTATTGTTATTTTCCTCATTCCGATCTCGTTTCTGGCTGGTAAAACGGTTATTTGGCGTTGGCGTACTATTCCCGCTGTGTTCATCTTCAGCTGCTGCGGATGCAGGAGGCTTATTGATCTGTTGATTTTGAAATTGATGAGGAAATTGATGTAATTGAAGATCTCTAGTGTGAAACGGAGGTGGAAGTGGCCGGCCGTGAGCTGTTAATTGATCCATCTCTCAATTTGAATTCTTCCGCTGAATCGATTGAGATGAGAGAGAAGAGAGAAAGAGAGAATTAATCTTCTTCTTCTTCAAATTTCAGATGGAGATTGTTGAAGGAGATCATAAGAGAAGAAATTTTGAGCTGAAAGAATTGAATCAACCATCTTATGAGTCTTCTTCAATTTCATGTGTTGTAAAATTTAGAGATATGTTGGTGTGAGAGAGAGAGAGAGAGGAGAGAGAGAATGATGGTTTGGGGAGGTTGATGGTTTAATATGGATGGGGTTGGGGTTGGGGTTGGGGGGGTTTTAGCTGAGGGTTTGTTTTTGTTTGGGAAGCTTTGGGTTAGGGTTAGGTCAAGCTATTATTAGTTAGCCCTTGTGAACAGTAGTAGCAGATAGTAGTGGGAGAGGGGAGAAGGGGGGGATTGGATGGCATGGAAGGATGGGTATAGTTTTGGTAGAGAGTACGTATATGACAGCGTGCGCAAGGGCGGTGAGATGGGCCCTTCTTGTCCCTTCCTCACGGGCCCCCAACACCCCATGTTCTATCTCCCTTTCCTTTTATTCGTTACAAAATTATAATATGGACTAGATTCATATCTTTACTCATAAAAATTTTAATTTTTTTAATCTTTAATAGATTTTATATAATTGGCTTTAGAATTGCATGATCTGTATCATTTCTATGTATTATCTTTGGTAACTTTTATAATTTGGTATATTTTATTAACAAAATTTATTAAATTAAGGTGAATAATAAAAAAAAAATAAACTATGAAAGGAAATACTTCTTTCGTCTCGCAAAAAAGTTCCAAGTTTCTTTTTTCTTTTGTTCCAAATTATGATTTTATTTCCATTTATATATATTAGTTAACATATTAATTCCCTTGTATACTTCTCATTATTTTACGTATTAACTAATAAAAATCTCCATTTTTCAAGAACTATTAATAAAACATGCATCATTTTAATAATTTTATACAAATTTCAAAATAAAAAGTCAAATTCATTTAATATTAATGAAGGTATAAAAGAGAAATTAAAACGAACTTTACTATTCTAACTAACTTTATTAATCTCCGTAAAAATTGAAATTGAACCATCCTTATGAGACGGAAGGAGTCTATTTTAAAAAAATGATAATGAATGATATAAGGAAGTGGCACGAGATGATTTTGGGTGGTTGAATTCAGTGAAGTTTATTGTTACCATCTCTGTTTCATATTATAATGAAGTTCATTATTTTATACAAATTTAAAAAAATATGAAATTAATGTACTTTTTAGGATAAAATGCTTTAAATATCTTTATTTTGAAAATTCAAAAGTTAAATCCAAAAAGAAAAAATTTGTGAAAAAAACATGAAATAGGTTTAAAAGTTAACTAAAGGAGATTTTTGAATAAGGTGATTAGTAGTGATAATTAGGTATTGGAAGTTTAAGACCCTGTTTGATAAAATTGAAAATTGAAGTTTGAAATTTGAATTATCCCTTATTAACTAATTTAGTATTTCCAGATTTAAGTTTTCAAATTCACTATTCAGACTTCAGTTTTGTAAGTTTGCAAACAATATATATTTTTCAGATTAGACTTTAGAGTCAAATAAAAAATTTTCACTTAAAATTTATAATTACAATTAAGAACATTTTATTGCAAAAAATATTATCTAATGTACTTAACATATTAAGCGCTTAAAATTATATGTTATCAAACACACTTAATTCAATAAGTTCTAACTAATTCATTTTCAGAGGTAAATTTAACTTATCAAATAAGACCTAAGTAGAGGTATTATTAGAAAAAATATATACTTTAAAAAAAGAAAACTTTCTCATAATATAAAACGCGAAATATACTAATAATTCTTTATAATATTTGACGGACGTAGTATTTCAATCCTTTAATATATTTTTTAATACACTTTTTGTTATATTGTTATAACTTTTCTAAATTAAGAGTCTGGGGAGTGTATATAACTAATCTTTGGTATTGTTTGATAAAATTGAAAATTGAAGTTTGAAGTATGAATTATTTAAATTGAGAATGTTGAATTTAAGCCTGAACTTTGGATCTGAACATTGAAGTGTGAATCTAAATGCTAAATTAATTAATTAACGTTAATTACTTTATATAAAAAATGTTATAATATTACAAACAATATATATTTTCAAATTTAAGAGTATAGAGTTAAGCTAAAACTTTTCATTTAAAATTTATAGTTACAATTATGCACATCTTAAACAATTAAGTGATTTATATAAATTTCTATCAAACACACTTAAAATATTAAGTGCTTACAAATTATCTATTATCAAACACATTTTAACTTAATAAGTTCTAAACTGATTTATTTTAAGAGTAAAATTAATTTATCAAATAAAACCTTAGACGGAAATTTTTTGAAGTTTCCTTTTTTACAATTGTAACATACTTCTGTATTATATTTGAGGTATCAAGTGATTAAATTGACTGAAGTTAAGTACTAAATATTGGCCATTTTCTCTTTTCAAACATAATTTATTTATTTTATTTGTTTTTCTCTCCCTCTCTTTTTATTTATTTATTTTTTGAAAAGCTTTCTTTTATTATTTATTAAAAGTATAAATGATATTGTTAATATACATCATTTGTAAGGTTAATGATACCAAGTTAAAATTGAATATCATAGGTGTTTGTTTGTGTTAAATGTAACTATAAGTTTAAAAAAATTTATATTATTTATTATATATATATATATAGTAATTACAAATTTGTTCCAACCCAAAAGAAAAAGCTTTGATCTAATAATGAAGCCAATACCATAAATATAAGATGGAGAAAAGGTTCAATAATTAAACTCCTAGGTTGGGGTATTGTATAATGGATCATTTTCGTATCATTATATACTATGGTGCTGTCCAATTAAACTCTCATATTTATTCATTGGCAATTTCGACTTCATGAAGATTTAAATTATAGCTTCCTTTTTTACGAATTAATAAGATTTTCTTCTTTCTTTAAATAAAATCAACATCTTTATCAATTAAAAATTACTTATATCAATGAATTATTATATTAATGAGTTTTACATATAACTTGTACAAAACGAGATGAGCATAAATTAATATAGAAGAGTCTCTTCCATATATTCTTTCTGTCTTGTGAGAATTAGATAACTATTTACAAATTTTTCAACTTTATTTTCTTTTAAATTTAGACAACGCAATCATTATTGAAATATTGAGTTTGGACTTAATTCATGCCAAAAAATACTTCAAGGAGAGGAAATTAATCGATATGCAATTCTCAACACATCCTTTCACGTCTAGAACTGATATATGAGCTTGGAGCGAGACTTGAACCTAGCTCACCTCAAAAAATACTTTCAGGGAGGAAGATTGTCCAAACTTATAAGTTATTCGTTAATTCATTAATTAGATAAGGTGGAATTCTCAACAATCATTCTCTTAATTTTTTTTTATTATTCTAATTAACAGATGATATGAGCAAAGAGCATTACTACTTCGGTTTCATAATATAAGGTTAATTAAGTTGATATATTTGTAGTTTCATAATATAAGGTTAAATTCTCTTTGTACATTTTTTTTCTAAAAATATCCTTACTCAATTAATGCATTACTATTTAATAACTTTCAAAATGTAAACTCATTCATACTTAATAAAGCCTTGAAATATGCCCGCATGGACGTTGCTCAATTGGTTTTGGGGCTAAAGAGTTGGTACGAACGTCCAAGGTTCAAATGCTGCCAGTGGCAGTGTAGGAATTTCAATCTATGCGCACCAGTGCCTGACTTCCAGTCTGTAGAGCTGTTAAGTCACAATGATTTACATCTTCCATTGGATGTCGGACAGTGTGATGGGGACTCTGTGAACGAGAAATTTTACCTTTTGATACTAATAAAGTCTTGAAATATAGAGAAGAGAGAGAAAAGATAAAATTAATAAAAATATATTAATTTTTATATATTTTTTAATTTGTGCTAAAAGATAATTTGGCATGCTCTGAATAGGGCGAGGGGAGGGGGGGGGGTGTTTGAGGAATTTGAGCGTTATAGATACTGATCATCAGTTTCGTCCGGAATTCCTGAAGGATTATTAGGGGGGGCGCCGGGGGATATTTGAGGAGGTTTTATGAGGGTTTGTCACTTGTTTTGTAGCTGAATGTAAGCAAAGGAAAGGGGGGGAAGGGGAAGAAGACAAAGAAGAGAGGGAGGAATATGAGGAGGATTGAGAAGGGATTCGTCCCCCTTAAGACACGGTCTGACCCATTATTGATTATTGTTTTGTTTTTGTTTGGGTCCATTTCCATTTTCCCAATGACCACCACCCTCATCGCATCATGTGGATCCCCACTTCTCTTCTCACTTTCGCCCTCCCTTTCCGGTTAAAAGTTTTATTATAAATTCGATTCATATATTTTTATTTATGAGTCATTTAATATCTATGTGTTAGTTATGTTTTTAATTATAAAAATAAAAATAAGAATGAGAGTGATGTAATTTAATACAAGTATAAGCACGTTTGCTTTTATATTTTCTAAGTACTAGAAAAAAATATTTTTAAAAGAATTATTTTCAAAATATTATTCAAAATCTTTTTTATTTTAATAGTACAATAAGAAAAAACAATTCTGATAAGTATTTCTAAAGTAATTTTTCAAAAATGTCATTTTTAGTTTATTTTAATTTAAAAATAGACATTATAAACAATCGAGAACAGCTAAAAATACCTTAAAGGGTAAAATAAGCTAAAATCTGTTTGTTTTAAGCCATGGAAAATAGTGCCATAATTAAAGACAAGAACAAAAAAGAGAGTGATGTGACTTATAACATATGTCACATAAATACATAAATAGGGACATAAATTGGGTCCATAGCAAAATTTTCCTTCTTGTATATGTTATATTTGGACAAAATTTTAAAATAGTGCTCAATGGTGCATCCAGTCAGAAATATAAATCTTTCTGGACTTGCACACACTAATTAAAGAATTTAAAAATAAGGCACTTTTAAATAGAAATATACTTTATATATCCTTACTAAATAAGGAGAGAGATAGGCAATAATAATGTACCAAATGCATATGAACCGAACCTCCCCACTACGGGATATTGAGGTGAAGCAGTTTCTTATGGGTGATCAACAACAAGAGATGCGTAAAAATAAAAAAAATAAAAAAAATACTCATTAAAAGTTGTAAGAAGATATATTTTTTACTATACTCAATACCCAAAAAAACCTTATATTTTGACCAGAGAGTACAATCTTTTTATTTTAATTATTATTTATTATTTATTATTTATAAATAATTTATTTTTATGAAACTTACAAATAAAACTTCTTAAATTAAAATTCTATTCTATTATACAATATAGAAAAAGTAATAAACAAATCCCTTCAAACTACTTAGTCGTGTCTTAATTTTTTTTTTCAAAACCATGCTTGATAATTTTTTTTTTCAGTATCTCTAAATCTTTGCCTTTGCTTTCTGCTGCTACCGCAGTGCTCTTCCCCTTTTCCTTTCCTTTTCATTGTTGTTACTAACTCTACAACTCAAAAACTAACTGAACTATATCTACGTAGCCTTTCTCTTTCCCATTGTTGCTTTGGTTGCTTCTCTATCAAGTTGTAATCAAGAGTACATGAGTTCAAATTTTGATATTTAAAAGGTAAAATATCTTGGTCTTTATTAGATTGCTCGATATTCAGATGAAAGATGTTAATTCGGAAAAGTTTAAAAATCACAAAGCTTCTATGCAATATTAAACCGTTTTTTAAGTAATTTAAATTCATAACTTCTCAAATGACTTGATATGTAAAGACACTTAAATAAGAATCAATTTAATGAACCACACACCCCTTAATTATCGTGCCATGCACTAGTATTTTTTTGAAAAAGGAATTACTCTTTACATAATTTTTTTTCTTTAGTGATACAGATATATATATATAAATATATATGTCTACTCCATCTTAAAAGAAAAAGAAAAACATATGTCTAGTCATTGTTCACATCAGAGATGAATAATTATTCTTGTTCATAGAGAAGTAGTGCTTTTCAGTACGGAAAATCATATCACTGCCTAGTTTAGTTATCCCCATCATGCCATGTCATAATATACCCACATACCCATACCCCCCTAAAAGTAGGCACTTTCTTGGTACCAAATTGGATCTTCGCTTCCAACATTTTCCTTTCTCTAAAAGGGAAAAAAACCACCTTCAACATTGCTAGCTACCTATGATTGATTAAATGTAGCAGGATTAATCCCTTGAAACATTAATGATCTTGATGATAATCACATCAAAGATTTGAATGCTAGGTTGTCTTAGTGTTCTTCTAATGGAGTTTATTATTTAATTACTCAGTATTTTTAGAAATATCATATATAAATATATCTAATTCTTTTAGATTATCTTAAGTTTTATAAGAGATTACCTTATATTAGAACAGCTTTCCACAAGAGGGACGAAAGAAGCGGTTTTGAAAGAGATTTCACGAAGGAACGACAAGAGTAATCTTAGGAGAATATGATAGAGGAGCCTTCACAAGAGGCATAATAAGGACAATCTTTGAGGAAACCTTTACAGGTGAGTCACTTTAGGAGGATATACTGGATGAACTTTCACTGGAGGGACAGGAGCAATCCTGAGAAAGTACATGAGGTATCTTTTAGAGTAAGTTAAATCGAAACTCAATATTTTAATATTATATTAGAAACAAGTTGTTGGGCTACTTGCAAATGATGTCAGGTAAAATTCACACTTCAGGCACAGATAATTAGTAATGAGCATGAGAGGTTGTGTTGAAAATCCCATATATGCTAATTAAATAATTAAGTAATCTCTTATAAATTTAGATAATCTTTCTCATTTTGAGAGACTTTTTGAAATAAGTTAAATACAAACTCAATATTAAAATAATACGAAATAATAATAAGTAATAAATAAAGCATACAGTAATTTTACGTAATTCAATCAATGCAGAGATCGACAGTGGACAGAAATTATTTGAGGAGGTTAAATGTATGAGGCGAGTTGTGGGACAACAAGAAGTTGGGGAAATTATGAACTCAAACAAGCCCTACTCCTGCCCCCCCCAACCCATCATTATCTTAAATTACACAGAAGAAGAAGCTCGAGCATGCATTATTGGCAACTCATGGATGCTCTTCTTTATTTCTTCTCCCTAATCACTTCTTCTTTTCGGTTCGAATTATGTGTAACATTTTTTTTATTTTAATTATTATATTATGTTAATTTTCATATTTTTTTATTTATTATATTATAAAAATAATATAATATTTAATTAATTAATTTCTTTTATATCCTCTTATTAAAATTAAATTTCATTTAACTCCTCTAACAGTGAAACGTGTAGAAACAATATGTAAAATGTTATAGAAGATATGGGGTTACTTCCTTTGTTTCATCTTATATGTCATTTGTTATTTTTATTTCAAAATATCTGTCACTTTAATAAATTGATAAAATATTAAATAATATTTTTTATGTATACTCTTATTTATTGAAATTAAAATTAAGTAATTATTTAGAAATCTTTTATTATTATTAATAACAATTCAAAAAATAATTTAGCGTATTTTTTTAATTATATAATTTAACACTTTTTTAATTCCGGTATACAGTTTTAAAGCAACCGATAAAATATAATATGAAAGGGAATTAATATATTTTTTTGTAATTCGATATTCGAAGTCATCAACTAATCAAGAAGAAGATACTTTGCCCTACTTGCTTCCTTATTTATTTCAATTTTTCTTGAAAAGGGTTCTCCCATACGAGGTTATAAAACTTAGAGTTCGAGGGCTAAGGGTCTCAAGAAGAGTGGGAAGTGAATGAAGGTATCTGGCTAATCCAGTGATCGAATTGCTCTGGTAGGAATAGATGTTGATCTATTAATGTTATATGTAAGATTTTCTCCATCTCAATCCCTTTCTTTTGAAGGACTTCAAACCTATTTCTTGCTGTAACACTATTTAAAAATGCATAGCAAATATTATGGCCAACTGGATGATGATGGTTCTCCCTTACTTGGCTGGTAAGTTCCAAACGGACTTTATCAAGAGTAAGAGAATGAGGACAACATTTTACTAGTCCAAAAATTCTTCAAGAACAACAATAGTGACAAGAGTTTTTCAGACATGTAGAATTGACGTGCGATATTAAATCGTTTATTAAGTGACTCAAATCTAATACCTTTTATTTAACAAATCAATAAAAATATTTAAGTGAGAAAAATTGTGGCATCCTACTACACACTTATTGTTGTGAAAGGGAATTAATAGATTGATGCATGTTTTGTGATGAAAAGGTTTGAATGGGTGGGTTCAGTCAAAGCTGGTAGAAGAGAAGAGAAAGGAGGGAGGGAGACCAGAGAGAGTGGGCGTGAATGAGAAGGGTGAAGGTTGTGGCGGGGCGTGGGGTGCGCTGACAGAGATGACACAAAGCCCACAGCCAAAGCCACGAGCGGCCGTCTCATGTTTCCTTTCCCATATACACTGCACCCTCCTCCCCCTTCCTCCTTACTTCACCTTTCTACTTTCTTCTCCCAATCCCCCCCATTCGTTCTTTTTCACGGTTTACTGCTTCCCCACCACCATCACCATCACTCGCCCACTTGGCGCCCACGGTATCCATTAAAGATATTAAATTATTTAACTCACTTTAAAAGTATTTTAATAAAAATTTTTTTCAAATTTTATAAAAAGTAATTATTTTTTAAATATTAATCATGTAAAATTCTTAACACATTCTTTTTACGTCTAATATTTAAATGTAAAGTTTGCAGGAATACATTTGCGGGTAGAACTCTCGACCATGTCAACTGCGTAATGCTCAGCTTCAGTTCAAAGTTCAAACCCATTGCTTTCATTAAAAGTTTCCTAAAAGTTCAACTAATAAATGGTCCCAAAGTTGTCCGCTCACTTCCTCCTATTCAAAATATAAGTGTTTAAGGTTTATTTGGACACCATCACATCTCAAAAAAAAAAAAAAATTCTTAATTTATTTGTGGGTTTCACATTTTCTTTTACAAAAGATTTAAATTTTACAAGAAATTAAAAAAGAGACTTTTTTCTTGAATTAAATGATAATCCAAATAATCCTTAAAAGTTTTTTAGATCAATAAAATATTTTATACTATGTGTTTTATACGCCCTTCATATCTATATATAGATATAAAAAAATGAGAGAAATAAAAAGAAGAGATAAATGAGTATAAAATTTAAAATATATATAATAAATAATATTTAAAAATTATAAAAACACCCTCGTCCTGATATAACTAATAAAAATGAGTTTATTATGAATTGGAGGGTGGAGAATTTACTACTCCGCATGCAATAGCGTAAATATCAACAATGAAATGATAGCACTTAACATGTCCAACGAGAATATTTAGTTCAAGTCACTTTGAATTGTCAATAATTACTCGAAAAAATAATGCCCATCAGTGTCTGATCAATCGGATCGTCTAATACATACATTATTTTATAGTAGATGATCCTGAATAGTATTTGATAGACTGGCTACAAAGTAATAATTTAATAATAAAAATGCTTTTTCTTATCTTAGATATTTTGTGTTCGAACTAAATCCTCCCCCTCTGTGTAAAAGCTTTCTATGGAACAGTTTGCATTTGGATTTTGGGCTTCAAGAAAACTTTAACTCTTAGGGCAAGTGTCTCAAAATGGGAGATTCTCCAGAAATGAGAATAGCCAAAATCCAACAACACAAAGACAAAATCCCCATCACCTTCCAAGAAAAGAAGAATTATATACCCAATACCAATCTACCCCTCAAAATGAATGAGAAGAAATACAAAGCAAGAATCAATTCTTATCTTTGATATAACCGTATATTCAGATTTAATTACTTTTTAATGTAAAAATTTCATTCACATACCTGTCCTTTTTAATAAACAATTCAACACTTGTATAAATTAACAGCCTAATCATTATGGTATGAGACAAGAAGAGTAGATCTGATTACGTGAACAAATAATGTCCCTAAATTGAATAAACAAATTTACAGTAAATACAAAAGCCAAGTCAACCGCTATAGATACATACATACATATGCCCCCAAACACAAAAATCAGAAATACAAGCAGTTGACTCATGAATAATACCCCCTAATATTGTTATGAAACTCTTTCTTTACTTTTTAAATAATCTGTTAACTTAACTTACCAGCATGGTAGCAATCCGGGTTGGTGTCGTATCTCTTGTGTTGTCATTAGCAAACAGAAGGGAAATGCCACGCCATAAACCTTAGGTGGACAAAAATCTAGAATGTAGAGAGCTACTACACTTCTATCCTTAAACGCCGCAGCTCAGCCTGAAAAGTTGGACTTGAAGTAAGGGTTCGGCAAGCAAGGGCTTTTATGTCATCGCGAGAGCAGTCACGTGAGATACGTACAAGCTCCCAAAGAGCTCCTCCGCTGATCAAGTCCTTTGCATTCACCTCTGTGACAATGTAAAAGGAGATTGAATATTTGCTTCCATACTAAGGGAAAGGATCATGAAATTTTGAGAAGAGAAATGAGACTGTTACCATGTTGTGCTAAATGACAGAGAGCAAGTTCAACATGACGTCTAATTAGGGAAGCTTCGTTGTTTGCGTTTTGCACAATCCATGGCAATGCACCATCGTCTATCAAAAGCGACCGTCCATGTTTTGAACCTAATAACGTGGTGGCAGATTCATCAGGCATCAAAGTAAAAACAATGTATGAATGCTAAGCCTATTTTATTACAACCCTGGGATGTAACACTCGTTAGATTTTTCAATTCCTGATCTTTTTTGGAAACGTTACTGTTTCAACACAAGATAGAGACTTACCCTGACTTGCAGCTCTGGACTCACACTTGGCAAAATTTGCAATTCCACGTGCAACTTGGGAGAGGACATCTGGATGCCGACATCTAACCATTCCCAGCAACGCTTTGATTCCGCCTTCAGATCTTAGCCTAGTCTGTAGCTTATCTGCAAAAACCAGAGATAAGTAATGACAAAATCGGATTGAAATACCAGATAGCAATAATCACAAACCAATATTGAAATAATAGCAATAATCACAAACCAATATTGAAATAATAGTCAATTATGTAACATTTCCCAATTCAATTCACAAGAAAATTTAATTCTAAACAACTAGCTATGTATTAAAAGATAAAACAGGAGTACCATTGCCACAAAGATTTGCTATAGCTCCAGCCACCATACGCAAAGTTTGAGGATCCTCTGCATCATCTGCTGTCATAGCTAGAAGACAAATCCCACCTTGGGCCATTATAAGCTCTTGATTGGATTCTGAACATATAGGAGATGAAACTATTTTCACTATCTTTAAAGTGATTATGATGATGATGACGACGATGTGTATGTGTGTGTGTGTGTGAGAGAGAGAGACCATTTGCGGTGTTGGTCGTTGAGTGAAAGGGGGGTGAGGGAGCAGTGAGGTTCAAGACTTACCGTTCATTGCCAGATTGGCAATTGCACCAGCAGCTATTCTACGGATGGTCTCATCTTCATAGCTCCTAAGAAGCATCAGTAATGAAGAGAGCCCACCAGCTTCAACTATTTTTTCCTGATTTGCTTCTGCAGCAGCAGGTTAAGTCAGAGCTCTTGTAAGAAACACATCTTAACGAGTATTTTTCAAAATTATACAGCCCAAGAAACTGGTTAAGATGCAAATACATGGATCAACACAAATTAGATTTAATTACAAATTGTCTATAGATCGATGATCTTATCTTTTCCTATCACTCCCAATGGAAGGATCCTTTGATGTGATTCACCATTACACAAAATTATTTGATTTGATGTTAACTGCAAATTATTTGATGTGATTCACTATCATACCATAATGACAGGATTTGAGTGCCATGATTCAGAACATCAAGAAATTCAATAGGGATGCATTATATCAAGCCAAATTTTCAAGAGGAGAAAATAGTGAATGCAAGTTGCAGTTATAAGTATGTACCTTCAGCTGCTAGGTTAGCCACCACTTTCACAGCATGTATTCGCACATTGGGATCATCTGACTCTAGCAAAGACAATATCTTGTGCAATCCAACTGGAAATTTGGTAGAAAGACAGAAATAAGATAATATGGTGGTCTTGCAGTTGGGGTGATATGAATCTGAGAAATATTTCCAGTACCTTGTTCGTGGAGATTGGCAATAGATGGTCTCTCTCCATTGAAACCATCCTTAGACTGCAAATGTCTGAGTGAAGGAAGTGAATCCAGACCAACGGTCCCATTTGATCGACCTCTATCAAGACCACTTCTAGTCTGCAAATCCAATAAACAGTGAAATGAAATTGAATTTTACCGTTAATATGTACCCGTATAGGAGTAACAGAGCAAAGAAATAAACAAGATTCAACAGAAATACTAATAAATACTAGAAAAACTTCAGAGTCAAGCTTTCCTCCACTCACATGAGGATGCTCTTGTCCCAGTCAAACTAAAAATCCAGAAAGTTCACTTTTTGGGTGGTGTGAGAATACAACCTAACCTAGAAAAATAATACCCCCCCCACCCCCCCCACCCCCCTCTCTTTTTTCGAACAAAGAAACAGATGGCAGCAAAATATTTGATACCATATGAAGTTTTGGAATATACCATATGAAGTGGCTCCTTTAGCAACAGTATATACATTATAAACATGACAAGCATTATAGGTGACGTACTTGGTTAGCTTCCAGCATCAGTTGTGACAATTGACTTTGCAAAATCTTCACTTCTTCCTCCAGTTTCTTCTTCTGCTGAGTCTCCTCTTCCAGCATTTTCTGAAGGCTAAAAATATCAGAACTTCCACCTGCCAACTACACCCCATCAATTAGTAATATCTATATATTCAATCTTAAGAGTAATTTCCACTATAGCACCCCCACCACCCTCCACTCCCAAGCTGTGAAGAAGCATCTATGCTGTCATAACAATACCTCTGGGTTTGTTGATCTTAATAGCCGATCTTTAAGATTATTGACTTCTTCTTCAGCTGCCTTCCTCAAACGAATTTCATTTTGAAGTGACTTTCTCAATTCTGTTACTTCCTCATTACCAGATGGCAAATCACCCTGAAGAAAACATGATCCAATCATTAAGGAGATTAGAAGTCAGCAAACTATTTACACACCAATTGCTTGGCCAAAGCTAAGTTTCAATTCCTATTTGCCCCTCCTGATTCTACTATCTCAAAAGGACAAACTCTTGCCGATAAATGCAAGAATATCACAATTATATCACTCCAATTTCTGTTAGGTTTGTTTTCTTGAGATTAATAGGAACTAATTACGAAGATGTACTAAAAAGAACAAAACAAGGTCTAACTTCAGTGGTTATGCGTGCTTCCGGAATGCTATGCTGTGCAAGCATATACATGAACAGATTTAATTTACAATTCACACAAAGTGGACTTTTCTGGGAAAGGATGTGACTTGAATTCTGAAAATCCAAATTCCCACAGCAGCAAATGCAAATTGCATGACATGAACTGCACTCTTTAGATTCCCATAGGCCTGGGAGTACAAATTACACACCTCACTCTCATCTTCAAGCTTTGCAAAGAAACACATTAACTTATATTTCTTGGTAGGAATAATCAGGTGACATTTTGTTCCCTACTCTAATTCCCACAGCAGCAAATGCAAATTGCATGACATGAACTGCACTCTTTAGATTCCCGTAGGCCTGGGAGTACAAATTACACACCTCACTCTCATGTTCAAGCTTTGCAAAGAAACACATTACTTATATTTCTTGGTAGGAATAATCAGGTGACATTTTGTTCCCTACTCTAGGGCATGTGTATCTGCAAGGATGAAAAAAGAGGATAGAAGACCTTTGTCAAGCCCCAGTACACGTAAAACTAGGTGCCACCTATATGCACTATCAAGACCCTTTTAAAACGTCTCAGTCATAGAAAGAAACACAACTCTGTTGCTTCTCTGTCAAATATTCAACATTTGTACTTCCCACTTAGAATAAGGATACAACCATGATGCAATTAATTCACCCCAAACAGATAATTAGCTCTTAATCCTGGGGGAAAACCAAAAGCTTTTAAGGTGAAAACGAAGGATAAAACCTTACAAAGTAGATATATTCAAACCCATACTCACCTCTTTAGGATATGTATTGCCAGCAAAGCCATTGTTTGTATGGTTCTGTTGATTAAGCATCCACTTCTCTTCAAGTGTCTTAATTGATTCCATGTAATCCATTTGACATTTCATTTTCTCCTCCTTGAAGGATAACAAAAGGAGAAAAGGAAGTTAAGTTAAACTGGTGCCCAGCATATCTAGATGACACTGGAATTTAATTGAATCCTGATGGTGCTTTTACTCTCATAATTGATAGTGACATACAAGAACTCATTAACAATGAGATAAACAGTAGTTATGAGGATTCACATAACCTACATAGGCATCAATAAGAATGATGTTTTGATTATCAATTCATTATATATCCCAAAATAAACCGTTCTCAATGGTTTCTTCAACTATGTCAATAGAAAAGGCAATCAATCATAAAGGCAAACAACAGAATACAAAAAGCTGACAGATAACGTGTCTTACGTATTTTACTTATCCTAAGGGAAAAGAATAATAGAGAATGTTACACAAACTTTCTTCAATATTAGTCTTCAAAAACATCCTATAGTTAAAGAATTGGTTTAGGTAAAACGAGAGAAATTTTAAGGCTACCTTCAGAGCTTCTGCACAATCTCTCTCAGCTTCCGAGATTCTCCTCTGTGCTTCGAGTCTAATTCCTTCAACCTCATCCTCATAAGCTTTCTGCTGTCTTTCATTTTCTGCAATAAGTTTGTCAAGCTGTATCTCAAGCCTTTTTGCCAAACTTTTGTAATCAAATTCCTCCTTGATTTTCAACATATTTTCCACCTTCATAGCCTGCAAGAGATGAATGTCATATGCAGACACCAATGAAGTTTGTGAATCAAGGGGATTTAAATATAAGTATTTATAGAAGTGAGCAGTACATCCTATTCATTACTCCAGCCATTTCAATGCAAGAGCTCACCCTTTGCCCAAATAATATGGTGCTTACAGTCTCTCCTCGATGCCTTGGAGATGGTCCAATAGTCACAACTAAGGACGTTCTCGATGTCCCTGCACACAGAATGCTCAGACTATAATTTAAATCCCAAAAAGGATTAAGCAGCTGCGCCCTTCCTCTTCTAGAAAAGAGAACTTTAAACTACGAAATAGCTAGGTAGCATGACCATAAACATGAAAGCCAGATGGAAACAGTGATTAGGCATCCAAGAAAACTTTTGCCCATTATTAGTCATTTTATAAGCCTGGAATATAACAAATACAAGCTCACCTCCAAAAGAATCTTTAAGTAACCTCGTAAGCTTAGAATCTCGAACAGGCACATGAGCACTGTTTTCTGCCAAAGCATTTATGCATTTCCCTAGGGCACTTAAGGAAAGATTAATGGATTTTGCTTCTTCTAAGGTATGTCCCTCACTTCCTGCAAATAGAGTAAAATATTTAGAAGTTCTACAACAAAGATAAGGTTTGAAAAGGAATAAATATGTCAAGAAAATTTTTGGGCTTTTACTTGGGCCTCGTTCTGGTCACATATAGCAGACTCAAGTATAGATATTTTCAGTTATTCCAAAAAGTTTTTTACTTCCACACCAGTGAGAAGACATTTTATTTTGGAATCTTAGACAAATTTTAGTAAACTATTTGGTATCTTCAGTCACACAGTACCTTTTGGTGTTTACAACTTTCTAGAATTCATCAGTCATTCTTATAGGAGTTAAAATGTTTAGATCCAGTCGTTAAAAGAGTTTTTTTTTTCCGCTGACAAAAGGCCTTGGAATCTATATATAATAGAGTTCTCTTCTTAAGTGCAGTTTTGAACCCCACCCCCACCCTCCACCCCCAAAAAAAGGGGAGCTCCCTGCAGCTTTTTGTTAATTTTAAGACTGCATCTGAATCAGACCATAAGTTTGTGAAACCTAACAATCTGCAGGAGAGACTCATAAGGTTTTTCCGTTCTCTGCATGAGATGCTAGGGTTTTGTTCTTTCTCCTTTTTTCTTCTTCACTTCTGAGATCTTCAGCAATTTAAATATAATTTCCAACTTAGTTCTCATTTTCGATATCAGAATCATCCAAGAATAATAGATAAGTATGAATAGTTACTATTATCAGTTTCATTGAAACTATTCACTAACATATAACAAATATAAGCAAAAAACTACTATGCAGAGCGGTGCAAGATACTTTTGATATGCACAAAGAAATTTAAAAAAAAAAATGAACATTTTATTGGATATGCTAATTTTTTGCATCCAAGAGCACCTGATTTGTGGATACGCTCGGAACCAGCAAGATCTACAAAAACTAGCTTGCCTTTCCGAATAATAGGTGGCCTAAAGTTGTTGGTCGAGTGCGTAGAGCCATCATTTTCACCATTAAACTCGGTTCCCAAAACTGACCTCCTAACTTGAACCTGTATAAGACATGAACAACTGTTTGCACAAAAATTAAGATAAATAGAAGACATAGCAAACTAATTATTTACCATGAGAATAGCATGACTACGAGAAGATTCGGTATTCAGCTTGGTGTTGGCAGCAAATCTATGAGCTTCTCCAATACGTAATATTTCCATAAAACTTTGCTGGTCCCGAATTTCCACAACTGTTGCCCCTGGCAAAGAAACATCACCAGTTTTCTGATCTTCAACAATTGAAATATTATCATTTGTTGGATTCAGAAGATCCTGGATAGTTTCCATATAGAGCTGCATATGAACCCAATATTCAGTGAATATAGACGCGGATCAATTTATTTATGGAAGATACAGGGTAACAAAAAAAATTAACAAGAAAAGCACAACTATCCAAACTTTGCATAGCTACCTGCAAGTATGAAACCATGATCGAATCAGTTTCTACAGTGATACTAGAAAATATATCCTCCATTGATCGGACCATGATACCACGGGCAGAGGTGTCTTCATCACCTAGTCTTCCAAGGGTATATGTTTTCCCAGTTCCAGTCTGTCCATATGCCATCACGGTCCCGTTATAACCATCAAGAACACTCTACAAGAAAGAAACATATATGGGAAAAATAATTAGTATATTAGTAATTGACTAACCTAAATAAGACAATCCTAAATAAGACAATAAGAATTAATGTCATAGATAATTGAAGAGGCCAGGGTATTTAGAAATTTGACTTCATAAGCAAATGTTTTACTATATAAAGCTACAAGTAATTATTTTTATAATCTGCAATTTTACTCAGCTAAATTTTCTTGTGTACTTTCCTATAGTACCAAAAAAGTATTGACAACTTCCATACTCATGGTTAATAAATCACTCAATTGTTTAGATTGCCCATCATTTTCTGAATTCAGAGAAAGGATTATGGAAAGAATTCTCCTGTTCCTCCACAATCTATCCCCTCCCCTTGGAGTTGTGACAAATAAAGGGCTTTGAAGAAAACCTCAATTACTAAAATATTAATTAAAATTAAAAGAAATCTCTTGTTTCCCTCGTAAGAGAATAAGGGAAGGGGAAACTGAACAAGTAAGAGGTGACTGCAATATTAAAAATAAATAAATAATAAAAATAAAAATAATGAGCAAACAATGCACCTCCACAACAGGTTTGGCAACAACTTCGTAAACACGTTTCTGTGATGCATATTCAGTAAGGACCTCATCAAACTCGTAGGTATCTGATTCCCAATTGTTCTTCCGAAGTTTCAATCTTTTGAGCTGGTAGAGGAAAAGAATGAACAATGGCATCAATATGCATCTATGAAACTGCTGAAAAGATGCAATCCAAGAAACTAAAATTCAACATTATATTAATGATGGGGTCTGAAAACCTCTGGTTGCAGTTCTACACAATCAGCAAAATCTGCATCTGCTGCCAACTCCTCTGCATTTCGAGGTCTTAACCTTACCGCAACTCTTACTCTTCCAGAGACTGTCAAAAAAAAGGATTGAAAACTAGCTCAACATCATTATTTAACTGTTTTGCAGTCCACTGAAAAGGGGCAAGATGAAGGCTGAAGACCAAGTCCTTTAAGTTTGATTTCATCTTCTAACAAGCATAAAAATCATTTTCACGCTTAGCTTGATTATATGTCAAGCTGAATTGGGAGGAGTTATAGTCAAAGAGTCACAAGAAGAGTTCAAGAACTTAAGTCTTTTCCCATTCAATATCACATTCCTTAACATATGAAAAAGTTTGTAATTCTTATCTTATTGGCCAATCCAAAATGAGCTTTAGAGCACCTGAGATGTAAGTCTAGTTTGAGTTAGCATTCTTCCAGACATTTTGCAAATGGAATTTTTAAAGAACACGTATACAAAAAGAAAATTTTCTCCTTGTTTCAAGGATCAAAAGTTCATGTATTATGTACTATCTTATGGATAAATAGGCATAGCAGTTATAGAATTTGGCTAGATTAGGTAGCCACAGAAATAGCGAGCAAGTCCCAACTTGCAATTCACATCTGAGATCCTGTGAACTAGTTCAGCAAGAGAATTTATGCGGAATTATCAAACTTCACCAGGCATATGCTTGACATAAAACCAAAGAGAGAAGAAGAAGAATATGTTCACAAAAATTATGACATCAACTTCTAACAAATCATAACAGCATTTGATAAACTTCTAGTTGAGTCCTGGACAATTTATACCATTTTAATCCCATGTCTTAATAGTATCATACTCTTTAATCTCCTAGGATAACAGGGTAAAAAACAGAGCATTTTTTTTTTTTTTGTCAACAAATTTCACTCTTGATTCAGTACCAGCACTTGGCACTAAGAAGCAAAAATGAAAAGAATGAGAAACAAGAAGTAAGTTGGCAATCATCTACTACCCCCAAGATCAATTGAATACAAATCGATGAGGAGAAAAATGATGCCTTCTGGAAATAACATTTCGAAAGTGAGTTGCTTAACCTCCGTTAGCAGTTAAAGCAAAGCCCCTGAAAGGGATATACACACTTACCTAGAAAACTAGGTTGAGTATAAAATTGTTAAGTATTATCTACTCAAACAACGAGAGACACAATGACTTATTAATATTCTTCGTGCTGTTGTTCAACTACTTGAAATAAATAAGCGCAAACCAATTAATCGAAACAACAAAAGTTCCTACCTACCTACTATCCAGCCACATTGCTAAATAAATTTCACAATAATACCTACAGATTCAGTTTCCACTTTCACTTTCCACAATACATAACATTAACATCTAGAATTCAAATTAAACAAAATAAATAGCAAGTAAACAAGTTCCACAACGAAACAAGAAATGAGACTGGATCCTGAAGTAACTGCCTAGTAAACTGATAAGTAACAAGAAGCAAAAACCACAGAAATAGAAAAAACAAACTAAATCAAGCAGCAGAAGCGAAAACAAAAAGTTGAGAGCAAAGATTAACACCTGCATCAGCTCCGGCAGGTGAGACAGAACTGCTACGGCGGACATTTGACGACGGGAGCTTAGATTTAAATGAAGAAGAATTCCTTAGATTCGGCGCCTTCTGAATTCCATTCCTACCTGAAGCCATCGCAGCAGCAAGCGGAAGAAGTCTCTCTCACATAGAAAGACACAGAGTTAGGGCGTGCTCAGAGCAAGAGCAGGAGAAGCAGCAGAAGCAAATAGCAATGGCGACAATGTTTCTCTGTCTGTAAAAGGAAAGTTAAAAATAAATAAAAGGAAAACTTGAAATGAAGTTTAAATGAGAGGAAGAGACTGAGGTCTGAAGAGGGTGGAGGGAAGTGGGCCCAGGATGGCGGTGCTTTTTTAGCGGAGAGTGGAAGGGACAGTCGTGGAACTGGTGAGATAAAATAAAGGTTTGGGAAAATGGTCGATTTTGCCCCTAAACTTTAGCAAGTCCTCTAAGAATCGTGTGGTTCAATATTTACTTATTATATTAAGTGAAAAATTTTTAATTCGAAATTATTTATGAAACAATTTAATATTATTTTTTAATTTAATTCTTTTTTTATTTTTTTGCTATTAAACACTTAAATTTCGTTAATAAAAAAAAAACTAAACGAACTACTCACACGAATTAATTTTAAGGATAAATTAGGTATTATAAGTCATACTCTCTAAATGAAACTCGCTTGAAGCTTAATTTATGTGAAAATAAAAACTATTCCGTCTTCAAAAATCACATTACATTTGTGTTTATTTTGAATAGAATATTTAATAATATATACTTTACCTTTAAATTACTATACTTGAAGAGTTCATATGGATTTTCTTTAAGGATGTTAAGTGTTTGACTGTAAAAAGATTTTATTAAATTATCGTAAATTATTTAAAAATCATAACGTTAGAAAATAAACTTTGAAGGTCATCATATCAAAATATAAATTTTAAGAATTCCATTTGAATAATTAGAAATGAGAATAGGAAAAGTAAAAATTATTTACTCAAAATGCTTAAAAGATAAATTATTTGTGAGAGGATAAGTGATGTCCAAAATAATAAAAAAAAGTGTAAAACAAAAATTGTAAAACTTAATCCAAAATGGACCATAAATTGACCATTTTTCTTAAAAGGAAATTACGAAAATGCCAGCTAATGGACCGGGGCTCGTGGGCAACATAAATTTTGCGCCGAGCGGTCGTGTACTGGTGGTGAAATAGTGAAATGACTATATTGGGACTGTCTTAAAAAGAAGAGATAAGTAAGGAGAGAGGAGTGGGGGAGAAGTTTACGGTGGTCACCGGTCAGCCTTATAGGACGTGGGCGTATACTGTGTAACGTGACATGTTTCTCTCAATTTCCAAGCTGAAATAGGCCGCGTATTTTCAGGGTAGTTTTGGTACGTACTTGTTTCTATAATTGAACCCAATACGTTTGAAATTGGGCTAGAATTGGCATTTTGACATCAATGGTCCCAACCAATGACTAAAAATGTTATCGAATTATTTACGTCTAATAAACTTTTTTAATATTAGAAATGGAGAACATACTTATCAGTCCTGTTCGATTGGTAAGAGTTGAGATTTCGCAACTAAAAATTAGGAGTTTAATTATTGCATAATATAAGATGTTAGTGTTTTTTTATAAAGTTTATTCTTTCATCTTTATTTTTTTTTAACTGAATAAAAGATTATTTATTGACAAAATGGTCATAGTCATTATAATTCTCAACCTCTATTTTTTATGAGGAAAAGATAGAAATTAGGATAACCCAACGACTATAACTAGAAAATAGACATTACGCAAAGTAATATATCCCACACCCAGAAAACCTTAAGTGAGTAAGATACATATACTCGTACTAATAAGATAATAAGCAAACATATACTAGTTTTCTTCACAACAACTCTACCACCGTCTTTCGATTGGAGGGACTTGAACAATTCAGTTCTAACTCATCCCTTTATAGACAGCAATTTAAAAATACTAATAATAATTAATGAAATTAATTAAGCTATTGATCTCTATGACTATGATGAAATAAACAAAGAACATATATTTAAATAATTTAAAATATTAGAGGAAAAGAAAAAAAATCAAAAGTTGGATGAGCAATTTGTGTGTAATGAGGATGGTTTCTGCAGTTGAGATAGCAAAAAATGGTTTTCATGAAGAAGGGCAGTAGCTTTCTTCTTTAGTCTTTCATTTTCATCAACAATGATTTTGTTGGCTAAGTAGAGCTTCATATTCTTCATTTCCATTTCTTTCTTCTTCAATCTCCATATCCTCCCTTTTCCTTTTGTCAATTTCCAAGCTCTACCCCTGCATGCAAGTTTTATTACACTAATATCAAAGGTGGATAATATTATATGATTTTGGTGAATTACCGTATTCGGGTTCAGTCGATCAGATTATAGTTAGTCAGAAATAAGTGGAGGCTTTCGAGATATAATAATAAAAGCAAGAACTATAGAGTGTCTAAGAGAAAGATTAAGAAAGACGGTAGAGAAGTGAACCTATTTATAGAGAGATTCCAAAGAAAATTGTGGAATTCTCATGTTCAACTCCAAAAGACTTTTCCAGAGACTAAAAATTCCATATTCCATCAATAGTTCTCTCTTAATCTTTCTCTTAAGTTCTCAATAGTTATTGCTTTCATTATTATACTCTTAATCTTTCTCTTAAGTTCTCAATAGTTATTGCTTTCATTATTATATCTTGCTACTCAAGCATCAAAGTAAGAACGGAAGACCAGCCCCTGCCTATTTATGACCAACTCTTACCCCATAGGCCGAGACTCAGACAGTGGGGATCTATAAAAGGATCAGTGGGGTTTTCTAAAGTTCTCAACTCAAAAGAAACTCTCAAATAAGTCCTAATATAATTAACTATATCGACGATTCGGTCAGTTCAAATTCTCTATAACATTCTTCATAACACTATATCTGTAACATGAAATGAAATACAGAAGATGTACACATATGTTACGGATCATCCAAAGTGCTTAATTTGAAATATTTCAAAAAATTCATATGAAGTGTGAATTCATAAAAATAAAATTTTCAATCCTATATATATGTATAATACAAAATAAAAAACACAACACAATAAGACGTCTACCCTAATACTCTTAAAATTCTTATAAGTATTCATTTTTTTACTAATTTAATCCGAATAATCTTTAAAAATTTTCTTTATATAAATTCTAGTAAATCGAAATGAGAGAGTGAAAGGGAAAAGAAATAACAAACCTACGACTCATGAGGCCCTTATAAGGTCTCTTGCACAGAAACTGGCCGTCGGATGGACAACTTGAAGAAATCAACGGGTCTTGAGATAACTTCAAATTTGAACACATTCTTGAAATTTGGCTATCAGTGCTTTGGAGATGGTATTTTATAGGCAAGGGGGAGAAGAAGCAGAGAAATTATATATAGCAAAGGCAATCTCTGTGTGTATGTGGCCGCGTTTTTGAAGAGCAATTCTATTCAAAGCAATCAATGATATCAGACACTCATTATTACAAAAGCCAACCGAGAAGAAGAAGAAGAAGAAAACAATGACTTCTCACTCTTTTTAATTGTTGTTTTATACTCGTGTCGGTATCTAGAAGTATATAATTCTAATTATTTTAGACTCAATTTACGAAGTATTCATAGAATTCGATTCTTATAGATATTTCACGGGGATTTGAACATTTAAGTGAGGAATATATTTCATCTGGTTCATATTTATATTTTTCATGTAAATTATGTCTGTACTCATCGAAATAAGAAAAGTAATGTACTAGTCTGTAGTTGAGTTGGTCGTGGAGTTATAGAGTCGTTATCAAGGAGAGTAATGTTTTAATTTTTAGGTAATCTAATATCTGAGAGCCATTCACTAATTCGGGAGGAATTAAAGGGTACAAAGCTTCGAACAATATATCAGGTGCAGGTATGTAAGTGATGAAAATCGTGTCGTCAGACCGTTTGCCTCTTATTAGAATAATATTTTAATCACATATAAGTAACGTGATTTAATATAGAAGTTTATGTCTCCACTTATAAAACGGTTCGGGAGAAAATTTTCCGCAAAGTAGTCCATGCTGCTTAGGTGGGCGGCAGGCAGAAAATGACCAAACACAAATACAACTTGGAGAGCATCTTTTTGAATTTAACAAACTCATGTCGACATTTCGTTAATTTGGGTCTTATATTCTACGTAGGTAGTAATCCCTAACTGGAATATTTTTAATAAATCTTTTCTTTTATTAAAAATATTCAACTGAGGAAATGATTATGGTATTTTACCAAATAAAAAGTTAGCAAAATGATTGCATATGAAGAAAAAATTTAAAAAATAAACTCTAATATTCAAACTGAGCAAGCAATATATGACCAGAGGGGCTCGTAAAGTGCATGCAAGATATAATAAGAGCCTGGATTTTTTTGCCTAAGAATCTACTCATTTTTCTGTGCTTTTCCAAGAAGTTTCTTTTGGTAATAAATCTTTTTTTTTTTTAATAATTCCAGAAGTGTTCTCAGTAAAAAGGTTAGGGTACATTTGGATTAGATTTAAAAATAAAAAAAGTAAAACAAATTTACTTCATTTTCTTAAACTCTACTTGATTTACTGTTTTCTTTTTATAGTAGATTGTATTGTTTTTCCTTTTTAAGTTCATGAAAGTTATAGTTTTATAAAGAAAAGCTGAGACTTAAAATAAAAACTCAAAAAAAATTGCAAAATAAGTAGAGATTTAATTTCTACACATACACACAAGTCGAATAAGGGTTAGACTATAAAATTTTAATTACGAAATTCAAAGTAAAATTTCAGTTTTGAAAGCCGCAATTTTTTTTACAAATAATTTCATATTTTACGATGTGCAAGAAAAAATTCGCAAAAACCAACCTCTATTTGAATAAACCCTTGTATTTTTTGTCTTGCCATTTAGTCCGTAAGAATACTACACAAAGTTATCTATGGAGCAATGCCATTAAATAGAAAGCTTAGCACCCTTGATGGGAAACTAACACCACCATGACACTGACTTTTCACCTTGCAATTGACAAGTATTTCTAACCCCCGAATAAAAGCTAGATAGGTTGAGTCCACATTGATAGACCCCTCGAGCATATTAATTAAAGCCGTATATCTTTAAACACTGAACGCTCTAGGAACAATTTAATAAAATGAATATGCATTTTATGAATAAATAGGAACAAGGCCTAACTAGTAGTAATTACAAGGCATAGATCAGAAAAGAGACCTACAAATTTACATTCCTACTATTTACTGTGTCTGCAACACAATATTAGAATGACATTTCATCACTGAGCTTTTGGATCCGTACAGGCATCTGCTATCAATAGGAGTCCTTGTTGTGTAGCTTCATCATCTTCCTCCATTGGGCGATCGCTGCCAATAGTTTCTGCCTCCGATTCATCTCCAGTGTGGTCATCATCGTTATTACTACAACCCTCTGTATCTGAACCGGATTCAGCTCCTATTTCAGACTCCTTTTGATCGCGATTGTTTTCTACAGCACAACTAAACTTCTCCTTCAATTCTGGTGCGACAATCCCAATCATCTCACTTAGTGCCTGGTGTTCGTGGCTCCACCGAGCAGTGACACTCTTGGAAGATGGGGCATTTTGACTCTCGGACACCACGCCACCACAATCACGCAAAGCTGCTGCATTCCCTTCTTCCACATTGCCTTTGCTGTTAGGAGAATCATTCTCTCCGTGGATTGAAGGTGCTGTACTGTAAGCCCAGCTTCCAGGAACCTCGGAAGCCAAAAGATCAGATGTTTTAATACTGCAGCCAACCTGTGTGTCCTCCACTGTGTTTTGGACCGCAAGAGCATAATCGGTTTGGGAATGCTGCAAGTTCTCCTGAGAAATCATTTGAGCTCGCTCTGTGCCTTCTAAATTAGTGTCATCATCTAGCTGCATTGTGTCCTCACCCGTTGCACTGCATTTATTCAAATTGATGTGCCCATCAGTATGAAGTCCAGGACTCTCAGTTTCAACAACTCTTTCAGTTGCAAGGAGATCGCCCTCCAAATTGGGTGCGGTACTTACACCTTCGCTTTCATGATCTTTCTTGCTCTCGACAGGATCCAACTCCAAAACAGGTGTGGCCACAACTCCATCAATATCAGAACCAAAAGCACCCTTAACAGTTCGTTCAGCACCAATATATTCTACCTCCTGAGTGTCTTCAGCATCTTGTTGGTTTCTGATATTACAGTCGTGCTTCTCAGTAACGCTTGCTTCATCACTAGATGTTCTAACCTGATCCCTCTGATGACTCCGGCTAGAAGAACCAGAACCCACTTTAGCAGCAGCATTGCTGCATCCATTTTTCGCTTCCTTCTCTCGCAAAGATCCTTTAGAATTGCCGTTATCTGTAATCGGATTCATATCAATGTCTAGAGAGGTATTTCCATAATTTTCTTCATCTTCTAACGTCCTCTGCATAGCCTTTAACTGTTTCTGCTGCTTCGCAAAAAGAACCTGAATCTCCTCAGTTGTAGAATAGAAAGCCCGAAGTTGTGTTTCCCTGCAGGCAACCAAGTAGCTTAAAGCAAATATTCAAAATAATAGAACGATCAATGAAATTGAAAGTATCAATCAACATGCCTGTCATAAATCATCATATTCCAACATAAAATAGAATGTCAGCTTTAGAATTAACTAGCTGCTGGAAACTAGGTTACAACCAATATTAACCTTCTATAAACAAGTCCTCAAAATATTATGTGGTGAGATCGTTATTGAAATGGAAGGAAAAGAATCAAATTCAGAGAATGTTTCACATGTCCACATAAAAGATTTACATTTATCATAAATTATGATATTACTGAGATGAATGCACTTATCTACTCTTACCGAAGCATAATTCTTTCTCTGGCAGCCCTTAATCTGCGTCTCTCAAAATCAAGATCACGCATAGCAGCATTGATCTCAAGTTCAAGAGCGGAAACCTTTGCCCATGCTTCCTCCCGAGCTGCCTGCTACCAGCAACAACTGAAAACCTCAGCTTGGATAAAAAAAGGAAAATATGAAAGAGAATACAACTTCGAAAAAACATGAAAAAGAAAACTTCATGATATCCAGACACCTTACGAAAATTAGTGTCTAAAAAGTTGATGTAGTACCTAAACGAACTAAATGCATTGTTTCCCACACCATCTAATCCTTTGTACATTACCCCCTTCCCCCATGATAGGCAACCAATCTCCATCCTCTGGTCTTTGTCCATCAACATACATGCCCATGATGGAAATTGAAACTTTGTGAAAGTTCTATCTAGACAAGCTGTTGGAAAATGAGTACAGATAAGTTGACTAGTTCTCTTCCTTTCCTTTTCTTTGGACAAGTAGGTATGCGATTTCTTCATTGAGCTCTGGATAAGATTTACTACATAAATACAGGCTAGCAAGAGATAATTCGTATTGCTAACTCCTACCTTTTCACGATCAAGTTCTTTCCTCAGTCTTCTTATTTCAAGCTCAAGTTCATCTACTTTCTGCAAAATAAAACAGAGCAAAATGTGTAATCATTGGCTTCTCAAAGATGACAAAATTCAAAACACAAAAGTGTTATTTTTACCTTTCCTCTACTAGAAGAAGCTAATTGCTCCTCACGAACTTGAGCTTCTAGTTGGCGAACTTTATTCTCAGATATAACTAGCTTCTGCCTGGTGTCCTCCTGTTGCAAATAAGGAAAAAGGTCAATACTCTTTCATGCAATGTCACGCTGCCATGACGCAACGAAAAGGGTCATGCAAAGAGTACCAATTTCGACCGCAAAGTTTCCACCAACAGACACCTTTCTTTCTCTGATTCCTGAAAGTTCAAAATAGCAGTTATATATAGACATTGAACAATGATTTTAAGGGAAAGGTAAACAAAAAATTAAGACAATCACAATTCCCGACTATATTTCAATTTTCAGACCTGAAGCTTATTAATCACTTCCTGCTGCTCCTTTTCTCGTCTAATAGATGCATCCGAGAGCTGTCGCAATTCCTCCTGTGCTGCAGCTTGAATTTTCTGTATTGAAGCCTTTAGGTCCGCTACAGCCTTCTCTCTTTCTTCTCTTCTCTGTTCACGCTCTTCGTCTAGTAGGGCTTTCAATTCAGATATAGAAGCCTTCTGACTGAATCGAGTAAAGGAAGGACTTAAAATGTTTGTTCATGAAGGGAAACTCTTGTCATCTGATACTAGTATTTCAGATAAATTCCAAACAACTCTGCTATAGATCTGTCTTTCCATTTATTTCCAAAATCTGAGAATGATACCCCTTAATCTTCTTGCTACTAATTGTGCACCAGTCAAAGTTACATTTTATTCAATGTGTCATTATTGAATATCAACAGTTTGAGCTTCGACAATGCTACAAGTACAGGATTTCGTGCTGAAAATTCCAGCCTCATAGATAATGCTAAAACTTTAAGGTTATATTAAAAGGTAAATCTAGATTTTGACACTTACGCAAAAAACAATTAAGGGAAACACTTCATAGCCATTGACTCAGCAAACATAGACAAGTGAATACCGTAGAAAGGAATACAAGACCTCACCTACTTATTATCTCATTGGCTTCAACACACGATTGCATAGATGCACCAAGTCTTTCATTGAGATCCTCAATAATATGCTTCTGTTCAGATGATGTCTTATTAGAATCCATTAGTTCCTTCTCTTTGGCCTCCAGCAAATGTTCCAATTCTTTCAGTTTGCCAAAGTAAGATTGTGATATCGACTCCTTCAATTCTTTCATCTCCTGCATAAAACAAGCTAATAAACTGAGATCCACTGAGGCAAAATCTCCTGCAAAGACAGAACTGGAAATTCTTCTCTGAACTACCCATCGTGTCCCAAGCCAACCAGCCCCGAGGAAAGATTAGAAACAAAATGCAGCTTACAAACATACAACTTCATGACGCTCCACAACTGCTCGATTTTCATTGCGTAAAGAATCAATTGCCACAACCTGATCTTCTAGCTGCCTCCTCAGTTCCTACACATCATAGCAATCACATAAAACAAAATATAACAATTCTGATCAATAATAAACATAGAAGCCACATCAATCAAAATGGTTGAACATTAAACTGTTTGATACCGTATTTGATCTTTGCAAGCTGCGAAAGTCATCAAGGGAAATTGGCCCTTCAGATGCACCTAGTCCAATTCCTTTGAGTCTTTTCTTCTCGGAGCTGAACTCCTCTTCACAAGACAAAAGCATAAAGCCCATAAGTATAATTCATCAGAAATCTAATCTAAACATAACTTGATAAATTAATAAAATTCATGTCAATCTTGGGGGTGGACTGGCGGGAGGTGTTTGAAAATTTTGTTTTGAACTTTTAATATAACATTTTCGTTCTTAATAGCATTTTTAAAATAAGTGAAAATTGTTTGGAAAATGCCCCTCGAGTAACTTTTCAAAAATAACTCTTTTTCAATTTTTTAAGGCAATAAACGGTCGGAAACAACCCAAAAACAACTTATAGCTTAAAATAAGTTAAAAGCAAGCAGCTTATTTCAAGCAATTGAGAAGAGAGCCTACATGTATTAACAAGGTCTCAAATTAGGACTGATAAACATTTAAAATGCATAGCTGAATTGTAGCTCTAAAACCTGTCAAGGGGACTAATTGCTGACAAGGATGATAGTTTGTCATCTTCAAAACAGGGCACATATATACCTGCTTTTCTCTTCAGACATGCACCATCAGCCACCACTGCAGTGGACTTTTGAACTTCTCGGAAAACAAAAGCGAAGGCACTTTCTGCATTCAATAAGAAAACACAAAAGGTTTCAGAATTTGTAGAAATAGATAGGCGAAAGCACACTTCGTGAAGCTCCCCATTAAACTGAAGATGTTGAGTAGATGCACAAATGTTTGTTAACAGGACAGCATGATAAACATGTAACTTTGGAAACACACAAGGTTTTAACCACATAGGTAAAAATGGCTGGACTTAATAAGTCACTGACATATTTTAGAAAGACCAAAATATGCAAGAACGGAAATAAAACACACGGTTTCCAAGCCTCCCACAAAACCTCTCGATGAAAAACTAGATACCACAAATTTTTATGATGGAAATAAGATTCATCGAGTCACCCAAATCCAACACAAGAAAGTAATTAACTACTGAACAACCAATTTATTCACATGGAACAGTCAACATAACAAATAGAGCAGCCAAAGAAAGAGAGAAAGAGGTTTATGATTGGAAGCATTCACATTACCACTTTGTGGAGCAAAAGAAATTGAGATGATGTCACCATGACGAAGAATGGCTTCAGAGCTATTTTTATTCAACTTTGTCCAGTTGAGATATGTACCATTTGTGCTGCCAGAAGATCAAAAGAATCAGAAATCCAGCAGCAGATAAGTATAATGTAACCTTGATAAGGAAGCTTACTACCTAGAATCTTTCAAGAAGATGCAAACGTTGGAAGGATTTTCCATATCCCCATTCCCAGTAGCAATCATTTTCTTATAAATCTTGCAGTGATATGCACTAACTGTTGGTGATAAAATCTGGAAACAGGTATCTTTCACCAAACGGCCAATGCAATGTTCATCAGATGTTAAAAGCATATTCATCCCCTGGCATAACAATATACAAGTTAGAAAATATTTCCTAACGGACATCAAATGCTCAAACAATATACTACATCTCAGATACCGCACTAGAGAAAAAACAGTGGTCAAAGAAACTTGAAGCGGAAAGTTCTCCAAAGTTCACACATAAGAGGTTCTTGATTTTTTTTTCGACCTACTACAGTTACATAGTACATCATTCGAATCAGAACCATCAAGACTTTCCAAGCAAATCAAGAGTAATTTACTTCTTTATACTATAACACGTTTGAGTACCACATTTCCAAGCAAATCAAGAGTCAAAATGCTCCCCCCACAGAATGTTTTACCAAAAATTACGGAAAACACTCGTAGTAGACACTAAAAGTACATGATAAATACTTTGAATTCTTAAAATGCGGGGTTTTCCAGAATAATTGAAGCAATTTAACCTGCTGGCGTTTACGGGCCATATCAGAGATGGCTGTAAGGACTCCCCAGACGTTGCGATCGGAATCCTGAAGAGGCTGAGCAGCAATTTTCGCAGCCACAGAAGATATAAATTCTCTTTTGGAGTTCGGTGAAACGTCGGGAACCGAAGAATCAAAATTGCCATTGTCTTTGGGATGGGATGAACTGGTCTGAGAGCTAACAACGACGGGAGATTGATCTTTCTTAGGGTTTGGACTCGGCTTCGAATTCGACGCGAGAGGAGTTACTGCCATTGGTCTGTCGTCGTCGTTAGCCATTTACTTTCTTCAACTCACAACTATGTCCGGTGGTAGATTGGCGGGGATTTCGAACCCTAACTGACTAATAAGTAGAGCTTTTTTTTCTTTTCTCTATTTTTTTTTAAAGAAAAAGAAGTAGAGCGTGCTGAGGAAGCTTGGCAAATATTTTTGGAAAATAGCATTTTTGTCCTGAAAGTTTAAGTATTCACATAATATAGTCAGAAAGTTTAAGTATACACATAATATAGTCAGAACGTTTATTCTATGCTATTATGACCCCTAAATAATTTTAAAAAACTTGTTTTACGTAAAATAAAAATAACTCTTTTCAAAATCATGCTTCAATTGTGTTTCTTTTAAGACTTCTAAAGGTTGTGGGGTGTCGTTGTGCTCTTGGCCGCACACTTGAGGCCACCGATGGTACTTAAGAGCTAATAGTAGTAGTTATCTTGTTAGCAAACCGACTTTTATTTATATAACATATGAGAAATGAATTAAAAATAACAATAATAATATATCGATCAAAGATTGCAATCAAGATGCTTGTTTTCAAGAAATAATTCATCTGCATAGGGCAATTTTGTAGGCTAGCAATAAACCAAAAGCATCAACTTCATTGTACAAATGAAATGAGAAGGTGCCTATATTGTTTTCCACTTTTGTACAAGCATGAATCTCTTGTTCATAGAAAGACCTAGCATGTATTTTACAACCCTTCTCACAAGAAGATAATCCTAAAAGTAACCCGTGTAGGCATAGCTCAACTGGTTCTGGGGCTGCAAAATTAGTACCAAGATAATCCTAAAAGTATATATCACAGCTCCAAATTAACAGTTAATAAAGAGTCTCCTTCTCTTGATCACTGATTAATATATCGAGTTTAAGTTTATATCCCCTGGGTGAATGCTTAGCCAGCCAGTGGGTTAGCATGTATCGTGACACGATTGATCCGGATCTCTGCAAGAGGTCGATCTCCTGGTCCAGTTGGAGTCTGTAAATCATTCAGCAAGAAGTTGACAAATTGTTAAAAATCTTTACTTCCTTTGCGTGTCACTTTGTTAACCAGCAAGCAAAAGATTAACAGAAGACACATATACAAAATTATTTCTAATAGAGACTTTTCTCGACTATCTAAAAAGGAAACTCTGCAACAAAAACAAAATAAAATTTTCAAGGACAAAAAACAGAGTAAATTGCTTCTGCCACACAACTGAGATGACCATCACTCATAAGCTTAAAAGGAACGACAAAGGAAAGTTATTGATAAGGCCGGCGCAAGATTCCTAATTTCCTATCCTTTTCTTCTTCTTTTCTGTTGGCAGAATAACACCATAAACACCTATTATTGATAAGAAATAATTACTATGAACAAGAAAATAAATCTAGAAGGTCACCTTTTCCATCAGGTCAAGGACTTCAAACCCGTGAATCACTTTACCAAAGATAGTGTACAAGCCATTGAGATGAGGTTGTTTTGCATAAGTTAGGAAGAACTGGCTTCCGTTAGTGTTAGGTCCACTGTTGGCCATGGATAATATGCCTCTAGCATTGTGCTGCACAAAGAGTCAGGAGAGTTGTAAGCAACAAACCAAACCACACAAAACAGTGAAAGTGTACAGGGAATATCATTAACACCATGCTCACAGATATCGTTCTAGGTAATGTCTTGGGTTGTTTGCAGAGGAGTTTATCATTAATATCCATCACATATGCAGGACATAAGACTACAAATTAGATGATTTTTTCTTTTTAATTTAAGCATACTAGCAGCATGGGAAATATACCAAGGAATATTTTAGGAATAAAAAGGAACACAAGCTCTCTAATTATCAGATCATAATGGTCTCATGCTCCATAATCCACACTATCTAGCTAGTACATTCGCAGTCATAGGAGAACTTAAATGCTCTTTTTCATATTATTGTTGCTTTTCAGAACATTTAATAAAAAAGTCCACAAGTAGAAGAAATATTGTGAGCAGATGTCATAGATGATGAATTCTGTCAACAATTACCTTCAGAGATTCTCTTATCTCATCATTGAATTTCCTTCCCCATATGCTCGTCCCGCCTTTGCCAGTACCAGTTGGGTCACCTCCTTGGATCATGAAACCTTTGATGTTTCTATGGAAAATGGTTCCATCATAATAGCCACTAGCGCATAGCGCCAAAAAGTTCTGCACATTAACAATTAGTAGATTAATCACTAAGCTTCTTGTAAGTTAACAATTGAGAAATCTTGATTGGTGGAACAGTTGTATTTTGCTTTTGTATTTGGCTTACATAGACACTATATAGTACCCTACACATTAGTTCCATCCAGAAACTAGTTGGATGATAAATATAACTGAAACAGGTATTGGGAAAAATATCCAGCCTGCCCCCTAAAGTTCAGGTGATCCATTCCCTGACGATGAATATCAACTTCACTAAAAATTTCCAAGTTCTATGACAAAAATGACTCTGGTAGAGGTGAATATAGCTACAGCAAATTGATAACTAGGTACCAGGTAGAATGAAGAAATAATTGTCACAGGATGCTGGATATGCTTTATGCCAAGAAACACAGAAACTAAAAAGTTGCCAAAAAGCATAAAGATTACTTGAATATAATTACAGGACTCGATTAACAAACGTGCTTGTAAACAAATGACATTCTTGGGGCATAATGATCCATAATTCAAGCCAGAAGGCCTCAGTCCATACCCCAACCCCCCCCCCCCCCTTTGTAGGGCCCCAATCTGGGGCATTATAATACATCGAACAAGTGAATTGAAGTTCAAAGACTCTCACTAAGCAATGAACAAAGAGAGAAGAACACAAACCTCAGCTGTTTTAGGAACCTCGTCACAGAAGATTTCGCACTTGATATCGCCAAGATTCGTGTGAAGTGTCACCGACTGCATCCAAAACCAGTGAATTCATGTTAATAGAATAGTTAGTTAAAGTGTTCGACGAAATGCCTACAAGAGCTCAACAACATTTCTAATTACCATATTCTTGCCGAAGAAAATATAATAGATTCTGCTCTACTTGGATTTGCTGATGCCGATGCCGATGGTAATCGAATATTGTGGCGGGGATCTGATTGAACCCGGCGATTTTTATAGAGGTTTAAGGTCTGTACTCTGTACTCTGATTGTTGGGCAACGGAATTCTCTCGGGCTCTGCATTAATAGAACGCTAAGCTCCACGAATAGGTTGAACGCATTTTCTAAGTTGGTTCTCCATCCAATGGCAGTTGTAGGATACCAATTCCGCCGTTACGGTACCGTTGCCGATTAAAAATTTTTTAAAATTAAAATTATTATATTCTAACATAATGAAGGAAAAAAAGGAACAAAAATCTAAGAGATAACAAATTAAACAAGAAAATAAAATTTCAAGTAAGAATAAACAAATTTTAAAATGTATTAAATATATAAATTCAATATAACATAAAAAATACACAATATTATATATAATTCAATCGATATTAATTTTTTCGTAATATAATCAGTATTAATTTTTTTTATTGATAAGATCTTACTTAAAACATATACCAAATTAATTTTCAATAACGACAAATTTAAAAATTATCAAATTCTAACAAATTAGTTTTCAATAAAAATTGTACCACTAGTGTCTATAGCAAAATAAATATGTTGCACGACGAGTTCACAATATTGGCGCTTTTCAAACAATGCGTCTTGCATGGGTAACGCTTTAAATTCAAAATCAGTAGGCCATATAATAATAGGACCCAAGAAAATAAAAGATTTCAATTGTTTTGTTATCTTTTTGGCAGTATGAGCCATAAGAATAACAAGATTAAAGAATTAACTAAACTATATACAAATAATTTGGAGTTCTTACCATTTGGATTGAATATTAGTATCTTCATCAATAAATTAAGAAAAGAGGGAGAAACATAAACTAAAAGTGCTTCCAGTATTCTACCCTGATTCGATTCATATCTCGTCCCTATATATATAAATAAAAAAAAAAAAAAAAAACCATAAAAATGAGCCTCGGGCTGTACAAAAGAATAGTACTATTTCATTGTTCTTGTTTTTCCTTTCTATGTTCTAGGGAAAAGGGAGTTGGCTGTTCATCCATCTTCGAGGATCTCTTTGTGCAGGTGCATACAGGTGGTGCTGCAGTATTTATAGTTATACCTGTGAAAGGGAACCTTTCCGGCGAGTGATACATGACAGCATGAACACATTGTATCAGAAGCATCTGTTATTCTTGCCTGTGAACTTGTGGACTGTGATCCTGTGCCTTGAGCTTTGGCCGCTGCTAATGCTGCCATTCTCCTCTCGGCAGCAGCAGCTCTCTTTTCTCTTTCAGCATCTTGTGCTCTTTTAAGTTCTTCCTGCTCATACGATGGAAGGAAGTCAGATGGGTATATCGGCTGGAAATGGAAAGGAAGGTGCAAATGACGGTAATTAAACAATCAAAAAGTCCACCACACTCCACGCCGATCAACATAAAATACCAAGATGATCAATCAAACCAAGAAAAAAGGAAATGTGGAGAGATGCCAATGAAACAGAAAACACTAAGTAGTGGAAGGAAGGGGGCGCGGAAAGGGGGGAGGAGGAAGGGAAGAATGTAACCTCTTTCGATATGGAGGGTGCATTGTTTGGGTTGGCAGCTTCAGCCTGCACAGCAAAAACCATAAAATTTAGCAGCCAAGACATCTTACCGAACCACCACCACCTCCCTAAAAAAAAGAAAAGAAAAAGAACCTGAGCCTTCTTTTCTCTAGCTTTACGTAATTTCTTCAACTCTTTTGCTCTTGCTTTCTTTTTGGCATCTTTCTCAGCCTGCTTAGGAAACAAAAGGATATAACAAGATAGAATACATCGATTTCGGCAGTTCAGGATAAACTTTGAAAAAGATTCTATCATTACCTCAAGCGACAATATTCCTCCTGAACTCTAATGAAATTAAATTTGTGCTAAATAATAGGTGTTACGTGCTACCATAACAATTGCATAAAGACCCAGGCTTAAAATATGAAGGGAATAATTCTCCGGAAGGCATTCTAATGCTGTTAAACATAACAAAACACATCATATACAAATTGACCTTTAAGAGAGAAATAGTGAATAAATAAAAGAGGATGTATGCTCCTTCCACCTCCTTAAAACTGATAGAACCTACTAACACGATGCTGCTCACTAACTTAAAGATACTAGAAAGAGTGCATTTGGAAGGTGACCTAATACTAGAAACGGTACAGATAAAATGTGAGATTACAATTAGGCACTAAGATTTTTCCCCAAAAATCATCCAGAGCTCCAATACAAAAGAGAAGTAGAAGGAAACCTAGCCAAGGTTCCTAGAAGCAACATGATATGTGAAGAAGTTTTGACTGACTTAAATTCAAATAACTGATTAGGAAACAGTTCACCAAGAGGCTAACTTCACCAGCATTTCAAACCAAATAATAAGTTAATTGACTAATATCATGCTACCTGCTTAGCAGTTTGAGACTCCTCCATCTCTTTTGTCAATGCACTGGGTACTTTAGCAGCATTCCAATCCCATTTACCAAGATTAGATGCCATGAATCGTCTAAACGTATTCCGCACTTCTTTTTCTGTTGCAAGCATGTAAGGGGTTCGGCCTCTCTCATCTTTGACACAAGGATCAAAACCCTCTTCTAGAAGTTCTAGAACTCTTTGAGAATTTCCGGATTGAGCAGCTTCATGTAAAGGTGTCCATGAACAAGTATCTTTGCTCTCACTCTCGCTACTGTTTGAGATATGCTCATTACCAAACTTTTTGTTAGCAGTAATTTCGCTAGTTTCCAGAACCAACCCCTTGTCAGATTTGCTATATTCCACTTGGACATTGTCCACATGTCTTGCACTTGAAGGGTGCTCTTTGATAGTTTCTGCAGCTGATGATGTAGTTTCCTCATCAATTTCATTGGAAACATCTGTTAAGAAATTGTATATACGCTGGGCTTCTCTAAATGTAGGCCTTCGGACAGTCAATGGAATATTCCTAATTGCACGAGGCTGATGGAAGAAATGTGCTTTATCTCCATCAAAGAAAAGTTGACGGTTACTAGAAGGAGCATGAAGGAAAATGCATGAAGATACAGCAAAATAAGGTTTCCAATCAGCAAGTAATTCTTGAATGTCCTGGTTAAAAATAGATATGAGAATCATTCAACTGTTTAGAGAATGTAGAATTCAGATAGTAAATATAGCATAACGAATGCAAGCTAAAGTCTTAACCATCTACAAACAGGAGAAAGTTGGTGCAGATGTATTATGTATATAAGAATTGATAAGACACGTCATAAGGAGATGAAAAGTAGAGCTAGTTTGTACTATAAGATGAAAGTTCAAACTGAGGCAGAACTAAGATGACCGTTTTGAAAATGATCCTGTTCAGGGGTGAGACCAAGAGAGAAATTGAGTAATTTGACTCATATCTAGTTTATGCAGTACAACGACTTCCTTACAAACCTGATAATCAACTATCTATACCTTTTTTAGAGCAAGCTCATTATATCGCCGAAGAGATGCTCCAGCAGAGTGGACAGCCCGGCCACCTCCATCTTTTGATGACTGCTTTTTTCCAGCCTTGGCACGAACTACATATCTGCATGGAATGGAAGAATTAAGTTACATATTTCGTTCTATTGACAACAACAATCATGATACAACAAAAACTAGCAAGTAAAATAGAAATTGTTGAGAAATTGGTACTGGAAAGAAATGTTACGCCCCAAAAACCAAAACGAATCCTCAATCAATGTTTTTTAGGAACATTAACTGCATTAAGCATCTTGTTTACATATTTTACACAGCACCAGCAGAAGTGTAAGTCAAGTAACAGTACGTTTCTCTTCTACAGACTAAAATAATCAGCAACAATGATAGACTTGAAAAAAGAAGGCAATCATTAAATTTAACAAGTAATAGCAGGTATTGGGAGAATAATATCTTACCTGTGGAAAGTTTTATGAGTAACAACAGAGGTACCATCAAAGACACACCCAGCAAAGTGCCCACCCCTTGCAAGTAACACCACTCTTAAGCGGGTGCCATCCCTAGGTTCATGAATCAGATATTTTAGTTTTTCAGTCACTTCTTTCTCTGTCAAATAAGATCCATTATTATTATCTGCTACAATGGACCGATCATTCTCAAATGTAATATGCTCTGATTCATCCAGAATCAAACATCTCCAAATTGATACTCTTTCTCCTGTCTGCAATTGTATAAACAACTTATTTCTGACATCTTGAAGCAATTTCCCATGTAGACCACTGACACGAACAGATTCTCTATTATCTTCGTCATCTGATCCCGAAATACTTGATAAGTCATAATTCTCCAATAAAGAATTGGAGTTGGTTTCCTCAAAATCTTCCTCCTTTATTGTATCTTTTCCGGCTACACTTAGCTTTATCTGAGACCAGCCGTTCAAAAGTAAAATATTACTACAGAAAAGGTCACAAATTAAACAGGTAGGGAATGCTTGCAACAATAGAAATTGTTACTTTCAGCTTCTAAAATTGTAATGGAAACATCTAATCCTGATAGAGAAAAATTCACAATGATTCTATTTACTACAACATCATTATTATATAAGTCATCAATCATCAAATTACCAAAAATGCAAAGAACAGATACCTAACTCTACTAAATACTCCAACAAATACTTAGATATGGCAGGAAAAATAGTTTTCAAATCAGTAACAGCAAAGTGCAAACGAAGTAATTAACTAAGCCTAGTTTATTAATCAGGGAAATAAAGAATATCAATATCGGCAATTAAGGATAAGGATAATACATTAAGGCGATGAATGTCGGATTTGAAGTGAGAGCGCTGCTCCTGAAGCGACTCGAACTCCGCCTTACATGTATTGCAAGACCACCTCTGCATAGCAGTAGCATTGCCAATGCTTGCATCTTCAGCTTCGTCATCAACGATGTCGATAGGTTCGTTTACTGAGAGGTTTTCGAGAGAGACCAGCGAAGCGGATGGAGATTGAAGTAGGCGACAAGTAGTAAAGAAGGTCGCCGGAAGTTCGAATACAGAACGGTGACGTTTATCATCCTGCTTTCGTTGTTTCCCCGGCTGTTGGAGCTCTTGTGCGGCGGAGGAATGAAGGTCGCTCGCCATCGTCGTCAACCTTTCAAGAAACCCAAGTCTAATATTCAAGATGTCAACTATTCATATTTTTCTTTTTTTTTTTTTTAATGTCAAGAAATCCGAGGGATTTTTTTTTTTAATCAGTCCGTATGTTCGCATCTTTAGATATTGCGTTATTTGGTTAATAGCGTCTAAGCTTTTTTTTCTTTTTCTTTTTTTTTTGGTACACATCATCGTCCAATAATTAGCCCACAAAGAGTCGGCTGCAGGAAAAATAAAAATGAAGGTAAATGAAGATTTTTTGAAGCCCTCCGTGCAAAAATTAGCTTCTTTGTAGACCTGAAATTTTTTACTCGCATAAACGTGGTAAATAATGCTCAGCAGCCTAATAATATAATCTATTAGAAAAATAACCTTTTTTTTAAGAGTATAAATAACGAATTTAAAATTACATATTTTTCTTTTGTTTCGTTTCTCTTTTTTTTTTTTTTAATTGTTCAAATGTTATTAGATTATCAAATTCGTCGAAACAAGCATCTTAACTACATGTTTTAATAGGTAAACTCAGAAAGCCTACTTTCGTTATTGTTAGAGATTATACCAATAATCTCAATTCAGATCATATCTTTAAATTTCTGAACCATCTTCTATTTCAACAATTTCAATATCTCCTTGAACACTGTTTAAATGTTATTTGCAACGCAAATACTACTAGTAAATAGTATTTCTATTTAACCCCCAAAAAAATAATATTTTTTAATGATTTTATCTAACTTTTTAAAAAATTTTAGTTTTTATCTTTTCTTAATATAAAACTTAACCTTTTTAATTTATGTATCATTTTTTTTTTTAACAAATGTATCCTTATTTTATATATAATCATTTTCTCAATTACTCAGTGAAATCAACCTCTAAATTAAGTCATGAAAAAAATATATATTCAATTTTTTTTATAAAAAAGTTGTTCAATTATTTCATGTGGTTCCTTTAAAAAAAAAAAGAAAAATCATGTGTTCGGGGCAATTTTGTGGAGCCAAGACAGATAAGGGCATGGCCCAAGCCAACAAACACAGAGAATAAGAACACCGCAGCCAACGGGCCAATTTGGATCCATCAAGGAAAGAAATAAGAAACCAAGCCAACCTGTACGCCACCGTATGCTGTCTTTGGATTATAATATTCCTATTATGAAATTTTTATATTTCTTTTTATGAGTAGAGCTCAATTTATATAAAACAATTTTTTTTAATTAAAAAAACAGTAATTTAGACTAGATACAATAGTACATCAGTATTAATTTTTTACAAACAATTTATACTCGTTTGTTTTTATCTAAAAATAAATTTTCGTTAAATTTTTACCGAAAAATATTTTAGGTATAGTTAATAATACTTTATTCATTCCACAAAGATGGTTCAAATTTCTATTTTGTTTCGTTTCAAATTATGATCGTGTTTCTATTTATATATGTTAGTTAACATGTTAAATTTTTTGTATGTCCTTCATTATTTTACACTTTAATTAATAAAATACACACCATATAAATAATTTTATACAAGTTTCAAGACAGAAAATCAAATCTATTTAATATTGAGGGGTAAAAAGATAAATTAAAATATTTTTTACTAATTTAACTAGCGTTTTTAATATTTATAAAAATTAAAATATGATCATCTTTATGAGATGGAGTGAGTATATGTTTACCAAATGCATATGGTATAATTCATTTATGTGTTTTGTATAACGGACATATAGATGATGTGAAAGTTATTTATTGTCAATAAAAATGACTACACCCAATATATAATTCTACGGAAAAAACAGTTGAATCCTGCTGCATAGTTAATAAATTGATATTTTTAACCATATATAAAATATTTATAAATATAAATCAAACGAAAAATATTTTTAAGTAAATCTTAAAAGTATAAATTAATATATAATTATAACAAGATAGTAATCCAGTGATCGGAGTAATTCTTACAAAGTTAGAAGCCCCTCCAATATATATTAAAAAAAAGTTTTAAAATATTTGTTCCTTTCCTAGATCACAAAGCAATTTTAATTGCTTAAGAAAATAAAGAAATATTCGATAAGAATAAATGAGAGGTATATCGTATAAGTTATTAAAGTAACGATTTAATATTATATTTTCAATTACGTACTTTTTAATTATTTTAAATTAGAAGATAACTTTTAAATATTCAGTTAGCTATTTAAAAAGAAGTATAATTTTGTAGTTCTAGTTCTAGAAAAGAAACAAAGCCATTCAAAAGCAATTGCTAGTTGTTTATCCATTACTTCGTCAAAAGCAATTACATGTCCTAACTCCTAATCAGTTACACTTGTCAGTCAAAACAAGTCCAAAGTCAATGCAGAAATTCATAGTTCAACCTAAACACAAACCAAACCGCCCTTCTTATTGCTCCCTCTTGTTTTTTTTTTTTTTTTAAACTTGGCCTTAAACTTTGAAGTTTTTTATTTCTAAAATAATTTAATAAAATTTTTTATAATAATTTTCATCAATAATAACTCGAGCCAAATTTTCTAAAAAATTCATTTTAACTTTTATTACATATAAATTAATATTTTTTTATAAATACTTTATAATGATCTATATCTACTTCCCATCCAAGTTTAATATTAAAAATTTTAATTTTAGAGTGGAAAAAAAATAGAGAGAAGTTATAGAAAAATTATATAAAGAGAAAAAGAGTAAGAAAAATAATTAATTTTTTCACACTATACATCCATATTTTTGAGTTAGATTTATCTATTTCATATTTAAAATGCGTCTAAATAAAAAAAAAACGCAATTAAAGACTGGACCGTTCAAGAATATGATAATCATCATCATCAGCGTCCACTCTAGAAGTCTCAAGTACAGGCCCACTAAAAAAACGTGGACCCCAGCCCAATTCTTTCTTCACGTGCTCCACCCACTGTCATGACCACCCCACCACAAGCCCCCCCTTCACTATTATTACTTTTCTTTCTTTTTTTTTTTTAGAAAATTCGGGGTCATCGCTTAAGATAACGAGTTAACTACATTTTTTCCCCTTAATATTGGTTCAAAATACATTTTCATTCTTTTATTTCATATATAAATTTTATAAATTTTGTAAATTAAAATTAATAGTAAGAATTAATAAATTATAAATATATAAACCATATGAATACATTTATAATTTTTCTTTCGAAATATATTTATAGTTTACACAAAAAATAAAATTATAATTTGAATATATCTAAAGGAAAATTAATTAATCACAACATAATTTCCACTTTACAAAATAAAGATGATAAAAATATGAATTTATTCACAGTAAGTAAAATAAAAATATGAATGGTAAAAATCAACAAAAAGAAGTGTTCTCGATATCATAATTCATTCACACAATCATTCACCCTCTCTATCTGATAAATTAAGGACATAAATCAAAATCCTCTCAAAAAGAAAAAAAGGAAAAAAAGTCCCTACATAAATAAAAAATGACTCCATAAATAAATGAAAAGAGATGGGGCGAAAAAGTAAAAATAAATAAAAATAAAAAAGCAAACCTGGCAAAATGACTATCTAGGACAAAATAATGGACACAATTAACAAGGTAGACACTGTAAAGAGTGTACTGAACAATGCAGGTACTCTCACGTGAACGGCAGCGGATTTGTCGGCGGTGCTGTTCTGCGCGTCTGCCGTGGGACCTTCAGCCGGAGTTCCAGCTGGAGAAGATGTCGGTGGAGCCGGAGGAGAGTTCAAAGGCGAAGGAGCCAAGGCCGATTCTGGAGCAGGAGCCAAAGCAGGTGAGGGAGATGGAGAGGTCTCCGGTGCAGGTCCTGGAGCTGAGGCAGGAGATTTTCCAAAAAGTTCGGTTGGAAGAAGCAAACTATCAACGCTGAAAATGACAACCGGAGTAGCGTCGAGAACCGTGGAAGCAACGCGTGATTTATCAAGTCCGGTATCGAGTGTGACCGAGTCACCTGCGCTGCTAACGCTCAAATCGTATTTCCCTGCTCCATTTGTCGCCAAAGTGGGAACAGCATCCTTTTGAGTCTTCAAAGTCCCGAGAGGCGAGTAACTGGCAAGAGCGTGGTATTGCAACAATGAAACAAGCTCGGCATTGGTAAGCTTGCTTAGATCTGGCAATTTCGCCGCCTTAAAAGCCTCATCGGAAGGTGCAAAGACGGTTAAGCCTTTATCCATGGCGGATTGGTAAACTTTAATAACTCCGGTTTGAACAATCAGATTAGCAAAGGTTTTGCATCCAGCTTTCTCAAGTAACGCCGTAATGTTAACGTCAGAAGGAGACGGAGCGGGAGCGGTTAACAGTCCAGGCGCCATAATTGGACCACTAATCTCGAGAACTGAAATATTATAAGGAACTTGCTCAACAGATTTAGTATAAGTAGCATCAAGTTTCGAGCCAGAGGCAGCAGAACCGAATCCAACCTTTCCACCTTTAAGATCGGTAATATTGACGAAACCCAGGTTACCTGGAGCATTTCCGGTAGTCTGGTACAAAGTAGTAGAAAGAGTAGTACCATTAGAGATATCATGAAGCTTACTGCCGTCGTAGTAATCGAGCACAACAAGTAGAGACAAGGCATTCTTAATGACGGAGAGTGGATGTTTTCCAGCGAGAGCATCCATGGCGCCATTATTCAAAGCCAAAACAGTAATAGTCTGTCGACTGTTGATTTCGTCGGCGAGCTTAGTATCGGTGAGATATTTATTAAACTCGCTGTACTCCGGATGCTTGGCTAACATCTCGGTGATGTTATGAGCATTTCCGGCGGCGAAAACGCCAGCGAGAACAAAGAGAAAGAGATGAATTGCAGCCATAGCGGAAGCAGGAAGTGGAAAAGTTGGAGAGTGAGCGTTTCTGAGAAAGAACAAAGGAGACAGAGGAGAGGTGTTGAATGGGGGTACTAAAAGAGAAAGAATTAACCAGGGTTAAAGAGAAGAATGCAACGGATGAGTATTGGTTTGGTTAAGTTAACTCGAGGATTGGGTTAGTTATCGTTGGAATGGAATTTTGTGCTGGCATGGAGAACGTGAAGATGGCAACGGTTCGTCTTTATATGGAGCACAGCTGTTATGCTATTGGCTATGTCTTTTTCTCATTGATTTTTCCTTTTTCTCTTTTTTGTGTCAAAGAAGCAACTAATACCATAATTTTCAAAATTAAAAACAAAAAATTTATTGTACTAGTAAATTTTTTAATTCATGTCTCATAACCTAAGTAGAATGTATGTTACACATTTTTTATTTTATTCATGTTGTAATAAATAATAAGGATTATTTACCTGGCATGCCAAGTGAGAGCTCAAGTCATTTACGCAATGGTTTAATATCGTATATCAGTCTAATTTTACTTGCCTTTTAATTCCTTCCGTATTAATTAATAATTCTCGAATATCGAGTTATCATCAAACAGAATGTATATAATATGTTTAATATAATATATATTTTTTATTTTAATATGAGAGGTGCCATATTCAGTGTCGAACAAAATAATAAATTTTGCATTAAACAAAGCCGAACCCTTAATTTTTTTAGTTAAGCCTTCAACTCTTACTAATTTGAATAATAACTTACCAGTATATTTTTTATCATAATTATGAAATAAGATAATATGTAATAAACTTTTTTTTTTTTTATAATTTAGCCCAAAGAAACCTTTTTCATAAAAAATAATGTTATTTTTTTTCTTAATAATATCTATTAATCTTTGTAATGATAGAAACTTGTATAAATAATAATGATGTCATATATTGATTTAAATAGTATTCTAGTTTATATAAGAAAAAATATTTAAAATTTCATATTTTTTATATATATAGCGTGAGATATGATAAATAAAAAAAATTTAGAAAGTACTAGTTTACAATAATCAAATTTATGATAATAGTCTTATTTTATAATTGATTTTTTTTTTTTTTTGGCTAAGTAGATTTGATACCATTTCACTAACATTTTGCATTTGTGAGCTATAGTAACGGTTATTTATGAGAGCTCATTTACTACTAATTAGGAATACAAAAGGTTAAAGAAAACTCATTACTCTCTTTTGAATTTTCATTGAATAAGTGTTTTAAATTTTCATTGTATTGAATAAATGAAATGAAGAAAAAAAAAACATTAATTTACTATGGGTTAGGCGTTGGAATTGGAAGAAATTATTCTTATTTATTTCTTTTATCTATTTATGATCAATAAAATCATAACCTATAGTGGATGAAATGATGAATGTCCTATTTTAGGTCCATGAACTGAAGAAACTTTTAGAATTGAAGAATTTTCATTCCATTTTTCTAACATTCAAAGGGCATGAATGACAATTGAAGAGTTAGACATTTGAAAAAAATTATGTATTCAACTATATTTTTGAAGAAAATAATCACAAAAATTTCATACTTATATTAGTTTTTTATAATATTTTATTTTTGTTCTGAAATTTTTACTAATAACCTTTTACAAATATTCAGTACTTGACGAGATTAATAAATATACGAAAAATGATGAAGAATTCGAAAATTCAAAATTTTATTGTGATGTCATAAAATATTTAAATTTAAATCTTAATTCTCAAGTAAAAATTAAACTCTGTAAATATTTTTTAAATAATTTTTAAATTAATCATGACCATGTACATCTAATTTCCCAACAACTTTGGTGCCAAAGGTATTAAAAAAACATCTCTAATAATAATTTAAAAAATCTTTTAGAAAGGAACTGCCGACACCATTTGCTCCTTTACGTCCCAAATAATATTTTTTATTTTTATTTTAAAAGAAAAAGAACCATTTGATTCTAGGTAAAGGCGCTTGCACTCAATGCTCCATTGAACTGTCCAACATTCAAATAGAGAATGTAAATAATAGTGACTCAATCACACTAGAGGTTCAGAACTTAATATATGTAAGAAATTACCTTTTACATTAAAGAAATTGATATTGTTGCTATTCAGATTCAAACATTAACTCTTAATTCTAAATATTAAGCTATACTCATAAAGATAAGAGGATTTGATTTCGTTCCAGTGTAATTCAAAATTAAAAAAAAAAAGAAAAAGAAAGTGAATAGGCCTGGATAAAGTCCCATATATATGGGCTCTCCAACAGAGCAGCCAGAGTAAAAGCCCATAATACATATTACAAATTGGGAGGCGATTCATTTTAGAAATACTTTAGCCCATACATAAAGTTAAAGGCCTAATAATTTTCCTCACCAGTTATTTCTTGAATTAAGCAAAGCCCAAGGCCCACAATTTAAAAGTGGTCCAAATTTTCGCTTGAAAATTCGGTGCTTGGACTTGACCTTGACGAAAATCCTTTTTTTTTCTTGAAAAATACATGAATCCTTCTGAAACACATTGAACAGCAGTGCAGTAAGGCTGTAATTGTCAGAGAGTCTCTGCTGCCAACTGCTTTCATCCTTCTCTCTATCTTTCTCACTGACTTTCTCTCTCTAAAAGCTTTTAAAATGGTCAGATGGTTTGTCTGGATGTTGGTAAATAGTGATGATGATGATTTTGCTGCAGTATGCAGGCGCACTGCTGTCCAATTTAGGCGTTTTTTTGGCTTTCTTCTGCCTCTAACACGTATTAATCTTGTAGCAGTGGTGGGAAGAAATCAAGAAACTCCCCACCTCCTGTTGTCACCTGTAATTTGCAGATATCGCCTTTTCTTGGGCTTTACTTTACTTTTTACTACTCTTCGTTCTTGAAAACAAAAAACCCATGTAAAGGAATGCAGTTCCATCCACTCTCTACTGGTTCTTTTGTATACTCTGGTTTGTTGTTTTGCCCTTTTTTCTTCTTTTTCCTATAAAATTTGTGACTTTGATGATGGGTTTTGCTTTTCTTTTTTTGCTGTTTTGAAGGGAAAGGAGGAGGAGGACTTGGTGATGAAATTAAGGGCAAAAGAGAAGGGTCACCTTTGATCAATCTCGAGCTTAAGATTGGTGGAATTGAAAGCCAAAGTTGTTTGATTAAGAAAGAAGAGGAAAATCTTTTGTTCACAGCTGCTCAGTTTCAAGAACTTTATCTACAAGTTGTTATATTTAAGTATTTAAGTTCAGGCCTTCCTGTTCCATTTCACCTTGTTCTTCCTGTTTGGAAGAGTCTTTTCAGCTCCTTTGGCTGTGGTAAGAGTATATGACATCTAACATGTGTTAAGCTTCTTGGGTACTTTTCTATGTGGGATTTAAATGGTTTTCTGCTTGATATTTTTGGTTATTTGCAAGTGAAATTGTTGTTGAGTTCTACAATTTTGGGAGGGTTTGCTTTGTTCATTACTCATAATTAAAACTTCTGCGTATTGACAATAGGGGTGTGGTCCGATGGGGCGACCCCCTCACCTAGGTCCTGTTTGGGGGCATTGTGTCCATGGATCGATTATAGATTAGTCGATGAAAAGAAGAATTCTGGATATTGGCTGGACATTAAGAAAATATTCATCAATTTTGTTCTTCTTTTTGTTTTCCTCTCTTAGATATTGTCTTGCTTTTTTTGAATCCAGAGTTATTAACTGAAAATTTCTGGTGGACTTCAGAAAGTAGGAATTTTTTTTTTTTCAATTTGTATCTAAAATACCCTTTTCTGTGTGGACATATTGATCTCCAAGAAAAGAGAAATCACAATAAATGCATAAAACTTAGATGAGATTAAGTATGCATATAGGTTTCTAGGTGAATTATATTTGAAGGTATCAAAAGATGTTCTAAAGAAGTCCTAATCTTATATGTTTATTTGGGATGAACTCTTTTCCATCTCCCATAAGAAAGTAGAAAAAACAGGATTCCTTACCAAACTTATTTCGAGCTGACAATTACCAGCTATTAATAAAGATTTGAGTTTGAGATCATGGTCTATTATATTTGCAATGTCTCCCAGCTGCTGGTTCCAAAGAATCTGTTTGCATTTTTAATAATTTTTGGGTTTCCTTGCAACAATTTAGTATATGAAATGCTCATGAATGAGATTATGAAGCCTGAATGTTACTTGTTGTAATCATTTCTGATGTAGGATTCCCTCCTCAAGAGCTTGTTCACAGAGGCATAATGGATCCTGAACCAGGAAGGTGCAGAAGAACTGATGGGAAGAAATGGAGGTGTCATGGTAGAGTGGTTCCTGATCAGAAATACTGTCCACGGCATATGCACAGAGGATCTCAACGTTCAAGAAAGCTTGTGGAAGCTTCTAGAGATATTCTGAAACTTAATACAGAAATCCTAAATCCTGATAAATCTAGATCACGAACTATTTCCTCTTGCAGTGCAATTACAAATTGTAGAAGCTCTGTTCCAATCTCTACAAGCCTTGATCTCACTGTACCATCTGCAATTGTTGAAGTTGGCTCTTCTTCAGTCTCTTATAATAGCAATAGTGAAGGCAGCAGCCCCCCAAGCATTGTCCAAGTTGATAGTGGCGCTGCCACGAGTTCTTTACTTAAAGGTCAAGCAAGCAAAAATAGCAATGGAAATGAAAGTAAGAGGAATGACTCCCCGGGATTGGGATTGGGCCTTAGCCATTTTACTACTGGAAAATCTAATTGGTGCAATGAAGGAAATAAAAGCTCTGGCAAACCTTCTATTGCTGCAGGACTCAGTGTACCTCCGAGGAGTGTCTACCAAGGTGGTATAGGTAATTACGACTTCTTCTTTCTTACTTTTTTAACTCACATGCATGTTTATTTGGAGAAATCTAGCGCTATGAATCAAGTGGTTGGATATAATCCTTTATACGTTATAGAAGGCACGCCTTGAGTTTGAAACTGATTGCTTCCTCTTATCTTTTCTTTCGTAAAGGAGGAAAAGAAGAAAATATGAAATATTGTCTTTGATATAAAAATCTGTTAAGAAATACATTGCCACATAAGGCGTTTTTTACCTGTTTTCGCTCCTAAAACTTCACAAGTGGGTCATTTTCTCATCAAGTTACATTCAGTTTGTTGAATTGAAAATATTTCTTTGATATGCAAAGGTTAAATGTTTATGGAATGTTATACAAAATATTGTGGAAGCTAAAGGTCCTATTGGTAGTGATCTTTCAAAATGAACTACTGTGTATGAGTCATTGTCATCAATAACGCGCTGAATTTATAGCACGTAAACTCTTCTTGTTTTGAATCCAGTTTCAATGAGGCCCTCTTCATGTATTTGAGAACAGGAACAGGTGGTAGCAGCTTGAACGTTGACAACAAGACAGGCGTAGAAGCTGAAGAACTTCGATGCAGAAGAACCGATGGTAAAAGATGGAGATGCAACAGGGATGTCGTGCCTGATAAGAAGTACTGCGAGAATCACCTACACCGAGGAGCTAAAAGAGCTACATTAGACTCTAAATCAACAACTGGTGCACCCAGAGCTTCTTCCTCGCGCATAGCAGGCACTTATATCATACCCGAACAGGTCAAGAATTGCAGAAATATCTTGAACACCAATCTGTCCATCTCCATTGAAACAACTCCAGTTCATCAGATAGTTGACAGTGATGATTCTAGCAGCAGCGACAGCGACGCCACCACGATTTCAGATGAAAATGCCTCAGTTTCGCCTCCTATGTTAACTCTATCTCCATGAAGTTTAGTCAATTAAACTTAAAGCCTCAGTTTCCCTTTTGTCATTTTGCCATCTATGGTGAAAACCTTAAAAGGCACCAAGAATGTCCCCCATGTAAATGGAGTTTAGTTCTCCTTTTTTGCTTATATAACAGTATCTAGGAGAAGCTTTTTTGTTTTTGAGCTGGATTTTATAAATGATAGGGGAAATTCTCATAAAATATCCCTCGACTGTCTCTATCTCTATTATCATAAAAGTGTGAAATGAAGTCACGAATCATTTATACTTTCGTAGATTTTTACTTTTTTAAATTACCAAAATGTCCTTTAGTTAAATAAATTGTTAATTTTAAGTATAATGAGCTATAATATTTTTAAAGGTTTTTTTTTATAACTAAATTAATAATAATGATCATAAAATTAAAATTGAGAGTTATAGTACAATAACAAGAATTTAGTTACATAATGGAGTTTAAATATTTTATTAATTAGATGGTTATTTTAAAATTAAAAGAAAATAAAAAATTTGAGGTAAATAAATTAAATAAACAAATAATAAAAATTTATTGGAATTGGTAAGTATTATCTCACCTCTCATCACCATCATAATAATAAATAATAGTACTATGTTTGTCGATCAAATTGAACCCAAATTGTATATTGATATGTTGTGGCCATATCCATAATAATAAGGGTTAATAGTTAAGTACTTACACTTTTAAAATTGATAATTAAATATTTATTTTAATTTTTAGTTAGAAAAATTATAATAAATAGTTTGAAAAAATTTATCGTTTGTGTTTTATTGAGCGTTGATGAATTTATTTTTCAAAATATTCATCCCAATAACTTATTTACAATGATAATTGTTAATTGTTTTTACTTTTTTTAAAATTAAACATGATAAACTTCCCTTAATTTGTAAAATAACTACGAAAGTACAATGAATCTGAAGGGCATTGTAGATAATTAGTGTTTCTGATAATTCTCTTTAATTTTTTTTTTATAAAAACCTAAAATAGGTATTTATTTGTCAATCTTAAAAGTTCAAATACTCAATTAACACTTGAGTATAAGTACAGGGGTGTTTTTGAAATTAACCATTATAATAAAAAAATAAAAAAAAAAGAGTACAACCTCTTCACGTTAATATCTGCAAACATCAAGACGCAATTTGAGTTTAATTTGGTGAACATTAAATTGTATAATTAAGATGAAATATTGAAGGGAGTTCCTTTATTGATTGGACCATTTATTTTTCTTTAAAGGATAATTTAGAATTAATTTTGTCAATTTCTCTAATATAGAAATTTGCATCAGTAGTCTTTTGCTTCATTACATTTTCCCAACTCTTAATAAAGATAAATATTATGTTAATTAAAAGAAAAAATAAATTATAAATATCAAAAGCTTCTACAGTTGCTATAAGGCCAGTTTATCTTTTTAAATTATTCTGAAAAGAAAATCTAAAATTCAGAATTGACTTTTCATTAAATTAATAGTTTATTAGTGATTGTACCTATATTTAAAAAAAATACATATTTTTCTTTGGATTCATAATATAAATTGTTAAAATGGGAATATTCTAACCTAAAACATATAAAAAAATTAACTCATTCAAATTGAGCAGCCTCGACAATGAAGATTTTTAAAAAAAAAAAAAACTAAGAATAGTTTTTTTCTTGAAACAAAATGATATATATACATATTGCTTCAAAATTTGCCAAATATATATTTTTTTCTGCTGGAAAATTTTCTGAATTTCAATTATTTGGTATCACAAGTTTTTTTTTTTTTTTTAATAGTCAACACAATTTATTATGATCTTTAAATAATACGAATATAACTAAAGTGTCATGCATTTATATCCTTTTGACTATATATATTAATTAAAAAAAACTATGCAATCAATTTGATAAAATTAGTCTAACTTTATATATTTTTTTTAAAGAAATTCGATTAAAAAGAATAACATGTATTTCATAAATTATTCATGTACTTTATATGTCTTATATGTGCTATTCTACAATATTAGGCATCTGAAAGACCGGCTTAATTTTTTTTATTACTTTATGTATTATTTTTTAATTTGAAATAAAAGATGATACATGCAATTTTGAGTGGAGACAAATTTACTTATTTAATTAAAATTTCATTAATAAAATAAAAAAGTTAAAATTAATTATTATGGATCAAAAGTTGCCAATACTAAATGCATTAATAGTGATTTAACCTAAGAAGAATAGTTATTATTTTTTGGTGTATTTTTTATCAAACTGCCATTTTATTCCAATATCAAATGCAAACTTTAGAGTACATCCAAATGAAAACTTGTCATTTGGGACTTTGAAGATATTTTTTTAAATATTCTTTTTGAAAAAAAATATAGTGACGAATACCTTTTATTTTTTTACGTTTTGTGGATACGGAGCTTAATTTTTTTCTATTACTAATTATTTCATTTAACTTTTTTTAATTGACTAAGAATACCACTCAACAATTTATAAATGACAAAAAATGCCTAAAAATAAATTGATTTCCACTGAAATTATTGTGTGAATCATATATAGTTTGTTTATAAATAGATAAATATACATTAAATTACTTTTATTGACTATTAATAATCTCGTAATAATTTGAAACATAAAAAATGTATATTTTTCTATCAAGTTTTACTTGTATCATTTGTATCACTGCATAAGCTTACTATGATGCATGCTTTACATTTTTATTAAATAATTATGATGTTTACGCACAAAGACAAAAATATCTGTATTAAACATTTTTTTTCTATTAAAAAATTGAATAGCATAAATAACGAGAAAAAAAAAAACTTAAAAGGCTTTTTTGGTTATATTTTTCTCTCTTTGAACTGAGGAAGTATATATATATATATATATATATATGTATCTTGCTTCTTGCCCGCTTCATTTGCCTTAACATGTCGATGGATTTTCATTTTCTCCTCAATAATTCGGTATCAATTTCAGCCGCTCTTCTGTTTAGTGCTCTCGTTGTTCTTCTTCTTATTCACAAACTTCAAGAAAAAAATGGAATCACGAAGAAGAAGAAGTACCATCCAATTGGCGGCACCATTCTTAACCAGCTCATTAATTTCAACCGGTTGCATCATTACATGACTGATCTTGCTGCGAAATACCGAACTTACAGGTTAATTAGTCCCTTCCGAAATGAAATTTATACTTCCGATCCAGCTAATGTTGAGTATATACTGAAGACGAACTTCAAAAATTATGGCAAGGTATTATTGAAGCTCTCTAAGAACTGAAATTTATTGCAATATTGTTTTTCTATGATTTCTTCATTCTTTGTAATGTTAGTTTCTTCCGCATTAAACTCCGGTGATTTTTTCATGATGTTTGTTTTTTTTTGCGGGAAATTGTTCATGATTTTTTAGCTTGTTTCCATTTTTCTACCTCCTACAGTTATTGATGCCTGTACGTGTTCTTCATTCTTTGTAGTTTTAGTTTCTTCCACCGTAAAATCCTGTGACTTTTTCATGATTTTTGTTTTTTTGGGGAAATTGTTCGTGATTTTTAGGCTCGTTTCCATTTTTCTACCTCCTACAGTTATTGACCTGTTTGTGTTTTTTAAAATCGTTGACTATTTTCTTTCTCTGTAAATCTGGGTATTAGAAAGCTTTTCAAAGGAAAAATTCAGCCCTAGATATTAGATGAATTTGCAGGTAGCAATGAGCTTAAGCATCATGTGTAATTTTTTATTAATTGGAACTTGAATTTGAAGATCCTGAACTATTTTACAGGGATGGCATAATTATAGTATTCTGAAGGATTTATTAGGTGATGGAATTTTCACGGTTGATGGTGATAAATGGCTAGAACAGAGGAAGGTATCAAGCTTTGAGTTCTCTACTAGAGTATTAAGGGATTTTAGCAGTGTCATCTTCAGAAAAAATGTGATAAAGCTTGCTAAAATATTGTCTGGAGCTGCAGATTCTGGCCAAATTCTTGACATTCAAGTGAGATGCCACAACTTAACTTCTGTAATCCTGTGGTTGTCCTTTTTATATTTTACCTGACAGCTAAAAACTAATCCTGCAGGATCTCTTTATGAAATCAACATTAGATTCAATATTTAGAGTTGCATTTGGGGTAGAACTGGACAGTATGTGTGGTTCTAACGAAGAAGGTAAAAGATTTAGCAACGCGTTTGATGATGCAAGTGCAATAACTCTCAGACGTTATGTTGATGTTTCATGGAAGATCAAGAAAGCTCTCAATATTGGATCAGAAGCCAAGTTAAAGAAATATATTAGGGTGATTGATGATTTAGTATATAAGTTGATCCAAACTAAGACTGAGCAAATGCATAATCCACAGGATGGTTTTTCTGCTGTAAGTGTTTCATTTTCGGAGGTTTTGATTTCACATGTAGCATTTCACTTGATCTTGATTAACTTCATTCTATGCTCATACAGTTGAAGAAGGATGATATATTGTCGAGGTTCTTGCAAGTAACACAAACAGATCCAAAGTATTTGCGAGACATAATATTGAACTTCATAATTGCTGGCAAAGACACGACAGCAGCCACTTTGTCCTGGTTTATTTATGCCCTCTGCAAGCACCCTCACATTCAAGAGAAGATTTCAAAAGAAATAAAAGAAGTAACGGACCAAGAACAGCTTACTGCTATATCGGAATTCACTGACAGGTTGCATGAAGCAGCACTTGAGAAGATGCATTATCTTCATGCTGCATTAACCGAGACTCTTAGACTTTATCCTGCATTACCAGTGGTAAGGAAGAATCTCTCTAATGAAACATTAACCTGCAGAATGCCGATTAGACGCTTTACTCTTAAGAGTTGCTTGTCTTGGATATATTCTATCGATTTTAACTTTCAACTTATCAATGTAATATGAATTAGAGGTATTTTAAGATTTGCTTCATATAGAGGAAAAGGAGAGGAAATTAAGTCATTTATAGATTGATATTAACTAGAATTATGTTATAGGTTTCCTTGGATTGAGAGGAAGGATAGGAAAGTGGAGGAGTAGATGGAGTGAGAGGGAAGAGGAAGAGTAAATGTTACTACCTCCAGTCGGAAAATATGTCCTAAAAGGGTATTTGAGGATGGTTAAGATCAATATAAGTATACTTTTCAATGAGTATTTATTACATTTTTTCCATATTTACCATCTCTTTGTCATTTATTCCACCCTCCTTATCTATCTCTCTTCTTATTTATTAAGGGTATGAAAGGTATTTTGTTTCAAAACTTCCCTTGTTTCTAATATCCTTAATTCTTGTGCTATAAGTCCAAAAGGACTTATATTTCTGACCGGAGATAGTAATTAGTCGGGAGAAGCATGAAAGGAAAACAAAAGAAAGGTAAGACCATACATTTTCGAATAAAGTTTGAGTGCGTATACAACTTAATTGGCTTAAATCTAATTCCTAAACAAGAGTTGTTATTGCTTAAGATCCTTCAAGGGGTGTCCTTTTATTCTGTGTTGCCCACTTTTGGACAGAAAGGAACCAGGAGCTTCTGCTCTCACTCTGCTTTCCTCTCCCCCCCTCCCTTCCTTTTGCTTGCCTTTTTACATGCAAACGCTCAATTTTTTTGTTCATTTTACTTAATACAGATTACAAATTCATAAGTTTTCAAATAATTATGATCACAGGATGCAAAAATATGCCTCTCAGATGACACGCTACCGGATGGCTTCAGTGTAACTAAAGGGGATATGGTTTCTTACCAACCGTATGCAATGGGGAGGATGAAATTCATATGGGGCGATGATGCTGAAGAATTTAGACCAGAAAGATGGCTTAATGAATCTGGATACTTCCAACCAGAAAGCCCATTCAAATTTACGGCCTTCCAGGTTAGCCAAACACAGCTTTATTCCCCGTTTTACAACATGATCACTAAGATCCTTCAGCTTATTTCTTTTTTACAGTTGAATCGTTGACATAATTGTCTTATGTTGTTAATATTCTGATCGAAGAGAAATTGGTAAATTATTCCCATGAAGTATTTATTCGTAACTGTAAAGTTTTATTTTAATAATTTATACCCATTAAATTTTTACTAGTTGTACAAAATGAAATTAATGAATATCATGGAAGAATTCGGCGATTTTCCACACATGATTATCATTATCATGTGTTGCCATTATAAAAGGTATTTTTATCCTTTTAGAATGCTCAACGAAATGCATGTTATCCAAACCATATTGTTGGGTGGGTTGGGTTTAACTTGTATTTGTCTCACACAACATGGATTATCGTTTCAAAATGGCGGGAGCCTTATGAAATGACAAAAATGCCCTTACAATGGCATCACATTGTATGGGTATAATTCACCAATTTCTCTTCTGATCAATTTATGTGTCAGTCCAACTATAAAGACCTTACCTGCTGTTTTAGTTTCAAGAAACTAACAAATTTTCTGCTTATGGAACAGGCAGGCCCAAGAATTTGTCTAGGAAAAGAATTTGCTTACAGGCAGATGAAGATCTTTGCAGCTGTTCTATTGCGATTCTTCGTCTTCAAACTCAGTGATGATGAAAAGGCTGTGAATTACAGAACAATGATCAATCTTCACATTGATGGTGGACTTCATATCCGTGTCTTCCAAAGATTACGCTACTGATTTTCGCCTTTTCTTTGGGTATTTTGTGCAGGATGTACCTCTTTAATGTGCCATAAATAATATGTAACACGCAACGATACTCTCAATGTGTGGTATGAGTTACTACACCAGAGGGCTCTGTTCTTCTGCAAGTGGTCACACTGTAAAGGTCTTTACACCCCACATTGTACTAGTCACTGTTGGTGTATGTAAATTACACTCAGACCTTCTAATACACGTTTTATTATATTCTGTTTGGCAGTAAATACAGTGTATTAGAAGATTTATTATACCGATCCTGTTTGTGTTAATTATGTTACAAAATAATAAATTTAATGTTTATTTATTACCTTTCAATTTTTTTTTTTATTTTTATCAATTCGATTCATTTCCTTACTCAATAATGGGAGATATAATCTACAACAAGTGGTGATGTAACTTAATACATTCAACATAATTTATAAATGGAGACACGAGCTTGATCCATAATATAATTTTCTCTTGTTCTAATTGTCAAAGACCATACTTCAATTGTATTTTTTAAAAAAAAAAACCAGAAGCATAAGAAACACATTCTTCTATAGCAAATAACATGAATGGACAATCAAGCTCATCATCAGTAGCTATAAATTACACAAGATACTTATGAGGGAGGGGGAATCAAGGCTTCTGCTAATCCAATGATTTCAAGGCTGGAACAAATTACTCCAGAATCTCAAAACCCTTAAACAGCCAACGGGTTGCAACACGGTAAATGGAGATAGTATTGTTCCCCTTGTCTATTCTCCTCCATCTGTAGAAGATTGCAGAGGTAGCCGTGCACGTATAATATGATGAGACAAAACCATGTTTATGTGCCAAACCAACTACAATGGTGGAGACATAACAACAGCTGGGGGAAGTTGAATCCCTGGCCTTGATGCCCATGCTTTCCGTTTCCTATAGGCCTCAACTGCCTGTATCCTTAGTCTTTCTTGTGACGCATCCTGCAAGTTCTTGAATGCCTTCAATATATACAAGGAGATTAGAATCAATCTGTGATTGGGATTTCATATTTTCCAACATTACAAATAACAACAATGATAAGCTAAGAAAGTATCCTATTTGCTGAATATAGATAGGTAGCGAATATACATATTACAAGCATTGGAGGCACATAATACCTTAGGAACAGCAAGCAACTTCGGTGGAGCTTGAACAACCTCGCCAAATTTCACCTGATCACGAGCTGGGAAATCTCCATTTTCATGCTCCTTGTTCCTTTTCTGTTTCTTTTTCCTTTCTTCCAAGCGCCTGCAAAAGTCTAGACCTTGTAAATATCATGCACGAAAGACATACATATGAGCCCCAACAAAATTTTTGTGTTTGGATTAGATTTCTGTTTGAAAAAAGCCTTTTTTTCTTTTTTCTTCATTCATGAAACGTGGAATGTTTGTGAAAATGGAGTGAAAACTTTGGGGAAAAAACGTTTTGATTGAGTTCCAGAATTTCTTCTATATGTCAGAAAAGGTATTTGCTAGGTTGTTTTAAAGAAATTCAGCAGTAATTGTTCCACAATATAGATTATACATGTACTACCAAAATTGAAAAGGAAACTTCTTCATGTCGTTTAGAATTTGGTCACAAAAAAGAGACAATTAAATCAACCACTATAAGCTACTTACAGTTTCTTGCGCTCTTTCCTCTTAGAACCAACTAATTCTTCAGATGCTGCAAATCGAAGGTCATTTACTTGTTTCCTTTTCCTCTTTTTTGTCTTCTTTTCGTTCATGCTATTTTGCACAACCTCGTTACTAGGATCAGAAACTTGTGACTTCCCGTCCTCACCACTTCTGGTCCCAGAAACTTTACGTCCCAATTTATCTCCCCTATTTTGCCTCTGTGCAAGTTCCATATATCAAAACACAAATCAATATTCAACAAGCTCAAGAGTTTTTTTCCCCTTTTTCTTGATACCATTGGATGAGATTCTTAAGAAACCCAAGGTTTCAGTTTCCATTGTAATGCTGAAGAAATTAATGGGTGCAGAACGGGTAAGGGCATTCCAAACAAGTGATTTAACATCAGACAATCAGCAATTCAGAGCATACACATTCATACAGGAATCTAATGCCCGCAAGAATTGTACGACACATTCGAACCAGACATTTAGCAATTAGCAAATATACCTCAAAAAAAGTCCAATGACCAATTGCAGCTTCAAATATGAACAATTGTACTGAAATTGAAAAACCTTAAGATTCAAAGCTTACCTTCTCGGAATCTCTGCCGCCATCTCCTTTTCTCTTCTCTTGACCACCGATTGATGCATTACCATCTATTTGAGATCATTTTTTTATTAAAAAAAAAACTCAGAAAATTCAAAAACAAGTTTAACGAATCCATTTTTTATGCAACAAAAAGGACTAGTACCTGTTAAAGACATGAGCTTGCGGAGTTTGGAAGGGATGGCTTCAATGGAGGAAGAATCAGGTGGGGGCGGAAGCCTGCTATTTCCTCCATGAGCAGCTAGGTAATTTTTCTCTCTCCTTCTCCTACCTTTCGCTCCCATCGTCACAGTAGAGAAGCGCCCAATCTAATGCCCTAACTAAACTGATACGGAATAATACGGCGGGTCCCGGCGGGTGCTTCGGGTTTTTAAGGGGTTTAGTTTGTTGGCGGGTTAATTTCAATTTCGTCCCTCAACTTGGATGTACTTTTCAATTAAGGACCTTATAAAACAAGTATGTCAATTTACTCGGCCAAGACAATCTAATACTCTTATAATAGACTTTATTAAATTATTCATGTATGATAGTTTTATTAATAAATTTTATAAAGTAAAAGATAAATCTTAAAAAATGTAAACTAAGAAATTTCGTTAATAACATTTAAAATTTAACAACATAATACAAATAAAGTAAGAATGATTGGACTTCTTTTTAAAAATATAAATATTTAAGGTTAATATAATAAGTTTAACTCCTATTATAACAAATTACTTTTAATGTAAGACATAAATCATTATTTCAATTAATAATATAGCACATTTGCTATTTATGACAAAAGAAATGATCTAGAGCTAAAGATTCGAGTTTATTATAATATTATTATTTTAATATTTTATATATAAATTCTATTTATTGTGTGCATTTTTTACATACTATTAGATTTTTAATTGTTATTACGTAAGTATTTAATTAATACATTTCTTCACTTATGTGGTCAATTAGTACACTTTTATATTAAGATCTTCAATTAAAAAATACATAATTTTAGGGACTAAACTTGTTTGGCCTTGTTTTTGTTGGAAGTTTGTTTAAATAATAATTTTTTTTCTTTTTTAAAAAATTTAGTTGTACTAATGCATTCATTTTTAAATTAACATAATTATTTATTGTAATTAATAATATCTTTAATTAATAAATGATTCAAATATATACTTTAAATTTATGTATTTAAATATAATTTCAACCAATTAAATTTAACAATAATATTTTAAAAAATATAGTAAAATTATGCGTCTACAATTCCATTGAAATCAAATATTCAAATAAAAGGAGAAAAGAACAAGAAGAAGAGTATGTGATAGTGTTAGCAAAGCTTCAATATGTCTTTACTCTTACTTTTAATGATGATGTGGGATCAATAACAAAATCCACAAAAGTTTGATTTTAGGGACTGAATTGAAAATTATCCAATGTCATTGGGGTTAAAAACATAAATAACTGAAAATTATTTCTACCTTAATGACATTTCATTGACTTTAAATTAAATCCTTATATGATTAATTATTAATATTAACACTACATACTACTCTGATTATATTCATTTGGGTGGCTCGGCATTCTCTCTCGCGCTCAAATCGCCTCCGTTTTCGATCTCTCTTCTCCTTCCTGATTCTTCCATCTTTCATTTGTTAATCCTTCATTCTTTGATTCTGTTCGTAGAATTTGTGTCGGAATCAGAATCCATCAGGTCGCGTTTCATTTCCAATCTCGAAAGGTAACGAAGAATTAACGTTTGGCAGTTTACATATATCCATGCTAAAATGCATTTAGTAATTGATGATTTCGCTCTGATTTTTTCAGTTTTTACCCAGTTTGATCATTGGACATATGGATAAAACATATGCAACGAATTGATCTCTAATGTGGCAGAGTATCTATTGTGTTGTTTATTGAAACTTTATTACCGGAGCTAGATCTAAGTGGGGCGACTCTTTCTATCATACTGTACTTTCTTATTCAGCTTGCATTTTGTTTTTTACTTCCCATTTGATTACTACGGAAACAGTCCTATTAAATTTTTTCATGGGTTTATTTATTTATTTTTGTTGGGCTATTTGTGACATTATGGTTTTTGGTGTTAACTGTATTTGGGAGCTTAGTATACCATTTTTCCCTGTCTGGTTAAAGATCTAAACTGTTGCAGTAGTTATTTTACTTAATTTTTCTTGCATGGTTGATATTGTTTTTGTTCTATTTTTTTAAACTTGGTATCCAATTTTTAGTTATAATTATTAGTTTGTGTGTTTTATGTGTGTCTCTCTTTCTTTCCAGTTATTCTCAGCAGATAAGTACCTGGTAAAGTATTTGGGATGAAGACATAATTAGAATAAAGATATCGTAATAACACAATGGAAGAAGAAGAATCGAAGGGGCATGGTGAAACTTCTGCTAGGGAGGGAGAAATCAGTGATGGAGGTGGTACTTTAGATGAAAGGGTATCGTCATCCCCCAGAAGGATTGTTGATATTACTAATGATAGTGCAGATAACATAGGCAGTAATGTAGCTTTGCAAGGGTTGGATTCCGCTGCTTCGGTTGCAGATGATGACATGTTTGAACATGTTCCTCTGAAAGACCAAGATAAGGATGGAGGGGATTTGAATGGATCGCATAATTTGGATAGTTTAAGACATTCAGGTGGGAGTGAGGACACCTTTGAGTTTTCTTTTTCAAAAGTTCCGTCAGGGTTTAATTCTCCCCCAGATACAGAAATACATCATGGTCACCGTTTTTCTAGCCCTGGGCCAGAGAGTACATCAGTTCATCAGCTTAGACAGTCCTACTCTGCAGCTAGTCTTGATTCTGCTTTGCATTCGAATGCAGACAGTGGTTACTCTCCCGTCGACTCACCGCAGAAGTCTAGGCCGAAACAGGTTATGCCAAATGTGTCACCAGAGCTGCTGCATTTAGTGGATTCTGCTATTATGGGAAAGCCTGAAAGCTTGGACAAGCTGAAAAATATTGTGAGTGGTGTTGAAAGTTTTGAGAATGGTGAGGATGCTGAAACAATTGCTTTCTTGGTAGTTGATTCACTTCTTGCGACTATGGGAGGTGTTGAATCTTTTGAGGATGATGATGATAACAATCCTCCAAGTGTGATGTTAAACTCTAGGGCTGCCATTGTGGCAGGTGAGCTCATTCCTTGGCTTCCTTCAACTGGGGATATAGCAGGTCTTATGTCCCCTAGGACTCGGATGGTGAGAGGGTTGCTTGCTATCTTGCGTGCCTGTACTCGAAACAGAGCCATGTGCTCTATGGCGGGTTTATTGGGTGTTCTTCTGCTGTCAGCTGAGAAAATCTTTCTTCAGGATGATAATTCGCGAGATCAGCCAAAATGGGATGGAACTCCGCTATGCTATTGCATTCAGCACATAGCTGGGCATTCTCTAAGTGTCAGTGATCTACATATATGGTTTGATGTAATTACAAATACACTTCAGACTAAATGGGCAGCTCGATTACTGCTTTCACTTGAGAAGGCAATGGCTGGAAAAGAGTCCAGGGGTCCAGCATGTACATTTGAGTTTGATGGTGAAAGCTCTGGTTTGCTTGGTCCTGGAGAGAGCCGTTGGCCATTTACAAATGGATACACATTTGCAACCTGGATCTACATTGAGTCATTTGCAGACACATTAAATACTGCAACAGCTGCTGCAGCAATTGCTGCAGCTGCAGCTGCTACATCCGGGAAATCATCTGCTATGTCGGCTGCTGCAGCTGCTACTGCATTAGCTGGTGAAGGCACGGCTCACATGCCACGTCTCTTCAGCTTCTTATCAGCTGATAATCAAGGGATGGAAGCATATTTTCATGCACAATTTTTGGTAGTTGAATGTGGTAGTGGGAAGGGCAGGAAGTCTTCACTGCATTTCACTCATGCATTTAAGCCACAATGTTGGTATTTTATTGGTCTTGAACACACCTGCAAGCAGGGGCTACTTGGAAAAGCAGAGAGTGAGCTGAGATTATATATTGATGGTATATTGTATGAAAGTCGTCCTTTTGACTTCCCACGGATTTCCAAGCCCCTTGCATTTTGCTGTATTGGGACCAATCCTCCTCCAACCATGGCTGGGTTGCAACGGCGTCGTCGTCAATGCCCTCTGTTTGCTGAGATGGGTCCGGTATATATATTTAAGGAGCCAATAGGACCAGATAGAATGATGCGCTTGGCTTCTAGGGGGGGGGATGTGCTTCCTTCGTTTGGTAATATGGCTGGTTCTCCTTGGCTAGCAGCAAATGATCATGTACAGAAGATGGCAGAAGAAAGTGCACGTTTGGATGCAGAAATTTCTGGATCCCTTCATCTACTCTATCATCCTCATTTGCTTAATGGACGTTATTGTCCAGACGCTTCCCCTTCGGGTGCTGCAGGTTCAAAATTCTCCTATTCTTACCATGAAAAATTAAAATCCACACTTGTTTTGCTCTCTATATGCTATTTTCTGTCAGTAAAAAGCCTGATATCCTGCAGATGCTGATACGATCCTGGTAGACTAATGTTTCTAAATTATCTTATAAATTCTGTATACGTAACTGCTTATTTCTATTTATTATCGATTATAAATATTAGAAAGTTTCTATTGAAATACTTAAGATTATGTGTATTCAATATTCTCTTTCTTACTTCTATTTTTTAAAATAATTATTTGGCTAGGTACCTTTGCTCCTCCATTGCCCCATCTTTGTCCCCTCATTTTGCATAAGTAGGCTTCCTAGGCATCCACAGTGTCTTTGGGTTAAGTTTCTGTTTGAAATTTTTATATTGAGTTTCAGATATTCGGTTTCTGAATGATCCATTTGATTGTTACTCTTAAGTTGACTGGTTAGAGATATTGGCGAGTCTCGTCCTCATTGTTTTTGTTGCAGAGTCTGTGTTCTTATGCTGGATAAAATCTTAAATCTTTCTCTTAGTGGCCTTTGCATTTTATGTTGTTATGCTTGTTCCCAGCTTTATGATCATTAACTGGAAAAAGGTCTCCCGCTGCTTCTGCATAATAAATACTTTTTCTATATGGTTTAGGGATGCACCGACGTCCTGCTGAGGTTCTGGGGCAAGTTCATGTTGCTAATAGAATGCGGCCTGCAGAGGCTTTTTGGGCCTTGGCTTATGGAGGTCCAATGTCTTTGCTTCCATTAGTTGTAAGCAACATGCATGAGAATAGCTTGGAACCACAACAAGGCGACAACTCTTTGTCGTTGGCCACAACTACACTTGCATCTCCTATATTCAGAATCATTTCTCTGGCAATTCAATACCCTGGAAACATTGAAGAGTTGTGTCGTGGTAAAGGACCTGAAGTATTGTCTAGAGTTTTAAATTATCTTCTGCAAACTTTATCCTCACTAGATGCTGCAAAATGTGATGGTGTTGGGGATGAGGAACTTGTCGCAGCAGTTGTCTCTTTATGTCAGTCTCAGAAACAAAACCATTCACTGAAAGTGCAGCTTTTCAGTACCCTGTTACTGGACCTAAAGAGTTGGAGCTTATGCAGCTATGGCATACAAAAAAAGCTTCTGTCTTCTCTTGCTGATATGGTTTTCACTGAATCATCTGTAATGCGTGATGCTAATGCTATTCAGATGCTTTTAGATGGCTGTAGGCGGTGCTATTGGATAACTCGTGAAAGTGATTCAGTTGATACGTTTTCCATGAATGAGGCAACCCGCCCAGTTGGGGAGGTTAATGCTTTGGTTGATGAACTTTTGGTAGTTATTGAACTTCTGATTCTGGCTGCTCTTCCTTCTTTGGCCGTGGATGATATTCGTTGTTTACTGGGGTTTATGAATGACTGTCCACAGTCCAATCAGGTAGATGCAATTAAATTATGCACGGATAATATGTAGATATTATTACCTTATTCTTACTTTACAATACTTGTCACCAAAAGGTACAACAGATTGCTTGTTCATGTGCACTTCCTAACTCTAAAAGACTAGTAATCTGTCTTGAACTGGAAAACATAGTATGTCTCCACACTGGTTCAGTACATTTCCTGGTCGATTAGTTAATTCACAAAATGCTGATATATCTTTGTAATAGTATTTGATTATGATGTTTTTACATTATCTGGGGAAGTTATGTGACTCCATTCCTGTGGCCCTGGAGTTTTTACTTGCTATAGAATTGTTTGCTATTCTGTTCATGGTTCTTTTCTTGAATTCTTTAGAGATTCAACTCTAGCATGATGGTTATCTGTGACTTCTTGGCTAAGATTTTGATCTCTGTGATCATTGGATATATTTGCTTTAGGCATTAATTGATCTGAATGTCTAGTTTAAACTGTATTCTTGTTATGTTTTCTTTCAGGTTGCCAGAGTATTACATCTGATCTACAGGTTGATTGTTCAGCCAAATGCACTCAGGGCTCAGACTTTTGCTGAGGCATTTATATCATGTGGAGGTGTAGAAACTCTTCTTGTCCTATTGCAACGTGAGGCAAAAGTTGGAGACCATGATGCACCTGACTTTTCAATTGAGAATGATAAAAGTCTCTCTTCTGTGGAATCAAAAGTACATAATATGGAAGTGAATGTGGAAACTAGTGATGTTGATCGAGCAGGACTCAGGGAGGAAAATGAGTTGACTTCGCATGAAAAAGTTAAACTTGAGTCTTTGAATAATACAGGCAATATTATTGCTACTCCACAAGGATCTAGTATTGAAAGGATGTCATCTGTATCTGAGAGTCCTTTTGTGAAAAATTTGGGTGGTATCAGCTTTTCAATAAGTGCTGAAAATGCACGAAATAATGTATATAATGCTGACAAGAGTGACGGTATTGTTGTTGGTATCATTAACCTCGTGGGTACTTTGATTATATCAGGGCACCTGAAATTTGGAACATATTCTCCTCCAGACATGTCAAACAACCTTCTTGGTTTGCTTGAAGGAGGAGGAACTATGTTTGATGACAAGCTTTCTCTTCTACTTTTTGCTTTGCAAAAGGCATTTCAAGCAGCACCAAACAGGCTTATGACAGGCAGAGTTTACACAGCTCTATTGGGTGCCTCGGTATGATATTTACTGTTTCATTTCAATTTGGTATCTTTTACCTTTTCTATCTATTGGGAAAAAATGTGCTAGGGATATCATTGCAAGGTAGGGGAATAGGTAGGAGTTTTGAGTAATTTCTTGCAATTCTCTCATATGGTTTAGTTGAAGAAATTTTGTGCAAACAAGAGCAACATTATTCTATAACTCCATCATTCATGCTCAGTAAAGTACTAAGGTGGGTGTATAAGATAAATTCTGATCTTGTGGATCACATGATTGTTCAAGTCATCAATGGTATTGAGGCAATTTTTATGTGTCTTTGCAAGTTGTGACCTTAGTTTAGTCATAGATGATTGTGGAATTCTGTTTTGGGCAGTTGTCACCTAGATTTTGTCAATGTCTCTAGGGACAAGAACCATTTCTTTCCAACCAAAAGGGAGAAATGGGCAAAAGAAGGATGTCATGTGGGTATTTAAAGATGCATGTCTTTGCAGTATACACAATGCAAGGACCTGAGATGTTTTCTCCATTTGCAGATTAATGCAACTTCAACTGATGATGGACTGAACTTTTATGATTCTGGTCATCGCTTTGAGCATTTACAACTTTTGTTAGTCCTGTTACGTTCACTCCCTTTTGCATCAAAGGCTTTTCAAAGCCGAGCACTTCAGGTAATTATAGTTGTTTTTTTTTCCTTTCTAAGTTGTAATTATAGTTGGATAGGCCTTCTCCAACTACATGATACTGTTTGGAGGACATTGTCCTTTATTTTTCTGTTGAGTTCCACTGTATCCAATTGGCATTATTAAGAATATCTAGGCTTCCCCGCGTAAAAAAATTGTTGGAACACCTTATATCCTTGACTTTTCAGCCACAATGGTAGTTTTTGTTGTTTCTGCATCACTTTTAAGCATATCCACCCTTGATGGTGGATCCATGGTGTCGCTTTTGATTCAAGGCATGAATTCATTTATTTGTCCTTCTGCCTTTGAGTTGTGTAAAGATTGAGATACACCTGTGCAAAAGGAATCTGATTAGAGTGTGTGGCATCATGGACTTTGATCCAATTATAAACTTTTGCAGTCTTTACAGTGCTAGGTAACTGGGCGTTCTGGCACATTGATAGTTTGAGATTTTCAATGGTATCAAGTATATAACTTGTTTGTTATTTTCATTAAGAAAAAAGAATTGGTTGTGCTTCCATTTAGATTTCCTACATAAAAATTTCCTTCCTTTTCTTATCCACTCTGTTCCATTTGATTCCAGGATCTCCTAATTTTGGCTTGCAGTCATCCTGAAAATAGGAGCATTTTGACTCAAATGGAGGAATGGCCTGAATGGATTTTGGAGATTCTTATATCTAATTACGAGGTGACAATTTCCATTTAATATTTCTAATAATTCTTCTTTCAACTTTTATGCGGTTACATGACAATGTGGAGGTGATCCCTACTCAGCAAATATGAGAAATCCCTCTTTCGTCTTCCTTCGTATCATACACTGAAGTGCATCAAATTCATTTCCCTTGTACTTCTAAATTTATCTCACTTTTTCTGCATTTTCTTTTGGTTAATAACTTGATATACAGACTGCTAATATGAAAACTGAAGACTCATCAAGCATAAAAGATGTGGAAGACCTCATACACAACTTCCTGATAATCATGTTAGAGCATTCAATGCGCAGGAAGGATGGATGGCAGGTTGTTACTTTCTTCTATTCCTTTTTCCATATAAACATGTCCACATTCGAGTCAAACTTTATGCATCCTAGTTGTTGACTCAATCTCACTACATTGTATACTTCTTTGCAATGACAGTTTTATGCAATGACTCTTCTGTCTCTGGAAGCATTGTATTGTTCATGTCCTTCTCAAGTGTCTAGCTCAATGAATTTCGTTCATGGTATTTGTTTAATACTTCACTTTTGACAGGATATTGAAGCTACAATTCATTGTGCAGAATGGCTCTCAATGGTGGGTGGTTCAAGCACAGGAGATCAAAGGATTAGGTACTGCAGGACATGAATTGTGTTCTTTCTAAAGATAAAACTTGGTACTTTAACTTGATGGGCTGTGTATACTTCCCAGTACTTGCTGAGAAAGATTGATTTATGCTCATAAGAAATCCTATCTCTTCTTTTTTTATTATTATTTCTTTGAAAATAATGTTTTAGCTATAATAAGATAACTGTGTTCCCTTATACTCTCTGTGCAGATAGAGATAAAAGGGCTTCTGTTTTGTTTTATAATTGATATGATTTATTCTTCAATTTATTCACAGACGTGAGGAATCATTGCCTATTTTCAAAAGAAGGCTTTTGGGTGGCTTACTGGACTTTGCTGCCAGAGAGCTGCAGGCGCAGGTAGACCTTGTAGCTTAAGGTTTTGTTGCTTCTTGCTGTTTGAAATATCATTTCCGATTTTATCCTTGATTCTTTTGTATTATTGAAACCTTCTCTCAAGTTAAATGTCCTGCTTTCTCATGTGGTCTATTTTGAAATAACATAAGAGAGCATAGGTTTGCCATTACTCCTCTCTGGAAAAGTTGTGCCAAAAAGATGGTTAGGCGCACTTTCTACTTCCACGTTCTTAAGTTTGAAGTAATTCTTGGTATCATGCGCCAAGGCCAATCTTTCTCTAAACTTAATCTCTTTCTATAAGAGCTTTTCATAAGTAGCACAACTGGTTTCCTTGTGTAGAGTAATGGAGCCTTGCGATAATTGTATAATTATTTGTTGTTTTTCTTAGACATCTGATTGATCATATCTGCAATTGGATTGACTTTCTCTTAGTTGATTTTTTTCCTTTTTTGTTCGTAGATTATTTAGTTGTGAGCATGAAATCCTTTTATCTACTCCTTCATTTTGTTCATACTTGCAAACTATTGCGCCACTTCTGTTTTCTTCTGCATTTCAAATTTATACTTCGTGACTTTTCTTCTTGCTTGGTTCATGCATGTGTACTACTTCATTCTTCTTTCGCTTTATGTTTAATGTTAATATGTATATCATGTATTTTCTTTTTCTTATCTTTTGGTCTGGAAAATTTGAAGAAAACCAGTAAAACTGCAAACTCTAATAATTTCTCCATTTAACTTTCTGCATTTCTTTTGCAACAGACTCAAGTTATTGCTGCAGCTTCTGCTGGGGTGGCAGCTGGAGGGTTATCACCCCAGGATGCTAAGCTGGAAGCTGAAAATGCAGCTCAACTTTCGGTGGCTTTGGTGGAGAACGCTATAGTCATTCTAATGCTTGTTGAAGATCATTTACGGCTACAGAGCAAACTTTATACTACTACACGTTTTCCTGCCGTCTCCCCTTCTCCTCTTTCAAAAGTTTTGCCAATGCAGTACAACTCTTCAACTGTGGTTGGAGGAGAGCCTCTAGAAGCTGATCGTAAATCATCTACTGATTCTGGAGGGGTCCCACTTGATGTATGACTGCAGATTTCATACTAAGTTGTCCTTTCTAGCAATTGCATATACCATTATTTTTGTCCCTTTAGTATTTTGCGTGTAGAATCTTCTCTCTCTCTCTAAAAAAAAAAGCTTTGATGCTGATTTTTTTTTTTTTTTTCAATTTTCAGTTTCTATTTGCTCTTAAGAATTGAAGATTATTTCTCTTATTTTCATCTCAGGTTCTTGCTTCAATGGCTGATGCCAATGGACAAATTTCTGCTTCTGTGATGGAACGGCTCACTGCTGCTGCTGCTGCAGAACCATATGAATCAGTTTCCTCTGCTTTTGTCTCGTATGGAAGCTGTACCATGGATTTAGCTGACGGATGGAAGTATAGAAGCCGATTATGGTATGGTGTTGGCCTGAAATCAAAAGCATCAGACTTTGGTGGTGGTGGAAGTGGTTGGGAAGCTTGGCGATCAGCATTGGAGAAAGACACAAATGGAGATTGGATTGAACTTCCTCTGATTAAAAAGTCTGTTACTATGCTTCAAGCTTTGTTATTAGATGAATCTGGACTTGGTGGTGGTCTTGGTATTGGGGGAGGATCTGGTACTGGAATGGGAGGCATGGCTGCACTATACCAGTTGTTAGACAGTGACCAACCGTTCCTATGTATGCTCCGCATGGTACTTGTTTCACTACGAGAAGAAGATGATGGTAAAGATGATATGCTTACTAGACATGTAGATGTGAAGGATGGGTTATCCGAGAGTTTCCATCAACAAGCTAGTAATATTTTATCATTTGATGTCAGTACTCGAATGCCGTCACGAAAACCACGATCTTCATTGTTGTGGAGGTATTTAGTAAATCATATTTTGCATCTCATATACTTATAAGCATGTTTAGTACTTTCCTAGATATGTTTCCATTCTCCTTTTTTCTTGGGCATCTGCCGGGATTGAGGATTAACTTTCAGTGCCCTCCATCCACCTGGCAACCAGGGTGGATTAAAATCTCTCTATGTGCTATCAAAATGTTTCAAGTTTACTCATTCCAATTTCTTATTTCCTAACCTGTTTTAGCTCAAAAGTTGACTAATGTGTATGGAAGGTATACAGATCTACTTGAATATTTCTGAAACCACAACTCATCTCTACCTGCTTGTTCAGGCTTGCCTCTACAATCTCTTAAATTCCCATCTTCAGTTGGAACTGTAGAGTCATTACCTATATCAGATCACAGCCATCTTGTGTTTGTGCTCATTACATAATGAGCTTCTTGCTACCATTAGCCAATGCAGTATTCACGCTGATCAGGAAGTAATTTCTTGAGTATTAGAGATAAATCATGATGGCAGGACAGTACCTGTACTTGTTTCACATGAAGGATTGTCTTCATTTTCCATCTGGGGGATTCAATATAATTTTTAGGACTTTTTCCTATCATCTTATATCCTAGATCCTTGTGAAGTTTACAGCTGTTGCTTTTCCACTACATGCACATCCTTGCATGTCCATGTCAAGAGCACCAACAATGTTCAAGAAATGCATGATTAAATGGCTGGTCCCTATAGCCATAGCATAGATTTTTGCTTTTTGCTGAATCAAAATACTGAAATTCCTGTAATCATTATTTTACTATTATTGCTCTTGACAACTGGAACCTAGTGGTTATGTAATAATGGACAAACAAAAATAGAAGATGACCACTTATTTTTGGATTTGACTGAATAATTAGTTGTTTTTGTTCTTAATCATTGGGTTCTTCAAGAACTGTGCTAAGTTCATAAAAAGGCCCTGCCTTCAATGTTTGTTATAATCCAGGAATACTTGCAATATTTCTTGCCAGTAACATATAGCAGTTTATCCTTTTGCCACATATTTGTGGGGGTAACAACTGACAATCATTTGGACATGTACAGTGTGCTGTCACCTGTCCTCAACATGCCAATCTCTGAGTCCAAGAGGCAGCGAGTGTTGGTTGCATCGTGTGTTTTATATTCTGAGGTCAGCCTTGTACTGTTGGTTTAATTCCAAGTTGTGACATTTAGTTATTCTGGCTTTCTTGTGTGTCTCTTTAACTAATTTTCTGGTATTTATTTCTTGACCTAAAGTTTTTGTCTTATTTTAGAATTGTCATTTTAAAGGTGTGCATGTATTACAGGTGTGGCATGCTGTCAGCAGGAATAGAACTCCTTTACGCAAACAATATCTGGAGACCATTTTGCCACCATTCGTTGCTGTCTTAAGGAGGTGGCGACCTCTCCTTGCAGGAATTCATGAACTTGCTACTGGGGATGGTTTGAATCCTCTTGTTGTTGATGAACGCGCATTGGCAGCAGATTCCTTGCCAATTGAGGTTGTGAACTAATGTCTGGAGTGAATATTTTTATCAGAAATCTTGTTTAATTAAGTGTGTTTAGATTTCCATGATGTGTATCCCCTTAAATTGTGCACACGTTTATGTGGTAATAACAATATTAAATATTTTACACTGTCAGCAAATGAAATATTCTTCCACATTCTTTTCAACACACCATCTATTATTCTGTTATGAAACACAGCTTATGCTTCGGGGTCTTGAAGGGGAAATATCTTGGTGACTGCAAAGCCACACCTGACATCAGAAGGTTGTGGTTCTAATCTCCCCTTCCTTTTGTGGTTGAAAAGTGAAAGAAGGTATTGGGGTTTAAAATTTATAACATACTGAAAATGCTTGATCCCGTCAGCTCCAATTTAGTTTGCTGGTGTTGCTTCTGATTTCCACCAAATAACTTCCGTATGCAGCTTCTATTTCACTCAGGGACATTTGTGTTTGAGTTTATTATTGAGTGTAGGAGTCTGTTTTATCTGGGCCTTAGCTTGGAAGGTTTTATATGTAACCAGCCAATTATGATTAATACATAACATGGAATTGTCTTTCAATTTTATACCATGACCTATGTATTACGTAGAGGAGTCTGCAACATCTGGTGTGAGAAACATCTAGTATCTGAACAGAGACCCTCTTTCTTGATACTTTCTCACCTGTTAGCAAAAAGTGTCTGCAACTTGTTGGCTTTTTGTACAATATCGATCTCACTCATGGGAGATTGTATCTATAACAGTTTACGCTTTTAATGATGTGGTAATCTAATGGTGACTATTCAGAATTTACTTTTAGCATTTAACAGCTTCCTTTAGTCTTGAACTCTTTTGAGTTATCATGTCTAACTTAACAGAGTGGCAGAGTTTTCATTTTCATTCATTTAAACTCTCATAACACTTTGGGTTTCATGTTTCTTGAAAGTTTTCTTTCATTTCTTCCTTATTCTCTTTATAATGTCTGAAACATTTTTTCCCCAGGCTGCTCTTGCCATGATCTCTCCTAGTTGGGCTGCTGCTTTTGCGTCACCACCTGCTGCACTGGCATTGGCAATGATTGCTGCTGGGGCTGCTGGAGGGGAAACCCCCGCACCTGCGACGACAACAACAACAACAGCAACGCATCTCAGGCGCGATTCATCTTTACTTGAAAGGAAAACAACTAAGCTTCATACCTTTTCAAGCTTCCAAAAACCTCTGGAGGCACCTAGCAAATCTCCTGCTGTTCCAAAAGATAAGGCTGCAGCAAAAGCTGCTGCATTGGCTGCTGCAAGAGATCTTGAGCGGAATGCAAAAATTGGTTCTGGAAGGGGTCTCAGTGCGGTGGCAATGGCTACATCTGCACAGCGGCGGAACAAGAGTGATATGGAACGTGTGAAAAGGTGGAATGTCTCCGAGGCCATGGGAACTGCCTGGATGGAATGCTTGCAGTCAGTTGATTCAAAATCAGTCTATGGGAAAGATTTTAATGCCCTTTCTTATAAATATATTGCTGTCCTTGTTGGAAGTTTAGCTTTAGCCAGAAACATGCAAAGACTGGAGGTATGAAATATGCCTTTAATTCTGCTGCCTTAAAATATCTTTAGTTGTGGAGTTTGCATGCAACACCTAATGGATATCTTTATTGTTTCTTTAGGTTGACAGGCGTATGCAAGTTGACATAGTTGCTCGCCATCGCCTGTACACAGGAATACGTGAATGGCGAAAGCTGATCCATTATTTGATTGAGATGAAATGTCTTTTTGGGCCATTCAGTGGCCGTTTGTGTAACCCTCAGCGTGTATGTTGCTGAAATTTAACATTCTCTATCTGATGCTTTTCTTTCAGATTATATTTCTAAAATGGGAAATTTTCAGATATTCTGGAAGCTAGATTTCATGGAAAGCTCTTCTAGAATGAGAAGATGTTTGAGAAGGAATTATCGAGGATCAGATCATTTTGGTGCTGCTGCCAATTATGAAGATAGCACAGAGCTAAAACATGATAATGTTATGAGTCCATCTAATGCCTCTATGTTGGCTGCAGAGGCTATATCAATGGAGGTAATGAATGAGGATGATGAACAGGATGATACTGCCAATCTGGGGGTTAGTGTGCCTGACACAGAACAGAGTGGAGGAACTGAGACAAGGATTTCAGAAACTGCAGAGCAGTCTATGCGGACTTCAGTTGAGTCGAGAGATGTCCCTGTTACTAGTGGCCAAGATTTGGTAGAAAATCCATCAGTAGTAGCTCCTGGTTATGTTCCTAGTGAACATGATGAAAGAATTGTTATTGAGCTTCCTTCATCAATGGTCCGGCCTTTAAAAATCCTAAGAGGAACCTTTCAAGTAAGTTCTACATCATACAGTGGCTCATTTTGGCCTATTGCTTATGAGTTCTTGGATGAACCATTCCAATTAATTCAGTGGGTTGTTGGCCTCACTGCAGTATCATGACCATTTAGACTAACTTCATTAGAAGTTTATTTATCTATCATTAATTATCTGATAAAAAATTCATAGCATGAGTTATGTCAATCATTAGCCCTTTATATTATCTAGTGATAAAGTCAAGACAATCCATTTCAAATTGCTAAATAACAAACATGATTAGGTCTAGAAACAAGCACCCTAAGTTACTAACTCTTTTTGCATAAATTCTATTACATCAAACTCTTTTTCTTGGCATACTATAAATTGTAAAATAATCTTGTTTTGATATATTTCAAATTAAGCATTATGGAAACTTGGGTCAAATAGTGGAAAAGGCACAATCCACTATATGAATCACTATCCAGTTCTTCAGAGTTCGATAAGTCTGGAGGGAGTATAATAGGATCTATTTTGATTGAGGCTGTCTGTTTTGAAGAAGATGATACTTACCTGTGAATTATGCCCTTTCTCAGATAACAACAAGACGAATCAACTTTATTGTTGATAACAGCGACCAGAATGCTTCTGGGGATGGGTTGGACTGCAAAATTGAAACAAGAGTTGAAGAAAAGGACCGGAGTTGGTTGATCTCCTCTCTTCATCAAATATATAGCAGAAGGTTGTGAATTTCTGTCATAAGTTTTACAGCAGACATGGTCTCCTATAGCTTTTTTAAAAACATTTTCTACATTTTGATGTCAGATATGTAGTATAGCATGTATAATTTGGGGGGTCTGTTATTATGATTTGGCATATAATTAATTTGTCGGGTATTCTTTCCCCTGATAAGGGACTGGTTCCATGCATATCATTTCTTCCCATTTTTAGCACCTAGCAAGTTCTTGTTCAAATTTTTCTGCTGCTTCCCTCCTCGCTAAAATCCTTTCCTCTATTATTGTACGGACATGTTTAGCTGTGTCCTTTTTCCCCCCATTAAAGTCTCTCTCGTGGCTTTTACTTAACAGATATCTTTTGAGAAGAAGCGCACTAGAACTATTTATGATTGACCGGTCAAACTTCTTCTTTGATTTTGGGGTATACTTTCTACTCTATCGATTCTTTAGTACCTGAATACCTGTGTTGACTATTCCTAGCTAATTGGTGTTTCAATTTGGCTATTTCTTTACAGAGCACCGAAGGAAGAAGAAATGCATATCGAGCTATTGTTCAAGCTCGGCCTCCTCATTTGAACAATATTTACCTTGCTACTCAGGTCCTTTTAGGCTACTTTCTTATGCTAGTATCATTCGTTGTCGTTCCAGGTTAGGGCTCGGGATTATAACCAAGCCTCTAAGCTCTGGTAGTGACTTTGCAGTCACCAGCAGCTCTTCTGGCAGGCAATTTATGCTATTTCTGTGCTGAAAGAACTAGGAGGGCTATTTTTTTCCTTTTTAGAAGTATTTTTCATATTTAATGCATAGAGATGCATGCCTAAGCACATTCCATATGTTTGTATATGTTCTTGTTTATGCAATACCCCAACAAAAGAACAATGTTCTGGATTGTGTATGTAAAGGACTATGATTGACCTAACCGTCCTTATGCAGAGACCTGATCAACTTCTGAAGAGAACCCAGCTCATGGAACGTTGGGCTAGGTGGGAGGTGGGTCTGAAGAATAACTCTTAAGATGTAACTTTTGAGTTTGTGTTTCTTATTTGTTCAATTAAATTGTTTTAGAACTTGCTAAGTAATTTGTCCTTTGCAGATCAGCAATTTCGAATATCTGATGCAGCTTAACACATTGGCAGGCCGGAGTTATAATGATATTACACAAGTACTTTCCTATTTCTTGTTTAAGAAGTATTTCTTCTTTCCATCTGTATGTGCTTCTGTTTCTAAAATACTTTCCACTCTGCAGTATCCTGTTTTCCCTTGGATCCTCTCTGATTATACTTCACGCACTTTGGAACTTTCCAGCCCTTCTTCTTATAGAGATCTTTCAAAGGTGACAAACTTTCAAAAGTTTTGCTCATGATACGCCAAAAATATTTGTCTTTCAAAGAACATCTTATATTCTGTGTGCTTGCAGCCAGTTGGGGCCCTAAATGCTGACCGATTGAAGAAGTTTCAAGAAAGATACTCCAGTTTTGATGATCCAGTTATTCCCAAGTTCCACTATGGTTCTCATTACTCAAGTGCCGGAACGGTATATTCATTTTGCCTTTTGTTTTCTTTTTCTAACTGTTCAGGGTGTAATCTTTGAGCTAAGTGTCTTGTTGATTTGGAGTGAATGTTTGGTAGAAACTTTTCCAGAGAATATATTGCTCTTTTTTCATTATAATGAGTAGCTTTAAAGCAGATGAGTTTTTTTTATTTTTTTTGTTAAATGGCAGACTGGAAATCAGTAATTTACCAAGACATTCTGGAAAGAGGAAATTATGTTTTTTCTATTATATACAAAATAGAACAGATATCAAGGTTTCCCTGATATCTTAGCTTTGCAGTTATACTTTTCATTTGATTTAATACACAGATCCCTCTCAGAGAAAATCAAGGAAAAACACTGTTCTAAGAGAATTTTCCTTGTTAAGTTTTTTGTTTTTTCAGTCTGACCATATAGTTTTTCATCTAATGACTATGTTATGCAAAATGTTTATCATTTGTTTACGTTACATGGATGTATTAAATAAAATGTACTTTTCGTTCATCAAAGAATCCTAGTTGAACTTGGACTAAACCTTCTGTTTAGAAGTGACTAATCTTCTTATCAACTGTATTCTCTCTTTGCCATTCTTTAACACTCCCATTTTATCTTCCGAAATTTAAGAACATGTGAACAATTTGACCTTGTGGATGATTCTCATTTCTCCTATATTGATATTGATAATTCAACATGATTTTTATTGCATGCTAGCATGTTCTTCCAGTGCATGTTTTGATGATCTAATGCTAGTTTGATCTTCCAAGCTTCTGCTACATGACAGCATATATGATTTTTTTGTGTCTTTTCCTCACCGCTACTCTATTGTTTGCTTGTTTATTAAACTGATATCATTGTATGTGATGTACATCACTTTTTGAGAGGGCTATCATGGTGTCCTTTATGAATAATGATTTTTGGCAGGTGTTGTATTATCTTATGAGGGTGGAACCGTTTACCACCCTGTCAATTCAACTTCAAGGTGGAAAATTTGATCATGCAGACAGGATGTTCTCTGATATTGCTGCAACCTGGAATGGTGTTCTTGAGGACATGAGTGATGTCAAGGAACTGGTACTAGAATTTATGGCTTAAAAAAGATAATTTTCTAGTTGGTGATACTTTGTTCTTGTTTGACATTACTTTTCATTATTCATAGTAGCTATATTCTCTGTTATCTGTAAATAACAAATGAGGATTGGAACCTTTCAGGTTCCTGAGCTCTTTTATCTCGTCATTACTTTTCATTATTCATGGTAGCTATATTCTCTGTTATCTGTAAATAGCAAATGTGGAATGGAACATTTCAGGTTCCTGAGCTCTTTTATCTCCCTGAGGTGTTAACCAATGACAACTTGATTGATTTCGGCACAACACAGTTAGGAGAAAAGCTTGGTAATTGCTTGATCTTGTGGATTTGGTAGCACAATAGGGAGCTGTTCACTAAAATGAGTGGCTAATGCTTATTGATTCATGCTCCTCATGCTTTTCGCTTGATTTCTCTTCAGACTTGGTTAAACTTCCTCCTTGGGCTAAAAGCCCAGTTGATTTCATTCAGAAACACCGAATGGCTCTTGAAAGTGAACATGTTTCAGAGCACTTGCATGAGTGGATTGACCTCATATTTGGGTAATTGTAACTTAATTCTTTCCAAAGTTCATGTTGGTCCATTATGACCCTTTCAGTCCCTAATATTGCTATATTTTCATGAGTTATCATTAGTAGTGAAAGAAACTTCTTGTTTGGAACATGATCTGAAATGCAGTTTCAAATGAACTATCTTGAACATTCAGGTTGAAGCAAAGGGGGAAAGAAGCTATATTGGCAAATAATGTTTTCTTTTACATCACTTACGAGGGAACTGTGGACATTGACAAAATACTAGATCCTGTAAGTTGCTAGCTTGATTCCCCTGTTTTCTGTCTATGTTTGGTTATTCCTTCTCACAATAATTAGTGCTTCACTTTCCCCTATTCCAACCAAAAGGTCCAGCAGCGTGCTACACAAGATCAGATTGCATATTTTGGACAGACCCCGTCACAACTTCTAACTACCCCTCACATGAAGAGGATGCCTCTAGCAGATGTCCTTCACTTACAGGTAAACTATTAGGATCATGTGGGAAAAAAGAGAGGGTTGATTTCTGTCCATAGTGAGGAAATGTTATACTCCAATATCTCTGGCAGATTTTTTGTAAAAAAAATAAGAAGAGAAATAATTACCTTTTTTACTATTAGATTGAACAGTTTGTTTCCTGATTTTACATTTCAAGTAATATAAGTGAGTCAGAATTTGATCAAACCCAATAGATACACAAGAACATCGCTCTTTGACACAGTATTTTCTTCTTAGGAGCTCAACAGGACCTAGAACTCCCTCTAGTTCTGTTACCTTTGTGTTGGCATGAGAATCCAAGCTCCCATATCTTATATCTGTTGTTTCTGCAGATCTGGTTTTGCCTTTTAATACCATGCAGGAAAACAAATAACTTGCATTCACGCAAGGCATGCGTTTCCTCTATTCCAAACAACTTTTAAAGAATTTTTAATTGGAAAAGTGGCACAGGGCCATGGGCCACTTGTCAACATTTGCTTTGCCTCATTATTAACTTCTGTGCTTGTTTTCAATTAAGAGCTACCTGGTTAATACTCAGGGGATTTCAAGCAGTTGAAATATATAAAGGAATGTCATTCCTTGAAGTGTTGTTCTAAGCCTTGAGTTATATGCTTTTGTTGAAAAACTAGTCTTTGCCCAACTCCACCCCCAAAAAGTAACTCTAGAGGGGAGGATCTCTCAGCCTTACAAGTACGAAATATGCTCACAAACTAGCAATGCGGGATAGTTCTCAACACCCCTGCCATCGGCTAGGATTGGACATCTAGAGCGTGAAGTTTGTAGGACTGGACATTTATGGGTGCCCCAATAATAGATGAGGTAGCTCCGATACCATGTTGGCAAAATTGGCTCTAGCCTAACTCCACTCCCATTCTAGATGGGGAGGATTGCCCAAGCCTTATAAGAAGGGAATATGCTCACAAACTAGCCATGCGGATAGTTCTCAACAGTATTTATGATCTGAAACAATGAACATCAAGTGTAATGAGACTGTTTCTGTCACATTTCACCTCTTTTTCCCTGAGAACTTTTAACTGGTAGTGTCTTATCGTCAATTCTTTATGTGAAAATGAATTAATAGATTCTTGCATTACAGACGATCTTCCGGAACCCAAAAGAGGTTAAACCTTATGTGGTTCCCTTTCCAGAACGATGCAATCTTCCTGCTGCTGCCATGTATGCTTCTTCAGATTCTCTTGTTATTGCTGACATTAATGCTCCTGCTGCCCACATAGCACAACACAGATGGCAGCCAAATACACCAGATGGCCAGGGTACACCATTTCTTTTCGAACATGGAAAGCCAGGCCCTAGCTCTGCTGGAGGAACATTTATGCGTATGTTCAAAGGACCAAGTGGTTCTGGATCAGAGGAGTGGCATTTTCCCCAAGCCTTGGCTTATCCAACTTCTGGAATCCGAAGCTCCTCTATTGTTGCCATCACATGTGACAAAGAAATCGTCACTGGTAAGTATTATATTCTTTAACTATTTGTTAATGTTAAAAGCTAATATTATGTTCCCATCTAAACGAGGAAGTACTCAGCAAATAATTATAATGCTTCCATCTGAATGTGGAGAAAGTATAAGATATCAGTATTAGCTGAATCCAGCAGAAGCTTTAGTTAAGTGATGTTTCAGAGTTGACCTTGGAATTCTATTTACAATTTATCATCATGTGAGGCACTTAGTGTCATTTTTTAGATGCATTTTCCTGTTAAACCATATGCCAGATTTATTATTGTTTTAAAAACAATTCTATGAAAATCGTTTTGTTGGCATGGAATCTGAACTTATTTAGTTTATTTTGGAGTCACGTTATTTAGCAGCCTGAAGATTGGAAATGGATTTTGTGCGTCCAGAGACATTTGGGGAAAATTCTTTTGCATTTTGTATTTGCAACTGTAAACATTCTGCAGCATAATCTTTTTTATGCGTTTTTGTGTTTGATTGTATATCCTTCTATTTTTCTTGAAAATTTATATGAAAGCTTTTGCAATATTCCTTTAGGTGGCCATGTAGATAATAGCGTCAGGCTGATATCAGTAGATGGAGCGAAAACCTTGGAATTAGCTAGAGGACATTGTGCTCCTGTGACTTGCCTGGCTTTAGCTCCTGATAGCAGCTATCTTGTAACGGGATCGCAAGATGCCACAGTTCTACTGTGGAGATTACGTCGAGTATCTGCTGAGCCTTCAATAGGGTCAAGCCCACGAGCTTCCACGGGCAGTATTACTACACCAAACAGCTCAATAGAGAAAAGCAGAAGACATCGAATTGAAGGTCCCATACACGTCCTGCGAGGACATCTTGGCGAAGTAGTATGTTGCTCTGTCAGTTCAGATCTTGGAATTGTTGCGTCATCCTCCAGTTCATCAGATGTCTTGCTACATACAATTAGAAGGGGAAGGTTGATCAGAAGACTGGTTGGCGTGAAGGCTCATGCAATCTCCCTTTCTTCTGATGGAATTATAATTGCTTGGAACCAATCTCTTAATATTCTAAGCACATATACTCTGAATGGAGCTTTAATTGCCAAATCAGAACTTCCTCTCTCCTCAAGCTTAAGTTGCATGGAGGTTTCTGTTGATGGGCGTTGTGCTTTGGTTGGATTAAGTCCATCTCAGGACAATGATAACATAATTGAAAGCAGCAGAAATTTGAACATAAATCAAGCAAGTGCTGAAAAGTTTGATGGCGAAATAAATGAAGGCGAGAGGTTGACTATTTCAGTGCCTTCAGTTTGCTTCTTTGATATGTATTCTTTAAAGGTAAATTCTCTGTCTTCATAGATGTTGTGTGTTGAAATTCTATGTTCATAGTTGTACTCTTCAAAGGTAAATATTATCTTTGTGGATGGTACATGCAAAATGGATAGCATTTTTTTTACTGTCTTCATTTTTCTTCTTTTATTTGCGTTCTTGAAATGAAAGTTTAAATAGGCTATTCCCACATGTGGGGTGTTGCCTTGGCAGTGACGGGGTAAAAATTGATGTCAACATGCAAATTATATTTGTTAGAGAATTTTATGCTCATCCTTATTATGATTGGACTTGCATGTTATAATCTTTTTTACGATAAAATCCAATTTCTTTTATCATTCTTTACCTAATACGTACTAATAACTTCATGTTCATGTCATCATCTCTTAAGGTTCTTCACACTATGAAACTGGACGAAGGGCAAGATATTACAGCTCTGGCTTTGAACAAAGATAATACAAATCTTATTGTGTCAACAGCCGATAAACAGCTGATAATTTTCACTGATCCTACTGTAAGTTATAGCCATTTTCTCCCAAGTTCTTAATGATTCTTTCACTGACACCTCACCATCTTTATTCTTGTTGATCTATATAGTTGAGCTTAAAGGTGGTAGATCACATGCTAAAGCTGGGATGGGAAGGCGAGGGGCTGAGCCCTCTCATAAAATGAAAGCTTCAAGGTTATTGTCATTGATTTACCAGATATCGGATCCATTTCTGTGCATATGCAACTTATATCAGCAACAGGGACAAGTTGGCCTTGCAACAGCACGATCACCCTGCTCGTTGGCATTGGTTTGTCTCTGTGAGTGTAACATATACGTGTTTTACCCCGATTTTTTTATATGATACCGGAGTTGGGACAAGGGCTTTTTCGATCAGTTTTTGAGTTTTGGGAACATTGAGGTTTGATGGAATGGCCCTTAGAGTTGTTGTATATTCATCCCTTTTTTCTGGTATTTAAGTAAATGACTATGAGAAGTAGTTAGTGGTGTGATTTTAGTGTTGAATATATATATGTAGGAACCACAGAAATTCTGGAGCTTATTTTTTACTCTCTTGTAATACTTCCTAGTCTGGAGTTTCTCTTTTCTAGCTCATTTGGTTGGGATGGTGGCATTTGTAAATTCCATTAATTGTAAGGTGGTTTCTGTAACGTTATTGGAGAGAGTTTGATTTAAAATTTTTTTTCATGTTTCATAGTAATTAAATTGTTTGTGAGATAATTTGTAAATTCTAATTATGAGATTCTAATGTTGATAGTAGTCATATGCTTACAAATGTATGCTTCATCGTTTTTAGAATTGGATAGTTTATAATATCTTTTATAATATTTTTAATATATTATTTTATTAGTAAGACTTTTTATATAACTTGATGATAAAGTACTTTTCTTTCGGTCAGGTATTTTTCAAGTTCGAATCATTTTAGAAGATGTTTCATGTCGATTTTTTGATTTTGTACTACAGTTGGTTTTATGTCACGTACATTAGTTGACAAAATCTTGGACATTGGGTATTGATAGTATTTCTTTAATAAATCTTAATAAATAAAAGATGAGTTTTAAATTTTAGTGATAATTTTTAAGAGAAAAATATTATGAAAAAATTACAAATTATACCTTTTTTTTGGACTTTACATAAAATTTAGTGATATTAAAAACAGGATAGATTTTAAAATAAAATATTGTTTATTCTCTTAATAAATAAAGAGAGAAATAAATAAAAATTATAAAATAAATAATAAAAAATAGATAAGTATAAAAAATATATAATAAATATTCATTTAAATATAAGTTTATTTATATTCTTAACAATTTTCAAATATCTTAAAAAGATTAAACTTGTTTGTTAAGAAAATTTTAGACGTTATCAAGTTTTGGTAGTCTAAAAAGGGAGTCGATAAAACTAACTCGAAAATTTATAATTCGAAAAAATTTAAAAAATTTAATTTTTACCTAAACACTTTCTCTCTCTTCACCTAAACACTCTTTAGGACTACAAACTTCAATTTTAGATCTTGGAAGATCTGACCATCCAAATTGAAAAAAAAGGTTAGCTCTCCAATCTATTTTAATTTATTTACAATTTTATCGTTTTACATCGTTAAAATATCTGTTAAAAAAGGAAAAAATCGAATTTTTTTTTAAAAACAAAATTTCTGTCCAAAACAGGCACTTTCGTCCGTTACTGGTGAAAGTACTTCGGTACTTTCATCGTTGGTGAACGGAAGTACTCTGACACTTTTGCCGGCGACGTGCGAAAGTTCCCAAATTTTTTTTAAAAAATATTTATTTTTTTAAATATTTAAATTTTTTAAAATATTTAAATATTTTAATTTTTTGTTCATAGTATATTTGATTATTTAATTAATTTTTTATATGTAGAATGAGTGTGACTAGTTGTTTAACATATTTTATATGATAATTTTTAATTGTTAATATGATTATGGATTTGTGAACATTATGAAATGAATAAAATAACGGAAATGAAATAGGATAAAAATCGATAAAGTGAACAATAAAGTAATAATAAATATCTCTGAGAATGTTATTTAATTTTGTCTATTTAGAGTAAATGTAACTAGTTTAAAATTGTTTGCTTATGATTATGTGTTTAATAAGAAAACAATGTGTTATGTAATTGCTAAACTATTTGTATTTTAATTTGAAATCATTGTTATTCTTGGCCTCAGTTTTAGGATATAATTTTAAGATTGAATAATTTATAAATTAATAACTATTACTAAAGAATATATTAGTGATGAATAATAATTGCACGAAAGAAATAGTAGAAATGAAATAATAGATTTCGATAATTATAAAGATAAAATAATAATATGTGTTAAAGTAAATATTGAAATATATGATAAACAAGTATTAACGAATTTGAATAACTAATAAATGGTTTGGCCTAGCGGCCGTAGAGGAGATGATCTTGGTCCTGTCACGGACAGGACAGGCTGAGTTGAGGGGCGCCCTGTCACAGCTTCATCTAAAGGTGTAAGGGGGGCGACATAGTACTTCTGACCTCCCTGTTACTCCTGCCCCTCTTGCACCTAGTTTCCATCATGGTACAGATGAAGCCGGGTATTCTACACAACCACCGACCGTACTTTTTAGATCTCGACCTCCCCTCCAACCCCATCTGTCTCACAAACCTGTGCCCTATGAGCCATATGGATCTGCACATCCACTTTCACACCCCACAGACACAGTATATGATCCATACTTACATGCTCCTATTGTTGTGCGACCTTGCATACCGTATAGATCTGCCACCCAGGAGCCTATATTGGAGTTTAGGGGTCAGCCGAGGCAGATATGAGTTGAGTTTTTTTATCAGATGCTTGGCGCCGCCTCTCAGAATTCTTCATGTAGCAAACACGGGGTATTCTCATGCTGAGTATGGTGTTTCATCTTCTGATCCTTACGTACCGGGGCCTGCAGATAGGGTTTTTGAGGGTGATAGGGTTGTTGGCGAGGAGCAAGAAAGAGTCTGAACCCTACATATTCAGGGAGAGGGGGATGAGAGAGGTGATGGTGATGGTGGTGATGATGGTCAGGATGACGGTGATGATGATGGAGATGAGCAGACCGTATATGTTGCACCTGTGGCACCAGCTAGAGGATCGGACGGGCGTCCTCGTCACAGGAAAGGGAAGGGTTTGACCTGCAGGTTTATGTCGGTGATGAGTAAGTTTTTAGGGTCTCGTAACAAAAGACTAGAGGTGGCTCGTGATGTTCTGGCACCGACACAGAATAGGAAGAAAATGAAGGCTTCCGATTGGGAGCATATAGAGGCAGCAAAGGGAGGTCCTGTTGACCCAGAGCTCATCTCATCATACGGTGGACATGTGGCAGGTCGGATATGGCGTGGACATGTATTTATCTTTATGTTAAAGTGACATGTTATTATTATTGTTATTATTTTTTAATCTGCCAAATATTATTTAATATGATAAATTGAAAAACTAATAATGGAATAAATATATTATTATATAACTGTATAAATTTATTCGTTTTATCTTCAGGATCATGGTTTATTGAAATGCCGATCTCCTTATATGGCTCTCACCGGTTGGGACCTTACCTATTCGCAGGCTCGGCGCTTGGCTTCCGGGTCCGGTCTGACGCAGCTACGATCGTGCATGTTTCAGCACGCCAATGCTGCATTGTTGTCGGCATTTGTTGGGAGGTGGCAACCCGACACAAACTGCTTCCACATGCCATGGGGATAGATGACTGTTACATTGCACGATGTGGAGCTTATTCTTGGGGTGTCTGCATATGGTGCAGTAGTGAATCACGTATTATCTAGGGAGCAGTTGATACGTGTTATTCAGGATGATCTAAGTTTAGCTCTCACTAGGGGTTTAGGGTTTATGAAGGGGAGCTTCATGCTGTTGCTACTAGCAAACAGACTTCACAGTCACATCAGGTCAGAGCTGCATGCTACCTACAATACATTTTGGGTAGCTCACTCTTCAATAATAAGAGTGGCAACATTGTACCTGCGAGACTGTGGCTACTTTTGCGGGATGTGAGTTCTGTTGGGAGGTTTGCATGGGGTGCTGCCTGTCTTGCATATCTGTACCGGAATCTGGGTCAGGCTTCCAGGGTTGATTTGAAGGAGCTTGCAGGGTGCTGGTCACTATTAGAGGTACGTGTTTTAAAATTAACGTTAATTATGTTATTTTTATATTTTAAGGGTTTAGGGTTTATGTATATTTATTTTATATTTCTTTTTATATATTTTTATTGAATTTATATTTTATATTTTATGCGTGAATATGTTTGTATTTTTCCATGTTCACAACTCCGTTTAGACATTCTTCTGAAGGATGCAAACCCTACATCCAGATGTTTCCGACGATCGGTTATAAGAATGAGAATAAACTGGTGGATATTCGCTTGAGATTGGATATGATGACAGCTGATGAGGTTCGATAGATACCGTACAAGACTCAGGATATTCGTGATTGTTGGGTTTCCACATGGCACGGTCCATTGCATATTTTGACTGCGTGGAGCCGTACATGCCTGATCGGGTTCTGAGACAGTTCGGTTTTATGCAGTGTATTTCCGTCCACCCTATCCAGCCTCAGGATGCACACCGCCCGCCGAACAACAAAATGTACATCTTGAGGAACACTTTTGTCGAGGCATTGTGGCTCGAGGCACCTTCGCACTTATTGACAGAGTCATGGATTAGTGTTCCGGCCATTCCAGCGAGTTCCTGCACTGATGATTACATGGATTGGTACCTTCCCTGCACTTACCCGAGGATTCAGAATCCCGGGAATATTCCCAGTGGCTATAATGTCCTGGTGGCTCCCGCCATGCCACCAAAGGCTCTCTTTGATTTGATTGTACGTGAGTGTCATAGACAGGATATTGATGGTGATGAGTTTAGACGTATGATTCGAGATTTACTAAGGAAGCATTACATAGCTCTTTACTAAATCGTTATGTATTCGGATATTGTGTATTTCTTTTTTTTATTCCTGTTTGTTATGTATTATTGAGTTTTTGTGATATTCATTATATTTATTCCCTTATGTTCTGGTTAATTATTGCATATTAATATAATTACACGAAAAATGTAAGTAAAAAAAACTTCGAACGACAAATTGTACGAAATATTATTAACACTTTAAAAAAATAATACATTATAAATTACAAATTGCAACATTATTACATAAAAATGTCTCTGCGGTGGATACATTTCACGGTATCTCGTAACCCAATCTACCATCTGATTACGCTATGGGGCGGCCCATCCACTAACTCGCATATCTCGATGATATTCCTATTGCACCTATAATGGGGGTAAAGGGCATCCATCTACCAACTATAACTGGAAAAAAATTATATTAATGCATACACTTAATAAAATATCAGTTTTCAATACTTCAATTAATAGTAATAATAATAAAAAGTTATCAATAATAAATACCTGTATAAAATGCTGCAATTCCTCTATGAGTCTGATGAATATCGTTCTAGCAGACTCATCCATATTAGAAACAAGAGGCAAGACAGTGGTTGAATCTGACCGTGCAAGAAATACAATGCATATATTGAATGTGTTAGAAATGACATAAAGGTGATCAGGTGTATCCATCCAATATTCAGGTGGCGCCGAACCCTCTTCCCAATTTGTGTTCATTATCAACTCTGTCACACGTTCAACTAAGCTGAACAATTGCTCATATACGTTCATACGGTGCCGTAAATCATATCTTGTTCTTCTACGAATTTCAACACAATGATTTTCCTCCCCGAACAAAAAATTTGATACAACCCTAAATCCACAATTGCCATCTCCAATCACATTCTTCCAGTTTTGAATAAATTGATACATAAACCCGGGAAATGCATTGTTGAAAGGAAATGGCACAGGTGGTGAATCCGGACTTACAACGGATGATAAACTGGACCTACCACTGCTATGTCCTCTGCCCCTACCCCTACCGCTACGAGGAGGCCTACCTCTTCCACGAGGATTAGGATTAGAACCTGAACTTGAACCGCTACCAGACCCAGAACCTGAACTACTGGACTTTCCTATCTTCCTATGTGCGATGGAGACGTATTCCCAGTGAGACTTATCCCTTTTGGTAGATTCGTCTTCCGTCATCCCTTCGTGACTGCGGTCTCTGGGGGGGTTGACAATGGCTGACAAGGATCATCAGGCAACACTGGATGTATAAAACCTTTGATGAGTCGCCTAACTTCCCGGTCATTAGAAATTGGACCAGTACTAATTTCCTGTAACAGTGAAGTGAGATCACGCATTTTGGATTCCATATTTCTATCGTGTTCTTGAGGAATATCATAACCAATTTCTAGTTTTCTCCAGAAGATGTCAACATCTTCCTCTTGGATTAGAATTAAATATTGGCACCGATTAACAAGTTCACATGCACATGGTAGACCGTGCGACTTCCTTAAATAATGCAGACAATTACTTCCCTGTTCTTCTACCATCTGACATGCTTTCTTTAACTCATCCATTATCTTCTTCAAACCCAAATGACTATTTTTATCACTTAAATTCTTCACGATGGGATTACTCTTAGCGCCATACTTCTCTTTAAGTCTAGAAATTTCCAAAGTGTATTTAATTTCTGCAATTTGACCTTGGATGAGAGAGTCGATATTCAGAACCATGGTGTCTAAATCACACGTTGATAGCCACAGCTTCAAAACAGAATGTTCGCTCTCTGCCCTGTTCGTTGTCTCTACCCTAAAATGCAACACTTGAGAGGTCCAAACCCTGCAAAATTTATGGGAAATTCGATTCAACCATGTGCTGAACATGTAATGTAGAAAGTCAGGCCTGCTTTGCCATCTAGTCTTCAACACTTCCAACTTTCTTTGATATTCCACCTCATCTATTTCATTAATTAATTTTTTCCACGAACCATTAACGAACCGTTGTGCCACCTCTTCATCTTTCACCATCTCTGTCAACTTGGCCAACACATTATGATCGATGTGTCTTCTACATAACATATGATATGAATTGCTAAACACATCATCAATCACCAGCATTAGTCCACTTTCCCTATCGGTAAAAATGACTAGAGGCTCTCCTTTATTGATAACTGAACCCTGGCCATTTGATATAGCAGATGTAAAATATAAGTGCTTGATTTGTTGAAGAATTCATCTGTATGTCGTTGCCTGTTCATTGCACATAAAAGCTGTTGCCACTGTGAAGTTCTTTCCTGTTGGAGTCATCCCTACACAGTTTAATAGTAGCATGTTGTACCTTAAAAAATAAGCGGGAAATTTAATGATTAACATTCACTAATATTTTTCACAGACTTAAAAATATTATTAACTATTTAAAAAAAATATTATAAAATTTAAATGTTTGTGCGAATAAATTAATAAAGATATCTAATAATACAATTAATCCACTATAGTACTTACTTGTTCGTTTTATACGTTGTATCCATTATCAGTACATATGACCACGTTCTAATCATTGCAATCGATGTCGGGTGTGCAACGACAATATCACTAAGTACGTTGTTGTCCTCACGATTTCTATGGAAAACGGTGTAGCCCCTTTCTACACTTAAGCGGAGAACTTCCTCTACCGTATTTCTTCCCTGCATTCGGTTCCTCTTAATCTTGGCAACAACATTGTAAGTTTTCTGGTCCCTACATACATCAAAATTTTATATTTATAAATGGAATAAAAACAAATCTAAAATATTTAAATAAGGTATTAAAACTAATTCAATAATTCCCTTATAACTTACCTAACTGCACAACCAACATCTTGTTCTCGAAAAAATCGTAATACATTGCAAGGTGGAACATGACTTTTCCTGAACTGCTCGGTCTGTTGCAACTGTTCCTCTGTAAGTAATATATATTGCGAGGTGGAACATGACTCTTCTTGAACTGCTCGGTCTCTTGCAGACTAAGTATGACTATGATTGTAAACAGCTATTTTAAGGTTGTGCCTCCCATTGTGTACGAACAATTGCCAATTTTCACTTGTTGCCATTTGCTCTCTCCCTTTAGCTTAAATGGACAACCACATTTTTTCATCCCATAAGGTCCACATCTTTTTTTCAGTATTTCTTCTTCCTCATCGTCGATTATTGGTTTTTTATATTTTTTAATTGAACATCCGCGCTCGCAAGCCAATATAACATACAGTCGACGGTCCAATGTTCTGGCACTCTGATACCGAGTTATGATTAAATATGTCTTTGCATTCGTTGCAATTTGTTTTGCCCACTCCACCAACTCATCTTTCGAACTAAATATTCTGTTAGTTCTTTCGAACTAAATATTCTGTCAGTTGTAAATAAATGTCCAAGATCGATATATTCTTCCGGTTCTAGAAATTCTTCAAAGGTATTTGGATCTTCATCACCCTGTTAATGTAAAATGAAAAGTTAATATTACAAAAAAAATAATTAAAAAAACAAAAAAAGAAAAAAAAATTTTTTTGGGCCGATAAGGATAACTCGAAAATCTATATGGATAACTCAAAAATATTTCATTATAAACATTTCACTTCTCTCTCTACAAATTTTCTCTCTAACCTCTCTCTTAAAAAAACTCCAGCTTTGAACATTAAATGAAATTAGAAGAAAATATGGATCATTTTGAAGAATTTTTGCAAGAAAATGTTGGTTATGAGGTAAGAAATCGATTGAATTTTTTTTTGTTTTTTGTTTTTTTAATTATTTTTTTTGGTAATATTAACTTTTCATTTTTACATTAACAGGGTGATGAAGATCCAAATATGTTTGAAGAATTTCTAGAACCGGAAGAATATATCGATCTTGGACATTTATTTACAACTGACCAAATATTTAGTTCGAAAAATGAGTTGGTGGACTGGGCAAAACAAACTGCAATGAATGCCAAAACATAATTAATCATAACTCGGTATCAGAGATCCAGAACATTAGACCGTCGATCGTATGTCACATTGGCTTGTGAGCGTGGTGGTTCAGTTAAAAAATATAAAAAAGCAATAGTCGGTGATGAGGAAGAAGAAATACCCAAAAAAAGGCGTGGACCTTATGGGACGAAAAAATGTGGGTGTCCATTTAATATAAAGAGAGAGCAAATGGTAACAAGTGAAAATTGACAATTGTTCGTACACAACGGGAGGCACAACCATAAAATACCTGTTTACAGTCACGGTCATGCTCAAGCTGCAAGACTTACGGAGGAGCAGTTGCAACAGACCGAATAGTTTAGGAAGAGTCATGTTCCACCTCGCAATATATTACGATTTTTCCGAGAACAAGGCGTTGGTTGTGCAGTTAGGTAAATTATAAGAGAATTATTTTTAATACTTAAATATTTTAGATTTGTTTTTATTCCATTAATAAATAGAAAATTTTGATGTATGTAGTGCTTAGAAAATTTACAATGTTGTTGCCAAGATTAAGAGGAATTGGATGCAGGAAAGAAAAACGGTAGAGGAAGTTCTCCGCTTAATTGCAGAAAAGGGCTACACCGTTTTCTATAGAAATCGTGAGGACAACAACGTACTTAGTGATATTGTCGTTGCACACCCGACATCGATTGCAATGATTAGGACGTAGCCATATGTATTGATAATGGATACGGCGTATAAAACGAACAAGTACTATAGTGGATTAATTGTATTATTAGATATCTTTATTAATTTATTCGCACAAACATTTAAATTTTATAATATTTTTTTAGTAAATAGTTAATAATATTTTTAAGTCCGTGAAAAAATATTAGTGAATGTTAATAATTAATTTTCCCGTTTATTTTTTAATTAAGGTACAACATGCCACTATTAAAATGTGTATGGATGACTCCAAGAGGAAAGAACTTCACAGTGGCAACAGTTTTTATGTGCAATGAATAGGCAACGACATACAAATGGGTTCTTCAACAAATCAAGCACTTATATTTTACATCTGCTATGTCAAATGGTCAGGGTGTTGGAATCCGTAGGTAAAAAAACAAAATAAAATAAAACTACGGAAATCCACCAACAGGATCTGCACATACTAGAAAAACGATTGAATAGAAATTACCTCAATATTTTGATTGTTCGTTGTGGAGGCGCTGCTTTGTACGCTTCGCCCTCTACTGGAATCCACGCGACGAACTCCTCTGCAACCGATCGGGATGCTAGCTCCTTCTGTGTTCTGAAAACTGTTCAGAACTGATTCTGACTATCTGGTAGTTGGTCGTATTTCGGAGAGAGGAGGCTAGATACTATATCGCTGTTCTAGAGTTTAGGGTTTTGTTTTTCCTTTAATCAGATAAAGGACGGCCACCAAGAAAAGGTTAACATAACCTTTTATAGCTATCAATATCAAAACCCTAACTGTCATCTAATGACAGTTTAATCTCGTCCGTCTATTCCTATAATCATCCAACGGTTGGATGAATAATATTAAGTAATTAATTTCATTTATTCGATTAAATAAAATTAATTACTTATTAACTTACCAAAAAATACAATATGGAATCTGATTCCCCTTTTGTATACGTTCAACGAATCTGGACACAATCTAGATTCATTGAACGTGGACATTATGCTCACAAGATCGTCTATGTGTTTGACCCTGTAGGTTCACTTAACGTTGGCAGTGTATGAAAAATGTCCTAGACATTTATTCACAAAGCATAAGCGGCCTCTAGCAAGACATTATGCTTACCCAAGTTAAGTAAATGTAATAATAACCTAGCATCAGATTTAAAATTTAGTCCTTTTATCACACGATATCCTAATTAAGTATAAAGCATGGATCATGTCATCCTTATAAAACTTAATTAATCATTTACTTGATCACCAGGCAGACTGTTCCAACAAATAATATTAATAACACCTTATTAATACTTATTTGAGCATGGTCATGCATATTTTCCAGTCTTCCTTATCAAGGGGCCCATGAATATCTCTCTTTAAAAAGATAGGGACAAATCCCTTTCACTATCTCTAATATTCAAGCCATGACAAGAAAATAAGCCAACCAACAGTCATAATGATCACCTAATTAAAAGTGATGTTTGATTATGTCAAAACATATTTTCTCCCCATGCAAGAAACATTAGGTCAAAGGATACCAAATATAAAACTGAGAAGAAATACTTATAACTTAAACCCATGCAATATTTCTTCTTCACTTTGGGTCATGTCCAATACAATATTCTCAATTTGTATTTATGAATTGATTTTATATCTCATATTCATGATCAGTAAAACTTGACCATCAATTAATTTCACACTAGTTTACAAGATGTAATAAACTAGGGACAAATAAGAATAATATTTTATTAGCTATAAGGGTTTTACTATCAAGTCACATACTTGATGACCAAGAGCATAAAATATAATTAAAAAAAATACATGCTTCATAAATCATAAATGTGAGTCAATTGGTTTTAGGGCATATACTAACACATAGCCGACAGGTCCCAGGATCATAACCTGGCTCTGATACCACTGTTGGAATCCGTAGGCAAAAAAATAAAATAAAATAAAACTACGGAAATCCATCAACAGGATCTGCACATACTAGAAAAACCGATTGAATAGAAATTACCTCAATGTTTTGATTGTTCGTTGTGGAGGCGTTGCTTTGTACGCTTCGCCCTCTACTGGTATCCATGCGACGAACTCCTCTGCAAGCGATCGGGATGCTAGCCCCTTCTGTGTTCTGAAAACTGTTCAGAACTGACTCCAAGGGAAAAGAACTTCACAGTGGCAACAGTTTTTATGTGCAATGAATAGGCAACGACATACAGATGGGTTCTTCAACAAATCAAGCACTTATATTTTACATCTGCTATGTCAAATGGTCAGGGTTCAATTATCAATGAAGGAGAGCCTCTAGTCATTCTTACCGATAGAGAAAGTGGGCTAATGCCGGTAATTGATGATGTGTTTAGCAATTCATATCATATGTTATGTAGAACACACATTGATCAGAATGTATTGACCAAGTTGACAGAGATGGTGAAAGATGAAGAGGTGGCACAACGGTTGGTGGAAAAAATTAATTAATGAAATAGATGAGGTGGAATATCAGAGAAAGTTGGAAGTTTTGAAGACTAGGTGGCAAAGCAGGCCTGACTTTCTACAATACCTGTTTAGCATATGGTTGAATCCATTTGTCCATAAATTTTGCAAGGTTTGGACATCTCAAGTGTTGCATTTTGGGGTAGAGGCAACGAATCGGGCAGAGAGCGAACACTCTGTGTTGAAGCTGTGGCTATCAACGTGTCACGGTGATTTGGGCACCGTGTTTCTGAATATCGACTCTCTCATCCAAGGCCAAATTGCAGAAATTAAATACACATTGCAAATTTCTAAACTTAAAGAGAAGTATGGTGTTAAGAGTAATCCCATCGTGAAGAATTTAAGTAAAAAAATTAGTCATTTGGGTTTGAAGAAGATAATGGAAGAGTTAAAAAAAGCACGTCAGATGGTTGAAGAACCGGGAAGTAATTGTCTACATTATTTAAGGAAGTCGCACGGTCTACCATGTGCATGTGAACTTGCTAATAGGTGCCAATATTTAATTCCAATCCAAGAGGAAGATGTTGACATTTTTTGGGAGAACTAGAAATTGGTTATGATATTCTTGAAGAACACGATAGAAATATGGAATCCGAAATACGTGATCTCACTTCACTGTTACAAGAAATTAGTACTGGTCCAATTTCTAATGTCCGAGAAGTTAGGTGACTCATCAAAGGTGTTATACATCCGGTGTTGCTTGATGATCCTTGTTAGCCGTTGTCAATCCCCCCAGAGACCGCAGTCACAAAGGGACGACGGAAGACGAATTCTACCAGAAGGGATAAGTCTCACTGGGAATACGTCTCCGTCGCACAAAGGAAGATAGGAAAGTCCAGTGTTTCAAGTTTGGGGTCTAGTAGCGGTTCAGGTTCTAATCGTAGTCCTCGTGGAAGAGGTAGGACGCCTGGTAGCAGTAAGGGTAAGGGCAGAGGACGTATCAATAGTAGGTCCAGTTTATTATCCGTTATAAATCCGGATTCACCATCAGTGCCATTCCCTTTCAATAATGCATTTCCCGGATTTATGTATGAATTTATACAAAACTGGAAGAATGTGGTTGGAGATGGTAATTGTGGATTTAGGGTTGTATCAATTTTTTTTTCGGGGATGAAAATCATTGGGTTGAAATTCGTAGAAGAATAAGCTATGATTTACGGTACCGTATGAACGTATATGAGCAATTGTTCGGCTCAGTTGAACGTGTGACAGAGTTGATAAAGAAGACAAATTGGGAAGAGGGTTCGGCGCCACCTGAATATTGGATGGATACACCTGATCACCTTTATGTCATTGCTAACACATTCAATCTATGCGTTGTATTTCTTGCACGGTCAGAGTCAACCACTGTCTTGCCTCTTGTTTCTAATATGGATCGGTCTGCTGGAACGATATTCATCGGACTCATAGAGGAATTGCAGTATTTTATACATGTATTTATTATTGATAACTTTTTATTATTATTACTATTAATTGAATTATTGCAGACTGATATTTTATTAAGTGTATATATTAATATAATTTTTTTCTAGTTATAGTTGGTAGATGGATGTCCTTTGCCCCCATTACAGGTGCAATAGGAATATCATCGAGATATGCGAGTTAGTGGATGGGCGGCCCCATATCGTAATCGGATGACAGATTGGGTTACGAGATACCGTGAAATGTATCCGTCGCAGAGATATTTTTATGTAATAATGTTACAATTTGTAATTTATAATGTATTATTTTTTAAAGTGTTAATAATATTTTGTACTATTTGTCGTTCGTAGTTTTTTTATTTACATTTTTCGTGTAATTAAATTAATATGCTATAATAAACCAGAACATGAGGGAATAAATATAATGAATATCACAAAAACTCAGTAATACGTAACGAACAGGAATAAAAAAAAGAAATACACAATATCCGAATACATAACGATTTACTAAAGAGTTATGTAATGCTTGCTTAGTAAATCTCGAACAGTGCGTCTAAACTCATCACCATCAATATCCTGTCTATGACACTCACGTGCAATCAAATCTAAGAGATCTTTGGTGGCATGGCGGGAGCTACCGGAACATTATAGCCACTGAGAATATTCCCGGGATTCTGAACACTCGGGTGAGTGCGAGGGATGTACCAACCCATGTAATCATCAGTGCAGGAACTTGCTGGAATGGCCGGAACACTAGTCCATGACTCTGTCAGTAAGTGCGAAGGTGCTTCGAGCCACAGTGCATCAACAAAAGTGTTCCTTAAGACGTATATCCTGTTGTTTGGCAGGCGGCGTGCCTCCTGAGGCTGGATAGGGTGGGTGGGAATACACTGCCTAAAACCGAATTGTCTCAAAATCCAGTCAGGCATGTAAGACTCCACGCAGTCAAAATATGCAATGAACTCGTCCTATGTGGAAACCTAACAATCACGAATATCTTGAGTCCTGTACGGTATCCACCGAACCTCATCAGCTGTTATCATATCCAGTCTCAAGCGAATATCTAGCAGTTTATTCTCATTCTTATAACCGATTGTTAGAAACATGTGGATGTAGGGCTTGCATCCTTCGGAAGAATGTCTAAACGGGGGTGCAAACACGGGAAAATACAAATATATCCATGCCTAAAATATAAATTCAATGAAAGTATATAAAAAGAAATATAAAAGAAATACAAATAAACCCAAAACCCTTAAAATATAAAAATAACATAATTAACGTTACTTTTAAAACACATACCTCTAATAGTGACCAGCACCCTGCAAGCTCCTTCGCATCAATTCTAGAAGCCTGACTCAGATTCCGGTACAGATACGCAAGACAGACAGCACCCATGCAAACCTCCCAACAAAACTCACATCCCGCAAAAGTGGCCATAGTCTCGCAGTTACAATGTTGCCACTCTTATCACTGAAGAGTGAGCTGCCCAAAATGTACTATAGATAGAATGCAGCTCTGACCTAATGTGACTGTGAAGTCTGTCTACTAGTAGCAACAACGTGAAGCTTCACTGCATTAAAATCCTAAAACCCCCAATGAGAGCTAAATCCAGATCATCCTGAACAACTCGTATCAACTGCTCCCTGGATAATCTGTGACCCACTACCGCACTATAAGTAGGCACCCCAAGAATAAGCTCCATATCGTGCAGACGGTCATCTCACCCCATGGCATGTGGAAGCTGTTCGTGTCGGGCTGCCACCTCTCAACAAATGCCGATAACAATGCAGCATTGGCGTGCTGAAACCTGCACGATCATAGGTGCGTCAGATCGGACCGGGAAGCCAAGGGCCGAGCCTGCGAATTGGTAAGGTCCCAACTATTGAAGCCATATAATGAGATCGAAACTTCAATAAACCACGATCTTGAAGATAAAACGAATAAATTTATACAGTTATATAATAATATATATATGTAATAATTATTTTTTCTATTTATTATAATAAATAATATTTGACAGATTAAAGAATAATAACAATAATAATAACATGTCACTTTAACATAAAAATAAATACCTGTCCACGCCATATTGGACCCGCCACAATCTACCGTATGATGGGATGAGCTCCGGGTCAACTGGACCTCCCTCTGTTGCGTCTGTCTGCTCTCAGTTTGAAGCCTTCACTTTCTTCCTCTTCTATGTCGGTGTCGGAACATCACGAGCCACCTCGGGTCTTTTGTTACGAGACCTTGCAATCTTACTCATCACCGATATAAAACTGCCGGTCAAATCCTTTCCTTTTTCGTGACGAGGATGTCTGTCCGATCCACTAGCTGGTACCACAGGTACAACATATACGGTCTGCTCCTCATCTCCATCATCATCACCCTCATCCTGATCATCATCACCACCATCACCATCATCATCACCTCTCTCATCCGCCTCTCCCTGAATATGTAGGGATCGGACTCTTTCTTGCTCCTCGCTAACAACCCTATCACCCTCAAAAACCCTATCTACAGGCCCCAGTACATAAGGATTAGAAGATGAAACACCATACTCAGCATGAGAATACACATGTGTGCTGCATGAAGAATCCTGAAGGGCGGCGCCAAGCATCTGATAAAAAAACTCAACCCATATTTGCCTCGGCTGACCCTTAAACTTCAATATAGGCTCCTGGGTGGCAGATCTATACGGTATGCGAGGTCGCACAACAATAGGAGCATGTAAGTATGGATCATATACTGCGTCTGTGGGGTGTAAAGGTGGATGTGCAGATCCATATGGCTCATACGGCACAAGTGTGTGAGACAAATGGGGTTGGAGGAGAGGTCGAGATCTAAAAAGTACGGCCGGTGGTTGGGTAGAATACCCGGCTTCACTTGTACCATGATGGAAACCAAGTGCAAGAGGGGTAGGAGTAACAGGGAGGTTAGAAATACTATGTCGTCCCCTCACACCTCTAGACAAAGCTGTGACAGTGCGCCCCTCAACTCTACTTGTTCTGTCCGTGACAGGACCAAGATCAGCATCTCCTCTACGGCCGCTAGGCCGAACCATCTATCAGTTATTCAAACTCGTTAATACTTGTTTATCATATATTTCAATATTTACTTTAACACACATTATTATTTTATCTTTATAATTATCGGAATCTATTATTTCATTTCTACTATTTCTTTCGTTCAATTATTATTCATCACTAATATTCTTCTTTAGTAATAGTTATTAATTTATAAATTATTCAATCTTAGAATTATATCCTAAAACTAAGGCCAAGAATAACAATGATTTCAAATTAAAATACAAATAGTTTAGCAATTACATATCACATTATTTTCTTATTAAACACATAATCATAAACAAACAATTTTAAACTAGATTTACTCTAAATAGACAAAATTAAATAACATTCTCAAAGATATTTATTATTACTTTATTGTTCACTTTATCAATTTTTATCCTATTTCATTTCCGTTATTTTATTCATTTCATAATGTTCACAAATCCATATTAACAATTAAAAATTATCACATGAAATATGTTAAACAACTAGTCACACTTATTCTACATATACAAAATTAATTAAATAATAAAATAATCATTTATGAACAAAAAATTTAAAAATTTAAATATTTAAAAAAAAATTAATATTTAAAAAAATTAAATATTTTTAAAAAAATTTTAAAAAAAATTTGGACACTTTCGCACTTTGCCAGCGAAAGTGCCGGAGTACTTCTATTCACTGACGCCAAAAGTACTCCGACACTTTCGCCGGTGACGGACGAAAGTGTACAATCGGCCAAAATTTTTTTTTAAATTCGATTTTTTTAAACAGATATTTCAACGATTTAAAACTGTAAAATTGTAAATAAATGAGAATAGATTGAAGAACTAACCTTTTTTTTTTTAATTTGGACGGTCGGATTTTCCAACATCTGAGATTGAAGTTTGTAGTACTAGAGAGTGTTTAGGTAAAGAGAGAGAAAGTGTTTAGCTGAAAATGAAAATTTTTTAATTTTTTCGAGTTATCCTTATAGTTTTCCGAATTGCCTTTATCGGTTCCCTATTATTATTAAATGTCGCAATTAATACCATACAGTATAAAAAAAAAATTTTACGTAAATTAAAAAATCTTTCAAATTCTTTCCTTTTATTATTATATCTATAAAATTTTAATTTAAAAGAGTAAACGATTTAAAATTTATTTTTAATAAATGTATTAATATTGTACTGTTTTTACTGGATATCGAATAAAAATACGAAAATTAATAGAATGTGAAAGTAAAAAATATAAAATAATAAATTTATGTCCCGCATTGACGCAGTTCAGTTGGTTTTGAGGCTACAGAGTTGGTACCAATGACCAAGGTTCAAATCCTGGCTACGGCAGTGTGGGAATTTCAACTTACCTAATGTAGGAGGTGGTTTGATAAGTTATCATGATTTACATCATCTATCTGAACGTCAGACAGTCTGGTCGACAGTGGTGGAACCACTTAGGGACTTGGATGGTTCGAGCCCACCCGAGCAAAAAAAACTTTAAGAATTTTAATATTTTTATATTTAAGTCTTTTCAATTTTGTTTTTTTTAATAGAGCCCCACAACTTTTGAATTGAGCTATTAATTTAAAAAAAATTTAATGTTAATTAGTCCTCTAAGTTTTCTTTCATGATTCCGCCATCACTAGTGGAGTCATGTATACTTGTGTGAATTTTCTTTTGCAGTTAGTAAATAACTAGTCAAGCCAGGGCCCACTGGTCGGGATTTTTATAACAAAATTTTAACCCAATATTTGCAAGTGCACAAGATCAATGTAATACGGAAGTATAAGGGCATCAAACCACAGAGAAAGGCTTAACTACTTAAATTATTATCTTCTTAAATTAATTTTATAAAAATAAGAATGAGATTTTATTATTATTCATAAATTAATTAAAACTAATGAGTAAAATAAATAAATTGAAACTAATAGGAGATTAACCAAAGAAGATGATTTAGAACCTTGAATCCACCACTAACCTATATAACAATGATTTAATTCTATTTAGGAGAAAAGATTAAACATTTATGTGGTGATCTATGCTATAAGCTTCGATTTACTAAAGAAATATATTGTGTTTAAATGCATGACATAATCCATCTAACCATTAGCATGACTTATTCATTCCTATGACATAAATTATCTAAAATTAGCATGAACTGTTCAATTTTAAAACCCACAATATACTTGCAAAAATTACATAGCTCTCATACTCAAGACTACAAGAATCAAGCATGGATAAAAATATCAATTAACCCAAATAATTATTCTACAAAAATAATCAGAAAGAATTAATTGCATCAAACCAAGAAATATCCCAAGATATGTAATCACATAAATAAAATAATAGATCTCCCAAAATAAAATAAATCAAAGTCACATGGCTAGGGTTTCATCAAGATTCTAAAAATAAATTTAGTTCATAGCTAAAGGGAAAGAAGGAACCAATTTCTGTTGTGCTGGAATTTTCTGCTGTTGTTTTTTTCTCTTGCTGCTGTATTTTTTTCTCCTGTTGCTCTTCTATTTATAGACAAAAGAGAAGCAAAATCCTAATCCTTAAAGGATTCAAATACTAAAGTTCTAATTCTTAAAGAATTCTGCTAAAGTTTTAATCCTAATCCTTAAAGGATTCAAATACTGCAGCTTCCCTTTACCAAATTTAATATGAAATCTTTATTTTCCATTCTTTTTTAGAAATCTGCACAAAGATAAATAAAATATAATAATTATAATAAATAAATAAAATATTTTCAAAAGTTAATAATTAAAACTTAAAGTGTTTATTTTATATTTAAAATCGACTCTATCATCCACATTGATCTTATCCCACGTGCATTCACATGACCAGCCACCCCCCACCCACGCCTTTTCTGCCAGGCCCCAATGGCATAAACACGTACCTTTTTTGTTTTTTTTTGGGGGGGGGGGGCTACGTGAATCCACATGCCATAACAAATGAAAAAGAAAAAACTTATTCTGTTGCAAAAATTATGGTAAATTTAAAATATACACTTTTGAAATTAAATATATATATATATATATAAAAGAAGAAAGAGAGGTGAGAGAATTAGGAAAGTGAGATGGTGAGTACTTTTTTTTATCAAAATAAAATGGTGAAAGAATTTGATAATCCAGCGGAAGAAAAAAAAAAAAACAAATAGAGAGAGAATTTGCAATTGGTATATATTTATGCCCTTCTACGATTTCCAATGTGATAATGATGATAGAGAAACAAGAAAAAAAGATGTTCAATTTTTTATCTACTTTAAAGAGGGGTATATTAGTAATTGTAAAAGGTAATTAATGGTTTCATCAAAAAATATTTGGATGAAATTGATCCACAAAAATCATTTTCCCTCTTTAAAAAATTTAATATTATAAAAATGATACAATATAATAATATTAAAATAATTTAAATAAATTTATATTATTAAAGAATAATAATTTAACCTATTTAATTTTAAATTAAGATATCTTAATTATTTTTAATACTTGCGTCATGTTTCAACGTAATATATAATATATGAAATCAGATGGAGTGAACTTGTGAATTTATTTACTTAGTTTTATAATAATTTTTTTTTATAATTATGAACTGTTTTTCATATCTTTTTATAATCACAAACTTTGATTCAATCTTTTCTAGTCATGAATTATTGTTTCTTTTCTCTTTATAACAATGAACTACTTTTGTTTCTCTTTTTATATACATGAACTAATTATTTTAAGTAAATTACTATATTTAAAAGGTAAAATATAGTTGATAGTATATAGAAAAATAAAAATAATTGATGATAAGAAAAATTAAAATAAAAATTTATCTGTATAAAGAGAAAATTAAATAACTAATTCATGATTAAAAAATTAAAATAATAATAATCAAGAGACAAATAAAAAAATAGTTTAAAGTTATAAATAATTAATATTTCTTTTTTATTTTATAAAAGTTTATATTAATAAAATAAAAAATTTCACTAAAAAAAGAATTATATTAAAAGATTATTTAAGATATACTTCTCGACCGTGAGCCCATTTCATCACCTAGTCTCTGCAGATGTGGTTGGGACATACATTGAATTTCTTTAAGGTTCGTGAAGTCTCAAGTTCCAATGGTGGAGAACATTGAGGATCTTGTCCTTTTCCTATCATAGATGAAAGTATAAAACAATAGATTCGTCATAAACTTGATTTATATTTTTATTAATGTTTGTTATAATTTATATAAGTTACGTTATTTTTTTTGTTTTTGTTTATGATTCAAAATATAATCAATAATAGGAAATAAAATAATTTAATACAGATAATAATATATATAAATAGCGACATGACCTAAGTTTCAATCTAAAAATAGTATTCTATGACATGGCTCATGATTTAAGTTTCAATCTAAAAATAGTATTCTATGACATGACTTAAGTATCAATTTAAAAATAGTATTCTATCTATTCGTTTTTCTTTTTATTTGTTACATTTTAATATTATATTCTTTACAAATATGTGAAATTTAAATATATTAAAAACTTACTATTTTAATATGCACTAAAAATACAAAAGGAATATAATTAAACTTAAAAATTTATCATTTAGTAAAGAGTGCTACTAATCAATTAAAATACTTCCTTGTCATGATATGATAAAGGATTCGAACTGAACAAAAAAAAGTTGTATTATTATTATAATTTGTATTGTATTTCTTCTTTTTTTTTACTTATTATATTCCGTCAATTAATATATCTTTTTTATTTATTATATTATTAGAAGCAATACATTTTAGTAAAGATTTTTCCTTATGCACTTTTAATTTTTTTGTGTCACTGTAAAATATAATGAATTCTTATTTCTAGTAATATTTTTTATAGTTTCTGAATATTTTTATTTCTCAATGACGATAAATTAAGAAAGTAAGAAAAATAATTTACTCTATAAACAATAATTTATATAAAAAAACATCTTGAATCTGTCAAATTTTCGCTATAAACGTCTTTCTTTTTTAGTTTGATTTTGAAATTTTTTTTATCAACTTTTAGAAAAATAGAATAATTTGTGAAAGAAATATGCGCCATAAAACTGATATTTGAAATGAATAACGATAAATGCTTTTATTATCTAAATTGAAAATTAAAAAAGTTTTTTTTTTGCGCATTATACACTTGTGACAGTAATGAACAAATTATACTTTACCAAAAAGCGAAATCTCTCGCCCACAAGGTCTTCACCAGACTCATCGACGCACAAATGGAAAATATAAATCATGGTGAAGGTCAGACACTAGTGCGCACAAGAAATTACCATCCATATTAGAGAGGTTGGAATTTTCACACTATCGCTGCCAGCATTTGAACTTTGGAACTTAGTAACAACTCTGCAGCCCAAAAACGACAGAGTTACGCACACGTGGCAATCTTGCTTCTATATAAACAAGTTAAAAAATGAGAATTCAAAAGATCTAGACCAGCCCCAAAAAAAATGGACATTGCCATTGTAGTTTCTCTTCTTCTTGCCTTCATTGGATGGGCTTCTACTTATGTTCTTACAAAGAACCTCCGGCGAGCAAACCGGCTTCCACCAGGGCCATTTCCTTTACCAATTATTGGCAACATTCATGAACTTGGCAAAAACCCGAATCAATCCTTAGCCAAACTTGCCAAAAAATATGGCCCTTTAATGTCTCTAAAATTAGGAAACAAAACTACTATTGTTGTTTCATCTCCTTCCATTGTCAAACAAGTGTTACAAAAAAATGACCAAATTTTATCAAGTAGAACAATTCTCAATGCAATTCAAGCACAAGATCATCATAAATATTCTATGGCGTGGTTACCGGTGTCAGCAGAATGGCATAAGCTTCGTAAGATAAGTAAGGAACAGATGTTTTCAGCAGCACAGCTTGACTCGAGACAAAATTTTCGTCAAGAAAAATTTAAAGAGTTACGCGAATATTTGCATCTTTACAGTTTTAATAGAGAATTTGTTAATATTGGTAAAGCTGCTTTTACAACTTCTTTGAATTTAATTTCAACTACCATGTTTTCAAAAGATTTTGCTACTTATGATTCAAATTCATCTCAAGAACTCAAAGAAATTGTTTGGGAAATTCTGGAGAATATTGGTACTCCCAATATAACAGATTATTTTCCTGTTCTTAAGTTCTTAGATCCACAAGGAATTTTTCACCAAACAAATTTCTTATTTGAGAAAATACTTGATATATTTGATGGTTTTATTAATGAGAGGCTACAAATTAAAGATTCAAAGAAAAATGATTTTCTTCAAGCTCTTCTTGATCATAGTGCCAAGAATGAATCAGATCTCAGCCGCAATCACATCAAGCATATGCTTTTGGTTAGTTTTCTCTTCTCATTTTCCTATACTTCATTGCATTTGCACCTAATAAAAATTTAATTAAGTTATTATGTATTTTATATAATTTTTTTCAATAATAATTTTCTCATATTATTATATTTAATTTATTTTAAATAATTTATATTTTTCTCTTTAATATTTAAGAGAAATTAGTTATACTTATCCATAAATAATTTTCAATTGGTTTATTCTGCACATAAACTTTAATTTGTGCTGGTTCTATCCATAAAATTTTTTTATTCTACTCATTTTGACAAATAAAGAATTTATTATCGGAATCTGACAAATTTTATCATGTCTTTGGACTACTTATCTACCTTCAAATTTTATCTTCGAACATTGTCTTTGCACTATAAGTAGTAGATAGACAATGTCACATGATGAAATTTATCGGATTTTGGTAATAGTTCCTTAATTTGTGAAAATGAGTAGAATAAAAAATCTTCATGAGTAGAACCCGCTCAAATTAAAGTTTATAAGTAAAATAAGAAAAGCAAAAATTATTTATGAGTAATTATAGCTAATTGTTCATATTTAAAATATTATTTCCTATTTACTTATTTGCCTCTTTAATATTATTAATTAGAGGGCATATTGAAAACTAAAAAAATTAAAAAATTAAAAGTATAAAACAACATGATCCCTTATAACACTTTTATAATAGTAGCATATATATATGTTTGTATGTTTGGATTTTATCGTATTAATATGTGTTTAAATATAAAATTCTCTATTCTTTATCAGGATTTTTTTGTGGCGGGGACAGACACAACTTCAGCCACGGTAGAATGGGCTATGGCAGAATTATTACGAAACCCTAAAAAGATGGAAATAGCAAGAGCCGAACTTCATCAAGTCATCGGGAAGAAAGAAATAGTTAATGAATCAGATATATCAAGACTTCCTTATTTGCAAGCAATAGTTAAAGAAACTTTTCGTCTTCACCCGGCTGCTCCTTTATTACTTCCACACAAAGCTAATGCCGATGTAGAAATTAGTGGTTACATAGTGCCAGAAAATGCACATATTCTTGTAAATGCATGGGCTTCAGGTAGAGATTCAGAGACGTGGTTAGATCCTGAAACATTTTCTCCTGAACGATTCTTTAATAGTGAAATTGACGCCAAAGGACAACATTTCGAACTTATTCCATTTGGGGCTGGAAGGAGAATATGTCCAGGAATGCCTCTAGGTTATCGTATGGTGCGTCAAATGTTGGCGAGTTTTATTCATAAATTTGATTGGAAGCTTAAAGATGGAATGAGACCGGAAGATATTGATATGGAAGAAAATTTTGGACTTTCTATCCAGAAGGCAGTACCTCTTATTGCCACTCCTGTCAAAGTCTGATTCTATAATTGTAATTTTTTCCCTATATCTATAATCTGTGTACCCTCAATGTAATCAGATGTCTTGCTACATACAATTGGAAGGGGAAGGTTGATCAGAAGACCGGTTGGCGTGAAGGCTCATGCAATCTGCCTTTCTTCTGATGGAATTATAATAGCTTGGAACCAATCTCTTAATATTCTAAGCACATATACTCTGAATGGAGCTTTAATTGCCAAATCAGAACTTCCTCTCTCCTCAAGCTTAAGTTGCATGGAGGTTTCTGTTGATGGGCGTTGTGCTTTGGTTGGATTAAGTCCATCTCAGGACAATGATAACATAATTGAAAGCAGCAGAAATTTGAACATAAATCAAGCAACTGCTGAAAAGTTTGATGGCGAATAAATGAAGGCGAGAGATTGACTATTTCAGTGCCTTCATTTTGCTTCTTTGATATGTATTCTTTAAAGGTAAATTCTCTGTCTTCATAGATGTTGTGTGTTGAAATTCTATGTTCATAGTTATACTCTTTAAAGGTAAATATTATCTTTGTGGATGGTACATGCAAAATGGATAGAATTTTTTTTACTGTCTTCATTTTTCTTCTTTTATTTGCATTCTTGAAGTGAAAGTTTAAATAGGCTATTCCCACATGTGGGGTGTTGCCTTGGCAGTGAGGTAAAAATTGATGTCAACATGCAAATTATATTTGTTAGAGAATTTTATGCTCATCCTTATTATGATTGGACTTGCATGTTATAATCTTTTTTATGATAAAATCCAATTTCTTTTATCATTCTTTACCCAATACGTACTAATAACTTCATGTTCATGTCATCTTCTCTTAAGGTTCTTCACACTATGAAACTGGACGAAGGGCAAGATATTACAGCTCTGGCTTTGAACAAAGATAATACAAATCTTATTGTGTCAACAGCTGATAATTTTCACTGATCCTACTGTAAGTTATAGCCATTTTCTCCCAAGTTCTTAATGATTCTTCCACTGACACCTCACCATCTTTATTCTTGTTGATCTATATAGTTGAGCTTTAAGGTGGTAGATCACATGCTAAAGCTAGGATGGGAAGGTGAGGGGCTGAGCCCTCTCATAAAATGAAAGCTTCAAGGTTCTTGTCATTGATTTACCAGATATCGGATCCATTTCTGTGCATATGCAACTTATATGAGCAACAGGGACAAGTTGGCCTTGCAACAGCGCGATCACCCTGCTCGTTGGCATTGGTTTGTCTCTGTGAGTGTAACATATACGTCTTTTACCCCGATTTTTTTATATAATACCGGAGTTGGGACAAGGGCTTTTTCGATCAGTTTTTGAGTTTTGGGAACATTGAGGTTTGATGGAATGGCCCTTAGAGTTGTTGTATATTCATCCCTTTTTTCTGGTATTTAAGTAAATGACTATGAGAAGCAGTTAGTGGTGTGATTTTAGTGTTGAATATATATATATATATATATATATATGAACTACATAATTCTGAAGCCTCTAGAGATTTACATCGAAGCTCGAACTCATTTCGCTTCAACGCACATCGCCAATCAAAGAAGAAGACATGCCAAAACGGGACGGGAAAAAATAAGGGAAAGGGAGGACTAGCACCAGCACCTTCTTCGGCATCAAGTTCGCCACCACCACGCCACGCGCACGCAAAAAACCGTGGCCTCTCATGTAATACTTCCTAGTATGTGATCTTGTGTGGAATTTCTTTTTTCTAGCTCATTTGGTTGGGATGGTGGCATTCTGTAAATTCCATTAATTGTAAGGTGGTTTTTGTAATGTTGTTGAATAGAGTTTGATTTTAAAATTTTTTTTTTCATGTTTCATAGTAATTAAATTGTTTGTAAGGTAATTTATTCTAATGTTGATAGTAGTCATGTGCTTAATGCCTTTTTAGGCTTTTATTTATGGGTATGACTTAACAAATTAGGCTTGCTGGATAGTTTATAATATCTTTTATAATATTTTTAATGTATTATTTTATTAGTAAGACTTTTTTTATAATTTGATGACAAAGTATTTTTCCTCAATCAGGTGTTTTTCAAGTTCCAATCAATTTGGAAGAGGTTTCATGTTGACTTTTCGATTTTGTACTGCAGTTCGTAATTCGATAGTATTTTTTTAAGTAAATTTTAATAAATAAAAGACGAGTTTTAAATTTTGAGTGATAATTTTTTTAAGTGAAAAATATTATAAAAAAGTTACAAATTATACCTTTATTTTGAAAAATAAGTTTTTTTGACTTTACACAAAATTTAGTGATATTAAATACAAGACGGGTTTTAAAACAAAATAATTTTTATTCTTCTTAATAAATAAAGCGAAATACATAAAAGTTATGAAATAAATAATGAAAAAATAGATAAATGTGCACAAAACATAATAAATATTCATTTAAATATAAATTTACTTATATTTCTAACCATTTTCAATTACCTTGAAATCAGGACGGAATCAAGGGCGGCTCGGGTAGGCTCGCGCCCTCCTAGAAAATTTTAAAAATTTTAGAATTTTTAGATAATTTACTTTCAAGCCTCCCCAGTTTTTATGTTTTTTTAAATATAGCCCAAAAACTTGCTATATTATTTGTAAATTTAGAATTGTTTAAATAGTTTTGTATTTGAAATGCATCCATAAAATACACCAAATTCTAACAAAATTTTTATTATTTTTCAGCATCACAATTTTTTTTCCTGATTCCGTCCTTGCTTGTTTGTTAAAAAAATTTTAGAAGTTATCAAGTTTTGGTTGCGTAAAAAAACTAATATTTAATTTATGGTTGTGAACAACATTGATTTGAATACCTTGGTTATGATCCATTCATTCAGGAGAAAGCTGAGCCACCAGCTCCATCGATTTCAATGCCGTGGTTATGATCCATTTATTGAGTTGCAACCTCCCTAAGCCGACACGCACCTACTCAAATAAATACTTTTCATTTTTTATTAAATTTCGCATTTTAATATTATACCGTATAAAAAAATATTAAATTTTAAATTAGAAAAATAAATAATATTAAAATTTACTAATGTTATATTATTTTTATTGAATAACGAATAAAAAATATAAAAATTAATAAAATATGACCATTAAAAGATTTAAAATAATAAATTTATGTTCCGTATTCAACTAAATAACATCTAATGCAAATAATAATAATAAGAATAATAAATCCAATACAAATTGAGATATTAAAAGGTTGTATACGGTACGAGTGTGAATTTCCTTTTACAGAAGGAAATAACTGGTCAAGCCAGGGCCCACATGGATATTATCCCACGTGCATTCACATCACCATTCACCCCGCACCCACCCCCCAAAGACCAAAACCCTTATCAGATTATTTACATTTTATCTTGGTTTTAGAAAATAAAAAATTAAAACTTTAATAAAAGAGATCAATTATTTGACAAAAAATATAAAAATTTAAATAATAAATATTTTGTTGAAAAATTAAATTCAATCTAAATCCACCCAAAATCTTTTTATGGGTAAAAAGTTTCAGCAGCACTCAAGTCAAGATCATCTAGTACATTATTTAGTACATTATGTAATACACTTTATTTATAATAATAACTTTTCTTTTAGAATTTAAAGTTTATGTTTTTATTTATATATTAGCTATTTATAATTATAACATTAAAATACTTTTACTTTTCTCTTTATAGACATAAACATTTATTTTAACTTTTTACACTCATAAATTATTTTTTGTTTCTATTTATAATTACAAACTTTGTTTTTATTTTTTCTAGTCATTAATTTTATAACAATGAACTATTTTTATTTTTCTCTTTATACCAATGAACTATTTTTAGTAAATTACTATATTTGAAAAGTAAAAAATAGTTGATAACTATACAAAGAAAAAAATAAAACAATTGATGATTAGAAAAACGATAAAATTATGAGTATAAAAAAAAATAGCTAGTTTATGACTAGAAAAATTAAAAATTTATAATAATAAAAAGATAAATAAAAATAGTTTAAAGTTAAAAATAACTAATATTCTTTTTATTTTTATAAAATTTATATTAATAAAACAAAAAAGTTTTATTAAAAATAATTATATATTAGAAGATTAATCAAGAAAGTACTAAGGATGTCGACCGTGAGCCCATTTCATCAGCGATGTTTTGGGAAAATTCTTGCAGAGGGAAAGGGTGGGGACATGCAATGAATTTCTTCAAGCTTCGTGACGTCTCAATGGTGGAGAAGATCGAGACTATAAAAATGGAGATAATTGAGACTATAATTGAGACTATTATAGATGAGACTTAAAAAAAATGGAGGAGAAAATTTTTGTTATCACATATTTTTTATGTATATTAATATTATTTTTTTAATTTTTATTTTTATAATTAAAAATATAATCAAAATTTATTTAATACAGATCACATAATATATAAATAGAAAGATGGCTTAAGTTTTAAAGTAAAATAATATTCTATTTATTCGTTTTGTTTATCACATTTTAATATTATATTCTTTAAAAATATATAAATTTTAAATAAATTAAAAAATTACTATTTAATATGCAGCTAAAAATACAAGGGTAATGTGCATTAAAAACAGAATTTATCTTTTAGTAAAGAGTATTACTAATTAATTAAACTACCTCCTTTTCATGATATTATAAAGAATTTGAACTGAACAAAAATAAAATTATATATTATTATAATTTGTATTGTATTTCTTCTTTTTCTTTTTTACTTATTATATTCCGTCAATTAATATATCTTTTTTACTTATTATATTATTATACAATTTTAGTAAAGATTTCTCCTTATACACTTTTAATTTTTTGTGTCATTGCAAAGTGTAATACAATTAATTCTTATTTATAATAATATTTTTCAACGTTTCTGGATATTTTTTTAATGACAATAAATTAAGAAATTAATTCATATAACAATAATTTATATAAAAAATATATTTATAATTTCATATTTTCTTAAACAATAAAATATTTAAAAAACTAATTATTCCCCATTTCACATTTCTGGATCCCACCTTCACATTAAGATCTTCTTCCTCCCTTGTCCCAACCCCGCGGCCACCACCCCACCCCAATCCAATCCTCCCACCTAACAGCAGCCGTCCAAACTCAAAAGCAACCAGCTATAGACAAGAAGCTGGCAGGCGGTAGCTGCAAAACTTGCCCATTTCTTCCCATACCCATCGCTAGCCAGAAATTTCTTGAATCTTTCAAATTTTAGTAATAAACGTCTTTCTTCCCCCGTTTCATTTCACATCTGATTCTCTTATAGAGTTTGATTTCGAAATTGTTTTTAATCAAATTTTTAAAAAATAAAATAATTGAAAAAACAATAAACGTTATAAAATTGATATTTGAAATTACTTCAAGATTGAGATAGTTATTGTTTAAATTTAAAATTTGAAAAGCTTTTTTGCACCTGATATATTATGATAGCAAGAAGCAAAATATCTTTTTTATTATTTTCCTATTATACCCTTCAATTTATACAAAACAATGCCTCAACTTTGAGGTAAAGTAGATGCGGTCTAAGGTACCTTGCGAAATCCCTTTTCCACAAGTTCTCCACTAAACTGCCCGACATCTAGGTGGATAATTTAAATCATGATAATTCAATGACTCTGCAGATTGGAGGTCAAGCACTGCAATCTTAGAACAAATTGAGTTTCGTCAATGTGGGCAAGTAGATGCTGTCCAATCTTGAACCTATATAAACAAGTTAGAAACTAAGAATTCAAAATATCAAATTAGACCAACCTCCCAAAAAAATGGACATTGCCATTGTAGTTTCTCTTCTTCTTGCCTTCATTGGATGGGCTGCTACTTATGTTCTTACAAAGAACCTCCAGCGAGCAAACCGGCGGCTTCCACCAGGGCCATTTCCTTTACCAATTATTGGCAACATTCATAAACTTGGCAAGAACCCAAATCAATCCTTAGCCAAACTTGCCAAAAAATATGGCCCTTTAATGTCTCTAAAATTAGGAAACAAAACTACCATTGTTGTTTCATCTCCTTCCGTTGCCAAACAAGTGTTACAAAAAAATGACCAAACTTTATCAAGTAGAACAATCCTCAATGCAATTCAAGCACAAGATCATCATAAATATTCCATGGCGTGGTTACCCGCGTCAGCTGAATGGCGTAAGCTTCGCAAGATAAGCAAGGAACAGATGTTTTCAGCAGTACAACTTGATTTGAGTCAAAATCTTCGTCAAGAAAAACTTAAAGGGTTACGTGAATATTTGCATCTTTGTAGTTTTAACAGAGAATTTGTTAATATTGGTAAAGCTGCTTTTACAACTTCTTTGAATTTAGTTTCAACTACCATGTTTTCAAAAGATTTTGCTACTTATGATTCAAATTCATCTCAAGAACTCAAAGAAATTGTTTGGGGAATTATGGAGAAAATTGGTACTCCCAATATTACAGATTATTTTCCTGTTCTTAAGTTCTTAGATCCACAAGGACTTTTTCACCAAACAAATTTCTTATTTGAGAAAATATTTGATATATTTGATGGTTTTATTAACGAGAGGCTACAAATTAAAGATTCAAAGAAAAATGATTTTCTTCAAGCTCTTCTTGATCATAGTGCCAAGAATGAATCAGATCTCAGCCGCAATCACATCAAGCATATGCTTTTGGTTAGTTTTCTCTTCTCATTTTTCTATACTTATTTTATTTACACGTAATAAAATTTTAATTAAATTAAATTTATCACCTATTTTTATATAATTTTTTTTCAATAATATATTTTTAACAATTTTATATTTAGTTCTAAAAAATTTACATTTTTCTTTTTAATATTTAAAGAGAAATTAGCTATAATTATCTATAAATAACTTTTGCTTTTTCTATTTTACCTATAAACTTTAATTTGAACTGGTTTTACCCATAAAATTTCTTTTATTCTACTTATTTTGACAAATTAAGAATTTATTATCGGAATCTGACAAATTTCATCATGTCTTTGGATTACTTATCCACCGTCAAATTTCATCTTTGAACATTGTCTTTGCACTATAAGTATTAGGAAGACAATGTCACATGATGAAAATATAAGTATTAGGAAGACAATGTCACATGATGAAATTCGCCGGATTCTGATAACAAATCCTTAATTTGTGAAAATGAGTAGAATAAAAAATTTTCATGAGTAGAACCAGCTCAAAGTTTATAAGTCGAATAAGAAAAGTAAAAATTATTTATGAGTAATTATAGCTAATTGCTCATATTTAAAATATTATTTCCTATTAACTCATTTGCCTCTTTGATATTATTAATTAGAGGGCATATTGAAAACTAAAAAAATTAAGAAACCAAAAGTGTAAATCAACATGATCCCTTATAACACTTTTATAATAGTAGCATGTATATATATATATATATGTTTGTGTGTTTGGATTTTATCATATTAATGTGTTTAAATGTAAAATTTTTATTCCGTATCAGGATTTTTTTGTGGCAGGGACAGACACAACTTCAGCCACAGTAGAATGGGCTATGGCAGAATTATTACGACACCCTAAAGAGATGAAAATGGCAAGAGCCGAACTTCATCAAGTCATCGGGGAGAAGGAAATAGTTAATGAATCAGATATATCAAGGCTTCCTTATTTACAAGCAATAGTTAAAGAAACTTTTCGTCTTCACCCGGCTGCTCCTTTATTAGTTCCACACAAAGCTGATGCCGATGTAGAAATTAATGGTTATATAGTGCCAGAAAACGCACATATTCTTGTAAATGCATGGGCTTCAGGTAGAGATTCAGAGACGTGGCTAGATCCTGAGACATTTTCTCCTGAACGATTCTTTAATAGTGAAATTGACGCCAAAGGGCAACATTTCGAGCTTATTCCATTTGGGGCTGGAAGGAGAATGTGTCCAGGAATGCCTCTGGCTTATCGTATGGTGCATCTAATGTTGGCGAGTTTTATTCATAAATTTGATTGGAAGCTTAAAGATGGAATGAGACAGGAAGATATTGATATGGAAGAAAATTTTGGACTTTCTGTCCAGAAGGCAGTACCTCTTATTGCCACTCCTGTCAAATTCTGATTCTATAGTTGTACTTTTTTCCCTATTTCTATGTACCCAACATAATCTATATGTTATATATGTTATAAGTGATAAGGTGGTAGCTTAATTGGTTAGAAACACTCCTTACTCTCCTTTCTTCTCACCTCCTCTCCATTCCTCAATCCAAACATGACCCAAAGTTGAGAAGTTTGTTCTTTCACACATATGTGGAGCTTGTGAAATGCATCTCAATTTCTCATGTTCAGGCGTTGAAGTAAAAATGGTAGACATTAATTGAAACCATGGATGAAAGATCACAATGATATTGCAAAGAGATATGGTGACTTCTAATCAAATGGCCTACTTTTGGGAGAACCACTCCTTTTTAATCCCTATTCAGATCCTCTTCCAACCACTGCATGAACATATATCTGTCCAAGCAACTCCAGAATAACCAGCTATAGCTTGTGGCTACTAATTGTCATTCCTGCATTTTCACATACAGAAGGTTTTGAATGGGATGTTGTGGTAAATTTGGATCTTAGATATCTTTTTTTTTTTTTTTTTGAAAGGATCTTAGATATCTAGATCTACCAAAAATACTTGTATTATTGGAAGAAAAATGTTAGGAGAATTTTTTTTGAAGTATTAAGCCAGAATAGACGCTAGCCTCTTGGGTCTGATATTGACCTGGTTGTAATCAAATGTGGTGAAAATTTTACTGAAGAGAAATCTGAATTTTGTTACTCATCTTCCTTAATTGGCATTCTTGAAAGCGATGTGATGGTTAATTTGGACCATACATCTATCTCTGCATTATGGAAGAAAATTCTTGGAGCTAATTTCTTGAATTGTTAAGCCAGGTAGGCCTTAGCCTCTTAGGCATGATGATGACCTTGTTAGTAGTTTAAATGAAATGAAAATCTGACTCGAGAAATCTGAAGCGTCACTCCTCTTCCTTAACTGACATAGGCAGGCAGCCTATAAGAGTACATGTATTTCAAATAAAGTGGATCAGAATGTAGAAAGTCGGGCAGTCTTCCTTCGTGACAAACTCCTCAAATTCTCCTTTTGATTCTCAATAAAATTGTTCTTCAATTGTCTCTTTTAAGAGGAAGAACAGTAATGGATGTTGATATTCTTTTTTCTCTTGTTCTTGCGTTTTTTGGATGGGCAGCCATTTATTTCCTCACTTCAAGATTGAGCTTCGGGAAAAGAGCCAGACTTCCCCCAGGGCCTTATCCCTTTCCAGTCATCGGTAACATCCTTCAACTTGGCCAAAACCCTAATCAGTCTCTCACCAAACTTGCCAAAACTTATGGCCCTCTGATGTCCCTTAAGCTTGGGAGCAACACAACTGTGGTTGTTTCATCTCCTGCAGTCGCGAGAGAAGTACTACAGAAAAATGACCAGGTTTTCTCAAGCCGAATAATCCCCCATGCAGCTGAAGCACATGCTCACCACAAGTACTCTATGGTCTGGTTGCAAGTTTCAGGCCCCTGGCGTAATCTCCGTAAGATAAGCAAAGAACACATGTTTGCAGCACAAAGGCTTGATGCTAGCGAACGTCTTCGCCAAGAAAAGCTTCAAGAATTGCATGACTATTTGGTTCGTTGCAGCACTAGCAACCAAGCTGTCAATTTTGGTCAAACCGCCTTTACGACATCTCTGAATTTTATATCGTCCACTTTCTTTTCAGTTGATTTTGCTGCTTATGGGTCGGATTCATCTCAAGAATTCAAGGACATTGTATGGCGTATCCTGAAAAGTTATTCCACCCCCAATGTTGCAGACTATTTTCCGGTCCTCAAGTTCATGGATCCACAAGGCATTTTGCAGAAGAACACATTCTTATTTAGCAAAATGTTTGATATATTTGACAATATTATTAATGAGCGACTGCTGATGAGAGGTTCATTGGACACTTCAAAGAAAAATGATTTACTAGAAGCTCTTCTCAATCACAGTGCCAATAATGAGTCTGAGTTCAGCCTCAATGAGCTCAAGCACATGCTTTTGGTAAGTTTTTTATTTTATTTTTTAGTCTCTTCTGTAATTGCATGCCCCCTACGGCAATTCTTGTTTAGTTTGTTTAGCGATAACAAGTTTACTGTTCATCGTCTCCTTTCTTCACTGCTCTTCATACAAACTTGCTGTCTAAATTTTATCTCAACGCTGCTGCAAACTGATTGGTATAAACTCCGTTCTATATCAGGATTTATTTCTAGGAGGGACTGAAACAACATCGACCACGCTGGAATGGGCTATGGCAGAGTTATTACGCAACCCTGAAAAATTGGAAAGAGTTAGAGCTGAACTCCATCAAGTCATCGGGGAGAAGGAAATCATTCATGAATCAGATATCTCGAGGCTTCCCTACTTGCAAGCAGTAGTTAAGGAAACCTTTCGCCTTCACCCAATTGTTCCTCTGTTAATTCCGCACAAAGCTGAGGCGGATGTAGAAATCAATGGCTACACTGTGCCCAAAAATTCCCAGATACTTATAAATGTGTGGGCTTCTGGTAGAGATTCGGGGACATGGTTAGATCCTGAAACATTTTCCCCTGAACGATTCTTGCATAGTGAAATTGACATGAAAGGGCGGCATTTTGAGCTCATTCCATTTGGGGCAGGTAGGAGAATATGTCCGGGGTTACCTCTGGCTTATCGGACGCTTCATACAATGTTGGCAACTTGTATTCATAACTTTGATTGGAAGCTTAAAGATGGAATGAAACCAGAAGACATTGACATGGAAGAAAAATATGGCCTGACTGTCCAGTTGGCGGTGCCTTTAAATGTCATTCCTGTTAAACTCTGATTACCTCCATGTTTGTGTATTTTACGGCTCTCCTTATCTTTTAGTTACGTTTCATATTGAATTTGTTAGAATATTCAATAATAAAGTTATAGGAATTAAGACAAAAGGTGTGTGGTCCAATGGTTTGATCTCATCACTTAGAACCCTTAACATGGTATACTAAGTGAGAGGTTCGAAACTCAAATCACTTATGAAGTTGTTTGATATCGCATGTTAGCTTAGCATTTCTGTTTGCGTCAAAAGTTTCAGGGATTAATGTTGGTATAGAAAAATATATTTGCTTAAAGTTCGGTTTGTCCCTCTCTTGTACGGCTATCATGTAATTTTGTTGAAGTAATATATAGATCAGTTTGGAATGTAACGGTGGAATGGAATGTTTTTTTATTCAAAATGGGTGCGAATCATCTTTTTATTTGGTTGTTTGAATTCCATTGTTTGAATGAAGAAAATAGAATGAAATGATAATTCTTTTTTTTTATATGGTAAACTATTATTCAATGTTGGAATGGAATAAAATTTTACAATAAAATAAAATGTCTTGATATTATAATTGTTTAATATTTAAAAATTAATATTTAGAAATATTTAATAAAATATAAATAAAGAAATAATAAAATATAAAAAAATACATTGTGTATACTATTATAAGTTGAACTTATTTTTTAATTAAAATTCACATATATCGTAATTTTTTTAATAGATGAAATTATAATTAAACTGTAATATTTTTCATATATATGATTAAAGTATAATAGATATAAAATATATTTTTTCTTTCTCACTTCTCCTAAAATAATATTACCAACTTCTTTTCGAATGAAATTATTAATATTTATTCATATAACATTACTCAAAATAAAAAACTTGGACGCTACCAAAACAATGCACACACACTCGTCAATTTGTGGGCTCCTTAAGGATTGCAGCTAACGTCTAAATCCTAGAATTTTTTGTCCAAGAACGATATCTACAAAGCAAAATTGACCTTAGATAGCAACAACTCGAGCTCATTGCCTTAGGCGCAGGGAGGGAGGAGGATGCGTCCTGTCCTGCCTCTGGTTTATGGTTACCGAACACTGCACCTGTCCTTAGGCCAATTTGATTCACAACTTTGATTGGAAGCTTAAAGGAATAATGCAATAAAACTATTCCAAAAATCCCCACACTCCTTTTTTGGTAATACACGTCGGGGCTATGAGTAATGAATAGAGAGCACCTGAAAGAATGTTCTTCTGGAGCAGGGTGGAACCGGCCACTATTTCCTATCAGCAAGGAAAATAGAATAAGTCAGTATCGGGCCAAAGTATGATAGTCGACTATTACATGTTATAGTAGGCTTATAAATTATTAAGTATCGCATTGTCATTAGTAGAAAAGCATAAATTAAGGGTTTAGGATATAAAATATTATATGGACGAAACAAAAAAAATGAAAAGAAGTATATTTTATACTTAGAAAACATTAATCAATATTAGACCATATTGTAACACAAGAAATCCTTACAAATCCATGGAAGATAATATGCAAATTCATGGGGGAAGGCTAGGAGGAGAGTGAGGTTTTTTTTTTTTTAATAGGGTGAGGTGTTCTTACTTAACATGGATCCCTTTAAGGGGGAAGAGGGGAAGTGGTCAATTTAGTAATTTTAATATTATGAGGGTAATTACATAATTTTTTTCTGGGAGAATGGAGGAATAAGAGAAAAGAAAGGGATCGGAGGTTCTTTAAAATTTTTATTTTTAGGAGGAAAGAGGATAGGAGTTATGGAGAGTCGATTTAACGATTTTATTATGGATACTTACATTTATTTTTTTGTAATAAATTTGTATAAAGTCTTTTTCTTTTTTTCCTAATTAGGAGGGGTAGGGGTAGGGGTAGGGGTAGGGTGGGGAAGAAGGGAGGAAAATGGTAGAGGAAGGGATGAAGAAGTTTAATATAGAGTAAACCTAATTGACATGTAAGTTTAAGTTTTACATGAATTTTTTTAGATTTTAATAGAACAATAATCAATATCTTATATTTTAAATTTTTTTATATATTTTTCTTTTTGCCAAAAGTGTTTTATATATAGTTAGGAATATTTGGAATTTTTTTTAGTTTTCTTGCTTTTAAAATTTCTATATCATTTTTTCAACAATATATTATATCTATATATATATATATTCTAATTAGTAATGATAATTAGTACTTTCTAATTTCTATACTTTTTATATCTATGAGTATAAAAAATTATTAAATCTTAATATATCATATATTATATTAGTATTATGGTTTATATTTTACAATAAATTATTTTTTGGAAAATTTAGTTAATAAAAAAAATTGGATCAAGTCCAAACTCACCCGAACTCATTTGGGTCGAGTTCAAGCTCATTCATTCTAAGCTTAGCCCATCTATACTATTAGGTCCTTCAAAATTCTTTTAATGATCTAAAAAGTAGAGATCTAATTTAATTCATTAGATTCTAATGACCAAAAGATAAGTTCTATAGGTGGAATTCTAAATATACCATTTGACTTGTATGATTATTAATGAATTAACGTTTAAATATAACAAAAGGGTTTATTTTTTATATGTTTTTTCAGTTCGAGTACGAAATCTAAAATTCATCGGTTTGAAATTCAGAATCTAAAATTGAAATTTGAAATGATTCAGATTCGGGGACTTTTTACTCTATATTATAGGGTCCAAATTGAAATTAATCATTTTTCTTTGGCATTGCTACTAATAAGTTAAAGATGACCTCGTATTTACAAAACCCTTAAATTATTATAAGTAACATCCTCTAATTGAGTGTCGAGATCCTCTAATTGAGTGTCGAACTGCTAACAAGTCAAAGATACCCGAAAGTCACCATGTGGGACATCCCCATAAATAACACGTCATCCTCTCTTATAAACGTCCAAAATTCCACACAGAAAGCAAAGCAGAACAGAACTGAACTGTCATTCCATGATGAGAGCACCTTCCTAGTCTCTGTTTTTTACTACTTTTCTCCCTAAATTCAAACAAACATTAATTGATATCATTAGTAAATACTGAATTGAATCTCCACTTGGATCAGTGAATCGAAAATCTGAAGAAAAAAAATTCACAATCATATTGTTAGATCTTGATGTTGAGCTTTAATCATATTGCGCCAAAGATCATGGTAGTAAATCTGCTGGCTCTGGCTCTGTTGATCAATGTGGCAACTGCATATACTAATCACACAGTTGGAGATTCAGCCGGTTGGTTTTTCAATTCCACCGCTAATCGGACTTCAGCTGATTACTCTGCTTGGGCTGCTAAAAACACTTTCAGTCTTGGAGATTATTTGAGTAAGTAGTTGCCTATACTGTTCTTCTATTTATTTTTTGTCTTGTTTTGATCTTTCTGATTTTGCTGTTGGGAAAAATGTATAGTTAGTTAATAATTGGATCCTATTAGTGTTTATATTTTGCTTTTTTGAATTTGGAGATGGATGATTTGGAGAGGAAAGTGAATACTTAGTAGAAATTAAACAAAATGTTCAGTAGACATTTCTACGAATACTTGGTGTTCATTGTAATATAGTCTCTAGATATCGATCTGAAAATTGATTTGCCTTTTAGTGATCCCCTCCCAAGTATGAAACAAGGCGTAATGTGAATCTTTTTCGTTTGCCACTTCAATTTACTGATGTTGCAGCTTCAGTTTAGTTCTTTCTGCATAAGAATATAATATTATTCACTAAAGATTACCTTCTGAGCCGAGAAGAAACCGAAAATATTTTGTGTTTGAATCAAGATGGAATGAAACAGTAAGAGAATTGGAAGATAAAACTGATGTGAATAGATTATGTAGCTGGCATTTGTCTGGCAAAGTCTATAAAATTCATGTTTATCTTTGTGGAGGTGCATATTGTATTTAAAATATTTAAAACACTTAAAGGTTGACATGAGTTTAAGCCATCCAACTTTCTGGCCATTTGTGAGATTGGATACCATATCAACTAGTTTTGGGACTCACATCTCCTCTCGCAAGCAAACTATTCAGCTTTTATGAAACTCAATTCAAACATTTCAAAACCAAAATTTATGTTGATGAAATTTAGTGAATGACATATTGGGTCCATCTCAAAGTGCTTATTCATGAATAACAAAAGGCGTACAGATGCTGTTACATATGTGGAATAAAGTAGTGGAAAGAGGAATAAGAATTTGAGCTGCAGCCTTATATCAATGTCTTCTTATGCAAATCTTGTAATGTGGTTTTTGAATCTATCAATGTGAAATTCCATATCCTACTTTCTTCACTTGTTTCTTTAAAGGATGAGAAGTTTGGTCAGAACAAGGATTTTTTACTATGCATAATCTTTCACACACGCAAAGAGCTTGTGAAATGTGCCTCTCTTGAATCCTCATTTATAGGCTTGATTAAAGATGATGAACAGTTTCTGAACTAGCTAGAAGTAGCTGCAATGCCATCCCATAGATGAAAGACCACAAAATGTTATTCCCCATAAATGTGTTTACTTTTGATCAATTCATAAAAAACTAGATTCTTGGACCACAATAATACTGAAGTATAAAAAACTTAGTAAAGTACCAAGATTTTTGGATAAGTCACTTGTCCTTAGGGCTCTGTAGCAGGAGAGTTTCTTTACAAGAAAAGCAAGCAAGGTATACTTTATTTCCCAACTTTTGTTCTGTTTATGCTGGATGGACATCCTTAATGCTAAATTATATGGAAAATTAAGTTCGTCATATTTCTTCAATCCTTTCTGAAACATGATGATCCGAAGATTTTGTTGTCGCGTGATCAAACTACATAGCAATAAACATTGTGTTGTATGCTGCAGTATTCAATACAAATACAAATTCAACAGTGGTGCAAACATACAATGAAACAACTTATAAGAGCTGCACCGTGGACGACGCCTCAGACAAAGATACATTCCAGTACCTAGGAGGCAGCAATGAATATGGGAAGCCATTGTTTGTAGCTGTGGCATTGACTCTTGAGGGCAACCAATACTTCTTCTCAGAAGCTGATGATGGTTTCCAGTGTCAACAGGGGATGGCATTTGGGATCAAAGTTAGCCACGGGTCAGGACTTCCACCAAGCCTCAATCAGCCTCCTCCTCCACCCTATGTTGAACCACCATCCACAGTGGAGGAGGGTCAGACTCCACCAGTCACAATTTTGACAAGTCCACCAGGCTCAAGCAGTGGGATGAAAAATAGTATTGGCATAGTAGTAGCTATGATGGCTATTTTGGCAATGTATCTGTGCAAGTGAAGGGCATGAAAACAATCAGTTTTGGGTTTCTGCTTTTTTTTGAGTTTATACCAATGTTGGGTTAAAATTTTAGAGGAAGAAAATGCAAAGCAATATTTTGTTAGAAAAAGCTAAACTAAAGCTTAGTGATTCGAAATCCTATTTATGGTTCTTCTTTTTCTTTTTGAGTTACTAGTATCATTCTGCCGTCACTTCATAATGGCAGTGCTTTGTCTATATTATCTTTTTATAAACTGACCATTTACAACTAACCTAATAATTTTTCTAAAAATACTAAAAATTTACATGTTTTAACATTTTTAGTCGCTCGTAAAAAGTTGAATGGCATAAGTGACAATAAAAAACAATTGATCCAAGTTGGCAAAATATAAAAATATGAAATGCATTTTTGTATATGTTCTTAAAGAAAAAAAAAAAAAAGTAGATGTAATGTGATTAGTTTTTTGGTCATTGAGAAAATAAAAAAGGGGTTTCATTATCAAACTCGGATGCAAAATTTATATTTGGATAATAATTTAGTTTGAATATGTTTTTTTTTTTCATTCAAATGCAAAATTTAGATTTGGATAGCACTTTAATTTTCAATAATCTAAAATATGCAAAATCTTTAAGCTAAATCCAAGTTGAGCCTAAAGTACAAACATAGGAAAAGAAACATAGCCCAAAGGAAGAGAAAAGGCAAGAATCTCCAATGATTGTTTGGAATAATTAAAAGTACAAACATTATATGTTTATATGTATCAGTACAATTGGTGACTCGATGTAGAAACAATTAATTACACCTCTATACTTTTCAACAAAATATAAATATTAAATATCCTCGAGGGAAATTGAAAGATTTTCACTTGATCGAGTGGGAAATCTTCTGTTCTTCTCTCTCTTTTTTTTTGTCAATCACATCCACTTTTTTTGTCTTCCGTATTCATTCATGGACATATTTATCACCAGTAAAGATTGGCGACTCAGTGTAGAGGCGATTTATTGTGCCTCTACACTTTTTAACAAGATATAAGTGTTAAAATGTCCTTGAATCAAATGGAGAGAATTTTAACTGATTGAATGGAGAATCTTCCGTTTCAATTAATCGCTTCGGTTTTGAACCGCCTATCTCTACTCTATATATATATTAGGAGAGTAAGAAAAGAAAAAATTTTACTATTTAATAAAAATTGAAGGGCATTCATCCATAAATATATTTATCACCAGTAAAGATTGGCGACTTGGTACGGAGGTGATTAAGTGCTAAAATGTCCTTAAATAATATAGAGAGAATTTTAATTGATTGAGTGGAGAATCTTCTGTTTTCATTAATCGCTTCGGTTCCGAACCGCCTATCACTGCTATATATATATTAGGATTATAAGAAAAGGAAAAGTTTTACTATTTAATAAAAATTGGAGGGCATTTCTGCAAAATTAACGACATCATCTCTTTGAAAGAAACGGACCGACAGAAATTAAAAGTGAATTAAAGCGGAAAATTCAATAAATGTGCCTTTTGTCTTGCATTTGGCCTTCTTTGCCTTCTTAATTTCCCCCAATATCTATCAATAACTGCTGCATCAGATAAGATACTGCCGTTTCTCTCTCTAAATTCCCAAAAGAAAGAAAAAAAAAGTTAAATTAAAATCATCTTATGGAGTGGAGGAATTCAAATGCCCTTACGATCGCCATATGTATTACCTTAGATTGAAAGAGTTTTTTTAAAATTGATTCCACTTTGTTACAGCTCCATGTGTATTTCCGCATGGTGCTATAAGATTGAAGGGTAGATTTTGGCCGCTTTTTTGACTGGTAACTTCAGTTTTTTTAGTGTTTGAACTGATCGGTTGTTGCGGATCTCTTTCTTCTTCTGATTTTGTTGATTTCACTGTATGTATTTCTGTCTCTCTCTCTCTCTCTCACCTTCTTTAATTCTTTCTGTATTTGTGGTGTTTTGGTTTCATCGAATTGTTATTTTAGGTGTACGATAATATGGGGTTGATTTCGGGGATTGTGATGGGGATGATATTTGGAATCTCTCTAATGGCCGGCTGGCAATATATGATGAAGTATCGAAGCAGTAAGCGTGTGGCAAAGGTACCTTTTCTGGCAATTTTGAGGAATTCTTTTTTTGGTAGTTTTCTTACTGCATTTCTTATCTGTTTCGAATTCGTATTCCTAATTTCTTTTTTTTTTTTTAGCTTTTTTTGGCCTGCTGTTTTTTCCTAATTAGTGAAATTCCATCAGAAATATGTTGTTTGGAATGCTAAAAATTGAAGGTCATGGAAACTGTTATAAAATTGAAGGTTAGAGCTGACAACTTCTGTTAGTAACCCTAGGTTTGGGTTATTTTGTTGAATAGCTGTCTCTAAATTCAAGCCGCATTGTACTTTTAATTTGTTTAATTTAATAATAAGAAAATGTCTCTGAACATATTTTGCTGGTAAGATAAGGTCATGTTCAGTTTTTATTAGTTGAAGTATGTGTTAGTTACTCTTTGGTTTAAGGTTTGGAGTTGGAAGTCTATCTTAATAAAATCATATGGCATTTACTGTTTCGCTTGCAAATTCACATCAATGGTTGCAGATACTTGTTAAAGAGTGCATTAGGTCAAAATCGTTCCAGCATTATGTTAAAAAACCTGAAGGTTTGACTGTTTTTGGTAACTGAAGAGCTGATACGATATGTTTGGAGGTCCATCCTGCATTGGATACCCCTTTTACTCAATAAAAAGATGCATAAGAATTGGTATTATAACAACAGTGGAATTTCTGGTGATTTAGGCTTAGTAAGCTTAACCTGACTGTGTTGTTGATAATCTATGTATAAGCACTAGGATCTCTTTAGATACACTGCGGAGCCTTTCTTGACAGTTAAATGAAGTCAGAGAACATTTGTTTACTGAGATATAATACAACTGAGGTTATAATTCGAGGCTGTGATACCAAATGATTCCACTTAGAAAACCTTTTCATTTTGTCTATACTATAACTTGCACTTATGCTGGTCCATTTTTCCGGCTGAGATTTGTTATATTTACCTGTGATGATGACCTTAAGTTCTGCAATGACGACCCTCGTTCTTTCGTTGAGTTTGTGCAGTAGCATGGAGAAGTTTGGCATTTTCTTTTGTTCCAAAATAGTATAAACATACTTATTTTGTCCAAAGTTCGGTTAATTTAACACTCATCATTAGTACTCTGTTGTGCTTACTGCACAATAGCAATATACTTGTCTTTAAGGATTCTCGCACAAGGCACCTGAACTCTAGTTGAGGAAAGAATTCACTTTGATGGCTAGTTATTTAATGAAACTGATACTTGCTTCAGATACATAAGTTTGGATGTACTTCATTGACTCTGCTTTCTCTGACAGGCAGTTGATATTAAACTACTTGGGTCTCTAAACAGGGATGATCTGAAAAAGATATGCGGTGAAAATTTTCCCGAGTGGATATCTTTCCCAGTATTTGAACAGGTAGGACCGTTGTGCTAACTTTTACTTATGTTTCAGGGTGATTTAGTCTCCAAATGGTTCTCCAATTTTGTGATTTGTTTCAATCATATTAGATCTTCTCTGCAATTTCTTAGATATCTATTCGAAATAATATTCTTTCTTTCCTGATGCAGCCCGTTCATTTGCCTTAGTCTTAGATCTTAACCTTTTAGCCAAGCGTCTTTGTGGATTGTATTGATAGTTATTGGGCATTTTGGTTGACTTCTGAATGTAATATTTTTCTTCAAAATGTCTTACATACATAGACTTCCTGCTCCAGAAGATTTTAGTATCAAACTTGTGTGCACAATAAGTAATTCTTTCTGCTTATGATGTCATAAAATCTTGCAAGTAAAAATGCTTTTTTCTTTAGGAACAAACCTTTGATAGTCTCTGCAACTGCAGAAGAGTTAAGTCTAGATGCTAAATGTGATCAGCTATAATATTTTCTTGGACAGTATTGATAAACAAAGGTAAAGATTCATTAGTGGGGATGTTGATTTTGTTTATAATTTGTCTGATTCGCTTGATTCTTTCTTGCAGGTGAAATGGTTAAACAAACAACTGGCAAAACTATGGCCATTTGTTGCAGATGTAAGATTTTCTACTTATATTCGTACTTCATAAATAATAGGGTGTATTAAGTTGCATATAAAAACTTACTGCATGGCGATGATGAGCTGTTTCTTCCATTGGTTCTCTTTTATTAATATAGCTCTTTATGTTAAAAATTAAGGGTGCATTTGGATTAGAGTTAAGTTTTGAAAAAGTTGAGATCTTTAACTTGGTTTTCGTGAAAGGTAAATTATTTGTGAGAGAGAAAAATGTGGAGTAGAGTTTGAATCCTTCAATGGAGGAGGTTAGATGTGGGAGTTTAGAGAGGAAAAGCGTTATTTTACCAAACTGAAACATTCATTTTTGGATAAACTCAAATAGAAATGCCGTCTTTCAATGTTGGACGGAGTGAGTAGTAATGTGCATTTTAAAATTCAGTTAATGCATCTTTCTTTCTCAGGCTGCAGAGGCTGTTATAAGAGAATCTGTTGAACCCCTTCTGGAAGAGTATCGTCCTCCCGGAATTTCATCACTGAAGTTCAATAAATTGTCCCTAGGAACTGTGGCACCTAAAATTGAGGGTAATGTGTTTGTACTTCCTTTCTTTGGTTTTTTAAGTTTGCTCCTGGAGCAGATATTGCTGTTATTGTTTGGAATTCTTTACCTTGATTGCAGGATTAGGTCTAATCAAGCTATTCCGCCTTTTATATCTCCTAATAAACATTCTTTTTTTCTTTTTATGAACTGGAGTTGATTCATCTTCAAATTGCCTGTATATATCAGCTTTGATTTCTCTTTGACATTTCATGCAGGTATTCGTGTTCAGAGCCTTAAGAAAGGCCAAATCACAATGGACATTGACCTCAGATGGGGTGGTGATCCAAACATAATTTTGGGGGTTGAAGCTGCAATGGTTGCATCTATACCAATTCAGGTTGCTATGTGGTTGTGTGTGGCTTCTGATTTGCCCATAAACTCTGTTTTATTTCTTAATGTTGTGCCAGCCACAATTAATGTTGGAAATATAATTGGATTTTTGCCATTTCATTGGTTGCAGCTAAAGAATCTTCAAGTTTTCACTGTTATTCGTGTAATCTTCCAACTTGCGGAGGAAATTCCCTGCATCTCTGCTGTTGTTGTTGCTTTGCTTTCTGAAGTACGTTTCTATTCTCCATCTTCTACTTCCCCTTCTTTCTTTCCTTTGAAAATTTAGCAATTTGTGTTACTTGTAAATTGTAATCTTCTAGTAACGTGTTTAATGGATCTTCTATCAGCCTAAGCCAAGAATAGATTATGTTTTAAAGGCTGTTGGTGGAAGTCTAACAGCGATTCCTGGAATTTCAGATATGATCGATGTAAGTTTGTCTCTTGGTTCTCATTGGAACTTCAAGCCGTTTTGATGGTGTGAGTGATGGTGCTCTTTGTTTTATGCAGGACACTGTAGACTCCATTGTCACAGATACTCTGCAATGGCCTCACAGAATTGTTGTTCCAATTGGTGGCATACCTCTAGATACCAGGTAACTTAGATTTATTTATCCCGCCTTGCATGTTATGATAATATGATGTTCCTTAATCTACATCGGTTTTTCCTATTCAGTTAATGTGTATAGCAATACAATTGTTGGATCTTGTGGAAACCAAAAAAAAATGTAAAATCTTACATACCAAAGCATGTTTGGTTGTCTTTAAGACTGTATTTGGATGATAAAAAGAATGATCAAAATCTAATCAAGTTGCACTTTTTTAGATGAAATGAAAATTTACAAATATGTAGACCTGAGTACTTTTGATCGAATGATGCTATAGGAATCACCATTAAATTTTGGACAAGTCAATCTTGCTTCTCTCATGCTTGAGGATATTTTAGCTCTTCATTGATCTTCTATCCAATACTGATATCATAGAGTTCACACCAAACTCTTTTCTTATTACCACCAAGAATTCAGGTTGCAATAGGAAAGGTTGGCCAAAGGGTAGAATCAGAATATTTCATTACTATATGGAGTGTTATACAGGTTCATCCTGTTTGGAATTGTCATCTTTCTGAATGTTTGCATCTTTCAAGTATTTAATTTTCATTTTATTACTTCTATTTCTTCCCCATTTGTTCGTTTCTTCTTCTATATATCCTTTATGCACTTTTCAAACTCTTGATGCAGTGAACTGGAGCTTAAGCCACAGGGAAAGCTCACAGTTACAGTTGTGAAAGCAAATGACTTGAAGAATAAGGAACTCATTGGAAAATCTGATCCATATGCAGTTGTGTATATTCGTCCATTATTCAAGGTTAAAACAAATACTATCGAAAACAACCTGAATCCAGTTTGGAACCAAACATTTGAGTTGATTGTTGAAGACAAGGAGACTCAATGTCTTACTATTGAGGTTTGATAGCTTAACTTCCTTTTACCTACTTGAATATTGTTTTTATTCAAGATACTACGCGTGAGGGTTTACTTGTTCATTCTAAAAGCTACATGTTAATAACATCAGCAATTTATATTTTCCTACAATCGGTTTAAATATGCCGGATTGCTTATTGATTGACTCTGGGGAGGCAGTCCAGGAGATATTTGGTCAAGTGGAGGATCTGTAGCTCTATTTAAAAAAAAAAAGTTCTATTCTTTCTAATTCGACTTCCTTCATATGATCCTTTAGACTCTCTCGTTTTGGTATCCCTTACTATTCAATGTGTTAAAACCATGAAATACTGGAGAATTTGTATGGTGAGTGGATATTGATCGGACTGATTTTGTTTGTAACTGCTTGGAGGTGAATATTCATGAGATACATTTCTTGTGAATTATCAACAAGGTAAATTTACTGATGGCTAGGATGGTCTATGATAGTCTTCGTTACTGTCTTGCTCTGAGACGATGCCTAAATCTCTTAGTTGATATCCTTGTATTCTTGGAACAGGTGTTTGACAAAGATATTGGGCAAGATGAAAGACTTGGAGTTGCAAAATTGCGTCTAATTGAGCTGGAAGCTGAAACTTCAAAGGAGTTGGAAGTAAGACTATTACCATCTCTTGACATGCTTAAAGTCAAAGACAAGAAGGATAGAGGAAATATAACGATTAAGGTATTTATTCAATCCAATCAATCAATGTCTACACTAACAATGACAGACCAAATAACCTAATCTTAATAACGTCTCCCACTCTTATTCTTAAGATTTGGAGAAATTTCATTGTCCTCCTAATATTGAGTTGTATTACTTCAATCTTTCTTATTTGAACTTAAGAGAATATGTTGGAATTTCAGGTATTTTACCATGAATTTAACAAGGAAGAGCAGTATGCTGCCCTTGAAGAAGAGAAAAAGATCCTAGAAGAAAGAAAGAAACTCAAAGAAGCAGGAGTTATAGGGAGTACAATGGACGCAATCGATGGCGCTGCATCAATGGTTGGTTCAGGCATAGTTGGAGGAGTGGGATTAGTGGGCACCGGAGTAGGTGCCGGTGTTGGGATGGTCGGTTCTGGCCTTGGCGCTGTTGGTAGCGGTTTAAGCAAAGCAGGAAAGTTCATGACCAGAACCATTACCGGGCAATCCAGCAATTACAGGAAGAGTGGCTCATCTACACCAGTGAACTCTGCTCAAGAAAATGGTGGTGCAAAACCATTGTAGGTTTGCTTATTTAATTAGAGCTGCGTGAGTGAGTATATCTTGTGAAGTTAGGTCCTATACTATATACTTTTAGATTTAAACTCATTACGGTTTGATTTGATAATGCGATAGTTTTTTCAAAAAATTGACTACAGAGAAAACTTAACCATCACAAAGGCTAGTTGAGAAGTTGCTCTATTGGTTATGAGGTTGTAGAGTTGTTACCGATAAAGTTGTAATCCATATATCTTCTTGTGAAGGGCCTGAAAGGCCAGTTGTGTGTGCGTTTTGTCCCCTTTGTTTGTTTCTGTTTTTTGGCTTTCACTTGCCAAAAGGAAGAGTTTTTTTTCAGTTTGCTTTGTAGTTGTTAACAGGCGGCAGAGGAAGACACCAAGACCAATCCGTGATGGTAAAAAGGACATATCACGAGATGCACTACCCGTCAAACAAAGAAGACACCTTGTTAGTTGTTTCACGTTTGAGTACATTTTTGGCCAGTGGCTTGAGGAAGAAATTATTAGGTGTTTTTTGGACTTTGAAGTCGAGTAAAACATTTGTTGAATCTTTATCTGAGATGGTTATATATTGCCAATGCGGCCAAATCCCTTACCTTCATATCCCTATACTTCGGTCTGACAGAACTACGGTGATTCGATAGTCTGATAACTTGGAAGTCTTTTATTTGGTACCCAGAAGGAACTTTCTTAATAGAAATGAAATTCAATTCATGAACTTTGGAACTAACTTAGCGGTTGAGTTAAGTCTAGTTATATTAGCAATGCTAGTTTAAAAGGAGATAGTGTAGTGGTATAAATTAGTCTTTTTTTTTTTATAATTGTCGTTTTGACACTTTTTTTTATTTTAAAATATATGTTATTTAATAAATTAATAATATTAGATGATATTTTTATATATCTATATCTTTAAAAAATAGAGTATTAAATGATATATTTTTATATATTCTTATTTTATTAAAATTAGGACAATCTAAACAACTAAATCAAAACTTTGACTTCTTCAATGTGAAAGTAATTTCCTATGCACATAAGTCTCGAGTCTTTAATATATAAAATTATTGAATCATTATAATTTATATTTTTCATATAAGTTGTCAAATAATATGATAAAAATTTGGAGGGTTTCAAGAATTGATACCAACCTAAATATCAAAGGGAAGGAGTACAAAATTAGGTTCTCGATATGATGAAATTGTGGGAAATGGTGGGGTGGGTTCATCCGACAAGCGTGGGAATGGATTGAATGGTTATTCGTGATCGAGGATTGTATAGTAATTTTAATATGATTGTTTGGTCTCTCAGCACTAGTCGTTATTTAAGAAGAAAAGGACGAAAAAAGGTCTCAGATTTTTTTATTTTTAAAATTAACTGCAGACACCAGAGGACAGGACACACATTGTGTGGGACTTACATTATCTGAGTGTCTCCGAGAAGTCTATTCCATCCTTGGCTTTCCTAACAATGAATGACCCCTATTCACTTCACTTCCACCCTTGAATATCATCATCAAGTCAAAACCATGTCAAATTATTCGTGAAATTGATTATTATTACCTCATAAATAAATTATTCAAATTTTTGTATAATTGAGAAACAAAATAATTAAGAACCAAATTTTAAAATCTGATATTATTTAAATACACTTCACAAATCACGTCTTTTAGTTACAACATAAAATATAAATATAAATTTAGAGTTACATATATATATATTAATATCAATCCATAAACTTTTATTTAATGTGTCAGAAAATATGAACATTGAGATACATCTGAATAATCGGAGAGATCATTTAATCAAATAAGTAACAAAGTCCGTAATAGTCAAACTATATGCTATGACTTAACAAATTTCATTTACCAAACCACTAAAACAAGAAAGGTTATATTTGCTATACAACATCACCACAACTAGAAGCGTCGTTTCATGACGAAAATTGATATTTTGAATATAAATTTGAATTGATATTTTATTTGACATTTCACTTTTTCTTACAAATAAATATAATCTATGAAGTTAGAGATGGAAAATGTCTTAAATAAAAATATAATGTTCATAAAACATTTATAAAAGAGAAAGGGTAGAATATCTCCTTGAAAGAAAGTGTTATATATTTTTGCTAAAAAGGTCAATTTTCCCTTTTTTTTTTTTGGAAGGAATAAAAGTGTGATCTTCTCGGTCAACTCTTGTCTCAATGAGGTAGGAAGTTTTCTTTTTTTTTTTTTAAATACGTAATAAATTCTAAATTCAATTATATTTTTATTCTTCTTAAAAAAAAAAAAGAAAGATGAAACTAGCTGGAAAATTTGGAGACGACGTCAGCATAACAGTCAGAAATCGAGCAGAGATGCGACTTTTGAGCGCGTTGTGTCACGCTCCTGTCATATGACCCGGCTTCCGTTGGATGTCACGTGAAACTAAGACCTTTGGCACGCGCACCGACGGTTTCTATTTGTCTTTATTCTTTTTTTTTCTTTTTGCCCTTTGAAAATTTTTTTTCGCCACTTTATATACTATTTTATTTCAGAGTATTCATTTACTCAAAACTGATCTGCTTCAATTTCAACTTTCCGTAAGCGAGCGCGGTTTTCTTCCAGCTGTTCAATGGCGCCAAAATGGAAGATGGATATCTTGTATCCGAAAACTAGCAGTTCGCTGAGGAGGTTCTACGACGTGGAAACACTCTTTAATGGAACTTTAGTTTTAGCTGATCGTGACCAGGAAACCACCGGTTTTGCTTGGTGGGCCGGAAATGCCCGACTTATCAATTTATCTGATAAACTACTAGGAACGAGAGGTAATGAGAAGAATTCTAGAATGGATTGCTAATTATGCCTAGATATATTATTTTGTACATTACTCTAAATATTACTGTTCTTTTATAATATAACAAATTTTTTAAAAAAATTTTATTTTCTTTAGAAAATAGTATAGAAAATGATACAAAAAAACTTGAACCCTTTAAAATCGATAATTATCCTTTTCTTTTTCCCTCTCTTCATTTTCTCCTCGTTCTTTTTTTTTTTTTTTTTTCCTCACAAATCTTTCAAATTTTTTCCTTATCACATCAATGATTCTTCCCTCATGGAAGTGATGAAACAATGCCAAAAGATAATAGCTCGGTTGACACAGTTTCTTTTATTTATTTTTGTTACTGAAAAGTATTTAAAAGATAGACGTCTAAAGTATTATTTTCGTTTTAAAACACATATATTACGGGGTTTGAAATCAATAAAATATTTTATTAATATATCTTTTATAAATATAAAGAGAGAAATATATATGAGAAGAGATGAAAGAAACAAATAAGGAGAGAGAGAATAATCAGATTAGAAAAAGTATAATAATACTTATTGAGAATTGTAAAATGACACTTATTTTTAACCGAAGAAATACAATTTTGATAAGGAAGTAACTTTAATTTTCCTCAAATTAAACATTACATATGTTTCACTTAAAATTAATAACTTATAATATTTATTTTATTCATCAAATTATTTCACAGTAATAATACGTGTATTTTTTTCAGCAAAATAATCTTATTCAACTTTAGATTATTCAAAAATTTTATTCATGCATATCATATTAATAACTAAACTTTTAAAACAAAATATACTATTCTCAAGTGTTTGCCTACACCCTCAATTCCCTTTTAAAATTTCCCTTTATTTGGGTGTTCTTCCTACTCAAAACTAAGTGTCCAAATGGAAAATGAGCTAAAAACTTACAAAATTTTAATTGTTAAGTCACTCTCAATCTATTCTTGCACTTGACAAATGCATTTACCTGATTTTTTGTTAGGTCATAAGAAAAAAAAAAAACATATAGTACATATTTTATTAACTTAAGCTCAATTAATAATTAAACCTATCTTTTTTACTTAAATATAAATCAATATGATGGAGAATAATTAGTGGTTCAAATCATGCTATTCTCTTTTTTTTTTTCCTCCCTAATCTCATTATTTGGTTGGTGCCTTCCTCCAATATTTTATTTATGCTTAAATAACTACCTAAAAAGCATGAAAGAGTGGAATATTAGGCTTTTTTTTTTCCTTTATAATTTTTAAAACACTAATATGTACTAAGTAAACCTTTTTGAAAAAGAAAGGGAATTAGATATATTCATTTTTATTTTTGGTCAAGGGAATTGAATTAGATATATTGATGATGTTAACAATTTGGTTATGAGTCAACTTTTCATTTTTTTTTCCTTTTCCTTTTTTATTCTTCTCAACTTTGTTTTTATGGTCAATTGATTGGGACTTCTCAATCCTTTATACCTCCATTTGCTTTAAGCCTAGGGGGACACTTTGTTGATTGTTTAGGTATAAAAACTTGAACCAACAATACCCCCACCCCACCCCACCCCACCCTTCAAATGCTAGACCCAACATTGTCTTTTTAATATGCCAAAGTAAAAACCTAATCTTAGTTAGATTTTCCTTTTTTTTATTGCACTTTAGGTTACTATCCTAAACATGTAGATTGGTGACACATCACTATGTATAAAGTTTTTTAGAATGCAAGTTATAATCTTACTCGATTTGAATAAAGATGATATTGTATAGTTTAAAAGTACATCTTATATCTGAGCGAAGCAAAACTTTAACGTTTGGGGACTAAAATTCAAAGGGTTAATATTAAATAAGGACTCTTTGTCAACTAATGGACTATTTTTTTTAATTATTAATTGAAGGTTAATTTATAGTAAATGTATAATTTTTAAGACTTAAAATTTACTTTTTATATTAAGTTCACCCAATATCTTTTAATTTAATTTCACCCTCCAACTTTTCGTCTTTCATATTAATCAACTCATATATTTTGCTGCTATTTTATTTCTATAGGCAACATTCCACTCGATATAACTTTTTCTATATTTCTTTTTACACTAACGAGCTTCTATCCTATGCTGAAGAAATAAGTATGGTATTTTGAAGATAAATATTCTTTATGTTTTCACTAAAATTGGTATAGATATTCTCACTAGCAACCATCTAGGTATTTCCCTACTGACGAATCTAACTTTCTCAGAAAACTACTTATTGTAAGTGATTCATACTCATATTTTGAATAAGATAGATATACCCATTATCGTTTGTTAGGATTACTTTAAATTCTGATGTGCACTTAGGTTAGTCCAAGTTCATCCCCATTATATAGCTCGTTTCATCCCTTTTTATATTAAATAAAATATAAATTTATTTTTTAAAAGAAATATAATTTTTTTAATCAATTTTGTAAACACTTATGATAAGTGAATATATGGTTTTGACTTGATATTTCATAGTCCTTTGATCACAGGCGTGTAACCATAGTGTTTGACTTACAGTACCTGAGATAGCAGTCAAAATCACAGTAAAAGATTAGATTAGAGAAGGAAAGATTACCTAATTAAAATACCAAAAAAAAAAGATAAATAAATAAAATGACATCACTCTCTCTCTCTCTCTCTCTCTACAGCGACTGCTCACACACTATACTCCCTCCCTTTCTTCTTCTCCATCTCCACTCTGAACTCTTCTCTTTCTCTGCAGCAGATGCTTCTTTAACATATTTACCCTTCTTTCTTCACTTTATTCACCACAATGCCACCCTTTCCCGATTTCCCCACCATCATCTCTCCACCGCCGCCGCCACCGCCTCTTCCTCCTCCTCCTCCTCCTCACCGCCACCATTCTCACTCCGCCGTACTTCCGTCAGTACTGGTTGCGTCAGTAGCTTTAGCGTTTTTTCTCATTTTAGGAATCGTATATCGTAAACTCTCTAATAAGCGTACTGCTCCGGCGGATCTACAAAAGCCGTCGCAGCCTCACCGATTTTCTTACTCTGTTCTCCGTCGCGCTACTGACTCTTTCTCAGCTAGTAATCGTCTCGGACAAGGAGGATTTGGTTCTGTTTATAAAGGTATTCTTCCTTCTGGTGAGGAAATTGCGGTGAAGGTTATGGATGCTTCTGGTTCTCTTCAAGGTGAGCGAGAGTTCCACAACGAGCTTAATATTTCTTCTAGTATTGATACCACGTGCTGTCCTCACGTGGTTTCGATACTTGGATTTTCGTCTGATGAGCATAATTATAAACTCCATTATCATTATGGTCGTAGGAAGAGGCCAAGATTGCTTCTGGTTTATGAATATATGCACAATGGTAATCTGCAAGATGCTTTGTTAGATCGAAAATGTCCTGAATTGATGCAATGGAAGAAGAGATTTGGTATTATTACTTCTGTAGCTAAGGGTATTGAGTATCTTCATAACTCCTGCGATCCCCCAATTGTTCATGGGGATATTAAACCTTCTAATATTTTGCTGGATTTGAATTTTGATGCCAAGATCGCTGATTTTGGATTGGCACAGGCTTTAAGTTGTAGGGATGACATTCTGGAGATTGAAGACGAGGGGAAAAAGGAGAAGAATGTTGAGGACAATGGGTCAATAATTGAGGAAAATGAGAGTGTTATGACAGAGGAGGTAGTGGTGAACATAGATCATCAGTCCCCAGAGAGTTGTGTCAGGAATCTGGATGGCGAAATGGGTTTAGTATCACCTGAACTCGGACCTGTGGAGGCGTCGCCTTCTGAAGGTTTAGATAACACGACTATTGCCTCGGAGGGTTATGATAGGGCTAGTCTTGATAGTGGGCACAGAAGAGGGATTGGAAGGAGGAAAAGTGAATCAGGGAGGGATTGGTGGTGGAAGCAGGACAATGTCAATGGAGGGTCAGAGTCTGGGAGGATCAAGGACTATGTGATGGAGTGGATTGGGAGTGAGATAAAGAAAGAGAGGCCTAAGAAGGATTGGATTGAAAATTCAAGCAAGGCTGAAGATGGTACTAAGGTGGAGGAAAAGAAGCATAAGAAGAGATTAGATTGGTGGCCATCATTGGATGAGGCAAAAATGAGGAAGGACAAGAAGAGTAGGAAACCAAGAGAATGGTGGAAGGAGGAGTTTTGTGAAGAATTGTCCAAGAAGAAGAAAAGGGGTCATCATAATAAAGAAAATGGAGGAGACTTGTGGTGGCAGAGGGATGAAGAAGCAGCAGTGCCTGAAAGAAAGAAGAGGAAAAGCAGGGGTAGTAGAAGCAGCATTGATTGGTGGCTTGATGGATTCAGTGGTGAATTTCGAATAGGTCGAAGGAACAGCCAAGATTGGGCCAGTGGAGATATCCCCAAAAGTGGAGGCATTAGCAGCACTCCAAGTATGAGAGGGACAGTTTGTTACATTGCTCCTGAGTATGGTGGTGGTGGGCAAGCTTCAAAGAAATGTGATGTTTACAGTTTTGGTGTTCTTGTTTTGGTCATTATTTCTGGGAGGAGACCTCTCCAAGTTACAGCCTCACCAATGTCTGAATTTGAGAGGGCAAATCTTATTTCATGGGCTAGGCAGCTTGCCCACAATGGAAGGCTATTAGATCTTGTTGATACTAATATTCAATCACTTGATAGAGAACAAGCATTGTTATGCATCACGATTGCACTCCTATGCCTGCAAAGATCACCTAGCAAACGCCCTTCAATGAAGGAGATTGTGGAAATGCTATCGGGTGAATCCGAGCCCCCTACCTTGCCGTTTGAATTCTCTCCATCACCGCCCAATTTCCCTTTCAAGTCCCGGAAGAAAGCCCGGTGATTTCAATTCATGTTCTTTTCTTTATTAATTTCACAAACAGTAGGTACAATTTACTGTTGTTTGTAGGCCATTTTAATCTTATAAATATTGTTGTTTCTTTCTCTCTGTAGAAATTTGTGGGGAAAGAACAAAGTATATATATTTGAATCTTCATCAGCTTTCTCTTTGCTTCATTTCTAGTTTTGATTTGATTTTTACCCTTTAGGGAAAATGATAATTAGGGCAGCATAGCATCTCCTCCTATTTTGATGATTCCCAGTAGTGGTTGAAGAATAGGAATCCCAAGCATAAAGTGGTGAGGCCAACTGAAATGAACAAAATTTCAGTGCTCTCAAAGCTTTGATGACCCTTCTTTTTTAGTTTTCTTGGGTCCCAAGAGATACTTTATCTTTGTTCTACAGTAGCATGGATTTCAGGATAGAATCATACATTAGTAGAAAAATGTTGGTTTTGGTTTGGCCCCAGTCTAAGTCATTTCAAGTGTTTTAATCATCATATAGATGTGTAAAGCATTATGCATGTGTGCTGTTCTGATTATTATGCAGATAAGAATACTGGAAATTAGATGAAAGGGAGCCCCCACCATACCTTATGCTATGATAATTGAACATTATTCCTAATGCTTAAAGACATTTGATGATATGTGTTTGTTGGTTTTGATTTATAGATGTTCATGCCGGTCAGATCATCTAATATACCTTCTCTGCAATATTCTAACAAATTATTACAAAAGAAAGCGTAGCAAAAAGTGTATTAGAAGAGGTATTAAACATTGCACGGCAGAATATAGTATACTGTTATTTTAGATTTCTCTTGTTTTGCCTAACTGGTTCTTGTAGGTAAAATTGATGAATGAACCAGAGAATCCACCTCCAAGAAGTATGAGATATATGTAGCCATTCTTATATCATTGCAATTACTTTTTTCAGTTTAAGTAAGAAGCATAGAGCTTCTCCCAGCTGAGTACTGCTTTCTTGATATACCAGGATATAGTTTGAATTCAGTACTCCCAGCTTTTTATCGTTTTTTATCACTAAACTATTATATTGCAGAAACGGATGCAGATCCGGTGGAAGAATTCATTTAAGTTCAATTTGCTTGCTTCGTTCTTGCTGTTTGTATTTTTGCAGGAAGGCTTCTATAGAGCCCAACACACAAGAATGATGTTCCAATTGGTAGAAATTATATATATCACCTAGAATCCATAGGTGAAATCCTACCATTTTCTTCAATCTAAAGAATGATCAAGAGGTGGGGGCTTGTGTCTGTTGTGCTGATCCCTTCAGCCAACTCTTGCAAATAACATGGACTAGAGTTGATCTTTTCTGTCAAAAAACTCCACTGTTTTTCTGAAATTTTGTATGTATTCAATAAACTTCTCTCTCTCTCTCTCTCCTCATTTACATTGCTTTCTTTTTCCTTTTTCTTGATAATACTTTTTTGATAATACTTTTTTTTTGTTCTTTTTTACTGGTCACATTTCACCGGTACTCTTTTTTTACTTCATCACATTATGAATCAATGCAACGTGTAATAAATTTTTCGCATTATACCATTTCATAAAAAATAAACTTCAACCCTTTTTAATTATTCTAATATTGAAATTGCAAAAAATAATAATGAGATTAACTTAAAAGGCATTTTAGTTTGTTTTTAAAAAAAAATATTTGAATTTAAAGTTACGTATTTTTTTAGAGTATGATGTTTGAAATGTTACAAATAAAAAAACACACGAGAAATTCAGACAGTTGCGAAAAATGTAATTTTTGGAGTTTTTTTTTATCATAAAATTAATATTTTCTTACAAAAAATCTTCAAAATTATACGTATCTATCTCTAATTTGTGTTGAACGTGAAAGATTTGAGTTTAGAGAGAATTCAGTTAGAGAGAAATATTTGACGTTATCCCATATATAATAGACGGAGCGGTTATTTTGTTGAACCGTCCCACGGAATCAAGAGCTCCAAGAGGGTCATTTTTAGTAAGCAGAACTGGCGATGCGGGATGAATTGAAAACCGAATTACGATGCCCAACTGCATACTAACCTAGATAACACAAAGGGTGTTGGTCGATTAAGACAGCAGGACAGTAGTTATGAAAGTCGAAAAATCCGTTAAAAAGTGTGTAACAATTCACTTGCCAAATTAACTAGCTCCGAAAATAGATAGCGTTTAAGTGCGCGACGTACACCGGCGGTCGAAGTATTATTTTATCAAATTGATTTTTGAGACTGCACAATGTTGAGGTGCCGGTTTGAAGACGGTTGTTTTGGAAGGCCTGGTGCAGTGGTGGTTGTTGACAGCGCCGCTTGTGACCTATCTCATTATGCCCTTGCTCTTTTCGGTTACCCTTTGGTATTAGATTTTGTTGGACTAAAGTTTATTTGAATTGGCTTTGCTTTTAATATTTGGTATTTTTTTTAAATATCAAGTTATAAGATATACTTAAATAATTTACTTATTTTTCGCCCTTTTATTAACTTGTACTTTAATGATTTATTTCGTTGAAATACTGAATAAAAATATATCACCATTAAAAAAATTTATATATTTATCCTCCACTTGTTGTAGCCACATACATAACATCATCAGTAGATAGATATATTCATACCATATCTACTCAACTACTTGATTTTTATGACTTGATTGACCTCAACTGCATTTACCAGCAATTTATTACTCTGATTTTTAACAAGATTTTGTTCACATAGAATCATTCTAGTTAAGATTTCCTCCTCCTTTGATCTTCTTCTACATAGAGCTCTCTCTGTTTTCTTCTTTCTTCCCTAACAAAACCATGTCTGAGCAGCCCAAATCATCCATGGAAGATGCCTACAATTTCCTCAAAATCAGCCCAAATCCAGATGGTTCTCTCAATAGGCTAATAAACTCAACAATTCCAGCTGTGCCTCCAACTCCAGAGATCCCCACCAAGAATGACTCCTCCGACTCCACCGCCTCTTTTTCCCACTCCAAAGACATCCCTCTTAACACCGCCACAGGCACCTTCATTCGCCTATTTCGGCCTGTAAATCCACCACAAGGCACTAAACTTCCTCTCATTCTTTACTTCCATGGTGGTGGCTTCATTTTGTTCAGTGCAACAACCATAATGTTCCATGAATCTTGTAGTAAAACTGCAGCTTATGTACCTGCTCTAATTGCCTCAGTTGAATACCGTCTTGCCCCCGAACACCGCCTCCCGGCTGCCTATGATGATGCCATGGATGCTATCATGTGGGCTAAAGATCAAGCCTCAAGCCATGAACACAACTGTGATTCATGGTTAAAAGAATATGCTGATTTCTCTAGGATTTTCTTGATGGGCAGCAGTGCTGGTGGCAACATAGTCTATCATACAGCCTTACATGTTCTAGACATTGATCTTTCACCTATAAAGATCAAAGGGCTGATAATGAATGAGCCATATTTCGGTGGGATCTCAAGAACAGAATCAGAACTCAGATTAATAAATGACAAGATATGCCCTCTTCATGCAAATGACTTAATGTGGTCATTGGCATTGCCTAAAGGGGCAAATAGGGATCACGAGTATTGTAACATATCAGTTAGTGTGGAGTCTCAGAAAGAGAAGGTTAGCCGGTTGCCGAGGTGTTTGATCAGAGGATACGGTGGTGATCCATTGGTGGATAGACAGAAAGAACTTGCTAGGCTACTGGCGGCGCGTGGTGTGGTGGTGGTGGCGGTGTTTAATGATGAAGAAGGATATCATGGAGTGGAAATATTTGATCCTAAAATGGCTGAAGCTTTGAATAATGATATCAAGAACTTTGTTAATGAAGCACCAACAAAGTCATCAATGTAATTCAATGGAAGTTATTATAGTAGTTGGCTGGCTGGCTAATAAGCCATTATGATTTCAAGTTTCATATAGAAAACTTTGTTTGTTTTGAAAAATGATTGGATTTGGAAATGGCCAATTCCAATATTAGTCAAAGGCTGTGGGATCAATAATCATATTTTGCTTATGAAATATATTATGGTGTATTGTGCTTGTCTATTCATAGATTAAAGAATATGCATCATAGAATAAAAGAATAAAACATAAATTTAAATTAAACTTTGAACTTTAAAATTTAAAATTCTTGGCATGTGTTAAGCCATATCTATCGCTTGTTTTGAGTTACAATCATTGACATCCTTCACCTGAGCAATCTAGTGAAAACCTTTTGGTACCGAAAATATCATAATGCTACTTTTTTATATGAGCAAAGATTACTTTTTATAACACCGGAGCAATCATTTCCTTTTTGAAAATGTCGAATACTGATTCTCACATGCTAAAAATTACTCTTAATTAGACTTATACAATCCTTCCCTTTTTTAATATCTTTTTAAAAATATAGTATCTTTTGATAATGGAGTTAAAATACAACTTGTTTTCAAGAGGAGGGCATGGTAGATCTTGATTGGTTTTTTCTAGTAAACAATTATAAGAATTACATAAAAAAAATAACTTGTGAGAAATTATTATAAAATACATTTAATACAAAAAAGTAAGAAGGGGGTTATTTGATAAATTTAGTTAACTTTCATTAATCATTAGTTATTCTTATATTTTATTAAGAGAAATTGGCAATATTAGCCATTAAACTATTTTTTTAGTTTTAACTTAGTCCTTCATCTTTGCTTTCATTTTTTAATCCTCGAACATTTATTTTAAAAAAGTTTTAATCCTTGCCATCAATTCCATGGCCGATAATAAAAAACATGTAAGTTTCACTTGACTTATGAGTAAGGTTGAAAAAACCTTTTCACTTACTCAAATCAACCACTACTTTATTAAATAAAATAATAGGATTTAATTGAATACTTAAAATATTCTTGGGCTTTATGAAAAAAATTTTCTAAATTGGAGGAAAAACAAGTTTAACCCCCGATAATATTTCAGATATTCAATTAAAGAAATTTTCTCTAATTTGGAGGGAAAGTTTCAATATTTAGATAAATTTCACATAAACCAAAGAATATTTCAAGCATTCAATTAGACCATATTGTTTTATTTAATAAAGTGATTATAAGTTCAATAAGTGACATATCATTTTTAACCTTGCGTATGAGTTATGTGAGATTCATATATTTTTTATTGTTGGATTCCACTGTGAAATTGGTGGTTAGAACTATAATTTTTTATAAGATAAATATTCAGGGACTAAAAAATTGAAAAGAAAGATTGAGCACTCAATTAAGACTAAAAAATAATTCAGGGACTAATATTGCTAATTTCTCTTTTATTAATGGTATATTCTTATATTTTCAAAAATAAAAAAAAGCATGAATTTTTGGAGATACTTTTAAACCATCTATAATTTTAGTATAATATAATATATATTATAAAATATAATATAATATAATATTTTATTTTATTAGTTAACATAATATTTTGTAAAATTTTTTACTTCTCTACTCTAATACTTCTCCAAAATTCATGTAATTTCTATAAGCTTCTATGTAAGCAAAGAACAAAGAAATTATCCTATTCTTCGTATGATAAACTTTCATTATTGTTTATTATTGTAAAAATAGTTTAAGAGGAGTAAACAAATATTTAAATAACGGAAAAAAAAAAGAAAATTTTTAAATGCTTTTCTGAATTATATAGTTAAGAGCATAAAATGAATTTTTTTTTTTCATTTACATAAATCAGGAAAAAGAAGTGTTGAATCCTATATGTAATACTAATACACATACATGGTGATTGTTTTGGCATTGCCCATTTGTGTTGATGTGCCTAGCTAGTTTACTTGGTCATAGTTTTACTCCAAAAGAGCAGCAAGATAGTAGGCAATCAATCCTCAGAAAATGAACATGTAAACCTCTCAAAATTATGCTCAAATCAAGAATATCCTAAATGTAAGGATCACCTTTCAGCATCTCAGAGAGGAAGAAGAAGAACACATGATATAAACTCTTACCCATTTGGTTGTAATTCAATTGCAAGAACCCAAAAATTCCATTGATCTCCATCAAGAAAAATTAACATGGCTCATAGCAGTAGCGCTAAGACTGCAGAAAAATCTTCAAAATTTGATCCATATGATCACTTTCATATATCCCTGAATGATGATGGAAGTCTAACTCGATTTTCTCAGCTCCCAACAAGTCCTGCAATCAGTGAAGAAAATGCTCGATTGTGCGGACAAGCAGTTGTGAGCAAAGATATAATTTTGGATGCAGAAAAGAATTTTTATCTTCGGATCTTTCGTCCAACAAAAATTCCATCTAATGATAGTTCCATTGCAAAACTTCCTGTCCTATTTTATTTTCATACTGGTGGATTTATTACTTTCAATGTCAATCACAATGTGATACATGAAAACTGCAATTTATATGCCGCTGAAATCCCTGCCATTGTTATCGCCGTTAATTATCGTCTTGCACCTGAACACAGGCTTCCGGCAGCTTACGACGACGCAGTTGCAGCTATTAAATGGCTTCAAACTCAAGCTTCAACTGAAAAAGGAGATTCCTGGATCAGAGATTACGCCGATGTTTCTAGAACTTTCCTTTACGGAGCAAGTGCCGGCGGAAACATTGTTTATCACGCTGCATTAAGAACACTTGATATGGAATTGCAACCAATTACAATTGTGGGGACGATTATGAACCAACCATTATTTGGGGGAAACACAAGGGCAAAATCGGAGCTGAAAATGGCGACCGATACCTTTTTTCCTTTACCTGCTATAGATCTGCTTTGGGAATTGGCATTACCGAAGGGAACGGATCGTGACCATCGATTTTGTAATCCTTTGAATGATGCACCGTCGAAGGCGAAAGCTCGACGTCTGTGTCGGACATTGGTGATCGGTTTCGGCGGAGATCCATTGATTGATCGACAACAAGCTTTTGTTAGAATGTTGGTATTTGAAGGTGTTCGAGTTGAAGCTCGATTTGATGACGTTGGTTTTCATTGTATAGATTTGATTGATTCTCGATGGGCTAGTGCAATTCTCGGCTTCATCAAAGAATTTGTCTGATCGATCAATCGATTTTTTCTCCGATTTTAATTCCTCTTTTTTGTTCGCCGTCAATCTCCTTCAAGAACTTCTGCCGGGAATGTTGCAGAGAGATGCTTTTAAAGAAGAAGGATATAATAGTATTTTTTGTTTTCTTTTTCCTTTTTAATGTGACTCAAAAGATTTTTTAAGTTTTAAAAAAAAATTTATATAAAGGACTTGTAAATTTTTCAAGTTGCATAATTCTTATGATATTCATTATATTTTAATATCAATAAGTATTGTATCCATTTTCTATTGCCATTTTTTTTATAACTAAGGATCAAGATTGCTTCCTACAAAAAATATGATTTGAAATATTTATTTATATAAGAATAAAATAAAATTTAATATAATATATTTCATTGTTATTATATTTTCACTTGAAAGGATGAATGAAAGAGCAACCAATTTAATCTAATAATCATAAAAAAGTTAAGAGGTTATTGGGGGGTCAGATTGTCATCTTCTATTTTCATAGATGAGGAGAATATGGCTGTGGGCTGTAGCACACTATATATATGATTAGGGCGGTAAACGGATCCAAACTTTTAGAGTACTCTCAAACTTAGACCTGTTTTTTAAATTGAAATTTGAACTCAAACTTACACTCATAGCCTTCAGCTATAAAATTCTGGATCTAGACCCGACCATCCAAAGTCCAAAATAGTCATTTTTTTCCCTGTTAAAAAATATATATAAAACAATATATAATCTTAAAATAAAAATTTTAACATGATTAACATAATCTCCTCAACATTTCTTTCAACAAATACAATCATTTAACATCTCTAATTCAAATAATTAAAAGTTCAAATATACCAAAATCTTCGCAGGACATTAATCCATGTTCTTCATGTTTCTGAGACTTATTTTCACATAATTTATCTTAATCTAAAACTGAATGTGATGGTGTATCACAAAAACAATAAAAACCTTTTTTTCCATTTATGAAATAGTAAGCTAACTCATGAGATGTTCTGAAATAGTAGATGTGTACTAAAAAACTTGATTTTGTTTGGGAATAAATTGAAACATGCACTTATTTTATCTATAATTTTCTTAAAAGTTTCTAAGAGTAACATGCATTGTAAGGGTTGTACTATAATGTAAAGAAATATGTTAAAAAATTTATAAATTATATATTAATATAATATAATATACATATAAATAATATAATATATATAAATGTATATTATTATTTTATTAATACATGTATACAGGTCTGGGTATCATCATATCCGGCCCAGACCCATATAATAGAATAAATATGTATAAAATTTACAGCTAAAAACGGATATAGACTCGTGTAGATATAGGTAAGACTCGTCCAGTTTATAGCCCTACTCTCAACCAGTATAAGAGCCCATGAACTCAAATGTGTTAAAAGTAAATATTGATATTTTTTCTATAAGGGTAAAATTAGTATTGTTATTTTGGTCCAGAGGTTTTGATATACTATAATTGGGATTGGGCATAACTCACCCCAAAAGGTACTTCAAGAGAGGAGTACTGCATAAGTCGGAGTAATTATTTTCTTTAATTAGTCGATGTGGAATTCTCAACAAATTCTTATGAAGTTTTGGAATAGACTCGAAACATTTCCCCTCATCAAAGCTCTAGTACAAGTCATGCAAACATATATCTATCAAGATTCATGCAATACATCTTCTAGTACCCTTTATACTACAATACTTTTTATTATATTTTTTATTCTATAAAATTACTATAAAAAGAATATTCACGTATTAAAAAGTGTATTAGACCATGTTCGTTGCACAAATATGAACAGAAAATATTACTCTTTTCTTTTTTCATTTTTTATTTTCTAAAACTCTTGTCCTCTAAAAAATTGTTTCTCCTTATTTTAACTAAACAATACATACTATTAGTTATTATTAATTCATTTTTCCGTAAAATATTTTAAATCCTCGTTCATTGGTAAGACACATCCACAATTAAATATAATTATGCATATAAAATTCAACTCTTACTTAAAAAAAGGTCTCACCTTGAAATATTTAATATGACTTTGCATATAATAATCTAATTTATGGTCTAATATATAAGATTAACCTATGTGGTGGGATGTAAATTAAGCTCCAAAAACTCTTGCATTTTATGTGTGATCTTCAATAATTTTTGGTTTATAGACACCTTCAAACTTAACCCCGATTGAGAAGGATCATCAATCCCTTCCCTTGTCTTCACAAACTTGAGAATTTCCGCCATTTAAGCACTGCTTTTGCCTTCTCTTTTACCTTCACTCCAAATATGCTACTACAATTCAAGCATTCTTATGATTCATTGTTAGGAAAAAAATCATGGCACAGAGCAGTTCTCAAAAAAGCAATTCAAAGTTTGATCCTTATGCACATCTAAATGTAGGTTTGAATGCAGATGGATCTCTTTCTCGATTCGTTGAGCTTCCCACAACACCAGTTACTGGTGAAAATCCCCAAATTGAAGTATCTGTTTTGAGCAAAGAAATTGTTCTAAATCCCCAAAAGGAAACTTCAATTCGGGTCTATCGTCCCAGCAAAATCCCTTCAAATGATAATAATTCCGTTGCGAAATTACCCATCGTTTTCTATTATCATCCTGGTGGATGGATTGTTTTTCGTAGCCAAAACACAATTATTCATGAAATTTGCAATCAAGTCGCAGATCAAGTCCGTGCGATTGTTATCTCAGTCGATTATCGTCTCGCCCCTGAAAGCAAGCTTCCGGCACAGTACGACGACGCAATTGATGCTCTGAAATGGCTTCACAATCAAGTCGTAGATGAAAATGGTGACCAATGGGTAAAAGATTACGGCGATTCCTCTCGGGTTTATCTTTATGGATCGAGTTGTGGTGGAAATATTGCTTATAATGTTGCATTGAAAGTGCTCGATATGAATTTTGATCCGATTACGATTGTCGGTATGATTCTGAATCAACCCCTGTTTGGTGGTAAGAAAAGAACTAAATCTGAATTAAGCATGGCTAATGATCCATTTTTTCCTTTGCCTGTAATTGATCTTTTATGGGATTTTGCATTACCAAAAGGGATTGATCGAGATCATAGATATTGTAATCCTTTCAATTGTGCTCCATTTAGAGATAAATTGAAACGTTTAGCAAGAACATTGGTGATTGGATTTGGTGGTGATCCTTTGATTGATAGACAAGAAGCACTTGTTGAAATGTTGGTTTTGCAAGGTGTTCAAGTTGAAGCTCGATTTGATGATGTTGGTTTTCATTCTATAGATATGATTGATTCTCGAAGGGCTGCTGTTATTCTCAGCTTTGTTAAAGATTTTATCATCTGATCATCATCCATTCTTCCTCTCTCTCTCTCTCTCTCTCTCTCTCTCTCTCTCTCTCTCTCTCTCTCTCTCTCTCTCTCTCTCTCTCTCTCTCTCCAGATATTCTCCTTCAAGAATTTGAAGAACTGGTAATTCATATAGTTTCAGATACCCTTTCTATTTTCTTTTTGTTCTTTTAGAAATTCCCGAGTTGGATAGGACCACCGAGACTGTATTTCATTTCAGTATTTTCAAGATTCAAATTCGACGTTAATCATAAAATTGCATTTTCAGAATTCGAAGCATACGTTGACAGATCTTTACACACAAATATGTCTTTATTTTCAGAATTCGAACTCGAGATCAGCAAATCTCTCATAGGTTGAACTCAACTCTTTAAGAGTGCTTCAGTGGATTCAGATGAGAGTAAATAGAAAAGTAGATTTAATACCGCTTTGTATTTCAGATTATTATATACTTTTGTAACAGTGTAATCTTTGTTTTTTACTTTTTCCCTTCTTAGTAATGATGAAAGTTTTCTATTATTATTAGAGAATATTATCAAAAATATCCTTTCCCTTTTACGTTTTGTCAATTTGAGATATATTTTTTTTATCTCTATTTATACTAAGTTTTTTTTAATAGTAAAAAATGTTCATTGCGAAAAGTATTTTTGTACAGAAATTATTATGTAATATTACCCTTACATAGTAACAAAAGAATGATAAAAGAAAATTATGCACGTGAAAAATGTATGTTTCAAAATATTACAAAATTATTGATTAGCAAAAGTATTTTAATGCATATTTACTATTTTATGAACAAGTATGTGTAATTCACATAATAATCTCTGCTCGAAACATCATAAACTAATGTATTTTGGCATTCGAAAAAAAATTAAATAGCATTTTAGCCAATTGAAAAAAGTTTAGTAGTATAATCGGCAACAAAAAAAGTTATAAATTGGCAAAATATAAAAACATAAAAAGAAATTTTCACTATACAATTTGTTGCTTATGAGTTACGAGCCTTGTAAAATTAGAAAATATTAGGTTATGTGGTATTTTAGGAGTTAGTAAAGACAATTAGCCATTTTAGTCATGGGTTTTTTTTTAGGTAAAATAATCATGGTTTTTTTATTTATTGATATTTCCTTTTAAAGTACAATAAAAGGAAAAGGAAATATGTCATATACAATTTACATGATTAACTTTTTTTGGAAAAAAAAAACTTGTCATCACTTACATGATGCATCTTTATTATCATACCAAATATGAAGATCATACTATTATTATTATTATTATTATTATTATTATTTATCTCCGATTCACTTCAAATGACTTCTAAAAATATTTACACATATTAAGAAATTAATAAGAATAGGAAAATAACCTATATAGTCTCTAAAATTTAGATGTTAACATGATATGATTCTTAAAGTTTATTATTTATTATATGATCCCTAAATAATTTACATATATCCAATAATATTTTTTTATCGTTAAATACATAATTTTCATTAAAAATATCATATGAAGTACTCACATGTAATGAAGGATAAAATATGTATTATAAGAGATTAAACACAATGTATGATTTATGAGCGAGAGAAACTATTATTCCTCCAAACAAGCCAAGTTCTATTTTACTCTTCAAGTTATATCATGTGAATAATTGTCATAAACTTTGTTTAGGGACTATAACAATAAAAAAAATAAAATTTAAGGACTATATCGTGTAAAGACCTAAATTTTTAGAACAAATCGGATATTTTCCCATAATAATGATTAGTGTATCCTTAATTAATCTCTTGTATTTTATTTTCTGAATTTAATTAATCTCTTGTCACTTTAAAAAGATAATTACTAAGAAAAAATCTAATTAACTATTTTCGATTAAAAATATAAATATTTTGGTATAAGGATTTTAAAAATAATATAATATTAAAAAAATACTCATGATTAACGTAAATATTCGATTGCTGTCAAGTATGATAGGATTCTGTTTATAGTAGCGTGACATGGGTAATGGTGCGGTACTAAACTTAGCTTCAACTAGGCTGTTCAATGGATTCAGGCTCTTGGGCTCCTTTGTGAGCACGAGTCTTGCACCTATTCAGTCATTTCTTTAACCTTGTGCTGGGGCTTTGTGTATGTATAGTTTGTTTAGTTTTGTCTGGAAATAGTTAGAATATACTGTATATAGTCAATTTACTATGAACTCTAACAATTGTCTAATTAATGGTTTATTCGATATATCCGTGCATTAGAAGTTTCTCGATATTCAGATATAAAAAAAAAAAAGAAAGAAAAGACAAGAAAGGAGAATTTTCTTTTGAAAATATAAAAGGTGAACAAATTTGAGAAAGTATGTTGTAAATGTACTTAAAACGAATAAAGTAAAAGATGAAGGGTTCTTTAGGCTAATTATCTGAGAATAGATATTTACTGAAGTGGAAAACCTTTTCCATGAGGAAGAAGGTCAAATGGGCACAGAGTCTGAAAACCTTTACTGCATTGGAAAAAGTAGTAGTATATAGTAGATCAACTGACTTCTTCCTTTCTTTGCAACGAAGAAAATCAGTGGTAATTTCCTAGTTTTAGACCAATTTCTCATCCTTTGATCCCTTTTCTTCCTCGTTCTCATGTAAGTTGATCTCTCTACCTACCCCAGAGCTCTGAAATCCCAGTTAATTTGAAGTGTTTCTGCTACTTTTGAGTAATAGTTATGCCGGGCGGTGGTGACCAGGCGACGGGACAGCTTAACGGTGGAGAATTTCTGTTACAGCTTCTGAAAAACCCGCCTCAACATCATCCTTCTCCGCCGCCGCCGCCGCAGATTCTATCTCATGACCCCGCCGTCGCCGCTCTCGGCCCAAGTCTGCCGGTTCCTGTTCCGCCTTTGCTCCAATCTAAAGGTGTTCGTCCCCCTTGGCTACATCAACACCCTCATAACTCTCCACCTCCTTTTGCTCCCCATAATTTCTTTGTGCAAAACCCTAAAGCAAGCTCTATTCCCAGTGCTAGTCCGAATCCCAATTTTAATTCAGCATCCCCACCCGCCGGATTCAATCAAGGTATTAGGCAGCAGCAGAATGTGCAATTTGGTTATAATGCTGATCATGTTGGAAAATCAGGGTTCTTGGGGCCTAAACCCCCATCAGCTCAGCAGCAACAGCAAAGGGATCTTATTTTTGGTTCTTTAATGGGTAATGAGTGTGTAGTAAATGGCAATGATAGTGAAAGACTTTTGATTTCTCAACATGGTAAGGGCAAGATGCGAATGCCCCTTCCAGAGGAAGGAAGGGGAGTTAGTTTAGGGAGCAACAGGAGATTGAACGGACTGGAAGTTGAAAATCAGCAGAATCTTGTTGATTTTGACAGGGGATGGCATGACAACTTGAGCCTTCCTCGGCTTCATGAGAGGAGTGGATCTAATAGTTCTGGTGCCGTGAATTATGGTAGACAAATGCATAATGGGCATAATTACAGGGCTGCTGTGCCGCCTCCTGCTCTTTCTGGCAAGCAAATGAGCGGGGGGAAGAGGGAGTATGCAAATAGGAGGAATTTCGGGCAAACTGGGGATAGGGGTAGGAATAACTATGTGGTAGCAAGGCATCAAGGTGATAATAATGAGAGGGAGAGGGAAAGGGGATTTGCGTTGAAGAATGAGAGATATTCTGGTTATATGTCTATGTCAGATAATAGGACTGCCACTGGTCAGCTTGATTGCTCTGGTTCACTTCCTGGAAGTAACTTGCATTCAGTTTCTGCATCGGATATTGAGGAATCTATGATGGAATTGCACCGTGAAGATGGTGAGAGACGGCAATCGATAGGTATTGAGACGAGAGATAGGGTGAAGGATGATTTCAAAGATCATAGTGATTTAGATGATTTGGAGGAACATCTTGTGGATGCTCTAGGTCTTGAAGATGAATTAGGAGAAGGAAGCAATATCAAGAAAAACCATAGGACTCGTGATAAGGTGATTTCTCTGCATACAAGTTTCCTACTTTTCCCGTCCCCATGTACTGCATTACTCAAGTTCTCCATTCCCTTTCCTAAATCCACATTGCCTAATCTGCTATCTATTATATTCACAAAGTTTTGTTTTTTAGTTTTTCTCTAGTTCTAAGTGCATAAATGAACTTTCTTTGATATGAGTAAAAAAGTATGTGTTGAATGACCTTTGGTGGTTTGGAAACGGTTAGAATGATATATGGTTTTATAAATAAAGTTATTTGTAATTGATTTCATAAGGAAGGGGCTGTTAGATGCAGTCATGGCTAATATGCCAACTCCTTTGGCATTGACTCATCGGATAATTTGGTTTTCTATGAAAATTTTCACTTTTATAATGTTGTACACATATCCATGCGTGCTCACGTATGCAGTGATGTAAGGATGTACCAGCGAGTATTGGGATGACATAGAAAATACCTCAAATAGGAGAAACTAAAAGACAGAAGCAAAAGAACCCTCATCAACACTGTTACAGTGCATGGTTTATGATAATGAAATTGGGGAAGATAATGATTTCATAAAGAAGTAAAATGTTTGAGCAATTTGTGTTGGTTGCTGTTGCTACTCCTTAGAAGCTTGTTTAATTTTAAATCTACTTGCTACTAATGTAGGATTTCTGCATTTGTGCCTGTACTAATATTCTTTTTCGAGCTTTGACTTGCTTGCAAATGATCTTTGCAATTCATAAATCAGGACTACAGAGCTGACAAGAGAGGGAAATCAATTCTAGGCCAGAGGATGAGGTACATGAAGAGACAGATGCTATGTCGTGCTGATATAGGCAAATTGGATGCCCCTTTTGTTGCGATTTATGAATCATTAATACCACCGGAGGAGGAAAAGGCAAAGCAGAAGCAATTATTATCATTATTAGAAAAAATTGTCGGCAAAGAATGGCCGGATGCTCGCTTGTATATTTATGGGTCTTGTGCCAACTCATTTGGATTTTCAAAAAGCGACATCGATATTTGCCTTAGGATTGATGATGCGGATGTTAATAAGTCTGAACTCTTGTTGAAGTTGGCTGATATGTTGCAGTCCGAAAATCTCCAAAATGTGCAGGTTTGAGATCTGTCGCCTGGTTTGGAAGACTTTAACTTATATTGTGAAATTTTATGTCTTCTTCTTGATGTTTAACTTGAAGTGTCATGTTAGCAGCAGTTCCTCTGTTCTGCCCTTAAAGAGGCTGCAATATGTGTATTACATAGCATAAGTGATAAACTACATCAATCATAAGATATAAAACATGCCATGTCTATGTTTAGAGGATTTCAACATGAGACACCATGTTTTATATCTTATGATTGATGTATTTTATCACTTATGCTATGTTTTATCATTTAGATTACTCATTTTTTTCATAGTATACGACTTTTTGGCCTATTGTTCAGAAATTTAGGATCTTGAAAACAAAGCCAAATATGCGTATTATCCTTTAGCCAATCATACAAATTCCGTCTCATCCACTTCCTACTACCTACAATTGTTTCCCTTCTCTCTCTCTACTGTTTTTTACTGTGTGCGTGTGTGCGCATGCTTGCACTTCTCTTTGTTATGATGTAGTAGTATGCTTTTTTTTTTTTTTTATATATATTTTTTAAATTTTCAGATAAGTTACATATCCTAAATGTCAAACATATATTTCTTAAGTATTCAATTTTCTAAAATTTGCCCCAAAATCTTTAGTGCTGATACTACCAGGAAGTTATGGGCATGTCTCTGGAGAGCATGACTGTCCAAGACATCCCTCTCGAGAGTTTTGGGGCTTCATAGCCTGGATTCGCAACTGCAATAAATACTTTTGTCTTTTCAAATTTCCATGTTTCTTCCATTTAGATATGGGCTTGAAAACTAGTTTCCTGGGAATCTTATTGAGGTTTTTCTGCAGGCGCTTACTCGTGCCAGAGTTCCAATAGTTAAGCTTATGGACCCTGCAACTGATATCTCTTGCGACATATGCATAAACAATGTGTTGGCTGTTGTCAACACGAAGCTGCTTCGTGATTATGCTCAGATAGATGTGAGATTGCGGCAATTGGCATTTATTGTGAAGCATTGGGCAAAGTCCAGAGGAGTAAATGAAACTTACCAAGGGACTCTATCTAGTTATGCGTGAGTTTATTAAGAACCATTTTTATTTAATGGTTCCTTCAGCTTTGAATTTTCATCAGCTGAGTCATATCTTTCTTTTCAGGTATGTATTGATGTGCATTCATTTCTTGCAACAGCGTAGTCCTCCCATTCTTCCATGTTTACAGGTATCTTTGTATTTTCCTTTTAATATTGATTATGACACTATCAGTATCTTTTTGATGTAGTCGGCCCAATTTTGGTTATTGAGATGAAAGATTTCTCTCTTTCTTCTTCTTCACGGTCTTCATAACTCATATCTTCAAGAGTATTCCCCTTTTGGATTTCATATTTCCTTCTGTTATATAGGAAAGTACATCTCAGTGATTCTTTCACGAGCATTATCTCTTTTTGTTAGTTTAGACCAGTACTTCGATTTATGATATTGTGATATTGAATTCTCTCAAGTCGTTAGTGAGATGACATGATAGGCTTTTCCTTTCAAGGGGTATATTCATTAAAACCATTTAGCGTTAGATTGAATTCACTTCTCATATTATTTGTTGGTTTTGGAGTTTTATGTATGTACACTTGATGCCAAACTTTCCTTACAAAGTGCTCCGGCTCATTTTCTCTTTTCCAGGAAATGAAGACCACTCATTATGTAACCATTGACAATGTTGTATGCGCGTATTTTGATCAAGTGGAAAACCTCGTTGGTTTTGGATCCAATAATCGCGAAAGTATTGCACAGCTAGTGTGGGCTTTCTTCAACTATTGGGCCTATCATCACGATTATGCAAACGATGTCATATCTGTTCGCACTGGAAGTATTTTGAGGTGAGATAGACATTATTTAGTAGATTGCTTATTCTGAAAGGCAAAGAACAGAAAAAGAACTCAATTCTGAACTCGGTGTTCTTTACTTGCAGCAAACGCTCTAAAGACTGGACTCGTAGGATTGGGAATGATCGTCACTTGATATGCATAGAGGATCCTTTTGAGGTAACTCATGATCTTGGCCGAGTGGTGGACAAGCGTAGCATCAAAGTTCTGAGAGAGGAGTTTGAACGCGCTGCAGAGATCATGCAGTATGATTTCAATCCCTGCGTAAAGCTCTTCGAACCATATATTCCTACATGAATTGTTCTTGCTATTTTATCAGAATATGAATGTGTAATAATAGGAACTGTGGACAAAAAGTTTGTAAATACCTTAAGTAATGTTTTCTTCCTTAAAGTTTGTGGTTCTTGTAGGTAAGGTTTTTGTCTGAATGGCCTTCTTTTATTGTAAATGACTCTTTAATTTTATATTTTTAATGATTGAGGTTAATTATGTCATAAGTTATGAAAAAAAAGATGAAAGAATGTTAGTTGATTTATATCAAATGTTATATTTGGAAGTTTAGTTTAATTTATTGGGAGAAGTAAAAGAATTTATATTTGGAATTGTAATTTAATTTTTAAAAAATCATTTTTTTCACCAAAGATTTTTTTTTTCTTTTACAAGAGTCAAAAATTTTTTTTTTATTTTTATTTTGAAGGATAAGAGGTAGCATGCAATATAAACATTAAACAATTCAGTCTAATTCTAATTATGGTAAAAATGAAATCTAATAAAAGATATAATAATCGGGAATAAGTAAATTATATTCATTATATAAGAATAATATTATCTTCTTAATTTGTCATATTTTTTATCTGAATATAATTTGTCATACTTTTAAATATTCTATTATTTTTTAACATGTGTTCCAAACTTAAAATTTTAAAAGATAACCTAAGTCTTTAATCTTTGAATAAAAGCCATACTTTGAAAATCTTCTTTAGGTCAAGTTTTTTATTTTTTTTATTTTTATTTGGTTCTTTAGGTCAAGTTTAAATTACTTAAAATCGTGTATCATGAGTAGAGCAAGATTCCAATATTTAAGGGGCTGAAATTCTAATGTGAAAATTTAATTTTAAAAGATAATATTTAATTATTATATTTTTTTACTTAATAACTTAATTTTAATTAGTTAAATATGCAAATTTTAATACGAAACCGATAAATTATATCATATTTTAAAAAATTTGTGAAAAATTTTGAGGGAATGAAAGGAAATATAGCAGGTGCTGGCTTGAATGTTTTTGAGAATGTGGTATTGTCCCCACATTTTGCTGTCTTTAGTAAAGAATCTTTTGAGGATTTGTTTGAGGTTATAGTTGGGAATTTGGAGTTTTTCTTCTCTAATAAGCCTTTCATTACTCCCCTATTATAATCAGCGGCCGAACCAAGAATGTGAAGATAGGTCGAGTTTTGTTTCATATAATTTGTATAAAAAGAAAAATTATACATTAGACAGCGGCTATAACGGGTAGCAGTCAGCAGCTATCGATAGACAGGTAGTGGAGGCTAGATTGAAGATGATATTTAAAAGAAGAGATGTTCTTGAAAAGTGAGAAGTAAATTTGATTCGGAATGTAAGAATGTATTTGGGATAAAGAAAATTTTATATTTACAATATAGGGTCCATCAAATTTGTGTGTGCGTGCTTTTTAAATGTCTCATATTAAAACTACGTCATTTCACCTATCTCCTTAAAAAGAAAATAGCATACTGAATTTTCCCTTCATTGCAATGGTGATTGCCCCAATTTTACTTAAGGCATTGTAGAAATACCCTTTACTTAGAAAATTTCTAACTGAATGGGAGGATCGGATAGCGGCCATCTCTGCTTAGAATGACTGCCGTAATATGTAATAATTCAGTGTTTGAAATACAACTTATTAGACTAGAAATTTTGTGTTCGAATCAAATTTTCTTTGGATATATAAAAAGAAAAATTCTTGCCACAATAAATAAGGAATTAATTGTATATATATAATCTGTTGTTTATAAACCGAGAAGAAGGGATACATTATTCTATATTGTATACATTATTTTATCATAATCGATTTACCCTCCCACGAAGGAAAAATTCTGTTATGAATCTAATTTATGTCCCCACTTATATTCAATTATAGAGACAAGAATAAAGAGGGTAATGTTGCTTAGTACTCCTTTCGTCTTTTCTACATATCACATTGTGGTAATTTCTATGTTCATTTACTTGTCACATTATAGTTCTAAGATAATAATTAATGAATTTTTCCTATTATATCCTCAATTAATAACAAATTACAATATTTTTTTATTCTTCTAACATGAAAACTAGTAGAAACAATTAAAGTTTGAAAGGTATTCTAATGACTTATATGTATTTGTCCCTCTTAAACTTATTTGTATTGTGGACTTAGTTCATAAACCACGCTTCCCCTCTTTATTCTTTCTCCTCTTCCCTTTACAAATAAATTTAAAAGAAAAAAACACTTATAAACTCATTGTAGTCTAATAAAAAAAATTTAAAAAGTAATATATATATATATATATTTATCACATAGTTCATAAATAAGAATATGAATCTCGTCTATTCCAGAATATTCATTCAACAAAAGTAAAATAGCCTCATTTTTTTTTCTGATTTAAATCCAATCTAAATGGACTTTGGTTGTATGCGGATTTGAAAATTCTAGAATGAAAAAGAAGTTGTTGACACCTAAAAAGAAAAAAAAAATGGAAATTGGCGAATTTTAATTCATTCTATTCCAGAAATTTCTCTCTTTTTCTCCTTGGCCACATGTTGTTTTCATAAACAATGACATTTTCACGAAAATTCAAAATAAAAGCTTGTCTTTTTCGATATTCACCACGCTACAAAATGATCATTTTTCCATTTAAAAATCGTCTCCTGAAGCAGGCCATCGAGGGAGCAAACACCAGAATCATCCATGGCAGCAGTAGCTAACAACAGCGCAGAGAAGAGGTAATTAGAACCAAGGAATGCAAATTCTTTTGGATTTTTTTCTTTCTTCTAAATCTGTTATTGTGAAATTTGGGCAGATATGCAGTGGTTACGGGGGCAAATAAAGGAATTGGATTTGAGATCTGTAAGCAATTAGCTTCGCAAGGAATCACTGTGGTTTTGACTGCTAGGAATGAGAAGAGAGGCCTCGATGCTATTGAGAAGCTTAAAGACTTGCCTTTCTCCGATCGGGTTCTTTTTCATCAGCTCGATGTCACAGATTCATCCAGTATTAATTCCCTTGCTCAATTCGTCAGAAATCAGTTTGGGAGGCTTGATATTTTGGTACTATATCCATCTCTCAAACTTCTTTAATCTTTCTCATTTCATTTGCAAAGATTTGGGGTCAATTTAGTTTGAATTTTTTGCATTTGTTCTTAGATTTTGTAAAAAGTTAAAATTCGTTTTATAAAATTGAAAATGAAAGTACTAAGTGTGAATTATTTAAGTTTTGATTCAAGTATGAAATGTGAATGGTTTAAGCTTTGAATTCTTAATATTAAATTTGAATAGTGAATCTAAAAATTAAAAATCCACTTGAATCTGAATATTGAATGAATTAATAAGTAATTTATATGAAAAAAAGTGTAATAATTCGACAAATGATATATATGGTAGATTTTCATACTTCAGAGTGAAATAAATTTTCAGTTAAAATTTGTAACAATTAATCACATCTTAAATGTAATTAATTACTTGATTTGTAAAAATTGTTATGAAATGCAAAGATAAATTAATTCACCAAACAAGACCTAAGTCTCAACATAATTGAATCTGAAAACTGAAGTTTAAAGTTGAATGTTGAATTAGTAATAAGTGATAATTATATATAAATGTAATAATTTTGCAAATAATATATATTTTTAGATTTCATAATTTGGAGTTAACTAAAAAAATTTTACTTCAAAATTATTATTACAATTGAACACATCTTAAACAATTAAATACTTAAAAATTATATATTATTAAATACATTTAATTCAATAAATTGTTAACTAATGCATCTTAAATTCAAGGTCTTGGTGTAATGAATTTACCGATTGATAATATCCATATGCTTTTCTTTCCTTTAAAGGAATATTTAGGATGTTTTAGAGAAAAAAAAAATTATGATTCAATCATTAATAATTCTTAAAAGTAGAATTTTGAGTTATTTTGCTAATTAATGAAGAAGTTAACGATTAATTATTTTCTTTTTATAGGTAAACAATGCGGGGATTAGTGGAGCAAACGTGGATGTTGATGGTCTTAGAGCTGCATCAGGTGGAGCTCAAGTTAATTGGGAAGAGACAGGAGCTCAGACTTATGATTTGGCAGTTGAATGCTTGCAAATAAACTATTATGGTGCAAAGAAAATGATTGAAGCCTTTCTTCCTCTTCTTCAATTCTCCCAATCACCAAGAATTGTCAATGTTTCCTCCTCCATGGGACTATTAAAGGTATATTCATTTACTGCCTTAAATTTTGACCATATAAAAGTAAATATAAGTCATTTTACACGTTTTAATAAATGTTTATGGTATGATTTCATACTTCTTGATTATCTCTGAAAGGCGCAGGGTATTTAGAGGTATACAACTTTAGACTAATTCGGACTTGATCTATGTTTCATACTTTAACTATCTTTATGTTTTCTTTATACTTTAACCTAAAACGACTTGTATTTTTGACGAGCGGTACTAAAAGAATTTTGAATTCGCCTTCCAGAGATTAAACCCTTTAATTCTTGTGTATAAGTCTAGAAGGACTTGTGAAAAGTCCTTAGTCCCTATCTAGACCCGAGTTTCTCTCTAGATCTTAGTTCACATCTCAATCCTTAATTCTGGTGCATAATTCTAAAAAGGCTTAGATTTCTGAAAGCCAATTTTATAGATTCAGGTTTAGTTGATGATTCATTTGAAAAATGATCATAGGTGTTTAAAAACTCTCTTCGAATTATATTACAAGATTGCGGAGTCACCATATTAACTTTCTCCACTTGAATGTCGGGCAGTCTATTGGTGGCCCGTTTGGTACCAAGAAAATTCAAGAATAGGGCATCCAAGACTTATTAATTTCATTGTAGTAATGAACCTTTTGGACTTATTATAGTAAATTGCCATTTCTATACTTTGTAACTTGGGCTTGGCTTTCACTTTGTTTCAGAGAATACCAAGTGAAAGGATTAGAGATATATTGAATGATGTAATCAAACTTACAGAGGAGAAAGTGGATGAACTGCTGGATGAATTTCTAAATGACTTCAAAGAGGGTACCTTGGAAACTAAAGGCTGGCCTCCATATTTTTCAGCTTATGTAGTCTCAAAAGCAGCCATGAATGCTTATACAAGAATTGTGGCAAAAAGGTATCCTAATGTCAAGGTGAATTGTGTTTGTCCTGGCTATGTTAAAACAGATATGAATTACCAAACTGGCAATCTAACTGTAGAAGAAGGTGCAGAAAGTCCTGTAAGGTTAGCTCTTCTTCCTGATGATGGCCCTTCTGGACTCTTCTTTGATCGCCATGAAGTTTCAACATTTGATTAAACGCGATGAAAAATTCTGTTATGAATTTGGTTCTTTATGAATTTGGTTTACTGTTCTTTCATGATGTTTGAAGGTTAAAGGTTAAAATAAGACTCCTTTGGGATACTTCTTGGGTGTGTACATCTATTAATATATTGCAGAAAGAGAGAGAGAGAGTTTCTTCTCTCTTTTGAACTTTTATTCCTGAATACGTTTTTTTTCTAGATTTTTGAATTTTTATAATTAATTTAATATTGTTTAAGTTTTATTACTTCTCAAACTTCTTCTCCATTCATTCAGAATCATTTTGAGCAATTTTATGCATAATTATATTTTGGAACTAAATTTTGAAAAAAAATGTGATGATTAGGACAAGAATTTAGGCTTTAATGAGAATGTAATACTTCGTCTGATGTATTTATACAACATGAAAAATATTTAGAAATGTTTTGAGCAATTTTGTTGAAAATTTTCTTTCGGACCTAAATTTTGTAAAAATTGTGATGATATTAGTACACGAATTCGGGTTTCAACATGCAAGTGAAACATTGTGGGTGTATTTTCTACAACATAAGAAATATAGTAAATTATTTTGAGCAATTTTATAGAGGATATTTTTTTGGACATAAAATTTTGTAAAAAATGTAATGATTAACTCACAGATTCGGCCTTCAAAGGATAAGTGAAAATTTGTGTGATGTATCTTTAACACAAGAGAAAGATACATAATCATTTTGAACAATTTTATAGAGACCTATGTTTTTTAGCTAAATTTTGAAAAAAATGTGATGATTAATACAAGAATTTGGACATTAATAAGAATGTGATACTTCGTCTGGTGTATTTATATAACACGAAAAATATTCACAAAATCGTTTTGAGTAATTTTGTGGAAAACTTTTTTGAACCTAAATTTTGTAAAAAACATGATGATTAACACACGAATTTGGGCTTCAACAGGCAAGTGAAACATTGTGGATGTATCTTTTCAACATGAAAAACACAGTGAATTATTTTGAGCAATTTTATAGAAAGCTGTTTTTCGGACATAAATTTTAAAAAAATGTAATGAATGATTCACAGATTCCACCTTCAAAGGACAAGTGAAACTTTGCGCGATGTATCTTTATAACATGAGAAACATAGAGAATCATTTGAGCAATTTTACGGAGAACTTTTTTTTGGAACTAAATTTTGAAAAAAAAATGTGATGATTAGCAGAAGAATTCAGACTTTAATGGGAATGTGATACTACATCTGGTGTATTTATACAACATAAAAGACATTCAGAATTGTCTCAAGGAATTTTGTGGGGAATTCTTTTTTGACCTAAATTTTGTAAAAAACATGATGATTAACACACGAATTCAGGTTTCAACAAGCAAGTGAAACACTGTGGATGTATCTTTACAACATGAGAAACATAGTGAATCATTTTGAGCAATTTTATAAAGAACTGTTTTTCGAACATAAATTTTGTAAAAAACGTAATGAATAACTCACGATTCCGCCTTCAAAGGGACGAGTGAAACTTTGTACAATATATCTTTTAAACACGAGAAACATAGAGAATCATTTTGAGCAATTTTATGGAGAACTTTTTTTTGGAACTAAATTTTGAAAAGAAATGTGATGCTTAGCACAAGAATTCGGACTTTAATGGGAATGTGATATTTCGTCTGGTGTATCTATACAATATGAAAAATATTTAGAAATGTTTTGAGCAATGTTGTGGAGAACTTTTTTTTGGACTTGAATTTTGTAAAAAAACGTGATAATTAGCACACGAATTTGGGCTTCAACAGGTGAGTGAAATATTGTGGGTGTATCTTTACAACATGAGAACCACAGTGAATCATTTTGAGCAATTTTATAGATAACTGTTTTTCGGACATTAGTTTTAAAAAAATATAATGAATAACTCACAGATTCAAACGTCAAAGGACAAGTGAAACTTTGTGCAATGTATCTTTAACACATGAGAAACATACAGAATCATTTTCAGCTATTTTATGGAGAACTATTTTTTTTAGCTAAATTTTGAAAGCAAATGTGATGATTAGCACAAGAATTCGGACTTTAATGGGAATGTGATATTTCGTCTGTTGTATTTGTAGAACATGAAAAATATATAGAATCGTTTTGAGCAATTTTTTGGAGAACTTTTTTTCGGACCTAAATTTTGTAACAAGCGTGATGATTAACACACGAATTCGGGCTTCAACAAGAAAGTGAAACATTATGGATATATCTTAACAAACAAGAAACATGGTGAATCATTTTGAGCAATTTTATAGAGAACAATTTTTCGGACATAAATTTTGTAAAAAACGTAATGAATGACTCACAGATTCCGCCTTCAATGGACAAGTGAAACTTTGTGCGATTTATCGATAAAACATGAGAAACATACAAAACCATTTTGACCAATTTTATGGAGAACTATTTTTGGAGCTAAATTTTGAAAACAAATGTGATGATTAGCACAAGAATTCAAACTTTAATAGGAATTTGATACTTCGTCTAATGTATTTATACAACATAAAAAAAAAATTCAGAATTGTTTTGAGCAATTTTATGGAGAACTTTTTTTCGGATCTAATTTTGTAGAAAACGTGATGATGAGCATACGAAATCGGGCTTCAATAGGCACGTGAAACATTGGGATGTATCCGTACAATATGAGAAACATACTGAATCATTTTGAGAAATTTTGTAGAGAATTATTTTTCGAACTTAAATTTTGTAAAAAAACATAATGAATAACTCACAGATTCGGCATTCAAGGGACAAGCAAAACCTTGTACCATGTACCTTTAAAACATGAGAAACACAGATAATCATTTTGAGCAATTTTATGGAGAACTATTTTTTGGAGCTCAATTTTGAAAAAAAAGTGATGATTAGCACAAAAATGCAGACTTTAATGGGAATTTGATATTTCGCTTGGCATATTTATTCAACGTGAAAAAAATTATTTTGAGCAATTTTGTAAAGAACTTTCTTTCGGACGAAAACTTTGTAAAAAAACGTGAAAATTAGCACACGAAATCGGGCATCAAAAGGCAAGAGAAATATTGTGAATGTATCTTTTCAACAAGAAAAATATAGTGATTCATATTAAGCAATTTTATAGAGAACTATTTTCGGACATAAATTTTGTAAAAAACGTAATGATTAACTCACAGATTTGGCCTTCAAGGGACAAGTGAAACTTTGTGGTATGTATCTTTAAAACATGAGAAACATATAAAATCATTTTTTTGCAATTTTATGGAGAACTATATTTTGGAGATAAATTTTGAAAAAAAATGTGATGATTAGCACAAGAATGATTGGATTGTGATACTTCGTTTGATGTATTTATACAACATGAAAAATATTCAGAATCGTTTTGAGTAATTTTGTTAGGAACTTTTTTCCAAACCTAAATTTTGTAAAAAACGTGATAATTACTACACGAATTCGGGCTTTAATGGGAATGTGATACTTCGTCTTGTTTACAACGTGAAAAACATTCATAATCGTTTTAATGTTTTTTTACTTATCACATTATAGTTCAAAGATAATAATTAATGAATTTTTCCTATTATATCTTCCATTAATAACAAATTACAATATCTTTTTATTCTTCTAACATGAAAATTAATTAATAACAAATTACAATATCTTTTTACAAATAAGTTTAAAAGAAAAAGACACTTATAAACTCATTATAGTCTAATAAAAAACCTTAAAAAAGTAATATATATATCACATAGTTCTTAAGTAAGAATATGAATCTCGTCCATTCCATAATATTTATTCAAGTAAAATAGCCTCACTTTTTTTTTTCTAATTTAAATCCAATCTAAATGGACTTTGGTTGTATGCGGATTTGAAAATTCTAGAATGAAAAGGAAGTTGTTGACACCTAAAAAGAAAAAAAAAAAAAAGGAAATTGGCGAATTTTAATTCATTCTATTCCAGAAATTTCTCTCTTTTTCTCCTTGGCCACATGTTGTTTTCATAAAAAATGACATTTTCACGAAAATTCAAAATAAAAGCTTGTCTTCTTCGATATTCACGATGCTACAAAATGACCATTTTTCCATTTAAAAATCGTCTCCTGAAGCAGGCCATCGAGGGAGCAAACACCAGAATCATCCATGGCAGCAGTAGCTAACAACAGCGCAGAGAAGAGGTAATTAGAACCAAGGAATGCAAATTTTTTTGGATTTTTTTCTTTCTTGTAAAATCTAAATGCTGTTATTGTGAAATTTGAGGCGGATATGCGGTGGTTACGGGGGCAAATAAAGGAATTGGATTTGAGATCACGTAAGCAATTAGCTTCGCAAGGAATCACTCGTGGTTTTGACTGCTAGGAATGAGAAGAGAGGCCTCGATGCTATTGAGAAGCTTAAAGACTTGCCTTTCTCCGATCGGGTTCTTTTTCATCAGCTCGATGTCACAGATTCATCCAGTATTAATTCCCTTGCTCAATTCGTCAGAAGTCAGTTTGGGAGGCTTGATATTTTGGTACTATATCCATCTCTCAAACTTCTTTAATCTTTCTCATTTCATTTGCAAAGATTTGGGGTCAATTTAGTTTGAATTTTTTGCATTTGTTCTTAGATTTCGTAAAAAGTTAAAATTCCTTGGATAAAATTGAAAATTAAAGTACTAAGTGTGAATTATTTAAGTTTTGATTGAAGTGTGAAGTGTTTAAGTTTTGAATTCTTAATCTTAAATTTCAATACTGAATCTAAAAATTAAAAATCCACTTGAATCTGAATATTGAATGAATTAATAAGTAATTTATATGAAAAAAAAATGTAATAATTCGACAAATGATATATATGGTAGATTTTCATACTTGAGAGTGAAATAAATTTTCAATTAAAATTTATAACAATTAATCACATCTTAAACGCAATTAATTACTTGATTTGTAAAAATTGTTATGAAATGCAAAGATAAATTAATTCACCAAACAAGACCTAAGTCTCAACACAATTGAATCTGAAAACTGAAGTTTAAAGTTGAATGTTGAATTAGTAATAAGTGATAATTATATATAAATGTAATAATTTTGCAAATAATATATATTTTTAGATTTCATAATTTGGAGTTAACTAAAAAAATTTTACTTCAAAATTATTATTACAATTGAACACATCTTAAACAATTAAATACTTAAAAATTATATATTATTAAATACATTTAATTCAATAAATTGTTAACTAATGCATCTTAAATTCAAGGTCTTGGTGTAATGAATTTACCGATTGATAATATCCATATGCTTTTCTTTCCTTTAAAGGAATATTTAGGATGTTTTAGAGAAAAAAAAAATTATGATTCAATCATTAATAATTCTTAAAAGTAGAATTTTGAGTTATTTTGCTAATTAATGAAGAAGTTAACGATTAATTATTTTCTTTTTATAGGTAAACAATGCGGGGATTAGTGGAGCAAACGTGGATGTTGATGGTCTTAGAGCTGCATCAGGTGGAGCTCAAGTTAATTGGGAAGAGACGGGGAGCTCGGACTTATGATTTGGCAGTTGAATGCTTGCAAATAAACTATTATGGTGCAAAGAAAATGATTGAAGCCTTTCTTCCTCTTCTTCAATTCTCCCAATCACCAAGAATTGTCAATGTTTCCTCCTCCATGGGACTATTAAAGGTATATTCATTTACTGCCTTAAATTTTGACCATATAAAAGTAAATATAAGTCATTTTACACGTTTTAATAAATGTTTATGGTATGATTTCATACTTCTTGATTATCTACGAAAGGCGCGGGGGTATTTAGAGGTATACAACTTTAGACTAATTCGGACTTGATCTATGTTTCATACTTTAACTATCTTTATGTTTTCTTTATACTTTAACCTAAAACGACTTGTATTTTTGACGAGCGGTACTAAAAGAATTTTGAATTCGCCTTCCAGAGATTAAACCCTTTAATTCTTGTGTATAAGTCTAGAAGGACTTGTGAAAAGTCCTTAGTCCCTATCTAGACCCGAGTTTCTCTCTAGATCTTAGTTCACATCTCAATCCTTAATTCTGGTGCATAATTCTAAAAAGGCTTAGATTTCTGAAAGCCAATTTTATAGATTCAGGTTTAGTTGATGATTCATTTGAAAAATGATCATAGGTGTTTAAAAACTCTCTTCGAATTATATTACAAGATTGCGGAGTCACCATATTAACTTTCTCCACTTGAATGTCGGGCAGTCTATTGGTGGCCCGTTTGGTACCAAGAAAATTCAAGAATAGGGCATCCAAGACTTATTAATTTCATTGTAGTAATGAACCTTTTTGGACTTATTATAGTAAAGTTGCCATTTCTATACTTTGTAACTTGGGCTTGGCTTTCACTTTGTTTGAGAGAATACCAAGTGAAAGGATTAGAAGATATATTGAATGATGTAATCAAACTTACGAGAGGAGAAAGTGGATGAAGCTATTTGGATGAATTTCTAAATGACTTCAAAGAGGGTACCTTGGAAACTAAAGGGCTGGCCTCCATATTTTTCAGCTTATGTAGTCTCAAAAGCGACCATGAATGCTTATACAAGAATTGTGGCAAAAAGGTATCCTAATGTCAAGGTGAATTGTGTTTGTCTGGCTATGTTAAAACGAGATATGAATTACCAAGCGGCAATCTAAGCTGTAGAAGAAGGTGCGAGAAAGTCTGTAAGGTTAGCTCTTCTTCACGATGATGGCCCTTACGGACTCTTCTTTGATCGCCATGAAGTTTCAACATTTGATTAAACGCGATGAAAAATTACGTTATGAATTTGGTTCTTTATGAATTTGGTTTACTGTTCTTTCATGATGTTTGAAGGTTAAAGGTTAAAATAAGACTCCTTTGGGATACTTCTTGGGTGTGTACATCTATTAATATATTGCAGAAAGAGAGAGAGAGTTTCTTCTCTCTTTTGAACTTTTATTCCTGAATACGTTTTTTTTCTAGATTTTTTGAATTTTTTATAATTAATTTAATATTGTTTAAGTTTTATTACTTCTCAAACTTCTTCTCCATTCATTCAGAATCATTTTGAGCAATTTTATGCATAATTATATTTTGGAACTAAATTTTGAAAAAAAATGTGATGATTAGGACAAGAATTTAGGCTTTAATGAGAATGTAATACTTCGTCTGATGTATTTATACAACATGAAAAATATTTAGAAATGTTTTGAGCAATTTTGTTGAAAATTTTCTTTCGGACCTAAATTTTGTAAAAATTGTGATGATATTAGTACACGAATTCGGGTTTCAACATGCAAGTGAAACATTGTGGGTGTATTTTTACAACATAAGAAATATAGTAAATTATTTTGAGCAATTTTATAGAGGATATTTTTTTTGGACATAAAATTTTGTAAAAAAATGTAATGATTAACTCACGGATTCGGCCTTCAAAGGATAAGTGAAAATTTTGTGTGATGTATCTTTAACACAAGAGAAAGATACATAATCATTTTGAACAATTTTATAGAGACCTATGTTTTTTTAGCTAAATTTTGAAAAAAAATGTGATGATTAATACAAGAATTCGGACATTAATAAGAATGTGATACTTCGTCTGGTGTATTTATATAACACGAAAAATATTCACAAAATCGTTTTGAGTAATTTTGTGGAAAACTTTTTTGAACCTAAATTTTGTAAAAAACATGATGATTAACACACGAATTTGGGCTTCAACAGGCAAGTGAAACATTGTGGATGTATCTTTTCAACATGAAAAAACACGGTGAATTATTTTGAGCAATTTTATAGAAAAGTCTGTTTTTTCGGACATAAATTTTAAAAAAATGTAATGAATGATTCACAGATTCCACCTTCAAAGGACAAGTGAAACTTTGCGCGATGTATCTTTATAACATGAGAAACATAGATAATCATTTGAGCAATTTTACGGAGAACTTTTTTTTGGAACTAAATTTTGAAAAAAAAATGTGATGATTAGCGGAAGAATTCGAGACTTTAATGGGAATGTGATACTACATACGGTGTATTTATACAACATAAAAGACATTCGGGAAATTGTCTCAAGGAATTTTGTGGGGAATTCTTTTTTGACCTAAATTTTGTAAAAAACATGATGATTAACACACGAATTCGGGTTTCAACAAGCAAGTGAAACACTTTGTGGATGTATCTTTACAACATGAGAAACATAGTGAATCATTTTGAGCAATTTTATAAAGAAATCGTTTTTCGAACATAAATTTTGTAAAAAACGTAATGAATAACTCACAGATTCCGCCTTCAAAGGACGAGTGAAACTTTGTACAATATATCTTTTAAACACGAGAAACATAGAGAATCATTTTGAGCAATTTTATGGAGAACTTTTTTTTGGGAACTAAATTTTGAAAAGAAATGTGATGCTTAGCACAAGAATTCGGACTTTAATGGGAATGTGATATTTACGTCCGGTGTATCTATACAATATGAAAAAATATTTAGAAATGTTTTGAGCAATGTTGTGGAGAACTTTTTTTTGGACTTGAATTTTGTAAAAAAAACGTGATAATTAGCACACGAATTTGGGCTTCAACGGGTGAGTGAAATATTGCAGGTGTATCTTTACAACATGAGAACCACGAGTGAATCATTTTGAGCAATTTTATAGATAAGCTGTTTTTTCGGACATTAGTTTTAAAAAAATATAATGAATAACTCACAGATTCAAACGTCAAAGGACAAGTGAAACTTTGTGCAATGTATCTTTAACACATGAGAAACATACGAGAATCATTTTCGGCTATTTTATGGAGAACTATTTTTTTTAGCTAAATTTTGAAAGCAAATGTGATGATTAGCACAAGAATTCGGACTTTAATGGGAATGTGATATTTAGATCTGTTGTATTTGTAGAACATGAAAAAATATATAGAATCGTTTTGAGCAATTTTTTTGGAGAACTTTTTTTTCGGACCTAAATTTTGTAACAAGCGTGATGATTAACACACGAATTCGGGCTTCAACAAGAAAGTGAAACATTATGGATATATCTTAACAAACAAGAAACATGGTGAATCATTTTGAGCAATTTTATAGAGAACAATTTTTCGGACATAAATTTTGTAAAAAACGTAATGAATGACTCACAGATTCCGCCTTCAATGGACAAGTGAAACTTTGTGCGATTTATCGATAAAACATGAGAAACATACAAAACCATTTTGACCAATTTTATGGAGAACTATTTTTTTGGAGCTAAATTTTGAAAACAAATGTGATGATTAGCACAAGAATTCAAACTTTAATAGGAATTTGATACTTCGTCTAATGTATTTATACAACATAAAAAAAAATTCAGAATTGTTTTGAGCAATTTTATGGAGAACTTTTTTCGGATCTAATTTTGTAGAAAAACGTGATGATGAGCATACGAAATCGGGCTTCAATAGGCACGTGAAACATTGGGATGTATCAGGTACAATATGAGAAACATCTTGAATCATTTTGAGAAATTTTGTAGAGAATTATTTTTCGAACTTAAATTTTGTAAAAAAACATAATGAATAACTCACAGATTCGGCATTCAAGGGACAAGCAAAACCTTGTACCATGTACCTTTAAAACATGAGAAACACAGATAATCATTTTGAGCAATTTTATGGAGAACTATTTTTTGGAGCTCAATTTTGAAAAAAAAGTGATGATTAGCACAAAAATGCAGACTTTAATGGGAATTTGATATTTCGCTTGGCATATTTATTCAACGTGAAAAAAATTATTTTGAGCAATTTTTGTAAAGAACTTTCTTTCGGACGAAAACTTTGTAAAAAAACGTGAAAATTAGCACACGAAATCGGGCATCAAAAGGCAAGAGAAATATTGTGAATGTATCTTTTCAACAAGAAAAATATAGTGATTCATATTAAGCAATTTTATAGAGAACTATTTTCGGACATAAATTTTGTAAAGAAAACGTAATGATTAACTCACGGATTTGGCCTTCAAGGGACAAGTGAAACTTTGTGGTATGTATCTTTAAAACATGAGAAACATATAAAATCATTTTTTGCAATTTTATGGAGAACTATATTTTGGAGATAAATTTTGAAAAAAAATGTGATGATTAGCACAAGAATGATTGGATTGTGATACTTCGTTTGATGTATTTATACAACATGAAAAATATTCGAGAATCGTTTTGAGTAATTTTGTTAGGAACTTTTTTTCCGAACCTAAATTTTGTAAAAAAACGTGATAATTACTACACGAATTCGGGCTTTAATGGGAATGTGATACTTCGTCTTGTTTACAACGTGAAAAACATTCATAATCGTTTGAATGTTTTTTTACTTATCACATTATAGTTCAAAGATAATAATTAATGAATTTTTCCTATTATATCTTCCATTAATAACAAATTACAATATCTTTTTATCTTCTAACATGAAAATTAATTAATAACAAATTACAATATCTTTTTACAAATAAGTTTAAAAGAAAAAGACACTTATAAACTCATTATAGTCTAATAAAAAACCTTAAAAAGTAATATATATCACATAGTTCTTAAGTAAGAATATGAATCTCGTCCATTCCAGAATATTCATTTAAGTAAAATAGCCTCACTTTGTTTTTCTAATTTAAATCCAATCTAAATGGACTTTGGTTGTATGCGGATTTGAAAATTCTAGAATGAAAAGGAAGTTGTTGACACCTAAAAAAAAAAGGAAATTGGCGAATTTTAATTCATTCTATTCCAGAAATTTCTCTCTTTTTCTCCTTGGCCACATGTTGTTTTCATAAAAAATGACATTTTCACGAAAATTCAAAATAAAAGCTTGTCTTCTTCGATATTCACGACGCTACAAAATGACCATTTTTCCATTTAAAAATCGTCTCCTGAAGCAGGCCATCGAGGGAGCAAACACCAGAATCATCCATGGCAGCAGTAGCTAACAACAGCGCAGAGAAGAGGTAATTAGAACCAAGGAATGCAAATTTTTTTGGATTTTTTTCTTTCTTGTAAAATCTAAATCTGTTATTGTGAAATTTGAGGCGGATATGCGGTGGTTACGGGGGCAAATAAAGGAATTGGATTTGAGATCACGTAAGCAATTAGCTTCGCAAGGAATCACCTGTGGTTTTGACTGCTAGGAATGAGAAGAGAGGCCTCGATGCTATTGAGAAGCTTAAAGACTTGCCTTTCTCCGATCGGGTTCTTTTTCATCGGCTCGATGTCACGAGATTCATCCGAGTATTAATTCCCTTGCTCAATTCGTCGGAAGTCGGTTTGGGAGGCTTGATATTTTGGTACTATATCCATCTCTCAAACTTCTTTAATCTTTCTCATTTCATTTGCAAAGATTTGGGGGTCAATTTAGTTTGAATTTTTTTGCATTTGTTCTTAGATTTCGTAAAAAGTTAAAATTCCTTGGATAAAATTGAAAATTAAAGTACTAAGTGTGAATTATTTAAGTTTTGATTGAAGTGTGAAGTGTTTAAGTTTTGAATTCTTAATCTTAAATTTCAATACTTGAATCTAAAAATTAAAAAATCCACTTGAATACGAATATTGAATGAATTAATAAGTAATTTATATGAAAAAAAAATGTAATAATTCGACAAATGATATATATGGTAGATTTTCATACTTGAGAGTGAAATAAATTTTCAATTAAAATTTATAACAATTAATCACATCTTAAACGCAATTAATTACTTGATTTGTAAAAAATTGTTATGAAATGCAAAGATAAATTAATTCACCAAACAAGACCTAAGTCTCAACACAATTGAATCGAAAAGCGAAGTTTAAAGTTGAATGTTGAATTAGTAATAAGTGATAATTATATATAAATGTAATAATTTTGCAAATAATATATATTTTTTAGATTTCATAATTTGGAGTTAACTAAAAAAAATTTTTACTTCAAAATTATTATTACAATTGAACACATCTTAAACAATTAAATACTTAAAAAATTATATATTATTAAATACATTTAATTCAATAAATTGTTAACTAATGCATCTTAAATTCAAGGTCTTGGTGTAATGAATTTACCGATTGATAATATCCATATGCTTTTCTTTCCTTTAAAGGAATATTTAGGATGTTTTAGAGAAAAAAAAAATTATGATTCAATCATTAATAATTCTTAAAAGTAGAATTTTGAGTTATTTTGCTAATTAATGAAGAAGTTAACGATTAATTATTTTCTTTTTTATAGGTAAACAATGCGGGGATTAGTGGAGCAAACGTGGATGTTGATGGTCTTAGAGCTGCATCGGGTGGAGCTCAAGTTAATTGGGAAGAGACGGGAGCTCGGGACTTATGATTTGGCGAGTTGAATGCTTGCAAATAAACTATTATGGTGCAAAGAAAATGATTGAAGCCTTTCTTCCTCTTCTTCAATTCTCCCAATCACCAAGAATTGTCAATGTTTCCTCCTCCATGGGACTATTAAAGGTATATTCATTTACTGCCTTAAATTTTGACCATATAAAAGTAAATATAAGTCATTTTACACGTTTTAATAAATGTTTATGGTATGATTTCATACTTCTTGATTATCTCTGAAAGGCGCAGGGTATTTAGAGGTATACAACTTTAGACTAATTCGGACTTGATCTATGTTTCATACTTTAACTATCTTTATGTTTTCTTTATACTTTAACCTAAAACGACTTGTATTTTTGACGAGCGGTACTAAAAGAATTTTGAATTCGCCTTCCAGAGATTAAACCCTTTAATTCTTGTGTATAAGTCTAGAAGGACTTGTGAAAAGTCCTTAGTCCCTATCTAGACCCGAGTTTCTCTCTAGATCTTAGTTCACATCTCAATCCTTAATTCTGGTGCATAATTCTAAAAAGGCTTAGATTTCTGAAAGCCAATTTTATAGATTCAGGTTTAGTTGATGATTCATTTGAAAAATGATCATAGGTGTTTAAAAACTCTCTTCGAATTATATTACAAGATTGCGGAGTCACCATATTAACTTTCTCCACTTGAATGTCGGGCAGTCTATTGGTGGCCCGTTTGGTACCAAGAAAATTCAAGAATAGGGCATCCAAGACTTATTAATTTCATTGTAGTAATGAACCTTTTGGACTTATTATAGTAAATTGCCATTTCTATACTTTGTAACTTGGGCTTGGCTTTCACTTTGTTTCGAGAGAATACCAAGTGAAAGGATTAGAAGATATATTGAATGATGTAATCAAACTTACGAGAGGAGAAAGTGGATGAAGCTGTTTGGATGAATTTCTAAATGACTTCAAAGAGGGTACCTTGGAAACTAAAGGCTGGCCTCCATATTTTTCAGCTTATGTAGTCTCAAAAGCGACCATGAATGCTTATACAAGAATTGTGGCAAAAAGGTATCCTAATGTCAAGGTGAATTGTGTTTGTCTGGCTATGTTAAAACGAGATATGAATTACCAAAGCGGCAATCTAAGCTGTAGAAGAAGGTGCGAGAAAGTCTGTAAGGTTAGCTCTTCTTCACGATGATGGCCCTTACGGACTCTTCTTTGATCGCCATGAAGTTTCAACATTTGATTAAACGCGATGAAAAAATTACGTTATGAATTTGGTTCTTTATGAATTTGGTTTATTGTTCTTTCATGATGTTTGAAGGTTAAAGGTTAAAATAAGACTCCTTTGGGATACTTCTTGGGTGTGTACATCTATTAATATATTGCAAGAAAGAGAGAGAGAGTTTCTTCTCTCTTTTGAACTTTTATTCCTGAATACGTTTTTTTTCTAGATTTTTGAATTTTTATAATTAATTTAATATTGTTTAAGTTTTATTACTTCTCAAACTTCTTCTCCATTCATTCAGAATCATTTTGAGCAATTTTATGCATAATTATATTTTGGAACTAAATTTTGAAAAAAAATGTGATGATTAGGACAAGAATTTAGGCTTTAATGAGAATGTAATACTTCGTCTGATGTATTTATACAACATGAAAAATATTTAGAAATGTTTTGAGCAATTTTGTTGAAAATTTTCTTTCGGACCTAAATTTTGTAAAATTGTGATGATATTAGTACACGAATTCGGGTTTCAACATGCAAGTGAAACATTGTGGGTGTATTTTTACAACATAAGAAATATAGTAAATTATTTTGAGCAATTTTATAGAGGATATTTTTTTTGGACATAAAATTTTGTAAAAAAATGTAATGATTAACTCACGATTCGGCCTTCAAAGGATAAGTGAAATTTTGTGTGATGTATCTTTAACACAAGAGAAAGATACATAATCATTTTGAACAATTTTATAGAGACCTATGTTTTTTAGCTAAATTTTGAAAAAAATGTGATGATTAATACAAGAATTCGGACATTAATAAGAATGTGATACTTCGTCTGGTGTATTTATATAACACGAAAAATATTCACAAAATCGTTTTGAGTAATTTTGTGGAAAACTTTTTTGAACCTAAATTTTGTAAAAAACATGATGATTAACACACGAATTTGGGCTTCAACAGGCAAGTGAAACATTGTGGATGTATCTTTTCAACATGAAAAACACAGTGAATTATTTTGAGCAATTTTATAGAAAGCTGTTTTTCGGACATAAATTTTAAAAAAATGTAATGAATGATTCACAGATTCCACCTTCAAAGGACAAGTGAAACTTTGCGCGATGTATCTTTATAACATGAGAAACATAGAGAATCATTTGAGCAATTTTACGGAGAACTTTTTTTTTGGAACTAAATTTTGAAAAAAAAATGTGATGATTAGCAGAAGAATTCAGACTTTAATGGGAATGTGATACTACATCTGGTGTATTTATACAACATAAAAGACATTCAGAATTGTCTCAAGGAATTTTGTGGGGAATTCTTTTTTGACCTAAATTTTGTAAAAAACATGATGATTAACACACGAATTCAGGTTTCAACAAGCAAGTGAAACACTGTGGATGTATCTTTACAACATGAGAAACATAGTGAATCATTTTGAGCAATTTTATAAAGAACTGTTTTTCGAACATAAATTTTGTAAAAAACGTAATGAATAACTCACAGATTCCGCCTTCAAAGGACGAGTGAAACTTTGTACAATATATCTTTTAAACACGAGAAACATAGAGAATCATTTTGAGCAATTTTATGGAGAACTTTTTTTTGGAACTAAATTTTGAAAAGAAATGTGATGCTTAGCACAAGAATTCGGACTTTAATGGGAATGTGATATTTACGTCCGGGTGTATCTATACAATATGAAAAATATTTAGAAATGTTTTGAGCAATGTTGTGGAGAACTTTTTTTTGGACTTGAATTTTGTAAAAAAACGTGATAATTAGCACACGAATTTGGGCTTCAACAGGTGAGTGAAATATTGTGGGTGTATCTTTACAACATGAGAACCACAGTGAATCATTTTGAGCAATTTTATAGATAACTGTTTTTCGGACATTAGTTTTAAAAAAAATATAATGAATAACTCACAGATTCAAACGTCAAAGGACAAGTGAAACTTTGTGCAATGTATCTTTAACACATGAGAAACATACGAGAATCATTTTCGGCTATTTTATGGAGAACTATTTTTTTTAGCTAAATTTTGAAAGCAAATGTGATGATTAGCACAAGAATTCGGACTTTAATGGGAATGTGATATTTCGATCTCGTTGTATTTGTAGAACATGAAAAAATATATAGAATCGTTTTGAGCAATTTTTTTGGAGAACTTTTTTTTCGGACCTAAATTTTTGTAACAAGCGTGATGATTAACACACGAATTCGGGCTTCAACAAGAAAGTGAAACATTATGGATATATCTTAACAAACAAGAAACATGGTGAATCATTTTGAGCAATTTTATAGAGAACAATTTTTCGGACATAAATTTTGTAAAAAAACGTAATGAATGACTCACGGATTCCGCCTTCAATGGACAAGTGAAACTTTGTGCGATTTATCGATAAAACATGAGAAACATACAAAACCATTTTGACCAATTTTATGGAGAACTATTTTTTGGAGCTAAATTTTGAAAACAAATGTGATGATTAGCACAAGAATTCAAACTTTAATAGGAATTTGATACTTCGTCTAATGTATTTATACAACATAAAAAAAAATTCAGAATTGTTTTGAGCAATTTTATGGAGAACTTTTTTTCGGATCTAATTTTGTAAAAAACGTGATGATGAGCATACGAAATCGGGCTTCAATAGGCACGTGAAACATTGGGATGTATCAGTACAATATGAGAAACATCTTGAATCATTTTGAGAAATTTTGTAGAGAATTATTTTTTCGAACTTAAATTTTGTAAAAAAACATAATGAATAACTCACAGATTCGGCATTCAAGGGACAAGCAAAACCTTGTACCATGTACCTTTAAAACATGAGAAACACAGATAATCATTTTGAGCAATTTTATGGAGAACTATTTTTTGGAGCTCAATTTTGAAAAAAAAGTGATGATTAGCACAAAAATGCAGACTTTAATGGGAATTTGATATTTCGCTTGGCATATTTATTCAACGTGAAAAAAATTATTTTGAGCAATTTTTTAAAGAACTTTCTTTCGGACGAAAACTTTGTAAAAAAACGTGAAAATTAGCACACGAAATCGGGCATCAAAAGGCAAGAGAAATATTTTGAATGTATCTTTTCAACAAGAAAAATATAGTGATTCATATTAAGCAATTTTATAGAGAACTATTTTCGGACATCAATTTTGTAAGAAACGTAATGATTAACTCACAGATTTGGCCTTCAAGGGACAAGTGAAACTTTGTGGTATGTATCTTTAAAACATGAGAAACATATAAAATCATTTTTTGCAATTTTATGGAGAACTATATTTTGGAGATAAATTTTGAAAAAAAATGTGATGATTAGCACAAGAATGATTGGATTGTGATACTTCGTTTGATGTATTTATACAACATGAAAAATATTCAGAATCGTTTTGAGTAATTTTGTTAGGAACTTTTTTCCGAACCTAAATTTTGTAAAAAACGTGATAATTACTACACGAATTCGGGCTTTAATGGGAATGTGATACTTCGTCTTGTTTACAACGTGAAAAACATTCATAATCGTTTGAATTTTTTTTACTTATCACATTATAGTTCAAAGATAATAATTAATGAATTTTTCCTATTATATCTTCCATTAATAACAAATTACAATATCTTTTTATTCTTCTAACATGAAAATTAATTAATAACAAATTACAATATCTTTTTACAAATAAGTTTAAAAGAAAAAGACACTTATAAACTCATTATAGTCTAATAAAAAACCTTAAAAAGTAATATATATCACATAGTTCTTAAGTAAGAATATGAATCTCGTCCATTCCATAATATTCATTTAAGTAAAATAGCCTCACTTTTTTTTTCTAATTTAAATCCAATCTAAATGGACTTTGGTTGTATGCGGATTTGAAAATTCTAGAATGAAAAGGAAGTTGTTGACACCTAAAAAAAAAAGGAAATTGGCGAATTTTAATTCATTCTATTCCAGAAATTTCTCTCTTTTTCTCCTTGGCCACATGTTGTTTTCATAAAAAATGACATTTTCACGAAAATTCAAAATAAAAGCTTGTCTTCTTCGATATTCACGACGCTACAAAATGACCATTTTTCCATTTAAAAATCGTCTCCTGAAGCAGGCCATCGAGGGAGCAAACACCAGAATCATCCATGGCAGCAGTAGCTAACAACAGCGCAGAGAAGAGGTAATTAGAACCAAGGAATGCAAATTTTTTTTGGATTTTTTTCTTTCTTGTAAAATCTAAATGCTGTTATTGTGAAATTTGAGGCGGATATGCGGTGGTTACGGGGGCAAATAAAGGAATTGGATTTGAGATCCGTAAGCAATTAGCTTCGCAAGGAATCACTTTGTGGTTTTGACTGCTAGGAATGAGAAGAGAGGCCTCGATGCTATTGAGAAGCTTAAAGACTTGCCTTTCTCCGATCGGGTTCTTTTTCATCGGCTCGATGTCACGAGATTCATCCGAGTATTAATTCCCTTGCTCAATTCGTCGGAAGTCGGTTTGGGAGGCTTGATATTTTGGTACTATATCCATCTCTCAAACTTCTTTAATCTTTCTCATTTCATTTGCAAAGATTTGGGGTCAATTTAGTTTGAATTTTTTGCATTTGTTCTTAGATTTCGTAAAAAGTTAAAATTCCTTGGATAAAATTGAAAATTAAAGTACTAAGTGTGAATTATTTAAGTTTTGATTGAAGTGTGAAGTGTTTAAGTTTTGAATTCTTAATCTTAAATTTCAATACTTTGAATCTAAAAATTAAAAAATCCACTTGAATACGAATATTGAATGAATTAATAAGTAATTTATATGAAAAAAAAATGTAATAATTCGACAAATGATATATATGGTAGATTTTCATACTTGAGAGTGAAATAAATTTTCAATTAAAATTTATAACAATTAATCACATCTTAAACGCAATTAATTACTTGATTTGTAAAAATTGTTATGAAATGCAAAGATAAATTAATTCACCAAACAAGACCTAAGTCTCAACACAATTGAATCCGAAAAGCGAAGTTTAAAGTTGAATGTTGAATTAGTAATAAGTGATAATTATATATAAATGTAATAATTTTGCAAATAATATATATTTTTAGATTTCATAATTTGGAGTTAACTAAAAAAATTTTACTTCAAAATTATTATTACAATTGAACACATCTTAAACAATTAAATACTTAAAAAATTATATATTATTAAATACATTTAATTCAATAAATTGTTAACTAATGCATCTTAAATTCAAGGTCTTGGTGTAATGAATTTACCGATTGATAATATCCATATGCTTTTCTTTCCTTTAAAGGAATATTTAGGATGTTTTAGAGAAAAAAAAAATTATGATTCAATCATTAATAATTCTTAAAAGTAGAATTTTGAGTTATTTTGCTAATTAATGAAGAAGTTAACGATTAATTATTTTCTTTTTTATAGGTAAACAATGCGGGGATTAGTGGAGCAAACGTGGATGTTGATGGTCTTAGAGCTGCATCGGGTGGAGCTCAAGTTAATTGGGAAGAGACGAGGGAGCTCGGGACTTATGATTTGGCGAGTTGAATGCTTGCAAATAAACTATTATGGTGCAAAGAAAATGATTGAAGCCTTTCTTCCTCTTCTTCAATTCTCCCAATCACCAAGAATTGTCAATGTTTCCTCCTCCATGGGACTATTAAAGGTATATTCATTTACTGCCTTAAATTTTGACCATATAAAAGTAAATATAAGTCATTTTACACGTTTTAATAAATGTTTATGGTATGATTTCATACTTCTTGATTATCTACGAAAGGCGCGGGGGTATTTAGAGGTATACAACTTTAGACTAATTCGGACTTGATCTATGTTTCATACTTTAACTATCTTTATGTTTTCTTTATACTTTAACCTAAAACGACTTGTATTTTTTGACGAGCGGTACTAAAAAGAATTTTGAATTCGCCTTCCGAGAGATTAAACCCTTTAATTCTTGTGTATAAGTCTAGAAGGACTTGTGAAAAGTCCTTAGTCCCTATCTAGACCCGAGTTTCTCTCTAGATCTTAGTTCACATCTCAATCCTTAATTCTGGTGCATAATTCTAAAAAGGCTTAGATTTCTGAAAGCCAATTTTATAGATTCAGGTTTAGTTGATGATTCATTTGAAAAATGATCATAGGTGTTTAAAAACTCTCTTCGAATTATATTACAAGATTGCGGAGTCACCATATTAACTTTCTCCACTTGAATGTCGGGCGATCTATTGGTGGCCCGTTTGGTACCAAGAAAATTCAAGAATAGGGCATCCAAGACTTATTAATTTCATTGTAGTAATGAACCTTTTGGACTTATTATAGTAAATTGCCATTTCTATACTTTGTAACTTGGGCTTGGCTTTCACTTTGTTTCGAGAGAATACCAAGTGAAAGGATTAGAAGATATATTGAATGATGTAATCAAACTTACGAGAGGAGAAAGTGGATGAAGCTGCTGGATGAATTTCTAAATGACTTCAAAGAGGGTACCTTGGAAACTAAAGGCTGGCCTCCATATTTTTCAGCTTATGTAGTCTCAAAAGCGACCATGAATGCTTATACAAGAATTGTGGCAAAAAGGTATCCTAATGTCAAGGTGAATTGTGTTTGTCTGGCTATGTTAAAACGAGATATGAATTACCAAAGCGGCAATCTAAGCTGTAGAAGAAGGTGCGAGAAAGTCTGTAAGGTTAGCTCTTCTTCACGATGATGGCCCTTACGGACTCTTCTTTGATCGCCATGAAGTTTCAACATTTGATTAAACGCGATGAAAAAATTACTGTTATGAATTTGGTTCTTTATGAATTTGGTTTCTTGTTCTTTCATGATGTTTGAAGGTTAAAGGTTAAAATAAGACTCCTTTGGGATACTTCTTGGGTGTGTACATCTATTAATATATTGCAGAAAGAGAGAGAGAGTTTCTTCTCTCTTTTGAACTTTTATTCCTGAATACGTTTTTTTTCTAGATTTTTGAATTTTTATAATTAATTTAATATTGTTTAAGTTTTATTACTTCTCAAACTTCTTCTCCATTCATTCAGAATCATTTTGAGCAATTTTATGCATAATTATATTTTGGAACTAAATTTTGAAAAAAAATGTGATGATTAGGACAAGAATTTAGGCTTTAATGAGAATGTAATACTTCGTCTGATGTATTTATACAACATGAAAAATATTTAGAAATGTTTTGAGCAATTTTGTTGAAAATTTTCTTTCGGACCTAAATTTTGTAAAAATTGTGATGATATTAGTACACGAATTCGGGTTTCAACATGCAAGTGAAACATTGTGGGTGTATTTTTACAACATAAGAAATATAGTAAATTATTTTGAGCAATTTTATAGAGGATATTTTTTTGGACATAAAATTTTGTAAAAAAATGTAATGATTAACTCACGATTCGGCCTTCAAAGGATAAGTGAAATTTTGTGTGATGTATCTTTAACACAAGAGAAAGATACATAATCATTTTGAACAATTTTATAGAGACCTATGTTTTTTAGCTAAATTTTGAAAAAAATGTGATGATTAATACAAGAATTCGGACATTAATAAGAATGTGATACTTCGTCTGGTGTATTTATATAACACGAAAAATATTCACAAAATCGTTTTGAGTAATTTTGTGGAAAACTTTTTTGAACCTAAATTTTGTAAAAAACATGATGATTAACACACGAATTTGGGCTTCAACAGGCAAGTGAAACATTGTGGATGTATCTTTTCAACATGAAAAACACAGTGAATTATTTTGAGCAATTTTATAGAAAAGTCTGTTTTTTCGGACATAAATTTTAAAAAAATGTAATGAATGATTCACAGATTCCACCTTCAAAGGACAAGTGAAACTTTGCGCGATGTATCTTTATAACATGAGAAACATAGAGAATCATTTGAGCAATTTTACGGAGAACTTTTTTTTGGAACTAAATTTTGAAAAAAAATGTGATGATTAGCAGAAGAATTCAGACTTTAATGGGAATGTGATACTACATCTGGTGTATTTATACAACATAAAAGACATTCAGAATTGTCTCAAGGAATTTTGTGGGGAATTCTTTTTTGACCTAAATTTTGTAAAAAACATGATGATTAACACACGAATTCAGGTTTCAACAAGCAAGTGAAACACTGTGGATGTATCTTTACAACATGAGAAACATAGTGAATCATTTTGAGCAATTTTATAAAGAACTGTTTTTCGAACATAAATTTTGTAAAAAACGTAATGAATAACTCACAGATTCCGCCTTCAAAGGACGAGTGAAACTTTGTACAATATATCTTTTAAACACGAGAAACATAGAGAATCATTTTGAGCAATTTTATGGAGAACTTTTTTTTGGAACTAAATTTTGAAAAGAAATGTGATGCTTAGCACAAGAATTCGGACTTTAATGGGAATGTGATATTTCGATCCGGTGTATCTATACAATATGAAAAAATATTTAGAAATGTTTTGAGCAATGTTGTGGAGAACTTTTTTTTGGACTTGAATTTTTGTAAAAAAAACGTGATAATTAGCACACGAATTTGGGCTTCAACGGGTGAGTGAAATATTACAGGTGTATCTTTACAACATGAGAACCACAGTGAATCATTTTGAGCAATTTTATAGATAACTGTTTTTCGGACATTAGTTTTAAAAAAATATAATGAATAACTCACAGATTCAAACGTCAAAGGACAAGTGAAACTTTGTGCAATGTATCTTTAACACATGAGAAACATACAGAATCATTTTCAGCTATTTTATGGAGAACTATTTTTTTTAGCTAAATTTTGAAAGCAAATGTGATGATTAGCACAAGAATTCGGACTTTAATGGGAATGTGATATTTCGATCTGTTGTATTTGTAGAACATGAAAAAATATATAGAATCGTTTTGAGCAATTTTTTTGGAGAACTTTTTTTTCGGACCTAAATTTTTGTAACAAGCGTGATGATTAACACACGAATTCGGGCTTCAACAAGAAAGTGAAACATTATGGATATATCTTAACAAACAAGAAACATGGTGAATCATTTTGAGCAATTTTATAGAGAACAATTTTTCGGACATAAATTTTGTAAAAAAACGTAATGAATGACTCACGGATTCCGCCTTCAATGGACAAGTGAAACTTTGTGCGATTTATCGATAAAACATGAGAAACATACAAAACCATTTTGACCAATTTTATGGAGAACTATTTTTTGGAGCTAAATTTTGAAAACAAATGTGATGATTAGCACAAGAATTCAAACTTTAATAGGAATTTGATACTTCGTCTAATGTATTTATACAACATAAAAAAAAAATTCAGAATTGTTTTGAGCAATTTTATGGAGAACTTTTTTTCGGATCTAATTTTGTAGAAAAACGTGATGATGAGCATACGAAATCGGGCTTCAATAGGCACGTGAAACATTGGGATGTATCAGTACAATATGAGAAACATCTTGAATCATTTTGAGAAATTTTGTAGAGAATTATTTTTCGAACTTAAATTTTGTAAAAAAACATAATGAATAACTCACGAGTTCGGCATTCAAGGGACAAGCAAAACCTTGTACCATGTACCTTTAAAACATGAGAAACACAGATAATCATTTTGAGCAATTTTATGGAGAACTATTTTTTGGAGCTCAATTTTGAAAAAAAAGTGATGATTAGCACAAAAATGCAGACTTTAATGGGAATTTGATATTTCGCTTGGCATATTTATTCAACGTGAAAAAAATTATTTTGAGCAATTTTTGTAAAGAACTTTCTTTCGGACGAAAACTTTGTAAAAAAACGTGAAAATTAGCACACGAAATCGGGCATCAAAAGGCAAGAGAAATATTTTGAATGTATCTTTTCAACAAGAAAAATATAGTGATTCATATTAAGCAATTTTATAGAGAACTATTTTCGGACATAAATTTTGTAAGAAACGTAATGATTAACTCACAGATTTGGCCTTCAAGGGACAAGTGAAACTTTGTGGTATGTATCTTTAAAACATGAGAAACATATAAAATCATTTTTTGCAATTTTATGGAGAACTATATTTTGGAGATAAATTTTGAAAAAAAAATGTGATGATTAGCACAAGAATGATTGGATTGTGATACTTCGTTTGATGTATTTATACAACATGAAAAATATTCGAGAATCGTTTTGAGTAATTTTGTTAGGAACTTTTTTTCCGAACCTAAATTTTGTAAAAAACGTGATAATTACTACACGAATTCGGGCTTTAATGGGAATGTGATACTTCGTCTTGTTTACAACGTGAAAAACATTCATAATCGTTTGAATGTTTTTTTTACTTATCACATTATAGTTCAAAGATAATAATTAATGAATTTTTCCTATTATATCTTCCATTAATAACAAATTACAATATCTTTTTATTCTTCTAACATGAAAATTAATTAATAACAAATTACAATATCTTTTTACAAATAAGTTTAAAAGAAAAAGACACTTATAAACTCATTATAGTCTAATAAAAAACCTTAAAAAGTAATATATATATCACATAGTTCTTAAGTAAGAATATGAATCTCGTCCATTCCATAATATTCATTTAAGTAAAATAGCCTCACTTTTGTTTTTTTTCTAATTTAAATCCAATCTAAATGGACTTTGGTTGTATGCGGATTTGAAAATTCTAGAATGAAAAGGAAGTTGTTGACACCTAAAAAAGAAGGGAAATTGGCGAATTTTAATTCATTCTATTCCAGAAATTTCTCTCTTTTTTCTCCTTGGCCACATGTTGTTTTCATAAAAAAATGACATTTTCACGAAAATTCAAAATAAAAGCTTGTCTTCTTCGATATTCACGACGCTACAAAATGACCATTTTTCCATTTAAAAAATCGTCTCTGAAGCGAGGCCATCGAGGGAGCAAACACCGAGAATCATCCATGGCGGCGGTAGCTAACAACGGCGCGAGAGAAGAGGTAATTAGAACCAAGGAATGCAAATTTTTTTTGGATTTTTTTCTTTCTTGTAAAATCTAAATGCTGTTATTGTGAAATTTGAGGCGGATATGCGGTGGTTACGGGGGCAAATAAAGGAATTGGATTTGAGATCCGTAAGCAATTAGCTTCGCAAGGAATCACTTTGTGGTTTTGACTGCTAGGAATGAGAAGAGAGGCCTCGATGCTATTGAGAAGCTTAAAGACTTGCCTTTCTCCGATCGGGTTCTTTTTCATCGGCTCGATGTCACGAGATTCATCCGAGTATTAATTCCCTTGCTCAATTCGTCGGAAGTCGGTTTGGGAGGCTTGATATTTTGGTACTATATCCATCTCTCAAACTTCTTTAATCTTTCTCATTTCATTTGCAAAGATTTGGGGGTCAATTTAGTTTGAATTTTTTTGCATTTGTTCTTAGATTTCGTAAAAAGTTAAAATTCCTTGGATAAAATTGAAAATTAAAGTACTAAGTGTGAATTATTTAAGTTTTGATTGAAGTGTGAAGTGTTTAAGTTTTGAATTCTTAATCTTAAATTTCAATACTGAATCTAAAAATTAAAAATCCACTTGAATCTGAATATTGAATGAATTAATAAGTAATTTATATGAAAAAAAAATGTAATAATTCGACAAATGATATATATGGTAGATTTTCATACTTGAGAGTGAAATAAATTTTCAATTAAAATTTATAACAATTAATCACATCTTAAACGCAATTAATTACTTGATTTGTAAAAAATTGTTATGAAATGCAAAGATAAATTAATTCACCAAACAAGACCTAAGTCTCAACACAATTGAATCGAAAAGCGAAGTTTAAAGTTGAATGTTGAATTAGTAATAAGTGATAATTATATATAAATGTAATAATTTTGCAAATAATATATATTTTTTAGATTTCATAATTTGGAGTTAACTAAAAAAAATTTTTACTTCAAAATTATTATTACAATTGAACACATCTTAAACAATTAAATACTTAAAAAATTATATATTATTAAATACATTTAATTCAATAAATTGTTAACTAATGCATCTTAAATTCAAGGTCTTGGTGTAATGAATTTACCGATTGATAATATCCATATGCTTTTCTTTCCTTTAAAGGAATATTTAGGATGTTTTAGAGAAAAAAAAAATTATGATTCAATCATTAATAATTCTTAAAAGTAGAATTTTGAGTTATTTTGCTAATTAATGAAGAAGTTAACGATTAATTATTTTCTTTTTTATAGGTAAACAATGCGGGGATTAGTGGAGCAAACGTGGATGTTGATGGTCTTAGAGCTGCATCGGGTGGAGCTCAAGTTAATTGGGAAGAGACGAGGGAGCTCGGGACTTATGATTTGGCGAGTTGAATGCTTGCAAATAAACTATTATGGTGCAAAGAAAATGATTGAAGCCTTTCTTCCTCTTCTTCAATTCTCCCAATCACCAAGAATTGTCAATGTTTCCTCCTCCATGGGACTATTAAAGGTATATTCATTTACTGCCTTAAATTTTGACCATATAAAAGTAAATATAAGTCATTTTACACGTTTTAATAAATGTTTATGGTATGATTTCATACTTCTTGATTATCTACGAAAGGCGCGGGGGTATTTAGAGGTATACAACTTTAGACTAATTCGGACTTGATCTATGTTTCATACTTTAACTATCTTTATGTTTTCTTTATACTTTAACCTAAAACGACTTGTATTTTTGACGAGCGGTACTAAAAGAATTTTGAATTCGCCTTCCAGAGATTAAACCCTTTAATTCTTGTGTATAAGTCTAGAAGGACTTGTGAAAAGTCCTTAGTCCCTATCTAGACCCGAGTTTCTCTCTAGATCTTAGTTCACATCTCAATCCTTAATTCTGGTGCATAATTCTAAAAAGGCTTAGATTTCTGAAAGCCAATTTTATAGATTCAGGTTTAGTTGATGATTCATTTGAAAAATGATCATAGGTGTTTAAAAACTCTCTTCGAATTATATTACAAGATTGCGGAGTCACCATATTAACTTTCTCCACTTGAATGTCGGGCAGTCTATTGGTGGCCCGTTTGGTACCAAGAAAATTCAAGAATAGGGCATCCAAGACTTATTAATTTCATTGTAGTAATGAACCTTTTGGACTTATTATAGTAAATTGCCATTTCTATACTTTGTAACTTGGGCTTGGCTTTCACTTTGTTTCAGAGAATACCAAGTGAAAGGATTAGAAGATATATTGAATGATGTAATCAAACTTACGAGAGGAGAAAGTGGATGAACTGCTTTGGATGAATTTCTAAATGACTTCAAAGAGGGTACCTTGGAAACTAAAGGTCGGCCTCCATATTTTTCAGCTTATGTAGTCTCAAAAGCGACCATGAATGCTTATACAAGAATTGTGGCAAAAAGGTATCCTAATGTCAAGGTGAATTGTGTTTGTCTGGCTATGTTAAAACGAGATATGAATTACCAAAGCGGCAATCTAAGCTGTAGAAGAAGGTGCGAGAAAGTCTGTAAGGTTAGCTCTTCTTCACGATGATGGCCCTTACGGACTCTTCTTTGATCGCCATGAAGTTTCAACATTTGATTAAACGCGATGAAAAAATTACAGTTATGAATTTGGTTCTTTATGAATTTGGTTTCTTGTTCTTTCATGATGTTTGAAGGTTAAAGGTTAAAATAAGACTCCTTTGGGATACTTCTTGGGTGTGTACATCTATTAATATATTGCAGAAAGAGAGAGAGAGTTTCTTCTCTCTTTTGAACTTTTATTCTCGAATACGTTTTTTTTCTAGATTTTTGAATTTTTTATAATTAATTTAATATTGTTTAAGTTTTATTACTTCTCAAACTTCTTCTCCATTCATTCAGAATCATTTTGAGCAATTTTATGCATAATTATATTTTGGAACTAAATTTTGAAAAAAAATGTGATGATTAGGACAAGAATTTAGGCTTTAATGAGAATGTAATACTTCGTCTGATGTATTTATACAACATGAAAAATATTTAGAAATGTTTTGAGCAATTTTGTTGAAAATTTTCTTTCGGACCTAAATTTTGTAAAAATTGTGATGATATTAGTACACGAATTCGGGTTTCAACATGCAAGTGAAACATTGTGGGTGTATTTTTACAACATAAGAAATATAGTAAATTATTTTGAGCAATTTTATAGAGGATATTTTTTTGGACATAAAATTTTGTAAAAAATGTAATGATTAACTCACAGATTCGGCCTTCAAAGGATAAGTGAAATTTTGTGTGATGTATCTTTAACACAAGAGAAAGATACATAATCATTTTGAACAATTTTATAGAGACCTATGTTTTTTAGCTAAATTTTGAAAAAAATGTGATGATTAATACAAGAATTCGGACATTAATAAGAATGTGATACTTCGTCTGGTGTATTTATATAACACGAAAAATATTCACAAAATCGTTTTGAGTAATTTTGTGGAAAACTTTTTTTAAACCTAAATTTTGTAAAAAACATGATGATTAACACACGAATTTGGGCTTCAACAGGCAAGTGAAACATTGTGGATGTATCTTTTCAACATGAAAAAACACAGTGAATTATTTTGAGCAATTTTATAGAAAAGTCTGTTTTTTCGGACATAAATTTTAAAAAAAATGTAATGAATGATTCACAGATTCCACCTTCAAAGGACAAGTGAAACTTTGCGCGATGTATCTTTATAACATGAGAAACATAGAGAATCATTTGAGCAATTTTACGGAGAACTTTTTTTTGGGAACTAAATTTTGAAAAAAAATGTGATGATTAGCAGAAGAATTCAGACTTTAATGGGAATGTGATACTACATACGGTGTATTTATACAACATAAAAGACATTCGAGAATTGTCTCAAGGAATTTTGTGGGGAATTCTTTTTTGACCTAAATTTTGTAAAAAAACATGATGATTAACACACGAATTCGGGTTTCAACAAGCAAGTGAAACACTTTGTGGATGTATCTTTACAACATGAGAAACATAGTGAATCATTTTGAGCAATTTTATAAAGAAGCTGTTTTTCGAACATAAATTTTGTAAAAAACGTAATGAATAACTCACAGATTCCGCCTTCAAAGGACGAGTGAAACTTTGTACAATATATCTTTTAAACACGAGAAACATAGAGAATCATTTTGAGCAATTTTATGGAGAACTTTTTTTTGGAACTAAATTTTGAAAAGAAATGTGATGCTTAGCACAAGAATTCGGACTTTAATGGGAATGTGATATTTCGATCCGGTGTATCTATACAATATGAAAAAATATTTAGAAATGTTTTGAGCAATGTTGTGGAGAACTTTTTTTTGGACTTGAATTTTGTAAAAAAAACGTGATAATTAGCACACGAATTTGGGCTTCAACGGGTGAGTGAAATATTACAGGTGTATCTTTACAACATGAGAACCACGAGTGAATCATTTTGAGCAATTTTATAGATAAGCTGTTTTTTCGGACATTAGTTTTAAAAAAATATAATGAATAACTCACAGATTCAAACGTCAAAGGACAAGTGAAACTTTGTGCAATGTATCTTTAACACATGAGAAACATACGAGAATCATTTTCGGCTATTTTATGGAGAACTATTTTTTTTAGCTAAATTTTGAAAGCAAATGTGATGATTAGCACAAGAATTCGGACTTTAATGGGAATGTGATATTTCGATCTGTTGTATTTGTAGAACATGAAAAAATATATAGAATCGTTTTGAGCAATTTTTTTGGAGAACTTTTTTTTCGGACCTAAATTTTTGTAACAAGCGTGATGATTAACACACGAATTCGGGCTTCAACAAGAAAGTGAAACATTATGGATATATCTTAACAAACAAGAAACATGGTGAATCATTTTGAGCAATTTTATAGAGAACAATTTTTCGGACATAAATTTTGTAAAAAAACGTAATGAATGACTCACGGATTCCGCCTTCAATGGACAAGTGAAACTTTGTGCGATTTATCGATAAAACATGAGAAACATACAAAACCATTTTGACCAATTTTATGGAGAACTATTTTTTGGAGCTAAATTTTGAAAACAAATGTGATGATTAGCACAAGAATTCAAACTTTAATAGGAATTTGATACTTCGTCTAATGTATTTATACAACATAAAAAAAAAATTCAGAATTGTTTTGAGCAATTTTATGGAGAACTTTTTTTCGGATCTAATTTTGTAGAAAAACGTGATGATGAGCATACGAAATCGGGCTTCAATAGGCACGTGAAACATTGGGATGTATCAGTACAATATGAGAAACATACTGAATCATTTTGAGAAATTTTGTAGAGAATTATTTTTCGAACTTAAATTTTGTAAAAAAACATAATGAATAACTCACAGATTCGGCATTCAAGGGACAAGCAAAACCTTGTACCATGTACCTTTAAAACATGAGAAACACAGATAATCATTTTGAGCAATTTTATGGAGAACTATTTTTTGGAGCTCAATTTTGAAAAAAAAGTGATGATTAGCACAAAAATGCAGACTTTAATGGGAATTTGATATTTCGCTTGGCATATTTATTCAACGTGAAAAAAATTATTTTGAGCAATTTTGTAAAGAACTTTCTTTCGGACGAAAACTTTGTAAAAAAACGTGAAAATTAGCACACGAAATCGGGCATCAAAAGGCAAGAGAAATATTTTGAATGTATCTTTTCAACAAGAAAAATATAGTGATTCATATTAAGCAATTTTATAGAGAACTATTTTCGGACATAAATTTTGTAAGAAACGTAATGATTAACTCACGGATTTGGCCTTCAAGGGACAAGTGAAACTTTGTGGTATGTATCTTTAAAACATGAGAAACATATAAAATCATTTTTTGCAATTTTATGGAGAACTATATTTTGGAGATAAATTTTGAAAAAAAATGTGATGATTAGCACAAGAATGATTGGATTGTGATACTTCGTTTGATGTATTTATACAACATGAAAAATATTCGAGAATCGTTTTGAGTAATTTTGTTAGGAACTTTTTTTCCGAACCTAAATTTTGTAAAAAACGTGATAATTACTACACGAATTCGGGCTTTAATGGGAATGTGATACTTCGTCTTGTTTACAACGTGAAAAACATTCATAATCGTTTGAATGTTTTTTTTACTTATCACATTATAGTTCAAAGATAATAATTAATGAATTTTTTCCTATTATATCTTCCATTAATAACAAATTACAATATCTTTTTATTCTTCTAACATGAAAATTAATTAATAACAAATTACAATATCTTTTTACAAATAAGTTTAAAAGAAAAAGACACTTATAAACTCATTATAGTCTAATAAAAAACCTTAAAAAGTAATATATATATCACATAGTTCTTAAGTAAGAATATGAATCTCGTCCATTCCAGAATATTCATTTAAGTAAAATAGCCTCACTTTTGTTTTTTTTCTAATTTAAATCCAATCTAAATGGACTTTGGTTGTATGCGGATTTGAAAATTCTAGAATGAAAAGGAAGTTGTTGACACCTAAAAAAGAAGGGAAATTGGCGAATTTTAATTCATTCTATTCCAGAAATTTCTCTCTTTTTTCTCCTTGGCCACATGTTGTTTTCATAAAAAAATGACATTTTCACGAAAATTCAAAATAAAAGCTTGTCTTCTTCGATATTCACGACGCTACAAAATGACCATTTTTCCATTTAAAAAATCGTCTCTGAAGCGAGGCCATCGAGGGAGCAAACACCGAGAATCATCCATGGCGGCGGTAGCTAACAACGGCGCGAGAGAAGAGGTAATTAGAACCAAGGAATGCAAATTTTTTTTGGATTTTTTTCTTTCTTGTAAAATCTAAATGCTGTTATTGTGAAATTTGAGGCGGATATGCGGTGGTTACGGGGGCAAATAAAGGAATTGGATTTGAGATCCGTAAGCAATTAGCTTCGCAAGGAATCACTTTGTGGTTTTGACTGCTAGGAATGAGAAGAGAGGCCTCGATGCTATTGAGAAGCTTAAAGACTTGCCTTTCTCCGATCGGGTTCTTTTTCATCGGCTCGATGTCACGAGATTCATCCGAGTATTAATTCCCTTGCTCAATTCGTCGGAAGTCGGTTTGGGAGGCTTGATATTTTGGTACTATATCCATCTCTCAAACTTCTTTAATCTTTCTCATTTCATTTGCAAAGATTTGGGGGTCAATTTAGTTTGAATTTTTTTGCATTTGTTCTTAGATTTCGTAAAAAGTTAAAATTCCTTGGATAAAATTGAAAATTAAAGTACTAAGTGTGAATTATTTAAGTTTTGATTGAAGTGTGAAGTGTTTAAGTTTTGAATTCTTAATCTTAAATTTCAATACTGAATCTAAAAATTAAAAATCCACTTGAATCTGAATATTGAATGAATTAATAAGTAATTTATATGAAAAAAAAATGTAATAATTCGACAAATGATATATATGGTAGATTTTCATACTTGAGAGTGAAATAAATTTTCAATTAAAATTTATAACAATTAATCACATCTTAAACGCAATTAATTACTTGATTTGTAAAAAATTGTTATGAAATGCAAAGATAAATTAATTCACCAAACAAGACCTAAGTCTCAACACAATTGAATCGAAAAGCGAAGTTTAAAGTTGAATGTTGAATTAGTAATAAGTGATAATTATATATAAATGTAATAATTTTGCAAATAATATATATTTTTAGATTTCATAATTTGGAGTTAACTAAAAAAATTTTACTTCAAAATTATTATTACAATTGAACACATCTTAAACAATTAAATACTTAAAAATTATATATTATTAAATACATTTAATTCAATAAATTGTTAACTAATGCATCTTAAATTCAAGGTCTTGGTGTAATGAATTTACCGATTGATAATATCCATATGCTTTTCTTTCCTTTAAAGGAATATTTAGGATGTTTTAGAGAAAAAAAAAATTATGATTCAATCATTAATAATTCTTAAAAGTAGAATTTTGAGTTATTTTTGCTAATTAATGAAGAAGTTAACGATTAATTATTTTCTTTTTTATAGGTAAACAATGCGGGGATTAGTGGAGCAAACGTGGATGTTGATGGTCTTAGAGCTGCATCGGGTGGAGCTCAAGTTAATTGGGAAGAGACGAGGGAGCTCGGACTTATGATTTGGCGAGTTGAATGCTTGCAAATAAACTATTATGGTGCAAAGAAAATGATTGAAGCCTTTCTTCCTCTTCTTCAATTCTCCCAATCACCAAGAATTGTCAATGTTTCCTCCTCCATGGGACTATTAAAGGTATATTCATTTCTTGCCTTAAATTTTGACCATATAAAAGTAAATATAAGTCATTTTACACGTTTTAATAAATGTTTATGGTATGATTTCATACTTCTTGATTATCTACGAAAGGCGCGGGGGTATTTAGAGGTATACAACTTTAGACTAATTCGGACTTGATCTATGTTTCATACTTTAACTATCTTTATGTTTTCTTTATACTTTAACCTAAAACGACTTGTATTTTTGACGAGCGGTACTAAAAGAATTTTGAATTCGCCTTCCAGAGATTAAACCCTTTAATTCTTGTGTATAAGTCTAGAAGGACTTGTGAAAAGTCCTTAGTCCCTATCTAGACCCGAGTTTCTCTCTAGATCTTAGTTCACATCTCAATCCTTAATTCTGGTGCATAATTCTAAAAAGGCTTAGATTTCTGAAAGCCAATTTTATAGATTCAGGTTTAGTTGATGATTCATTTGAAAAATGATCATAGGTGTTTAAAAACTCTCTTCGAATTATATTACAAGATTGCGGAGTCACCATATTAACTTTCTCCACTTGAATGTCGGGCGATCTATTGGTGGCCCGTTTGGTACCAAGAAAATTCAAGAATAGGGCATCCAAGACTTATTAATTTCATTGTAGTAATGAACCTTTTGGACTTATTATAGTAAATTGCCATTTCTATACTTTGTAACTTGGGCTTGGCTTTCACTTTGTTTCGAGAGAATACCAAGTGAAAGGATTAGAAGATATATTGAATGATGTAATCAAACTTACGAGAGGAGAAAGTGGATGAAGCTGCTTTGGATGAATTTCTAAATGACTTCAAAGAGGGTACCTTGGAAACTAAAGGCTGGCCTCCATATTTTTCAGCTTATGTAGTCTCAAAAGCAGCCATGAATGCTTATACAAGAATTGTGGCAAAAAGGTATCCTAATGTCAAGGTGAATTGTGTTTGTCCTGGCTATGTTAAAAGCGAGATATGAATTACCAAGCGGCAATCTAAGCTGTAGAAGAAGGTGCGAGAAAGTCTGTAAGGTTAGCTCTTCTTCACGATGATGGCCCTTACGGACTCTTCTTTGATCGCCATGAAGTTTCAACATTTGATTAAACGCGATGAAAAAATTACAGTTATGAATTTGGTTCTTTATGAATTTGGTTTCTTGTTCTTTCATGATGTTTGAAGGTTAAAGGTTAAAATAAGACTCCTTTGGGATACTTCTTGGGTGTGTACATCTATTAATATATTGCAGAAAGAGAGAGAGAGTTTCTTCTCTCTTTTGAACTTTTATTCCTGAATACGTTTTTTTTCTAGATTTTTGAATTTTTATAATTAATTTAATATTGTTTAAGTTTTATTACTTCTCAAACTTCTTCTCCATTCATTCGAGAATCATTTTGAGCAATTTTATGCATAATTATATTTTGGAACTAAATTTTGAAAAAAAAATGTGATGATTAGGACAAGAATTTAGGCTTTAATGAGAATGTAATACTTCGTCGATGTATTTATACAACATGAAAAAATATTTAGAAATGTTTTGAGCAATTTTGTTGAAAATTTTCTTTCGGACCTAAATTTTGTAAAAAATTGTGATGATATTAGTACACGAATTCGGGTTTCAACATGCAAGTGAAACATTGTGGGTGTATTTTTACAACATAAGAAATATAGTAAATTATTTTGAGCAATTTTATAGAGGATATTTTTTTGGACATAAAATTTTGTAAAAAATGTAATGATTAACTCACAGATTCGGCCTTCAAAGGATAAGTGAAAATTTGTGTGATGTATCTTTAACACAAGAGAAAGATACATAATCATTTTGAACAATTTTATAGAGACCTATGTTTTTTAGCTAAATTTTGAAAAAAATGTGATGATTAATACAAGAATTCGGACATTAATAAGAATGTGATACTTCGTCTGGTGTATTTATATAACACGAAAAATATTCACAAAATCGTTTTGAGTAATTTTGTGGAAAACTTTTTTGAACCTAAATTTTGTAAAAAACATGATGATTAACACACGAATTTGGGCTTCAACAGGCAAGTGAAACATTGTGGATGTATCTTTTCAACATGAAAAACACAGTGAATTATTTTGAGCAATTTTATAGAAAGCTGTTTTTCGGACATAAATTTTAAAAAAAATGTAATGAATGATTCACAGATTCCACCTTCAAAGGACAAGTGAAACTTTGCGCGATGTATCTTTATAACATGAGAAACATAGAGAATCATTTGAGCAATTTTACGGAGAACTTTTTTTTGGAACTAAATTTTGAAAAAAAATGTGATGATTAGCAGAAGAATTCAGACTTTAATGGGAATGTGATACTACATCTGGTGTATTTATACAACATAAAAGACATTCAGAATTGTCTCAAGGAATTTTGTGGGGAATTCTTTTTTGACCTAAATTTTGTAAAAAAACATGATGATTAACACACGAATTCAGGTTTCAACAAGCAAGTGAAACACTGTGGATGTATCTTTACAACATGAGAAACATAGTGAATCATTTTGAGCAATTTTATAAAGAACTGTTTTTCGAACATAAATTTTGTAAAAAACGTAATGAATAACTCACAGATTCCGCCTTCAAAGGACGAGTGAAACTTTGTACAATATATCTTTTAAACACGAGAAACATAGAGAATCATTTTGAGCAATTTTATGGAGAACTTTTTTTTGGAACTAAATTTTGAAAAGAAATGTGATGCTTAGCACAAGAATTCGGACTTTAATGGGAATGTGATATTTCGATCCGGTGTATCTATACAATATGAAAAAATATTTAGAAATGTTTTGAGCAATGTTGTGGAGAACTTTTTTTTGGACTTGAATTTTGTAAAAAAAACGTGATAATTAGCACACGAATTTGGGCTTCAACGGGTGAGTGAAATATTACAGGTGTATCTTTACAACATGAGAACCACGAGTGAATCATTTTGAGCAATTTTATAGATAAGCTGTTTTTTCGGACATTAGTTTTAAAAAAATATAATGAATAACTCACGAGATTCAAACGTCAAAGGACAAGTGAAACTTTGTGCAATGTATCTTTAACACATGAGAAACATACGAGAATCATTTTCGGCTATTTTATGGAGAACTATTTTTTTTAGCTAAATTTTGAAAGCAAATGTGATGATTAGCACAAGAATTCGGACTTTAATGGGAATGTGATATTTAGATGCTGTTGTATTTGTAGAACATGAAAAAATATATAGAATCGTTTTGAGCAATTTTTTTGGAGAACTTTTTTTTCGGACCTAAATTTTGTAACAAGCGTGATGATTAACACACGAATTCGGGCTTCAACAAGAAAGTGAAACATTATGGATATATCTTAACAAACAAGAAACATGGTGAATCATTTTGAGCAATTTTATAGAGAACAATTTTTCGGACATAAATTTTGTAAAAAACGTAATGAATGACTCACAGATTCCGCCTTCAATGGACAAGTGAAACTTTGTGCGATTTATCGATAAAACATGAGAAACATACAAAACCATTTTGACCAATTTTATGGAGAACTATTTTTTTGGAGCTAAATTTTGAAAACAAATGTGATGATTAGCACAAGAATTCAAACTTTAATAGGAATTTGATACTTCGTCTAATGTATTTATACAACATAAAAAAAAAATTCAGAATTGTTTTGAGCAATTTTATGGAGAACTTTTTTTCGGATCTAATTTTGTAGAAAAACGTGATGATGAGCATACGAAATCGGGCTTCAATAGGCACGTGAAACATTGGGATGTATCAGTACAATATGAGAAACATCTTGAATCATTTTGAGAAATTTTGTAGAGAATTATTTTTCGAACTTAAATTTTTGTAAAAAAACATAATGAATAACTCACAGATTCGGCATTCAAGGGACAAGCAAAACCTTGTACCATGTACCTTTAAAACATGAGAAACACAGATAATCATTTTGAGCAATTTTATGGAGAACTATTTTTTGGAGCTCAATTTTGAAAAAAAAGTGATGATTAGCACAAAAATGCAGACTTTAATGGGAATTTGATATTTCGCTTGGCATATTTATTCAACGTGAAAAAAATTATTTTGAGCAATTTTTTAAAGAACTTTCTTTCGGACGAAAACTTTGTAAAAAAACGTGAAAATTAGCACACGAAATCGGGCATCAAAAGGCAAGAGAAATATTTTGAATGTATCTTTTCAACAAGAAAAATATAGTGATTCATATTAAGCAATTTTATAGAGAACTATTTTCGGACATCAATTTTGTAAGAAACGTAATGATTAACTCACAGATTTGGCCTTCAAGGGACAAGTGAAACTTTGTGGTATGTATCTTTAAAACATGAGAAACATATAAAATCATTTTTTGCAATTTTATGGAGAACTATATTTTGGAGATAAATTTTGAAAAAAAATGTGATGATTAGCACAAGAATGATTGGATTGTGATACTTCGTTTGATGTATTTATACAACATGAAAAATATTCAGAATCGTTTTGAGTAATTTTGTTAGGAACTTTTTTCCGAACCTAAATTTTGTAAAAAACGTGATAATTACTACACGAATTCGGGCTTTAATGGGAATGTGATACTTCGTCTTGTTTACAACGTGAAAAACATTCATAATCGTTTGAATGTTTTTTTACTTATCACATTATAGTTCAAAGATAATAATTAATGAATTTTTCCTATTATATCTTCCATTAATAACAAATTACAATATCTTTTTATCTTCTAACATGAAAATTAATTAATAACAAATTACAATATCTTTTTACAAATAAGTTTAAAAGAAAAAGACACTTATAAACTCATTATAGTCTAATAAAAAACCTTAAAAAGTAATATATATCACATAGTTCTTAAGTAAGAATATGAATCTCGTCCATTCCAGAATATTCATTTAAGTAAAATAGCCTCACTTTTTTTTTTCTAATTTAAATCCAATCTAAATGGACTTTGGTTGTATGCGGATTTGAAAATTCTAGAATGAAAAGGAAGTTGTTGACACCTAAAAAGAAAAAAAAAAAAAAGGAAATTGGCGAATTTTAATTCATTCTATTCCAGAAATTTCTCTCTTTTTCTCCTTGGCCACATGTTGTTTTCATAAAAAATGACATTTTCACGAAAATTCAAAATAAAAGCTTGTCTTCTTCGATATTCACGACGCTACAAAATGACCATTTTTCCATTTAAAAAATCGTCTCTGAAGCGAGGCCATCGAGGGAGCAAACACCGAGAATCATCCATGGCGGCGGTAGCTAACAACGGCGCGAGAGAAGAGGTAATTAGAACCAAGGAATGCAAATTTTTTTTGGATTTTTTTCTTTCTTGTAAAATCTAAATGCTGTTATTGTGAAATTTGAGGCGGATATGCGGTGGTTACGGGGGCAAATAAAGGAATTGGATTTGAGATGCGTAAGCAATTAGCTTCGCAAGGAATCACTTTGTGGTTTTGACTGCTAGGAATGAGAAGAGAGGCCTCGATGCTATTGAGAAGCTTAAAGACTTGCCTTTCTCCGATCGGGTTCTTTTTCATCGGCTCGATGTCACGAGATTCATCCGATATTAATTCCCTTGCTCAATTCGTCGGAAGTCGGTTTGGGAGGCTTGATATTTTGGTACTATATCCATCTCTCAAACTTCTTTAATCTTTCTCATTTCATTTGCAAAGATTTGGGGGTCAATTTAGTTTGAATTTTTTTGCATTTGTTCTTAGATTTCGTAAAAAGTTAAAATTCCTTGGATAAAATTGAAAATTAAAGTACTAAGTGTGAATTATTTAAGTTTTGATTGAAGTGTGAAGTGTTTAAGTTTTGAATTCTTAATCTTAAATTTCAATACTTTGAATCTAAAAATTAAAAAATCCACTTGAATACGAATATTGAATGAATTAATAAGTAATTTATATGAAAAAAAAATGTAATAATTCGACAAATGATATATATGGTAGATTTTCATACTTGAGAGTGAAATAAATTTTCAATTAAAATTTATAACAATTAATCACATCTTAAACGCAATTAATTACTTGATTTGTAAAAAATTGTTATGAAATGCAAAGATAAATTAATTCACCAAACAAGACCTAAGTCTCAACACAATTGAATCGAAAGCGAAGTTTAAAGTTGAATGTTGAATTAGTAATAAGTGATAATTATATATAAATGTAATAATTTTGCAAATAATATATATTTTTTAGATTTCATAATTTGGAGTTAACTAAAAAAAATTTTTACTTCAAAATTATTATTACAATTGAACACATCTTAAACAATTAAATACTTAAAAAATTATATATTATTAAATACATTTAATTCAATAAATTGTTAACTAATGCATCTTAAATTCAAGGTCTTGGTGTAATGAATTTACCGATTGATAATATCCATATGCTTTTCTTTCCTTTAAAGGAATATTTAGGATGTTTTAGAGAAAAAAAAATTATGATTCAATCATTAATAATTCTTAAAAGTAGAATTTTGAGTTATTTTTGCTAATTAATGAAGAAGTTAACGATTAATTATTTTCTTTTTTATAGGTAAACAATGCGGGGATTAGTGGAGCAAACGTGGATGTTGATGGTCTTAGAGCTGCATCGGGTGGAGCTCAAGTTAATTGGGAAGAGACGAGGGAGCTCGGGACTTATGATTTGGCGATTGAATGCTTGCAAATAAACTATTATGGTGCAAAGAAAATGATTGAAGCCTTTCTTCCTCTTCTTCAATTCTCCCAATCACCAAGAATTGTCAATGTTTCCTCCTCCATGGGACTATTAAAGGTATATTCATTTCTTGCCTTAAATTTTGACCATATAAAAGTAAATATAAGTCATTTTACACGTTTTAATAAATGTTTATGGTATGATTTCATACTTCTTGATTATCTACGAAAGGCGCGGGGGTATTTAGAGGTATACAACTTTAGACTAATTCGGACTTGATCTATGTTTCATACTTTAACTATCTTTATGTTTTCTTTATACTTTAACCTAAAACGACTTGTATTTTTGACGAGCGGTACTAAAAGAATTTTGAATTCGCCTTCCAGAGATTAAACCCTTTAATTCTTGTGTATAAGTCTAGAAGGACTTGTGAAAAGTCCTTAGTCCCTATCTAGACCCGAGTTTCTCTCTAGATCTTAGTTCACATCTCAATCCTTAATTCTGGTGCATAATTCTAAAAAGGCTTAGATTTCTGAAAGCCAATTTTATAGATTCAGGTTTAGTTGATGATTCATTTGAAAAATGATCATAGGTGTTTAAAAACTCTCTTCGAATTATATTACAAGATTGCGGAGTCACCATATTAACTTTCTCCACTTGAATGTCGGGCGATCTATTGGTGGCCCGTTTGGTACCAAGAAAATTCAAGAATAGGGCATCCAAGACTTATTAATTTCATTGTAGTAATGAACCTTTTGGACTTATTATAGTAAATTGCCATTTCTATACTTTGTAACTTGGGCTTGGCTTTCACTTTGTTTCGAGAGAATACCAAGTGAAAGGATTAGAAGATATATTGAATGATGTAATCAAACTTACGAGAGGAGAAAGTGGATGAGCTGTCTGGATGAATTTCTAAATGACTTCAAAGAGGGTACCTTGGAAACTAAAGGCTGGCCTCCATATTTTTCAGCTTATGTAGTCTCAAAAGCGACCATGAATGCTTATACAAGAATTGTGGCAAAAAGGTATCCTAATGTCAAGGTGAATTGTGTTTGTCTGGCTATGTTAAAACGAGATATGAATTACCAAAGCGGCAATCTAAGCTGTAGAAGAAGGTGCGAGAAAGTCTGTAAGGTTAGCTCTTCTTCACGATGATGGCCCATCCGGACTCTTCTTTGATCGCCATGAAGTTTCAACATTTGATTAAACGCGATGAAAAATTACAGTTATGAATTTGGTTCTTTATGAATTTGGTTTCTTGTTCTTTCATGATGTTTGAAGGTTAAAGGTTAAAATAAGACTCCTTTGGGATACTTCTTGGGTGTGTACATCTATTAATATATTGCAGAAAGAGAGAGAGAGTTTCTTCTCTCTTTTGAACTTTTATTCCTGAATACGTTTTTTTTCTAGATTTTTGAATTTTTTATAATTAATTTAATATTGTTTAAGTTTTATTACTTCTCAAACTTCTTCTCCATTCATTCGAGAATCATTTTGAGCAATTTTATGCATAATTATATTTTGGAACTAAATTTTGAAAAAAAAATGTGATGATTAGGACAAGAATTTAGGCTTTAATGAGAATGTAATACTTCGTCGATGTATTTATACAACATGAAAAAATATTTAGAAATGTTTTGAGCAATTTTGTTGAAAATTTTCTTTCGGACCTAAATTTTGTAAAAAATTGTGATGATATTAGTACACGAATTCGGGTTTCAACATGCAAGTGAAACATTGTGGGTGTATTTTTACAACATAAGAAATATAGTAAATTATTTTGAGCAATTTTATAGAGGATATTTTTTTGGACATAAAATTTTGTAAAAAATGTAATGATTAACTCACAGATTCGGCCTTCAAAGGATAAGTGAAAATTTTGTGTGATGTATCTTTAACACAAGAGAAAGATACATAATCATTTTGAACAATTTTATAGAGACCTATGTTTTTTAGCTAAATTTTGAAAAAAATGTGATGATTAATACAAGAATTCGGACATTAATAAGAATGTGATACTTCGTCTGGTGTATTTATATAACACGAAAAATATTCACAAAATCGTTTTGAGTAATTTTGTGGAAAACTTTTTTGAACCTAAATTTTGTAAAAAACATGATGATTAACACACGAATTTGGGCTTCAACAGGCAAGTGAAACATTGTGGATGTATCTTTTCAACATGAAAAAACACAGTGAATTATTTTGAGCAATTTTATAGAAAAGTCTGTTTTTTCGGACATAAATTTTAAAAAAAATGTAATGAATGATTCACAGATTCCACCTTCAAAGGACAAGTGAAACTTTGCGCGATGTATCTTTATAACATGAGAAACATAGAGAATCATTTGAGCAATTTTACGGAGAACTTTTTTTTTGGAACTAAATTTTGAAAAAAAAATGTGATGATTAGCGGAAGAATTCGAGACTTTAATGGGAATGTGATACTACATACGGTGTATTTATACAACATAAAAGACATTCGAGAATTGTCTCAAGGAATTTTGTGGGGAATTCTTTTTTGACCTAAATTTTGTAAAAAAACATGATGATTAACACACGAATTCGGGTTTCAACAAGCAAGTGAAACACTTTGTGGATGTATCTTTACAACATGAGAAACATAGTGAATCATTTTGAGCAATTTTATAAAGAAGCTGTTTTTCGAACATAAATTTTGTAAAAAACGTAATGAATAACTCACAGATTCCGCCTTCAAAGGACGAGTGAAACTTTGTACAATATATCTTTTAAACACGAGAAACATAGAGAATCATTTTGAGCAATTTTATGGAGAACTTTTTTTTGGAACTAAATTTTGAAAAGAAATGTGATGCTTAGCACAAGAATTCGGACTTTAATGGGAATGTGATATTTCGATCCGGTGTATCTATACAATATGAAAAAATATTTAGAAATGTTTTGAGCAATGTTGTGGAGAACTTTTTTTTGGACTTGAATTTTGTAAAAAAAACGTGATAATTAGCACACGAATTTGGGCTTCAACGGGTGAGTGAAATATTGCAGGTGTATCTTTACAACATGAGAACCACGAGTGAATCATTTTGAGCAATTTTATAGATAAGCTGTTTTTTCGGACATTAGTTTTAAAAAAATATAATGAATAACTCACGAGATTCAAACGTCAAAGGACAAGTGAAACTTTGTGCAATGTATCTTTAACACATGAGAAACATACGAGAATCATTTTCGGCTATTTTATGGAGAACTATTTTTTTTAGCTAAATTTTGAAAGCAAATGTGATGATTAGCACAAGAATTCGGACTTTAATGGGAATGTGATATTTCGATACATGTTGTATTTGTAGAACATGAAAAAATATATAGAATCGTTTTGAGCAATTTTTTTGGAGAACTTTTTTTTCGGACCTAAATTTTGTAACAAGCGTGATGATTAACACACGAATTCGGGCTTCAACAAGAAAGTGAAACATTATGGATATATCTTAACAAACAAGAAACATGGTGAATCATTTTGAGCAATTTTATAGAGAACAATTTTTCGGACATAAATTTTGTAAAAAAACGTAATGAATGACTCACAGATTCCGCCTTCAATGGACAAGTGAAACTTTGTGCGATTTATCGATAAAACATGAGAAACATACAAAACCATTTTGACCAATTTTATGGAGAACTATTTTTTTGGAGCTAAATTTTGAAAACAAATGTGATGATTAGCACAAGAATTCAAACTTTAATAGGAATTTGATACTTCGTCTAATGTATTTATACAACATAAAAAAAAAATTCAGAATTGTTTTGAGCAATTTTATGGAGAACTTTTTTTCGGATCTAATTTTGTAGAAAAACGTGATGATGAGCATACGAAATCGGGCTTCAATAGGCACGTGAAACATTGGGATGTATCAGTACAATATGAGAAACATCTTGAATCATTTTGAGAAATTTTGTAGAGAATTATTTTTCGAACTTAAATTTTGTAAAAAAACATAATGAATAACTCACGGATTCGGCATTCAAGGGACAAGCAAAACCTTGTACCATGTACCTTTAAAACATGAGAAACACAGATAATCATTTTGAGCAATTTTATGGAGAACTATTTTTTGGAGCTCAATTTTGAAAAAAAAGTGATGATTAGCACAAAAATGCAGACTTTAATGGGAATTTGATATTTCGCTTGGCATATTTATTCAACGTGAAAAAAAATTATTTTGAGCAATTTTTGTAAAGAACTTTCTTTCGGACGAAAACTTTGTAAAAAACGTGAAAATTAGCACACGAAATCGGGCATCAAAAGGCAAGAGAAATATTTTGAATGTATCTTTTCAACAAGAAAAAATATAGTGATTCATATTAAGCAATTTTATAGAGAACTATTTTCGGACATAAATTTTGTAAGAAAACGTAATGATTAACTCACAGATTTAGCCTTCAAGGGACAAGTGAAACTTTGTGGTATGTATCTTTAAAACATGAGAAACATATAAAATCATTTTTTGCAATTTTATGGAGAACTATATTTTGGAGATAAATTTTGAAAAAAAATGTGATGATTAGAACAAGAATGATTGGATTGTGATACTTCGTTTGATGTATTTATACAACATGAAAAAATATTCGAGAATCGTTTTGAGTAATTTTGTTAGGAACTTTTTTCCGAACCTAAATTTTGCAAAAAACGTGATAATTACTACACGAATTCGGGCTTTAATGGGAATGTGATACTTCGTCTTGTTTACAACGTGAAAAACATTCATAATCGTTTGAATGTTTTTTTACTTATCACATTATAGTTCAAAGATAATAATTAATGAATTTTTCCTATTATATCTTCCATTAATAACAAATTACAATATCTTTTTATTCTTCTAACATGAAAATTAATTAATAACAAATTACAATATCTTTTTACAAATAAGTTTAAAAGAAAAAGACACTTATAAACTCATTATAGTCTAATAAAAAACCTTAAAAAGTAATATATATATCACATAGTTCTTAAGTAAGAATATGAATCTCGTCCATTCCAGAATATTCATTTAAGTAAAATAGCCTCACTTTTTTTTTTCTAATTTAAATCCAATCTAAATGGACTTTGGTTGTATGCGGATTTGAAAATTCTAGAATGAAAAGGAAGTTGTTGACACCTAAAAAAGAAAGGAAATTGGCGAATTTTAATTCATTCTATTCCAGAAATTTCTCTCTTTTTCTCCTTGGCCACATGTTGTTTTCATAAAAAAATGACATTTTCACGAAAATTCAAAATAAAAGCTTGTCTTCTTCGATATTCACGACGCTACAAAATGACCATTTTTCCATTTAAAAAATCGTCTCTGAAGCGAGGCCATCGAGGGAGCAAACACCGAGAATCATCCATGGCGGCGGTAGCTAACAACGGCGCGAGAGAAGAGGTAATTAGAACCAAGGAATGCAAATTTTTTTTGGATTTTTTTCTTTCTTGTAAAATCTAAATGCTGTTATTGTGAAATTTGAGGCGGATATGCGGTGGTTACGGGGGCAAATAAAGGAATTGGATTTGAGATGCGTAAGCAATTAGCTTCGCAAGGAATCACTTTGTGGTTTTGACTGCTAGGAATGAGAAGAGAGGCCTCGATGCTATTGAGAAGCTTAAAGACTTGCCTTTCTCCGATCGGGTTCTTTTTCATCGGCTCGATGTCACGAGATTCATCCGAGTATTAATTCCCTTGCTCAATTCGTCGGAAGTCGGTTTGGGAGGCTTGATATTTTGGTACTATATCCATCTCTCAAACTTCTTTAATCTTTCTCATTTCATTTGCAAAGATTTGGGGGTCAATTTAGTTTGAATTTTTTTGCATTTGTTCTTAGATTTCGTAAAAAGTTAAAATTCCTTGGATAAAATTGAAAATTAAAGTACTAAGTGTGAATTATTTAAGTTTTGATTGAAGTGTGAAGTGTTTAAGTTTTGAATTCTTAATCTTAAATTTCAATACTGAATCTAAAAATTAAAAATCCACTTGAATCTGAATATTGAATGAATTAATAAGTAATTTATATGAAAAAAAAATGTAATAATTCGACAAATGATATATATGGTAGATTTTCATACTTGAGAGTGAAATAAATTTTCAATTAAAATTTATAACAATTAATCACATCTTAAACGCAATTAATTACTTGATTTGTAAAAAATTGTTATGAAATGCAAAGATAAATTAATTCACCAAACAAGACCTAAGTCTCAACACAATTGAATCGAAAAGCGAAGTTTAAAGTTGAATGTTGAATTAGTAATAAGTGATAATTATATATAAATGTAATAATTTTGCAAATAATATATATTTTTTAGATTTCATAATTTGGAGTTAACTAAAAAAAATTTTTACTTCAAAATTATTATTACAATTGAACACATCTTAAACAATTAAATACTTAAAAAATTATATATTATTAAATACATTTAATTCAATAAATTGTTAACTAATGCATCTTAAATTCAAGGTCTTGGTGTAATGAATTTACCGATTGATAATATCCATATGCTTTTCTTTCCTTTAAAGGAATATTTAGGATGTTTTAGAGAAAAAAAAATTATGATTCAATCATTAATAATTCTTAAAAGTAGAATTTTGAGTTATTTTTGCTAATTAATGAAGAAGTTAACGATTAATTATTTTCTTTTTTATAGGTAAACAATGCGGGGATTAGTGGAGCAAACGTGGATGTTGATGGTCTTAGAGCTGCATCGGGTGGAGCTCAAGTTAATTGGGAAGAGACGAGGGAGCTCGGACTTATGATTTGGCGGTTGAATGCTTGCAAATAAACTATTATGGTGCAAAGAAAATGATTGAAGCCTTTCTTCCTCTTCTTCAATTCTCCCAATCACCAAGAATTGTCAATGTTTCCTCCTCCATGGGACTATTAAAGGTATATTCATTTTCTTGCCTTAAATTTTGACCATATAAAAGTAAATATAAGTCATTTTACACGTTTTAATAAATGTTTATGGTATGATTTCATACTTCTTGATTATCTACGAAAGGCGCGGGGGTATTTAGAGGTATACAACTTTAGACTAATTCGGACTTGATCTATGTTTCATACTTTAACTATCTTTATGTTTTCTTTATACTTTAACCTAAAACGACTTGTATTTTTGACGAGCGGTACTAAAAGAATTTTGAATTCGCCTTCCAGAGATTAAACCCTTTAATTCTTGTGTATAAGTCTAGAAGGACTTGTGAAAAGTCCTTAGTCCCTATCTAGACCCGAGTTTCTCTCTAGATCTTAGTTCACATCTCAATCCTTAATTCTGGTGCATAATTCTAAAAAGGCTTAGATTTCTGAAAGCCAATTTTATAGATTCAGGTTTAGTTGATGATTCATTTGAAAAATGATCATAGGTGTTTAAAAACTCTCTTCGAATTATATTACAAGATTGCGGAGTCACCATATTAACTTTCTCCACTTGAATGTCGGGCAGTCTATTGGTGGCCCGTTTGGTACCAAGAAAATTCAAGAATAGGGCATCCAAGACTTATTAATTTCATTGTAGTAATGAACCTTTTGGACTTATTATAGTAAATTGCCATTTCTATACTTTGTAACTTGGGCTTGGCTTTCACTTTGTTTCAGAGAATACCAAGTGAAAGGATTAGAAGATATATTGAATGATGTAATCAAACTTACAGAGGAGAAAGTGGATGAACTGCTGGATGAATTTCTAAATGACTTCAAAGAGGGTACCTTGGAAACTAAAGGCTGGCCTCCATATTTTTCAGCTTATGTAGTCTCAAAAGCAGCCATGAATGCTTATACAAGAATTGTGGCAAAAAGGTATCCTAATGTCAAGGTGAATTGTGTTTGTCTGGCTATGTTAAAACGAGATATGAATTACCAAGCGGCAATCTAAGCTGTAGAAGAAGGTGCGAGAAAGTCTGTAAGGTTAGCTCTTCTTCACGATGATGGCCCTTACGGACTCTTCTTTGATCGCCATGAAGTTTCAACATTTGATTAAACGCGATGAAAAAATTACAGTTATGAATTTGGTTCTTTATGAATTTGGTTTCTTGTTCTTTCATGATGTTTGAAGGTTAAAGGTTAAAATAAGACTCCTTTGGGATACTTCTTGGGTGTGTACATCTATTAATATATTGCGAAAGAGAGAGAGAGTTTCTTCTCTCTTTTGAACTTTATTCTGAATACGTTTTTTTTCTAGATTTTTGAATTTTTTATAATTAATTTAATATTGTTTAAGTTTTATTACTTCTCAAACTTCTTCTCCATTCATTCGAGAATCATTTTGAGCAATTTTATGCATAATTATATTTTGGAACTAAATTTTGAAAAAAAAATGTGATGATTAGGACAAGAATTTAGGCTTTAATGAGAATGTAATACTTCGTCGATGTATTTATACAACATGAAAAAATATTTAGAAATGTTTTGAGCAATTTTGTTGAAAATTTTCTTTCGGACCTAAATTTTGTAAAAAATTGTGATGATATTAGTACACGAATTCGGGTTTCAACATGCAAGTGAAACATTGTGGGTGTATTTTTACAACATAAGAAATATAGTAAATTATTTTGAGCAATTTTATAGAGGATATTTTTTTGGACATAAAATTTTGTAAAAAATGTAATGATTAACTCACAGATTCGGCCTTCAAAGGATAAGTGAAAATTTTGTGTGATGTATCTTTAACACAAGAGAAAGATACATAATCATTTTGAACAATTTTATAGAGACCTATGTTTTTTAGCTAAATTTTGAAAAAAATGTGATGATTAATACAAGAATTCGGACATTAATAAGAATGTGATACTTCGTCTGGTGTATTTATATAACACGAAAAATATTCACAAAATCGTTTTGAGTAATTTTGTGGAAAACTTTTTTGAACCTAAATTTTGTAAAAAACATGATGATTAACACACGAATTTGGGCTTCAACAGGCAAGTGAAACATTGTGGATGTATCTTTTCAACATGAAAAACACAGTGAATTATTTTGAGCAATTTTATAGAAAAGTCTGTTTTTTCGGACATAAATTTTAAAAAAATGTAATGAATGATTCACAGATTCCACCTTCAAAGGACAAGTGAAACTTTGCGCGATGTATCTTTATAACATGAGAAACATAGAGAATCATTTGAGCAATTTTACGGAGAACTTTTTTTTGGAACTAAATTTTGAAAAAAAATGTGATGATTAGCAGAAGAATTCAGACTTTAATGGGAATGTGATACTACATCTGGTGTATTTATACAACATAAAAGACATTCAGAATTGTCTCAAGGAATTTTGTGGGGAATTCTTTTTTGACCTAAATTTTGTAAAAAACATGATGATTAACACACGAATTCGGGTTTCAACAAGCAAGTGAAACACTTTGTGGATGTATCTTTACAACATGAGAAACATAGTGAATCATTTTGAGCAATTTTATAAAGAACTGTTTTTCGAACATAAATTTTGTAAAAAACGTAATGAATAACTCACAGATTCCGCCTTCAAAGGACGAGTGAAACTTTGTACAATATATCTTTTAAACACGAGAAACATAGAGAATCATTTTGAGCAATTTTATGGAGAACTTTTTTTTGGAACTAAATTTTGAAAAGAAATGTGATGCTTAGCACAAGAATTCGGACTTTAATGGGAATGTGATATTTCGTCTGGTGTATCTATACAATATGAAAAATATTTAGAAATGTTTTGAGCAATGTTGTGGAGAACTTTTTTTTGGACTTGAATTTTGTAAAAAAACGTGATAATTAGCACACGAATTTGGGCTTCAACAGGTGAGTGAAATATTCTGGGTGTATCTTTACAACATGAGAACCACAGTGAATCATTTTGAGCAATTTTATAGATAACTGTTTTTCGGACATTAGTTTTAAAAAAATATAATGAATAACTCACGAGATTCAAACGTCAAAGGACAAGTGAAACTTTGTGCAATGTATCTTTAACACATGAGAAACATACGAGAATCATTTTCGGCTATTTTATGGAGAACTATTTTTTTTAGCTAAATTTTGAAAGCAAATGTGATGATTAGCACAAGAATTCGGACTTTAATGGGAATGTGATATTTAGATCTGTTGTATTTGTAGAACATGAAAAAATATATAGAATCGTTTTGAGCAATTTTTTTGGAGAACTTTTTTTTCGGACCTAAATTTTGTAACAAGCGTGATGATTAACACACGAATTCGGGCTTCAACAAGAAAGTGAAACATTATGGATATATCTTAACAAACAAGAAACATGGTGAATCATTTTGAGCAATTTTATAGAGAACAATTTTTCGGACATAAATTTTGTAAAAAAACGTAATGAATGACTCACGGATTCCGCCTTCAATGGACAAGTGAAACTTTGTGCGATTTATCGATAAAACATGAGAAACATACAAAACCATTTTGACCAATTTTATGGAGAACTATTTTTTGGAGCTAAATTTTGAAAACAAATGTGATGATTAGCACAAGAATTCAAACTTTAATAGGAATTTGATACTTCGTCTAATGTATTTATACAACATAAAAAAAAAATTCAGAATTGTTTTGAGCAATTTTATGGAGAACTTTTTTCGGATCTAATTTTGTAAAAAACGTGATGATGAGCATACGAAATCGGGCTTCAATAGGCACGTGAAACATTGGGATGTATCACGTACAATATGAGAAACATCTTGAATCATTTTGAGAAATTTTGTAGAGAATTATTTTTCGAACTTAAATTTTGTAAAAAAACATAATGAATAACTCACAGATTCGGCATTCAAGGGACAAGCAAAACCTTGTACCATGTACCTTTAAAACATGAGAAACACAGATAATCATTTTGAGCAATTTTATGGAGAACTATTTTTTGGAGCTCAATTTTGAAAAAAAAGTGATGATTAGCACAAAAATGCAGACTTTAATGGGAATTTGATATTTCGCTTGGCATATTTATTCAACGTGAAAAAAATTATTTTGAGCAATTTTTTAAAGAACTTTCTTTCGGACGAAAACTTTGTAAAAAACCGTGAAAATTAGCACACGAAATCGGGCATCAAAAGGCAAGAGAAATATTTTGAATGTATCTTTTCAACAAGAAAAATATAGTGATTCATATTAAGCAATTTTATAGAGAACTATTTTCGGACATAAATTTTGTAAGAAACGTAATGATTAACTCACAGATTTGGCCTTCAAGGGACAAGTGAAACTTTGTGGTATGTATCTTTAAAACATGAGAAACATATAAAATCATTTTTTTGCAATTTTATGGAGAACTATATTTTGGAGATAAATTTTGAAAAAAAAATGTGATGATTAGCACAAGAATGATTGGATTGTGATACTTCGTTTGATGTATTTATACAACATGAAAAAATATTCGAGAATCGTTTTGAGTAATTTTGTTAGGAACTTTTTTTCCGAACCTAAATTTTGTAAAAAACGTGATAATTACTACACGAATTCGGGCTTTAATGGGAATGTGATACTTCGTCTTGTTTACAACGTGAAAAACATTCATAATCGTTTGAATGTTTTTTTTACTTATCACATTATAGTTCAAAGATAATAATTAATGAATTTTTTCCTATTATATCTTCCATTAATAACAAATTACAATATCTTTTTATTCTTCTAACATGAAAATTAATTAATAACAAATTACAATATCTTTTTACAAATAAGTTTAAAAGAAAAAGACACTTATAAACTCATTATAGTCTAATAAAAAACCTTAAAAAGTAATATATATCACATAGTTCTTAAGTAAGAATATGAATCTCGTCCATTCCAGAATATTTATTTAAGTAAAATAGCCTCACTTTTGTTTTTTTTCTAATTTAAATCCAATCTAAATGGACTTTGGTTGTATGCGGATTTGAAAATTCTAGAATGAAAAGGAAGTTGTTGACACCTAAAAAAGAAGGGAAATTGGCGAATTTTAATTCATTCTATTCCAGAAATTTCTCTCTTTTTCTCCTTGGCCACATGTTGTTTTCATAAAAAATGACATTTTCACGAAAATTCAAAATAAAAGCTTGTCTTCTTCGATATTCACGACGCTACAAAATGACCATTTTTCCATTTAAAAAATCGTCTCTGAAGCGAGGCCATCGAGGGAGCAAACACCGAGAATCATCCATGGCGGCGGTAGCTAACAACAGCGCAGAGAAGAGGTAATTAGAACCAAGGAATGCAAATTTTTTTGGATTTTTTTCTTTCTTGTAAAATCTAAATCTGTTATTGTGAAATTTGGGCAGATATGCAGTGGTTACGGGGGCAAATAAAGGAATTGGATTTGAGATCTGTAAGCAATTAGCTTCGCAAGGAATCACTCGTGGTTTTGACTGCTAGGAATGAGAAGAGAGGCCTCGATGCTATTGAGAAGCTTAAAGACTTGCCTTTCTCCGATCGGGTTCTTTTTCATCGGCTCGATGTCACGAGATTCATCCGAGTATTAATTCCCTTGCTCAATTCGTCGGAAGTCGGTTTGGGAGGCTTGATATTTTGGTACTATATCCATCTCTCAAACTTCTTTAATCTTTCTCATTTCATTTGCAAAGATTTGGGGTCAATTTAGTTTGAATTTTTTGCATTTGTTCTTAGATTTCGTAAAAAGTTAAAATTCCTTGGATAAAATTGAAAATTAAAGTACTAAGTGTGAATTATTTAAGTTTTGATTGAAGTGTGAAGTGTTTAAGTTTTGAATTCTTAATCTTAAATTTCAATACTTTGAATCTAAAAATTAAAAAATCCACTTGAATACGAATATTGAATGAATTAATAAGTAATTTATATGAAAAAAAAATGTAATAATTCGACAAATGATATATATGGTAGATTTTCATACTTGAGAGTGAAATAAATTTTCAATTAAAATTTATAACAATTAATCACATCTTAAACGCAATTAATTACTTGATTTGTAAAAAATTGTTATGAAATGCAAAGATAAATTAATTCACCAAACAAGACCTAAGTCTCAACACAATTGAATCGAAAAGCGAAGTTTAAAGTTGAATGTTGAATTAGTAATAAGTGATAATTATATATAAATGTAATAATTTTGCAAATAATATATATTTTTTAGATTTCATAATTTGGAGTTAACTAAAAAAAATTTTTACTTCAAAATTATTATTACAATTGAACACATCTTAAACAATTAAATACTTAAAAAATTATATATTATTAAATACATTTAATTCAATAAATTGTTAACTAATGCATCTTAAATTCAAGGTCTTGGTGTAATGAATTTACCGATTGATAATATCCATATGCTTTTCTTTCCTTTAAAGGAATATTTAGGATGTTTTAGAGAAAAAAAAATTATGATTCAATCATTAATAATTCTTAAAAGTAGAATTTTGAGTTATTTTTGCTAATTAATGAAGAAGTTAACGATTAATTATTTTCTTTTTTATAGGTAAACAATGCGGGGATTAGTGGAGCAAACGTGGATGTTGATGGTCTTAGAGCTGCATCGGGTGGAGCTCAAGTTAATTGGGAAGAGACGAGGGAGCTCGGACTTATGATTTGGCGATTGAATGCTTGCAAATAAACTATTATGGTGCAAAGAAAATGATTGAAGCCTTTCTTCCTCTTCTTCAATTCTCCCAATCACCAAGAATTGTCAATGTTTCCTCCTCCATGGGACTATTAAAGGTATATTCATTTACTGCCTTAAATTTTGACCATATAAAAGTAAATATAAGTCATTTTACACGTTTTAATAAATGTTTATGGTATGATTTCATACTTCTTGATTATCTACGAAAGGCGCGGGGGTATTTAGAGGTATACAACTTTAGACTAATTCGGACTTGATCTATGTTTCATACTTTAACTATCTTTATGTTTTCTTTATACTTTAACCTAAAACGACTTGTATTTTTGACGAGCGGTACTAAAAGAATTTTGAATTCGCCTTCCAGAGATTAAACCCTTTAATTCTTGTGTATAAGTCTAGAAGGACTTGTGAAAAGTCCTTAGTCCCTATCTAGACCCGAGTTTCTCTCTAGATCTTAGTTCACATCTCAATCCTTAATTCTGGTGCATAATTCTAAAAAGGCTTAGATTTCTGAAAGCCAATTTTATAGATTCAGGTTTAGTTGATGATTCATTTGAAAAATGATCATAGGTGTTTAAAAACTCTCTTCGAATTATATTACAAGATTGCGGAGTCACCATATTAACTTTCTCCACTTGAATGTCGGGCAGTCTATTGGTGGCCCGTTTGGTACCAAGAAAATTCAAGAATAGGGCATCCAAGACTTATTAATTTCATTGTAGTAATGAACCTTTTGGACTTATTATAGTAAATTGCCATTTCTATACTTTGTAACTTGGGCTTGGCTTTCACTTTGTTTCGAGAGAATACCAAGTGAAAGGATTAGAAGATATATTGAATGATGTAATCAAACTTACGAGAGGAGAAAGTGGATGAGCTGCTTTGGATGAATTTCTAAATGACTTCAAAGAGGGTACCTTGGAAACTAAAGGCTGGCCTCCATATTTTTCAGCTTATGTAGTCTCAAAAGCGACCATGAATGCTTATACAAGAATTGTGGCAAAAAGGTATCCTAATGTCAAGGTGAATTGTGTTTGTCTGGCTATGTTAAAACGAGATATGAATTACCAAAGCGGCAATCTAAGCTGTAGAAGAAGGTGCGAGAAAGTCTGTAAGGTTAGCTCTTCTTCTCGATGATGGCCCTTACGGACTCTTCTTTGATCGCCATGAAGTTTCAACATTTGATTAAACGCGATGAAAAATTACTGTTATGAATTTGGTTCTTTATGAATTTGGTTTCTTGTTCTTTCATGATGTTTGAAGGTTAAAGGTTAAAATAAGACTCCTTTGGGATACTTCTTGGGTGTGTACATCTATTAATATATTGCGAAAGAGAGAGAGAGTTTCTTCTCTCTTTTGAACTTTTATTCTGAATACGTTTTCTTTTTTCTAGATTTTTGAATTTTTTATAATTAATTTAATATTGTTTAAGTTTTATTACTTCTCAAACTTCTTCTCCATTCATTCGAGAATCATTTTGAGCAATTTTATGCATAATTATATTTTGGAACTAAATTTTGAAAAAAAAATGTGATGATTAGGACAAGAATTTAGGCTTTAATGAGAATGTAATACTTCGTCGATGTATTTATACAACATGAAAAAATATTTAGAAATGTTTTGAGCAATTTTGTTGAAAATTTTCTTTCGGACCTAAATTTTGTAAAAAATTGTGATGATATTAGTACACGAATTCGGGTTTCAACATGCAAGTGAAACATTGTGGGTGTATTTTTACAACATAAGAAATATAGTAAATTATTTTGAGCAATTTTATAGAGGATATTTTTTTTGGACATAAAATTTTGTAAAAAAATGTAATGATTAACTCACAGATTCGGCCTTCAAAGGATAAGTGAAAATTTTGTGTGATGTATCTTTAACACAAGAGAAAGATACATAATCATTTTGAACAATTTTATAGAGACCTATGTTTTTTTTAGCTAAATTTTGAAAAAAAATGTGATGATTAATACAAGAATTCGGACATTAATAAGAATGTGATACTTCGATACGGTGTATTTATATAACACGAAAAATATTCACAAAATCGTTTTGAGTAATTTTGTGGAAAACTTTTTTTGAACCTAAATTTTGTAAAAAAACATGATGATTAACACACGAATTTGGGCTTCAACGAGGCAAGTGAAACATTGTGGATGTATCTTTTCAACATGAAAAAACACAGTGAATTATTTTGAGCAATTTTATAGAAAAGTCTGTTTTTTCGGACATAAATTTTAAAAAAATGTAATGAATGATTCACAGATTCCACCTTCAAAGGACAAGTGAAACTTTGCGCGATGTATCTTTATAACATGAGAAACATAGATAATCATTTGAGCAATTTTACGGAGAACTTTTTTTTGGAACTAAATTTTGAAAAAAAAATGTGATGATTAGCAGAAGAATTCGAGACTTTAATGGGAATGTGATACTACATACGGTGTATTTATACAACATAAAAGACATTCGAGAATTGTCTCAAGGAATTTTGTGGGGAATTCTTTTTTGACCTAAATTTTGTAAAAAAACATGATGATTAACACACGAATTCAGGTTTCAACAAGCAAGTGAAACACTGTGGATGTATCTTTACAACATGAGAAACATAGTGAATCATTTTGAGCAATTTTATAAAGAACTGTTTTTCGAACATAAATTTTGTAAAAAACGTAATGAATAACTCACAGATTCCGCCTTCAAAGGACGAGTGAAACTTTGTACAATATATCTTTTAAACACGAGAAACATAGAGAATCATTTTGAGCAATTTTATGGAGAACTTTTTTTTGGAACTAAATTTTGAAAAGAAATGTGATGCTTAGCACAAGAATTCGGACTTTAATGGGAATGTGATATTTCGATACGGTGTATCTATACAATATGAAAAATATTTAGAAATGTTTTGAGCAATGTTGTGGAGAACTTTTTTTTGGACTTGAATTTTGTAAAAAAACGTGATAATTAGCACACGAATTTGGGCTTCAACAGGTGAGTGAAATATTCTGGGTGTATCTTTACAACATGAGAACCACAGTGAATCATTTTGAGCAATTTTATAGATAACTGTTTTTCGGACATTAGTTTTAAAAAAATATAATGAATAACTCACAGATTCAAACGTCAAAGGACAAGTGAAACTTTGTGCAATGTATCTTTAACACATGAGAAACATACAGAATCATTTTCAGCTATTTTATGGAGAACTATTTTTTTTAGCTAAATTTTGAAAGCAAATGTGATGATTAGCACAAGAATTCGGACTTTAATGGGAATGTGATATTTAGATGCTGTTGTATTTGTAGAACATGAAAAAATATATAGAATCGTTTTGAGCAATTTTTTTGGAGAACTTTTTTTCGGACCTAAATTTTGTAACAAGCGTGATGATTAACACACGAATTCGGGCTTCAACAAGAAAGTGAAACATTATGGATATATCTTAACAAACAAGAAACATGGTGAATCATTTTGAGCAATTTTATAGAGAACAATTTTTCGGACATAAATTTTGTAAAAAACGTAATGAATGACTCACGGATTCCGCCTTCAATGGACAAGTGAAACTTTGTGCGATTTATCGATAAAACATGAGAAACATACAAAACCATTTTGACCAATTTTATGGAGAACTATTTTTTGGAGCTAAATTTTGAAAACAAATGTGATGATTAGCACAAGAATTCAAACTTTAATAGGAATTTGATACTTCGTCTAATGTATTTATACAACATAAAAAAAAAATTCAGAATTGTTTTGAGCAATTTTATGGAGAACTTTTTTTCGGATCTAATTTTGTAGAAAACGTGATGATGAGCATACGAAATCGGGCTTCAATAGGCACGTGAAACATTGGGATGTATCCGTACAATATGAGAAACATCTTGAATCATTTTGAGAAATTTTGTAGAGAATTATTTTTTCGAACTTAAATTTTGTAAAAAAACATAATGAATAACTCACAGATTCGGCATTCAAGGGACAAGCAAAACCTTGTACCATGTACCTTTAAAACATGAGAAACACAGATAATCATTTTGAGCAATTTTATGGAGAACTATTTTTTGGAGCTCAATTTTGAAAAAAAAAGTGATGATTAGCACAAAAAATGCGAGACTTTAATGGGAATTTGATATTTCGCTTGGCATATTTATTCAACGTGAAAAAAAATTATTTTGAGCAATTTTTGTAAAGAACTTTCTTTCGGACGAAAACTTTGTAAAAAACGTGAAAATTAGCACACGAAATCGGGCATCAAAAGGCAAGAGAAATATTTTGAATGTATCTTTTCAACAAGAAAAAATATAGTGATTCATATTAAGCAATTTTATAGAGAACTATTTTCGGACATAAATTTTGTAAGAAACGTAATGATTAACTCACGGATTTGGCCTTCAAGGGACAAGTGAAACTTTGTGGTATGTATCTTTAAAACATGAGAAACATATAAAATCATTTTTTTGCAATTTTATGGAGAACTATATTTTGGAGATAAATTTTGAAAAAAAAATGTGATGATTAGCACAAGAATGATTGGATTGTGATACTTCGTTTGATGTATTTATACAACATGAAAAAATATTCGAGAATCGTTTTGAGTAATTTTGTTAGGAACTTTTTTCCGAACCTAAATTTTGTAAAAAACGTGATAATTACTACACGAATTCGGGCTTTAATGGGAATGTGATACTTCGTCTTGTTTACAACGTGAAAAACATTCATAATCGTTTGAATGTTTTTTTTACTTATCACATTATAGTTCAAAGATAATAATTAATGAATTTTTCCTATTATATCTTCCATTAATAACAAATTACAATATCTTTTTATTCTTCTAACATGAAAATTAATTAATAACAAATTACAATATCTTTTTACAAATAAGTTTAAAAGAAAAAGACACTTATAAACTCATTATAGTCTAATAAAAAACCTTAAAAAGTAATATATATATCACATAGTTCTTAAGTAAGAATATGAATCTCGTCCATTCCATAATATTCATTTAAGTAAAATAGCCTCACTTTTTTTTTCTAATTTAAATCCAATCTAAATGGACTTTGGTTGTATGCGGATTTGAAAATTCTAGAATGAAAAGGAAGTTGTTGACACCTAAAAAAAAAAGGAAATTGGCGAATTTTAATTCATTCTATTCCAGAAATTTCTCTCTTTTTCTCCTTGGCCACATGTTGTTTTCATAAAAAATGACATTTTCACGAAAATTCAAAATAAAAGCTTGTCTTCTTCGATATTCACGACGCTACAAAATGACCATTTTTCCATTTAAAAATCGTCTCCTGAAGCGAGGCCATCGAGGGAGCAAACACCGAGAATCATCCATGGCGGCGGTAGCTAACAACGGCGCGAGAGAAGAGGTAATTAGAACCAAGGAATGCAAATTTTTTTTGGATTTTTTTCTTTCTTGTAAAATCTAAATGCTGTTATTGTGAAATTTGAGGCGGATATGCGGTGGTTACGGGGGGCAAATAAAGGAATTGGATTTGAGATGCGTAAGCAATTAGCTTCGCAAGGAATCACTGTGGTTTTGACTGCTAGGAATGAGAAGAGAGGCCTCGATGCTATTGAGAAGCTTAAAGACTTGCCTTTCTCCGATCGGGTTCTTTTTCATCGGCTCGATGTCACGAGATTCATCCGAGTATTAATTCCCTTGCTCAATTCGTCGGAAGTCGGTTTGGGAGGCTTGATATTTTGGTACTATATCCATCTCTCAAACTTCTTTAATCTTTCTCATTTCATTTGCAAAGATTTGGGGGTCAATTTAGTTTGAATTTTTTGCATTTGTTCTTAGATTTCGTAAAAAGTTAAAATTCCTTGGATAAAATTGAAAATTAAAGTACTAAGTGTGAATTATTTAAGTTTTGATTGAAGTGTGAAGTGTTTAAGTTTTGAATTCTTAATCTTAAATTTCAATACTGAATCTAAAAATTAAAAATCCACTTGAATCTGAATATTGAATGAATTAATAAGTAATTTATATGAAAAAAAAATGTAATAATTCGACAAATGATATATATGGTAGATTTTCATACTTGAGAGTGAAATAAATTTTCAATTAAAATTTATAACAATTAATCACATCTTAAACGCAATTAATTACTTGATTTGTAAAAAATTGTTATGAAATGCAAAGATAAATTAATTCACCAAACAAGACCTAAGTCTCAACACAATTGAATCTGAAAACTGAAGTTTAAAGTTGAATGTTGAATTAGTAATAAGTGATAATTATATATAAATGTAATAATTTTGCAAATAATATATATTTTTAGATTTCATAATTTGGAGTTAACTAAAAAAATTTTACTTCAAAATTATTATTACAATTGAACACATCTTAAACAATTAAATACTTAAAAAATTATATATTATTAAATACATTTAATTCAATAAATTGTTAACTAATGCATCTTAAATTCAAGGTCTTGGTGTAATGAATTTACCGATTGATAATATCCATATGCTTTTCTTTCCTTTAAAGGAATATTTAGGATGTTTTAGAGAAAAAAAAAATTATGATTCAATCATTAATAATTCTTAAAAGTAGAATTTTGAGTTATTTTGCTAATTAATGAAGAAGTTAACGATTAATTATTTTCTTTTTTATAGGTAAACAATGCGGGGATTAGTGGAGCAAACGTGGATGTTGATGGTCTTAGAGCTGCATCGGGTGGAGCTCAAGTTAATTGGGAAGAGACGAGGAGCTCGGACTTATGATTTGGCAGTTGAATGCTTGCAAATAAACTATTATGGTGCAAAGAAAATGATTGAAGCCTTTCTTCCTCTTCTTCAATTCTCCCAATCACCAAGAATTGTCAATGTTTCCTCCTCCATGGGACTATTAAAGGTATATTCATTTACTGCCTTAAATTTTGACCATATAAAAGTAAATATAAGTCATTTTACACGTTTTAATAAATGTTTATGGTATGATTTCATACTTCTTGATTATCTACGAAAGGCGCGGGGGTATTTAGAGGTATACAACTTTAGACTAATTCGGACTTGATCTATGTTTCATACTTTAACTATCTTTATGTTTTCTTTATACTTTAACCTAAAACGACTTGTATTTTTGACGAGCGGTACTAAAAGAATTTTGAATTCGCCTTCCAGAGATTAAACCCTTTAATTCTTGTGTATAAGTCTAGAAGGACTTGTGAAAAGTCCTTAGTCCCTATCTAGACCCGAGTTTCTCTCTAGATCTTAGTTCACATCTCAATCCTTAATTCTGGTGCATAATTCTAAAAAGGCTTAGATTTCTGAAAGCCAATTTTATAGATTCAGGTTTAGTTGATGATTCATTTGAAAAATGATCATAGGTGTTTAAAAACTCTCTTCGAATTATATTACAAGATTGCGGAGTCACCATATTAACTTTCTCCACTTGAATGTCGGGCGATCTATTGGTGGCCCGTTTGGTACCAAGAAAATTCAAGAATAGGGCATCCAAGACTTATTAATTTCATTGTAGTAATGAACCTTTTGGACTTATTATAGTAAATTGCCATTTCTATACTTTGTAACTTGGGCTTGGCTTTCACTTTGTTTCGAGAGAATACCAAGTGAAAGGATTAGAGATATATTGAATGATGTAATCAAACTTACAGAGGAGAAAGTGGATGAACTGCTGGATGAATTTCTAAATGACTTCAAAGAGGGTACCTTGGAAACTAAAGGCTGGCCTCCATATTTTTCAGCTTATGTAGTCTCAAAAGCAGCCATGAATGCTTATACAAGAATTGTGGCAAAAAGGTATCCTAATGTCAAGGTGAATTGTGTTTGTCTGGCTATGTTAAAACGAGATATGAATTACCAAGCGGCAATCTAAGCTGTAGAAGAAGGTGCGAGAAAGTCTCGTAAGGTTAGCTCTTCTTCTCGATGATGGCCCTTACGGACTCTTCTTTGATCGCCATGAAGTTTCAACATTTGATTAAACGCGATGAAAAAATTACATTATGAATTTGGTTCTTTATGAATTTGGTTTCTTGTTCTTTCATGATGTTTGAAGGTTAAAGGTTAAAATAAGACTCCTTTGGGATACTTCTTGGGTGTGTACATCTATTAATATATTGCAGAAAGAGAGAGAGAGTTTCTTCTCTCTTTTGAACTTTTATTCCTGAATACGTTTTTTTTCTAGATTTTTGAATTTTTATAATTAATTTAATATTGTTTAAGTTTTATTACTTCTCAAACTTCTTCTCCATTCATTCAGAATCATTTTGAGCAATTTTATGCATAATTATATTTTGGAACTAAATTTTGAAAAAAAATGTGATGATTAGGACAAGAATTTAGGCTTTAATGAGAATGTAATACTTCGTCTGATGTATTTATACAACATGAAAAAATATTTAGAAATGTTTTGAGCAATTTTGTTGAAAATTTTCTTTCGGACCTAAATTTTGTAAAAAATTGTGATGATATTAGTACACGAATTCGGGTTTCAACATGCAAGTGAAACATTGTGGGTGTATTTTTACAACATAAGAAATATAGTAAATTATTTTGAGCAATTTTATAGAGGATATTTTTTTGGACATAAAATTTTGTAAAAAATGTAATGATTAACTCACAGATTCGGCCTTCAAAGGATAAGTGAAAATTTTGTGTGATGTATCTTTAACACAAGAGAAAGATACATAATCATTTTGAACAATTTTATAGAGACCTATGTTTTTTTTAGCTAAATTTTGAAAAAAAATGTGATGATTAATACAAGAATTCGGACATTAATAAGAATGTGATACTTCGTCTGGTGTATTTATATATCACGAAAAATATTCACAAAATCGTTTTGAGTAATTTTGTGGAAAACTTTTTTTAAACCTAAATTTTGTAAAAAACATGATGATTAACACACGAATTTGGGCTTCAACAGGCAAGTGAAACATTGTGGATGTATCTTTTCAACATGAAAAACACAGTGAATTATTTTGAGCAATTTTATAGAAAAGTCTGTTTTTTCGGACATAAATTTTAAAAAAATGTAATGAATGATTCACAGATTCCACCTTCAAAGGACAAGTGAAACTTTGCGCGATGTATCTTTATAACATGAGAAACATAGAGAATCATTTGAGCAATTTTACGGAGAACTTTTTTTTGGAACTAAATTTTGAAAAAAAATGTGATGATTAGCAGAAGAATTCAGACTTTAATGGGAATGTGATACTACATCTGGTGTATTTATACAACATAAAAGACATTCAGAATTGTCTCAAGGAATTTTGTGGGGAATTCTTTTTTGACCTAAATTTTGTAAAAAACATGATGATTAACACACGAATTCAGGTTTCAACAAGCAAGTGAAACACTGTGGATGTATCTTTACAACATGAGAAACATAGTGAATCATTTTGAGCAATTTTATAAAGAACTGTTTTTCGAACATAAATTTTGTAAAAAACGTAATGAATAACTCACAGATTCCGCCTTCAAAGGACGAGTGAAACTTTGTACAATATATCTTTTAAACACGAGAAACATAGAGAATCATTTTGAGCAATTTTATGGAGAACTTTTTTTTGGAACTAAATTTTGAAAAGAAATGTGATGCTTAGCACAAGAATTCGGACTTTAATGGGAATGTGATATTTCGTCTGGTGTATCTATACAATATGAAAAATATTTAGAAATGTTTTGAGCAATGTTGTGGAGAACTTTTTTTTGGACTTGAATTTTGTAAAAAAACGTGATAATTAGCACACGAATTTGGGCTTCAACAGGTGAGTGAAATATTCTGGGTGTATCTTTACAACATGAGAACCACAGTGAATCATTTTGAGCAATTTTATAGATAACTGTTTTTCGGACATTAGTTTTAAAAAAATATAATGAATAACTCACAGATTCAAACGTCAAAGGACAAGTGAAACTTTGTGCAATGTATCTTTAACACATGAGAAACATACAGAATCATTTTCAGCTATTTTATGGAGAACTATTTTTTTTAGCTAAATTTTGAAAGCAAATGTGATGATTAGCACAAGAATTCGGACTTTAATGGGAATGTGATATTTCGTCTGTTGTATTTGTAGAACATGAAAAATATATAGAATCGTTTTGAGCAATTTTTTGGAGAACTTTTTTTCGGACCTAAATTTTGTAACAAGCGTGATGATTAACACACGAATTCGGGCTTCAACAAGAAAGTGAAACATTATGGATATATCTTAACAAACAAGAAACATGGTGAATCATTTTGAGCAATTTTATAGAGAACAATTTTTCGGACATAAATTTTGTAAAAAACGTAATGAATGACTCACAGATTCCGCCTTCAATGGACAAGTGAAACTTTGTGCGATTTATCGATAAAACATGAGAAACATACAAAACCATTTTGACCAATTTTATGGAGAACTATTTTTTGGAGCTAAATTTTGAAAACAAATGTGATGATTAGCACAAGAATTCAAACTTTAATAGGAATTTGATACTTCGTCTAATGTATTTATACAACATAAAAAAAAAAATTCAGAATTGTTTTGAGCAATTTTATGGAGAACTTTTTTTCGGATCTAATTTTGTAAAAAACGTGATGATGAGCATACGAAATCGGGCTTCAATAGGCACGTGAAACATTGGGATGTATCCGTACAATATGAGAAACATACTGAATCATTTTGAGAAATTTTGTAGAGAATTATTTTTCGAACTTAAATTTTGTAAAAAAACATAATGAATAACTCACGGATTCGGCATTCAAGGGACAAGCAAAACCTTGTACCATGTACCTTTAAAACATGAGAAACACAGATAATCATTTTGAGCAATTTTATGGAGAACTATTTTTTGGAGCTCAATTTTGAAAAAAAAGTGATGATTAGCACAAAAATGCAGACTTTAATGGGAATTTGATATTTCGCTTGGCATATTTATTCAACGTGAAAAAAATTATTTTGAGCAATTTTTGTAAAGAACTTTCTTTCGGACGAAAACTTTGTAAAAAAACGTGAAAATTAGCACACGAAATCGGGCATCAAAAGGCAAGAGAAATATTTTGAATGTATCTTTTCAACAAGAAAAATATAGTGATTCATATTAAGCAATTTTATAGAGAACTATTTTCGGACATAAATTTTGTAAGAAACGTAATGATTAACTCACAGATTTGGCCTTCAAGGGACAAGTGAAACTTTGTGGTATGTATCTTTAAAACATGAGAAACATATAAAATCATTTTTTGCAATTTTATGGAGAACTATATTTTGGAGATAAATTTTGAAAAAAAATGTGATGATTAGCACAAGAATGATTGGATTGTGATACTTCGTTTGATGTATTTATACAACATGAAAAATATTCAGAATCGTTTTGAGTAATTTTGTTAGGAACTTTTTTCCGAACCTAAATTTTGTAAAAAACGTGATAATTACTACACGAATTCGGGCTTTAATGGGAATGTGATACTTCGTCTTGTTTACAACGTGAAAAACATTCATAATCGTTTGAATTTTTTTACTTATCACATTATAGTTCAAAGATAATAATTAATGAATTTTTCCTATTATATCTTCCATTAATAACAAATTACAATATCTTTTTATTCTTCTAACATGAAAATTAATTAATAACAAATTACAATATCTTTTTACAAATAAGTTTAAAAGAAAAAGACACTTATAAACTCATTATAGTCTAATAAAAAACCTTAAAAAGTAATATATATATCACATAGTTCTTAAGTAAGAATATGAATCTCGTCCATTCCAGAATATTCATTTAAGTAAAATAGCCTCACTTTTTTTTTTCTAATTTAAATCCAATCTAAATGGACTTTGGTTGTATGCGGATTTGAAAATTCTAGAATGAAAAGGAAGTTGTTGACACCTAAAAAGAAAAAAAAAAAAAAGGAAATTGGCGAATTTTAATTCATTCTATTCCAGAAATTTCTCTCTTTTTCTCCTTGGCCACATGTTGTTTTCATAAAAAATGACATTTTCACGAAAATTCAAAATAAAAGCTTGTCTTCTTCGATATTCACGACGCTACAAAATGACCATTTTTCCATTTAAAAATCGTCTCCTGAAGCAGGCCATCGAGGGAGCAAACACCGAGAATCATCCATGGCGGCGGTAGCTAACAACGGCGCGAGAGAAGAGGTAATTAGAACCAAGGAATGCAAATTTTTTTTGGATTTTTTTCTTTCTTGTAAAATCTAAATGCGTTATTGTGAAATTTGAGGCGGATATGCAGTGGTTACGGGGGCAAATAAAGGAATTGGATTTGAGATCTGTAAGCAATTAGCTTCGCAAGGAATCACTGTGGTTTTGACTGCTAGGAATGAGAAGAGAGGCCTCGATGCTATTGAGAAGCTTAAAGACTTGCCTTTCTCCGATCGGGTTCTTTTTCATCAGCTCGATGTCACAGATTCATCCAGTATTAATTCCCTTGCTCAATTCGTCAGAAGTCAGTTTGGGAGGCTTGATATTTTGGTACTATATCCATCTCTCAAACTTCTTTAATCTTTCTCATTTCATTTGCAAAGATTTGGGGTCAATTTAGTTTGAATTTTTTGCATTTGTTCTTAGATTTCGTAAAAAGTTAAAATTCCTTGGATAAAATTGAAAATTAAAGTACTAAGTGTGAATTATTTAAGTTTTGATTGAAGTGTGAAGTGTTTAAGTTTTGAATTCTTAATCTTAAATTTCAATACTGAATCTAAAAATTAAAAATCCACTTGAATCTGAATATTGAATGAATTAATAAGTAATTTATATGAAAAAAAAATGTAATAATTCGACAAATGATATATATGGTAGATTTTCATACTTGAGAGTGAAATAAATTTTCAATTAAAATTTATAACAATTAATCACATCTTAAACGCAATTAATTACTTGATTTGTAAAAATTGTTATGAAATGCAAAGATAAATTAATTCACCAAACAAGACCTAAGTCTCAACACAATTGAATCTGAAAACTGAAGTTTAAAGTTGAATGTTGAATTAGTAATAAGTGATAATTATATATAAATGTAATAATTTTGCAAATAATATATATTTTTAGATTTCATAATTTGGAGTTAACTAAAAAAATTTTACTTCAAAATTATTATTACAATTGAACACATCTTAAACAATTAAATACTTAAAAATTATATATTATTAAATACATTTAATTCAATAAATTGTTAACTAATGCATCTTAAATTCAAGGTCTTGGTGTAATGAATTTACCGATTGATAATATCCATATGCTTTTCTTTCCTTTAAAGGAATATTTAGGATGTTTTAGAGAAAAAAAAAATTATGATTCAATCATTAATAATTCTTAAAAGTAGAATTTTGAGTTATTTTGCTAATTAATGAAGAAGTTAACGATTAATTATTTTCTTTTTATAGGTAAACAATGCGGGGATTAGTGGAGCAAACGTGGATGTTGATGGTCTTAGAGCTGCATCGGGTGGAGCTCAAGTTAATTGGGAAGAGACGAGGGAGCTCGGACTTATGATTTGGCAGTTGAATGCTTGCAAATAAACTATTATGGTGCAAAGAAAATGATTGAAGCCTTTCTTCCTCTTCTTCAATTCTCCCAATCACCAAGAATTGTCAATGTTTCCTCCTCCATGGGACTATTAAAGGTATATTCATTTACTGCCTTAAATTTTGACCATATAAAAGTAAATATAAGTCATTTTACACGTTTTAATAAATGTTTATGGTATGATTTCATACTTCTTGATTATCTACGAAAGGCGCGGGGGTATTTAGAGGTATACAACTTTAGACTAATTCGGACTTGATCTATGTTTCATACTTTAACTATCTTTATGTTTTCTTTATACTTTAACCTAAAACGACTTGTATTTTTGACGAGCGGTACTAAAAGAATTTTGAATTCGCCTTCCAGAGATTAAACCCTTTAATTCTTGTGTATAAGTCTAGAAGGACTTGTGAAAAGTCCTTAGTCCCTATCTAGACCCGAGTTTCTCTCTAGATCTTAGTTCACATCTCAATCCTTAATTACGGTGCATAATTCTAAAAAAGGCTTAGATTTACGAAAGCCAATTTTATAGATTCGAGGTTTAGTTGATGATTCATTTGAAAAATGATCATAGGTGTTTAAAAACTCTCTTCGAATTATATTACAAGATTGCGGAGTCACCATATTAACTTTCTCCACTTGAATGTCGGGCAGTCTATTGGTGGCCCGTTTGGTACCAAGAAAATTCAAGAATAGGGCATCCAAGACTTATTAATTTCATTGTAGTAATGAACCTTTTGGACTTATTATAGTAAATTGCCATTTCTATACTTTGTAACTTGGGCTTGGCTTTCACTTTGTTTCAGAGAATACCAAGTGAAAGGATTAGAAGATATATTGAATGATGTAATCAAACTTACGAGAGGAGAAAGTGGATGAGCTAGCTGGATGAATTTCTAAATGACTTCAAAGAGGGTACCTTGGAAACTAAAGGCTGGCCTCCATATTTTTCAGCTTATGTAGTCTCAAAAGCGACCATGAATGCTTATACAAGAATTGTGGCAAAAAGGTATCCTAATGTCAAGGTGAATTGTGTTTGTCTGGCTATGTTAAAACGAGATATGAATTACCAAAGCGGCAATCTAAGCTGTAGAAGAAGGTGCGAGAAAGTCTCGTAAGGTTAGCTCTTCTTCACGATGATGGCCCATCCGGACTCTTCTTTGATCGCCATGAAGTTTCAACATTTGATTAAACGCGATGAAAAAATTACATTATGAATTTGGTTCTTTATGAATTTGGTTTCTTGTTCTTTCATGATGTTTGAAGGTTAAAGGTTAAAATAAGACTCCTTTGGGATACTTCTTGGGTGTGTACATCTATTAATATATTGCGAGAAAGAGAGAGAGTTTCTTCTCTCTTTTGAACTTTTATTCTGAATACGTTTTTTTTCTAGATTTTTGAATTTTTATAATTAATTTAATATTGTTTAAGTTTTATTACTTCTCAAACTTCTTCTCCATTCATTCAGAATCATTTTGAGCAATTTTATGCATAATTATATTTTGGAACTAAATTTTGAAAAAAAATGTGATGATTAGGACAAGAATTTAGGCTTTAATGAGAATGTAATACTTCGTCTGATGTATTTATACAACATGAAAAATATTTAGAAATGTTTTGAGCAATTTTGTTGAAAATTTTCTTTCGGACCTAAATTTTGTAAAAATTGTGATGATATTAGTACACGAATTCGGGTTTCAACATGCAAGTGAAACATTGTGGGTGTATTTTTACAACATAAGAAATATAGTAAATTATTTTGAGCAATTTTATAGAGGATATTTTTTTGGACATAAAATTTTGTAAAAAATGTAATGATTAACTCACAGATTCGGCCTTCAAAGGATAAGTGAAAATTTGTGTGATGTATCTTTAACACAAGAGAAAGATACATAATCATTTTGAACAATTTTATAGAGACCTATGTTTTTTAGCTAAATTTTGAAAAAAATGTGATGATTAATACAAGAATTCGGACATTAATAAGAATGTGATACTTCGTCTGGTGTATTTATATAACACGAAAAATATTCACAAAATCGTTTTGAGTAATTTTGTGGAAAACTTTTTTGAACCTAAATTTTGTAAAAAAACATGATGATTAACACACGAATTTGGGCTTCAACGAGCAAGTGAAACATTGTGGATGTATCTTTTCAACATGAAAAAACACGGTGAATTATTTTGAGCAATTTTATAGAAAAGTCTGTTTTTTCGGACATAAATTTTAAAAAAAATGTAATGAATGATTCACAGATTCCACCTTCAAAGGACAAGTGAAACTTTGCGCGATGTATCTTTATAACATGAGAAACATAGAGAATCATTTGAGCAATTTTACGGAGAACTTTTTTTTGGAACTAAATTTTGAAAAAAAAATGTGATGATTAGCAGAAGAATTCAGACTTTAATGGGAATGTGATACTACATCTGGTGTATTTATACAACATAAAAGACATTCAGAATTGTCTCAAGGAATTTTGTGGGGAATTCTTTTTTGACCTAAATTTTGTAAAAAACATGATGATTAACACACGAATTCAGGTTTCAACAAGCAAGTGAAACACTTGTGGATGTATCTTTACAACATGAGAAACATAGTGAATCATTTTGAGCAATTTTATAAAGAACTGTTTTTCGAACATAAATTTTGTAAAAAAACGTAATGAATAACTCACGGATTCCGCCTTCAAAGGACGAGTGAAACTTTGTACAATATATCTTTTAAACACGAGAAACATAGAGAATCATTTTGAGCAATTTTATGGAGAACTTTTTTTTGGAACTAAATTTTGAAAAGAAATGTGATGCTTAGCACAAGAATTCGGACTTTAATGGGAATGTGATATTTCAGTCCGGTGTATCTATACAATATGAAAAAATATTTAGAAATGTTTTGAGCAATGTTGTGGAGAACTTTTTTTTTGGACTTGAATTTTGTAAAAAAAACGTGATAATTAGCACACGAATTTGGGCTTCAACGAGTGAGTGAAATATTGCAGGGTGTATCTTTACAACATGAGAACCACGAGTGAATCATTTTGAGCAATTTTATAGATAAGCTGTTTTTTCGGACATTAGTTTTAAAAAAATATAATGAATAACTCACAGATTCAAACGTCAAAGGACAAGTGAAACTTTGTGCAATGTATCTTTAACACATGAGAAACATACAGAATCATTTTCAGCTATTTTATGGAGAACTATTTTTTTTAGCTAAATTTTGAAAGCAAATGTGATGATTAGCACAAGAATTCGGACTTTAATGGGAATGTGATATTTCGTCTGTTGTATTTGTAGAACATGAAAAATATATAGAATCGTTTTGAGCAATTTTTTGGAGAACTTTTTTTCGGACCTAAATTTTGTAACAAGCGTGATGATTAACACACGAATTCGGGCTTCAACAAGAAAGTGAAACATTATGGATATATCTTAACAAACAAGAAACATGGTGAATCATTTTGAGCAATTTTATAGAGAACAATTTTTCGGACATAAATTTTGTAAAAAACGTAATGAATGACTCACAGATTCCGCCTTCAATGGACAAGTGAAACTTTGTGCGATTTATCGATAAAACATGAGAAACATACAAAACCATTTTGACCAATTTTATGGAGAACTATTTTTTGGAGCTAAATTTTGAAAACAAATGTGATGATTAGCACAAGAATTCAAACTTTAATAGGAATTTGATACTTCGTCTAATGTATTTATACAACATAAAAAAAAAATTCAGAATTGTTTTGAGCAATTTTATGGAGAACTTTTTTTCGGATCTAATTTTGTAAAAAACGTGATGATGAGCATACGAAATCGGGCTTCAATAGGCACGTGAAACATTGGGATGTATCCGTACAATATGAGAAACATACTGAATCATTTTGAGAAATTTTGTAGAGAATTATTTTTCGAACTTAAATTTTGTAAAAAAACATAATGAATAACTCACAGATTCGGCATTCAAGGGACAAGCAAAACCTTGTACCATGTACCTTTAAAACATGAGAAACACGAGATAATCATTTTTGAGCAATTTTATGGAGAACTATTTTTTGGAGCTCAATTTTGAAAAAAAAGTGATGATTAGCACAAAAATGCAGACTTTAATGGGAATTTGATATTTCGCTTGGCATATTTATTCAACGTGAAAAAAATTATTTTGAGCAATTTTTTAAAGAACTTTCTTTCGGACGAAAACTTTGTAAAAAAACGTGAAAATTAGCACACGAAATCGGGCATCAAAAGGCAAGAGAAATATTTTGAATGTATCTTTTCAACAAGAAAAATATAGTGATTCATATTAAGCAATTTTATAGAGAACTATTTTCGGACATCAATTTTGTAAGAAACGTAATGATTAACTCACAGATTTGGCCTTCAAGGGACAAGTGAAACTTTGTGGTATGTATCTTTAAAACATGAGAAACATATAAAATCATTTTTTGCAATTTTATGGAGAACTATATTTTGGAGATAAATTTTGAAAAAAAATGTGATGATTAGCACAAGAATGATTGGATTGTGATACTTCGTTTGATGTATTTATACAACATGAAAAATATTCAGAATCGTTTTGAGTAATTTTGTTAGGAACTTTTTTCCGAACCTAAATTTTGTAAAAAACGTGATAATTACTACACGAATTCGGGCTTTAATGGGAATGTGATACTTCGTCTTGTTTACAACGTGAAAAACATTCATAATCGTTTGAATTTTTTTTACTTATCACATTATAGTTCAAAGATAATAATTAATGAATTTTTCCTATTATATCTTCCATTAATAACAAATTACAATATCTTTTTATTCTTCTAACATGAAAATTAATTAATAACAAATTACAATATCTTTTTACAAATAAGTTTAAAAGAAAAAGACACTTATAAACTCATTATAGTCTAATAAAAAACCTTAAAAAGTAATATATATATCACATAGTTCTTAAGTAAGAATATGAATCTCGTCCATTCCATAATATTCATTTAAGTAAAATAGCCTCACTTTTTTTTTTCTAATTTAAATCCAATCTAAATGGACTTTGGTTGTATGCGGATTTGAAAATTCTAGAATGAAAAGGAAGTTGTTGACACCTAAAAAGAAAAAAAAAAAAAAGGAAATTGGCGAATTTTAATTCATTCTATTCCAGAAATTTCTCTCTTTTTCTCCTTGGCCACATGTTGTTTTCATAAAAAATGACATTTTCACGAAAATTCAAAATAAAAGCTTGTCTTCTTCGATATTCACGACGCTACAAAATGACCATTTTTCCATTTAAAAATCGTCTCCTGAAGCAGGCCATCGAGGGAGCAAACACCAGAATCATCCATGGCAGCAGTAGCTAACAACAGCGCAGAGAAGAGGTAATTAGAACCAAGGAATGCAAATTTTTTTGGATTTTTTTCTTTCTTGTAAAATCTAAATCTGTTATTGTGAAATTTGGGCAGATATGCAGTGGTTACGGGGGCAAATAAAGGAATTGGATTTGAGATCTGTAAGCAATTAGCTTCGCAAGGAATCACTGTGGTTTTGACTGCTAGGAATGAGAAGAGAGGCCTCGATGCTATTGAGAAGCTTAAAGACTTGCCTTTCTCCGATCGGGTTCTTTTTCATCAGCTCGATGTCACAGATTCATCCAGTATTAATTCCCTTGCTCAATTCGTCAGAAGTCAGTTTGGGAGGCTTGATATTTTGGTACTATATCCATCTCTCAAACTTCTTTAATCTTTCTCATTTCATTTGCAAAGATTTGGGGTCAATTTAGTTTGAATTTTTTGCATTTGTTCTTAGATTTCGTAAAAAGTTAAAATTCCTTGGATAAAATTGAAAATTAAAGTACTAAGTGTGAATTATTTAAGTTTTGATTGAAGTGTGAAGTGTTTAAGTTTTGAATTCTTAATCTTAAATTTCAATACTGAATCTAAAAATTAAAAATCCACTTGAATCTGAATATTGAATGAATTAATAAGTAATTTATATGAAAAAAAAATGTAATAATTCGACAAATGATATATATGGTAGATTTTCATACTTGAGAGTGAAATAAATTTTCAATTAAAATTTATAACAATTAATCACATCTTAAACGCAATTAATTACTTGATTTGTAAAAAATTGTTATGAAATGCAAAGATAAATTAATTCACCAAACAAGACCTAAGTCTCAACACAATTGAATCCGAAAAGCGAAGTTTAAAGTTGAATGTTGAATTAGTAATAAGTGATAATTATATATAAATGTAATAATTTTGCAAATAATATATATTTTTAGATTTCATAATTTGGAGTTAACTAAAAAAATTTTACTTCAAAATTATTATTACAATTGAACACATCTTAAACAATTAAATACTTAAAAATTATATATTATTAAATACATTTAATTCAATAAATTGTTAACTAATGCATCTTAAATTCAAGGTCTTGGTGTAATGAATTTACCGATTGATAATATCCATATGCTTTTCTTTCCTTTAAAGGAATATTTAGGATGTTTTAGAGAAAAAAAAAATTATGATTCAATCATTAATAATTCTTAAAAGTAGAATTTTGAGTTATTTTGCTAATTAATGAAGAAGTTAACGATTAATTATTTTCTTTTTATAGGTAAACAATGCGGGGATTAGTGGAGCAAACGTGGATGTTGATGGTCTTAGAGCTGCATCGAGGTGGAGCTCAAGTTAATTGGGAAGAGACGGGGAGCTCGGGACTTATGATTTGGCGAGTTGAATGCTTGCAAATAAACTATTATGGTGCAAAGAAAATGATTGAAGCCTTTCTTCCTCTTCTTCAATTCTCCCAATCACCAAGAATTGTCAATGTTTCCTCCTCCATGGGACTATTAAAGGTATATTCATTTCTCGCCTTAAATTTTGACCATATAAAAGTAAATATAAGTCATTTTACACGTTTTAATAAATGTTTATGGTATGATTTCATACTTCTTGATTATCTACGAAAGGCGCGGGGGTATTTAGAGGTATACAACTTTAGACTAATTCGGACTTGATCTATGTTTCATACTTTAACTATCTTTATGTTTTCTTTATACTTTAACCTAAAACGACTTGTATTTTTGACGAGCGGTACTAAAAGAATTTTGAATTCGCCTTCCAGAGATTAAACCCTTTAATTCTTGTGTATAAGTCTAGAAGGACTTGTGAAAAGTCCTTAGTCCCTATCTAGACCCGAGTTTCTCTCTAGATCTTAGTTCACATCTCAATCCTTAATTACGGTGCATAATTCTAAAAAAGGCTTAGATTTACGAAAGCCAATTTTATAGATTCAGGTTTAGTTGATGATTCATTTGAAAAATGATCATAGGTGTTTAAAAACTCTCTTCGAATTATATTACAAGATTGCGGAGTCACCATATTAACTTTCTCCACTTGAATGTCGGGCAGTCTATTGGTGGCCCGTTTGGTACCAAGAAAATTCAAGAATAGGGCATCCAAGACTTATTAATTTCATTGTAGTAATGAACCTTTTGGACTTATTATAGTAAATTGCCATTTCTATACTTTGTAACTTGGGCTTGGCTTTCACTTTGTTTCAGAGAATACCAAGTGAAAGGATTAGAGATATATTGAATGATGTAATCAAACTTACAGAGGAGAAAGTGGATGAACTGCTGGATGAATTTCTAAATGACTTCAAAGAGGGTACCTTGGAAACTAAAGGCTGGCCTCCATATTTTTCAGCTTATGTAGTCTCAAAAGCAGCCATGAATGCTTATACAAGAATTGTGGCAAAAAGGTATCCTAATGTCAAGGTGAATTGTGTTTGTCCTGGCTATGTTAAAACAGATATGAATTACCAAACTGGCAATCTAACTGTAGAAGAAGGTGCAGAAAGTCCTGTAAGGTTAGCTCTTCTTCCTGATGATGGCCCTTCTGGACTCTTCTTTGATCGCCATGAAGTTTCAACATTTGATTAAACGCGATGAAAAATTACATTATGAATTTGGTTCTTTATGAATTTGGTTTACTGTTCTTTCATGATGTTTGAAGGTTAAAGGTTAAAATAAGACTCCTTTGGGATACTTCTTGGGTGTGTACATCTATTAATATATTGCAGAAAGAGAGAGAGAGTTTCTTCTCTCTTTTGAACTTTTATTCCTGAATACGTTTTTTTTCTAGATTTTTGAATTTTTATAATTAATTTAATATTGTTTAAGTTTTATTACTTCTCAAACTTCTTCTCCATTCATTCAGAATCATTTTGAGCAATTTTATGCATAATTATATTTTGGAACTAAATTTTGAAAAAAAATGTGATGATTAGGACAAGAATTTAGGCTTTAATGAGAATGTAATACTTCGTCTGATGTATTTATACAACATGAAAAATATTTAGAAATGTTTTGAGCAATTTTGTTGAAAATTTTCTTTCGGACCTAAATTTTGTAAAAATTGTGATGATATTAGTACACGAATTCGGGTTTCAACATGCAAGTGAAACATTGTGGGTGTATTTTTACAACATAAGAAATATAGTAAATTATTTTGAGCAATTTTATAGAGGATATTTTTTTGGACATAAAATTTTGTAAAAAATGTAATGATTAACTCACAGATTCGGCCTTCAAAGGATAAGTGAAAATTTGTGTGATGTATCTTTAACACAAGAGAAAGATACATAATCATTTTGAACAATTTTATAGAGACCTATGTTTTTTAGCTAAATTTTGAAAAAAATGTGATGATTAATACAAGAATTTGGACATTAATAAGAATGTGATACTTCGTCTGGTGTATTTATATATCACGAAAAATATTCACAAAATCGTTTTGAGTAATTTTGTGGAAAACTTTTTTTAAACCTAAATTTTGTAAAAAACATGATGATTAACACACGAATTTGGGCTTCAACAGGCAAGTGAAACATTGTGGATGTATCTTTTCAACATGAAAAACACAGTGAATTATTTTGAGCAATTTTATAGAAAGCTGTTTTTCGGACATAAATTTTAAAAAAAATGTAATGAATGATTCACAGATTCCACCTTCAAAGGACAAGTGAAACTTTGCGCGATGTATCTTTATAACATGAGAAACATAGAGAATCATTTGAGCAATTTTACGGAGAACTTTTTTTTGGAACTAAATTTTGAAAAAAAAATGTGATGATTAGCAGAAGAATTCAGACTTTAATGGGAATGTGATACTACATCTGGTGTATTTATACAACATAAAAGACATTCAGAATTGTCTCAAGGAATTTTGTGGGGAATTCTTTTTTGACCTAAATTTTGTAAAAAACATGATGATTAACACACGAATTCAGGTTTCAACAAGCAAGTGAAACACTGTGGATGTATCTTTACAACATGAGAAACATAGTGAATCATTTTGAGCAATTTTATAAAGAACTGTTTTTCGAACATAAATTTTGTAAAAAACGTAATGAATAACTCACAGATTCCGCCTTCAAAGGACGAGTGAAACTTTGTACAATATATCTTTTATACACGAGAAACATAGAGAATCATTTTGAGCAATTTTAAGGAGAATTTTTTTTTGGAACTAAATTTTGAAAAGAAATGTGATGCTTAGCACAAGAATTTGGACTTTAATGGGAATGTGACATTTCGATCTGGTGTATCTATACAACATGAAAAATATTTAGAAATGTTTTGAGCAATGTTGTGGAGAACTTTTTTTTGGACTTGAATTTTGTAAAAAAACGTGATAATTAGCACACGAATTTGGGCTTCAACAGGTGAGTGAAATATTGTGGGTGTATCTTTACAACATGAGAACCACAGTGAATCATTTTGAGCAATTTTATAGATAACTGTTTTTCGGACATTAGTTTTAAAAAAATATAATGAATAACTCACAGATTCCAACGTCAAAGGACAAGTGAAACTTTGTGCAATGTATCTTTAACACATGAGAAACATACAGAATCATTTTCAGCTATTTTATGGAGAACTATTTTTTTTAGCTAAATTTTGAAAGCAAATGTGATGATTAGCACAAGAATTCGGACTTTAATGGGAATGTGATATTTCGTCTGTTGTATTTGTAGAACATGAAAAATATATAGAATCGTTTTGAGCAATTTTTTGGAGAACTTTTTTTCGGACCTAAATTTTGTAACAAGCGTGATGATTAACACACGAATTCGGGCTTCAACAAGAAAGTGAAACATTATGGATATATCTTAACAAACAAGAAACATGGTGAATCATTTTGAGCAATTTTATAGAGAACAATTTTTCGGACATAAATTTTGTAAAAAACGTAATGAATGACTCACAGATTCCGCCTTCAATGGACAAGTGAAACTTTGTGCGATTTATCGATAAAACATGAGAAACATACAAAACCATTTTGACCAATTTTATGGAGAACTATTTTTTGGAGCTAAATTTTGAAAACAAATGTGATGATTAGTACAAGAATTCAAACTTTAATAGGAATTTGATACTTCGTCTAATGTATTTATACAACATAAAAAAAAAAATTCAGAATTGTTTTGAGCAATTTTATGGAGAACTTTTTTTCGGATCTAATTTTTGTAAAAAACGTGATGATGAGCATACGAAATCGGGCTTCAATAGGCACGTGAAACATTGGGATGTATCTGTACAATATGAGAAACATACTGAATCATTTTGAGAAATTTTGTAGAGAATTATTTTTCGAACTTAAATTTTGTAAAAAAACGTAATGAATAACTCACAGATTCGGCCTTCAAGGGACAAGCAAAACCTTGTGCTATGTACCTTTAAAACATGAGAAACATAGAGAATCATTTTGAGTAATTTTATGGAGAACTATTTTTTGGAGCTCAATTTTGAAAAAAAAAAAAGTGATGATTAGCACAAAAATTCAGACTTTAATGGGAATTTGATATTTCGCTTGGTATATTTATTCAACGTGAACAAAATTATTTTGAGAAAATTTGTAAAGAACTTTCTTTCGGACCAAAACTTTGTAAAAAACCTGAAAATTAGCACACGAAATCGGGCATCAAAAGGCAAGAGAAATATTGTGAATGTATCTTTTCAACAAGAAAAATATAATGATTCATACTAAGCAAGTTTATAGAGAACTATTTTCGGACATAAATTTTGTAAAAAACGTAATAATTAACTCACAGATTTGGCCTTCAAGGGACAAGTGAAACTTTGTGGTATGTATCTTTAAAACATGAGAAACATACAAAATCATTTTTTTCAATTTTATGGAGAACTATATTTTGGAGATAAATTTTGAAAAAAAATGTGATGATTAGCAAAAGAATGATTGGATTGTGATACTTCGTTTGATGTATTTATACAACATGAAAAATATTCAGAATCGTTTTGAGTAATTTTGTTAAGAACTTTTTTCCGAACCTAAATTTTGTGAAAAACGATATGATTACTACACGAATTCGGGCTTTAATGGGAATGTGATACTTCGTCTTGTTTACAACGTGAAAAACATTCATAATCGTTTGACCAATTTTGGGAAAAACTTTTTTTGGACCTAAATTTTATAAAAAACGTGATGTATAGCATATTAATTCGGGCTTCAATAGACAAGTGAAACATTGTATATGTATCTTTGCAATAATAGAAACATAGTAAATCATTTTGAGCAATTTTATAGAGAACTTTTTTTGGACATAAATTTTGTAAAAAGAAAAAAAGGTTAACTCATAGATTTTGCCTTCAAAGGACAAGTGAAACTTTGTGCGATATATCTTTAAAATATGAGAAAATACATAATCAAGTTGAGCAATTTTATGGAGAACTATTTTTCGGACCTAAATTTTGAAAAAAGGTGATGCTTAGCACACGAATTCGAGCTTTTAAGAGAATGTAAAACTTTGTCTGGTGTATTTATACAACATAAAAAACATTCAGAATCGTTTTAAGTAATTTTATGGAGAACTTTTGTTCGGACCCAAACTTTATAAAAAATGTGATGATTAGCACACAATTCCGGGCTCTAATGGGAATGTGATACTTCGTCTAGTGTATTTATACTAAATAAAAAACATTCGAAAGCATTGATATATCTTTACAACATAAGAAATAGAGTGAATCATTTTGAGCATCTTTATAGAGAACTGTTTTTCGTACATAAATTTTGTAAAAAACGTAATGAATAACTCACAGATTTTGCCATTAAAGGACGAATGAAACTTTGTGCGATGTATCTTTAAAATATTAGAAACACAAAGAATTAGTTTGAGCAATTTTTTGGAGAACGGTTTTTCGTACCTAACTTTTGAAAAAAAAGAGTGCTAATTAGAACACTAATTCGGACTTTAACGAGAATACGAAACTTTGTTTCGTGTATTTATACAACATGAAAAGCATTCACAATTGTTCTAAGCAATTGTTTAGTGAACTTTTTTTCAGAACTAAATTTTATAAAAAACGTGATGATTCGCACACCAATTCGGGCTTTAATGAGAATGTGATACTTCGTCTTGTTTATATTCATACAACGTAAAAAAAAATCAAAATTGTTTTGACCAATTTTGTGTAGAACTTTTTCTTGGATCTAAATTTTGTAAAAAATGTGATGATTAGTAAATGAATTCGGGCTTCAACAGGCAAGTGAAACATTGTGGATGTATCTTTGCAAAATTAGAAACATAGTAAATTATTTTGAGCAATTTTATAGAGAACATTTTTCGGACATAAATTTTGTAAAAATGTAATGGTTAACTCACTGATTCTGCCTTCAAAGGACAAGTGAAACATTGTGACATATCTTTAAAACATGAGAAACATATACAATCATTTTGAGCAATTTTATAGAGAACTATTTTTCGGACCTAAATTTTGGAAAAAATGTGATACTTAGTACACAAATTTGGGCTTTGTTGGGAATGTGAAACTTTGTTTGGTGTATTTATACAATATGAAAAACATTCAGAATCGTTTTAAGCAATTTTTTGGAGAACTTTTTTTCCTACCTAAACTTTGTAAAAACGTAATGATTAGCATACATATTCTGGCTTTAATGGGAATGTGATACATTGTCTGGTGTATTTTTAGAACATGAAAAACATTAGGAAGCATTTTGAGCAATTTTTTAGAAAACTTTTTTTCAGACCTAAATTTTATAAAAAACATGATGATTAGCACAGGAATTTGGGCTTCAATAAGCAAGTGAAACATTGTGGATGTATCTTTGCAGCGTAAGAAATATAGTGAATCATTTTGTGCATCTTTATAGAGAACTATTTCTCGGACATAAATTTTGTAAAAAAACGTAATGAATAACTCACAGATTCCACCTTTAAAGGACAAGCGAAACTTTGTGCGATGTATCTTTAAAACATTAGAAACATACAAAATCATTTTGAGCAATTATGAAGAACTATTTTTCAGACCTAAATATTGAAAAAAGGTGATGTTTAGCACACAAATTCGGGCTTCAACGGGAATGTGAAGTTTTGTCTGGTGTATTTATACAACATGAAAAATGTTAAGAATCGTTTCAAGCAATTTTATGGAGAACTTTTTTTCGGACCTAAACTTTGTAAAATATGTGATGAAGCATACAAATTCAGGCTTTAATGGGAATGTGATACTTCATATGGTGTTTTTATACAACATGAAAAACATTCATAATCGTTTTGCACAATTTTTCGAAGAACTTTTTTTCGACCTAAATTTTGTAAAAAACATGATGATTAACTCACGAATTCGGACTTCAACAGGCCAGTGAAACATAGTGGATTTATCTTTACCACATGAGAAACATATTCAATCATTTTGAATAATTTTATATAGAACTGTTTTTCGGACATAAATTTTGTAAAAAATTTAATGAATGACTCACAGATTTTGCCTTCAAAGGATAAGTGAAACGTTTGCAATGTATCTTTAAAACATTAGAAACATAAAGAATTATTTTGAAGAATTTTTTGGAGAACTATTTTTTGGACCTAAATTATGAATAAAAAAAATGATGATTAGCGCAAGAATTCGGACTTTAATGGAATGTATAACTTTTCTTGGTGTCTTTATACACCATGAAAAACATTCAGAATCGTTTTAAGCAATTTTTTGGAGAACTTTTTTTCGTACCTAAATTTTGTAAAAGACGTGATGGTTAGTACACGAACTTGACCTTTAATGGGAATGTGATACTTCGTCTTGTTTATTTATACAATGTGAAAAAACATTCAAAATCATTTTCGTCAACTTTTTGGAGAACTTTTTTTCGGATTTAAATTTTGTAAAAAACGTGATAATTAGCACATGAATTCGGGCTTCAACAGACAAGTGAAACATTGTAGATGTATCTTTACAACATTAAAAACATAGTAAATCGTTTTGAACAATTTTATAGAGAACTGTTTTTCGGACATAAATTTTGTAAAAAACGTAATGGTTAACTCACTGATTCTGGCTTCAAGGGACAAGTGAAACTTTGTGAGATATATATCTTTAAAACATGAGAAACATAAAGAATTATTTTGAGCAATTTAATGTAGAACTAGTTTTCGGACTTAAATTTTGAAAAAAATGTGATGCTTAGCACACGAATTCGGGCTTTAATAGGAATGTGAAACTTTGTCTGGTGTATTTATACAACATGAAAAACATTCAGAATCGTTTTAAACAATTCTTGGAGAACTTTTTTTCGGACCTAAACTTTGTAAAAAAGTGATGATTAGCACAAAATTCGGGCGTTAATGGGAATGTGATACTTTTTCTGGTATATTTATACAACACGAAAAACATTCGTAATTGTTTTGAACAATTTCTTGGAGAAATTTTTTTGGGACCTAAATTTATAAAAAAATATGATGATTAGCATACGAATTCGAGCTTCAACAGATAAGTGAAACATAGTGTATGTCTCCTTACAACATAAGAAAATATTGAATCATTTTGAGCAATTTTATAAAGAACTGTTTTTGGGACATAAATTTTGTAAAAAATGTAATGAATAACTCATAGATTCCGCCTTGAAAGGACAAGTGAAACTTTGTGCGATGTATCTTTAAAACATTAGAAATATACAGAATTATTTTAAGCAATTTTATGGAGAACTATTTTTTGGAACAAAATTTTGAAAAAAAATATGATAATTAGCACAAGAATTAGGGCTTTAATGGGAATGTGAAACTTTTTCTGGTGTATTTATACAACATGAAAAACATGCATAATCGTTTTGAGCAATTTTTTGGAGAACTTTTTTTTGGACCTAAATTTTGTAAAAAACGTGATGATTAGCACACGAATTGGGGCATTAACGGGAATGTGATACTTCGTCTTGTTTATTTATACAACATAAAAAACGTTCAAAATTGTTTTGAGCAATTTTTTAGAGAATTTTTTTCGGACCTAAATTTAGTAAAAAACGTAATAATTAGCACACGAATTCGGGCTTCAATAGGCAAGTGAAACATTATGGATGTATCTTTGCAGCATTAGAAACATAGTAAATCATTTTGAGCAATTTTATAGAGAACTGTTTTTCAGACATAAATTTCGTAAAAAATGTAATGGTTAACTCACTAATTCCGCCTTCGAAGGACTAGTGAAACTTTGTGCGATATCTTTAAAACATGAGAAACATACAGAATCATGTTGAGCAATTTTATGCGGAACTATTTTTCGGACCTAAATTTTGAAAAATAATATAATGCTTAGCACACGAATTCAGGCTTTAATGGGAATGTGAAACTTTGTCTGGTGTATTTACATAATATGAAAAACATTCAGAATCATTTTAAACAATTTTGTGGAGAATTTTTTTTTAGACCTAAACTTTGTAAAAAACGTGATGATTAGCACACAATTTCGGGCTTTAATGGGATTGTGATACTTCGTCTAGTGTATTTATAAAGCATGAAAAAGATTTGGAATCATTTTGAGCAATTTTTCAGAGAACTTTTTTGCGGACCTAAATTTTGTAAAGAAAATTAAGATTATTAGCACACGAATTCAGGCTTCATTAGACAAGTGAAACATAGTGGATGTATCTTTACAACATGAGAAACATATTGAATCATTTTGAGCAATTTTATAGAGAACTATTTTTGGGACATAAATTTTGTAAAAAATGTAATGAATAACTCACAGATTCCGCTTTCAAAGGACAAGTGAAACTTTGTGTGATGTATTTTTAAAACATTAGAAATATACAGAATCATTTTCAGCAATTTTTGTAGAACTATTTTTCGGACCTAAATTTTAAAAAAAATATGATGATTAGCACAAGAATTTGGGCTTTAATGGGAATGTGAAACTTTGTCTGGTGTATTTATACATCATGAAAAACATTCAGAATAGTTTTAAGCAATTCTATGGCGAACTTTCTTTCAAAACTAAACTTTGTAAAAAATATGATGATTAGCACACAAACTTGGGCTTTAATGGGAATGTGATACTTCGTCTGGTATATTTATACAACATGAAAAGCATTTGGAATCATTTTAAACAATTTTTTGGAGATCTTTTTTTCGGACCTAAATTTATTAAAAACATGATGATTGGCGCAAAAATTTGGGTTTCAAGAGGCAAGTGAAACATAATGGATGTATCTTTAAAATATGGGAAACATATAGAATCATTTTGAGTAATTTTATAGATAGTTTTTTTTCGTACATAAATTTTGTAAAAAACGTAATGAATAACTCACAGATTATGCCTTCAAAGGATAAGTGAAATTTTGTGCGATTTATCTTTAAAACATTAGAAATATACAAAATCATTTTAAGTAATTTTATGGAAAACTATTTTTCGGACCAAAATTTTGAAAAAAAAATGATAATTAGCACCAGAATTCGGGTTTTAATGGGAATGTGAAACTTTGTCTGGTGTATTTATACAACATGAAAACATTCAGAATTGTTTGAGAAATTTTTGGAGAACTTTTTTTCGGATCTAAATTTTGTAAAAAACGTGATGATAGCACACGAATTCGGGCTTTAATGGGAATGTGATACTTCGTCTTGTTTATTTATACAACATGAAAAACATTCAAAATCGTTTTGACCAATTTTTTAGAGAACTTTTTTCGAACCTAAATTTTGTAAAAAATATGATGATTAGCGCGCGAATTCGGGCTTCAACAGGCAAGTGTAATATAGTGGATGTATCTTTACAACATGAGAAACATATTAAATTATTTTTAGCAGTGTTATAGAGAACTGTTTTTCGGACATAAATTTTTTAGAAAACGTAATGAATAACTCACAGATTCCGTCTTCATAGGACAAGTGAAACTTTGTGCGATGTATCTTTAAAACATTTGCAACATACATAATCATTTTTAGACATTTTATGGAGAACTATTTTTCGGACCTAAATTTTGAAAAAAAATATGATGATTAGCACAAGAATTCGGGCTTTAATGAGAATGTGAAACTTTGTCTGATGTATTTATACAACATGAAAAACAACCGGAATCATTTTGAACAATTTTTTGGAGAATTTTTTTTCGTACCTAAATTAGGAGAAATATTTTCCGGACCTAAATTTTGTAAAAAACGTGATGATTATTAACACACGATTTCGGGCTTCAGCAGGCTAGTAAAACGTTATGCGATGTATCTTTACGTAATCAGAAACATATTGAATAATTCTGACCAATTTTATAATTTATTTTTTCGAACCTAAATTTTGAAAAAACGTGATGATTAGCATACGGATTCGGCTTTCGACAAACAAGTGAAACATTGTGCCATATATCTATAAAAGATGAAAAACATATAGAATTGTTCTGAGCAATTTACAGAGAAATATTTTCCGGACCTAAATTTTGTAAAAAACGTGATTATTAATATACGAATTCGGGCTTCAACAAGCCAGTGAAATGTTGTGCAATGTATCATTACGTAATGAGATACATATTGAATAAATTTTGAGCAATCTTATAAAAAAAATTTTCAGACCTAAATTTTGAAAAAATGTGATTAGCAAACAGATTCGGCCTTGTACAGACAAGTGAAATATTGTGCAATATATCTATAAAATATGAAAAACATACAACATTGTTCCGAGCAATTTTACGGAGAAATATTTTTCGAACCTTAATTTTACAAAAAAACATGAAGATTAGCACACGAATTGGGGCTTTAACAGGCCATTAAAACGTTGTGCAATGTATCTTTACAACATGAGAAAGATAGTGAATCGTTTTGAGCAATTTTGTAGAGAACTGTTGTTCGGACTTAAATTTTGTAAAAAACATAATGATTAACTCACAGATTCTACCTTCAAAGGACAAGTGAAACATTATGCAAATATTTTTGAAATATGAGAAACATACACAATTATTTTGAACAATTTTTCGGAGAACAATTTTTTTTAAAAATGTGATGATTAGCATACGAATTCGGGCTTTAACGGGAATGTGAAACTTTGTCCGATGAATCTATACAACATGAAAAACATACAGAACCATTTTTATCAAATTTAAGAATAACTATTTTCGGACCTAAATTTTTTAAAAACATATAATTAACACACGAATTCGAGATTCGATGGGCAAGTCAAACCTTGTGCAATGTATCTTTACGCAATGAGAGACATATTGAATCATTTTGAGCAATTTTACGAAGAACTTTTATTCAGACCTAAATTTTTTTAAAAAGTGATGATTAGCACACAGATTTGTTCTTCTAGAGAAAAGTGAAACATTGTTCCATATATCGATAAAAAATGAAAGACATAGAGAATTGTTCTGAGCAATTTTAAGGCTGTTCTTATTTTACCGGAAGGTTTTGAGTTAGCTCCCCCGGATCGTATTTCTCCTTAAATAAAAGATAGAAATATTTTCTGGACAAAAATTTTATAAAAAACATGATAATTAATACACGAATTCGGGCTTCAACAGGCCAGTGAAACATTGTGTGATGTATTTTTATGCAATGAGAAACATATTGAATAATTTTGAGAAAATTTATAAAAAAAATTTTTTGGACCTAGATTTTGAAAAAACGTGATGATTAATACACGGATTCGGTCTTGTACAGATAAATGAAACTTTGGGTCATATATCTATAAAACATGAAAAACACACAAAATTGTTCTGAGCAATTTTACGGAAAAATTTTTTCCGGACCTAAATTTTGTAAAAAATGTGATGATTAACACACGAATTCAGGCTTCAACAAGCCAGTGAAACGTTGTGCGATATATCTTTATGTAATAAAAAACATAATGAATAATTTTAAGCAATTTGGTAAATTTTTTTTTCAAACCTAAATTTTGAAAAAAATGTAATGATTAGCACAGGGATTCGGCCTTCTACACACGAGTGAAACGTTGTGCCATATATTTATAAAATATGAAAAACATACAGAATTGTTCTGAGCCATTCTTAGGAGAAATATTTTCCAGAACTAAATTTTGTAAAAAACGTTATGATTAGCACTCGAATTCGGGCTTCAACAGGCCAGTGAAATGTTGTGCGATGTATCTTTACATAATGAGAAACATATTGAATAGTTTTGAGTAATTTTATTAAAAAAAATTATCATACCTAAATTTTGAAAAAACTTGATGATTAGCATACGGATTCAACCTTTTACAGACAAATGAAACATTGTGCCACATATCTATAAAACATGAAAAATTTACATAATTGTTCTGAACAATTTTACGGAGAAATATTTTCTGGACCTAAATTTTGTAAAAAACGTGATGATTAGCACACAAATTCGGACTTCAACAAGCTAGTGAGATGTTGTGCTTTGTATCTTTATGTTATTAGAAACATATTGAGTAATTTTATAAGTTTTTTTTTAACCTAAATTTTGAGAAAACGTGATGATTAGCAAACTGATTCGGCCTTCTACAGACAAGTGAAACATTGTGTCATATACCTATAAAATATAAAAAATATGCATAATTGTTCTGAGAAACTTTACAGAGAAATATTTTCCGGACCAAAAGTTTGTAAAAATCGTGATGATTAACATATGCATTCAGGCTTTCAACATGCCAGTGAAACGTTGTGCAATTTATCTTTACATTATTGTGAAACATATTGAATATTTTGATGAATTTTATAAAAAAAAAATTTCGGATCTAAATTTTGAAAAAACATGATGATTAGCACACAGATTCGGCCTTCTACATACAAGTGAAACATTGCGCCATAAATCTATAAAATATGAAAAGCATAAAAAATTGTTCTGAGCAGTTTTACGGAGACATATTTTCCGAACCAAAATTTTGTAAAAAATGTGATGATTAACACACGAGTTTGGGCTTTAACGGGCCAGTGGAATGTTATGCAATTTATCTTTACATAATGAGAAACATATTGAATAATTTTGCGCAATTTTATAAAAGAATATTTTTCACACCTAAATTTTGAAAAAAACATGATGATTAGCACACGTATTTGGCCTTCTACAGACAAGTGAAACATTGTGCCATATATCTATAAAACCTGAAAAACATACAGAATTGATCTGAGCAATTTATGGAGAAATATTTTCCGCACCTAAATTTTGTAAAAAATGTGATGATTAACACACAAATTCGGGCTTCAACTGGCCTGTGAAACATATTGTGATGTATCTAATTCCTAATCAGAAACTTATTGAATAATTTTGAGCAATTTTATAAAAAAACTTTTTTCGGACCAACATTTTGAAAAAACGTGATGATTAGCACACGGATTCGGCCTTCTACAGACAAGTGAAAAATTCTGCCATATATTTATAAAACATGAAAAACATACATAATTGTTCTAAGAAATTTTACGAAGAAATATTTTCCGGACCTAAATTTTGTAAAAAAACGTGATGAGTAACACACGAATTCAGGCTTCAACAGACCAGTGAAACATTGTGCAATGTATCTTTATGTAATGAAAAACATATTGAATAATTTTGAGGAATTTTATAAAAATTTTTTTGGAACTAAATTTTAAAAAAGCATGATGACTAGCACACAGATTTTGCCTTTTACAGAGAAGTGAAACATTGTGCCATATACCTATAAAACACGAAAAACATACAGAATTGTTCCAATCAATTTTACGAAGAAATATTTTCGGGCCTAAATTTTGTAAAAAACGTGATGATTAACACACGAATTCGGGCTTCAACATTCTAGTGAAACGTTGTGCGATGTATCTTTACATAATCATAAACATATTGAATACTTTTGAGTAGTTTTATATATTATTTTTCGAACCTAGATTTTAAAAAAATGTAATGATTAGCACACTGATTTGGCCTTCTACAAACAAGTGAAATATAGTTCCATATATCTATAAACCAAAAAAAACATACAAAATTGTTCTGAGCGATTTTAGGGAGAAATATTTTTTGGATCTAAATTTTATTAAAAACGTGATGATTAACACACGAATTCAGGCTTCAACATTCCAGTGAAACGTTGTTGCGATGTATCTTTACGTAAAGAGAAATATATTGAATAATTTTGAGGAATTTTATAAATTTTTTTTTTGGAACTAAATTTTAAAAAAACATGATGATTAGTACACGGATTCGGCCTTTTGCAGACAAGTGAAATTGTGCCATATATTTATAAAACAAGAAAAATATACAGAATTGTCCTGAGCAGTTTTACGAGAAATATTTTTCATACCTAAACTTTGTAAAAAAAAGTGATAATTAACACACGAATTCGGACATCATTAAGCCTGTGAAACGTTGTGCGATGTATCTATACCTAATCAGAAACTTATTGAATAATTTTGAGCAATTCTATAAAAAAAAATTTTAGACAAAAATTTTGAAAAAACGTGATGATTAACACACAGATTCGGCCTTCTACAGACAAGTGAAACATTGTGCCATATATTTATAAAGCATGAAAAACATACATAATTGTTCTGAGAGATTTTACGGAGAAATATTTTTCGGACCTAAATTTTGTAATAAACGTGATGATTAACACACGAATTCGGACTTCAATATTCCAATGAAAAATGTGTGATGTATCTTTACATAATGAGAAACATAGTGAATAATTTTGAGGAATTTTATAAATAATTTTTTTCGGAACTAAATTTAGAAAAAACATTATGATTAGCACACGGATTCGGCCTTTTACAGACAAGTGAAACATTGTGCCATATTCTATAAAGCATGAAAAACATACAGAATTGTTTTGAGCAATTTTACGGAGAAATATTGTTCGGACCTAAATTTTGTAAAAAACATAATGATTAAAACACGAATTCGGCTTCAATAGGCCTGTAAAATGTTGGGAAATGTATCTATACCTACTCAGAAACTTATTAAATAATTTTAAGCAATTTTATACAAAAAAATTTTTCGGACCAAAATGTTGAAAAAAAACGTGATAATTAGCACACGGATTCTGTTTTCTACAAACAAGTGAAACATTGTGCCATATATTAATAAAACATGAAAAACATACATAATTGTTCTGAGAAATTTTTCGGAGAAATATTTTTCGGATCTAAAGTTTGTGAAATACGTGATGATTAACACATGAATTCGGGCTTCAACATTCCAGTGAAACGTTGTGTGATGTATCTTTACATAATGAGAAATATATTGAATAATTTTGAGGAATTTTATAAATTTTTTTTCGGAATTAAATTTTTAAAAAACATGATATTAGCACACGAATTCGGCCCTTTACAGACAAGTGAAACATTATGCCATATATCTATAAAACATGAAAATCATATAGAATTGTTCTGAGCAATTTTACGGAGAAATATTTTCCGGATCTAAATTTTGTAAAAAACGTGATGATTAACACACGAATTCGGGCTTCAAAAAGCATGTAAAATGTTGTGCGATGCATCCATACCTAATAGAAACTTATTGAATAATTTTGAGCAATTTTATTAAAAAAAAAAATTTTGGCCCAAAATTTTGAAAAAATGTGATGATTAGCACACGTATTCGCCTTCTATAGATAAGTGAAACATTGTGCCATATATTTATAAAACATGAAAAAATACATAATTGTTCTGAGCAATTTTACGGAGAAATATTTTCCAGACCTAAATTTTGTAAAAAACATGATGATTAATACACGAATTCGGGCTTCAATAAGCTAGTGAAAAATTGTGCAATTTATCTTTACATAATGAGAAATATATTGAATAATTTTGTGTAATTTTATAAAAAATATTTTTCGGAACTAAATTTTGAAAAACGTGATGACAGATTCGGGCTTCTACATACAAGTGAAAATTTGTGCTATATATTTATAAAACATGAAAAACATACATAATTGTTCGGAACAGTTTTTAACAGAAATATTTTCCAGTCCTAAATTTTGTAAAAAACATGATGATTAGCACTCGAATTCGGGCTTCAACAGGCCATTGAAACGTTGTGCGATGTATCTTTACACAATGAGAAACATATTAAATAATTTCGAGCAATTTTATAAAAAAAAAAATTTCGAATCTAAATTTTGAAGGAACGAGATGATTAGCAAACGGATTCGGCCTTTTACAGACAAGTGAAATATTGTGCCATATATCTATCAAACATGAAAACTATACATAATTGTTCTGAGCAATTTTATGGAGAAATAATTTTTGGACCTAAATTTTGTTAAAAACTTGATGATTAACAAATGAATTCGAGCTTGAATAGGCTAGTGAAACGTTGTGCGATGTATCTTTACGTCATAAGAAACATATTGAATAATTTCGAGCAATTTTATAAAAATTTTTTTTCGAACCTTAATTTTGAAAAAAATGTGATGATTTGCACACTGATTCGGCATTATACAGACAAGTAAAACGTAATGCCATATATCTATAAACTTTAAAAAATATATAGAATTGTTCTGAGCGATTTTATGGAGAAATATTTTCAGGACTTAAATTTTGTAAAAAACGTAATACACACGAATTCGGGCTTCAACATGCTAGTGAAATATTGTGCGATGTATCTTTAGATTATTGTAAAACATATTGAATAATTTTGAGCAATTTTATAAAAAAAATATTTCGGACCTAAATTTTGAAAAAACGTTATGATTAGCACACAGATTCGGCCTTCTACAAACAAGTGAAACATTGTGTCATATATCTATACAACGTGAAAGACATACAAAATTGTTTTGAGCTATTTTATGTAGACATATTTTCCAGACCTAAACTTTGTAAAAAATGTGATGATTAACACATGAGTTTTGGCTTCAATAGGCTAGTGAAACGTTGTGCGATATATCTTTACGGAATCAGAAACGTATTGAATAAATTTGAGCAATTTTATAATTTCAAACCTAAATTTTTTTAAAAACGTGATGATTAGCACACGGATTTGGCCTTCTACACAAGTGAAACATTGTGACATATATTTATAAAACATGAAAAACATATAGAATTGTTATGAGCAATTTTTAGGAGAAATATTTTCCCGACCTAAATTTTGTAAAAAATGTTATGATTAGCACTCGAATTCGGGCTTCAACAGGCTAGTGAAACGTTATGTGATGTATCTTTAAATAAAGAGAAACATATTAAATAATTTTGAACAATTTAAAAAAAAAAATTTCGGACTTAAATTTTGAAAAAACTTGATGCTTAGCACACTGATTCGGCCTTCTACAGACAAGTGAAATATTGTGCAATATATCTTTAAAACATAAAAAATATACATAATTGTTTTGAGCAATTTTACAAAAAAATATTTTCTGGACCTAAATTTTGTAAAAAAGGTGATGATTATCACATAAATTCCGGCTTCAACAGGCTAGTGAATTGTTGTGCGATGTATCTTTGCGTGATGAGAAACATATTGAGTAATTTTGAGTTATTTTATAATTATTTTTTCGAACCTAAATTTTGAAAAAAACGTGATAATTAGCACACTGATTCGGCCTTCTACAGACAAGTGAAACATTGTGTCATATACCTATAAAATATGAAAAATATGCATAATTGTTCAGAGAAACTTTACGGAGAAATATTTTTCGGACCTAAATTTTGTAAATATTGTCATGATTAACACACGAATTCCGGCTTCAACATGCTAGTGAAATGTTGTGCGATGCATCTTTACATTATTGTGAAACATATCTAATAATTTTGACATATTTTATAAAAAAAAAATTTCAGACCTAAATTTTGAAAAAAACATGATGATTAGTACACGTATTTGGCCTTCTACAGACAAGTGAAACATTGTGCCATATATCTATAAAATATGTAAAACATACAGAATTAATCTGAGCAATATATGGAGAAATATTTTTTGGACCTAAATTTTGTAAAAAACGTGATGATTAATTCACGAATTCGAGCTTCAATAGGCCTGTGAAACGTTGGGCGTTGTATCTATACCAATTTAGAAACTTATTGAATAATATTGAGCAATTTTATAAAAAAAAATTTTCGGACCAAAATTTTGAAAAAACGTGATGATTAGTACACGGATTCGGCCTTCTACAAGCAAGTGAAACATTGTGCCATATATGTATAAAATATGAAAAACATACATTATTGTTCTGAGAAATTTTATGGAGAAATATTTTCCAGACCTAAATTTTTTAAAAAACGTGATGATTAACACACGAATTTAGGCTTCAACTGGCTAGTGAAATGTTGTGCGATGTATCTTTATGCAATGAGAAACATATTGAATAATTTTTAAGAATTTTATGATTTTTTTTTTGAACTAAATTTTAAAAAAGCATGATGACTAGCACACGGATTCAGCCTTTTACAGAGAAGTGAAACATTGTGCCATACATCTATAAACACGAAAAACATAACAAAATTATTCTGAGCAATTTTACAAAGAAAATATTTTTCGGGTCTAAATTTTGTAAAAACGTGATGATTAACAAAAATTCGGGCTTCAAAATTCTAGTGAAACGTTGTGCAACCTATCATTACGTAATGAGAAATATATTGAATAATTTTGAGTAATTTTATAAAATTTTTTTGGAACCTAGATTTTGAAAAAAATGTGATGATTAGCACACTGATCCGCGCTTCTACAGACAGGTAAAACATAGTGCCATATATCTATAAATCTTAAAAAACATACAAAATTGTTCTGAGGGATTTTACGGAGAAATAAGTTCCGGACCTAAATTTTGTAAAAAACGTGATGATTAATACAGGTGTTCGGCCTTCAAAATTCAAGTGAAACGTTGTGCGATGTATCTTTACGTAATGAGAAACAATTGAATAATTTTGAGGCATTTTATAAAAAAATCTTTTGAACTAAATTTTAAAAAAACATGATGATTAGCATACAGATTCGACCTTTTACAGACAAGTGAAACATTGCGCCATATATCTATAAAACGAGAAAAACATAACGAATTATTCTAAGCAATTTTGCGGAGAAATATTTTCCGAACATAAATTTTGTAAAAAAACGTGATGTAATAATACACACGAATTCGGGCTTCAACAGGCCTTTGAAATGTTGTGCGATGTATCTATACCTAATCATGAACTTATTGAATAATATTGAGCAATTTTATAAATAATTTTTTCTTGGACCCAGATTTTGAAAAAACATGATGATTAGCACACGGATTCGGCCTTCTACAGATAAGTGAAACATTGTGCTATATATTTGTAAAACATGAAACACATACATAATTTTTTTTAGAAATTTTACGGAAAAATATTTTTCAGATCTAAAGTTTTTAAAATCATGATGATTAATACACGAATTCGGGCTTCAACATTCCAGTGAAACGCTATGCAATGTATCTTTACGTAATGAGAAACATATTGAATAATTTTGAGGAATTTTATAAATTATTTTTTTTCGGAACTAAATTTTAAAAAAACATGATGATTGGCACACAGATTCGACCTTTTACAGACAAGTGAAACATTGTGCCATATATCTATAAAACATGAAAACTATACATAATTGTTCTGAGCAATTTTACGGAGAAATAATTTTTTGCCCTAAATTTTGTAAAAAATGTGACAATTAACACACGAATTCGAGCTTCAACAGGCTAGTAAAACGTTGTGCGATGTATTTTTGCGTAATGAGAAACATATTGAATAATTTCGAGCAATTTTATAAAAAAAATTTTCAAACTTTAATTTTTTAAAAAATGTGATGATTTGCACACTGACTCGATCTTCTACAGACAAGTAAAACATAATGTCATATATCTATAAACCTTAAAAAACATACAGAAATGTTTTGAGCGATTTTACAAAGAAATATTTTCAGGACCTAAATTTTGTAAAAAACGTTATGATTAGCACACGAATTCGGGCTTCAACATGCTAGTGAAACGTTGTGCGATGTATCTTTACATTATTGTGAAACATATTGAATAATTTTGAGCAATTTTATAAAAAAATTTTCGGACCTAAATTTTGAAAAAACGTGATGGTTAGTACACAGATTCGACTTTCTATAGACAAGTGGAACATTGTGCCATATATCTATAAAACATGAAAAATATACAAAATTGTTCTAAGATATTTTACGGAGACATATTTTTCGGACCTAAATTTTTTAAAAAACGTGATGATTAACACACGAATTCCGGCTTCAACAGGCTAATGAACTGTTGTTCGATGTATCTTTACGTAATGAGTAACATATTGAATAATTTTGAGCAATTTTATAATTTTTTTTTCGGAACTAAAATTTTTAATATAGTAATGATTAGCATACAGATTCGGCCTTCTGCAGATAAGTGAAAAATTGCGCCAGATATCTATAAAACATGAATAACATACATAATTAATCTGAGCAATTTTATGAAGAAATATTCTCCGGGCGTAAATTTTGTAAAACACGTGATCATTAACACACGAATTCGGATTTCAACAGGCCAGTGAAATATTGTGCGATGTATCATTACATAATGAGATACATATTAAATAATTTTGAGCAATTTAATAAAAATAAATTTTCGGACCTAAATTTTTAAAAAAGTGATGATTAGCATACAGATTCGACCTTGTACCAACAAGTGAAACATTGTGCCGTATATCTATGAAACAAGAAAAACATACAGAATTCTTTTGAGCAATTTTACGAAGAAATATTTTGTAAAAAACGTGATGATTAACACACGAATTTACGCTTCAACAGGCCAAGGAAACGTTGTGCAATTTATCTTTACGTAATGAGAAACATATTGAATAATTTTAATTAATTTTATAAAATTTTTTTACACTTGAATTTTAAAAAAACGTGACTATTAGCACACTTATTCGGCTTTCTACATATAAGTGAAACATTATGCCATATATCTATAAAAATTAAAAATATGCCGAATTTTTCTGAGCAATTTATGGAGATATATTTTTTGGACCTAAATTTTGTAAAAAACATAATGATTAACACATTAATTCGGGCTTCAACAGGCTAGTAAAACGTTGTGCAATGTATCTTTACGTAATGAGATACATATTGAATAATTTTGAGCAATTTTATAAAAAAAACTTTTGGACATATTTTTTGAAAAAACGTGATGATTAGCATACAGATTCGGCCTTCTACTTATAAGTGAAACATTATGCCATATATCTATAAAACATAAAAAATATACAGATTTGTTCTAATCAATTTTACGGAGAAATATTTTCCATACCTAAATTTTTTAAAAAACGTAATAATTAACACACGAAATCGAGGTTTCAACAGGCCAGTGAAATGTTGTGCGATGTACCTTTACATGATGAGATATATATTGAATATTTTTTGAGTAATTTTATAAAAAAAACTTTTCGGAACTAAAATTTGAAAAACGTGATGATTAACACACGGATTCGGCCTTATACAGACAAGTGAAACATTGTGCCATATATCTATAAAATATGAAAAACATACAGAATTATTATGAGCAATTTTACGGGAAATAATTTTCGGACCTTAATTTTGCAAAAGACGTGATGATTAGCACACTAGTTCGGGCTTCAACAAGCCAGTGAAATGTTGTGCAATGTATCTTTACAGCATGAGAAACATAGTGAATCGCTTTGAGCAATTTTATAGAAGTCTGTTTTTCGGACTTAAATTTTGTAAAAAAACATAATGATTAAGTCACAAATTCTACCTTCAAAGGACAAGTGAAACATTGTGCTATTATTTTCAAAGCATGAGAAACAAACATAATTATTTTGAGAATTTTTTTGGTGAAATATATTTCAGAGCTAAATTTTGTAAAAAAACGTGATGATTAATACATGAATTTGGGCTTTAACAGGGCAGTGAAACATTGTGTGATGTGTCTTTACGTATTCAGAAACATACTGAATAATTTTGAACAGTTTAAAAAAAAATTTCGGACCATAATTTTGAAAAAAAACATGATGATTAGCATACGGATTCGACCTACTAAAGACAAGTGAAACAGTGTGCCATATATATAAAACATGAAAAAGATACAGAATTGTTCTGAGTAATTTTACAAAGAAATATTTTCCAGACCTAAATTTTGTAAAAACGTGATGATTAACACACAAATTCGGGCTTCAACAGTCTAGTGAAATGTTGTGCGATGTATATTTAAATAATGACAAACATACTGAATAATATTGAGCAATTTCATTAAAAAAAATTTCGGAACTAAATTTTTAAAAAAACGTGATGATTTGCCCACTGATTCGGCCTTCTACAGACAAGTAAAACATAATAGCATATATCTATAAACCTTAAAAAATATACAGAATTGTTCTGAGCGATTTTACGGAGAAATATTTTCAGGACCTAAATTTTGTAAAAAACGTGATGATTAACACACGAATTCGGGCTTCAACATTCCAGTGAAACGTTGTGCGATGTATCTTTACATTATTGTGAAACATATTGAATAATTTTGAGCAATTTAAAAAAAATTTCGGACCTAAATTTTGAAAAACGTGATGATTAGCACACAGATTTGGCCTTGTACAGACAAGTAAAATATTGTGCCATATATTTATAAAATATGAAAAACATACAAAATTGTTCTAAGTTATTTTACAAAGACATATTTTCCGCACCTAAACTTTGAAAAAAAGGTGATGATTAGCATATGGATTCGCTCCTCTATAGACAAGTGAAACATTGTGCCATATATCCATAAAATAGGAAAAACATACAGAATTGTTCTGAGCACTTTTGCGGAGAAATATTTTCCAAACCTAAATTTTTTAAAAAACGTGATGATTAACACACGAATTCGGGCTTCAATAGGCTAGTGAAACGTTGTGCGATATATCTTTACATAATGATATATATTGAATAATTTTCAGTAATTTTATTTTAAAAAAATTCGGAACTAAATTTTGAAAAACGTGATGATTAAGCACACGGATTCGGCCTTGTACAGATAAGTGAAACATTGTGCCATATATCTATAAAACATTAAAAAACATACATAATTGTTTTGAGCAATTTTACGGGAAAATAATGTTTGGACCTTAATTTTGCAAAAAACGTGATGATTAGCACATGAATTCGGGCTTCAACAGGCCATTGAAACGTTGTGCAATGTATCTTTACAACATGAGAAACATAGTGAATCGTGTTGAGCAATTTTATAGAGGACTGTTTTTCGGACTTAAATTTTGTAAAAAACATAATGATTATATCACATATTCTACCTTCAAAGGATAAGTGAAACATTATGCTATTATTTTCAAAGCATCAGAAACATACATAATTATTTTGAGAATTTTTTTGGAGAACTATTTTTTGGACCTAATTTTTTAAGAAAAATGTGATGATTAATGCACAAATTTGGCTTTAATGGGAAAGTGAAAGTTTCTCCGACGAATCCATACAACATGAAAAACATACAGAATCGTTTTTATCAATTTTAAGGATACCTATTTTCGGACCTAAATTTTCTAAAAACATGATAATTAGCACACGAATTCGAAATTCGATGGGCAAGTCAAACCTTGTGCAAGATATCTTTTACGCAATGAGAAACATATTGAATCATTTTTAGCAATTTTACGAAAAACTTTTTTTCAGACTAAATTTTTTTTAAAAACTGATGATTAGGACACAGATTCGGCTCTCTATAGACAAGTAAAACATTGTTCCATATATCTATAAAACATGAAAGACATACAGACTTGTTCTAAGCAATTTTATAGAGAAATATTTCCGGACCAAAATTTTGTAAAAAATATGATGATTAACACAAGAATTCAGGCTTCAACATACCAGTGAAACGTTGTGCGATTTGTCTTTACGTAATGAGAAACATATTGAATAATTTTGAGAAAGTTTATAAAAAAAAATTTCGGACCTAAATTTTGAAAAAACGTGATGATTAGCACACAGATTCGGCCTTCTACAGACATGTGAAACATTATGCCATATATCTATAAAACATAAAAAACATACAAAATTGTTCTGAGCAATTTTAAGGAGAAATATTTTTCGGTCCTAAATTTTGTAAAAAAGTGATGATTAACACACGAATTCGGGCTTTAACAGGCCAATGAAACGTTGTTCTATGTATCTTTAAGTAATGAAAACATATTGAATAATTTTGAGCAATTTTATAAAAATTTTTAAAAACGTGATGATTAGAATACGGATTTGGCCTTCTGCAGACAAATGAAACATTGCGCCATATATCTATAAAACCTGAAAAACATACATAATTGATCTGAGCGATTTTACGAAGAAATATTTTTCGGGACTAAATTTTGTAAAAAATGTGATTATTAACACATGAATTTGGGTTTCAACAGGCCAGTTAAATGTTGTACGATGTATCATTACGTAATGAGATACATATTGAATCATTTTAAGCAATTTTATAAAAATAATTTTTTGAACCGAAATTTTAAAAAACCGTGATGATTACCACACAGAATTGGCCTTGTACCTTCAAGTGAAACTTTTTGCCGTATATCTATGAAACAAGAAAAACATACATAATTGTTTTAAACAATTTTACAAAGAAATATTTTTCAGACCTAAATTTTATAAAAAATGTGATTAACACACGAATTTACGCTTCGACGGGCTAGGGAAACGTCGTGCGATTTATCTTTACGTAATGATAAACATATTGAATAACTTTAAGTAATTTTATAAAAAAAAAAATTACACCTAAATTTTGAAAAAAAGTGATTATTAGCACACTTATTCAGCCTTTTACAGACAAGTGAAACATTGTGCCATATATCTATAAAAATGAAAAATATACCGAATTGTTGTTAGCAATTTATGGAGATATATTTTTCGAACCTAAATTTTATAAAAAATGTGATGATTAACACACGAATTCGGGTTTCTAGAGGCACTGAAATGTTGTGCGATGTATCTTTACGTAATGAGATACATATTGAATAATTTTGAGCAATTTTATAAAAAAAAATTTTTTTGGACCTAAATTTTGAAAAAACGTGATGATTAGTATACGGATTCGCCCTTCTATAGACAAGTGAAACATTGTGCCATATATCCATAAAACATGAAAAATATACAGAATATTCTAAGAAATTTTATGGAGAAATATTTTCCAAACCTAAATTTTGAAAAAACGTGCACGAATTCGGGCTTCAACAAGCCAGTGAAAAGTTGTGAAATATATCTTTACATAATGAGATATATTGAATAATTTTGAGTAATTTTATAAAAAAAAAAATTTCAGAACTAAATTTTTAAAAATGTGAAGCACACAGATTCGGCCTTGTACAGACAAATGAAACATTGTGCCACATATCTATAAAACATTAAAAAACATACGGAATTGTTCTGAGCAATTTTACAGGAAACAATTTTCGGACCTTAATTTTGCAAAAAGCGTGATGATTAGCACACGAATTTGGGCTTTAACGTGCTAGTGAAACGTTGTGCAATGTATCTGTACAACATGAGAAACATAGTGAATCGTTTTGAGCAATTTTATAGAGGACTGTTTTTCGGATTTAAATTTTGTAAAAAACATAATGATTAAATCACAGATTCTACCTTCAAAGGACAAGTGAAACATTGTGCTATTATTTTCAAAGCATGAGAAACATACATAATTATTTTGAGAATTTTTTTGGAGAACTATTTTTTTGACCTAATTTTTTTTTAAAAAATGATGATTAACACACGAATTTGGCTTTAACGGGAAAATGAAACTTTCTCCGACGAATCCATACAACATGAAAAACATACATAATCGTTTTTATCAATTTTAAGGATACCTATTTTCGGGCCTAAAGTTTCCTAAAACATGATAATGTGCATACGAAATCGAGATTCGATGGGCAAGTCAAACCTGATGTAAGATATCTTTACGTAATGAGAAACATATTGAAACATTTCTATCAATTTTACGAAAAAAAATTTTTCGGACTAAATTTTTAAAAAAAAACTGATGATTAGCACACATATTCGGCCTTCTATAGATAAGTAAAACATTGTTCCATATATCTATAAAACATGAAAGACATACAGACTTGTTCTAAGCAATTTTATAAAGAAATATTTCCGGACCAAAATTTTGTAAAAATATGATGATTAACACACAAATTCGGGCTTCAACATGCCAATGAAACGTTGTGTGATGTATCATTACGTAATGAAAAACATATTGAATAATTTTGAGCAATATAATAAAATTTTTTTTCGGAACTAAGTTTTTTAAAAACGTGATGATTAGCATATGGATTCGGCCTTCTGCAGACAAGTGAAACATTGCGCCATATATCTATAAAATATGAAAAACTTATATATATGTATATGAGAAATTTTACGAAGAAATATTTTCCGGTCCTAAATTTTGTAAAAAAGGTGATGATTAACACAAGAATTCAGATTTCAACACACCAGTGAAATGCTGTGCGATGTATCATTACGTAATGAGATACATATTGAATAATTTTGAGCAATTTTATAAAAAAAAATTTCAAAACGAAATTTAAAAAAAAACATGATGATTAGCACACGGATTAGGCCTACTATAGACAAGTGAAACATTGTACCATGTGTCTATAAAACATGAAAAATATACAAAATTGTTCTGAGCAATTTTACGAAGAAAAATATTTTTCGAACTTAAATTTTGTAAAAAACGTGATGATTAACACATGAATTTGGGCTTCAACCTGCCAGTGAAACGTTGTGCGATGTGTCTTTATGTAATCAGAAACATATAGAACAATTTTGAATAATTTTTTAAAAAAATTTCGGACCTAAATTTTTAAAAAACGTGATGATTAGCATATGGATTCGGCCTTCTAAAGACAAGTGAAACATTGTGCCATATATATATATAAAACATGGAAAAGATATAGAGTTGTTCCGAGCAATTTTACAAAGAAATATTTTCCAAACCAAAATTTTGTAAAAAACGTGATGATTAACACACGAATTCGGGCTTCAACAGGCCAGTAAAACGTTGTGCGATGCATATTTAAATAATGACAAATATATTGAATAATATTGAGCAATTTTATTAAAAAAAAAATTCAGAACTAAATTTTGAAGAAAACATGATGATTAGCATACGGATTCCGACTTCTACAGAAATGTGAAACATTGTGCCATATATCTATAAAACATTAGAAACACACATAATTGTTTTGAGCAATTTTATAGAGAAATATTTTCTAGACCTATATTTTGTAAAAAACATAATGATTAACACACGAATTCAGCCTTTGATAGGCCAGTGAAACGTTGTGCGATGTATCTTTACATAATAAGAAACATATTAAATAATTTTTAGCAATTTTATAAAAGAACTTTTTCGAATCTAAATTTTGAAAAAACGTTGTGATTAGCACACGGATCCGAACTTTTACAGACCAGTGAAACGTTATGCCATATATCTATAAAACATTAAAAAACATGCAGAATTGTTTTGAGCAATTTTACGAAGAAATATTTTCCAGACGTAAATTTTGTAAAAAACGTGATGATCAACACACGAATTTGAGCTTTAACAGGTAGTGAAACATTGTGCGATTTATTTTTACCTAATGAGAAACATATTTAATAATTTTGAGTAATTTTATGAAAAAAATTTTTGGACCTAAATTTAGAAAAAACGTGATGATTAGTACACAGATTCGGCCTTCTTCAGACAAGTGAAACATTGTGCCATGTATCTATAAAACATGAAAAATATATGACATTGTTTTGAGCAATTTATGGAGAAATATTTTTCGAACGTAAATATTGTAATAAACGTGATGATTAACACACGAATTCGGGCTTCAACAGGCCAGTGAAACGTTGAGCGGTGTATCTTTACGTAATGAGATACATATTGAATAATTTTGAGGAATTCTATTAAAAAAATTTTCAGGCCTAAACTTTGAAAAAAGATGATGATTACCACACGGATTTGGCCTTTTACAGACAAATGAAACATTGTACCATATATCTATAAAACATGAAAAATATACAGAATTGTTCTGAGCAATTTTACGAAGAAATATTTTCTAGATCTAAATTTTGTAAAAGATGTGAAGATTAATACTCGAATTCGGGATTCAACAGGCCAAGGAAACGCTATGCAATGTATCTTTATTTAATGACAAACATATTGAATAATTTTGAGCAACTTAAAAAAAAAAATCGGTCCCAAATTTTGAAAAAAACGTGATGATTAGCGCACGGATTCCGACTTATACAGACAAGTGAAACATTGTGCCATATCTCTATAAAACATAAAAACATACAGAAATTTTTTGTGCAATTTTACGGTGAAATATTTTCCAGACCTAAATTTTATAAAAAATGTCATGATTAACATACGAATTTAGGATTCAACAAGCTAGTGAAACATTGTGTGATTTATCTTTACATAATAAGAAACATATTGAATGATTTTGAACAATTTTATAAAAAAAAAATATTTTGCATCTAAATTTTGAAAAACGTGATAATTAGCACACGGATTCAGACTTCTACAAACAAGTGAAACATTTTGACATATATCTATAAAACATTAAAAACATACATAATTGTTCTGGCTAATTTTACTGATAAATATTTTACAGACCTAAATTTTGTAAAAAACATGATGATTAACACACGAATTCGGACTTCAACAGGCCAGGGAAAAATTGTGCGATGTATGTTTACGTAATGAGACACATATTGAATAATTTTAAACAATTTTATGAAAAATATTTTTTGGACCTAAATTTTGAAAAAACGTGATGATTAGTACACGGATTCAGCCTTCTTCAGAAAAGTGAAACATCATGCCACATATCAATAAAACATGAAAAACATACAACATTATTTTGATTAATTTATGAAGAAATATTTTTCGGACCTAAATATAGTAAAAAATGTGATGATCAACACACGAATTCGGGCTTCAACAGGCCAGTGAAACATTGTGCTATGTATCTTTACATAATGAGATACATATTGAATAATTTTGAGGAATTTTATTAAAAAAATTTCGGACCTAAATTTTGAAAAAACATGATTATTATTATTAGCACACGCATTTGCCCTTCTACAGACAAGAAAAACATTTTTCCATATATCTATAAAACATGAAAAACATACAATATTGTTTTGAGCAATTTATGAAGAAATATTTTCCGGACCTAAATTTTGTAAAAAACGTGATGATTAACACACGAATTCAGACTTCAACAGGCAAGTGAAACGTTGTGCGATGTATCTTTACGTAATGAAAAACATATTGAATAATTTTGAGTAATTTTGTAAAAAAACAATTTTTGGAACTAAATTTTAAAAAATATGATGTTTAGCACACGAATTCGACTTTTACAGACAAGTGAAACATTGTGCCATATATCTATAAAATATGAAAAACATAAAGAATTGTTCTAAGCAATTTTATGGAAAAATATTTTCCGGACCTAAATTTTGTAAAAAACCGTGATGATTAACACACGAATTCGGGTTTCAACAGGCCAGTGAAACGTTGTGTGATGTATATTTACCTAATCAGAAACATATTGAATAATTGTGAGCAATTTTATAAAAAAAAAATTTCTCGGACCAAAATTTTGAATAAACATGATGATTAGCACACGGATTCGGCCTTCTACAGACAAGTGAAACATTGTGCTATATATTTATAAAACAATGAAAAATATACAGAATAGTTCTGAGCAATTTTACGGAGAAATTTTTCCATACCTAAATTTTGTAAAAAACGTAATGATTAACACACGAATTTGGGCTTCAACAAGCCAGTGAAACATTGTGCGATATATCCTTACATAATGAGAAACATATTGAGTAATTTTGAGCAATTTTATAAAAAAAAATTTTGATCCTAATATTTGAAAAAACGTGATGATTAGCACACAGATTCAGCCTTGTACAGACGGGTGAAACATTGGGGTATATATCTATAAAACATGAAAAACACAAAATTATTCTGAGCAGTTTTATGGAGAAATATTTTCTGGACCTAAATTTTATTAAAAAACGTGATGATTAACACACGAGTTCGGGCTTCAACATGCCAGTGACACGTTGTGGATATATCTTTACGTAATCAGAAACATAATAAATAATTTTGATCAATTTTATAAAAAAAAATTCGGACCTTAATTTTGAAAAAAACATGATGATTAGCACGCGGGTATGGACTTCTACAGACAAGTGACACATTGTGCCGCATATCTATAAAACATTAAAAATATACAAAATTGTTCTGAGCAATTTTACCGAGAAATATTTTATAGATCTAAATGTTGTAAAAAATGTGATGATTAACACACGAATTCGAGCTTCAACGGGCCAGTGAAACATTGTGCAATGTATGTTTACATAATGAGAAACATAATTTAATCATTTTGAGCAATTTTAGTAAAAACATTTTTCGGACCTAAATTTTTAAAAATGTGATGTTTTGCACACAGATTCGACGTTTTACAGACAAGTGAAACATCGTGTCATATATCTATAAAACATGAAAAACATACAGCATTATTTTATGCAATTTATGGAGAAATATTTTTCGGATCTAAATTTTGTAAAAAACTTAATGATTAACACACGAATTCAAGCTTCAACAAGCTAGTGAAACGTTGTGTGATGTATCTTGATGTAATGATATACATATTGAATAATTTTGAGGAATTTTATAAAAAAAATTTTCGGACCTAAATTTTGAAAAAACGTGATGATTAGCACAGGATTCACCCTTCCACAGACAAGTGAAACATTATGCCATATATCTATAAAACATGAAAAACATACAACATTGTTTTGAGCAATCTATGGAGAAATATTTTCTAGACCTAAATTTTGTAAAAAACATAATGAGTAACACACGAATTCGGGATTCAACAGGCTAGTGAAATGTTGTGCTATGTATCTTTATGTAATGATATATGTATTGAATAATTTTGAGGAATTTAAAAAAAAAAAGTTTTCAGAGCTAAATTTTGAAAAAACGTGATGATTAACACACAGATTCGCCCTTTTACAGACAAGTGAAATATTGTGTCATATATCTATAAAACATGAAAAATATACATAATTGTTCTGAGCAGTTTTACGGAGAAATATTTTCGAACCTAAATTTCGTAAAAAACGTGATGATTAACACAATAATTCAGGCTTCAACAGGCTAGGGAAGCGTTGTTCGATGTATCTTTACGTAATGAGAAACATATTGAATAATTTTGAGTAATTTTATAAAAAAAAATTTCAGAACTAAATTTTTAAAAAAACATGATGATTAGCACATGGATTCGGCCTTTTACAGACAAGTGAAACATTGTTCCATATATCTATAAAACATGAAAAACATAGAGAATTGTTCTGAGAATTTTACGGAGAAATATTTTTCGGACCTAAATTTTGTTAAAAACGTGAAGATTAACATACAAATTCGGGCTTCAACAGGCCAGTTAAACGTTGTGCGATGTATCTTTAGCTAATCAGAAATATATTGAATAATTTTGAGCAATTTTATAAAAAACAAAATTTTAGAATTTTGAAAAAAGGTAATGATTAGCAAAAGGATTCAGTCTTCTACAGACAAGTGAAACATTAAGCATATATTTATAAAGCATGAAAAACATCATAATTGGTCTGAGCAATTCTACAGAGAAATATTTTCTAGACCTGAATTTTGTAAAAAAAGTGATGATTAACACACGAATTCAGGCTTTAACAGGCTAGTGAAACGTTGTGCGATTTATCTTTACATAATGAGAAACATATTGAATAATTTTGAACAAATTTATAATAAAAAATTTTCAAATCTAAATTTTTAAAAACGTGAATTAGCACACGGATTCATACTTCTACAGACAAGTGAAATATTGTGCCATATATCTATACAACATTAAAAACATACATAATTGTTCTGAGCAATTTTACAACGAAATATTTTCCAGACCTAAATTTTGTAAAAAACGTGATGATTAACACACGAATTCAGGCTTCAACTGGCCAGTGAAACATTGTGCGATGTATGTTTACGTAATGAGACACATATTGAATAATTTTGAGCAATTTTGTGCCATATATCTGTAAACATGAAAACATACAAAATTGTCCTGAGCAATTTTACGAAAAAATATTTTCCAGAATGTTTTGATTAACACACGAATTCGGGCTTCAACAGGCCAGTGAAATGTAAAAAATATAATGATTAGCACACGAATTTCGGCTTTAATAGGCAAGTGAAACATAATGGATTTATCTTTACAACATTCGAAACATATTGAATCATTTTGAGCAAATTTATAGAGAACTATTTTTCGACATAAATTTTATAATAAATGTAATGAATAACTCATAGATTCCGCCTTCAACAGGCCAGTGAAACGTTGTGTGATGTATCTTTAAAACATTAGAAACATACAGAATCATTTTCAGCAACTTTATGGAGAACTATTTTTCGGACCTTAATTTTGAAAAAAATATGGTGATTAGCATAAGAATTCGAGCTTTAATGGGAATGAGAAACTTTTTCTGGCGTATTTGTACAACATAAAAAAACATTCAGAATCGTTTTAAGCAATTTTTTGGAGAACTTTTTTTCGTACCTAAATTTTGTAAAAAACGTGATGATTAGCACACGAATTCGAGCTTTAACGGGAATGTGATACTTCCTCTTGTTTATTTATACAACGTGAAAAACATTCAAAATCGTTTTGACCAATTTTGTAGAAAACTTTTTTTCGGACCTAAATTTTGTAAAAAACGTGATGATTAGCACATGAATTCGGGCTTCAACATGCAAGTAAAACAGTGTAGATATGTCTTTGCAACATTAGAAACATAGTAAATCATTTTGGGCAATTTTATAGAGAAATTTTTTTCGCACATAAATTTTCACAAAAAGTAATGGTTAACTCACTGATTCCGCCTTCAAAGGACAAGTGAAACTTTGTGCGATGTATCTTTTAAACATGAGAAACATACATAATCATTTTGAGCAATTTTATGGAGAACTACTTTTCGGACCTAAATTTTGAAAAAAAAAATGTGATGCTTAGCACACAAATTCGGGCTCTAATAAGAATGTGGAAAACACGAAAACATTCAGAAATCGTTTTAAGAAATTGTTTGGAGAACATTACGTCTGACCTAAACATTGTAAAAAACGTGATGATTAGTACACAAATTCGGGCTTTAGTGGGAATGTGATACTTTGTCTGGTGTATTTATACAACATTAAAACATTCGGAATCATTTTAAGCAATTTTTTGGAGAACTTTTTTTCGGACCTAAATTTTGTAAAAAAATGATGATTAGCACAGAATTCGGGCTTCAATAAGCAAGTGAAATATTGTGGTTGTATCTTTACAACATAAAAAATATAGTGAATCATTTTGAGCATCTTTATAGAGTACTATTTTGTAGTGAATTTTATATGAATTTTACAGTGAACTATTTTTCGGACATAAATTTTGTAAAAAACGTAATGTATAACTCACAGATTCCACCTTAAAAGGATAAGTAAAACTTTGTGTGATGTATCTTTAAAACATTAGAAACATATAGAATCATTTTCAGCAATTTTATCGACAACTATTTTTCGGACCTAAAATTTGAGAAAATATATGATGATTCGCACAAGAATTTGGGCTTTAATGTGAATATGAAACTTTGTCTAGTGTATTTATACAACAAAAAAAGCATTCATAACTGTTTTAAGCAAGTTTTTGGAGAACTTCTTTTCCGACCTAAATTTTGTAAAAAACGTGATGACTAGCACATGAATTCGGGCTTCAACAAGCAAGTGAAACATTGTGGATGTATCTTTGCAGCATTAGAAACATAGTAATTCATTTTGAGCAATTTTATAGAGAACTTTTTTTCGTACACAAATTAGTAAAAAACATAATGGTTAACTCACTGATTCCTCCATCAAAGGACAAGTGAAACTTTGTGTGATATATCTTTAAAACATGAGAAACACACAGAATCATTTTGAGCAATTTTATAGAGAACTATTTTTCGGACCAAATTTTGAAACAATGTGATGCTTAGCACACGAATTTTGGCTTTAATAGGAATGTGAAACTGTCTGGTGTATTTATACAACATGAAAAACATTCATAATTGTTTTAAGCAACTTTTTGGAGAATTTTTTTTGGACCTAAATTTTGGAAAAAAAAGTGATGATTAGCACACAAGTTCGGGCTTTAATGGGAATGCGATACTTCGTCTGGTTTATTTACACCACATGAAAGACATCCAGAATCGTTTTGAGCAATTTTATAGAGAACTATTTTTCGGACATAAATTTTGTAAAAAATGTAATGAATAACTCTTATACTCCACCTTCAAAGGACAAATGAAACTTTTTGCGATGTATATTTAAAACATTAGAAACATACAGAATTATTTTCAGCAATTTTATCGAGAACTACTTTTTGGACCTAAATTTTGAAGAAAAATGTGATGCTTAGCACAAAATTCGGGCTTTAATGGGAATGTGGAAAACATGAAAACATTCAGAATCGTTTTAAGCACACAAATTCGAACATAAATTTTGTAACAAACTTAATGAATAACTCACAGATTCCGCCTTCAAATGACAAGTAAAACTTTGTGCGATTTATCTTTAAAACATTAGAAATATACATAATCATTTTCAGCAATTTAATCGAGAACTATTTTTTGGACCTAAATTTTGAGAAAATATATGATGATTAGCACAAGAATTTGGGCTTTAATATGAATATGAAACTTTGTCTAGTGTATTTACACAACAAAAAAACATTCAGAATCGTTTTAAGCAAGTTTTTGGAGAACTTCTTTTCTGACCTAAATTTTGTAAAAAACGTGATGATTAGCACATGAATTCGGGCTTCAACAAGAAAATGAAACATTGTGGATGTATCTTGCAGTATTAGAAACGTAGTAATTCATTTCAAGCAATTTTACGGAAAACTTTTTTTCGTACATAAATTTTTTAAAAAACATAATGGTTAACTCGCTGATTCCGCCTTCAAAGGACAAGTGAAACTTTGTGTGATATATCTTTAAAGCATGAGAAACATACATAATCATTTTGAGCAATTTTATGGAGAACTATTTTTCGGACCTAAATTTTGAAACAATGTGATGCTTAGCACATGAATTTCGACTTTAATGGGAGTGTAAAACTTTGTCTGGTGTATTTATACAACATGAAAAACATTCATGATTTTTTTAAGCAATTTTGTGAGAACTTTTTTTCGGACCTAAATTTTATAAAAAACGTGATGATAATGCACACGAATTCGGGCTTTAATAGGAATCTGATACTTCTTTTGGTTTACTTGTACCACATGAAAGATATCCAGAATCGTTTTGAGCAATTTTATAGAGAACGATTTTTGGACATAAATTTTGTAAAAAAGTAATGAATAACTCTTGGATTCTACCTTAAAGGACAGGTGAAACTTTGTGCGATGTATATTTTAAAACATTAGAAACATACAGAATCATTTTCATCAATTTTATCGAGAACTATTTTTCAGACCTAAATTTTTGAAAAAAATATGATGATTAGCACAAGAATTCAGGCTATAATGTGAATGTGAAACTTTGTCTGATGTATTTATACAACATGAAAAACATTCAAAATCATTTTTTAAGCAATTTTTTGGAGAACTTTTTTTCGGAACTAAATTTTTTAAAAAATGTGATGATTAGCACATGAATTCAAGCTTCAACAGGCAAGTTAAACATTGTGGATGTTTCTTTGCAACATTTGAAACATAGTAATTCATTTTGAGCAATTTTATAGAGAACTGTTTTTCGGACATAAATTTTGTAAAAAACGTAATGATTAACTCACTGATTCCGCCTTCAAAGGACAAGTGAAACTTTGTGCGATATATCTTTAAAACATGAGAAATATATAGAATCATTTTGAGCAATTTTATGGAGAACTATTTTTCGGACCTAAATTTTGAAAAAATCTAATGCTTAGCACACGAATTTGGGCTATAATAGGAATGTGAAACTTTGTCTGGTGTATTTATACAACATGAAAAACATTCGGAATTTATTTAAGCAATTTTGTGGAGAACTTTTTTTCGGACCTAAATTTTGTAAAAAAAAACGGGATGATTAGCACACGAATTCGGGCTTTATTGGGAATGTGATACTTCGTCTGGTTTATTTATACAACATGAAAGACATCCAGAATCGTTTTAAGCAATTTTTTGGAGAACTTTTTTTAGACCTAAATTTTGTAAAAAACATGATGATTAGCACACGAATTCGGGCCTCAACAGGCTAGTGAAACATAGTGGATGTTTGTTTACAACATGAGATACATATTGAATCATTTAGAGCAATTTTATAGAGAACAATTTTTCGGACATACATTTTGTAAAAAACTTAATAAATACCTCAAAGATTCCGCCTTCAAAGAACAAGTGAAACTTTGTGTGATGTATCTTTAAAACATTAGAAACATATAAAATTATTTTCAGCAATTTTATAAAAAACTAAGTTTGAACCTAAATTTTGAAAAAAAAAATGTGATGCTTAGCACACGAATTTGGACTTTAGTGGGAATGCGAAGCTTTGTCTGATGTATTTATACAACATGAAAAACATTCATAATTGTTTTAAGAAATTTTGTGGATAACTTTTTTTTGGATCTAAATTTTGTAAAAAACGTGATGATTAGCACACGAATTCGGGCTTTAATGGGAATGTGATACTTCTTCTGGTTTATTTATACAACATTAAAAACATCCAGAATCTTTTTGAGAAATTTTTTGGAGAATATTTTTCGAACCTAAATTTTGTAAAGAACGTGATGATTAGCACACGAATTCGGGCTTCAACAGACTAGTGACACATAGTGGATTTATCTTTACAACATGAGAAAAAATTGAATCATTTTGAGCAATTTTATAGAAAACAATTTTTCGGACATAAATTTTGTAAAAAACATAATGAATAACTCTCAGATTCCACCTTCAAAGGACAAGTGAAACTTTGTGCGATATATTTAAAACATTAGCAACATACAGAATTATTTTGCATCAATTTTATCGAGAACTATTTTTAGGACCTAAATTTTGAAAAAAAAATGATAATTAGCACAAGAATTTGGGCTATAATGTGAATACTTAACTTTATCTGGTGCATTTATAGAACATGAAAAACATTCAAAATCGTTTTAAACAATTTTTTGGAGAACTTTTTGTTTTACCTAAATTTTGTAAAAAATGTGATGATTAGCACATGAATTCGGGCTTCAACAGGCAAGTGAAACATTGCGGATGTATATTTGCAATGTTTGAAACATAGTAATTTATTTTGAACAATTTTATAGAGAACTTTTTTTCGTACATAAATTTTGTAAAAAACGTAATGGTTAACTCACAGATTCCGCCTTCAAAGGACAAGTAAAACTTTGTTCGATATGTCTTTAAAACATGAGAAACATACATAATCATTTTCAGCAATTTTATGGAGGACTATTTTTCGGATCTAAATTTTGAAAAAAATGTGATGTTTAGCACACGAATTCGGGCGTTAATGGGAATGTGAATCTTTGTCTAGACTATTATATAATATGGAAAACATTCATAATCATTTTAAGCAATTTTTTGGAGAACTTTTTTTAGACCTAAACTTTGTAAAAAATGTGATGATTAGCACACAAATTCAAGCTTTAATGGGAATGTGATACTTCCTTTGGTGTACTATAAAACATGAAAAACATTTGGAATCATTTTGAGCAATTTTTTTTTTAGAACTTTTTTTCGACCTAAATTTTATAAAAAATATGATGATTAGCACATTAATTTGGGTTTCAATAAGCAAGTGAAACATTGTGCATGTATCTTTACAACATGAGAAACATAGTGAATCGTTTTGAGCAATTTTATAAATAACTATTTTTCGGACCTAAATTTTGTAAAAAAATGTAATGATTAGCAACGAATTCGGGCTTTAATGGGGATGTGATACTTCATCTCGTGAATTTATAAATAATGAAAAACATTCATAATTGTTTTAAGAAATTTTGTGGAGAACTTTTTCTCTGACCTAAATTTTGTAAAAAACATGATGATTAGTACACGAGTTCGAGCTTTAATGGGAATATGATACTTCGTCTTGTTTATTTATATAACTTGAAAGACATCTAGAATCATTTTGAAAAATTTTTTAGAGAACTTTTTCCGGAACTAAATTTTGTAAAAAACGTGATGATTAGCACACGAATTCAGGCTTCAACAAGCAAGTGAAACATAATGGATGTACTTTTACAACATGAGAAATATATTGAATCCTTTTGAGCAATTTCATAGAGAACTGTTTTTCGGACATAAATTTTGTGAAAACGTAATGAATAACTCACAGATTCCGCCTTCAAAGGACAAGTGAAACTTTGTACGATGTAGCTTTAAAACATTAGAAACCTACAGAATCAATTTGAGCAACTTTATGGAGAACTATTTTTCGGGCCTAATTTTTGAAAAAAATGTGATGCTTAGCACACGAATTCGGGCTTTAATGGGAATCTGAAACTTAGTCTGGTGTATTTATACAACTTGAAAAACATTCATAATCGCTTTACGCAATTTTTTGGAGAACTTTTTTTCCTACCTAAATTTTGTAAGAAACTTGATGATTAGCACACAAATTCCGGCTTTCATGTGAATGTGATACTTCGTCTGACGTACTTATACAACGTGGAAAACATTCAAAATCGTTTTGAGCAATTTTGTAGTGAACTTTTTTTTAGACCTAAATTTTGTAAAAAGCGTGATGATTAGCACACGAATTCGGACTTCTACAAGCAAGTGAAGTATTGTGGTTGTATCTTTGCAGCATGAGAAACATGGTGAAGAATTTTTGAGCAATTTTATAGAGAACTTTTCTTCTGACATAAATTTTGTAAAAAACGTAATGTTTAATTCACTGATTCCGTCTTCAAAGAATAAGTGAAACTTTGTGCGATACATCTTTAAAATATGAACATTCTGAACAATTTTATGGAAAACTATTTTTCGGACCTAAATTTGAAAAAATGTGATGCTTAGCACATGAATTCGAGCTTTAATAGGAATGTGATACTTCGTCTGGTGTATTTATACAATAAGAAAAATATTCAAAATTGTTTTAAGCAATTTTGTGGAGAACGTTTTTTCGGACCTAAATTTTTTTAAAAATGTGATGATTAGCACGCGAATTCGAGTTTTAACAGTAATGTGATACATTGTCTGGTGTATTTATACAACATGAAGAATATTCAGAATCGTTTTGAGGAATTTTGTGGAGAACTTTTTTCGAATCTAATTTTTTTAAAAACGTGATGATTAGCATAAGAATTCGGACTTCAATCGGCAAGTGAAACATTGTGGATGTATCTTTGCAACATGAGAAACAAAGTGAATCATTTTAAGCAATTTTGTAGAGAACTCTTTTTTAGACATAAATTTTGTAAAAAACGTAATGATTAACTCATAGATTCCGCCTTCAAATGACAAGTGAAAGTTTGTGCAATATATATTTAAAACATGAGAAATATATAGAATAATTTTGAGCAATTTTATGGAGGACTATTTTTCGGACATAAATTTTGAAAAAATAGTGATGCTTAGCACACGAATTCAAGCTTTAATAGGAATGTGAAACTTTGTCTGATGCATTTATATAACATTAAAGACATTCAGAATTTTTAAGCAATTTTTTTAGGTAAGAATTTTTTTAAAGTAATTTGAGTTTTTTTAAAAGTATTTATGAATTTTTTAAAAGTAGTTTATGTTTTTTTAAAAGGATGATTAACTGTTTTTTCTTTTTATTTTTTTATCATTATCATTTTAGTTATCTCTTTATTTGTCTTTCTGTTGGAACAAATAAATTCTCAGATGCTAGAAAATAATATTTGTTAGTTTTTTTTGGCGACTCTCTTTTGCTCCTATAACTTTTTCACACGTCTGATATATTTTCTATTTTTTCCTTTGTTCTTTAGTTCCATAAACATTAATTTTTGGATCAATATTCATTTTATTTTTATGTTAATTAATCTTTTTTTTCTTATTTTTTTGGGTAGATAAATAGTAATGAGTAATTTATAGATTAGTAATGGAGCCCATAAAAGAAAGATTAGCGATGGAGGAATGAATACTTTTCCTTTTTTTACATATAAAATTAGTCAAATTTATACTTGTTTTTTGTCTTTTTTACAACTCTCTTTTGGTCATCTACCTTTTTTGTTCATACTTTCTATTTTTCATTCTTGCTTTTATTCTTGAAAGGAGTGACTTATAAATTTGTTTTAATAGACATTTTTTTGTATTTTTTTTACACACCCAAGTTGGTATATTTTTTCTGTATTTTTTAGTACACCTAGGTTGGTAGGTAACAGATTTGTGGTGATGGAAGATATTTTATTTATCTTAAGCATTTTCTTTCTTTTCTTTTTTCATGGACATTTTCAGATATGATCATCATAATAAAATTAAATTAATGCAATGGAATATATAGTTTATACTTTTTTGTAGAAGGGTTTACACTTTTTATTTTTTATTAGTCTTGATCACATCTATGTATTTAACTCTTTATGCGTTAGATGAAATGTAAAGGAAAAAATCACTTGAAAAACTATTCAATTTCAGAATAGATTGGGAACTTTGTTAATAATATATTTTCAAAACTATCCTTCTATCAGCGCTACTCTGTATGTGTGAGATGCTTTCGGATATTTTCATTATTATCCAATTTATATCTTCTGTGAATGTTATATATGAGTTTTTATTATAATTTTGTTCTTTGAAATCATGTTGATTAATTTTGTTTGAAACAATTTAAAATTTTGATGGACCTATTAAAGAAATCATAAGATTAAAAAGTCGGACCGGTTCAACATTTTGAGCCGGGACTTTCCTCACGAAAGGAAAGCACCCAGAAACCAGGAACTAAGGCTCTATGTTTGTGAGTGGCACGCCGCGAAGAAGGTGGCTCCATACCTCATCAACGTTTTCGTTGGAAATTTGGAATGTAGGTTCTAGGAAAGGTAAATTTTTAAGGGGAAATCGATGAAAAGCAGAGATAGTTCTTCAAGGCGTCGAGGGGGGAAATGGTGGAATTACTTTTTAAGGAAAAATGTTTATTAAACTACTAACATTTTAAGGTATACATTCAAGAAGTAAGTGATTGAAAAGAATGCAAAATCAATATCTCAATGGTAATGTTTCATTAACTCAATATCAATTCAAAAAAAAAGTATTTCCCTACATTGCCATTATTAAGAAGATAATTACTCATGATTTATTTTGCATTTCTTAATATAAAAAATTTTATTTTTTTAAGAGGATGAAAGTGTGGGCATTTGCAGTCCGGTTTGGTCCGCGGGGCTGAGTTTTTTTTAATTTAGATATTAATTTTAGTACATTATACACCAACTAAACTGTTATATAGGAGTTATTTATGTGTGAGTATTTTGTTTCTATTTAGATGTTAGTGCAATATTATGATAGTAGAAAATTTTTAAAGAAAAATGATTTTTAATATTTTTTAAGTTAAAACTAATTTTTATTAAAATTATCCAGCCCTCGGGCTGATTGCGAACGATATGTGTCATGCAATTTTTAACCCGTAAAAAATGAACTTGGACCGAATGGGACAGTTTTGTATGGGCTTGGCACACACCAAGAGGGAGGCGCAGGGGAGAAACAAAACTAAATGTTGTGCGGGTGTTCTTACTCCTTAGTCCTTAACATGGGAGCAATTCCGCTTTCACTAGCAAAATACGGAGCATTTCTTTTAGGTTTTGGAGGAGGGGAGGGATGAGTTGGAGAGGGTGAAATTTAGCAATTCTATTATTATGAGGATAATTACACAAGAATTTTTTTTGTTAAAAGATTTATATGAAGTTTTATTTTTATTTTTTTCATGATTTTTTTTATAAGGATTAACAAAATTATGATTAAATAACTTTTGTACTCCATTATAGTTTTTTTTTTTTTAATAGGCTATTATCATCTCTTAATTTCTTTTTCATTTTTTTTTTGGGGAAAAGGGTTTTTTTTATTAATTTTCTAGAAAAACCTCCTCTTGCTTCTTGTCGGCAAGGAGGAAGAGGAGGGTTTTCGTTTGGAGGGTGAGGACGATGGAGGTGCGGTAAAGGGTGGGAGAAGAGGATTTTTTTATTTTTTAATTTTTATGAGGATGAGTAAGGCTTTTTTACCGAGTAAGTAAAATCAATATTAATTACAAATTGTTTTTTAGCATTATAAATTCTTATAATACACTTTTTTAATTCTTTCATTTTTTTTCTTAAAACGGATATTTTTTTGTGAAACTTTTCAAATGTGAGAAGTAAGAAGTGTCCATGTATGTTCTTAAATAAAATTTATCATTTTTAATTAAATTAATTTTTTTATTTCTCAAAAATAGAATATTATACATCTATTAAAAAAAATGTTTAGTCTACGTTTTCTTTTATTAATTTTGTACATTTGTAAAAAGTTTTTAGATGATATTTAACTTTTTTTTTTAATATAACTAATTTTTAAAAAAAAATAAAATTGCTCCGATTTTTAGGTTAGCATTTTTATATTTTGAAACTAATTGCTTTTGTTAACCTAATCTACTTATGATATTCTTTTATGGATGGAAAATAGAGTTTTGCTATCTATATCTACATAATAGGATGTCAATATATCAATATTATTACACTTTTTCGATTCAAAACATAAAATTTGGCTTTAAAAAAACAAAATAAAAAATATATATGAATATAATTTTATTGTGGATCACAACAATGCGTCCAAAAAAACACTAACATTCGAGATATAGATAAAAAAAATTAAACTAAATCAGAATTTATTTTGATTCGAACTTTTTAACTCAAACTCGAATTTAATTTTATTTACTAAGTTCAATTTCAATTTGACAATTTAGATTAATACGAATTCAAACTCAAATCTATATTATATTTATATATTATAACTCAATTCATTAGAGAAATCACTAAATTAATATTAAAGAGATTCAAATCCTTCTTATTAAAATAATTTCGAATTGAGTTTTAACCATGCAGTTTTTCAGATCCTTGTTACTTTAGGTTGAAATTTCCAACTAATTCTTGGTTTAAATAACTGAATCTTCTTCCACAGGCAGAGAGCAAAGAACATCGTCTCGACAAAATGCAATTGCAAGCTGGCCAACCACCGACCAAACCAGAAATCATCATTTTCGGTCCACCAAGCGTCTTCAGATTATACGCCAAACAATTTTCCGAGAAATTCCGAATTCTTAAACACTGGGAATCTTCAATTCCCTTGAAAGAATTTCTTTCAATTCAAGCACAGCACATTCAAGCCGCCATCTGCCATGCTGGATTTAAGGTCGATTCCGATATTCTCCGATTTCTGCCGTCTCTCCGCCTCCTTCTCACCACCAGCGCTGGCCTTAATCATATCAATCTCGATGACTGCCGCCGAAGTGGGGTCTTGGTAGCTAATTCTCCTACCATATTTTCCGTCGATGTAGCTGATTTGGCGGTTGCGTTGTTGATGGATGTATTGAGGAAAATTAGTGCGGCTAATCGATTTGTGAAATCTGGGAATTGGGCTGTCAAAGGAGGAGAATACCCTCTCGGAACTAAGGTCCTCCCTACTCCTAAACTACTCTCTCTTATTTACTTTTTAAGTGTTGTTTTGGACGTAGTAATGAACATTAAGAAACTATAGTAATTGGTAAAATTGGTCCCAAAACTATTCAAAATTATTTTTTGAGGTGGAATTGAACAAATTCCTACTTGTATTATCATTGATCAATGGAAAATCATGGATCTTTAACTTTTTCTTTGTAAATGTGATCAGAAAAGGTGAAAATGAAAAAGAAATGGAAGTGAATTGTAGGGATATTTACAAGAAAAAGTGAGAGATTGTCAAAATTTTCTTTGACGGTTGACTTATATATACAAGTCTAACATGTAAAAATTTGAGAAATTTCATTCCAAAAGTGTCTGTAAGGACTGATATTTTGAAGAAAAATAGTTTTTAGACTAGAGTTACAAGAAAAAAAGAAGTTTTCGAACTAAGTTAAGACAAATTGAGTACTTTTGGGACCAATTTCTCAAGAAACTAATAAGGACGATTAGTGTGTCCTTAGTCTTTTGTCACTAAAAAATAAACAGGAAAATTTTTAGGTGAGATAGGAAGAATTGATAGGCTATTTGTTATGGCTATTGGTGAAGGTATATGTAGGGAAAAAAATATCAAACTCTTGTTCAAAAACACTTATGAAATGAAATAGAACTTCTAAGATGATGACACTTAGATTGCATCAGAAGAGAAGAGAGTATTTCTTACTTTTGTGAAAATGATTTCTAAAAATGCACAGTGATGGTGATTGCAGTTGGGAGGGAAGCGAGTTGGGATAGTAGGATTGGGAAGCATAGGCCTAGAAATTGCTAAGAGACTTGAAGCCTTCGAATGCAAGATCTCATACCTTTCGAGGCAGAAGAAATCTTCAGTTCCATACCATTTTTACGATGATGTTGTTGAATTAGCATCCCACTCCAATATCCTCATAATCTGCTGTGCCTTGAATGAACAAACACACCATCTGATCAACAAGGAAGTTCTTCTGGCACTTGGGAAAGAAGGATTTATAGTTAATATTGCTCGGGGAGCCATAATCGATGAGAAGGAATTGGTTCATTGTTTACAGCAAGGAATTATAGCAGGTGCTGGTTTGGATGTTTTTGAGAATGAACCTAATGTTCCTAAAGAGCTCCTTGAATTGGATAATGTGGTATTGTCTCCACATTTTGCTGTCTTCACTGAAGAATCTTTTAGGGACTTGTTTGAGCTCTTGGTTGGGAATTTGGAGGCTTTCTTCTCCAACAAACCCTTGATCACACCAGTACCGAATGGGTAATTATTCTCTTTAGCTCTTCTGGTTTGGCTTCTTGGCTTCTTTACGACTAATTTGATCGCTCCTTATCTGGTTTGGAGAACTAACAGAGTTTTCTCCACACACAAAAAACGAATTCAAAAACATTAGTTAAGGGATTTTTTAGCTCTTGGATTAACTCTTCTTGTTATGAGACAGTTACTTGTACTCTTAAAACAAGAGGTGATTCTCCATATCTTGGTACTTTCTGCTTTCTTTCTTGATTTGTGGAGTACTAGTGTAATGTAGAAAGTTTCTTTTTTAATTCGTACTCAGTTTTGAAAGATTCTATTATAGACGAGGTTAATATCTCTACGACCCTTTAACTTAAATATGATTAATAAAAAAAAGTGATATGGCTCGATACAAATAGAGGGGTCTCTGAATAGAAATATAGATCTGATTTATAATAGAATTTTCGGTCATTGGGGGTGGATTGAGGAATTAGCTTGTATGTCATTAATGGGTTGTTTCAGTGGACAAAAGGTGTTGTAAATTGGTGGTCAGAATTTGGGCTTTAGTTTGAGCCCTTATAGAGAGGCCCAAATTTTGATCAACCTAAGAATATGGATATTGATCCATTTTGGGCTTTCTTGGTTAATTACAACGATCTGCTTAGGTGGGCCTGAAATTGGGCCCAAAGAGGTTGCTCATGTATCTATTTTTCATTGCTTATACTTTTTTTAAACGTTTAAAAGTAAGTATTTATAAATAAATTTGTTTAAATCAATTAATATAACAATTTTATTATTAATAATATTAATAAGCAAAAGAACTTCTAAAAAGTATTCTACAATAAATTTTTTAAAATAATTTTTTTAAATTAAAAGAAAATGTATTAAGCAATTAAGAATAATTTCAAAATAATTTATAACTTAAATAAAGTAAAAGATGTTGATTTTAAACTATGGAAACTGTTTGTTTTTTTATTTGTCTGTTTGTGATAGTGTTGTTGTTAGATTAAAGACTTTAGGTTCTATTTGGATTATTTAAGTTTGAAAAAAAGTAGAGATATCTTTTTTTCGAGGTTGGTGAAACATAAATTGGTCATAAGAGAGAATGTGGGTCTAAAGAAAAAAAATTCTTTTTAAATTCAATACAAATGCGCGTTTAGTATATGTTGTTGATCTTGTATATTATTTTCGGTTAAGAATATAAGTTTTTTTTTTTACTTATATACGAATTAAGGATTAAAAAAATAATGCAAATTTTGATGTAAGATACTCCCTCCCCCAGTACTATTTTTTATGTGTTCATTTTTTTTTTTTTTTGTCATTATTTATACCATTAACTTTTTTGAATAATAAAAAAAATGCTAAAACGCGAAGGTTTCAAATGTATTTGGGCATAAATCATCATATAAGTAGATTTGATTTGTTCATAATAATATAAAATAGACATAATTACCCTTATAGAGTGATGATGGAATGATATACGTAAAATATGAGAAAAAATTATATACGTGAAGGATAATGTATGTTTTTATGCATGATGAGATCATTGATTAACAAATAAGGCAGTGTTATGCATAATTTCTACCTAAAATATCATAAACCAACAGATTTTGACTATTTATAGAAAATTGAGTGACATAAATAACGACAAAAGAGAATAGAAACTATGCTAGCCATTTCTATAAAGCTAGACATGCCAAATACGTGATGAAATATAAACCTTAAATTATAAGTTACCATAGAAAAAAAATTTAACAAAATGAAGAACGTATTAGAATACTAGAAAATATATTAGAGGATGTTCAGTAGTAGTATATATATAATTTCACATTAATTATATGGGATATCTCCTACACATTCTAAAGCATAGAGCAGAGGAAAAATGAAAGTTCTTGGAGGGGAACACAACAAAATGAAAGGTGAGAGCCAATTGAGAGTAGCTTTTTCAACAAAACATGATAGCTTTTAGTCCAATCAATATCCATACTTATTGAAAATGATTCGTTGCCAATGTGATTGGAAATTAGACAAATAGCTTTTTGGAACTGGTTGAAACTAATTGATGCTTTCTGCTTATCAATATTCATCACTCCCTCAATCAGGAAAGCCTTCTTAGGAAAGCCTTCTTATGGTAGCGGCAGTGTAGAAATTTTAACATTTTCAATGTGAAAATAGTTTTTTATGTGCGTACCAGAGCATGGCCTTCAGTTTGCAGTGTCGCTGAGTTACCATGATTTACATCCTCTATTTAGGCGTCAGACAGTCTAGTAGAGACCCTGAAGACAAGAGATTTTGTCTTTTTAATAACAAAAAAACGTTGTTAGAGACTTTCAGAATACTATGAGTATGACACATAGCGATCAAATAATAAGCTAGAAATATAAGAGTTATGATCTTAAGTTAGATGTTTAAACCCTATTTTTAAAAAGATAAGAGCACAAGAATACATCGATATTTACATAAGATGGTATATATCCGTCACGTCCTATGTGTGTCTTTGAGTTCATGAGGACAACTCATGATTCTGGAGTGTTACAATATACATGACATCTTAAAGTTCTTTAAGCCACTTATGATGTTAATATTGTCTCCTATTATTATGATAAGACTATTATATGTTTTTGTAGAATCGGGAAGTATTTCAGGATTTTATAGAAATGGATGTATATCTTCGAGATATTTCTGTAAAATTGTGTTGTACGATGTTGATAAGATAAATCGATGTTACATTAAAGTTATAACAGAAAATGCCTCGACTGTTATATATATGTATATATATGTGTATATATATATGTTTAAGATAAATATATGTTACATTAAGTTATAACAGAAAATTTCTCGACTATTATATTAAATCTATGTTACATTAAAGTTATAACAGAAAATTTCTCGATTGTTATATATATATATATGTGTGTGTGTGTTTAAGATAAATCGATGTTACATTAAAGTTATAATAGAAAATGTCTCGACTGTTATATATATGTATATATATGCTTAAGATAAATCTATGTTACATTAAAGTTATAATATAAAATTTCTCGATTGTTATATATATATGTGTGTGTGTGTGTTTAAGATAAATCGATGTTACATTAAAGTTATAACAGAAAATGCCTCGACTGTTATATATATATATATATGTTTAAGGTAAATCTGTTACATTAAAGTTATAATAGAAAATTTCTCGACTGTTATATATGTATATATGTATGTATTTAAGAGAAATCGATGTTACATTAAAGTTATAACAAAAAATGCCTCGACTGTTTTATATATATATATATATTGTGTTGTGTGAACTTTTTCTAGTTAAATTTGTTTCACATGCATATAAAGAGGATTGCTTTTAGGTAATGCCATTTCTATGTGGAGAGCACACTTGATTGATGAAAAAGCCACCATATATCACTGCTTAAACCTAAGAGAAAATCTAATATTTGCACCATATATTGTACTTGAAAATTGCAATACTTCCCCCATTGATAGTTTCTTGACTAACACCATTACTTCTTTTTTGCATACAAAACCAGTCACTATTCTCTCACTCATTTCTCTTATCTCTCTCTCTCTCTCTCTCTCTCTCTCTCTCTCTCTCTCTCTCTCTCTCTCTAGATGTATCTGCTTCTGTTCAATATCCACCCATCCCCACCACCATTTGAGTCCTAATTTGCTTCCATGAAAGATCAAAGAACAACACTAGTACTACAGTGTTATATATTTTAAAGATGCTACCAACGATGGGATTTGGGAATATTTTTGTTCACATGTTATGCTACCTATATAAAACCATCCAAATTGTTCACAAAAAGGCACTATAAGGGCACAATAAGGCGAGTCATTCTACTTATACTGATCTTGTCACACTTTACGTTCATAAATTTGAAAGCACGACTCATTTTATTTATAGTAATCTTGTCACACTTTACGTCTATAAATTTGAAAATGTGACACATAGACTTATAAATATCACGACTATACTAACTCTTTCACAATGGTCCTGACTTAGACAAGATAGATATATTTCAAAGGTGTCCTATCATGCATATCTCAAAGGTGTGGAGATTCTAGAGTTAGCATCTTATCCCCCTTTGCGTGTGATTCTCAGAAACGACTCATGATTCTTACAATATTCATGGTTCATTACATGATAACTTTTCTCGTTACATGAAAATAAATATTTCAAAATAATATCAATAACTAGACTTATATTTTATATATCGTTCAAACACATCACTAGATAATTTAGGATTACTCCTCAATGGAATAATCTTATTACCAAAATGCGAAATTTCTTACTCTTAGAGTCCATCAAATTACCCGACACTCAAGTAAAAATGTAAATCATGGTGACTTAACGTTATCATCAATGGGATAATCTTATAGTTTATATATATAATCAATATTTAAAGTTTGTGAAAAGCAGGCGATGGATGAATTTTTCTTACCGTATGATTTACGTAGTGAGTCGTACAGTACAGTCTTTCTAATAAGTCAAGTATATTGGAAAGATGCAAATTATAGAAGTGTACCCTCTAAAAAAAAAAAAATTTTAAGAGAAAATGACAAAAAATATTATTTTGAATTATTTGCAGTCAAATATATTTTAAATTTTTTTAAGATACATTTAATTACAGAACTATTTATATTCGGAGTGTCATTTATCTCTTGACATTCATGATACAGTCATTTTGATAATGTGTGTATATATATATGCACTTAGTACACTATCTAAAGAGTGTGGAGGTTTGAGTCCTCTTCAAGGCATAATATGGAGAATGCTCATTGAATGAGCAATTTAATAAGCGGGCTCTTGGAATTGGAATAAGTTCGGCAGCAAATCACGAAATCTTGGCGAACTTCTCTATCTGGGAGTCTGTTTTAAAATCGTCCGCCTTGCACTTACCTTTTTCCCAATAAGTCGACGGCGTTACACATACTAACCGATAAAGGTAACTTGAAAAACTATAAGGATAACTTGAAAAAATTTCAAATTTTCCCTCCCTCTTTCTCTCTAGCCTAACACTTCAATCTTTCATATTTAACACATTTTGGAGGTAGATATGATTTACTTTGAAGATTTTTTACAAGAAAATATCGATTTTGAGTTAAGAAAAGTCCTAAAATTTTTTTTTCATCACTTGAGTCATTTTTGCCCAAATAGGCGAAAATATCCTATGATTTTCTCCCCATCTGGACGAAAGTTTCCCCGATGGGGCAAAAATCATAGGATATTTTCACCCATTTGGGGCGGAAATCGATTTAAATTTTTTTAAAAAAAAATATGTAAATAAGTATACAATTCCGGTCTATTGATAAGATGTCTATTTTCGATTCTTGAGGTCAAGGGTTCAAATCCCATATAAAAAAAATTGTATTATATAAGATTTAAACCCTTGACCTCATGAAAGAAAGATAAAAGACTTACCAATGAACCAACATCAAATTCGTATTAATAAATGTGTGAAATTTTATACTTATTTACATATTTAAAAAAAAATTTGAACGTCGATTTTCGCTCAGATTGGGCGAAAATTCCCTGACATTTTCGTCCAATCTGGACGAAAGTTCACGAAAGTGTCCCAGTTTTTTTTTTAAAAAAAAATTCGATTTCTTGCAAAGATTCTTCAAAAGGATCTATATTTTCTTCTAATTTCATTTTAATCTTCAAAGTTGGAGCTTTTTTTAGAGAGAGTTTTTACAGAGAGAAAGTGAAATGTTTATAATGAAATTTTTTTGAGTTATCCTTATAGATTTCCGAGTTGCCTTTATCGCCCCCCATAATTTTTTTAAAATTTATTAGTAAAACAACTATAAAAGAAATATTGCATAGAAGGTGCATTAAAAGTAATAGATGGCCCTGGTGAGGGAAATTAATACATGTAATATTATTTTCCTTCAATTTTGCCTCTTAACAATACGATATATGTATTGACAAGGTGGTAGTTTAGTTGGTTAGAAGCATCTCTTACCATGTCATTGGTCATGAGTTCGATTCACACTCTTCCTCCTCCAATGTATAAAATATATATATATGATATATGTGGAGCACAGAGACTCAATGAAGAACACCGGTAGTTAATAAGTAAAATATGTCTTAAAAAAATTTTAATACATAATTAATATATATGTAAACAGATTTTTTTTATCATCTTCTCATAGTTTAAAGCAAGGGACCATTCAGTTCAACTCATATATATATTCTTGAAAAGTGGTTATTGTACTCAAGTATCTTACACAAGATAGATTTCCCTTGTCTCTTAGACAACTTTAGTGATATGGGCTTTTGCTTTTGCAAGGCCCTAATTCTTGAAAAAAAAAAAAAGAAGTACAATTCTTTAATTAAAATTTAACTATTTTCAAGACTTGAAGTAGAATTTTTTGAGTAAGTTATATCAATTATTAAGTAGAGAGGTAGCAATTTCTTGATCATGAGAATCTTCTTTGCATCTTCTTCTTGTAAGCCAATCTACAAAAGCATCAAGGGTTTTCATGTCAGCCCTATAATGTTTTTGAGTGAACTCAAGAAATGTTGGCCAGGCAAAGTCTGGATACATCCTTGGATTATCAAAAGACACCAATTCTTTTGGTGGCTTAACAATCTTGTCCCTTTTTGGACAAAGAAAGAATGCAAGAGATTTTCTTGGACTTGTACAATTCACAATAGCCCTATGCAAGCAACTTTTGTAAATCCCATTTGAAAGTGCCTGAACAAAATAAACACAAAAAGACATTATTAATTGTATTAATATTCTAACTATTCAATTGCCAAGTATTAAAAACTGTAATGTCTCTGGTCAGAAATATAAGTCTTTTTGAACTTATACAAAAGATTAAGAGTTACGGCAAATAATATATATAATTTTGGAGTGATGAAGAATAATAAGGACGGGAAATGAAATAAATAAATAGGCACGATTGTAAATTATGCAATAAAATATTCCTCAAAATATGTAATAGTAATCATATTTTTATCATTTATTACGCCTTGCGCCACAAGGTGAGGGATACGACTCATGAATCTGGTAACACTTCCAACTCACTAATCTGTTGTCCTCTGTCATGCCTTGCATCACAAGGTTAAGAGTGCGACTCGTCAGTTTAACAACACTCTTAGATAATCGTACGCTTTCACTGCATGTATGATCATATATACCAAAGATCCATACTTATATACTATTTATACATTGCCCATATCTCAAGGAATCAAAGTATCGCACCCTCTAAAAAGAGTTTTGAAGAGTAGTACATGGTTATGCATTAATGTGCTCGAGATTTTCTTTCAATCATCTTAACTAACTAACAGTTAGTAAATTGTAAATTCAATTCACATCCCCGGTCGATTCATATTAAAAAAGAAAAAAAACTATTAGAATGCAACATTGGTTTATGGTACTCCCCTACTAGTTGGTAGTGGGGTTATATATATATATATATAATATATTTAAAAACAAACTTACCATGAAAGTGTCGCCAATGTTAACAACAAAAGCAAGAGGATCAGGAGGAATGGAGTGCCATTTTCCATCGACAAAAACTTCAAGGCCACCAACATGATCTTGATGAAGAATAGTTAAGGAAGTAGGGTCACAATGAGGACCTGTTCCAAGTGTTAGATGTGGTTTTTGGCAACTTGGATAATAGTTTAATCTCATGATTGATTCATTTCCTTCAAAAAATTCTCTGAAATATTTTGGTCCCACTCCAAGACTACTTCCCAAAACCTCCATAACTTTTAGAGATAGATTGCTAACAGCTTCACAATATTCTTGATATACCCTTCTGCTCATCATCAATACCCCAAACACAAAACAACATAATTAAGTCATTAAATTAGTTGATAACTTATAAATTAGTCTAACATGACTTATATAATAAGATGAATTTACATACCCAAATTGTCTGAAATCTTCTCCCATGACATTCAAGAAGTAGCTTTCAACAATGTTTGATGTATGAACATCATCACAATACCTAAAAGAAAGTGTTTCTTTCCATGGAAGTTTAGAAGAGAATCTATTAGTAAAACTACTTGCATAGCCACAATGATCATCAACCTTTCTTTTTGCTCTTAACTTTTCAAATAATGGCTTTTCAAAGAAGAAATCCATCCTTTGATGAGCAAATTTAACAAGTTGAGAATCAATACCATGGTTTATCACAAGAAAAAAACCATGTTTTAAACAAGCTTGTTTTACTAACTCAATAGTATTTGATACAAGAATAGGGTCACCTGAAAAAAACCCATTTAAATCAATATATGGTACATGAAGCAATGGGGGTGGCTCTATACAAGGCTTTTCTTCATCTGGCCATATGAATTCTTGAGGTATACTTGATTGGTTTTGGAGAAATGATGCATCAAAAATTAAGGGTTTTTGTTCATTAATATTTGATGTTGGCATTTATATTTTTTTTGGAATAATATTTGGAAAAAATGATGAGGGTTCTTTCAGAGAGAGAGAGAGAGAATTGGATTGCAAGAAGAAGAGTGAGAGGAGAATTTGTAAGTGAAGAGAGAGGAGGGAGGGAGGGGGAAGTGAAGAAAAAGGCCAAGGATCTATTCATTGGGGAGGTCGGTAATTAAGGGTTGGAATCTTTTTCTTTTTTTTTGAATTCACTGTTTTTTGTTGTATGTTTTGTGTTTTTGTGGTGCATAAACAAACACAAAGACAACATTCGACCCAATGCAACTTTATATTATACTTTTAAGACAATTTGAAGACGAGTAATTAGTAAGATAGCACTGTTTATTAGGTCAGAAATTCAAGATTCGAATCATATATCAAAAGAAAACATAATTTATTCATCACAAAAATAAGTCTTCTTTAGACCGAAATGATAATCAAAGTAAAGGTATAGTATTTATTACTATCTATTACTGGACATACAAATCTTTTCATGCAGTTGATGGATATCAAAATATAAATCATTTCATATTTTTCAATGAACATGTATTATATTTTTTTAATTATTATTCATTATTTATTTGTTTATTTCACTCAACTCTATATCTCTCTTGTTTATTTGTTAAGGATATAAATGGTATTTAATTTAAAAATTATCTTATTTTGAAGATCTTTAATTCTTAGACGTAAATTTAGAAGAATTTATATTTCTACCTTAATTAATATATAATTTCCAATTGTACTCACTTTATTATTTTATTAATTCTACTCTTTTATCTTCCTTATTTATTGAAATATTTATTATTTCTATGCTTTTATTAGTAAAATTCTTTGCTTACCCTCTCCTATAGGCCTTCAGCACTTTGATACAACATATAGGACCAAACCGTATTCAGGTACATATAGGGACAGAAAGCTTCTATCAAAGTTCCTAAGGTACACTTGGATAAGGATTAAATTTGGAAAAAAAAAAAAAAGGTGTAATTTTTTTGTTTTTATGAATAATCAGGTTCGAACAGATGAATTCATCAGTTCGAGCCTGATTATCATTAAACCTAATGTGAGTTACTAAAATTGCTAATAATTGCCGATCAAGTATATGGTTAGATTCAGTCTCAATAGAAAAATAAAATATAAAAGAAAATATCTAACAATAACTTAAGTATATATATATGTACGAATTAAGATAGCAACCATATTCTAGTGCACTAAACATGAATTTATCCTCCATTTACACATTGCATTATCTTTGACATTATACTTAAGCAAGATGCTTTTTGACTTAAAAGAGGACCAAGTTAATTGAAAGAGGTTGTTAGAATATAATCAACATAGACATTCTAGTTTTTTAGGGTTTTTTTTTTTTTCACTTCTTTTGTCATTTCAAAAAAAGGGTCAGCTTTGTCTAGCAAAAACAGTGCATGAAAAAAGTAGAAAAGATGACCCTCTGAAAGGTTAACTAATTATACCTTTAATAATCTATTAAAGATGTAATAAGAGTTATTATAACTATAAGTATGATATGTTTTGTATATAATATATATATATATAAAAGTATGGGTTTAAGTAGTTATAGTGATCTTGTAATATTCATTATGGTAGAACGAGGACAGTTGTTAAGGTTGTAGATGCTCTCAAACTTTATGAGTCACACTCTCGAGACTGCAAGCTTAGAACATGATGTTACGATATCAAAATATGGTTACTAGTCGGACGTGTCTTTAGTGTGGTCCTGACGCTAGGATCTTAGAATGATTGTAATGATATGTTTAAGTACAAGTATGAGTTTAAGTAGCTGAGTAAGACTGTGGATGTTACTAAGGCTATAAGTCAAGCTCTCTAGTCTGTGAATCCAGAACAAAGCCATACTCTTAGGGACGAGTACAATAAGATAATACACGAAATAAGATAAATGTTTCCGCTTTTATAAGTTGTTAGAGCTTCAGGACATAGTCTTCCTACCAAATTGACAACAATGGGAATGGGAACCAAACAATGGATGGCAGATCATTGATGCGTCCGTAGGTAGACACAAGAAGAGTAAGTTGGAGTTGGAGATCTAAAGGCCTTTCATTTTTTTTTTTCGAATTAGAGAGTATTCTCAGCAGACAAAATTAAAACAACTTTTGTGTTGAGCAATGGTGGAGAATTTAGGCCATCAATGAACTGGATGGCAAGGCATGGCAGAGGTACATAATCACAGTCACATTGTGGCTTCTGAATAGAGAGAGAGAGAGAGAGGGTTGAAAAGGTAATGCAGAAGGTGGTGTGGTGGAGGGTGAAACAACCAATGACTTGTCACAGTAAATAAGCGCACTGTGAGGCATCGTGGAGGTTAAGACTACAAATCTTTCTTATAGTATCGTCCTAATCATGAATCGTCCATAAAAACTTTATGTACGATTCATAAAAAATCATGAAAAGAGGGGTGAAATGAGGGAACGAATTGGAATAAGGGGCAGTGACAAAAGAATCACATCACATCCGAGAAGAAGATAGAAGAAGCTCCAAAGTGTTGTCTCAACTCAACTACTTTTTTCAACCATCTTCTCTTTCAAAGGGAAGGGCCATCCAACATCATCATGCATCATAAATCTCTTCTTTTTTAGTGAAAAAGGTGTCTAATCCACAATGCATGAAATCTTCTAAAGAACACAACCAAAAGTGTAGTTAAGAGAAATCAGATTTAGACAAATTAAGACGATGGAAGGCATGATAATAACCCAAAAAAGTGAATTAGACGCTTACAAGATTTCATCTAAGTGAACAAGAGTTGAGATCTCTCGAGTTCAAGATATGCAAAATATTAGAGAAATAGCTTAGACAAAGTAGAAACTATGGGAGGCAGGCATGATAATATTCCATGTAATAATGTCCCAAAAAAGTGGATTAGACGCCTGTAAAACATTGGCAAGAACTGAGACCTCAAGTTCAGTATTTAGCTTAGACAAATTAAGACTATGGGAGGCATAATAATATCCCTTTGTAATAATGTGCAAAAAAGTGGATTAGACAATGTCTTCTGTGAATCCAAAGCAGTTGTCAAACAAATGTTTCTCATGTATATATATAACTACTTGATATTGATTAAGGCTATGAATCTTTTACTACTACAAATAGCATAGATTAGAAACATTATCAAACAAAACTCAAACCTTAGTGCAATCAAATAGTCTACTAGAGAGTCAAAACATATATTCGCAAATCCATCTCATTTATGCCCACCCAAAAGGAAATATCATGGCCTCATTTACCAACTTCATCTCAGGCAATAGTCTAGATAGTTTCACACAAATTCTCATGGACACAGTTGAAAATTCGTCAAAAACAAGCCGAATTCAGATAAAACTCGAGCAATAATCCTATGTTCACGAAAACAGAAAGCGATATATAAAGAATACAAGACCAGAAGCCAAAGGCCATGGAATCAGATAAGCTAGCCACAGTAAACTAGATCAATTTTCTTTTTTGTCTCCTCGCTTTTTTGAGAAGGCCAAAGATACAACGTCTTATGAGTTACAAAAGAGTTGAAAAAGACGAGTTGAATCAAAGTTCTCTCTACAGTATGAGTGAGCAGTTTTCTAAAGAATACATGAAGTAGATCCTGAAGGTCACCAGGTTTACATTTGCCCAAATTGCAAATTACTCAGAAACAAATATAGTAAGGCTGGTAACAAATGAATGAGGCATCAGACATCACAACCCAATTATATGGGAATGATTATAGGAAATGCAATTGAACCACGCAGAAGAATAAACAATTTGGATACTCCGGCAATTCTGAACATGCCACTGGACCAACTCAAAGGTATCCTTCATAATGAGGACAATAAAGCAATATGCACGATCCATTGCTCAGGGAGGAAGATAGCACAGCTTTACCTCTGACTTTATTTTTCTTTCACTCACTCAGCTTGCAGCGACGTATGTAGGGATGATCATATTTGACATACTTAGACCAGTACGAACGGTACTTTGTCATTGCCAACTCAAGCCATGGTTTCATGTTCCCATTATAGTGTATGACAGCAGCATTCTCAATTTCAGCACGATCAACACTGGGATTGTAACCCAGACCAAGCACGTGCCATGACTTCTCAAGCGGGTGGGTAAGCCCATAAAATGTGATCAACCCCGGAGGTAGTGTACCAAGTTTCCACAAAACTCTATCCTCGTTCTGACACAAAGGTAGAAGTGTTAATCACAAATAAATGGTGAACTCAGAATACTTAAAACATTGCACTTCTATTTGTAATCTGAATCAATATGCCATGCTAGTGCTTTTTCATAAACTAAAGCCAAACAGAGGATGGAGACGTAAGAAATGAAACAAGAGACAAGTATCATAGTCCAAGCAACACATTTGAAAAAGTTTTTAAAAGAAGCCAAAAGAATTGCATTGGAAATTGACTAGGCTGCAAAAAAAGCACAGCACACTTTATATTTGAAAGAAAAGAGTTAACTGAGATTGAGTTTATGTTGACCCTGCTATTAGATTCACATGTCAAACTTCTTGAATTATAGCCAGGCATGTATTAGCAACATTAACTAGAAAAATCCAACAAAGTTCTAGAACTTACCATGTTCTGCCATTTGTGGTATATGCCAGTGATATCTTTCTTTTTCCACACCTTAAGATCAAAAATATTCATTCCATAGGCCCATCCACAAGCATTGGGATCAAAATGTCGTGCTATATGGGGGTTAGAAAAATTAAGATACTTGTCAAACCGGTGAAAGCTTTCCCCACAGGTCTCAACGGCACCATTCACTTTTCCGTGTAGATCCACCGCCCACAGTCCTGTCAAGTCCTTCTGAACAACAATATCGTCATCAAGGAATAGGATTTTATCCAATTTTGGGTAAACCTGTGGTAGATAAAACCTAAGGTGGTTAAGCATCGAAAGATACTTGGGATTCCTATACTTCAGATTGGAAGAACCAGCAGAAAGTGTGGTTGGATGAGCTGCCTTAAAATAGTACTCCTTCATGGCAGCAGAATCAAGCTGACGTAGAACTGGACAATAGGATGAGTTAAGCCACTTAAACTCATCGACATTTTCAACATGAATTGTAGCATCGCCAGGAGGATTCAAGAGGAACCACATATTCATTGCTCCAAAGTTCAATTTGTCAGTTACAAGATGAAAGACATGTTTCGCAGGTTCCTGCAACTCAGCCAAGGAGCATATTTTAAGAGACAGAGGTCATGAAATTGGATCTTGTTCAAAAAGTAAACTCAAAAACATAGAACAAAGTTCTATATAGAAGTGTGCACCTTAGCATTCAAAACAGCTGAATTGACAACTACTGAGGCAGCAAGAACATTATCAGAGAATAGGGCATAATGGTGGAGATTTGGATTTTCGAGATTCTCGCTTTTGGGGAACTTCCTTTTCTCTGGCGGAAGGAGATAATACTCAATTGTTAACCGCAGTGATAAGCAATGGATTCCATTTGGAATTGTCTTGGCAGCCAACTGGCTCAAAAATGTGCTCTGCTTTTTGAAACTCCGGACTTGTTCATCTGCAGATTGTAGCATTGCTCTCAGCTTCCCGGTCACGAGCTTGCAATCATACAGTTGCTCTCTAGCTTTTGATAGCACTTGGCCCATTGCTTTCATTTTTTCAGGTACACTGTAGGCACACACATCATAAGTGTAAAGAAAGATATAACAAAAAATAGAAGTGAAGAACAAGGTTAAATCTAGCTACCCATGCTGTAAATCTGAATCAGCAGTGGCTTCTCCCAGGGCACGTTGACTTTCCTTGAGACGGTTTTGTAGCTCTTGAACCAATTCAGATTTGTTTTTCATTGTTCCAAGGCTTATATATACTCTTGCCATTATAATTTGATCACGCATCAAGCGTACAGTTGAATCAGTGTTTTCATTTTCATTTTCTTTCCTCCAGATACTGTACTTTCCCAAGACTGCTGAGTCTACTGACTTGGAACGCTCAATGGCTGCAGTTTCAAGCCTTAGAGTTGCCTCATCATCTTGTTTTACCAAATCAGCAGCACGTTTTTCACGCCGTTTCTCTCTTAATTGCTACATGCATTTAGATAGCAACAGTTATGACCCAAAATTCCCAATTACAAAAGACAGGACCAGAAAAAGGAAAAAAAATCTTAAGTCACAAAATATCAAAGATACCCTTTCCATAAGTTTTGGCAAGCTATCTCCGCATGGCAATAATGCGAAATCATATAGCAGTAGTATCATTTCAGATAGTGATAATACTCACCCTTCTTACTGCTTTAGCAGGGTTATCATACTCATGAGGGGGTGACTCTGCAACACGTAGTCAAATCAAGTAAATTGGTCAGTTACATGGAAAGGGAGCTCGTATGAATATGAACATATAGATTTTCTAGAAAGCTAATACCTTCTAAAGAATGATCCACCTTCCCTCCAGAAGTCCCTTTTTTAGTAATTGCAGGTAGTTTGTTCAACTAGTGAAGCGCCAGAAACACAACCGAAATTGAATCAGCATATTTTGCAAGCTTATATGAAGACAGAAGATAAGAGACATAAGCAACTTAAAGAAGACACCACTTTGCATACTCACCTCCTCGGATGTTGCCTTGTCCACAGATGGACTTTCATGACCAACAAATTTCCATGAAGCAGAGAGGTTCATTCTTCTGAAAGAATCAAGGCTTAGAGGCCCTAAATCATTTGTGCTGGCCCTAATGACATCCATCACCTAAACCATATCCAAGCACTAGAGAAACTTTAGCTATACTGACAGTAAAGACCAACTTCAAATATGAAGTAAAATAGCAATAAAGGATAAAAGTTAAACTCATAAGAGTTTAGTAATATTGAATAAATACTCGCCTCTCTTGTCAATAAAGGCTTAACATGCTGCAAAGCCAACTTCTCTCTCCAATCAAGATCCTGCAACAGAAGTACTTTCTGAATCACAAAAAATAGGCAACCATGTAGCATAAAAAAGTCTGTTGAAGAAGGATACCTGATTAATACGACCAGTTGAAAATCTGTCTTGATCTGCAAAACATAGCAACAAAATTAGCTTGCTGCAATTTGAGACCATGAGTGAGAGAGAAATACAGCAAGTAGTTTGTCACATTTAATGCAATTGTTTCTAGTACCAGATACTGCTAAAGTATGAACTGTCACCAAAATCGATGTACAACAGTAATAGACAGTTACTAATACACAAATATCCTTCCTCCTTCATCAAGCTAAGAACTTTCATACACAATTGGATAGGTTTACCTTGGTTCACTTTCTTATCTCACATCTCAAGAACTTTCATCACAAAGAGAAAAAATGAAAAATAAAATCGTAAGCTCCCAGACTTTTTGTTTAGAACCATAAAAGTCACTTTGATGTATCTATGTCAACAAAACCACCTGTCTTTTGGTTTAGAATCACGTTTTCTATTAATGTGTCTTCTGTTTGTATCACTACACTTATGCTTGAACCATGTATTTCAAAATTTTAACAATTCAAAGAGGTGGTGGGTCAACAAATAAAATCATGTGTGTGCACTCCTGACATAGAAGAGGAACAGCCAAAAAGTCCTCATATTTTACATCACACATTTTTTTTCACGAAACCCCCAAAGGAAAGAGGATAGAGATAAAGGCCTATTCAAAGATCAATTTATGCACTTCATTGGTCACTGGACTTCTCCAATTTAGGGGCAAAGTCTTTTCTGGTCAATCAGATTGCAACCACAGAGCATAAACTCTTCTACTTTGAAGGTCAATCCAGATAACATTTTTCTACAGTCATTGTTTGTCCATCTATGTCAGTCTCTTTCAGCATTCTTAAAACACATTCTATGGTTACCACACAGTTTTAGAATCACAATCAGACCTCAAAGATCACTTTTAACTGTTGAAAATCTCTATATTGACATCTCACCCAAAAGACAAGAGACAAGAATAAAAAAGAACGGGAAGAAGTCAGACTGGTAATAACAATGCTAGTTTGTGTGCACTGAAACAATTTCTTTTTCTTGGTTCAATTGGACATCTCAAAGCTGGACCAAACAGTAATAGTTCTTCTGGATTATAAACATATTCCACAAAAGCCACAGCTAACAGGCGTCATGAATCTAATACGCCAGTTTACTTAAAACATGGAAGTCTTGTCTCAAAGAGAACTCAGTATTCACTATAAGCTAAAAGAATTCTTTACTTAAAGCAAATATAAACAATATGACAGTCTGATGTCAAATTAAGAAATGTTCAATAACAAGATCCAAATTCCAAAACACAAGTTAAATTAAACCAACATAATTTAATCTTCCTACTCATCAGTTAAAACAGTTGAAGTGCATATGAGTATATATAAACCTACCACTGGTATAAAAACCGCAGCATAGGTAGATAGACAAGGAGGCAAGAACAGTGCAGAAAACGATAACACCAGCGGAAGGGAAACGAGATCTCCAGCCGCTTTTTGTTTTGGCCGATAATGCTCGCTTATTCCCCATTTCCAATCAAGAAAGTTCAAATCATAACCTAATTATTTCAAATTGAGAAAAAATAAATCACCACTAATCATCAGAAATCAAAAGATTGGATTGACGCAAATGCATTAATGTTCATACATTACGCATTCATACCTGTATCAAAATTGTTAGAACGGAGGCGAGCAATTTACAGCGAGATCTCTTCTTAATCGAACTTCAAAAATTTCTTCGTTATCGTATAAACAATTCCTCCGTCTGAGAGAATTCGAACTAGTGTGAGAAGGATAAAGAGAGAGGAAGCATACGCAAGAAGCAACAACAGCGATCTGAGAGTTTGGGTAAGGAAGGGATACTACGGCGCATTTTTGTTTTTGTTTTTTTTTTTCTATTTTCCTTTTCTTGGGGCAATGTTTTGTTTTGTTTTCTTTCATTGAAATTAGTTATAAATACCTGGAAATATTATAGACTTTTTATTTTATATTTAAAATGTTTTATTTTAATTCTTTATTTTTTATAAATATGACTCTTTATATTATTAAATATAAAATATTTAATTTTTTATATTTTTAAATATTTTTTAATTTATATATTATTATAATTATAGTTAGACAGTAAAATCTAATAACGGTAAATATGTCACACTCACTTCACACAAAGAAAACGGTCAAATTTTAACATTTTTTTAGTTGCAAGTCAGTAAAGTTTACTTACCGCCATTCAATTTCGTCATCCCTTGTCATAATTATAACAAATGTAATCAAAAAATATTTAAATGCATAAAAAATTAAAAATATTATTAATTTATTTTTTTTAGTCTGCAAATTATACTTCACTATTTTTTATTATAATTATAATAATATACAAATAAAAATACAAAGAAAAAAATATAAACATCTTTGGATATTTATAATTAATTTTCCTTTTTATTTTTTTATAATTATTTTAGTGATGGCGAATTTTACTTTTCATGTTTTTTGTTGATAGTTTTTTAATTTTAAATTAATAATATCATAAATAAATGAATATAGGTTAATGTATTAAATTTTTTTTAGATTTTTAACGGTTTGATCTTTCTAAATATGAGATTGAATGACTGGCCTTTCGAAAGAAGTGGGTAGTTTTCTTGAGAGAGAAAATTGCTAATAAAAAGATAAAAAAATTTTAAATTTTTTCGCAGAATGATCTTTCCCAAAGGATTGCAGGTTTGGACGTGTCGGTGCGACGTCGCAGCGGAGCGATTGGCGCAAAAAAAAAGGCGAAAGTAGTTTGTTTTCAATTTCGATCATGCCATCCTTGTGATCATTAACTGTCTCCTCCAACGAGCAATCCCAACGCAATCGCAACCTCTTTTCTTTTATTTTTTTTTTTAAGAAAATTTATTAAAATGATAAGGTAGAATAAAAAAATATATGGAGATTAAACATGAAATAGGTTAGTTAATTGATAATTGGAAAACCTTTTATCGTTAATTAAAAATAATTTATGAATATATAAATATATTTAATATTATAGATATAGAGTAATTTTTCAAAAATAATTTATGTTAATTTATTTTAAATATAAAAGTAAATATAATAAATAATCAAAACAATTTAAAACAACTGATAATATTTTCATGTTAGTTAATTGATAATCGAAAAACCTTTTATCGTTAATCAAAAATAATTTATGAATATAAATAAACATATTTAATATTATAGATAAAGAGTATTTTTTAAAAATAATTTATGTTAATTTATTTTAAAAATAAAAGTAAATATAATAAATAATCAAAACAATTTAAAATAGCTTATAACATAAAAATGAACAAAAAAATTTTGAGAAGAGGATTATGATCAAACTTGCGTGAATTATTTATATTTTGAAAGAATTTCTCTGGTTTTCTAATAAATAGATGGAAAATATAAATTACAAAATCATTAAAAATATATATATCTTTAAACAATTGGTAAGCTTCTTATCACAAATTGTTGCATTTTCCACAAAATTCCAATTTTTTTGGGTCATTGTACAAGTGTCAATGTTGGGGGACAAAAGACAGAAAATAACGCAACGTTTCAACTACTCCCTCTTATTCATTCTAAAATGTTTGTCATTTTCCAATATATTCTTTACTGTAATTAATTGTCAATTTATTTATCTACATTAAAAATGTATTATTACTTTATTTCAATCTTACCCTTACTTTTATTAAAGGGTTAGTTCCAAAAACACCCACATACAATTTATCAATTGAATATCTAAACTTTTAATTTTGACAATTAAGTACATAAAAAATTGACAATTAACTAAAAGTACAGGGGTGCTTTTGGAATTAACCCTTGATTAAACTAAAAGGTCACGCACAGCACGGTCAGAAAAAGAAAGTGCAGGGAGTGCAATGCGTTCATCAACTAGCACGATACAACACGTAATAGAACAAAGATACAGCAACTCTCACTCTCAATCTTGTAACTGTGCTCAACAGAATGAATGAACCGTATAAATGTACATATCATCTTGAAGCAACTAGAGGCAAAAACTAATAGAAGAGAGAATTCGGAACATATCTAGCAAATCAAGGAAGCGGCAAGCATTGTGCTACTGAAATAGTATGGCCACATCCAAGTAGTCTCCTATCTGTGCATGCAGAGGGGCAGTTTTTAAGTACCAAATCACGTGTATATGGGCGAAAATTGAGCTAACACGGGTGGAAATAACATACCTGAAAATTCAGATCGCCCAAGGCTTTGCTACCATGGTCTGGTCGCCTGCCATTTGGCTGAGAAAACGTTTTGCCCACCTTGATACAATGAGATAAAAAGTAATCAGATCTTAATGTGCTTGACAACATTGTAGGATTTAGATGTGGCAACTATAAATTGAATACTACACAAAATTGAAGGGATGGAGAGGGAGTAGATAGATACCTCTCTAACCACAAAACGCCCAAATTTATCAGGATACACAAAAGCAAATGATAGCATTGCATCTCGTCTCCTCGCTTCAGGAGCTACCTCTTTCACCTGGAAAACAATACTGTTAAAGTTCATGACTGAATAAAATTATATAATTGGGCAGCAAGAAAAAAAAAAAAAAAGAGAAATAAAAACTTTACAACAAGACACAATAAAATACTCTGAAGAGCAACGCTAGACATTCCCAAACTAAAGATTGCTGTAATAACCTCATTAGGACTAGTTGCAATAGCTGCCCAAGAAATCAGGTCTCTAACCTACTTGGTGTACTTCTAAAATAACATATTTAAGCAAACCAAAGCTCATAAAATAGATCCCATTACCTAAAAACTTCTCATATGAGACTGTAAAAGCATATTAGTTCAAACTTCAAAAAAGGGAACATCAACTATCAAACAGAAAGGCCAAAAGCTGTACTAGTTCCACTTTATATAAGCACGACATAGCAGAAATGCAAGCCTTGACAATGAAAATGGGGTGAAGTGCTAGCATCTACAGCATGTTAGGTAAAATATACCATACACCAAGAAATTAAAAATGCAGAAGCTTTGTTGGCAATTAAATGAGAATCACTCATGTGTATATATGTTATTTCTTAACTTTCGGAGCATACATCTCCACCCTCAACCAAAGAAGAATAGGAAGAAGGGGAAAGAAATGGACAATAGCTTGTGCATTCAGAACAGGTGAACAATCCTCTTTACCAAATCAGTCAGCTCACGAAGAGTTGCATCCAGCCAAGTATAGATTTGGACCTCTTCCTTGGGTTCCTTCCCTCTCACAGCAAAATCTCCATCAGTATGATGACTGCCTATCTGTCAAAGCCAAAAGTACATTTAAACTTCATCAAATCGTTCCAAATGAGGGATAGAGAATTTTCACTGCTTCACAATATGCATGTATCCCAGACGCTAAAAAACATAACTCCTTACCTCTTTCCGTTAAATGCTTTCTCCCATTTTGAAATTTAAACAAGGGAAAGGACAGTAAATAAATAACCTTCATGTTGTGTGGTACAGTCTCATGGATTCAAGAAATTGTTGAATAAACACTACTGACTCAAAGTAGCTTTTAGAGGTGAAATTAACTGAGAGCAAAAAGAAGGGATTTGCTCGTAACTAGCATATGTTTCACAAATAAGCATAAGTTACATGGAAAAAAGTAAGCATAATGGTGATAACTAGGAGGGTTAAGCAACAAGTAACATTCATGTGAAAACCAAAAAAATAAATAAATAAATAAATAAAACATGGTGTGTGTTAATTGAATGCATACCTTGGTGAAGACACGGAGCAATAAGGGGCAAGTCTGTGCACCAGATGAAAAGAATCTTAATCAGTCAACTAAACATATTGAAATGAAAAGACATTACCCAATTGTGATACGTATTTGAATTCCAAAAAGGAACACAGGTTAAAGCAGGCATAATCCAATTAATCAGAGACAAAATCACACATTCATGTTGACAAATTTAAAGAGCACTAGAAACTTAGACAAAGTAGTAAGATTCAATATCAACACCCAGTTCTCAAGTTCCACCATTTTTCATTTTTTTTTTCTATTCCTCATTTAAAAAACAGCATAAGAAGGATGGATGGGATACTATACAGAAGCAAATTTAATCCTTCTTCATACACATTTCTCTCAGTGAATAAACATTTCCTCCATAATAAAAGCTCAAAAACAGATATACCCACTTCATCCATTATTCCTACTTGATTCAAATGGACCCTCAATCCAATATCAAATCATAAAGATTAGCAACCATTTCATCAGATAGGAACATATCCTTCCGCTCATACTAAAAGGGGCTCAATACTAAAAGGGATACACTGTCCTCCCTAAGCCATGGAAAGGGGTAAAACTTATAACTTTGAAATTATCTACCATAACAATAATGTTTAACATTTTCCTTTCATACTAAAACACAGAAAATGCAGATAAGTTTCTTATTTTCCTTCTTTGCTGATTAGGCTTTATTTTTTATCAGTTGTGCAGGAGTTCAGCTAGCTGGTCACCTAAAATATTTTCGCAATCTTCTAGTTAATTACCATTATCACAAGTTATTTATGGCCTGAAAGATGACGCATACAACTCAGCTTAGGTAAATCCAATTTCCTTCCGCATTGAAGCTAATTTTCCTACAACTAAAAGAAATTCCAAGTTTCAAAGACACATTAAGCAGGTCACTTTTACAGTAAGTACTTCAGCTCCCCACTAAACCCTAACCTAAAACCCCAAACTAGTGACTACTGTTTTGAGCTTGAAAACCTTAACACAATTTCATACATTGAAAGAGAGAGGACTAAGTCATGATAATGCAATTTTCAAAACAACGGGCAATTACATATTTTTGCCCGTGAAGAGAGATGAAAAAACGGAGAAATTAATAAAGGACCTTTTCGCGATCAACGGGTTGGTAACGAGGGATTGCCTTGGCTAAAGGTGGAGGTGGCGGCGGACCTCTCCCGGCCGGCGGCATCGGTCTTCCTCCTCCCCTTCTTTGCACTTCCGCCATTAATTTTCGCTGCGACGCTGAAGAAGACAGTACTGAGAATTATGATTTCTGGAATCAGGAATCTTATAAGAAAGTCCATAACCATTGGGCCACTATTGGATTGGACAAAATTAGCTAATTGGGCCACATGGTACTTTTTAAAGCCCATAGAACGGCCCAAAATCGATCAAAGTCGGGTAGGGACTATGACAACTTAGGATCCAATTTGGTTGAAGTTTATTTTGGAAAAGGTAAAAGTCATAAATACCCTCGTACTATACTTTACTTTTTATTATTTTTACTCTTCAATTATCTTCAGACCACTAAAATTGCCTTTACGATCAATTTTGTAGTGGTTTCATACCACAAAATTGACCGGAAACTACTACAAAATTGGTCGGAAGGACAATTTTAGTGGTTCAAAAATAATTAGAAGATAAAATTTGTGAAAATTAAAGTTTAAGGACATTTTAACCAGCTCATAAATAGTGTAAAGGTATTTATAACATTTTTACGTTTTTAAAAAAATTATTTTTTAATTTTATAAAAAAAAGTAAACTATTTGTAAAAGAATATAAGCATTCAAAGTTGTTAGCTCTAAGGGCATTATTGTATATGTTTTTTATTATGATTAACATATGCTTGTGTGATGAGTATAGTTTAGTCTCTATAGAACAAAAGAAGCATTTTTGGAGGTTCAAAGCTACACTACATAAGAAGTGAAAGATCTTGGAATTAAAGCATAATGAAGAAGGAAAGATCAAGTCATTCCAAGATCAAGGCATTGAAGACTTATGTCTTAGTTAGGGATATGCTAAGGCATTTTGTAAAACTCCCTAACTCTCATCTTTGTTTGTTGATCAAGTGTGAAGCTTCTTGCTAAAAGAGTATCAAGAATACATATTTTGAAATGTGAAGGAAAGTTCTTTTTGTTTAAGGAAAACTAACTTTTTAAGTCATGCTGAAAAAAAAGGGTCATCCGATTTTTAAACTGGTCATCCGATTTTGTCATCCGATTTTTGTAGGATGAGTCCGAATCTTTCTGTTTCAAAAATAGGTCGTTCGTTTTCTAAAACCGGTCGTCCGGTTTTAGTCTTTTACTGCAAAAATATACCGTTACACAGTGTAACGGCTACTTTCTTCTCCTTCATATATATTGACTTTGATCAGCTGCAAAAAGAATGGAGGTTGAATTGAAACTTGATTGAGATTATTTTAGAACATTTAAAGAGCTTTAAAAGTACATTCTTTCAAAGATTTTCATCTCATACATACAAATAGAAAAATCTTTTTGGAGCTTCATTGTTGATCATCCATCAAAGAAGAAGTAAAGAGGTGCTTGTAGAAGTATTCCATTGAGTTGTATCTTCCTCTTCTCAAGCTCATTTGGTAACATTGTTCCTTACTCTTCTTATTCTTTTATTGTGATCAAAGGTTTGTGGAAAACCCTTTGGGTGATCCTTTGATAAATTTGTTGTATTGTTTTGTTGTATAAACTTTGAGGTTTTTGTGTAAAACCCTTGGAGGGTGATCCTCATTGTGTTGTTGTGTAACCAACTTTGAAGATAGTGGATTTGAGTCTCAAGGTAGTGGATGTAGCTCTTTGAGATAGTGAACCACTATAAATACTCATTTCTTGATTGCCAAAACTATTAGATTTTGTTTGGTGTGGATTCTTATCAAAAAGAGTTTTAGAATTCTTTCACAAAATCTTTCTAATCACACAAAAGATTTTTTAAAATTAGTCAAAAACCTTATTCACCCCCTCTAAGGTTTTTCAAAAGTAAAAAAAGTAACTATTTTATAAACTATTTTTCTTCTTTTATAAAAAATTTATTATGAAACACAAGCTAAATTTAAGTAAGTGGTTATATTTGAATCTTGATTACCTTTATATAATTGGGATATAAAAACTAAAAAGGACAAAAAAAAGACAAAAAGAAAATATATAATTTAAGAGGAAAATAATTAACTACATATATAGTAGTTTTGATGTACTAATTAACCTTCTTAATTTAGCTTATCATTAGTGGCTTATTATACCAATTAATCTAACTTTGAAATCTCTTTTTAAGATATTGTTGGCTTATTTTTACACCCAAATATTTTGATCATCTAAAACTCCAAATAGAAATTAATTTTTTTTAAGTAAAAAAATAAAAAATGACTTTGTTCAATGTACTTACATTTCTATAAAGTTTATTTAGAAAATATGAAAATAAAAATCATGAGACAGCAGTCTCATTCTCATAGTACAACTTTCTCCTTTTGTTGTTAATGATGAAGGGTATTCTTGTAATAATTTGATTGGTTTATCTTGAACACAACAATCAATGTGAGAAAAGCAATTATATGGTCCCTAAATATATTACTTAGTGGTTATGTAAAAAATTACTTTATCCAGTCAAAAATATAAGTTTTTTTTAACTTAAATTAGATGGTCATAATTATAAGTTCTTTTACATATTTTAATATGTATTTATTATATAGTTTTTAATTCTATACGCATTAATTTATTCATTATGTCCCTTCTTCTCTTTCTCTTTCTACCAACTCTACAGCTTCAAAATCAATTGAGTTACACTTATGCTGGCCCCTTTTTCTCTCTTTTTCTCTCCTTATTTATTTATTGAGGATAAAATAGATTTTTTATAACAAAATTTGTATTGTTTTCTTAATCATTAATTCGTGTGCAATTTCAAAAGGACTTATATTGTTGACGGAAATGGTATATTTAAAGATCACCTCTATATAAAAATAGAAGAGTTTTTTTTAAATAACATTACCAGCTAAAATATGAGTTAAAACATTGATAGAACGCTTAATATGATGAATATGATATGTTCCAAGCTAAAGTTTGGTTTTCCTAATTATCAAAATTATTTTCTTTGCCAAAAGTTTTTTTTTTAAAAAAAGAATAAGTTATATCATTGTACTAATTATACAAGTAGAGATTAAAACTTTTGGAATAACATCTCTAACTCTTGTCATTTGAATAATAACGTAACATACATACTTAAATGTAAAATTAAAAGGTGAACGTCATTTCATGAATACTAAATCTAAATGTCCTGTCAAATGAATTGCTTCTCACTTAGATTACGATACTTAAGTTAGTAGGATACACGAAATAATAACGAGTAATGACAAACAACTAATGATAATTAATAACTCAATTTTTACTAAATAGTAAATAAGGAAATAGAACCTGCTAGCATAGTTATTCCAATCGATTATCCGTACAATCACTGACCCAACACATACATACTGTGAAAAATTTAACTGACGATTTCTTATTAGACTTGCTCCGATAAGTCTTATCTCATCACAACTATAAATAGCAGTGAGGATATATGAATATGGTCCCCCTAATATCACATGACTTGCAAACAACAACTTAAAGGTTCAAACAAAGAAATGTTTCATTTTTACTTGATTACAAAGAACTATTATACAAAGCAAATTTCTATAATGATCTCAAGAACAATAATAATTCTATAGAAATGATCATAAATATAGACTCTAAGCATATATATAATTGGAAAACAAAACAAAGAAGATACATTGTCCCAAAAAATGTACAAATAGTTTTAGGGTACCCTTTGGTTTTGGTCCCCTCCCCCCCACCCCCACATCTGCTAATCAATCTTTTTCTTTTACAAGAGAGTACAAATAGGGTATCCCAATGTTGAAATTTGAAAGCTCAACTGAAAAGGAAAGGCTTGGTGAAAAATGGGAAAAGTGCCATTAAAAAACATGCTTCAACCATTAAAGCCTTTCTTAAAATGGAAAGGTCCCTATTCTTCATTTCTCTCTACCCACTCACCCACCCCCTAAGCCCCACTATATTTGATGGCTTAGGTTCATTTCATGTGATTTTGGCTAATGTTTTACTACTATTTTTTTACCATTTTTTGTCTTTTTGAATTCCTATTTAGGACCTTTTTGTGGTAAATTTATACAAGTGATAAATTCGTTAAGAATTTCATATTAACTAGTTAAAGAATAAATATATATTATAAGTTTAGACAACTATTTTTTTTTTCTTATTTGGAAAAAAAAAGACAATTCTTTTCCTTTTCGTGACATTTTTTAAGGTGAGAGTCATCTAGTCCAATGTTAGGTCACACTCAAATGTCTAATCTTGTATAATTTCACGTTCCAATTCCAGTCAGCCCTAATCTATAATCATTTTTGAAGTATATTTTGAAGGTGAGTTAAGTCATCCTCTCTTAAAGATTACTTATTTATGGATTATTTCGTAAACAATAAAGTTATAAGGATCGATATCAATCTAATTGATTTACTCGAAAAGATGGCAAAATTGTCAAATAAAAAAAAAATACACTTTCTATTCCTTATCAGATACTTTTCATATTAAATGACATTTATACCCTTAATTGATCTAGCCAATTAGATCAATATTCATCCTTGGAGAAGCATTCTCTTGCCAATTCCGTTAAATAGTTGAGGCTATCTTCTTGAATATATTTATGAGGTTGCATGTGACTATAGTCCATGGGTTATTTTCAAAGTACTAAATTCACTGTACTAGTTGAATCTCCATAGAAGAGAGAGAGAGAGAGAGAGAGAGAGAGAGAGAGAGAGAGAGAGAGAGAGGCCAATGGGCATAAACTGTTTGCCAAACATTTCAATGTGGATAGGGATGTGACAATTTTTGGACACACAAAGATGTATAGGCTGGCCATTTTTTACTACTTGGCAAGTGGAAGAAAGCAATTATCATTTATAATTATAGTTGATTTCAAATTTTCTTTTAATATGAGCTTGCCTTATATGATTTATTTACTCGTAATCGTATAATTTGTAAATTATTGTACAGATAATACTTATTTAATGTATACATTCCGTTGAATTTTCTATTGTCATCAACGATAAGGGAAAAAAATGGAAGAAAGCAATTGCTACGCGATGAGAATCAACCTATTGATTCAAGGGGTTTTGGTTTCACTACCGGTCTACTTGAGACGTGTTCAACGGTCCAATGAACAAGATAAAGATCATAAAAGTCTAACAAGCTTCGATCTGTACTTGTATAAAAAAATACTCTTATAAGCTTATAATGAGATAGATATTCTTATAACATTTCGATACCGGTCAAGTTGAGAGGTGTTCTATTTTCCAATGAACGAAACAAAGATCATAAAAATCTAACGAACTTTGATAGAGAGGGAGTTTACATAAAATACTCTTATCAACTTATCTCTCGAATCCTTTCTGACATAGCATTGGAGGAGTGTAGTTGAAGATTCGTCTTCTGATTCTGACGTTTGTTAAGTTTTGCAGAATATTGTATACACAGTATTCGTTACGTTTTAGTCTTTCTATAGTTTTTCTAATTTTAATCAGAACAGAAACATTTAATTAAAAGGAAAAACAAACTTATATGAACATGGAAAAAATGTAGCAACCAAAAAGTCTCATTTTATTACCAGCAAAAGCACATTCTTCATGTGCATGTTTCATTGAAACAAAGGGGAACATGGAATGAATAAAATGTTGAAGATGGTTCCACCTGCTAATTAACTTCAATGTTCTTAAAAACATTACCAATGGTTTCTTAAACTAAAACTATATATAAATCCACAGAGATCACACAGGTTAAGAAAATGCAGAAGTTTAAATATTTTTTTATATATAGATTAGAATACCTTTCAAATTATCCTCTCTCCTCATTATTATTTCTACAAGTTCTAATGTTAGAAGAGTTAAAGGAGTTGAAATTTGTTTTTTATGTAAGGGTATAAATGGAAAGAATGATATTAAATGTTAACAAAAAAATTGACACAATGTACGGTCTGATCATAAACATGAGGGGTTTTAGACCTTTGCATACATATTAAGAGTCTTGAAAATAAGACAATTTTTTAACTACAATATCCTTTCTAGCCTTCATAAATGGAGAAAGAGATAGATAGAGGGAGTGAAATAAATTAGTACTACCTCCAGTAAAAAATATAAGGGGTTTTAGCCCTAGGCATAAAAATTAAAGGTCTTGCAAACAAATCAACTTTTGAATTACAATACCTTTACCACCCTTCATAAATGAGAAAAGAAATAGATAGTGGAATGAAATAAATTAATACAAAGATGGGTAAAAATGAAAAAAGTTCAATAAATGATCATTAAAAGTTTCAAAACCCCTTATATTTTTTAGCGTCTTCAATGAGGCTAAAACTCCTTATATTTCCAACTGGAGATAGTAGAAAAATAAGTAAAGATAGAAAAAGTTCAATAAATATTTATTAAAAGTTGTAAAATCTCTTATATTCTTAACCATTCTTAATTAGTTTAAAACCTCTTATATTTATGACCAAAAAGAGTAACAAGTTAAAAAAATGGTGGAAGAATTAATTACCATTAATTTGCTTATTATCAACCTTTATTACACCTTCAAAGTTATCACTTTTTTTCTCATCAATACCTAATAATGAAGCTCCCAATTAAACAACTATGTTATATGTATGTGTAAAAGCATTAGTTTTGTTTATAAAATGAAATTCTTTCCATATATTTCATAACTTAAATAGATAAATTAATAATAAAAAGTAATAAATCTAATAGATGATAATTTATATTTTTTAAACCAATGATAAGTAAATCAAGCAATCTTAAATTAAACAAATTTAGTAACATGAAAATGTCAATTTAAAGAAAAGAAATGAAAATAGTGGAAGAACTAAAATATACCTCAAGAGAAGGATAGTTTTATATTGTAAGTGCTTATTCTATAACCATTTTTGGATTGGGATATAGTACACCACATGCTCTAGCATATGAAGCAAAACAAACCATAGCCATTAATTTTGGGTTGTTCCCATCCTTGCCCTATCCTCTTCATAATATTCTATCATCTTCTAAAACAAAACATTTTTATTTTCCTATTAGCCTTGAGTTGAGTGATCATTCAAGTTCAAAATTCTTAAATTGATAAAAAAAAAAAAAAAGTGTTTTACTACTTGAGTAAATATTTTATTGATGAATTAATGATTTGAAGTTCATAAAAGTTGTTATGGTTATATAGTTTAATCTCATATAAAACAAATTATTTTAAAACAAAATAAAAAATATTGTAAAAAATACCCTAGCTTTCTGCATTTTACGATTTTAGAGTCAGCTCTTTTTTTTTTTTGTCACTTATGCCACTCAACTTTTTATAGGTGGTCATAAATGCCAAAATACGAAGCTTTTCTGTATTTTTAAACATAGGAAAAATAGACATAACTACATTTTTATTTGTGAATCTGTGTTCTTGTCATGCTTCAAAGTGTAGATTCTCCACGTGTACAGTTTTCTTTCATATTTTACATGAATTCTTCTTTTGTCAAATATATATTAAACAACTTGTGTCTATTTTAACTCTATATAAACAGACTGAGTAATTCAAATAATAATCTCAGAAAGATATGAAAATCTTAATTTACCATCAATAAAAAGTTAAATAACATAATTGATAAAAAAAATTGGTCCTATATTGATAAAAATAAGGGTGTTTTTTTTATAATATTCTCAACAAAATTTTCGAAATGGTAACTCAATTCATATAGACTTTGGATGATATTTAATTTTTTTATTTTAGTTAATACATAGAGAGAAAAGAATATAACTCAAAGAACTCCTTTTTTTTTTTATTTGGTAAAAAATAATTTTTTGCCACTAATTAATTAATTAATATTTTGGGCTTCACTTTGGTTTCCAAACATTTTCCAAGATGCCCGGATAAAAAGAAACATTATTTATAAGAATAAGAACACCAATGGCAATGGGGTGTAGTCATTTCATTCATAAAGTGGGGAAAGAGTGGATTTTGATGTAAATTTTGCACTATCCATTCCTCTTCTTGATGTGGCCTTTTGTTTGACAAGAGCAAATCTCTTCCCCATTGCATCATATCATAGTGGGCCGATCCATAGCCATAAAATTTCTATCTCGGTAGTAAAAAGCAAAATTTCTATCATAGTAAAATACTAATGCACACAAAGAACGGTCCTCCATATTAAAATAGTTAAAATTTTCAGTTAGCAGCTCAAAACTAGCTGAACTCGTCCATATGGGCCATAAAATCTCTATCTCTATTCCAATGATAGATGAATGAATTATAATCAACCAAATAAAGGGCTATTTTATTTATTTTGATAGGTAAAGGGCTATTTAAATTTACTACATACAAGTTATGGTTGGCCAATTTATTGAGAAAAGTGTAATTCATTCTATAAGAAAAATGTTAATTCGATAGTTGGATTTGGTCCCTTGTAAAAAATATTTTTTAAAAAAAAGAGGAATTTTTCGGCACAATTTGTGTAGTAGTACATTTATAAGTGGAAGGTTCGGAATTTCTGAGGGTTTAGGGTTTCGTTGTAGATAAGAATGGTTATTACTTTTTTAGTGAAATTTTAAAAGTCCAAGGGTTTGTTTTTTCGTCAGTTTATAATCTTTTTAAAATATCATAAAAAAATAAGATATAAAAGGTCTATTATTTTATTTAAATGGGTTGAATCTCATTAAAAAGTCTTTCTTAATAAAAAAATATTTCTCTACAAGCCCGAGTTACAAATTTCTATTATATTATTTTCAATTGTTAAAAATATTTATTTACTCGAATTGATTTCCCTTGCTTTTCACTCATCTCAAAATTTTAATTTGAAGTTAAATAATTTTTTTACAATATAGTAAGAATTAATTATTCATAGATTTAAACACAAGAATGTATCATATAATAATTCAGTAATAAAATTAGCACTTTTTATCATGTAAAACTCTACCTCTTAATTCCCGATACATTAAAAAAAGTTTAAATAAACCAAATAAAAATAAAAAATAAAAAAGTTGTGCTTTACACGAAGGGGAAAAGGCGCGTGGGTGAAGATTAGTTTTTTTTTACCCTAAAAACTGAAGTCCATGCTACAGAGAGTAAGAAGAATTTTTACAGGAAAGAGGAAATTAAAAAAAAAAAAAAAGAAAAGGAAAACAAGTGCAGAGAACCAGAAATAGAGCTTATAGCCTTACTCATCACCTACTACTATTCTTCTATAATACTATTTTTATCAATTTTTTTCCTTTATTTTTTATTTTCTTTTGTGTCCATGCAAGAAGAACTTCGATTCTTTGTTACATTTCCGGTACAATTCTTAATTTGATATATTTTATTAGTAAAAATTATAGTAGAAAAAACATATATTATAAAAGAATGAAAATTCTCTGGTGAAGAATCAAATTTTTCGTTGAAGTGGAAAAAATTAAACGTGGGTTGTTGAATTAGTTTAGGATTCATTTAGTACTTATTTTTTTTATATTTAGTACTTGTGAATACATAACACTACATGTGTCAACCATTCATTAGGTAGAGACGATTTGAGTGATAAATAAAGCATGCAAAATTGAGAGAACTAAGAGTGTAAATGTGTCGAAGTGCTTGGACAAAACACACTTCGAGTTTAGTGTTAACTGAACTCGAATTAAGTAAAGAGTGAGATTAGACATCATGTAAAATTAAACTTTATCCAAGTACACTCTTAATATTAGTTTAGATAACTCATTAAATTTATCGAGACTGAATATATAAATATAAATATTATATATATTAAAAAAGTTGTCAACTCGAGTTCGAGTCATTTTAAACTCAAACTATTAACAAGAATTCAAACTCATTATAAAAGAATCAAACCAAGTTGAAAAAACCATCAAAAGTTTAGAAAAAAGGAAAGCAAAAAATTGTGAAAAAGAACAAAGAGGAGGAAACAGTAATTGTATTCCTATTTTCTTGTTAGAGAAGGTCCAAGATTAAGGGTTCATCCTCTGAAACAACCATTTATATGGAGTAGTAGGAATTTTCAGTACCCCTTAGCTTATTACTTTTTTCCCACTTCCTTCCATTCATTCCTTTTCTCTCTCTCTCTTTCTCTCTCTCTTTCTACCTCTTTCTCTTACATCTTCCTTATACTTTCTTCTCATATTCCTCGTACGGTACTAAGAAATGGGAAGAGGAAGAGTAGAATTGAAGAGAATTGAGAACAAAATCAACAGACAAGTAACATTTTCAAAACGAAGAAATGGGCTTCTTAAAAAAGCTTATGAACTTTCTGTTCTTTGTGATGCTGAGGTTGCTTTGATCATTTTTTCCAGTCGTGGCAAGCTCTACGAATTCGGCAGTTCTGGGTACTTTTTCTTTTTTATCTTATTACAACTTGGTTTCAACAAATTTATGATAAATTACTTGAAGTTTTTGTTTAATTTAATGGGTTCTTTTTTTTATCAAAAAAGCTTTTTGGTAATCTTGTTGGGGTTTCTTTCTTTTTTTCCAGTTTTTGTTTCTTCTTTAGTATTGAGATAGAGTGAGTTTTCCAATGGGAAATGGACACGTTTTAATGTGTCTGAAAGTTTTATGATACAAAAGAGAGATCAGAAAAAAACTGACCGACTAATAAGGTTGTTTGTTTTCCACAGCAGAAACTTCTTCTACCCACCCACCCCACCCCTCCCCTCCCTCTTCTTTAGGACCTCTGTGCAAGATCTAGGGTTTCCCCCCATCTATTTCCATTTCTTCCTTCCTATTTTTCTCAGAAGAACTCCTTCTTTAAATATACTTTCCTTTCCCCTATCCTATTGGCTTTAGTGTGGTACCCAAAATATATATATATATGTATGTGTGTGTGTGTGTGAAGCTAATTTTCCTTAACCCAAAGGATCCCACTCTTGATGTTCGAACACAGAACCTTTTGTCTGATAAGGAATACTTTTTTTTTCATTCTCAATTCTTGTTTTTCTTTTCTTCATATTTTCGAAAGCAAGATCTTTGTTTGGTAAGGAGCTCTTTTTTTATGTATAGATCTTTTTTTTTTTCATGTTTTCTAAAGAAACATAGTATTAACCAATGGGTATATGTATGTTTTTGTCTGGAATAATCTATTTTCTTCAAGATATGTCAAAATTTTGACCATAAAAGAAATAAGGGTTCATAGCCAAAGTAGTTGTCTGAAGAAGAAATTGCAAAAGGTGAGTTTTTTGCTCTTCCTTCCTTCCTATTTTTCTCAGAACTCCTTTAAATACACTATCCTATTCTCTTTAGTGTGGTACCCAAAATATATATGAACACAAGACTTTTGCTTAGTAAAGAACGCTTTTTTACATTTTAAGATCTTTGTTTTTTTTTTATATTTGTCTAAAGAAACATAGTTTTAACCATTGGGTTTATGCATGTTTTTTTTCCTGAATCTATTTCTTCAAGATATATGTCAAATTTTGACCATAAATAAATAAGGGTTCATAGCTAAAGTTGTCTGAAGAAGAAAAAGGTGAGTTTTTGCTCTACTGAGACAAAAATAGTTTCTTCTTCTCTTAATTTGTATATTTTGATGAAACCTTTTGGAAGAGAATGTGAATTTTTCCTTGTTTTTGTTAAGTTCAAGAATAATATATATAAGATTTTCTTTAGCTTCTTTTCTTACATATATTGTTGTTTGCAGGAGTTTGTCTGAATAATATATTGCAAAGGTTATCTCTGAGTCATTATTGCTTTTTTAATTGCTTACCCATTTTTGTGAAACTTTCTTTTCTTTCCACCTGAAAAACTCATAAGATTTGTTTATCTGCAACAATTTTTATTTTTCTTTTTCTTTCTTTTTCTTCAGAAAATTAATTCCATTTTCATCCTTCAAGATTCTTCTCATTTCATGTGAAAAAAATGCAAAAAGAAAAAGGAATTCTTTCTTCAATTTGTTTTGGTGCTTTACTTGAAAAAAAGTTTTTTTTTATTGAAATTTTAAAATTTGAGATACATTTTTTTTAATAATATGGATCTGGTTTATTGAGGGCAATATTTGCTCATATTATTTTAATTTACTGCAGTTAATTTCCTTTGCTTCACATATTTGATTGAATACTCTATAATAAGCTGTGGAAAACTTTTTATTTAATTTTCCAAATTTATATTTTCCTTTTTTTCTTCTCCTTTCCAATTTTATTATTATTATTAATTGCTAGAATAGAATTTTATGTAAAAAAAACACAAATTTTAAAGTCATGGGAATAATGGTACTCTTCATGCCTATATTTATGCATGGGAATTAATAAATCTCTTATTAGTTAACTTTTGTTACCACATATTTAGAATCTTAATTAATTTATAGGAAAAGGGATCATTAATTTTTTTTTTTTTTTTGCCTTGGGAAAAAGGGATCGGGATCATTAATTAATCAAATGTATCTTATATTTCGAAAACATGTAATTATATTACTTAATGTTTCTCTAAGATTTTATATATGGTTAATTTTGTGGACTTTATTTATAGATAACTCTAACTGGCGTGAGAATTTATATAAAAATTTTTTTAAAATATTGTGATAAAAACTCAGAAAATTTTTTTTTCAAAATGTTAAAAAATGAATAATTGTATTATATTTTTGCAAATGTTAAGGCGACCGCCAACCTCTCTCTCTCTCTCTCTCTCTCTCTATATATATATATATGAAGATGATGAGTCTCCTTTCTTAATTTTGCAGCATAAGTAAAACCCTTGAACGTTATCAAAGATGCTGCTTTAGTCCTCAAGACAATGGTGCTGAAAGAGAAGCTCAGGTAATGCAATTAAATTTTATTTAATAATAATTAAAATTTTTATCAAGATAATTAATTATATAATTTCTTTTTTTAATAATAGTTGCATAATTTCATATCACTAACATATTGACTGCTTAATTCCTTGTATTCTCTTAAGAGTTGGTTTCAAGAAGTCTCAAAATTGAAGGCAAAATATGAATCTCTTCAACGTACTCAAAGGTAATTAATTGGTCCTAATTAAAAAAATTAAAAGTATTTATGATAATTAAAAAAATGTGTAGTTAATTAATTAATTAATTCAAATTAAGGCACTTGCTGGGAGAAGATCTTGGACCATTGAATGTGAAAGAGTTACAAACTCTGGAGAAACAGTTGGAGGGAGCTCTTGTCCAGGCTAGACAAAGGAAGGTACTAATTAAAATTTTCTTTAATTAATTTAATTTTTAAATTTTATAGAGTTTTATGAATATCTAATTTCTTTTTATCATTTAACATTTGTATACCTTTACGACATAATTAATTGTGTTACTTAAGCTATAAATATAATATTTTGGTTGAGATTCTGTAGCTAACCGTCATTAAAAAGGTAATTTTTTTTGTAATGTGAAATAAATAAAGACTTATAAGATATTTGAAATGATTTATCATTTGATTTTCTTGAATATATATATATATATATATTTATTGCAGACGCAGATAATGGTTGAACAAATGGAAGAGCTTCGAAGAAAGGTAAATAAAAATGCAATAGTTTTTTTTTTTTGAAAAAAAAAAAAAAAAGCTTTGAAACTCCTTAAATTCAGAGGTCATAAAAGAATGTTTTGTTGTCTGTGATTGAAAGAAAGGGTATCTAGACCCTGCCAACCAATCCATCATATAAACACAAAATCTCACGGTCCAAAGAATCATAAAATAAATATAAAAAAATATTCTATATTATTCATAAATTAAAAATATATAGTTCAAATTTTAAATACGAGTTCAAGAGTCTGATATTATAGAGATCATTGTTGATTCAATTAGATCGAAAAGGGTAAAAATGTCATTTACGGTAAGAACTATTTGTACAAACAGGGACAGAAAAATATATTTTCCTTGTATTTATTTCAATTAATTACATTAACTTTGATTTGCAAGGTTTATTGTTATTAATATCCCCTTTTTAGATTCGATAAAATAGATAATAATATATAATAGTAGCTCTCTCGATTGTAATGTATAAAAGGTTTTTCTTCCCTAGAAAAAGAAAAAAAAAAGGTAATCTTATTTTTCTCAAATGATAATACTAAGAATAAAATGTTATAATTAAGTAATTAAAACATCAATTAATCGAAATTACCTTAAATTTATCCAAACATATAAAATTAATCCAAGGATGTAAAAATTAATATTGCCTTGTGTTCTTGGCCAGGAGCGCCAGCTTGGAGACATGAACAAGCAGTTGAAAATCAAGGTTTCCCTGGAAATGTCATCGGTATATTTAATATTAACTTATTAATTGATTTATTAATTAATTATGATATTTTCTTTATTATATAAATATGAAGAAAAAATTGAACTTTTTTTTTTTTGGGGTAGCTTGAGGCTGATCAGGGACAAGGTTTTAGGGCAGCAGCCCTTCCTTGTAATAATTGGATTAATTCTAGTACTGAAACTGCTGGTGGAGGAGTTCATGGCTTCTTTCCTGTTCATACTTCTGATCAATCAAATGCCATGGAATGTGAAGAGCCTGTCCTACAAATAGGGTATGTGCCCTTATACTTTTCTTTTTTCTACTTGGATATTGATAGCAAATTTAAGATATTCGGTTATGTGGTTCTGTTATTGATAATAATATATTTTTGTTGACATTCCGTCACGAAACTAAAAGGTCGCGACAAAATGTCAATCGTCGTAAAATGATAATTTTTTGTATTTGGGGTAATGTTATCATTTAAGCGATGCTGCTTTGGTTTTTTGTTGAATTTTTGTTGCGTCATGATAAAATGTTAGGTTTTTTGTGGTCCATCTTTCCTGAGGATATTATGCGACATTTTGGATGTGTTTAATTTGGTCCAAAACTTGTTGTTTCACTTCTTAAACATATTAATCAGTATTTAGTACGTTCGTTTCATTTATAACAGAATCAAATATGCACGAACAAATGAGATCATGAAATAAAAACAAATAGCGGATTAATAAATGGATTAGATATTGATTAATTTATAAAACACGCATCGTGAATATTTTTTGTTCGTGGGATGATGTTATTATGTAAGCAATATTGCTTTTTCCTTGATTTTTGTCGGGAATTATGAGGTCGCGACAAAATGTCAGGTTTTTTGTAGTCCATCTTTTCTGAGAATATTATGTGACATTTTGGACGTGTTTAATCTGATCCAAAACTTATTGTTTGACTTCTTAAACATATTAATCGCGTTTGTTTCAATTATAATAGATTCAAATGTACACGAACAAATGAGATCATGATATTAAAAACAGATATTTAAATACAAAACGCGTCGTGAATATTGATTAAATTTTGTGTTTCCAAATACACAGGTATCCACAATACTATATTCCTGATGAAGGGCCTTCTTCTGTTCAAAGGAGTATGCCCATTGAAAATAATAGCATTATCCAGGGCTGGATTTGATGATCATATTTATCTATCTATCTATCTCCAAGGCTTGTATATTTTTTATAATTTTAATGTAACTCTATCTACTTTATATATTTAATTTCATGTTTTTCTTTTTTTTTTTAATTTTTGGACATGGACTTATAAATTATCTAAAATTAATCCTTTATAAAACTATTCCTTTTGGTTTAGTAGTTAAGAGTTTTGTTTTGTAAAGAATATTTAAAAGTCTTATTTACTTTCTTGAATATTTTAAGAGTATTTATTTGTATGAAATTAAATACACATTTAATATTTTGTCGCTTCAATTAATTATATTCACCAAGAGGGATGTCAAGTGAAAGGAGGAGGGAAATGATATTATTTCCTTCTACTAACAAAATATATTCATTTATTTTAAAATTATTTGGTATATAGGAGATTTAGTTCTCTTTGTTTGGTTGGGACGAAGATTATGAGGTAATTATTGTTTACTGCATTTAATTTATTATTATATCTGGACATGAAGTTAGAATTGTTATAGGTACTATGCAAGAGTTTAGTTTAGAATATATTTATAATAAAATACTTTTTCTAAGTTTGAATTTGAATTATGAATTAATTAATCAGTATTAATTATATATATAAAGTTTTATAATTTTGCAAACAATATATTAAGAGTTTAGAGTTAAACGCACTTAAAATATTAAAAATTGATTGGAAACAGACAGTAAGTGAAAGTTTGATTTTCCCAGAATTTATCCTAGTTTTTGGCCTAATTCTTTTTCTGATGATTGATTATCCTCACTCAGAATGAACACTAGCGGCATACTTAATAAATGGCCTTGTGTGTATCGAGCCATGCAATGCTGATTAGACCAACTAAGGTCTCCTATAGAAGATAGGTATTGAATTGCTCATTCAACGAGCATTCTCCATAGGAACCTAAGGCTCATATTCTTCTCCAATTTGAGTTTTACTAACATCTCCTAAATTATCTCTTATTCTATAATTTATAATTAGAATATTTAGTATTATTATAGTAATATTCCTTATTAGTGGTTGGTTAGAATCCTATATTGATTAGAATTAGAAAACTTTGTAATAGTAGATATAATGAATAAGAAAAACAAATCAATTGAAACATTTAATATTTCTCTGTGTCCTAAATTTCTTAATATCTTGAATGAATTCAAGGAATCGTGATATTACTAATGGACTGTCTTGTATTTCTAATAAGCTGTTAAACCAAATCGAATACTTTTATGAAATGAGCCGAGTAATAGATGTCCATGATATGTATGTGTCAGATAATCCAAATCCTCGTTAAAGTAGATTTTTCCATTCGAAATGAAATAGAATTTTTTCTTCTATGATCGATCGTTAGCAGCTCCAGTTCCGTACCAAGGTCACCATCCATAATTAATCATGTAAGAAGCAGAGGATTATCCAATTTTTTGCCTCTGAGATTATTGTGGCAAACGGACGATGAAGAATAATTCAAACAACAAAACCAGGAAAATTTTTCGGAGCAGTGAGGGAGGATAATAACCTTATGATTCTCGATAAGGTACAATTTTTTTTTGGTAAAATCTTATATATATATTTTTTTTGCAATTCAGAAAGAAGCGAATTCAGAATATACAATCTGAATTCTCGATGTGATTCAGCTTTTTTGAATTTTTTTTTTTTTGTATAGAATTTTGTTTTTCTTTTTTTTCTGTAAATAATAAAAGCTGCAATCAACATGAATCGATCAGAGAAGAAAGATAGTACTTCAATTGGATGCTGTTTTCCAGTACGCCTTGATCGATCCATGAGACGCAGCTTCAAATCCTCCAGGACCTCTTCCTCTGAAAAATTGATAAATAATTCTAAAGGTGACTTCAAATTTTTCTCGAAACTTATTATTATTTCTATCCATTTCTAGGCTTAAAGGGTAAAAGATGTTGAAATTTGTTTTTAATTTGAAGGTATATTGGAAAAGATTTAGTAAAAAATATACGGGAATTTGTAGGTTGTGATAAAGTAAAAAAAACGGAGGAAGTAATAATTAAATGGAGGGAATATAACAAAAAATGTCCTTCATCTGTTAAAGTTTTACTAATTTGGGGCTAGCTCAACTTTTTTTTATCTTCACTTATGCCGCTTAATTTTTTACAAATGGCAAAAATGTCAAAATACCATGGTTCCAGTTCATAAAATGGTAAAATAGGCATGATTCTATGTTTGTAAAGCGACAATAAAATAATATTAGAAAACATAAATGAAACTATACACATATGTATGTTTTTTTGTATGATAGGACCATTGATTAGCTAATAAAGGCCGTGTTAGGTCTATTTATTCTTTTATGAACAAATCATATGTAATTCAAAAACAAAAAATCAGACGGGTTTTGATACTTTTGGTCATGTGTAAGAAGTCGAATTGCATAAACGATGGCAAAACAAAGAATAGACCTCAGATTGACGAATTATTTTTGCAATTTTTGTAAAAATTCTTTTTGAATCATGTTTTTTTTAAGGTTGATTATGAAATATTAATGAGGAGTAATTTGGTTGGTTAATTATATAGATTCACCAAGAAGGGGAGGAACAGGAACACCAAGAAAGAGTGGGGAGAAGAATGGTGGTGGTGGCGGTGGTGGCGGGGGTTTAGTGGCATGCTTTGGGGAGTTGTTGATTGATTTTGTACCAACAGTCTCTGGAGTTTCACTTGCCGAAGCTCCTGGCTTTAAGAAAGCTCCTGGTGGTGCTCCTGCCAATGTTGCTGTTGCAGTTGCTAAATTGGGAGGCAAATCAGCTTTTATTGGCAAGGTAATGATTGATTCGATATATATATTTGTTTAGAGATTTCTGTCTTGATTGCTTGGATCGAGCTTGGATTTGATTCGAAAAAAGTAGTGAGTCTTAGAATTTGAAATTTGAAATACTATCCATTCTTACTAAGAGTTTCAAAGTTGAAATTTTACATTGAGTTTCGAAATGAAACTTGTCCTTTCATTAGTTTGTCATTGATTTGTTTACGTATGTTCTTGTTATAACTTTTAGTTGCCTAGACGACAAGAGGTGTGTGATCTGATAGGCAAGTGAGAAGTCCTGCTATTGCTTTGGAGCCCGGATTAATCGATAACTTTTGGATATATATAGGTTACTAATCTTTGAGTTGCCTAGACAATTCCTTGCCAAACAATTTCCAACCTTCTTGGCATAATCTTTGTTTGTTTAAAGCCTTCTGCCATTGAGTGTGCTTGTACCATCCTGTTTTCATTGATGCAAAAAGCATGGATGGAACCAAAAGGGGCAGGAACAGAGGGAAGGCAATCCCCTCCATCCAAACGTTTCTACAGGACTACAAATCTATTTTACTTGTTTACTTCTAAGTTTTTCGCCCCCTCAAAATTAAAGATTTGGTTCCATCTGAAACAGTACTTATAGTGGTTCTTTTTGGTCTTCTCTGAGGTATATTACTAACTATTCAATTCATCTGTGGTCAGGTTGGGGAAGATGAATTTGGTTACATGCTAGCTAGAATCCTCAAGGAGAATCATGTAGATATTTCTGGTATGAGATATGACCAAAATGCCAGGACCGCGCTTGCATTTGTTACCTTAAGAGCCGATGGGGAGCGCGAATTCATGTTCTATCGCCATCCAAGCGCAGATATGCTTCTCACTGAGGCAGAACTTGACACAAATCTTATTCAGAAGGTAGAGATACACTGCTCTTGAATCTTGATATTGGCATGCTATAGGCTCAAGGCCTTGAAAGAAACTGCACAGAGCAGGGCCATTAGCATCTATCTGATCTATTTTGCGAAACAAAAGCGTTTTAGCTTGTTAAGAAATCCTTGTTTGCTTTTGTTTTATTCTTTTGCAGGCAAGCATTTTCCATTTCGGTTCTATCAGTTTAATTCATGAACCATGTAGATCAACTCATTTAGCAGCTATGGAAGTTGCCAAACGAGCAGGCTGTGTTCTTTCGTACGATCCAAATCTTAGGTTGGCTCTTTGGCCTTCAGCAGACGCTGCACGCGAAGGAATCATGAGCATTTGGGATAAAGCTGACATTATTAAGGTATACCAGCAATACTTCCTTGCTACATTAAAAGCCCTTTCCCAACCCACCCTTCGTTACAGGAGCTGCATTAGCTAAAAGTACTAGGCAAATACAGTAAATGAACGTTTCTCCCCTTAATCCCTAAGTTAGTAGCGACAGGGAAACTACATTAGCTGCAGGAGTAGTACTGCCCCTATCTCTCTATCTCCTTAATCGGAAATAGGGGGCAGAAAAACGAAACCCTTGCATATAAACTTTTTAGGGCAAGGCAAAGGGGCATGCTAGCTACACCATCTAGCTACATGGGCATATACTAAACTAATCTTCGGTATTCTACTATGAGTTTCTTTATCTCACTTGCATCCTATGTATGAACTTCAGATCAGTGAGGAGGAAATCACATTCTTGACTGAAGGCGATGATTGTTATGATGACAATGTTGTAATGAAAAAACTTTTCACCCCAAATGTTAAGCTTTTGCTAGTGACAGAAGGCGCAGACGGCTGCAGATATTACACTAAGGTTAGCATAAATAATGGCTTCTGCTTGTGCATTTGGAATAACAACGATGACAATTTGTTCTATTAGAACCTCTACTTCTCTGCTTATGCTAAGAAAAAACGCGAATATCTTGATAAATTTTCTGTCCAGGAATTCCATGGCAAAGTAAAAGGAGTAAAGGTCAATGCAGTGGACACAACAGGTGCAGGTGATTCCTTTGTTGGTGGTGTCCTAAATAGCTTGTCCTCAAATCTTGATATATACAAGGTAATCATAATGGCACATTTCTTGAACAGACAAAAAAAAAACCACCCATGATTCAAAAACAAAGGGCAGGCATGAACTGCTAACAGATTCTTTCTATAGTTCCATCTACTAACCATACTATATTGTTTTGTTTTCCAGGATGAAATGAAACTACGCGATGCTATATTTTTCGCGAATGGCTGTGGGGCTGTAACAGTGACTGAAAAAGGCGCTATCCCAGCCCTTCCTACAAAAGATGCAGTACTTGAGCTTTTGAAGACATCTACATCTTGAGTCTGCTAATTAGCACAGTTTGTTCTCTCCTCTTCCCAGCTATATATATATATATATATATAACTCCATTTTTTGTACTTATTTCTTTCCTTGTACATGCTGTTGATACGAAATTTGTGTATATAAAAGAGAAACTAAATTTTTTTGGTGAATCTTATGTTCTTTGCCTTGTACCTGTACCATAATAACCAATAATGTAATAAAATCCTTGGTTTTTTAGTTCCTGAGTCTTGTGAATAGCTACTGTTTCTACTCTACGTAATGTGTTCATAACAGAATTTTCCGAGGAAAAAACCCTTTATATTACTTAAAATTTGTCAAAATATACAGGTTTAGCAATCGAAAAATGATAACAAAGACAGAAACTGAAGATTTTAAGTTCATTATTTCGTACAATCTTGTCCAGGGAAGGATAAAGGCTACCAATCTTTTTTTTTTTTTTTTCTTTCTTTTTTGTTTGGACAAGGTACCAAGTAAAAACTATTTGACAATTTTGACATTGGAGATCTCAACTCAAAAAATATGCAGCAAAAACATAATCTTAAAAAGATTATTCACCTGTCAATTGTTCTGCAGATTCTTACATCTTCTTTCAGGAGGTCCAATGAACAATTCAGTTTCCACATCTGATGAAGTTTCTGTACTTTCTATAGGCATAATTTCTTTGTTTTCTTTATATCCTGGTACAGGTTCTACTCCACACTGAAATTATTCACCAAAAAAAATGTCAAATTTGATCAAAATAAGGTTTTTGTTTCATGTTATCTTGTCGATTGGACATAATTTCTTTTTTTCTTGATTTTTGTGCTATGTCTTGCGGCAACAGATAATATAAAACGGACAGAGTAATAACAAAAGACAGAAATCACCTTCTCACATAAGATCTTATTTTCAGCTGCTAGGGCTTTTTCCTGAGTTCAAATTTATAAAATAAAAAGCATTAACATAATTGAGCATTCTTTTAGTATACAAAAACAACCAATCAAGTGAAAAATATTCTATTTATATATATATATATGTTTACCTTTTCCTTCAGTGCTGCAATCTGTTCATGGAAGACTTGCATCTATAACATAGACAAACAAGGTTGTTATATTTCATCATTATATCTATGGATTCTACGGCCACGTTCTCAATTGCTTAAAATAAGTTATTTATAACTGATGATAAGTTACAAACAATTAAAACTGATAGAGTTAAAAGAAGAATTCCGTAGAAAACTTGTTTGGTTTTCATTGAGTAGTTTACGAGAGGAATTATCCCTAATGAATAGCTAATCACAAATTGCATAGAATAAGATATACAATCAAGGAGAATCATGCATGATAATACGTGATATATCCAACATAATTAAGTTGTTTGAGAATTGTTCTGTTCAGACGTTAAAAAAGTATAAGTAATCAAGAACAAGCCCTGTTCTAAAGCGAGTAAAATTTATACCTTTCTTGCTCGGATTTTGCTCACACTTTTTTCCAGTTGTTGCTCCAATTGTTGTAGTTCTTCAAGGGTACATGAAGTTAAACCCTCTCCCAATAGTTTCCTATTCATCAATTTCCATCTCAAGTTTATAAAGGCAATTCTCCAATAACACTATCATAATATTTATAAGGCAAAAATATCCAAATTATTACCTTTTGGAGGTTTCAAGGAGATCTATCTTTTTCATCATTTGTGTCGATTCATGTTTCAGATGCTGCATATAATAAAGACATATATATATATATAATTCCTCGTTAATTTCTTGAGGGATTTTGGAATTAAAACTTGGAAAGTATAAAAGTTTAAGAAAAAGGGAATCAATAAAGACCTGCATATTTTGTTCTACAATGGGGTTTTCAGTTTGGACATCTTTTGCGTGTCTTTGATACCTTTCTATTATCTCCTGCATGCTGAAAATGGTGTTTCAAATCCAACATAGATTGATTAATGCCAAAAACACCACAAGATTAAACAACAAAGGTATTGAAATGGTGAACCCTAAAAGCTTAAGAGCATAGAAAAACCAATTTGTAAATGTACATTGAAATTAAGAGATGGATCAACATTGTCTAATACATCAATTAAAAATCCAGTATATGAGAGCGCGATCCGTGAGTCTAAAGCACCTGCTTAGTAACAGTTCTTGCATAGCCAAAACGGATATCCCAAAAATATCATGAATACTTAAACCCATACTTATATACATTTAAAGTGGAGAATCAAGCAAAGAGTAGTAAAGATAGCCCTAATCCAATCTAATAAGGCTTGCAAGTTCAACTTTAATGCCATTTAGAGAGAGAGGATTAAAAGAGTCCTATCAAGTGCAATGAACAAAGTGTAATTAATTTGTTAGGCCAAAAAACCTTGATTTGTATAAAACAACTCCTACATGAGAGAGCTCATCAACCCCTAGTTGCTAATTTGGCTTAAAACAAGTTTATTTGTATTATATGTGATACTCCTATTCTATACAGGATAAGTTACGCGTGACCTTAAAATCTAAGCTATTTGAAGCGCCTAGTTGTGGCCATACCAACTGTTTTGTCAAGCCTAGCTTTGGTCTCTGATTTGATGTAAATATCTTAACTTGTACTTTCTCGCTGGGAAAAGAAAGACCATCCTTGAGGTGCTCCTAGGTGTGTGTAGGGGTTGTGTTTGTTCGCGAGAATGGATTCTTCATCACATCTTTCTCACCTCATTCAATAGTCGGTATGTCTCAAAAGATGGTTCGGGCACAACTATTGGAACCTTTATCAAGTAACTTTGAATCGCTTGTGTAAGAAAGGATTGTTTTCCCAGGCAGTTTAACAACTTAGTAGCTAATCCTCGCAGTATGAAAATAGAGTTTTCGGCTTCCTACCTTTGACTCATACCCTATGAGTCAATCTCCTTATAGTATGTAAGTTGAGATCTAAGTATCTATAATTATTTTGAAATATCTATTTTGCTATAGCGAATAATAACATCAGCTTTTTTTGAATCATAAGGAGTAATTACATTTTCCTTCTTGAGGTTTGTCTAAATTACAATTTCATCTCTCTATTTTGCATAAATTACAATTACATCCTTATTGTTTATATTTTTATAACTTATTAGTCTCTGCTATTACTTTCAATGAAAAATGTATCAGAAAACAATGATTATATGGTAAATAGTTTATAATCTTCTTAAAATATTAGTTTACAAGTTTACTTATTATTTATTATCATATATTAAGACAATAATATCCTTCAATTACAAAAATTAGACTAATTAAAAAAATTTAGTAAGGGTATTATTGTCTTTATATATGATAATAAACATGAACTTGCAAAATGATATTGTAAGAAGATCTTAACATCTTTACCGCATAATCATTATTTTGTGATAAATTTGTTTTATTAAAATTCGTAATAAGGATTAATAAGTTATAAAAATATAAACAATAAAGATATATTTGTAATTTATACAAAATATAGGGATGAAATTATAATTTGGACAAACCTTAAAGGGAAAAATATAACTAACCTTATCAATAATTATTTAGGTTTAACAAGTTAATTAGTTAACATTCATTAATGATTAACATTTGAATGGTCATATCCACAAAATTTATTCCAAGGAAAATTAGGGGTTTTATTAAATATTTACAAAGAAAAAACTAAAAAACTTTACCTATTGGTTTGAGTAAATATTCTATTGAAAACATTTTAGTTCATTATGTAAATAAGTGCTTTAGATGTATTTTCAAAGTATAAAAATTTTTTATTGGATTTTAATTTTTATATAACTTATTAAATTCAAACTGTCATATTTGATATATTTTATCACGCACACATCAAACAGACTCTTTTCAGTAAATTCTCGCCATTAAATTTAAATGTATTATTCCGTCTATATTAAAATAAAAATAAAAAAGAAAGTAGCTATAGTCTTTATTTGAAAATTAATAGGAAATTATATATGTTGGTATTCATGTTAGCAAACAGCTGCATGGAATATTTTTCCCATCTTCAGACACAAATTTTTAAAATCCTAAATTTAGACAGAAAGTGTGAAGCATGTGGATTTGCTTAGATACATTGTGGGAGCCAAAAAGGGGGCAAAAATAATAGTAAAGAAACACATAACACAAAGGGAAATAAAAATGATTCTTTTCTTTTCACTTTGGACATTTTTCTTGCTTCATTTATCTATACATACATATAAATTATTTACTAGTTTAATTTTATATACATAATAATTATTATTATTATTTTTCTCTATTCATATACATTACTGTTCTTGAGCGAATCTATTTATAAATAAAAGTTCGAAATAATATATATTACTTCTTTTTAAAATAAGTGTCTTTCTAACTGGTTATACACATATTAAGGGTTTTGAAATCAAGAAAAATTATACATTTCATAAATATAGGGAGAGAAATATAAAGAAAGAGATATTGGAGAAATTAATAAGGAGGGAGAGGAGAATAAAATTGGAAAAAGTATAAATAATTATCTTTGAAAGTTGTAAACAGACGCTCTTATTATGAAACAAAATAAAACTTTTAAAAAAATATATTTATTTTGAAACGAATACAGTAAACATTATGTATGTAACAAACTAACTGAATTTTTTTTGAGTGAATAGTTCATGTTATAAGTTAATTTCGTTTAACTACATTCCTTTCATTTCATATTATCTTTCGCTTGAAGACGAGGCACAAGAACTAAGAAAATGATTAGTTTGTTTAGGTTCATAAAGAAATTTACTAAATTACCCTTTCTATTAGGAAAGTATCATTTTACACTCCGTGCAAAAGTATCAGATATTTTTAAACGAAAAAAATATATCCAAATAACAGATAATATGAAACGGAGATAGTATAATAGCTATACATATATATATAGATCAAGGTACATTACATAACATAACATAGTGATTTGGGATCTGTTAACATTGAAGATCACAATTATCCGTACACATATTTTTGTGTACAAAAGATTCTTTAGGTCTGATATAAAGGAAACAACTCAAGGGCATGGCCTTCTGAAAAAAGACAGTTAAGTACTAATTCAACAACTCTCTTTCTCTCTCTAAACTAATTAACCATTAAACTAAATAATTTTATTTTAATTCATGGAGTTCAAGTAATTTGACTGTGAATTAACAGCAATTTATTAAGTTACAAAAACCAATGTTTAAATATATATATATATAATCTCAACAACAAGTTTGAAGATATTGTTTTTACTAGTTAATTCAAGATTCTAATCTTCTTATAATGTAAGTTATAATGTTGAGGAACGGCACACAAAATATAAAGATAAAAATAAAAGATATATAATGCGATTCGATTTCTCAATATTGACTTATATGCATAATTAAAAAGGTAAAAAAATTTCAAAATAGTATCAGAGCACACAGAATATGAAGAAAAAAAATAATATAAGAAATATTTAACATGTGATTCGATCTCTCAATATAAATAAAACTTCAAATGGTATCAGAGCAGGTTTGGAACCTTACAAATGATATATATATATATATATTTTTTTCAATTTCAACAAAGGGATTTTCTAACCTTTTGGAATAAATGCTCAAAAAAACAGATGAAATTTATTAGATTATATTGTTTTGATGTTTTATTTTCCATCTTTTTTTCTTATTGGAAATAAGTCTTAAACATTACCTCTTGTACTTATTTTTATTCTAATAATATTAAGGGATGCCTATCAAATTCCGGCCTGAAAAAAAAACTTGAAAAAACTTTAAATCCAAGCTCTATTTTCATCTAGCCACATTTACGAAGGCCTCTAAAATCCTTCGTAAAAGATTTTATATTGAGAATGAATCTTGAAATGCATAAACACTAAGAAAAATGGGCTCTATAAAAGGGAATAAAAACAGAAGTTTTTTCTCTATCACATGTGTGATAAGATCTGAGTGCAAAACTTATGAATCAAACGATATGAACAGATTATATAATAGCCCTAAACTGAAAATATATGACCTTCTTTGTCTATAGATTGAATTACTTAACGGTATATATATGAATTCAAACATATATAAAGAACAGAAACTCATAAATTAAAAAAAATAATAATAATACCTTGAACTGGAGAATTCATAAAGTTTGCCTCTTGGAGAGAAGATTATAAGTGCAACTTCAGCATCACAAAGAACAGATAATTCAAAGGCTTTTTTAAGAAGACCATTTCTTCTCTTTGAGAAGGTAACTTGCCTACTAGTGGCGTTTTCTATACGCCTCATTTGTGTTTTTCCTCTCACCATTTCTTTCTTTCTGATGAATTCCAAAAAAAAAAAAAAAACAAGAAGAAGAAAATAATCAATCAAAAAGAAGAAGAACAAATATATATGTATAGATGAAAGGAAGGGAAAGGGGTAAAGATGGGAAAAAACATGAACCTGTGCTAGAAGTTTGCCAAGAATGGTGAATAACTTATAAGTAGAGAATATAAAGAAAAGGGTATATGATATAAATTAAAGAAGGGCTTACAAAATTGGCAAAAACTCAGACAACTTTTGAGTTGTAAGTGAGAGAAGAAATAGGTCTATAAAAGGGAAGAAATTATTTCTTGAGATATGCCTTTGTTTGTTTAAAGAGAGAGAGAGAGAGAGAATGAAGGAAGAGAGAGAAAATGGGAGAAGGAGAAAAAAGAAAAACCAAGTAGAGAAGAGGTAGGTGTAAGTGATTGATTGACTCTTCTTCTTTTTTTAGTGTCTTCTTTGGGTAAAATAATAATCAAGCCAAAAGGATAATAATAGATATATACTTTCATAGCGTTATTTTCTCACTTAGTTTATTTCATCTGACATATCATATTAATTTTATTATATTATTTGAAAACTTTGTATTCTTTAATAACTCTCGAATACGGGGATACTAAAAAAAATAATTAATCCAAAGGGCTTTGCTTTGGACTTCTTCTTTCTTTTTTTTCTTTTTTCCTTCTTATTATAAACATGTTCTCCCAACCCCACCATTGAAAAAGAAAGAAGAAAAGGACGAGCATTATTATAATAATAATAATATGCAAATATCTTTAGGGGAAGAAAACCTCATACTTTGCTTCATTTGGTAATATCCACAAAACAAACCTCAAGTCAATAAATTTCCATGTAAATGGAAATGAAAAGAAAGGTACCAATACCATATGTAAATGGAATGTAATATTTTTTTCAATTTATTTTTTTCATTTAAGGGTTTAGTTTATAAAAAATAAAAGGAAAAATGAATTTTCTCGTGAAAAGCTAATTTTAAAATTAGTCAGAAAAGTCATTCTATAAAAAATAGCTACTCTTGCCTATTTTACCTTTCTTTCTTATTTTTTTCATAATTTTTATAATAATAAAAAAATTTAGCTTTCTTTAAGAAACGCTTTTGTCTATAGTGCATTTAATTTGACCTTATTATAACTTTATGTTTTCACGATATTTAAATTATATTACGTGAAAGTTTCATTATATTTTAACTTTGAATAATAATTTTATCAAACTCAATTAAAGAATAATCACTACATTCTAATCTTTCCTTCCAATCAATGTAATGAAAAAAAGATTATGATTCTATTATGAGTAAACATAATTCTATTATATTCCATTCCATTATAACAAACATACAATCTTATAATATACTGTTTGATATACTTCTTTTCATAATAACTTCTTATAATAAATGAGTATTACAAAAATAATATATTAAAAGTGTATTATACGATTATTATCGATATTAGAGTTTTAAATGCATATAACAATTTTTTTAAGTATATATATACATATAATATATATATATGGAGAGAGAGAGAGGGGAAAGAGTGAAGAGGGAAGAAGAGATGAGCTAGTGAAGGTTATATATATATATATAGAGAGAGAGAGAGAGAGAGAGAGAGAGAGAGAGAGGCTAGTAATGTTAGTTAAAAATGGGGGCGTCCTCCTTATATGGAATTGAATGAATGTAGCGTAGGGAGAGGAGATGGATTGGATTGGTGAAGTTGCAGAAGATAACAGTACATGTACGTTTTTGGTAAGCAGCCAATGAGAGATCGAAAACTCAAAATGGCAGCCATTATTTTCCATGTATTTTGCGACAGAAACCACACACATCACCCGTCATTCACATGCCTTCTCTCTCTCTCTCTCTCTCTCAATTGACTGACTTCAATCCTCCTCTTACCTCGTTGGTTGATTTGAAAGCCCTTACTTCTAACTGTCTGTCGTTGATTATTATTTATATACCTGAATACGAGAATGTGATTTATGAATTTCACATCATTCACGACTTCTATTGATCTGTTGTTAGTTATAATTCAAATACCTGAACTCGAGAGTGTGATTCATGAGTTGCACAGTATTCACAACTTTTGTTAGTAATCATTTTTGTTAAGCTAGATATTATAAATTTGACAACTTTGGCTTGATCACGGTTAAGTAACACCATGACTCTTGCCTATCAATTGTTCTTGTTATCAGTGGTGGAATCAGAAATATGAGTATGAGGTCAAGTTTTATATTATAGAGTTTGTATAAAAAAAAAAAAAAAAAAGAGAATGGCTCCAGTTGTGTCATGAGAAATGTGTCTGTATCATACTAAGGACTCTTGAGTTTAAAACAACCCTAGTTATAAGGTGGATAAGTATATTGGCTTCCATTTTTACATGAGAGAAAGAGGTAGAATTGTCGTCTATCTTATGCAAAACATCTTATGCCAAGGCCTAAGATCAAAGATATCCTCATAATGGCTCGTGAGGCTCTTTATAGCTATAAACCAGTCACTCTCAAGGAGCAGCTTTTCTGAAAAACACAATTTTACCACACAGTCTTGCCTTCATAATCGACCGAATAGTATATAGAACACCAATTGCAACCCTAGCTATAAAGTGGATAAGTATATTGGCTTCTATTTTTACATGAGAGAAAGAGGTAGAATTGTCGTCTATTTTATTCAAAATATCTAATGCCGAGACCTAAAATCAAAGATATCCTCAGAATAGCTCGTGAAGCTCATAACAGTTAGAAGCAAGTCACTCTCAAGAAGTAACTTTTTTAAAAAAACATAATTCTATTGCACGGCCTTCAATAATATTTAGAAACTCTTCATAATCATCGACCGAAATAGTATATCCAACAGAAATTACCTTGGCCAAAAAAGGAATACCTAGGTTTTTATTTTCTACCTAATTAGCTGTAGAGAAACAGCCAAATTAAGTACACATTTGAGTGAATACCACAATAGGAAAATTGTTCATCATAATAATGATGAAAAATGCAGAATGGTAAAAATAATTTCACTCAATGGTCAAAATTTAACAATACCATCATCATCATCATTGCACAAATTCAAGATTTTTTTTTCTTTCTTAGAAAAAAATTATATTACTTTTTCTTGCCAATTAAATTTATCCAATATAAGTAAAACAGATTACTATTATAAATATTATATATATCTCTGTAAAGCGTTCTGTTTTACATTATCGTATGTTTCTGAAAACAGTTTAAAAATACGAAGATATATTACACTTAATTCGAGATTCACTTTTAACAACGACGGATCTAAATTATGTGCGATCTGATGTCTTGTTAACATAATGACTCAAAGAAAAGCACTCTAATTAATTATATTAGTTTATAATCCAAAATCACAAGGCAAGATTTGTGATAAAATGGTCCCGGTGAGAGAAAATTGTTTTTTTTAATTATCGAGAAATAAATGAAATAGAAAAAGAATATTTATAGAGAAAAAGATGGTAAAAGTTGCCGTGCCGACACCTGTCAGTGGGGTGGGGGTTGGGGGTGGGGGTCGGGGGTGGGGTTATGCCTTTTATGTCCACTGGCTTAGGTTTGGATTTTTCCAACTTTTTAGAGGGTTTTTTATTTTATTTTATTTTTTTTGTTTGGTTCAGATTTTCTAGGATTATTATTATACCGAGGAAGGTTGTGGTTGTGAAATTACATGCATTTGGGATTGGGGACCACTTTTTCACTCTGCTTCATTCTAAGTTAAAACGATTATATTTTAATGTCTGAAGTTTAAATTTTGATATGATATGATATTCAATATTTATTTTATGTTGTTATATTTTTTAAGTAATTTAATAAAAATTTTTATCATCAATTTGTAAAAAAATTATACGAATTATTTACGTGTGGTAATATAAAAAGTAAAGCATGTATTAAACACTTGATGTGTGGTTTTTTAGATGAGATTTTACTACAAACTAAGTTTCAAATGTATTTTGTTTTAAAGTAATGACTTATAATGTATATTTTACTCTTTAGGTTATCTTATGCGAGTATTTCGTCTGATTCTTTTGACTGAAATTAAGTGTTTGACGACAAAAGGAATTTATTGGATTGTTATAAATTGTTTAGGGATCATAATGGTAGAAAATAAAGTTTGAGGACCATATAATGTCACGGCATAAATTTTAGGGACTAAATTGACAACTTTAGGGACCATAGAATGAGGAATAGGCCTAATTAGATCTGTTTTTTATACATTTCTCGTTATTTAGGACCCTATCCATCTCTTTGAGCTTCTATTGAATCGAGAAATAAATTTGATTGTCCATCTTTTTTATATATTTAAAGTATTCTACGAAATTAAATTTCGATCGATCGAGATCAACTTCCCTACAATGAAAACAAGATAAAAAAATCAACTTCCATATTGGTAATTTCGTGCAGTGATCAGCTTCTGTAAAAAATAATTATGAATGACAAGTGGACTATGTTTTATGAAAGTTAGGTGAATAACTTTGGGGACCAAAAAATATTTTCACAATCAATTCCCTAAAAATTGGAGGGCCAATGTCAAAATTGGCCTTCTCTAGATCTATACCATATTAAGTGGTACCATTCCCTTCATTTCTTCTCAAAATAAATTTAAAGAAAAAAAAATGTTCAATTGTCTCAATTTGTAAGCTAAGATATCTATTTTGCCCTTAATAAATAAGGAGGGAAAAAGAGAAGAAACGAAATAATAAATAAATTAAAGATGATATAATTAGAAAATAAATAATAAATACATATTGAAATGTATTAAAAAACTTATATTTCCGATAAGAGATAAAAAGTTTACCATTTGATGTAAAGAAGGGGGGTTTTGTGAGACATTAATATAGACTTTAGCTTTTTGCCCAAAGAGAAAAAAAAACAAAAAACATGCGAAAAACAATGTGATGTGAGAAGTAGTGTTGAGTCAAGTTGTGTCTTTGTTTTTCCTTTAAGGGGCAAAATAAACATTTAAAAAAACATTAAGAAAAGGGGTAAATTTTTCGATGATTGAATTAGAACTGGACATAAACGTCTTTGAATCCTGTTTAGGGCCGGAGAGAGGAAATTGCATTTTGTTTTCATAAACAATTAATCTCTAACAAATAAAAAACAAATTTTTCTCTGGCCATATCTTGGTGTGATTCACACCAAATAAAATTTGGAAAAAGAAGAAAAAAATGGGGAAGCACAATCAGTAGATATTAGTAAATATTGCATCAAAGCATTTTTTTACATAAATCAACTGCTGATGGCTGCAAGCTCTCAAATATGCTTCTGAAAACTCGTCTTTAACTCTTCTCTCATTTTCCCTTTCTTTAAACCAGGGAATCAATCCATTTGGTATATATATATATATATAGCCAAACTTTCTACTCCAAAAATATGACTAGCCCTCTCTCAGACGTTTTCCTCAGGTGTTCTATGGCTGGGTTTCAACAAGTTTCTGCGCGAAATCTGGGGCGAGAAAATTGCTAATAGCAATGGATTTCGTCTTAAACAGCTAAAGAAATCCTCCTTACTGATTTTCCCATCAGAATCAGTGTCAAACAGCGCGAAAAGCCTATGGACCTGAGAGGGTACAAGATTTGCAGAAACAGCTTGGCAGTTAACTATTTGAAACTACGGATGGATCAAGAATATAACAACAAAAACTCTTTTACCTCCTCAGCACTCAAATTAGGCATTGCTGGTGCAACTGAATCTTGAAGCTGATGAAACAAATTAAACAATGGTGCATGTTTAATTGGATTGAGGAACCGAGGAAATCATAAGCTAATGGTAGGTAGAAGGGGCGATGCTAAGGGGGTTGAAAACGAAATACCTCTTGTTCAGAGATGTAATTCTTTCCATTAACATCACATTCGGCAAATGCTAACTCACAAGCATGCAGGAACAGAGGCTGCTTCAGGATGTGAGCTGATCCAAGCAAGAACTGGAAAGAAGCATATCGTTCCAATAGTCAGCTAAGATGACCAATAAACAATATAAGCTACAAAAAATGGTTCACTTCTAGGATGGAAAGAGGGTATACCTGTTTAAATGTTATTTTGCCAGTCTTCTTTACATCAATGAACTCAAATATCTGCAAGACAAACAGATGAAGAGGCAAGTGTTAGGCTCACTAGTGAAACGGAAGATGCAGTTTCAAGTGAAGCAAAATATTATCTTTTTGTGCCTAGAAATAAATGGATTAGCTTTTTAACGGAATCATTAGCTAAATCAGTGCCTTCTCCATAACATCCCCAACAAACCCCGCCCACCAAAAAAAAAAAAGGTGCATGTGGTTTGGGTAAAAGAATAGCCAAAAAAATGGAGTAATGTAATTACAATTGATCATTTCTAGAGGATGAAAGGCGTGAACTAAGAGGCATGCCCAAAATATGATACAAACAGAAAACTACTTGTCTTAGTTATTCTAGCTGGAAGTTTTACTTATTCTAGCTCCCAGTTTCCATCTTAATCGTACCAAAACATGGGCAAAAATTGTTTTATGTCCTTTTGGATGAATGCACAATGAATTGTAAATGCTCGGATAATGAGCTTCAAACAATGCGAGGAAATTCAATGACATCCTGCTATCTCTAATTCGTGCCATCCAGCAGCCTAGTTTTCTTATGTATAGAACCACAAAATGCAAAATTAGCAAAAGTGAAACAGCTTTTGGCGCATCTCCAACTAAAAACAAGATAAATTTGAGAAAGGAATAAAAACTAATCAGTAACTTACCTTCACAGTGATACTACAAAGTTTTAGCCCAAGAACCTTGAGGAAATCATCAATTTCAACACGTCCACTGCGGGAAAAAAAAATGAGAAGAAATTCTGTCTAACTTAATCAATGCAACATGGTACCACAGAGTCCTAAACTGAAGGGGAGAATGAAGAAAAAGGGAACAGAAATAAAAGCCAATAATAAAGTTGAATCTTTATCCGGCCTATTTAATCCTTTAACTATTTTAATTAAAAAAAAAAAAAACAGTAGGAGCAAATGAGAAAAGCAGTCAAGCAGAACTATAATTTTCTCAGCCAGAAATAAGTTGAATCTTTCTCTTTCTAGTTTTACCTTCTACAATCTTTAATACCATAACAGGACCAGTGGCATACTTACAAAGCTGAAAAGCAGTAGGAACTAGAATATTTCATAACTCAGAAGCACATACTAAGCCTAAGAACAACTTCACAAGGACCACCAGAACTGATAGGAGCACACAATATAGTAAAAACATATGCGGAGCAACTAAATCAACCTATCATACCTGGAATCTGGATTCATCAGAAGAAATACATGTAGAAGGTCAACTGCTTCAAATGTGCTCAAATGGAAATTCTGAGAAACAAAGGACTCACAATTAATGGGTCATTTCATATGGCAGAGCAATAAGGGATACTGATGGTCATTTCTGGTGTGGACTAAAAATTTCCTGCTATTTGATGCAATGTTCTGGATTAATTCTCTCCTCAATATCACAAGCGATCTATTAAAGCAAATCTAGGATAAAACTTGGTATGCCAAGAAGTATGTTTGACATCCATTTCACAATGAATCCTTGAAGTGCCTGATTAAGCTATTGGAGGTCACTTTTCAAAGCAAAGACAAGTACATTATGTAATCCCAATTTATCTCAGCTTTAATTTCTAAAAGTTATGAGTTTTGTTGTTTAAATAATATTTGGTATTTCAATATCAAGGGGAGATCCTTGGAAAGAGAAACTTGAAAGTAACTTTGATACTTGAAGATGCGAATTTGAGAGTTAGATTTTGGAAGGAAGATATTAAACCTACTGTGAATGTATATTTAAGAAGATGCAACAAAAGAAAACTACAGCATGGGGTGAACCATTTGACATGAATGATCAATGCATCCTGAAACTGTCTTACCAACCAGCTATGTAAACAACAATCAAACAGAAGAGAATATGATTTAAATACTATAATCTAACTCCAGTCTTCTGGAAAGGGGGCCCAAAGATTCATGAAAGCATAAACACTCACCGACTGTACCCAAGCCATTTCAACCATATAAAGTGAGGGCTTCTCCTGGAAAAGCACAGAGATGTTGCTAAGTTGACAATGAACAATATCAATATAATTGCTTCAAGGAGACGTAAATATGCTGCTCATCTCTTATCCAACCAAATAAATGAAGTGACTGGAAAATCCAGCTGGTCACTGCCATCTAAGAACAGCTTGTGAATAGTGCAGTTTGTTTTTCTTTCTCAAATATAAATGTATTGAAACTTAATTTTGTAAATGTTATCAGTCAGGCAAAAAGCCAAAAAGGTTTTTCCTCGATGAGATATGAAGGTTCACATACATCTAACAAATTTAATTGAATATGAGTAAAATGGGACTTCACTTACCTGCTTGAATTCAGATGCCTTTGAGCAAAGCAACATGTCCCCATAAGAATGTAAAGTCTGTACGACATTAAGAGCTGTTGCAATAATATGGCTAGTCTGCAATTTTGACACAAATAATAACTCTTAAATGAGGTTCCATGACGAACAATGAAACAGAAGAAGCAATAAAACAGATGCAAAAGTATATAGTACAGGACATGGCCAAGAAAAGCTCATAAGTCTTTTTATTCACACTCTCGCCATAACAACACGGTGATACTAACTACTCAAGAAGCTTCTGAAATATCAGTATGAGTTTATGAAACTTGTTAAGTATATCTTAGACAGGATCGCAAGTGTATGGACCATACATACACATAAAATGAACTGGATCATGATTGACATCTAAACAGCCAAACAGTCATCTCCAGCTCCAGCTCATATGAGAGCATCTGGGGATACTTGGAAATGCAACTACCGATACAAGTATGAAGAAAAGTGACAAAAACTAGTCAGAAGTTCAAGATAACAGATCAAATACTTACAATGAAATGGGAAATAAAAAGAATGCACCAGCTTCCTCAACATATTTTTAATTCTCCACCCCGAATACTTATATAAAATTGGAAATAACATGTAAAATCCTTTTCCTCCTTTTTTTCTGAATGAATAACATGTATGATATCCAATATCTAAAGACCCACCAAATATACAGCACATTTTATCTCGTAATCATAAATTTATGTTCCGAAAATATGATAAGATGAGACAACTTATATTATATGACTCACCCTTCGCGCAAGTTGGACTGCATTTTCTTTCATATTCTCAAGTGGTGAAACAACAGGAAGATATTCGACCTGTTAATTTTCAAAGGTAGACAATCACTCAAGGTGTACGAAAAGTGTAAGAACACATGCAAATAAGAGAGAGACTGACAGAGAAGGAGATAATACCTCCATGAAATTATGGAACTGCGTGAACATTCTGAACATAAGCATTGCCAAGGAAATATTTCCCCTAAACAAAATGTCAAACCCCACAAAGTGAAACATCAGTACTAAAAATGTGAACATGTGTGGGAAAGAAGAAATGAGAATTAAAAGAAAGCCCACTAACCATGATTGGTCAAAATGCACATGGGGATAGCGGACAATCACAGGTTGGATAGGATAACCAGGAATAAAAGCGCCGAGTTGGAATGAAATAATAACTCTCCCATTCGTTGTGGTTCCCTCAGGAAATAAAAGCACTCGAGGAAATTGATCAGAAGAAGCCTTTCTCTGTATTCAGATCCTTGAAAGCATACATCTGTATCAAATAGCTTATACATTGATAGAGCTTTCAAAGTTTGAATATTCTCTGACTAGAAAGACTCTAACATAGTGAATTCACTTGCACAAATTAGCAATGTTCTTTTAATCTTGTTCAAAATAAAAGATCGAGGTTCTTGACTTCATTCCACGCGTCTGTGTGTGTGTTAATTACCTTAAGTAGCTGATATAACATTTGTCTAGCAATGTTCCTGGGAAGTAGGTCAATGATTCTAGTAATTAACAGCTAATTAAGGTTCATTCAGAATGCCGTGGAAGTAGGTCAAGTCAAATAGTATATGCATATCATAGCATACTACATCAAGCTAAAACAAACTCTATGCCATGGTAGAAACTTTCTACCTTTATTTCATTAACTGCATTCTTCCTTGATGATTGTGAAAATCTATTCACATATATCACCTGTAAATTGACAAATGAGAAAAAAAATGAAATATCTATTAGAATCAGCTTAGAGACATGTTCATATGAATTCAACCAAAAAAAACGAATATTCATATCAAGTATCAAGGTTAGAATCAAACTAGAATGTGTAACCCGGAGAACAATTTTTTTTCTCATTTTGCACCAGTACAAATTTAAGGGTTGTAGAAGTACCTGCATTGCTCGGATAATAGTTCCAACAAAAGGCATCGAATCGTGGGACTCGGATGCAACTATGGTTGGGAATAACTCATAAAAGAAGAAGATAGGATCTATATATGATACATGGTTACATACAACAATAGGAGCAATCTCTCTAGGGGCAGGTCTCCCTTTTCTTTTTATCCATTGGTAGCTGCAGAAATTAGAAACATGATAAATGAGTTTTTAACCCAGTGGAGAATGAAGCGGAAAAATATTTAGAAAATCATATGCCTCCTTATACTTTGACAACTTAAATATCACACATAAGAATCTAAATAGAAGCTCAAAGACAGATAAATGAAATGCCCCCAGTTAAGAGGATGAGCAACTAAACCCGAGTACTGAATAAATCAGATATACTCCCCAATTATGGTGGGCCACATGTGTTTATTCTTGTTACTCAATTAGTTCCTAAAATTCAGACCCCTGTCATCTCCTTCATTTATAACATCTGAACTTCTTTGTTTCAGGACAAGTGGCTCCACTTTTGTCATCAAACTAATCCTCAAGAAGAGCTCGACATGGATTATGAACTTTAACAGAGCAAAGTAATTGAACATAGACTGCAAATCAGCTGCCTAAATCTAAACTCCTTTGAGAAACTACATCTAATTCCAATACAGTAGATTTGAAATTCTGTTCAGTATTAACATCGGAAATCAATATGATGTGAAATTTTCAGTTCAAATAAACAAATCGGAAAACAGAACAGGACTCAGCCCGAGAAAAGGCTAACAAAAGTACACTCAAAAACCCAGAAACCCGAGCAGAAGCAGCACAAAGAAGTTCAAATTACTCACCCAAAGGCAAAGAGGATCCAACGAGCGCATAAACGCGTGACCCACATAAGCCTACACCTCCATCTAGGCATGGGATTATCTTTATCTTTCCATCCATGAAGAGCACAAAGCGTAGCAACATAACCCACCATCAAGCAAAGCCCAAAAAGCACCAATCTAAGAAGAGCAACAGGCAAACATACAGCAATCTTCAACCACTCATACAACCCTTCAATTTTAGGAGTATTATTCCTAAAAGGATCAATCGTCCCTGGTTCAGGCATCTCAAATCCATTTGCCCCAAGAAAACTAAAAGGATTAACTCCATCGAAGTTCATTTCAGTACCATTGCAGCTAATTAAGTGATGCCCATTTGATATTTGGATTTGATGATGTTGATGCGATGATGATTGAGGCGGGGGGTTTTCATCTGGGATTGTGAGGATGAAGTGGGATTCATCATCGTCCGATGAGTTGTTGGACGAAGAAAGAAGAGGAACCGAGGAGAGGTTATGGTCTTCCATAGATAGCTGTTGTTCTACTGGTGGCAGACTTGGCCGGACGGGTAGTTGGAGGTCAAAGCTTCAAAGATGGAAAGCAGTAGAAAGAATGGAACTGCCCAGAAGAAGAGAGAGAGAGAGGGAGAGAGAGAATGGTTTTAGACAGAGATGCGATGATGAGGTGGGATTCTGTATTTTTTTATTATTATTATTTTTTTTTTTCGTGAAATCTTCTCCGATTGTGAGTGGCCACGCTTGTTGCTTCATGCACGTGGGTGGCAGCCACCCTCCCTTTTCTTCCTTTTTTTTAAAGAAAAAAAAAAGTTTTTTTCGAGGAAAAAGAAAAAAAGTTCTTTTTAAAGTCAATAGTTGCTGAATTTCAAAGAAATATCTCAAATAAAGAAAGAAAAAACTTATGTCTACACTTTCAGGTGTAAGAGCATTATCAAAGCTTAATTCGAGTTTAGTACGAATCGAATTTAAATTGCTTTGTTAAGAAAACGATTCGAATTCGAATCTTATTAATATTAATTCAATAATTCGTCAAACTTTCTGAACTAATTTTTAATATATATAAATATTAATATTTACATATTAAAAAGACTCAAACGCAAGTTCAAATTTGATCTATCTCGAACTCATATAAACACGAGTTCTCAAATTGAGTCAGTTTGAATTTAGTACAAAAACTACACTCAAATTGAAATCAGAATCAATGTGTTCATACTCGTCGATGTCGAGTTTAGTTAGAATCGAATTCAAGTAATGATATGTTCGGTCTTGATTCGACTCGTTTATATTCCTAATTTACGCGTCAGGTGGTCTTCTTTTTATGGACTACTAGAGTTATTATTCACTAAATAATAATAATAATTGAGAAAATTCACTATAAATATACATGAACTACACATATACTCATTGTGCATTATATACATAAACTTTACTTTTCACTAATTATATACATAAATAATTTTCTGAGTATCTTTTTTTCATAAAACACGCATCAAACATGCTAAATTCATAACATTCTACCGTGATAACATGACATTTTAAATGTTTAAAAATTATTCATATATATATATACAGTCAAAAAAATTATGTATATAAAGCATATAATGCAGAGATACATTATTCATAGGCAATTTTCCAAAACAATAAGAATAATGGAGTTTTTTTAGAGGAAGTAATCTAATAGAAACAAGAAAGTCACCTTTCATAAAGGGGAAACAGAGCCTCACACCTATTACAAAAATGTTCCATCACACAAAAACACTTGTCAAATTAAACTAAAAAAGACAACTACTGCATCTGGCCATCATTTTTTGTCACAAATCCTATTTGTCATTAATTAAAAAAGACTACTTACTTTGGTAGGAGCCACGAGGATGAGGGATTTCGCTTTTTGAACTTACTTTATCATAATTGCAGCAGCATAGGCCCCCTAATTCTTCTTTTCATGTCAAGCCAGCCATGCTTCCAAAATTTGTCCTGAAATTATTAACCATGAGGGAGGACTTCTTCTATCTGGGGTCATTGCTACAATGCTGGGATTACTTGCTTGCCCTGTCCTTGTTTCAATTATCAACACCTTTACCAAAGAGCGAAAGAAGCATTTACAGAATGTAAGAGAGAGAGAAAGAGATTACTCATCGTCATCAGAGGAGACGAAGTAGTGTGCATTCTGAAGATTCTCTGTTCCGTTATTTTCATTTGCTGACTGAACCATGTCAGTGACTGGATCGTCAAATGATTCTCTCTCCCTAAGGAAGAATCCATCCTCTATAGGCATGTAATCTTTGCCTCTCCACACCACAATCTGCTCCTTATCAAATGTCACCAGGATGCAAGGAACCAAATCCTGTAACAATCACATTTAAGTAACAAATCCATTATTCCTTTGTTCTACCTAAAATTTTGAAGCATTCCAAATAAACCACATGACAGACTCTTACTGCAAACACATAAAGTGCAATAGAATGACATGTCACACTAACTCCAAAAGAACAAAGATCAATAAACAAACTACAGTTGAATTATCACTAAGAGGAGGAATTGTTATGAAGGAAAAGAGCAATGTCTCCCTCCATTTGCAAGAAAAACCAATCTGAGATAATCTCAGACTTCAGGAAGTCCAAATAGGGCATGGGAAAACAATTCTCAAGAAGATTTAACCACCATTACGCTTGTAGCTACCTAGAAATAAGCACAATGAACAATGTTGATTTTATACAAATCAGAGTAACTGTCACTAAAATTATGCACGCTGCAAAATCACTTACTACCTCCAAGTCCAAAAATAATTGCTGTTCTGTCTCTCAGCTTTCTGCTCCAAATTACACATCGTTTGGGATTACCATAGCAGTATTGTTATTCTTTTTTCACTATTACCACTCATTCTTTATTATTAAGGCAAGCCATATTAATTAATTTTTCAATTTGCAAGAAGGTTAAAATAGATTTTTCCACTTCATTGGATTCCTTCATCTATTCATCTGCAATAACCTTAAACCAACATTTATTTTGGGCCAGAGGTGGTATTTTCTCTCTCATTTTTATCTCAAGATCCAAAAACTCCAAGAATCTCTGACTGAAATAAATACACATACAGCTTGAAGTATATTGGATGCCAAAAAGAATTGGCTAAAATTATACAAAATGATGCCCCAAAAAACAATATCTATCGGAAAAAGAGGTTCAATCACTATACATTTTCCCTTAATTCTTGCTCATTTCTTTTTTCCCTGATTCCTTCCCCCAAAAGCAGGGAGAAAAGACAACAAAATATACATGATCTACAGTCTAGAAAGGGAAACATAAATGATATAACAAAATACGTACAGCATAAAAAGCAAGTAAACCTTCTTCTGTGTGGGGGTAAGTTAAACTACTCTTAGTTTGCAGTCAATTTTCAAATATTACATCTATTATTCATGATTTAATATGTATAATCTGGTGGGAAAGAATGCTTATCATTACGAACGAGAAAACCTTGCTCGGTACATAATCAAACAGAAGGAATACTCCTACCCTCAGTTTGCAGCCTATTTTCCTGTAGTCGCTCTTCTGGAGGCCTTTACAATCTAACCGAACCAACTCTTCTGTGATGAAAGCATCTCTCACCATTGGTACAAGACTTCCATAATAACCATTCTTAGCTGCAGTCGAAACTCAAAATGTCCCCAAAAAAAAATAATAATAATAAAATCGGTGAAGTGATAACTAGCGCCCAAATAGAAAGAAGCTTACCGAGTTTTGTTAAGGCAGGCATGGCTAATCCTCTCTTTCTCAATTCCTTGGTCTCCTCAATTGTCAGGCCATCAATTGTAGTTTTTATAAGCCTTGGATAGACAGGCTCTTGGGGCTTCCACAACATTAATGGGATCACAGGCCTTTTCTTGGGATGATAGTTCCTCCCTCTATATAAAACAAGAACACCACCATGTCTGTTGATAATCTTACCAAATGTCTTATCCTGGAAGAAATCCATAAATATGTCACTTTACACAGTTGAAACATGGAACAGAAGCAAACTTCTGAAGATAAACAATATATGAATTCAAAATCAGGGAGAACATTTATTTGAGAAAAGAATAACTCCTACTTATTGTGTGTTTCTTATTTAGTTGAAAAGTAGTACATGTAAATGCAGAAAGAATACCATAATGTCCCAGGAAAAGGAACATTTAGTAAAATACCACAGCTAAGAAGTTGAGAGCTGACTAGCAGAAAGGAAAAGGGTTGCAACAGGAAACTGAAATACTGAAATGACTAAAAGATTAAAGAGAAAAGGAACTCCTGAGAGTATAAAGAGTCTCTATTGGTATACCACCATTTGAGTTTAAAGAGATACAATGGATGCAAGGAATGTACTTAGTGAAGGAAAACTACCTCCAGCTGAGTGCAGACATTTTTCATATCAACTGTGGGCACACCAAGACACTTTATCCTGACAGCCTCAGCATGTTTCCAGTTATTATGAATATCATTCAACATGTTGTGTGTTAAGCCATCCCTGCCTACAGAAAATAAGCAGAAGCAAATGGTATAGAGTTTTCAATTGAAATATCAATAGAGAATTAGCTCACACCACTGTAAATATAGTATTTCTTTCTAACATATTAACTCGAAAACAGAAGAAACAAAGCAAAAGTGGTTACCCAAATTGATTTGCCTCTTAGTTCTATGCTTCTGACACTTCTCCACAATCGCTTTCCTTTCGGCATTACTCAAGGGCTCCCCTTGAATTTTCTCTCTCCAGACCGTTCTCTTCTCCTCCAACTCCTTCTCTGCCTCCGCCGATCCCACTTTCGGATCGACCGCCGGTGCACAAACCCCAGTCCACCCTCTGTCCAACCTACCAGGTCCGAATGGGGAGTACTTAGGCTCGCGGAGCCCAATAGGTCGGACATTGGGGCTGCTCTCGGTATAACTGAACCGGAAATCAAACGGTAAGCTGGAGCGAACCGGTTCTAATCCAGTACGGTCCAGAGAAGAAGGCGGGCGATATGGTGGTTTGGATTGCTTTCTGGCGGGTGGGTTAAATTGGACCTTAGGGTTTTGCTGGGGTTTCAATGATATTGGAGGCTTAAATTGATACTCTGTGTGGAGCTTTGAATAAGGGGTGGCCTCGCCGGTGGCCGAGGCGGCGGCGGAGTACGAGCGGCGCAAGGTGAAGAGAGAGATAGGTGTTTTTCGGCGGGTAAATCGATCGATGAAAATGAACATGTTGATTTTCGCGGGAGAAGTTTTCCGCACGTTAGTTACTAAGACATGTTTGGAATTCAAGTGTTTGCTTTAGGAATTTTAGTGTGGAAAATAAATTGGTAATTATAGAAAATATTATAAAAATATTATAGAAAATAAATTAAGAAAATTTGAGAAAAAATAAAATATTTTCTCGCCTTTTGTTGAGGAGAAGGAAATGTTAAAGAAAAATATAGAATAAGTTGTTTTTCAAATAATTTTTTTTAAGTTAAAAATTAAGATTTTTATGTCATTTTCAATTTTTTAAATGGAAAGAAAGCTCATAATAATGGTGGTTCTTTCTTCCTTTTCTTTATTTTGTTCCTCAAAATATATTTTTTTAATTAACATACAATAAGTACTTTTAAAATTAATATACTTTCTTAATTTTCTTTATAGTTATATATTTTTAAAATTTTCAGTTCTCGACATTAGTAATTAGTGGAAATATATAAATTTTTTGAACAGTTATTCTCTAAAAAAACTAATGTACAGATGGAAACGAAAAAAGTGAAAGTGAAAATTTGTTAGTAAGTTAAATATATGTGTTTTTTGGAGTAAAATGACTAAAATGTCCTCTTATTTATTGCAACCTTTGCACTTGAATGTTTTCGTCAGTTTTTATTGATGACGGAAGCACTTATGGGTCAACTGTAAAAATATAACCAGATTTAAAAGTCAGAATTATTTATCAAGGACCAAAACCATTAAAGGCAAAAAACATCATGGACCAAATTATATTTTTCTTTAAAAAAAAAGTATTTGGATTAGAATCTCAAAAAAAAAAAAAAAATTAGGACACATTGAAATTTTGATATTAGAAGAGTTTTGGAGTGAACTCCAATCTAAATACACCCAACTTGCATTTGAATCCAAGTAAAATGGCTCTTCATTTGTTTAATAAGCCACAACTTTTGAGTATTTCTAAAAACTCAAAAAATTGCCATTACAAAGATGTAATCATAAAATCTTTGAAATATGATTCTAAAAGTTAAAAAAAAAAAAGTTATTGGAATTATATACAACTCATAAATAAATAGATAGTGTAATTAGGTCAAATTTAAAAAAAAAAAAAAAAATGGAAGATCCCAAATAATATTTTTTCCCCAATTAGTGCTATTTTTGCATCCACCACAAACATCACTATAAGTTCCTTTGATTGGATACCTCAAGATTATATCTACACTTACTAAACACTTTTCAAATATGAAATCAAATGGATGACATCCAAAAAAAAGTGCACTTAATTTGGTCATAAATAAGGGTTTACTCCTACAAAATTCTTTTAAGATTTTGAGTGTACTTATAATGGTGGTCCTGTTCTTTTCTATTTATCAAAATATACTATTTTCAATCAGAAATATAATTTATTATTTTATATACAGATTAAAATTTTCGAAAACAAGACAATTTTTTTTATTTAAAATACATTATATACTCTTAATAAATAATAAAAGAGATAGACAATAAGGGTAGAATAAATGCTTAAAGAGATAAGTAAAGAAAGATAAAATGTAATAAATACTTATTGAAAAATATAAAAGAACTTATATTTTTTACCACCTTCAAATACTCTAAAATAACTTATATTTTTTACCAGAGATAGTACGTTTATTTTTTTTATTTATCTACTTTAGGCATATTGGCCTTTGATTTTCTTTGTTATATAAATAGGTTTTCTGTGTTATTTCACATATATCAAACAGGTATCCATCCGACTCATTTTAGCTAGCATTACGCTTTGTTCTAATATTGTCTTGAAATGAAAACCCAACATTCCTCGTGATTTTGTCACACTTATAAAATCTTTTGATATTAATTAATATATATGTTGAAATCTTGATATTAATAATATATAAATCTCTTTTTTCCACATAGAAAAGCATTGCAATTCTATCTAAGCTGCATTTTCTTTAACTTGGCACTAAAAAACAAATCCCTAGTCCACATGGTCTCACCAAACTGCCTGACGTCTAAGCGGAGGATATAAATCATGATGACTCATTTGTTCGGCAAATTGGAAGCTAGGCACTAGTACACACAAAGAACATTTTCTTGTATAGCACCCCAGTTGCATTTTCTTATATATACAAAAAAAAAAAGAAGACAAATGTGGTCCTGTTCATACCAACAAGTACAGCCACCCACAGAAGTGCATTTGGTCATGAAACCCCTCAAGTTTTCATAATTTTTTTTCCCCTTTTGTTTCTTCTTAGTGGAAATGAGGCAATTTCTTTAATGTGTAGATGCACTTATAATCTAGAAACTCCATCTTCTCATTTTCACAATTAAATATGATCAGCAGGAAGGGAAAAGAAACAACATTAGAGGTCAATGTTGCATTCAATTTGCTTACAAAAAAATTTGAAAAGCAAAATTTAACCATAACTTTCTTTGTCAACAACACATGATGATGATAACCAAACTTTTTTTACTCGTCATAAGGTATTCTGAACAGACTCATATGCACACAGTGTTAGAAATTAACAGTAATGAGATCAAGATAGTCTCGAGACGCATTATAATGTCATTTTTCAAGAGAATCACACAGAAAAAAATTTTAAGTCATCATTCATTCGAGTTGAGTAGGACCACAAGGATGGCAAAACTCTGTCACAAAAACTAACCAAACTTTAGCTTTCTTTAAAGACTTGCCAATTGAAGCCCCTCAACATAAAACTATAAAGTCAAGCTAAAGTCTCATCCTTGAATCTTTTGTCACCTTTCTATTTATGTTACAGTAGCCTATAAAAGTGTTGCTTCATCTATACTATTATTGTCTTTGGTTTCCAGTTATATATATCTAACTGCAGAAGCAATTAAAACTGACATCAAATCTAGCTAGTTAAGCAACAATGTTGGGGAATACATGTACCTGTTGGCTTCCAATTGGTCAGATTTCTCTATTTTTCTGCATTTTCTTGATGGCTGTTGCAGCTGCAAATGTAGATGTCAACAAGGTCCATATATATCTCATGTGCTACCTGTGTTTCAATCCATCTTTCTAGGATTATAGACGATTTGATCATCTACTTTGCAGGACTTTGTTATTGTTTTCCTGAGGGATCAAGATCCTCATCCATTGAGTGAAGAATCTGCAGTTCAGAATCATGTTGATCTTCTCTCAACTCTCAAAGGAAGGTTAGTTTTTGCACTCTTTAATGTACTCGATTTTAATGTTTACATGAACCCAACAGTTTCAGGCAGTTGCTAAGTAGACTGCTAATATCAATGCAAGATCACAAGTTTGATAGCTAGACATTTCTTGTATAAGAGTTAGACACTACACGCATAATCTGAGCCCGAATAATAAGTTTTTTGATTGCTAAAGTCAATGCAAGGTTACGAATTTGATTATGGAGATGTTATGTTAAAAGAATTCTAAGTTAGGTCTTTCCCGTCTAAGAGTTAGATTTTGTAGGCACAATTTGAGCCCGAAGAAGTTTTCTTGACTCTGTTTATTTCAATGAAACAGTGAAGATGATGCTAGAGAGTCCCTAGTCTATAGCTACACAAGAAGCTTCAATGCATTTGCAGCAAAGTTGTCTAGAGATGAAGTTGGCATGTTATCAAGTATGAAGAAACAGTATTTTCAAGATTTTGGCTGGTTTTCCTTGATCAATTAGTGCTTTTTTTTTTCATAGCTATTAGAATTTGATCCTTTTTCAGGCATGGATGAAGTACTTTCAGTGTTTCCAAATAGATATCACAAGCTTCATACTACTAAATCTTGGGAATTCATTGGACTAACTCCAACAGCAAAAAGAAATCATCAAGTTGAAAGCAACATCATTGTTGGTCTATTAGATACAGGTAAAACTTTTTATTCTAAACAAAGTTTTGATTTCTTGCTTTTCTAGTTTATGATTCCTTCAATGAATCACACTTTTCACTGCCTCTGTTATAGGAATTACTCCACAATCAGAAAGTTTTAAGGATGATGGTTTGGGACCTCCACCAGCTAAATGGAAAGGAACTTGTGGGCACTTTGCTAATTTTTCAGGATGCAACAAGTAATAAATTGATCACTAAGCCATATTTATGGTCCTCTCAAGCTGAAGTTTTATGGGTTTGAGGCAATATTTATGCATAAACTGATAGCCATTACTGAGCTTGAGCAGATAGATAGAAACTGCTCGGAAAGTGGCAAGGTAGTAGCTTAGTGATAGAAACAATCTTTACCAGGATAGAGTTTTTGAGTTCCAACCACATTTCCCTCCCCGGCGTTTAAAAAAAAAGGAAATGCTTGTGAAGGTGTTTGGATGTTGATAGTCTAGGAACAGAAAGGCTAACTTTTAAGGCACACCTCATGACATCCCTGCAGTATAGTGCAAGCCAAGCTGGGAAATAATAAGTACTTACACTAAACAACTAGCCTTATTGCTTAGCATGACGGGAGGGGATGTAATTTGAATCCAAAATGTAGTGATTTGAACCCAAAACTTTTGTTCTGATAATGAGTGCTTTTACCACTGAACTATTGTTTTAACACCACGATGGATGCATTTAGCTTAAGAAACATTAGTATTATAAGATTTCCTAAATCCCATATTCAACAATGCAAGAAGAAACTCGGGATCACTTTAAAACAGAGGAGGCAATGAAACAAAATACACCTTTGATCTTACTTTTCTTCAAGAAAAGATGAAGAGAAACACAAACACGAACAGTTGAATATGCAAAAGGGAATAAATTTGATATAAATAAGGCAAAAGGGGGCAATTATATATCCTTTTTCTGTTTGAAAGTACAGTCATAGTGGTGCTTTTTCTTTTCAGTGCTAAGCAACTATATATATTTTTATTCAAAAAGTTTTCCCTCTTTTATAATCTTCAAGTTTGTCCATATTACTAATTTCAGCTCAAAACTAACTTTCCACTGTCTTGATTTTTGCTCTTCAAGTAAACTTATAGGGGCACGATACTTCAAACTGGACAAATTTCCAGATCCAGATGACATATTATCTCCCATAGATGTAGATGGACATGGAACACACACATCATCAACCTTAGCAGGAAGTTTAGTACCTGATGCAAGTCTATATGGACTCGCGAAAGGAACTGCACGAGGGGCGGTACCATCTGCAAGAGTAGCCATGTATAAAGTCTGTTGGGCGAGCTCAGGTTGCGCGGATATGGATATCCTTGCTGCATTTGATGCTGCCATTGCTGATGGAGTTGACATAATATCCATCTCGCTTGGTGGTTTATCGGGTGGTTATACTGCTGACCCTATAGCTGTGGGATCATTTTTTGCCATGAAGAAAGGGATTCTTACTGTAGCTTCTGCTGGAAATGATGGTCCTGATCTTGGTGGAGTAGCAAATCATGCACCATGGCTTCTCACTGTTGGTGCTAGTAGCATTGACCGAAACTTCAGAAGCAGAATTTTACTGGGCAATGGACAAACAGTTTCAGTAAGTTGTTTACATCAGGCTTAACCATGCATATACAAACTTAGTAAAATAGTTCTACAGCAGGAAGGAAGGGAACCAATGAGTTGGGGCGCCTCCAACATTTTGAAAATTTTCTTTATATAATTTCTCGTCCCCTAAAAAACTTTTGGTTCCATCAACATAGCAGCATGGCTTTATCTACATATATAGAAAAGGCAAAATGTACCTGTTCCTAGTTATTTTATTCTTTCTAAAAGGTAGTGGAGTCCATGTTGTTTTGTTTCTTGCTAGTCCTAAACAAAAAGCTTAAAGGGGGGAAAAAGGGAAAGGAAGCAGAAAGCAAGTGGCCTTTTATATTACTTTGTCATAACTGATGAAATTGGCTAATATGCGGAATGTGCAGGGGGTTGGAGTGAACACCTTTGATCCAAAGCAAAATTCATACCCACTCGCCAGTGGAAACGATGTGGCTAAGGATTCTCAAAGCAAAAACAGCTCAAGGTACTACTAAATTTACTCATCAATAATTCATTGAGATGGAACTTGACACTTACTAATGTTTACAGCCTATGTATCGAAGAATCTATGGATCCTAAGAAAGTAAAGGGAAAGATAGTGTACTGCAAACTTGCTTCGTGGGGTGCTGATTCTGTCATTAAAAGTCTTGGTGGGATTGGAACAATTCTTGAAAATGATCAATATCTTGATGCTGCTCAAATTTTTATGGCTCCAGCAACAATGGTGAATTCAACTACGGGTATAAAGATCAGTAACTACATAGACTCAACAAGGTAATATCAAAATAGGCTTATTCCACATATGGATAGAACATATCGGTAATAAGAGATAATTCAAATTTTGAGAAATGCAGAACACCATCCGCAGTGATATATAAATCAGAGGAAGTTAAAATTAAAGCGCCATTTATTGCTTCATTTTCATCGCGAGGTCCAAATCCAGGAACTAAACATCTTCTTAAGGTAAGTAAATGTCTTAGAATGAAGTTCTACAAGAAGAAATAATAAACAGAAAAACTTCCAACAACTGAAATGGCCTGCTTTTTTCCTTCCTTCCTTTCTTTTTTGCTTTTAAAATGAGCAGCCTGATATTGTAGCTCCAGGCATTGACATTTTGGCATCATACACTCCTATGAGATCGCTTACTGGATTAAAAGGTGATACCCTCTATTCAAAGTTCACTCTCATGTCCGGAACTTCCATGGCATGCCCTCATGTTAGTGGGGCGGCTGCCTATGTGAAATCGTTCCATCCAAACTGGTCTCCTGCTGCTATCAAGTCGGCCATCATGACTACCGGTAAATCAAACCTAACCCTTTATCTTCTGCATTGGAAAATTTTAGCAAAACGCATATATTTGAGCAAATTCATACCAAAATATGAATGCTGATCATAGCTACTTCTTGCATCAAGCTACTCCTATGAGTCCCAAAATGGACAAAGATGCTGAATTTGCCTATGGTGCTGGTCAAGTGAATCCAGTTAAAGCACTGAACCCTGGACTGGTCTATGACATGACTGACTTATCATATATTCAATTTCTATGCCACGAGGGCTACAACGAATCATCCTTAGCTAATCTAGTCCGTCAAGGATACATAAATTGTTCAAAATTGATTCCTGCACTCGGTGAAGATGCAATCAACTATCCAACAATGCAGCTGAGTTTAAAGAATGATCAAGAACCAACTACAGGCATTTTCAGAAGAAGAGTCACAAATGTTGGCCCTGCTAGATCCATCTACAATGCCACTATCCAATCTCCAAAAGGGGTGGAAATTATAGTGAAGCCAATGACTCTCACATTCACTCGTGTCTCGCAAAAGCAAAGCTTCAAAGTTGTTGTTAAGGCTAAACCCATGTCAAGAACTGTAACAATGGTATCAGGTTCACTTACATGGAGAAGTTCTAGTCACACTGTGAGAAGTCCAATTGTTATTTTCAATCCAATGGCAAGACAATAAGATATGCTGCTGTAAGAACAAATTTTGCCAATCTTGCATATATGCAGAGGATAAGGCATGAAAAACCAGGCATAGGAACTTATAGAGTACCTATTTTTATGTAGAGAAAAGTACATGAGATGAACAATATCAAAAATCCAATATAAGAAATAAGAACACATAAGTACTGTTGAAAGTTCAAGATTTTGTGAGGAATTCTATTCAATATATCTATACTACTTCCTCTATTTCGTATTATATTATCCGTCGCTTGTACATACTCTTTTTAGTTTCAAATTATCCATCACATTAGCAAATCAAGGGAGTATTACTATTAAAATGATACTTTTTCATATATACTACAATTGTCAAGAAACTTTTATTATAACTATTAGTGACAGTGAAGAGGTATTTAGTTTATTTCCTTTTGAATTTAGATAATTCAATCATTTCCTTCATTGTTTTGCACTTTAGATAATATGAAACGATAATAACAAGGAGTAGTTAGTATATTCCAACTAAGAATTCCTGTTCTATTCATCTAGAAGAAAAGGGAAATATAAATTTTGACAAAAGACCAGATATTCATTGTCAAGTCAATGTTTGAGTAGATTCCACTTAACTACTAATTTGAAAAATTACAAAATGTTTGAAGTTGGTGAAATTCCAACAGCTTTTGCAGAAGAAAAATCAACAGGTAAAAATGCATAAAATGATGCAGTAATCCACCAAAATCCAGAAATCCTTTTTGTTTTTGTGCTAAAAAGACCAAACTTTATCAGAAAAGCAATAAAGAAATACTTCAGAAAGAAATGGTAGATTCGAAGAATTGGATTTTGGGAACCTTCTTCGTTTACCTTTGACCCTTTCTCCTTTTCCCCTGTGATTTTCTCAGCAGCAGAAGAAACAAGCATAGTATGGAAATATTGTATTATTATTCTAACACTCAAGAAAGTCCAGTTGCGGTCACGTTGATGCAATCAAAACAAGCAAAAGAACCAATTTTTACGCTATAGCTCCATAAAAAATTTCAAAGTTGAAGATGGAAACAATGTCCGAATCCAAGATTCCAAGTCAATGCCCGAAAAATTTTAAACTGCCAAAACTATCATATCTTGAAGTTTCCCAAGCCCAATGAGAAATAATGCCCGTCTGTTTTTTTCTTGTCACCTTGTAATATAAATAATAATGGAGCGAGAAATATTTTCAGAGAAGCAATTTCACCTTTTAATAAGAATAACAGGAAAGAAATTAATTTCAAGGGAATTATATTTTATTTTAAAAAATATTTAAAATTTAATATTTTTTAATCTGTATATTATTTAAATTGTAATGATTAATGAAAAATTAAAGAAGTAATAAATTATTGTCTTTTTTTTAAAGTAAAATTTGTATTTATACTTCCTTTATTTTTTTACTCATAATTCTCATAATTTTTTATTTATTATATTATAAAAATAATGTAATATGTAATTAAGTTTTTTTTATTATACTCTTACTTAATAACAAGTTCTCAATATCTTTCAATTCTTATAATGTGAAAATTAATAGAAATAATAAAAAAATAGAAAAATATGAGAAAAACATATTTTCTTTTTTTGGATAATCTAGATAGGGTCTCACCAGACGCATAAAGAGCCACCCATATTGAAAATATTAAAATTCTTACATTGGAATTGCAGTCTTAAATTTAACTACTAGAGTTATATAGAGTGCCTATGCGTGTGGGAGGAAAAAAAAAAAAGACAGAAATGGGAAAAACGCATTTCTATAAAATACGGTTAGCAACACGGACAAGTTAAAATCTTGCGCTTGTTGGGGGATCTCACCGGACCTTGTGTCTCCGAAGCGGGGCTGCTGCGCCTTTTGGGTTCTCTTTTTTCTTTAAACTTTTTTTTTTTCATAGTATCCGAATTGCAAAATCAGCCCTGCAAAGGTACTTTTGTGTTTGACCTTTTATATTTGTTTGTTCTGTTCATAATATATACAACTTTTTTGCACAATCCAAATTCAAGAATTTGTTTGGTACATCTGACGATCTTGTATATCTCTTGAACCAAGCCCTTTTTGAGTTTTCAGCTCTTCTTTGTGACTTTGTGTGTTCTGTTTATGAAGGGCCATTGTTTGAATTGAATAAAGTTTTAATCTTGATCTTTTCAACCATTATCCATTTTAGTTTTTTCTTGCATTTTCTGATTCTGGAATTATCATTTTGGGTCATTTTTGGATATTGGATTGAATAAAAATTTTTAATCTGAACTGAATGAATGAACATACTGTCTGGATATCTTGTGAATCCTTGTGGGATTTGTATATGCAGTTTTTTCTTGTTGATGTGTAAAGAGCAATCGGAGTATTTATAGTTCTTGTACATTAATGGATCCCAATTCACAATCTCCATATCCATATGGAAGTTATGGGTACCCTGCTGTGCCACCAAGTCCAAATCAACCATACCCCCCTCCCAATTCCAGTCAATATCCTCCGCCGGTGTATCCTCCATACCCTCAATATCCTCATTATCCTCCACCCTCTTATCATACTGCCTATGCAAGCCCTGTTAATTATGCATATCCGCCACCACCTCCTCCGGGAGCAAACCAGCAAGGCCCCTTAGAACATAGGTACCAGCAAACATCACATGATGGTTCTCATCACTATCCATACCAGGGATACCCAACTCCTCCATCATCTTCTGCTCAGCCCAGTCTTCAACATCATAACAGTTTCCAGTATGGTTCATCCCATCACTACCACCACCAACATACTGGCTCGTTCCCGACCCCAAACCCCCTTCATCGCCAGGATAGTTCAGCATCACTTAGTGGTTCATCAGCAAATTATGATCATGTCAATGATAATGCCCACTCTTATCCCCCTCTCTATCCGCCTATCGATGACCACTTAGCGAATCTTCATCTGTCAAGCAGTCCGCCATCTGCCCCTGCAGCAGTATTGGCGTCTAATCCTCCTACAAATTATCAGTCCGGGCCGCCAGCGACAGCTGTGAGTTACAATGGTCAAGGGACAACTTACGGCTACCCAAATGCTGCTTTTTCAAGTTGGGAAACAAGTTCTCCTGATCTTGTTCGGCCTCCCTCTCAACCTTCTAGAATCCGTCCTCCCATGCATATTGATGTTCCGCATATAACATCCAATATGCAGCTTGTGTCTGTTCCATCTCCTAAAGGGTCTTTAAAAGTTCTGCTCTTACATGGAGATTTGGATATCTGGGTTTATGAAGCAAAAAACCTCCCGAACATGGACATGTTCCATAAGACAATTGGGGATATGTTTAACAAACTTCCTGGCAACATGAGCACCAAAATTGAAGGCCACATGAACCATAAGATCACAAGCGATCCCTATGTTACTATACAAGTAGCCGGTGCTACTGTTGGGAGGACTTACGTTATAAGCAATAATGAAAATCCAGTGTGGATGCAACATTTTAAAGTTCCAGTTGCACATTATGCTGCAGAAGTTCACTTTGTAGTGAAGGATAATGATGTAGTGGGATCTCAGCTTATTGGAAATGTTTCGATCCCAGTGGAACAGATATTTGGAGGTGGGAAAATCGAAGGTTTCTTTCCAATCCTTGGTAGCAATGGAAAACCCTGCAAAGCTGGGGCTGTTTTGAGTATCTCGATTCAGTATAACACAATGGAAAAATTAAGCACATACCGTCAAGGTGTTGGAGCAGGTCCAAACTACACTGGAGTTCCTGGGACATACTTTCCACTAAGGATGGGAGGGAAAGTAACTCTTTATCAAGATGCCCATGTACCTGATGGATCCCTTCCAAATTTGAAGCTGGAATATGGTATGGACTATGTTCATGGAAAGTGCTGGCATGATATCTTTGATGCAATTCGCCAAGCTCGAAGATTGATCTACATTACTGGATGGTCAGTATGGCACAAGGTCAGACTGGTTAGGGATGAGAAATCTATAGCAGGTCATACCCTAGGTGATCTTCTGAAAGCAAAGTCACAGGAAGGAGTGAGAGTTCTTCTTCTTATATGGGATGACCCTACATCAAGAAGCATACTTGGTTACAAAACAGTAAGTAGTTCTAGTTAATAAAATATTGATTTGTTATATTTATGTTGAATGGCTGATTATCTATTATGACTATGCTTGCTTATCCCAAACTCGTTTTTATGTTTGTATGTGTACTCTGGGTAACCGTGGTTGGCCTATGTTCTATTATATTCCAATTATTTGCATACTTATTGGTGTGAGTTTGTCAGCCTCTAAATTTGGATTCTTACATTCATTTACGTAAGTTGAGAAAGAGCGATGGAGCGATAGGCAAAAAAACTAAATGTAAGGCCTTAAAAAGAGTTCATGTTTTGGAACTGGATGCTGAAGCTCTTTCAAAGGTTTGCATTTCCACTCACAAAAGGCCATGATTATAGTAATTCCCTGATTGATTCGGTAGAACTAAAGGTTTATTCTTCAGTTGAGTCGATTTTATTATGAAAATAGATGTGCTAACTTAGTTTTAATCTGTACATGACAAACCACTGCCCTTTAGGTGTTTTTCACTACGTGAGGTTGAGGGCATATGCTGACAGTTCAAATTATGAACTATGATCTTGATTTTCAATTTGTCATGTTAGATTCACTTGCTTAGGGAGATCTTGGGGCTGACGTGGTTATGATTATGCTTTTTTTTAACCTCAAATTATATTTGTTTTGCGTTGAATAAGATTGATACGCATTTTTCTTTTTCAAAAATCTGTTTACATGCAGGATGGAGTCATGGCAACTCATGATGAAGAAACTCGTCGTTTCTTTAAACACTCTTCTGTGCAAGTACTACTTTCGCCTCGTGTAGCTGGAAAGCGTCATAGCTGGTACAAACAAAGGGTAAATAATACCTAAATAATTATCATTTTACTATATTTCATGTCCTACTTCTTATGACATGCAATCAAATAACTTATAACTGCATCCAAAAGAGGCCCAAAAAAAATTTCCCATTAATAAAACTTCAAGTTCTGCTTTATTTGCATTTTTGTTATATAAAACATGGCATCAAGTGACAGGTGGGCATGCCTAGAACAAAAAGATGATAGTTTACATTATGCCGCGATGGATTGCGGACTAAATTTGTACTTCCATGAATTTTTGCGAATCTTTCATTTTTAATGCTGAATTCTCATTTAAATATTCTGTGCCTATACCTAAGCTTCTTGATGTCATCACAAGGTTAGTTTAGCATTCTGATATTATTGCTTTTTCTTATTTTTGGATGGCTACATTGGAATGGCAAGTTTGCAAGAATGAAATGTGAAGTAGTTAATAGTGCCTATATTAGTGGTCCAACATGTGTTTTAATTCTTGGTGAATGGTCCAAGGAATATATTAACATTCTGTTCCTGTTGTCGAAATTCTGGTGATGTGCAATGGTGAATTTTCAGATTGCTGGTAAGGAGCATGAGAGTCAGCCCTTTTGCCTTTCTAGAAGTGGAGCTTAGGTCTTAAAAATAAATTCAACTGTCGGATCACTTTTCATATAAATTCAAAGTTCAAAAGTTTCCTTGTCACATTGTGGTCAGGCCTTTTTCCTTCATTTGACTTTGATGTCATAATGATTTTTTTTTCTGTTACATAATGTAACAGCAGTTCGCTTGAGAAGCTGCAAAACCAATATAAATTACAATGAAATGTAAAAAGAAGAAAATTATCCAATCCAAGCATGTGTATAAGCACAAGAATCACTTTTATCTTGATATAACCTCATGGTTAAGTTTCCCGTGTACTTATAATATCTTTTTGCCTATATGCCTCGGAATGACCTGATGTTCTGTTGAGCATGATATTATTATATGAAAGCTCTTTTGTGGCTGAAGTCATACCATTCTGGATTTAAATAATTTTCCAGCACTCTACCTTTTTTTCTGAATCTATTATGTCTTACAATTTGATGATCAGGAAGTCGGAGTAATCTATACACACCACCAGAAGACTGTTATAGTAGATACTGATGCTGGCAACAATAAGAGAAGAATCGTTGCATTTCTTGGCGGGCTAGACTTATGTGATGGCCGATATGATAACCCGCAACATCCTATTTTCAGAACTCTGCAAACATTTCATGCGGATGATTATCATAACCCCACTTATGCAGTAATGCTTTTTTACCTTTTTAAAACTATTTAATACTTTTCTTGAGTTTGTTCATATATAAACCTTCTTCCTGATGCCAATGGAAATGCAGAAGAAGAAAAGGGACTTGTGTTCATGTTGAAACTATGATGTTAGTGGAAAAACCAATGGAAACCCTAAGTTAGGGAGAAATTTACCAACCACTAGGTACTTGTCAAAGAAAATGAAGATAACAGTTATTAATTGATCTTTATCTAAATGATATAAACTCATTGTTACAATTCTAGAAACCAACAGGACTTATTTCATGGACAAGAATTCTACTATTCAGCAGATATTCCATGTTTTTGTAGTACTTTGTTGTGATCAACCTAGATCTATTCATTTTTTTATTATTTTTTATTTTTTATTTTTAACCTCAAATCTTTGATGTTATTTTGTATTTCCCACCGTTTATTCAACAGGGAAACCTTGCTGGTTGCCCCAGAGAGCCATGGCATGACTTGCACTGCAAAATTGATGGTCCAGCAGCATATGATGTCCTCACCAACTTTGAGGAGCGCTGGTTAAAGGCTTCAAAGCCATTTGGCATTAAAAAGTTGAAAGTGTCATATGATGATGCTTTACTCCGTTTAGAACGGATGCCTGACATATTAGGGGTTTATGATACACCATCTGTAACTGGAAATGATACTGAATGTTGGCATGCTCAGGTAATATTTTCTCCATCCTGGACATCCCATTCATGCACACAAAATAAGCAAATGAAATATTTTATCTGTGTCCTGCCATTGTATTTTCTTATGCAGATTTTCCGCTCAATTGATTCAAATTCCGTGAGATGCTTTCCGAAGGATCCCAAAGATGCTACATTAAAGGTGAGAGAACATGTGTCAAAATCCTCCACTGAAGTTTTCTTTTCATTTTTCATTTTCTGCTTTTGCATCCTATTTTCTTAGAGTTGTTTTGTTTGACAGAACCTGGTATGTGGGAAGAATGTACTCATTGACATGAGCATACATACAGCATATGTAAAGGCTATTCGTGCTGCTCAACATTTCATTTACATTGAAAATCAATACTTCATTGGCTCCTCGTATAATTGGAGTACATATAAGGATTTGGGTAAGGACTTTCTTCATGACATAGATTGTTTAGGTGAATTGCTATATAATAAATTGAGAAAATTTCAGCCATGCTTGTAATCTTTGTCAGTATCTGGTAGTTTTCTTGTATTATTTTTCCTGTTCAATCTTACAAATGAACCTTGTGGACATTTTGGATAATGAATAAGAATCTTACACAAGGCCTCCCCAAAGATATATTTTGAAGGCACTACTTGCAATGTGTAATAAGAAGCTTCCCCCACCCCTCCTCAGGTGCGAATAACTTGATTCCTATGGAAATTGCTCTCAAGATTGCCGACAAGATCAGAGCGCATGAGAGGTTTGCAGCATATGTTGTCATCCCTATGTGGCCAGAGGGTAATCCAACCGGTGCTGCCACACAAAGGATTCTATTTTGGCAGGTAAGGAGCTCTGTTGCCTGCTTGAACTTTTTCCTTGTACTGCTTTTTCGTACACAAGCATTATAATCCAATTTCTAAAGCAGAGAGGATAATTCTTTTGTGTCCAATAATGGTTTCCGAAAACAGTTATCTGCTAATTACCATTGATATCTAGACCAGCTCTGATTAGATATTACTGATGTAGACCTTTGCTTCTTAATTGTCATTGGCAGCACAAAACAATGCAAATGATGTATGAGACTATTTACAAGGCTCTAGTGGAGGTTGGGCTTGAGGATGCATTCTCACCACAAGATTTTTTGAACTTCTATTGCCTTGGAAATCGGGAAGCTCCTGAAAACGGAACATCAAACGGTGAAGGTCATGGTGGTGCAACAAACACTCCTCAGGTACCTTGTTTCTCTAGTTTACTTTCCCAGTTACTGCTTATGGAAGAACATATTCAAGAAAATATGTGCACTCTATTTTGTTCGATGTGGGAATATTGTGGCTTCTTAAGCTGGCTGTTAATTTTTTTGGTGTCAACAGAAGCAAATTCGTTTTTTATTATATCGTATATATAAGTGACCCTATGCCAATGTCATCAGGCACAAAGTCGCAAAAACAGAAGATTCATGATTTATGTTCACTCAAAAGGCATGATAGTGGACGACGAATATGTTATTGTGGGGTCAGCAAATATCAATCAGCGTTCTATGGAGGGTACCAGAGACACGGAAATTGCAATGGGAGCCTATCAACCTCATCATACATGGGCCAGAAATCTTTCAAGACCACACGGACAGGTTAGATGATTAATGATGGGTCATAATATGGAAGCATATCCCTGCTTATGTGTGTGCGCGTGCGCTTATACATATATGAATATGCATATACAACCTCGTGCGTTAATCTATGGTAGTTGAATAACAACAAATGCATAGCAGAGTCATTACATATCAGTAGAAAAATAGAAATCATATAGTCCCGTGAAATTGTAAGATTAAAGATGAAGCCTAGGATAAAACTACTAGACCCCTCTCTTGGATTCTAAGATAGCACACTATGATTTCTTCATGAACCAGCCGCGAGTATATGAGTTGAAAATCTTGATTCTATCGTTATATACTGTGATGTTTTAGAATCTGACATATGGCTTGTGTTTGTAGATATACGGTTATAGAATGTCTTTGTGGGCGGAACATCTTGGAGTGATCGAGGATTGCTTTACACAACCAGAATCTATAGAATGTGTGAGACGTGTTAGAACAATGGGAGAGGGGAATTGGAAACAATTTGCAGGGCCGGAAGTAACAGAGATGAGAGGACACCTCTTAAAGTATCCGGTTGAAGTTGATCGAATGGGGAGGGTGAAACCACTGCCTGGACATGAATGTTTTCCAGATGTTGGAGGCAATATAGTTGGATCTTTTATTGCCATTCAAGAAAATCTTACCATTTAATTTCAAGATTCTTAACTTTGGAGAGGAGTTTTAAAGTTAACCACAATGTACAGTTCTTGAGCCTGCTGCTGCTGTAAATCTCTAGTTTTTTTTTTTTTTTTTTTTACATGTATTTAGAATTTTGTCAAAATTGGTTATATATTATTATTATTATTCTTTTTAAAAAGATTTATTTAGAATGATGAGTTTATAATGTTTTTGAGGAAAGTTTGATGCCATTTTAGGGACTTAAATTGTAATGTTTATAATATATATATATATAAAGTGTGATTGAATTAATATGGAATTGGATTCCAAAATGTTTTAGTTAATTATTAATCAGTGCTCCCGATATTCAAATTTACTCAAATATATGATATTCTGAATAAAATCGGACATGTTTGATTAAAAAAAATATTAAATACATTGAAAAAAGACATAATCTAAAGGTATCAAATTGATGTCTTATTAATTAGATTAAAGGGGAGTAAAATTATGCGATTTTTCTAAATTTTTATGATATATATATGTGTCGTAAATTACATATGAATTTCCATTATGATATATGGAATTGATCTAAATAGCATTTTTACATCAACACTAATTTAATTAATTGAGTCAACAAGAGGGTAAAATTGTCAACACAAAAAAAAACGAATTTTTTGTTTTTATTTACATAAGTACTTTTCACATTAAATATATATTTTTTTTTTGGCTGAATACCCACCATTTTTCTTACTTATTATATTCTACCGATTTCTGTATTTTTTATTTTACTTATCACATTATAAACATAATTTAATTTAATAAATGTTTTCCATTTATACTCTCGCATTAAAAATATAATTTCAACATCTTTTACCCTTTTAATGTAGAAATTTATAGAAAGAATACTACCGAGCGAGAGCAAAGAACTTAAAAAATATTGAGTCAATTAATTAAATCAATGCTGATTTTTTTATACATTAAAAGAAGAGACACAATTCTAATATATATTTAGCTTCGTAAAAAGTACTTTTATCACTTGAACTACTACCGCCACGCTTTCTATATACTTAAAATAATTAAAAAAGAAAAAAAAGAATGAGAGAGAGATAGGGGAGGAGAGAGAAACTCCTCAAATATTGGTTTCCAACAACATTATTAAGACAATTTCCTCCATAACTTTATATTAACATCAACTAACTCACCTTATTTCTTCCAAGAAATCATGAATTTTCCAGAAATTTAAGCTTAACCATACAAATATTACCTAAACAAACCCCTATAAATAATTCCCATTTCCTCCCAACACTAAAACAACAAAAAAAATCAAAAAAACACAAAATCAAAAACCCAAAAAAAACAAGAAAAATGGCCAAGAAATTGATTGCAATGTTGGTGATGTTTATGGTAGTTATGGCAGCTAACAACAAGGCAGCAGAAGCAGGTGATCTTGATGAATACAAGGATTGTTTTGATACTTGTCATAAAAATTGCTTCCAAGATGGCAATGGCCAAGGCTATACCTTTTGTGAAATGAAATGTGACACTGAATGTGGTGCCAAAGAAGTCAAAGGTAAAACCTCAAAATTCCATACTTTAAACCTTAATCGTCTGTCTTGTCTTACATTGTGAATCTATTTGCATAATATTATGTAAGTACTGTTTTGCGCTTCAAACACTAGTTGATTGTCAAATAGTAAACTACATATGCTGTCAGATTCATGAATATATTATTAGGTTCGCGAATTACCTTTTCGTGTTTGTATAAGTTATGTTCTCGTACATATGAGTATATATAAATCACGTTTTTAAATGCATATATTGTAAAATACATAAATCACATTCTGAAATCTACTAGTGCAGGCTAGGATGGATAAGTATTATTGTAAATATATTCATTTATATTATAATAACCCCATGAAGGTTTTCTTTCAAATTTTGCAGCAAAATTGGATCACTTGAACCCATGAAGAAGGACTAATTTGATCAGATTGATGATGGGTTTTTCTTGATTCCAAGAAATGTAGAAAAGTGTGTCAAAATAAAGAATAAAATTGTGGGAATATATATATACTTTTTTTGTAATTTCCTTATTGTTCTTTTTGTTTAAATAAAGAGTTGATTTGTTAATGTAATTTTGCTTTTTATCATTCTTTTTTCTTTTATCTTCTATGTATTCAGCATTGCATTAATTGTAAAAAAGAAAAAAATAAGTCTGATCTTGAAATTTTTATATTTAATTTCGTAAAATAAGCGTAACACCTAAAACAAAAGTTTTAGATTGAATCTCATTTTGAATTTCTGTATCATTTATACCATTTACCTTAATATTCGGTCATTTTGGATGAGTAATTGACACTGTATTTATCGTATATTATACAGTTAAGGATTAAAATTATTCATTTACTTCTTTTTCAAAAACATAAACTTGTAAATTACCCAGTCAAAATGGCCAAATTTTAGAAGATAAAAGGCATGAAGTGTACTTTATAAATAATGCACAAGTAAAATGCATCTTAAAAGAGACTTTGATTATATGACTAGCTAAATCTAAATAGTTCAGAAGGCAAAAATTTTACCTTAAATGAGTTCAGAAGAACAAAAGAGTTCTCCTCAAACTTCTGCAGTCAGAATTGTTTAGTACACACTCTAATACATTTTATCTACAGTACAGTACTTTTTTTTTATAGTAAAATGTATTAGATGATCTTGAGTGCTCAATAGACTATACTTGATCACATATTTACAAGTTTAGCGCGGCGAGTTTGAGGATCAATCTCAACTTTCAGACCAAGTCCAGTTAATTCAGGAACATCTACAGTTTCTTGCATCTCCAAATCAGAAACTAATCTTTGGTTTTCTGCATTTCCTTCTAACAAATTCCTGATTGACCAAATCCCCCATTCTCTCAAGTAAGGATTATCTTCATCACTAACACATTGCTGCAACAATAAAAGAATCCCATTCTCTTCTCTAATCTTATCCTGAACAGATTTTCGCCTGTACGCGCAATTTCCAAGTATACCAACAATGTCTCTACGAAAACCTTTGTAGGGACATTGTTTGGATGAGTTAGAACAACAACTTCCTTCATCGCGGGTTTTGCTCTGTTTCATTCCTTTCTTGATTGTTGATGGAGGTTCAAGGGCTTTAAGCAAACTTAGGATCAACTCAATTAGCCCGGATGATACTAGTATTTCCATAGCATCAACTGAATTTTCCTGAACTTTTTTTAAACCATGATCACAAGCACAGATATCTCTCAAAATGATCAGAGAATACCCAAGAACATCAATAGTAGCGTGGCCAGTTGGGAGACCCGATTCCCTTCTAGGAACAGAATCAATCGCTTTAGCAGCAGTTCTTAATATTTCAAGCACATGTAAAGGAAACTTACTGTCAACAGCAATATCCTCGATGCACTCATTCAAAATCTCTGATAGAATACTTAAGAGGAAAGCTTGGGTATCAGCAAAATAATCACCACAGTTTGCATTCGAGCTAACTGGATATAATTTGGAGAATATTGATGCAAAGTGTGAACCTTCAAGACATATCTTTGAAAGAAGCAACTTTATCCAATGTTCCTTGAAACCAACTGCACAAGCAGAAGCATAAAAAGAAAGAGTTCGGAGATGAATATAACTACCACAAATGTATGAATCAATAGCTTCAAACATGAGCGACCGGAATCTACTTACCTGTGGACACAGTTTTTATGACTTCTAGAATTATAACAAACCCTTGATCTGTCAACAACTCGGCAACTAATCCATCAGTACCTTCAGTACATGTATAGATAACCATACACAAAGGATCAATGATTTCCATACAATGAATTCCAGCAATCTTGATAAGCTTATTAGGAAAGAGTTCTTTCCAAACAGCATATCGATGCTCTCCTCCCCCCAAAGCAAAATTTCCCAAAAGTTGCAAGCCAAAACGAATAACCTGATTATCTAAATCAGAAAGGCATTTGATAGAAGCGATTATGTTGGAAACAATTCCAACTCCACCTTGTTCAAGAAATGTGTTCTGGTTGACTAATTCTCCAGCACATAAATTCCTTAGAAGTTTAAAGGACAATAAAAGGATTTGACTATGGGAAGAATGGGAAAGAGCTCGACAGAGCTGGAGGGTCACAGTCACAATATTCTTGCCAGCTAAGTCTGCACGACCATCATCAGTTTTAGCAATTCCTATGAGACTCTGCAGGGATTCCTCTAGCGAAAATGAGTTAGACACTTCTAATAGCAATTGCGTGATAGTTTCTGGGACAGGAAGCTCAGTTGGAAATGTCTCGTCCATTTTTTCACACTGCACCATAGGAAAGATAAGTCTATATAGGGTCAGTTTTCACATAAATATCAATGCCAACATGCTATATGCATTTTGAAAAAGATCTATTTCAGTAACCAATGCAGCATATTCTTCAGTTCAGGAGTAAAACATCTCATTTCCAAAACTAATACTGGGATGTCAAAGAATCCTCGTTCAGCACAGAATGACCAATTTACAGGGCGACAGAGTGCATTATATTCAGAAAAACGAAACGATTAGATGAACACAACCCAAATGCCAGAAATTTGCTTCCCTGGTGATCAAGATTAGCATTGTGATCATAATATGCAGTGAGGTTAAGGACCCTATAAACAAATCATTACATTAAGAGGAACTGAAAAAATCAAATTTCAGAGGAGCTGAAAGGCAAAAAAAGATTTGAACTTGGTTAGGACATTCATTTTTAGAAAACACAGCTGAAAGCCAACTCCATTATTCAATCAATAGAAAACTTAAAAATCCTCCATACTTCAAAATTTCTTTCCAACATGATGAGCTAACTCAACTAAGCATAGAACAGTTTTAGCTCAAATTTGGCAGCTGAAATTAGCAAGTCCGTAAAAAATATTCGAACTTTTGAGCAAATTAAACAGAACAGGAGAATAAAATAGCGGGGTTCGGATTAGAAATATCATCCAAACTCCAAAATTCAAAACAAAATAGAAATCTGACCTTTTGTGCTATCCCCAAAATGCAGCCACCAAATCGACAACCGATGTCTCAATCTCAATTTCTCAGAAGCGAAGGAAGGAAGGAAGAAGAATTCAAAATTAGGAAGAAAGTAGCGGCGTATTTTGAGGCCGTAGAAGTGAACAGAGGAGAAAAAAGGCGGAGAAAACCTCCTCCTCTCCGCCGCCAGGGATGGGTGGAAGTCTGTGGAAGGAATAGCGGAGACGCGGGAATCGGGGCAGCAATTGTATGCATATGTTTGTTTACTCTAATAAATTAAAGACGCATTCGATGTGTACCTTGCTTGAGCGCTTATGCGTTCTTTATGTTTTGAAGGCTTTCTGCCGGAGCTTTGGTAGGAAACGCATACGTAATTTTGGTCTTTCAAATTTATAATTTCAATTACTTTTAAATATATTTTCTTTTTCCTTTTTATAACTTTTTTATATATTAAACTAGATTGATATTTAGCAAAATCATTATCAAAGAGATAAAAATATATTTTTTTCTAATATCATAAACAATAAACAATAAGTTACATATTTAAATGTTAAGTTATTAATTAAAAATGAATCTTTATATGAGATAATAGTTTTGATTATCTTTTGAAACAATGGATAATTTTGATATATTGAATGAAAGAATAGAAAATAAACGAAACTCAATTTCTCACCTTCTATAATTTTTTATTCGAGATTGTAAGTTGATCATAAATATATTTAAGAAGATTAGGTCGGTTCATATTTATAAAGTGGTGAATATATGCGTAATCTCGCTTAAACAAATGTCAAACTATATCTAGATTTTGTAATCCTTTTTATTAGCGAAGATGTCAGTGGAGTAGCTTTCATTATACTCATTTGTGACTATTTAATAATATGTGTTCTTTTTTTGTATTTCAATTTTTTAGAGTTATCAATCAATCCGAAAAGAGGTCGAAGGACATAAGATTCCGAAATACTAGTAAAAGGATAATAGACATTAAGTCGCTCTTTACATAATTTGAACTCATAACCTCTCTTTTGACATGGCAGATGAAAGTAATTAAGTGAGGGATTCGCAATATTGAACAACACACCTCTCGCCCTTTCTAGTTTCTTCGCCTTTCTTAATTATTACCAAAGAAGAAAAATTAAAATCTTGCTTGAAGGATCGAATTTGCAATTTCTATAATTTTACGGGTCGAATTGGAAAATCAAAATATAGATGCATCTTTTTGGGGAAATGGAATGGCCCGCTGGGGGGAGAGATTCCAAATCCTGAAACCCAAGTTCCAAACTTTCCCATCCCAACTACAAATCCACAAGCGGTGTTTTTTATTTTATTTTATTTTTTTGGGGGTTAATTTCGCGAATAAATGACACCCATCGTTGCAACCATGTCTGAGTAGAAGATAGATACTCAATTAGAATGTGATTTTCATTGTTCATGTTTTCCAGAAGTCCTTTTTCTGTAATCATATCCAAAGAGGATACGTCACTTTTGCATACGCCTAAAATCAAATTAGCATCAGGGGTTCATTGTTTTTCAGTGTTTTCTCATCTGGGTTGGACTTAAAATCTTCAGAAATTAGAGTTTCTTGAGTTGGGGACTCTGAATTAGGGTTTTGGATTGAACTATGGAGGCTTACAAGAGATGGGTCAGGAGGAACAAGGATTATGTGCACTCACTGGACTCTCTAGCCAACGTAAGCCTTCTTTACTACTAGTAGTGAAATCATGGTATTTCTAACAGCCAGCTTTTGCAGAGAAAATTTAAATGTTTTAGCTTTTGACTCCCAAAGTTTTCAACTTTGTTTGTTTGAACTATAGTTTTTAGCTAATAGGAAAAAGATTTACTTTTGAATGTTTGCTGGATATGTTTTGAGTCCTTTTACTTGGTGTAATTGCTGGTAACTTGGTTTTAACCTTTATTTGTTAGGGATCACATAGTTTCTTGTTAATTTGGTTTTCAGTTGACTAAATTGTATTCTAGCTGTTCTGTTTTCAGTAATTGAGGTGGTAATTTATCAAATGCTAGGAATCTTTCAGGGTAGTATGTTTGCTGAAGTCAATGTTTCATACCAGATATCATGAATGCCTGATTGTGTTGCATTTTTCTGTTTAGGTGAAATTCTTAGAGTTATGACATTGTATGTGCCAAGAATGTTTCTTTACTTCTACTTTCTTTCATCTCAAGGGTACAAAATCGGAAAAAGAAAGTAAAGGGAAAAAGAAAAAGCTTTAGAATTTGTTCGTATTGGACCAAAAGGTAAAAGCAAGCTAAAATTTGCCTTCCAAGCAGAATAGTTTCTCAGCTCATGAAAGTTTGAAACGTGGTCCACCATGCATATTCATGTCTTGTGTATATTTTGCTTATTGGTTTATTCTAAATTGTTTCAGGGAATGACATGGCTTCTTCCAGAAAGATTTTCTGACTCAGAGATTGGTCCAGAAGCAGGTTTTGTGAAACTTTGGTAACACTGGCTTCTTATTACTTGAAAATACTACCGCTTTGACGTATGATATTTTATTTTAAATGAGGTCTTACATTCTATTGGTGAAATTGGCTTAGTGAGGATACATATTTTAGTATGATCAAAATTTTTAGCCTTGCGTGTTTTGATTTTTTAATACCCAGATCAAATTCATGTATTGCTTTTATCATTTCCCAATACCTCCTCCCGTACCCCCTACCTGAGAAAAGAAAGAGATTTGTCAACCAAATTTCTTCTTGTTCTTCTTCTTGGGTGGCTGTATTAGTAGTGAAGGGGTGAGAAGGATTTAATGATGGAAGCAGATCACAATTTTATGCAGCTATAAATGCAGAATTTTTTGCTGTGCTTTTGGCTGGAGCTTTTGTTTGTCACTGAAGTTGATATTTGATTCTACATTCTAATGATGGAAGCAGATCACAATTTTATGCAGCTATAAATGCAGAATTTTTTGCTGTGCTTTTGGCCGGAGCTTTTGTTTGTCACTGAAGTTGATATTTGATTCTACATTCTAAATCATTTGCAGTGTCCTCACTTTTTGGCATAATATCTTCCATCAATGATCACATCATCGAGACCACGCCTACCCAAACAACCGGTCATTCAGAGACTTTGTCCTTCCCTTACCCATTGTGCATAACTTTGCTTAAGGACCTGGAAACATTAATTGAAGTTGCAGCACAACAATTTTACGGTGATGATAAAAAATGGAATTTTATTGCTGCCACAGAGGCTATCAAGTAAGAAGCCTGTCAGATCCCCCCTTAAAATTGTTTGATGGTTTTCCATAATTACTGAAGTTTGATTTCATATAATCTCAGGGCACTTGTTAGGCTAGCTATGTTCCGCAACACTGGATATAAAATGCTTTTGCATGGAGGGGAGACAGTTAATGTTAAGAAGGCTTCTGACGCTCCTCACTCCCAGCAGAGACAAGGAAGTTTGGCTAATAGCGGACAATATCATGGCCCTGGTAATTTGAGAAATTATTATGGGCAAACCCAGTGGGATCTTGAAGGCAGGGCCTTATCTGCCTTGAGTAGGTTTGGTGAAAATGCCAGGATGCTATCTGAGCCAACATGGGTTCGTAGGGTTCAACACCAGCAGGCAATCATGGAACCTCCAAGTAGTTTTTATTTGTTTATGGATTTTCATAGTATGAGTTGTTAGCTAACATGTGCTCAGATTAGTAAATCATTTTTTTTTTCTTTTTCTGTCTTATCAGCCATGATGGACGAGAAACCCAGCCTTTCGACTCTTTTGTCTGAGAAAGGTGTTCTGGGGGGCTTGTTTGTGATGGGAGAGGTGATGTTCATCATAAGACCCCTTATCTATGTCTTACTAATTAGAAAATATGGCACTCGGTCATGGTTCCCTTGGTTCACTTCATTGGCTGTGGACCTCATCGGAAATGGCATTCTCTCTTATCTTGCAATATCAAGATCCAGCAGGAAAGACCCATTCTTTCATCTTTCTAACCATGAAAGCAGTGAGGTCCGTACCGTTTCTACATTATATATATTTAATTAATAGTTATTGCATCTTCCTAGATCTAAGACCAGGGATCCGCATTTACGTCCTGAATCTTATATCTTCACAAATTCCCTTGGGAACAGATGTTCATGGCCGTTATGCAACATGTTTATTGCAAATATTGCTGAGTATGCCTTGTTCAAGTTTTGAATGTCAACATTTTTTGGTGTCTCTAATTTTGTGTGCTTTTTGGTGTCTACATTTTTGGGTGCTGCAGCTTAAAAGGCGGAAAGTATTGTGGGCACTTTACCTTATGAGAGATCCATTCTTTACCAAGTATACCCGGTAATATATGCTTTCTCTCTCGGTCTTAAAATTATTATTTTCCTGCTGAGGGTTGAGGAGAGCCGGTTTCTGAGAGGGGAAAGATTAAGATGCTAATATGTGCTAATATTTCAGGGCAAGACTCGAGGGTACACAAAAGATGCTAGAACCTGTTCCTATCGTTGGGTTATTTGCAGGTATTTCATCAAGTCGTTCCAATTTGATTTATCAATTATTGCGTAAACATTTGACACCTTTTATCGTTAGCTATGAGCATTCATTATATTCTCTCAATCTGCAGAAAAACTTATCGAACTTATAATTGGAGCACAGACGCGCTATACCTACATGTCAGGTTCCTGAAAAATGAAATTCTATACATGTTTCTTACACGTTCTGTACTGGTGAAGATGTTCTCAAATACGGAGGCCTAGTTATAAATGTTTTTCACACTATACTTCTATTTAGTGCAAATCGTTGTAGCTATTGTTGATTTCCCACTCTAAATCGCACGACATAACTTGCATCTTGCGCTTCATCGTGGCAGAAATGAAAATTTAGCAGGTAAGAATCATGGATCAACAGAAACCCATAACAGAAAGAATAAAATGGTTATAGTTTTTTGCCTTTTCTGATTCCTTTGCCTTTTTTTTTTTAATAATATGTTGTGACCATTTTGGCTTTCTGTTGAGTTTTGGACTCTATACGGAGGTTTTTAGTTTGGAAAAAGTGTATATATAGCTCGATACTTTTCCAGATTGCTCCGGTTGGGCACCGCCGCGATTTGGTTAAAGATAAGATAAATTCTATTGCCTTCGTGTGTATTTGGACTGGTTTTCTTTTGATATATCGGGAAAAGAAGATGTGATTTGAATCCGGGATGGGTTTTCTATTGTGGATAAAAAAAGTAAGTCATAAACTGTGAATTCGTGACAAGAAGTGTGTAGTGTGATAGCGCGATCGTTTTACTTATTACCTTCACTTGACGACATATCACCTACAGCGTTGTTTAATGTCATATGTCAGTTTTGTACTACTCTTTTGGATGTCTTTTGGTCCTTCTCGAATTAGTCGATAACTCTTAGATACAGGATTATCAAAATAACTATGAATTTATGTTGAGAAGTTCTGGATTCGAATTACACTCTTACCCGTATGTAGCATTATCAAAATAGGGTTTAGGCTTGTAGGTTAGTCCGAACCGTTCATTATTTTGTTTCATATTTAGATATTAGTATAATTTTATGATTACTTGAACATTTTTAAAGAATTAATTTTTATTATTTTTTTAAAGTAAAAAATAATTTTTATTAAAAATAGTTTGTTAATTTATGCTATATTTATAAGTTAGTATAATTTTTATAATTAGTTAAATATTTTTAAATAAAATTAATTTTTAATATTTTTTAAGTTTAAAAAAATAATTTTTTATTAAAAAAGGTTCGTCGGTGAACTCATATTTTTGCGTGATCTATATGAATTTTGATCCGTCAAGAGTTCAGATGGTTCGATCAAGTTCGATCCGTTTGATAGTACTAACTGTATATAAAAAAGGGAAGTTGTGGGGCGTGGACCGTGTAGCAGATAGAGGGTGGCCCAAACAAATCCGCTCATAAAAGCAACATTGACAATGCCAACTTTACTTATTATGCAGCAGGCAAGGCATCTATGCTCGAATATCCTTCCTTCTAACTTGGTTTTTTTTTTTTCTTTTTAATAAAAATAGAAGAAGGAATTTAATTTAAAGAGTGGATGCCGAGTCAATACTTGGAAATTAGGCATAACTTACATAAGGATAGGGTCGGGGCCATTTCTAATTTTATTTCTTTTATCTGATAAATTTTTCACACAATAATTGAAATTTCAACCTTTCAGATATAATATCTTTATTATGTATAAAATAATCGTTATAATATCTATCGTCAGATATATAAATAAAATAATTGAGTTAGAATACTAAGAATGTAATTTTATATTATGGGAGAATTTTATCGTTACTGTACGCTAAAATACCTTATTTGGAATAAGAGTGTTACATAAACTGTTATAAATGACAGTCATACTTGGCTAAAATCGCTCAAAATACTTCATTATCGAAAAAAAAAATCAACGAAGTTCCTACAATTTATTATTTGACAAATATCTTGTGTTCGAATCATATTTTCTTTTATTTGTCATTTTTATTTTAAGATAGTAGTTTATTTTTTAAAAATTATCTCTAAATCCTTGATTGTTTCGTCTCAATTCCAAAAAACAATTTCTCGCACTTAAGATTCTCACAAGACTACTCGACTTTCAAGTAGAGGATGTTAATTATGTTAATTCAGTGATCATATTGGCTTGTGATATTAATTATATAATTTTAAAATTAATTGAGTTATACCTGTACGGACAGGATTATTCCACTCCGTTTGGATAAGTTTGGTAGCACAATAGAGAAAAAGAAGAAGAGAAGGTAAATTATGGGTTTGATTTATAACCATCCAAACAAAGCTATAGAGCGGAAAGAGTGGGAGAAGGTGGGCACATATTTAGGCAGCAGGCTTTTTTGTTATAGGCAGTAATGCCCCCACTTTAAAAAAAAAAAAAAAAAAAAAAAAAAGGTCCACCACATCTGTGCTGTGGAACCAAACCCCAACCCCACTCGGCTGCTTGGGACCATCTTTTTACAGCAAGTTGGCTGATGGGGCTACCGTCACCTCTGTCTGTCGCCTTACCCCCACAACACAACCGGGCCCTGCCCTCTCCATTTGTTAATTAAAAAAAAGGGTTCCTTAGCCCACCCCACCCCCACCAAAAGACCTCCTCAGTCCCCTCCATGATCGGGCCCCCACACCACCCTCACCCTCACCCGCCACCACATTCTTGGTTGAATGTGGTGATTGACTCAGAGTCGTACCAACCAAGAAACAAGAAAAATTATGTTATGAATCGAGTGTTTCTGCGTAAAAAAAATATGTCATGTTTTGTATCTGTGAATTTAAGAACGCACTTTATAAATTATAATCAATTTAAAGTTTCTTGAAATTTGGTTTAAAAACAATTTATAAACTTAATTAAAGACTTCTTTTTCGAATGCGCTGTCAATAGTTTAAGGAATATTTTCTTAAGATTCTACATCGGTTTGCAAAAGTAGAATCTCAGATGAGATATACAAGTACAAGTTATTGTATTCTTACTCTGCCAAAATCACATTCTAATTTAAGAATCAGTAGGGGTGTATACAAGTTGAGTTGAACTCGACTCGGTACTTTTTTACTCAACTTGAATTTGATCGAATTTTAAAATTTTAGCTCGAGCTTGAACCGAGCTTTGATCGAACAAGTTCAACCTGCTCCTTTACCTATTTCCTATTTTGTATGTTTGTCTTGAGAGCCCAGTACCTCAAATTTCATCAATAGTCATCCTCGCTATTCCAAAGTGGATATTCTTAGAATGACAATAGGGGCGACTGAGGGTGGAGACCAAACTCTGCCCCTATCTCCATCTCTCTACTTTGTCCCCATCCCCAATCCATCCTCGTACTTAGGTATGAAAATCATCCTCATCCCTAACCCAACCTCCATTAATTAATTTCTATCCCAATCCGTCCCCTTATTTGGGGATGAAATCTAGCCCCATCCCCATCTAAACCCACTTGGGAATTTGAAACCCAAGCGAGGAATTTTTATTTTTTTTGAAGGGCCAAGCAGGGAGTTTGATGCATTATTTTCAATTACCCTCTTAAACACAAGATAATAATATGCACGACACAATTAAAAAAATACAAGTAATAGTTATTTCAAAAAAAATCTAATCATGTTAAAAATATAAAAAAATATATAAACAATGGGGGTGGGTGGGATGGAGATAACCTAATCCCTATCCCCAACCCATTCCTAAACTTGGATACAAAATTCTTCATCATCCCTATTTAGGTCCTCAGTCAAACGAGTATAGATGGGCTGGGGGGCAGGTGGCTACCCAGTTAAAATTTTTACTGCTAGAAACACTTAGACCTGTATATGTATAACATATAATAACTTTATACATATCGCATGTGAAATTTTATAGTTTCACAATATACATCTTTTAGATCATATAGTAATGCCTTATTTTACATGGAATAAATATAACATATTTGTACGTAATATAAACATTGACTTAATTATTTATGATCACCTTTAAAGTATTGTTAGATTTATAAATAACATTTTTAAATTTACTAATATAAAATTTGACTCGTTTATAAATCAGGTTCGTAATAAAAATTTTCAAGGAAGAAGGATTGCACTTGGTCTTGTATATGGAGGAGGGTAGGGGCCATAAGTGTGGAATGTGGGGGATAAATTAGAGATGTTGGAAGCTTAAAGGTTCAACTCTACCATTTCTTCCATAGTTGATTTTGAATAGTTGTGAAGAAAGCTTTATCCAAACCCCACATAAAAAAAGTGGGGTTCTTACACCCCATTCCCCCATTCCAATGGGTTAGTGATCCTCTTAAGTGTGCAAGTGCAACCAAGGGTGAGGCCCCCCATACTATCAAGTTCTTAGCATCTTTTTCTTGTTAGGTCAGAGTTAGAAAAATTCTGTTATAGATTCGATTTATGTGCAGAAATATTAATGTTTTTTGACTATATTAATTTAGATTACACATGAATGTGTTTTTGAATGGAAAATAGAAAATTTTGTAGAAAATATATGGATAATCAAACTATAAATATCAAGAAACTTAAATCTTTAGCCATTTACATTCAAAATTTATTATTTTTTTTTTAGTTTTAGGGAAAAAAACTTTCTTTTTATCTTTTATAACAAGAAATTACTTACAATTTTATAATTTTGACAACTTACAAAGAAATTTGACTATGTATGTCATTATATTCTCGTAGTGTCTCTAGAAATGTATTGTATCGAGATAGTATGACATTCAACACGTGAGAAGATTGTGACATTGGGAGATAGATTTTACTGTGAATCACTTAAATTGTCATAAGCACTGAGCCATAAATTATTTACAGTTAAAAAGATATAAGAAAAAAAAAAGTTTTTGGCTAGAAATTGAAAGCAAAATAGTTTATAGGCACTAACATCTAATTTCTTGCTCACCAAATAAAAAAAATCTAATTTCTCATATTTTAAAATTCTTAATTCTTTTAAATAAATCTAAAAAAAAACGTTTTTGTTACTAAATGTAGTACAAACTTATATTTGAAATTCATATATTTCTTCACGAACATTTCACTTTGAATCTAATTTCAAATTCAAATTCTATCCCATCTTAAAGAGTGGCACAAGACTTTTCGTATAGTTGGGTCCATAACAAAACTTCCCATAAATCTTAATGGTAAACTTAAAGAGTGTCATAAAAATTTCTATATAGTGGGATTCATAACAAAATTTTCCATAAGTTTTACCAGTAAACGTAAAGAATAGCACAAAAATTTTTATGGAATGGGATCTGTAATAGAATTTTCTATAAAATCTTATAATACGTTTGATACATTTTTACTATATGAAATTGAATCATTTACCACTCGAAATCTTTTTTATTTGGAATGGAATGAAATTCATTTTCCATTATAGTGTCTGCAATAAAATGTTAAAATAGAATGACGATTCTTTTTTTTATTTGAAAAAATTATTATTTGACGACAAAATAGATAGAAATTATATATAATATAACATAAATGTCCTTATAGTAATTAATGTACTTTTCATACCTTTAACAAACATTAAAATTCCGAAAAAAATATTTTATTGAAGTGTAAATATCATATATAAGATTTAAATAGACATAAAACAACATTTTTTAAAGATAAAAAAAGAAAAGAAAATATCATATATAAAAATTAATTAAGCATAATATATAATATATTCAAGTATAATAATTCAATAGTTTTGAATTTTTTGTGAAAAGGCTATTAGTGATAATCTTAAAGACTGGCTCAAAACTTTGCAGATGGTTAATTCATAACAAAATTATAATTATTTAATAAATCTTACTCCTTCAATAAAAAAATATAAAAGATATTTATGATGCTTGCAAATGATTAAAAATATAACTTTATTATATTTTTTATTATTTATTTTATTTCTTTCAAAAGTTATTTTAATTTTAATATTATTAATTTTGATTAATAAATATAAAACCTTTTATATTTCTACGTGCTTAGGTAGTAGATAAGGTGGTATTTTGGAGGACTAATTCTTGATTAGCTGCCCCACTCATTCAAAGCCTATCTTTTCACTCTCTTTTTAAGCTTATTTGTTTCTCAATCCCTCTGTTTCTTCTTCAAGCTCTCTGTTTCTTCAAGTATGGCTTCCATACAAAAAAAACAAGAACAAGAAGATCAGCCGACCAATTTTAAACAAAGAATCAATCCTGAAACTCTAAGACTCATGGAGTCAAGAAATTTTTACCAATCTTCTGGGTTGCCACCGCAACTGACCATGGCACAACCAACGTCAATCCCGATTATATCTCTCAAAGAAGAGCCTGAATTGGAAGAAATTAAGCCGTCTCTATTAATGGGATCGACTCTACCGATGCCAATGCCTCTGCAAATGAGACAGCCGGCAATGGCTCCTCCTCCTCCTCCACCGCCGAAGAGATCTTCTACAAAAGACAGACACACAAAAGTAGAAGGAAGAGGGAGGAGGATAAGAATGCCGGCGGCTTGCGCTGCCAGAGTATTTCAATTAACAAAAGAACTCGGCCATAAATCTGATGGAGAAACTATTAGATGGCTCTTAGAACAAGCTGAACCTTCAATTATTGCTGCTACCGGTACCGGTACTGTACCTGCTATAGCCATGTCCGTTAACGGTACTCTTAAAATCCCCACCACTTCCTCCACCTCCGCCCCTTCCGCCGCCGCCGCTGCATCATCTGCCTCCACCGATGATCCGACAAAGCGGAAACGCAAACGCCCAGCAAATAGCGATTACATCGAATTAGGCGCCACCAACAACAGCAGCCCCCCCACCGCTTCCGCCGCATCTCCCCGTACATTCTCTAGCGGTAGTTCTTCAATTTTAGCTCCATTAATGTCGATTCAACCGAGCTCCGCTACAACAGCAGCTCCATCTCAATCTCAGAATCAGACATTCGTACAAGTCCCGATGTTGGCTATTCCAGTAGGGAATATTTCCCCATCGTTTTGGATCATTCCGCAAGTCCCATCATCAAACGGACCGAATCAAACACAAATTCTGGCGATTCAACCTAATGTTACTCCATTAATCAACATTTCCGCCAGGCCTGTCTCCACCTTCATCGCGGGGACCCCGGCGGCGCCCCCGCCGCGATCAACCACCGTAAACCTTAATAACACTGAAAATCCCAGTACAAGTTCAGGTAAAATGCTGAGGGAATTTTCCTTAGAAATCTACGATAAACAAGAAAGCCGTTGATGGATCAACGCTATGGGCGGTTCGGGTCGGTTCCATCGGGCAAGATCAGGGTTCGGGTCACTGAAAATATACACATGCGAAGCACGTGATTGGTGGTGGGGGGGGGGGGTGGGGAAATAGCGCACGTGTGGGAAGAAAGCAGCGAGGAACCGTTGGATTTAGGGAGTGGTGGGTAGGTGGGTCCCACGGAAATGGTGGGTCAACGCTATGGGGTGTGGGTGTGGGGGTGGGGTAGGGGTGTGGGTGTAATTTTGACGCAATTGGGGCCCGATCTTTGTCGAGCATGGGCACGGTGGTGGTGGATAATGGGACCCACTGAAGGATGGGGTGGGAAGTGTGTGTGGGGACCTAAAGAAGTACAGCGTTTCACGGCGGCTAGCAAACCCCGGTGGTCCCGATGGGGCAGCATGGTGGTGGGGGATGGGTGGGCCATAGGGACAGGTGGCAGCTTGTGGGACGTGGTGATATCATGAATTGTTAGACCTTGGAATTTGATACGGCCCTGGCCTGGCCCGGCCTGGTTTATTCTTGAGATAATGTTAGTAGTAAATTTTTTTTATTTTTTTTTACTTTGGGGTTAGGTAAGGAAAAAAAATAAAAATGGAAATGTGGACTTTTGAGAAAAAATAAATAAATAAAAAGATTTTGCAATTCCTCCTTTTGTGTTCATGTGAATTATCAATATATTTACAATTCGTTTAAATATAAATTTATATTTAGTATATTTCAATTTTTTATAAGTGCAATAGAAAAATAATTTTCATGCTAACATGTTAATAAATTTACAATTATAAAAAGATTTTTCTTAAGTATAATAACAATGTGTTAGTTAATAGAATAATTTTCTCATTGAAGTATTAAATATAATTTTATTTCACCTTAAGGAGTTAGTAAATCTTTTTTTGATGTGGTTATTTGCACGCATCAGCGTTTGACATCCAGCTTGTATGACAATTGAGTCATCATGATTTACATTCTTCACATGAGCGTCGGACAGTTTGATGGAAATAGTATGAGTGAGAAATTTCGTTTTTTAGTGAGAAGTTATTAAATGAGCTTTGAATTGAAACAACTAAGAATGTAGGGGTAGGGTATCCTAAAATGCTAAGCCCTAACTATTCTTGAAGGTTTTTCTTGTCCCACCACTTAAAAGAAGGGGGTGGGAAACAATAGTGGGGGTTAGTTGCACAAAGCCAGCAATTTGGGGACCAACCTCTTAATATCTTGGCTAGTAAGTACATTGCTCTGCTGTTGCTTCCTCAATTTCCATTTGGCAAAATTATGTTATTCACTTAATTCATGAATGGCGGACCTGAACTATTTGAACTATATTAAACCATATTAAGAATGAAGGACACTGTTATGATAAATTATTCCTCCTTTAAGTACTTCTATCTAACTGTCTTGACTTTTTTAGCTTTTTATTATATTGATCTTATGCCTCGAAAATCTCTCATTGTATTAATCGAGAAACCTCAGACACCAAGTAAAGAAAAACTATATTAGGCATGTGATTAATATATTAGTTAAGGGATTATGTCAGTATTCATAGATCATGTTTATAATAAAAAATTTTTATAATTCTATATTTCATCGTGCTTGTATTTTATGAAACATCTTTTCTATTTTCACTGTTTGTTTCTATAACATTTCCTTTTTATACATTGATGAAAGTGATTCGAGTTTAAAATCTCTAACCTTATTAAGGAGTGTTTCTATCACTCGAATGGGTATTGTTACGCTCTTTGTAATATTTCTAATATAGTATTTTACTAATAAAATTTATCAAACAAATTCTAAAAAAGAATATTGTAAGAAATATTATTAGTTTTATTTTTTAAAAAAATTATAGATCGAGATTTTTTAATTAATTTTTAATACATTTTGGGCCCTTCCAAAAAATAAATTATTTGGGGAGGGTGGGGTTTTCCATCTCGCAAAAGGGTCGGTAACAGTGAGGCCCAAGAATTATATGGGCCACGGCCCATTACCCACATATCGTTAGGATCCTTTTCTTGTTTTTATACTGCATAACGCATTAGATAAATGCGTTCGAATTTTGCATCTATAGTTATGCGTTCAATGGTTTAGCAATGCGCCAATGCGATACTTCTGCGTTGAAGCAATTTATTGCAAAATGAGCAGGTAATGCGTTAAAGTGTAACAGGGTTAGGTTAAAAACCTCCTCTCTACCTTTTAGGGCGCGCACTTTCTCTGTCCAGGGTTTTGCTGATATCTCTGAAAGTCTTGCAGAGATGCAGCTCACTCTTGAATTCGGGTAATTTTCCGCTATCCACTTTAAAATGTTGGTTATTTGCTTAATTTAGTTGGTATTTGAAGTCATGGGTCATTACAGTTTCATTCATTATGTTATACGAATGAAAAAAAAAAAATACTGAAATTATGTGGCAGAATTTGATGAAATACAGAGGTTCTAGCTTTTTTATTAATGGAATTTTGGATATTTTTCATGGTTTGTGAGATTTGAGGAGGTGATTAGATCTATCATTTTAGAAAGATTAAAGCTTTCATATCTTTTGTTTGGTTTCCCCTAGAATTTCTGGTGTTTTATATGCATCTTGACTGTGATTGAACTTGAAACCCGTATCTTTGTGGGAAAAACTAAGATGAAAAATACACAGGTAAAATGATTCCAGATAAATCCTAAGGTACCTGGATCATTTGGGGTATGTAATTTTACAAATGCAGAAGAAGCATTTTGATGCTGCCTGACAATGGAGTACTGAAGATGTCATTACTTGAAAATGCATTAAACATGATGGGTTTGCATCTAAATATGCGTCTTGATTTTCTTTTTTGAATTTTTATGGAAAGGGTGCCTATTCAATTTACAAATATGGCAATTTGTTATGGAGGTTTAATAAAGTATCATTGTTTTAATCTCATCTGCCTCGCCTTTGCACAATTTCCCTGCTCTCCTCCCATTCCCCTTTCACCTAAAAAGGACAATGATAAGGAACGAAGGCATGAAAAACCAAAAACATAATTTAGTTTTCCTATTCTTGATCAATGGGAGTCTCCTGTCTTAAATCACCTTTCTTATTTACTATGCTCTTCATTTTTTTTTTTAAATATCTTGAATTTTGAGTTATTTAATATCTGCCTTTCATGTATCAGTGGAGGTCTAGAACTTCTATGTGATTCTGTGAAGATTCATCAAGTTAATGTTGATCCACAAGATGGAGAGAAGAAGGTAAATTTCTCCGATGACTACTGATACTTGAGAAAGTGGGATAGAACGGCAAAACAAATTTGCAAACTTAAAAGTTTCTTAATTGGAACACTAAAACGTTGTTGCAATCTTTGGCTACTTTCTTCTGCAGTTAACTATGAAACAATTGCTTGGTTGGGTTCGCAGTAATTTGATCAAGGAGAGGCCTGAAATGTTTATGAAAGGGGATTCTGTGTAAGTTTCTATAGCTAGAGATAGGGTCTCAAGTACCATATTCATGTTCCATCTCTCTCACGGATTGAAATTTGACGTCCCATATGCGTAGATGGTGATCATCAACTGTTTCTGAAATGCAGGAGACCTGGAGTTCTTGTTCTAGTAAATGACTGCGATTGGGAGCTAAGTGGACAGCTAGATACAACTCTTGATGAGAAGGATGTTGTGGTCTTCATTTCGACACTGCATGGCGGATAATACTGCTCAGATAATTGTCCTCTGCAGTTGCCACAAACGATTACCGCAATTGGAGGGAGGCTAATGATTGATTATACATTACTTTTAGTTGTGGATTTAATCCCCTTCTCCTCTGTATTCTATGGAGAAAAGTATCAAACTTTATCTTGAAAGAACAAATGCTGAAAATGTTCTTGACCTATGTGAATAATAGGGATGGTTTTACCAAATACAAGTCCTTATGCTTGTTTTTTACCATCTTGAGCATGGCATGGCATATAAATATAATTGACTTGTTATTGGCTTGATTGTGGATATTGTTGTTTTTGTATTCTTCTTGATGCAATGAGATGGATTCATAGGACATTCTTCAAGACCTTTTGGAACTTCTAATACGAAGTGTGGATCTCAAAATTGAAATTTTTTACTGCTTTTCAGACGAAACACAATTCAAAGAAAGCCATTGTCTCTAGATTTGTATATGGCGGTTAAGGCTCAACATAGATATTAGGGGCTGCAAACGAGTACGTTACTTTTTGTATTAGACCCAGAACATTATAGTGAAATATGAATTCAGATTAAGGCTCGTCGGGTATGAAATTTATGGATACAGACTCGACCTTCCAGAGTCTCAAGTAAGGTTCGGGTATCATAAAAAAAAAAAGTCCTTTCGGACAAGAACCTTAATGTGGCACTTAGACTCTGCCATCTCAATTTGAAGGTTATTGGACATTTTTTATAAATATACAAAAGATATAACAATAAAGAAATGCTCCTCCATTATAATGGAAAGAATTCCACACTTCCCTATATGGGCATAACTCAGTTAATTACGAGACTGCAGAATCGGTACCAATGATCAATATTTAAATTCTGTTAATGGTAGTGTAATAATTTCTTCAAGCCGAATTTGTGTGCTAATAATCATCACATTTTTTAAAAAATTTATGTCAGAAAAAAGTTCTCCAAAAAGTTATTCAAAAAGATTCTGAATCTTTTTCATTTACAAATAAACCAAATGAAGTATCACATTTCCATTAAAGTCCGAATTTGTGTGCTAATCATCACGTTTTTAACAAAATTTATGTCCGAAAAAAAATTCTCCAAAAAATAGCTCAAAACAATTCTGAATGTTTTTCATGTTGTCTAAATAAACCAAACAAAGTATCACTTTTCCATTAAAGCACAAACGTTCTCACGTTTTTTAAAAAATTTAGGTCCGAAAAAAAGTTCTCCAAAAAATTGCTCAAAACGATTTTAAATGTTTTTCATATTGTATAAATGAACAAAACGAAGTATCACTTTCCCATTAAAACCCGAATTCGTGTGCTAATCATCACGTTTTTTACAAAATTAAGGTCCAAAAAAAGTTCTTAGAAAAATTGCTCAAAACGATTCTGAATGTTTTTCATGTTGTACAAATATACAAAACGAAGTATCACATTCCCATTAAAGTTCGAATTTGTATGCTAATCATCACGTTTTTTAAAAAGTTTAAGTACGAAAAAAAGTTCTCCAATAAATTTCTCAAAACGATTATGAATCATTTTCATGTGTATAAATAAACGGAACAAAGTATCACTTTCCCATTAAAACCCGAAAGTGTGCTAATTATAACGGTTTTTACAAAATTTAACTCTGAAAATAAGTTTTCCAAAAAATTGCTCAAAACAATTGTGAATGTTTTTCATGTTATATAAATAAGCTGAACGAAGTATCACTTTCTCATTAAAGCCCGAATTCGTGTGCTAATCATCACAGTTTTTACAAAATTTAGATCCCAAAAAAAGTTTTTCAAAAAATTGCTCAAAACGATTCTGAATGTTGTTCATGTTGTATAAATAAACCAAATGAAGTATCACTTTTCCAATTAAAGCCTTAATTCGTGTGTTAATCATCACGTTTTTACAAAATTTAGGTCCGAAAAAAAGTTCTCCAAAAAACTGTTCAAAAAGATTCTGAATGTTTTTCATGTTGTATAAATAAACCAAACAAAGTATCACTTTTCCAATTAAAACCCGAATTCGTGTGTTAATCATCATGTTTTTGCAAAATTTTAGACTTTAATGAGAAAGTGATACTTTGTTTAGTTTATTTATACAACATGAAATATATTCAGAATGAAATATATTCAGAATATTTTAATCCTTGGTCATTGATAGGACATTCTTTATAAAGTTTAAATTCAACAATAATTCTTGGAAGTTGAAATTACAAGTCACAAGGGTTTCATAGAATCATCGGTGTGGAGTGAGACTCTAATTGTTTGTAAGAGAATGAAGTCTGGTCGCTTGGGCCGTTGTACCTTTTGACTATGGAGGGCGATACGATTATAAGAGAAGGATCTCAACTTGATGCTTACTTATTCCCCAAAAGCATGCTCGTGGTTCGTTCCACTCCTTCAATCAAGAAGGTTTTAGAAATAGATCCTGCTTTCACCAGCTCGTTCATCCCTTTCGTTTTCTCGGCTTGTACGTTAATGGGTCGAACTTGTTTATCTATCGGCAATTTTTTTGCTTTTCATCTAATCTAAAAGAAAAGTCGTAGGGAAGTCTTTCTCTCGCTTGTAGATCTCAAAATTGAAATTTTTACTACGTTTCAAACGAAACACAATCCAAAGAAAGCCATTGTCTCTATATTCGTCTATGGTGGTTAAGGCTCAACTTAGATAGTAAGGTTGTAAACGGGTATGGCACTTCTTATATTAGACCCAAACCCTTATAATGAAACATAGACCTATACCCGTTGGGTATAAAATTTATGGATCTAGACCCAACCCTCCAAGATCTCAGGAAAGGTAAGGTTCAGGTATACCCAAACTCGTCTGTCATTTTTTTTTCCTGTTGAATAAAATATACTATAAAATATAAAGGGATTAATTAGATGATAAATAATTAGTTATATACCTTATAATAGTTTGGGAAATAACCTTCATTTTGTTAAAAACGTACAACAACAAAGGTAAGATTTTCAACTCTTCTGTATGGATCTAAACCACTCCATTTTTTAAACATAAATTTAAAATCAGATTAAGAACAAAACATAAATAATTCTCCTACATTAATCGTAGCCGATAAAGAAAGAAAGAATGAATTAAGTAGGAAAAAAACCAACCAATCCAGGGTAAGCCTTAGTTAGGGGAAATAAATTATATATATTAAAAATAATATAATATATAAATATAATATTATTTTATTATAGCGAATATTGGGGTAAACGGATTTGAATATCATCAAACGGGCATAGACCAGGACAAGTATAGGTAAGATTCGCCCGATTACAGCCTTAGATAGTGTAGTTTCTTTTGAGTTTTGTATGTATTTTTTTCTTAAAGTTCATAAAAAATATATTATTTGTGAGAGATGAAAAGAAAAAGTAGAAATGTTGAGAGTGGGATTTGAACCCACGCCCTTTCGGACCAGAACCTTAATCTGGCGCCTTAGACCAACTCGGCCATCTCAACTTGATGGTAAGCATTGGACAGTTTTTCATAAATATATAAAAATTATAACAATAAAGAAATTCCCCTCCACCTTAATGGGAAGAATTCCAAAGTTGCCGCATAAACATAGTTCAATTAGTTATTGAACAAGCACTAAGGTTCAAATTCTGATAATAGCAATGTAGGAATACGTAAAACCGTTAAGTCACCATGATTTATATCCTTCGCTTAGATGTCAGACAGCCTGGTGAAAGCCTAACGGAGAGAGAGATTTCGCCTTAGTACCAAGAATTCCGCAGTTAATTTTAGAGTCTCATTGATAATTAGACATAAACTTGAAGAGCGTATTTTAGTAGTAAAGGTATTAAAAAAAGAAATAGTAAAAATTCCAAAAACTTTGGAGATTGCAATTGAACCAAAAAATTTTACATTGTTGTCTCTCTCAGCACAGCACAGCTAGAGCTAAGGATAGAAGCATAAACAATAAAATAAGGACCCAAATTTATTCCTTCAAATGGTATTATTAAAAGAACAGCTAATCAACTCAACTCAGAATCCTAAAATGCAATAAATAATACATTAGAACTCTTTCAAGAGTTCAATGGAACCATAATAATAGGCCATTTCAAGTATATAAAAGAAAAAAAAAGACAGTTTCTTCTTGTTGGGTTCTTTTTCCTAAATCATGCCTTCTGTTTCCCTTTTCTGACTCTCTCTAATTCTGCTTCAGCTTCTTCCAGATCCTGCTTTAAAGTTGATACCCTCAATTCTAACTCTTCCAAAGTGCCTCGAGTAATAGCAGGTTGATACGGTGACAAAAAGTGCGTTGAAAATGCCTTCAAAGCTTCCACCCCGCAAACCTATAAAAGAAACATGTTAGTAGTCCTAAGTTTCAACAATGTTTCAGGTGAGGACAGTAGGAGCTTAATGATAAAGTAAAGGTAGCATTTAACAATAATTCAGCTCTAGTGACACTTGGTTCGTTGTGATAGGCAAAGAACTTCGAAATATTTCTTGTGTGCGAGAAAGAGAGAGAATAACACCTACCTCTTGGGGCAGCAAAGGCAGCTTGGTAATGTGAAAATCATCATATAACATGTAAAATTGATCCAGGTATTTTTGTTGCATCCGCATTCGAGCTTTAAGTAACTTGGATTCCACAACTAAAACAAGCAGGCAGAACAGTAAATGATTGAGCTATTGTTTTAACAATGAATTTACCAGTACAAGATAAGAAAGCAACAAGATGTGAAAGGAGTACCTTCTTCGTCAAAAAGTACTTGGTTGATGATGATATTATGGGTATCTATCTCAAATTTAGTCAGTTCCTGAACAAGCCTTTCAGTTTCATATAGAGAGAGGAATTCAGGGATGCAAACACAGACAAATGTAGTTAAATCCTGCAAGGAAAATGATAAGATCAGTGAATTGTCAGGTAATACTGCATGCAACTCTCAAGGAAACAATTTCGCAATTTGATTGGCAATTTATGAGTATAAGCTTTTGTTCAACATCTAGGAGGTCAGAATTTGATCGCAAATGGACAGTCTCTTGACCAGGCCTAGGGTAGAGGCTGCGTATCTATCTGTAAACCAAACTCATAACTAATTCGCAAGTCCTCCATTTGCCTTTTCGTTACTGCTTCAGATAAGGAAAATATTATCACTATATTCCTTCAAGAGATAATTGGTAGGACATGTCATAGATCATGAAAATCTAACGCTAAAAAACAGCAAAGCATAGAAAGGAAACTGGACCACTCACAATTACCAGAGAGGTAGTTCTTCAAAATAATAGTAAGCTTCTACCCTCTCACGTCACTCTGTAGATTTTTGGTCTAATTTCATATGTCAACTATTATCTTTATGAGCTCAACAGTTAACAGTTCATTAATTAGGAAATTCTTTTTCCCCCAACTCACATGCAGCAACACCAACCAGCAGTGACATGGAAAAGGAGTAGCTTCAGAAGTATGCTTTCTCACTTTGGTCAGTTCAAGAAAAAGGTTAATTCATAGATGAACATGAAACAGATACATCCATAACATCCTGTTTTTATACCATTCCCAAAACCTCAGCAACTCCATCCACCTCATTAATTTTCTTTTCACTGCTAAAGGCAAAAAGAAAATAATTCCCTTAGCAACAAGTATTTTAGGAGTAGGGATCTTACTGGATCTTTAAACTGCTTGTTAACTTGTTCGATTATATCTTTCATGCTTTCCATTCTTCCCAAGAGTGCATCCTCACCAAATTCATCATCAGCACCAAAGAGACGACTCATCTGCCAAAAGGTAGCAAATGAAATCGGTTACACGGAATATATTAGACCTTAGATAAGATCAGGGTTTTACAAGAGCATAAGTGACTTCGGTTAGATGCAGCATTCTTAATAGGTCGGGTAGGCTAAACAGATAAACAGAGAAATTCAAGAACTGATTCCTAACATCCAATAGAAGAAAGAGATGAGTTACTAGAACAACTGTTCTTCTATTTTACTCAAAATTAATGTAAAGAAGCTAGGGAGAAAAAAATTAAGATGCATAGTTTTACTGATTTCAAAAGCTTTGAAGGATTACAATCATATTGAACAAATCCTAGATTATGAATTTATGAATCAAGATAAAGAATATTCTCGTCTCCTTATTCATTTATACCTTCTAGAAAGATAAAGAGAAATGATAAAGAAAAGAAGAAAAAAAGTTATAAAGGCACCTGATTTATCAAACCACCAAATTTACTCTTCAAACTCATAATTTTGGCCAGTCCCTTCTCTAATGTTGATGGGAATTGTAATAGCCGGAGGGTATGGCCGGTTGGAGCCGTATCAAAAACAATGACCGAATAATCCATGGTTTGAACTAACCTGCAGAAGAATTGGAATAGGAACCAAAATATTGAGTGAAAACAAACATATCCCCACCAAATACAAAATCACTCAAATCTGAGTCATCAAAGGGCATAGAAATTATATTTTGATATTGAAGAAAATACAACCCAATTAATGAAAGGAATAAAACAAAACTATGTCCGAGAGTAAGAAAAGGGCAGCAAGGAAGAAAGAGTACGAACGGGATCATTACAAGGCATATTTGTAGCAATTAATAAACCGGAAACTAAAGGCTCAACAAACATCCAGTAGCATTTCCAACTCAGCACAACATCACCGTCTAGTTCAACTTAAGGCTAGATGAAACTCAAAACTAATGTCTCACCATCCAATGGCTTTACAACTCAACAGGAAATTAGTTTCCAACTTAACTCAAATTCTCTTATGCTTGTAACTATTAAATATCTCTTAATTTTAGAAACTGACAATATTCCGGGCAATTATAAAGGAGGACAGGGCAATTATAAAGGAGGACACATACTTTAGCATTTCTGCAAAGCTCATAGCTTCATCAATGCCAGGAATTGCATTTGCTAAATCAGACAAGAACCCATCCATTCCATCTGATCCGCCTGTGATATCTTCATTCTCAACTGTTGGATCGACTTCCTAGAGAAAAAGGAAAGAAAGAACTAAGAATTGAAACATGATGGCACATCAAACCAATCCAATCATTATAGTGCTTCAAATTCAACTCAAAAATAGCAATAAACAATAAACTTCAAGTTCAAAACCGGTAATTATTACATAGAAGCTACAGGTTGCCTTTACTTATTAGCTTAATAAAGAACTACCAATGCCCCCTTTCATACTTATATCAATCCAACTATCCCACAACATATACACACATTGGAATGATATAAACATCAATATCGAAATCTATTAAACAAAAATAAGATTTGATTCCCATTAATGGTTGCTTGATTATAATGTAACAAAAAACAAAACACTACTTACTCTGAATCTCGAAATAGCAACAATTTGTTTTAAAGATTATTACTTTGTCTGATGAAGAATCTAAAATCTAAAAGAAGCTCATAGATCATTGACATACAAAAACACAACAAAGAAATAATCTATAAAAACCAAGCATCTCCCAATTAAATTATAGGCTTAATGCCAAAGGCACATAACTTGAACGTATCTGATTGAAATCCCTCTTCATCTAAACAAAACAGGAGCGAACAAAATTCTAGAAAAGGGGTATCTCATTATTCAAACGGAAAACCCAATCTTCAATTCCAATCAGAAATCTCCCGGACCCAAAAAAACGTAGAGCAATTGAATAAGATACCATGGCATATAAGTTTGTGAACCCATTAACAAGAGTGGGTGCTTTGGTAAATCTTTGTTGAAAGGCATCGCTAAGATTGTGAGCAGGATCAGTGGAGATGATGAGCACGGAAGATCGGACACTTGCAAGAAGAATAGACAATATAGAGCTACAAGTAGTTTTTCCCACACCTCCTTTGCCTCCTACAAAGACCCACTTGAGACTTTCTTGGTCTAGTATGTTCTGTACTGTACCTTCCGGCAATTCTGGATTCGAATCCATCAAATAATACAGGGAAAAAAAAATAAACTCAATCAGACCCAATTGTTTTCCCCTTTCTTGCTGCCCTTTTCTTGATTCTTGAAAGCTTTAAAACGAAAACCCCAGAAGATTTACAGAGAAAAAAAAGAAAGGGCACGGACAGAGAGGGAAGCAAAAATAGTTTTTGAGGAAGATTGGACGGGAGGACGTTGTTTCGTTTCTTGAAGGTTTTTCTTTTCGGTGTTTTTATGGAATAATAATATTTTATTGTCCAAAGCAGACATGTCGTTACGCTTTTAGTTCAAAAGGAAAGAACGGATTGAAGGCTACCGCCTTCAGTATATAAAGGAAAAAGGCATATTCCCCTAAAATCGTCCATAAGTTTGGTATATTTACACATATACCAAACTTCCCATGATCTACATTCATACAATTAATTCCATCAGTAAAGGGTAAAAGTGTCACTCAATATACAAAGTACTCGTACAAATAAGGGTAGAATAAAAAATATATTTCTTATATTAATAATTTTATCACGTACTAATTCAATTAATTAGATCAATGTTGATCTCTAAAGCTTTATTGTTGTGAAATAAACGTTATAAATAGGCCATTATGAAATAAGACAATGATTTCTTTTTGGTACACGAAGGACAACGATTACTAAGTAAGAATCATGGATGTTATCATTTCAAACCCACGAGTCGATAATATGATAAATATTAAGGCAGAATGTATAACCTGCAACACAATATCTGATTATGGAGGGGGTTTGTTGATTTTCTTATTCTATAGATTAGATAACTGGATAAGTTAATCATTCATCAATCGACTCGATCCTTGTATTAGAGGTTTATTGGACCGTTTTCTTATTAAACTTGGCGAAATTGATCATATTCCATAAAGTATGTTCGTGTTTCATACCAATATTTGTTGTGGAAATCAAAGTATAACCAAAAGAACATTTTAGGTCACTTTATATATAGTTGCATCTCATCCTAATATTAAATAGTAATAATTTCATTATATCGTTGAGCAAAGGTGCCAAATAAGAAAATCTTTTGCCAATTCTTCGAGCTAAGTGTAGCGGAGGCAGCAGAGTCGTGAACAAGAAAATAAGTAGTAAATCGAGATCAATACAGTCCATTATCTCTCTCCTAGGTATTCCCCTCCCCCTTACTTCAAGGCTAGTGCCCTATACCAGCACTATGAAAACGAAAAAATGAGACTCACAAATGCTCGTATCGTTTCGATTTTTTCAGGAAAATCAGTTTCGAGTATCTAGGCATGATATGCGATTTACTTAAGTATTCGCTTTCGGGAGAAAGTGCATTTAGATTGCACATTAGAGCCTTATATATTCTTACAAGATTTCTTATATATAATGCAGAAGGCAAGTTAATCCCCAAAATCAATACAGAGAATTGTATGTAAAACAAGTTGCTATAATTGAACAAATACAAATAACTAATGAAGGAAGCAAAGTAACATTCAAAAGCCTACTCATGCCCCAATATCCAGCCAGAGTTATGGTACCGTCTGCAATGACACGCGCTAAAGTTCCAGCTTCTGTTGAAAGAAGTCCGCCATTGTAAGTCCCTTTTGAAAGCCGAGAGGACATTACTCGAGAAAGAAGGGATAGATTAACGCCTGCATAAATGTTTTCACATGAAGGATCCGGGAAGAAAGAGATATTGTCAAGAATGAATGTAAGTAACACACGAAAACGAACTTACCTTCAAGAACTTCAGCTGATACAAATGTAACAAGAGCTGAACTGACATATTGAGGTATAGAGTAAGGAATGATTGCTTGGAAACTAAATATTATGCCCAAGCATACCATTACTTCTGATGCGAGTAAAACTTGCCTGCAGCGCAGCGCGATCATTCAGACACAATAAACACGGATAATGGTTAGATACGCGTCCATTTTTTGCATATTCTGAAACAGCAAATGTGTATTAAGTCATAATACCTTTCTTCAAACACGTTGCTAAGGTAGCTTCCAACTAAAATGTTGACTGGAAGAACGGTTAAACCAAGACATGCCAAGAAAATTGCTACGTTTCCAGCTGACCATATGAAATAATGTGCAGTAATGACACTTGATTCGGCCAGTAAAATCTCCATGGCGTATTTTAGCATAAAGTATATAAACAGTTGGACCTGTTCGAGTTTGCCATATGACTATGTAATGTAAGTAGTCATTCTACGAAAGACATGAGAAACCGCGACAAAATGAAATGAAGTACCTTTACTGATGGTGTTAGTAGTTTGTATGCTGCCACGATAGAAGTTACCGGCTGTTGCTTTTCATCAGCGTGTTCTTCTGAAATATCATATTCGTTATCTTCATCTTCATCTTGTCTTTTCTCTGCTGAGCTCAATATCAACGGCTGAGTAATTCCCTTCTCCAGTACAGTATTTTCTGTATATATAGCAAGGCAGAAGAATTCGGTTAATTTCTAGACCTTTTGTTCTTTCTTGGACAATTGCAGTAGGAAATAGACATACCATGCGGGGATTTCTGTTCCAAAATCGGTTTATCTTCCTGCAGAGGCTCTCGAAATGATACCCATAGCAAAACTAGATAAACTAGCCAAGCAAACGCCATTACCCATCCCGGTAAAGTATCCTCATTGAATGTAAGTTTAAAGATTTTAAAGTTTGTTTGAAGTAAACATGCAATAGCAGGACCACAAGCCATTCCAAGTGCACTAGCACTAACAAAACCAGCAGAAGCCTTCATTCGTAGTTTAAGTGGAACACAATCGCTTATGTAACGCCTGTTGACTGCCCTTGCAGAACCCAAGCTAAAATAAACAAAATTTATTACCTTAAACATCACAAGAAGGTCGCGAATAAGCCATAGTAAAGTAAGATAGGTTCTTACCCGCAGAATAAACGGCCAACAAGTAGGACATATATAGAGTTGAGATCATAAGCTAAGGCATACATGGTGTTCCCAATCAGAAGAACAATGCTGCTGAATATAAGAGGTTTCATGTACGATTTATTTGACCACGCGCTGAAATACACCGAAGAGAACACTTGTGCAACAGCCATTGATCCAATTATGACTCCACAGACAGTTGCTGCAGCTCCGAGACTCAAGGAGTAGTTATCTGCTGTTGGGACAATTATATACGTATTAACCATGTAAAGAAATGTATTGACTAAGTTCAGTAAAAGAGACATAAAATGATATCTCTCTTCAACAATACGATCCTCTGTAGGACATGGTAATTCTTCCGGCATAATAAGTGCATGTTTTCCTAAATATTGTAGAAAATCTGTCGAATTTGTAAGCCGATCAACTGCTGCTTTAATGGACACAACGGTTGGATCCTGAAAATCATAGGATTAATGAAACATTTGCAAATATGTTCACGACCAAACAAACAACAGATGATAAAGATTCTTGATAAAAACCTGATGGAGACTAGGCTGATCATAAATCGAAATATAGTTGCCACGATAATCTTGGAGATTTGCAAGATTGCGAGATATTGTTCCTGCAACTGCTGAGAGGCCCTTCAAGGATGGTACTCAAAAATTAAATAACGTATGGCCCTTCAAGGAATCACTCGAAAGAAAAAAGAAGCAAATCTAGTAATAAGATAACTGCTTTACCACATGTTTGAAGACTTGTCTGAGTTGGGAATAAGGATGATTTGCTCGGGTTTTGACATAATAGTTAGTGAACTTGTATCCAAACCTCTTATCGAACTTCTTCAATATCTTACGAAGACCAATAGCATTCATTTCAATAAAAAACAGAAGCCGTAGCAGATCTCTACCAACATCTCTATAGGCTTCTTGTAGTTCAGATATTTTTATGCCATTCGATTGCTGTAAAAGGGCATCATGCTGTTGTCCAAGACTTGATAATCTATTTGCAAGTAGTCCTTGTTGCTCCAATAGAAATAGGACAATCATTTCAATCTGAAATTTTAGCAGAACTAACAACTTTCATTTGGTAACAATATTTTTTAAGTCCATATTTTAGTAGCATACATATATTTGGTGCCTTAGAGAGAGAGAGAGAGAGAGAGAGAGAGAGAGAGAGAGAGAGAATTCATTAGCACAATCTCAAGGTTTTGAAATGATACAAACAATGAAACATGCTTACAATAATACATTGCAAGTACATATCATGAGTGTGTGTGTGTGAGAGAGAGAGAGAGAGAGAGAGAGAGAGAGAGAATTCATTAGCAAAATCTTAAGGTTTTGAAACTATACAAGCAAAGAAACATGCTTACAATAATATATTGCAAGAGCATATCATGATATATATGACAATATGTACACTTTCACTTAAGACCAACTTTCCTTCTCTATGAATTTCAGTCCTACTTTTTATTCAAGTACAAAACAGAACATGAAATTCATTATACAGATAGAAAATGAAATTCTTGATATGATTAAACTCCATACCTGTTTATCAAGAATCCTTGAGAAGTCCTTAAGAACAAACTCACGATTTTCGGTTGAAACTTCAATTTGCTGCACATATTGTTTTACTTTCTTCTTCATTAACTTATAGTTAATATAATATCTGGAAAAAAAAAACCACATCAGAAACATGATAAGAGACAACATTGTTCAAACATATTTCCACAAAACTAATTCATTTTACTTAGAATTGATTGAAAATATTGAAATTTCTACTTAAAAGCTTACCCTTGCCATTCTTGAATTTGAGTCTCTTTCAACTTTTTCCCAAATGCTACCATTTTTTCAAGAAAATAAATTTCTTCTTCTTCTGCAAAGATGAAAAGAAAGAATCAATAATAGAAGTAACCCAACTCAAATTTTCTCCAGTTTCAATAGAACAAGATACACAGGGTAAAAAAGGAGCTTACTTTTCTTCTACAACTTCTTCCCAAAAATCAACCCCAAAAAGATCTTTTGCAAAATCAAGAAACTTTTTGTTTTTTGTTTTTTTTTGTTTTTTTTGCATATACACGTGGATGGATGAGAGATTATGATAAACCCAATGGAATATATGTAGTTCCGAGAAGATCTTGAAGTAATGTACACTTGTACAGAGAAGAAGAAGAAGAAACCTTGTACAGGATCTTTGGAAGGTGAAAATTATCAACAAAGATTCAATCTTTCCATGAATATCTATAATTTCATACCGATATGTGATAGAAATTAAGTACATTAATGGGAAATTTGGGTTTCAAATTATAAACACATGTAAGATTAAATAGCATAAACTATCTTAAGATACAATCAGAATAAATTATTGTTTTTTTTATTTGAAGGATAAAATTTGACTTAGAAAAAAATCAATGGAGATATGTCCAAGATTTTGATCCACTTGTAGCCAAATTGGGAAAGGAATAGGATATAGTACACTATTTATTTCCTCCATCTATATGCATTCTTCGCCTGTGTGATAATAAGACCAAGAAAAATTGTAACTAAGATTCATTTTGGAACCAATGTCCAAAAAGCAAGGGACAAATCTTTAGGAAGGGGACTCAAGAATATTGGAAATGCCCCTGGTCCTGTTTAGAAGCCATTTTCTTTTGCTCCAAATAAAGTGTAAATATTGGATTCGTTTTATATAGTTCTTCTGTGTGTTCCAACTAAAGAAAAAAGGCAAACCTTTTTTTCTATACTTTTTGTCATGATTATTTCCACTTGGCTCTTGCCTGTTGGGGTTAGTTCCTTTGGCCATAAAAAACTTCTTTTTTCTACTTCTGAACAAACTATCAGACAATTAATGTTGGAAGGAACAGGGTAAGCTAGCTCCCTGTTTTGGTGTCTATTATTGGATTAAATATCAAGAAAATCATTACATCAAAACTTCTTTTAAAAAGTTTTCAAATCATAATAACATGAATTAAGAATATAAGTAAATCTCTTCCACATCTTTAGATTCATGGCTCTACAAAATGAAAGAAGAACAAGTGCATATTTGGGCATGCAAAGTAGTAGTAGAAAAAAGTTGACTTACACAGCTTTTTACAAGAAGCTTGCCTTGGAATGGAAGTAGTTTTTGTGGGCCTTTCTTTTTAAACAGTAATACTATTATAAAGTACAGTTAGTATATGAACTTCAGCTAGAACCTAAAGAATGTGTGGCCGCCGGTGGAGAAGGAGATGAAAACGACGACGTTTGCATGTGTATATGTGTGTTGTGTTGTCTAGAGAAAAACACAACAAATATGTGTCTCTGTCTCTATTTTTTGTGTGGATCAGAGGTGGTGAAAGCAAAATATAGCATAGGAAGAGGAAGGAAAAGGCCTTTATAACAACAAAGGAAAAAAAAAATTGGCCTAATTTATGAAGTGATTTATCACTTAATCAGAACTCGACACCTGTGAATCACTCACTCACTCACTCACTCACCAAAAGAGTAGCTTTCAGATGAATTTAGTTCATGGCATGTGCAGTTGGTCCTCGAGCTCAGTATCAGTTTTGGATTTCTCCTGACTCATTAATCTAAAACGTACTCTAAGAGAACCCTTCTCAGTTAATGTTGGATTTTCAATCATAATACTTTAATTTCAAATAAAATAAATATTAACAAAATATTTATAAAAATAAAAAAAATAATGTAAAAAGTGATATATAAAGTGGTGCGAGCATTATGATGGGAATGGGAATAGTGTGGCTATGGAGTGAGAAGTAATATGGGCCTGAGAAAGTGTAAAAAATAAATAGATTGCATTTTGTGCATATATCTTTCACTTGTCCATTTTCTACTGGTTCCTTTACTCAACTCCCCCAGTCCAGACAAAAAGGTTCAATTGCATTTTTGAAAAGAATTAATTATTACCGTGAAAATTAAGGAAATCTTGAAAAAAAAAAAAAAGAAAAACAAGAAAACTACGATTTGCCAGCAGCCCATAATGGATTTGGTTAAAAGTGAATTTTGATGCAAGATTTTTTAGACCATAGTCTCAAGATTCTTTTTTCTTTTTTTAATATGTGGGAGCCGGTGATTTTTTAACTTTTTGTAAGGATTTTATGTGTATTTGAAACTCATGAAATTTTAATAAAATTTTAAAGAAGCTTAAAGAAATTTTAATAAAATTTTAAAGAGGTTTAAAGATTATATTTATTGAAATAGATATTTAAAATTTTGTTTTAGGAGTATAAATTATTTTATATTTTTATTTAACAAAATAAATAAAAAAATAGCTGACCAGACCATAAATTACCTGTTTGGACTTGGGACTGTATCCATTTAGAGCCCTATGGGGTAACATAGGGCGCCAATTTGAGCTTGACTATTTGTATTGAATTCATATTCGAGCTCAAATTCATATTTTTTAAAAAATATATTACATATAATAATTAAAATAAAATAAAAAATTATATTTTCTTACTCAAACTCAACTTATTTATTTAGCAAATCAACTCGAACTCGCTTAATAACTAACTCCAATCAAATTTTGACCGAGAAATTCTAAACATCAGGCGAAAAAATCGTAAGCCTTAAAAAGCGCTTTTCACGACTCATTAGATGAAATAAATGAATTTGGGCCGATACTAGCGGTTAATGGGCCAATAAGCCCATCTAATAAACCCAATTCTCGCAGCTCTTGTCTCTTGAATTTAGGCCCTCCATTGGGGAAAAGGCCCGCCATTAGGCCCTCATTTAACCGGCGGTTCCATAATCCATTCTACAAGTGCTATAAATAAAATTTTTTTTCTTTTTCTTCCCACTTTCGCGAATTAAAAAAATCAATAATGTGAAGAACACAATTCTTCTTAACGAGAAAATAATATTCAAATTCAATAAAATTGGAAACTGAAAGCTTACTGAAACTAACAAGGAAGGTATAAATTAATGTCAAAATTAAAAAAAAAGAGTAGAAATTGAAAAAAGAATTTTCAATTTTCCAGTTGATGCGAAAAAGGTTTAAAAGTAGTAGTACTTGCTGGAAACGGTAGTCGGAGCATCAATTTTGATTACCAGTCCCGGAAAGACATCGTCGGGATCTTGTATATGAGGATTCCGTTCGACGATGTAAGGATCGCCGCACTTTTCACTAATCGTATGAAGAGTTTCTCCTTCTCCGACGACATAAATCTCGTCGCAGGCTCTGCTTCCGAAGACTCGATTTCCACCGGAGAAGTTCATGAAGAAGACGAGCGAAGCTGCTGCAGAAGAAGAAACAATAATCGCGAAGATGAACAGTAAGGTAATTCTTCTCGATCTTCTTCTTCTTCTTGTGGAAATTGATTCTAATTCTTCTTCTGTTGTTGTTGTTGAAGCCATTGTATGGAGGAGGGGAATTTTTAGTTTGAATAATTTGTGAAGATTTGGGGATAATGACGATGAAATTAAGGGTTAATTAATTAATCAATGGTTAGTTGTGATTATATAATCTGTTTTCTGTTATGGAAGTTCATTTTGATTTAGCTGCCATGATTTTGTTACGTGATATTCGTGCTCCTGCTTTTGAGGTTTTCTGGATTTTCCCCCCATTTTTCATTTTTAAAGAATTTAATTCTAAAAAACCCCCTATACTTACGGTTAAATGTTAATTGAGTACTTAAATTTTTAAATTGACAATTAAGTACTTAATTTATCTTCTGTTAGAACGACATATAGACTGTAAAAAAATTTAATCATTGATGTTTTTTTACAATTAATGAACTTATTTCCTTAAAGACCCCTCCTAATAACATATTCTCGTTTATAAACCATTAATTATTTTTTGCTTTCTTAGAAGTTGAACACTAGTAGACTTCCATTCATTTGTAATGTATCTGTGGAAGCACAACGCATTTGAAGAGAATTTTAGATAATTGGTGTTTTTGTTCATTGCTAGTAAATTTTTTCTAATAAAAATTTAAAATAAGTACATGATTGTCAATTTTAAAAATTTAAGTGTTCAATTAATATTTGACTATGAGTACAGGGGAATTTTTGAAATTAGCCCTATAAAATTTAAAAAACAGTTACCAATCACTGTCAAAAATAATTATAAAACTTGTGCTTAATGTAAAATTTAGTTGTGGCAAGCAGTAACGGTTATGATATAAAACTTCACCTTTAATAATTTATTAAGGTGTCATCTTTAATTTATTTGTCACCTTTAGTTATTGCATAATTATTAAAAAAATAATTAATTTTTTTAATTAAATTATGAATTGACTAAATTGCTCTGACTTTTTTTAAGGACTAAATTGTCCTTACTGAATATGAATTTATTTATTCATAAAAAAAATATAAATTTATTTGAACCATCTATAAATAATTATTAAGATTATATCTTTCAACAACAACAAATAAAAATATGTATAAAATTTTTTCTCTAATATCCTATTCATTTGTTAAAATAACAAATATTAATTTGTACGTTTTATAAAAATTCTAAAATCTTAATTTTAAAACACATAATCGTATAGTACATTTTTTAATACATTCTCTGAAACACACCTTTTATAATAATTTTATTAATGTAAATCTTATAAAATAAAAAATAAAATCTAAATTCTAAAAAATACTCTAAGTTGAAGTTACTATCAAGAAGTGTACTAAAAAGATGCATTAGATAATCCTGAATGGCACATTAGTGGCATCTCCACTTCCTTGTCTTAGGAATAAGCACTATACCATTAGCAATGGCTACCTTAACACAAACCAAAACATTATGAACTTGCAATGTTGTAAATCTGTTACATATAAAAGCTAAGATACCCACCCAAGTAAACAGTATAATTATACAGATATTTCATGAAAAAAATGAATCAATCCTCATGACAAACTATTGCCATAAGTATCTTTGCCTCTCTATTCTCTCTAGGCTTTTCATTGCAACTCTATATAGTATCAGCAAGTTATTTCAAAATTGTAGCTGAAAAGAATTAGTGGTAACTTTTCATAACAATCATTCCTGAATCCTAGAAGATACTCCCACCGCGTTTTCCATTCGAGTATACCAATCACCAATACGAGTGTGCTCTACCATGTCCTTACCCGACTTGAGGTAGCGGATAGGTCTTAGAACACCGAATACAGCTAGATCAGCTAAATTGGGTTTAGCACCGCCTGATGAGAGAAAGAGAGAACCAGTAGATTTTAGCATATATGGATACCAGATTCAACTAATATTAACGTTTACTAAAAGTAGTGCAGATATATAAACAGACCTAAAAAATCACGTCCTTCCAGAGCATCAACCCACGTCTCTGCAGCTTCATAAAGTGATGCTCGTTCATCGGTGATGTTATATTTTTTCTTTAAATTCTTTGATACGAAGTACATAGCTACAGCTCCGGCATACTTTGCTGTTATTTTTTCAGTAAAGCTGAAGTTACCTGCACCAAGAATGAAATATGGACGCCTTGTAGATTGTAAATGAAACAGAACAGACACAGCAAACAGTCGTGTAATGTGTATGTATATAAATCTGTGTCTAGTAGTCTTTTTGAGGGTTCAAGGTATAAGATTATGCACAAATTATATGCCTATATCAAGAGTCTAGGATAACTAAAAAACCCCTCAAAGGACAACAACAGCCAGTAGAGTTCTACTAACAAGGAAGCTCAACAAACTATCACGTACTGTTAATCTGTTTCAGCCTTTCAGGGAAACAACCTATAGATGATGGTTACTTCAATTTGGAAGTAGAAAAGGCTATTAGGAAAGTCATACATTTGGATCTAGTGTATGGCCACAAGTGCTGGCCAATCAATCATAAGATGTCATGGAGAGACTGCTCAGCCAATACATACACATCTTATATATATAACTGACCGCCCAACATGTACAAACAATGCAATGGAAAGAGTAAAGCCTCATTGATATGTGAGGATTTCTACAAAAAAGGAGTGCATCCCTCGACCATGAATTCTATGAAAATAAGATAGCTACAAAGACAAACTCTTCGAGACATACAAATACATAAACACAATAAACACCAAGTCACTTCTAACATCAGATATTATATCAAATGAATCTTTAGCATCTTAAGCAACTACTCCATTTCCGATTGTCGTTTTTATTCCTCTTACATTTCAGTCTACTACACTAGAATATCACAATATGTGGCTCATAAAAGGAACCAACATATGAAAGAGGAACAAGTTGCTAACAAGCTTCCTGCAATTTTGACAACCTTCAGAAAACAAAAACATAAGAAAGACAATATAATATTAGCATATAACAGCATAAGTTTTTAAGTTCTAATCTTGTATCGGCTTAGGAATAGTCTAAAACAATCAGACCCAAAAAAGAATTATTATTCTTCCTTCTGGAACTTTCTAATGAATAAGGAACAATTGACTTTGAGCATTTTCATCCGTTGAATTAGGATATCAAATCTTACCATGACTGGTAATGTAGTCAAATGATTCAAGGGCCTCAGAAGCATTTCGATAAATATTTGGAGACAAGACGTGCACCAAGTGATTATCAACCCACCTACAGCATTCAAATAAATTAATTATATCATGTCCAAGTAAAAACTCTAATAACTTGCACATTTCACAACTCCATAGAAAAATATTATCCAATGATACTTTCCAGAAAACTATGTTCCCTTGCAGACAAAATAAGACATTTTCACAAGCTTTCCCATGCTCATAGCAATGCACATTAACTATTATTCATAATTTCAATTTACCTAAACAAAAAGAAAAAGAAAAAGAACTCCATACCCTCGCCACTTCTTCTCCTCATCGTCAGCCTGAACATCTGATTTGGCAGAGTCCTCAGCAGAACGAATCCTTTGCGATAACTTATCAATAATAGCTACAGAACCAGATAAATCAATTAAGTTTTCTTGAGGACCTGATAAACCAATTCTTGAGTAAAGAACAAATCGTAATAAAGAGTATGGATCTGAGAACCTGAAGAATCAGTCATCTGTTCACCATCAACCATTAGTATAGGCACTTTCTTGTAATCAGACCACTTGATTTCCTTTTTGCTGATGGGGTTCACTTCCACAACTTTGTATGGAATATCATAATAGTCAAGGAATGCTAGCAATTTTCCAAGTGAGCAACACCAGATCAGATTGGCAAAACGATAACAGTTGGTATTTTATTAGAATTCAAAGTGTAGGCAATACAAGCTATCTTTACGAAAATACTCTCGGCGCAGGCCAGTATTATTGCATATATAAGTAACAAGACTTGTAACATTTATCCAGTAAGTCCATCCCAACTCAAGTACAGCATTAACGTGAATCTTAGAATGCATGGTGACAGTAGTCAGAGACGACACATTAGCTCGCCTACTCTCTCATTCACAAGCGAAGGTTAGTTATGGGCCTATTAGGGCATGTATTATCTTGCAGTACATATTTACTATGCAATGTTTATTTACTTACACAAATACAAGTACCATTTTCTAGTTTCATATTGCTTTGCTCATTCTATGGTGCTATAGGTGCGAAAAATATATTCTAAATTATAGCATTACCATGTATAGACAGGAAGCAAAGTTTAGCTTGTGCTCTATTGTGTACATATCACTCTCAATTTATTGCATATGAAGTAAGAGATTATTGTTTTATGTCCATAAGGTAAGGTTGATCAGATCTCTAACAACTTTATTGTCAAATGAACACAGCTACCAAAATCAATAGGCCTATTCAGATTAACAGTTTCGGTTATCATCTCCACAAAACCTCTAATGAACCCAAGTAATTAATCTATGGGAGAAGAAAAGAAAGCATGTAATAACAGTAAAGGAGTTACCTTTAACCTTATTGCAGAAAGGGCAAGCTTCATATTGGTAAAGAACAACTTCATTGGGGCGTATTTTTGGCGGCAATGGTTCTTTTGCGTGGACTTCTTCAGTTAACGAAGACGCCATATACACAGCCCCTGCTACGGCGCAAGCCGACGACTGAGCCAATATAGAGTAGTTACCGGAAAACCAGCGTCTCCTCCAATGGGAATTTGTATTGGTCCCGGTACTATATAGAGCTACCCGAACGAGTTGGTGGCTTGCCGACTTTGTAGACGCCGGAGATGCAGCGGCAACGCCCTCCGCTGCTCGGCAAACCGCCGAAATCCCTCTCAAGTTGATTCTTCTCATTCTCCTTTTCTTCTCTCTCTCTCTCTCTCTCTCTCTCTCTCTCTCTCTCTGATTTGAGATTTCTTTCCGGAAAACCTCTGGAATGGTGGCGAGGGAAGAATCAGGACGTGTTAAGCTTTTTCACTGTAAATTAGTTTGGGACGATATTATAATTAAGTCCCTTCATTATGGACTTATTGTGAGTTTAGTCCTTTCAAGAAATGCTAAAGCCTTACCACGTTTTCTCCTTTTATTATGGGAGACTATACCGCTTTTAGGATTTAACGAAGTTCTGAAAAACGCTTTCATCTGTCTTAAACCCCTACTGTACCGAGCTCCCTCGATGACTAGCAGCATCAATGGCAAGCTCGGAAGAAACCAAGCTCCAAAATTTTCTTCAATGGCTTGAGGTTCAAAATCCGAACTTCGGGCTAGAAATTCTATTTCTTTTTTATATTTCTACTTCTTATGAAACGAAATGTTTTCTTTAAATAATTTTTTGATCATTTTTGTGTAAAAGTTCTACAATTTGAATTTTTACAGGTGAATGGAGTGAAGCTACGGGGTTGCGAGATTAAATATTGTGATTCGAATAAAGGGTTCGGAATCTACACTAGAAATGACGTCCCTGATGATGGTACTTTTTAGTTTGAACTTTGACCATTGCTGGTTGTTTCTCCATCTATATGTTTGAGTTTTTTCTTGATTTAAGTTTGGCTAGTTGAATTTGTTCTAACTAAGTTGATGAATTAGGATAAAGTTCGTAACTTGAGACCAAACAGAATAACTTTTAATACTGTACTTCTGGTTTGTTTTCCTGTATTTCCTCTGGAAGAAATGTAACATACATTGACAAGCCTGTTTTTTCATTCAAGATAACTCCTGCTTTTAGGGAATGAAAGGAACTTGAAGTGTGGCTCATATTATGGAAATTTCATATTCCCATTTGCAGATTATGCAATTGCTTCATGAAAGAATGTCCTATGAATTCAGGTGTTTTATTGGTGGTTCCCATGGACCTAGCAATTACTCCAATGAGGGTATCACAAGATCCCATATTAGGACCAGAATGTAGAGCCTTGTTTGATGGAGGAATTGTAGATGACAGATTTTTCATGTTTGTGTTTCTGATGGTGGAACGTCTTCGACCAAACTCTTCCTGGAAGCCGTGAGTATATACTTGGGTATTCAATTTTTTAATTTCTCATTGTGATCTATTACGAATACTTTTGTTAATACCTCAGGTATCTGGATATGCTTCCAACCACATTTGGGAATCCCCTTTGGTTTTCTGATGAAGAGCTTTTAGAGCTGAAGGGTACTGCATTATATCGAGCAATTGAATTGCAGGTAATGTATCTATTTTCAGCTCTTTCACCAATGTCTTGTTTGAAATTGAGTTTCTTCTTGCTTTTGTACAATAGAAAAGCTGAAGTTTCAGAGTAACTTTCAGCCGTATGTATGCTTGTCTGAGCTTCTCCACTTAGATCTGGCCCTGCCACTATCAGTTTCAATTTCACCTTCATGGATTTTGTGACTGATTACTTGTTTATACTTATCTTAAGCGTAAATAACTGAAAATAGACTTGTTTTACAGAAGAAAAGTTTGCTGTCCTTGTATAATGAGAAAGTAAAGAAGTTGGCAGAAAAGCTTTTGACTCTTCATGGCTACCTGGAGCGGTAAGTCAAAACTTGTTGATACGAATCTAATATCACTCTTATATCACTTACAAGCTGTTAGCAGTCTACCTTATGAGTTTATAAATTCGTTTAATCTATTACATTACTTAGAAACTGGGACTCGTTTACCATTTTCATTGATACATCCCCTTATTTCTTTTGACAGTGAAGTAACTTTTGACGACTTTCTGTGGTATGGAGCTTTCTTAGTCTATGCTTCCTTCTTAAAATACGTATCTTCTCTCTTATTATTATTATTTTTTTAATTTTCGTCTACATGGGGAATATTGTGCACTTGTGGAAAGTTACTTATATTTTGCCAAATGGGGGGTTATTGTAGGGCACATTCTATCTTCTGGACTCGAGCACAAAACATTCCTCTTCCTCACTCATATGTACTTCCAGCAGTTCAGGGAGAAAAAGATGGTGCCATGTCAAGCAGCAGCAGAGAATATGGCCTTAATGTCAGTCAAGTTTCATGTGAGAAGTTAATCTAGGAAAATTTTGTATTGCATCATGTTTAGCCTTGATGACTTTCTTGTTGCACTCACTTATAATGTATCCATTTTCTGTGTTTTGTCTCTGCTGTATACACTATTCATATGTTTCTCGCTTTAACAAGTCAGCTTTTCATCTTAGACATGAATGGGACTCAAGGTCAAGTTGCTGGAGTACCACACATTTCACAAGAAGAAGGAACTATCTGGGTTGAAGGTCTTGTTCCAGGCATCGATTTTTGCAACCATGGTGACCTCATATTCTATATATTTTATTCATCATGCTAAAATGTTGCCTTTTTGTTGCTATACATTTCTTTTCCAGTTTACAGTGCTGAATACTCTATTACCAGTTTCTGACTACCTATCCTTTATTTACCTGATACAATGTTCCTTCTTTATTCTACTGGAATATCTATACTTAAATTTCGCAATGTATATCTCCTGCAATATTTGCCATAGATTTGAAGGCCCTAGCAACGTGGGAAGTTGATGGAACAGGATCGATAACCGGTGTTCCAGTCTCCATGTACCTTCTTCATGGTAGCATCACTTCTTTGATGTCATTCAACCATTTCAATAGTGCATATTCAGGGATCTACTCCCTTGAGCCCTGACTCCAGTTTTCTGGAATAGCTGACCAGTATTATTTCCTTTATTTTGAATAGCTGGAACGAAACTCTTTGAAGGAGAAAAGGAGATATCTATTAGCTATGGAAACAAAGGAAATGAGGTACTTCCATTTTTAAAATTCCTTCTACTTTGTGTGTTATCATGTCATATTGGACTGCCAATGAAATACTTGTACATATGCTAAGTTAGCTAACCGTTTAAGGCTTGGTCTTTTGTCTATAAGCACCATGTGAATTGTGAAGTGCTAATGAATTCCCAGTGCAGCTGCAAAATTTAATCTTATAATATTTCCTAATCCATTTGTTTCAGGAGCTGCTGTACCTGTACGGCTTTGTTATTAATGATAACCCGGATGACTATCTCATGGTAATCTATTGTTCAAAAGTTTTAACTTTCAAATTAGTTCTGTATGTTTCTTGTGTATTTAACATCATTCTAATAATGCATACAAATCCTGCTCAGGAAAGGCCCTATCTTACAATTTCCTATATGTTATCCTATGCATGTACAGATCAATTATCCAGCAGAAGCAATTCAAAATATTGCTTTTTCTGAGCAGAAGGCACAGCTTCTTGAAGCACAGGTGAGGTATTTGTTGCTGTATCTTAGAAAATCTTAGAAACCTTTGACTAAATCTTAGTCTCAAGTACAAAATGACTTATTCTTTCTACTCCCTCCGGTTCATAATATAAGATACTATGGCCACTTTTTGAGTTTCTTAATAATGTAAGGTGCTCTTCACTTTTCCAAGATAATTTTCCTATTATTCCCCTTTCTCTCTCTTTACTTATTTCTTTTTCTCTTCCTCTTTCTCCCTTAACTCTCTCATTAACTAAGGCTATAACCTTAATGTGTGTGAAACCCCCAAAGTATATTATATTATGAAACGGAGGGAGTACTTTATGAAAGGAGCCTAATAATCATAGATTTTTATGCGTGTTGAACAGAAAGCTGAGTTGAGGTGCCTCTTGCCTAGAGGTTTGCTAAATCATGGTTTTTTCCCTCCATGTCCTCCAGAAGAAGAAAAATGCAAGGACACAAACACAAGTTCCCGGGTTTCTAGCTTCAGTTGGAGTGGCCAACGAAAGATTCCTTCTTACATAAATAAACTCGTTTTTCCTGAAGATTTCTTGACTGCTTTGAGAACATTAGCCATGAAGGAAGATGAGCTTTATCAAGCTGCATCATTACTTGAGGAGGTGCTTTTATCCATACTTCCCTCTTTATTCCAAAAACTGTGTTCTGTTGTCTTTTTATTTTGTTTAAGTGAAGTTATCTTCTTACATAAGAATATGATATTAACTTACTTCTCAGGTTGATTGTTTTTTGTTCTGATCTCCATATTTTATTAGCTTGTAGGACCAGAAGGGCAGAGACAACCATCTGACACAGAAGTTCGAGCAGCGATCTGGGAGGTGTGCGGGGATTCTGGTGCCCTGCAACTTCTCGTTGATCTTCTTAACATGAAGTAAGTCCTTGAAGACACTCTACTGCTATTAGTTTCTCAATTCCATCTTCATTTTGCTTTACTTGACACCGACTTCAAAGAACAATTCCAGAAGTTAATGGTGTCTCTTCTGTGATTTGTTAAAAGAAGCTTTCCAATAACTTTGGCAGTGGCGGAGCTGGGGACAAAACCATGATCTTCCCCTCCGGTTAACTATGTATTATCTCCTGATGGCTTGTGACATGAAGCCTTGAACGATAATCTTGTTTTTAACATTCTACCCGGGTTGATATAATCAATTATGATGTGTGTGGGTGTTTTCCCCTCCCCGCTCTGGGTAGATATAGTCTATTGTAGTTATTACGAGTTGGCTTCAATCATTGGCATGCAAATGTTTTAGTTATCTGCTTGATAAGTTCTTTCGGAGCATGAATAAAATCTTAAGACTTGATTTATAAATCCTCATATTAGGATGATGGCCCTTGAAGATGGTACCGGGACAGAAGAAAGCGATAACCACTTGCTAAAGGCAGCCTCATATGATGAAATTCCTCAAGACTTAACAAGGTATGAAATCGTTGACAATATCCCCTCGCCTTTAGTAAAGCTCGAACTACACACTTCAAACAAACGCCAAATACATGCATTTTGTGCTACAAAGATTTTAAGAATTATCGTCTTTTTCTCTCCTGTTTTGCTGCAGAAATAGGTGGTCTTGTATAGTCTATCGACAAGGTCAGAAGCAACTCACTGAGCTTTTCTTGAAGGAAGCAGAGCATGCCTTGCAATTAGCATTGGAAGAGACCAACTGACCTTGTTGCTTAGTTTGCCCTCTTTTGAAACCCCAAATAAAGAGGATGCAATTTTTTACAGTCTGCATCTTGTTTTACAGATAATGCAGTTTTATACAACACAATAAAAACAATTCTTTCACCATGTCTTGTATCTATTATTACTCTCTGGTTCAATGGTAACTTGAGCAGAAGAACAGCTTATAGTATTTCAAACAATTTTCTTGCTTGCACCAGATTCGGACCTTTATTGTGAAATATGAATCCAGGCTCAGGCCTTTTGGGTTTAAAATTTATGGATTCAAACCCAACCCTCTAAAGTTTTGGGTAGGGTGAATATACTCGTACTCATATGTTATTTTTTAATTTTTTTTCTTGTTAAACAAAAATATATATATACAATAATGTATGATTAACATAATTTCCTCAAATGTGTAATCCTAAATTATAAAATAATGTGTAATCCTGAAATAAAATTATAACATGATTATGTATTAATAAAAAATATAAAAATACTATAATATATATTATTTTATTACAATGAATATAAGGATAAATGAATTTGGATATTATCATACAAACCCATATCTGCGAGTATAAAATTTTAATCTTACCCGAGTATAAACCCACTTAGATACAAGTAAGACCTGCTCCACTTACAATCCTACTTGCAGCCAATCTAACTATTCTAAATTAAATATGGTATGAAGCTACTTTCACCGTGACTCAAACCTCTCATTTAACAAATTAGATAGAAATACCTAAAGAAGAGATAGAAATACCTAAAGAAGAGGTGCTTTGACATCAGACTGTCCCTTCTTGTCAGTTATAAATTATTCTAAAGGAAGACAACAAACACATGATGAGAATCAGCGATAAATCCCAATAACAGTTTGGATATTAATATGTGCAAAACTTACTCAAGAAAGAAAAAGCACCAAAACCTCATTTTACAGAAGATAACATGTCCCAATAATTCCTACTCCCATGGCATAAAATACAAAAAAGAGAAGGAAATATTTCAGTTAAATCCTGAGATAAAATTGGGTATGAGTTGGTTGATGGTTCAAGGGACAAGATGCAGAGAGTATCCATATTATGCCTTGCCTTTTCCTGCCTGGAATGACTGAATTCTTTGCTGTAACTTTAGGACCTGCAAAAATGAGAAGAATATGCAAAGAAATTTTTAGAAAATAAAGGCTGAGAACTAATTAAGATAGCGATACAACATTTTAAAACCGATGTAATCTAAAATGGCAATAATAGCTAGCTACTTTACACCTAATGAACTAACTCTTTCTTCCACATTTTGTTTCGAGGAATAAAAAGAGAACACTCCAGCACTCAGACGAAACAATATAACCTAGTAAAACTTCAAAGAGCAGTCCTACATGATGTTTTCCATCCATGTCCAATGTATTGCAGCGAAAAATGTTCTAAAGATGGTGAGTGTGACACTAAAGCCATAAGGCAGCAAAAGGCCTTTTTCAAAGTAGAAGTGGGCATCAATTTCAATTATCGATTCTGTAAAAGATCTGCAATAGAGTATGAGTTATGGATAGTCTACAAACCGTTTCTTGCTTGCTTTTTTGTTTGTCTTCTAAATCTTGAAGGGTAGCATCCAAACGTTTCCTGGACAGAAAAACAAAATATTTCTTGGCTAAGCCAGGCTTAAACAGTTCACTATTTCTCAAATATGTAAGCGTAATATTACAGGATTCTACAGTAAAGACATTCTGCATGACAAACATCCAAAAGTGCCGAATCAAATGATGTGGAAACTACAAAAACTGTAATTTAACAAGTAAACTGATTCACATTATACCAAAACAAAAACCACCACATCTCAACCTGCAATCACCTCTTGACCGATTTGAGTGAGGAGAGCTCTTAACATTCTAAGGTATTCTACAGAAGAGATCTTAATGGTGTAATCAGACGAAGATATGATATAATACTAAATAAGAGGAAATTCAACATAGATTACATTCTTCTACAACTAAACTGCGCAAAACCACCTATAACACAAAAACAATCAGTAACATCAGAAACTGTCCATTTTTTATCAAGAAGGCTTTCATTCCTAACCATCAAGAATCTCCCTTTTTATTAAACTTAAAAACATAATCTCCTCATAAACTTAAAACATAATCTCTGACAAGTAATCATCAAATACACTATACATCTCCACTAATAAAGCAATAAAAAGGAAAAGAAACTTCAAAGATATCAGTTTAACAAGATTAGAACTTTAAGCCAATATAAAAACAGAAACAGAAAATTACAATTCGGCGGAGATGTATTCAATTCGTTTGCGAACATTAGCTCTAGCCTCTGCTAAATCCTGCTTCACTAGCACAGGACCTATCAATTTGTACACATTGGCATCTTCCCTCAACAGGTCAAGCTCCTTCACAACATCAAAAAATCAAACAAAATGCAAATCACATCAAGAAAGACATAGATATACTGATAATCAACAGAGAGAAAGAGAGAGAGAGAGAGAGAGAGAGAGAGAGAGAGAGCGAGAAAAAAGACTAACCTTGAGAACAAGCTCGTTTTCTCCAAGCTGAATAGTGTACTTCTTTCTAACTTGATGATTCTTCGCTACGTCTAAAAGATGAACGAAAATCAATTAGTGATTGTAATTAATATAGTTATAAATATGTAGATTGTATAGATTCTAACTAGGGTTTATCGAAAAGGGGGGGGAAGTGGAGGAAGGAAGGAAGGAATGAAAAATTTATGCCTTTTTGGAGTTTGCTGAGATCGTTAGCCTTGTTTTCGAGGTCACGTTGTAGCTCACGGAGAGCAGCGGTGGAGGAAGCCATTGTTGCTCCTTCAAGAAGACCTCCCGATTTCAGTGGAGATGGTGGTAGCGAAAGTGGCAACTCTGCAGGTTTTGTCTTCTTGATCTGGCATTAACCCGAAACCCATTTTTTAATTCAAACCTCCGCCAATTTACCCTGTTTTTAACGTGAACGCATACGATAATAAGGAACATCGAAATACGCATTCACAATTAAAAAAATAAAGGATTAATTTTAAAAATAGTACCCTTTATTTTAAATAATCGTCACTTTTTCGATCGCATCCTCGCGTTTATCTTTACGAGGTCATACGCGTGAAACGTACCTTTGATCGCAGAGTTATTCATATTTCAAGCATGTGATGGTCACCTATCTGGGCGATCCGCTTATGTTCGAGTCGCCCATCTGGACGATCCGACCCAGTTTTAAAAAAAATAATTTCAACTTTACTTACATCTAAATTGATATTTTCTTTTACAAATTCTTCATAATGATATGTATCTACCTTCAATATAAGTTCAATATTAAAGATTTTAGTTTTAGAGTGGAGAAGGAATAGAGAGAAGTTAGAGAGAAATTGTGTAGAGAGAGAGTAGGGAATATGAGGGAAAATAATGATTTTTTTAGTACTATACATTAATATTTCCGAGTTAAATTTATCGACTCCCTGATTAGTTTTGATTATAGAATTAATAATTTGGCCAAGATTCACTCGATTATAAGGGTGAAACAGTCTTTTACTTCTCTTCTATTTTCTTTATTTTTTCCCTGATCTGTCTCTTTTTTAATGCAAATCTCACAATCTCGACGACTCAGAATCATCTCTAACATTTTCTGTAACATCTCCTATAACATTTCCTTTTATAATAGAGTGTTACATGAAATGTTACAGACGATCTGAACTGCAATCCCAAAGGGCATGCAATGTAGTTTCACTGGGCGCACCACACAGGGGATATATTGTCAATGGCATGTAGGCCATTTTCGACACAGTTTTCATGCATTTTATTTCCTCATCCCTTTTTAACCCTTACGATGAAATTGAATCGAGTCTTACATATTAGAGTGGACTAGCGTTTTATTTTTTGACCCCAAGATGCTAAGCAGATCGGTTCGACTCGTCCCAAGTAACTTGGATAAGCTATGTAATCTCTCTTTCTCCTCTCTAGCTGTCCTAATTTTAGAACAGCCTCCTCATTCTCTCTTCTTTCCGCAACCGGCTCTTCGGCTGACAAAGTTGCGTTTGCTGGTCTGCACGGTTCACTTCAAGAGGTAGAAAACCGAGAGAGAAAGAACTCTTCTTTGCATGTGAGATTTCTCCAAAATTCTGAGGGTGTTTCTACCTTCTTCTCCGATTGTTTCGACGGTAACTTTAACGGCCCTATTTCAACAGCGCAGGACTGGCGATTGGAAAAGCAACTATTCATCTTCCGTGTAATAAAATAGATTTCCTATTCTCCCTGTTTTTCATTTAGGTTGTGTAATAGTAAATAGGATGATCGGGTCACTGAATCTTTGAAACGGTCAGTGTCTAGAGAATAGAAAATCAGCAATTGGCAGCTTGAAAATCATAGCAGTTTCAAATTGTTAACTTTTAAAAAATCTCAAAACTAGAACCCAAAACAGTGGAAAGGAGAAAAAAGGAAGAATTACTGCACTAAATAATCAACAAAACAAGAGAGTTGTAAAATATGGACTGTATATAATTATATGTACTTCAAATGAAACAAAGTACACTAAACTAATGGTCTTTCTTCTTCTTCCTCCTGGGCATCAGTCCTTAACTGAGAAGAAGGGCCATCTTCATTCGATCTTTTGCGAGTTTTGGGGGCACCATTAATGGAGGAAGCTTTCACATCAGGAACCATCTTCAATATAAAGCTCATAGATATCAGAAGAAGTCCAGTTACATGCTGTTCAGTTAATGGCTTTGTGAATATCAAATACGATAGCAGAAGTGTTACCGCCTTCCTTGCCGTTGTTACCTGTAATATAATTCAAGAACCGAACTAAATGAATTATTCTAAGCCTAAAAAGATCTTGATATTCCAATACAGTATCTAATACGCCAATTAAATTGCAACACATGTCACGTTGATTGAGGCGAGTTTAGTTTGTATACTAAAAAGTGTAATAGAAGATATGAAGTCGTGAGATATGCATGAAGAGCAGTAGATGTTTTGCACGTACCATAGCAGTGGTGGCAGCGCCAAATATGGCGATCAGGGAAAGTACTGAAACTTGGCCAACAAAGGTGGCCATGGCTTCAAAGACCAAAACTCCATAAACATAAAGATGCTGCAAGGCCATTAAGACATGAGTAAAGGGCTATTACTAGGTTTAGGTAAGAAAAAAAAGGGATGGAAGATGCAAAATTTGCCTGAGAACACGAGCTCCATGCCCTAAAGACTTCTCCGGTCAAGAGCATAGGTGGAATCAAGAAAGGCAAACCAACAACGGTAGAACAGAATAGCATCTCCATCTACAAAGAGGAAGAACCTAAAGAATTTAACGCGATCAATGAAATACAAGCCAAGATCAGAGAAGGTACTGCTCACCTGTGTGGTTTCGGGATTCATGTTAAATATAGCCTCTTGAAAGTTCCCTAAGAAGGCATCCATAACCAGCGCACCAGAAACCATCAAGACTCCAATCATGCTAAAATGGGGTGAAGTTTGTGCATCGGCTAAGGTGAAAAGAATTAGGCCAACTACTAAAAGAACAGCAGATACATATTCTTGAAATGGGTATTTCCGTCTTAATCCTGGTATAAAAGCGCCCATTATCATGACCGGAAGAACCTGAAACATAACATGTGTTACATATGGACGATGATTTGATCATACATAACTCACGAAAGGAACTGTAATTCGAACTCAGGACTTCTACATGATTACAAGTGATATTTACAACAAAGTACTACCTTGCCATGACAATAGTTCAATTAACGCAACCTTTATCTCTATATACTCGATCTAACTTCATTAGAGGTAGCTGTCTAATGGAATACCTTTGTGGATTTGAACATGAGCTGAGCAGGGTAGTTAAGAAATGCAAGTGACCCTTTGGTGAGTCCGTGTGAGCCCATAAGAACAGCAGATAGCTTAACATAAGTCTTCCATGGATTCACCATTTGTTTTGTGGTGAAGCCTTGCATGTAAATGAGGAAAAGATATACCCATCCTTGGATAAATGTGAAGTACCAACCATAGCTGCGAGTATTAAAACGACCATCAACCAATTTTAAGCCAAAGTATACCACTTAGTAACGTCTGTAACATTCTCAATAACATCTCTTTATGTATGTTAGCAAAAACTACAAAGAACCACATCCAACTCCGAACTTTACCTGAAATGGAGCCTATTGTAGACGTATTCCTGCAATTGGTAAACAACATCATGTAAACATATATCAGATGTATGTGCATTCACTGAAATCACTTTTATGAAGTCGATTTGAACAAATCAAAGCCAGCTGGATAAAAATTTCAAAACCAAACTCTAATGGATCATATCGCCTAAAACCCAGATTGGGTTGAAACCAGATGTACAATATAGACAAAGACAACTCCCCCCGAAAGAAAATGAAGTAAGGAACACATCTAGATAGAAGAAAAAGTGACAATTCAATTCCCAGAATGAACTTCTGTGGGTAACTCCAATAGAAAAAGGCAAAAAAATGGGACCATATATACAATCTAATTTGCTAGAAACTCACAGTTTATGAACAAAAACGCATAAAATTAAGACGATGATCCCCTTATAAGCTTGGGCAATCCTTCTTAGCTATCTTTAGGATGAGTTAAAAGCTCAAGCCCGAATTTTGACATGGTATCATAAAGTTGTTTGTTAGACAGAACACGATGCATGCTCAGATGACCAGCCCTCGGGGTGAGGGGTGTACTGAGAGTCCCCCTTGTAAGCTTGTAAAAGAATCGATTCAAATGGCCTAAATCAGGATCAATTTTGCTATTTCTTCCATATAATCATCCATTTCAAAATCAAAAACCAGAAAACGAACAAAAACAGACTGGGAAAAATGTTAATGAAGAAGGATTTAAATTTTAAACATTACCTCGCAGACGCCATTAACGAGATAACCAAAGAAGAACCCAGAAGAACAAATGAGGAATTGTTGCCATTTAGGCCTCTCAGTTAATGAAATTCCGAAAAGAGATCGAACTTGATCTTCATTCTTCATGTTTCCCCCCTTCAGTCAACTGTTTCTCTTTCCCTTTTTCCCCTGTTTAATTTACAAGCAAAACCTTCCTTCTAAAAAGCTCAAAATCAGTGAATACCCAAAACCCATTGATGGGTTTTTAACATCATTTCCATATTCCTAGTTCAATTTTTGCATGTTTCGAAAAGTCCCAATAAGAACAAAAGGAAATAAACAAAAGAGATTAGAACGATTTTTGACAGTTTGATTTTGAGTAGGAGAGTGATAAGAAGAGAGGAAAGAAATCAGAAATCCCTTTCTATATCTATCTCTTTTGAGTGATTCATGAGAGGGAGATTTCTCAGAAAGGTGGCGGGATTTTAACCATTTTTGCTTACACGCCTTCTTGCTGGCTGGCCTTCTCTACTAGTCTCTCTCTCATCTTCCCAAAATGAACTTTCTATTTTTATTTAAAGAAATTGACAAAATTAGTTAAAAATTTTAGTATTGTTTTATTTAATGTAACTTGAAATTATTTTTTAGTAATAGTTTTGGTTTACCTAAAAAAGATATTTTAGTTTTAAAATTATTTTTCTTTTTATATAACTACATAAAAGTATAAAAGTTCTAAGGGAGACCAAACTCTATAATTTCTTCTATTGCCACCATAATATATATAATTTTGATATACTTATTAATAAATTTTATTAAATAAAAGATAAACTTTAAAGGAAAATAATAAATTTTAAAGGAAAAATATATTATGAATAGAAGTAGTATAGATAGGAGTCGGATCTCCTGTACCACTTTGTGTATCATATTTTATACCACTTTTTTATTTAGTATATTTTAAATGAAAAAATAGCACATACAGTATTACAAATAATCCTACATCGTATAGTTAGTGGTACACAAAAGTGATATAAACGATTTTAGGCCTAAATTGATCATACATCTTAATTTCAAATCATGTTTAGCTCTCAAATGGAAGTTAAATTCTACTATTGTTTCATAAGATAAATTCGAATTAATCGAAATTGTCAATTATTCTTGAATACTGAATAATATATATATATATATACTAAAGTGTTTTTTCTTTTTTTTTATTAGAAGATAAGAATAAGGTTAGAACATAAAAACCGCACATTTGCAAGACATATCATATGGTACATAGTACATGGATGATTTTAAATCTTTGTTTTCTTCGCCTCTCATATCATATACAAAGAAAAATAAAATTTGTGGATCACTAATTATTTATTTCTATAATAAAAATTACGCCATTTTTTCTTTGTGGTAGAAAAAAACTTCAAGGCAGGCTAATAAGTAATAATATTTCTTGAATCAAAATAAAAAGAAGTACAATATATAAAAATTAATTAAGCATAATACATATAATATATTGAGAGTATAATAATTTGATATTTTAAAAAATGTTTTCCATTTCTCCTGAAATGCTTTTCTATAAATTTTATTGTGAAAAGGCTTTTCAACTTCTTCCTATAATGTGTTTTTCATTAGAAATGATATTTTTACTTTTAATTTGAATAATAAGCATTAAAATGGAAAAGAAAAAGCTATAATAGTCATTTTATTCTACCTTATTTTCGGCACCAAATATAGTGTAAATGTTACAAAAAAAAAATGAATAGGCTTAAAATAGTGGATGCATTGGTAACCTAAACATCGAAGTACTATTCTTTCCGTTTTTTTACTTGTCACATTTTTAATATTACACTATTTAAAAAAATATAAAATTTAAAATATTTTTTTTATGTACAAAGGAATAGCTTTCATAGTTTTCTCTTTTCTCATTATTATTTCTAATAATTTCAATATTAGAAATGTATAAAAAAAGTTACAAAGTATTATTAATAAGAAAAAATTCCTTAACTGTTACTCCATTTATTTTTTTACTTGTCATATTTTTTAACATCACACTTAATAAAAAGATACGAAATTTTAGATTTTTTTTGTTTAAATTAGAATGTCTTTATTTATAATAACTTTATGTTAAAAGAATAAAAAAAGTTTAAAATGGTTCTTAAATGTGAGAATATATATGAAAATTTTATTAATTATTATCTTAAAAGTATAGCGTGGTAAGTAAAAGAATATGAAAAGTACTGTAATTAAATAAAATATATATAAAAAATTTTTACAATGGGATAAATAAAAGAAAAAATGGAATGGAGTATTTCTGTATTGGGGAATTATATTTGAGTGAAATTGATTGAAAAATGGTCGGGTCGGGTCGGGTCGGGTCGGGTCAACAGAGTGGAGTTTATTACAGCTGTGATGTGATGGAATGAAGACGTCTTGGAAAGCTGCTGCTTTAAAGACTGAGAATTTCTCCTGACTTGTTTCTTTTACTCTTATTTTAATGGAACCAAGAAAATTTTGGGCGACACGTGTAAGGAACCAAACACGTGGCTACTGAATAACATGATCGGTTCTGTTCTGTAGAAGAAATTGGACCATTTTGCACGACGTTGGAAAAGGAGGAAAACCATGACAAAAGCTCGCTTATAGTAAAAAATATATATATATTAATAAATATGACTCGAAAATCTATGAAAAATTTTATTTTTATTAATTCAATTCTCTTTAATTTTTAAACTAAAAAATTTTATATTCATCACAAATTCAAGATAGATATAGATAATTTTAAATATTTTTGTAAGAAAATAATAATTTTGAAGTAAAAAAATTCAAAAATTACATTTTTGTTTCATCTGTAAAGAGTTTCTCCCATATGCGCTAAAGGAATTTCGCCCAACTTGACAATTTTTCAAGGAAATTTTCAATGAGTGTTTTTTTTTAAAAAAAAAAAGACAACTTACACGAGTTTCTCTTAAATAGGCCAAATTGGGAATTCCTAAACAACACACCTCTTGCCATGTACTAGACAAACATGCAGCATTAAAATTCAAAATTTCTCACTTACCATTTTATGTTGAGGAGAAAAATCAAGTCATTGGACCACATAACTCTTTGTCACTTTTTTTTTTAAATTTATTTGAGACTTTAAAACTTGAATTTGTATAATGAAAATAATTTGAGTGATCATAAAAGAATATTACTACTACTACTATATATATATATACCTTTAAACCATTGTATTAATTATGGAATAGAAAAAGGTTGCTATGTCATTGTCATTTGCTTAACTAATTAACCAACCATTATTCCCTGTTAATTAATAATTAAGTTTTATTTTACTTGGTTGTACATAATTTGATCATTAAAGAATCTTTTTTTTTTTTTAAGTTCCAATATAATAGACAAGCATATTTATGAGTGGAAAATGTTTGTAATTTATATACATATTCCAAATTATGAACCTACTACAATTATATATATATATGTATTTTTTATTGAAGGAAACCTACTACAATAATTTTTTTTTTAAATTGAAGGAAACCTACTACAATTATTTAGAAAATTATATTTTCCCTTTTTTTAGGGGACATTTTTTCCTATTAAAAATGTCATTTTACTAGTACTTTTCCTAATAAACATTAAATTTATTCACTTAATTATCTATTTTAATTTTTTTTTTGCGATTTGAAATGTCAATATATCACCACATTTTAGGGAAAAAAAACTTTATAGGGATTCGTGTCTAAGTTCTGATGATTCCGTAGAACTTGTGACTGTCCTCTCTCGGCTGGATGTTGGTCCAGCCTACTACGCTGACAAGGACAGATCTTGCTGGAATAATCGGTCAAGCTCTTCTTCCGCGAGATGTCCCTGAGACTGACAATCATCGGCCAATTTGCACTCAGTACCAATCAGTGTCGAATGATTTTAGACAAACAGATTCTAGGGCTCACGATAAGTGTGGTGTCCGACTTGGAAGGCTCTTCCGACTCATGGGGCGAAAGCCGAAGAAACAAAGGGAATCAGGTCCGGGGAGTCCGATCCGTATCATCAATATTAATATTCTCGCTGCCCCAATGTAGGGGCCAAAAGCAGATTAAGAAAAGTTTCACCTTCCTCCAGTATATCACTGGCAGTCTTTCGTGGGATTCTGAGTGGGCATGTGACTAAGAAAGATAGGGAAGGATCCCAAGTACTTAAATGAAAAAAGGAAATGACGCTCTTAATTTTTGTGCGCGCGTTGCTAACACGGTGGTCCAAAAGAAGGTCAATCAGAAGAAGTCCAAAGAGTTTTGCAGAAGCGGACTATATTAGCACTACTTGGTGAAATAGGTTCTTTTAGAATCAATTTCAAATCATCTGCTAGTGCTTTTTTTGGCTAGTTCTCTATTGGCTCTCCCACTTCCAATGAATGCATGGAAGTTTGCAAGAATTTAGGCTCGACTGAATTGTTTCGCCCGAAACTATGGTTCGAGGGAATTGTCATGCTCAATTGATTTCTCGTATCGGCCCCCTCCTTCAGTTCAAAAATTGCAAGACGCACTTCTCAAGTGGACCATCTCTCTAATAGTTGCTTATAAAGATAAAATTATATACAAAAGAGTGAAGTTACTTTATATTTCCATATTAATATTAATACCTTAAGAGTCCAATATTCAAGAGTTCAAGATATTAACTAATTCTCCAATACTCTGGGTAGGATAAGTAAATGGAGGTATATTTAGAAAAAATCATCAAATGACTATAAAAAAATACAAAAGAATATTTTTTACCATCTTCAAAAGTACTAAAAAAAACTTATATTTCTGATCAGAAATAGTAATAATTTGTTTAAAATGCGAAATTCAAAGAATCCATTCGTCATTTGAACTATTTTCTTTAACCAATACATAAAGTATTTAGAGCGGGCTTATGCATATAGAAAATGCATCTCTAAACCACACTAAATTAGAACTAAACTCTATTCGAGCCCTTGCATCCTATGTATTATTGCAGTTGCTTCTCTAGATACTGTCATTGCTTCTTCTCAGGCATAAGAATAAGTTCACGACCCGTGAGCCTTTTAATAAATCTGAGTTTTTGAATATTCCATCTAATTGGAGATTTTTACATAATTTGTGCAATTAAAGACTAATCTATTCTCAATGATTAATTGAAAAGATCAACTAAAATCTCATGGATCAAATCATTCAGCATCTCACTCTCCAAAACACAGCCCAATTCTTGCTGTTCATCCTCAAAACCATTAAATTTCAGCCCACATTTGTCCATATCCCTAACAAACTCTTCTCTCTTCCCTAGCATCTCCCAATCACCTGTTCTTGCTGCTGACTCCTTGTTCAACCAAGATTCTGCTAATCTTAACAATTCACCTTCATGATGATCTTTTACTATTTTGCCACCACCCATTAATTCTTGCCTAAAGAAATCAAGTAACAAATGATCATCATCATTCTTGGCTGATGATATTTGGGTTGTTTTAATTTGACCCAGTAATTTCCTTGCCTTTTGGTCCACAGCTGTACCATTAATATTTGTTTCTAATTCATCTTCTTCTTCTTCTTCAGTAGCCAAAGTTTCGAATTCTTGAATCCGTTGCAAAAGTCTGCATTTCCTTCCTGCATATTCCAAATTCACAAGTATTATTTTCCTCGTTCAATGGAAAGGAGCAAACTAGTAATTCAACAAAGATGGCGTAGAAGGTGTAATATTGTTATGAAAATATGAAATTTTAGATATTTTTTTTTATATGAACTATAATGCCCTTCAAATTCTTCTATTCCTAAAAAAATTTATTAAATGTGTATTCTTTTACGATGTAATAAATAAAAAAGTAAGAGCATAAACAAAATGTGATGAGTAAAAAACCGAGAATGGTATAATTAAGTACGTACTTTGGAGAGTAGAAAGGCTTCTATGGATGAAGAATTCTTGATCTTGAAATGGAGAAGATTGAAGAACTGAAACAGGGCTGTGTTGGTCCTCCTCGTCATAAAATAGTTCCCTCTGTTACACGTAAATTCGGATGATTTAATTTAGAGCTAATTTAACAACATATTTCACAAAATGTAGTCTCACAAAGAATTTATTCATAAAAATATATTATAAGAATTGCATATTAAAAAATTTGTCACATTTTATTGGGCAGGTAAGTAAAGATTCATTTTGTTATACATAAATACTTTCCATGCAAAATACATAAATAATTTACAGATATAAATAAATGAAATTTTACATTATCCTTATAATTCAACTTATATAAATAATTTGGAGGTATTTTGTGAAAATTTCTCTTAACAAAGAAAATATAAGTTATTTTAGAGTTGTAAAATTTTTTTTTACACTTTTTTATTGTATTTTTTTCCTTTTTATTTATCTCTTATGCATTTATTCTACATTTATTGCCTATCTCTCCCCTTACTTTTACCCTCTCAAATCGTTTCTCATTTTTCTATTTCAATGTTTGGAAGGAAAATGTTAAATGAAATGACGATTCATTTCCTTTGTTCAGAAAAATTATTATTTTATATCATAATAAAATTAAATTATATATAAGATGACCTAAATATTTTTATAGTATAAAATATTTTTCATACCTTAACACACATAAAAACTCCGAAAGAACATAAACATTTTATGGGAGTATAAATATTCATAGATAACATTAAAAAAATCATAAAACAATTCCATTTAAATATCAAAATAAAAAAAATACAATATATAAAATTAATTGAACGTAATATATATAATATATTTCGGGTATAATAATCTAATATGTAACAAAACATAAAGGTATATAAATGTATTTTAAATTTAAAATTGTCTAGTTTTCAAAACTGGCATCTTTTTTTTTTTTAAGATAAATAAGCTCTCAACTCGTCTGCATAAATTTAAAATGACTTATATATCCAAGGAAAAAAATAAAAAAGAAGCAGAGCAGTTACCATGGATGCTGTTCCTCCATTGTTATCTTCATCAGCGCAGCAGCAATTAGAAGATAAATCATCTTCAACAGTAAAATCACTTTCGCACCAGCTGCTGCTACTACTCCAGTCTCTGCTGCAGCTGCTGCTGGATCCCGATGATATTGTACTACTACTGGTGGCGCACTGGTGGTAGTTCTGTGTCGTCGAACGAGCAAACGACGACGTTTTTGTTATCTCCTCCTCCTCCTCCTGATCATCATCGGCCAATTCCGAAACGACGTTAACATCCCTAAACGATTTCCATCGCAGAATATCTTTGATTTTGACCTTATTATCAACCACCAATACGTTTTTCCTCTCTTCTTTCTTCCTTCGAATCGATAGCTTCCTCGAAATGCTTCTCGATAGATTAATCGCAGCGGGGCGAGTACTCTTATTTATGGCGCCAAAATTAATAATAGGAAATAACCTAACTGCTTTCGAACGGCTAATTCGAATCATCAATTGCATTATCAAATCATTATTTGATGAAGAATTCGAACCAGCAGCTGCAGCAGGTATTTGATCATCTACGAGGAAATCTTTCAGCATTCGCGGTCGTTTTTCCATCGAAAACGATTGATGAGAAGCCGCCATTGATTAATTTCCTCTGTCAAAATCGATCAAAATTGGGGTTTCTGATTGGGATGATGAGTGAGAGTGAGAGTGAGAGGAGATACATACATATAAGGAGGACTATTATTGGGATTTGGGAGGGAGGGTTTGAGGAAGAAGGAGAGGGGCAGCTTCGTATGGAGATTGAAAGGAAACATTGGATTGGGAGAAAAAAACGAGCTTGAACGTAGAATCATGGATGCTTCTGAATTGTAGAGTGTTTTTGTTTGTTTCTGGCAAGTTTTCGACATGAAACCTTATTTAATTAGATATGACCTTACCCATATGATATTCGGTGTTTGAAGCCTGTCGGAGATGAATACATGTAACTAGCCCCTATTTTAAGTTCGAACTATATCCTCTTCCGATTGAAATAAGATCGCGTATAAGAGTCGGTGGTCAACGAAATTTAGAATTATTTTAGTTTCGATCGATATTTGTGGATTAGGACTTAATTTATATTCGCGAAATGGGAGACGAATATTTATTCACCTAATATTTTACTTTCAGTTAACGATATTCGTGCAAAAATTTACACGGAGGGTTACCGTGGCATGGGAAATGCTATGATTATTCTAGGGAATCATTTCGATTTTGACTGAAATTCATTGAAATGGACCTGGTAATTCACGAGATCGAGAATGAAAACCTATAGATCTTATATTTTAAATTCACGGAATTGGGAACGAAAACTTGTTGATTTTATATTTCACTTTCCAAGGATTATATTAGCGCAAAAATTTGCATGAAGGGGTCACTATGGCATGTAGTACGCAATGATTAGTCTCTGAAATCATTCTACTTTCGGCCGATATTTATCGAAAATGACGTGATAATTTACGAGATCGATGACGAAAACTTATAGATCTTATATATCAAATTTCGCGAATAATATCAGTGCGAAAATTTATACAGAGGATCACTGTGACATAGAGATCTTTAAGATTATCTTAAGAATCATTTAGGTTTCGGCCAAAATTCGTCAAATCATACAAGATTTATAATTCATGGAATCGGAAACAAAAAACTTGGGTATATATAATTAAGTTTCTATATTTTGGGTATCCATTTAACGCCTTTTCTTTTTATATGGAGAGATTTGCATGGCACAAAATTAAAAATACAGCATAAAATTGCTTTTAATATGCTTATCGAGGGAATCATATTTGTTTCGATAAATATGCCCTTCAGACACTTGAGCCCGCTTGGATCACATCTAGACAAATAGAAACCGGTCGACGAGCAAAATTCGAACGTATTTTGTCATCTTTCATGTCACTATGACCACATGCAAAGAGCATATATATTTATATATATGATATATATATATATATATATGAGAGAGAGAGAGAGAGAGAGAGAGAGAGAAATTGCTATGTTCGTGTGTTACTGAGACATTTGATTATAAAATTAAGTAGCTACGTGTTTTTGTATTATTTCTGTCTCTCTGATTTGTGACATTAAGTCATTTATTAATTATTATTATACACTTAATTAATTAAAAAAACACCTAATTAAGTTGTAATTTTGAACACGACAAAAATGCAGATGAAATAAAAGAATTAAAAAAAAAACTAGCCACTAATCTTTGAATCCCTTTTTTCGAGAAAAAATTTTTTATGCTTAATTTCTTAGTAGGTTACCTTTTGAGTTTTGTCTTTTTTTATTATTGTTCGGAATAGAATATGGGAAATTTGCTTCTAAAAGATTATGATGAGAATCCCAAGTTTGAAGAATAATTGAAGTTAGATTATTTTTTCACATTTTAACATTAAGTGAAGTAATTTTTTTTAACAATTTAGAGTAATTAATAAATAAATTAATAGTAGATAAATTCTCTCAATAATTTGTATGCGTTATATTATAGTTATAATATCAATATTTGTTTACACGCATAAATTATTTTTATGTGTCACAAAATGAATTTTATTCGAAAAACGAATGATTATCCCATACTACTAGAAAAAACGGTATGGAGATTTAGCATACAATATATTACTAGATTTTGTTGAGTTGGTGAGTAGAAAAAATCCTTTTTATAATATGTAAAAACAGTTTACGGGTATAAGTAAAATATGACATTGTAGATATAATGAGACATATATAAATAGTTTAATGATATTTTTTAAGGAATTTCCCTTACTAATATTAATATAAATTCTCACGTGTTTGATAAATAAAATTTTTTATTGTGGATCTAATTTATAAGTGAATACAAGATATACAAAGGAGTTAGATACTGACCACATAAACAATTTAACTTACTCTGTTCTCCAGTTTTTTTACTTGTCACATTTTATTAATTATCGTGCTTTTTTTACTCGTCATATTGTGAAAATAATGCGATATTTAATGGACTTTTTCCTAATATACCTTCCCAGTAATGACAAATAACATTTTTACTCTTCTAACATAGAAACTTGTAAAAATAATAATAAGCGAGAAAATTTGAAGTATATTTTAGTTCTAAAATTTCATATTTTTTAAACAGTTTGATATTCGAAATGTGAATAAAAAACGGAGGGAATATATGATCTAGAGAGAGAAATAATAACTTGGGCATTAATATTGGGCTGGATCTCTAAAATGGCTGGCTGGTCCAGTAAATAAGAACTGGACTTTTGGCCCATCTCCTCCCTAAAAAGTAGTATTCAATTTCTTCCCCCAATTCCTTCAACGGCCAAAATTAATTTGCTTCTTTCTTTGTCTTCCTCCACTTCTCCCTCCATCTCTTCCCGCGGGATCAACTGCCCAGTACAGCAAGCAGACTGAGAGCAACAGAAATCTCATTCTCTATCTAATTTCCTGAGGAATTCCTCATAAATTTTCTCAGTTTAATATTTCTATGAGTACAATTTTGTTTTCAAGAAAACATCAATGGGAGTTGGAGGGAACTTCTGGGATTTGCTAAAGCCCTATGCCGAAATCGAAGGTTTTGATTTCTTGAGGAACAAAAGGGTCGCTGTTGATCTTTCTTATTGGATTGTACAACACGAAACTGCTATTAAGGGTTATACTCGTAATGGGCACATTAGACTTACCTTTTTTCGCACTGTTAACCTCTTCTCTAAGGTACATTTTCTCACTGTAGTAGTACTAGTAGTCGTCTCATCTCATGGCTTCTTGGTCATTTAATTGTCCCGTTCATGGGAAAGGTTACACCTTTTGATTTTATGATTCTTTGGGATTTCCTTTTTTTTTTTTTTTGAAGGTTTTCTTTCGGTTTAAAGAGAATATGAAATTTGCTCATTATTCTGATTTTAATATCTAATGGAATTATTGATCTTATTGTGAAAGGAAAGGGGACTTGAATTAATGTCGATTTATTCGTAGTGTTATGGTCTGAGTCATTTCCTGATATTTGGAGCCTCAAGTATTGTGATTTCTATGATGTGTAGTTTGGGGCATTCCCGGTATTCTTGGTAGACGGGACACCATCGCCTTTAAAATCACAGGCTAGAAGGTTGAGATTCTATCGAGCATCAGGCATTGATACGTCGATTTTGCCTGAGTTGGAGCAGGGTGTTTCAGCTAAAAGGAATGGGGCATTTCAGAAATGTGTGCAAGAATGCGTTGTAAGTTTCAGTATCTATTAAAAGATCTCCACTTTAAAATTGTATATTGGACTTGTTTTCAGGATTATACGATGGTTTGCTTAAATGAGAAATGCCCATACATAGGTTCAACAGTCTTTGAACTATATTTTCTGTTTAGTGAACTGTAAAAAAGGCATGTCGAATGTCTAGCTTTCATTTTAATGCTGTATGATGCAACTGCTGTCAGTTAGATTTCTATGATATTCCTATTACTGTCGAATTTTTTAATGACTTCGGTTTCTATTGGTTATTCCAAGCAGCATTGAAAATAGGTTTATTTGTACATTTTAATCTTTTGATGTTAGATATCCATTAGTAGGAACTTCTGTCTGGATGGACCTGTTCTCAAGTTTATGGAAATGCAGTTGAAGGATATCATATTTAAAAACCCTGGAAAAAATATTTCCTCTTTTGTTGATTATGTGAGGGTTTGTTAATTCACCAGAATTAGCTTCTTCTAAGACGACTTTAAATGTTATTACATTGAGATATCCTTTGTATAGGAATTGCTTGAACTTCTGGGAATGCCCGTCATAAAATCAAGTGGGGAGGCTGAAGCGCTTTGTGCTCAGTTAAACAGAGAAGGAATTGTTGATGCATGTATTACTTCTGACAGCGACGCATTTCTTTTTGGTGCCAAATGTGTCATCAAATGTGTCCGCCCAAACTCGAAAGTATGTTAGTGTTTATCTTATCTCATATTACAATGTATCACTGTTCCTCTAATTCTTATATTCCCTCATAATTCTTACCATTTGTTTGTAGGATCCACTTGAATGTTATCATATATCAGATATTGAGGCTGGTCTTGGACTGAAGAGAAAACACTTAATTGCTGTTTCTCTTTTGGTTGGAAATGACCATGATTTAAATGGTGTACCAGGTGTTGGGCTTGATACAGCACTCCGTTTCGTCAAGCATTTCAGTGAAGATGAAGTTTTGAATAGGTATAGTATTTGGAATACCATTTACTGCCTACATGTTTGTCTGCTGCAATGCTAATTTCTCTTAAGTTATATGTTAATGGAAAGTTCATCTTCTGAAGCCACTATTTTTACGATTCTGGAATGCCCTGCACGATTTGCAGGTTACATGAAATCGGCAGGGGAGATGCTATAATGCCCCTAGGGAATAAGAACTCAGGAAGTAAAATTTTACCCAGTTTAGAAGAGAATTCAAGAAAGCCCAAAGCTCCTCATTGTACACACTGCGGTCATCCAGGCAGCAAAAGAGGTCATCTAAAGTCTTTATGTGAGATCTGCAGTTCTGTCACTGGTTCAGGTTGTGTCCAAAAACCATTGGGGTTCAAATGTTACTGCTCTGCATGTGACTTGGTACGACTTATAATCACATTTTCTTTTTCCCATTTCCTGTTCCTCTCATTGAGCATTGGTATAAACTATTTTGCAATTTCAAGCTTTATTTTTTGGCATGTTAGTTTACTTGCATTCTAAATTTCTAACCAGACATTGATGTTAAATAACAGGACGAGAGGTTAAAAGAGCAGCAAAAAAATGATAATTGGTGGATAAAGGTATGCAAGAAGATTGCTTCGGCACATAATTTTCCTAATGCTGAGATCATAGAAATGTACTTGAAGGACAACCACAGAATAGGTATTGTTGGACTTCATAATTATCCTAAATCCTATGTCCTCGGCATTGGCTTTCAGTTCATTTGTGCTTATTATCTAAGCCATTCTAATATATAGGAACATATTTGTGCAGATGATGGGCAAAACATGTCATGGATGAACCCAAAAACTGAACTGTTGATTGATTACTTGACATTTACTCAGCGTTGGGAGCCATCTTATATACGGCAGAGAATGCTTCCAATGTTATCAACTCTTTTCTTGAGAGAGATCGCATCAAATTCAAGTTGTAACTTGTTATGCGGGCAATATGAATTTCATTCTATTCACCGTGTAAAAGTTAGATTTGGACATCAAGTTTATGTGGTTAAATGGAAGAAAGCTGCCGGGGATGCTGTGTTTACTACCTCCAAAGAGCCTGATCCAAATCCAGAAATTGAGGAACCCGAAGAATCTGTTGTTGATCTGTTTGATGAGCCTGATGTACCTCAAGTTCATATTGAAAACGGATGCTGTTTCTTGTTGACTGATGAAGATATGGAGCTTGTTCGAAACGCCTTCCCAGAAAAGGTTGACGAATTCCTTAAAGAAAAGGTAATGAATGACAAATCTCTCCATGTTCTTTATATTCCAATCGCCCTTAACATTATAATATTTTGTTTAAATGTTTGATTACAATCTGTAGGAATCGAAAGAAATGAAATCAAGAAAAAAGAAATCAAAGAGTTCTGAATCGCCTTCTCCAAGAGGCGTGCAGCTCAATATCAAAGAGTTTTATCGTTCATCTAAAGTTGTTTCCATCTTGAAACCCCAAGATGACGAAGAAGCTAAAAGTGCAGAGAAGATTGAAGAAGAAAGCAAAGGACAACAACAGCAGAAATCTAATTTTTCGAAGTCAGCAAGGCGTAAACTCCTGTTTGGTTAAGGAGTTTTTACTAGGTTTTCTTTTTGGTTCTTTTGATGGGTTGAATCCTTGTTTTTGATCTGTAAATTCTTGTTTTTGATTAGTTTAAGGTGTAAGTTTGTGAAGGTTTTACTACCCTAAGCTTCACTCACTGCAAATGTAAATATCTACAAACAAGACATTTCTCGTTCTAATTTGTATGCTCAACTGGTTCCGAGATTGCAGAGGCAGTACCAAGAATGTAAGTAATGAAAGTTTGTATGAGAAAATTAAGGGCATTTTTGTAGTCTAGACGGTTGTTTTGTCCGGATTTTTTTAAAACGTCAGATGGGTCTTTTTTTTTCTTTTTAAACTCATTTCCTCTCTTGATATGTATTTCTTAAATGTATGCGTGTATTTCATGCGTAGGTGATTTTTTAAAGCTGGTAAAAAGACATTAATGCCCCTTTTCTTCTCGGTCCACAGATACTAGGGACGGAACCAGAACAATATTGTTGGGGGGCTGGAGAAGAAAAAAATTTTATCAGAATTTCGTCTATAAAATAAATAATTTCAAATTTACATATAATATAGCAAAAAAAATAGGTAATCGCTCATTACCAATGAAGAGTGATCACCTATCACTCACGAGGAATGATTACCCATCACTCACGGGATAAGCATTACAATTCTAAATTTACATAATAATCATATTTTTACAAAAAAAAAAACCCAAGAAATTTTTTTACTATCAAAATCAAAATTTAAGCACTCTAAAATCTATTTACCAAAATAAAAAATAAAAAATGTTTCTACATAGATTAATCTAAAAAACTTACTTTTTTTTTCTTCTTCAAAGTTTGAAGAACAGGGAACGAAGCCGTCGGCCCGCCGCCATCCTCCGTCTGCCTAATTGCTGGTGCTGCCGCACTGCTGCAACTTGCTGTCCGCAGCTCCACTGTCGCGAGGTTTCCGTTGCCGTCGATCCCACCCGCCGTCGAGCTCGGACCGAGGAAGAGGATCGATTGTTTACGCGAAGGAGGAGGGAATCGAAGAGAGGAAGCTGATGTTTTTTTTTTTTGTTTCTGCTGCTACCGAGGTTTTCAGGTTTTTTTTTTTATAAATCAGTCCCTAAATTTTGTGGGGCTAAATTGAAAAAAGAAAATTTAAGGAGCTTAAATGTAAAAAACCTTAAAACTTTTTTTAAAAAGATAAAATTGTTGGGGGGCTCGAGCCCCCCCCTATAGTTCCGTCCCTGACAGAGACAATGTAGAATGGGTACCAACGGTTCACTACGGAATAAGAGACTCACTAAACTGGAATCACTAACTAATACTAATCTAATAGAATAGAAAAGAGTTGTGTTTTCTATATACTTTTTTCGGTTTTGTTGCTACTGTGGACTTTACGCAATCGATCATCGTATTAGATAGATATTTCTTCAATACAACATAGGTCATCGAAAGGATTTCGGAAACTCGTCAATAATATATTCGGACCTAAAATAAACTAAGACCAAAAAATGTTTAATAGGGTGGATAGTATTAGCATAGCATGCTTTGCATTTTTCCTTTACAAAAGGTCATAGATCATATTTTCTTTGCCTTGCATAATTAATTAGAAGCAATCATTTTTAACTTGTGATCTTGGAGTCACAAACAAAATAAGGATTTTAGTACAATAAATCATAAATTTTATGTGATGACTATTTTATACACATATAATTAATTATCAAAAATATTTTTATTAAGTTGACGATTTTAATTTAAATTACATGTAATGACTAAAAATATTTTTATTCAGAGTAAACGATTTTAATTTGAATTACATGACACCTGACTTGGTATATATTAATTTTTTTCCTCTTTTAGAAACATCTAAGATAAAATTAAAATTAGTATTCTTTATCTTTATTATCCAATTGAAGTTTATGGAGTCTGCCAAATGTCATTTTCTTTGATACATCGGGGGGAAAGAGAGTGTGAATAGAACTTATGACTTATGGCATGATAAAAGATGATGGCATGAAGTCTGCCAAGTGTCATTTATACATTAATACTTTCTTATTATTTGGTGTGTCCAGGTAAATAATGTGTCGGGACATCTAAATCATAAATTTTATATGATGACAATTTACACACATGCAGTTATTTATTATAAATATTTTTATTAAGCAGACGATTTTAATTTAAATTACATGACTAAAAATATTAATTTGAATTACATAACACCTCACTAGGTATATGAATACAAGTGTTTCAAAGCATATAATGTAAGCAAATTACTTAGAAAAAAATTCTTAGATTTATGAAAAGCCTATTAAACCCTTTCCTCTTTTAGAAACATCTAAGATAAAAGATAAAATTAAGATTAAAAGATAAAATTAAGTGAAAGAGTATGCTTTATCTTTTTATCCAATTAAATCTTTTTCAATTCTCTTTAGAAAGAAAGAAATTTAATTTATAACAAATTAAAAGAACTTATCTCAATATTTTTAAAAATGTCCCATGTATAATATAATCTATAAGAGATGTGTCCATATATTAATAATTTCTATATTAGAAAATGGCCCAAACTAAAATTTTTTATTAATCACACGTATTCATCCTTGTAAATTATATCTCCTTTTGTAAAATTAATAATAAAAGGAAAAAAAAGGGAAAATAGACTCAAATAAATTTTACCTTTCCAAATAAGTCTCATGAAAGGAACTTTCATATTTTTATTTATTTCTAAATTAAGCCTTTCAAGAGGAAAAATTCAGATAATATAGATAGACTAATATTTGGTTCATTTTATCTAGTCTTTTTTATCTATAAACTTATATATTTTATACATGTGGAAAATACTTAAGCTTGTGAAAAAATTCACTATAAATATAACCCAAAACTCAAACATTTTTTTCACTTCTACTTTCGTTCTTCTCTTCTCTATAACTCTTGAAGAACAAATCAAGCTTTTATGTTTTTATTTAGCCTTTAAGTTTTTTAAACATCTTCATCATGAGAGTCTGTCTCTTAATTGTCAACAATGATCGCCAATTGAGTAGTGTAATTTCTCAAATGCTCAAGTATTTTCCAAATAATTATGAAGGTAAATGATTTTTTTAGTATATCCATGCAAGTTTCTTGATTTTTGTTTACATTTCTCATTATTTTTGCTAAAAAATTGCTTGTTTTTTGTCTCTGTAGAAATTTTTACTGGTGGGATTTTCGGCACTATAACAGCCGTATTCAAGGAAAAGAATAGAATAGACCATATTCTCACAAATTTTCATAAGGTTGGAGGGAGAAAGGTTGGAGGAAGAAAGTACACTTCTGTACTTAAAATGTTCAAAGAAAGGGATAACCTGAACGTAACTTGTAAGTTTTTTTTAACATGGGTTTTGTTTATTACATGTTTTTAAGATTTGAAGAATTTAATGTTAATTTTTTCTTGTATTTTTTTAATTAGATGTAGAGTCAATTGAAGCAATTCAAGATGCAGAAGACATGGACATTTCAAGCTATATTGTTAATGTTCCTAGAATAGAAATCATCAATAACTGTCTGATTGAGATTGCTGTTGCTATGGAGAGATCATCATCTTCTGCCATTGGCACTGGTAAGGGAAAAAAAAGCCAGTTGAATTCTTGTTCATGATAGTAAGAACATTAATTCTTTCAAGTTTAACTTTTTTAATGATTTTTTTGTTTTTTGGATCTTGAAATTTGCAGATGCATTTGATAAGAAAATTGTTGAATCTATGAATCAATCTGGTTTGACAGGAGAAAATGTTGCTAGAGGTTCACAGGTAATCTGTTTTAGTTGCCCTCATAAGAACAAAAATTATATCGGGTTTTTCTTTATTAATCTTTGCTAAAAAGATAAATCAGGACATAGAAGTTACGACTAAGTTTATAAAACAGAAAATTCTTGTTCAAAGATTTCATTTTTTATGTGTAAAATTCTATCTGTTTTAGTGGTTCCAACTAATAGTTTCCTTTTTATTCATCGATATTTTCTTCATTAATCTTTGCTAAAAGATAGATAAGGGCAAAGAAATGGTGACAAAATTTTATAAAACAAAATCTTTCATTTAATTTCAAGAATCAAGAAATTACCAATTAAAGATAGCCCATGTTTTTATATACACATTTACAACTTCAAAATCTTGTCCCAAATTAATTAAGAGATTTATTATTCTTTTTTTTTTCAAGAAAATTTTAATTTTGTTATTAGTTGCAGAAATATAGGATGATGTTCTTGAGAAAAAATCAAGAAGAAGCTACTAAAAATGGAATGATGAACATGTTTTTTCCTTTTCAGCGATCTTTTCTGAGATTTACTCAAAATCCCTTTTCCAGCGTTGGATCATCATCATCATCATCATCATCATCATCATCAGTAGCAGCAAATTTACAAGTCCCTGTTATGCAGCAGCAGACTCCGCCGCCATATATCCCTGTGATACAGCAGCAGCCTCCGCTGCCATATATCCCTGTTATGCAGCAGCAGCAGCCTCCGCCGCCATATATCCCTGTTATGCAGCAGCAGCCTCCGCTGCCATATATCCCTGTTATGCAGCAGCAGCAGACTCCGCGGCCATATATCCCTGTTATGCAGCAGCAGCAGACTCCGCGGCCATATATCCCTGTTATGCAGCAGCAGAACAGCAGTTTTAGGGTATATGGCGACGAGATGAGGAGCATGCTTTTTTCTAGTACTGAAGAACATGGGAGTAGTTCATCATTACCTCCTCAAAATCTTAACAGTTTCATTGGTTTAAGGTTCAGAGCTGATTGGACATTGGAATTTGGTCAGAGTCAACAGGCAAATCTTGTTTTTGATCCCTCTGGGAATCCTGTTTTCACCCCGAATGTTCTTCATGAGATTCTTCATCAGAATGAGAAGGGTTCAAACCCCACTAGAAATCTTGATCCTCGTGAGATTATTACTATTCAGGATGAGGAGTCTTCAGAGCCCACTAAGAATCTTGATTTCGCCCCAAATTATCCTCAAGAGATTATGGCTCTTCCGGACGAGGAGGATCCTGATTTCGCCATGAATGATCTTAGCGAGATTCTTCATCAGAATGAGGATTCAGAGCTCACTGGGATTCCTGATTTCGCCATGAATGATCTTAGCGAGATTCTTCATCAGACTGAGGATTCAGAGCTCACTGGGATTCCTGAGTTCGCTCCAAATGAGATTCATCATCATCATCATCATCAGAACAAGGAGGGATCAGAATCAGAGCCCACCATGACTGCTAATGCTGAAAATTTCTCCCCGGACAAGGAAGGAAAAGGAAGAGCCGATGATAAGATTAATAATCAAAATCTTAAGATTTCAGAAGAACTTGATTCTATTTTCGATGGATGGAATAAAGAGGAAGATCAAGAACTAATGGCATTATTGAGGGCTCCAATGGAGGAAGATGAAATCATGAAGACATTGAAAGAGAATTTGAACAATAACAACAATCCTAGCCCTCCACTGCCATTGCCATTGCCTATGGAGGAACAAGAATATTGGAATGTTGGGCAAAATGGGGGGGTTCTACAATCTCCTATGGATTCTTCTTCTTCTTTTCCATTAATGGAAACCTTTGAAAATGGTAATGATTTTGTTGAATTCGAAAACTTCTTGCGCGATGAAGAAGAAGAAGAAGAACAGAGTATGAATGAAGATGCTTCTGCTGCTTCCTTGAATCAGACAGGAAACAACAACAACACAGGAGAAGGACTTGGTTTTTGGACACAGGTTTATCAGAATGGTGATATCAGCCAGTTTTATTGAATGTTGTCTTTAAAACACCCCAACCCCCACCCCACCCCACCCAACCCCCCACCCCCTCCCCAAATTTCCGGCATAGTATATTTTAAATATGTCTCTAATATAGTTATGTTTCTTTAGTTGTACGTATTGATCTTATGAATAAAAGTTTTACTTGTTTCCATTCACGGCTTCAAAATTTATTTTTGAGTAATTAAAGTAGTGAAAATAACTTGTATAGCAAAAATTAAGTATAATAAATAAAATAATAAAATACGTAAAATTATAGATATAACTTGACTAAATTTGATCTATACAAGTTAATGAAAAGTTTCTTTAAGTAAATTGAAAATTATACTCGTTAATTTAAAATAAAATTAGTTTTCTTTAAAAAAATTTTAAAATTCATCACTAGAAAAAGTGATTTATTTAAGTAATAATTTATTTATTTTAGTCTCATTATGAAATATAAGTATGAGAGTCAACTCCAATTCGGATAGTTCCATAAATTATATACGTTAACTTAAATAAAATTAAATTACGACTACAAAAGATTTTTTAAAATGTTTTGAAATTCACATTTATTTAGTTACTAATTTTATTATCATTATGAGATATACATACGAGAATTATTTTCAAATTGAATAATTTTATAAAACAATAAAATTCTATCATAAAATATAATTATATTTAGATTAATCACATTTTAAGTTAAGTTACTTAAAATACAATAAAAATTTCCCACAAAATATAAATGTCAGGAAAGGGGGAATGCCCGGCTATTTAGTGTAAATGGTAGGAGTGAGGGCTAACCAGAACAGGGAGTTAGCTAACTGAACTCATCAAAGCTTCCGATGCCATCTTCAGTTTCATACTCTGTTTCCCTTTTCAGTTCCATCTTTTCTGGTGAAGCTAACCCTTCATCGTTTTCACAGCCCTTCAAGATTGGCCACAACAAAAACACATCTGTAATCTCAAAGACTAAAAAAGCCCCATTATTACATGTTGCAGCTGGAAGAACATCATCGGCCAATTCTGTCAGAAAAACCCAGAGACAAGATGACGACGATTACCATGCCACTCTTAAAGCCCTCAATTCTAAAGGCCGATTCCCTCGAAAATCCCTTGGCCAAGTAAGTATTTTGTACCGTAAATGGTGTTTAGTTTTCTATTTAGAGAGTGATTCGAGATGGGGTTTCGGAATTTTAATGGAATATTGCAGCATTACATGTTGAATGGGTCAATAAATGAACAATTAGTCCAAGCGGCTGATGTGAAAGAAGGGGATGTAGTTCTTGAAATAGGGCCTGGGACTGGTTCTCTTACAAATGTTCTTGTGAATGCTGGAGCTACTGTTCTTGCAATTGAAAAGGTCTGGTTCTCTTCCCAAAGCTTTTTATTTTTTCCTTTTAGGGACCCTTGGTTGAATCATGAATTGTTAATTGGTTTCATCTCTTTCCCCTGTTGTTATTTGAGCTTTTCATTGTAATTTCTATAGATGGTTCAAATTTGTTTCTTGTTTCAACTTTTCTTATTGAGTCGAACCTAATTCTGTTTGCATTCTACTTAGGATCCATATATGGCTTCACTTGTCACAGAAAGATTTGCCACCACAAACCGGGTAAAGGTAATTGCTTTACTACTCAATAATATCAACCTCTGTTCTTAGTTCTATCTATGTTCTACCTTTTGCATTATGAACTTGGATATCAGTTAACTCATGCTGCTTTTGGGAAGAATTTAGATCTTTTAACTTAGAAAGTGATATTCAATGGAAGCCAACATATCTTGCAAAATTGGTAATGCTCCTGGGAGTTTGGCGTGAGAGAGAGATAGAGAGATCTGCAGCATAGTAATGTTACTTTAGTGTCTCTTTCGTTTCATGGATTGAAAAAGGATTTTTATCAGTTTATGATTGGAGCAATCCAAGGTCCTACAGCATGCAGAATATTGTTCACTTTGTCTTCAAACAAGCGGTCCTTGTCTAAATTTTTTTTTCTCTTGCATTGCTGATTATTTGTTTCCTCTTCATTGTTCGAGGAAATAGGTCTAACTGCCTATTGGCTTTACAGGGAAGTTTATGTAGAAGAAGAGAATGTGTAATATTCCTTAATTTGTCATTGGACATATAGGTTTTAGAAGAGGACTTCACAAGATGTCATATACGCTCCCATTTGTCTGCTGTTTTGGATACTAGAAGTTCTTTGGATGCAAATTTGAAGAAAGCTAAGGTGAGAACCAAACATAATTGTAGAATTTTCTATTATGGTATTATTGATAGTTTCAATTTTTGTTTTCGAGAAGCTCTGGTAGTATTTTATTTGATACATGGGTGACCAGGCAACTTTTGAGTTCTCATTTTGTTCTCGTGTACTTTCTATCCAGGAAATGTGACTGGTCTTGTAAAAGATGTGTATTTGGTAATATAAATTTCTAATTTGTTTACAGCATTCAATAGTTGCATATATTACGTATGCTGTTTTTTAAGCTGAATTCCATTTCTCTAAGGTCCCTGTATCCATACAAAATGGCTTTTGCAGGAAGCATTTCAGGGTTGTTTTTTAGAAGAATGATCACAGAGAATTATATAAATGTAACTTATCATGTCTGAGACAGGATTCTGTAGCATGTATGAAATGTGTTCTGCATGATCCACATGCTACGTAAAATTTCTCCTTTTATTGCCCCAACCTCAATAAGCCGGAATTAAAGTAATCTTCTATTGACAATAATGCTCCTGAATGGGCCCCCTAGAAGGCTTGATGCAAATACAAAATCTTTAATTCTATTGTCTCCAAGTTATAGATTCCCATATAGTTCTAGTCATTGCATAGACGACACTTTCACAAATATTCTTCCTGAAACTACACATATTGCCTGAATTGGCTTTTGATGATGGTTCTTGGAGCATGGTAAACATACCTTAATTTGACACTCAATGCCAAAAATTCCTTTCTTGGTGTATACATTCTTTGACAGACTCGATACCAAAAGCCCCTTAACAGGCTTTATTACAAATAAAAACAATTTTATTCTACGTCTGTGATCTGTATATCCACATCTAACTTTAGTGATGCAATAGATGAAACTTTTTTTTTTGGCTAAATATGCAATAGATGAAACTTTCACAAATATTCTTCCTGCTATTACATATGTTGCCTGAGTCGACTCTTGATGATTATCAATGAAGCATGGTAAACATACTTTGAATTTGAGGGGACTCAATACCACAAATCGCCTTCTCTTGTTCTGTAGTAGTTGCAAAGTTTTTGGTTTACGTAATTCCCTTTGCTCTGAAGTAAACTAATTGACTGTACTTTGACTATGATAACAGGTGGTTGCTAACATACCTTTCAATATAAGTACAGATGTGGTCAAACAGCTCCTTCCCATGGGTGACATTATCTCCGAAGTAGTTCTTCTACTCCAGGTTTACATTGTCACTTCTCTGATGGGTAACATAATATTGAAGGGTAGTTAATATATTTCCACAATTGCTCAGAAGCATGTATTGATTGACATATTACTAAAAACTACAACAAACCAAAGAAGAAATTGAAGTTCATGCAGCCAGTTAAATTCATAAACTCTTTCGTTTTTTAACCATTTAGATTTGGTATAATCTGTTTGATCAAACCTAGAAGTGGCTTGGAGTTTAAATTATCCCATGGCTTACGGAATTTCTGTTCTGGGTTCTTCTGCCTAGCCCCCAAATGTTCATATAACTTCCAAATGGTGTTTTCGGTAATGTGCATGAAAATCCAAGACCATGACGCCTAAATTAAACAGATGGTCCTTACATTCCAAATTGAATGTTCATATTCCTTTTTGCAGCCTTGTTTACTGTTGTTAAAACTATTGCTTCCAGGAGGAAGCAGCTTTGCGCCTGGTGGATCCATCCTTGAGTTCATCAGATTATCGACCTATTAATATCTTAATTACTTTTTATTCAGGTAATTTTGAAACGTCTTGAAGGGGGAAACAAAAGGTTACTGTTATGGATGTTGAACACCGGAGACATAAAAACAAGATCCTAGTTAATACAGAGAAGTACCTTAATGCACATAATTTGAGAGGACAATTATGCTACTGTTTTTTTTTTTATAGTACATGATACCTATGCAATAGTAGCACCATCTCTTTTGCACCCTTGACACCTAGAATAGGACTGTATGTTCAAGATCTAAATCCTCTTTCTTTTGTTCTTCTCCACAGATCCTGAATACAAATTTAAGGTCCCAAGGACAAATTTCTTCCCTCAGCCTAAGGTCAGTGATTCTTTTGATCCCTGTTAAAGGTCCATAACCCGTGTTTAGGAGGCTGATGTTTCAAAATAGAATAATTTTTTACTAACTTATGTATTAATTTCATTGAGTTCAACTAAATTATGGTTCATTACATTCTCCTGTAGTCCTGCTAAATTCATGTGTACGTTGCGTTGTGTATAAAATGCTTGATTCTTTATCAGCTGTAACAGTTTATTCCATCAGTTACTGGCACGCGCTTGTCACGTTGAATTACCTAGTTATTTTGATGATGACTAGGTGGATGCAGCAGTTGTTGCCTTTAGATTGAAGCAAGCTGGAGAGTATCCTCAAGTTTCGTCCACCAAGAGCTTTTTTTCAATGGTTTACTTCGTTTCTTTTTCTACATAGCTGCTCATATTTATATCATTTAATGTACTAGATTGTGGCATTGCCATGCAAACTCTTCGCGAACCAAGAATCTGATAAATTTCCCTTAATTTTCTTAGATTTTGCTAAATTTGGGATTAAATATCTTAATTTAAGAGTTTTCATTACCCTCCAAGAATTTGCATCTATACAGATATTTGCAGAATAATTCTCCTAAAATTATATAGAGATTATCCATGAAATCATAGAGGAATTGAACTTTCTCTTTTCATTCTTTATTTCTCAAAAAATTTAGGCCGATACATCTATCTGTGAGTGGTTTCAGGTGAACTCTGCATTCAATGGAAAGCGGAAGATGCTGCGAAAATCACTGCAGCACATCTGCCCATCACCTCAGATAGAAGCAGCTCTTAGTGAAGTAGGCCTTCCAACTACAGTAAGTACAATTATAACATGTATGAAGGGATAGTGATAATTGAATGGCTTACCCCAATCTTTGATACAATTTTCTCCTTTGGACCTTTCTAATATGCAGTCAAGACCTGAGGAGCTTTCTTTAGAAGACTTTGTAAGACTTCACAACTTGATTCATAAACCATAGTTTTACGGCCAGTACCAAATCACTCAAGATCCTCTAATACATTGTCTAGTACACCCTCACCCTCAAATAAAGTCGCTATCTTGGCCGTACCAAATGAACCAAGCTACAGAATGGCCAAAATTGGGTATGAAGAGGGACAATTGAGTTTTATCAGAGCAGAAGCTGGACAACTGAACAAGTTTCTTGCTGCTATATGTGGCTTTCTGTGAATTCTCACAGCTAACTAAAGGGGGGAAAGGAACTGGGATTGATGAATTCAATGAAATCTTGAACAGATTTTGAACAAATATGTATAGCTCAATGTGTTGAAGGAAATCAGTTGCTGCTGCTGATATACAATAACTTGGCTTTGTCTGTAATTGATTGTATATTTTTTACAGGATTTCTTGAATATTTAACTTCATTAATGGAAGAATCAAAAAGGGAAAGAGAGAAGGAGACCGCCATTAAAGATGCAAATGTTCTACAAAGAAAGATGATAAAAATCTGTTAAAAAATTTACAGCATTAATTCAATTCTAGGGCTTTAGATTATCAAGCAACTAATAAAAATCCCGAAATCTTCAACCATGAAATTGATAAATAAGATCAAGAGCCCTCAACCTAGTTCCTCTTGGATCAAATTCATCCAAACAAACGCCTCTCGCAGCCATCTCATTTTCATAACTCCTCCGCCGGTACTCCGCCACAGCAGCAGCCGCTGATGGAGATTGTGATCTTCTAGGTCTCTTGTTTTTTTGAATAAAACAATCTCTCATCTTCTCTTCAACTCCATCAATCGTAGCATCAGCAGGAGCTTCATTTCCGTCGTCATCGACCAATTGCATTGGGTCGCCGTAATTATCATTGGCGGCGGCAGCGGCGGAGGAGACGGGGTTATCGGGTACCGGTGGTGGCGAATTGAAGAAGACAGACGGCGGCGGTGGGTGTTGAGACAGGAAAACTGAGAGGTGATGTTGCGCAGAGTGAAGGGAAGAATAGATTTGGAGGATATGAGAAGGATTGGAATTGGGATTGGGAAGCTGCTTCGCCATTAGGGTTGCTTGTTCAAGTGAAGTTACGAGTTCCCCGAGAGCCGCCATGGCTTCCGGTGGTGGTGAAGGCCCCATCCCCATTTCCATGGCTTTCGACTTCTTCGAATCGAGATGCTTACTTATATTGCTCCTGTTTTTCTCTATGTTGGCAGCAAATAAAAAGACAGCGTATCCTCTTTTTTATAATAAAAGTTGGAAATCTTGAAAGTTATAATGCGAAAAAATTCATTAAAAAAATACTTCGGAAATTTAAAATTGCAATAAATTTTGATAGGTTGGGCAAAATTCTTTAAAAAATTTCATCCATTTAGAAAAAAATTGTGTCCGTCACTTTTATATTCCCGAATTAGCTAAAGAGATATAAATTAGGATATAAAAGTATCCTACTTATATCATTTTATTGTAACGTAAAAGTAGAGGAGATGTAAATAAGGAAGTGGAGAGTTCCACGTCAGCAAAACAGATCGATTAAGACGTAAATAATGTTAAAAAATAATTTTATCTCCGTATAAATTAATATATGACAAGTTTTTCATACACTAAACTCTTATCCTATATATATATATTATTTTTCTAATTTTGTGCAATGAATATAATTTTTCAGTAGTACCTCTTATTAATAATAAATTCAAACATCTTTTTATTATTTTAATATAGAAATTAGTAAAAATGATAATAAAAAAAGAAAAAGATTATGAAAAATATTCTAACTTACATAAGAAAATATACTTTAAAATTTCATATTTTGTTATATCATACAAATATACTTTAAAATTTCATATTTTGTTTTATAGTATGATATGATAGGTAAAAAATACGACGAAAATATTATTTTTTTCCATTGAAAAAATTATATATATATAACTTTATAAAAACATAAACATTTTACATATAAATAAAGAATTTTCAGAAATTTGAATGAGTCAATACACATACAAAAGAAGACTTTAAGTACTTAAATTAATCTTATTCGAATAAGAAAGTAAAACTCTCCTTAAAATATATTTAAATTATAAAATTCGTACTCTAAACTTTTAATTAAAATAAAAAAGAACTCCCCATAAAATACACGAGTATAATAGAAAAAATTATAATAAATAAATTTTAAAAAACATAAAATATTTTATATTATGAAACTATAAAAATTGATAAAAGTATACAAAGATTTATACAAATACAAGAAGCTTATAAACTGAATTCCTACCATCTTTAGGCAGACAGTGTCTTAAGCTTTTAACATCCTCAGATAATCATCAATTATGGACATGGCAGATGATCGATAACTTGAACCAAACAAATTGTAGTGATTAAGGTAATGGTACAACATATAAAGATCTCTCCTCTGCTCAAAACCTTGTTGTTTAGGCATTACCTGATCATAGATACATATATAAAGGGCAAGATATTAGAGCAGAATCATTAGCCGGTAGCAGCGCGATAAAAAGTTACCAAAAGATTACCAGTAGAAGATAGATGAACAAACACACATTTGATGAATACCAAATAATGAAAAGAAATCTCTCATGGCCGGCCAGCGCAAGACTCAAGGGCCGGGTGGGGATGAGGTGTGTGAGAGAGCAGGAGACAAGGGGGTTGTCACATAAGACCATGGCACGACTCAAGGGCCGGATGGGGGTGGGGTGTGTGAGAGAGTGGGAGAGATTGGGGGTGTCACACAGGCCGAAGGCATGACTTATAGGCCTGGCAGTACTCATGACTCACTACTTGACAACAGTCCTTGCTATACTATAATGAAATATATCAATGTTTATCTCACGTGGGAGGGGTATCGTTGCACAAAACTAGCAATTATGGAAATAAGGGTACCTCAAAGTAAGCGTTGTAGAAAGATCCTCCAAATCCAGCACACCATGACATGCCAAATTCTGCCTCATTGTGTCCATCTACATAGAAGAAAAACAATTTAAAGTATTATTCCCTCTTTAAGGGTTTCTTCTATTGTAATGTGATCTAAAATCTTATGGATAAGATGGCGTGAATACGCAAAAAAAAGGAATCATTTATCAATACGGTTTTCTTTCTTTGGGTGGGAAGCAATTATGAATAGCTATAAGAAGTAAGATAGAGATCTTCGTTATCTAGAACTTACGAATTACCATCTAGAAAAGATGTTTACATAACAAATTCTGCAACTCAAAAAACTAATAGGGAACGCTATAGGTATTATGTTCCAGTCCATGATAGTAACTTAAAGACAATAGAGAAGACTGAATTCTTAGAAGCAAGAAACAAGAAGAGAAAAGACTTACAGTAACATGCCGGGTCAAGTATGACAGGTTCGCCATTTTTATCAGAGCTAATATTCCCACTCCATAAATCCCCATGCAACAAGCAAGGCTCTATTACAACATTCTCAAATAGAGGACTCATATTCTTTGCCAGCCTCAGTCCTTCATAAAGTGCAGAAGCAAAGTGATCAAATTACTAGAATGGTATATTGTCGTTCATGAATTTGTTGGCATGCTAAAATCTCAAATACTTTATCAGTTTGTGATGTCTTCTATTCATAGTGTGCACGAGAACTCAAACAATGCAATCATCATACAAAGAGCATTATATTACCCCTTTCATAAATGGTTGAATCACCAAACTGTTGCCGTGCCAACTTCAGTTGGTATCCCAGTCTATGCTCGGCATAAAATTCAATCCAGTCTGATGTCCAATCATTAATCTGTGGAGTGCTACACAAATGTATCTGAAATTGTTAAACTTTTACAATTAACAGTAATTTGTACCTAGGTATGGTAGCAAGGTTCGGCAGATAGTTGAGGACTCTGTTGGAAAAATATTTGCTTTTCTAGTTTCCCCGGTGAATGGGAAATAAATTTCACAGTATTTTACCTGCCAATTGTATTATTGACATGAAAACCAAAGCCCTTGTTAGATTTCGCTGCTTTATGCATCTCAGCAAGCTTCCTTCCTAATACAGACTGTAGATTGATGATTCACATCATTGACGGAAATTTTTAACTCCAATCCTAGGTTACCAGAAAAGAAACATAAAACAATAGACAAAAAAGAATCAAAGAGACTCTTACTTGATTACTTCTAGATGCCCCAAATTCAATAAATTCCATAATAATGTATGAGCCCCCTGTTGGTAGTGATCCAACCTTGGATTCATGAAAGAATTTCACAAATCACATTTGTCATCTCAAACAAACAGTCCCCGAATTTAGAACTGAGGATAGGCTACTCAAAAGCCACAGTAGACAGTTTATAACCTTATATGGTTTAGGTACGCGGATTGATCCTGTTTCATACATGGCATTTAGGCCCAAAGCCTCTCCTTCAAACATGGATGGTCCAATGCTCCTGAAAATGTTTTAGAGGCTGTATCAGATATATATTATTTGTACACGTGTACGTGTTCCATGCGTTGGTGTTTATTCATCCGATCATGCAGCCCTCAGCAATGCCATTTTGATGGTTAGGATTATTTAGCAAGTTTTCAAAGCAAATATCATGTATGATCCATTAATCGTCTCGCCTCAATCAGTACCTGTTTGTTTTAACAAAAAATGAACCTGCATCCGTGTCATATCGACTAGCAAGATTAATGCAACCACCACCAACAGGACTAATTCTAGTGATTTCAGTTGCTTTCCCTTCTGATAAGATCCATTCACGAACAGGATCATTGCTCATTGCCTTGACTGTCAAATACCCAAAACTCAATGAAAATGAGGGACTTTGTATAAGTTTGCACAAAATGCCGCAGAAAATTACAGTATCACAAAAAAATTGCAGCTTTTAATAGGAGAAGAAGGAGAACTACTATAAGCCAGAAACCCATTAAACCCTTTACAGAGAGACTAACAAGAATTTTTGAAAGATAACTAAAAACCCACTATCAGTCAGACCAATTGGTTCAATTCCATCGGCAAGACAACTCAAAGTTCATGCTTTCCAAGCTCATAAAAATCCATTATAAGAAGAATAACTTAATGGTGAGAAAACCTGTAAAATAAAGCATGCCAATAAGCTAAAAATGACAAAAAGAACAGAGCAAACGTTCTAAAATTCAAGCAAAGAACTCACTAGCAAGAGGTTTATGTGTTTGCAGCAATTGGGGACAGGAGAATTGACCTCTTCTACGACGAAGGTTCGAAAAGGAAATGCAAGACGATAAGGAGATGAAGCCCACCTCTGCCACTGCCACAGCCATCACCATCCTCTCTCAGACTTCAATCAAACACCGCACTTTTTGTCTCACCAACAGTAGCTCTCCAGTTGTCTTTAGGTGCCTGATTCTTATTGGTCCAAAAGTTCTTTCTTTTTGCAATATCTTCCGCCTTCGGGAGTCAAGAAGATAACGCTTTACAGTAACTGGGTTAGCTTGCGGTGCTCAGCCCGGCAATTGACAACCTCATAGCAATGCCAAACAGGTCAAAAGCAAGGACTTCTAGTAACCCCTAGAGCTAATTCAGGTCTTACCATTATTTGGGCTGATTTTCTTTTGAAAATTCTTGTTGATATGAGACTCAAATTAATAGAAAAGAAAAAATGACAAAGTTTGATTGTTTGATGAAGGGGATAAATGTATTGCGAATGTGAAATTGGGAGCAAAATTAAAGATTAAAAAAAATACTTTTTATCTTTTTATCTTGAGGCCAAATCTAGACCAGTCAAAGAAGCCAGAGACAATAGGAGTGTGGTCCAATATCAAGCAGAAGTTTAGAATTCGAGTCATTTGATTCTTCAATTCCATTCGAATTAGTTGATTACTCTCGAGTACTAATTATAAAAAAAAAAAGCCAGAATTTGGGATTACACAAAAACTCCGAGACCTGGAGAAGGTTCTCATCTGCACCAACATTATAAGAAAAAGGAAAAAGAAATGAAGACAACAGAATATATCCCATTTTAACAAAAGAAATCTTGATTTCAATGGACAATCAAGATTTGCTTTTTTTCTTTTTTTTGCCAAGAATGGTACACAGCTTAAATAGGATCTCAAGTATAACTATCATCCATGGATAAAAACCTCATTAAAACACTTTTAAAAAACCAACTAACCAAAGCACTTCTATTCTATATATATATACAGAAGTGTATGATCAATTCTTCCCCCCACCAACTGAATTCCCAATCCCCATTTCTCCTGCTATTCTTCTTGCTGCTAAGAAACAAAGGGTACAAAAACAAGCAAAATACAACAGAAGAGAAGTTGTCCATTTCCTTTACGTCATGACCGAACAGCTCCTTCGCCAGGGACACTGGTCTCAAGGTTTATTGCAACGGAATCAGAATGAGTTTGGACACTACCGGTGGCTTCTGATCGCTCTCCAGAAGGTAACAACCATATCTGAGAATGTTCGACTGAATTATTCTCTGAATTGTTGTTGGATGCTCGCGTTCTAGCTTGATCTGTTTGTCGAACATATTTTGTTTGTATTGAGTCTTGTACTGATAGACGGCAAACTGGGCAGGTAGACTGTTTTCTAAGCCATACGTCAATGCAGGAGAGATGGAAGCTATGGCCACATTTAGGCATAATTCTCAATACCTCTTTCTCTTGATACTCTCCCAAACATATGGCACACCTAAAATACAAAACAGCAGAGTTCATCAAAGGTTGTGGCACTGGGTTTACTACTTGTGTGCCGAAAGAATCAGAATCAGCAGCCTTAAGTATTGATTGGTTGATAACTTTTCCCAAATGATCAATGTTTCAAGAAAATGGGAAGAATCTGAATATCCAGAGTACTTTAGGTGAAAAAAAGGATTGATCCACTTTATGGTTATTAGAAATAGATGTTCCCGTAAATTCAAAATGCAGGAGACAAAAACTTACTGAGCATCTTCTTCTGTAGAACTGAAAGCCTCGCGGTTAAACTTCATGGTGGGAATCGCAGCAACAACAGTAGGTTCAAGGCCATTAATCCGATGCTCAGGCTGCCAACAAAAAAGTTTATCTATCTCATTGCTCAGTTTCAAATTTTCAAGGTTTATAACCTTTACAGAAGTACAAAGAAATTCAGCTAACAATAATGACACAGAGCCACCAATGTGTCAAAACTAAAGAAAAAAATGTCCTGTGTACTCCATTTGAATCACAAGACAAAATCATCCAAAAAATGTAGACAATCATGGGCATATTGCATTGACAAAGAGCTATATCGTAACTGCTTAGATGTTCTTTGAGTCAAGAGGAGAAGAACAAGCTACAACGTTGTCATATTTGTTTTCATTACTGATCTGACAAGAAACAAATGAGCAGTTTTCGGGTGAAAGTCATAATGCAATGCTAACACTTATCCGAATGTTTTGATCTTGCAGTTCCTAAGAGGTTTCAAACGTCTGGCTAAAGTTAACATTAGCACTTTTCATTTCATATGTTCCCAAAGTTTGTACTTCCCTTCCACATAATATGATATGCTTAATCTTACAAATCAAGTTCCACCATGGCTCATCTAAATCCTGAGCAAACAAGACATTTGGGTTCAAGAACTACAAATGTTTTATTTTGGTAATCAAATCCAATTATGAATATGAACTCTAGAAGACATTGTTGCATCTAAAAACAGTTCAAATACAGCTCCATTCTCCCCCCATTGTATCAGAAATTATGCTTTTCAACCATAGACTAATCATCTTCAATTCTTGAATAAGCTACAGGCATTAATCAAGAATAGTTTCGAAAACACTCAAATCAACAAATGGATTTGAGATAAAAAGTAAAACTTTTTGGCTACATAATGATTGCCAGATTGGTAAAGTGACAGATACAGATTGAAGTACTTCATCAAATTAACTGAAGAACAATTCTTAACACAAATAATTCTTGGCTTAAGAAAGATCAAACAAATACCAGTTCAAATTCCATTCTTGAGCCAACTTCAAACATTTGCCGGGACTCCATCCGACGAAGCCTCCCACAAATAAGTCTAGTACAGATAAATACAATGAAAGTAGCACTCATTCCAAACCCAATTATTGTAGTGATTAGATTCATTCCAGAGCCAAACATCTTTGATTTCCTGCTGATTATATAGCCTCAGCTGCCAAGAAAGCTCCGAATTTGTTATATTTGCATTTCGAATCTGCTAAAATGCTTCTGCAAATTCTACAGATTCCCAAATTTTCCAACAGCCAAAAACACCATCACATGCACTGAGGGGAAGAACTCAAGAACAGTAACAACAAAATTCAAGATTTGAAGGACTAGAAACAAGAACTCTACAACAAACAAGCAAAAGGGGAAAATAGAAATCAAGATTCAACCCGATCAAAATTAGGGGAAGTAACAAATCCGAAATCGAAGAAAACCCGGGTCAAGAATCAGCAAGAAAAATGGGGATTTTATCCAGAACAATTAAAAAAACCCAGAAACCAGAAAGCAAAAAAAACCCAAATGGAATCCTAATCCCTTTGGGTGGACTCAAAGTCAAGAACCAAGAAGAGGGCCATCAAAACGTATGGTGTGGATGAGAAATAGAATAAATTCATCAGTTTTTCTCTTGGGTTTGTTCCTTTGGAGTCGCATTTAAAAGGGGTCCACGCTACATTTATGGAGTTTTTCATATGAAGACGGCTGGATCGTTTGGAATTTGGCGGCTAATGGGAAAAAAATAAAGGGGTTCAACTGTGAAAAAAGTAGATAGATTCAGAAAGATTCCAATCGTGAATGAAATGATTGATTAATCTATGGTCTGCTTCCTTTGCTCCCTTCTTTTGCCTCATTTTGGCTTCCCACATTGGTACTACTAATGGATAATAAGGCCCCATTCTAACAGTTACCTTCCTTCGAGTTTGGAGCAATCTGCTTTACTCCCAAAGTAAAATTTCAAGTTTTTTTAATACATCGCACATGGTTGTAAACAGAATGTTTAACTACAATATTATCTCATCATATATACGATGTAAATATATTCATTGAATGGGAAGATTGTCACGCATTGAAAGTGTGACTCATGAGTCTAACAATACTTACGACTCTACTTGATATCTGTAATTGATATATACTAAAATAGATATTTGAAATTGTGTTATAGACACTTAAACTCATACTTATACAGTGTACAAATACTTCACATTTATCGCATGTGGAATTTGGGTATCACAAAGACTATCAAATACGAGAACTCTTTACAAAATTTATATTTGCTAGTAAATTGGTAGATACATTGTGTGAACATTTGACAAAAGACATGGAACAATAGGAGAACTCAAAGGTTGAAGAGGTACGAAGTAATAGAGCCAAGTCGGGAAATAATACGAAGACTATCGCTCTTCAAAATAAAAGACCGTCTTTATATCATGGTCATATACTGCAATCTCTTGGAGAAGGAGTATATATTAGATAAATTATTTAAAAACGTTGAATATAATATTTTTAAATTAAAACTTGATCCAATCACATTAAAAGAAACTCTTTTAAAAATATAAACTAAAATGAATTTATATCGAATCGAACGGAACAAATAACAAATTTAATGGATGATATTTTGGCTTTTGGGATTTCACTTAAATTAAATATTAACTAATAATATTTGAGGTTAAAATGCATATTTTTAAATATTCAGGACTAAATTGCTATTACCCTTACTTTGAGGGGTGATATTCTACAATAAATCCAAAAAAAAAAGAAAAAACACTGTACTGATGGGCCGACCAATATAAACAACTTGTATCATAACAGGCCCAATAAGAGGCCCATATACCCGGGCCCAATTATAAACTTGGACTCCGAGATAAAGCCCATTTTCCAAACCTTGTTGATCGATGATGGCCACCTGGGCTGGGCTGGGCTGACCCGTTTTTTATTTTTATTTTCCTAAAATTATACTTGTTCTTCCCAGGTAAGAAAATAAAATATAGAGAAATTCATTATTTATATCAATAAATTATTGTAATTTTTTGTTTTATAGTATTTTTTTTTTTATTTCCAAACTTTCATACAATGAATTATTTACCATTTTAACTGTTAGGATAAATTACTTAGTAATGTAGAGTGCAAATTATACTATAGACGAATCTAAGGCAGGGCATCGAAGGCACGTGTCCCCACTGGCCTGCCAATATAGTATATTTTAATTTGTTTATAGATTTACTTCAAAATTATAAAATTATGTATATTTTTTAAAAATTGTTAATCTATTTTACATCATTAAGTAAATAAATTTTATTTTTAATTATTAAAATGTTATTTCTCTCTCTCTCTCTTTATTAATTAAAGATATAACATAAATTTTGCTTCCATTTTTTTATTTTTAGAATATTTAATACTCCTTCCAATTAAAGATAAGTATCATTCTAACTCGTTGCACAAATATTAAGAGTTTTGAAATTAATGAAGTATTTTTCCCAATTTGTCTTATAAATTTTTCATAAATATATAGAGAAAATTATAAGAAATAGAGATAAGAGAAACAAAACAAGGAGAAAGAAGAAGATAAAATTAAAAAAATTATAATAAATGTCCTTTGCATATAGTAAAAAAATATTTATTATGAAACAAAACATAACTTAAAAAAAAAGACTCTAACTATGAATTAGAGAGAGTATATGTGTACCTTAAAATATTTTATATATGAAAGACGGCAGGAGTGTTGAATTTTATGAAAGTTAGCAATATGAATTGTTAGGGATAAAAATATAAATTTTTAAAATTAATATCTTATAATGAATTGCATTCAAACTCTATCTAAATATGCTTTGTAACTCCACTAATAGTTTGTGTTAGATTCGTTAATGAATTATACTAAGCACCTGGCAGATGCGCATCTGTATTGTACATTAAACGACAACATAGAATCTTTGAAAACATAACACGATATATATTACATTGTACCGTAAACATATATTTTATTTATACAAAACCATCATACAATATATATTTTACATTGTGCACTCGAATATATGGTTAATACTCCATGGAAATGCTTTAGAAAATTACTTAATAATTCTATTAAAAAAAAAAAAAGGATGGATTTTGTTGCTATTTGCAACAACCGTTGATTAAATATTTATTAGACACAATTAGTGGATTAAATTTTATTCTTATCCCTTTTTATATTTTAATAATTTCATCATCATAAATTATAAGAAAAAAAATTGATCATGGCTTTGTTTGTTAGTCCAAAAGGTAGATTTTGTTCTCATATGCTGCAAAACCAATCAGTTTGATGATGTTAATGAAGACAACATAAACATATAGTGTACAGTACTAAGGTTTTTTTTTTTTTTTTCATTTTGTGATTTTGTCTTGTTTCTTCCACTAGATTCTATGTTGTGGGATAAAGAATTTATGCTTCATTCCGTGTCATGGTGTAGTGAGTAAACACATTATAAATATATGTTTGAAAGGTTAAATGACTAAATTATCCTTATAACACAGTAAATTGTTTAGAATTAAACTCTAAAAGTTTAGATTCTGTAAAGATATAAATCGAACTCAAATTATAATTTAGAATGAAATTATGTACTTTAAGATACTGAACATAAAAAATGGACAACATGTTATAAAATCCGTCCATAAATTTACCATTTCTCGTCCACACATTGCATTTCCAGTTAGCATAGTCGGCCAGTTTATGAAGACCTCTTGAGTTCTTCACTGGAAAGTTATTATACGTCCAGTATTAGAAGAAAGCTCCCGTGTTATTCAAGCCCCATATGCAAAAAGTTTTTCAGATGTTGATGGAGTCGGTTATTCATTAGATAGAAGCTCCACTAGCAGCTATTGTTACATTTTTTGAAAGGTAAAAAAGTAAAAAGCAAAAGGCAGATGCTCGTTTTAATACGTAAACAGATCCAAAACCAGTAATTTACCTAATTTAGAAATATACCTCAATCTAACCGGCATATCGTGTTATATCTATTAACAATTACTACACATACTTTAAATTTTCATTCAAAATAAAGGATCAATTGGTGTGTGGTAACCTAGATTTGGGTTCACAAGTATGAACACTTTTGACTGTTCATGTTACTTGGTTGGCTACAAAGAGGACCAAGTAAAAGATGCTGTTTAGTCTTCTTTGGATACTAACACTATTTTATTTCAAGTCAAGAAGAATTCCCATTTGATGATTTTTTAACTTTGGATTAAAAAAAAAAACTTTGGTTTTCTTTTTTACTGTCAGAATCCTATGTTGTTCATCTGTCAGCTTATAGTTGATATTATCTTCTTATTTTTATAGTTGGATGGTCAATTATAGCACTGCCAAAGAAAAACAAAAGCAAAATCTAGCTAAATTTTGAGCTCATAGTTCTTGGAAGCAAGTTGCACATACAATGTTAAAAATTAGACCTGAATCTAACTTATTCCAAAAAGTACTTTAAGAGGGGAGGACTGTCCAAGCCTTTATAAGGAGTAATTATTTTTCAAACACTAGCCATGTAGGCTTCTCAACACTTTCCTAATTGAACCTGTGAAAGAATCATTATCGAATCTTGTAAAGCATACAATTGATAAACTTATTTTTGAACGCGAGCGTCGAGTGAGGGGTTTGTAAAGACTTCCCGCCCGCCATTCCCCTAGGTCAGGTAAGTGGCTCTGGCAACCTGAACGACGTGTATGCCCGTTGTCATTTGCTGACTCGTAGTAGAAGCCTTTAACCCCAAAGGATATGTGTTATTAACTAAGTAGGCGAGACAAAAGAGCTGCGACGACTACCTTGAAGAACTTGCCAGAATAAAGATTGTCAAGTAGGAAATGTGGGTATTGTTAGGCTTATGATTCACCCTTTTAAGCTCATGAATCCAAGATTTGACAGAAACTTATACGCCGCATAAATACATCATATTTATCTTACATGATTAACTTGCAAGGACACAGTTATCACAAATACTATTAGGCTTATGAGTCACACTGTAGAGACTGTGAAGAAACATTAATAAGAAACTATGTGCTATAACATGTTTTGACAGCAAAATTGAGCTGTTTAAGGATTTGCTTGTGTTCTTGAGTTTAAAAAAAAGAAGAATTTGCTTTCCAATTTTCAAATCCTGTTTGCTTCTTTCTGTTAATGCAAAACAAACCTGTTCTAATCAAGCTTGGAATTATTTTTTCTTTTTCAAAAAGTTGGGAGTTTCAAATAGAGTTATAAATATAAATCCAAACACTAAACAAACAAACACAAAAAAACTCTGTTGGATTATGATTTGAGCAAAGAAAGGAAGAATTTTTTTGATCTGATATAAGTGAAAGAAATTAGGAATGGAAGTACAGTGTTTATCTTCAAATGATGTCATTTGATAGCAAAGTAAAAGCAAAAATACAAATTTGACTCATTTCAAGAAAATGGATTTTTGTGAATCTTGAAAATGACCAAGTAATTTCTTTAGTAATTATATGAAATCATTCAAGTTGATAAGCAATTATATGCTACCCAACAATGATCTTCAAACAAAAAATTTTACAATTCCAAAGTTCAAGTCAATCAAAATTTGGGAAAAGTGAACAGTTTGGGAGCTAGATTTAGCAATAGCTTGATCAAGGAAGAGATAAAATTCTTAATCTGGATCGAGGCAGATGAGTCATATCCCATCACATTAAAGAAGTATAATCTTGACCTGTATATGCAAGGCCAAAACCAATTAAAGTCGAGGGGATTGTTCCTATAACCTCAGAAGAAGCATTGGGCCTAGTGATGTGAACAGAAGCTAATGGGTCATATCCCATCACAGTAAAAAAAGTATATTTTGCAGTTTGATAAATACTGAGTTCCTACTATGTTTACAAGATCAATGTCAATTAGAGTCGAAAGAATTGCTTTTCAAAATTGAAGGATTATATCCCATCCTATCGGAGTTAGAGGGCGCGTGATTAGCTGGAGCCACGTGTCATTCCAAGCCTGTCTAACAAGCAAAAATACTATTGGCTGGAGACAAATCAATCAATTTTACAAATGCAGGAATGGAGATGGAAGGAATCTATGCCTGCTTGCTTGCTGCTCATGACCTTTCAGACTTAATTTAAGTCAATTTTCAAGAATGCAGATGAGATTATATTTATATATATATATATAAATATATATATATAATCAATCAGTGTTTGGAAGCATTTTTGGTTATTAGCAAAGGACGGCATAAAAGACGTATGTTTCAAAAACTGTGGAGCCTCACTAATCATTCTATTATCTCCAATTGCTAAATTCCAATGGTCTTCTTCTTGTCTTTAGAACTCAAAACTGGTTAAAACTCGGTTTGGAATTGTCTTGATACCAAAAGGCGAAATCTCTTGTTCACAGGGTCCTGACCAAACTGTCGGAAGCTTAGCTTAAAGATGTAAATCATGGTGATTCAGTAACTTTACAGACCGGATAACCACCTACCACATTGAAAATGTTAAAATTCTCATACTGTTGGAATTACCTTGATTTCACTACTGTTGTTCTATGTTAAATTTGGATTTGGGCCTAACTCATTGCAAAAGTTACTTAAGAGAGCAAGAGAGGATTGTCAAAGGCTTACAAGGGGTAATTTTTACTCATAAACTAAACACGTGAAATTCTCAACATTCCCATATGAAATTGGTTAACTCAAAGAGGTACAAGGTATTTAGAGGGACACGATTCTAACTAATGTGGACTTTATTTATAGAGCCTTTGTAGGATCTGACTCACCACTTGAGTATTAGGATCTAACACAGTTTTTTCAAATGGTGCTTCTCATAGAGGAGAAGAAAGACAATATAAATCAGGATGTAAACATTCTAAAAATAACCCTACATGTCAACAAAATGACCCATGCAGATGAAAACATTGATGATTTTGCCCAAAGGGTATGCGAATATTTTGTAAGTATTTCTTATTAGTGGTTGGTTAAATTGTAGCTTATAAATAGTAAATCTTAATGAATAAAAAAATTCTTATCACTAATAAATCGCGATTTTGAATCCATATCAAACTTAGAAAATTGAAAGTATGGTAACTATTCAATTTTATCTGTCCATGCTGCTTTAGCAGATAAATAAACTAAAGATGAAAGAATGAAAGTACAAATTGGAACTTGGTGATGTTTACATTTATATGAATAGATTAATTATTAGAAAACAAACACAAAAACAATGAATTAAGAAGAGCATATTCTCTTTCTCTTCCAGATTCATTCATATATATATATATATATCATGATAGCCGCTCTCTCTTCTCATCTAGTTTGCGAATAATTCCCTACATAATCTGAGAGAGATCAAGATCAATGGCTACCCGCACCATTGGCACCAAGAAATCACAGCCAACAACAGCGAGAAAATTCGTTGGAGTTAGACAAAGACCATCAGGAAGATGGGTAGCTGAGATTAAGGATTCATCTCAACATGTAAGATTATGGCTTGGAACTTATGATACACCTGAAGAAGCAGCTAGAGCTTATGATGAAGCAGCTATAGCCTTAAGAGGCGAAAATGCTCGAACAAATTTCGCCATAATCAATCCCAAATCTGGCAATAATTCTTCGTCAATGGTGGATCATCAATTTCTGGTTCAAGAATCTGATAATAATAGGCATGAAGGTTTAAGTTTTTCGTCCTTGAAAGCGAAATTAAGCAAGAATTTGCAGAATATTATGGCTAGAAATTCTGAAAACAAGGCATGTAAAAGCAGAGTTAGTGATCATTTCACTTTTGCCAGTATTTTTCACTTCAAGGGTGGTTATAATAATTATCAATACCAAAACCAAAATCAAAGGAACCCTATTGATATCAAGAACATTGACAAAGTTGTTCAACCAAGTGTGATTGTTCCCCCTCTCGTTTCTTCTGATGAGCCCTGTTCGTGGGATACTTCAAAACGTTTCATATTTTGCAGAGGTAACATAACTATTTCTTCTGTCACGAAATCAGTCTACGTTTTACTCTTTGCTTACTATTGTTGTTTCTCCTGTTTCAGATGAGCCCTGTTCTTGGGATACTTCGAGTTTATCTGATTGTAGCAATGAATGGATTGATTCGACGAGGAATTATGGAGGATCATTTGATTCAGAGGGATCAGATATAAGTTGTAATTATATTGGTGAAAAGGGATTTGGGGATCAAATGATGATGGGTTGGATGAGTAGTCCTGAAATGATGAGTAGTGAAGAAGAAAGTTTGAGGAGCAAAAGGTTTAAGGTTTCATCCTCTGTTGTAATTCCTCCATCATTCATGGATTCTCCAGCATTTTGTGAATCTCCATTTTATGGGTAAGAGCTATCATCTGTCTAGCTGCTGCTGAATCAAATCTTGAAAAACTGAACCATTTAGTTTTAAGGATAAAGATCAAAAGCTTTTCGGTACTAATTCTGTTGTGTCAAAATCAGTTGAGTTAGGCTCATACGGGCGCAAGATTATAAGCTTCTCTTGCAAAGGAAGAGAAGTTATTGTACATACTGATGAAAAAAAGAGAAAATTTATGAAGTGATGAGAAATGAGAATCTTATGAATCTTGATGAAAAAAATATTTGAATCTTCCCCTTTTTTTTCTTTTTACATTATCATTCATTAATATGAATTCAACTTATGAAACTTGTAGAATCACTAATTTAAATCTAATCAATAGAATGTTTGATTTGAACTTTCACCGTTTTAAATAGTGCACTTACCGACTACATCAAGCCATTGAATTCTTGAAAGTAATTGATCAAGGAAATAACTCGAGGGCAATAGTGATAATTTAATTCTCTCGAAACACAAAAAGTGTTTATGCATATTGATGAAATCAGTCCATTAACTAATAAATACCCTAACATTCTAAACAACATAATTTAAAAAGATCTTTTAAAATTTTCGGCCCATAAAAAATATACAACTACTCTTTTAACATTTTATTATTGTCAATTGTTATTCTGACATATTTAAATTAGCGCGTTACTAATTTAAACAACAGATATTATTTAAAATCTTTCTTGATTGAGGAGTTAGATCAAGTTCGATCAGTGTTATTTTGTTAAACCATTAATTTTCCTTGTTAATTAATCTTAAGACCATTTTCAAACATAAACATATGCAAATTGAGCAACTTGGCCACAAGAATTGTAATTTGAAAACTTCATATGATGACAATCCATCATTATGAGAAATAACAATCAAACTTTTTTTTTTTTTTTTTTTGGAGGGTGGGGAAGTGAAAATGACACAATATTTGATGGTATGTTTAGGACAGAATAAACGCTATGTTTTTATCACTGAATTACTATTTTATCAACTGAAACATTTACATAATTATTCGATAAATTATAAATATAAAAATTATTGTTAAATTTTTTTTATTATGGAATTGGTCTACAAGCAGGGATGTGAAACTTTTATATTGCAGTAAATCATATTAACAATATCTTGCATAGATAATATCTACACTATAAAAATAAATAATTAAAATATTAATTATATTGCTGATGTGATTTTATATGATCCAAGAAGTTTATATCTTCACTTATTTAACGAATTTATAATGAAAATTTTTTTCTTTCATGCCTTAATATTCGCAAAATATTAATCTTAGATCATATTAAGCCACGTCAACAATGTCATTAATACTTCTATATCTTGTTTATATAAGTAAATATATAATTTGTGTCAAGGTAGTACCTCAGTATTAAAATATTATCAGGCCAGAGGTCCGAAGTTCAAACCATATTCCTTCTCCGCAATGTATAAAAAAAAGGTAAAGACATAATCCACACTAGGGGTATAAACGAGCCGAGTTGAGCTCGACTCGACACTTTTTTACTCGATTCGAGCTCAATCGAGTTTTAAAATTTTTGATTCTCGATAGGCTTGACGAGCCATCGAGCCAGTGTTAACACTGGCTCGTTTGCTTAGTGAGTCGGCTCGAGCCGGTCAACAACAAGCTCAAATCGAACTTTTACTGAGTAACTTGTGAGCGGCTCACGAACGATTTGATTCATTTACATCTCTAATCCACATAAATAATCAATTTATTAATCATATTACCGATATAATTTTATACGGACCAGGTACATAATAGAATTTTGCAAAATATTGCAGCCCCAATGGGCTTTCATAGGCCCGAATGGTATCATGGGCCGGCTTATGGCTTACCTTAATGATATGTCTTCAAGTTTGGACCAAATAGAAGGCCCATCGAGACGAGTTTACACAGCATATACAATAACACGAACGCTGTCGTTTCAGATACCCTAGCAAAATTCAAAAGCCTACTACTGTGGGAGCTCTCCAGTTTTTTGCCCTCCGGCGTTGGATCGCGTTCTTCGGTCTCGTAGAGCTCCATTGGTAAGATCGCTCTTATCTTCTTCAATATGTTCTTTGCATGATTTTATATAGAGTAGAGTAATAAGTTTCCAGAGATCTGATTTTATATAACTTTTTTGATAGATTCATATGCTGTTGGAATTCTAAGCGGCTTCATTGAGATCCTGCTGTTAATAAGCATAAAGTTTTGATATATCGGTAATAATTTCTAGATCTCTCTTCTGAATTGTGCATTTCAAGTTTCAAATTTTGGTTTAATTCACTCTTCCTTTTGCGCAAATCGAATTATTGAATTTGTTCGATTGAAGTTGGAAAAAATAAAATTGAAATGATTTTGAGTGTTAGAAGTGGAGTGAGAAATGAGTTTACTATTTCTTCCAGTATGATTACAGCTGAGTATAAAATATTAAACAAAAGCGTCAGACTGTTAGGGTAAGTAAGTTGTGATTACTGAAAAGAGGCTAATTATGGTTATGTGGGTAGCAATCCTGGTATAACTGATACTTTAGCTTCTGTTGTCATGTTCACTTGGTTCAAGTTTTATTAATTTGGAAGAAAAAAGCTAACTTTAAAAGATTGGCGCAATTGAGTTTACAGCTTACATCTTTGAAGTTACTTTAAGGGAAGAGGAAACACAACATAACTATTTAGCAAAATATATTGGTTTGCTTTAAAATTTGAAGCTGCAAGCCAAGTCTCTCCATCTAAAACTAGACAATCTATTAGAATACAAGAAATGCTAAGGTTAACTGGGAATGAACTTATGTAATCGTATTACCTTTTATGTTGTTGAGGATATGAGGGATTTTCTGCTTAGATTCAATCTGATTGAGTTTTTTGGCTCATAGTAATGTTTGGCATGCCATTTTATGGTGAAATACTTGCTACCATTTATTTTTTAACCTTTGTGGAGGACCAGCACTCTACCATCTGTTTTATGCTGTAACTTCTGGAGCAATAGTTTTTTTTTTCCTTTTCTTTTTTGTTTAACAGTTTGTTACCCTGATGTGATTTATGTAAATTGCTAATGAATTTCCATGAATCAGAATCGATCTTTGGGAGCTTCCAGCAATATGAGGCCGGTCTTCTGTGGTAATCTGGAATTTGATGCACGTCAATCTGATGTGGAGCGACTATTTAGGAGATATGGGAAGGTGGAGAGGGTGGATATGAAAGCAGGTACTGCTCAACTTCTTTGTACACTTTCTACTTTTATGTGATGCTCTTTTTGGTCTTTGTTACTCTAGACCTGCGTGTTACTCCTTTTTCCACTATAAGAAATTAACATTTATGAATTCTTCATTACGTAGTCAGTGCTTAACTTATACAGGCCTTCATGAAGTTGAGGAATTGTAACTGAAATATTTGGGTCTATATAGTCTGAACGAATAAGTCGCTTAAGCTGCAGTTTTGGATTTATAGATCCCAAAGTGAAATAATGTTTGTGAGATTTTCACATGCTACGAAAATCTGCAAGTGTGGGAATGCACTCTTGGCTGGTAGCCTGAGGATCAAAATTTAAATACTTTTTATGTTTTTATCTGCTGTCTTTAATTTGAGGAAAGCAAGCTTTCTAGTAGTTAAACCACCATGCTCAACAGTTTCTTTGGCGCAGGATTACTTGGAATTTCCATGATCTTCCTGGATGGATGGTTCTCTGCGTCTCTTTTCTGGCTTGTGCCCAAGATACATGTTATTGTTTGTCCGAAAGAACCAATATGATCTGCCATGGTTCTACCATCCCACACTCCCCTGAGACTATTGCCTTTTGCATTTCTCATGACTTTGCCCAGTATTCAATCCCCAACATGTTTCAACATAGATTTCATGATCATCTCGGATCCAAATTCAGGTTTTGTGTTTCTTTGTACAAATTATCTCATTTTCCCCCTCAATCATGGGTTTGGGTGGTAACTTCCTTTTAGTCAGCACAGTTTAGTATTCTCAAGTGCCTATGGCATGTTGACAGAGAATTGTTGTGTAAATGATCATTTTATGTCTGTTTGCAAACTGGAAAAAGCTGTTTATTTGGATTCCTGAACAAGTTGATTCCACAGGATTTGCATTCGTCTACATGGAAGATGAACGAGATGCTGAGGATGCTATTCGAAGACTTGACCGTATAGAGTTCGGTAGAAAGGGACGTAGACTTCGGGTGGAATGGACCAAGGTAGGCAATCAGTAGTTTGTGTGAACTTCTGTTCCTTGTGATTAAGAAATAAAATTTTGCGGTTGGCACAGTGATAACCTGACAGTTTAATTTTGCAGCAAGAACGTGGTGGTAGAAGGCAGGCTAGCCCCAGAAGGTCTTCCTCAGCTAGTACAAGACCTTCAAAAACTTTGTTTGTTATTAACTTTGATCCAATCAATACCAGGCCAAAGGACATAGAAAGGCATTTCGATCCATATGGAAGAATATTAAATGTCAGGATCAGAAGAAATTTTGCTTTTGTGCAATATGAGTCACAGGAGGATGCCACTAGAGCATTAGAAGCCACCCATACGAGGTATAATCATTTCTTTAAATTCTTGTTTTAATGTAAAAATGTGTAGATGCTGTTCTTGCAATAACAAGTCTTACAAGTAAGGTAATTGCCTGGACGAATTATTTAAAATAACCTAACTTTATGTGCAGAATTTTGGTGTATTCAGCACACAGATTCTTTTGTTCTAGCTTGATTGCACATGAAACCATACTTCACTTCAAAAAAAATTCCTTTTCCACATAAAGTAGTGTAATACTAAAAAGATGCACCATGTTTCTGTGCTCCGCCCATTAATATTCATCCTGCTGTGCAGCAAGCTAATGGACAGAGTTATTTCAGTGGAGTATGCAATTCGAGATGACGATGAGAGAAGAAATGGCCACAGCCCTGATAGAAGGGGTCGTGACATATCCCCAGATAGAAGGGGCCATGGTCGTGGGAGGTCACCAAGTCCCTATCGTAGGGATAGGGGTAGCCCTGATTATGGACATGGATCTATCCCAAGTTCTAGACCTGAGAGGGGAAGTCCTGAATATGGTAGAGCTGAAAGCCCTGTCAATGAAAGATACCACAGGTAAACAAGGCTGCTTCTCTCTGTTAGCTTTTCCTTTTCCTTCTCCATAAACTGTCCTAATGGATGCTGTTATTTTTGGATCTTTCCTCGACAGAGATAGCACTTGAACTTTATGCAAAATTGTTAGATTTCTTGTTTTTTAGTTGTTGCAGTTGCTTTAAAATCTGAATTCATCATTGTTACTGCAGTCGTTCACCTCCACCACGAGAAAGATCTCGATCTTGAGAAGGAACAAACAGTTGCTAGCAAGCCTTTGGTAGAATGAATGTTTAGTTTTGATTCGACTCTCTCTTCCCGAAACAGGTGTAGTGCTTTCTTTGGAACCACTTGTTTAGTTTGATTTATGTCATCCTCTGCTTATGCTAGCAATATTAGACACAAAATTGATGAGTTTGTTTAAATTGCTGCTTGCACTTTAGAAGTATCTGTAGTTAAGTGAAATTCATTACATCAGCAGATTTCTCTAAGCTTCTAATCTTCATTCAATATATAGAGATGCATTACATGTTGAATAGAGTTTGTATCTATAGACTTGATTGGGCATGGAGGAGTATTTGATTCTTCAAGTAGCTTTTCATTACTGTTAAAGTTGATCTTTACCACTGACAAGTAGCACTTAAGGTACCTTCACCTGATTTGTCAAGTAATAAGTTTTAAATTTGAGTTATTTTAGAAGCTGAGTTTTCAGTTTTGTGCTGTTGTTGGTCTTGAGCCTTTTAAGTCTTGTAGATCTCTCGTGGATTAGTCGAGAAATTTTTGACAATACTGTTGACATTCTTCATTAGATTCTGAAAAAGTTGCATTCATCAAATCCAAATTGAAGTAAACTTATGGGGAAATTGGTGGTTTAAAAAAAATGTGGTAGTGAGATTTGAAATGGGAGGGGAGGCCAGAGGACGAGGGGGAGCGCATGGGGGACTTGGGAGGAGCCGAGGAGGAGTTCCCACCTCGTACAGTGAATTTGAAAAAAAAAAAAAGTGGGTTCGTCCGGTAGTGCAGCCGACAGTAGTGTAGACGACAGCGTCACGTCTTGGCAAGGCAACAACAACAGGAAGGCAAAAGTCACACGCGTCTTGGTTTCCTCGCCGTGACCTTTCGAAGGTTTCTGCAATCTCTCGGTGCCCAATGTTTATCCGCCATACTTTTTAATTTTATTATTACGCTGTTAAATAATACGAGTGTTTTTAAATTTTAGTTAAGAATGAATAAAATAATTTTGTTTATTTTTAATAAATAAGAAGGGAGAAAGAGAGGAAGTGAAATAATAAATAAATTAAATAATATATAATTAGAAAATACACATTAAAATGTGTAAAAAATTCATAATTTTAACTATTCAATTTTGATTAAAATAACTTATGTTACTGATTAGAAGTACTATTTTTTCTCTAGAAAGGTGAGTAAGATAATTTAGTACTAAAATTAAGAAATAAATAAACACTAATTCTTTTTGCACCATCTTTTAAAAAAATTCAGATGTATCATTTTTTTAGGAGTCAACAGGCTATATGCGTATTAACAATTTTGAAAATTATTAATTTTGAAAATTATTTTGAAAAGACGAAGAATAACAAAGTGAAGTATCAACAATTTTGAAAATTATTAATTTTGAAAATTATTTTGAAAAGATGAAGAATAACGAAGTGAAGTATCAACAATTTTAAAAATTATTAATTTTGAAAATTATTTTGAAAAGACGAAGAATAACGAAGAGAGATTCATGTCAAGTCCGAGAAAAGAAAAGAATCCATGTTAAATTGAGTTACCAAGTTTTAAATTTTTTTAAAAAAAATATTTAGAGAGAATATTATTTTGATTTGTAGTAAAATTAGAGAAACAAAAATACAAAAAGGAAAAAAATTCAATAATTTATAAAAATTACTTATCATGAAACATATTTTAAATAGTAAATTATTTTATCATACCACATATATATATCTAAATTACACAAAATCAATTTAAATACATAATGAGTATTTCGATTAATCTATGAATTATTACTATATCATATAGTTGGGGTGGTTTGAATCTCAACTGGGGGAATATTATCTTGTCTTCTTTTTTTTTTTTTTTTTGCTAGGTACATTATTTTGTCATCATTTGAGTTGGCCCTTCCAATTGTACGTAGTTAGATCTGGGGTTTACTTTTAATATATAATGATACACTACTACCTAATAATATCTTGTCTTGTCAGCATTTATTTTATTATAAGAGAATTAGTATTACTTATTAAAAGAAAAAAGGCAAAGTTATAATTTGAAATACACTCACTCAGAAGCACGTTTGAGTCAAAGAGCTGCTGCTTTCATGTCCTATAATATAATTTCGGTTCAATAGGTTAATAATTAGATCGATAGTTAATTCGATTTATTCGATAATTTATATTATTTATTTGTTATTTTTATTTTAATGTATCTTTTTTTTGTTATTTGACGATTTAATATTACTTGTTTGTTTGTTGATTGATAATTAAGTGACCAAAATAGAATCATTGAAAATTAAGTGACTAATTTAGAATTTCAGTGAAATTAATTTTGCCGAGAATATTATTGCTCACTGTCAGATGTGATTTTTTTTAATGTTTATATAGATTTAAACATGAAAAGTCATCTATTTTTTGACAATTTAGTACAACTTTTTTGTTGGTTGACAATTAAATGATCAAATAAGAATTCTAGCTAAATCAATTTTGTTAGAAATATTGTAGTCCATTGTCAGATATGTTTTTTTGATTGTATCAAAATCTATCCCTTTTCTTCTGGTCCGTCAGGAGCAAAATGAGAATTCATATTTAAATATTTACAAATAGTACAAAAATCACAATTAACAATGATTCAAAATTCTGATTTGATCACTTAACTGTCAATCAACAAACAAATTATACTAAATCGTCAAATGGTCAAATAAAAATATACTAAAATAAAAACTAATAAACAAATAATACTAAATTGGTACTAAAACAGGATTAACTTGAAACTTCATCCATATAGTCGTAATATCATTAGTCCATTATTTTTTATTTAGAAATATCCCGCAATAATTAATCTCTATTGTATTCTTTGATGCAACTTTTATATATATAATATATATCATATATACATCGCAAGATTCTAAAAAAATAACGGATTTATATTATTTTATATTTTATCTTCAACAAATAGATTTGTGCTGCCTTTTCACATCATTTGTGTTAACTTTAGGACTTTTTTTAATTGATATTTGTAGCTCTTAATACAAGTGTGAATTTTAATTATGTTTTAGTTTTGTTTATATCATTTTTCAAAAATTTAAATAATATAATTTGATCTTACTCAATTTTTATGATTTACATATTTTATATATATATTATCCAAAATTCTCCAATGCATAATTAAAAAAAATACACTTCTTTGATGGGTGGAATTATGAGAAAAAAAAAAAAAATCTATGCAACACGTGCAATAAAAAAGGTCCACCATGAGTAAGCTTTAAATTTTTTTTAATATTTTTTAACAAATAAAGTAAGCTCCAAAAAAACTTTTTACAAAAAAAAGAAAAAAGAAAAAATGATGTCTCCACTCCACAACCACACGTGGCATAATAATGCCACGTCAGCCTCTACTCCTCGGTAACGTAAAACCATCTTTCAAATTTCAACTAATTCTAACGGTCGGATACACTGTTACATCGGCCCCTCTCGTCCGTCCGATCCGTAACGCTGGGCCCACCAACCCATTAGCTATTGTCCTTGAAATCTTTTAAAAAACTCACTTCAAGTTCAAGCCCACAAAAATGGTTAATTTAAAAAAATACCACTATACTTTTAGTAAATTGTCAACTGAGTATCTGTATCTAAATTAATTTCTGTAAAAGAAATAAACGGTTGAAATTCTTTTTAATTTTAATGATCAAATATTCAAATTAGAGTTTCACAATTATTTTTTTTTTTATAGAACCATTAATTGGTCTTATTTGCTGTCAAGGCACCGATATAAAAAATTCTTTAATATAACTTATTTAGTAGATGGGTAAATTGAAATTTTAAGAGTAAGTGCATGTGTTCTCCAACAATTTGAGTAGTATCAGTTATTTCGTGTAGTGTTATATGGTCTGGCACTGATAGAACAAGTTTCGTTTTGATTCAAAATTTAGTGATCCTTGTCGATATGCTAAGTTGCATAGAATTGTTTCGCTGGGAAGAAATTAATGCCTCTACGGGAGTTGGATTGCGGCTTGAATTTGTAACATATTTTTTTATTTTATATTTTAACCTACGATCTATTCTTAGTGAAAAAGTTTTTCAACTATTAACTTTTTAAAAAATCTTATTTGAGTATTTATTTGTCAAATTAAAAGTTTAGATATTTGATTAATAATTCACTATAAGTATAGGGGTGTTTTTGAAATTAACCCAAAAGAACCCCACCTCAAATTCAAGCCCACAAGACATGGTGAAGGATCTCTTGCCATTTTAATGCCAAAAAATATTCATGCATATTTAAATATTTATTTCCAGAAAGAGTATTATATTGGAGATAGTGAATCCAGAGCAGCGGCAGAGAAACAGAGCTGACATTTTCTTCCGAGAGAGAGAGAGAGTGAGAGGGCTTCTGTCATTTGGATTTTGATTTTTGAATGCGATTGATTGTATTCTCTATTTCTAGGCAGCTGTTGAGTTTTGGTTTTTTCTTAGTTAAAAAGCTCTGAACTTTCACTGTTGGGGTAAGTTATTTTCAAAACCTGCTGGGCTTTTTTATATGTCTTCCAAGATTCTTCTAATTTTAATTTTTTCTTGCTGTCCATTTCTTAATTTCAAGAAAATTTTCGACCGTTTGACGTTCCTCTCGTCTCCTTTCCTTCTTTCTTCCATTTTCATATCTGGGCCGAGGTCAATAGTCCTTCTGAGCTTGTATAAAGAACAGAGTTTTCTTCAAGATCAAATCTTGATGGGTTTTTCTTCACTCTTTTAGGTTTAATGTTGTAATTTGATGGTTGATAAGGGTTAATTCAGGAAATTTTGTTAGATCAATTTCTGGGAATTTTGTGGATCAAGCTATATGGTGGGTTGCTTTCTTGATTAAAAAAAAGACTTGGTCTTGTTTTTGAGTCTTAAAGGTTAGTTCTTGGGTCCATTTTTTTTTAACCCTTTCTTTTTCTCACAAGATTGGTAAATATTTGATCTTTTGGGTTTTTTCTTCTCAATTGCTTAGGATTTAGACAACTACTACAAATCTTGAGACTTTTTTGTTAGTCATTGGTTAATCATTGTTTAAGGATAATTTTTTGCTGACTGACTGTAATTTTTGCTTGCAGAAACAGTAGTGGCTGTGGGATGATCATAAAGCTTTGAATGATTGGCTGAATACAAAGCAATTTTAAGGTATTTTTTGGATTTTTATTGTATTAATAGGACAATGTATTTTGAAAACTCTTTGCGGCTGTTGTTGGACCCATATGGAAATTTAAATACACTCCATGTAAGATACAACTGGGAAAGATGGAGACTTCTACCTTCTCTTCAAAGCAAAGTTTCTTTCTTTTTCTATACTTCATCAATTTTGTGAAAAAAAAAAATTCAAGAAAATTGCTATAATATGTCCAGATATTAGAAATTTGATGCTTTTGGGGGAAACTTCTAGTATTTATCTTCTTCAATAGTGAAAATTTTCCATGGTTGAAAAGTAAAGATACCAACTTTGATCTTTGCCTTTACTAAACTGCCCTTCACATTTCTTGTATTTCAATGGTCCCCAAATACTTGTGTACTCAACACGTGATAAGGGTATCTTGGTGATGTTCTAAAACAATCTGCCGACGGCCATTATTGGACGGTTCTTATATTAACCATTGGAAATGGAAAGTTGCCCTCTTTCACTTTCATCAGCTGTTATTTGCACTAAGTTGGGCCAATATTTATGTCCCATTAGTCCTTTGGCATTATTAAGGGGGCAGTTTGGCGTAGCTTTTGAGTAGTAATCTCTTGTGGGCTTCATTAGGTACTTAGTGATTTCTTGTCGGGTCTTGTTCTTAAATGAGCATTGTGTGATCATCATACAAGATTCTTTAAACCCCTAAAACTGACCCCCCCCCCTATTTCTTGAATTTATTGTGGATTTTAATGTATATTTTAAGGATTAATGATTGTAACTGCTCCACAGCTTTTAGTTTTCTATGCAAAAATTTGAACTTTTCCTTTGGCTTTTCTCTGTTTCAAGTTGATCATTTCTCGATTTCTTGTAAAAACCCATCATTTTTCATGAGTCTTGTATTCAAGAAAAGGTGAAATCTTGGTGGTCATAAGTTTTATTGATCTTATTTGTCATCTGGGCTAGTGTGATAAAGGTTTGTTTTTTCTTTGTGTTTCAGTTATTTCTGGCTTTGGTAAGAGCTTGATCTGCAGCACCTATTTCGTGTTGGAATCATGGTTGAAGATCGCGGAAAAGATGTTATTGATTCTTTGTCGGCTGAAGAACGGCTATCTCGTGCGCAAGAGGTTGTTCCTATGGCACTAGAGAAGGCAAGGAAGGTCAAGGTGTTCCCTTCTAGATGGAAGATGATAGTCTCGAAATTAGAACAGATTCCGACAAGACTATCAGACTTGTCTAGCCATCCTTGCTTCTCAAAGAATGCTCTTTGTAAGGAGCAATTGCAGGCAGTTACAAAGACGATGAATGAAGTAATTGAATTAGCAGAATTGTGCATATTGGAGAAATATGAGGGGAAACTAAGAATGCAAAGTGATCTTGATGCTCTATCCGGAAAATTGGATTTGAATTTGCGCGATTGCGGTCTTTTGATCAAAACTGGAGTGCTCGGTGAGGTCACTTTGCCATCGTGTGCAGCAACCACTTCGGCTGAACCAGAGGCTGCATTGCACGGCAATATAAGAGAACTACTCGCCAGGCTGCAGATTGGACACTTGGAGGCTAAACATAGAGCTCTTGATAGTCTTGTAGAAGTCATGAAAGAAGATGAAAAGAATGTCTTGGCTGTTTTAGGACGTAGCAATATTGCCGCACTTATCCAACTACTAACGGCTACTTCTCCACGAATGAGGGAGAAAACTGTCACTATAATCTGCTCTCTTGCAGAATCCGGTAGTTGTGAGAATTGGCTCGTTTCTGAAGGTGTTCTTCCACCACTTATAAGGCTTGTTGAATCCGGCAGTCCTGTTGGTAAAGAAAAGGCCACGATTTCTCTACAAAGGTTGTCAATGTCAGCAGAAACAGCTCGGTCTATTGTTGGACACGGTGGAGTTAGGCCGTTGATAGAAATCTGTCGAACAGGTGATTCTGTTTCGCAGGCTTCTTCTGCGTGTACCTTGAAAAACATATCTGCTGTTCCGGAAGTGAGGCAAACGCTAGCTGAGGAGGGCATCGTAAAACTAATGGTCAATCTTCTTGATTGTGGAATTTTATTGGGATCAAAAGAGTATGCTGCTGAATGTTTACAGAATCTCACCTCTAGCAACGACAGCCTAAGAAAGTCGGTTATTTCAGAGGGTGGAGTACGAAGCCTCTTAACATATTTAGACGGTCCATTGCCACAGGAATCCGCAGTTTCAGCCCTACGAAATTTAGTTGCCTTCATCTCCATGGACGATATAATATCTCTTGGCGTCATTCCAAGGTTGGTTCATGTCCTAAAATCCGGATCACTTGGCGCGCAGCAAGCAGCAGCATCAGCAATCTGTAAAATATGTAGCTCAACCGAAATGAAGAAGGTACTCGGTGAGGCTGGCTGCATTTCTCTTCTTGTTAGGATGCTGGAGGCGAAAGCAAATGGCGCAAGGGAAGTTGCAGCACAGGCTCTTTCTAGTCTCATGACCTTATCGCATAACTGCAGAGAAGTTAAAAAGGACGACAAAAGCGTGCCAAATCTTGTACAATTGCTCGATCCAAGCCCTCAAAACACAGCCAAAAAGTACGTAGTTTCTTGTCTTTCCTTGCTTTCCTCGAGCAAAAAATGCAAGAAACTTATGATTTCGTATGGGGCGATTGGTTATTTGAAAAAACTGAATGAAATGGATATTCCGGGATCCAAGAAACTACTCGAACGTTTGGAAAGAGGGAAATTAAGGAGCTTGTTTACCAGAAACTAGGAGAAATAATGTAAGAAATCTGTGTCTTTATTTGTTGTTGTTGTTTCATTATCTGTATGAAACAGAGTAGAGACTATGAAACATTCACAGCCTGGAAAATCTGTGGAATGTGTTGTTCTATTTTGTTGTATGAGTAATAATCCTATCCTAATTTGTACAGTTAATGGTCTTTTTTTACTGCAATTTCCTGTCATTTGTGTGTTTTTCTTTAGTATTCTTGTGCCATTTCTTGAATCATATAGAGGTAAAAATACTATAGATTTAGTGTACATAAGTTGTTCCGTGGCAATGGCAAGTGAAGTCAAGTCACAGTCGAATGTTGTGGGTTCTATTATATACTGAATGTGCTATAAGATTAAATTATCGTTTTTAACACCAATTAATTTTAGATGAACTAGTAGCACGTTGGTTGGTGTTAAGTTTTGAGTTAGTCTTTTGCTGCTGTTGGGTTAGTATAGAGTTAGTAACCAAGATTAACGTTTGCAGCATTTTTAGTCTGTAGGATTGTTGAGTGCTTTTTATTTACATCTTTTATTTAACGTCGTTAAATGTTATGAGGGTGAGAGATTTCGTTTTCTTATAAAATTATTATACTTTGTGTTATTTAAGAAATTACACCTGAACATGTTTCTATTCAATTAACAAAATGAAATGTTTTGACCTTTCAAATTAAATAGAGTATAAAATATTACCAAGAATATTTCGTCAATTTTTTTTTTTTCTAAAAATGTTTACAAAATACTATAAAAATAATATTTCATATACTATATGATATTATGGAAGGGGACTGATAAATCTAATTCGGGAATATAAATGTAGCATAAAAGAAATTATTATTTTTCCTACTCTTTCTCTCTCTACACAATTTCTCTCTAACTTTTCTCTACTCTTTCTCTACTCTAAGATATAGATTATTACGAGGAATTTATATAAGAAAATATCAATTTAGATGTAAGAAAATTTGAAATATATTTTTTTTTTTCAAAATTGGGCTCAGATCGCCCGGATGTTCATGTACATGTTCAGGTCGCCTGTCCGGGCGATCCGAGCCCAGTTTTAAAAAAAAAGATTATTTCAAATTTTTTTACATCTAAATTGATATTTTCTTCTACAAATTCTTCGTAATGATTTATATCTACCTCCAATACGAGTTCAATGTTAAAGATTTTAGTTTTAGAGTAGAGAAGGAGTAAACAGAAGTTGGAGAGAAATTGTGTAGAGAGAAAGAATAAGAAAAATAATGATTTTTTTCGCGCTATATATTCATATTCTCGAATTAAGTTTATCGGCTCATTTATGAAAAATACTAGAGATGATTTTAAAATATTTACAAAAGATGAAAGATCGAAAATATATATATATATATCCCACGAGCAAATAATTCAATTTACGGCATTGGAAAAATCGGCCCATTTTGCAGACGACGGAAGCCTATCCCCAAGGCCCATGCCCAACCGCGCCATCTCATCCACGCCATACACGCGTCAACAAGTGTCATCAAATAATTGTCCCATTTATTCAAAAAAGATTTGCCTCCCAAAAAAGGAGCAAAATTATCTTAAAAAGTTGCACAATTCTTTAAATTTATATTTTATTCGTTCGCACAAGGAAAGTGATTTAACTTAATATATGTCACATAATTTATAAGTATGAATAAGAATTGAATTCATAATATATTTTTTAAAAAAATTAACTTTATTTATGAATTTTGTTTAAAAAATATTTATGTATATGTATTAGCATCTTATTAACAATAAATATGAAAAATTTTCATTTACAATATTCAGTTTAGATTGATTTTTAATTTGAAAATGCTGTATTTTGTTTTGTCTTAAGAATTGAAAAAGTAAACTGGTTGTGAGAGAAAATTTTTTGTTTCGAAAACTAATCCAAGTTGAAATAATATATATATGACAAATAAATTAAAATGGAAAATATAAACTAAATGAATATATATTGAGAAAATATCAATTATCTAACTAATTATTTATTTTATTTATTTATTTATGACGACAAATATCCCAATACAACAAATCCCTTTTCCTGTATTTTGCTTTCGGGGTCAAAATGAGAGAACCAAACAAGCCCTTGTCACACAAATCCCCTCTCCCCTATCTATCATCCAACCCCAGCCAGCCCTCACCTCCTCCTTTTGTTTTAGAGTAGTTTTTTTTCTGGATATTACAGGATAGCAATTGTGATTTTCAAGACAAAAGGGGCTTCGGCACAACTCCCGGTATTGCTATTCTTCTATAACAACTCCATCTTTCTCTTCTCTTTACATATTTATGGACGTATTGATATGTGATTTACCTTTCTTTGGATGATTTGGTTACTTGCTTTGAATCAAAAGAACGGAAAGGTAGCTGCTTTTTTGTTCAAGGTGTATGAAAGTTTTATGATAATAAATTGGGTTTATGCATTTCTTTTTCCTGGTTTTTTTTTTTAATAGAATCTATCTTTTACCAGAATTTTGTTTTCGGTTCATCTGCTGGCTTTTCTGGGTTATGGGGTTGTGCTGTATGTGTTTTGACTTTTGTGGTATAGGGGTTTAGTTTGCAAGGTTCCTTCTTGATTTCTAATAAGTTCGATTTTGTTTTCTTTTTTCTTTTAATATTTCCGTGATGTTTAGAATAGAATAGACCATTTTGTTGAAGGTTTGGATGCAAAAATTTGTGAAATACATAGCTGGTTGGTTGTATATCTAATGGATAGGTGTTTTATGTGTGCAGAATTTGAGTACTATACCAATTCGTAGTCCATATCCTTTTCTTGAATGAATCTTGAGGATAATTTGTTTCCTGACTTTTATGTGGGACATTTTCTTGTGGATTGGATTTCTACTGTTTTATAGGCTGATTATGAAGGCTTTCATTTCATTTCATATTCTTCCGGTTCAGATGAAACTGAAGTATTGCAGGATGTGAAATGAATGTCCTGACTTATTTCTTTATCCCGGAAAAAGCCTTTTGCTTAATTTTATTGCCTCTGTTGCAGGTTTAGTTTTTTTGGTTGAGTTAAGCTGTTAAACTGAACTATAAATTTCTAGATCTCAAGAAAGCTAGAACTGAATTGGAAGACACTTGAGGTTTACAAATAGTTTGCTAGTGTCATGTTATGCAACTTAGCTTAAGAAATGACTGGCAAATTCATTGACCCAAATGGCAATATATGGTGTTGTATTTCTTATATAGTAGAGCAGCCCTTGAATAAGATGTCATTCCATTGGTTTGACAATGTGTCGAAAAACAACAGTCTCCAGATAAACTAAAATACATCCACCGTTAGTCGAGGCACTCATGCCCTTTTTTGATGTTTCATCTTTTCAGCATCAGCCATGTGCCATCTAATTTGTTGCTATAACTATTTAATTTCAGTCACCAGTATAATAATCGGTTTGTCTCCTTGCAGTGACTTGAGATTAAGATGAGCACTTTAGATGTTGCCCGAGCTGAACTTGCTCTTGCAGTCTTGTATCTCAACAAAGCTGAGGCCAGGGATAAAATATGCAGGGCAATACAATATGGTTCGAAATTCTTGAGTAATGGAGAGCCTGGAACAGCCCAGAATGTTGACAAGTCAACAAGCTTAGCTCGCAAAGTATTTCGTCTATTTAAGGTCAGGATTGGTTGTTCATCCTCCAATATTTACAATTATGGGATGCCAAGTATACTTTATTTTGTAATTCTTTTTATTTATTTATATATATATATATATTCTAATTCTGCCTTTGTGATATTTGTTTATACCTACCCGTGATGGCAGTTTTTCTCAGAGAGAGGCCATTCTTTTGAAGAATGTAGAGCCTTTTACTTTGTTGACCCCGTTCCTTGTGTTTACAGTTTATCAATGACTTGCATGCTCTTATCAGCCCAAATGCTCCTGGTACCCCACTCCCCCTCATTTTGCTGGGAAAGGTATAAGACTCTCAAACATGCTTTCTTAAAAATTTCTTCTTTAGACTCTGAACTATACTAATGATGCTGGTTGCAGTCCAAGAATGCGCTATTGTCGACTTTCTTATTCCTTGATCAAATTGTGTGGCTTGGTAGGACAGGCATCTATAAGGTACGGAAATGGAATTGTTTTTGCAGTCTTTTTGAGTATTAAGGAGAAAATTGCAAACAAATTTAACAGGGATAAATCCACGTCCTTTTCTAATACAGAACAAAGAACGTACCGAGCTGATTGGTAGGATCTCTCTCTTCTGTTGGTTGGGTTCGTCAGTTTGTACCACCTTGGTTGAGGTTTGTTGCTCCCTGTTTATGATGCTGTAGTTTTTCAGTTCATGATCACTTTTGCAGTGCTTTTCATAATTCATGTTTTCTGTTTCAAAATTTCCGTTTCCAGCTAGGGGAGATTGGGAGGCTTTCAGCATCAATGAAAAAGATAGAGAAGGAACTTAAGAAAACTGATAAGTATAAGGTCAGTATTCCGGTATCATTAACATGTAAATAAGATCGTCTTTTTGAATTGAACTTTTTCCATATTAACGATTTTTTTCCTCTCCTGGGTTTTGGCAGAATGAGGAATACAGTAGTAAACTCAAAAAGTCAAATGAGAGATCTCTAGCGCTAATTAAAGCAGGAATGGATATAGTTGTTGCAGTTGGATTGCTTCAATTGGCACCCAAGAAAGTTACCCCTCGAGTAACAGGAGCGTTTGGATTTGTTAGCTCTCTGATATCTTGTTATCAGGTATATAGCAGCTCTCAACTACTCCCTGCATATGCGAGCATTAATTCTTTGAACACGACCCCATAATATTTTTTAGTATCACATATCAACTGAATATGTGTCTCCGATAGTGCCCACTGAGCTCGTCTCTGAATTTGAGAATGCTTTGGTGGTTAGGCAGAGTTTATAAAAATTGTTGAAGAAATATTTAGGCACTGAACAGTTCACTTTTATACCGACTAACTACTACATTTCCCTCGTAAATTTCTCTCATCTTTCCTAAAATTAATTGTGTTTCTACGTTTTCATGTTTGTGATGGCTTTTCTCTTTCTTTAGTGTACGGAATTTTTCTTGGGACGATCATTTTGCCACTGTTTCTGCTCAAACATCACTTGCATGATCTTTCAGTTGGTTTCTTTTATACAATTAACACACTCGTTAAATTCTTCTACTTTCATATTATGTAAGCTGCATTCTACTGTTTAACACTGGTATAGATCCGTTTCTTTCAACCCCCCTCGCTGCCACCCCCCACCAAAAAAAAGAAAAAACGAACAAACTACAAAAAGAGAAGCACTGCTAAAATTGATGATTATCTTGAATGCTTCATGCGTTTTACTTGCCATTTGAACATATGATGCTTTCCACGATATTGACATTGTTCTGTTTTTCTTTATCAAGTTGCTGCCATCACCACCAAAGGCGAAGACAACCTGAAATGAGAGCCAGCGCCCAATGCAAATTGCAGAATAATTTGTTCATATTCGAGAGTTGGAACGATGCTGATGATGATATATGATTACTAGTGGTGTTACCTTGTATTTTTAGTTCGTTCGTTCATTCTCTAATAATAGAGAGAGATCTGGCCTTTTCCTAGAGGATTGATTATATATGGAAACAGCATTTGTTGTTCTGCAACTCTTTTGTAGAATTTATAAGCTTGTGATCTTAAAGTCATGGTTTATAAGCTCATAGCAAAGTTAATGATTCTAAAGTCTTTAGAACCTTATTTGAACTATATATATATATATATATATGATGGAATCAAGATTCAAATAGCTGTGATTCTTCTCATTCTTGAGGTGCATTAATGTGGATTTTGTTTGTGACATACATTTTAACCGTTTGTGTTATTTATATCAGCGTATTAGATAGTATAATAGAGTATAGTTGAAGGAGAATATTATTAAGTCGAGTTATGTATAATATTGACCTATCGACTAATATATGTTAATGAAAGTGCACTATCACTATTTAACAGAAGAGTGGTTGCGAAAGTGCACAAATACTATTAAAAGACGTGAAATTTGTGCAATCCATGTTAACTACTGAGCGAGCGCGAACGTTCTACCATCTCGGTTCGGATTGTTTGATAAAATGTTTCAGACGATCCTGAGTGTTTGAACCGATCATATAGTTGAGTTCCAAACTTAATTATTATCTGACGTATATGATATACACCATATATGTTACAAGACAAATCGTCTGTAAATTAATAAAATAATGGTTTACCTATTAAAAAAAAAAAGAAAAAAATGATGGTTTGTTTTAAAAAGAAAAGGAAATGTTTTGGATCCCTTGGAAAAGGAAAAGTAAAAAACTTTGTTTAATGTATTTATAAAAAAAGAAAAATATTCAAAATCGTTTTAAGCAATTTTGAGGGGAATTTTTTTTTCAGATCTAAATTTTTTAAAAATCGTGATGATTAGCACACGAATTCGGGCTTTAACGGAAAAGTAAAACATTATGCGATGAATCTTTACAACATGACAAAGTTCTAGAATTGTTTTTAACAATTTTAATGATAACTATTTTCGGACCTTAATTTTGTAAAAACATGATTACTAGCAAATGAATTCGGGTTTCAACGGGCAAGTCAAATCTTGTGCAATGTATCTTTACGTAATTTTGAAACATATTGAATCGTTTTGACTAACTTTATGAAAAACATTTTTTGAACCTAATTTTTGAAAAAAGTGATAATTAGCATACGGATTCGGCCTTCTACATAAAAGTGAAACATTGTGCCATATATCTATACAACATTTAAAACATACAGAGTTGATCCAAGCAATTTTACGGGGAAATATTTTTCGGACCTAAATTTTTAAAAAAATGTGATGATTAACACACGAATTCGTGCTTCAACAGGCAAGTGAAAAGTTATGCGATGTATCTTTACAACATAGAAACACAGTGAATAATTTTAAGCAGTTTTATAGAGAACTGTTTTTTGGATAAATTTTTTTTTAAAAAACGTAATAATTAACTCAAAGATTTCGTCTTCAAATGACAAGTGAAACTTTGTGCGATGCATCTTTAAAACATGAGAAACATACTAAGTCATTATGATCAGTTTTATGGAGAACTTTTTCTCGGACCTAAATTTTTTAAAAAATATGATGATTAGCAAACGAATTTGGGCTTCAATGGGAATGTGAAACTTTGTCTGGCGTATTTATACAACATTAAAAACATTCAGAATCTTTTTAATCAATTTTGTGGATAAATTTTTTTCGGACCTAAATTTTTTAAAAAACATGATGATTAGCACACGAATTCGGGCTTCAACAGCCAAGTGAAACATTGTGTGATAAATCTTTACAACATGAGGAGCATAGTGAATCATTTTGAGCCATTTTACAAAGAACTGTTTTTCGGATGTAAATTTTTTAAAAAGTGTAATGATTATCTCAAAGATTTTGCCTTCAAAGGACAAGTTAAACTTTGTCCGATATATCTTTAAAATATGAGAAATATACCATTTTACAAAGAACTTTGTCATTTTGAGTAATTTTATGGAGAACTATTTTTCTGACCTAAATTTTGAAAAAATTTGATGATTAGCACACAAAAATTCAGGTATTAATGGGAATGGTAAACTTATTTTGGTGTATTATACAACATGAAAAACATTTAGAATCGTTTTAAGCAATTTTGTGGAGAACTTTTTTTCGGACCTAAACTTTGTAAGAAACGTGATAATTAGCACACGAATTCGGGCTTTAAGGAACGATGAAACATTATACGATGTATCTTTACAATATGACAAGCATATAGAATCGTTTTGAGCAATTTTAAGGATAACTATTTTCATACCTTAATTTTGTAAGAAACGTGATAATTAGCACATGAATTCGGGCTTCAACGGCAAGTCAAACTTAGTGCTATGTATCTTTACGTAATGAGAAACATACATAGTCGTTTTGAACAGTTCTATGTGAAACTTTTTTTCGGAAATAAATTTTTGAAAAAACGTGATATATACACGGATTCGACCTTTTACAGACAAGTGAAACATTGTGCCGATGTATCTATATAATATGAAAAACATATAGAATCATTTTCAGCAATTCTAAGTAATTCTATGGAGGACTATATTTCGAACCTAAATTTTTTTAAAAAATGTGATGAGTAGTACACGAATTCGGGGCTTAATTGGAATGCGAAAGTTTGTCTGATGTATTTATACAGCATGAAAAATATACAATAATCATTTTAAGCAATTTTTCTGATGACTATTTTGAAAAAAACATGATGATTCGCACACGAATTCGGACTTTAATTTGAAGGTGAAATGTTGTCTGGTGTATTTATACAACATGACAAACATTTAGAATTGTTTTAAACAATTTTGTGGAGCACATTTTTTCAGATCAAATTTTGTAAAAAACGTGATGATTAGCACACGAATTCGGGCTTTAACGGAAAAGTAAAACTTTATGCGATGGATATATTTATAACATGACAAAATACATAATTATTTTGAGCAATTTTAAGGATAAATATTTTCGGACCATAATTTTTTAAGAAACATGATAATTAGAGGGATTCAACAGACAAGTCAAACCTAGTGCAATGTATCTTCACGTAGTGAGAAACATATTGAAACGTTTTGAGCAATTTTATGAATAACTTTTTTTGGACAAATTTTGAAAAAAAGTGATAATTACCACATGGATTTGGCCTTCTATAGACAAGTTAAACATTTTCCATATATCTATATAACATAAAACACATACAGAATTGATCTGAGAAATTTTACAGAGAAGTATTTTTTGGACCTAAATTTTTTAAAAAACGTGATGATTAGCACCCAAATTCGTGCTTCAACAAGTAAGTGAAATATTGTGCGATATATCTTTACGACATGAGAAACTTAGTGAATCATTTTCAGCAATTTTACAAAGAACTATTTTTTGGATATAAATTTTTAAAAAAACGTAATAATTATCTCAAAGATTTCGCCTTCAAGGACAAGTAAAACTTTGTCCAATGTATATTTAAAACATGAGAAACATACCGCGTCATTTTGAGTAATTTTATGGAGAAATATTTTTCGGACCTAAATTTTGAAATAAATGTGATGATTAGCACACGAATTCCGGCATTAATGGGAATGTTAAACTTATTCTGGTGCATTATACAACATGAAGAACATTCAGAATCGTTTTAAGCAATTTTGTCGAGAACTTTTGTTCGAACCTAAATTTTGTGAAAAGCGTGATCATTAGCACACGAATTCGGGCTTTAAGGAACAATGAAACATTATACGATGTATCTTTACAACGTGACAAACATACAGAATCTTTTTGAGCAATTTTAAGGATAACTATTTTCGGACCTTAATTTTGTAAGAAACGTGATAATTAGCACATGAATTCGGGCTTCAACGGGCAAGTCAAACCCAGTGCGATGTATCTTTACATAATGAGAAACATACATAGTCATTTTGAACAGTTATATGTGAAACTTTTTTTCGGAACTAAATTTTGAAAAAGACGTGATAATTAGCACACAGATTTGGCTTTTTACAGACAAGTGAAACATTGTGCCGATGTGTCTATATAATATGAAAAACATATGGAATCATTTTGAGCAATCTTATGGAGGACTATATTTCGGACCTAAATTTTTTAAAAAACGTGATGATTAGCACACGAATTCGGGGCTTAATTGGAATGTGAAAGTTTGTCTGATGTATTTATACAACATGAAAAATATAAAATAATCATTTTGAGCAATTTTTCTGAGGACTATTTTTTGGACCTATATTTTGAAAAAAACATAATGATTAGCACCCGAATTCGGAATTTAATTTGAAGGTGAAACTTTGTCTGGTAAATTTATACAAAATGACAAATATTAAGAATCGTTTTAATCAATTTTTTGGAGCACTTTTTTCCGAACCTAAATTTTGTAAAAAACGTGATGATTAACACATAATTCGGGCTATAACAGGAAAAGTGAAACTGTATGAGATGTATATATTCACAACATGACAAACATACAGAATTGTGTTGTGCAATCTTAAGGATAACTATTTCGGACCTTAATTTTTTAAGAAATGTGATAATTAGTACCTTAATTCGGGCTTCAACGGACAAGTAAAACCTAGTGCAATATATTTTCACATAGTGTGAAACATATTGAAACGTTTTGAGCAATTTTATGAATAACTTTCTTTGGACTTGAATTTTGAAAAAAAGTGATAATTTCTACACGGATTCGGCCTTCTACAGACAAGCTAAACATTTCTCGTATATCTATACAACATAAAACACATACATAATTGATCTGAACAATTGTATGGAGAAATATTTTTCAGATCTAAATTTTTTAAAAAACGTGATGATTAGCACCCAAATTCGTGCTTCAACAGGCAAGTGAAACGTTTTGCGATATATCTTTACAACATGAGAAACATAGTGAATCATTTTCAGCAAATTTAAAAAGAACATTTTTTCGGATATAGATTTTTAAAAAAACGTAATGATTATCTCAAAGATTTCTCCTTCAATGTACAAGTGAAACTTTGTCCGATGTATCTTTAAAACATGAGAAACATATCGAGTCATTTTGAGCAATTTTATGAAAACTATTTTTCGGACCTAACTTTTCTAAAAAATGTGATGATTAGCACACGAATTCAGGCATTAATTGGAATGTTAAACTTATTCTGGGTGTATTATACAACATGAAAAACATTCAAAATCATTTTAAGCAATTTTTTGGAGAACTTTTTTTCAGACCTAAATTTTGTGAAAAACGTGATCATTAGCACACGAATTCGGGCTTTAAGGAACAGAGAAACATTATACGATTTATCTTTACAAAATGACAAACATATAGAATTATTTTGAGCAATTTTAAGGATGACTATTTTCGGACCATAATTTTATAAGAAACGTGATAATTAGCACATGAATTCGGCTTCAACGGGCAAGTAAAACTCAGTGCGATGTATCTTTACATAATGAGAAACATACATAATTTTTTTGAACAGTTCTATGTGAAACTTTTTCTCCGAACTAAATTTTGGAAAAAAAGTGATAATTAGCACACAGATTCGGCCTTTTATAGAGAAGTGAAGCATTCTGCCGATGTATCTATATAATATGAAAAACATATAGAATTATTTTGAGCAATTTTATGTAGGACTATTTTTCGGACTTAAAGTTTTTGAATAACACACGAATTCGGGTTTCAACACCCAAGTGAAAGTTGTGCGATGTATCTTTACAACATTAGAAACATAATGAATCATTTTGAGCAATTTTATAGAGAATTGTTTTGTAGACATAAATTTTGTAAAAAACATAGTGATTAACTCACAGATTCGGCCTTCAAAAGATAAGTGAAACTTTATGTGATTATTTTTAAAACATAAAGAATTATTTTGAGCAATTTTATGGAGAACTATTTTCTTGACCAAAAGTTTTAAAGAAACGTGATGATTAGCACATGAATTCGGGCTTTAAAGGGAAAGTGAAACTTTGTCCGATGTATCTATACAACATGAAGAACATACAGAATCGTTTCTAGCAATTTTAGGGATAACTATTTTTGGACCATAATTTTTTAGAAACATGATAATTAGCACACGAGTTCAAGCTTCAATGGGCAAGTCAAATCGTGTGCAATGTACCTTCACATAGTGAGAAACATATTGAATCGTTTTGAGCAATTTTATGAAAAACTCTTTTTCGGACCTAAATTTGTAAAAAAAAGTGATAGTTAGCACACAGACTCGGCCTTCTACAGATAAGTGAAACATTGTTCCATATATCTATAAAACATGAAAAACACAGAATTAATCTGAGCAATTTTACGGAGAAATATTTAACGGACCTAAATTTTTTAAAAAACGTGATGATTAGCACATGGATTTGAGCTTTAACAGGCAAGTGAAACGTTGCGCAATGTATATTTACATTATGAGAAACATACTAAATATTTTTGAACAATTATATAGAGAACTGTTTTTCAAACATAAATTTTGTAAAAAACGTAATGATTTATTCACAGATTCCGCCTTTAAAGGAGAAGTGAAATTTTGTGCGACGTATCTATAAAACATGAGAAATATACCGAGTCATTTTGAGCAATTTTATGAAGAACTATTTTTTGGACCTAAATTTTTTGAAATAATGTGATGATTAGCACACGAATTCGGGGTTTAATTGGAATGTGAAAGTTTATCTGGTGTATTTATACAACATGAAAATATACAATAATTATTTTGAGCAATTTCTCTGAGGACTATTTTTCGGACCTATATTTTAAAAAAAACATGATGATTAGCACACGAATTCGGACTTTAATTTAAAGGTAAAACTTTGTCTGGTATATTTATACAACATGACAAACATTTAGAATTGTTTTAAACAATTTTGTGGAGCACTTTTTTTCGGACCTAAATTTTGTAAAAACCGTGATGATTAGCACACGAATTCGGGCTTTAACGAAAAAATGAAACTTTATGCGATGTATATATTTAGAACATGACAAACATACAAAATTGTTTTGAGCAGTTTTAAGGATAACTATTTTCGGACTTTAATCTTTTAAGAAACGTGATAATTAGCACCTTAATTCGAGCTTCAATGGACAAGTCAAATCTAGTGCAATGTATCTTCACGTAGTGAGAAACGTATTGAAACGTTTTAAGCAATTTTATGAATAACTTTTTTTGGACATAAATTTTGAAAAAAAAGTGATAATTGCTACACAGATTCGGCCTTCTACAGACAAGTTAAACATTTCTCATATATCTATACAACATAAAACACATACAGAATTGATCTGAGAAATTTTACGGAGAAATATTTTTCGGACCTAAATTTTTTAAAAAACGTGATGATTAACACCCAAGTTCGTGTTTCAACTGGTAAGTGAAACGTTGTGCGATATATCTTTACAGTATTAGAAGTTTAGTGAATCATTTTGAGCAATTTTACAAAGAATTATTTTTCAGATATAAATTTTTTAAAATACATAATGTTTAACTTAATGATTTTGCCTTCAAAGGACAAGTGAAACTTTTTGTGATGTATATTTAAATCATGACAAACATACCGAGTCATTTTGAGGAATTTTATGGAGGATTTTTTTTCGGACCTAAATATTGAAAAAAATGTGATGATTAGCACACAAATTCGAGCTCTAATGGGAATGTGAAACATTGTTTGGTGATTTATACAATATGAAAAACATTCATAATTGTTTTTAACAATTTTTTGGAGAATTTTTTTTCAAACCTAAATTTTGTAAAAAACGTGATGATTAGCACATGAATTTGGGCTTTAACATAAAAGTGAAACATTATGCGATGTATCTTTACAACATGACAAACATACAAAATTGTTTTGAGCAATTTTAAGCATAACTATTTTCGGACCTTAATTTTGTGAGGAACGTGATAATGAGCAAATGAATTCGGGTTTCAACAGACAAGTCAAACCTTGTGCAATGTATCTTTAAACAATGAGAGACATATTGAATTGTTTTGAATAATTTTATGAAAAACTTTTTTTCAGACCTAAATTTTGAAAAAAAAGTGATAAGTAGTACACGGATTCAGCCTTCTGCAGACAAGTGAAATATTGTGCCATATATCTATACTAGAGCTGTAATCGGGGTGGTTTTACCCGTATCATGTGGTTTTATACCCATTTATAGCGGGTAAGGTTAAAATTTTATACCCGCAGACTCGTATCCTTATAGATTCTATTAAATGGGTCTGGGTAGGTTATGATGATACCCAAACCCGTATATCCGTTATATTATTTTTGTATTTTTTTTATCACTCTTCTTCAGTCTCTTCTCTCATCTCATTCTGGATAAGACATATAAATATATATATATATATATAAATATAGTTTAGCAAACAACTTAAACAATTAGAGAAAATTATTTGGCTATAAGTCCTCACATCTTAAACAATTATGAAAGAACACCATTATTAAATTATAGTGTTTAACCAATAACTAAAAATCCCCATACACTATGGAATCTTATAAAGATGTTGAGTAAGTTATGTTAATCATGTTATAACTTTTATTTTAGGGTTATACATTGTTTTATATATATTTTTTTGTAATTGGGAAAAAAATAGAAAAATGTCACACGGGTATGGGTATACCCAGACCCTACCCTAGAGCCTGGTGGGTCGGGTCTGGGTCCATAAATTTTATACTCAGAGGGTCTGGGTTTAGATCTAGGTCCACGTTTCACTATAAGGTTTGGGTCTAGGTCTCGGAGTACCCAGAGGGTCTGGACCCGTTTACACCCCTAATCTATACAACATGAAAAATATACAGATTGTTCTAAGCAATTTTACATATAAATGTTTTTCGGACCTAAATTTTGTAAAAAACGTGATGATTAGCACACGAATTCGGACTTCAACAGTCAAATAAAACGTTGTACAATGTATCTTTACAACATGAGAAACATAGTGAACCATTTTGAGCAATTTTATAGAGAACTGTTTTTTGGATATAAATTTTTAGAAAAACGTAATGATTAACTCACAGATTCCACCTTCAAAGGACAAGTAAACTTTAGAACATGAGAAACATAGTGAATTATTTTTAGAAATTTTATAGCGAATTCTTTTGCGGACATAAATTTTGTAAAAAACATAGTGATTAACTCACAAATTCAGCCTTCAAAGGACAAGTAAAACTTTGTGCGATTATTTTTAAAATATGATAAACATATAGAATTATTTTGAGCAATTTTAGGGGAACTATTTTTTTAACCAAATTTTTTAAAAAAGTGCGATGATTAGCAAATAAATTCGGGCGTTTAATGGAAAAGTAAAACTTTTTTCGATGTATCTATACAACATGAAAAACATATAAAATCGTTTTTAGTAATTTTAAAGATAACTATTTTTGGACCATCATCTTTTAAAAACATGATAATTAGCACATGAGCTTTAATGGGCAAGTCAAACATGTGCAATGTATCTTTACGTAGTGAGAAAAATATTGAATAGTTTTGAGCAATTTTATGAAAAACTTTTTTTTGGATCTAAATTTTAAAAAGAAGTGATAATTTGCACACATATTCGGCCTTCTACAGACAAGTGAAATATTGTGTCATATATAGAGAAACATATAGAATTGATCTAAATAATTTTATAGAGAAATATTTTTCGCTCCTAAATTTTTAAAAAACATGACGATTAGCACACGAATTTGTGCTTAACAGGCAGTGAAACGTTGTGCAATGTATCTTTACAACATGAGAAACATAGTGAATTTTTTTGAGCAATTTTACGGAGAACTATTTTACGGATATAAATTTTTTAAAAAACGTAATGTTTAACTCAAAGATTTCACCTTCAAAGGATAAGTGAGACTTTGTACGATGTATCTTTAAACCATGAGAAAATACCGAGTCATTTTGAGCAATCTTATAGAGAACTATTTTTTGGGCCTAAATTTTGAAAAAAATGTGATGATTAGAAAATGAATTCAGGCTTTGATGAAAATGTGAAACTTTTTTTGGTATATTTATACAACATGAAAAACATTCAGAATCGTTTTAAGTAGTTTTTTGGAGAACTTCTTTTCGGATCTAAATTTCGAAAGAAACGTGATGATTAGCACACGCATTTAGGCTTTAACAGAAAAGTGAAACATTATGCGGTATATCTTTACAACATAACAAAAATACAGAATCGTTTTGAGCAATTTTAAGGATTACTATTTTCGGACTTTAATTTTTTAAGAAACGTGATAATATGAATTCGGGCTTCAACGGGCAATTCAAACATTGTGCGATGTATCTTTACGTAATGAGAAACATACAGAATCATTTTGAACAGTTTTATGAGAAACCTTTTTTTGGAACTAAAATTTGGAAAAAACGTGATAATTGGCACACGGATTAGGCCTTTTACAAACAACTGAAACGTTGTGTCGATGTATCTATACAACATGAAAAACATACAGAATAGTTTTGAGCAGTTTCACCGAGGGCTATTTTTTTAACCTAAATTTTTTAAAAAACGTGATAATTAAGACACGAATTCGCTTCAACACGCAAGTGAAATATTATGCGATGTATCTTTACAACATGAGAAACATAGTGAATTATTTTTAGCAATTTTATAAAGAATTTTTTTGCGGACATAAATTTTGTAAAAAACGTAATGATTAACTCACAGATTCGGCCTTCAAAGAATAAATGAAACTTTGTGAGAACTATTTTCTGGACCAAAATTTTTAAAAAAACTTGATGATTAGCACACGAATTCAGGCTTTAACAGGGAAGTGAATCTTTGTCCGATGTATCTATACAACATGAAAATCAGGTCCGAAAAATAAGTTCTCCAAAAAATTGTTTATAATCATTCTGAAGATTTGTCATGTTGTATAAATACACCAGACAAAGTTTCACAATCTAATTAAAGCCCTAATTCATGTGCTAATCATCGTGTTTTTTACAAAATTTTGGTTCAAAAAAAAGTTTCACACAAAATTGCTTAAAACGATTCTAATTGTTTGTCATATTGTATATATACACCAAACAATGTTTCAATCTTTAATTAAAGCCCGAGTTTGTGTGCTAATCATCACGTTTTTTACAAAATTGAGGTCCGAAAAAAAGTTCTCCACAAAATTACTTAAAATGATTTTGAAGGTTTGTCATGTTTTATAAATGCACAAAACAAAGTTTCAACTTCAAAATAAAGCCTGAATTATTGTACTAATCATCACGTTTTTTACAAAATTTAGGCCCGAAAAACAGTTCTCCACAAAATTTCTGAAAACGATTAAGAAGGATTGTCCTGTTGTATAAATACAACACAGAAAGTTTCACATTCAAAATAAAGCCCGAGTTCGTGTGCTAATCATCACGTTATTTACAAAATTTATGTCCGAAAAAAAGTTCTCCACAAAATTGCTTAAAACGATTCCGAAAGCTTGTCATATTGTATAAATACATCAAACAAAGTTTCACATTTTAATTAAAGCCCGGATTCGTGTATTAATCATTACGTTTTTTACAAAATTTAGGCCCGAAAAAAAAGTTCTCCACAAAATTGCTTATAATGATTGTGAAGGTTTGTCATGTTGTATAAATACACCAGACAAAGTTTTATATTCCAATTAAAGCCCTAATTCGTTGCTAATCATCGTATTTTTTACAAAATTTTGGTTCGAAAAAATGTTTCACACAAAATTGTTTAAAACGATTCGGATTGTTTGTCAGGTTGTATAAATACACCAGACAAAGTTTCACTTTTCAATTAAAGCCCGAATCCGTGTGCTAATTATTACGGTTTTTACAAAATTTAGGTCCCAAAAAAAGTTCTCCACAAAATTTCTTAAACCGATTCTAAAGGTTTGTCATGTTTTATAAATGCACCAAACAAAGTTTCACATTCCAATTAAAGCATAAATTCATGTGCTAACCATCATGTTTTTTATAAAATATAGGTCCAAAAAAAGGTTCTCCACAAAATTGCTTAAAACGATTTTGATTGTTTGTCATATTGTATAAATACACCAAACAAAGTTTCACTCTTTAAATAAAGCTCGAATTCGTGTGCTAATCATCATGTTTTTTACAAAATTTAGGTCTGAAAAAATGTTTTCCACAAAATTGCATAAAACGATTCTGAAGGCTTGTCATGTTTTATAAATGCACCATACAAAGTTTCACATTCAAATTAAAGCCTAAAGTCGTGTACTAACCATCACGTTTTCAAAAAAATTTAGGTATGGAAAAAGGTTATCCATAAAATTGCTTAAAAAGATTGTGCAGCCTTGTCAAGTTGTATAAATATAGCAGACAAAGTTTCACATTCCAATTAAAGCTCGATTCGTGTGCTAATCATCACGGTTTTTACAAAATTTAGGTCTAAAAGAGATTCTCCACAAAATTGCTTAAAACGATTCTGATTGTTTGTCATGTTGTATAAATACACCAAACAAAGTTTCACATTCAAATTAAAGCCTAAAGTCGTGTGCTAACCATCACGTTTTTTAAAAAATTTAGGTCTGGAAAAAAGTTCTCCATAAAATTTCTTAAAATGATTATGAAGGTTTGTCATATTGTATAAATACACCAGTTAAAGTTTCACATTCCAATTAAAGCCCGAATTCGAGTGCTAATCATCCCGTTTTTTACAAAATTTAGGTTTGAAAAAAACTTCTCCACAAAATTGCTTAAAACGATTCTGAAGGTTTGTTATGTTTTGTAAATACACCAGATAAAGTTTCACATTCCGATTAAAGCCCGAATATATGTGCTAATCATCACGGTTTTTAAAAAATTTAGGTCCCAAAACGGTTTTCCCCCAAATTGCTTAAAACGATTCTGAAGGTTTGTCATGTTTTATAAATGCACCAGACAAAGTTTCACATTCCAATTAAAGCCTAAACTCGTGTGCTAACAACCATCACGTTTTTTACAAAATTTAGGTCCGAAAAAAGTTCTCCAACAAATTGCTTAAAACGATTGTTATTGTTTGTCATATTGTATATATTCACCAAACAAAGTTTCACTTTTTAATTAAAGCTCAAATTTATGTGCTAATCATCACGTTTCTTACAAAATTTACATCCAAAAAAAAAGTATCCACAAAATTATTTAAAACGATTTTGAAGGTTTGTCATGTTTTATAAATGCACCAAACAAAGTTTCACCTTCAAAACAAAGCTTGAATTCTTGTAGTAATCATCACATTTTTTACCAAATTTAGGTTCGAAAAAAAGCTCTCCACAAAATTTCTGAAAACGATTCTGAAGGCTTGTCATGTTGTATAAATACATCAAACAAAGTTTCACATTTAAATTAAAGCCCAAATACGTGTGCTAATCATTACGTTTTCTACAAAATTTAGGTCCGAAAAAAATTTTGTCCCCAAAATTGCTTATAATGATTCTAAAGGTTTGTCATGTTGTTTAAATACTCCAAACAAAGTTTCACATTCAAAATAAAGCCTGAATTCGTGTGTTAATCACCACGTTATTTACAAAATTTATGTCCGAAAAAAAGATATCCACAAAATTGCTTAAAACGATTCTGAAGGCTTGTCATATTCTATAAATACATCAAACAAAGTTTCACATTTTAATTAAAGCCCGAATTCGTGTGCTAATCATTACGTTTTTTACAAAATTTAGGTCCGAAAAAAAAGTTCTCCACAAAATTGCTTATAATGATTTTGAAGGTTTGTCATGTTGTATAAATACACCAGACAAAGTTTCACATTCCAATTAAAGCCTGAATTCGTGGGCTGATCATCGTGTTTTTTGCAAAATATTGGTCCGAAAAAAAGTTTCACTCAAAATTGCTTAAAACGACTTTGATTGTTTGTCATTTTGTATAAATACACCAAACAAAGTTTCACTTTTCAATTTAAGCCAAATTCGTGTGCTAATCATTATAGTTTTTACAGAATTTAGGTCCGAAAAAAAGTTCTCCACAAAATTTTTTTAAACGATTATGAAGGTTTGTCATGTTTTATAAATGCACAAGACAGTTTCACATGCCAATTAAAGCCTAAATTCGTGTGCTAACCATTACGTTTTTTACAAAATATTAGTCCCAAAAAAGTTTTCACACAATTGCTTAAAATGATTTTTATTGTTTGTCATGTCGTATAACTACAGCAGACAAAGTTTCACTTTTCAATTAAAGCCCGAATTCGTGTATAAATCATCACGTTTTTTTACAAAATATTGGTCTGAAAAAAAGTTTCGCACAAAATTGCTTAAAACAATTATGATTGTTTGTCATATTTTATAAATGCACCAGACAAAGTTTCACATTCCAATTAAAGCCTAAAGTCGTGTGCTATCACGTTTTTTTTAAAATTTAGGTATGAAAAAAGGTTCTCCACAAAATTGCTTAAAATGATTCAGATTGTATGTTATATTGTATAAATACACCAAACAAAGTTTCACTCTTTAATTAAAGCCCGAATTCATTTGCTAATCATCATGTTTTTTACAAAATTTATGCCTGGAAAAGCGTTTTCCACAAAATTGCTTAAAACGATTATGAAGATTTGTCATGTTTTATAAATGCACCAGACAAAGTTTCACATTCCAATTAAAGTCTAAAGTCGTGTGCTAACCATCACATTTTTTACAACATTTAGGTCCGAAAAAAAGTTCTCCACAAAATTGCTTAAAACGATTCTTTTTGTTTGTCATATTGTATAAATACACCAAACAAAGTTTCACTCTTTAATTAAAGCCCAAATTCGTGTGCTAATCATCACGTGTTTTACAAAGTTTATGTCGGAAATAGAATTTCCACAAAATTGCTTAAAACGATTCTGATTGTTTGTCGTATTGTATAAATACACCAGACAAAGTTTTACATTTCAATTAAAACCCGAATTCGTGTTCTAATCATCACGTTTTTTACAAAATTTTGGTCCGAAAAAAACTTCTCCACAAAATTGCTTAAAATGATTATGAAGGTTTGTCATGTTGTAAGAATACACCAGATAAAGTTTCATATTCTAATTAAAGTCCGAATTAGTGTGCTAATCATTACAGTTTTACAAAATTTAGGTCCGAAAAAAAGTTCTCCATAAAATTGCTTAAAACGATTTTGAAGGTTTGTCATGTTCTATAAATACACATGACAAAGTTTCACATTCCCATTAAAGCCCGAATTCGTGTGCTAATCATCACATTTTTTACAAAATTTAGATCCAAAAAACAGTTCTCCACAAAATTTATTAAAACGATTCAAAAGGCTTGTCATGTTCTATAAATGCACCAGACAAAATTTCACAATCCAATTAAAGCCCAAATTCGTGTGCTAACCATCACGTTTTTTTACAAAATTTTGGTCCGAAAAAAGTTCTCCATAAAATTGCTTAAACGATTATGATGGTTTGTCATGTTGTATAAATACACTAGACAAAGTTTCACATTTCAATTAAAGCCCGAATTCGTGTGCTAATCATCACGGTTTTTATAAAATTTAGGTCCGAAAAAAAGTTTTCTACAAAATTGCTTAAAACCATTCTGAAGGATTGTCATGTTTTATAAATGCACCAGGCAAAGTTTCACAATTCCAATTAAAGCCTAAATTCGTGTGATAACCATCACATATTTTACAAAATTTAGGTCCAAAAAAAAGTTCTCCAAAAAATTGCTTAAACGATTCTAATTGTTTGTCATATTGTATATATATACAATATTGTATATATATACAATATACAAAGTTTCACTATTTAATTAAAGCCCGAATTTGTGTGCTAATCATCACGTTTTTTACAAAATTTGGGGCCAAAAAAAGTTCTCCACAAAATTGCTTAAAACGATTTTGAAGGTTTGTCATGTTTTATAAATGAACCAAACAAAGTTTCACCTTCAAAATAAAGCATGAATTCTTGTACTAATCATCACGTGTTTTACCAAATTTAGGTCCGAAAAAAGTTATCCACAAAATTTCTAAAAACGATTCTGAAGGCTTGTCATGTTGTATAAATACACCACACAAAGTTTCATATTAAAAATAAAGCCCGAATTTGTGTGCTAATTATAATGTTATTTATAAAATTTAGATCCGAAAAAAAGTTCTCCACAAAATTTCTTAAAACGATTCTGAAGGCTTGTCATGTTGTATAAATACATCAAACAAAGTTTCACATTTTAATGAAAACCCGAATTCATGTGCTAATAATTACATTTTTTACAAAATTTAGGTCCGAAAATTAAGTTCTCCACAAAATTGCTTATAATGATTCTGAAGATTTGTCATGATGTATAAATACACCAGACAAAGTTTCACATTCCAATTACAACCCTAATTCGTGTGCTAATCATCGTGTTTTTTACAAAATTTTGGTTCAAAAAAAAGTTTCACACAAAATTGCTTAAAGCGATTCTGATTGTTTGTCATGTTGTATAAATACACCTGAGAAAGTTTCACTTTTCAATTGAAGCCTGAATTCTTATGCTAATCATTACGGTCTTAACAAAATTTAGGTCCGAAAAAAAGTTCTCCACAAAATTTCTTAAAACGATTCGATGTTTGTCATGCTCTATAAATGCAGCAGACAAAGTTTCACATTCAAATTAAAGCCTAAATTCTTGTGCTAACCATTACATTTTTTAAAAAAATTTTAGGTCCTAAAGGAGGTTCTTCACAAAATTGCTTAAAACGATTTTGATTGTTTGTCATATGGTATAAATACACCAGACAAAGTTTCACTTTTTCAATTAAAGCCCGAATTCGTGTGCTAATAATCACGTTTTTTACAAAATTTAGGTCCGAAAAAAGTTTTCCACGAAATTTCTTAAAACAATTCTGAGGGTTTGTCATGTTTTATAAATGCACCAGACAACGTTTCACATTCCAATCAAAGCCTAAGGTCGTGTGCTAACCATCACGTTTTTTACAAAATATAGGTCCGAAAAAAGGTTCTCCATAAAATTGTTCAAAACGATTCTTATTGTTTGTCATATTGTATAAATACACTAAACAAAGTTTCACTCTTTAAATAAAACCCGAATTCGTGAGCTAGTCATCATGTTTTTAACAAAATTAGGTCTGAAAAAAAGTTTTCCACAAAATTGCTTAAAAGGATTTTGAAGGTTTACCAGATAATGTTTTACATTAAAATTAAGCCCGAATTCGTGTGCTAATCATCACGTTTTTTAGAAAATTAAGGTCAGAAAAAAGTTCTCAACAAAATTGCTTAAAATGATTCTGAAGGTTTGTCATGTTGTATAAATACAACAGACAAAGTTTCACATTCCAATTAAAGCCTGAATTCGTATGCTAATCATCACGGTTTTTACAAAATTTAGGTCCAAAAAAAGTTCTCCATAAAATTGTTTAAACGATTCTGAAGGTTTGTAATGTTCTATAAATACACCAAACAAAGTTTCACTTTTCAATTAAAGCCCGAATTCTTATGCTAATAATCACTTCTTTTACAAAATTTAGGTCCTAAAAAAGGTTCTCCAAAAAAATTGCTTAAAATGATTCTGATTGTTTGTCATTTTGTATAAATACACCAAAACAAAGTTTTACTTTTCAATTAAAGCCCGAATTCGTTTGCTAATAATCACAGTTTTTACAAAGTTTAGATCCGAAAAAATTGGTTTCCACAAAATTGCTTAAAACGATTCTGAAGGTTTGTCATGTTTTATAAATACACCAGACAAAAGTTTCAAATTCCATTTAAAGCCTAAAATCGTGAGCTAACCATCACGTTTTTTACAAAATTTAGGTCCCAAAAAAAAGGTTCTCCACAAAATTGCTTAAAACGATTCTGATTGTTTGTTATGTTGTATAAATTGACCAAAAAAAGTTTCACTCTTTAATTAAAGCCTGAATTCGTGTGCTAATCATCACACTTTTTACAAAATTTTGGTCCAAAAAAAAGTTTACCACAAAATTGCATAAAACGATTATGAAGGTTTGTCATGTTTTATAAATGCACCAGACAGAGTTTCACATTCCAATTAAAGCCTAAAGTCGTGTGCTAACCATCAAGCTTTTTACAAAATTTAGGTACAAAAAGAGGTTCTCCACAAAATTGCTTAAAATTATTCTGATTGTTTGTTATATTGTATAAATATACCAAACAAAGTTTCACTCTTTAATTAAAGACCAAATTTGTGTGCGAATCATCACGGTTTTACAAAATTTAGGTCAAAAAAATTTCTCCACAAAATTTCTCAAAATGATTATGAAGGCTTTTCATATTGTATAAATACGCTTGTCAAAGTTTTACGTTCAAAATACAACCAGAATTCGTGTGTTAATCATCACGATATTTAAAAAAATTAGGTCCGAAAAAAGGTTCTCCACAAAATAGCTTAAAATGGTTCTGAAGGCTTGTCATGTTGTATAAATACCTTAAACAAAGTTTCACATCTTAATTAAAGCCCGAATTCGTGCGAAAATCATTACGTTTTTTACAAAATTTAGTTCTGAAAAAATGTTCTCCAAAAAATTGCCTAAGACGATTCTAATTGTTTGTCATATTGTATATATACATCAAACAAAGTTTCACTCTTTAATTAAATCCCGAATTCGTGTGCTACTCATCACGTTTTTTACAAAATTTAGATACGAAAAAAAGTTTTCCACAAAATTGCATAAAATGATTCTGAAGGTTTGTCATGTTTTATAAATGCACCAAGCAAAGTTTCACATTCCAATTAAAGACTAAAGTCGGGTCATCACGTTTTTTACAAAATTTAGGTTCGAAAAAAAGTTCTTTACAAAATTGCATAAAACGATTTTAAAGGCTTGTCATGTTGTATAAATACACCAGACAAAGTTTCACATTCCAAATAAAGTCCGAATTTGTGTGCTAATCATCACATTTTTTGCAAAATTTAGGTCCGAAAAGAGATTCTCCACAAAATTGCTTAAAACGATTCTGATTGTTTGTCATATTTCATAAATACACCAGACAACGTTTCACCTTTCAATTAAAGCCCGAATTCGTGTTCTATAAAAACCGTGATGATTAGCACACGAATTTGGGCTTTAATTGAAAAGTGAAACTTTGTCTGGTGTATTTATACAACATGACAAATAATCAGAATCGTTTTAAGCAATTTTGTGGAGAATCTTTTTTCGGACCTAAATTTCGTAAAAAACATGGTGGTCACGCACACGAATTTAGGCTTTAATTGGAATGTGAAACTTTGTCTGGTGCATTTATAAAACATGATAAACATTTAGAATCGTTTGAAGAAATTTTGTGGAGAACTTTTTTCGGACCTAAATTTGTAAAAATTGTGATGATTCGCACACGAATTTGGGCTTTAATTAGAATGTGAAATTTTGTCTGGTGTATTTATACAACATCATATACCTTCATAATCATTTTAAGCAATTTTGTGGAGAAACATACAGAAGCTTTTTAGAAATTTTAAGGATAACTATTTTCGGACCTTAATTTTCTAGAAACATGATAATTAGCAAACGAATTCAGGCTTCAACGAGCAAGTCAAACCTTGTGCAATGTATCTTTACGTAATGAGAAACATATTGAATCATTTTGACCAATTTTATGAAAAACTTTTTTCGAACCTAATTTTTTTAAAAAAGTGATAATTTGCACACAGATTCGGCCTTCTACAGACAAGTGAAATATTGTATCATATATCTATACAACATGAAAAACATACCGAATTGATCCGAGCAATTTTACAGAGAAATATTTTTCGGACCCAAATTTTTTAAAAAACGTGATGATTAGCACACGAATTCATGCTTCAACAAGCAAGTGAAACGTTGTGCGATGTATCTTTACAACCTGAGAAATATAATGAATCATTTTGAGCAGTTTTACAGAGAACTGTTTTTCGTATATAAATTTTTTAAAAAACTTAATGAGTACCTCAAATATTTCGCCTTCAAAGAATAAGTGAAACTTTTTGCGATGCATCTTAAAACATGAGAAATATACCGAGTCATTTCGATCAATTTTATGGAGGACTTTTTTTCGAACCTAAATTTTGAAAAAAATGCGATGATTAGCACATGAATTCGGGCTTTAATGAGAATGTGAATCTTTGTTTGGTATATTTATAAAACATGAAAAACATTCAGAATCGTTTTAAGCAATTTTGTGTACAAATTTTTTTCGGACCTAAATTTTTTAAAAAACATGATGATTAGCACACGAATTCGGGCTTCAACAGGCAAGTGAAACATTGTGCGATGTATCTTTACAACATGAGAAACGTAGTGAATCATTTTGAGCAATTTTATAGAGAACTGTCTTTCAAACATAAATTTTGTAAAAAACGTAATGATTTACTCACAAATTCCGCCTTCAAAGGAGAAGTGAAATTTTGTACGATGTATGTATAAAACATGAGAAACATACTGAGTCATTTTGAGCAATTTTATGGAGAACTATTTTTCGGACCTAAATTTTATAAAAAAACGTGATGATTAGCACATGAATTCGGACTTTAACGGGAAAGTGAAACTTTCTCCGATGTACCTTTACAACATGAAAAACATACAGAATTGTTTTTAGCAATTTTAAAGATAACTATATTTGGACTATAATTTTGTAAAAACATGATAATTAGCACATGAGTTCGGGCTTCAACAGGCAAGTCAAACTTTGTGCAATGTACCTTTACGTAATGGAAATATATTGAATCGTTTTGAGCAATTTTATAAAAAAACTTTTTTCCGGACCTAAATTTTGAAAAAAAAATGATAACTAGCACATGAAATCGGCCATCTAAAGACAAGTGAAATATCATGCTATATATCCATACAACATGAAAAACATACAGAATTGTTTTGAACAATTTTATTAAGAAATATTTTTCAGACCTAATTTGTTTAAAAAACGTAACGATTAGCACACGAATTCGGACTTCAATAGGCAAGTAAAACATTGTGCGATGTATCTTTACAACATGAGAAACATAGTGAATCATTTTCAGCAGTTTTATTGAGAACTGTTTTCCGGACATGAATTTTGTAAAAAAGGCAATGATTTACTCACAGATTCCGCCTTCAAAGGATAAGTGAAACTTTGTACGACGTATCTATAAAACATGAGAAACATACCGAGACATTTTAAGTAATTTTATGGAGAAATATTTTTTGGACCTAAATTTTGTAAAAAACGTAATGATTAGGACACAAATTCAGGCTTCAACAAGCAAGTGACAAGTTGTGCGATGTATCTTTATAACCTGAGAAACATACAGAATTATTTTAAGAAATTTTATGCATAACTATTTTTTAGATCAAAATTTTAAAAAATTGTGATGATTTACACACGATTTCGGGCTTTAACGGGAAATTAAAACTTTATTCGATCTATCTATACAACATGAAAAACATACAAAATCGTTTTTAGTAATTTAAAAAATAACTATTTTCGGACCATAATTTTGTAAAACATGACAATAAGCACACGAATTCGGGCTTCAACAGGCAAGTCAAACCTTATGTAATGTATCTTTACGTAGTGAGAAACATATTGAATCATTTTGAGAAATTTTATGAAAACATTTTTTGGGACCTAAATTTTGGAAAAAAGTGATAATTAGCACATGGATTCGACTGTCTATAAACAAGTAAAATATTGTACTATATATCTATAGACCATGAAAAAAATACAGAATTTATCTGAGCAATTTTATGGAGAAATATTTTTCGGACCTAAATTTTTTTAAAAATGTGATGATTATCACACAAGTTCGTGCTTCAACAGGCAAGTGAAACGTTGTGCGATGCATCTTTACAACATGAGAAACATAGTTAATCATTTTGAGAAATTTTACAAAGAACTGATTTTCCGATATAAATTTTTTAAAAAACATAATGATTAACTCAAAGATTCTGCCTTTAAAGGACAAATGATACTTTATGATTATGTATCTTTAAAATATGAGAAAAATACCGAATCTTTTTGAGCAATTTTATGGAGACTATTTTTCGGACTTAAATTTTGAAAAAAAAATGTGATGATTAGCACATAAATTTGGGCTTTAATGGGAATGTAAAACTTTGTTTGGTATATTTATACACCATGAAAAACATTCAGAATCGTTTTAAGCAATTTTCAGGAGAACTTTTTTTCGAACTTAAATTTTTTAAAAATTGTGATGATTAGCACACGAATTCGGGTTTTAACAGAAAAGTGAAACATTATGCCATGTATCTTTAGAACATTGAAAACATATAGAATCATTTTTAGCAATTTTAAGGATAACTATTTTTTTACCTTAATTTTGTGAGAAACGTGATAATTAGAACAGGCAAGTCAAAACTTTTGCGATGTATCTTTATGTAATCAGAAACATACATAATCATTTTGAACAGTTTTATGATAAACTTTTTTTTATCTAATTTTTTTAAAAAAAAAAATGTGATATAACACTAATTTGGCCTTCTACAAACAAGTGAAACATTGTGCTGATGTATCTATACAACATAAAAAACATACAAAATCGTTTTTAGCAATTTTAAGAAGGACTATTTTTTTGACAAAAATTGTTTAAAAAACATGATGATTAACACACCAATTCGGGCTTCAACACGCAAGTGAAACGTTGTGCAATGTATCTTTACAACATGATAAACATAGTGAATAATTTTGAGTAATTTTAAACAGAATTGCTTTGCAGACATAAATTTTGTAAAAAACGTAATGATTAACTCATAGATTCAGCCTTCAAAGACAAGTGAAACTTTGTGCGATTATATTTAAAACATGAGAAACATACATTATTATTTTGAGTAATTTTATAGAGAACCATTTTTTGGATCAAAATTTAAAAAAAAAACGTGATGATTAGCACACGAATTCGGGCTTTAAAGGGAAAGTGAAACTTTGTCTGATGTATCTATACAACATGAAAAACACACAGATTTGTGTTTAGCAATTTTAAAGATAACTATTTTTGGACCATAATTTGTAAAAATATGATAATTAGCACACGAATTCGGGCCTCAACGGGCAAGTCAAACCTTGTGCAATGTATCTTTACGTGATGAGAAATATATTGAATTATTTTGAGCAATTTTATGACAAACATTTTTTCAGACCTAAATTTTAAAAAAATAATGATAACTAACACAAGGACTCAGCCTTTTATAAACAAGTGAAACATTGTGCCATATATATATATATATATATACAACATGAAAAACATACAGAATTGTTCTGAGCAATTTTACGGAGAAATTTTTTTCGGACCTAAATTTCATAAAAAAAATGTGATGATTAGCACACAAATTCGGGCTTAAACAGGCAAGTGAAACGTTGTGCGATATATCTTTACAACATGAGAAACATAGTGAATCATTTCGAGCAATTTTACTGAGAACTGTTTTTTGGATATAATTTAAAAAAAAAAACGTATTGATTAATTCAAAGATTTCACCTTCAAAGGACAATAGAAACTTTGTGCAATATATCTTTAAAACATGATAAAAATACCGAGTCATTTTGAATAAATATTATGGAAAACTATTTTTCGAACCTAAATTTTGAAAAAAAGTTATGATTAGCACACGAATTCGAGCTTTAAAGTGAAACTTTATATAGTGTATCTATACAACATGAAAGACATTCAGAATAGTTTAAAGCATTTTTGTAGAGAACTTTTTTTGGACCTAAATTTTGTAAAAATCGTGATAGCACACGAATTCGGGATTTAAGGAAGAGTGAAACATTATGTGTTGTATCAATACAACATGACAAAACACCGATGTATCTAAACAACATGAGAAACATACAAAATTATTTTGAGCAATTTTACGGAGGACTATTTTTTGGATCTAAATTTTTTAAAAAACGTAATGTACACACGACTTTGGGCTTCAATACGCAAGTGAAACGTTGTGCGATTTATCTTTACAAAATAAGAAACATAATGAATCATTTTGAGCAATTTTATAGAGAATTATTTTGCAGATATAAATTTTGTAAAATACGTAATGATTAACTCACAGATTTGGCCCTCAAAGGACAAGTGAAACTTTATGCCATTAGTTTTAAAACATGAGAAACATACATAATTATTTTGAGCAATTTTATTGAGAACTATTTTTTGGACAAAAATTTTTAAAAAAACGTGATGATTAGCACACGAATTTGGGCTTTAATGGGAAAGTGAAACTTTGTCAGATATATATACAACATGAAAAACATACAGAATTATTTTTAGCAATTTTAATAATAACTATTTTCGAACCATAATTTTATAAAAACATGATAATTAGCACACGAATTTGGGCTTCAACGGGCAAGTCAAACCGTGTGCAATGTATCTTTACGTGATGAGATACATATTGAATCGTTTTGAGCAATGTTATGAAAAGCCTTTTTTCGAACCTAAATTTCGGAGAAAAAGTGATAACTAGCACACATATTCGGTCTTCTAAAGAAAAGTGAAACATTGTGCCATATATCTATATAACATGAAAAATATACAAAATTGTTCTGAGCAATTTCGCAGAGAAATATTCTTAGGACCTAAATTTTTAAAAAAACGTGATCATTAGCATACGAATTCGAGTTTAAACAGGCAAGTGAAACGTTGTGCGATATATCTTTATAGAGAACTATTTAAAAAAAAATGTAATGGTTAACTCAAAGATTTTGCCTTCAAAGGACAAGTGAAACTTTGTGCAATGTATCTTTAAAATATGAGAAACATATCGAGTCATTTTGAGCACTTTTATGGCGAACTATTTTTCGGACCTAAATTTTTTTAAAAAAAGTAATGATTAGTACACGAATTTGCGTTTTAATGCGAATGTAAAACTTTGTCTAGTGTACTTATACAACATTTAAAAATATTCAGAATCGTTTGAAGCAATTTTGTGGAGAACTTTTTTTCGGACCTAAATTTTGTAAAAATCGTGATGATTAGCACACGAATTCGGGATTTAACGGAAGAGTGAAACATTATATGATATATCTTCATAACATAACAAGCATAAAGAATCTTTTTGAGCAATTTTAAGTATAACTATTAATTTTGTGAGAAACTTGATAATTAGCACATAATTCAGGCTTTAACAGGGAAGTCAAACCTTGTACGATGTATCTTTATGTAACGAGAAACATACAAAATCGTTTTGAACAGTTTTATGAGAAACTTTTTTTCGGATCTAAATTTTGAAAAAAACATGATAATTATTAGCACACAGATTCGGCCTTCTACAGACAAGTGAAACATTATGCCGAGTATCTAAACAACATGAAAAATATACATAATCGTTTGAGCAATTTTATGGAGGACTATTTTTCGAACTTAAATTTTTTAAAAAACGTGATGATTAACACACAACTTCGGGCTTCAACACGCAAGTGAAACGTTGTGCGATGAATCTTTACAACATGAGAAACATAGTGAATTATTTTGAGCAATTTTGCAGAGAATTGTTTTGCGGACATAAATTTTGTGAAAAATGTAATAATTAACTCACAAATTCAACCTTTAAAGGACAAGTGAAACTTTATGCGATTATTTTTAAAACATGAGAAACATAGAGAATTATTTTGAGCAATTTTATGGAGAACTATTTTCTAGACCAAAATTTTTAAAAAAACGTGATGATTAGCACACGAATTCGGGCTATAACGGGAAAGTGAAACTTTGTCCGATGTATTTATAAAACATGAAAAACATACAGAATCGTTTTTAGCAATTTTAAGGGTAACTATTTTCGGACCATAATTTTGTAAAAATATGATAATTAATACACGAATTCGGGCTTCAACGGGCAAGTCAAACTTTGTGCAATTTATCCTTACGATTAAATCATTTTGAGCAATTTTATGAAAACTTTTTTTCGAAACTAAATTTTGAAAAAAAATGTGATAATTAGCACGCAGATTTGCCCTTCTAAAGACAGATGAAACATTGAGCCATATATCTATAGAACATGAAAACATACAGAATCGTTTGATTAATTTTACGGAAAAATATTTTTCGGACCTAAATTTTGTAAAAAATGTGATGATTAACACACCAATGCAGGCTTCAACACACAAATGAAACGTTGTGCGATGTATCTTTATAACATGAGAAACATAGTGAATCATTTTGAGCAATTTTATAGAAAATTGTCTTGAAGACATAAATTTTGTAAAAAAAATGTAATGATTAACTCACAGATTCAACCTTGAAAGGACAAGTGAAACTTTGTGCGATTATTTTTAAAACATGAGAAGCATACATAATTATTTTGAGCAATTTTATGAAGAACTATTTTTTGGACCAAAATTTATAAATAAAAAAAAGTGATTATTAGCATACGAATTTGGGCTTGAATGGGAAAATGAAACTTTGTTCGATGTATCTATACAACATGAATCGTTTTTAGCAGTTCTAAGGATAACTATTTACGGACCTTGATTTTTTAAAAACATGATAATTAGCACACGAATTCGGGCTTCAACGGGCAAGTCAAACCTTGTGCAATGTATCTTTACGTAATGAGAAACATATTGAATTGTTTTTAGCAAGTTTATGAAAAAAAAAAATTTCAGACCTAAATTTTCAAAAAAAGTGATAATTAGCTCACGGATTCGACCTTTTACAAACAAGTGAAACATTGTGACATATATCTATACAACATTAAAATAATACAGAATTGTTCTAAGCAATTTTGCAAAGAAATATTTTTCAGACCTAAATTTTTTAAAAAACGGGATGATTAGCATAATAATTCAGGCTTCAACAGGCAAGTGAAACATTGTGTGATGTATCTTTACAACATGAGAAATATAGTAAATCATTTTAAACAATTTTATAGAGAATTGTTTTGCGGACATAAATTTTGTAAAAAACTTAATGATTAACTCACAGATTCGGCCTTCAAAGGACAAATGAAATTTTGTGTGATTATTTTTAAAATATGTGAAACATACAGAATTATTTTAAGCAATTATTTTATGTAAATTAACTATATATACCCAAAAATTATTATTACTTTTTTATTCATACCTAATTTTTTTTCAAATTTTATACCAATAAACTATTTACAACTTTGCTAGTATAACAATTTAGATGATGTGTATTGGAAGATGATAGAGATGAGTATTTGCTAAATTTGTCGTTTTAGTTTTAGTCGGGTAGATATGGCTTAGTAAAGGACTCATGTGCAAGAGCATACCAAATGTGATGAAAATCGCTGCATTGAATATAATTTGTCATATTTACAAGATTGTAAATAGTTTTTTCGTATAAAAATTTGAAAAAAAAAGTATTTATGGGTATATATAACTTATTTCTCTGATAATTGCTTGAAATATTTATACTTGTAGAGATTAACACTCTATTTGGATTGCATTTCTATCCAAAATTATTTTTATTTTTTTAATTCTTACTCTTGCATTTTACTCACAATCTATTTAATTTTTACAAAATTTAAGAAATGATATTTTTCAAACAAATAGCTGATCCAGATATAGCATTAAGGTCTATTTGAATTGTCTTTTAGTTTGAAAAAATGAATAATTTTCTTTTTAGATTTCAGAAAAGTTTAATAGTTTACGAGAGAATATATGAGATCCAAAAGAGTAAAAAAATTTTGAGTTGAGAATCAATCCAAATAGAGATTTTTCAACAAACTTGTTTTTGAGGAATAATAAAGAAAGAAATACAACTATAAAAGAAATGCACAAAAAAAAAAAAAAACTCCCCTTCTCTCTTTCCAAAGGTCACCTTGGGGATTTGGGGGCGGTGGGTCGCCGACTCATCGTTCACCTATCTTTCTGATCTCCTTTCCTTTCTTCCACGACCCGACGCAGGGTGATTTTGCGAGATGGAGAGTATCAAATTGGTTGCAATTTGATGCTCATGGTGGCTTTTGATTTTAATATTTCCTATTCTAGGGTTTTTCCATTTGGGGCTTTTGATTTTGGGTTGTCTTCACCTTCGCGACGGGGAATGTATATGTTTTTTGTTTTTTACCTTTTTTTGTATGCTTCGCTGTTTGAGTTGTTGTTTAAGAGGATTGGTTGTAGTTAGTATGAGGGAAAGAATTTCGATTTCTGAGGCTTTCTTGTTTGGCCCCTTTGCCTGGTGGTGTACGTCTTTCCACTCTTAGCCTTGCAATCAACTTTGAACTTATGTTCATGTAGATTGGCTTATTTGATTTTCTTTAGGTTGCCGATCTCTATTTAAGAGGGTGAGTTGTCATATGAGGTTGCAACGATCGGGTGGGCTTTTGATGCTACGGTGTTTTGTGCAATTAGTTCTTATAAGTGGTTGGTTGAAGATTTTTGGTGATTTAAAGTAGTTTTACTTTTCCAATTTGATATATGAGACTGTAAGATGTTAGATTATTGAGTCGGACGGCTAAAATGAACTGGTATCCATCATTTTTTAGACATAGCGATAACGACAACAAATATCTTTCAATTATTGCCCTAGTTTGTTGGGTCTACGTATTGTCTTGTCTTGGATTGGGCCATGTGCTTCTTCAAATAGGATACTTACAATATCTTACCGTTAATTGTATAATTTTCTTTTAGTTTATTCTAGTTAATTACATTTTTGGTATTATGTAATTTTTATTTTAAATATCGAGGTATAGGATATATTTTAGTAAACATAGTTTACTTATTTATGACTGGATTAGAGACGTTTTGTTAGATTAATTATCTAAATAGAATAATATTTCAAAGTTGTTAAATAAATAAATAAATAAGAAAGAAATAGCTGCGATATTATTTACTTTCCTACGTAAGAATGCCCATTCGAGAAGACTAGAGAGAGCTTATCCTCGCGACAAGCCAACATCTCAGCCCGCTGATTCCATCCCCAACACCCGCCCCCCTCTCACCCACCCCCTAAGCATAACCTTCGTTTCCAGATATCAAACGCTTTCTGCTCTGTTGGGTTCTTCAGATAAACGCTTTTGCTTCCCTCAATTCTATACAAATGGTATGATTGCTTGATTGCTTTCCCCTTCTTTGTGCTTTTTACTTTGCATTTCTGTTGTAATCGCTTGCTGTGCCTCTATACAATTAGCATCAATTCTGGGTTTTGTTGTTTCCGCGGATGTTGTCCTCGGTTGTGCGAAGCCAATTCAGGTGTTGGGGTGCTTGTTTCAATCGAATTTTGTTTTAATTCCCGATTTTAAACAAGTTTTTGCCCTTTTTTTTTTTTTGTAATAATCATCTATTGGGGTTCATTCAGTTTTTTGGTTGGGCTTTGATCTAAGAGCTGTAATTATCAGTTCAATCGTCTCTATATGAAAATGTTTCTGATTTGGGTCAAAAGATGGAAACTTTAATTGTGTACTCATTTATTAGATATTTCATTTTTCCTGTTTATAGAGCGAAAGTTGATGTCTTGAAGATAGGGGCAAAAGGGTATGCCTGTGTACCTGTTTTGGGGTTTTGTGCTTCTCTTTTCCTATTCTTGATTTTGATTTCGATATACCTTGTATTTTGATTTCCCCCTTTCATCTGTTCCAGTTTGTAGTTGCATGGTCTGAGGCTTCAGCGAATTGACGGTGTAGCTTATAATGGAGACTTGTATTGATTTCTTGGAATGCCTAGAAACTGATGTGGTGCTGAAAATCTTCAATTGCTTGGATGATCCAGGCGATCTAGTTAGAGCTAGTACAGTTTCGCGCATTTGGAGGCACTTTGGTAAGCTATAAAAGTTGAAATCTTGCATGGTATTTTGCTATTGCTTTTATTTTTAGTTTTCTAAACTTGTTTTCTTTCTTTATTCTAGTCATACATGTTCATGTTTGATTTTATTATCAACTCTATTGTTATGGGAAATTGTTAATGTTTAGGGGACACAACAATTATTTAGATGTAGTTTCTGTTAATATCGCGGCATTCTACTGCTGGGATTTTATGTTTTTTTTTTTTTTTCATGGGTATTAAACTTGTCCCGAACTAATGGGAACAAGTGTTTTATTCTTATACTTTAGATGTTTCTGTTTGACTGCTTTCCTTAGGATGCATGACCTGACTGATTAATTTTGAATCTATGACCCATTGGTTTGTGAGATTGGTGATCCACCGGCTTCGTTTGGATTGTATGCTCATACCTATTGGTTTATGATCCGATGAATTTTAAGGTCACGACAAGTTCTGCCAGTAAAGGGGAAGTCCCCTTCTCTGAAATGTTTCTGAGTTAAGGAATCTGCAATTTGCATCTTATGCTTTTGCAGCATTTTTCAGGTTTCCGATTCTCTAATTCTTGTCCATTGGGAACTGAGTTCCCATGCATGTGCATTTTGCCCTCTTAGAATGGTTCTAACCTTAAAAATTATTGTAAATCAGAATGGACAAGTAAACGGGTTAGAGATACAGCATTCTTCATAAACTTTCTTGGAAAACGACGTGATGCTGCATGTCTTTGTTATACCATATCTTTGCTTTCATAATGTCTAAAGTAGAGCTGGGAGAATATGAGTTTAGCTCTTCTGATGACTTCTCCTTTTCACAGTGGTCGGAAATGGGCTTTCTAAGCAGCTCTGTGTGGAAATGTTTCCTCAACTATCAAGTATTGTGCACATAACTGAACCTGACAGCAGAACCATAAAGCTAACAGATGCTGGATCTAGCAAGTTCATGGAATGGGAGGTTCAAGAGAAAGAGCACAAGGTTTATGCTGCTCTACTTCAAGCTCTGACAAAAGTGAGATCCTCGTCCATAGATTGCATATCAGAGGCAGTTAGTGCTTCGAGCACTGATAATTATCCAGATGAAAGCGTCATCAATACTCTAGATCCAAGGGACAGGTTCTTAAGGAGAGCTTCATACTGGTCAAGCAAGGGGCAAAAAGATCCTAGCGTTCCGGAGACACTAATCTACAAATTAAAAGCTGATCTTTGTATTATTACTGAGATTGACATACAACCTTTTGAAGGTATATATTCACATTCCTTGAATTTCTTTTTATTCACCGTTTTGAGTTTTTCTTGTCTCTCTTCTACCTGCAGTATCAAAAGATAAATATATAGGGCATCTCATTTATGCTGCTCTTTTACTTTTCCAGCATTTTTCCAGCCAGGTGACCCAATATACTCCGCCAAAACTGTGAGATTCCGAATGGGTCACCCTAAAAACCAAATTGGCATGGAGAGTGATCTTTCCTACTTGCCATTGGAGGAGCCAGCTGATGACAAATTCATATGGACATACACTTCTCAGGAATTCACAATGACTCAGGTAAATTCGATTGTGAAGAAAGCTTCCTGTCGTCCTTTCCCAGTTAATGCGTTTATATTATGTCAAGGCCTTAAGGACTAAAATACAAAAAAGATTTTATTTGTCGGATTGTACTGAAAGCCTGAATAACTTTTTATATGCAGGAAAACCGCTTGCAGCACTTTAAGCTCCCAGAACCTGTTCTTTGTATTGGAGGGTTCCTGCAGATTGAGCTTTCCGGTAGGGTTCAGAGGCAAGAAATGGATGGCTTATTCTATATATGGTTAGTACGACTTTATTCACACATTTATGGTTCGAAATGAATGCTGAAAACATCCAATTCGAGGAACTAGAAAGTTATGTCTAATCTGCTGATGCTCTTCTTGTCTGCAGCGTCTCTCATGTTAAAGTCCTTGGCCGTCCCTTGTCTCCAGCATTTCAAGTAGAGGTTCTTGAACCGTCTGGAAAACTCTTGTTGAAGTACTTCTCTGATGAACTAGCTCGCACGCTGCAACCATCTAACAATGGTAAAGATCCTGAGACTACAAACGTGCGTTTACTAACATCAGAAGAAATGCTATGGGGACGCGTAGGTCTCTTGCAATATTTGGTGAGCGAAAACAACCAACTCCATGAAAATGCCATTGATTGGGACGATGATGATGAGAACGAAGTTGAACAACAATTGGCTCTCTAATCCAACATTTTGGTTTCTTTTTTCATGCTGTTCTTCCCTTGGAACTTAGCTTTCTTTTTCCTATGATAAATTCTGAGAGAATTTCATTAGTTTTTGTTGTAAAAGCTGGAAACTATTGTAAATGGGAGCTAAAGCTGCATGCATGCATGCATATCTCCAGTGATTAACCTTTACTATGTTACTATAACTTTTGTGTAGTAATAAGATGACTTCTCAACAGTGAGCCTTATATTTTTCTCTTAGTCTACTTTTTGAAAATTCAGTATTCAAAAGTTATCAACTAATTCAGAAGAGATTGGAGGGCTCAAGGCCTTCAAATAGCAGTACAAAGGTAACGTATGGTATTAAATTGCTCCATAGGTGATTTAAATTTTTCTTACTTGGCATGTCAAGTAAAGGTATTTAAATAGGGGTCGTTCCATCGTGATAGATTTGAGTTTGTATCTTATCTTCTTCTAAAAACAAAGAAATTTAAATGGAAAAATTAGTTATATCAATATGATAATTCATGGTTTACTTAATATTCCTTTGCAGCAAAGAAATGAAAGTAAATATACATATTAACCTTTCACCTAAGGAAAAAAAAAAAAGTAAATATATACATAGCGTTCTTTTTTTCTTTATTTATGAACTGATGAAACATAATTCACCAAGCAAGTCTAATAAGAGACCGTCAACTAAACTTTCAGGGTATGCAAATTGAGTCAGTAACTAAACGGAAGGAACATTTGGAACATTTAGTTTCTGAGCAGAAGAGCCGCTTTCAAGTAATGTTTGATCGGTTACTAAAACTAAAGGGCTGTATTTTAAGGGAATCGGTACGAATAGCTTTTTGCAACCCACGTCTGCATTTTCTTCTCACTGACTTTTCCTTATGAGACCACATGCCAGAGAGAATGAAAGCTTTGATTCCTGGCGGAGAAGTCGCCTTCTCTCCGTCCGGCCCGAGGAAACCTTTGCACGCCTCCGTTACCTTTTGGACACCTTGTAACCGCCGTATATGAAAAGTAAGCACAATATGATCAAATATTCATTTAATCATGAACCAAACAAATCCTTAGATGGAAACTGTGATTGTATGAGAACTTTGAAATATAATTTAAAAAACCAATTAAAGAGAGCAATGAGGGGATGTAGCTCAGATGGTAGAGCGCTCGCTTAGCATGCGAGAGGTACGGGGATCGATACCCCGCATCTCCATTTTCCTTTGCTTATTTTTCGATGTTTTTCTATTTGGTCCTTTAGCTTTCAAATTATTTAAAATAAGTCCTTATAAAAAATAAATTAATAATCATCATGGAAAGTAGCTCAGATGATAGCTCTTAGGATCGTCTGTAACATGTCTCGTAACATTTCCTTTTATAATATGTTTTTCCCTTTACGATTTATCTTTTTTCCTTAGGATTTATTTTTTATTTGTAAATTTTATTAATATAATATATCAAATTAAGAATGTTACAGATAATCAGAACCGCCATTCAGATATGAAGGATCGACAACATATGCATAAGATCTATTTGGAGTAATAAGTATCTCAAAGAAGTAATGACCGCTTTCAACTTCAAGTAATCTCATATTCAAATTAATTTCTTTTCAAGTCTAATCGTGTGGGCACTTTTAAATGATATGATATTCAAAGTAATTTCTATTCAAGTCTAGGAGCGTGGACACCTTTAAATAATATCATATTCAAATTAATTCACGTTCAAGTCTAATATACTATAAATTTCTATTCAAATATGTTTAATACACGAGTACATCTTCAAAATTTGAACTCGAAACTCTAGTTATCTCTTTTGTAAAACACTATTACATTTCTAAAATTCAAAGTTTGGTAATAGAGATAGCGGAAGCATGGGATATCATTCCATTTGCACAAGTAATAAAGGGCTCCATGTAATAACTCAATCTATTCGTAGACCCCGGAATTAATAAAAGGGGCAATCTTGAGCCAAATCTAGTTTTCTGTCAAATATTCAATATGATTCCACAAGATCTACTTTTGTTCAAGTAACGGATTTTAGCCAACTGAAAGAATCTTCTGATCAATCCAGAGATTATTTGGATTCCTTTATTTATCATTTGTTTATGTTTTCTTTTCTATAATATACTCTACGTCCAATTTATTTGATGAAGTATCATCAGACCATTGCATCTCCAATTTGAACTCAAAACTTCTAGTTACGTTAAGAGTGATCCAACCATCTCATATATAGGCATGTAAACGGGACGGGTCTTACCCGTATCTGAACTGGTCTATACTTGTTTATAATGGGTAAGATACAAAATTTATACGCACAAACTCGTACCCGTATAACCTCTAGTGAATGGTTTTGAACAGAATATTATGATACTCAAATCCGTTTACTTGCATACCTGATATAATAAAATAATATATATTTATATATATTATATCATTTTTATATTTTTTATGAATACATAATTTATATTGTATTGAGTTAGGAATTTTGTTTTTATTGGACTAATGTATTTATGAGGATTTTGCATGTACTTAAACTTTTTTAACAAGAAAAAAAATAGAAAAATAGCAAACGGGGTAAGGCCTTAAAAAGTAAGATCTGGATCTATAAATTTTATATCTGATGGGTTTAGACCTGAGTCTGAGTCCATATTTTAATATAAGGATTCTAAGTCCGATACAGAAAGTACCGACCCCGTCAAGACCCGTTTATTGCCCTAATCTCACATATGTCTAACAAAGTAATTTCTAACATCTCCCATAATTAACAAAGGAAACACAAGAAAATGAAACTCATGAAACATAAATTGCAGCATCAACAATACAAGAAAAGAAGCATTATGATGATCAACCCTAAAACAAGACAAGCTACAATATATCATTCTCTCAAAAATATTTACAAGAAATTGTTTATACAGACAAAATTCCAGCCTCAGAAAGGAAGAAAACTAGGCCCAAAAAAACAGGAAAAGAAAAGATTGTTTCTTCCCAACAAAGCCAATCTAGCAACCAACCCCCTCCCCAGATACTAAGCTGTACAGTGAATGTTCTAATTCAAACACAAACCAAGCTACAACATTTCAATGTCCTCTAAAAACTCCTATTTATCTGATCAACTAAGACGAAAATCGGAGCTGTTTTGCTAAGGAACTAGGACAAATTAAAACAGAATCTATACATAAGCCACCTTTGCTATGAGTGCAATCAATCTGAGTAAGGGAGAACTTTAACTTTGTGGATGAATTGGAATCCACGACGACGAAATCACCTACATGGTAGTTCACCCAGCTTCCTAGGTTATCTAGCATATGCCGGCTCGTGGCCTGCTGACCATTTTTGGTCGCTAACTGAAACTGAACTGGCTTTATATCCCAGCCATGAATGTTCTCAGGACTACAAACCCTCCGACCTAGTCGTTTACTGGCTCTTCCGAGCTGAAGTCTGAAGAAGAGACTGTATGTCCCTGCTGGGAAAGGGAACTCCAAGTCCCCGTCCACCTCAAGCCACCAGATTTGTTGAAGATAGGCAATTGTTTGGAATCTGAATCAAAGAGACAACAAAACATTCAGATCATTTAGCATAAAACAGAATGCCAGAAAAGACAGCTCAATGCACAACAAATGTAAAAACCATAAATTGCCTTTCTGTTCTTTAACTCATAAAAAGCTTCGGAAAAGAGTCCAGGAAAGGATAGGGCTCGACAGTAAGAACAACTAAGAAACAGACACTGATATCTTCACTCTAACCAAAGAGGTTTAACAAATTAATTAGTATCCATCTATGCCCACAAGGCCCCTTTTTGACTCCTATACTAAATGTTGCAAGAAATGGAAAAGAAAACTGTTGCAAACATGTTTCCTGTTTGAAGTGCAGGAACGGTGGTATCATTGTCATTGAATCCAGCCATACAGTAAATACATTTCCAGGATTATTACGCTCTCGCAATGACATTTATTCCCCAATTAGCAGCATAAACTAAAAATTATTTTCTTATATAGGTAATATATCTACATAAGGACATACACCGATCCAATGGCATCTTATATGTTCATAAGCTAAGCTTCGGGTCTAATCATGACAAAGCAAAGATCCGATCTATTAGTAGCACACTTGAACCACAAGAAGACACAGTGATTCAGACAGTTGAAGCAAGTCTTGAAAAGAGTTCCAACAAATGCTCTCTTTCAGTATCCTATTGAACTCACAGTAAGAAGTCATGCTTCCTCCATGGGGGGAACATAAGTTCATTAAATTGGCTACCATTAGTAAATAACAAGAGAAAACAAATCAATTTGCTCTAAAACAGTTTCTTTAGCCCAAAATTAGAATTTTTACCTAGTTGCATAATCAGAGGATCTAAGAGGAAGATGAATAGTAACATTTCCTCAGGGGCAAGATCCATTAGGCATCAAGCAAGAGCAAGGGAAAAGTTGCAGATGACAATTATGCATATACACATGAAATCTCGGATAAAGAAATTATTTCTAAAAGATGCATATATACATATATGTGTGGACAACTTCTAATTATGTGTGAGTTATTTTGCCCCTCAAAGATCAAAGATAAAGTTCTGCTAATCTGTAAGGCTTTTGACATAAAGTACTGCAGTAAATCTGTAAAAATTTGAGTGGACAAAGACTACCATTGATAAAGAGAAAAAGAAAGACACATTTGTGAGTTAGTAAAATTCACCTTGATTCATCTGTAAGAATGTGATTCCAATATCTCCGATCATCGATCCCAGTTATGGTCATAGCCTTCCATGAGATTGCTAAGCATACTCCTGCTGTTCTCTTATCAATCCAAACCTCCTGTCAACCAAACAATCAAAAGTTTAAAAAAAAAAAATGTAAACCCATTTCAATTAACCAAAGAAAACCCTTCAAGAAGAGATAAATAGCATTTCAAGAAAAAAGAGGAAAAAAACCTTTTGGCGAGAATCAAAAGAGTTGGGTTTAGATAGCAGAGCATAAATATCCCTCTTGGTCAAGTGAGAGAAAGACTCGTCTTCAAACAATTTCTTGAGAATACTGAGATAATTAGAAGGCAATTTTGATTCCCAAATGAAATCAGCAGAAGAAGCAGCCCGAAATGACCGATTTAAACGGGCTAAATCGCAGATCTTTGGCGGGTCAAGATAAGAAAGAACCGAAGCAATACAACTTTCTGGTATATCACTGAGTTTAGGCTTTGGCCCATCTGGTTCTAATTCAATTGAAGATACATTAGCACCCATTTCAGCATTCAAAAACCCCAAACACAAAAAGAAAAAAAAAAAAACAGCGGTGTTTTATGGCGGCGAGTGGTGGAAAGAGGCTTTAAGGGCTCTTCATATTAGGACACGTAGAGAAGAAGAAGAATTGCTAATTGGGATGTTTGCCAAAGAAGGAGAAGCCTTCAGTTTTTCTTGGTTTGCCCCCAGGGTGGTGTGGGTGGGAGGGGGGTTTTGTTTTGGTGGTGTTGGGAATTTTATTAATAAATCATCCCCTTCCAACTTTCCAATTTGATATATTTAATAAATTCTAAAATATATATCAAATTATCAGATAAAAATGATTTTAAAAATTTTGACAAATCAAATATATTTTCTAACCTTTAAATTTTAAAATTAACTATTGAGTTGCAATGATGCTTGCTGCATCTTATATATCGTCTAATATTACTTTTAATAAATTCTTTAACACGTATCTTTTATAATAATTTTATTAATAAAAAATTTATAAAATAAAAAACAAATACTAACTATATAAATGCTTCAAATATTATCGGACAGTTTAATATTATATATTAGTCTTATACTCTTATATGGAATTATTATTTCTTCCAATATTTTTCATATTAATCGATAACTATGAATTATTAAATTAATTTAAATTTTATAATAAATTAATCATTTATTACATAATTATCATGTAATCAGACTAAAATGGGACATTAGATGGAAATGACGTGGTGGCTGAGGGAGAAAAAGAAGGAGGTGGACGAGGACGGGGATCTAATTCTTATCGAGTAATACGTGGAAGTAGGGCAGTAGGGAACCGACGCGCTACACGGAGCGTGGGAATTAAGTATGATAAGTACTTCTGTGAGAGATACTGTGCTTATCACTTATCAGGTGAATTTCAAGAGGGAGTGCCTTGGATAAGATGAGTGATGTGCACGCTCTCAGAAAGAGAGTAAAGTTGTCCTAGTAACGTGCCAGATGGGACTGAAATTCCCGTGAAGGAAGACATTTGGCAAGGAAAATCATTTAAATATAAAAGACCACTTGCCTCTTTTTTGGATAAAATGGTTATTGAATATGGATAATGCGTAATGTACTATGATGAGAAATTTTTTCGATTTTTGGAAATTATCTATCTAATTTAAATACCGGTGGATGGAAATAAACAATAGAGACCTGAATTTTCTGAATAATAAGTTACAATAAATATATATTTCCTTACATAAGTTATAAATACATTCATTATTTATTTTTTTTGGGTCCATTTTCAACTGAAAATATTAGAAATATAGTCAGTTATTACATTTTTTTTATATATCTATCTCTTTATTTATTTATTAAACTCTTATTATTTATCTCTTTCCTTATTTACTAAAAGGTATAAAATGTATCTTGACTAAACAATTATCTTATTTTCAATGTCCTTAATTTTTGTAAACAAATCTAAAATGCCTTATATTTATGACTGGAAGTAGGATTATATGAAAATTTTATTTGATGCTTTTTTTATAAATTCAAAAGACAAGGATATGAAATTATTAATGTTCATATTTGCAATTTATAATGGAATTTATAGTCTTTATTTTTCATTAGTGGTTACATTTTAGATGTCAGATGTTTAAAAAAAATATAAAATTTTAGATATTTTTTTTCTTGTGTGGATTAGAATGCCTTTTAAATTTTCTCTCTCATCATTATTATTTCTACAAATTTCCATAGAAGAAAAATTGAACAGGTTGAAATTTATTTTTAATTGGAGAGTATAATGGGAAAAATTAAATGTTACTCTTTTTCGTAAAAAATATAAATCCTTATAGGCTTAAGCTAGATGGTCATTATAAGTAGTTTTACATATTTCAATGTGTATTTATTATCTATTTTTCAGTTTTACCATTTCTTAATTCATTTAATTATCTCTCTTCCTCTTTTTCTCTCTCATTATTTATGAAAAGTATAATAAATATCTTACCTTAAAAGTCACATTATTTTCTTGGTACTTAAATGGTGAAATCACTCGCCCATAAGACCCCCATCAGACTGCTCAACGCCCACATGAACAATGTGAATCAGGTGACTCAACAACTCTGCAAACTAGAAAGTTACATTGTTTTCTTAAACCTTAATATGTGTGCAAGTCCAAAAAAAACTTATATTTTTAACTGGAGGAAGTACATTTGTTTTCATAATATGACAAGTAAAAAAGATACAAGATTCTATACAATGTGACAAAAAAACAAAGGAGTAATTAATAAAGTTTTTATTCGCCTCAAATATTTCTTGTCACAAACAATTTAATTCTTTTAAATTTTAAGAAAAATTTTAAAACCAAAAGCCTATCCAAATAAAATATCAAAGGTTTAGATTAATATCCTAATACCAAGTCCTACCATATATTTCTCATACTCTTAAAAAATTTATTTTATATTTTTTAAATGTCATTTTCTTGCTTCAAAAGCGATGTTTAATTAATGTTTTACATAGCATCACTATTGCGAAATACAACGGTAGTCTTTTTCACAATATTGAGACATTAGAACGGATCAATTACAACAAAATTAAAATTGACTACTCATTGTTCTTGCTTAAGAACCCACCTTTCCATGACATCATTCGATTAAAAAATGAATTGGAACGATAATAAATTAACTACCTCATAAATTACAAGAATAAGAAAAGAAAAAAGGGATGCCTTATTCTTACTAGTTAATGACTAGATAATTAATTTAATGCTAGCTTGCTTTGATGTTGAATAAGCAACATGTTTTGTGTTGAAAAAGTTTGAATCATTCAAGTTCTTTTTCTTAATACATTGGGATTCAAATCTTGTGTGCATAAATTAGGGGAAAAAAAAAAGTCTTGTGTATATAATCAATAATAAATAAAAAAAGAAAAGTGGCCCTTATAAAAAAAAAAGAGAAGTTGTCAAACTTGTAAATTATTTACACTTAGTCAATTATACTTTAAACCTTTTAAATTTAAGGTGTATTTTACTTATGAATTATTTACAAAGTATCATTTATGTACTTGACTTCTAATATTTTACTTTTTTTTCTGAGTGAACGACACGTGTTTGACGCATATCATATTATTAAGAGTCAAAATGTTTTCTATATAACTTTTTTTTTTTAGAACAAAAACATGGTGGCAAAGTAATAGTCCAAATGGTACAAAGACTCCATATCATGCCAGAGGTTTTGTATTACAAATGTATCATCTCCCTCTTGTATAAAAAAAAGACCTTCGTGATCGTAAACTACCTTTAATATAAATTGTTCTTATGGCTTGTCTTTTAAATTTTAGAATTTATCTTTATTTTATAAAATATATTAATAAAGTTATTATAAAATAAGAGTGTTGCAGAGAAAATATATTAAATGTTATAACAATTGAAGACATAACTAACTAAACGTAAATAGACACACATTTTGTTTTATCATAAAATATAGACCTATTATTTTCCTCCTTTTTTCTTTTTTTAGTTCGAAATTTTGTGGGGTCTTCTTGATTTGTGATTGTAGATGGTAGTTGGGATGGAACAGAGTTCACGTTTATGCAGATAAAGAAACATTACCATAAACCACAAGAAGGACACCAGTGACCAAACAAAAAGATCGATAACTTCTAAATATGTCCCCAAAAAAACCATTTCCTTGTCCATACAAACATTAAACAAGTACATTTTCTCTCTCTAACTTATCCATTTCTGTTAAAAAAATTTCTAAGGGTTGGTTTAATCTAATTTAGAATAACCATAAAAGTTCACTTTTTCTCTTTCATTAAAAAAAAGTGACCATTTTTTATTACAAAGTGTTGGATTCCTATTCCAAACCACTACCTTACTTTAACTAAACAAATCTTAATAGTCACTAGCAGAATGGATTAGGATGTTTTTTTCTTTAATTATCAAACCTTTATACTATTCTAATCATTGTCTTGATTCATAATTAGCAAACTTCCAGTACTCTACACATGTGGATATGACTCAGCAACATACTCTATAGACCGCAAGTGGCACTTTGAACCCATCCTCTACATATCCTCAAGAGTCAAGTAAACAAATATATAGGCAATACTTTTGCATTAGTGGTCATTGTGTGTGCCAATGTGTGTGGAATCCTTTAGGTTTTCTTTTCTTGATTTGTCTGTTTAAGACAGACACTAGAATCATTGTATCCTTTTTACTGTATTACATTGATATGTTTGTTTGATTATGATAAGATAAGAATGTAGGAACAAGTCTAGGCAAAATAATGGATGTGGAGGAAAGAAAGTAGACCTTGCCTCTGCAGATTTCAGAATAAAATGTTTCAAAACAAAGCCTGATGGATTCTGCCTCAGGAGGTTTGGTTTCGGTGTGCCTGCAAGACATAAGGAAGACATGTTGTGAGGAGAGGTGGGGTTGGTGCCCAAGCTTGCTTCGATGCTCAAGTCAGTACTAAAAACTAAATAATAATAAATAATTACAAGCAATTATATAAATAAGATATATAAGTAGAGGCCGAAGGTTTTTTAATAAGTAGAGAAGTGCATCTATTTAAAAAAAAAGAAAGTACATGGGATTCAAAGACTTCTCACGTACGACTCCAAACTACATTCCCTTAGAGAAATGGACGGGGATTATCCATCAAAACCCAATATAAAATTTTCATTTAAGACACACTTTTCCTCTTATAAACAATTCAAAAGATAATAATCTCGAAATCAAACTCCATCCGATCAGCATCACAAGACGATACATCTTATTTTAGCACCTACAAGTCAATGATTAAACAAGTAAGCTTTGGGGAATGATGTTGACTTTAAGGATTAGACATAGTCCTAAGCCTAACGCGGTGTTCTTCCCTAGTTTTTTTGGGTCTAACTGGTTCTTCCCTTGTTTTTTTGGCCTAAATGGTTCTTCCCTTGTTTAATTTTCCAATTAGACACAGTCCTAACGAGATAATCTTCAACTATTAGCTCCTCCAGTCCTCATAACCGCAGGTAGTATTTTCAATTCAATATAAGCTGCTAAAAACTTTTGTTTCACACTTTCCCAGTTAAATTACTGTAATGAGAATAGAATTAACCATTTACCTTCCGTCAGGCGGGTATCCCCTTATGTGGAAAGGTATTTTTCCTTGTTGAAGCTCCTTTAGTGCAATCTAGATCAACAATTTAGAGTGCAGAATTATGAAGACAAGGAAGATCATAAGAGAAATTAGACTCTATATTACAGGTAAAGACAAGGGAAAATTTGGACCCAATAGAGATTAGGAAGCCACAATGCATAATGTAGACATGAAGTCCTTGGTCATTTGCAAATGACCCTGCAGAAAACCAGTGCAAAGTAAAACAATCTGTATGATTACAAAATAAGCAAGTATTATGTCATCAAACTCCTTAAGGAATTTTGATCTTCTAATACATTCTCTAATATGTTTTTTAGTATACTGATTAAATTACAACATATATTACAATGTGATTAGTCCAAACTCGCTTTTTCTTCTTTATCCAATGGTGTTGTTAAATATAATACATTTTAGCTAGTGTATTAGATAATGTACTAGAGAGTATATTATGAAAGAATCCCCTCATACAAAAAGGCAATCAAATCACGTTAGAAGACTACTGAAATCTTATATAATCATTGCACCATATATATATATATATATATGCAGACAAAGCTTTAGTCTTACCGAATTAGGTACGTTTTGCTCGGACTAACAGAATCTTCAAGATTTGATCTATATTCTTTTGTCATTGCATATCTATTTTTCTGAGTTTGTATACATGTGGAAGAGCAAAATTTTACTCTTATATTATGGCATAAAGAATCTTACATCAAGTGGATCAGTCTCGCCTTCCAATTAAACCATCACAGAGGCATTCATGCTATTTGGAAATTTGTCAAATTGACACTAATTTAATCAAAATCTAGAGATAAGATATAGTTAAAAGAATCAAGCTGATAACAAACACTTACATGGGAACGGATGCAAAAATGAATAAGTTCAACTATAGATCATGAAATTTCTTTTATCAAATCAAAAGCCTTCAAGAGAATATAGAAAGAACAATAAAAGCATCAGCATGTGTAGCCGGACTCCAATTGGTGTGCTTGAAAGAAAGTTTTCAGCATTAATTAATATGTTGCTAATAAAGAAATCATCCGAGAAATTTGCGAAGGACAAATCTATAGTATGATTTTTTGTAGACAACATACTCTGCATTAGAAGTAACACTAGAAATCAAAATGCAATTTTTTATACCAAAACCTTAAAAGCAACATTGTTAAATAATCAATTGCAGTTTTACTATTTTTCGATTTAAAAACGATATCGCTAGAAATTAATAAACCAAAATGTAACTCCAGGAGCTGGATTCATCATAGCTACATAACAATATCTTCAATTTTGTAATTCCGCCCGATCCTTGAGCCCTCAGCAACTCTTAAGAGTTACAGAATCAAAGAAATCAAAGCAGAATTTACTACATTCAGCCATCAAAATCAACACAGATGAAATAAAGCATAACGAACGAGTGCCAGAAGATTAAGAAAACGGATAAAATCAAAGGTAAAAAAAAAAAAAACAATCCAGAATATACTAAAATATACCGGAAAATTCATGTGTTAATACGCCGATTCATCGTCTTCATGATCTATGGTCCAATAACACGATCACCATCGGCGATCTCCATGTTCTTCAAAGTTCAAATCAGTTGCTTGCCTCCCAGTCTCTCTGGTTCAAATCCCCTTAGTGAGTATATATAGGTTTTGGATCTGTTATTGGGCTTTTCATAGCCTCAATAACACAAATAAAATAAGGCCTACATAGGTGGGCTTTAGTGAACATGGAAAGGCCCATATCTTTACCTCTTCTTGACAGCCCATTTCATTTGTTCCGCTTGGCCCAAAATTGGTTTTTTAAAAACAAAAAAAATAGAATTATCTGACTGTAAAATTTCTGGTTTATGTCACATTTATTTTTATAAATAATTAATTTTTACAACATTTAATAAAAATTTTTTAAAAATTAAATTTTTTTAATTTTGAAGGAACTTTTAAAAATGGAACATCCAAAAAAAACTTTTGGCAAAGTGATTCATATTATGATTTTATATATATATAATTAAAATGCCTCTTGAGAGTTGACTAGTTTGACTGTCAGGAATGAGAGAGAATAGAAGGTCCCTCATTTATTATTATTATTTTTTTTTTTTGGAAGGAAGCAAAAGTAGGTCCATGACTTTTATTATTTATTTGCTTGCTAGTAGTTTCTCTCTTTTTTTTTTTTTTTTTTGCCGCATGGGTGTGGCTCAGTTGATTTTGAAGCTACAGAGTTAGCATTAATATCCAATGTTCAAATGCTGGCAGCAGTAGTGTGGGAATTTCAACATCTCCAATGTGGGAGGTGGTTCCTTATGCGCACCAATGCCTGCCTCTAGTTTGTAGAGCCGCTGAATTACCATGATTTACATCTTCCACTTGGGCGACAGACAGTCTGATGAGATCCTGTGGACGAGAAATTTGACTTTTTAATACCAAATATTACTTTTTAACACCAAATATTACTTTTTAATAAAATTTAGATAATATTTTATTTTTGAGATACTCTTTTCTTTAAAAGAAAGGATAAGCCTAAACTCTAATCAAAATTCAAAACCAACTAGTCTAATATTGGATTGCTCATCTTGACCATCCAACCTTAAGTGGACAGAAATAGTGTTGAGAATCCCTTAAAAGATACCTTAAAGTAGAAAGAAAGAATTATTTGAGCCTTACTTTTCGTTTTTTAAGTATTCTTAAAAAGTTAATTTAGACTCAAACTCAAATTTTAATAAGAATTTTTTAAAAATATTAGCATTCAGAATCGACTAATACATTATTCTTTAGTCATTTCAAATATATACACCTTATTATATTCTCTTTAATAATAATTCTTTTAAAGTTTATTTATTAGAGTTTAGAGTGAAAATAATAATAATTTTATATTAAAAAATATGGTGGAAACAATATTATTGGCATTGGTATATCTATGGACAAGACATTAGATATATACATTTTGTCCTTAAGCTCTGGTTTGTTTTGAAATTTGCCAAAGTTGCATGCATGGAGGAGGGGACATATGTTAGTTAGCTTATGCACATGGTTGTTCACCAAAAGAAGGTGGATTTTTGGGTCCTACTCATCTTTTCCCTTTTCACCTTTTTCTCTTTTAATTTACTCATAATAATAATTATTAATAATAATAATAATTAAGATCTACTTTGAGTTTAGGGACACCACACCAATCATATCTCTTTTGATGATCTTTTCCTTTTCTTGCATTGTGGTTCACTATCTTCCTCTCATCTTTTTTGTTCAAAAGGCCACCAATCTTCTATTGAGTTTTAATTCTTTTTATCTTTAAAAGGGTTTTATTTAATCTTGTCAATTAAAATGGTCAAAATTAGAAAGTTGTAAGCTTTTTTCATTGAAATGTCTTCTTTCTCTAACTCCAATAGCATTCAGATCCTTTTAATATATCGTGCTGTAAAAAAAATATATTAAACTATTTTATATTTGTTTAATTACATATTTTTTTATATGTAAACTTATTAGAATTTTGGCCTTATATTTAATTTTAGGTTCAAAAGATCTCTCGAGAAGTGAATAATTATTCAATTAAATTAAAAATTAATCTATTCATTTATTGTCCAACAGTAAATTTTGCAGTAATAAACTATATTGAATTAGACAACTTTATACTTATTGCTAAAATTTACACCGAAATCAATTATATTAAAAATATATATACTATAATAATAAAGAATTATTTAAATTTATAAGAACGATTTTGTTTATTTTTAAACTCAATCTAATGTGGAACCGGTCTATGAGAATCTTCCTCTCCTTTTGCATATGCCTTGCTTCCCTTGCCAATCTATCATTCAAATTTTCTTTTTTTTTTTTTTTCCCATTCCACAAAATATAACTAATTATATAGCAATAGTTTTATTATTAAAAAACCTATTTATTTTGTAAATGGGGTTATTAATTTTTTTTTAATTTTTGAAGGAAAGTTGTGGATTGTCACTATGCGATAATCCATATTTAAATTTTTTTTAATTTTTTGTTATGGCGATCAAAACCAACGTGCCTTAGGCGGTGTTTGGTTGTATTATTTGCTGTCTCCAACTATTTAATAAATCAAAGTCAAATATTATGAATCCCGGTAATCACATTAAAATACAACTACTTATTTGCCTGTTATTTCAATGGGACCAGCCAAACACATCATACGACACCGGTTCAAACTGCCCCATATAAACTAACACCCGGGTTCATCTCCATGGAAAGACAACTTATTCCTCCCTTTTTTATTTTTATTGTTTTTAGTAAAAGAATAAGTTATTCGTAAAAGTCTGACTCTTATTTAAGCTCACAATTTTTTGAAAATCTTATATGACTAATGTTTGAAAAATAATTACTCCTTATGAAGATTTAGACAGTCCTCCCCATTTTGGGTGAGTTAAGTACAAATCTAAATTTTAATATAGTATCAGAACCAATTATTGGGCTGTTCATGTTGGCCCACATTCCAGATGTCCAATTCTGTAAACTTCAAGCCCTAGATGCTAGTTCTAAGTGTAAGGGAGTGTGTTGAGAATCTCACATAATTAGTATTTGATCTTATAAAGACTTGGACAATTCTTTTCTCTTAAAATACCTTTTAGAATTTTAACATAGTTTAATTCATAATATTTTACGGTGCTATAAAAAAATATTTAATCTCTCAAATATTGAGAGTGTCTATATCTATTACGTTTAGTGATCGGATAAAAGAAAATAATTTTAAGAATCAACAATATGCACATAATTGAAGTAAGCATAATTGCTTCTTTTTTTGGCCGGATTCCATCAAAGCATAAGTGTCAAGTTAAGCTCATAAGGAAAGAACAAGTTAAAGCACAATTATTCTTTATATATATATATATATATATGACAAGACTATTTCTAAAGTAATACTAGTATATTGAGACCAGATAAAATTCTAGCAAATTAAAAAATTATTTTATGCAATTATTATGTATAAGGTTATCCGACAACGCTAGGAAGATGTCCAAATGGCCACAAGACAATCGGATGTATTAAAGAAAGAAATAAATAAAAGACTCCACTTTTATAATTATGAATCCATTTAATTTTTTTTAAGTTGTGGATAAATCGTGCTCTAAGAATGAAGCAATCTCAGCTTATGTATTTAGATTAATTTTTTCAATTGAAAAATGTTTGGTTTTCTTTGTTTTAAATTTTATAAAAAGTAAATTGTTTGTAAAAAAAAAAAGTGAGGTTTATAGTGAAAATTTTAAGATTAATCAATCCAAATATAGTGCTTAATTTTATAGTAATGATTTTAAATTACAAAAAAAAAAGAGAGAAAAAATAAAGAAAGTGGACTATGAATTTTAGCCCAATCCTGACACGGGGAGGTAGTGACAATAAATAACAATACCGGGCTCTTTGAGTCTGGTAATTGGAATGAGTACAATCTAAATCCCTTAACGAGGATCCATTGGAGGGCAAGTCTGGTGCCAGCAACCGCGTTAATTCCAGTTCTAATAGCGTATATTTAAGTTGTTGCAGTTAAAAAGCTCGTAGTTGGACTTTGGGATGGGCCGGCCGGTCTGCCAATCGGTGTGCACCGATCATCTTGTCCCTTCTGCTGGCGATGCGCTCCTGGCCTTAATTGGCCGGGTCGTGCTTCCGGCACTGTTACTTTGAATTTAATCAAAATACTCGACATTCAAGTAAAAAATATTAATAATAGAAATTTTGAATCTCAGAATCTGATTCATATATAAAATCACTTTCATATTTTATATCATATTTTATATCGACATTGTCAGAATTCGAATATTCACTTTCCATATAAATTTTGCAGACATAAAACCGGTTATTACACTAACTAAGGTGATATGATTTTATTTTTTCTTTCTTCGTAATTTTGGGGTGAAATCCATACTGATATAGCTTTGAAGCTTCGGCCATGTTCTTGTCTTAAGTCAAAATAAATTAATCTATGCTTTCCTACAATGAAAAACAAAATTAATATATTGCCAAACTTGATGATTGACCAGTTGAATATGTACAAAATAGACCTCTCCAGTTTGCACTTAAGTAATAATAATAATTATTATTATTATCAAGAGGGGGGACATTGACAACTAATTATTTTGGGATAAAAATATAATTACTGTATAAGATAGTGTACACGTAATTTTAAATTCAAAATTAAAATTATACAACAAAAAAAGACGTGGTATTGACTTTTTACTCCTCGAAATTGATTGAAATTAGAATATTTATTGAGAAAATGGGCGTTAATCAAATTCCACTTAGATTAGAAAATATATGGGTCAATTGAATTGATTTTCAACTTAAGCTTTTTATTTTACCTTTATTTCCTTTAACTCTGTATTGTATTTTTTTTCTTGTAAACATTTTAATTTTTATAAAATTTAAAAATAAAAAAATCCATTATTTTTAATCTAAAAATTAATCCAAATAAAGTTTATAATTCTCAACCCGCAAAAAGAAACAGAAACAAAAACATGATAATCAGATTCTCATTTTTTTTATACATTAAATTAGGAGAGTTCAGAACCTTAAAATTAATAAAAAGAAAATATTTCTGTCACTTTTGAATTACTATATTGCTATTTGAATTTTTAACTTTAAATTTATGTTTTAGTTTATTACACAACGAAAATTAAGAAATAAATATTACATTTTGAATCATTAATAATTTACTTTTCCTTATGTCGTTTGAACTTTTGTTGAGTTTAAATTTCAATCTTTATAAAGGTGTCAATATTATCCCCAATTTGGAATTATTTTTGAGAAATAAAATTAGAGGCAATGCATGAATCATTTGTTTTGTTTTTGTTTACTCTGTTTTTTACAATAAAGAGCCCGAGTGGGCCAAATATTTTTGAATTATGTATTAAATATTATTTTTAACTCGATATCTGAAAATTATTTACTAATTCGAAATTGATTAAAAGACGTAGAGTCTTTAAACAGCAATACATAACTCTATTGTAGTATTAAACTGCTTCTTGAATAACTTGAGTTCATTACGTACTAAGTAAATATGTGACGCTTAAAATCACATATATCTACATTAAATATTTTAATTGTTAAAGAATCACACATATCTATTCTTAAAATACTTTTTCTTAATTAATGGAAATAGGTAGGGATTTTGTTTTTGTTTTTCTTAGAGAGGTAGGAGATATAAATCATCTAAATTAGGAAATTATTGTAGTAATGTAATAGTTGAATATTATAAACACTTCTTTTTATTAAATTATTGGTTCTATGTTCTAAACATTCATTCCCAATGTATAAAAAAATATTAGGAAATTACTTAATATTATTGTTTAGAAAAATGAAATTATCTAATATTAAAAAGAAGAAATTATTTAAAATTGTTAAATATTATTTTTAATTACTTAAAAATAACCCATTTATCATCTTTTAGTCTAAATAAGTTTTTTTTCTCAATCCTTCATAATTGGACAAATTATGCACTATAAGAGACTGAGGATTCATATTTTTAAGAAAAATAAATGAAGAAATAATTTTGAAACTAAAAGCTAAGAGAAATTGCATAATTTTAAGACTATTTTCTTTTATCAATTTATCCTATTTTAGTTCTTAAAATATTTGTTCCAAAAACACATTTTTTTTAATATTTTTTAAAACAAGTATAAACAATCATTAATACGAATTATCATTTAAAATCATCTAATACATTTTAATGCACTTTCTAATACATATTTTTTAATAATTATATTTAAAAAATTTCCAACCTTATCATCAAAAGCGACTTCCAATTGTTCAGCTAGGTTCACATTTGGCTTAAGTAGCCGAGTGGTAGCATCAATCCGGTTTTGACTCAATGTTCACATTCCAGCAGGTAGGAATCAGAACCGGATTGATGAAACAAGCAAAAAGTAGCATTAGCCACGGAATGTGAACATTGAGTCAGAACCGGATTGATGCTACCACTCGGCTACTTAAGCCAAATGTGAACCTAGCTGAACAATTGGAAGTCGCTTTTGATGATAAGGTTGGAAATTTTTTAAATATAATGTTCATCAATCCGGTTCTGATTCCTACTTGCTGGTAGAGCTATTGAGAGACTGGACTCCAACAAGAGATTCCGGATCTAATAAAAATATAGTATCTATGATTCTTTTAACAATTAAAATTTTATACTTCAATCTAAATAATACTTTTATCTCTGAACAATATATTATAATATATACTAAGACGAACATAATCGTGAGAATTATATAATAAAATTATAAGAAAAATGAAGAAGTATTAAGCAAGAATGAGGTCCATATTCTTTGCTTTCACAAGACAAACATACCATAAATATTCACACCCTTTGGAAGTTGGAGAGAGAGAGAGAGAGAGAGAGAGAGAGAGAGAGAGAGAGAGAGAGGCTCCTTCCGGCCTTCGTCCTCACTCACTAACTCCTCTCTTCTGCATATATGCATTGAATATTTTTCACGAGGAACCGTCTGCACGTGGCGGTGCTTCTAATTTCCTCCCATCACCACCGCCACCTATTCTCTCTCTCTCTCTCTCTCTCTTTTTTTTTCCCTCCTAAACCCCTCAAATTATTTTCTCAACTTAATTCGCACTTTAAATTAACACAAACAACGATATAATAATTTAATATTAAATATATTTTTTATCAAATTCAAAATTTTAAATTAAATTTATATGTTATTAATATATAATCGTTTTCTTTTAATAAATGAAAAACTTAGATAAGTAATTTATTATTATTTAGAATCATATGTATTATCTTATGTTAATATCACAAATAATCCGACTCGGTATTTTAAATTCTTCCTCCTTAAATGCATATGAATTTAGGTTCTAATTAAAATAAATAGAAATATTTCTCCAATAAAAATTTATAAAGAAATTTTTTTTGTAATATGAAATTCTCAAAAAATGGTAGTATTGTTTTTTAGTAATATGAAATTAAGGTAATAAACTGTAAATTGTATCGTTATTATAAAAAAAAGAGAAATCTCCACTTTACGTAGTTTTACTAGACTAGCTGATTCACAAATAAAAAATGTAAATTATGGTGATTGAGCGATCTTAAGAGATTTGAACTATAATAATTATTTATCAATTGTACAATCTTCAAATTAACTGAAGTATGCTTATACGTACATATATAAAACGTATTTTTACCGAGCATAGAGGTCCTGAGTTTAAACCGGTCTTTTTCTTCTTATATATTTAAAAAAAAAAAAGGTAATTACCTAATTAATAGTGGTGATAGTTACAACTATTCCTTAGTCCTAATATTTACCCAAACAGAGTCAACAAATTAATTACCCCCTTAATTACTTGTCTTTTTATGTATAAGCATTTCATTCACTTTCTCTTCTCTTTCCACTCCAATTCACCTCTCCCCAAGCAAACGTTTCTTCTTCTTCCCTTCCCCCCATCCCCTTCCCTTCCCCTTCCACCAAAGCTTCTTAAGACAAGAACAAAAAACATCATCATCATCTACTTAATTTCTTCGTTTCAGAGAGATCATCATCATCGGTTTTGGGTGCTAAAATGGCGAATTTAGCCAATCTATCTCATTACCTTACCTTAAAGATAAAACAAACAAATCTCTATTACATGGCTTTAGTAACTATTCTTTGTTCTTTAAGTTACTTAATAGGAATTTGGCAGCACGGCGGCTTACATACACCCGCCGCCCCTTCCGCTGCCGTACTCCTTCCTACTCTGTCATGTAACAACAGTCCTCATCCTCCTCCGACGATTAAAAATTCAACCCACGGTTCGCTCGATTTTGCATCTCATCACTCAGCGGAAGAACTCGTTTTGATTTCGGATACGGCTGCGGCGCGTGAAAAACAATTCCCGCCCTGTAATTCGGAATTTTCCGAATATACCCCTTGCGAAGACGCGAATAGATCGTTGAAATTCGATAGGGAGATGTTGGTTTATAGGGAGAGACATTGTCCGGAAAAAGATGAGGTGTTGAAATGTAGGATTCCGGCTCCGCATGGCTATACGACGCCGTTTAGATGGCCGGAAAGTCGGGATATGGTTTGGTATGCTAATGTGCCACATAAGCATTTGACGGTAGAGAAAGCGGGTCAGAATTGGGTCCGATTTGAAGGTGACCGGTTTAAGTTTCCGGGTGGTGGGACCATGTTTCCACGTGGCGCCGGAGCTTATATTGATGATATTGGAAAATTGATTAATCTTACTAATGGCTCTATTAGGACCGCCATTGACACCGGTTGCGGGGTAAGTTTTTCTTTTTTTTTTTTTAATTTTAATTTTTGAAAAAATGTTTAATTTCTATTTTTATAGTAAAAGATCTAGGAAATTCTGTCCATTTATTACACGATGATTCGATTTTTTGAATGTTTTTACCTTCGATTTTGTTGAAATTTAAATATTTTTTTTTTATTAAACGTGTATACTATATTGATTAATCAAGACTCAATTTGATCTCGGGGTACTTGTAAAGTTTGATTTTTACTAATTTGGACTTAATTCAATTTAAGAGTATTTGTAAAGTCTGATTCTTTTGGTCTCTGAATCTTTCAATAAAAAAATACTTTTAAAAAAATTAAAATTATTTTAATATTTTTAATTTGAATAGCAGCAATAAACAAGGGGAGTTGAGACAACATTGTTTGAAAATCACTTTTTAATTTATTTTAAGTTATGAATTATTTTTGAATTAGTTCTCGATTATTTATTTTACTTATATTTAGCTTAAAAAACAGCTACCTAGAGGATGGTTATGATTATTGATGCATTAAAATAAAAAATATTAAGAGTATTTTTTTTTGTTTTTGAATTGAAATTTATTGTTTGGGGAGAGAACAAAGAAAGGGTGAAGACCATGTTTTGCGTGTGGATGGGATTTGACTTATTGACTTTCTAAGAAATTCTCGAGAATTTTAATTAATGGCAGGGGTTGATATTAGGATGTTTTTGGGATCGGGAATTTTTTGGGGAATATGAATATACAGGAAGATTTACTTGAATCAATTAATTGAATATATATATATATATATGTATGTTTGTTTCCTTTTTTTACAATGCAAGACTACAAAAAAAAGTTAGTAAATTGGAAATTACCAAAATAATCAAGAAAAGATATTCTGGAATTATTTTTTCAAGACTTTTTTATTTTGTTGCCATAATTGAATAAAACGTAGGAATGAAGATAGAAAGGAAACTAGTTGCTTACTTTTTTGGTTTTTTTTTTTTTTTTGGTTTCAAGTAAGGCTGATATATTATAACACCATGAATATTTGATTTATTTTTACCAAAAAAATACTTTTCTAGTTTTTATTGGCACGTTCAATATAAATATATATTGTCATGCTAAATAGTGTTTCGACAAAAGGTTATAAATTTTCTCACACTATTTACAGGATACTTAAAAAAATGTCTTTAAACTTTACTTTTTCACAAATTTTATCCTATAGCTATTTTCGGGTTGGTAAAATTGTCCTTTCAGATTAATTTTGTGGGGCTTTAGACCACCGGAAGGACAATTTTAGCTGCCTGAAAGTAGTTTGGGAGTAAAGATAGTGCAAAGTAAAGTTTAAGAATATTTTAAGTCGAATGTAAATAATGTGGGGTATTTATAGTCTTTTACCTTATTTTTTATTTTACCAAAAAAAAAAAAAACTTTTGTGGTTCTTATTGGTAAGTTGAATATTGGGTGGTAGGTGAAAATTTGGTAGGCTGGTAGTAGTGGTAGAAATTAATAAGGGCACCAAACCTGCCAAGGTTGATTTTGTGTTGAAAATTGGTAAAAATAATAAATTAATTTGCATACTGAAATTGCCAGAATTCTGCTTGTTTGAATAATGCAATTTTTGTCTCTTTGCCATTAGAACTCTTTTCCTATAGTTATATATATATTGCTGACATGCTCTTAAATCCATTTTCTTTTTTATTTTGGAAAATTATTAAATAACCTTTTATTTTTTATGCTTTTTACATTGAATGCCGAGGAAAGTCGGTCTTCATTTCATGGCCAAAATCCTTTATAGAAAGAGCATTGTTATAAGGATTAACATCGAGCAATTAATTGGTTCAATTGGGGTAAAAGTGTCATTTTTATTCTCTTTCCAATTTTACCCTTGTCGAGACAATTAATTGTCTCAACATTGATTCCCGTACATTTGTTGTTATAGAAATTCGCATTCTAATTTTTGTACTTTACATTTTTTTTAGGAAAAATAGAGTTCGTACGACTAGGCATAGGTAAACCATGCCGGAAACATGAACTACATAAACTAAGAGTATGTTTAGCTAATAGGATTACTATCGGACTGTTTAGCTACCTTCTCGGAATCCTAATATCTCATCTGCTTAAGAATACCATGATTTAAAATGTTCGAGATGAATCTATATAATTGTCTGAATGCCGGAAGATCTATTTGACTATTGAAGGGGATAATCAGTTCTTCGATGTTATTAACTAATCGCGTATGCTTTTCTTGCAGGTTGCGAGTTTTGGTGCCTACCTCCTCTCGAGAGACATATTAACAGTGTCATTTGCACCTAGGGACACACACGTAGCACAAGTCCAGTTTGCTCTTGAGCGCGGAGTACCTGCATTGATTGGTGTTTTCGCCTCCATTAGGCTACCTTATCCTTCAAGAGCTTTCGATATGGCTCATTGTTCTCGGTGTCTCATCCCGTGGGGCCAATATGGTAATTAATCAGTTATAATCTTTGTTTTACATAGTTCAATCTCATCTTAAAGCATAGAAAATAATAACATGACGCTGTTTGAAATTACTTTTATGCAGATGGACTTTACTTAATCGAAGTTGATCGCGTTTTACGCCCTGGTGGTTACTGGATTTTATCTGGACCACCGATAAACTGGGAAAATCACTGGAAAGGATGGGACAGGAAACCGGAAGATCTTAAAGCAGAACAAGATAAAATTGAGAATGTAGCAAGAAGCTTATGCTGGAAAAAAATAGTTCAGAAAAACGACCTTGCGATTTGGCAGAAGCCTACTAATCATAAACACTGTGTGAAAAACAGGAAGGTATTCAAGAAACCGGTTTTCTGCCAATCACCGGATTCAGACAAAGCATGGTAATAATACATTTCCTCGAGTTAATTGTCCCTTTTCCTTTGTATTGGTAAATTTCTTGGTCTAAGGTTTCGCGTATTAGCATGATTAAGTTTAGTTCGTGGTCAATCATTATACTACTCCCTTCGTTTTTTTTGCTTGTCATATTTCATACATTATACTGTTCCATTGTTTTCACAATGTAACAAGTACCAACGATTTCGTTTTTGTGATTCTAGTTTTCTGCTAAATGAGGACGAAAGACCTAATGTATTCTTTTACAGGTATACTAAATTGGAATCATGTTTAAGTCCACTGCCCGAAGTATCAGACATTAAAGAAATTGCAGGAGGGCAGCTAGCGAATTGGCCGGAGAGATTAACAGCTATTCCACCACGAATCCTTAGTGGAAGTTTAGATGGTATCACCGGAGAAATCTTTGAAAAGGACACCGACTTATGGAAAAAAAGACTTGCACATTACAAGGCTGTTGATTCTCAGTTAGCCGAGCCTGGAAGATACAGAAACCTTCTTGACATGAATGCATACTTGGGAGGATTCGCTGCTGCCCTCATCAACGATCCAGTTTGGGTTATGAATGTTGTTCCTGTTGAAGCAGAAGTTAACACGCTGGGCGCAATCTATGAGCGTGGACTAATTGGAACCTATCAAAACTGGTACGTTTTCTCTTTTTCCTTAAAACTTCATTGCTACTAGTTTAACTATTCTCCGGCTGATGAATTTCGCTTGTCTAAGGTGTGAAGCGATGTCTACTTATCCAAGAACTTACGATTTCATTCATGCTGACTCAATATTCAGCCTCTACGCGGGCAGGTAACATTTCTTGATCTTTATTAGCTAAACTAATGAACTGTGAGGACCCAGAATCGTCTGTTACACTTCCTATAACATCCCCTATTACTGGAGATGTTACAGACGATCCAACTCAACTGTGAGAACCATATTAATGATTTGTTTTACATGTTTTGATGTAATTACAGATGCGAGATGGAAGTGATCTTGTTAGAAATGGACAGAATACTAAGGCCACAAGGTAGTGTTATTATAAGAGATGATGTTGATGTTTTGGTTAATGTAAAAAGTATAGTAGATGGACTTCAATGGGAAAGTAGACTTGTAGATCATGAAGGGGGTCCTCATGTTAGACAAAAACTACTAATTGCTATTAAGCAATATTGGACTGCTCCCCCTCTTGATTCAAATGAAGATCAACAAGGATCTAGAATAGCTTCTTAGTGGTTAGTTTTTTTTTTTTCAATTTTGCAAGTTTTTTTTTTCTTTGTATTATTTTTTGTTGATAATATTTTTGGACAAATGATTTATACAACAAGTGGTTTTGACATATTGGGTTGTTATAGTTGAGGTTTTCTTGGTAGATGTTAACTTAATTTGTTTTGATTTTTGTTTACGTAATTGGCACTCATTGAAATGAAAAATACTTATAGATCCAACATCCATTTTTGCTTTTAATGGCTCAATATCCTCTTATATGTGATTTGAAGTCAAGAATTTTATCCGGTAAGAAAGGTTTTTTTTGTCCATATCGGTATATTTCAACTGGTTATATGGATATATTTCAACTGGTTGTGGGATTGCACAGTAAATACAGAGTCAATGTAAAATCATTGAGTCACTATTATTTATGTCTTGTTGAGCGATAGATAGTTAAGATTTCGATTTTAGTATTAAGTTTTTTAATATATGGGAGTTAAATTATTTTTAACTTGGAATACACTTAATTATCAAAGATTTTTGCTTCTTTTGGCCCAATATCAACTTTTTACTATATTGGGCTCAACATGTTTGGACTTGAAATACACAACTATCAAAAGTTTCTGTTTCTTTTGGCCCAATATCATTGTAGATGTGATCAATAACATAATCGAAAGATTAAAAAAAAAAATAGTCTTTCTTTAAGAATATGTTTTTATTTGAGTTATTTCTAAGTATTTATTAGTTATTGCCATTCCAACAATAGTAAATTAGGACGTATGTAAAAATTTTAATTTAATACTATCTTAATTTATTAAAATAACAAATATTTTTAAATGAAAAGAAATTTACTACTAAATGTGTTTACAATCCAAGAAAAGTGCTTAAGAACGTCTTTTACTGCTAAATTACTATATTGTTACAATAATTACTCATATATGAGATAGAAGGCTCAACATATTTGGACGGGGAATACACTTAACCATCAAGGGTTGAGCTTTTATTGATAAGAATCCAATACCTTCAGTCATATCTACTTCTTTAGTAATTCTTTCCCAATTAAAGCATTGGAGTAGAGAGCCTAAAGCCAATCCAACACTGCGAATAGCCAAGGTTTCCCCAGGACATCGTCTCCTCCCTGAACCAAAAGGCATGAATGTAAAATCATCTTTCGTCTCACCTGAGCCCTCAAATCTCTCCGGCTTGAATTTCTCAGGCTCTACCCATATGTTGGGATCGTTCTGTATTGCCCAAACATTCACCAACACTGTAGTTCTACGTTGGATGTGATAACCTTGGACGATGCAATCCTCAGAGGAGTAATGAGGTAATAGGAGGGGTACCGGGGGATGGAGTCGCAAAGTTTCTTTGATGATGCTACGGAGATAAGGAAGTTGAACCACCTCTGATTCTTGTATGAAATGGCCGTTTCCAGCAATGCTGTCAATTTCAATCTGTGCCTTCTCCATAACCTCTGGATGGCTAAGTAGCAACGAGAATGCCCATTCCATTGTGTTAGCTGTAGTTTCAGTACTAGCTTGGTATAAAACCTGTGGAAAACGGAGCAAACAATGCATCATACAACATATTTGGTTAAGAGTCTACCAAGGTTAGCCTAGAGATGCATGAGTGAAATTTACAACTCAATCTAGTATTTGAACATAATTCTTTGATATGTGTTTGTTATACATGACTTAATTTAATGTGGAATACTTTTTTATATAAGTTGTATGTTATTACACGACATTAAAGCTTGATTGATTAGTGTGATTTTACATTTTTGTGTTGTTTAGAGGTTGGTTAGTGCTCAGTTTAAATAGTGGACGTAGATTTATAAAAGAGAAATTGACCAAAAGTATCTTTCAACCATTTATGTTTCGCAAACATAAGAATGATAATTTTTCCTCGCCATTTAGGTCCACCCACTATTTACCTATGGCCGATAACATCGTTATAGATTGAAGCTGGTGTATGGTAACACCGGGGTTGCTCACGTGATTTGCACATGAGCTATAATAAAGGAATAAAATTGATATGACATATATATTTTTTTTATGAGAAAGTTATCCAAAATATCCCTAAACAATTCACAATTTTCTTTTTACCTATAAACAATTATTGTTTAATTTATACTCAACTACAATTTTACTTTTCTTTCTTTACCCATAAACAATTATTTATTTAATTTATACCCAAATATAATTTTTGATTTGTTGATAATACTAAATTATGATTTATGGTGTGGTTTGTTAATTGTGTATTATCAGCAAATCAAAAATAGTATTTGGGTAGAAATTAAACAAATAATTATTTATTAGTAAAAAGAAAAAAATATAAATTGTGTATGAGTATTTTGTGTGATTTTCTCTATGCCCAACTAAAAAAAAAAAAAAAAGAAAAAAGGAAGAGTTCTTGGATGATTACCGCTAAAAGGCCTTTAATAATTTCATCAGTATAATTCTGAGGTTCTGTTTCTTGCAAAGACAATAGCACTTTGATTATGCTTTCTTTCCTTCCACCATCCTCCTCATGATCAATCCTCCTCCTCCTGTACTCTTCAATGGCGTTTTCCATGAATTGGTCTCTTTTTCTGTACAGTTCAATGAGTTTCTTTTCCACATTTCCATATCCAAACCATTTCATGAACGGCAAAAAATCCAAAACATTAGCCTGTTTTCCCAATTGCGAAATTTCCTTCGCAATCTCTCGAAATATCTTAGCTTCATTCAAATTCTTACCAGAAATCATTCGTGTCATTACATTGAAGGCGAATTCAAACAATTCCGATTTTATATCCACCGAATTCCGAACAGATCCGCGAAAAAGTTTACGTATTAGGGTTCTTACCTCGTCAATTCGAATCGGAGATAAGGTCTGAGTTCTATGAGAGGATAATAGTTCAATTGTAGCGATTCGGCGAAGGTTTCTCCAATGGCTTCCGTAAGATGTCCAAATTAGACTTGTGTAATTTTTCCCTAAATATTTTCCCATGAGCAGGGGAGGGCGATTTGCGAGGATTATATCGTTTTTTGTGAAACATTCTTGGGCAGCGGATGGAGAAGAGATTAGGAGAAGAGGCTGTGATCCGAACCAGAGGCGAATTACTGGTCCGTGTTTTTTGGCAACTTCAGAGAGTGATCTATGGTAAGGTGATTTGAGAAAGTAGAGATGGCCGATTAAGGGAAGCCATGGAAATGGGCTTGGTGGAAGATTTCTTCTTGGCTGCTGCTGGTTCAAGAAACGATTGGAGAAAAAGGTAAAGAGAATTGATAAGAAGAAAATTGAAAGAATTAAATACAATAATAACTCCTCCTCCATTGTTGAATGCAGGTGGTGTTCATCTTGAGATGATCATTTATTTATAAATACTCTAAAACACAATAGATCAAATTCATATTCATCAATTAAGAATGAGTTTTTATTATATGATTTTCTATCATATTCATCAATTGAATCTTGAAACATTCAAAATGTCTTATGATGTCAAAGAAGACTTTTGAAAGATTAGGAAGTAGGTGTTATTCATAAAAGGATTATGAAATCCAACTTGAATACAAAAAAATAATTCTTTTTAACCGCCGCAGTATGTGAGAGATTAGAGTGTACCACATCAAGTAAAAATATATAACCCAGGGAATTGCGTCATCAAATCTTGTTATCAAAAGGTATTAGTACTATTTTGTAAAGGAACATTATTATTGGACTAAAAGGCAAAATTCCTCGCCCTCAATGACCTGAAATTCCCACACTGCTACTACCAGGATTCGAACCTTGGCTCTTGGACCAACTCTGCAGCCCTAGAGAGCTCCGTCCATGCAGGCTTAAAAGGCACATTATTATTAATCCAAGTTGATTGGAAATCTTACTCAGTCTTCGCGATATAAGCAAGAAGAGACTTGACTTGATACAATTCAAAGTGTTCCGCATCCCTATATATGGATCAGAGCTCATATTATAATTTTTTAAAAAGTTAATAATTTTAATATAATACTTCATTCATTTGAAAATATAAATCGTTTTAAAGTGCTTGAAGACAGTCCAAATGAGTACAAGGCAACAAGCAAATAGTTGCTTGAGGAGAACAATGCGATGTGGTTGGGCGAGAGCATGGACACGGAGGAACTTCTAAAAGGAGAAGTGCTCCAATTAGCCCTCTTAAAATCTAAAGCTCAAAAGGCAGTTCTTGGGTTGCGGGGGAAAAAAAGTAGACGTTCAACTAAGTTGTCTTTCCAGAAACGGATTTTTCAAATTTTCAGCTAGGTTGTCAAGGAAACTAGTTTAATTTTAGTTGAATACTCCATATTTGTAAGAGAATTTTGGTGATTTAATATTTGAAAGTTATCGATTAGTCCTCCCAATTAGAAGGCTATTTTTTTGTGATTCGAACTCTAAACTTCTCACTTATCATGTCCATAGATCATACATATTTTGTCGCTTTTGAAATTATTTGTATATGGGTTTGAATGGGCCCAAATCTCGGATAAACAGTTCTAAAAAGGCAGATACATATTGAGGCCCACTATCTAACAATCATATTTGGTTTACAGGCCCATAATAATTGTTAAGTAAAATGGGCTTAAATTATTTGCTGAGAAAAATGGGCTACAAAATTACCTTCAATGAGAAGCAAGCCCAATCCAAATTAGAACTTCTAGAAAGTGTCCGTTATCATAACAACGGCGTCGTATCAATTGCACCCACCGTCCTCCTCCGTCCTCCGCGACGCCTACCTAGCACAACAACAAACAATTATGGAAACAGACAAAGAACGATTAAAACAAAACCCTACCTTTTCAACTTCGACGACGATTGCAGCGATGGATGCCGACGATGATTCTGCCGGACAGATGATGGAAGATAACGAGATCTATGCAAACGGCGACGGTGAAGAAACGCAGCGTCATAGACCCATCATAAGTGGAGAGCAGCTGGATATCGAGGCTTACGCAGCTCTATACAGTGGGAGAACTAAGATTATGAGGCTATTGTTTATCGCTGAGCGTTGTGATAACACTGCGATGCAGTTGGAAGCTTTGAGAATGGCTTATGATGAGATAAAAAAGGGCGAGAACACTCATCTCTTTAGGGAAGTTGTTCAGAAAATTGACGGACGTTTAGGGCCTAATTATGGACCGGACCCGACTTGGTCTGATGCTGTTGACCGTCGAGGAGAGCATAGGAGGGAGAAGCTTGAGAATGAGCTCAATGCTTATAGGGTATGTTTTGTTTCGCAAGTCTTTGTAATTCGTTTGTGTCCGTAAGTACCTTAAAAGTTTAAACGAAGTTTCTTTACCTAATATGTTATCTGCATTGGCTAAGGATTCAACTCTTTCCATTATGTGCTATCATCTGTGTTTCTGCATATTCCTTTGATGTACAATGTGAAGTACTTAGGATGTACTAGGTACAGTGCTCTTCCTCTCTACTTTTTGGAGTGTGTTTAGTTAATTCAGCTTAATCTTTTTTCATGTAAGCTGTGAATCTTGTTTAATTTCTGTTTGATTACTTAACTGAGTTAATAATTATTAAAGTACTATGGATGTTATAATTTTGCACCGATCCAGTCTCTAAATCTCTTATTCACTCGGGGCCTTGAGCTTACAATTCAACAGAAATATTGGATTGGTCTACTATCACATTGAGATCATCTCTGTACTGTATTCCATGATGAGAGATCTGTAATAACTGCAAATACTTTCTTGTAGAATTCTCCTTAAGGAATCATAAATTTTAAGACTTGGCAGTTTAAGCAGGGTCTTTCGGACTTTGTTTGAAAAATTCCTGAATAAAGGATGGCTGAATATTCTTTATCTATTCCTTATTCAATGCCTATCTTTTCCTGTATACTTGCGGTAAACAGAGAGCTAAAGAAAGGCAACAGAAACATGCAGGGAAACATGAACACAAATGCTATGCTTGAGCAACAAAAAATTGAGAGGATGTTTGTTACTATTATGTGATTTTCCTTGCGCATGCTTTCAATTTAAGCTTGGAAAACCTTTTCCTCATTCATCTTGTATTGATGTTCTCCAATTCTTTTTTCTTTGTTGCAGACAAATTTGATTAAAGAGAGTATTAGGATGGGATACAATGATTTTGGGGATTTCTACTATGCCCATGGTCAACTTCCAGAAGCATTTAAGAGCTATGTCCGAACTCGTGATTATTGCACGACATCGAAACATATTGTTCATATGTGTTTAAATGCAATTTTGGTTAGCATTGAGATGGGCCAGTTCACACATGTTACAAGCTATGTTAGTAAAGCAGAACAATCTCAAGAATTGGATTCTGTTACAAGTGCAAAACTACGTTGTGCTGCTGGGTTGGCACACTTGGAGAGTAAAAAATACAAGCTTGCTGCTCGCAAGGTTTGTCATCCTTCTGATGGTTTTCCCCCAATATACTGCTTTATGTTTGCTTTTTACATATATAATGAAGTATTCGTTAAAAATAATAAAATGTTTCCTTGTTGAGGCAATTTCTTTTAATTCCTGTCCACGATATGCACTATGTTGCTTCTAAAGAAAAGAATACATTAGGACAGACAACTATACGCTTACCTGCACTCTTGCTAAATCGGTAATTGTGGAGCCCTAAGGTTGATTATCTTGGGAACTGTGTAAATGTGGAATGTCCTTGCTAACAAAAAGGATGCTTGAATTTCTTGCCGGAAGCTACTCTTCATGTTCTGGCAACATCTTTGTAGTTCATTTCAGATCCCTTATCAAACTTTATATGCATGTTGAATGTTGCATGTGATTCTTGCAGTTCCTCGAAACTGGTCCAGAGCTAGGAAACAACTATACAGAAGTGATTGCAGCCCAGGATGTTGCAACTTATGGTGGATTATGTGCACTTGCAAGTTTTGACCGCACAGAACTAAAGGCAATTAGTAGTGTTTTTCTTTTATTTAATTTATTGGTCTAGTTGTGCGTTGTTCTGAACGTCATGGAACTTTGTGCTAACTGTGTGTTCCTGATTTCCAGTGCAAAGTCATAGACAACATTAATTTCAGAAATTTTTTAGAGTTGGTACCAGAGATAAGGGAGCTTATTCAGGACTTCTATACAAGGTTAGTTAAGTATCTTTTTATATTTGATTTTAACAGTCTGTCATGATGTTCAATGAGTTAATAATCTGCATTCTTGTGCAAATGAACAAAATACATTTTGCTAACTAGTTATTAATTAAATTTTCACGGGTTCAGGTTGTACTAGAAAGATAAAATGTGGTAAATCATCTTTTGGACCCCTGCAATTAGTGTCTTATAAAGTACTTGAACTGGTAAATGATTCTTTTTTTCCTTTTCTCTTTTGACTTGAGGATTTTGTTGGAACTTGGGAGAAGTTTTGGTAGTCTATTGATTATAGTAGAATGTCGAAACGTCTAGAATATGCAATGACAGTTGATGATAATCAGGCCTGAGCTTTTGATCTCCTGTACATGATTTTTTCCATTTCGGTGGCTAGAAGCTGGCTGTTCATGATCTCTGAAATCACTTGTTATCATGGAAGTTTTCTCTGATCAACAAATATCTGTTATTCATATCGCCATAAACAAATCGATTCCTGCAGCCAAATCTTTGTTCATTTGACATTATCCTTCTCTTGCAGCCATTATGCCTCATGTCTTGAGTATCTGGGAAATCTGAAATCAAACCTGTTGCTTGACATTCATTTGCATGACCATGTAGAGACACTGTATGATCAAATCCGTAAGAAAGCACTCATACAGTACACTCATCCCTTCGTCTCTGTGGATTTACGCATGATGGCCAATGCTTTTAAGACCAGTATTGCTGGATTGGAGAAAGAACTTGAAGCCTTGATTACCGACAACCAAATACAGGTACCAATGATTTTTAATGTGTCTCTGCAGTCCAATCTCAGCTGGAGGCTTATTCTTCTAGGTCAAGAGAGATTATAAGTCCGGTAATTTCATACTCAATAGTGGATTCTTCTTCCTGCAGGCTCGGATTGATTCCCATAACAAAGTTCTATATGCAAGACATGCAGATCAAAGGAATGCAACCTTCCAGAGGGTCTTGCAAACGGGTAACGAATTCGATAGGGATGTGAAAGCTATGCTGTTGAGAGCAAGTCTTCTGAAGCATGATTATACTTTAAAGTCCTCAAGGAAACTCTGAAGATGATATATATATATTGTTGCAGCAGTGACACAAGAATGACCTCGGAATTGTCAAAGTGTTTGGTGATTACTAGATTTATGGGTGTTGGGTTTTTTGTGGGATGCAAATGGTCATGCAATTATGTTTCCAAATTAATTTACAGAGTCCTTTTGTTAATATTCTCTGATCGACTATAATGTTTTAAAGCTGTAGGAAAAATAATTTTTTTGTTTTAGTTTTTGTTCCATTTCTTGTTTGCTTCTCTGTCTTATCATAAATTAAGGTTAAAATGCTTTATATGCATTCTATTCTGATAAAGAGATGCTTTGTTCATTTCACTATTGTTTTTTTTTTTTTTTTTCTTTTGAAGGGATCATTTCACTATTGCTATTCAGGTGATTACACGAGTGATGCTGTAGTTCATTCAATTAGGATTAAATAAACATAGAAGTGTTATTTAATGTCATTTAATGTGGGAAGCACTCGTACGATGGGTCATCTAATGTCACTTTTTATATTGACAATATTACTCATTTAATTCAAATTAATTGCATTCATTTTTACTTGATAAGATTTATTGTATGGGTTTTATATTGTCTGTAATACTTCTTTGTTTCGGATTGTCTGAATATATATATATATATATTTTTTCAGTTACTTTAATATTTCAAAAAATGTATTATGAGGTTGGTATAATATAATAAATATTTTTAAAGAAGCAATTACAAATATGAAACATATAGAGAGTATCATTTATAAACATAATTATTTGTAACATTTCTATATTTTATGTTAGAAATATATTATGAGAAATGTTACAAAAGATATGAGCGTAGTTATTATGTGTAAATTACCATAATTGTGCATAAATAATTCATATCTTTTAGAAGAAATTAAAGAAAAACTATTATTTTTTATTAAATTTAGAAAACTATAAAAATATTTATATTTTCGCTATTTACCTTTTTTATTAAAAAAAAAACCGAATTTTTCCTGCTCTTTTCCCGTGAAGCTGCAAACCATGTGCTTAAAAAAGCACACTTGTTTAACAAAATATTTTGTCTTTGAGAATTCTTCTACAATAATAATACTCCTCAAATCCTCAGATCTTTACACTCCTTCGCTATACTACTGGGAGTATAATCCAGACACACCATAGTTTCGGACACTTGTTTGTTTATATATACATATCTTTTTTTGTTTATATAGATATTGATTAGATCACATATCTGTTGGATTAGATATATATCAGTAGCTGCTACAGTATATGATCAGATCTTGAAATTTCAGTAAATGGGTCACCTGAATCTCCCCGCTTCGAAGCGGAATGTCCGACAATGGCGTTTGCTGGACCTTGTAACAGCAGCCCTTTTTGGGGCAGTTCTGCTTTTCTTCATCCTAGTACTAACCCCACTTGGTGATAATCTTGCTGCTTCTGGGCGCCAATCTTTGCTCGGCTACTCCAAAGGTGTTGCCGATCCGCAGCAGCGTGCCCGACTTGTTGTCCTTGTCGAGACTACGGGAAATCCGCCAATTGATTATTGCCCTGCTGAAATGGTCGACCATATGCCTTGTGAAGATCCCAGAATTAATAGCCAATTAAGTAGGGAGATGAATTTTTATAGGGAAAGACATTGCCCTTTGCCTCAGGAGACGCCCCTTTGCTTGATTCCTCCGCCTCCGGGCTACCGTGTGTCAGTTCAGTGGCCAGAGAGTTTGCACAAGGTAAATGAATTACTTTTTGGATGTCACTGATGATGGGGTTGCTTCTTAAGTGTTAAATTTAAATCTTTATTCTTCAACTTGAAGGTCTTTTGTTTAGCTTGTATGGGTAGGATTTCCTTTCTTGGTTCTCTTTTAGTAGTTTTTAGTGAAATTTGCGGTATGGTCTTGTCTGTTTTACTTTGCTTCGAAGTTGAATTACCTCTTTACCTTCAGTTCTCTTTAATCATCTATAGTTTATCAAGGATTGGCACTAGTAAGTAGTATGGATATTCAATGTGAATTATATAGTAAGTCAGAAGATATGGTATGCAATCAGCAGAGCTTTTAAGCATTGCCCTTTCAGCACCACAATGCATAGACTTCATGTTTTCTTTAGTCTAGTCTTTGGATACCAAGGAAGTTGTATGTGGCAGTGAACATGGAAGTCCTGACAATGGTGTGGTTTTGGCAGCAGTTTGATTCTTAATTTTATAATGTGTCTGTTTGTATAATAGAAGGGTATTACTAACTGTCTGCCCATAGGGTAGTCTGGTGCATCTTAAGAAACTAATATACTATGAACCAGTCTTTGCCCTGCAGCAGAGATCAGTTTATATAGCTAATAAAATAGGAAATCATGTGCATATCAAACAATGATTAAATTGATCTGAGACTTTATATCTGGTCTACATGTCAGTAATTACTGTGATCCTGTGCAGCACTGAGATGTTTTGGTGATAAGTGTCGCAAAGTGTTCATAACTGCATTCTGTGATAAGGGTATTTGCAGCTCACATTAGCTCTACCGCAGATTTAGGTCTAACAATTGTAAGGACCAGGTCTATCTAGTCATTTTGTGACAAGCTTTTTGTGCCGGATATAACTTATTGTAACATGATAATAATATTAGAATTAATGTAGTTATCCATGGATCTATCGAAGTTACCCTGTGATTGGAATTGGGTAAAGGGGGAGGGGCAGCAGTGGTTCTTCCAAGCTCAGTCTCACCTGGCTTAAATTCGAAGCTTGGTTTTCGGAAATAGTAACTTGAAGCTTGGTGTTTGGTCCCTATAGTTGTAACCAATTCTTTTATGTACACAATCTGCTTCATGCCTGATGATCTTTGCAGCTAAATAAATGGGAACACGAAACTCTGATGTCATAGAGCAAACCGTTATCCTATTCTTGACATTAACTTGGAAATGATACGAGAATCTTTTCTTTGGTAATCTGTTATCCAGAGCAAAAACACATTATTGGAACAGTGAATAGGGGTAATTCTCTTCTCTTAAAGTTACTTATATTTTGAAATGGAAGGAGTAGCTGATGAAGAGCATTGGGCTTCATCAGTTTTCATGGCTTTTCATATTATTGACTCTAGGGTGTGTTTGATGCAGATTCAAACTCACCTCATCACATGCAAGATAATCTTTATTCACTAATCTGTTTTCTCTATCTATAGATATGGCATGATAATATGCCCTACAACAAAATAGCTGACAGGAAAGGACACCAAGGATGGATGAAAAAAGAAGGTCCATACTTTATCTTTCCTGGTGGTGGCACAATGTTCCCGGATGGAGCTGTACCATATATTGATAAACTAAAACAATATGTACCGATTGCTGGTGGAACTTTAAGAACAGCTCTTGATATGGGATGCGGGGTATGAACTTCTTTCCTCTACTAATACTTAACTTAGATAGACAGACCGGAAGTTTCATCATTTTCACGATCATACACTTCATTCAAATTCCAGGTTGCTAGTTTTGGTGGTTACCTCCTTGCTGAGGGCATCTTAACTCTTTCATTTGCTCCAAGAGATTCCCACAAAGCTCAAATTCAGTTTGCTTTGGAAAGAGGGGTACCAGCATTTGTTGCGATGCTTGGGACTAGGAGGCTTCCATTTCCTGCTTCCTCATTTGATTTGATGCACTGTTCACGATGTTTGATCCCTTTCACTGCCTATAGTGAGTTTTCTTGTTTCCTTATCTTTCCCTTTTTGCAATTCAGTTACATACTTTATCACTTTTTTGACATTCAAATGGTGTTGCCTTGCAGATGCAACATATTTTCTTGAAGTTGATCGGTTACTTCGGCCAGGAGGTTACTTGGTCATCTCTGGCCCCCCTGTCCAGTGGGCTAAACAAGATAAGGAATGGGCAGATCTCCAGGCAGTGGCCAGAGCTTTGTGCTATGAACTCATTGCTGTGGATGGTAACACTGTGGTCTGGAAAAAGCCAATTGCAGATTCTTGCCTTCCCAATCAAAATGAGTTTGGGCTTGCATTGTGTGATGAATCTGATGATCCTAATGCTGCATGGTAATCCTTTTTATGCTCTGTGATTCTGTGTCTTTCATGTTCTGTTGAGATTGGAAAAGGAATTTAAACCTCTCCAGATGGATTTATCAGTAGGCCTCTACTTGTTTGTATAATTTGTTCTTGATGGGCTTTCACATGACTAGATATATGTTTGGGAGATGACCGATGCAATTTTCAGGTACTTGAAGCTGAAGAAATGTGTAAGCAGGGCATCTGCTGTCGAGGGAGATTATGCTGTTGGGAAAATTCCAAAATGGCCAGAGAGGGTGAATAAAGCTCCTTTAAGGGCTGCCTTAATGAAAAATGGAATGGATGTCTTTGAGGCAGATACACGAAGATGGGTGAGAAGAGTGGCCTACTACAAAAACTCATTAAATTTGAAGCTAGGAACACCATCAATTAGAAATGTCATGGACATGAATGCATTTTTTGGAGGGTTTGCTGCTGCCCTTTCATCTGATCCTATTTGGGTGATGAATGTTGTTCCTGCTCGCAAACCATCAACACTGGGTGTCATCTATGATAGAGGCCTTATTGGAGTTTACCATGATTGGTAGGTTTCTACTGCCCATTGTCATTCTTTCATACTTCAAATACAAGAAAAGTTTGTCATAAGTGGTCACACCAATACATCTCATTTCACAATTGAAAACAGCTATCGTTTATACTCCATATGAATTTGACTTGTAGGTATAGATTAACTTGCATAGGATCACATGTTAGTCAGTTTGTAAGATTGCTTCTCTTGCATTAGCATTACCTACCGATTCCATCAGATGCATTTTTCCTTCTAAATATCTCGTAGAAGTCTAAAGATTTTCGTAGAATAAAAAGGGCTGTGTAATCGGTGTCTTACTGATGTGAGAATATGTTATTCTGACTAATATCAACAGGTGCGAGCCTTTCTCCACATATCCACGTTCTTATGACTTTATTCATGTATCTGCCATCGACTCTCTTATCCGGGACTCTGCTTCTGGCAAACTAAGGTATACTATTTTTGCTTAATCTGCAGTCTGCTCTTGCATATGATACCTTAACTGAGGTTCTTGTCATGTGGGCTTGGCTGATGGATACACATAGCTCAACACGAGTTTTTTTTACTATATCGCAGGTGTGATCTTGTGGATATAATGGTGGAGATTGACCGGATGTTACGTCCAGAAGGAACAGTGGTGATTCGAGATTCACCAGAAGTGATTGAGAAAGTTGATCGCGTAGCCCGTGCTGTAAGATGGACTTCTACAATACACGAGAAAGAACCCGAATCAAACTCAAGAGAGAAAATTTTGGTTGCCAGAAAAAACTTATGGAAGCTAACTTGAGCAGCAGCAGCAATCCAACTGAATCCAAAAAGATCCATATTCTCTGTAATGTAGGATTTTCTCACTTTTAATACACCATTTTTCATCTTTTTTCTTCTCTTTCCACGCATCAAATGCATACCTCTCTCCATTTTTTGCCGTTTTCTTGCAGTTCAGTAAAGATACAGCTGCTAGTAACTGTGTATTAGGACAAAAAACAACATATATATATATATCTTAGCATAGGTTGTACTGTGAAATTCAATATTGTTCATTCAAATATTCTTCCAAGCAAAAAAAAAACATAGTATTTATGTTTGGTTTGAGGAGGAAATGGTTGTCCAATTGTTTGATTTCAAGATTGCAATTGATTGTTAACTGTCATGTCTCGTGTTTGTGGGTTTGAGAGCAGATTTATGATGATAAAATATATACTTTTAGTTGATAATAGCTACGAATTTTTTGGATTGGTGAAATAATTTGTACCAAAGGCGAAATCTCTTGCTCACAGGACCTTTTGTTCAACGTCTAGGTAGAGAATGTAAATCATGGTGACTCAATATTTTGATGCGCACAAAGAATCACCTCTTACGTTGGAGAAGTAGAAATTATCACACTGTTGCTGTCATGATTTGAATCTTAATCCCTGCAGCTCCAAAACCAGCTAAGCTATGCCTATACAAATTGAAGTGATGAAATACTTGTACTTAAGGGGGTCGGATCATCTGACTTGTATTATGGTAGTAGTACTACTTATCGTCGGATCATTTGAAATACTTCTAATTTGGTAGTAGTACTATTTGTGATCGGAAATATAAGGGATTTTAATTTTGGGCATAAAGATTAAGGGTTTTGAAAACAAAATAACTTTTGAATTACAATACTCTTTCTACCCTTCATAAATGGTCCAAGAAATAGATAGTGGGCTTAAAAAATTAATATAAAGATGGGTAAAGATTAAAAAAATTCAATAAATGTTTATTGATAATTAAATAAATTCTTATATTTTTAACCATATTTAATGAGACTAAAATTTCTTATATTTTTTTATTAGAGATAGTATATTTTATTAGTAGTAATAAAATGTATTAAATAAAATATAAATATTAAGAAAAATATATATAATAAAAAATTTTCAACAGAATCTATAGACATATGCATGATTTTTCAAGTCAAACATATGTCATTGATGTAGTCATGTAGAGTATAATAGTATAAAGAATGAAGTGCATCATCTTTTTCTTTTTTTTTTTTTTAAAAAAATTTGAATGGTTCGTGAGTGGAGATATGGGCGTGAAATGAGAAATTTGTGATTCGCTTTTAAATACACACGTGTATGATATTTTAAATACACGAGTGTTAATGTATTAATTACATTGATGATGTGATTTAATCTGATCAGAGGAATTTATGTCCATTTATACAGATGTAGTGATGTCAAACGGGTTAAATTGGACGGGTCGGTTCGAACTCATTTTAGACAAGTTGAAAATTGCATGAACTATATCTGCTGCGGATAAACAGGCCAGCTCTTGAGTTAATAAATTTTTTTTTTATAAAACTTATTTTTTAACTTAAAAAATATTAAAATTAATTTTCTTTAAAAATATTCAACTAATAATAAAATTACATTAACATCTAAATAAAAAATTAAATAATTACATATAATAACACTTAAATAATAGTTTTGTTTGTGTATAATGTATTAAAATTAATGTCTAAATTCTTAAAAAATAAAAAAAATAGAAAAAAAGAGTCAGATCTCGAACTTAATGTGACCGATTTGGTCTATTTTTAAAAATTCATATCCGTTTATTTCGCAAACAATTCGTAAGCTCTTAATCCTTGATCTTTCCTGTGTTCTATCTGAAATTCCTATTTTTCTATCTGGGGATCGCGGAGGCCTTTTTCTTTTTCCTACTTGAAAAGGCAGACCGGACATCTTTCTATTTATCCGCTTTCAATCATGAATTAATTCCTTTCCTCGACTTAGTTCAGCAAAGAGCGAAATCGCACCAAAGCGCACAACCCTTGGGCAATCCTAGTCTTACCTTTGCCTGCCTTAGCTAGATAATTGCTCTAACTCTTTATATGAAATGGAAATGTTATTTTCAAATTCTTAACGCAGAAAGGGAACTAATGAATGACACTTTGTTGCTCTTACTGGTTCGATTCTTCCTTTTTCTAAGCCCTCTAGGACATCTTACAGTATTGGATGATCCGGGTATGAATCATGTCTCTCTCATGACTTTCAAGCTCATTCTGAAGTTGAGACATTACATTAACGGGCGCGCCCGAAGCAGCTTAAACATCATGGTTTCGGTAACCTCTTTTTCTTCTGCGAACCTAAGCCCAATTTGACACTGTTATGCACGAGACCATAACATAATTTGTATAAATCTTTAAAATATGTATTATTATTGATAAAAAATGTGAGAATTATTTAAAAATGGGAGAGTATTACCATTTCTAACTTATTTGTGAGGCTTGAGTTTGTTCCATCACAATTCCCATCTATCTTTCTTAGGATAAAATCATTTTACAAAAAACTTGCAAATGATTTGCATGATTCTTGGGATTAAAATTCAAACTAAACTTTCAATCATGTCCTTCTCTAATCATATATTTAATATACTTTAGCAAAATTAAAAGTCTTTTTTAAATGATTATATTTAATGTAAATGGTAAACAATTAATTAATGTTCTTAACTTTGTGTACTTTCTTTTGTAATTAAAGAAAAGGAAAAAAAAATTAGAAAGACTAATTCATCTTCTTTATATATCTAATCAACTTAATAATTACCGGTACTTGTCTCATCATTGGTTTCAATTTAAGGAAGCACATAATTTCCAACAACTTATAACCAATTATTCTATTAATGCTAATATGTAGATAAAACTTTATTCACCTTTGAACTTGCAAATTATAAATAAATAATATTAAATAAATCTATTTTTTTCTATTTATTGATTAGGAAAATGAGTATTTAATCTTGAATTAGAAGATATATAATTGTTTTTTTGCTTCATTAAGAGAAAAAAAAAACGCCACTTAAGCATGAGATTCATAGCAACTTCGAAAAACTAGTGGAATTTATTTTGATAAACATATCATATTTTTAATTAAAAACTTTGATGCTTAAAGTTTAAGTTACTTTTCAGAAATTAGATATTTCTTTCGTTTCATAATATAATATATTTTAAAATTCTTACATGAATTGAGAAACTTTAAAATTAATATACTTTCAGAGTAAAATATCTCGATATCCTTATTTTAGAGGTTGGCTTTTGAAACAGAGGATAAAAGGAGAATTAATTATCTTAGATAATTATATCGATAAGAGGCTTTTTTTCCTTTTGAGAAAGAGTTTTTATATATATATATATATATAGAAAGAGTTATTAAATTAGTTATAGAATGGAGTAATTAATGTGAAAAATTTTAAGAGATTAAATTTCGAAAATTTGATTTAGCAATATATATATGGGGGAAATTTTAAGTATATATATATTATTATTATTATAAAAATCTAAAAGAAATAATAGTATCTCATGAAGTGAAAAGAAAGGAGGGGGGACAAGGCTGCTCCACTAGAAAGTGAAGTGAAATTTAGCAAAAAGGAAAGTGAAGTGAGCCATGCCATGCCACCAACCAAATTGCATTTGGGGTTCCTAATAACTCTCTATTTATAAATTGACTACTAATATTGAGAATTAAGAGTGATTATTGGGATTCATAAATAAGAGGAGTTTATGAGTAGAGGGATATTTAATAATATTGTTTATATTTACCGTAGAAATACATATTAAAGATGATAGATATGTCTTATTCAATTATATTATTTTCGGTCATAAATATAAGAGATTTTAAATTTTAATAATTAAGAAAATTGAAAACAAGACGATTGTCGAGTCAAAGTACACTTTATACCTTTAATAAATAAGGAGAAAGATAGATAATAAGAGTGTAATAAATAAACAAAGAAATGATTATAGATGGAAAAAATATAATAAATGTCTATTGAAAAGTGTAAAATTCTCTTATAGTTTTACTATTCTCAATATTCCTAAAACTTCTTATATTTCTAGTCGGAGGAAGTACTATTGTGAAAAATATATAAAGACACTTCCTTATTAGTATATTATGTACTCATAATGCACTCCTATAACGTGAGAAATAAATAAATTGTATTTAGCTAATCTGGTTCGTCAGAAATAAACTTTGATATAAACTAATCTCCACTAATATACGTTTAATTGTTTTACAAGCTCTTAATCTTTTCATAATAATATTTGAAGCTAAATTAGTCATCTGTCTCTTCCTATATGGTAATCTTCTCGGCATTTTCTCCTCACATTTGAAAACTACCAAAATTTGAAATCTTGACAGTAAATACTGATGCGACTTTTTTTAATTGTCCAAAACTATATGAGAATTTATTTATTAACTAAAGTCTTGCCTCGTATGGGACATTTTAAAGTGAAATATATGGCGAACTTCTGGATATCATTGAAGGATATGTAACTGACTCACTCCTTCACCAGATGAATAAATATTATGCGCGGTTCTCTTATAGCCATCAAAAGTTTCTATCCCCATTGAGATTATTTCTCTGAACTTGAAGCTAAATCTTTTAACTTTCTCAGTAAATATGTTTCATCTATTATTTTTTCTCATATATATTGAACAAGTAATTATCTGGTTTAACTCTTTGTTAAGACAACTTTATTTTCTGATAATGTATTGGAAAGAATTAGAAATATTCCCATTAATGTAGTTCGTGTTATTTCTTTAGATATTAATATAATATAAAATATTTTTTTCTAAAAAAAACCGTAAGGAAATATATATTAATGAGTATTATTAAAAGAAAGTATACATTATCTTTTTTAAATAGAGTATCATTTTTTTAAGGGTAGAAAGTATCTTATGGAGAAATTAGTACAAACAATCTTATAATTATACACTGTATTAACTTAGTCCAAAAACTATTTTTGGACAATTTTATTCCTTAAACTATTTTTATTTTTCATAAATATCTACACAAATTCACATATATGTCTATTTCATTTAATTAAATTGGGAGTATTTACGAGGAAAGGAATCAGAACTTAAAATTTTGAATCCTAACAATGACAATGAGATAATTTCAACCTCTATATATGAGGTGATTTTTTGTACGCACTAAATCCCGAACCTGTAATTGATAGGATGGTTGAGTTAATATAGATTACATCTTTTACATAGACATCGGACAGTTTGGTGAGGGAATTCAAAGACAAAATATTTCGTCTTTCTTGATTCAAAAATATAAATTCAATTTATCTTCACTTATCTACAAATACTAACATAATTTTTTTACTTTTTTTTTTTTAATGAAAATCACTACTATTTTGCAAATTTACTTATCTAAATATTATTATATCGGTGACAAAGTGATAATTTAATTGATCCTTATAATGTGATAGATTATGAGTTCGATTTATATTTTCTGGCCGGATATTTTATTCATAGTTACTCACCACGGTTATCATCTGTTTTTAAGCTTTTTCTATTTCCATTACAATAAAATATTTTAACTAAAAAAACAATCCTTACCATATATATTCACTCATTTATTTAACGCGTGAAATTTGAACAGAGTGAAAAAGAAGAAGAAGAAGTCGACCGACGGATTCATTCCTCCTCCGTCTTCCTCCGCCTCCTCACCTCTCCTCTCCTGTGATTTTTTCTTTACAGTTACAGTAGAGAGAGAAAGAGAAAGAACCCTTTTTTCTAATTCATTTTTTTCACCGCTTTCAGTGTAGATTCATTTTCAATCAGAGAGAGAGAGAGAGAGAGAGAAAGCAGCTGAGAGAGAGAGAGAGAATCAGTAAAAAGAGTCAACCGACCCTTTTCTGCTGTTTGTTTTGGCAGTATGTATATGTAAGGCCTTCGAGTAGTCCACCACATATTTGCGTATTATCTTCACCTTTTTTCCCTTTTCTTTGCCTCTCTCTCTTCTCTCTTGTTCTTCCTCCCTCTCTCTCTCTCTCTCTCTCTCTACTGCCATAGTAGTAGTATCATAAGTCCTTTTTATCAAGTTCCCTTTTTCTGATTCTTCTGCAAGTCCTCTCCCCATGAGCTTAAGCTTTTTTTTTTCTCTCCTGGGGTCATGTTCACTGAGATTGTGATAATAGAGATAAACTAGTAAAGGCCCAATATCCCAATTAGGGTTTATAGATAGAGAAAGGGAAACAAAAGAGTTAAGAAGAGAGAGAGAGGGATTGAGAAGGAAGAGCTTAGCAGCAAAGGAAAGGAAAAAAGGATTTGTGCTGGCCTTCTTTCTCTTTCTTTCTCTCTGTTCAAAAAAAAAAAAAAAAACCCAGAGAGAGAGGAAGTTGGAGACATTTGGATATAGTCCTCGTGTCTCCTCTACCTCTCCCCGATTGATTATTTATTTCTTCATCTCCATATTATACTTGTATCTACCTTTTTTTTTTCCTTGTTTTGATTTGAGCTGGCACTGGGTTTTTTTCTGAAGAACTATACGAATGCAATTTCTGTATAAGATTTCCACGGGAAGAAGTTAGGAATTCTGCTGGGCGTACATAATAAGAAAAAAAAAATAAAAGAAGGTTTCATTTCATGAATTTTGGGGCTTTTCTTGATAACAATTCTGGTGACGGCGGCAACGGCGGTGCTAAAATCGTTGCCGATATACCTTACAGCGACACCACCAATAATAATACTAACATGCCTACCAGTGCAATTGCTCAACAACGGCTCATATCTCATCAACCTCTTGCTAAGTCCATGTTTTCTTCTCCGGGACTTTCTCTTGCTCTTGTAAAAATCCCTTTCTGTATTATCATTGTAATATTCCATTATTATTGTTGAAGAAATCACGATCTAACATGTGTTCGATGGGTTTTTGCTTACAGCAAACAAGTATGGAGGGTCAAGGAGAAGTGGGAAGAATGGCTGAGAATTATGAGTCCAATAGTACTATTGGTGGTAGAAGAAGCAGAGAAGAAGAACATGAAAGCAGATCTGGTAGTGATAATATGGATGGTGCCTCTGGTGATGATCAAGATGCTGCCGACAAACCACCGAGGAAGAAAAGATACCATCGCCATACTCCTCAGCAAATCCAAGAACTTGAAGCGTATGAATATATTCTATAGTTCTAACAAAAATCTTTCTTAATTTTACAAATTTTGTAGCATTTTATGTTAATTTTTCTTGTCAAATTCTTTTAGTTTATTCAAGGAGTGTCCTCATCCTGATGAGAAACAAAGGCTGGAGCTTAGCAAAAGGCTTTGTTTAGAGACTAGGCAAGTCAAGTTTTGGTTTCAAAACAGAAGAACCCAAATGAAGGTAAGTTTTTTTTTTTTTACAATTATTTGTTTTGGGTTCATATTATGGTTTGAGAAATTTGATTTGTTAAATGCACCAGACTCAACTTGAACGTCACGAGAACTCGATTCTTCGACAAGAAAATGATAAGCTTAGAGCTGAAAATATGTCAATTAGAGAAGCAATGAGGAATCCGATTTGCACAAACTGTGGAGGTCCTGCAATGATAGGTGAAGTTTCTTTAGAAGAACAGCATCTAAGAATTGAAAATGCAAGGTTAAAAGATGAACTCGATCGTGTTTGTGCTCTTGCTGGAAAGTTTTTAGGCCGACCAATACATTCTCCTGCTACTTCTATGGCAGCATTGCCTAATTCGAGTTTAGAACTCGGTGTTGGAGGGAATGGATTTGGTGCTTTAAGTTGTGTCCCAACAACATTACCATTAGTTCCTCCTGATTTTGGTGTTGGGATTTCAAATCCTTTGCCTGTAAGAGGTCCTAATTCATCATCTGCCACTGGCATTGAAAGATCACTTGAAAGGTCCATGTATTTGGAGCTTGCTTTGGCTGCTATGGATGAATTAGTTAAGATGGCACAATCAGATGAGCCACTTTGGCTTAGAAGCTTGGAAGGAGGTAGAGAAATATTGAATCATGAAGAGTACATGAGAACATTTACTCCTTGTATTGGCATGAAACCAAATGGCTTTGTTTCAGAGGCTTCAAGAGAGACTGGTATGGTAATTATCAACAGCTTGGCTCTTGTTGAAACATTAATGGATGCGGTGAGTAGTAAATAATTCAAAACAAAAACATCTTTTTTTCTTCAAGTCCCTTCTTCTCTTGAAGTAATTTCTTGATGGTTTAATTAATTCTTGATTCCATTTTATATGTTTATTTGATATATAGAACAAATGGGCAGAGATGTTTCCTTGTTTGATTGCTAGAAGTTCAACTACAGATGTGATATCAAATGGAATGGGAGGAACCAGAAATGGTGCGCTTCAACTGGTAAATTTTTCCATTGATTAAACTAAGTCTTAATTCCATTTTAGTACTTTTGCTAAAACAATTTTGTGAGAAATATTGTGGAAGTGTCAGTAGAGATTTAAACATGAAAATCCATCCCTTTTCTTCCGATTTGTTAAGGGTAAAAAACGATGTTTAAATTTCTAAATATATGTTACTAAATTATCAAATGAGCAAACAAAACGATAGAAAATGAAATTAACTCTTAAACTATACTGATTCTTGAAATTAAGTATATATGTATATATCCACAGATGCATGCTGAACTTCAAGTTCTATCTCCATTGGTGCCGGTTCGTGAGGTGAATTTCCTCAGGTTCTGTAAACAGCACGCAGAAGGGGTGTGGGCTGTCGTTGATGTGTCCATTGATAGCATCCGGGAACCTTCAAGTGCAGCACCGACATTTCCACACTCGAGAAGACTTCCTTCTGGCTGTGTGGTTCAAGATATGCCAAATGGCTACTCCAAAGTAAATATCTCTAAACCATACTTTTCTTGCTTAATTTCTCATGTTTCGGATCTTCTATTACATCTCTCACACGTGTTATAGTAGATGTTACAGAAGATCTATCTTTTTTACGGCAATATATCGCTTCTTATAAAATTAAAATGAAACAGAAGATAGAATATGAAAAGTGATACAGATGAGTTGAGCCGGTAAAAAACTTAAGTACATTTTGAAATCCCATCAAAATTTTGTTGGTATTTAGCTATAGCTTTATGTCTCAAATCCAATTTTTATGGCAATGAAGAAGCTTCTTAATTGAATATATGATATAATATTAAACCAAGATGCTGTTCTTGTGGTGCAAAATCATATTGTAATCTTGAAATGTCAGCAAAAAATGGAGATAGTTGCTTAAGATTCAACTTTTAATGCATATTTTTTTTAATGATGAAAAAATCGAGGTTATAGCTTTGATTAAATTAATGAATAGAAGTCTCTACTTAACTTTTCTTCTTCTTGGGACACATTAATTTTCATATGATTTGGTGTAATAAAATATACATTTGATGTTTCTATTCCAATCTTGGATTCTGCTGCTGCTGTTGCCTGCTTCTTTCTTCCAGCCTCGTGATGTGTCCTTTTTTTAATTTTATTTTACTCCATTACCCGAGAGTCATTATAAAATTCAGAAGGGATCAAAGAACACAAAACGTTCAAAATTTCTCACTTAACATATTAATAAATATGCTAAGTAAAGAGAGTAGCGTCATCAAAACTATATATATTTTTTGTATATAGTCAAACCCCGAGACTGGCTATTTTGTTGTCACGTGAGTATCTATTGACTCTTCTTCTCTTGGTACAGCTCTCTATGACTGTTCTCTCTCTCTCTCTCCTCTCTCTTGACAGTCCACAGAGTCTTTACCTCGTGCCTTCAAATCTTGCAAAATTTTTGTGTTAACCTATAATCTTATATGTCTATTTCCTGCCTTAATTAGGGTTCCATGCTATATCTTGTCTCTCATTGAACCTAATCCTTCTCCATTCCCAATTTTTGTCTGATTCCCCCTTGTGTCCCCAACCATCTCAGTAATTTCATAATCAATTGAACTATGTCCATACGGTTTCAAAACACCATTCTTGTTTTTAAAAGTATCGTCTAAACTTACTTTTTTTTTTTTTTTCAAAATATCTACCCGTTAGTAAATTGAAATAAACTCATATCCTTATGTAAATGATAATTATTGCTATCTAATTATTTTCTTAACAGTTATGCGTCCAAAGGGAATGCATAAATAACTTGAAATAGAGAGTATATTACATCTATTTTTCTAAAGAAATCTCTAAAACAACTTGTTGGTCCTTGTCACTTTAAAAAATTGTATATAGTTTCATTTTAAGTTTTTTTTTTTTTAATTTTTGTTTTTTTATATAGTTTAATAAGATAAATTATTTGTGAGAAATATATATTTATATATATTGCAGAAAATATATATAAATACAACCTTATAGGACTACAAGCTTTGCTCCAAAGAATTGATTTTTATGGTAATTATATATGAATTATTATTTGAATCGCCATTAAATATTGTACAGGTTACTTGGGTAGAACATGCAGATTATGACGAGAGCTTCATTCATCAACTCTACCGTCCCTTGATCAGTGCCGGCATGGGCTTCGGTGCTCAGCGTTGGATCGCCACCCTCCAACGCCAGTCCGAATGCCTCGCCATTCTCATGTCTTCCACCGTCCCTGCCCGCGATCACTCTGGTCTGTACTTATAGAAATTATATTTTGTTTCACGCAAATTTATTTTTACAACGGGTTCGTCATTTCAGTTTATTTTTTTGGCAAATGCAGCAGCCATTACGGCTAGTGGGAGGAGGAGCATGCTGAAACTGGCGCAGCGCATGACCGATAACTTCTGCGCCGGAGTTTGTGCCTCGACGGTTCACAAATGGAACAAGCTTTCAGCTACGAATGTGGACGAAGATGTCCGGGTTATGACCCGAAAGAGCGTGGACGATCCCGGCGAGCCACCGGGCATCGTTCTCAGTGCAGCAACGTCGGTTTGGCTACCTGTTTCCCCTCAAAGACTGTTTGATTTTCTCCGCGACGAACGGCTTAGAAGCGAGTGGGACATTCTATCAAACGGCGGTCCCATGCAAGAAATGGCCCACATTGCCAAAGGTCAAGACCATGGCAACTGCGTCTCCCTCCTACGAGCTAGTGTAATCTCTCTCTCACTATATCTCTCGCTTTCTCTCTCTATATATATACTTAATTCATCAATTTTTCACTATATAATTTTGTTCCCTCCAAAAATTATATAAGTATTAGTTGACTTAATTAGGTTTTAGACTTAAGTCTTTATTGAGAGATGATGATGGGAGAGAGAGAAGAAAAGGGCCGAGGGGTAAAACTGGAAATGGAGGTTCCTGTGGGTTTTTGGAAGTTTGATTGAGCCCCTCATGTGTAGGCAGTAAAAGCTGAAAAGGGAAGTAACCCAAAGGACAAAATTGGAATTTGGAAGTTTCTGTAAGGACAATCCACTGGAGATCCAAATGGGTCAGCCCATTTTTTAACCTTTTCCTTTTGTAAATATATAAAAGTCAAAACACTTGACACCTGTCACCTTCAAGGGGTCCAGTAAGCCCGCCCCCATGTCAGAAAAAAACCCGGTTCACCCTTTATGGAGGTTGACCCAGTTCTGCTCTTTTTGAACTCTCTCGGTAATTAGAATGGCATATTACGTAAATAGAGCTGTATACTGAGCCTCTTTTTTTTAAAATTTGGCAGGCCATGAACGCGAACCAGAGTAGCATGTTAATACTCCAGGAGACATGCACAGACGCAGCGGGTTCGCTTGTAGTGTACGCTCCCGTTGACATCCCGGCAATGCACGTTGTGATGAACGGTGGAGATTCGGCTTACGTGGCATTGCTTCCCTCGGGATTTGCAATCGTTCCTGACGGGCCCGGTTCTCGCGGGCCTACTCTACCGAATGGACTAACAACAAATGGGCCCACTAGTAACGGTGGTGGCGGCCCGAATTCCCATAACAGAGTCAGTGGATCGCTTCTAACGGTGGCGTTTCAGATTTTGGTTAATAGCCTTCCGACGGCAAAACTAACGGTGGAATCGGTTGAAACCGTTAATAATCTCATCTCCTGCACCGTACAGAAAATCAAAGCCGCTCTGCATTGCGAAAACTGACCCGACCCGACCCGATTGGACCGACCATCTCATCTATATATGTTTGTATAATGTATTTTTACATAAGATATTCTTTTTTATTTGTGGTCGTGATTTTGGGCGCGGGGTGAGTTGGAATGAACGAGAGTTGAGTTTGGATGAGTCAAGAACGAACCGCGTGTATAAAATCCTTGCAAAGTGAAAAGAATGAACGTTGAGAGAGGTTCTTCTTTACACGGTGCAAGGGTGGTGGTTCGGGTATTGACTCAGGACGACTCGTATGAGTCGACTAGAGAGGAGATGGGTTGGTTGTGTGTTTGTGAATTTGATTTGATGAAAATAGGTGAAAAAGGTTGGGTTGTTTTGGTAATTTAACAATATTGATTTATAGTTTTTGACAGTTAAGTCTTCTTCCATTGTAGCGTTCGTTTGTGTTGTCGGCAGCAAGCAAACTTCTCTACTGATATTATATACCATTTTTTTCTTTTTTTTTGAAATAAAACTTGTTTTCGTAAAAATAAAGGTTTAAAATTAATATTTGAGATTTAAAATACTATTTAATTTCACGTAAAATATTTTACAAATGCTGCAAATTGATTATAGTGCAATATGATCGTCGAGCATACTTGTTTTATTAATAATTTGATTTTAAGTTGTTTGTCTTTAGATTACGTAAAAGTACATAACATCTTCAACAAGATGTTCTTGAATAAAAAAAATTTAGTTTTAAGATTTTTATCTCCGAATTTGTAGAAGTTGAATGGTTTATAAGAGTAGATGTGCGTTCCAAAACCAACATTTGATACTTAAAATCGCATCCAATTTCACAAGTGTTATAAAGTGAGGATTATATATGTATAGATATATCGAACTCAGACTTCTCACTCAACATATCACATAAATTAAAAAATCGACTCTTCTCATGAACAACTGAGTTCACCAAGCCAAGGTTTGAGGATAAGCCCGCATGGGCGGGCTGCAAAGTTAGTAAAAAAGGACAAGATTTAATAGCGACAGTATAAAAATTTTAACCTTTTTAATATAAAAGTAGTTCTTTGTGTTTATAGTAAAACTGAACCCCCCGTCCATAGAATTGTTAATTTATTATGATTTATATTCCTTGGACGTCGGACAATATGATGTAGAAGGATAATTCAATTCTATGAGGTGGGTGGTGGTGGTGGATCGAGCGATGAGAGAGAGAGGTGAGGATGAGGGCATTAAATGCAATTGACAGAAACTGTTGGGTGAAAGGGTTGCGTTTGCATTAAATGCAAACAAGTTTATTTAGCTAAGAGCTTTTTGGCTTCATGCATGTCTCACCCCTTAAAAACAAAATGAAAGAAAGCTGGTTTGTTTTTTGTTTTTTTGAACGCGCTTTTACATTTTAATCGTAGCTGGAATTGGAATGGGTTTGGGTTTTTTTTCTGACAACTGACAACGTTTTCTTGTGAAAGTCGTGGTTGTGAGATTTACTTATATAAGGCAATTTTCCCACTTACTCTCCTCACAGGTTGGTTTTGGTTTTGCCTTTCTATGAGTAATTGGATGGATTAGGGATGCATGAGCTGTTCTCTCTCTCTCTCTCTCTCTCTCTCTCTCTCTCTCTCTCTCTCTCTCTCTCTCTCCTCCGTGACTTACATCTAAAATCTCAAATATCAAATTCTAATGTTTAAAAATACGAGGTAGATTTAGATAGAGTTTGACTTTAAGATTTTATATTCAGTTCGTAAAAATAAAATTATTTATAAGAAGATATATGAATTTTAAAATTAAAATTTGAAATTAATATGGTATTTAATCTCACTCTAAATCACGATTAATACAATCATATTTGACATCACGATTAATACAATTATATTTAACAGATATTACGTCAAACTGAATTTTCAGTATCATAAAAAGAACATAAATTATATGGGGTAATTATAACGAATTTTCTTTATTTATGTAGTAAATATTTTAAATTTCACCCTCATATATATATATATATATATATTAACTACCGGTCAACACATTTATTGAGCAATTGATGTAGATTCTGAGTTTATTGCCAAGATTGTTAAATTTTATTTTTCTAACTTTATTAGAAGGTTAATTTTTCCTTCAAGAATAAAAAACAAGAAAGGCCTATTAATTTAGTCCCATTACTATGCTAATAATCATTATCAATAAATAACCATCTATATTCGGCGGTTAGTTATTAAGGTTCTATTCTCTCTTATTTAAAATAAATAGTTTTGTGATTTATTTTAACGTATAAATTGGATTTGAAATTTTTTCAATTTTATTAAATCTGCTTTTAATTTAAAATAAATTGAAAAAAATATTCTTTAAAAAAATACCCTAGAGATGCTTTAAAAAAAAAGAAAAAGCAAATAGAGAACAACTCATAAGTTAATACTAGAAGTACTGTTTATTAGCTCAGAAATCGTAAATTTGAATCGCGTCCTCTCTTTTCCTAATGTATATATATATAAGAAAAATATCAAAATAACGTCGCAAATTTAAAAAGAGTTACTTCTACTTCTTTTTCACATGTTCACAGATTTGGGAATAGCCCAACACATCTCTTAACAAAAATTGCTTTTAATACCGATGTACTTTTGGCATGGATTAAAAATATATTTTCTGATGTAACTCATACTCTTTTTTTTTATATTAATAATATATAAGTTATTTTTCCCTTAAAAAAATTCAAAAAGAGTTTAATATTTTTTTAACTTATCTCACAATTCAATTATTTTTTTTTTCAAAATTATAATCCTCAAAATGAAATTAAATTGAAATAGAGAAAAGAAAAGTGTATTACCAAATGGGCAATTATTTTCCCCCACACTCTCTATCGAAGATAAAAAATAAAAAAATAGTAAGAAAATAAGGGGATTTTTTGAGCTGTCTGGGATAATGCCTACTAAAAAGAGTCACTCTGTTTATTACATACTAACTAGTAGTATACTTTTTCAAATAATGATAAGTCTACATCCTTCCTTTTAACCTGTCCATTTCTGTTGGAAATTGTTCTCCCATTTTCTCACTTTCCCAATTGCCATTGCCACCCAATCCAGACAACCCAAGAAAGGAACGTTCAAACCCGTACAAGCGTACCTCAATTAGTTTATGAAGTTGCAAAGTTTGTAACATGTATCAAAGTTTAAATTTTAATCTTGTGTGCACCAAAACCGTTAAATCACATCCTCTACTTGACATCTAGCAGTCTGGTGGGAGCCATAAAGACGAAGGATTTTGTCTTTTGGTGTTAGAATTTTTTGAGCTTGAGCCTAACTCACTCCAAAAGGATTTTACGAAGAATTTTGTCTTTTGGTGTTAGAATTTTTTAGGCTTGGGCCTAACTCATCCCAAAAGGATTTTACGAAAGATTTTGTCTTTTAGTGTTATAATTGAGGACTGTCCAAGTGCCCAAGTTTTTATCTAGCGCATGGAATTTTGCAGGATTAGACATCTGCGCGGGTGGTTTAATTCGGGCAGCCCAACAACTGGCTCTGATAACATGTTAGAATTTTTTGGACTTGGGTCTAACTCACTCCAAAAGGTACCTCAAGAGGGGAAGACTACCCAAGTTTTTATAAGGAGTAATAATTTTCTTTAATTAGCCAATGTGGAATTCTCAACATTTGGTAACAAGAAAGGAACAGCTTGAATTGTTTGTACCACTTTATATAATATTTTTTATACTATTTTTTAATTTAATATATTTCATTAATAAAATTTATTTTAAAAAAATCGTAAAAAAATTATGTAAAAAATATATTATAAAAGAGAAATGATACAGAGAGGTAATATACGAAATCCTTCTGACGAGTGTGGAAAAAAAATGTATCCAATTTTCTTCCCTGCAGACTGAAAATTATCCATGCCACACGCAATTTCCCACCCCATTGAACCCCGCCGCATAAGACAAGTATTCGTCACCTAAATGGATTAATCTACACTTTTCTCTTGTATTTTTGTGTGCTCACATTTTATTAAATAAATATTAAAAAATTATCGACTAATTTGAGATGAATAATAAGACTTAAACTCTCAAATTATAATGTAAGAATAATATACACCATTAAACTCCTCTTGTCGTTTTCTCTTGTATATTTATTTGGTCACTTTTTTCCTTGATAAACTATTTTTAATTTATTTAGATTTTTTTATTGAATGTTAAGATTCTTTCAACATTAAAAAAAGAAAATTTTAGTTAAGAAATTTACTAAGATTTAAGAATTTATGGAAAGAACGTTATTAAAAATACTCGGTTTATTTTTATATTCAAGTTTAATAGTTAAAGGACTTGATCATCCAATAAAGTTAAAAAGTTAAAATAATTCATTAGAAAAAAAATGACGAAGTGAAAACATATTAGGAAAAAAAGTATGTATTAATCCTCTTAAAAATTTACATTTACAATTTATTCTTCACAAATATTTAATTTTTATGGATAAAACTCTCAAAGTTAATACAAATTACTTTCTCCGTAATATTTTTTATAATATTTTTATTTATAAATTATATAAAATATAAAGAGAAAAACTTTAACTAAAGAGGAATATAATAAAAATATATATTATAATTTGTATTAAAAGATCTTAAATGTTATTTTCCTCTCTAATTAATTTGCATTTTGGTTAACTTATTTAATGTACAATTAAACACAATTAATTACAACTTCATTATATATCTACCAATGCAATAAAAATTGTAGTAATAGTATGCATTAGTGTGTACAACAACTAGGCTTTGCTAGTTATAGAGAGTTCCAACCAAACAATAGGAGCCAAGATTTCCCAAAATATCCCCACAAACATACCGGTGAGGATGGGACAATGCATTTGGAGTGATTTGAAAGGAATTTCTTCTTTTTTTACCCAAAGAAAAAGCCATTTTTTTATTTTTATGACCTCACTAAACTGCTCGACGCTCTTAAAAATTATTCCTTCAATGGGTTAGATTCACAGATTAATCGTTTAGATTCTTTTATTTCCTACCTAGAGTGATAATCTAGTCAGTGGGGTTCAATCGACCACACATACCCCAGAGATAGAGTTCAGCAGGGACATGAACCCTTAAAATGACTCTCACCTATATAAAAAACTATCAGAGAACTTTAAAAACTCTCGTATTATGAAGGATTCGAATCTACGACTTACTGAAGCTTTCTTGTACAAGTTTTTTGGGTAACTCGATATACGAAAACACTTTGTGTAAGTTTTGAATGGGAGTTTTTGATAGGGTAAAAATGGACAAGAGCAAGAGGTGTTTGTTTGGAGCTAAGGTGAGCATGTTGGATGTTGGGATCCCAATTTGGCTAGCTTTCTTTTTCCAAAAGTTCCATCCCTTTTTTAATCAATTAATTTCCTCTTTATCAATGACTACAATATCATATCATCAAGGAGAGGAGACCACAAAAAAGGGACCACACTGCCCTCTTCCAAGTCTCCCATAACTTAACATTTTTATATTCACATTACTAACCAACCACCTTCTTGTTTTCATATTGAACTCTAGTTTAAGCTTTTCCACTACAAAGAGTACACTAAAAATAATTCTTCAATTAATTTATTTCTCATGACTTAATTTTAAAATCTTTTGTTTCTTATTATAAATTTTATATTTATATTATTTTAGTGATTATAAATTTATTAAGACGATCAGCAGTGTAAGAGAAAGTGATTACATAACGTGAGAACTATAATTACTAAAATACAATAAAGATTGCTTTGAGAGCTAAAGGCTTGCGCTGCGGGCATTAATTCGACTGAAAAAGTCACTTTTCGTTAAGAGAAATTGGTTTATAGACTTTATAGGGCAAAGCGAGCGGTGCAGATTATTGGGTTTCCGGATACTGTGGTTTGTTAGATTATAGAGTGTGTTACCATCTCTAGGTTATCCGTTAATATTTACGGACAACTGAATGACTATTTTCTGGAGGCGGGTGTAAAATTAAAATTATTAAAAGAAATATTTGAGATTAAGTGGAGACAAATGAACTAGTTGAAGAATCGTTGTTGCAGATTACTCTTTTTAATAAGGGTTTTTTTTCCATAAAAAAAGTAAAATTCTGCTTTAAAGGCATACTTTAATGAAAAATTCTGTTATGAACCCTCGTTTAAATACATAACTATTTTATAGAGTGAATTATAACCATATTTCTTTTATACCTTTTGAGTAGTATTCGATATTCAAGAATATAGAGTTTCAATTAATTTGGGACTCCATTTAAAGATACACAGTCTCGATTGATTCAAATTCGATTCATTAAATACTTATAGATTCTAGTTTTCCTACTCAAGAATAGGTCGATCTGGCTCTTAACATGATACTATTCATAAAACATTACATTAAAACCTCTCGGTAACATTTATGATACGATATAACATTCAAAATATGTTTTCCTACAGCCGAAAACTAGTAAGTTTAACAAGTTTTTTTTTTTAACAAAAGTTTTGTAGCATAAAATCACCCACGGATCATGGACGAGAAACACATGACTACTCATATCCTCTTCCAATTAGCGGTCAAAATCATTTTAAAGTCATTTTCTTGACAACTTCTTCTTCTTCTTCTTGTTGTTGTTATGGAAGAGATATTTCAAGGGCTTGAATGAATGCAAAAGATGAACTTTTATGATGAACAAGTCGAAGATGGTTCCCGAATAATGGGGATTAATTATCTATATATATAGCTTTAAAGTCAATATGGTGGACCTTTTTTTTGCTGCATTTGGTTGACAAAAATCATATAAAAAAAGGGTTTAAATTGGACCCAAATTTTGTGGAATTAGGATCTTTAATTGCTTAGTCTCTACTCATCACTTTCGCCATTAAAATTGTAAAGGAGTTAGTTGTTTGGCAAATATATATATGTTTTCAAATTCTGAATTTAAGCATTACTCATTCTCGATTAGAAAAGTCTGCCGTAAATGATATAATAGTGTAGTTTAATAATCCCTCAATTTCATATTATGTGTGTCACTTTAGTAAATCGGAAGAGTATTGCATGATACTATTTCATATATATTCCTATCCTGTTGGAATTAAATAATTGTCTAAAAATTTTCATTACAGCTATTAATGATAATCAATATATAATTTAATCTATTTTCATTTGAAATTTGACAAATAAATTATTTCCTTAATTATTATGCATGTCCTAAGACGTCAGATGATATGATATAATAGGAACTTAATTTAAAATTTATCATAATCTTTATTTATTTATTCTTTAATTAGCCGGATAAAATTTTCAATAATATGGAGAGTCCCGTGTGACGGCTTTGAGAATTCATACTGGAAATTATTAGTTGAATGTTTAAGAGAAAGGGTCATATCAGTATTATTTAGTTCTCATGGATGATTGAAGATATTATTATTATTTTTTTTTTGCTTTTGTGAATACTCGGCAAGGGATAATATGTGTGTAGTCTAATGACTTGACCTGTCATTTAGAATCTTTCACATGATATGTTAAATGAGATATTCTAAATTTGAATCACTTAGAAATCAGTTTAACACAATACTGGGTTAAAAAAAATTCGGCGAGGATCTTGTGAGTCTTATCATAAGTATACTTTTCATAAGAATTCTGAGGTGGGAAAAATGCCCTTTTTGTCTTCCGTTCATAGCATCAAAAAACATCCATCTCTATATACTTTGTTACAAAGAAACAATTTTAAATGGACCAAGATGAATAAATATGAAAAGACTTAACTGCCCTTTTACTCCTTTTCCCTTGACGTTTTCTATATTCTGATATTATAATATTATATTTTATTCTCATTGATTCTAGAGCTCACGTCATAAATTTGATAATATCCACAATTTTTATTTAAAATTTATTATAAATAGTTAGATGCATACTTATATAACGTACAAACATATCATACTTATCTTATCTGATATACCTTTTACATAATATATAAATCTCTAATCTTACGTGTTATCCTTCACAATAGATTGTACTTAGATATCCTTATAGGCAACTAAATGAACTTGTGTGAAATTTTTATTAGTATGATTAATCGGAAATATAAATACTTTTTAGAGTTTTTGAGAATAATAAAAAATATAGGTCTTTTTTAGTATTTATCGCATTTTTTCACTTTTATTCATCTCTTTATCATTTATATATCATCCTTTTTGTCCATCACTTTCCTTATTTCAAAATCTATCTTATTTTTAATTCTCTTAATTATTGTGCATAAATTTAAAATAACTTATATTTCTGACCGAAAAAAATATCTATTTGTCAATACATTTCTTAAAAGAAATGGTCTTATATGAATATTTGAATTCATAACTTCTTATTTGAACAATTTAACATCTTTACTAATTAATAATTAATTAGACTAATTCAAACTAAAGCGTTTGTTAAATTAATTCACCTCTTAAAATTAATTAATTAAAACTTATTGAATTAAGTGTATTTGATAACAAATATTATTAAGTATTTAATAATTAAGTGCGTTTGATAACTATTTTTGTAAATTACTTAATTGTTTAATTATAGTTATAAATTTTAAGTGAAAATTTTTTTTAACTATTAAGTCTAAAGTCTAAATTTGTATATTGTTTATCAAATTATTATACCTTTTCACATATAATTACCACTTGAGAATAATAAAGAATATAAGTCTTTCTAGTATTTATTGTATTTTTTCACTTTTTTTCATCTCTTTATAATTACTTTCGTCCATCACTTTACTTATTTATTAAGGATATATAAGTGTTTTATTTCAAAACCTATCTTATTTTTAATTCTCTTAATTCTTATGCATAAATTCAAAATAACTTATATTTCTGATAGAAGAAAATATCTTTTAAGTATCATTAAAAACGCCTATTTGCCAATACAATCTTTAAAAGAAAATGGTCTTATATGAATATTTTAATTCAATACTTCTTATTTGAACAATTTAACATCTTTACTAATTAATAAGACTAATTCAAACTAAAGCCTTGTTTGTTAAATTAATTCACCTATTAAAATTAATTAATTAATAACTTATTGTATTAAGTACGTTGGATAACAGATATTATTAAGTACTTAATAATTAAGTGCGTTTAGTAACGATTTTTCTTTAAAATATGCTTAATTGTAATTATAAATTTTAAGTAAAAAAATTTTGCTTAACTATCAAGTCTGAAGACTAAATATATATATATATATATTGTTTATCAAATTATTACATATTTTTACATATAATTACTACTTATTAATTAATTCATCATTCAATTCAAATTTCAAATTTTCATATTCAGCACTGAAACTTAAGATTTAAAATTTATAAATTAAATAATTCAAACTTTATATTTTATTTTCAATTTTATCGAACCGACCTGAGTCTAAATATTTATGTGAAAGAAGGCATGAAGCAGCCCGCATGGGCGTAGCTCATTTTGTTCTAGGGGTGCAGAGTTGGTCCAAGAGCCAAGGTTCGAATCCTGGTAGCGGCAGTGTGGGAATTTCAATCTCTCCAATGTGGGAGGTGGTTCTTTGTGCGAACTAGATCATGACATCACTATGATTTACATCCTCCACCTGAACGTCGGGCAGTATGGTAGGAGCGAGGGATTCGCCGTTTGATCCAAAAGAAGGCATGAAGCAGCCTTTGAAGACCTTTTTGAAGTTTTTTGCCGGTAGACTTACAAATGATATCACGGTCTAATTAGTCCTATGGAGTTGACAGTACCTGAACAGAGAGGAGCCTCTCAACCCCCTCTCACATGGGAGTGGGTTCCATTTACCAAATTCTTAAAATCCACCCTAAACTCTCCTCCATGTACCATTCCATTCCCTCTCACTTGTGGGCCATAATTCATATGTATACATATATATATATATATATAGCTCACTCCTTCAAGAAAATAAATGGTACTACTAACTAATTGATTAAGAAGATTTACGGTCTGATAAGAAGTGTTTTTTATATGAGAATAAGTATTTTATTAAATAGAAATAGAAGATTGGGAGTTTAACTTCTGTATCCTGTGGATTGTTGCGTTCTTTAATAAGATTTTTTTCTGTTTTTAGCCCTCATTTGATAAAATTGGATACTAAAGTTTTAAGTTTGAATTGTTTAAGTTCTGAATGTTAAATTTTGAATCTGAAACTGAATGGTTAATTAATTTATTAGTGGTAATTATGTATAAAAAAAAGTGTTATAATTTTGCAAACAATATATATCTTTCAAATTTCAAAGTTCAGAGTTAAAGTAAAAATTAATTAAGTACATCTTAAACAATTAAGTGATTTGCATGAATTATTATTAAAGGTACTTAAAATATTAAACGCTTAAAAATTATTTGTTATCAATTATATTAATTCAATAACTTTTTAACCAATTCACTATAAGAGGTAAATTAATTTATCAAATAAGGCCTTAGTAGAATTGTGCTTAGAGTTACGTAAGAGATAAATTTGTTCTGAGAAAAGAAGTGAAATCTAGAGCAAAAAATTATATATTTGTATTCTTATGTTTAATCCAAATGCACAATCAGCTAAGAACGTTAGAATTATAAAATATAAAGTTTCTTTTATTTGTGCTTCAAAATCTTCAATGTTACGAGAGTATATGGTCCTTACTAATTCGAACATGATACTCTCAAAGTCTAGTTTTAACTTAAAGATTAAGAGGATAGGATCTGATTCTAAATGTTTCAAAAAACTATCGGAAGAATTCAAACATTTCACCTTCTTTAATAAGTATAAATTTTCCTTACAGAATAATGGGAGGGAGAATTTGCTTCTGTTATGCGTAGAAAGTAAAAAATTCCAATCTTTCTCATAATACTTTCAGAATTTGACCCTTATTAAAAAATTATCGTCTGACTATATGCATTTCGAGATAATTTGAGAAAGATTCGAACTTTTAATTTTTCAGGCACAATATAATATAAATTCTCCTTTCCCTACATAGCTATATCTCTACCTAACAAAGCTGTGCCAAACATATAAAACAGCTCTCAAGAAATGATCCATAATTGTAGGGTTTAGTTGGGCAGGAGGAGGGGTATATCTGGCAATTAAACACCTGAGATTGTGTACTTTTGTGTATATTCTCCATGAATTGAGGGTATTTATCACAAAGTGAAATTTTGTCTATACTTTTTAAGTAGTAGTAGATGAAGAAATTAAAAAATAAAAAATAAAAAAATGGGGAACAAAAAGGGGAAGAGAATTAAAATAAAAGGGGATACACTTTTGGTGTTGACATGAATGAGTATTAATTGATGTAATTAAGAGGTGGTGGTGGAAATGGAACTATTGTAGAATTGTCTCAATTTTTTGATTGGAAAATTAATGCATGGGTGGTGGTATGGAGGAATGGGGGGTGGGGGTGGGGTGGGGGCATTTTGGGCTTTCAACAAGTTGGCAATGGATGCATGAATTCATAGGTGCAATTAAAGGGCATGAGGAGGATCAAGAACAATTTGGAGTATTTTCTCCGTTTCATATTAACTGAGGTCTGAATTTATTTCTTTTTAAAGAAAATATTTATCACTTTAGTAAATGAAGTGAGTATTAAATGAAAGTTTGATATATATACCTTTATTTAGTACTATTTTCGGTCAGAAATATAAGTTATTTTAGTCAAAATTATATGGTAAAAATTATAAGTCATTTTATACATTTCAATATGTATTTATTGTCGAGTATCTAATTTTATCCTTTATTTCATTTATTACTTCCTTTCTTTTCTTTCTCTTTCGTAATTTATTGAGGGCAAAATAGAAATCTTATCTTAAAAATCGTATTGTTTTCTTCATCTTTAATTCGTGTGTAAAGTTCAAAATGACTTATATTATTGACCGGAAGTAGTATTGTGGTGATGGTACAATATAATAAATGTTTAGATATAATTTAAATCAACACATATTCCTAAGAAAGGGCAATTTAGTCTATTTAGTTCCAGATTAAGACAGCCTAATTATTTTCTTAATACTCTATCATGTATTAAAGTGACAAATAATATGGATCGGAGGGAATATTTTAGATATTAATCTTAATTTTGAAATAATATGTCATTTACTTAGGATCGTCTATAATATTTTCGGTAACATATATTACAACATATATTGTAGCTTATTACGGTCTTACAGAGAGTGTTATACACTACATCAATTATGGAACTTAATGATTTAGCTCTAATAAAGAATAAAAGAAAATATAGAATGTGTAACGAATAAGGGATAAAACTTAAAAAAGAATTGATGCCAAAAGTCGAAGACAACTCAAATTAATACAATAAAAATAATAGAAAATCAACTTAAACTGGACCGGAGTGAAAGTTATATATTCATAATATGTAGTTTTTAATAACTATTGCATATATCAATGCGAGATTTCTTTAAATAACTTATTGAACTTTGTGAACCTTTTTGTGCTCAACTAGTTTGTAAGCTTTTAGTTCAAATATAGATTCGTGCGGATTTAAATTCAAATATCTGTGAAGAACGATTCGACATGAACGGCATTACAGTTTCAAGTGATGGACTCTTCCTATCAACCAAACCAATATAAAGGATGAATACTCATGATCATTATAGAAAATTTTACAAACGATACCTTGAAAAAATACTAGTATTTAGATTTTTTTCCTAAATGAAATTCCCTATTTTGAGAAAGAAAAAACAAGATATAGTAATATGGAGAAGACAAAATTGTTTCAAGCACCGACAGAACCGAAAGCGCCCATTCTTTCAAAGAGAGGAGAACGGGTCATTCACATTTCATTTGATAGTCAGAGGCGAATTGAAAGCTAATCTTCCTTCCATATAGGCGGGGTATGGGAGAAGTCCTAGAACTACGCTCAAAGCTTCATTCAGATCGATTCCAGTCGCCGTTACGCCACATCAATCCTTTATGGCTTTACCCTCTTCCTTAACAGTTACGGATTCTCCAGACAGTCATATTTGCGTGGAATGGTTCCCCAACCGGCTCCAACTTAGATCACTTCAATTCGACTGCTCTAGGGCTTTCAACAATCTGCTTTCACCCACGATACTTCTTTTTGGGAATACGCATGAGGGATGAATTATTTGTGAGGGTTGAGATAGGATTCAAAGAAAACAATATATATATTTAAATTATATAATTATTGTGTTTCTTGAAAACCTTTCAATTTTGTTTTGGGTCATCTAGTTTATGTGTGTGGCCCAATAGCCATTCATATTCTTTGTTCTATTGGATCCCTTAAAATATTTTTGAGTTCTATTTTAAAGTTGGGCCTATATTTAGAGCCCAACTAATGTATAGGAAGGAAACAATATATTGGGCCCAAAAGTCCAAATTAAAAACATGAATTTCCAATACTACCCTTGTAATTAAGGCCCAATTGAAAGGTAGTACTCTAGTTCTTTCTATGTTGAGACAAATTCAAATATCAACATATTGATCAATTTGAAAATTTTCTATAAAAAAAAGTTGACAAAAAATGTTAAACAAATCAATAGCTTGAAAAAAAAAAAAAAAAGCATTTAATTTCATGGATAGAGTCAAATTGCAATAAATTTCAACTAAGAAGTTAAGGAAGTTTGTTGTAACAAACTTGAAAAAATCACCTTAGAAATGATATGAAATGAAACATATTAGGGGGAGGGTTTGTATCTAATTTTGGTATAACCAAATTTACCATAAAAAATAGTATTATTCTAGTTGAATTTTGATTAATTTTTACATCCATATATATTTTCTTGTTAAATTCTTATAAGATGTATCTGTTTTACTATGTAATATATACAGTTTTATGAAAATACAGTACAGGTTTTATTATACAGTGCAATGTATATCATATATTGATTCTGTATGATTGTTTAAAAAATTATGTTATGGATCTGGTTTATATTAATACATGTAGTATGTATTAAACCGCGTTACCTCTATTATCGATTATAGAAACAATAACAGCAAGGAGTGTGATGTGTCTTAGTATAGGTCACATGATCCATTAGTAAAAACATGGACTGCATAACGATATGTTTCAAGGGGTATAATGCAAGTTTAATAACACAATGAAACGTATATCGTGTATTATGGTTTTGAACATTTTAATTGAAATATTCATTGGCAGTATTAATCTACGGACACCGTCTTAAAATAAAAAGTTTTCACATTTTTTAATTTCACATTCACGACTCTTCTTACAAATAATTCATTTTTCACAAACTCTAAAACTAAAATTCACATTGTTTCTAAAATAAAAAACATGTTGAACGTTAACAAAATAATACCTCATCCACATTTAAACTTAAAATAACTACTACTCCCGGTCATAAATATAAATCCTGTTTGACTCTTGCACTCATATTAATATTTATGAAACTGAGATGTTTTTTAATGTCAAAAGCCTAATTTACCATTTTTTTCTCTTTTTCCTCAACTCTTCTATCTCTCCTACCTCAAGAGTCCAATATTTAAAGGTTCAAAATATTCGCAAATTCCAACACTCTGATTAAAATAAGTAAATGAGAATATATTTTAAAAAAATCATTAAATTGTTATTAAAGGACTTATATTTTTTACCATATTAAAAAATCTTAAAGAAACTTATACTTCCAACTAAAAGTAGTATAATGAATAGATCAGATGAAAATTTTTTCAATTTTCAGATAAAATTAGAAATGGAAAACAAAAAGAAAATTAAAATATAGATAATTTATAGACAGATTCCTGCTTTTATCAATCGATAAAAAAAAAACTCATGTATTAAAGAACTCGTCGTTTGAATAAAGTAAAGTAAAAAACCAAACAAACAAAATAACAAAATCCAACTTCACTTATTACAATGGAATATATTTGTTCGATACACTGTTGTCAATATAAATGTTACGAAAAGAATAGAATAGAAAAAACGAAAAAATTAAATACATATATTTCTTTCAAATTAGGGAAAAAAAATACTTCCGTACCTCAACTTAAAACTTTCTCTTTTAGAAAGGAATACACGAGTAAGATTGATAAACATCCCAAATCATAAATTATAAATTTAAAATCTTTTCTTATAAATGATTTTATTTCTTTAAAATTTAATATAAAAATTTTTAAAATCAAACTATATTAAAAAATGAAAGGCATAGCCCATAAATGAATGAGACGAAAGGGAGGGAGCCATTCAAAGTCATGAAATGAAGCTAACCGCAAAAGCTAAGCAAAGGAAAGGGAAGGGAGCGGCAGAGTCATAAGTCCGGTCAAATTTGTAGACAAAATCCCCCGAATATTCCGCTGGCATAATAATTTGTCTGAAAACTCACTCTACTGTAATTTCTTCCCATATCCAAACCCATTATCGTCATTTCACTCATCTCCACAATGAAAGAAAAGCACCGCCAGATAACGATGATGACCAATCGACGGCTCAGAAATCGAGTTTGACCACAAGTACAAAAAAGTAAAGGGTGATTGGAATGATTGGCCTCTGTTCTATGACTTTGACCACATGAAAAAGTGGAAACAACTCCCAAATTTTAAAATAAATAATAAAGAAAATCGGGTTATTTTAAAAGAAACCTTATTTTATTATTTATATTTAAACTCTCGTATTTATTATTATATATTAAATTAATTAAATAATGAGTGTATATATTGATCTTTTCAAAATAATATTATTAAAAGATAAATATAATTTTAAAAGTCGATATTATCTGATAAAAAAATTATAATTTTTAATAAAAAATATAAATTATTTTATAAATATTGAAGATGGTCAAATATATAAATCATTTTACATATCATTATGAAGGTTTAATATTCTTTTTTTTAAATATATCCTCATTTTATTTTATTAGAATTTAATAGCGTTTTGTATCTTCTCAAGATTGAAGAAAAAGATAAAAAGGTAATTTGAATATTTAAGATTAAAAGATATTTTAAAGAATATTAATTAGTGTGCATAAGTACAAAATGATTTGTATTTCTAACCGAAAATAGTACCAATCTTTCTATATTTTTGTTAGTTTGAAGCTTATTTTTTTCTTTTTCACTTAATTTTTTTTGTCACCAAACCATTTACATTGCTCACTTTTTTATAAATGATAAAAAAAGTTAAAACATGAAAGTTTTCGATGTTTTTGTGAAAAAAATTATTACGTAAACACACTTAATTTATTTATAAAAAGTTATATTTATATTATGTTATTTTTATAGAATGATAGTTATGATAAAAATAAAATATAAGAAAAAATATAAATATATGTTGTGTAAATGACAAGATTATTTCATTAATAAATAAAAATATTTTAATATCTATTTTACTATAAATTACGTATAATGATTTTTATTTAAAATAACAAAAACTAATATGTTTTGATATTTTTAATAATTTGTAATAAGTAGTAATAAAAAAATTACGAAAAAAATAGGTTTTAAATTGATAAAAATCGAGAAGGCAAAGAGTATTTTTAGTTATATTTCTCATAAATAAATTTTAATTTTTTTAAAAACTTTTAACTATTTTTTTGTGGGTGTCTTTTTCTGCGATATCCAAAAATGAAAATTTCATTTTTTTTTCCTTTATTCTCTCTCTCTCTCTCTCTCTCTCTCTCTCTCTCTCTCTCTCTCTGTTTTTTTCTGTTTCTACGTTGAATTGAGCTGAACAAATACAGAGGTGGCGGAGAGGAGAGAGAAGGAAGGGGAAAGAAAAAAACTTTTTCTTCTTTTGTTAACTCTTTCTCTCTCTTCTTTCTTTTGCTTTTTTCATCATTGTTTATTGAAACAAGGATTTTTTTTTTTCCATTTCATATTGTATTTTAGAGATAGAGGGAGAGAGGGAGGGAGAGGAAAAAATTGTTTGTTTTGTGTTGCTTTTTCGTGTATCCTTTCCTTTCCTTTTCTTTCTATTCTAGCTAGGGTTTGGTTTCAATTGCTTTGGGGAAGAAGAGGAAGAAAGAAGAAATCAGATATGAATGTCATGCGTCGGCTGAAGAGCATTGCTTCTGGCCGTTCTTCTGTGTCAGATCCTGTAATTTTCTGTGCTTTTACATCTTTAATATGCTAAACAATTGCATTTTACGTAATTAGGATTCATTTTTTTTTGTCAGATTGAGTGCTTTGTTCATCTTCCTGTGTTTTTTCCGAATTTTTTTTTTGGATAATATGTGATTCTGTTTTAGCTGAGCAAATTTGGGAATATTACTTATAGTTTTTCATTTGATTTTGTTCTTGATTTGTTTTCTCTTTTAATGTCTTATTTTTTTTTAAAAATGTAAACAAATTAATGTTTGTCAAATTATCCGTACACCATCTTCGGCTTAGGAATGAGGAAGGGAAAAGGAAGAAAGATCAGTTGTTATTTTTGTCAAATTCTCCGTTCATCATCTTCAGCTTAAGATATCCGGTTTATTTGAGGCACTGAATGAGAGTTGTAACCGATTTGCAGATTGCTGTAGTTTTGTTGTTTAACCTAATCTGTTCCTCTTTGATGAGCTTGATTAACTTTTCGTATTATGATTTTAACTGAATAAGTATGTGGTCATTTGTGTTGTTTGAGAATTTCCTTTTATAGGAAATGTGTACTTTGATATTGGAGGTAAGTAGAGCAATGCATTTGCATTTCAAAATGTATTTTCAGGTTTCTTTATAAACTAGACCTGCTTGATGTTTTCGTTGAGTCATGTTCTCATTTAAGCAATCTCTCTTGGATAACTCCTAAGGTGTCTGCACGAGAAGTCAATGAAAATGATTTGCAGCAGCTTGTGACATTGGTATATGTACTTGAATAAGCAAGGATAATTTAAATCCTAGTGGTGTTAAGCTTATACATGCCACTTTTCATTTTGAAATTCCCAAGATATTCTGGTTTATCAGTTGTGAAAGCAACTGCGTTATTTAACATTACATCTGTGTAAGTGCTTAGACAAAGTTTGTGAATTTTTTTCCCTCCAGGCTGGGGATTCTAATATAAAGAGGGTGAAAATTGAGCAAGAAGTGGAGTGGAGGGCTGCTGTTGAACCAGAATCAATTGAGAAATGCACTACAACCTCAGAGCAAAATACAGCATCTGCATCTGAAGAAGCTGCCGCAAGCACATCTAACATGTCAACTAGACCTGAAAAAACTGGCTATGATGAACTTCCTAAGGAAATGCATGAGATGAAAATTAGAGATGATAAATCTGATGGCCACGAGGAGAATCTAAAGGTTAACATTAATACTTTGTCTGTTAGGTCTTTGAACCATGAAACTGTAATATTCTTTTGTAGCTTATGCAAGCACTGGTTTGCATGGTGCAGGATATGGAGCCATCAGTTGTTAGTGGAAATGGAACAGAAACAGGCCAAATAATCGTAACTACAGTAGGTGGTCGAAATGGACAAGAGAAACAGGTAATTACGTAGTTCCATGTTACTGCATTGTGCAGTATGTTTTTGGATTCTCTGATCTCTTTGCTTTGATATCATTGGACATCTTGGTGGGATTAGACTCCTTGTGTTTTTTATTTTATTTTTATTTTTTATAATCTGCGTTCCTTTACCTTAGTCTTTGATTGTTATATATCCTTTCTCCTGGTGTCAGACATTGTCTTACATGGCAGAGCGTGTGGTTGGTACTGGTTCATTTGGAGTTGTCTTTCAGGTACTAAATTAAATGCAAAGCAATATAAAAACATCGTATCTTTTTTAAACCACAGTCAGCCAGACTCAGTTATGTTCTGCCACTATTATTTTGATATTGTAGGCCAAATGCCTAGAATTAGGTGAATCTGTTGCTATAAAGAAGGTGCTGCAAGATAGGAGATACAAGAACAGGGAGCTCCAAATAATGCGTTTGCTTGACCATCCTAATGTTGTTCAAATGAAGCATTGCTTTTACTCTACAACTGAAAAAAATGAGGTGTATCTTAATCTTGTCCTGGAGTATGTGTCCGAGACTGTCTACAGAGTTTCAAGGCACTACAGCAGAATGAATCATCACATGCCTGTTTTGTACGTGCAGTTATATACATACCAGGTGAATCAGATTGTTCGTCTCTCTTGCTGCCCCCCTTCTTGGTGAATTGGGTACAAGCATTTTGACATCTTTTTTTCCTGATAAATTCTTACCTTTTGCAGATTTGCCGAGCTCTCAATTACATTCACAATGTAATTGGTGTATGTCACCGTGATATTAAACCTCAAAACCTTTTGGTAGGTTTTTTGTATTTTCAAAAAAATAATAATAAAAATCATCATATGGTCATTTGCTATCTGTTATTCTTATTTGTAACTGGATAGTAACTGTGATACAGAGTTATCCCGGAAAGTTTTGTGTGGTCTTTTCCGTACTCACTTAAACATAGCCTGTATCATGTCCCTATTGAATTTCCCATATTTGATTTTCTTGTTTTTCAATTTTTACTTTTTTTCTGAACATAGAGATATGGAGTTTGACATACTAAATTATTGCAGGTCAATCCCCATACTCATCAGCTGAAGCTATGTGATTTTGGTAGTGCAAAGATGTTGGTATGTTTTATTTATTCGAAGCTTATATTTTGTTGTGGTTGGTTTGGTTACATGAAATGATAAATTCTTAAATCGGAAAAGTCAAAAAGCTGCTTGGATTTCTCTTTTACTTGCCAAATTTGTTTGTGGGCTGTGGCTTTGGGGGGGTGGGGGGATGGGGGAGGGATTTGGAATAAAACTTTAGAATTTTTTCTCAGTTATAAACATCCAAAGTTGAGAAAAACAACTACTTATTGAGATTGAACATCATTTTGTCTTGTACAGGTGCCTGGTGAACCAAATATCTCATACATCTGTTCACGGTACTATAGAGCTCCAGAACTTATCTTTGGGGCTACAGAGTATACAACGGCAATTGACATGTGGTCTGTTGGTTGTGTTATGGCTGAGCTACTTCATGGACAGGTGGGTCTATCTTTAGCCTTTTCCAGATGTTAATACATCCGAACAAGATATCTAGTTATGATTTTGTTTTTCATAGATATGTGCATGCTCCGAGTTTGTAGGCATTTATTGCATTTCTAGGCTGAATATTGAGCATTTTGATAGTGGAGTACCATTGCAGGTTGTCTATATTTTACTAGTCTACCTTTTGTCATGCAACGATGCTTGGGATTCATCTTTTGTGCAATGTTGCTGGAATTGTTCTCTTTTGGTCATGTGAGAGTATTATTAATTTTGAAAGCATGTTATCTCGGCCCACTGTTTGTACACATTCTTTTTCATTCCATACTTTCTTTACTAACATTCATCTCTTTTCAACTGAACATATGAACTTGTGCCTGTTAGGTTTCTAGTTTTATTGTTTTCTTGGGAGCATTGTTTATGAGATGGACATATGTGCACTGTCTGACATGATGTGGTCGCATGCCTGCAGCCTCTTTTTCCTGGGGAAAGTGGTGTTGATCAGCTGGTGGAGATTATTAAGGTAACATATACCGTCATGCTAAAATTGGTTGTTTAGATGTACAAACCTAATTTTTTCGGATCATTGGCCGTTGTGTTTATTCTTGTTCTTTGAATGATAGATTTTGGGAACTCCAACAAGAGAGGAAATCAAGTGTATGAACCCGAACTACAGCGAGTTTAAATTTCCGCAGATCAAGGCTCATCCTTGGCACAAGGTCAGTTGAGATGGATATGAAGAAAGGGTCCTTCTTTGTCCCATTTTTGCTATATAATTTCTTTTACTTCCTACTGTTCCTTGGTTTTCCCCATTTTGTTTATATTTATGGAATCTGGATAATATATAGTGTGTACGGCATGGATTCTTTCCCACAAGTATAGGAAAAGTCTAAGATGAAGTTTCCCTTTTGTAGGTGTTTCATAAAAGAATGCCTGCAGAAGCAGTGGATCTTGTATCGAGGCTTCTTCAGTACTCACCCACACTTCGTTGCACTGCTGTAAGTTATTTGAGTTTGAATGTCCACCTACATTTTGAAATAACTGTTTATTAGTTTGAATCTTCTTTTTGTTCAACCTGTTCAATGTTGCTTAACACATATAAATAGATTTGCAGTTTTTTAGCTTTTATTGGGCTCCGAAATACATAAAGAACATATTAGGGAAGTGTTTTTACTATGTTGCTGTGTGGTTGATGTTGTGTAATGCTCTTATTGAACATAAAAGATGCATTGAAATGATATTCTGGCTGCAAAGTGTCTTGGAAATCATGTGGTTGTCGAGTATGTGATATTATGGATCTTCTGGGAGCCTTTTGTAGGGATTGTTTTTATCTTTGCAAATTTCAACCTCTTGGCCATATAATGTGTTTCATTGGCGCTTCATAAATGAGAAATGGGCCTTTGAAAATTCTCAACTGTCAATGTTTGTGTCTATCACCAAAATGAGTAATCAATCCTCACCTTGATTTTGTAATAGCAATTAGAGAGATGCCTTTCTTGTAGAATGTTTGAAGATGGTTTTGATTCCGTCTCTTTGTTTTCAGTTGGAGGCATGTGCACACCCTTTCTTTGATAGTCTGAGGGAGCCAAATGCCTGCTTACCAAATGGGAAACCCCTGCCTCCTCTGTTTAACTTCACACCTCAAGGTAGAACTCTTTGACAATATTATATGTCATTTCGTCTTTTACTGGTTCGATATTTTTTCTGATTAAGACACTGATTACTTGTAGAACTGTCCGGTGCATCTTCTGAGCTGCGAGATCGCCTCATTCCCGCACATCTAAGGAAATGAAGTTTTGGATGCTGATGGTTGTTTCCTTCAGCAGTGTAGATGGGTTTTTTGGATGGTTAGTAGCGGCCCCCCATGTAAGAAGTTTCCCTTGGTCTCTTGTAAAAAGAACGCACTTCCCCTTAACAGTCTTTTCCGAGTCTTGAAGTTGGGGTATAATGGTAATGGTTTGACGTACAAATGGTTCTTGAAGAACATGAGAGTTGAAATTGTTGGATGGATTGCCCCAGCGAGAGAGTAAAATACTCGGTAGCATATTTTAGCTTAAACATCTTATCTTATCACCTGATGATGCATCTTACACCCGTAGATGAGAAGAAATTTCAGCTGTTTTATCATATGATGTTATAGCTCTCAGCCCATTTGGTGTGTGTCCACAGCATGCCAATTGGAAATCATTTGTTGAATTTAGGATATATCGGCTAATGTAATTTATATTGATATCTTTTGTTTTCGTTTTTGTTTTTTTTTTTTTTTGGTCTGACCATGAGGTATAACCTGTGAATTTGGTGGAATATAATCCATGAGTTTCTTTCTGTTACCTTTCTTGAAGATGAAGGCGGCCTTGACTGAATGCATTTTGTGTAAATGAATCCTAATTTCAATCAATTCTCTCTTGCTTGTACTTAATCTCAGTTGCCTTGTGAATGCTGTTAAGGTCAATGTTGTTTAGGTCTTTTTTTTTCCTGGATTAAGCCATCTGAAATGTAAGATTGTACAGAGAATGTGAAAGAGTTTGGATTATATTTCTACCATTTCTATTTTCCCCAAAATATAAAGCTCTCATTAGTAGCATCTTCCTTTTCCGCCAAAGAAATCAGAGCCTATTTTTTCACTTTTCGATGTTATTCAAATGCCATTTTTACTTTTCATATGAGAAAGTGATTTACTTTGAATTCAGGATTGTTTAGCCTGTTTAAGGGGTGTTTTTACACGTGTTAGACGATTTTGAAGGTACTTTTTCATATGTATATGTAGGAAGAGAAGAACGTAGTTCGATTCTAAAATCTCTGACTTGTAAAAGAGTATTTTTATCATTTAGTTACTGTGTTACCATATTATGTTGAACTATTTTTCGCCCCTTAACATTTGTCCCTCAACTAGACAATTATATTTGTTGTAATTTTCCCTCTTAATTTTTTATTACAATTGAGAGTAACACTGAATCAATTACTAAGTAAAAATTTCATTTAAGAAAGGGTTAAAAATATATATTTCTTATATTTCTAATTCTATTTTGTTTTTAAAATAATCAATTATTGCAATATCTTTTCCTATATATTTACTATACAATCAAACGGTGCCTCCACCTATCTTGTCACGAGTTTAAGTCATTTCATGGACGGATTTATAATGCATTTTTATTTTTATTTTGTGATTAATCTTTTACTTTGTATATCTTCCTCTAATTAGTTAAGAAATATCACACATCGATAAAAAAAAAAAATGATAAAAGGATGGTTATTGCTCAGATGGGTTTGGTTGGATCCCATGCCCGAACCCAAAGAGCCTAAAGTGGGGGTGGTCCTAGTAAACCCATTCCATGCTTAGTTTAAACAAACTGGACTCGTAGGAGAATTTCAAAGTCCAGAGATTCCAGCCTTTTGTCTTCTCGCCGTTCGTTCAAAATTCTCGCTCCCCAATACGCCCACGTCTCTCTCTCTCTCTCTCTCTAAATAAAAAGAAAAATCATTGTCCGAACTCAACCGCAACCCCATCCTCCAAGTCTCCAATTACTCATCGTCCGATCAAATCTGCTTCTAGGGTTTTCCAATCCTAATTTCTCTACGAATTTTCTCTCTTTCCTCATCAAATCATATGTAAATACATACATATATATAATTATATTCCTTTAATCATACTACACAATTCTGTCTACCTTTGGAAACAGATTTCCGGCGAATGATGTCGACGGCCAGAGTGCCAGAAGAGAACAATTCAGCAGATGCCAATCCTACAGCTGCTGGCGGTGTTGATACGACTCCGCTGCTGAGCGATCAGATCTTCAGAAGCCGGAGATTTATGCGTCGGACACCGAGCCTTCGCGGAGCTGCTCGTTTTCTTCGTAGAGCTAGTAGTCGTCGGATGATGAGGGAGCCTTCAATTAGGGTGAGAGAAAATGCGGCGGAACAAATCGAGGAGCGTCAGACTGATTGGGCGTACTCGAAGCCTATAGTGATACTGGACTTGTTATGGAACATCGCGTTTGTGATCGTATCTGTTTCTGTGCTGATTATGAGCCGAAATGAGTCTCCGTCTATGCCTTTAAGGCTCTGGATTGTTGGATATGCTTTGCAGTGTACTCTTCATATGGTTTGTGTTTGTGTGGAGTATAAGAGAAGGTCGCAGCAGCAAAATGTACCTAGAAATTTAACGACAAGTCACGCAACTGTTGGTGATCGATGGAGCAGTGGAAATTCAAGTTCGGGGAGCGATGTAGGAGAATCTGGGGATTATGTTTCCAATACGATGCAGAGCGAAGATGATACCAGGTAGAGCTTCAACATTTATCATCTACAGTGGCGTGTGTTTTGTGCATTTCTATTAGTTGAAATGTTATGATCTTGGATATCCTGGATTATGATATTTTGTTGGTTATGTGATAGTGTATTAGCTAAGGTATGTTTGTTAAATATATAATGGACAATTAATGAGCTAGATGATTTTGAGATTGGAATTTACAATAGCTGAATGCTTAAGCTTTATTATTGTTTCTTTTTTGGGTGGTTAATTGAGTTAAATCAACTCCATAGTTTAGTGACAAGTCAAAATGAATTTTCCATTGTTCATATCATCATTCATCAGCAGACGGAATTATGTCTGGCAAGCATATCATAATGTTAAATTACAGTTTGATTTGCTAATGGAGTGGATAAATCTGGTGCCTTCTTCATTTTCTTCTTTCAAGTGAACCCTGGGGTCCTTTCAAAATATGTGGTGTGGTTTAAGTCATTTCTTAATTGGCAAATGCATGCGAAATTCTTCTGTCTTCAAAATTATGAGATCCTTAAGGAACTTATGGGGCTATGCAGGTTTATATTCCTGACTTTGTACTGTATAGTTTATATGTTAGTTGTATATTTTCTCACTTTTATGATCTAAGGTATATGTCTGTATGCTTCTCCATGTAACAATTATTGCCTTTCATTTGTTGTAGTGTTGCTAAACATCTTGAGTCTGCAAATACAATGTTCTCATTTATTTGGTGGATAATTGGGTTCTACTGGGTGTCTGCTGGTGGCCAACATTTGACAGACGATGCTCCTCAACTTTACTGGTTGGTTCAAACACATGTTGTTTGATGCTGCAGAATTCTCTTTTATCGTATTACTTAATTATTGTCTCTACAACTGTTACTTTTCTGCAGGCTTTGCATTACATTTTTGGCAGTTGACGTGTTCTTTGTTGTTATCTGTGTTGCTGTCGCATGTGTGATCGGAATTGCAGTTTGTTGCTGTCTGCCATGTATTATTGCGATCTTATATGCTGTTGCAGATCAGGTAATTGACGTGGCAGAATTCCCTTACTCTCTATGAATGCAGAGTTATGTTTTTATATTTTGCATTTCATAGTTCCCAAGTTCTGCCAAATAAAGTGTTTGGTCTCGAAGGTAAGGATGGATATATTATGGGAAGTTGATAGAGAAAGGGATAGGTGTCAAATTGAATTAAAGACAACAAAATATTCTATGGGTTTAGCGTAGATTGTCTTTGATTTATGGCTTGCGAAATCTGTACAGATGCTTTGATGTAGGTGCCTTTTGTTCTTTTGCAACAGAGCTTGGGCTGTTTGTGGTTGAACAAACGAGGGGAATGGAAGTGTTTTCTCAAATTAAAAATTCAGCTCTTAGCTTGGTTACTTTTACTCTCAAATCATGTTTTCTTACTTGTCCCTTCTGTGTAAATCAGGAAGGAGCAACTAAGGAAGACATTGAACGGCTACCAAGATACAAATTTAAAAGGATTGGTGATTTTGAGAAACAGAATGGTGAGATCCAAGAATCATTTGGCGGAATAATGACTGAATGTGACACGGACTCACCCATTGAGCATGTTCTTCCCCTGGAGGATGCTGTATGTTCCGCTTCATGCCTAATGTGTTTATAATATTCGTTATTAATTGATTCTTATTTTAAAACATTGTTGCAACTGGGTGCTAATTATATACTTGCAGTGCAAGTCTTGGAGATAGTTCTTACTAGCATCATAGTATAGTAAAAGTCTGCATAGTTATGGGTGGATTTGTTGGGAACGAAATATGGATATAATGCCGAGGAATTGTTTCTTTCTTCACTTTGATGGTCTCGGTTGTTTATCTTTGGTGGTCTTGCATATTAGCAAGTGCTGTAGGGGGGTAAATGATCATTCTTTCTCTGCTGAATTGCAGGAATGTTGCATTTGCCTTTGTTCATATGACGATGGAGCTGAGTTGCGTGAACTTCCTTGCCATCATCATTTTCATAGTGCCTGCATAGACAAATGGTTGTACATAAATGCTACCTGCCCTCTATGCAAGTTCAACATATTGAAGAACGGAAACCAAAGTGGTAGCGACGATGCATGAGCAAAGAGCCAGTGGACATGGGAGAGACTTTTGTGTCATTTTGGATGTTGATTACTGCTTTTTTCTGCTGCCATCCTCTCTTGGACATAAAAAAGTTTCTTCCATAGCTTTCATTACACCTCTCTCTCTCTTTCTAGTGTGTACTAGTATTACAACAGTTTTTGCTAGTGACTATGATGTTTAATGTATATGATCCATTGTTGGTGAATGTACGTCTATGATGGTACCACATTGAAGAAAAGAGCGAAAGATTTTAATTTCTTTCCCTAATTTCTTGGACGTGTACGCTGTATAAAACATTGTTGTTTATACAAAAAAAAAGCTAAGACAGTGATACCTTATTTCTGGTTCCATTTCATTAGAAAGCGATGATTAATGCTTATTTTAATGGCAAAGGACCCTTAGTTATTTTCATTTACTCAAAATATTGTGTACCACTTCGTGTAATACAGAAGATTCGAATCTCTTAAAAATTAGCATAGGAGTCATTTCAAATTTCTCACTTAACATACTTACAATAAAAATAAAAATATTTAAAGGGTCGAGTCATAGGATAAAAAAGAAAAGAAGTGGACTGTCAAAAAAGTCTGCTCAGCAGCGCCACTTTTTCATCGGAGAATATCTCAGATAAAGCGAAGGACCCTACCATCGCATTGGACGCAGAGGTCATCATAGCAGAATAAACTGCACCAGCCGGGAATCGAACCCGGGTCTGTACCGTGGCAGGGTACTATTCTACCACTAGACCACTGGTGCTTCTTGTTTCAATCTCCACAAGATTAAATTATATAGCAGAAGAATAAAAACATATTCTTTTCCTATTATCAAGAGAATTGAATATTACTCTCATAAAAGTCTTAAAGAAAAAAATACACTTTATTCGAAGTTAAAACCTATTCAAAATGAGTCTGAATTTTATTTTTGGAAGAACCTTTTTTAAGACTGATTTTTTAGCATTAAATTATTATCTTATTCTTAGTTAATATCCTAATTAATGCGTGTTTATCTCGTATTTTCTATTTTTGTTTCTTGCTTATCTTTATATGCTACCATGGATATAGAGGATCTGTGCTCTTATCTATTTGTGTAATTTTTTACTGTTGTTTGATGTAATTAGTTGAAAAAAAAAATCCATCTCTCTCTCATTTTTTCCCTTTTCCTCTTAAAAAACTCTTGTTTAAAAACTCGCAAACATGTGTAATATTCCTTTCTTTATATTTCTTATCTCTAAGTAAACTTTCATTAATCATTTAAGCCGATGTGGACATTATCCAAAGGAGATGACCCAACATCACGATGTTAAAATAAAGTTTCTCAATCAAGAGGATTACTCAAGTTTATTAAGAATTCATTAATTCATTAATTTGGATTCTCGCTGCACTAAAAAATAATAATAATAAAAAAGAGGGAAAAAATAACATTGAAAAAAAAGGAAATAGATCATTGGCAACTTTAGGAAAACAGATAAAGCTTGTTATGTTTTGCAGTATGTTCATTTGTGTTTGGAATTTTCTTTTTCCAGCAACAACAATTGATGATCAAATGGATGGGGAAATGAAAACTAATCCTATAATACTATAAAACAAATATTTTTAGAAATTTTGTACCCCAACAGGAATGCCAGTAACAACTTGACCTTGATTATAGAAAGACAATTTTGAATCCACCGGAACTCCTCCGGCAGCCGCAGACCATCCATGAACCGGAGCAAATTTGCTGCCGGTACTATTTCCATTTCCAGTTCCAAATCCAACTCCAGGATTTTTAACTCTAACAGACAAATTGATGATTCCGTTTCTCTCGCCGTGATTGTCCCATAACCTGTAACTCAAAAAGTGCAAATAATTCTCCGGTACCAAACCACCTAAAAAATCCGATACAGGAATTTTAGCAGTTCCGATTACTCTATTATTAACTCCATTCTTCTTACATTTAACTTCAACAGTAAAAAATCGCGCATGCATGGGCAAATCTATAGCGATTTTCTCATTCCATACTGGATAACTTCCTCCTTCCGAATCCGTCTTCGTCCTGATTCCATCCTTAGTGTAAGAAGCCGAAGAAGAAGAAACAATCGAATCAGTTCCTCCGATTACCACAAAGGAATTATTGACGGATTGCCGTCGATTTATTCGTAGATCTTCAGCGGAGATTACATTGATCTCTAAAGTCCGATTCGACGATGTCGATTCAATTCTAGGGCGTTTGATTGCTGTTGCGGTCTTCTCCATATCGATTGATTGATTTCTGAAAGCTAATTTGGTGATTGGATTGGATTGGATTGCTGGTATTTGTAGGGCTTTTGTAAAGGAAGTAGAGAAGAAAAGATGAAGAAAGAGAAAGGTTATTTCTTCTGTTGTGTGTCTCTGTAGAAAAAAAAAAAAAAAGCCAAAATTAAAATTAAAATTAAATAAATACTACTCGTCTCGACAGGTCAGCTGAGAAAGTGGCCGGAAATTCTGTGAATTAAACGTATAATAAAAGTATAATTCGTAATGGGTTAGCGTGGAAAAATTCTTGCGGAATATTCAATATTTACAGCCGCATTTACCCTTTTTCTATATTTTTTTAATACTCCATTGTTCGTTTTTTTTATTTGGCACATTTTAAATATGACAAAAACACGAAAGTTTAGATATTAGTACACATTATATTCATGTCGAAAAACTTTTATCGAGCTTCTATATACTTTTATTGACATGATATTCATTCGAAATTTTGTACGACGCATCTGCACAACATGTGGAACATATACGAATTTTTTGAGACAGACTTTTTTCAGACGAAAAATTCCAATATTTGACTTGATATATAGCAAAAGGTTTTGAATTATGCATTGCCAATTTTTTAACAACCAACATCAACGATTTTCTTTGTTTTGATCTATTCCTCGATGCCCATTAGTGCCTAAATGACCTTTATTCGGGAGAATCGGTGAGCGTCGGCTCGAATTAGTGCCTATTATATTCATCTTGAAAAAACTTCATCAAGCTTCTGTATGCCTTTATTGACATGATATACATCCGAAGCTTTGTACGATACATCATCGCCAATTTTTTAACAACCAACATCAACGATTTTATTTGTTTTGATCTATTCCTCGATGCCCATTAGTGCCTAAATGACCATTATTCGAGATAATCGGTGAGCGTCGGCTCGAATTAGTGCCTATCATATTCATCTTGAAAAGACTTCATCAAGCTTCTATATGCATTTATTGACATGATATACATCCGAAGCTTTGTACGATACATCTTCACAACATGTGGAACATATATGAATTTTTCGAGACAACCTTTTTTCGGACGAAAATTTCAGTATTTGACATGATATTAGCAAACGGTTTCGAATTATGCATTGTTAATTTTTGAAAAACCAACATCATCGATTTTATTGCTTCTGAGCTATTCCTCTATTCCCATTAGTGCCTGAATGATCATTATTCAAGAGAATTAGTGAGCATCTGCTCCAATTAGTGCTCATTATATTCATCTTGAAAAAACTTCATCGAGCTTCTATATGCATTTATTGTCATGATATTCATCCGAAACTTTGTACGATGTATCTCCAAAACATGTGGAACATATAAGAGTTTTTTGAGACAAACTTTTTTCGGATTAAAATTTCAGTATTTGACATAATACAGCAAATGTCTTTGAATTACGCATCGTCAAATTTATGAAAAACTAACATCATCGATTTTATTGGTTCCGATCTATTCTTCGATGCCCATTAGTGCCTGAATGACCATTATTCAAAAGAATCGATGAGCTTGCTTCAATTAGTGCCCATTATATTCATCTAGAAAAAACTTCATCGAGCGTCTATATGCCTTTATTGACATGATGTTCATCCGAAACTCCGTAAAAAATGTGATGATTAACACATGAATTCGGAATTTAATGGGAAAGTGATACTTTGTTTTGTTTATTTATATATTATGAAAAATATTCAGAATCATTTTGAGCAATTTTTTCGATAACTTTTTTTTAGACCTAAATTTCGTAAAAAAAGTGATGATTAGCACACGAATTCAGGCTTTAATTGGAATATGATACTTCGATTGGTTTATTTATCAAACATGAAAAAAAGTCTGAATCGTTTTGAACAATTTTTTAGAGAATTTTTTTTCGGACCTAAATTTTGTAAAAACGTGATGATTAGCATATGAATTCGGGCTTTAATGGGAAAGAGATACTTCGTTTGGTTTATTTATACAACATGAAAAACAATCAGAATCGTTTTGAGCAATTTTTTGGAAATTTTTTTTTCAAACCAAAATTTTGTAAAAAACGTGATGAATAACACACGAATTCGGGCATTAATGGAAAAGTGATACTTCGTTTGGTTTATTTATACAACATGAAAAACATTCATAATGGTTTTGAGAACTTCTTTTCGGACCTAAATTTTGTAAAAAATGTGATGATTAGCACTCGAATTCGCGCTTTAATGGAAATGTGATACTTCGTTTTGTGTATTTATTCAACATAAAAAATATTTAGAAACGTTTTGAGCAATTTTTTAGAGAATTTTTTTCAAACCTAAATTTTATAAAAAACGTGATGTAATACATGAATTCGGACTTTAATAGGAAAGTGATACTTCTTTGGTTCATTTATACAATATGAAAAACATTCAGAATCGTTTTGAACAATTTTTTGGAGAACTTTTTTCGGACCTAAATTTTGTAAAAGCTGCGATGATTAGCACACAAATTTGGGTGTTAATAGGAATGTGATACTTCGTTTGGTTTATTTATACAACATGAAAAACATTAAGAAATGTTTTGAGCAATTTTTTAGAGAATTTTTTTCGGCATAAATTTTGAAAAAAACGTGAAGATTAGCACACAAATTCGAGTTTTAATAGAAAAATGATACTTCTTTGGTTTATTTATCCAACATGAAAAACGTTCAGAATCGTTTTCAGCAATTTTTTTAAGATTTTTTTTTGGACATAAATTTTGTTAATAACGTGATAAATAGCACACAAATTCGATCTTTAATGGGAATGTGATACTTCTTTGGTTTATTTATAAAGCATGAAAAACATTCAGAATCATTTTGAGTAATCTTTTAGAGAATTTTTTTCCGATCTAAATTTTTTTAAAAACGTGAATGCACACGAATTCGGGCTTTAAATGGAATGTGATACTTTGTTTTGTTTATTTATCCAACATGAAAAACTTTCAGAATTGTTTTGAGCAATTTTTTTGTGATATTTTTTCCGGACCTAAATTTGTTAAAAAACATGATGAATAGCATACAAATTCGGGCTTTAATGAGAATGTGATACTTCTTTGGTTTATTTGTATAACATGAAAAACGTCCAAAATTGTTTTGAGTCATTTTTTGGAGAACTTTTTTCGGACCTAAATTTAGTAAAAAATGTGATGATTAGCAAACGAACTCGGGCTTTCATAGAAAAATGATACTTCTTTGGTTTATTTATCTAACATGAAAAACGTTCAAAATCTTTTTGAGCAATTTTTTGGACCTATATTTTGTAAATAAAATGATGAATAGCACATAAATTTGGGCTTTAATGGGAATGTAATACTTCTTTGGTTTATTTATATAACATGAAAAACGTTCCGAATGTTTTTGAGTAATTTTTTGGAGAACTTTTTTTTCGGATATCAATTTTTTTAAAAATGTAATGATTAGCACACGAATTCGGAGTTTAATGAGAATATGATACTTCGTTTTGTGTATTTATGCAAAATAAAAACCATTAAGAAGCGTTTTGAGCAATTTTTTGGAGAACTTTTTTCGGACCTAAATTTTGTAAAAAATGTGATGATTAGCACACATGAATTCGGCATTTAATAGGAAAGTGATATACTTCATTTGGTTTATTTTTCCAATATGAAAAACATTCAGAATCGTTTTGAGCAATTTTTTCCAGATCTTTTTTTCGGAACTAAAGTTTTTAAAAAACGTGATGGATAGCGTACAAATTCGGGATTTAATGGGAATGTGATACTTCTTTGATTTATTTATATAACATGAAAAACGTTCAGAATTGTTTTGAATAATTTTTTTAGAGAACTTTTTTTCGGATCTAAATTTTTTAAAAAAACGTAACGATTAACACGAATTTGGGCTTTAATGGGAATGTGATATATCGTTTTGTATATTTATTCAACATAAAAAACATTCAGAAACCTTTTGAGCAATTTATTAGAGAATTTTTTTTAAACCTAAATTTTGTAAAAAACGATATGATTAGGATAAGAATTTGGGCTTTAATGGAGAAGTGATACTTTTTTTGTTTATTTATCCATTAAGAATCATTTTGATCAATTTTTTTGGAGAACTTTTTTCGTAACTAAATTTTGTAAAAAAGTGATAATTAACACATGAATTCGGGCTATAATGGGAAAGTGATACATCATTTGGTTTAATTATCCAACATGAAAAACGTTTAGAATCGTTTTGAACAATTTTTTGAAGACCTTTTTTCGGACCTAAATTTTGTAAAAAACTTGAAGATTATTAGCACACGAATTTGGGATATAATGGGATGTGATAATTCATTTTGTGTATTGATTCAACATAAAAAACATTCAAAATCATTTGACCAATTTTTTAGAGATTTTTTTCGGACGTAAATTTTGTAAAAAACGTGATGAATGCACACGAATTCGGGCTTTAATGTGAGAATGATTCTTCGTTTGGTTTATTTATCCAATATGAAAAACATACAGAGTCGTTTTGAGGAATTTTTCGGAGATATTTCTTTCGGACTTAAACTTTGTAAAAAACGTGATGAATAGCATACAAATTCGGCGTTAGTGGGAATGTGATACTTCTTTGGTTTATTTATAAAACATGAAAACTTTCAGAATCGTTTTGAGTAATTTTTTGTAGAACTTTCTTTCGGATATAAATTTTTTAAAAAACGTGATAATTAGCACACGAATTCAGGCTTTAATGGAAATGTGATACTTCGTTTTGTATAATTATTCAACATAAAAAACATTCATAAACGTTTTCAGCAATTTAGTTAGAATTTTTTTTCAGATCTAAATTTTTAAAAAAACGTGATGATTAGCACACAAATTCGGGCTTTAGTGGAAATGTGATACTTCATTTTGTTTATTTATCCGACATGAAAAACCTTCAGAATTGTTTTGAGCAATATTTTGGAGATCTTTTTTTCAAACCTAAATTTTGTAAAAAACGTGATGAATACCATACAAATTCGGGTTTTAATTGGAATGTGATAGTTCTTTGGTTTATTTACATAACATGAAAAACGTTTAGAATTGTTTTGAGTAATTTTTTGGAGAACTTTTTTTCGGATCTAAATTTTTAAAAAACGTGATGATTCGCGCACGAGTTTGGGTTTTAATGGGAATGTGATACTTTGTTTTGTATATTTATTCTACATAAAAAAACATTCAGTAACGTTTTGAGCAATTTTTTAGAGAAATTTTTTTCAGACCTAAATTTTGAAAAAAAGGTGATGATTAGCATATGAATTCGGGCTTTAATGGGAAAGTGATACTTTTTCAGTTTATTTATACAACATGAAAAACATTCAGAATCGTTTTGATCAATTTTTTGGAAAACTTTTTTTTGGACCTAAATTTTGGAAAAAAAGTGATGATTAGCAGAAAAATTCGGGCTTTAATAGGAAAGTGATACATCGTTGGTTTAATTATCCAACATGAAAAACGTTCAGAATCGTTTTGAATAATTTTTTTGAGAACTTTTTTTCGGACCTAAATTTTGTAAAAAAATGTGATAATTAGCACACGAATTCGGTCTCTAACAGGATGTGATACTTCATTTTGTGTATTGATTCAACATAAAAAACATTAAAATCGTTTTGAGTAATTTTCTAGAGTATTTTTTTCAAACGTAAATTTTGTAAAACACGTGATAATTTGCACACGAATTTGGGCTTTAATGTGAAAGTGATACTTCGTTCGGTTTATTTATCCAACATGAAAAACGTACAAAATCGTTTTGAGCAATTTTTCGGAGATATTTCTTTCGGACATAAATTTTGTAAAAAACGTGATGAATAGCACACAAATTCGGGATTTAATGGGAATGTGATACTTTTTTGGTTTATTTATATAACACGAAAAACATTCAGAAACGTTTTGAGTAATTTTTTGGAGAACTTTTTTTCGGTCCAAAATTTTGTAAAAAAAGTGATGAATAGCAAACAAATTCGGCTTTAATGAGAATGTAATACTTCTTTGTTTTATTTATAAAACATGAAAAACGGTCAGAATAGTTTTGAATAATTTTTTGGAGAATTTTTTTTCGTATCTAAATTTTTTAAAAAACCTAATGATTAGCACACGAATGTGGGCTTTAATAGGAATGTGATACTTCTTTGGTTTATTTATATAACATAAAAAACGTTCAAAATTGTTTTGAGTGATTTTTTTGAGAACTTTTTTTCGGATAGAAATTTTTTAAAAACGTGATGATTAGCACACGAAATCGGACTTTAATGGGAATATTATACTTCGTTTTGTGTATTTATGCGACATAAAAAACATTTAGAAATACTTTGAGCAATTTTTTGGAGAATTTTTTTCGGACCTAAATTTTGTAAAAAATGTGATTATTAGCACACGAATTCGGGCTTTAATAGGAAAATGATACTTCATTGATTTATTTATCCAACATGAAAAACGTTAAAAATCGTTTTGAGTAATTTTTATAGGATTTTTTTTTCGGATCTAAATTTTTGTAAAAAACGTGATGGATAGCACACAAATTCGGTTTTTAATGGGAATGTGATACTTCTTTGGTTTATTTATACAACATGAACAACGTTCATAATCATTTTGAGTATTTTTTTGGAGAACCTTTTTTCGGTCCTAAATTTTGTAAAAGAACGTGATGAAAGGCACAAAAGTTCGGGTTTTAATCAGAAAGTGATACTTCTTTGGTTTATTTATAAAAATGAAAAATGTTCAGAATCATTTTGTGTAATTTTTTGGAGAATTTTTTTTCGGATCAAATTTTTTAAAAAACGTGATAATTAGCATACGAATTCGGTTTTAATAGAAAAATGATACTTCTTTGGTTTATTTATCCAACATGAAAAACGTTCAGAATTATTTTGAGCAATTTTTTTAGGATTTTTTTTTCGAACCTAAATTTTGTAAAAAACGTGATAAATAGCACACAATTTCGGGGTTTAATGGGATTGTGATACTTCTTTGGTTTATTTATACAACATGAAAAACGTTCAGAATCGTTTTGAGTAAGTTTTTGGAGAACTTTTTTTGGTCATATTTTAATAAATGTGATGAATAGCACGAAATTTTGGATTTTAATGGGGATGTGATACTTTTTTGGTTTTTTTATAAAAATAAAAAATGTTCAAAATCGTTTTGAATAATTTTTTGGAGAACTTTTTTTCGAATTTAAAATTTTTAAAAAAACATGATGATTGGTACACGAATTCGGGCTTTAATGGGAAAATGCGACACTTCGTTTTGTGTATTTATTCAACATAAAAAATAGTAAAAAACGTTTTGAGCAATTTTTTATAGAATTTTTTTCAAACCTAAATTTTGAAAAAAACGTGATGATTAGCATACGAATTCGGGCTTTATTGGTAAAGATATACTATTTCGGTTTATTTATACGACATGAAAAATATTCAGAATAGTTTTGATCAATTTTTTTGGAGAACTTTTTTTCGGAACTAAATTTTTTTTTAAAAAAGTGATGATTAGCACACGAATTCGGGCTTTAATGGGAAAGTGATACATCGTTTGGTCTAAATATCCAACATGAAAAACGTTCAGAATCGTTTTGAACAATTTGTTGGAGAACTTTTTTTCGGACCTAAATTTTGTAAAAAACGTGATGGTTAGCACACGAATTCGGGCTCTAATGGGATGTGATACCTCGTTTTGTGTATTAATTCAACATATAAAACATTCAAAATCGTTTTGAGTAATTTTTTAGAGAATTTTTTTCAAACATAAATTTTGTAAAAAAACGTAAAAATTTGCACACGAATTCGAGCTTTAATGTGAAAGTGATATTTAACCAGTTTATTTATCCAACATGAAAAACGTGCATAATCGTTTTGAGTAATTTTTCGGAGATATTTCTTTTGAACCTAAATTTTCTAAAAAACATGATGAATAACACACAAATTCGGGCTTTAAAGAGAATGTGATACTTTTTTTGTTTATTTATATAACATGAAATACGTTCAGAATCGTTTTGAGTAAATTTTTGGATAACTTTTTTCGGTCCTAAATTTTGTAAAAAAAGTGATGAATAGCACACAAATTTGGGCTTTAATGCGAATGTGATACTTCTTTGGTTTATTTATTAAACGTTCAAAATCCTTTTGAATAATTTTTTGAAGAACTTTTTTTCGGATCTAAATTTTATAAAAAATGTGATGATTAGCACACGGATTCGGGATTTAATAGAAAAATGATGCTTCTTTGGTTTATTTATTCGCTATGAAAAACGTTCAGAATCGTTTTGAGCAATTTTTTTAAGATATTTTTTTTGGACCTAAATTTTTTAAATAACGTGATGAATAACACACAAATTCGGGCTTTATTGGGAATGTGATACTTCTTTGGTTTATTTATAAAACGTGAAAAACGTTCAGAATTGTTTTGAGTAATTTTTTTAAGAACTTTTTTTCGGATCTAAATATTGTAAAAAATGTGATGATTAGCACAAGAATTCAGACTTTAATAGAAAAATGATACTCCTTTGGTTTATTTATCCAACATGAAAAACGTTCAGAATCGTTTTGAGCAATTATTTTAGGATTTTTTTTTTCAGACCTAAATTTCGTAAAAAACGTGATGGATAGCACACAAATTCGGGCTTTAATGGGATTGTGATACTTCTTTGGTTTATTTATACAACATGAAAAATGTTCAGAATCGTTTTGAGTAATTTTTTGGAGAACATTTTTTTTACCTAAATTTTTTAAAAAATGTGATGATTAGCACATGAATTCGGGTTTTAATGGGAATGTGATACTTCGTTTTGTGTATATTTATTCAACATAAAAATCTTTCAGAAACGTTTTGGAGAATTTTTTTCAGGCCTAAGTTTTGTAAAAAAACGTGATGATTAGTACACAAATTCAGGCTTTAATGGTAAAGTGATACTTCTTTGGTTTATTTTAATTATATGAAAAACATTCAGAATCGTTCTGAGCAATTTTTTAAAGAACCTTTTTTCGGACCTAAATTTTTTAAAGAACGTGATCATTAGCACACGAATTTGGGCTTTAATAAGAACGTGATACTTCGTTTCGTTTATTTATCCAACATGAAAAACGTTCAGAATCGTTTCGAACAATTTTTTTGAGACTTTTTTTAGACCTAAATTTTCTTAAAAACGTGATGATTAACACACGAATTCGGGTTTTAATGGGAAAGTGATACATCGTTTGGCTTAATTATTAAACATGAAAAACGTTAAGAATCGTTTTAAGCAATCTTTTGGAGATCTTTTTTCCGGACCTAAATTTATTAATAAACTTGATGAATACCACACAAATTCGGACTTTAATAGGAATGTGATACTTTTTTTGTTTATTTAAACAAAATGAAAAACGTTCAGAATCTTTTTGAGTAATTTTTTGGAGAACTTTTTTTCTGATCTAAACTTTTTAGAAAAGGTGATGATTAGCACACGAATTTGGGCTTTAATGGGAATGTGATGCTTCGTTTTGTGTATTTATTCAACATAAAAAACATTCATAAACGTTTTGAGCAATTTTTTAGAGAATTTTTTTCAGGCCAAAATTTTGTAGAAAAACGTGATGATTAGTACACGAATTCAGGCTTTAATGGGAGAGTGATACTTGTTTGGTTTATTTATATAAATGAAAAACATTCAGAATCGTTTTGAGTATTTTTTTGGAGAACCTTTTTTCGAACATAAATTTTGTAAATAACGTGATGATTAGCACACGAGTTTGGACTTTAATAGGAAAGTGATACTTCGTTTCGTTTATTTATCCAACATGAAAAACGTTCAGAATTGTTTTGAGCAAAATTTTTTGAGAACGTTTTTTCAAACCTAAATTTTGTAAAAAATGTGATGATTAGCACACGAATTCGGGCTTTAATGGGAAACGAATACATCATTTGGTTTAATTATCTAATATGAAAAACGTTCAGAATCGTTTTGAGCAATTTTTTGGAGATCTTTTTTCCGGACCTAAATTTTGTAATAAACGTGATAATAGCACACAAATTCTGGCTTTAATAGGAATGTGATACTTCTTTGGTTTATTTATACAACATGAAAAATGTTCAGAATCGTTTTGAGTAATTTTTTGGAAAACATTTTTTTTTACCTAAATTTTTTAAAAATGTGATGAGTAGTACACGAATTCGGGTTTTAATGGGAATGTGATACTTCGTTTTGTGTATATTTATTCAACATAAAAAACTTTCAAAAACGTTTTGAGTAATTTTTTAGAGAATATTTTTCAGACCTAAATTTTGTAAAAAAGGTAATGATTAGCACACGAATTCAGGCTTTAATGGGAAAGTGATATTTCTTTGGTTTATTTATACCACATTAGAAACATTCAGAATCGTCTTGAGCAATTTTTTTTGGAGAACTTTTTATCGGACCTAAATTTTTTAAAACATGAAAAACGTTCAAAATCATTTTGAGCAATTTTTTGGTGATCTTTTTCGGACCAAAATTTTGTAAAAAATGTGATGAATATCACACAAATTTGGGATTTAATGGGAATGTGATACTTCTTTGGTTTATTTAATTAACATGAAAAACGTTCAGAATCGTTTTGAGTAATTTTTTGGAGAATATTTTTTCAGACATAAATTTTGTAAAAAAGTGATAATTTGCACTCTAATTTGGGCTTTAATGTGAAAGTGATACTTCGTTTGGTTTATTTATCCAACATGAAAAATGTTAAGAATCGTTTTGAGCAATTTTTTAGAGAATATATTTCAGACCTAAATTTTGTAAAAAACGTGATGATTAGCACATAAATTCGGGCTTTAATGGGAAAGTGATACGTCTTTGGTTTATTTATACAACATTAAAAACATTCAGAATCGTTTTGAGCAATTTTTTAGAGAATTTTTTTTCAGACCTAAATTTTGTAAAAAACGTGATGATTAGCACATGAATTCGGGTTTTTATGGGAATGTGATATTGCTTTGGTTTATTTATACAACAAGAAAAACATTCAGAATTGTTTTGAGCAATGTTTTTTAGAGCTTTTTTTCAGACCTCAAATTTGTAAAAAAAACGTTTTGATTAGCACCCGAATTCGGCTTTAATGGGAAGTGATACTTCGTTTGGTTGATTTATACAACATGAAAAACATTCATAATCATTTTGAGCAATTTTTTATAGAACCTTTTTTCGGACCTAAATTTTGTAAAAAACGCGATAATTAGCACACGAATTCGAGCTTTAATAGGAAAGTGACACTTCGTTTGGTTGATTTATACAACATGAAAAACATTTTGAATCGTTTTTAGTAATTTTGTGATAACTATTTTTCAGACATAAATTTTTTTTGAAAACACGATGACTAGCACACGAATTCAGGCTTTAATGGGAAAGTGATACTTCTTTGGTTTATTTATACAACAGAAAAAATATTAAGAATCGTTTTGAGCAATTTTTTGGACACCTTTTTTTTTAACCGAAATTTTGTAAAAAATACGATGATTAACATACGAATTCGGCATTTAATGGGAAAGTGATACTTCGTTTGGTTTATTCACACAACATGAAAAACATTTGGAATCGTTTTGAAAATTTTTCGAAAACTTATTTTCGAACCTAAATTTTGTAAAAAACGTGATGATTAGCAAACGAATTCGGACTTTAATGGAAATGTGATACTTCGTTTTGTGTGTTTATTCAACATGAAAAACATTTAGACTGGCTTTGAGCAATTTTTTAGAGAATTTTGTTTCAGACCTAAATTTTGTAAAAAATGTGATGCTTAGAACACGAATTCGGGCTTTAATGGGAAAGTGATACTTCGTTTAGTTGATTTCAATAACATGAAAAACATTCAGCGTCGTTTTGAGCAATTCTTTAGAGGAATTTGTTATAAATATAAATTTTTTAAAAAACGTGATGATTAGCACAAAATTTTGGGCTTTAATGGGAACGTGATACTTTGTTTTGTGTGTTTAGAAAACATGAAAAACATTCAGAATGGTTTTAAACAATTTTTTGGAGAACATTTTTTCGGACATAAATTTTGTAAAAACGTGATGATTACCACACAAATTCGGGCTTTAATGGGAAAGTGATACTTCTTTTGAACAATTTATTAGAAAACTTTTTTTTAGACCTAAATTTTGTAAAAAATGTGATGATTAGCACACGAATTCGGGCATTAGTGGGAATGTGATACTTCTTTTGTTTATTTATACAACATGAATAATGTTCAGAATCGCCGCTTTGAACAATTTTTTGGAGAACTGTTTTCAGACATAAATTTTGTAAAAAATGTTATGATTACCACACGATTTCGAGCTTTAATGAGAACGTGATACTTCATTTTGTGTATTTCTTCAATATAAAAAACATTCAGAATCGTTTTGAACAATTTTTTAGAAAATTCTTTTTGGGACAAAAATTTTATAAAAAGCGTGATGATTAGTACACAAATTCGGTCTTTAATGGGAAAGTTATACTTCGGTTGGTTTATTTATACAACATGAAAAAGTTCTGAATCATTTTGAAAAATTTTGTGAAAACTTCTTTTCTGACCTAAATTTTGTAAGAAACGTGATGATTAACACACGAATTCGAGCTTTAATAGAAATGTGATAATTCATTTTGTGTGTTTGTACAACACAAAAACATTCAGAATCGTTTTGTGCAATTTTTTCGGAGGACTTTTTTGCAGACCTAAATTTAGCAAAATATGTGATGTTTAGCACACGAATTCGGGCGTTAATGGGAATGTGATACTTTTTTGTTTATTTATACAACATGAAAAATGTTCAGAATCGTTTTAGGCAATTTTTTGGAGAACCTTTTTCGAACCTAAATTCTTTATAAAAAACGTGATGATTAGAACACGAATTCGGGCTTTAATGGAAAGTGATACTTCATTTGGTTTATTTATACAACATTAAAACATTCAGAATCGTTTTAAGAAATTTTTTGGAGAACTTTTTTCGGACCTAAATTTTGAAAAAACGTGATGATTAGTACACAAATTCGGACTTTAATTGGAAAAGTGATACTTCGTTTTGTATATTTATACGACATGAAAAACATTAAGAATTGTTTTGAGCAATTTTTTGAAGAACCTTTTTTCAGACCTAAAATTTGTAAAAGCGTGATGATTAGCACACGAATTCGGGCTTTAATGGGAATGTGATACTTCTTTGGTTTATTTATACAACATGAAAAACGTTCAGAATCATTTTGAGCAATTTTTTGGAAAACTTTTTTTCGGACCTAAATTTTGTAAAGAACGTGATAATTAGCACACGAATTCAAGCTTTAATGGGAAGGTGATACTTCGTTTTGTGTGTTTATTCTACATAAAAAACATTAAGAATAGTTTTTAGCAATTTTTCGAAGAACTTTTTTTCTCATATAAATTTTATAAAAAACATGATGATTAGCAAACGAATTCGGGCTTTAATGAGAAAGTGATAATTCATTTTATTTATCTATACAACATGAAAAACATTTAGAATCGTTTTGAGCAATTTTTTGGAGAACTTTTTTTCAGACCTAAATTATGTAAAAAAGGTGATGATTAGCACACGAATTCGGGATTTAATAGAAATGTGATACTTCGTTTTGTATATTTATACAACACGAAAAACATTCAAAATCGCATTTAGCAATTTTTTGGAGACCTTTTTTTCGGACCTAAATTTTGTAAAAAACATGATGATTAGCACACGAATTGGGGATTTAATTGGATGTGATACTTCGTTTTGTGTATTTATTCAACATGAAAAATATTCAAAATCGTTTTGAGCAATTTTTTTAGAATTTTTTTTAGACCTAAATTTTGTTAAAAATGTGACAATTAGTACATGAATTCGGGCGTTAATGGGAAAGTGATACTTCATTTGGTTGATTTCAACAACATGAAAAACATTCTTAATTTTTTTGGACACCTTTGTGAAAACTTTTTTCGGACTTAATATTTGTAATAAATGTGATGATTAGCACACGAATTCGGGACTTTAATGGGAAAGAGATACTTCGTTTTGTTTATTTATACAACATGAAAAGCATTCGGAATCGCCTTGAGCAATTTTTTCGAAGAACTTTTTTGCACACCTAAATTTAGTGAAAATTGTGATGTTTTTAGCATACGAATTCGGGCGTTAATGGGAATGTGATACTTTTTTGTTTATTTATACAACATGAAAAATGTTCAGAATCGTTTTAAGCAATTTTTTAGAGAACTTTTTTGGAACCTAAATTCTTTAAAAAAACGTGATGATTAGAACACGAATTCGGGCTTTAATGGAAAGTGATACTTTGTTTGGTTTATTTATACAACATAAAAAACATTCAGAATCGTTTTGAGTAATTTTTAGACAATTTTTTTGGGACATAAATTTTGTAAAAAACATGATGATTAGTACACAAATTCTGGCTTTAATGGGAAAGTCATACTTCGTTTGGTTTATTTATACAACATGAAAAGCATTCAGAATTGTTTTGAGCAATTTTTTGGAGAACTTTTTTTCCGATCTAAATTTTGTAAAAAACGTGATGATTAGCACACGAATTCGGGCTTTAATGGGAATATGATACTTCGTTTTGTGGGTTTGTATAACATGAAAAATATTCAGAATCATTTTGACTAATTTTTTCGGAGAACTTTTTTGCAGACCTAAATTTAGCAAAAGTTGTGATGTTTAGCACACGAATTCGGGCGTTCATGGGAATGTAGTACTTCTTTTGTTTATGTATACAACATGAAAAATGTTCATAATCGTTTTGAGCAATTTTTTGGAAAACTTTTTTCGAATCTAAATTTTGTAAAAAAAGTGATGATTATAACACAAATTTGGGCTTTAATGGAAAGTGATACTTCGTTTGGTTTATTTATACAACATGAAAAATATTCAGAATAGTTTTGAAAAATTTGTTGGAAACTTTTTTTAGACCTAAATTTTGTAAAAAACGTGATGATTAGCACACGAATTCGGGCTTTAATTAGAAAGTGATACTTCGTTTTGTATATTTGTACGACATGAAAAACATTAAGAATCGTTTTGATCAATTTTTTGGAGAACTTTTTTTCAGACCTAAATTTTGTAAAAAATGTGATGATAAGCACATGAATCCGGGCTTTAATGGGAAAGTGATACTTATTTGGTTTATTTATACAACATAAAAAACATTCAAAATCATTTTGAGTAATTTTTTGGAGAACTTTTTTTCGGACCTAAATTTTGTAAAAAATGTGTTGATCAGCACACGGATTCGGGCTTTAATGTGAATGTTATACTTCATTTTGTGTATTTATTCAATATGAAAAACATTTAGAATCATTTTGAGCAATTTTTTAGAGAAGTTTTTTTCACACCTAAATTTTTTAAAAAACGTGATGATTAGCATACGAATTCGGCCTTTAATGGGAATGTGATACTTCGATTGGTTTATTTATACAACATTAAAAATATTCAGAATCGTTTTGAGTAATTTTTTGGAGAACTTTTTTTCGGACCTAAATTTTGTAAAAAACGGAATGATTAGTACACGAATTCGGGATTTAATGGGAATATGATTCTTCGTTTTGTGTATTTATTCAACATAAAAAGCATTCAGAATCTTTTTGAGCCATTTTTTAAAGAATTTTTTCGGACATAAATTTTATAAAAAAACATGATGATTAGCACACGAATTTGGGCTTTAATAGGAAAGTCGATTTTATTGATCAATTAAGCATCATCAATTTTTGAACAACCAACATCATCAATTTTATTGATTCCAATCGATTCCTCGATGTCAATTAGTGCATGCATGACATTTATTCGAGAGAATTGATGAGCTTCGTCTCCAATTAGTTCCCATTATATTCATCTCGGAAAAGCTTCATCGAGCTTCTATATGCCTTTATTGTCATGATATTCATCCAAAACTTTGTACGATGCCTCCAAAACATGCAGAATATATTAGAATTTTTCGAGAATTTTTCAAGACAGACTTTTTTCGAACGAAAATTTCAGTATTTGACATGATATATAGCAAACGGCCTTGGATTACGCATCGTCAATTTTTAAAAAACCAACATCATCGATTTTATTGGTTCCGATCTATTCCTCGATGCCTATTAGTGCATGAATGACCGTTATTCAAGAGAATCAATGAGCGTCAGCGTATTTGAAGAATAAAAATATGATGGAATTTATTATTAATGAGATAGTATAATCAGAAAAAGTTCACTAAATATTACCTTATAATCACAACGTAACAAGTAAAAAATAAGGAAGGAGTAAGCTGGGACTTTCCTCATGGAAGGAAAGCACCCAGAAACCAGGAACTAAGGCTCTATGTTTGTGAGTGGCACGCCGCGAGTCATGAGTTGTGACTCAATTGCTTAGAGACACTCAGTGTCATACGATAATAAGTTAAGAATTCGGCTTACCCTCTCAATCGCCAATGTATCAACAAAACAAATACAACTGTTTTTATATTAAGAGAATTTGAAACTTATGTGTTTTGTCACGGTAAAATATTTTAATGCTTAGTTCGATGGGTTTTTTTTACCAGCACTTTTATTTCAAACTGACTACTCTGAGCCCAAGCCATTGACTTTCAAACATATCCTAATCCTGATATAAGGTTACTCACTACTGTAAGATGTAGACCCAAAGTTTCGGGGGATCGAAGATGCCCTGCCGTTCGGGAAGGTGGGCTGCAGTGGGGACTAGTTAGCCATCCTGCTGGTTAAATAAACCATTCCCTATCATACACGGCATCGGGTTAAGATGCAGTGTATATATTTGAATTTAACCCTTGTAGTAGTAGTGATGCATTAATTGAATAAGGGTATTCTTGTGGTGAGGGGGAGAAGGGGAAGTTTGTAAATTAAAATTGCATTATATTTCATATTATGAGTGCATAAGAATTAAGAAAATTATCTGTTTCATATAAATTTAAAAGGAAATAGATTAAATTATCTTTTAACTGTCAAAAAGTCTAAGCGAAAAATAAAGTTAAATGAAAGGAGTACACTATTTGGATCTATTTGCGTCTAAATAAAAAGAATATTAAACGAAAAATTCTGATATATATCTCCATTTATTATTATTGAATGATATAATGTAATAAATACTTACATATACTTCCTCTATTTCAACTATTTCAATTTAAAATATCTAAGTTTAAAAAAAAAAAGAACTTAATCACCTATTTAGTCCCTAGTACCCATTTAATTACACATGCACTGCTTTATTCATAAGTTGTATTACAATGTTGTAGCATTGAGGACAAAAGTTTATTGCACATTGGGAAGAAGAGGTGTTGATCTACGAGATAGATGCCCAGTTAGTTTGTCATTTAGCAGATGAATCCTGAAAGATAAGAAGTATGAGCTTATTTGGAATTGTTTGACTGCTGTTAACATTTTTCCGATCCTGATTAATGATAAAGCTGCAACTAAACTAAAGCAAAAAAAAAGATGCACGTTACCGCTCTTTTTTTAGCCGGCCAGAAATGAATTCTGTGAAGCAAGACCTACCCCTTCCATCCCTTATAACTATTATGAAAGCAAGATCATCACTTATGCATTCTTCTATTCCTTAGAGATTGTAAATATTTTGGAATTAAAGGTTTGACTGATCTCGTAATGTTCAGAGTTAGACGTAATTTTTAAATAAAAGTCAAACTTTGTTAGTAATCATAAAATGAGTTCGAATTTGTCAAAACTCTTAATACCTAATTTGCGTACTTTATATGTGTTCTCGTCTCAATAACTATTTCACCTCATATTGATTAATAAAATATTTTTTCTAAATATTTAATAATATAATATAAGAATATATGTAATTGAGGTGAGTTAAATTGTTGAATTAACTTTCTTACATTTGTATTAGCTCTTAATTCAAGATTTTTGGTTCAAAATGGAATTTCATTTGAACATCTTTTTAAGAAGAAAAAAAAAATTCTACTTTGACTTTGTTTTATTTAAGTTATACTATGGACTTTAAAAATTCTTGGAATATTGTTTTTCTTTTGGGATCTCATTTTTTTAAAATTGAATAAAAATTTTAAAGGTAGAGAATGATTAAAAATTAAAATTAAATTAAATAAAGAAAAGTAAATATATTTCCCTTTAATTGAAAATTTAAAAGACCTTTTTCTCAAATTAAGAATTTTTTAAATTGAAAGGATTTCATAAACAAATTTAAAAAATTAAATTATATATAAGCATCTATATCTAATTTCTCTTTTTATTTGTGAGAAAAGACCACTAGGACCGAGGACGAAGAAAAAGGTATACGACGTCGTTGTGGAGCATTTTATCCTCTTTTCTCAGCTCTCCAGCACTGAGCTGCCGAGCTAAGCAAAACAAATGGCTGCTTTGCCTCCTCACCTCTCTCCGTTCTCCTCCCACCGTCGGCTTTTACAGCCACCGTCCGCCACCACTATCTTCGTCCTATCAACAACTACCGCCAGCTCCCCTTTATTATTCCAGACGAAACATAGCCGGTTCAAATGCTCTGCGGGACAGACGGGGTTCTTCACCAAACTAGGCAGATTAATCAAAGAAAAAGCCAAAAGTGATGTGGAGAAAATTTTCTCTGGGTTCACTAAAACTCGTGACAATTTGGCTGTTATTGATGAACTCCTGCTCTATTGGAATCTTTCCGATACCGACCGTGTTCTTGATGAACTCGAGGAGGTCTTCTTTCTTTGCCTGATTACCTGAAAATTTTGCAAATTTCCTGTTATTAATCCTTGAAAATGAAAATTTTATCTATTATTGTCTCGGGAAATGCACCATGAGTGTATAATTTTTGGAATTTAGGTCTATTTTCTTTATAATTTCCCCGAACGGGCTTATTTTACTGTTTGGGATTCATATGGTTTTCTTAGCAGAAAACATTATAAACTTAGCAAAGTTGTTCATAAATTGAAGGAAATTTGATTTTTATTTGATTTTCTTATGGATGATTAGGCATTACTGGTGTCTGATTTTGGGCCAAGGATTACCATAAAGATTGTAGAGAGTCTTCGCGAGGACATATATGGAGGAAAACTCAAATCAGGAAGTGAGATAAAAGTAATGCTGATTGCTATTGTGTTTGTAGGATATGTATATGATTTTTGCTGTTCTGCAGCTAGGAGGATTAATGCTGCGGGATATGGCTGTGTTTGTTTGTAGGATGCTTTAAAGAGGAGTATCTTGAACTTATTAACTAGCAAGGGACTGAAAACAGAGCTACAACTTGGATTTAGGTATCGTTTTGTTTGTTTATACTTATGTTTAGCATTCTTCATTTGTATGTTTGTTTTCTTGAAATGATGATGTTTATATGTTGTTATGTAACGCACTAGGAAACCAGCTGTGATCATGATTGTTGGTGTCAATGGTGGTGGGAAGACGACATCTCTTGGTAAGGACAGGATTGAAATGGCTATCTGTGTTACACGAATGAAAATCTCAAGGGGGGTGGGGGGGAATGCAATGCAATTTTAGGGCTTTCGTCCCTCATACATGTGCTTCTCTCTGATGTCATAGCGAATTTGGTGCCACTTATCAGAAACAGAACCGGGAGGGGAAGGGTATTAGCTTTCTGGATGCTACTTGTGAGTTATTATAAGGCACGTAAAAGAATTGCTTATCTTGATGCAGATTTTCCCACAAGAAGAATTCGAGATTAAAATTCTTGTTGGGTGATATAAAATCAAGAAACTTATTCTATCTTTCAAACTGTAATGGTTGAAGGATTGGTGACTGGTGACTTGTCAATGCAGGCAAGCTGGCCAATAGACTGAAGAAAGAAGGTGCCAAGGTGAGGATACTTCTCCGGGACTCTATTTGACTTATGTTTCTCTTCTAACTGCCTTTATAGCTCATTAATATCGTTCTTTAAGCCACTAACAATTATCAGGTTCATGTTCATATGTACAGTAGTTAGTAATTGGAGGTTTCTTACGTAAACTTTCCATGCTCTGCTAGATACTGATGGCAGCAGGTGATACGTTTAGAGCAGCTGCGAGTGATCAATTGGAGATTTGGGCTGAACGGACGGAATGTGAGATTGTTGTGGCTGAAAAAGAGAAGGCCAAAGCATCTTCGGGTACACATCTATACTTATCTAGTGCACCTGTTCTGCTTTCATTTGTATGTCATCTCGTCATAACTCCTAACCCATGAACTTGAAGTATTTCCTGAGTAGTTCTTTCACAGGCTGTGAAGCGAGGGAAGGAAGAGAATTATGATATTATTTTGTGCGACACATCTGGGCGTAAGTTTCAAACCTCATGTTTTAAGATAATCGGACGTTTCCTAAAACGTCGCTGCTTACAAGAAAGAACCGAGTGCATCTTTATGACGTTAACATATTATAGTAAAGATTTTGACGTTCTTATTAGGTCTCCATACTAATTATAGCTTAATGGAAGACTTGGTGGCGTGCAAGAAAGCAGTCAGCAAAATCGTACCTGGTGCACCCAATGTAATCTCACTCTCTGCTCAAATGCTCATACAGCTCTACTCTCGGCTTTAACATGTTGGGTTTGTCTCTGCTTTTGTTATTCAAGTAGTGACTAGCACAACCGTGAAGATGGAGTCCCCGACCTCGTCTTTTATTACCTTCTAGAACTCAAACTAAGTCGCCTTAATGATCTTACTATGGATGTCTTCGTATATTTTAACTTTCTGTAGATTTATTTCATCAAACATGTAGGAAATCCTTCTGGTATTGGATGGGACGACTGGCTTAAACATGCTCCCACAAGCAAGAGAGTTCAACGAGGTAAAATTACTTTCTTTCTTACTAAACTATACATTACCTGCCTTTCGCAATTATTGTTAAAACCACGCGATACTTTCATTGTCAGGTTGTTGGCGTAACAGGTCTAATACTGACAAAACTAGATGGTTCCGCTAGAGGTGGCTGTGTGGTATGCTTTAATGTGAAAACAGCAATGATTTTTTTTACCGTGACTATTAAAATTTTGATCTCAATAACAATCAGATCCACAAGAAACTAAGTCTTTGACCTACTCTTGCTTAAAGGTCAGTGTAGTCGATGAGCTTGGCATCCCTGTAAAATTCGTTGGTGTGGGTGAAGGGGTAGAAGACCTACAAGCTTTTGATGCCGAGGCATTTGTGAATGCTATATTTCCTTGAGGCATTAGAAGTGAGTATTTGAATCGGTGCTTTAACTTTGCTTATTGTGTTTTTTTGTGCCTCAAATCTTTAGTTCACGAGATCAACTTAAATTCACAAGCTACTAAGACTAGACAGTTCTTCATATATTTCGGTTGAGGACTTGGCAACTATTTGCACCTGTGACAGTTACTTGTGGCGGGTTCAAAAGCTTAGAAGCAATGCATCATAGTTTCGCCTTTTTTCTTCCTTCTGTATTTAATGGATTGTGATTTATTCTCTGCTTGATGCAGCATTTCATGGTACTTGTGATGAAGTTAACTCTGAAGTCTATATGAAGAATGAACAAACTTCATCCTTCTCGAAGACAGGAAGTCCCATCTTTGAGGAGTATGAAGAGGAGACACAGGTTTCTTATCAGCAAGGAGATAAGAATGAAAGGCCAGTCTTGTATTGGATGTTCAATGGAGGATTGAAGGCCTTTTTTTGTGTCCCTTTTGTACACGAATTTCGTTTATTCTTATCTGCATTGAATTATTGATTAGTTAGGGTAATGTACCGCGCTCATCACAGGTAAAGAAAAACAAGGCAAGGTTTGTAGCGCATAGCAGGACGATTATATTGGTATTTGGTGTATCATTCCCCATGTATAAGAAAAGGGATCAAGAATAAAAGTCCCCAGGAAGTGCCTGAACCATAGCATGTTACATGAATTTGCTTTTACTGAACCTATTCCCAATTTTCCTCTTGCATGAACAAGAAATCAAGACTATTTCGAAGCAAAGAGTCACTTGTACACTACGAGATTCGATATAATGTCTAGATTGCTCATCACACCTAAACAAGAGCTGTCGGCAACTTAAGATTGACTTCCAAGCAACGCAAACGAGAAAGAGAGATAAATCGATTGAAGGAGGAAGGTAGACACAAGGAACGCTTAAAATCCTCTAATACATGTTTTAGTATACTTTCTATCACGCTTCATTTGTAATAACATAGCACAAGAACTGAGATAAAGTAAAGATATGTCCCTTGGCACATACATTCACTTCTTTAAGAACATAAAAATGTGGTAGTATAGTAGATAGTTTCCAGTAAAACAGAGAGAATCTGCGGCATTAATACTTTTGGACAGATCCTATACCAATATGGTTTGCATAAAGAATGTTGCAGTAAAAAGGTTATTCACAAACTAGCAGCAGGCATGTGATAGAAGGTAGATCGAGAAGTGTAAACCAATTTGCCTGATTCCTCAAGTTTGAACTCAACTAAAACCACTGTCAAGTTTCTTCCACTCCTCACAACAGATGCATCAACTATCACTTTTGCCTGCATTACACAAAATCCTCTGATCTTTCAAAGACATGAATTCACAAAAGGACTAATAACTTGAAATATGAAGATATATGACTACTTGAATAAGTTTTAAAGATTTAGATGCAATCTGGATTTATAAATCAATGTAAACTTAATCTGCTCTCCAGGATATTTCTAATTCATGTCTCTACATGTTCAGACAAGTAACAAGACCTCTATAGTGTTTTACTTCAGGGAAATCGGCTCAAAATGCCACTGAAGAAAGACTTTGCTGAATGCCACTAAACTTAAATTTTCACTGTGTCACTGAGCAATTTTTGTACTGTCATTCAAGCATTCTATCACCTCAAATAGTGGAATCCGACAAGATTGAATATGTAGGATATTTATTAATGGTAAAATAGCCTCCACATACTCTTTCTACAAGGGGTTAGGCAAGCTAACGAGTTTATAGTATGAGAATTGGCAGAGTGGCATAAAGAGAGACGGAAATTGTTCAATGGCAAAAAGAACTTGAGCCAATTTTCCTATACTTCATTCCTGCAGCAAGTGAACTTTACATAATTAATTGACTCCTTAGAAGATTTCCGTTGAATCTAGATGTAAAGCTCAATTCCCATATATAAAGAACTAAGAAGAAATCAGACTCATAGTTGGCCAAAGATTAAAGTTAAAACTTAGCACACTGCAAGTTGCAAAGAAGGAGAAAAGAAAAGGAAATGCTTTATAGAAATTGTGAACAAATTCAGAATGAAAAAGATAGCATCTTGATCTAAAATTCAGATTCAATTTAGGATAGAAAAGACAAGATTTTGTACATACGTTATGCGGAGCTGCAGACAGGTAAGCTGTGTTTGATTCTCCAAGAAAAAGCTCCTTATCTTTTCCCACTACAGTTCTAGCTGAAGCAATTGACAAGATTTCAGCCACAGCTGCTACTGCTCCTCCATGCATTCCTTTATAATAATTCTACAAATGTTTGAAAAAAAAAAAGTGGATAAGATACTTCCATCTACGATTGAAAACTAAAAGAACAGATATCTATAAGCATCCTGGAAAAACAGTATATGTAAAACAATCAGTCACAAACTCTATATAGCTAACAATTTTTCCCTTCACACTTGTTACTCTATAATCTCAGTTTCAATTTCAAGCCAGTAATACAGCAAGTATATATAGATTACTCAAGTTTGAAAAGATTTAAAAAAATAAAAAAAATAATTAAAAAAAACTGAAATCAATAATCAGCATAGTAGCATTTCCGAAGTTGATATCTACAGTAAAATTCTAGAAGAGGAACCTATCATCGCCAGAGCCTAATGCCTAAAATCTTAATCGATTGCTTCATTTGATTAAAGTTTTATATAGAAAAATTCAGCCTAATCGTGATAATTAAACAGAATTTCAAGCAAAGTTTAGAGAGAATAAGCAATTCACTACCAGAATTGGAAGCTTGACAGTTAGCAGGCATGAAATTTTGCCACGATCGACGCTTCGGACCTCAAGCAGTTGCCGAAAAAGATCAGAATAAGAGTCCTTGTAGTCGAGACTGGGCGGAATGTCGTTAGAGTATCCGACGTCGTTGAAGAAACCTTCAACCGCAGAGGCTATATGCGAAGGTATATCTTCGGATATTAACGGAGTTTCCGGCGCGGCGGAGGTGGAGGACGCAGTGGCGGAGCGATTGCTTCGGCTTTCCTTGTCCATTTCCTTGCTTTCCCCCAAATATCAAGGAAGAAGAAGAAGAAATTCCCGTGCGGGAAATTGGGAAAGACTTTGCAATTGGTGGGTTATTTCTGGGAATTTTTTCATCAAGGGCTTCTATAATGTCTATATTTCACTTTGACCCCAATTTTGTATTTATATTTAAATTCAATCCAATCCAACTGAATTTTTGTTTTTCTCTTTTCTTTTCTTTTTTGGGAATTTGGCCAAGAATATATATGAACTATATACTTACTATCCATTATATATACAAACTTTATTTTTTTCCCTAAATATTTACACGAATAATTTTAAGATAAAATTATCTCTGCCACTCCATCTCACGACAAGATTAAGATAAAATTTTCTTTTCCTCACAAAAATCAACGTAAAATTATGCTAAAGTTCAGAACTTTTTGTTTTTCTTTTTATTTAGGAGAGTTTGTTTTGTCTTTTCGTTTTATAGAGATAAAAAAACCTAAAAATAAACTTCATACGTTCAAATGAATCATGATAGTTAGAGCGTAACTCAATATAAATACATTTTCAAGTAAAAAAATACCGAAGTCAAACAGAAAAAACCGATATCTTATATACCAAAAATTATGTTCTAAGTCCGAAAAAAAAAAACAAAAAAAATATAGGGTTTTACTAAAGAATAAATCTCATAACTACCAACAAAATCCATCTACTTATCTCTATTATGTTCCTAATTTAGTAAGTTAGTGGGGTTATAAATTTAATTATTATAATTTTCACATCATTTCTAGTTCAGAAAATCCCAAATCCTAGCTAAAAACTATGTGATTTCATCATCGCTGTCTGAAGAATTATCATCATCAGCAGCAGCAGCAGCAGCAGCTTTAGAATCATTCCAACGACTGCTTAAATCCCACACATTAACTGAAGAAGAATGGTTGAGCTTCTGAGCCTTCTGAGGGGAAGAAGAATCATCATCATCAGCAACCTTAAAAGATGTAAATTTTTCAGAATCAGAAGACGATCGCCTTTTCCTGATAATTCCAGGCATATTCTTGAAAGTAGCTGCTGCATTCTTCAATCTGGATTCCAAGATTCCGGGATTCTGAGTTTCTAAGGTTGATGATGATGGATTTTGGAGTGGCTCATAGTACAATCCAGTATAAGACTTATTATGATCAACTAAAAATGGACCTCCTCCAAGTTTAACTTGTTGTCTTTCAGGACTTAGATGGCGATTTTCGCCACCATAAGACTCATTCGGACAGGGTAATAATTGGGATGGAGAATTGACGAAATGTCCAATATTGTGGGAAGCAAAATTTTGAAGAACTAAAGAATTGGATGGAACCTCGGATTGCTGCTGATGAGGAAAAACGTTGAAACAATGATCAATGATTCTGTTGGAATAATCAGGACTTTCTCGATAAGGGCCTTGTTTAATCATGGTGTATGCAGGGAATGGAGCTGGAAAACTGCCATTTTTGTATCCAAGAACCAAGTCTAAAGAACACGAATCTGCTGCAAAACTTTCCCTTCTATTTTCTGCTCTTGTTTCCATTCCATGACCTAAAGCAGAAACATAACAAGGATCCAATTTCTTCTTTAATGAGCAGTTCCAATGATTTTTTATCGCGTTCTCTGTCCTGAAACACGTTAGAAACAAAATATAACGAAAATAAATTCGCGCAGCCAGCGAAAAATGACAAATCTTTTGAGGAAGTGTTCTAGCAATACCTTCCATGTAAATGTTTTGCAATTTCAGCCCATCTGTTCCCATATATTGAATGAGCTTGAATTAGAATGTATTCTTCTTCTTTAGTCCATGCACTTTTGTTTATTTCTGGATTTAAATGGTTGTGCCACCTGAAAAGAATGAATTCTCAATCATTAAATGCCAACTTTGTAATGAAACTTAGACACTTTGTGAGTGATTAGCATTCATAGAGTACGAAGATGATTATCCGGCTCTAAGTCCTACTTTTCTTCGCGCAAATCATTCAGTTTTAACGAAACTCTCAAGAACCAAATTCTACCTTTCATGGCATTGCTTTCCTATTCTCATTGATCAAGAATGAGTTGTCAAGTATCAAATGCCAACTTTGCAACGGAATCTAGACACAGGTTAGTAATTAGCATTCATAGAGTACGAAGATGATTATCCGGCTTTGAGTCCTACTTTTCTTCACACAAATCATTCAACTTTTAACGAAATTCAAGACAAAAATCTCAAAAACGAAACTCTTACCTTTCACGGCACTGCTTTCCTATACGGCCAGGAAGGTGTTTTGCAATTTCAGACCATTTTCTGTTACCTTGTTTGCCTGCTAACTCGATAATAAGATCATCTTCCTGTAAAATTCACATACTAAGTTTTCTTTTTCATCATTCACACATCAAACAATAAACAAATCAAAAGATCTTCTTTAGGATCAAACCTCCTTAGTCCAAGGCCCTTTAACAAGCATAGGATTCAGAACTTTTTGCCATCGGTGCATACATTGAATGTCTGTTCGATCAGGAAGACACATAGCTGCAAAATAATCCTAATAACTATAATCAAGAATGTGGCTAATATATAAATCTTGTCAAAAACTGGCTCAAAGACAAAATTTTACCTATTCTTTTCCAGCATTTCCCATTGAATCTTTTAACTGCAGCTTCCAAAAGTTTGTCCTGTTTTAACATTCATGATATATAATGAATAGAATCATGATTTTCAATCAATAGTTTGAAAAGATAACAAACTCAAGCAAGTCCCTGATTAGTTCTAAGTCTCACATCAATAAGAACCCATGAATGTGGAACGGATTGTGTTAAAATTATGGGTTTAGGCCTTACTTACTCAAGAGTACTTTAAGAGGATTGCCCGAGCCTTTTATAAGAGGTTCATTAATTATTTTAATTAGCCTATGTATGATTCTTTAACAGTATATCAAAAACCAAAGGAAAAGAAACAAGAAAACTCACTAACAAACCTCTTCCTCTGTCCAGTTAGCCCTGGAGGATCTCCTGGCTGGCCCATTCACCCTCCTGAAATTTCAAATACATAATAAAAAACTTCTAATATTTGAAATTCTTCAAAGCAAATAAACATAGATAACTCACAGATCGAAAGGAAAATACTCAAATTCTTATAAAATATACTACCCCTGTTTCATATTATCATCTGTCGCTTTAACGAGGCATTAGAATTAAGAACTTGTCTAGATTCTACCCTCCGACTATTATTAATAGTTTTTCTAGACAATTGTTAAATTCTAATAAGATAGAGATACATATAGAGAAGTATCGTGTGCACTCTTGATATTTACATTTGATTTACTAAAGTGACATATATTCTAAGCGACATAAAATATTAGACGGAGGAAGTATTATTATTCAGATGAAATTGATCAAGAAAGAATTCAATAATTGAGAACTCATTACTAATGAAAATCTCCATTGTTCTTCTTCCTACAATATTTTTAATCAAACAAACACATACCAAAAAAGGGGAAGAAAATAAAAATTAAAAAAAAAAGCCCTCCAAAATCACATACATACCCACGAATATCTCCTGGCTTCTGATCAAAATTATCACTATTATTACCATCGAGAGCAAGTTTATCCGAAGAACCCAAATCCCCTTTCTCTGCTTCAGCCGCTTCCAATCCCTCCGTGACCTTTTCTCTCTCCATTTACATTTAAGTAAGCCCCAAAAAACCAAGTAAAATAGTCCTTCATTAACTAAAGACTTCTACCCATTAATAAAACAATATTTCTGAGTACAACGGTAAAAAAGAGAAGATCAAATTGAAAAAAAAAATACTAAGATCTTAATGCCCAATTGTTTTTGTTTATAGAAACTGGATTCATTTTGGAAACGTTGTAACGGATAAAAAAAAAGGGGTTTTTTTATCAAAGGAAATTCAATTAAAAACAAGATTTCGCCATTTTTTTCCTTTTTATGATTTTGAATCCTCTTTTAAATCAAAATGGTTTTTCCTTCTTTAGCTTCCCAGTTCCCACTACTAATATGAAGTTGCAGAGGGCATGAGAGAGAGAGAGAGAGAGAGAGAGACAGAGAGAGAGAGAGAGAGAGAGAGATGGCGGTAAAAAGTGGTTGATGGCTGACACAATTTCGCGGGAAGCAGAGTACTAGAGCAAGCAAGAGACTGTTAAAGTTTGTACTTATAAAGGAAGCCTCCTGAGTGACAAGTGTATCCTCGTCATTGGCTATCTAATGATTCACAAAAAAATGGATAAATCTCAATTTGGTCCCTCAAAATATAGAGTTTCTTAACGAAGGATCTCAAATTTTGGAAGTGTAATTTGACGGCCAAACAAATTGAAAGTCAACAACTCGGCTAAAATCTTCTCTCAATTGAACAACCAAATTATCGAAGGACGAGATTATACTTTTTTTCATTAATTTTATTTAAAATTAAAAAAATTTATTATGATCTTCTTTAGATTTGTCATCTTTGTTTTACTATATGTTTATCGTTTTTTTCATTCTCATCTTTTTACTTAATTAAATTAATTATTTCATTCGAAGTTGAAGAATTATTCTCATTCCTATTCACGTTTTCTTACAACCTCTTTTCGATGAAAACTTACTTAGCTTATTTTGCTAAGGTGTAACTTCGAGTATTCACCTATCTCTTTCTAGGTCAATCTTCTAATTTTAAGGTTAGATCTGATCCCATGTTTTACAATATTTTGTCTTCCCCAATTTGATGTTTCTAAAAAAAAAAAAAAAAGTTTATGTTCATGTTCTGAGGGTATAAGATCTCCATTGCAGTAGAGGATGAGAAATTCGAAATAACAAAAATAATACCACGTAAGAATTAAATGTTTTTTTCCTTTAGAAGTTGATTCTAATTTGTTTGACTATTTAGTTCTTTGACGAAAGTTGGATTGAAAATTTACTTGAGACAGATTCTGAAATTTTAAGGATTCTTTAGATATAATTCAAATTTGAGGTACTTGATGGAGTACTTGACTGAGACAACCCTATATTTTCAAGGACCAGATTGAGATTTATCCCCAAAAAAAATAAATTTGAGATTTTGTCCAATCTTTTAGTTATTCTTCATTTTGTTCTTTCATCTTTGAATATTTTGTAGTTGGTCCTCTAAAAAATTCAATTTATGGGAATTTAATTAATTTATATTCCTTTAAACAAAATTGAGTACTTGTATTTTAGTTTAGGATGTTTTGAATTGAATATTCATTTTTTAAAAATTAAAATAATTTTATCTAATTTTTTTAAGAGAAATGAATCTTATTTAACTTATGCTATTATCACGATCTCCTTAATTAATAATGGTAACATGTATATAGAATAATAAAAAAATGATAATTATAATATGCATGGTATGAATTGGATGAAATAATCTTGTAAAAATTGTTATATAAGAAAAAAACCACGCTGAATTTTGAAATATATATTTTTTAGTATTATAGTAAAAAAATATATTAAAATATGTATTTGACTATTCTGATCTTTACAATCTATATAGTGTTATTTTTTTATTGGAATCGTGATTGGATTTCACCGTCCCGTCACTATTAAGCACAGTTTACACACCTAGTATCAGAATTGTCTAATATATTCTCTAATTTATTATAGTATACTTTCTTTATCAGTAACTTTCACTTAGAATTTTTATTTTTAAAATTTAAGATTTTTTTTTACTTTATTAAATTTGTATTAATAAAACTATTATAAATTACGTATACTAAAAAAAGTACTAAAAGAGGCCCGCATGGGCGGAGCTCAGTTGGTTCTGAGGTTGCAGAGTTGGTCCAAGAGCCAAGGTTCGAATCCTGGCAGCAGCAGGACGGTTGAGTCACTATGATTTACATCCTCCACCTGGGCCACCATGATTTACACCTGGGCATCGAGCAGTCTGGTGGGGCTCTGAGGGATTCGCCTTTGGTCCAAAAATGTACTAAAATAGAATATATATATATATATATATATTAAACTATGTCAACCAATAGCATATGTGCAAGTGGAGGATCGAACTCAATGGGCCGCCAGCCCACTTGTAAACAAGCAGACAAAAGCCCAAACTTGCGGTACATGCACAGCCCCATCCCCTTTTCCCTTTTTTTTTTTTTTAAAGAATTTTTTATTTTGTTTTATTAAATATCGACAAAAAGATGTATTAATAGGCATATGACCAAAAAAAAAATGTATTTTTTTAAAACAAAAGAAATTAAATAGGTAAAGTGTAAAATCCTTTATTACATCTTTCTATAACAATTTTAGTACACTTTTCTATAAAAATTTGATGGTAAGTTTATTAATAAATGATATAAAAATTATATTATATGTATTAATGAATCTTTTGAAGTGCATTAAAAAAAATCTTTTGAAGAGAGTAAGGACATTGAAACAATAAGTTATATAATGTGCAAAATGTTTAACATATGATCTCTTTCGAATAAAAAAAATATATAATTTTTTTGTTGAGTATAAAAAAATAATATAATTCTCAACTTAAAATTGGATATCTTGATTTTGATTCAATGCGAAATTATAAATATTTTGTAATAGAAATCATATTTTTATTAAAGGAAAGTTTATAGATTTTCTTCACTTTCCATAAATTGCATGTTCCCTCCATTTTATATTATATATCGTAATTTTTTTATATGCATTGGAGGAAAGGGAGAGTGAATCGAACCCGTGATCTATTGCATAGTAAGAAGTACTTCTAACAAATTGAACTTTCACTTTGTCACAAATCAATGAAGTATTAATATGATATTTTTTTATATATACTCTTATTTTATTAAAATCAAATAATTGTTTAGAAATATTCATTAAAACTATTTATAATAGTCAAATAGTAATTTAGTTCATTTCATTTTAAATATATACAATTTAATTATTTTATTAATTACAAAAGTTAAAGAAAAGTAGACCTGTAACGAGATAATAATTCAATTGGTTAGAATCATCTTTTATTATGATTTTCGTATTTCAATATAAAAAATAAAAAGAAAAGACATGATTTGTTTCTTCATGTGGCCCAAGCAATAATAACATGGAAAATCCACGTGGGTGCAATGAATCTTCCTTAGTGGACAATCAAACACTATAAAAGTCAACGAATCGCGGCCGTCTTTGACGCTTTATATTCTCCGTCGCACGAACTTTTCAGTTCATCAGTAAAGCGGTCCGATTCAGACATTTCTTTCTTCCTCAAATCTCTCTCTCTTTCTCAATCGAAAAGAAATCTAGTCGATCTGTTCATTGTCTGAAAGATGCCTCAAGGAACGCTTGAAGTTCTTCTTATCTGCGCCAAAGGCCTCGAAAACACCGATTTCCTCTGTATGTAAATTTCCTTAAACCCCTCGAATGATTTGATTTAATTTAGCTGTGATTTTTTTAGTTCTTCGATCCTTTGATTGGGTTAATTTGATTTTGATCAGCGCTTGAATTTTGTATTTCGATCGATTCACATCACATGACTAAGTAACAGAATCAATGAGGAAACTAACTTAATTAGATTATCTAGATTCGATGATTTCGAGAATGTCTAATTGTATAGTGATCTGCTCCTTGTTTTGTATTATTTGATCCTGCATTGTTTTGTGGACATCATGAAATGAAGATTAGATTTTTTTTTTTTTTTTCCTGAATACGAAGATTAAATTTTAACATCCTATGTTTAGCATTAGTTAAAAGTCCATCAAATCGTAGGTTTTTCACTAGAAATTAAAAGAATTGTAGAAAGAAAGGTAAAACTTTGTTACTTAAGCCTTAAGCCACATTTGATAAAATTGATGAGTGAAGTATTTATTTTAATTTATGATTTATGAATTTAAGAATTGAAGTATGAATTTGAATATTTGAATGCTGAATTAGTTAATAAGTAATAATTATATATTAAAAAAATTTAATGATTTGACCAGCAATATATATTCCATTTCATAATTCATAGTTAAAAGAAAAAAATTTCACTTAAAATTTATAATTATAATTAAATTTATGTTAATCAATTAAAATATAAAGAGCGCTTCTTACCATGCATAGGTCCTTGATTCGAATCACATTTTCCTCTCCCAATATATAAAAAAAACTAAAATATTAAATAATTTACAAAAATTATTATCAAAAGCATTTAAAATTATTAAACACACTTAAAGTATGTAAATTATAAATATAAGGAGTTTTACATCTTTGTACACAAATTAAGGGCATTGAAAATAAGATAATTTTGTAGTTACAATACTCTTTCTACTCTTCATAAATTAGGAGAGAGATAGTGAGAGTGAAGTAAATGAATAAAAAAAATTCAATAAATACTTATTGAAAATTATAAAATCTCTTATATGAATTGAACTTTTCTTGGAAATTATTTGATGGCCAAATGAATTGAGCCCAAATATGAAATCCGATGAACTGTTACAATCACATTGCATTAAAAAAATGAAAAAAAGAAATCTTATTCCCATACTTTAATTAGAATCAAGATCTAGAAAGGTATGGTGGTTATGGGGACCTTCAGACATGACACCAAATTTTGCCAATAATTAAGAATGATGTTTTCCATCTCATCTGATAATAATAGTATATTTCAGACATTCACTCACAGCTGTGATGGAGAAATTACCCATTTTTATCTACACAACAAAGATTTTTTCTCCGAATTTGATCATTTCCATCTTGATCAAATAACTTCATTAATTAATAATGATGCAATTTAGAAAATGTTTCATTCGAATAAGGAATATTTAAGATGTTAAAAATTAGGATTAAGACAGTGTTTGGATCAAATTATTGATATATTCAGTTAACTTTCTTTTGGTTTTATATTTTTTTTTATTTCTTAATTGTAGCCAACATGGATCCATATGTTATCTTCACCTGCCGGACTCAAGAGAAGAAAAGTGGCGTTGCTTCAGGTGCACCTCTCTCTCTCTCTCTCTCTCTCTCTCTCTCTCTCTCTCAAAAGGGAAAATGTGGTTTAACATGTAACGCGTTATAAACAAATTTATACTTAAAATTAATATCACACGAGCGTGTCCAGTAATAATAACGTAGATTCAATATTAATATTCCATCTCTGTCTACAACAGGTAAAGGATCGGACCCTGAATGGAACGAGACGTTTCTATTTACAGTCTCTGAAGGTGTCTCCGAGCTGAAAATCAAAATTATGGACAGCGACAATCTCAACGATGACGATTTTGTCGGAGAAGCAACGTTAGTACTTACCTTAATTTATTCTTGTATTATCAATCTGTTGATTATATATATATTTCATTTACATTTTATTAAAATCTTATCATGTAATTTCAGAATCCCATTAGAGCCAGTTCTTGTGGAAGGAAACGTACCCCCAACTTCATACAACGTTGTTAAGGATGATCAATATTGTGGAGAGATTAGGGTTGGCTTAACTTTTACCCCCGAGGTATGAGCTTATTATATTCATGTCATCTTCTTCAAAATGACTTCTTTTTTCTTTTTTTTTTTTAAATTGTTGAGTTAGTTATATTTTGCCGTTTATATTTTTATAATTTATAATTAATTCATATTACTAGCAATAAAAAAGATTATTAGAAATAATAATTTAGTCGTAAAAAGTTTAAGATTCTTCTAAAATATCATTTTACATATCGAATTCTTATTTACTATTATATATTAATATCATGATATCGTTATTAAAATTTTTAATAATGGGTAATGAATAATATTTTTATCTTAATATATGACAATAAATAAAAACTAAACTTATAAAATGATATTTTTAGTTAGTTTTCAAATTTTTTACTATATACCCATCGTTTATAATAAAGTTTTTTTAAAAAAATAAAGGGATAAAATTATAATTTGAACTGAAAAAATGTAAATAACTCTTTTCTTTTAGAAAAAAATAGGAATAAATAGTGATTAACATTAAAATGGCAAGAAATTAAGAAATAATCTTATTAATTTGATATTTTTAATTGCAGGAAAGCTACGAGACAACCTATGGAGAGGAGGAAAATATGGGTGGATGGAAACAATCATCAGAGCAAGACTACTAATTAATCTCATAATTATGCTCTAAAGAACGTCTTTTTAATTTCTAGAACATTTTTTTTTCTTTTCTGGAATTATTACAAGAACCTCTATGAATATGAAATGTATGTATTATGATATTTATTCTCAAACGATTTATGTTTTTTCTCTTTATAATACTTAAAAAATGTTTTATTTTCTCTTTTCATACTCTTAAATAATTTATTGTGTCAATTAATTTTGAATATGGCAGAATCCGGTTAGATAATCATGTCTTACTTTACTTACGTGTAGTGATAAAAAAGATAATAGTCTTTTTACGTAATTTCAATAATCAATCTATATGATTATTTTTTTTTTTACGAAAGCAAGCTTCCATGAGTGGGATATATTTTTCTTAACTCAAGTCCATCGTTCTTGATATTAATTGTCAGAATAAACTATTTAAAGTCTGTTTTAAAGAATAAAAAATAAAATAATATAGTTTAGATATAATGAAAAATTATAAATTAAAATTTTATATACTCAATTAATCATTGATTAAAAATATATGAATATTTTTAAAATTAACTCTAAAGAAGTTATATTTGCATTTCTAATGCTTCCTCCCTATCATATTAATAGAAAAACTAATAATGTACGGAACTCATAACTTAGCTAGTTAGAGACATAATTATCATTCCCAGTTAATATGGATGTATGATATGTCTCGTCATTTTATATCTTATTTTATTCAGTTAGGATCGTCTAATACATTGTTTAACACATTCTTTTATATGTTCACTTTTTAATTTATTTTATCAATATAAATCTTATAAAATAAAATTTAAATTTAAATTTTCTATAAATACAGTATATTAAAAGACGTATTAGACGATGTTAAGTGCATTTTGCAGCCTGACCATATTAATGAAAAATGATGGGTGGTTCTTCAAAAAAAAAAAAAAAAAAAACGAGTGATATGTGGATCGAGTGTCATTAAAAACATATGATAAATAATCCCTCAAGAATTCATATTTGCATTTCTAATACTTCGTCCCTATCATAGTTTTGGGGCTGCAGAGTTGGTCCAAGAGCCAATGTTCGAATCCTGGTAGCGGCAGTGTGGGAATTTCAATCTCTCAAATGTAGGGAGGTGGTTCCTTGTGCGCATCAGGTCCTGGCCTCCAGTCTGCAGAACCGCTGAGTCACCATAATTTACATTCTCCACCTAGGCATCGAGCAGTCTAGTGGGGGCCCTGAGGACGAGGGATTTCGTCTTTTGGTCCAAGAAAAGCTAATATTGTACGGAACTCATAATTTAGTTAGTTGGAGACGTAACTATCATTCTCAGCTAATATATATGTGCGATGCGTCTTGTCATTTTGTATATTCACTTTTATGTTTATTTTATTAAACAAATTTTATAAAATTTAAAATTAAAATTATTAATAATACAATATATTAAAAAATATATTAAACGATACTGGTCGTTTTGCCAATAAAAAAAACGTGTGATGTATGGAAGCGACACGACCTAGTAAAGTACAAACATATTGAGTCCCACAATTTCCAATCGTCCTAAATTGGACAGCCAACGACATTGCAAAAACAATTCACAGCAGACATAAGGACGATTGAGGACAACACATGAGGGTTTGATGTAATTAATCTTCAACTGTTTTTTTTTTATTTTTAAATTAAGTATTCAAAAGTTATCGACTCATTCATGAGCGATTAAAAAGCATAAAATCCTTAAATAGCAGTATAAGATTGGTATACGATATTAAACCACTAACATATCAAGTGAAAGTATTTAAGTGAAGAGACTCACGCTATCACACCACACACTTCTTATAATTAAGCGATATATATTTATTCTTTTTGATATTTGTTCAAAATATCATTTCATTTTATATATATGTATTACAAATACATTTTTATTATTTATACATTCATAACTAATTAATCCTTATTATTAATTTCAAAAAAATAATATTAAAAAATAACAATTAATTTAGTAGTAAATAGTTTAAATTTTTTTTAAAAATATTATTTTACGTGTCTAATTCGTATTTACTACCATATATTAAAACCAGGATACCTTACTAAATTTTTAAAATTAATATAATTCCCATAATAAATGATATTATCATACTACCATATGATAATAAATAAGAATTAAACTTGCAAAATGATATTTAGCAAGATTTAAAATTTTTAATAGCAGAATCATTATTTTCCAATAATTTTTTAATTAAAATTAATACTACCTCCGATCGAAAAATATAAGTTCTTTTAGATCCAGGATAGATAGCCAAAATTATAAGTCTTTACACTTTTCAATGTGTTTTAATTGTCTATTTTCTAATTATACCTTCTTTAACTCATTTAATATCTCCATCTCTCTTTTTATCTCTTCTTATTTATTAAGGGTATAAAAAATATCTTACATAAAAAATTACTTTAGTTTCTCAATTCTTGATCGGAGGTAATAGTAAAAATTAATTAATTATGAAAATACAAACAATACAAATATATTTATAATTTATATAAATTATGAGGAAAAAATGGTAATTCGAACAAACTTCGGGGAGAAAATTGTAATTAACGTTATAAATTATGTAAATTGTATTATTATGTGATTAGATCTGCTGCTGACCACTTTAAGGATGATGACGTCCAAGGTCAAGTTGGAGAGTTAGTGTGGTAGTCACCAGAAATTAATGGCGGAACTATAAGAGCGGCCATTCTTTTTTAGCTTATTATGACAGTTAGTGTTAATGTCAATAATAGAAGAAAATCTTATAAAAATATATTCAATTATTTTTTTATGATTGTACGTGAATTTAATATTGATTACAATTATAATTCAATTACGACTATACGATTCACACGACTGTAAACGCTTCCTAATCGTATGAATCACAAATCTGAAGGACCGTGTAAATCACATAATCCTTTTCGGACAATCATGAATTATCCATAGTTATAATTTAAAATTCCCGTCATAATTTAATAATACAGTTAAATATTGATATATTAACCTCTTATTACGGAAATCAGATGTAAAATAACACTGATTTAATAACTAAAAGTTGAAGGTCTTGAGGAATTTTTTTAAAAGTTACAAATAGGAAAACTTACAGGAAGTGTCGCGTTGGTAAAAATTACAATATAACTAGAATAAATTATTTAAATATAACTTTAAATTAGAGGAAACGACAATCTTATTAAAAAAGAGAATAATTACTGTATTTAGTAAGAATCAAATCCTAATTTTTAAATTAAAAAATCTCAACTCTCACTGCTCAAATAAAATTTTACCGATCAAACTTAACTTTTCTTGTCTTCTATAATCTCAAAGATTATTCTTGTAGTTATCAACTTATAATTTTATTAGTTGAGCTTTAATTATTCTGAAAGTATCGGCGCAACCGCATTGAACAAGACAGATTGAAATAGCCTCAATTTTCATGATTATTATTATTATTGTTATTATTATTATTCTTATTATTATTATTATTATTATTATTATTATTATTAGTATTCAAGTGAAGAAGACCACACCCTTAACTTCCTCCCACTGCCGTCAAATTAGCCCAGATATTTTCGATATATATTATATCCAAAATATAATATATATATATATATATATATCTAATATATATTTTAAAAGAATTGAGATGGTTGAATATATGTTTTTTTATTTTTTAAAAATAATTTAAAAGGTTTGTTCTCGAAATTAGATATTCTTATACTTGTAAGAGGGGACAAAAAAAATTAAGTATTTAAAATTAAAAAATATTTTAATTTCAGATAAATCTAAAAAGACAAGAGATAGTAACTAATTTAAAATTTTTGTGTTTTTAGAATATAACCAAAAATATCTTTTCCTTTTTATATTTTGCTAATTTGAATTTCATTCTTTTTTTTTTGTCACTTATGACATTGAAATTTTTTTATCACCATTTAAGTCACTTAACATTTTACGAATGATAAAAAAATATAAAATGCAGAAGTTTCTAGTGTCTTTATTATAGAAATCATCACGTAAATACATATGATTTGTTTATAAAATGGTAAAGTAGACATAATACTATTCTTATAGAGTGAATGGAATGATATAAGTAAAATATGAGGAAAAACTATACACGTGAAGGATGTATATTTTTATACATAAAGGAACAATTGATTAGCAAATAAGGATAGAGTTATACTTATTTTATGCTTCTATGAACAAACCGTGCATACCAGGGGCGAAGCCATATATATTCTAGAGGACTAAAATTCAAATACAAAAATTTAGTATATCATTTAATTACAATTAATATTTTTTTACACTTAATAATTTAATTTTTATTGATTTGGGAGCCGTAATAAAAAAAATATTACTTTTTACATAAAATAAACACAACTTTATACCTCACATAAAGCATAAAAAAAAAGAGGGGACCAGATCTTCCTTGGCCCAAACGTAACTCCACCCATGATGTATATTTATATGACGATATCTGCTTAAAACATAAAAAATCAACGTGTTTTAATATTTTTGACCGTTCGTAAAAAGTTGAATAGTATAAGTGGTGATAAAAAAAATAATAAACATTATTAAAAAAAAGAGCAAATGGCATTTTTTTTGTTTTATTCTTTTTTTAAGAAAAAAAACAAAAGAAGAAAGAAAATTTTTGGTTGTCTTTAATGTATTACTGGCTATTTTGAATAGATGATGTGATTGATCTGACCTGTGATAGAAAATGACTGATGATGCAAAAATGACTTCTTAAACTCAAGAATTCTCCATAAAATCCAATCCAAAATGCAAAGTTGAATAATATTATTCAGACCAAAAGAACACTCTCTCCAATGGCTATCTTCTTCTTCTTTTTCTTGTGTTTGATTCTTTTTTATTACAATTTGAAGAAAATATTATATCCTAAAAAGAAAACCTCTGCACCAAAAGCCTGGCCAATAATTGGTATGATGCCAGCAGCTTTGCAAAATGTATCCCGAGCCCATGATTATATAACAGAAGTACTTCAACTTCAAGAATGTAATGGAACTTTCATATTTAAAGGCCCTTTATTTGCCAATTTGGACATGGTTTTCACTTCAGATCCTGCTGATGTTCATCATATTTTGAGCAAAAATTTCTTAAATTATCCAAAGGGTCCTGAATTCAAGAAAATTTTCGATATTTTAGGAGATGGGATTTTCAATGCTGATTCTCAATTATGGGAAATTCATAGGAAACTTACTATGTCCCTTTTGAAATCTGCCAATTTTCAGACAGTTTTGGAGAGGATTATATGGCAGAAAGTTGAAGATGGGCTTATCCCTGTTTTGGATCATTTTGCAGAAACTAAGGTTTTTGTTGATTTTCAAGATATATTTCAGAGGTTTACTTTTGATAGTATTTCTAAATTGTTGTTGGATTATGATCCTTGTAGTTTGTCAATTGATTTACCTTATATTCCATGTGAAAAGGCATTCAATGATATAGTAGAAGCCCTTTTGTATAGGCATATTTTGCCTGAAAGTTGCTGGAAATTGATGGAAATTGTTGGAATTGGCAAGGAAAGAAGTCTCAACAGAGCAGGGTTGGCTTGTGATCAGTTCATCTATTCATGTATTAGAATCAACAAGGAAAAAAAGCGGAAGGGCTTCCCTCAGGATCCCAATCAGACTACCGGACACTCAAGTGTTGAATTTGATTGCTTGACTTCATTAATGGAGGATTATCAAAACAAGGACAAGAAATATGATTCAAATTTGTTCATGAAAGATGTTTTCTTGAATTTGATTTTAGCAGGAAGAGACACAACAAGTTCTACTCTAACTTGGCTTTTTTGGCTAATTTCTAAGAACCCTTTAGTGGAAAACAAGATTAGAGAAGAGATTGAAACTGAATTGAAGATCAAGAAAGGAGAAAAATGGAGGGTTTTTAACATAGAAGAATCATCTAAACTTGTTTATCTTCATGGTGCTATAAATGAAGCTCTAAGACTATATCCACCAGTGGCTTTAGAACACAAAGAATCTAAAGAATCAGACATTCTTCCTAGTGGTTTACATATAGATTCAAACACTAAGGTTGTCTTATCATTCTATTCTCTGGGAAGAATGGAATCAATATGGGGTAAAGATTGTCTTGAATTTAAGCCAGAGAGATGGATATCTGAACGAGGAAATGTTAAACATGAACCATCGTTCAAGTTTCCAGCGTTTAACGCCGGGCCAAGAACTTGTATTGGCAAGGACATGGCTTACGTTCAAATGAAAATGGCAGCAGCAAGAATCATTCACAATTACCAAATCCAAGCTTTGGAAGGCCATTCTGCTCAGCCTAGAGATTCTATTATTCTTCAAATGAAACATGGTTTTCCTGTTAAGATTTCCAAAAGGAACTAATGTTGGGGTAAAAAGGCTTGTCAGATCAGAGTTAATGCAATCATTGGATTAAATGAGGGTAAAGTTGTCAATATAAAGAAAAATGTATAATAAATGACATTTTTACTCCTATTTGACCTGATTAATTGGATCAACACTGATCCCTCGTAATGGGGGAAAATGGGAAACTGTGAATGTATAGTTCTTCAACTAATATGTCAAGAATAAAGATTCTATGCCAAATAGCAAGAGTAAATCAGTTCCTTTTGTACTTGATTTATAACTCTTCATGAAGATCATTTTTTTGGACAAAACTGGAAATTCATAAATGTTATTGAAAGAATATGGACAGAGTTCAATAGCAATCATCACCATTTTACATCATGAACAATGATATCTTAACTACTACTTTCTCAGGCCCCAAACCTTTGAAAACAGAAAAAAGCTATGCAGATCAAGTAGATATCAATTAATTGATTCGATAGGGGTATAATTGTCAATACAAGAGAAATATACTTTCTGTCTCTATCTGTACAAGTACTTTCTGAGGTAAATGACATTTGTACCCCTGGTGAGCCAATCAGTTGAGGATCTACTTGATCCGTATAGAACTACTCTAATGAAAAAGGGCAGTCAACAATTTTAGAATTGGCACCAGTAGACATGTCTAAAAGCTATAAATAATGTGCATAGTATCCAAAACATCTTAGACTTACATGTATTCTTCATCAGAAGCCCCATCTCCCAGGATAACTTTGTTGGTTTTTTGAAGGTAAAGCCAATCCGAGGTCTTTACGTTGTTCTTCGTCTGGTTGTTCATTTAGAAAGCCAGTTCCAACAAAATGCATCAATGCAGACGCGTCCTCAAGATTCCTACGCAAATTCAAAGACGCGGACATGTAAAGCTTAGAAGGAATCCTTTTCAGTTTCTTGGAAGACGGAGAAGCATCCAGCTGTGCAACTTTAAGAAACCGTTCTGTTGCAGCCTCCCAAGAAAGCTCGTGTGTTTGCTCGTCAGTTAATGGAGCAGGCTCATCATTAAGTGCCTTGCGAGTAGTTTCAACAAATCCTTTTGCATCATCATACGTTCTGCAATTTGGGAACTGCTTGAAAAATTCATTTGAGGGATGATTTGCACAGACAACTATTTTGCCCATTGCCAATGCTTCAGCTGTCGTTGTACACACTACATCTGTGGTGCTTGGATTTAGGAACACCTTGTAGCTGGAATGCCGTAGACAACATCATCAAAATAACTTCATGCACATGTTTGGACTCGAATCTATTTTACATTTCTTTACTAGGAATATATTGAATAAAGACATGATATTCGGGATGTAAAGATGTGCTAAGGACTTACTCATGAAACAAAGGATCAGCATGATCACGACCAGGATGAACACTGACTGCCAAATCCAGCTTCTTAGCTGCTTCCTGAACTTGAGCTGAATCCTCACCGTTACCATATAAATCAACTTCAACTCCAGTTAGTTCCGTTTGATGATCTTGTAAAAGTTTGAGAAGCTCTTTGTAGCCTTTGTTCCAGACCATCTTTCCAATATAGTAGGCGCCCTTTGTAAAGGCTTGTTTTCCATTCTGTAGTTGCTCCTTCTTTTTCATGCCAATCTCAAGGAACTTCGGATTGACTCCATGGACATTGCAAATGATAGACCTTGGTAAATCTTGGGTGGCGGCAGATAACCTGATAACCTATCATTTTAAGATAAAAGAGTGTTGTTTAAGCTAGAAATTTCCTGATTTAACTAAAGGATTTCCGAAGATAAACAATATAGATAAATTGATTTCATTGAAAAGGGTTGGCAAGGATGGGAGTCTTATAATGGTGGAAACACACCTTGTGGCAATATATGCCAACAACCCAATTGTTTATTTGTTTAACGAGAAATGCTTGCAAAGCATTCTTTTCTCTTCTCACATACTCCAAATAATTGGTATGCACAACACCGATAACAAGGCGAAATTTTTTCTTCCACCTCTTCCCATGATGATACCATGTAAGATGCTCAGGCTCCTCGAGCACTGCAATATCTGCCTCCTCATCTGGGATGACTTCTGTAATATCCCCTAGAGCAATAATGCTTCTTTTATCAAGAGAGAACTGTGAAATAAAAATAAACAGGTTATACAATTGACGTTTCACCAGTTTGTCATGTAGAAATCAAGGAGCTTCTGGTTCGAAAAGAATCCCCAATCAAAATACGTGAAATTCCCTAAATCATGAGAGAACACTCATGTACAATGGTCAAATTGATCGACAGGAATCCATTCATCAGAAATTAATAATAGGTGGTTCATTTCATGCTGTTGCTGAGGTAGGATGCAAAATTCAGATGAATTAACCATGGAGATGGAGGTAGGAATGAAACAGACAATAAAACGAGAAGCATAAGTGCAACAAGAAACAAAAGGAGACATATCAAACTGTTACGGCTGGTCTTGAGATGAAGAAATTTTAAATTTTCGGATAACTAAAGGGGTGATAAAGGGAAAATTGATACGCAGAAATAGTATTGCTTCTGAACAGAACTATAGGTAGATATATAACATACTCCTCACAATTGAATATTTCTGTTCCATTTCCCTTGAATGTCCAGAACAACAAGCTATTTAACTTCATGAACGAACAAGTAATTAGTCGCTTCTTTCAACCTAAATGTAATAAATAACCCCTCCAAAAAAATTTACCAATGACGCAAAAAATGCTTCAACAAACCTCACATGTCGTGTTATTTATAAAACATATACATATTATTTATTTATTTTCACTTTAGGAAAAACAAGTACCCAATTTAGCCAGCATGTTTGCATCTTCATCGTGCAAAGAAAGTAACAAAATTTATTGTATGATTACCTTGCCTGGATAGAAACGTATATTGAAGTGTGCTGTGAATCTTATCCTCCCTTCAAGCCATTGACGAACATACTTTTCTTGTTCTGAAGGTGAACTAAATGTGATCTCAGGATAGACATGGTGTTGATCTTTGAGAGACAACCAGGGAATCACCAAAGTGACCTTTCTCCCTTCATCTTTCGCAAGGTAAACAGCTCGGAAAAGAGGATTGACAGCAGTTCCGGTCAGCCAAGGTAGACTTGCAGTTGTAAATATTGAAATATGCTGCTTCTTATCCATTAACTCATCACATAAAAGAATTTCTAATTCAAGCCACACACTTTGATACTTAGATTCAAGCCCTGTATACAATCACAAATCACATGCAAAATCTTACTTCCACTTTAAAATAAACATTAAAGAAAAAAACCAGAAAATGAAAAAAGAATATGAACTCAAAGACCAAATCAAGAAAAGAAAATCACCTCATAACAATCAAAACTAATAAAAAAACCCTGCTTCAAGAAATGATTTTAGCTCAATACTCCATAAACAACAATAGAAATAACACCAGAACCCTAATTTTAAAATGCAAGTTAATTTCAAGTATGATATATAATTGTATGGAAAGATAACAAAACTCCAACTTTGAATTGCTTGCCAAATTCCAATTTAGGAATTCTTTTACGCATTGCTTAAGGCCCAAAAACCATTCAATCTTAAGCTTATTAGGCAACCCATTTATTTCTTTCCCTTCCCAACCTTACCAGTCAGCTTGGAAGCAAAACTATGATGAAAAAGATCGAAACTTTAGACAATCATAAACAAATTTTCTTCATATTTAGCAACTAGAACATCATTTTAAGCCCCCCAAAAGAAAATCCAATCTTCTGCATACTTCACAATCAAAATATATTCAGATGAAGAATGAAAAAGAAATACGATATATTTTGCTGGAGATTCCTTACCTTGTTCTTCTTCTTATTCCTTGAAGCAATCAAATGGGGGGAAGATGAATTTATTAACAAGTTAGGCACCAGTTGAAGAAAGAAAGTAATAATTTTCTACGAAAATTAAAGAATGATCGATCGATCATAGGAGAAAGGAAGCTGGAAATTGTATTGGACTAAAAAAAGGTAGAATGAGCTGTAAAATGAAAGGGAAGATTCGAATCATCAAATGGAATTTTTGGTGCTATTGGGTAAGAAGTAAATAAATCTAACTAGAAAATCTCTCTCTCTCTATATATATATATAACTCGAAAATAAATTAAAGGAAAAATAATTTAAATGCGCACAAAACTAAAAACAAAAGTTATACTATTCATAAAAAATATATATTATTTTTAAAGGTATTGAGATGGTCAAATATATAAATCTTTTTGCGTTTTCTTTTAAATATACCTTTATGTATTTCATTTGAATTAGATAGTCTTTGAATTTTAAGGAGTAAGGGAAAAGAGAAAAGGAATAATTTGGTTACTTAAAAGTAAAAACCATCTTGATTTCAAATCAAAAGAACTTATATTTTTAACGGAAAGTAGTAACAATTTGTCATCATTTTCCATAAGAGTTGTAAGATTTCTTTTCTACTCAAAAGAGGACAAGTCATCGCAAACAAAGAATTGGCCAGAAGGACCATTTTCATCACTCAATAAAGCCAGCCTTAAAGGACCTAAAGCACCTTCTTCTGCTGTGGAAATGCCAATCCCATAGGACATATCAGTTTGGACAGAGCCAGGACAAACACAATTAACCTTAATACTAGGATACTTGTTTGCAACAATTCTTGTATAGGCATTTAATGCTGCTTTTGAGATTATATATGCTGAAAATTGCAATGGCCATCCTTTACTTTTCAAAGAATCCTCTTTCAAGTCCTTTAGAAATTCATTCACCACTTCTTCTATTCTCTCTTCTGTGAGGTTTTCTGTGTCGTTCAGTATCCCTTTGGCCCATTCACTTGGTATTTTCTGAAATATTACAATTAGAAACACGTAAATATAAGTTTTTGTAAAAGTAGAAAAAAGGATTAATTCAGAAATGTCGTTGTACTTTTAGTCAATTTTCAATTAAGTATATAAATTCTTAATTTGATAATCAAACACTCAAAATTAGGGTTCTGTATTAAAAATAATAGTTGAATCCTAATTTGGGTATTTTATTATCAAAATTAAAAGTTTAGATACTCAATTCAAATTAACTAAAAGTACAGGGACATTTTTAGATTTAATAAAAAAAAATTGATATCATGTTCCTTGACCTAGCCTTTGTACAATATTTTGAAAGGCCAGAGTACATAAACTATTTTCGTGTACCATAAAAAGGTTGTGTCTACTAACTCGACGAAATTTAGTAATATATTGTACGATCCCAACCTCTCATTCCTTCTAAAAGTAAAGCCTAAGCCCCACTTTTCTCCCTAGCATGAATGGTTTATTTTCTCTCAACCATCCGATTCAAGTGGGAACAAGGCGTTATATTTGAAGGAATTTAGTCTTAAAAAGAATATACCCTTTTAAAAATATAGTACAGGAGTTACTCGTACAATAACTTGTCAGATTTAATCCAGTCGGTAAGTTGAGATACGTGAAACTAATTTACGGGTATAAATAAACAAATTTAGTAACATTTTTGTTAATTACCTTTAACTTGCCCATGGAGGCAGAAACATTTACAATTGTTGGTGAATGAGATGATTGAAGAAGAGGAACAAATGCTTCAATCATTCTTTTGGCACCATAGTAGTTTATATTCAAACATTCTTCTGCTAACATGTATGTCTCTATTGATACATCACTCAAGTCTGCTTCAACTCCTGCTATCTACATTCTCCAAACACAAAACTAACTAAATTAGGTCACAAATTTTCGAGCAGAAAATGTATTATAATGTGTACTAGACGATTATGTCAGTTTCGAAAAAAATGCGGCAGAAAATGTATTATAATGTGTACTAAACGATTCTGACCGACAGTTTAGTGCAAAAACTTGCCTCAGCAGCAATAATATGTGGTAGTTTAGCTCTTAGAGCATCACCATCTACAATAGCTCCAGAAACTCCTGCATTATTCACCTGAAAAAAAGACATAATTACCCCCAAACATTTAAAGGGATTGAGCATAGGCTATAGTAAATTGGTAATTTTTGCACATATATATATATATAAATTCATCAAACCTACCAATAACTTCAATACTTGGAAGGCCAAGAATGGGGAGGAAAAGATGAGAATTGATAAAGCTTTATATAATGAAGTAATTAATCGGTTAGAATTGTTTAGTACACATTATAATACACTTTCTCTGCAATAATCTTTTTATAGTAGTTTTATTAATTGAAAAACAATCGATTTAGTAGTTAAAGTTAGGTCAATTTAACCATTTGGTATCATATGTTTTTATTCGACCATTATAGTACATAAATATTCTTACTACGGCCAAACGAATAAAAATCCTCTATCTACCACCACAGAAATTAAAGATTTTTTCAATCGATTGGTTGCACATAAAATCTTTATGTATCATAATGGTATAAAAACATTTGGAACCAAGTGATGAAATTAACCGAAGTTTAGATACCTAGTCGGCAATTTTCACTAAACCAAGATAAACTATAGGGAAAAGTAACTACAGAAAATAAAGCAGAAAGTGTACTAGAAGATATATAAGAATAAAAATATAAGATAAACTTTAAAGAAAGGTTATTTTAGTGTAGCAGAAAATGTACTAGAAGATCTTGACCGGTAATTCATGATGTTTTTAAAAATTAAGAATGAAGTTTCTAAAAATACCAAGATATCAAGCCTTCCAAATTCAGACTTGACAAATTCAGCAAGGGTAGAAATACTATGTAAATTTGCCACATCAAGCTGATGAAAGAACACAGAAGTATCAGAAAAGCCATATCCTTTGAGCTTCTCAAGAGCCTCAAGTCCTTTCTTCTTATCTCTAGCAGTCAATACTATATTGATCCCATTTGAAGCCAATCCCCTACAAATTTCAAATCCAATTCCTCTATTTGCTCCTGTGACAATTGCATATCTGCAAAACAACATCAAGAAAAAACCACCACAGATCACCAAAACAAGACAAAAGTCTTTAGAAAGACACTTAGATTTGAACAAAGTTTTAGTCAGGGCATTCAAATTTGAGGACGCGACTCATGAGTCTGGCAATCAGAGTACGAGATTGTAAAAGTGAGCATAATATCATTCCCCAGATATGCAGACTTGAGAGCATGATTCATAGATCTAACAACGCCTACGATCCTTACTGGGTAATCGTTCATGCTTATATAACATATACATTATACTATTTCAAGAAATATAAGGTGTTCGAAATCAAATACATATTTTTTACTTTGAGTCACAAATCTCCTTACAAACAAACGGTTTAACTTTTACGAAATTCAAAGTATAAGTAACGAGGCTCTTTACCTCTTTCCTGAATTTCCATTAGTTGCTGCTGCTGCCATGGAAGTTAGTATAAACTTGGAACTTGAGGGGATTCTTGAATTAAACTGCCCTTACATTGATAATGGAGGAAAATCCATGTCCATATATACATGATGGTTGGGCGATACCGCCTAGCAATTATAGAATCTGCAAACTTCAGAGTAGTTATTGACAAAACTTCACAATGATAAAAGTATTAAACATGAACCCTTTGCCGGCACCGCCACATCCATCAAACTAGAATTGAAAAAATGCATACTTTCTAATATATTTTTATCGTTAGATGTATTTGACGATACTGCTGAGTGACATAAGAGAGATATATTAGACGATGCTGACCACAGACAATCTCATACTAAAGTCAAAACAAGTGAAGAGAAAACCAATGTAATCAGCTGTTTGATCATTGGATTCTTGCCTTACATGGCTCCTATTCCGAGGAAAAGATCCGTATGCATATAGCTAAAAGGAAGAAGCCATTTCAGGGCACTCACCCTAATGAGTGACCAAAACAATGATCAGCTTGCTACTGAATTTTTGGATTTGGGAATCCAAAAAATGTATCCAGGACCGTATAGATGATTCCGTAAAGTGATACAGATGATTCGAGCCAATAAATGTCTTTTTTTAGAAAGAACATGCATGATCAAAATATTATTCTGGCTGGAGATAGTGATTTGGTACCAAATATAATCCCAATTTGTACCAAGACAAAATGACTTATAAGTTTAGGACTCACCAAAGCTTGCCTTCGGTAGGGAGATCCGAGAGGAAGTTGGTGTCCGAACTTGAGAAGCCACGATACTTCAATCTATACTTTTTTTAGTAATTCGGTATCCGAGAGTCATCGACTAATTCAAGAAGGATTAGAAGATACCAGACTGGGATGCAACATTAAACCATTTCTTGAGTGATTCAAACTCAAAACAAGTAACAGAGTACAAATGCTTCATAAGGAACAGAGTCGAAAGGACCATGAAATGATCATTTCATCAGGCAGCAGAAATGCCTAACTGTTCATGTTAAACTTGTACATTCTCCAATTATGGTTTCTAGAAATATATGCATTTGGAACAAATAGAGATTGCTCATAAAGTCAAAATTCATGGGCTTCTTTCGGCTTTTGCCTATTATATCCTCACTGAGTACATATTGCTAATGTTGGAGTGAATGAATTGAATTTCGAAAGTTATAATGCTAAGTGGAACTTTAACGAAGACAGTTTGGAGACGAAAAATCTTGTCTTCGGGAGTTCATTTCTCATGAACAAGAGGACTGTAAACGGGATACCACATATTGTCTTTGACATACTGCACCATCTCATCCTGCATCCAACAATATAAAGAAACAGTTCAACATTCTTATATTGAGCATTGTTGCGTATCTTCGTATAAGATTTTCTTTCATTTCAACAATAAAGAAACGTTGTGTTTGTTTGAAAGATCACGATGAAACCTTACCTTGGACATGATTGCCAGTTCTTTAGGTCCGACTTCATGATGTCCTTCAGCGAGCTCTTCAGCAACAGCAGCTTGGACAACTGCAGCACCAACTTCTGCTGTGATGTCTCTAATACTGCACCCACAGCCAGAAGCACGAATCAGACATCAGCAAACATGACAGGAATCTAATTGCAGCCTATCTGTGGCGTCTATGATGATACCAGTAAAGGTTCACTTCAAACACCAACATGCATCCTACGGATTATAAAATTCCACAATTTGAAGTTCTTGTTTCAATTATACAATTTTATGATGCAATGTGTGTTTGTGCTCATATAGTCAATGCACTCACCTGTTTATAGATGGATATAAGATTCCCTTCAGAATTTCACCATCCGTCATATAAGAAGCAAGGCTGCAGAAGCAAAACTGCATTAGTAAACATGTTGATGATATATGCTTTATGAAAAGAATTTCCAATTTTAAGGCTAACAGGAGCACGAGATCTAATAAGTTCAGCCAATGAATTTATAGCAGAAATTCTTAAATATCATTTAATGAAGAACAGAATTCTAAGGCAGCAGGCCAAGTAGTTATAAAGAGTTGAAGTAACAGAGTTCACATAAGCAATCAAATAATCCAATAGAATGAACTTAATACTCCAATCAACAACAAAAAGCCAGCAAATAATACCATTCTGCCGCTGCTTGCAACATGCCATCAGTAATGATACGAGCACCAGATAGAAGAGCTCCCAAGCCAATTCTGTATCAAAAAATAAAAAATAAAAATAAAAATAAACAGATGAGCAATTATCAAATCCAGAAAGCAAGTAAAATCTGTCAACATGTGTAATATTAGCACAGACCCGGGGAACAAGTACATATTATTTGCTTGGTTTACATGGCCAACTTTTCCATTCCCTGCACATAAATAATGTGACAAGTGAAGGCAATTATAAGCATTAATTGTAGAATTGGAAATAATACTACCTCCGGTCGGAAATATAAGGGGTTTTAGTCTTGGACACAAAGATTAAGAATCTTGAAAACAAGACAACTTATGAATCACAATACCCTTTCTACCCTTCATAAATGAGGAAAGAGATAGATAGTGGAAGTGAAATAAATTAATACAAAGATGGTTAAAGATGGAAAAGTTCAATAAATATTTATTGAAAGTTGTAGAACTCCTTATATTCTTGACTATCCTCAATAAGGCTAAAATCCTTTATATTTCCAACCGGAGGTAGTAATATTGATGGTGACAAGTTAACGATAATCAGTAATCACATTCCCACCATTCTCGGAGGAAAAGTAATAGCCAAATCATTTCAATGATATCCTCTTGAGATTATGCAACACAGTATCATTCGTGAAAATAATTGTATATGCATAAGGTCTACAAGCAATAGCTTTCCTTCGAATTAGCACCATAAAAGGGAAAAAAAAAATTATACCAAGATCAACATGCTCGAAAGGGCTCCCGCTAGCAAAAACAATATTTTCACCAGCATGCTTGAAAGCATCCATCGCAGTGCATTCAGCTGTTTAAGAACACAGAAGATAGTTTAATAGATCTACACATGATGCACCAGGATAGATTCTTATCTTTAAGAAGGTTCAGAGGCAAACCATTCATTGTGGGATTTGACATTGCAAAAATAGCAGGTTTGGTGGAATCAGATTCTCGCATTGCTCTCAGCACCTGAATAAGGTGCCAAGAAATAAGTGAATCGATATCATGAAATGTATAGTTACTTTTCACAATAGATAACTCCACTAATCTTGAAAGGATATTGAATATAACTAAGTGTAACTTTGTTTATCAGTTTCATATCAGATATTTCATGCAAATACTTCGATGCCTATAAATGAAACCAACTTTATCCCATTCACAACTTGAAAATCAGAAAGAATATATTGATCCAATAAACAAAAGATCATCAAGAAAATATAAGAATAAACATGACTAGCAACGGAGGAGTACTCAGATGCCTGAATAAGATGAGATGCTGAACCAAATGTCATAAATTAAACAGAACTAGCTGATAAGAGCATAAAATTAAACATAAAATACCAACGGTGATAGTGAGATTTAAGTACATATGACCAACTCACTGGAAATAATACAGGATTCCATCTTGCATTATATTTCGTGTACAATGGAAATGGAAAAGGTATAGGGTTATGTTTAAGTCTATCCATGGACAACATGAAAGGGTTGTAGAATCATAGAAATTTAAACCACAGAAAAGATCACTCTCTAGAAATTTAGCAGAAATGTCCATTAAAGAATAAATGTTGCAGAAGAAGATTGAAATGAAAGAGAAATCAAGCTTCGGTTAAATGGAATTACAAACAGACTTTTATAGAGCACAGGATCACATCTTTATTTGTAGAAAAAAGTAATCCCACTCAAACTTCCACCGACTTATTAAAATCAGTGTAGAAACATTACATTACAGAAGGGAGGACAAAGTTAAACACAATTGAAGGCGTACCTCCTCATTGAAAATACCTCCCACACCAGATAAGCCAAGAAGCACATGAGGTTTGACCTTCTTCACCTGCACAGTATTCAAGTCTTCATTAATTAGTAATTTTCACTGCCTCAAAAGTATGACAAATAGATTCTTATCTGATATTTTCCAAAGGCATTCATGACCAAGTTATTGCATTACACAATCAATTATCTTTTGTAGAAAATATCATAATGACTTTAGACTACCAATATTGAGTAGAATTTTACCACTTCAAGGAGACTTGCACCCTCCCGAAGTCCTAATCCCTCGACCTCCCCCTGTGCCTTAGCAAATGGGACAGCAGCAGGATCAATATCTTTTCTTTCCTTTGTAATCAAACCCTGCATTCATAACCAACTCGTGTCAACCAAATTTGACCAAAGAATTTTAATGACAGTGTTTAGTTTCATTAAAAGCAGTGTTCATAACAAAAGATTTTTACAGACTAGATTACTCAGTCAAATCATGTTCTCAGAACCATACGTCTTTATCGAGGAGAAAAAAGTGTGGATCTGCTGTCGGTCCGGCCATTCTTGAAACAGCCTGCAGTGCCATGTTAAGAACACCAAGCCCAGCACTGTAACGCAAATTTTTTAAGGGCGAAAAAAAGAGAGTAAGAATTCAAGACGATATGTTACTGTAGCAAACACCTCCGAATAATCCAGAGATTCTAACCATCTACGAGATTGTCATAGTTGAGACAAAAATAATTGTTCTCACTACCTTCCAGCACCAACAACAACTATCTTCTGATTTGCAAAGTCAGACAACGGTCTACCCTGTGCTCTAACAGTTCCAAGCAGCCCAGCCAGTGCAACACCAGCTGTTCCCTGAATAATATGAAGAAAAACTGAGTAACACAATAGTCCTATAAAATGAAACACATGTCGATCCTACAGAAACTTCAGTAGATGGTATGGTTACCTGTACATCATCATTAAACATGCAAAACTTTTTCCGATACCGTTGAAGTGTTTCAAAAGCCCATTTCATTTGAAAATCCTCAAACTGATAAGGTAATTCAGTCACTGGTAAATCAGTATGTAGTCAATTGATGTTATAGAGCAACACATTCTTAGAGAATACTTTCACCTGCACAACAGCTTTCGGCCAACGTGCATGGACAGCTTCCATAAATTCATCTACTATTGACAAATATTCTTCCCCTTCCAACCTCGGCTGTCTTAATCCCAAATCTGTCAACTAGAATAACTCAATTAGTAATACATATAATTTGCTACAAAAAAGATAAAACAGCTGTTACTTCAGCAGCATTTCACTGGTAACTTTTAAACACTACATGTAATATGAAGAAGCCTACAGCTGTCCATCAACAAGACTAATAAATAATTTCGTGCTTGTACATTGTCTCTTTATGGAAGTTTGTCATCTTTTTTAATAGGATATTAACAAAAGGATGTCTTTTCTTAAACACAAAAAACAAAAACAAAAACAAAAAAACAAAGAAAAGAGACAATGGGATTCTTGGATCCCCAACTCTTCTGCCGTTTATTTGCAAAATGAATTAATGTGTATGCATCGTAAACAAGTTAAGATCTTTTGGCAATATCGCTTCGATAGATGTGAAAAATAGACATTGCTGAATGAGCTTTACTCCGTTTTGTTATGTTATCTTTTGGAGTGCAAATCATTCAGAATAAGCATATTCAGTATATGCTCCTTTGAACTAGTTTAGGACCATATCAGAGAACACAATAACATACTGATCATCTTGATTAGAGAAGTTTTATCTTTTCAAGTTCCTTAGTCTTTACGGAGTCAAACTTGAGTAGATGGAGCATGATAAACAAATGGAAAACTACTAATCATTTATTAGAACGAATGAAGATAATTCAACTCACAGAGTGGATCCTGAAGGAGCTTCTGATTGTTTGTACCCACGTCAAGCATAACAGGGAGTATCTGTCAGTGATTACCATAGCTAATCAGTCTCAGATATAGCAGACTGATTGCAGAAACAGCAAAATATAAAATTACCAGTGATGAGTAGATCTACAAAGATGATTCTTATTTTTATTAGAGAGGGAATTATTTTGCCATGAATTTACTAGTAGAGGTCTATCATAGCACTAGTTCATATATGCCCACATAAGATGTAAGCTAGACATTTTTCAAAGTAATGAAGCAAGCATATAGATCTATATTGCATATGAGGAGATTAACGGGACAAAAAAGCCCATTTCAAGAAAAGTTAATAGGTAAACACCTCAGTGCAAGTGCAACATATCACAAATACCTTCAAGATGTTCATTCAGAGTGACAGCATTGGAATAACGGGTGGAAGACTATAAAAAAGAATTAAGTAACACGTACTCGTTGTGGATTGATGCCAGCAGCTGCTACATACATATCAAGTTTTCCTATTGGTATGCCAATTCCCTGAACTCCCAAATCCCCTAAACCAAGGATACGACTTCCATCTGTCAGCACAATCATATCCACCTGCATTATACATTCTAATCTTTGTTACTTGAGTATTTTCAACGAAATAGTATTCTATTTCAAAGCTACTGCAAGGGCATCTTTGACTATCATCAATAAGACCACAAATAGTATTCGAGGAAATGGCCAAATAGGAAAAGCGTAAGTTGATTCACAGTTCCTAATTCATCCTTCAGTAGAATCTGGCCCAAGTTAGAAAATAAAGCAATTAGTAAAACATATTGAAGTAATCCATCCATTCATGGAATACATGATCAAATACAGCTAAATGACTGACAAAATTTCATATTTGTTGAGACGAAATGAATTTTCAAAATCCTCACCAAATTATTAATATCTATCCATACCAAGCAAATCTATTCCAAGTATCAAGTTTATGGCTTAAACCATGGAAACCCAAAAATCAACGGTCACAATCTTTGCAATAGCCACTAAAACCATAATTAGTATCTGGAAAAGATTTTTACAAACTAACATGAAAGATTCCAGCTTCATGCATTAACAAATAACTATCACTTGCACTCAAACATTATTTCAAAATGAGATCCCAAATCTCCTACTCTATATTTGACAGGAACCTTAGCTTCAAAAGAAATGCAAATCTTTAATCAAGCAATAAAATTCAGAAACAGCACAGGCAATACATTTCCCATCTCCAAGGTTCACATAATTACCTGCTGAGCCGGCCAATTGTAGATCATAGACATCATCTCTCCCTTATCTTTGGCACTGAAATACATTCCACGTGGGCGTCGGAACAACCCCGAATAATTTTGGCATACCAGTCCTACCGTTGGAGTGTATATTATAGGGGCAAAGTCTTTGATGTTGTTGATAAGAACCTGTCAAGCAACGCATTAGAATTGTGGTAGTGAGATTGCAAACATCCTTTTTTCAGCAACCAGATCCTGGACTTACTCTGTAGTATAGTGTCTCATTTCTGTCGTGCAGCCTATTCAAGATCCTCCATTTAGATAGAGCTACAAAACCTTCTGATTGACCCTGAGTATTCTTTTCCAGAGATCGAAATGACTCCACTGACAATTCAAAATATTTAATAACAAAAATCAAATAAACTTTTAAATCCTCATAGCACACAGAAATACAGGCACTCAGATGCTCAAACAAAGAAAATATGTTTATGAAAAACAAAACTAAAAGGCATATAAAGGTGAAGATGTCACATGCTTAGAGTGTTGTGATAAGAAAATTGGTCAAATCAGAGACTAGAGAAGACTGATATTAAAAATGATTTTGTAAAGTTCAAGTAATAAATCTTAAACAAGCAATCCAAAAAATATATGTCCTCACTTAAACTTGTACTTCCTAATTGACCCTAACTTATTTCCCAAAAATTTAAAAAAAAAAAACATACATACACACACAAAAGCACATAGTTTTGTTAAAGGAAGTCAAAAACAAATTTCAAGAAAAGAGCACTCAAAAGGAGAGACCAAAAGGAATCAAACTTACTGAAACGATCATATTGATGTTCGAATGATATTACACGTGGTGGGAGTAGACCACGAAGTCCCAATCGATCTCTTTCCGTAACAGGGAAGCCTGTATCCTGCTTTGTAGAATTTCAGTAGTACAGGTCCATTTTTAGTGAAATAATATGTGATTAAATAATTATTTACATTGGAAAGGCATGAAATACCTACAAACAAGTAGGAACCTAAACATACAGAGAATCTGCTTAGCCACTAGGTGCAAGGCAGTCCAAATTGAACTAAAGACTGCAATAGCAGCTTCAAGGTTGACATGACATTCATGTTATTGCAACAAACAATGTAAAATGGTTCCAAAAACAGCAAGTTTGGTTAAGACTTCTAAATAGATAACAGAAAAGGTAATAATCCTACTAAAGAAACCTACCAAATGCAAAGCTGAGTTAGATTTTATTTCAAATAACACCAACCAAAAGCTTATACAATAATCAGACTCCTCATAAGAAAAATCACAGCACATAAATCCTCATTTCCAATAAAACACCAATAAAACTTCAACATCTACATCAAACCTCAACTTCACAAGAGGAAGCAAGTTTAACAAAATAAGCTAAGAACAAACAAATTGACCTTGTTGAACCACGGATCGTGAAGAATATCAGCTCCACGCTTGTGCACAATACAAGGACCAGGTATGGCCATCGAGAACCTCCGCGAACCGCGGAGACTCGACGCCGCAGATCGAGCCACACGCCACATTTCCGGCGATAAAAAATCTGAAACTGGAAGATTACAAGAAATTCAAACACATCACGAAGCTCAATCAGCTCACAAAAACTAACGAATCAATAATTCAATCAAACTTACTTCAATGTCAAGAATTTCACCTGCACAAACAGCAACGACTGCTAATTTTCTTCCTCTGGCTATGTCTATATATATAGTATGTATGTATATATCACCACATTTATGGAAATTGAAGACCTGAGCTTCCGAAGCTGTTGAAGAAGCCCCAAAACTGTTGACTGTCAAGAATGGAAAAGCTTTTGAAAAATGAAAATGAAAAAGAATATGCTGCCCGAGTCTTACGGTCAGCAAAGATCGTACAGGAGCGACGTAGTCCAACAGGAGTGTGGACCATGGCTGAGCTGCCCCGAATAAACGACGGGCAGGAAGGGTGTGCTGGGAATTTTACCAAATGTTCAGTAATGAAGATATGGGGTCCACTTAGTACTTTGTGGAAGACTCTGATTGGGTAGACTAATTTTCTTTTATATACTAAATTCATCGAATAATTTAAAATAAATTAAAAATTTGTATATATAATTAAATCTTTTATTGTATAATTCAAATTTAGAAGTTTTTACTTAATATGTCCGGTAAATGTACTTAAGTCTCTTTATGTCAATTTTACCCTTCTTGTATATAATCCAGTATTTGAGAAATATTGATTAATATATATTGAATCGGAGAATACGATACCTCCAAACAGCAACACAATAGACATGTTTCTGATTGGTCGAACTCGGGTTTTTTTTACAATTAGCCTTTTTTCCTGAAAAAGGCTACTAAAGTGGCCTCAAATTTTTTTTATTTGTAATTTGACCATAACGTACAATACTTGTACGTTATTAATCCACCGATGTGGCGGTTAACGTATAACGTTTGTTTTTATCAGTCACATCAGTTATTTTATTTTTTATTTTTTTATATTGATTAGAATTTTAGAAAACTTGAAACATGAATAACTTTGCGATTGGATGTTCGTAAAGTGATCCAGACGCGTTATGGGACAAACAAATTATTTCGCATAGTCGAAAACTTTGACGGGGCATAACTTCGCGCTCGGACGTCCGATTGAGGCAATTATTGTAAGCATTTCGGGTATTTTTTCGAGAAATTGCTTTAGGCGGTTTCCACTAACCGTTCCCATAAAAACGTCATATTTTCGTTTTAATTTACGTTTTTGTAATTTTCTAATACTTTCTCTCTTATTAACTAAAAAATTACGCTGCTAATTTGAAAATTAAACAGACGAGCTCTAATTAAAAATTTAAATGATTGAAGTTATAAATATTGGAATACGTATGTTATTATTAATAAAATCTCATGCACATATTAATTAAGATCCAATGGTAGTTTATTTGCAAGTCTTCTATATAGATAACGCACAATGAAGATAATATGTTTGAAGAGAAAAAACTTGAATTAAGTGATAACACACAATGGTAGAAAAAAACCGCTGAACTCATAACCTCTCACTTGATATATCAGGTAAAATGATAACTGAGGAATCACGCCATCGAACCACATATCTCATATATGGTCAATTTTACCCTCTAGATAGAAAATGGAAAAAAATTATATGAAGAGATTTTGGAATAATTGAATATTGGGCTGCTTTAATTTTATTGTATGGCCCACTAAAAAATTTTGAACTTTTGAAAAAAAAAGGCCTGATTTGGATGGATGGGCTATTTTATTGCTTTAATTTAATCCAACCAAAAATATGATTTCCTCTCATGGAATAAGAACATGAACATATTCCCATGATTTGTCCTCATTTTATGTTAAATAAATCTTATAAAAAATGTTATCATTTTCATTAAAGTTTTGAGAGATTTTTAATTTTAAAGGAAAAAATGCATGTGAATTATAAAAAGCATTGGATTCGTTGTATATTTAAAAAGAAGTCCTATGTTAAAAAACTAAAATGATCACAGAATTCATATAATAAAATTGTCATTTTAAAAAATTAATATAATATTTTTAATCTTAACAATATTAATAAATAGAAACAATTTTAATCTTAAAAATAATTTATTTCAATTTATGTTTTAAATTAAAAGTAGACAGACAAGAAAATCATTAAAAAATTTAATTTATACCTCAAAATAAATTAAAATGAACTTATTTCAAAAGAGAAACTCTTAATGCTAAGAATTAAGTCGCTAAAATATGAATGTTACAAAATATCTGAATCACATATCATTCTTGTATTGTTATTTTAGAGCTTTGTGCCATCCGATCTCTCATATATTAATTGATGACAATTTAAGAATAATTCAGTTGGTTTTGGAACTAATTCTATTTACATCCTTCACCTGAACGTCGGGCAGTCTGATAGAGTCTTGAGAGCGAAAAATTTCGCCATTTTAACGAGAATAAAAAAAAATTCCAAATTAGTGAGAATCGAGTTACCATTCTAGAAGAATAAGGACAAGACAAGAACTCAACAGAGGACTGGCATTGCATGGATCTATAAAAAAGTTGATCAATGCCTTTAACGGTCAAGATGAAATGGAATCAGTTCCGATAACACACAATGTTCTCCGCGTAGAAACAGCGTTAAAAGAGGCAATTTCAATGAACTTGACCATATTACATTCTGCAATAGAAAAAGTTATTCTTAGTTCTTTTTAACTCAGTATTCAAGAATCATCAATTAATTTGGAATAAATAAAAAAGTACAAAACTAGTATACGACATTAAACCAGGCTTGGCATTGAGGCTGTTACGAGTTTAATCCATAAGTGACGATATGAACTTCTTAAATCACAACAAGCGCAAATCATGACCACAGAGTCTATCCATGGTAAACAAGTCGAGTTGGGTTAGTTTGGCGAGTCAAAATCACAAGAACTCCATAACAAAACCCGAGCAAAATAAAAGAGCTTGATATTCATATAAAAAGATAGATTCTTTTATTACTCAGTGATCTTGCGAGTAGACGTGCACCCAACATTTATAAAATAGGTGATGTGACTTAATTTGATCCAAGAAACCTATATCTCTACTTGTGAACCGAGTTCATAACAGAATTTTTCCAGTTCCAGCATCCTATCTATATATACTTTTGCAGCAAATCTTGAGCCCAATATTAGAAGAGCCTAAAGCATTTCATTGGGTTTTCCATTGTCATCTTCATTAGGGGTTAATCAATGTCATAACTCATGCCAACTGATATACAATGAACTCAAAAAGGGATTTGTTTATATTTATACTAAGCAATTCAGAGAGTAATTGACTTACAAGAGATCTTGAATGTGATTTGATTCTAGCATCCGAGTGTCAATCTGACGCCATCTTCGAATGAAACTGGAGATATACTCAGAGTATCGATAAGTTTAGTAATATCCATTGATATATCTGCAGGGGACTTGACGCCACGATCAACCTTGAAAGACAAGAGTGCGTTTGGAAACGATTGTTAACCAAAGAGGCAATATTGGATCAAAGGAAATTGTCTTAACCAAATGATGCCATTCATCTAGTGAAATGTTCTTGGTAAATGTATAGCTTGTATCTAAATGAAGATGCATACCGAAGATGCAGAGACCGGTTTGATCAATGAGGTGTTATAGCCTCTAACATGTGCAACAGCCTCAGCCATTTGAACGCGGGACACCCTATCAGGCCCTCCAACGTTTAAAAGCATTTGCATTGTTTTGTCCTCTGGAAAATCACCAGCAAAAAGTTCAAGAAGTACGAGAAATGTCATCAATGCGAGAGGAGAATACATGTTTGTTTACACAGCTCATTCAGCTATGTAGGCAGGAGATGGGCGAGTATATAAGGAGAATATTTTTATGATTTTTCCCCAATTAAACGTACCCACAAGATGCAAGCTAGAAAGTGTTCAAAACGAAGAACAAAAGAAAACTGGCAATGGATCCAATTAACAAAAGATGCAACATTTGCTAAGTGGATAAGTTTAAGTATGCCGAACCTGAGAACCATCTGGCAGTCAAAGCTTGTATGATAGCTACGAGATCCTTGACATAAACTGGACAACGGTACTCATCAAAGAAAAACTGAGTTTCTTCACTCTTACTAAGCACTCTATCCATCCACTGCACCGTTTATGTGTTTTTAATCAATTAGAATCAGATACACCGAACAAAATAATACAAGCAAATTTAGAACAAACGCAGTGTGGATTGGCATACTACTGATCAATGACTTCACATATTTCCTTCTTTGTACTAATTCCACTTTCGTTGCTGTAAAACCAAAATGCAAATGGCCATTTTCCCGGTTAATAATTGTAAACAATGGGAAGAAATGTACATGGACCAACTTTCTCGACTTGCGCAGGCAGATGAGTAGGTGGAGCAAGGACTAAATATTCATGAAGATGAAAGTATTGTAAGATGAAAAAATGCATTTGTTATCAGAAAGCACCAAAACAAACTTCGGAAACCAAGTACATAAGAAAGTTGGTGCACAAGTTATGCAAAAATACCTGAATTGGAAGTGACTTTAGAACTGGTGAGATAGTTTGCGGTCCAAAGATGATACTGCTTCTCAAAATTGCAAAGTTCAAGCAATTTGCACTAATAAATTGCTCCGCTGCCACTTTGGATTTACCGTAGACATTCACTGGAACAGTTTCATCCTCTTCCTTATAGAAGGATTTTGTTCCTTCATAAACTGATAAGAAAGTATCTTAGTAACAATTAGTCACGGTAGACCAAAGAGAGGTCACACACTCAAAAAGAGAATGAGTCTTTTCATTCTTAAAAAAAGCCAGCCTGAACCGTTCAACTAAAAGACAGGGTAAACAAGACAAGGATATCATCAACTAGACAAGAACTATTGCACCAAACTTAAAGGAAGATAAGCAGAAGGAAATGGTCAAATGCACCCTTCATTTACAGCTAATTTCCCCTGGTTTTTCCCTATATTCACATATTGTGAATGATTAAAAAACTTGCATGAGAATCAGTTCTGAGACAATGCTGTCCGAAAATATTCATTCTATCTAGCAGGCCATATTTAGAGTTTGTTTATTTTTCAATCTAAATGGTGAAGGCAGCTCCCATGGCTATTTTCAAAATGAAAGGGTCTAATGCAGGTCATGTTTCAGCACCCTCACCAATGATCAATGAGCTAATAATAGCAGTTCTTGTCAGGACAAAGAAAAACTTGCTATACCTCCATCGGGCTTTTCTAATTGATCTTTTAAAGTGGAAACAATAACCTCTAGAGATCATAGTCCTTTATTAATCATACCAGAACAATAGAAATTAAACTTAATCCTACCCAAGGATTTATCCTGTTAGACTCCCATGAGTCCCATCCCTCATGGTTAGGCCAAATAAATTTGTGAAAATTTGAGAAAATATCTCCCTTTAATTGACCATAATCAAAAAAATCAGAAAATGTTACAAAATTTCCTTGCCATCTTTCTTCCTCTGAGAGACTATCCAATTTAGGACTTTTCTGGGGTAATCCTCCAAACTTCATAGGAGAAATGCAATCCATTTGACACCTTTATAACCAGAGAAAACAACCATATGCGAAAAAACGGACAGTTCTTAAGAAATTGTGCACAATAACATTTTAACTACTCGATTTCTGGCAGTGGCAGACCTTACCTTGATCAGTTGACAAATGAATAAGAAGAACCTTATTGTTGCCAAAGCTTGACATCCATCTAACAAGAGCAGAAGGCACATTGATAGACATAGCAGATGCAGGATCCACCTCACATTCCCGAGGTACAGAAAGAGCAGCACAATTTACAATAACATCAGGCTGAAAACAGAATCAGCAGAAAAAAAATTAGCAATTCCAGATTTCAATTCCTTCACCTTTATCCCCAAGTAAAAAGAAATTTCAAGAACCCATCAAAATCTAGATTGAAAAAATAAAGAAAAATACAAGGGAATACCAAGAACCTGGCCAAATTTTTGGGAAATGGAATCGAACCCATCACCAGTCCGTAAATCAACATGAAATGGAAGAGATTGAGGAATGGAATCCAGTAATAACTGAGGAGGTGGGCTACTGTGGTAAGTGAATGCCAATGCATAAGAAGCTGTTTCTTGATTTTCAGCGAAACCCTGTAAAAGATGTTGGCCTAAGTAACCAGTCCCTCCTACTATTAGCATTTTCTTCATGCTGCTGCTGCTAATCATCTCTGTTTATCAAACAAAATCTTGGATTAGTTTGAAATTCTGATTCTCTCCTCCTTGCTGCCGAGGGCAGATTGATCTCAAGCAGCTGAGCTTCCCGGAGAATTGGTGTAAAAGTTACTAACTTTGGATTCTACTCGAACTAAGGCAGCATTTCTATCAAATTACTCGTAAAAGCCATGTTTGAAGCAGAAGCAATTGCAGATGATTTTATTTTTCCAAAAAAAAAGAAAAGAAAAGAAAATATAGCAAATTACTAAAAAAGTCTTCACCTTTTGAGGTTTTATTGTCCATTCTTCAAAGATTTTGTCTTTGGGAATAAATCATGGCCCAAATACACATGATTTGTTCATATAAAAGAGTAAAATAGACAGACTATACTTGTAGGTGATCACAATGAAATTACACAAGCAAATTTTGAAAAAGAAAATTATATATGAGAATGATTTATGTTTCTATACATGATGACATAATTAATTGGTAAATAAAGATAATGTTATATATATTTTATAGTTTTATGAACAAACAAGTGTAAGTCACATAATAATTCCGCTTAAAACACTAGAAACCAACATGTTTTGTCATTTTTAATCATTCATAAAAATTTAAAGATTACATCTACATTAAACGGCTTTTTAAGAACTTGAACTCAGGACTTCTCATTTAACATTCCAGCTAGGGACGGAACCAACTAGGGCTCGGGTGGGCTCGAGCACCTGGAAAATTTTGAAAACTTTATCATTTTTAGGTATTTTACATTCGAGCCTTCCAATTTTTTAGAAATTTAGAATTGTTTGAATGCATCTATAAAATAGATGAAATTCAAACAAAATTTTTATTGTTCTTCAACCCTCTAACTTTTTTGTCTTAGTTTCGTCCCTGATCCTATCGATAGGTATCAAAATGAAGAGTTGCGCTATAGGACATAACACCACTCTAAATTTTGGAAGGAATCGAAGTCCTTAAATAACTCGAATCCAAGACTTCTCGCCTGATATACCGGATGGAAGTACCCCTAAACCAGAGGGTCACGCCATGAGACCACCTGGCGAAACCTCTCACTTAGCTAACTGCATGCAAGGTCCATGGCCCATTATCTAATGGTAAGAAAAAAGCCCAAATAAAGCAGTAGAGAACACACATTCATCAATATTTCAAGACCCAATAAAACAAGAAGGCCCAAAATCTTTCAATCGAACATTTTGGGCCTATTTATGAAATTCTAGGGCTCTTTCGTAACCACCTTATAAAAACCCCATGGAAATGGAGAAGACATTGCCATCGTCTCTCTCTCTCTCTCTCTCTCTCTTTTATAAAAATATAATTGATTTCTTAATTGAAGAATGAAGATTCATCAAATGAGGAGGAAGAAAAAACTGCAACAAGATGAGTTGATTATTTCAGTGATTACCTGTATTTAAGTCTCTGATGATGATGATTTCAAGTTTTTCACCAATTATTTCAATGATTGATTTCTTTTTTTTTTTTTTTCTGGAATTGAGATGTGATGAGGATTTTTTTGGTCCGTGTTTCAGATTTAACCGTGACCGATAATCTTTTACCAAACTCTGATCTCATCTTCTATGCAAATTCATAGACTCTCTTTCTAATCCGTCAAACAATTGCATTTTTTATTCTAATTGATTTTTCAAGTTTATTAGAGTTGAGTTGAATGCTTTTTTTTCATAGCTGCTCATTTGAAGGCTTCATTTGGGACGATGAACAACTATTGATGGAGCTCAGAGATTTCAATTTGATAGGCCTAATTTTAAATATTTTCTTTTGGATAATTGGTAAAATTATTCAATTTATCTTAATTTTATTTGGAATTTTGTCCTCAAAATTATTTTTGTTTAAAAAGGATAGTCCTTATTTGAAATATTTTTGTCCATTTGAATTAGATTTTAAAATATAAATTCATTTATGTTTTTACACTTTGGGAAAAAATTTTAAAAATATTTTCCCTCCTACTTTTTTTCACTAAATAATTCTCTCCATCTCTCTAAAAAAGTGTTTTTCAAGTTTCTTGAAAAAAATTATCTAAAAAATAAATAATTTTGATGATTATATTAAAAAAACTATTGATTTAAAAATAAAAAATTAATAAATTATTGGAAGAGAGTCGAAATTACATCATTTCAGCTCACCAGATTGGTATCATATTTTAACATTTCAGCTCACCAGATTGGTATCATATTTTAACATATTTAATGCCATTGATTAATTAAAGATGAATTTTGCCCAAGAATTAATGAACATTAAAAACAAAGACAAATTTAAAAATAAAATATTCTTTATATCCTAATTTACTTCTTAATAAATTAAAAGAATAAAAGAACTAAACTATCTCAAAATCTCATTCTTATTAGGACATATTCAAATGCATATTCCGTCATACTTGGACATGTATTTACAATGGCCTAAAAATTAATGCATTTTCCAGACAAATTACCCATAATTAATGCCACAAAAAGCTTTTCCCTGAACTCCTTAAAAAGAGCTAAAAGTTACCAAAGTTAAGGATAGACATCCAATATGAAATATAAGTAAAAGCGAAACGGGCAAAGTTTGTCCTAATGATTGGCAGCAAAGCCATAAGAGAATCAACAACTCAATCTAAATTCTATAATTGTAAAAGAAAAACAAAAAGAATCTATACATTGCATCCATGGCTATCCAACTCCATTTAGAAACCAAAAGTCTCCTCATCAACCCAAGTTTGAAGATGGAAAAATTAACAGGCTGCTGCTGCTGACAGAAATAAGAGCTTTCATTGTTTGCCTCCCTGGGATTTCTCTATAAGAGACTCAATTTTCTACATGAACAGGAAAGAAACTGAGTTAATTTGGTGGTGGATCTATGGCCAAGACAGAATTTTTTTTAATTAAGATTGCATTTGAACTAAGACATGTCCCTTGACAATCTTCAATCTTTCTCCCAATAAAAAGACACAACTCCTTGGTACTTCTTAGTTGCAGAATATGCAATAAATAAGGACAGTTTATCCTCTATAATCTATTTTTCATTGAAGTTTCAAACAAATTTTCCTTCAATTAACTAATAAGATGCATTCCAAAATGCAATCTTGAAACAAATCCTGGAATAATTGCATTTGCATATGGCTCCATCTCATTCACAATTCAATTAGAATGTATAAAAAGGAGGAAGATGCTCTGACCTTGACTGATTTATTAACTTCTTCAAGCTTATGCAACAGCATATTTTCTGCAGGTATTATTCCTCGGTGCTCCATTAGTGCATAGCGTGGAGAACCCGTCATCTGCAGAATAATCAGCTTATATAACAAAAGCTAAAACCATGGAATTTTACAAAATATAGTACAACTACGTCTTTGTGTTCAAATATTAATATTCCGTAGTTTCAATAGTTCATGGGATCTTTATGTGTTTAGGGAAGCCATTAGTGCCTATTTGGTTTTGGCGAAATGCTGTATACCATGGTTCAGATGAAGGTGTTCCGGACTATCAACAGGCGGCAAAGATTATTTTATCCAGAGTTAAGGAGTGGCAAAAGGCCATAGATAATAGATTATTGCAATCGCTTTGTTCACCAGATAGTGGAGAAAGCGTTATATGAACTTGTATTCTGTGTACATTTTTCTTTTTTTCTATGAGATTAATGAAGCTCCCATTTAACCCCCCCAAAAAAATTCACAATTAAGAGCAAAATATCCTGCTCAAAATCAACTTGTTTCCCATTCATACTTTTCCAATAGAATGTGGCTTTCAGTTGGCTACTTATAATTTACACTTCCATCTTCAGCTTTCTCGGTTGATAGTTATGGTTCCTTTTGACTAGGACATTGAACTTCACTCAGGAAGTATTTTCTGCAACTACAATGGCTTAATGTTCCTTAACTGCGAATAACAGAATTTAAATGGATTAAAATGAGATCTACCTTCCAACTTCTAGCTGGTGATCTTATTACAGCAGTACCATCCGTCAATGGTTCGCCTTCAACATTACGGACAGCTGGCTTCCAACCTCTGCCAACCTCTCGTACAGCCCTCGAAGCTTCATTTACTATTACCTGCATAAAGTTTAATCTTATGGACTAATTCACATTCTTTCCACATGCATATATTAAGCATTCAATTGTCATGAAGGAAAACTGTTGAACTTCAAACTTTACCTTTCTTAAATTTCCAGGGCTATATACCCCTTGCACCTGTAGTTCATCCACAGGAGCAGCACCTCCATGTGCAATACTTTCAATTCTAAAGGTATGGATCCCATAAATTGACTGCAAACAACCTGTGTATGCCAATAGAGAAAATTACACTAAATAACGAGAGACGATATATCATCAAGACATTCTTCTGCCACCATAAGTATATGTATGAATTGCCGTTAACCAATGATAGGAAGGGTGTGTGATGGTTTTCTTATGTTCAAGAAATGATGCAGTAGGCAGAACAAACAAATTTGTGAACCGCCTCATTTTCCAGAAAAAGCAGATCAAGAAACACTCTGCATCATCCTCAGAACTGGGAAAATAAGAAATTCAAGGCAATATTGAAATAAACTGCAGTCAATAATAAAGTTATTGCAAAAAGACTCTAATTTGCAAATTGGTGTACCTTGTTCGACGATAATATCAATAACCAAATTCAAAGGCACTTGCTTCTGAATCTTTATCTCTCCCCAAAAAGGAATAAATGAAGGTCTTGACACCTTCATTTTAAGCAAAGGAAAAAGATTAATGCAACAATTTTTATCCCAAAAAGAAACCATCTTCAGATTATGAATCGATAAAACACCTTATAAACTATCTCATGAGGGGTAACGTATAGTTTGCGCGAGGCAATATCCTTCTGAAGAACATATCTTCTCATGGGCAGATAAAGCAGCATAAGTATTCCAATACCCCAAGCCAAAATCAGCAACAAGGATATCAATATCCATATAATTGTATCGTATTGAACATTCTTAGCAGCAAGTTCTTCGAATGAAGCCATATAAAGTATCTGGCTAGGTGTTTCATCAGATAATTCATCTCCATCAAATTCAGAAACAGGATCAGCAAGCAGCAAATCTTTTGCTGAACCCAATTTTGCCAGTCCCTCAGCATGACCCATCAGCATTTTTCAGTCCCAAGGCTGAAGCTGAAGCTCAAAATAGTAGAAGAATACACATTAATGTAGCCACAAAAAGTTAAAAAAGCATTTCATGACAATTCTATTCGCGAAACATCTTATTGAAAAACCAGCGAGTCAGCGAAAACCTAATTAGTTCTACCCCTTAATGCATCTATAATTTATCAAACACTGCAATAATCAAACCTAACATTTCTCCATGGTTAATACTCTCTAGACCTTTAAATTCCAGTTCTTTCACTTTTTTCCAGCTGCCAAACGATAATCACAAAAGGGGGAGTGCGATTGAATTTACCTAGGAATTCGATAAACAAAAGTGGTGCGGATCAGAAGAAAATCATGAGCTTTCAGCATCAGAATTCAGAGTATCGACTGAACTAAAAAACAATAATCTGACCCATAGTTTAATCTACGAATTCGTAAAGCGGCCGAATTTCCTCACCAAACATTCAAAAATACCCGAATCAAAATTGATCCACCCATTTTGTGGAATGAACTTGGGCTGGGGCTTTTAAGATGTCCCAAACTTTTTACAAAGTAAATGGACTGGAGTCGGAGTTTAAAGGCCCACATCAAAGAAGACATAAAACCCATTGAATCTTAAAGCCTTATTTGTTAAATTAATTTAACTAATACATATAAATTCTCGAATTAGATTATTAATTCTTTTTTTTATAATTTATTGCAACTCATAATACTGGTTTATGCAAAAACGAGTGTTGTTTAATACTTTTAGATTTTTTTTTATGAGTAAAGTTATCCTGACACATCACTTCCGTAATAATTATACTAAAGAACGAAGATTAAAAAGTATCTAATAATCAAGATGCTAAGGTACTAAAATAACGGTTTTGAATCTAACTTAATTTTTAATATCTTATAATATAAAGTGTAAAAAATACTTTTCAAACAATAGTACACCCAATCATATTTATGTGCCGATTAATACTTCTTGACCATAATACGTGAAAAATACTTTTCAACTTACTAATATATAGTAAACTATAAGCTACACTCGCTGACCCACTCGAAGATATCACCTTCAAAAGATAGTATCTCAAAGCATCCCAATATGTGCGAGTAATTCATTTTCCAAATTAGGTGCTAATGTGAGATTCTCGAGATATCTAGACATTGCAGATAATACAATGCTCCATATTGAATCAAGTTGTTATGCTTTGATACGATATTGAAAAAAAAAGTATGACTTTAACTTTAATTTGAAAAATGAGGGGAAAAAAAGAAAAATAGTCTATTTAGTCCTTAAAATTTAAATATTGGGATAATATTATTCTTAAAATTTATTTTTGTCATTATAGTTAGGGGCGGAACTAGGGTAGGCTCAAGCCCCCCCCCCCCCCCTTTTCCCCACGAAAATTTATAAAAATTTTAGAAATTATGGTTTGTTTACACTTAAGTTTTTTAGAATTTTTTTCAATAGAGTCCCAAAACTCTAGCAAAATTTTTATTGTTCTTCATCCTCTCCAACATTTTTGTCCTGGTCGTCACTGATTAGTCTCTAAATAATTTATGGCAAGCAACTATGATTCTTTTACCGTCAAACACCTAACTTAATTCAATTTAAAAACCACACAAACTCATGTATAGTAATTTAAAATATGAATTAGGTATTATAAGTTATTTATTTTTTTAATAGAAATACATGTGAGGCGCGGTTTCCAAATTAGAAGTATAGAATTATTGGGGGCCGATAAAGACAACTCGAGAATCTATAAGGGTAATTCGAAAAATTTCAAAAATTTTATTTTCCCTCCTCTCACTTTCTCTCACTATACTCATTCTCTCTAACATTTCTCTAGGATTACAAACTTCAATCTTAGATCTTGGAAGATCCGACCATCCAAATATTTGTACACAGATTAAGGATAATGAAAACAAAATAAATTTTTAAGTACAATATTCATATTCAATAAATGCTTATCGAAAATTATAAAACCTCTTATATTTTTAACCATTTTTAAAGACCTAAAATCTCTTATATTTCCGACTGTAAGAATATTTAACTTCAAATTAAAATAATTTAATCATTTTCATATCTTAACGTGATAAATATGTGAAATGGAGGAGTTGTTTCAATTAAGCTACCACGTTTTAACGGTTTTAAAAGTATATTGAGTTTGGTTCTAAAAGTATTTTTTCTTTAAATTTAATTCTAAAAACTATTTTTCTTTAAAATAAACGCATTTGGAATAAATTTTGGCAAACTTTTATATATTATCCCTAAGTAATAGTATATGTTATTGATCAAGTGAAAAATCATTAATTTCTTTATTTTTCATAAATCATCTAATAAGGTGAAAATAAAAGAGAAATATAATTAGATTACATGCATATTTTTCTTAATCAGTAATTCATACGAATAGAAAATGTAAATTTTGACAAATTTCATTCTAAAAATATTATAAAAATTAATATTATATATAAAAAATAAAATTGGGACTAAAATTAAAAAAAAAAAGTTTCAACACTAAGCTAACACACAATGGATAGTTTTTGGATCAATTTTGCTAATTTTCCAAAACTTAATAACAAAAATACTTTTTTTTTTTCTAAATTAAACCGAGAAAATGAGACTCAAGTGAGTATGAAGTCCGAAATGAACATTGTCCAAATGCACACAGGCATAGAGGTTTCTGCATATAAGCATTGATGCATCTCTGAAGAAGATGATGATCGCGACGGCCATGGCGCCGACGGAGGAGGACCGGTGGAGCTTCTACCTCTTCAGATTAATCAATCAATGATGGGATTCATGAATACTTTTCCCGATTCCGGGGTCCACTAATAAAAGTTTTCGGGATTTGATTGATTAAAATATGAATTTTAGGTAGAACAGGACAGTGGAGGATCAAAATTGGTCAGCAATTTCAACAATCCTTATTTAAATATGGGGCCGTGGCCAGTGTCATTTGGATTAGAAATAGAAATGGCAAAAGTGGAGACTTTTTATTGACCATGTGCAGAAGTAAATTGTTTTATAAGAAAAGAGGTTAAGTGCAAAGTTAAAAAAATTTGTTTTAAATCTACATCCAAATCGACCCTAAGCTGAAGCCATCATGGCCGCCATGGGTACCTCGGAAAAGTACTAAAGCTGATTAATCTCGAGCTTCTGTTGATTTTGCTTAATATCCTGTGATTTTCTTCTGATGGATGGGTTATTCCTTAATTTTTGCAGATATGCAGTTGTTACGGGATCAAACAAAGGTATTGGATTTGAAACCTGCAAGAAATTGGCTTCTCAAGGGATCACTGTGGTCCTTACTGCTAGAGATGAAAAAAGAGGGCTCGATGCTCTTGAGAAGCTCAAAGAATTGGGTCTCTCTGGTAAGGTGCTATTTCATCAGCTTGATGTGACCAATTCATCCAGCGTTGCTTCCCTTGCAGAATTTGTCAAGAAACAATTTGGAAGACTTGATATCATGGTACTATTTGCAGAAAAATCGATTCATTTTTAGCTCATATTGGTTCTAGATTTGATGTTGTGTTCTTTGCCTCCATATAAATATTGTATTCTTGTTTTCAAGGTAAACAATGCAGGGGTTAATGGAGTGATTACTGATGTTGAAGCTGTGAAAAAGCTAAATCCTGCAGAAGATCCGGCAAGTATCAAGTTGCCTTCTAGCTGTTTGAAGAAATTCCTGATATGAATGTTTTCTTTACTTATTTTCTTTTGTTCAAAATGTAATTTGAATAATATTCCAGGCCGATGTCGACTTTAGCAAGATATACAAGGAAACATATGAGTTGGCTGAAGAATGCATTCAAATTAACTACTTTGGAACAAAAAGAACCACTGATGCACTTCTTCCTCTTCTCCAATTATCTGCATCACCAAGAATCGTAAATATTTCCTCCATCATGGGACAGTTAAAGGTACTTACTTCACTCGTTCTGAGGATTTGCTTCTTGAAATATATGCATATTGTGATAATACACCCGTTCTACATAGATAACTGCGATGAAATGGAATGAGTTCAACTTGAATATCCATGTTGGCATGGCAAAGCCAAAGGCCACGGATCCTTTGCCTTTGCCTTTGCCCGGCATGTCACCATCATCACTTGTGTCCTTCTTGGAAAATACTTGAGCCACCTACTCACCGAAAGGTCTAACGCTTCTCAGACCAGCATCCTGGCTCCTTTTACCTTCCTTTCCCTTGCCCTATGGTTGTATCTAGTAGTCCACCAAGCGGTCAGCAGCCGCAATGGCTTGGACTACATTGTGGACACCTTGCCTTCTCAGTTCTGTCTGTGCCCATCCTTGCAAACCAGCCATGAAGTTAAATAGCTTGTCCTCTTTGGAAATCCTCATGTACATCCAACAACAGGGAACTAAACACTTTCACATAGAGCTGGACTGTACCGCATTGTTTTTTTGAGCCAATATTTCAAGTAGAGTGGCTAATTTAATACCTGACCTCATACCTTTCTTGCTAAATGCTTACCATGTTTCAGAACATACCAGGTGAATGGGCTAAAGGAATCCTGGGAGATGCTAGCAACCTCACAGAAGATAGATTGGATGAGGTGATCAATAACTTCTTGAAGGACTTCAAGGAAGGATCCCTTGCAGCTAAGGGATGGCCTCCATCCTTTTCAGCTTATATAGTCTCAAAAGTTGTGGTGAATGCCTACACAAGAATTCTGGCCAAGAAGTATCCCAATTTCAAGATCAATTGTGTTTGTCCAGGGTTTGCCAAGACAGATTTGAATCATGGCTTAGGCTTATTAACTGCAGAAGAAGCTGCTGAAAACCCTGTGAAACTCGCTTTGCTGCCTGATGATGGTCCTTCGGGTTTGTTCTTTGATCGCAGCGAGGAGTCATCGTTTGAATGATTTTAGGGCCAAATCTATGTCTTTTTTCTTGAGTAATTTGCTTACATGTTAGCAGAGAGAAAATCCAATAATATGATGAATTGTATCCTGGGATTCAGATTCATGTTACTCCCCTTATCTATCTATTGTGATCTCATGAATAATCAATGATTCTCATTACAAGACATTTCCTTTTGCTATTTCTTGAACTATGAACATTTTTTATGGTATTATTGATTTCTCCATAAATGTCCTGTCCAATAATTTGTTTAAGCTGCTAGTCTTGTCCAAGAAAATTGAATGGCAGGTGGAATAAGAGCAGAAGAACTTGTGTTAACATAAAGGTATTCAAACCATATCTTTGTACAAAACTGTTTGGTGGGATTTTGTTATATATTGCAATGTGTCTGGTGTTTATTGCTGCAATCAACTTTTCAGCAGGATATGCTGCATAATTATATGAAGATGGTGTTGAAGAGTAGATGGGGTACCCTTCATTCTCAGTGATGTTTTTGTTTTCTCTGTCCTTGAATAAAGGTTGGCCAGGTTGTTTAGCAGAGTCTAATTCTCATTAAGGAAAAAAAGTAAATCGAAGTTATTTAATATGACGTGACATACAATTTGAATTTGTGACCTTACATTGATATTAGTATATCGCTTATAACTGCTAGATTATTCTTGGTGATATCTAGAACATTCAAATGTAAAGTTGCTTGTTATTACTGGACCACTGTCTTGCCAAGTGCTTGGCTATCAATAAACAGGGAATCCTCTACACACTCCTCTTTGTCTCTTATTACAACAACACATTAACTCAGAATTCCCCACAATCTCACTGCACATTCCCCAATTGATTGGCAATGGCAGAGCAAACTAGTAGTTCTACGAGAAGGTTCTGAAGTCTTCTTGTAGGAGATTATGTAATTTTAGTTTCCAAAACCCATCAATTATAGTCTCTCAACCAATCAAATTTTCTGCTTTTCCTTTTGTTTGTGCAGGTATGCAATTGTGACTGGTTCAAATAAAGGGATTGGATTTGAGATATGCAGGCAATTAGCTTCTTGGAATATTACAGTGGTTTTTACTGCTAGGGATGATAAGAGGGGACTTGAAGCTCTTGAAAAGCTTAAAAGGTCTATTCTTCTTTCTCATAATTTGGTCTTTCATCAGCTTGATGTGGCTGATCCAACCAGTATTTCTTCCCTTGCTGAATTTGTTAAAACCCAGTTCGGAAGGCTCGACGTTTTGGTAAATCTTGTGTACTTGAACAGAGTTTGATTGTGAGATTTTTATCTCGAGTTTCGGTTAGATTTTTACATTATGTGGAAGCTTATTATATGCAAATTTTCTTCTGCAGGTGAACAATGCAGGGATAATTGGAGCCAATGTAGATGTTGATGCTTTAAAAGCTTCAGGATATGGTGCTGATGGGGTGAGTCTCTAATTTTTTTGAGGAATGAGGACATTAAGTATGTTGCCTACACAATGTTTTGCTAATGCTTCCTCTTAAGTTCGTAAAGTCTCATAATTAGCCTAGTCAAGGAGTGTTATTAATTCTTATTGCTAATGCCATTTACTATCTGGCATACCCCACGGGTTCAAGAGCTTGACTTATAGGTCTGACAGCATTCACGGCACACTACTTGATAACCATCACATCGCACTTATCACGTGGGGAAACATATTCTTGTTTTTCATGTATCATTTCTGGTTGAAGCTTCCCATGTGAAAAATTGAAGCTTGGAATTAATTCCAGCCAATCAAACACATTCTCTTAATTCAAGAACTGACTTATTGTTTTGGATTTTGTTTTGTAGCCTGAAGGAGCACATATCAATTGGAATGGTATCCTGTTTGAGACATATGAGTTAGCAGTAGAATGTCTTCAGACAAATTACTATGGTGCAAAAAGAATGATTGAAACATTTCTACCTTTGCTTCAGTTGTCTGATTCTCCAAGAATTGTCAATGTTTCATCTTCTATGGGAAAGTTGAAGGTACTGAATCTCACCTCTATCCTGCGCCATAAGTATAATACTTCTGTACAGTATATAAGTATGAGCCTAAGTATCTCATAAGCATAGCAGCAACTACTGTGGAATTCTAGAGGTGACTCCCACCGCGCATGATAATATCCAATGTGGGATTCTAAAGGGTGTAGCACCTAGTTTCATAATATCCGTGTGCGGTTGGAATCCCAATTCTCATACTTTTGGCTGGTAGTCCGTGCTTGGTGGAAGGAACCTCTAGAATCCCACAATCGGGTGCTGCTAGGCTCATGAGTCACGCTATAGGACCTATGGCCCCGAAATGACAGTTCTTTTTTTTATCATGAATGAACCAGAATATAAACAATGAATGGGCTAAAGGGATACTATCAGATGCTGAAAGCTTTACAGAGGAAAGAGTAGATGAAGTTTTGAATGAATTTCTAAAGGATTTCAAACAAGGTACATTTCAACTTCAAACTAAAGGATGGCCTGCTTATTTATCAGCATATGCAGTTTCAAAGGCAGCCATGAATGCATATACAAGAATTCTTGCAAGAAATCACAAGAACTTGCTTGTCAATTGTGTTTGTCCTGGATTTGTTAAAACAGATATAAATTTCAATACTGGTAAATTAACTGCTGAAGAAGGTGCTGAATCTATTGTTAGATTAGCTCTTTTACCTCATGATGATGATGGTCCTTCTGGATTTTTCTTTGTTAGAAATGAAGTTTCTTCTTATGAATAATAATGGGTTGTCGGTGTTGTTAGGCTCACGAGTTGGGCTCCTGTGATTATGCTAGGTGAGAGCTAAATGCTAAACCGAGCACTGTAGGAACTATCTCTAAAGTCTCGTACCTTGTTCTGATTCTAATAATCAATTACATGTTGTCAAGTGTAGTGCCGCGCTTTTAAATTTGTGGATACAGATGTTGTCATGTTCATGAGTTGAGTTCTTGTCCCTAGTATTTATGGTGTGGGAACTGAATATTATATCGTATCGTAATTTGGTTCTGATGATCACTTATTGTCAAATAATGAATTGTAAATACTATCAAATACAAGATCGTGACACAAAATGTATAATATATTTGGCCAAGATTTTAAAGAAAATTTTAAAGCTATATTCAATCACACCGTAAATATGCTGTCCATTGTTCCATAATTGCAGTTGTAAAGAATCAAAATGCCATTTCCCATGCCGGAAAAGGGCACTTCTCACGTTGTAATCAGATTCCCAGTGGCAAAATATTGAATATTCCCTCCTTCTGGTCAAGAATATAAGTTCTTTTAAACTTTACACAATAATTAACAATGAAGAAAATAATGTAATTTTTAATGTAAAATTTATATTTTATCTTCAATAAATAAAAATAGAGAAAATACATATATTTTAACCATATAAAAAGACTTATATTTTTAACCGGCAATATCCCCAAATCTGTAGCCAACTCCACGCCATCCATGCGGCCAAGTTTCCTGCATCGCCTGCCTCATGAACTCTAACTACAATATCACTAGGAAGAGGTGTTCCAATCCAATGGAATGACGCAATCAGAATCAATTTTAAATAAATTTATAAATATTTAAATAATTATTAAGAGTCTCGATCTATTCATGATAATTTAAAACATCTTCTAATATATCTTTTACTTATTATGAACTCAGTCTAAATCTAAATTCTTTGTATAAATTATATATGTACTTACCAAAATAAAGAAAATATGTATTAACTAAATACAACGTAATATAATTTAAAATTTATGTTTTGACTAATAAATCAAATTCATAATTAAAATTTCTTATTCAAATCACTATTTGCTTTCTTAGACCACCATTGACTATTGCATGGAATTTATTATAGATTCAAGACGGAATAATCAAGATAGTTCTATTAAGTAAAATGCCTATTTTATTTTTTAACGAAACTCATTTATCATAAATATTTATTTTCACCATAGTCATATTTTGACATTTATTACGAGAATGAATTTTATATTAATAAAATATAACACGTAAAATATATTTTGCGTATATTTAAAAAATATATTAGACGATAACATTGGTGTAACAACTTTTTGGCTCCATTCTAGACATGGGCAAGGATTAGTCATGGCTTATAGCACATAATGCAACTGTTACCAACCATTTGGCTTTGAGTGGGGAAAAGACAATAAAGCCCCTCACCCTTTTTTTCTGCACAGATCCCCAATATCTAGTGTACTTACATATCTGAGCCACAGCTCTCTCTGTAGCTCCACACTGGAAGACTTTTGGGACCCAGAACTGTATCTATATATATAGGAGCCAAAATCCAAAATCTCTTGCAACTCACTCAAAGCTCAAGCTACTACTACTCTTCAAGATCAAATCTTGCATCTGGGCTAGCTAGGGCTACATTTCTTCCAGACATTTAAGAAATTTGTAAGTCTAATTAGCCCCTGTATGTTACCATTGACGGAATTGCATGCAAGGATTTTGATTCTTGATTCATTTTTTCTGTGTAATTATCGACTAGCTGATTTAATTTTTCTTTATCGGTGGGGATATGCAAGAATTGGGGTTTAAAATAGTTTTTGGGTTTTGGTTTTTTTTTTGGTGAATGCAGTAATTTTGGAAATGGCAGCAAGGAAGGCCGGTGTTCTTGCTCTGTTTGATGTTGATGGCACACTTACAGCTCCCCGGAAGGTATTAGAATTGTTTATCAGATTTAGCAATCTCATGTTTCTGCATTTAATTTCCTCGATTAGTTAAGTAATTCGTTATTATTATGGTGATCCGGCTTTAATTTGTTGAGATTAGATGAATATTTGGTTTCGATGTCTATTCAGAGGATTTTGAAAATTTTCCTTTTCTGAAATGCTATATGGACATTCCGTTTATTCTTTTCCTTCTGGTTCTCTGCTTGCCTTGGAGTTTGTTGGGCTGTTGAGCTTGAGGGGGGTCTTACCCTTCTTTGATACGTAATAAGATTAATGAGTATCTCCATCTTGATTTTCAGGGGGCTACTCCAGAAATGTTGCAATTCATGCAGGGTTTAAAGAAGGTGGATTTGATTTTTCCCATAATGTACTTAACTTTTGAGACGATTATACTTGACAGCTATTGATACTTTCAGGTTGTCACGGTTGGTGTCGTTGGAGGTTCTGACCTTGTTAAGATATCAGAACAGCTTGGAAATACAGGTTAGTCCAAATTGCTTTTTGTCTTGGGATTTTGAATCAATTACTAATTAAATCTCTAATGGTTCGAGTATTGCTTTCATGTATGTAATTTATTCTACCTGATTATGACCTCTGATTTGGAGCTGCAGATCATCACTTTCTTTGTGAATTGTAGATATTGGTTTCATACTTGTCTGGTGTTCAGCCTGATGTATTTGTTCAATGCAAATTTCTTGCAAAGTTTCTTACTTTGTAACATATCCATGGCTTCAAACATAAAGATTCTTCTACTCTGAATATAAGGTTTTGATTTAGTATCTCGAGGAATTTCTTTTCATTGTATTTGAGGTCCTTCTTTAACATCTTGAGTTTAAGCAAACTTAAATTGCTTCGTTTACTTTCTCCTTCCCATCCCTTCATATTGATGGCTGAATCTGTGAGACAGGAAAATCTTTTTGCTTCCACTTTGAACAATTTTTAAGTAAATCCTCCTTTTTACCCCCCTCTGAACCAATACTATTCTCACTTTCAGAAAATAATCTTTAGGATTCTCTGTAAGTTTGTTGATATGTTCTTATAGCTGACCATCAATTTACAATCTCAATCTAGTTGACCTTTTTCCCCCTTGCAGTTATACATGATTATGATTATGTATTTTCTGAGAATGGCCTCATAGCTCACAAGGACGGGAATCTAATTGGAACCCAGGTATGCTACAAAAATTATGGCCTTAAAGCTGCTATTTTTCTTTTCACTGCCTTAAATGATTAAAGTTGAGAGAGGAAAGAGAAGTTGTTATGACTTTTCCTGCCCGCAAAGAATTTGTTTTTACCATTTGGTGCTTTTACCATCTTGAAGCTTTATTTTTGAATCAGTAATTCAGTATCTTTCACTACTAAATTTCGCTCCCTTTGCAGAGTTTGAAGTCATTTCTTGGTGAAGATAAGCTTAAGGTAAGAATTTCCTCTGATAATTCATTGTTTATTTCAGAAAACGAACTGAATCAAGAATAGTAGAATTCTACATTGGTTGAAAGTTGAATTTACATCAAGATAGATGACTGTAGAAAGTAAAATCTAATTGAACAGCAAAGGATACCTTACAGTGTGTAAATATCCCGTGGAGGGGATCCATGGTTTCATTGAAAGCTAGAAAATTTTCTGCATCATAAGGACATTTTAAAGATGGGAGCAGTAATATGTCCTGGTTTCCAAATCGTATATGTTGCTGTTCCCTGTCGCCAATTTATATGTTTTGTGATGGTATGTATCTGATGCTGCAGGAATTCATTAATTTCACCCTCCATTATATTGCTGACTTGGATATTCCAATAAAAAGGTGAGGAAATCAAGGACTATATAGACTCTCTTTCCTATGCTTTTGTTTGGTTACCTTTTTTCTTTCTTATTTCCAGGGGAACATTTATCGAGTTCCGAAGTGGGATGCTCAATGTATCACCAATTGGGAGGAATTGTAGTCAAGAAGAAAGAGATGAGTTTGAGAAATATGACAAGGTATCAATTTGCATTTCATTAAATACTTTTCGATGGAAATTAGGCATGAAGCAGGTGATAGTCTCATGCTTGTACACTATGCTAAAGTAAAACAATGTATTCAGATTCACAATATACGCCCCAAGATGGTGTCAGTGCTACGAGAAAAATTTGCACATCTTAACTTGACCTTTTCAATTGGAGGACAAATCAGCTTTGATGTGAGTATCGGGCCTTTTTATGTACAGTGCTTTTTCTGTTTGCTAACCACATAAGAATATTAAGATAGACAGTTGAAATACTTGTCATAGGTTTTTCCTCAAGGCTGGGATAAGACATATTGTTTGAGGTACCTTGATGATTTTAAGGAGATTCACTTCTTTGGAGACAAGACATACAAGGTGGCTCTAACTTGAAACTGGTCTTTCTTTAGTTGCATACGTCTGGGCTCGTATGGATGACTATAGTTTCTTTCTAATGCTATCATGATTACTTGGTTTCTTTCTGTAACAGGGAGGAAATGACCATGAGATATACGAGTCTGAGAGAACTATTGGTCACACAGGTTGGCTTTATCAATCCGATTTCTTTCATATATGACCTTTTCCCTTTTGTTTCGCATGCATTCCCTTTATGTTTGATGATAAAGCCTCGGTATATCTTGAATTCCTTTAACTTGCTTTTATCGATTATCATGCCCCTTTCGTATTCCCTATGAGTTTCGTTTTGAAATGATTGAAGCAAGCATATTTTGTATCAGTTACAAGCCCGGACGACACAGTAAAGCAGTGTTCAAGCCTATTCCTTTGAGAAGCAAGATGAAAAGATGCCTGAGCTTCCTCTGTTTCTTGTATGGTTTCAATTGTATCTGTGATTTGTAAAGAGATCATTTGAACTGTCATTTATAAAGAGATCTTATAGCTTTTCAACCTTTCCCTATTTGCATTCTTATGGATGTTGCACTACATGGCCTCTGTTGGAATTCATTTAGGCCCTTGGGTATAAAATTTATGGATGCGGACCCAGACCCAGACCCGACCCTCCAGGATCTTGAGTAGGATTTGGATATATCCGTACCCGTATTGATGAAATTCATTTAGAAATTGCTTACAAAATCATACAACTTTCATGGTTATTCATCCCAACATCATGTATCATATAGTAAGGTTGTTGGTAAGAATAAGGTTGTTGTGGGTAAACAGTGGTTGGGTGTATTGTTGTTCTGGTGTACCTGAGGTCTTCCCCATCATCCATCCCATCATCATCATCCTCATCATAATAAGGTGTTACACTTATTAGCTGAGCAAAACCCAGTTTCTTCCTCAATAGAGCTGTTATTGAAACTGCATCAATGCAGTCCCCTATCACTGTAAGTTGATTCTTCTCCTCTCCTCTCAATGCCACTGTTTCAACACCTGCAAAAATTATCAAAATTCATCCGGAATTAGAAAATTCTATTATGGATCCGATACATAAGTTCGTGTCATCTATTTTTGTTGACACGTTAGATCCTTTTTCTTCATAAATGAGGACACGGTACAATCGGATCCACACACTTATATTATAAACCAGGTTTATAAGTAGGGGTATAAAAAAATAAAAAAAAATTCATCGCTTTCAGGACCCTATTCCCACCCGAGAGAGTAGTGGAGGAGTAAAGTATAATGACTTAACTTCCTGCCAGACCGGAAGCCTTTTATCTAGTACCTACAAGGATCGTCGAAAGGAAGTGAAATTCTCAAACAATCATTAGGATTCGACCCTTAAAACCCTGTAGTTCCGAAACCAATTAACCAACAACGATTTAAACTTATTGATTATAACTCTATTTATTAACTAGACGGGTAATATGCCTGAATAGAAATCAAACAATTCATATCTTAATTGATATATCGAGTTTATAACAGAATTTTCCGATCGAAAACTAACCTTGAATGCCAGCAGCAATATGCATGGCTTTAGTTTGGTTTTTCTGCTTGTCAGCTATGAACCTTATTATCATCTTTTGCTGCAAAACAAGAAAATCCCATCAAAATCATAATTATTAAAAAAAAAAAAACAATAACTTTAGTGTATATAATTTTCACACCTTCATTTCTCCCTTCAATTTTTTTTTTTTTTTAAAGTTCAATCAATTTTGGGTATAATTTTGATGATTTTGGCTTTCTAAATAATACAGTGTCCCTTAATTATATGGCTTATATATAATATAAGGATATAACTTGTAGATTATTGAAAAACCAACCGCGTAGACAATGTCAATACTTTCTCTTTCTATACCTTGCACACAAACATTCATACATATTTGTGTATGATTAAAATTATATTTTACGTGATTTTTATATCCTCTTTTATTCAATTATTATGAAATATCTTGATCAGATCTGTACGTTTACATAAGATATATTTGAATTATACTATACTTAAACTGTTCTCTACTCTAATCTATGGCAGAACTATGAAGGGACCATCAATTTTTTTATGTTTTATATGCAGTATAAAATTTAATATATTTTTCAATTATAAACCCTCGAAATAAAGTTAAAAATATATTAATTTATAGCTGATACATTAAACTTTTGTATTTGAATTTTGACTCCTTAAAGTGATTTCGCTTCTTAATTCTAGTCAGTTGGAATATTTTGAGACTAATAATTAAATTAAAAGAGACTCCAATATCTCACGTACGTATCTTGTAATAATATTTTTTTTATATGCATACAAACATACATATATATAATTTATATATTCTTAATTAAAATATAATTTCATAAAAAAATCAATATATATATGTATAAACACGGTTGAGGAATATGAGATGGCGTAATTTCCCGGAGAAAACAACAGTGTTTTTTATTTTATTTTATTATTGTTTAGATCATTTTTCAACTTCAAGGAAAGTACTTAGCAAATAAACGGCATAAGTTGAGTATTGTCTTATAGAAAGAACATAGATTGAGGAGGAAGAGAGAGAGATAGAAATCAATAAAAAAAAAAATTAAATATCAAAATTTATGAATCAAACTTTTGAGTTTGAATTCTGGAAATATAACTATTTTTTTATAGGAAAATTTTATTATTTTTATAATTCTACTTAACTCGAATATGCATTTGTTTGAACGAGATATGGTTTAAAATATATTTAGTATATATGTTCACTATACTTTGTGATCGGACCAAATATATATATATATATATAATATACTTCGAGTTTTAAAAGAAGTGGAGAAAACTAGGAAGTGTAGATTAAATTTTACTTTCTTATCTGGAAAAAAATTATTAATTTTTTATTATTCTTTTGTTCTAGAAAAACTATTAATTTGTCATTCAATTCAATTTTCATAAAAAACTTTAGGGAACATAATATCACCTATTTGTTATATAGAATTCTAAAGGAATTTGGGTTATGTTTTTAATTTTATGGGTTAATCTGCAAATGAATGAAACTTTAGGGATGCATTTTGATATTATTGCAAAAAGAGCCCATCTTTTAACTGGGCTGGGCCTAGCACAGTAGTGCGGTTTTCGGCCTGCTCCGGAAGTGGTAATGCATAACTTGAGCGCATTATATATCATAAAAGTGTAATGCGTTGATATTCTAGTTAAATTCTGTTGCGCAAATTAAACCTGAACGCATGTTGATTTGCGCGCGGTTTTTGTTTTAAAAACGATTATGGCACACATGGAGTACTTCTAAGTAAAGAACAAAGCCGAAGAGTCACAGTAGTTGGGTACAAAAATGGCCGACGAAGCAGCCGATCAGAGCTCTAGATTTTTCGTCGCCGTTCACGTTGGCGCCGGATTTCACTCTCCGTCGAATGAGAAAGCTCTCCGTTCCGTCATGAGTCGCGCCTGCCTCGCAGCTGCTTCCGTCCTCCGCCAGGTCTCTCTAACTACATACTAGTGTACATTGTTCAACTATACTAGAACGAAACTGTTAAAAAGCCTGGATAAAACGAATATCCGATATTTTATTGTACTTATCCCCCGTAATTTTTATTTTTAAATACGTATATGGACTTGTGTTCGGAAGATATATGCATAGATACAAGCATTGATGGTGGTATTTTCTTCGGTGTGGATATTAGGGCGATGGCGATTGTATAGAAGCTGTTGCAGCTGCAATTCAAGTGTTGGAGGTGAGTAATCTTTTAGGAGAGTGTTAACTGTTTGGTTTTATTGTATATTTGGTTTGGCTGTTGGGAGAGAGTTAATTTTTGTTTGTTTTTGTGAGCTCAGAATTTTACCTTGCAGAGTCAGCCTTTTACATGATAATGTTTTTACTTTGCTGCTCTGATAAAATGGGCAGTTTAGTCATTGAATCAAACTATTAGAAAATAGTAACTACATCACTAGCTTTCCCCATGCTTCATTTTGTGGTATCATCAAAATTTATATGTAACTGAGATTGGTACCAATGTTCAGTGAACTTATTTGGAAATTGCACTATAATACAATAGTCTCCTAAAACTGTTTGTACATGGGGTACAATTGTCAGGGATCACGTTCTTGGATTGTGAACTTGATATGAGCAACAGAATCTTTTAAAAAAGCACCATTCACATGGTTAAAACTGTTCAGCTTTGTCATTGATGAAGTATATTCCTTTGAGATTTGACTGTGATAATTAACTTGTAGGATGATCCTTGCACGAATGCTGGGCGAGGCTCAAATTTGACTGAGGATGGGTGTGTGGAATGTGATGCTAGTGTTATGGATGGTGAGTCTGGAGCATTTGGTGCTGTTGGGGCTGTACCAGGTATTCCTAGAGGACCCTGATTGATTTAGATATACATTATTAGCAAGATTCTTGGTTTACAAGGTGCATTCTCGTTATTTGGAGTTTCAATTCGTAGGGAGTTTGTGACTTCCATTTTCATTTGATTTTTTATGTGCCTTTATGAAGTTAATGGTTGCCAGGTGTGAGGAATCCCATTCAAATTGCTGCACTTTTGGCCAAGGAACAAATCTCAGGTTCATCCCTACTTGGTCGAATAAGCCCCATGTACGATTACACTCATGTTTCAAAATCCTCTGAACACCAATCATCTATGTTTATCATCTTATTTGATTTAGTTTTTGTTTCCAGTTAAAAACAATTATCAGATCCCTGATCACTAAGGTATACATGTGTGTAAGCTTTGTGTGCATGCATGTCTGGAAAGTGGTTTAGTTGCGCAACATTTCTAGATAATGATAGATGCAGTATAAGCTTTTCTCCCTGTATGATTCTCATTTCATTTCAATTAATGATTCTTTATCCTTTACTATATCCAATCTTTGGGCAGGAGAAAGTTTCCATTTTTTCTTTCACAAACTCTCACATATTGGGTATATGTGATTCTTTTATCCGCTAAGGTCATCTAGTGCAGTATAATTCGCCTTCTTGCTTTACATATTGTTTGGAATTAGAAATATTTTTGTCTGCGTATTTGGAAATTTATTCAATGTATCTAGTATATCTGGTAAAACTTTTTAAAGGTGGTTATTTCCTTGTGGAGGGACTTGGTACATTTCATGTCACTTTGATTTACCCTTTCTTCATCCATTCTAGATTTTCTGAGGGATCCATTTCTTTGTTACTTAGGTTTTTGGTTGGTGAAGGTGCACGTCTGTGGGCCAAGTCAAAGGGTATTGTATTGGCAGCGACTATCAAGGAGGTGAACGAGGTAGCATTTACTTGCAATGCCATCCTTGAGTTCTTCTAGTTTTAGTAAGAATGTTTTCTTTCCCTTTGTTTATGAATGGTTGGCAATCATACTTTTCTTATCATAAAACAGTGGCTGGTGACGGAAAGGGCAAAAGCACAATGGTTAAAATACAGAGAAATGCTTGAAGAGGCCAAATCCATGACAAATGCTCCTGTAAATCTCACTAGCAGTAATCATGATACTGCCGTTCTATCTGGTATTTATCTGTTGATATTGGGTTCCTATGATTGGGGTTCTCAATTTGTAACTTTCTTTGAGAGACAGTTCCACTATTATATTCAGAATCTTCTTAACATTCTCTATTGTAATTATAAGCCTCGTTCACACACACAAAATCCGGTTGAAAGATATCCATTATGTAGTCACTCATATCTAGCTCATAAGATTGGCTTTTGTTCTGCTGCAGTAGAGGTTCAGCCCAGTGATCAGTTACCGGGAGATGTAGTTGGCAGTATATCTAATGTACGGAGTGTTATAGAAGAGGACTGCATCATGGACACTGTTGGTGTTATATGTGTTGATTCTGAAGGACACATAGCATCTGGTGCCTCAAGTGGTGGTATTGCTCTGAAGGTAATATTAAATATGAATTTTTGTTTAGTACATATAGTACCATTAACTATGTCCACTTACACTCAAACTGAACATATTTTCTTTTCATCCAACATTTTGCACTAGGTCAGTGGTCGGGTTGGATTAGCAGCAACATATGGAGCTGGTTGCTGGGCATCCTCAAAAGGACATTTTGAAGCTCCTTTTGGAGTTGGTTGTTGTGTCACTGGTGCAGGAGAGTACCTAATGAAAGGATTTGCTGCCCGAGAGTGCTGCATATCCCCATCATTGTACGTACTACAACTTACACTCCGTAGTGCTACTATATTTTTCTAGAAGAAGATAAGATGCAAAATTTACCCGCTTTGAGTTGCATTAGCTGGGAGCCTGAGAGGGATTTCTTGATATATTTTGTAATCTTGTGCTGTTTGCTAGCTCCATTCAAAGTTTGTATTCCATCTTTGTCCTATCCTTTACTTGATTTTATCATGTTAAGCTGTTGTGGTTTACTCATAAACGTTAGAAATACTTCAGTTAAATATCCCTCATCATTCTCAAATATGAATTTGGAGATGGTTTTGCAGGTTCCAGTCAGACCCAGCTTCTGCTTGTGCAGAAGTTTTGCGCACTGTGGTTCAAGGAAATAATCATTGCAGCATAGATTGTAGTGCTGGTGTCCTTCTAGTTCAAGCTGAAACTTCTGATATGGTTGGATAGATCTATTTCTTTTTCCAGTCCTTTTTTCCTTTGCTTATCTTTCTTTTGTTTTAGTTTTTCAAACAACTTCCCAATATTGCTTAGGTTCCGGGTTCTTCAGCAAAACTTAAAGCTGTTGAGGTTGCCGCTGCCTATACTTCCTTGTCTTTTGGAGTAGGACATTTTGGAAACACAATGCAGCGTCCGAAGGTATACTAATATTTTTATATATTCAGACCTTTGTGAACAGCTTTTTTCTCATTAATGATTGTCGTTTAATATTTATAACTTGTTGACTTCCAATGCGCGCATGGTTTGAGTCTCCTATTGACATCCTACTCTGTGTATGACAACTGGTAATAACAGATCAATCTGTTAGCCGCTTATTTCCTCTTGCGCCTTTTCATCTTGGGGCTTCTCTTGTTCTGTCTATAGGATAATCTGTTCGTTCACAATACCTTTGTCCTAGTGTCCTACTGTCAAATGTCTAGATTCTTCGACTAACATATATGTCAACTACTAATCTATTTGCGTGTCAACCAATTGTCGAGCGATGAATAGTAATCTTCAATAGAATTCATCATTGTGTTTTTGCTGGTCAACAGTTAACAATATGATTGTTATTTGTGGTAATCATTTTCAGGTTTCAATTCTTAGGACCCCGAAGCAGCGAAAGAAAACAGACGTAGACCAGTTTGCTGCAAGAATTGTTCTTGCATCCAGCAAGTGAAGGTCCTCTAGCCATATATCTACAGCAAAGACGACTCTTTTGGTATTTGGGGCTTTAGTTGTTAGCCTCATAATCCGTGGATCCCTCTATAGGGAATTGGTTGACACTTAATTCTCTAATTTGTTGAAGGTTGGTAGTAACACTTTAGTTATTTATTGCCATAAACTAATTGATTAAGAGATGAAGGTTTGTTTGAGATTGATCCTCTCTATGTTATGTCAAGTCTAGCCAATTGTTGTACTCTTTGAGTGATTATTATTATTAGATTGACGATATTTGATACTCGTCAAAACTATTCAGCTTTAATAAAACGTAAAACAAAAATTTCAAGATTAAACTTTATACACAATAACACTTTGTTAATAGTCGCCAAAAGTTTTAAGATTTGCATATATTTTCAAATACTATTCAGCTTTAACAAAATTTAACAAAAAAATGACAAATTGGAAGTTCACGGATAATTTAACTTGCTATAATGGAAATCCACCCCAAAAGAAGACCCGCTAAGAGAGTGAATGCTGTTAGCAAAGAGTGAAAAAGACAATAAGTAACCAAAAAATGAAGCTAGAAATTCCAGTATCTGTGCAAATTATGGTGCCTCGTATTGGCCTTGGGCCATCAAAAAGCCAAATTTCGTCATTCTATGTCGCCACCGTGGCCAGCCCCTTTGCAGTTCCAAACCATCTTCAGCCTTGGCCCTTGTACAAGGATATCTTATTCCTCAATAAAAGCATTAAGAAAGGTGTTTGCACCAGAGGGAGGCGAGATGACATTGGTATAGTAATCTTAAACAACAGTAACTAAGCCACGTCTAAAGGAAATTCTCCTAGTTAGAGCATGGACATCTTTGATGTTAGATGTCACTTGAAATTATGAACTCTCTTGGCAGATGTAAGGGTATTAGAAAGCAGCATTGCTATGGTCATTGGTCCAACACCCCCGGGAACAGGAGTTATGGCGGATGCAATCTTGCTTGCCTCCTCATAACAAACATCACCAACTAGCCGATAGCCTCGAGGGCTTTCAGAATCCTGCAACATACATTTGCAACATTAATCATCTCCATTGTTCAAGAAACAATGATCCTTTCTGTAGCGCAACAAAATGCTTGATTGCAGCTGATTCACCACTCAACAGAAGCCTAAAGCAATGTTTAACTATCTAAAGAGACTTGGCCCCCTACAGATGCCAAAGCTTTGAAAGGTGGTTCCAGACAAAAATGCAGGATAGTTTACGAAAAAAGAGATGTGAAAAGGATTGGTTTCGTACCTCGACAGGATTTATGCCAACATCAATAATTACTGCACCAGGCTTGATCCAACTACCCCTAACCATGTTCGGTTGCCCCACTGCTGCAATTAGAATATCTGCTTCTCTTGTAATTTCTTCAGGATTCTTTGTTCTGGAATGGACAACGCTGACAGTTGCATCTTCCCTCTACCATCAAAGGCACAAAAAGGGAAGCATAGGGAATCAAAAATCAACTCACCAGAGTATGGGACTATAATCACTATCAACCATCTAGCAGATGGTTAAACAAGAGATATTCGGCCAATGGAGTCTTACTTGCAGCAATAGAGCAGCAGGCATCCCAACAATATTACTCCTGCCAATAACAACAGCTCTCTTCCCTTTGATTGGAACACCATATCTATGCAACAGTTCTATACACCCTTTAGGTGTACATGGAACAAACAATGGTTCTCTACCTCGCATTGCCAGACGTCCAATGTTGAGAGGGTGGAATCCATCTACATCTTTCTCAATGCACACGGCATTCAAGACTTTCTGCTCATTCATATGCTGTTCCAGATACAAGCAAGTAAAATAACATTAACTAATCTTCAAACTAGGTAATTCGTGGCCAAAAAGTTACAAAACAAGCAGCCTTTATTCAAGTGTATAAAGTAAGGGAATGATCATTTTAATATGAAATTAATTACAGTGTTATAACCAATATAATTAATCAAGAATAACAGAATGGAATTGAGAAACATACAGAAGGTAGAGGTAACTGAACAAGGATCCCATGAACAGAGGGGTCATCATTGAAGCCTGCAATGTGCTTAAGCACTTCCTCCTCAGAGGCAGTTTCAGGCAAACGAACTTCATAAGACTTAATTCCAACAGAATCACATGCTTTCTTCTTGTTACGCACATAAGTAGCTGAATCCTTCCTATCTCCAACGAGAATAACAGCTAAACCAGGAACAACACCAATTCCATCCTTCATCCTAGATATTTCTTCAGCTATTTCATCTCTGATTTCTTTTGCTGTTTGCTTTCCATCTATAACTTTAAATGAAGCCTCAGTAGTAGCCATTGCAGCTGGTTTACAACAATTCAATTTAACCGCCAAAATTCAGACTAGTTAAAATAAATAACAGAAAGCGAATTAAATAACCAAAGCCTATAAAAGTTTTTAAAAAATGCACCTGCAACGAAGGAGGGAGAAGTGTCGCAAGTGCGGGTGAAGACATCGGAACTTCTGGACGGACGGAGAAGGATTGGATTGAATTTATGGTTGAAATGGAATTGCCTGCCACCTAAAGGGAGAAGCCGAGGTGTGGAAGGCGACGAAGATGAAATTGAGGAATCGGAGAAGAGTGCCTTTGAAATCGAGGTCGCCATAGAAGACGAAGCCATGAATTGACGGAGAGAATGGAGATGGAGTCTCAGCCCTATGCTTGCTTGCTGGCTCTGCTTCTTCTCTAGGGTTTAAGCTTCGATAACCGCCAGGTAGTGCTCTGCTAACTATATTATAAGGGGTTTTAAATGGGGGATTTTCTCCTTAGTATATTTTCATTTGATCACTTTTTTATTAATTCTTTAATTTTTTGGATTGGCTGATAAGATAAAATTTGCTCGGCATCAAATAGGATAAAATTAAAACAAAAAATTTATTAGAGCCAGAATATGTACAATTTTTTTTTTAAAAGTACTCATTTATCGTTTTTATTCATATATACCAAATAATTTTTCCATGAATTTCTTTGTGGAGTAAACCACGAAATAGTTTGTTATGCAATAAATAATTTAATAAGAGAATATTGACCAAGAAAAAATACATAAGAAAAGAAAATTTTATAGTATCTTTATATATATAAATTTTTGTTTACATAAACATACATTAATATGTATTTTACTTTCCAATTTGATATATAAACTTTTATAAATTCAATAATTTCTATTATATTTTTAAATTTTATAAAATTCAACTATATACAACTTCAAAGTTTGATGATTGTTTAAAAAAATAGTTTCATTTGGATTAAAATTTAAAATGAACACAAGTAATATATTTTATCAATTTTCGTAAAACATAAATTATAAATGAGAGAAAGAATAGTGTGGAGTCCAATGTTAAAAAAACAAATATATTTGAATTGTAAATCTAATCCACATGCACGCGAACTTATGAAGGAAATGGGTGACAAATTGAATAGAAACATGCTGAAATTAAAGATATTATTCTCCATAAAATTATTGTTTTTCCAAATTAACCTGACATCTTTTTTTTTTAGAAAAAAAAAGAAAATTGAATGGGGCTTTATATTATATCGGAGGTTTTTTTTTTTTTCCTTTTTTCAAGGATGCCAAACCAAGTGAAAATTTTGCCATCCATGATTTGATAAATATTAAATATAAGAAGCAGCAAATCCTTTCATACAAATACTGAAAGGAAAAGTACCCATCAAAATTTGTCAAAATGAATGCCTTGTGCTTCTCCAATTTCTGCTGCTGCTGCTGCATTTCTTTTCTGTACAATTTGATACCAAAATGACAAAAATATGAGCCTATACAAATCCTGCAATGATGATTCTATTTTTTTTTTTCATTACTTTTTCTGGCTTATTAATAGCAAGAGGATCTATATTGCCAGAGTTCCTTCGATGACTTGATTGTCATCTGAAGGATCTGCTGTTGAAGATTTCGCTTTATTGGTGACCCTTGTAAATCCATAACCCAGAGAACTTCCACTAGCTTGGCATAGCTGGGAAACCGGAAAAAGAAAAATAAAATGAATATAAGGGGCTCGAAGCAAAGAAATTTACAAACAAATGCTGTAAATTTGCTATACCTCGGCAAGCTCAGAAAGATGGCGCGATCTGAACTCGTTGATTGTGGCTGCTATCTCCGACATTGGCAATTTAGCCTGCAATGGAAAATTTTGCAAAGTTAAAGAGTAGACAAAATGGGAATCTCCTTCTTTATCATTGAGAATTCAAATATTTGATAATATGGAATTTCACTAATTTGACTTACTTCAGCAAGAACAGCAGCTGCTAACTGTAGGCTTGGTTCCAAAGTCTCTGGAACAACCTGCAGGCGAAAAGCTTTTTTTGTAGAACTCAATTTTGATTTAGAAACTGAATAGCTACTTATTATGGAGAAAGAAAGAGAAAAGCCTCGGGCAGGTACCTAATCCATTTCATGAAAACTTTTGTAATTTCAAAACCATTGAATTCATATTACATAACCATGGAATATAAATGCGGAGAAATACCAGCATAAACAGCAATAATGGAATGAGAAAGAATGTGTAAGCAAAATAGTTAAAGAGGAAGATACCGCTGTTGCCCCAGCCTTCTCCAAATTCAAACCATGATCAACATCATGGGCACGAACGAATGTCTTGACATTAGGAAAATACTTGCTCAGAGCCCATACTGTCCGGTAATTTGCACCAGGAGTATCTAAAGTAATTGCGGCAGCACAAGCTCTTTCAGCACCAACTTTATGGAGGACCTAATAACCAGAACATAACTGGGGTTAACAAATAGGTCAGAAATGGAGCATAACAAAGTGTCATACTTGCTTTACCTCACGACTACCAGCATCACCAAAATACACCGGAAGGTCAAGTTGGCGTCCAAATGCGACTCGGTCACTGAAATTACAAAAGATGGAATTATGTACCTTGTTGCACCTCCATAAGAAAGTAACTTGATCCTTTTTTTCTTTTTTCTGACACGAGCAACTTGATGCCATATTAGAAAACTCACATTTCTTTACCATTTGCATTGTACTTGAAATATTTGACAGAATACAGAAAAATGATAACGAAAAACATTAAACACTGATGATTCATCCCCATGCACAAGTATTGAGCAAGTGGCAATTTGGTAACTAGTCCTCCACTGGCTCCCAGAGCTGAGTTTCAATTACTCTTTTATTTGGCTCATTGCTGATCCAGACTTTCCAGCAATGCTCTTTGCATATGGTCATCATATACTTGGAACTAATTTTACCAAATGGGTTAACTTACCATTAAATAAAACTACTTATTTCAGCACACAATAGTTACTACTTTATTGCACCACCGCACCATACTCTCGTCCCTCCCCAGTGGGGTTGGTAAAGAGGATGGAGAAAAATCAGTTTGTGCCCTTTCCTTTGCAATTTCAAGCAACAAAAAGTCCGGTAAGCATGTCAATGTGAATGAGTAATATTCTAGTCTTCTACTAGTCAAGAAAATCAAGCCAATTTTTTAGGATTTCAATAAGAAAGTTGCAAAACATTAAAAAACCATGAGGATCTCCATTTAACTCAATAGAAAAGGAATGAATAAACTCTTTACCTCCTTACGTCAAGAGCAACAAACGGAATTAATCGTTCAGAAAGAAGTTGAGCAATAATCTGTCATGACAGAATGCAAAAATCCACTATTACAAGAGCTAACAAGATAGAAACCTCCATATGTTAACATACTCAACATAAATGAGTTTAAACCAAATTCATGAAATGAGATATGGAAATCTGAGTATACCTGGCCGACACGTCCAAATCCACAAATAATTATATGATCTTGCAAGTCATCTGTCTGGAAAGCGCAGACAGCAAACGAGCATGAGTAAACTAAATATAGTTATAGAGTGATTAAGCACTTAATCATCATGAAATAGCTAGGATCAAGGCAAAAGGTGTTGGAGAGAGCCTAGCACTAGATAGAACAACCAAAAGGAAAAGATGAAAATGGAAACATTGTATATTTGATTATCTGCATTATCTGAGATTGGATGAAAAGAGAAAGGTAAAACGATAAACTCCTTTAAAAGGTTGCTTCAAAGTGCAAATAAGTACTAATTCAACTGAAACAGAACACTTCAGAAACTCTCAAGATAGAAACTTGGTCTAACGTCGGTATTTTACCTCACTTTCCACAGGTAATAAGCTTCGGACATCATGGAGCTCAAAACGAGAAGCTATTAGCTGACCTCCAGCAGCTAACCACGGTGTGAGGGCCATAGAAATACCAACAACAAGAAAGAGCAAAGATGACAGCTGAGTAGACATTATGCCCTGCAAAGAAATAAAAGAAATGTTGGTTTAGAGCAGAAAGAGTTACAAGTTAAAAACCTTCCTTTCATTTTAGCATTTCAAATTTTTTATGGGAATTTTAGCATTTCAATTGCTTAATTATATTAAACTTCAGGGCATCCAGCAGAAAGTTGGGCAATAAAACATGTGGGATCCAATTTGTATAAAGCCAATTAAGGGGAAGAAACACCAGGGATGCAGACTTAAATATTAACCTTCTAGGTATCGTTGATATTACCATTTTACCGCACAATCCCTAAGTGCTGCTATTGATGGTCCAATTAATGGGAAAGGCAAAATTGGTACAAATAAAAGCACATTATTTCCATTGAAATATACATACTCCTAGTATGTTTTACCATTTTCATTTCCTATCCAGCATAGACAGAATTAGAACTCTTCCGTTTAACAGGTGAGAATCTTAGATGAATCTATAAAAAGGAATTTTTTAAAAAGTTTGAGGGGGCAAAATTGAAAAAATTATGACTAAAAAATTGAAAAATCAACACTTATAAAGTCATTTTTAAAATCTTAGGGGCGGGGCCAGGGCCGCTGCCGACATCCCTGCCACCCTTTGGTTCCGACTCTGCCATCAGGAATAGGCATCTTTGAATTGTACTGCTCATGTAATTTAGCAAAATAGGCTGAGTCCCACCATAAATATGGGTATATTTTCCCACTCCTAACATTGGCGGAGCTATGGGGGGCCCGCGAGGGCCCCAGCCACCCTCAAATTTTTTTTATGCTTTATATGTGGTATAAAATTATGTTCATTTTGTGTAAAAAAGAGTATATTTTTCTATCATGGGCTGGGAATAAATAAAAGTTAAGTTATTAAGTACCAAACAAATATTAATTTATAGTTAAATGATACACCACCAAATTTTTGTATTTGAATTTTGGCCCCCCTAGAAGTCCAAGTCCGGCTTCGCCCCTAATTCCAGAGATCATTTTTGTAACTCTCTCTGATGATATACAAGGTTAACCAGTTATCTAGCACTAAAATGAAAAAAAAAAATGAAAAGGCCTATGCAAGTTGCATAATTTAGAAGGAAGTTTTCTGAAACACAGGAACTTGCATAGTACCTGCATTAATAGCCAAGTCACTGAAAGGGGGGAAGATTATCACGAAAAAGGCTCTCCTTTTGCAAAAGATAGACGCAACATTTACACTTCAACAGAATTTAAGACTCGAAAGGATATTTTGGAAAGTAAAACTATAAACAAAATTATCCACAGATACAAAGGGAATATATGACCAACAAACCTGGTTAACAGCTTCACCAAATGCTACAAATGCAAATTCTCCTCCCGGAGCAAGTAGAAGACCAACTCTTATTGCGGATACAATTGAAATTCCAAAAAGTTTACCAACTAAAGCAACCAATACAGTCTTCCCAGCAAGTAAAAGTCCTAGTGTTCCCGCTATAACAGGGAAGTTAGAGAGAAGAAGTTTAGGATCGATTGACATTCCAACCTGCAAATAGAAAATAGAACCTATTAGTTGTAAGCAACCTTAACAGCTTACCTTCGAACAAATTCAATCAATCTGTTAAAAGAATCCAATTAATTGAGCTAAAGAAAGGAAAATTTTAGAAGGAGTACTAGCTTCCAATTGCAGCAGAAGAGAAGCCATTTTAAATCTCCAAACAGAACTTAAATGAATGAACCACTACCGTGCAAAACTCTGGGCCATTTTTCCTTTTTCAAACTTGTTGTGTAAGAGGGAAGTTTTTGAACAACACTTTCTACAGTTTACTAATGCTCCTCTTTTTTTTGGCAATATTTATTAATGCTCCTCTACGCAGCCACTATAATCACTTTGCCTGAAGTGATGACATTAGAGAGTGGTGCTAGATGCTGTGGGGATCACTAGTGGCTTTCTTTATCATGTTAGTGAAGTATGACCTGACATATTTAGCCCCCCAAAAACAAAGTATGATATGACATAAATGGAATCTCTCTAAAAAAAAGAGCTTGACGTAATAACATGGTTGTGATTAAGGGAAGGCCAGAAAAGGAAATTTTGGAATTAATCTAGGAGGATTAATAATATGCAAAAGAAAAAAGGTACAAAGACAGGTCCAGAGAGGCTGGAAGTGTTCAAAACAATAGCTTAAATATAAAATATAAATGACAATATTTTTAACAACATGAATAGGTACATAATATGTGTATGTTTGAATAACAATTTACATTATGGATTTTCAAAAGTGACGACTTACTGTCATGAAGAATAGACCCAACAAGAGCCCCCGATATGGAGCAATATCTGATTCAACCTGCAGTGAAAACTCAGTTTCTGCAAGAAGTAAGCCTGCCAAAAATGCTCCCAGAGCCATGGATAAGCCAGCCTGTTTCAGAATAGCCATGTTATGGCATCAAGAATAAGCAGGCATTTAACTACTAACCTTAGGCAGAATACAGAAGAACTCAACAACAAAAAACATGAGTTTACCTACCCTGGCAGTTAGGAGACTAGTCCCAAGAATAACAAGAAGTGTATTCGCAGAGAATATCTCTGCATTCTGATTCTCAGCAATTTGCTTATAAATTGGCCGAAGCAACTGCAGAATAAGACAGGTGAAAGTATGAGTTCTATTTCATTTTGAGCAAAAATAAGAGAAACCTATAAAAAGTACACATTTTCAGTAGATCAATATATTCCCCTGCAAATGTCTGAAAATCAATAAAATCTAAAAAATTTCTCGTACCAAGCGGCCCCCTGCAATTATAGCAGTAATAGCAACAATTGCCTTTACAGCTGCCACTCCAAGGGCTTCTGCAATTGCTTGGAAACCAACCTGAAAAGCATTGCCCACAAGAGAAGCAGCAATGAAACAAAAAAATTGGTCAAGCAAAAAACACCTGAATGAGGCAGATGTTAGATATGGAAAGATGTTTTGCTATGGTTGCTGCCAAGGAATCAGCATTACATACTGGATAAATGTTCAACATGAAACTTAAACAAAATGCAGATGTCCTAATTCCCAGATGGTCGATGGCAATAATAAAGTGAACAGAGGCTATCAAAAGTTGAATGAGTTTTTACTAATAGCTAGCAAAAAGGTAGAAGAAAAGATTATTACCCCTCCTTTAGAAGAACTGGGTGAAATAAGTGGTATAAGAATAAGCAAAACCACCACAGCCAGATCCTGCAAGTAAGTAGAAAAGGAGATGCTGATAATGCAAAAAGAAAATTGGTTCAAATAGCTAAAATCTATGAACCAATTAAATAAGAGGACGGTATGGGGGAAAACTTCCAAAAACATTTCTAACCCGATAAAACCCACAAACCATGTACCTGGAAAAGTAGAACAGAAAATGTAGCTCGTCCATGGCGTGATGTGCTCTCACCACGTTCCTGCAACACCTGCTCATATCCTCTACAATAAGTTTATTGCCTCTCCAGGTTTCAAATTGGATAATAAAATTAACAAAAGAATCAATGTCATACTCAAAGCAGAGGCCAAAATATCAGGGAAGAAAACAAAATAAAATGCTATCCCACAGGCAGAAAATTTGAATGGTTTTTCAGATGAAAAGGGCACAAATTCTCCAAAGAGACAGCTTAAAGAAGTGGTCCCAACTGACGAGAGACCTATTCTACATAAAAAATAGAAAAAGCAGAACATTTCTCTTGATATGAAGATCAAGAAAAATGCATCACGACAGCTTATAATTTGAGGTACTATCATCTCCAGGTGCCAATGCTGTTAAGTTCCACATCAAATAGACAATTCACATTTCATAAAGGGATTAATCAGAGATGAGACAATATAAGGGAAATAACAAAAAAATTCCTTGAGCACAGCAGGACATGAATATCTGAAGCCAAAGTTTACACAAATCAAACTGAAACTTTCAAATTTCAAGGAATGTCACCTGACACAATCAGGATCACAAGAAATTCAGCCAAAAAGGAGAGAACATCCAAGTGGAATTAGAGTCACCTGGAGGACAACAGCTGTTGAAGACAATGCAAGACCATTCCCGATGACAATTGCAGCAGGACCAGGCAGCCCAGCAACAAAATGAGCCGCCAAACCAGCCACCATAGCCGTCACCAAGACCTGCATGTTCATTCAAAGAAAAGACAGCAAACTACTTGCTAGTCATCTAAGCATATCAACAGAATCTTAAGGTGAAAAATATTTGTCATAGGAATCACTATCTTCGGATCACCTGAGCTGTACCCAAACCAAAAACATATTTCTTCATGGAACTCAATCTTTCAACCGAAAGCTGTCAAACAAAAGAATTAGAGATGAAATCTACTACTATGCTGTTGAGAAATAAGAGCAGTACAAATAAACACAGTCAAAATTTGATGGGTTTCTACCTCAAGGCCAATATTGAATAGCAAGAAAACAACTCCGAATTCAGCTATTGCCTTTGTCCCATGTACATGACGAATAATAGAGAGACCATAAGGTCCTATCAAAATGCCAGCAGCAAGATACCCAAGAACAGGACTGCCTAGAATATTGTGGACAGAAATCCACCGCAAATATGAGATTAGAACAAGTGTCAGTGCTGCTAAACCTCAAAGAAGCATAGATATTTCCAGGTAATGAAAGCGAATAATGTTCAGATACAGAAATTGAAGCCAAGGACAAGTCAAATGAATGTACAAATACTTTTCAAAAGTCAAAACGTTCTACTTCGTGGAAAGTTTGAACTGCAGAGGAAAAGATGGACTCGCAAGCAATAAACATTATGAAAGATTTTAAAAATGCTTGTGAACAAGAAACAGCATCATACAGTCTCTTTAGAGTCCCAGAAGAGAAAAAGATAAAAACAAATGCATTTACATGTATTACCTCCAGGAATTTTCTGGAATATTGGCACAAATACAACACTTGCAAGCAATAACCATAGCATGTCAAAAAGTGAAGCTTCCTCCTCATTTATCTGATGGATATAGAAACTTCATCAGGGAAAGCAAAATATAGTATAGAAGAATAGCAAACGAGAAAGTAATCAGCAGGCATAAAACAAATGAGCTCGTAAAATCCAATCTGAGCACATGCCTCTTGTTGCGGAAGCATCTCCATTAGTTTTGCAATTTGTTTAGGCAATTTACGTATTTGTCGTACAATTGGCTTTTCATTTGCAGAAACTTCATCAAGACTAGAAGTGATGACGTCTGGCTGTTGAAATAGCAAGGAGAACCTTTCTGGCCGCTTGACATAAATACCAATCCTGTGAAAGATGTTTATCAAGGAAAAAAAATTTAACTCTTCACATCAACCTAAAATTCTAAAAGCAAGATCAAGCCATGAATTGAAAATAAAGACTGTAACAATAAACATTAGAGGTAGTGAATTCTAGACTAAAGAGATGTAGCATAATCCAAAATCAATTTCTCTGTTATACTTACCCTGCTGCTACAAGCAATGATCCAACCACCAGTTTTGGAAATTGCTTCCTAGCAAACTCCAGAAGGCCATGAAAAACTGAAGCAGGTGTGAACTCCTCATCTGCAGCAAAAGAAAAGAATGATGCTGAAAAGAAACGGGATGATTTCTTCAGTAATGTCTTTGGAGCGTTCACTGCAGAGCTGTCCTTAGTTGACTCCCATTGCACTTCCTGCTTCTTTAGTAGAGCACTTTTGGACTTGTCTACATCTGCCTCAATATCTCTCATCACATTATCATCATCACTTTCATCAGATGAATTAACTTCCTCAGACCTTTGACTGTAGGTATTGAATTGGGCATCCTGAAGAGTCTCAGTAACTACCGCAGAGCCCGCAATAGCCATCTCTTTCCCTTGTTCACCTATACTGTCAATTGTTCCTTCACTCACCTCCTCAACAACTGCCTCATCAGCCAGCAACAAATCTTGGGATGATGATCCATTTTGGGGTACCATGGCATCAGGAATATCAACAGGAGAAGTGGCTAGATTCTTTTCTGCTCTCTGTAAGGCAATCTCCGCATCATTTACACGCTGCGCAGCCTCAAGTTCGAAAGCAACAGCTTGCTCTGCTAACAGCATTATTTTTGCAACATCCTCTTCTGCTTTTAAAGCATTTAGTTGTGCTTGCTCCGCAACCACATTTAACCTATCCACTTCCTTTTGCAGTTCCTCCTTTTTGTCCTGCAACCGCTTCAGTTCAGCCTCACAATTTTTCAGATTATCCTGACATTCTCTTATATCTTCCTGAGCAGCCAATAGGGCTTCCTCTTCCTTCTCACATGTATTTAGTTCTTCCCGTCCACTTTCATCACTCAAATTATCTATAGAAGTTTCCTGAGGCCCATTCCTTTCCTTTGCAGCTCTTAATGAATCAACTGCCACCTGAAGCTTCGCTTCAGCCAAAGAAAGAGCCGTAGTTGCTTTCAGGATAGCTTCTTTGGCAACTGTTTCCTCAGTTATAGTTTCTTGGATGCTATTTAGTGCATTATTAACATCACCCTGAGCACTTTCTGCTTCATCCTTCAGTGCAATAGCAGCTTCTGATATCTTCTGGGCTTGTCCCTCAAACATGGTGCTGTTAACCCGTGCAGCCTCCAAATCATTGAGTGCCTTTTGCAGCAATTCCCGCAATTCTTCCAAAGTAGGCACCTCACCTTCTTCACCTCCTGATCCTTCCTTTGGAGAACTTGGCTCAGTGGTGAAGTTCGCATCAGTCCTGGAGCTCTCATCGCCAACTCCTTCAATGATATCTACATCTCTATTACTACCATCAACAAAAGCTACTGAATCATTTCCCTGACATTGAGATGCAAGTTCCTTCGATGCCTTAGAGAGACTTCCAGGATAACAAACTGTCGGTCTGTAAGTACCATAGTACCACAGTGCGCAATTCACTTTGCCTCTAGAAATGATCCCAGAACAACCAATAGTCTGTTTCAATCTTCGTGTAGGACATGCTCTGGATGCAAGTCCTCCATAGTTGAGAATTCTTTGATGCAAACTTTTACGTCTAAAACCTGGATATATATTAAACGGTTGTGGGGTACTGTAACTCAAACCACTAGTGGCATGCAATAAATTAGCTTGATTGAAACTATTTGCCAACTCCATTTGTTCGTCTTACAAAGCAGACTGCAGAAACCCCATTAACATATTCAGTAAAACAAATTTCTATTTCCCCGACAAACTTCCTTCAAATCACAGCTCTGCAGAAAAAATCATTACGGAAACAAAATATATCAAATAAACAATCAGACCAAAGGTCCACATTGAACTCATAGGAGTAGTAAACAAGCCATAAGATATTCACACATCAAACTACCATTTGAATACAGGCATGTACACATACATGTCATGTAAAACAATAAACAAATAATACTCACCTAGCAAGCTGTAAATATTTCTCATCGATATATTGCATTAGTGTGACAAAATTCATTGACCAGAGAGAACCAGAACCTTCCAATTCAAAATATAAATATTTAAACTAAAACTTAAATGTGCTCCATCCAAATTTGGTTATTTTCACACTTAATTCATTTCAAAACGCAAATACCACATGCAAAATTTCAATTTCTAAAACGCCTTCCACCATTTACTCGACTCTCACAAATCGCAATATATCTCAGATACTAAATTGAATTCTAATGCCCGTTTATTTTGCGCATAGAGAGCAACATCCACATCCTACCGCAATTATAACAAAAACACAGGAAAAAATCACCAGATATTTTTGCAGCGGCACTGGATTATCATTGAACTCATCGCTAAAACAACGAAAACCCAACTCATCTGTTAAATACGGAATTAGCAATAAATTATCTCACGATACTTCTTATGCTCAGAAAATTCTAAAAAATATAGAAATGAAACAACAACAACATACAAATTCAAATAAACAGAAATAATACATAAATATTACATTTAAGCTCAGTTCAACATGTAGATTGTGAAGAGTTCAAGTTGAACTTACCGATGATGACTGAGTTGAACTTGAAGGAACTGATTCAAACTGAAATTTCTGGAGGAAATTTTGATTAGATAGGAAATGTAGGGACCGGAAAATGGATCGCTGGAGCGATTTCTGTAGTGTTAGAGAAGGGAAAATGAAGCAATAAAAGTGAATGACAGTTTCTGTTTCTCTCTTCGCCGTCCCTTCTCCCTCCGGACGGACGCCAGAAAAGTGTTGAGTTGAAATTGAGTGGAAAAAAAGGAAAATAGAAAAATTAAAAAAATCTGTAAAAAATAGCTATTGGTTTTTGGATAAATTTACGTGTGTTCTTACTAAAATATCCTCCAAAATTACGAAGTATTTCATATTTGTCCTTCCTTCTTTTTCTTCTCTTTTTTTTTATTTTTTAAATCTTGATATTAAAAAGAGAGGGAAAAATCATATGTGATTAGTGGAAAACAAATAAATAATACTAGTATTTTTTTTAGGGGCAAATAAACAATATTGAAAAATAATTTTAAACATCATATAGGGAGCTTTTGATTTTTCAAGCACATCACTCCCAATTATTTAGCATACTATTCTTTTATTTATTTTTTTAAAGAAAAACGTAATATATTATGATGAGTCTGTCTAAATGGTAACAAATATTACACGTAATCTTTATCTAATATTGAAAAATAGTTTAAAAGAATATAAATATTATAGTTATATGCACAATGTTCTTTGATATGTAATTATACGATTATATTTATCTTTTATTTTAAAATATTGATATGTGAAGAAAGTGTATTATTATATATAAGATTTGATAAATTACACGATAAAATTACGAAATTTTCATGATAGAATTTCATTTTCCTTCCAACTTTTTCTCTCTCTAAACGTGTTCTCTAGAAAATTTTGAAGATTTTGAAAATTTTTAAGCCAAAAATATATTAATTTTGAAGATTTTGTATAAGAAAACATCGAGTTTGAAGTATAAACAATACAAAAAACGCATAAAATTGGAAATGGAAGCTACTAGCACACTGTGTCAGTGAGTGGCGCACCAAATGGGTTGGCTACTCACTGGCGCACCAGGTGAGTTGGTGCGTAATCGGAAATAGGGAGAAGAGTAGCATCCCGTGCATTTAAACTATTTATGTCTTCTTTTTAAAAGAAAGAGTTCCATTGCTTCGGATTCCATAGGATGGAATCCTCGCAACGGGGAGCTCCAGTTCCATTCCTTCGGATGCCTTCGCCATCCTCGGAACGGGGGGCTGCAGTACACCATTTCGGGTGGGTACGCCCTTACGGGCGGGTACGATCCTGTTATCCAGAAAAGCAAGAATAACTACAGCTTCCATTTCTTATTTTATGCATTTTTTATGTTGTTTTCATTTCAAAATCGATGTTTTCTTGTACAAAATCTTTAAAATTATTCATTTTTAGCTTCAAATCTTCAAAATCTTCAAGATTTTTAAGAGAAATATAAGAGAGAAAGAAAGAGTTCAGAGAAAAATGAAATTTTATCATGAAATTTATTAAATCTCTTATACTTGTAATACGATGATAATAAAAAAAAATCTTTTAAATCTATAAATTTAAATTTTCTTCACATATATTATCAAATAACAAAGCGATAATAAAATAGTTCTCGATTTAAATTAAAAGTTCCTTCAATTAATCTTTTCCTTCCTCATTCTAATTCTATGACACGCAACACAAAATCTATCAAGAAATCAACAAAATAAATTTTGAGAATTTTTAAGGTTTTCTTGAAAAAGAAAAATATGAAAATTAATTGAAATAACAAAATGAGTTAAGCATGGGGCACGAGGCAACACTTCAATTTTTTACTTGTATCTTTAAGGACCAATTACCTAGTAGGGCTTTGTCATAGCCTTGTCATCAAAAAAATAAATTAATGGTTTAATTGAGCTTTTTTAGGGGTCATTAAACTAAATCTAGTTGTATCACCAAAAAAAAAAAAAAAAAACTAAAATCTAGTTGGCCTTGGGTGGTACCATTTGGGCTATGAGAACTTCAATATTTTTGGCAAAATTTCTTAAATATAAAATGGCATGGCATATATCAACATGTCTTGCGAATAATTCAGATTATTTATAATATTTTATTAATAATGATTATTAAATGATAAATAAATCGTAAATTTTAAAAAGTAAATTATATAAAAAAGAGTATTATAAAAAAATATTTTCAGAAATGAAATAGAAAATGTTATAGATAATCTTGGATATAGACGAGTTTCTGACTATAAATTATAATATGCCATTGAATATTCTCATTGCTTTTTTTAAAAAACAAAAAATTGAGGAATAAATGGAATATCTACATATATATTTTTAAGGCACATGACTATATTGGAAAGAAAAAAAATCAAAGGAAAAGCAAAAAAAATCCGAATCAATCACCCTCGACCATAATAAGTGAAAAAACAAAAAACAGAATTGTCTTTATGTTAAGGAAAATATTGTGGGGCATGCATCCAATAATAAACTCAAAACTTAATTATTTAATAATATTGAAGCATTTATTGGAGAATAATAAAAATATTTATTTATGCTTTTGTTAAATTATTTGCTAAAAATTATCCTCCAAAAATTTTGCTTGTTTTCACATCTATAAAATTTCAAATATTTATAATGAATACAACATTCCATTCTCTATTTTGTTAAGAGATTATTTGGGCTATATTTTTAATTATTTAAATTCAACAAATTTTAATTTTTTTTAAGTTATAAGCTATTTTTTTCTTGTTGTCTATTGTTTATGAAATATACTTTAAAAAACTAAAAGAAAATGAAAATGTATTGTAAGAATGTTTTCCAAAATAGCTTTTGTTTATTGATAAATTAAAAATAAAAATATCATATTTATTTTTTTAGAATAAATTTTTATAAGCACTTTTTTTAAAGTATAAAAAAACATAAGCAATCAGAACATAGTCTAGATATAAATTTAACTTATATATACATTCGAACATATAAATACACAATAACCTTATTATTTTAACCATTGCCAAAAATAATAGATAAACAAGAAAAAATGGCACAAAAACAACACATGAAAAAATAAAAAACGTTTTTACCGAAATCAAAAGAAATAGTATGAAATTGTACAAAAATAATTTTGTATGGAATAAATACATAAACCTTTTGAAACAATTACAAATCTGTTAAAACTCAATAGAAATTTTGAACAACACCACATAAAATTTGATCCTCCATGAAATCAAAGGAGGAGGATTTTCCAAACAATAACAGAAAACTATAAAAGAAGGAATAAATAGATAAATTCATCAGCGGCCAAAAAAAAGAAAAACTTTTTTTAAGGACTACTGTTCTTGTGTCTTCTCAGTTTCCGGTCCTCCTTCATTACTGTGTTCTTCTCCTGCTATTGCTTCTCCTTCCTCTGACTCGGGATCAGCGTTTGCACTTCCGCTTCTCTTATGAGTTGCAGCCTTGAGATGCTGATAGTTTCCTTTCTCCATGAACAATTGAGCAAAATGATGTTTGCAGTAGAGAATTCCGTCAAGTGCAGCATATGATGAATGTGTTAAGGCACAGCCTCCGTGTGCACATTTGAAGCAAGACTTGTGGAATGAATCTCCTTCCATAGTTACCTATAAAATCATTTCGTATATACATATATAAGATAATCATAATGTTCAATATTTTGCATAATGGATTAGTAAATTTGCAGATATATAATGTATACCTTTTCTAGAGGATAAACAGTTTTACCACAAGCAGCACATTTGTCCTGAGTTCCAGAGAACATAGCAGAGACTTTGCTTGGCGCCTTTGTCTGCTTTACAAATATTCACAAATTTTATCAGATTTAGAGGACGAAAAGATATTTGATCAGTTTTTGAAATTGAAATTTAGGCTAAAACGTACCAGTGAATTATCTTTCTCACATTTGGCTACAAAAACAAAGAGAAATACATGATCATATAAATTAATCATTGAAACAAAACATCGAAAATGTAAAATATAAGAATTGATCACGAAGATAATGATCAATGTCTTACCATTTTGAAAATTCTTACTGAAATTTCCAGTTTCCTTAAAAAGTTGCTCAAAATGAGCCTTGCAATAGAGGACTCCATCCATGGATGAATAGTTGCTCATCTACCAATTAGAACAAAAATCATATCAAAATCCATCATTTATTCTAAACAAAGAAAATGATAGAAATTAAAAAACGGAACAAGACAATAAAAACCCTCTCAAAATTACATAATTACTATAAACAATGAAAAGCAAAACGTTTGAAATTTTCTCATACATCTTTTATCATATTCTCTCGAAAACAGAACAAAAAGCCGAGAAGAAAATCAATACATACCACAAGAGTTCCTTTGCAGTGACTGCATTTAAAGCATGATTTATGAAAAGTTTGTCCATCTGCAGACAACAAATCAACAAAATAAACAGTCTTATCGCAAGCCTTGCATTTATCCAAGGTACCTGTGAAAGCCATTCTTGATCAAATAATTCTAAATAATATATATTTTTTCTTTTTAATTTTGTTCTTTCAATCTCAGTAAGACACAGATCCGAATGAAACAAATGAATAGGAAGAAATATATAATATATTTTTTTAAATATGGAGTTTGTTTTGTTTTGTTTTGTTTTGGCCGAGGATCAAAGGGAAATTTATAAATAACTCAGTTAAAATTGTTTGGCCCCCCCCTTTAATATCAACCTCGGTTTTTTTCTATTGAGAGTAGACAAAAGCCTCTGTTTTGTCTTAATAAAAAATGGTTTGTAAAATCCAATAAATAAACAAATTAATTTGAATTTTTATTGATTAAGCCATAGAAATTCGACACTTGTTTGGAGATCCAATTATTTTTCAGTTAAAAGGTGGAGAAAAAATAGGATCATTTTTAGGTGGAAATTCAAGAATTTAGTGGTGTAAATAATTTATTGGTTTTTTTTAAGGTAAAAAAAAAAAAACAATTTATTTATTGGTAGTAACTTTTATTATCCGTTAATATTTTTATCCCTTAGAAAAAGGTTTATCCATCAAAATTTTAACGACTTTTTCTTTTTCCTTTGGAAATAATAATAGTAATTTCTTTTTTTTTCTTTTTCCTTTGGAAATATAAATAGTAATTTCTTTTTTTTTAAAAGCAAACTCATGATGGGCTGGGCTTTGGTTTTACCATAACTCTAAAGCCCATGAATGATTTGGAAATGAAAATAGACCCATTGGGCCTCTTTCCTTCTATTTTCTATTTAAAATTTTATAAATTTTTCGGCATAGTTAAATTAAATTTTAATACAAATAGGGTCAATATTAAGAAGTACATGATGATAATTTAGACTCAATATAAAAAAACGTCCACAAAATCTGATTCTTATTTAATAATTAGAATTCAGTATAGCGTTATACAACACCGTGAAGATTATTCGAAATTTAAACTTTCAGACATTCATAATAAGCCGATTGTCGAGTGTATTTAACTCATTTTTCATTTATTCTTCTTTGACATTATTGTACTTTGAATAGGTTTAAATTGGCCAAATGTTTCTACTAGTTGTTTAAAAAAATTACTAAGACAATCGGAGTGATCGGACCACGAATTCCACCCATCTTTTCGAGTCTACCGAGCTTAACTCGTGGAAATGATCGGATGGAGATAGCCAGAAAGAGGCCACACCTTACTACTAAAACTCTTTCGGAAAAGACTGATATTTTACAAGGACCCATTTGACGTTGCACAAAAGTCATTACTTTACATTCAGCTACGACTATTACTGATTCTAGTATTCTATCCTCCGAATGATAGAGATAAAACACTACCTAGCAATGGAAGCCAGTACATCTAGTTCGGCAAGAGGTATAATCATAAGTTCGAATTATATTTTCTCCACTAATATATTTAGATATTTAAAAAATGGAGTCCGCATGGGCGTAGCTCAGTTAGTTCTGGGGTTGCAGAATTGGTCCAAGAGCGTGGAAATTTCAATCTCTCCAATGTGGGAGGTGGTTCCTTGTGCGCACCAAGTCCTGACCTTCAGTCTGCAGAACCTCTGAGTCACCATGATTTACATCCTCCACCTGAGCGTCGGACAGTTTGGTAGGGGCCATGAAGGTGAGGGATTCGCCTTTTCATCCAAGATATTTAAAAAATGGAAGGATGAAGAGTGATTAATGTGATGGAGGGCTTGGATTAGGTGAGCATGAGAATAATTTAGTTGTGATTCTCTTTGTAATTAAGCTTTGTGTATTATATGAAGAAGTTGATCACAGTGTCCCATGGTCCAGCTTACTTACATGGGGCAGCACAAAAGTGTCCAAAGCTCGATTCAATCAAAGCCACGCTGTCTTTTGATTCCCATATCACCAAACTTTGAGAAAGCTTCTTGTTCATCCACCTCACCTCTCTTCTCGATTATTAGGCATTATTATAAGTAGCTCGCATAATTGTAGCTCAGTTAATTCAAATTCTGACAACGACAGTGTAAGAGTTTCAACTTCTTTAATCCTGACTTTCAGAGCATCGTGCAATTTCTGGAAGCATATTGGCGAAAAATTTCGTCTTTTAGTACTAAAGTACTATTATTATAAGTAGAAATTAAGTGCTACTTCCGCTTAGAAATATAAGTAATTTTAGTCAAAATTGAATGGTTAAAAAATTATGAGTATTTTAACATATTCAATATGTATTTATTTTATATTTTTCAATTATTTATTTATGGAAGATAAAATATAAATTTTATTTTAAAAATTACATTGTTTTTTTTATCATGATGAAACTCTTCTTCTCTAATACTTATATCTGATATGCCAAGTAAAAAATTTTAATTCGAATAATTTTAGATTCAACTTTATGCCGAATTTTCAACTTTGTGATGTAGCTATGAGTCTTTTATCTATGATTTCTCCTAAATTAATTAAAAACTCTCAAAGAAATGTTTATAATACCCGAGAGGCGTGTTTGGTATTCAAGAATACATATATTGATTAATTTAAACTCGACTTACAAAATACATACAAAATCTAACCTACTTCATTAACGTTTTACGATACTATAAAGAAAATTCAAACCTTCAACATATCAATAAAAATCCTGGGCGATAATAAAAAAAGGGAACTCGCTTTCAACGTGCCTTACTTAAGCCAATGTGTTGAAATTTTGCATAGAAATTGAAATTGACATGCATTTCATCAACGTCAATGGCAAACTATATATATATAATACAAGTATTTGCCATCAAAATTGAATATATGCAATTTCCTAAACAATTTACAAAACTTCTTCATTAATAAACCTTCAAAATATCTTATATTATGAACCTGAATTGCAAATTCTAAGTTATAAATTCATCTAAGATGAAGAGAATAAATAATTATAAGTTCTTACAAGAAGCATATTCCAAAGGTAAAACAAGCAATGAATTATGTGTCCTTATCAACCAAGTTCATCGATACAAAAGAAGCAGAAAAATGTTGTAACATTGGGCACACCACATTATCAAATAGAGTAGTGCCAATACCTGAATGAATGTGCAAACAATTGATTAAAATATATCATATTATCTGCACAAGAAAAGAACTACCTAGAAGAAGAACAAGAATCAACCATATTTATTTAATATAATCATGTCCCTTCCCCCTCTTTCCTACCTGTCTTACTTCAACAGTCACTGCTGCTATAAAAGTTAAAGAGTTTGTTCCAGAAATCTTTAACTAAGAAGGGCTATGGATGTGAAGGGCACAGAGGAGAATGATCAGATGAAATCAAGAAGTTTTCGGTATGAAGATTACAATAACAGAAGAGCATTCTTAAGAAGTTATCCTCTGTACTGGGGAGGAGAAGATGAGAACGTTAACAAAGAGAATGCAAAAGATGAAGAAGTTGTTGCAGCAGCAAATGAAACCATTTCAACGAAGCATATCAAGAAGATCATTTTAGCAGTTTTGCATTGGGGAGGAGAGAGAGCTATAATCTTTAGAAGGTTCAAACATAAGGTCACACTTTATGTTATTACTTGTCTTCCTGTTGGACTTAAATCTCCTACTGCTCTAATTTCAATTTAATAGTACCATATCTTTTCCTTTGGTTACTACTTTCTTTCTCAAAATTTTCTCTCCATGTTCTCAAATATGAACTTGAATAGCCAATAATAGTAACTATACAACTAGAGGTAGAACTTCTTCTGGCTGGGGTACAGAATAGGGGAACAAAGAAAGTTTTTGTTGGATACCTTTGAGATGTGTCCGGTATCCAAGGGTACGTGTTTCAAGTGCCATGAGGAGAATTCGAACCTTCAACCTCCCAGACATTCGCAGTGCGCTTATCCACTGCACTAAGCCACTGGGTTGAACAGAAGAAAGTTTTTATTGCATGTATATACACAATTTAAACTGAAGTAACAGTATGAGCAAGGGATATGAGCACTGTGAACTATGCATGCCAAGAAATAAACACCATATCCACAATCTAAAGTAGCTGTAGAATTTGCAGAGCTAATAGGACACAAAGTTTAAGTAACTACTTATTTTAAAGATACCATTTCAAGTCAGTCTTAAGTTATGGACATTCTCTAAGCAAAGATTTCTTATTCAAAAGGTTCATGTTTCTTTTAGGTCTAAAGCATCCCTTGTTTTCCCCTTAAACTAATATAAGGCAAAACATGAACCTCATCATGGTGGAGGCCAGAAAGGAAAGAAAAGAAAAGCAGCATATTAAGATAATAACTCCACAGACCATCCGGCAAATAGATTAAGAGAGTAGATGAAAGGAATCATCTAAGTTGATCAGATCCACATAAAATAACACTAACAGCTGATCATGCATAACTAACTCCAACTAACATAAAATAGAAGAAAAATATACTTAACTACTTCAGCTTGAATAGTACCGGCCAGAAGTTGATCTTCAGATATCTAACTTTGTGGAGAAGGAAAAAACATATGTGAATTGCAGGCTGCAAATTGAAAATCCAAACCATATCTTCAATCTGTCTTGGCAAGCCTCTTTAACTGATGGAGAGATATGAACAAAGAAGGTTGCAACTCTAAGCAGAAGCAGTTATGAAGCCAAAATAAATAAATAAATAATAAATAAGCAGAAGCATAATTCCTAAAATTCAGTAGGACGACTATCAGAATAAGAACACCAGATTTAAGACAAAGTCGCTGTTATCGTAAATTCCAGGTATTTTGACAATGGCCTCATTCATCCATAGAGAGTACAGTGTCTCTGGATTACATACGAATATAATTAATATGGCAAACAAGAATATACACCAAATAAGACAAATCTAAAGTACCACAATAAGACTTGAGTATGAACTCCAATGATTCACTTCATATTGTCATCATGGAGGAGGCAATACAACTAGCTGGCACAATATGAGATCAGATATGCATTTCCCATGCCTATCAATTCTACGAGAGCAATTAACACCCCCATCTAAGATATTGCGGACAACAACATTCAAAGAATGAATTCCTCTTACTTCATAGATCTCCACCTTAACATGTTCATTAACCCATTTGTCTCTTTCTTCAATATCATGTGAATCAGGAAAAGACGTGGGGTTTAAAAGAGTTGAAATAACTTCCTTTACCCATTCAGGCTTTATAACCTTCTTTAGCCTTTCAATATCTGGTGGGTAATGCGGGATAATAGAGAAGTTAAGGTCATTTCCTTTATCACCAGTCCTGCTATGAGCTGCATCATAGAGAGGAATCTTCTGAGCAGAAGGAGCAGGAGAGCTAGGGAAGTTTTGCATTATATCCTTCTGAGAGCTGAATGCAGATTCAGTTGAGAGCAGTTCAGAGACTAAACCATGATTCTTGAAATCCTGCTTTACATCTTTAACTCCAATACTCTGGTAATTTGAGTCTGTTATCTGGTTTCTGGCTGCAATAGTATGCCACTTAACATCTTTGCGGTCTACCTGAATGAAAAAAAGAAGTAAAACCACATAAACATCATTTCCTAGATGAACACAGAGCACCTCACAAGTTTGACCAGATTATGCACTAACTTGAGAATGGAATCAAATCATGAGAAGGAAATCCTTTACAAATTAAAGTCACTGGTTGTTCAGCAGAATTTTCCATTTGATGGTTTAGAATATAAAAATTAAACCTGATAGATTTTTCTTTATTGGCAATTAAGACAAACTACTGGAACTAAATTATGCTTACATTTCCTAAACCGTTGGGAAATCAGGCAAATATATGGGTTTCTCTATGTTACAATGCAGAACAAGAACAGTAAAGGTAATTGACCAATACAAGAGGAGAATCCATCAAATTCTTCTAAAGCTGAAGGCAGAAACTTTCGCAAATAACACCTCTTTTGTCTATCTCTATTTGAGTGTATGAGAAAATGAAATTATCACCTCAAGAGAAAGGTAGAGGAAGAAAGATAAGGAGACATACCAATCCCTTTTCAAGAATAATCTCTTTTTTGTGTCCAGTGCTGCACAGGAAATATGATTGAACAACATAAATAGATGAAAGAGCTAACATATGACAAATATTGCAAATTTAGTAAAAGCAAAGCATTAGAATGACAAGAAAGAGACATCCTAAAGCTGATCTTTCCTTAGGCTGCTACAGGTCTAAACAGCAGGAATTTAGTTGATTGGGGAAGTCAATATTCCTGTTAATTGATTCAGCCCCATCCCAAATGTATGTCAAGTTCCTTGATGAGAATAGTAACTATATAAAACAAATTCTAGCATCAGTTTGCCACTAGATACAATGTTTCATTCATTAACATAAGTCCCTTCACATAGAAGAAGTAAGCTATGACTGAAGTTTCAATTCCCAAGACTAGTGATGTCTTACAAGACAAACATAAGAAGCAGTAAAAAGAAACAGACCTGATACCACCACCACCAGCTGGGCCATTTGTGTATAAAGCTGTGAACTCTTTTGTGAATTGGAATGCCTGGTCTTCTCGTTCAAACAACCCATCCATGCGTAATCTAACGTCTTCAATATTCCTCGTCGATATGACATTCTTGCTACTTGCCTTTAGGCTATCCAGACCAATTATGTAGGAAATGATAAGATTACTCAAACCAGGATATGTTTCTTCCATCCAGGATCTAACCTGACAGAATTTTGAAGGAAAATAATCCCATTTCGGAGTGAGAAGAATATAAAAATGAAGAGCAAAAAGTTACCATATTATTAAAATCCAAAGTATAAATAAACACTAGATTGTCTGAGTGTGGATGCAAGATTTTTTCCAATGTCACAGTATTGTTTACCAAGAATTCAGCAGCATTGGCACGTTTTATACATTCACATCCCCCATACGATATTTCTCCCCAGGCTTTCCATCCCTGGTTCTGAAGATAACGCAAATAAAATGTTACAAAAGAAAATAGACACAAATATACATGTTACCTCATGAATTTGCCTTTGCATTTGAACTGGCCTAGACTAGTCCATAGAAGAAAGATGCATTAATCTCAAAAATCAAAGAACAGCATTCTAATTTGAAGAACTACTATAAACAGATTAATCCAAGCAGTGATCCATTCTTTTACTACAGTGCATGTTGGGTCAGCCAGAGTATAATTCACGAACTGAAACAAAAAAAAATTCCAGAAAGATTTTTCTCGATGGTAATATATAATATTATAACTATCAACTGGTTCTGAATAAGTAAAAGTTATAGCAGACTGCTGCCATACTTTTGAAGCGAGCAGCAACAGCTTCTCAGGTAAAGGTTCAGCAGATGGCTTTGCTCCAACACAACGAACTTTATTGTTTGACAATGACTGAAATGAAACATCTCTGAAATCTATAACCTGCACCAGAAATAGGGTTGTCAACCACCTACTCATTTTCAGTCTTTACTTCCAAACAAATAAGCTCAAAATGATCAATTAAAAATCATGTGTGCCTGAGGATAACTTACCACATCTGGTGTGACATAAGCGCTAGGGTCCCCAACTTCATAAAGAAGCTGCTGAGCACATGTGCTTGAATTTAGAACTCCACCACTCCCTTCTGCCTTTGCTACATATACTGTCCCATCAAAGCTAACTTCCGCAAAAGGCAGGGACAAATCCAGGAGATCTTGGATAGATATGTCTCGATACCTATCACCTTCAATGTTAAAGATACCACAATATGATGACAGAGTGGACTGCAGGAGAAAAGTAAGCTTGGCAGCCTGCAGTTCATTGTTTGCTGCTAACTGTACCTTTGGACAATAAAAGATAAAGGTGCCAGAAAAAAATCACCTGGATGCATAAAGTATCCTCCAGTAAGCTGGCAACCACATTCTAGTAGATGGCCAGCTAGTGACCCTTGAGCAAGAAACTGATAGTCATCCCAATTCCATCCTAGTTCATAAACCTATTCATTTAACACAATGAAACACAAACTTCAGAATGCTCGCAGCTAAGTGCTAGAAAGCTTTCTCGAATTTCCAAAGTCAGACATCCATTAGGTTGTATTTCAATGGATTTCATGCCAGGAGGAACCATTATTGTTAACATGAGTTCTATATCTGAATAAAGAAGGGTGGACAACACGTAGAGTTAAGGGGAAAGACAACCAAAACCCATACCATTGGACCTAAAAACAATGCAGCATCAGCAACTCTGGTAGTAATAATAACATTTGGTTTGTACTTCTCTAGACAATCAACAATCGGAGCTGCTCCCAGATATACACTTACATCCTGCATACATATGGCAGAACAATAAGGCAGTTGTTTAATTATGAAGAAAAAGATGAGACACAATTTGAAGCAAAAAGGTAAATGCATGTAAGAGAATGCTATATATGCTTCTTCTTTTTTCTTCAAAGAAGAGAATTTGTTGGTCTCTGCCGCAAGTCACATTCTAAAATTATCTCCCCCAGGTAAACAATAAGCACATTAAGCAAAACCGTGATGTTTCCATGCAAATTTTCGTCTCAGAAATAACTAGCCAAAAATCAGAAAGAAGAATAGATTCACACATATCTTTTTCAAAGTTCAAGATAGAAAAAGAGTACCAAATCTTACACCATCAACGGCTCTCAGGTGATTCTCAAGACCTGATTGTGCCAAAAAGAACGAAAATGTTAAGAACTTTGCTGGTTTCTTCATAAGCATAATCAAGAGGAAAGTTTTGAATGCATACAGATAAAGAATTAAATGAAATATGCCATGATTCAGACCACAAAGCTTCTTTTTTACCATAGCTTTCAATACAACCTCAAATAAATGAAGGAAAGTACCTGATCCGGACACAGCAGATTGATACGCAAGACCTATGGTAATTCTAACTCCCAGTTTGCTTGCAGTGTGTAAAACTTCTTCCTGAGCACCAAATGGACTCTCTACCAGAAATTTGTAAAAGTGAAAAATATGCACGCAGTCAAGCAAAGAGCTAGTAGAAAATTAAGCAGTTTAGAAGAATCCTTCAGTTTCTTACTTGCACCCATGTTGGTAATGATGCAAACACCTTTCTTGACAGCCAAAGGTAAGAGCAATTCCATCCACTCAGAAACTGCAAATATAATTTCCAACAATAAAGAAACAAAAGTTAGACTCACATCACATTTCATTGGTGTTTAACCGCATGCTTAAAAAAAGAGTTAAGATTCTGGAAAATTGATGTAGCCATGCAGGAATTAATCAAGAAGCGAATATGAAATGCCCGGTTGTACTGAGAAACTGCATGAAACCCAAGAATACATACTTTTAACATGCTAGACAATGTCATTGTAAAGGACAAACGCAAATATATGCATCCCCATCAACAGATATACAGGAAAAAAATATTTGATCATCACTTAAAGAAACATACTTCGAGGATCATAGCCCTTGCCACCTGACTTCATTGATTGGTAGCGGTCAGCAAGTGTGCGCTCTGCTAGGCACTCAAGCACTAGATAGTCCAACTCATTTACTCTCTGAAGCAGCTTTAAAGCTGCTAATGGTCGATCACCTCCAAACCCAGCCCCACAACCAATATAGATCTTTTCCTTTCGCCTTTTTGGATTGGCTCTCTGCAATATTACCAGCTCCTTGAACCTTGATTATATTTGTATCTTTATTTATATACTCAGGAATAATTATAAATATAAACTGACCAGTTTGACAACACAGTCGTGGAACTCCTCCGAGACATGATCTGGGGCTTCTAATGCCTGATAAAACCATGGATCATATATATGAAGAATTATAGAATATGACAAGCAAGAAAAAATCTTGGAAAAATGTCATCATATTCATGGATAAGCCTAAAGCTTTATTTTTCTTCAAAGATAAATATCACCATAAAACCGCAACAAATCCAATGTCCTATAAGTCCCTATCTGTTTCAAATTCAAAGACTGAAAGGAACACCAGCTGGAGAAACTAAATGCAAACAAACACATTTTGGAATATCATTCATCGATCAAACTACTTATACATTATAATACATAAAGCACAGTATAACATTGCAACCATCAAGCAAAAGAATTTATCAAGGAAAATCAATTCTAGACTTTTTTCCGTCAAAAAATCCTACCGTTTTCATCAACCACGGAATGATCACGCTAGAAATACATATCATGAACAACAATTAGCTAAGCCCCAAAACATTAAACCAAAAAAAAAAAAGGGAGAAAATAAGTTTTTTGAGATTACATTTCGGCTCGAAGACGACGATACTGTATCATCTCTTTCCATGGCGTTGTCCAGTTGGAGGCGCAGACGCAGAGCAGTCTTGTGTTAGCTCAGCTGAAAAAAAGTCGCATTCACAGTAGCGTTTGTGGTTAATTTAACACGACGGCTTGTAATTTGTAAGACTCATGGGGAAATTCCATAATTTCTTTAAATTTGGGGGTTCTATTTGAAATTATAATTTTGGGTTGTCCGTTCTGATCAGGGACCCTCCGAACCCGGCCACGTATTGGCTTTGTTAGAATTATCCAGATGTTCTCTTTCTTATCTGATTTATTTATTTATCTTTTTTTTGGTTTTCAGAAAAATAAAATTTGTCTTTTTTTGGTTTCTTAGTCAATAAATAAATAAATAAATAACCTAATAAATTAGTTTGCAATATTGCTTTGTCATTAACAAAATCTATTTTTTCCTCTAATTTTCTTTTATACATTAACAGCACTCTAAATCTTCTAAATCATTTTTCTGTTGTCGTTTTTCTTAAAAAATAGTTTATTTGATTTCAAATGTTTAAGTCATTTAAGCTTATTTGATTTCTTAAATAATTTACAACAATTTTAATAAATTTTTTTTATCAATTGTGAATATATCTATTAAAAAATAAAAATAACACGGGTTGTTGACGTTAAGATAGTAACGTTAATTTGTATTAAAATTTTGTGTACTTTTCCTAATAGCTTTTTTTTAATAAATATCTCAAGTCTGAAACGTAATAGAATATTCCGTTAAAGAGCGTTGAGTAAATTGAATCATTTATACCTTTTATCTTTAATAAAATTAAATTGATAATATATAATAAATTATAATAAAAGTATTAACTTCTACTCATCAATGGTCCAAAGTCCAAAATTATGGATTAGAGTTATTAACTATTTATTGACAAACTATTTTTATTATTTTTAACAATATATTTTAATTTTGTTTTTAATTTTGATTTTATATTTTTATTATCATTAGTTATTTGTTTACTTTTTCATATATAGTTATGAACTATTCTTTTATAAATTACTACATATGAGAGGTTGAAAATAGTTAATAACTATAAGGAGAAAGTTAAAAATATTTTATGGTTATAAAAGATAAAAATCAAAATTAATAGTTATAGAAAGAAAAGTAAAAATAATTTATATTTTATGTCTATAAATAAATAATTAATATCTCTCAGAAATTATTATATTACAAACATTCCTTTTAAGAAAATAAGGAATTTTTTGTCCTCAAGACCCCCATCAGCCGGATGTCTTGGTGACTTAGTGACTTCATAAATTAAAATTACTCTTATTTAAAATTCACATACTATCACTGTTTAAATTTAAATATGAATTTTGTTATCAACTCTGCAACTTTAAAATTAGCATCCGGACTCTACAAACATTACGTGGAAGCCCTTATGGATAAAGAAACTCGTCCCTGAATATTATCACGTAACAAAAAGCTTTTCTTCCATAGTGGTAGTTGAGTTATCTCAACCGTTGGTTCCGTACCTTTTTGATCATTCAATTTACAATTACATCTGCTTTTACAGAACTTCGAAGGAAACGTCAGGAAGAAGAAGAAGAAGTAAAAAGAGGAGGATACGAAGACCTCAAATTTTCATGAAATCGAGCTTTCTTACTGATATTTTTTCGCTATAATTCGAGGTATGAACTTGAATTCAACTCTTCAATTTTCGATTTTTTGATTGTGATGTGAATAGTTTTTTTTTTCCAGCTGAAGAAACGCTCAATTGTTGCTTGCTGAGATACGACAATGCATGAATTTTCTGAAATTTCCAGTTTCAAATTGAACCTCTAATGTGAATTTTAGTAAAATGCAATGTTTATGCAGAAACGTGAAGAAGCATCACCTGATGCGCTTCTGATTTCATGAAATTTACAGTTTCAAATTGAACTTTGAATGCGAATTTTAGTTTTTCTTCAAATTGAACCTCTAATGTGAATTTTAGCAAATGCAATGTTTATGCAGATACACAGTATGTGAAGAAGTTCAGCTGGTGCTGTTCTAATTTTTGGCTAAAAGTGAAAATTAGGATTTGAGATGACTACATTATCTATGACTGCTGGGAATTGTGGACGAGGAAAAGGAGAAGAAAGCAGCTTTTTTGAATATAAGTCTAGTTCTTCTTTTGGAAATGAGTTACTTCTGACTGGTGTTTGGTTCAGTGAAAAATCAAAAGTGAGAAGTGGGGAGAAATTTCGTATTGTTGCTGCTAAAGCTAGAAAATGGAAGAAACATGATTATCCATGGCCTGATGATATTGATCCTCACAGTGGCAACCCCTTGAAATATCTCTCTTACTTTAAGCCTTTGGAAGAGAAACCCAAACCAGTAACTCTTGCCTTTGAGAAGCCACTAGTTGATTTGGAGAAAAAGATAATCGAGGTGAATTCATGTTTCTTGATTGCTATATTACTTATTGAATGCTTATTTAGTTTCAAGTGTTGGTAACAGGCTGAATGCTAATGCAAGATTATGAATTTGATTTTTACATGTCGCATCACACGGAGAAGTTATGAGTTAGGCATTCTCCCGGGTAGAGTTGGAGTCTCACCATTTAGCGAGAATACTGAATGTTCTAAGCAAAAAAGATGGCTCAAGTTATGACTATTTTTTCGTCTTAATCTGTTTATTTCAGGTTCTCTTCACCATTCTTTCTCTTGCATAGGTACGCAGAATGGCTGACGATACTGGATTAGATTTCAGTGATCAAATAAGAGCTTTGGAAATCAAGTATGAGCAGGTATCTCAGAGGTTCCCTTGACCTTTTTCTAACTGGAGTCCCCATTAAAACTCGTTAAAGGCTACTTCTCACTTGGTATATACCTCCAATAAAGTTAGAAATCATTCTAGTTTTGTTTGATACTTTCAGGCTCTTAAAGATCTCTATACTCATTTGTCACCGATCCAGCGTTTGAACATTGCTAGACATCCTAATAGGCCAACTGTTCTTGATCATATTGTAAACATCACAGAAAAGGTATATCTTCAGATTGCAGCTATATTTTCTTGTTCATAAGAGGATGTATTATACCTAGTATAACGTTTTACTTGTTTCCGACACCATAAAGTGGGTGGAACTCCATGGAGATCGTGCAGGATATAATGATCCTGCCATTGTGACTGGTATAGGGAGTATGGAGGGCAGAAGTTATATGTTCATAGGCCACCAGAAAGGTAGAAACACAAAGGAAAACATTATGCGCAACTTCGCTATGCCAACTCCTCACGGGTGAGTTTCGGGATCATATTTTAAAAGTCACAATATCTAGATGAACATCCTTCAAATGTTACGAATTCATTGAGAAGTTAATTGTCCAATTGGACATCCGGTGCAACAGAGTATAGACTACTAGATGTGTACAATATTTCAGAAGACTCAATTTTAATAGTCCGGTTCTTTGTGTCTTTAAGTTTATGCAGTTACTATGAATTTCACTATGTAACACATCCTATTAGCTTCAATGCTTTTCCATAAATACTTTATTGTAGTTATAGGACATAACCGTAACACAATTTGTTTCTTGTTGGATGGTATCAACTTTCTTCCTTTATTTAGTAGATTAGCTTTGAAAGGGGAATAGGCAAGATCACTTACAAAAGAATTGCTAATGTTCCCTGCAGCTATCGAAAGGCCTTGCGGATGATGAAATATGCTGACCACCATGGTTTTCCTATTGTTACCTTTGTAGACACACCAGGGGCTTACGCTGATCTGAAGTCTGAGGAACTTGGCCAGGTGCATAAGTAACTTTATGTTGCTTCTGAACTCTATTAATTAATTTAAAGTTACTATCATTTTGCATCTATATATCATCGTGGTTTGATCAAATTGATGCAGGGGGAGGCAATAGCACATAATTTAAGGACAATGTTTGGCCTGAAAGTTCCAATCATAACAGTTGTGACTGGTGAAGGGGGTTCAGGTGGTGCCCTTGCCATTGCTTGTGCCAATAAGTTATTAATGTTGGAAAATTCTGCATTCTATGTTGCAAGGTGATACTTGTATACGGATCTTTATTTGTTTCTGTAATCTCTATTATATTTTGGTGCTTATTGTTCTGTACCTTTGAAGAAATATGACAAAACATATGAGTAATTTCTTGCATTGTCCATTAAATCTACATCTCAGTAGATGAAGAAATGTAAAGAAGCTAGGACATTTTTCAAAGGAAACCAGCTCCATAATTTTGCTGGACCCAGTGTAGTTAAAGTTCATCTAGAGTGCATCCTGTCAGTGAATGTGTTGTGAAATCCCTTTCTTCATGCATTGAAGGCCAGAAGATTTTCATCCATCATCTTAAACTAAGTGCTTGGATGAGCATTAAGAATACTTTTATCAAAGCTCCCTCATCCCAAAATTGATCTAGGTCTCTTTTCTTGTAATCAGTCCCGAAGCATGTGCTGCAATTCTCTGGAAGTCCTCTCAAGCAGCTCCAAAGGTACACATTTAAACAGATATTTTGAGTTATAGGATGAGTTGACAAATTATAACTCCAACTTTACACTTGAACAGGCAGCCGAAAAACTGAGGATTACAGCTCAAGAGCATTACAGGCTCAGGATTGCAGATGGTATCATTCCTGTGAGTGCATTCACCTCTTGTATTACTTATTTCTTAAGTTTGGGCAGAAAGAATGTTGGAGCTGAAAGCAATGCCAACTGAAATTGAAAACAATCCAATGTAGGATTCTGAAAAATTGGAAGTAATCTAACATTTAAGTCAAAAGCTAGTTGGATTAGAAACTTAAATCCTAGATACTCGTCATAATTAAACATCCAATATATACTTTTGGTTTGAAATGTCATTTCACATTTTAGTTTCTTTTTACCTCCACTTTTGGGCACGGTAGAATGTCATTTGCACTTATCTGGCTGATTTTCTAGTTCTCTTTATGCATAATGATAACTTGTGCTTTCATTTGAATCATTTCCTGCAGGAACCTCTCGGCGGGGCGCATGCTGATCCTCTGTGGTCTTCCCAACAGATTAAACTTGCTATTATTGCGGCTATGAAGGTAAATTTTAACTTTGTCAACCAAAAAGAACCATGGTGCTCTTAGTCTCCCTTGTTCACTAATAAGCTCCAATCACAAAGGGAAAAAAAAAAGGATATAATAATGTCCATTTCATGAGAACTAAGGTTCTCTTCATGAATCCAGAAGTAGCATCTCTAGCTGGAACAAGTACTTCGATTAATAGTTGTTCTCATTAGTATCACTTATTTAGATTGACATAACATCACTACTCATGAAAGGTTATTAGAAATGATTCTGATGCTCTTATTATGCATCAAGAGCTTTGAGCTGTAGCACTACTCTTGATATCTGATGTGCATGAGAACCTTGCATTATATTCAGGGTTTATCCATGCATATTCTTGTCATTTTGGACTTTTCTTATCCATTTGGCATTGTTCTGAAGATTCACAATTGGCTTAATGAATCCAGGAATTATCAAAATTGGATGGGGAAGGATTACTTAAACATCGGATGAACAAGTTTCGATCAATTGGCAAAGGAGGTTTTAAAGAAGATGGTCAAGTGGAACCTCTAAGAAAACGTAACATGAAGCCATCTGAGGTAAATTTTCCAGTGACAGCTGGCATAGAATCTGAGCTTGAGGACCTGAGAAAGAAAATTTTAGAAGCGAAGGGACCATCTGATCCAATCACCAGGGCAACAATTGCAAAGCTTGAAGAAGATCTTGACAAGGAGATGACCAGGGCTTTCATCTCAATGGGCTTGCAGGATAAGATTTTGTCACTAAAACTCGAACTTGAAAGATCATCCAATCCAAAACAAGCCATCGACCGACATCTAAAGGAGAAAGCAGATGAAATAGTGCAAGAATTTAAGCAAAAATTGTCACGGCCTGGAGCCTATCTTGGATTAAAACAAAAGTTGCAAACCCTCTCTGCAGTTCGCAGGCTCATTAAGCTGAAGGTGAAAAGGGAGAAACTGAAAACCGAGTTAAATCAGAAAATTCCCTCAGACATTAAAACCAAGATGGATATTTTGAAGAAGGCTCGCGATAACTCATCATTAGATGGAAATCTGGCCGAAGAAATACAGATAGCTGTGAAGAAACTAGAGGAAGTTTTGAAGTCTGCTAACTTGGAAATAGTTGGAAAAACCAGAAGAGAACATGTCATTTCACAGCTTGATATCAAAGAGAAGATCTTTAACATAAACAAAGAGATCAGAGATGAGATTTCCAGCGTTGTAGTTAAAGAAGGGGTCCGGAAAAAGATTGAAGAACTGAAAGTGGAGATTGCAAAAGGATCAAGTCCGGAAAAAGTGAAAAAGTTGGAAGAAGAAATCAAGAAAGAAATTGCTGGTGCTCTTAGTGTCAGCCCACTGAAAGAAAAAGTTGAGAATTTAAGATCAGAATTGGCATCAAATACTAAAGATAATGTGGAAGCTGAGGTTGGTGCTGAAAATGGTAGATGATGCTGATTCTGTTTGTTATTGCATATATATATATATATATATAGTGTTTCTGCAAGAAAATTCATGCAATTCTACATTCTTAAGCTATATAACTTTTGTATTGTTGAGGAATCATAACATGAGATGGTAACATTAGTATTCTTTTGTGTTTTTGACTTTATTTGTAGATGTATCTTTTATGCATTTCACCTGTATTTTAAACACAAGAATCGTGGTTTTTTTTGAATATTTGCTACTATCACCAAGATATTGACCAAAGGCTGTTATGCCTAAACTCACGTCTTAGGTTTTGCAGTGATCACAAGCCTCTTACTCATTGCTTCGCCTTTTCACTCATTAGGATTGGTACTTATCATGATGGCCGTAATCTATTAGGTTCACTACTTGCATTTTATGCTTATGGATCATAGCTTCTTAGAAGATGAGAAGTTCTAATTCTCTCAAATATTGATTAAAAAAAGTTCTATATTTTATAGCAATATGGGATATTAATCGAGCTCAAATTTTATGTCTTACTAGTTATGTCATAATGTTTGTGCCTTTAAAATGCTTTTTGATTAAAAATTAAATTGAAGCTATTGATGCCATTGCTACCCACAAACCAATATTTATCATATTAAAAAAAAAAAAAAAAGAGAAATGGGATTACAACCAATAAGTATTTAACAATTTCAAAATTTTAATTTGTAAAAATTATATAGTTTCAAGTTTTGAATTAATGATATATATGATCTTTTAATATTAATAATAATTTTATTAAACTTTTTAGAACAATACCAAGATTATAAATCTAAAATCTAACATTAAATAAAGCAAAAGGTAAATAATGATCCAAGGAATTTTATTAATAACGATAAAAACAAATAAAGTAGGTCATCTCATTCCTACCAAAAGATATGCCAATATTGTATGGGCCCTTTCTCTAGAAAATGCCTAATTAAAAATTGAGGATCTAATTTATAATTAAGATAAAATCGGGAGGCGGTTTCTAAAATGTTTGAAAGAAGTCGGTTCGAAAAAGCACCGACCAAAATAGGAAAAAGTATAAATATAGTGACCAATCTGCAATTTCCTAAAATGGTTCTGATGCCCTAAAACGGTCGTGTCTCCAGCGACTCCATCTCTAACACCCAACCCCCCCACTCTCCGCTATACCCCCAAAGCCCATTTCCATTAGAGCCTTCGAAATTCATCTCCTCTCTGCGATTTATTCTCGAAGTTTTCGCGAATTTACCTGTGAAATCTGCAAGTTTTCGTGTAATTTTTTTGAATTTTGCTCGGATTTTTTACCTTTAGCTTTGTTAAATCTCTTCTTGAACGCAAAATTTTGTGGCGCTTTTATTTGACCACAATTTTTTTGCATTTTAGCAGAACCTAAAGCCCTAGCTCTAAATCGTGTTCTGGATAGGCTTGTTCTGTACAGTTTTAGGTTAGTAATTTGTTTCTAGGAATTTGATTTGAATTGTTTGAGTTTCTCAAATTTCGGCGATGCATCCGCGATCGAGGTATCCGCCACCGGGGATCGGTGGTCCTGGAGCCGGGAGAGGTAGCGGGAATATGCACCCTAACGCGAACCCTAATTTTCAACCTAGAAATCCTCAGCAGTACGTACAACGGACTCCAATGCAGTTTCAGAACCAGCACCATCAGCAACAACAATGGCTTCGAAGAAATCAAGTAGGTAGTGATTCCACTGTTGATGAGGTCGAAAAGACCATTCAGTCAGAAGCTGTCGATTCAAGGTATTTTTTTTTTTTGTTGTTGGATAAATTTGTGCTTTTGTGGTTTGTTGTTGACTTCTTTTACACTTCTAATTCTGTCTTAATATAGTTTCTTCTTCAATGTTAATGAATGTGAATTGAACTATATAAACCTATTTAAACAATTTAAAGTGTATCTGTATTCTTTTGGACAGTTGATTGTAGGTTATTGATATGATGTGAATGACAACTGTGGCTCCGATATTGGTACTATTCTAAATCTTTTTAACTGAAATTAGGGGGAAATGCATGTTGGTTGGCCTTCTCACTGAAATGATGTAATTAAAAGTGTCCACGCCGCCGAAGTTTTTGGTTTTACCTTGTGCATTTATAGCTGATGCCAGCGTTTTAAATGATAACTGGTATGAATGGTCGGATGTGACACGCGTCTCTTAAAAAAGCATGCTTCCACAGCTTGTCAATGCTTTTTCCCCGTACGCGCCCAATGAAAGCAAGGACAGGCTTAGGAGTTAGAATCGGATTCTTGGTTTAGGAGGGTTTTTGCTAATATATGAAATCTGTTTATTCGTGCAATTGAGATGATAATTATGGTTCATTTGTATTCTAATTGATACATTTTTGACATTCTTAATTGTTTATGCAATGTTAAAGAGTTATGAGGCCATGCTGTAAAACTTATTTTTTCTTTGACATTTAAGTGGTGTACTTGTATTTCAATACTTGTGACTTTTGTTAATAAATCTTTGATTGATGCGCAAATTATTTTTTTAGTGCGGTCGTCTCTTGGATATTATGCTTTGTACTATATTTCTGTCCGTATACATTATTTCCTTTAATTTTTTTTTAGTTATTTTTCCTAATATACTGGGCACAGCTATGTCATTGATCAGTAAACTTTCTTTTGATTATTTCCTGTATAGTTCACAAGATTGGAAGGCAAAGCTCAAGATACCACCGCAGGATACGCGGTACAGAACAGAGGTAAGATAATTAGTTGGACGTTGTTTCATTCACTTGCCAATTTGTTCATGTCCAGATATTAAAGTACCTTCTCTTTAGCGAAAAGAAAATTTTACTTTCTTAGACACAAGCACTTCTTCTTTTCTGTACGATAATTTGAGAAATCTATTCAGATATTTGAATTGCATGTTGATTGTTAGATCCCAAACTGTTAGTCTTTGTCGTCTGTAAATCCTCTCCTGCATCTTTTCTGCTCATTTTGTGGACAAAGAAGATTAACTTATACAGTGGTTATATATCTTCGGGGATATAAAGAGTCGTCAGTTTCAACTTGGACATTTTATGTGACATCTACTGTTGATACATCAGTAGTTGTGGCTTTTGGTTTCAATACCTAATATCCATTTCTGCACTTGGCATTTCAGGATGTTACCGCCACCAAGGGAAACGAATTTGAGGACTACTTTCTGAAGCGGGAGCTGCTTATGGGCATATATGAAAAGGGTTTTGAGAGACCATCCCCGATACAGGAGGAGAGTATTCCCATTGCTCTGACTGGTAGTGATATTTTGGCTAGAGCTAAGAATGGAACAGGAAAAACTGCTGCATTTTGCATCCCTGCCTTGGAGAAGATTGATCAGGACAACAATGTTATTCAAGGTTGTTAATGACCTGATATTTGTATCTTATTTTTATCTTTCTTACTCTATTAGGTACTTAGTTATCCTCTTTTCCCCTTTGTCCTTCGTGTTGGAGATGGAGTCTTTCAACTATAATTTGGAAAAAAACTGTTAAGATTTTATGACCTACTGAAAAGTTTTGCTGAGAGGTATTAGATATGAGTGGATGATCTTTGTCTTTCTAGGAATAATTGTATTGGCGCACATTTCTGAACTTGTAGCATAAAAAACATAATTTTCTTCTGTGTAGATCATATCATCATAGTCATTTCTGGATTCTCAGGAGAGAAGCTTTTAAGATCTGAGGCTGGTATCCTGCCTAGGAAATGGCGTTAATTAGATAGAGATATAATTCAGTGTTATTAGTTCCCCTATACCTGTCTTTGAACTGATATGTGGTTGGAGCTGGCTGTATCTAGATCTTCACTGATTCCTTTAGCGGGAAACTTGATATTTTGCTACAATACTTTCTCTAATATGATTTCATTATGTTATTCCCTCAATTAGATCTGTTAATTTTTTCTAACTGGTATGCTTTTTGCTGCAGTTGTTATTCTTGTTCCTACTCGAGAATTGGCACTCCAGACATCACAAGTTTGTAAAGAACTTGGCAAGCACTTAAAAATTCAAGTCATGGTTACTACAGGTGGTACTAGCTTGAAAGATGATATAATGCGGCTATATCAACCTGTTCATTTGCTTGTCGGAACTCCGGGAAGAATACTAGACCTTGCAAAAAAGGGTGTATGCATTCTGAAAGATTGTTCAATGCTCATTATGGATGAGGTATGATATTATTCCTTGACATAGTTCCTTGACATTGATTTAATTGGAGTACCGTTATCTTTGTTTACTTAACTTCTGTTCATGTCTTCAGGCTGATAAGCTTTTATCACCAGAGTTCCAGCCTTCTGTTGAGCAGCTGATTCGTTTTCTACCTACAACTCGGCAAATTTTGATGTTTTCGGCTACCTTTCCTGTGACAGTCAAGGATTTTAAGGATAGATATTTGCAGAAACCGTATGTCATCAACCTAATGGATGAGCTGACCCTGAAGGGTATAACTCAGTATTATGCTTTTGTTGAGGAAAGACAGAAAGTCCACTGCCTCAACACCCTCTTCTCAAAGGTTTGACTGTGTCTGAAATATGAGCAGTAGTTTGTTCCCTTTTCAGTAATTACTTAACTCATTGTTTTTCTCTACAGCTTCAAATAAACCAGTCAATCATCTTCTGCAATTCAGTCAATCGAGTTGAACTTTTGGCCAAGAAAATTACAGAGCTTGGCTATTCTTGCTTCTACATTCATGCAAAGATGCTTCAAGATCATCGCAATAGAGTGTTTCATGACTTCCGCAATGGGGCTTGCAGGAATCTTGTTTGCACTGGTACTATCATTGTCTTCTTCCATCATGTAGGCATTGTTGTTGAGTGATATAGATTTAGGTTGAAAATTTGATTAATTTGCTCTATAGCTTCTTAATTCCTTAATTTTATCCTATCTAGGAAAAAAGAAGTGGTGTCTTTGCTATTCTAATTTTGATACAGAGAAATGACAGCTCTCTGTTGGTTGTTGATTTTTTTTTTTTTTGCTATTTTCAGTTTTTGAGGGAAGCATCTATTCATAACATGCTCTCTCCTGATCACCTTCTCACCCACCGTGCTGCACCACAGACCCCCACAGAAACACAAACACACACACACACTTCCCTGCCTGTTGCTGGTCATTCATAGAGATATGAATTGCTGATGACTGGTTCTGTGTACCATATCAAAACCATCTTGTATTGAAATGTAGTCTCTTTTTTATTTATAGTTTTCTATGGGCCTATATGGTGCAGTGAACCCCACTGCAGATATGAAAGACTCAGATTGAAAACTTATCAGATTTGGCAATTTTATGCTTGAGAATTAGGTACTAAAATTATTTGTTTGTTCTCCTTTAGTTTGAAAGTTGTCCAGATAACCAGCCAATTTCCAGCTAACTGTTTCTTTAGGAAACTTCATCCTAATCCTGCTAACAGTTGTCTGATCACTGATTTTTGTTGCTTAAAAAGTTGATGCAAGGCTGTAAATGGAATGTGTGATTTACCATTGTATTAAACTCTTATCTTACCTCTTGTCCCTTTCCATCTACACTTCTGTTACTTCTCCTCTTTCCTTCTGTTCTTCTCTGAATTTATTGTAGCTTCTGATCTGTACCATTGAAATGATATGTTTTGTGGTTGTCTATTGTTGAGGAGTACGCTAATTGTTACTTACCTTATTATGATTGAAGTCTTATTAATACTATTATTTTTAACTTATTGTGTTTCTCACTGTTTGGTGATTTGCCACTCGTGTTGTACTTGTAGATCTGTTTACAAGAGGTATTGATATTCAGGCAGTTAATGTTGTCATTAATTTTGATTTCCCAAAGAACTCAGAGACGTATTTACACAGGGTGGGTTGAACTTATTTTCCTAGTTCTCTATTAATAAGGAGTAGCTTTTTGAACTATGATTTCATGTTTATACTTGTTTGATTCTCAGGTTGGTCGATCTGGGAGGTTCGGGCATCTTGGTTTGGCTGTGAATCTGATTACCTATGAGGACCGCTTTAATTTGTATGAGTTCTATACTTTTGGCTCCTATATAGAAGTTTATAGAAGTTCATTTTGTTGCAAGAATGTTCATTCCTGTTTTGTATCTTACAGGTACAAGATCGAGCAAGAACTCGGGACAGAGATCAAGCAAATTCCTCCACATATAGATCAGGCTATATATTGCCGATGATCAATGGTAGTGGAAGTTCTGTGTCATAATATAAGTGGCACCTGTGGTGAGTTCTGGCTTTTTTTCTCTCCCTAATGTACTCATATTTTTTCCGCTTCAGTCAGCCCATATTTTCTATCTGTGGTAGTTGCTTTCAAGATATGATTGACTGAAGCTTGTCATGGTTTGTTGTAGCTTTCTCTTCCTTAGTTTTGGGAATTCTATCACCTTTTGGGATACAAATATGAGTGAAGCATGTTTTTTGCTTCTCTTTTTGTGGAGATTGGGGGAAAAGGGCTGTACCAGTCAATGAAGTACACAAATGAAAGAAAGTGCACCAAGTGTTACTTGTATTGACTTCTTTTGAGTTTCTTGGAACATAACGGTTATGCTTTCTCTCTTACTTTTTTAATTTTGAAGACACGTGGAGAACTTCTCGATCTCCTTGGGATTCTTTTTTAATAAATGAGATAGCATTTATGGAAAATATGATGTATAAAGTAGCTGGCAATTAATGCTATATGTTTTAGTTAACAGCTCATTATTTTTTTATGAGATTTGATTGAAAGTGGGGATTTTTATTTTTATCCGATTGTCTTAAGATCAAACTACTCCAGTCAGTTATTATTTGAGTGGTTATTATTTGTTGAATGTAATCTGATTTTTTTGGGAGATTTGTTATTAGTTTGCTTACTGTGTCTGATTTCTATGCTTAACCCCCCTGCAGAAATGTTTCGGTGCATTCCTTGAGACCTCACTATTTAGCATGCGGAGTGCCTTGTGTAACGGATTGTTTGCACTTTGAAGACTAGCAGTGGGTTCACCTTGCAGAATTTCCCTAAAGGTTGGGCTTGTCGTTCCCCTGAAACTATGACAAGGATCTGACGGAATTTATAATCATCGTACATACTCTCTCCCCAGATAGATGCTGGGGATCAGTTGTTAGTTACTGCCTGACTATTTCAGTTGCATTTGTCGTTTGGATGGATGTGGCTACTTGTTCTAGTAGTCTGTATGTTTTCTGCATAAGTCCTTGCTGTACTTCATTTCATATCGTTAGCTGCTTTTGTGTATTGGGTGTAGAAATACTCACGTTCACTAAGGGCTAGCCTCCTTAGGAGCTGTCTTGCATCGTCTCAAAACAAGCTATGTTAATCGACTGATTTTAGTTCTCTCTCTCTCTCTCTTTGTTGCATTGCATGCACGGGCTTTTGTGTTTTTTTGTTTTTTTTTGGGGTGTTGGATACAGTTTATTGTGTTCTGCTTGAATTATGTCGAAGATGGTGTGGGGAGCATTTGGTAAGGCAGTTTCTTGTACATACACATGGTGTCTGTTTGGGGGGCCTCATTTTAAGTACACAGTTCCCACACTATCAATTAAAATGGTATTTGAGGAGGAATCTTTTATTATAGATTTGATCTATAAATGGGAATATGAATTCTTTGGATCATATTGTAATAAGATTAATATATTGATCTTTTGAGTGGATCAAAATGGTACATCAGGAAAAAAAAACCTCTTAAGATGGCAGAGGTGGGTTGAGTAATGTTAAATGGCTAAACATTTAGCTAATTAATTTGTGGTAAAAAAGCTATTTCAGAATGTTGTGATGTATGCTGAAGTGAATTTACATTCAAATATGAAGGTTTGCATAGTTAAATTGAATTGAACTTAAAAAGGGATCACATATGTTATTGAATGTGCAATAGTGAGTGGTTCTTCAACTTTTGTTGGAGCTTGTCATAAAGAGGGAGAACATTAATATCGAGTCATGTCATAATAATTTCTTAAAAGGCTGTGATGTGAGGTGGGGTAGTCTAACCTTCAATACTGACTATATAATATATAGCTTGGATAGGATATTGATATGATAGTATTGACTGAACTTGATTTTTCTTTAAAAAAAAAAAAAGGAAAAAAAGAGAGAAGAGAATAGAAATCCACTACTAAGAAGATATGGCTCTCTAAACTCTAATATGAGGAAATGATTATACAAAATTTAGTCAGAATCGTTTAATATATATTACACAATATTTTTTTATAACACTAAAATGTTACTAATGGTATATAATATAAGTTATAATTCCGTTTTAAGATTTATTATGGTCAAAAAAATAGGCATTTGGGGCCACGTAATAAATTTAGATATGGGTGGGTTGTGGGGGAACCTTTCCTCATAGTCTTTAACGGTTGCTTATGCCTTATAATCTGAACTTTTTGGTTCCCTTCGCTTAAATCCTGCTCCTGATTCAGTTTTGGAAAACTTATACCTTGTGGAATGATATTCAATCTCAGAATTTTCATTTGGTCTATCCCGTACGCTCCCCCAGTCCTTCTGGGACGACCAACTCAACTGCATTGATGGGACAAAAAAAAGGGCGAGAGACCTACTATGACTTGCCTCTCTCCGGTTCGTTCGGGATGGGCTAACACTTAGATGTAATTGACCCTCGAGATTTGTTTTTAAAGTAATTCAAATTTGAATCATTTAAGAAACTATTTAATATTGTACATTAAATTTAATTACATTTATTCTATAAAGTTAAATAATAGAAAAACTTGTAAAAACTCAAAAAGAGATTTGGAATAAATATTCCAATGGCGTAATCCTATTTTATTATAGGATTAGTGATCGGACACATCGCTGCTGCTCCATGGTATGTAAAGCTGCGTGTGTCTGCTGCATCACTAACTAGCTTTTGACTATCTTAAATTCACTCTTCTTCTTGACTTGTTCTTCATAAGATATGAAAGCAAGAAAGATGTCATACAACAGACACACATGTGGTTGGGGAAAAGATTATTTGAAATCTGTGGAACAAATAATCCTTCCCCATTATATTATTTGTCGGTTAGATATTTCAAAATACTAACTCCAATTAGAAATATAATTTATTTTAAAGGTATTGAGTATGGTCAAATATATAAGTCATTTTACATTTCTTAAAGAGCAGTTAATGTTTTTCTTTCAAATATACTCTTATTTATTTCATTAGAATGAGATAGTGGCAACGATTGGAGTGGGAGAGTCAAAGTCGAACAAAGAGTTTCTCACTTCTTTCTCTCATTTGAAACCGTGCATAAGACTTTCATCCCACGCGACTCCTAAGTGATAAAAGAAAGAACTCTCTTCTTTGTTTTCTGATTACCTTTAGGACTGAATCCATACGCTTTCTAAAAAGAATTAGTAATCCTTTATCAGTGAATGACTAATTTTTTTAATATTTTCGACCTTGGTTCCATAAGAACAAAGCAAGTCATAAATATTGAGAAATAGTGAAAAGAGGTAAAAAAAAAAGAAAATAGTAAATTATTAATTTTAAATATTAATATGTGTGTATAAGTTTAAAAAGACTTATATTTTTTACGAAAAATAGTATTAATTTTTGTATGAAACGGATAGGGGAGGGAGAGTATGTGATATTGTTGTGAAGAAGACAATATCAGTATCAGTGTATATGTTTCCTTCAGTCATAAGCATTTAGTGCATCACTCCGTACTTCTCCTGCTCTGCTCTGACACTCTATCCCTCCCATCAATACTATGCTCTTCACATTCACTATACCCTACTCCTATTTACTACTACTACAACATTTATCGCGCTACTATAAAGTTGAAATTTCTCGTCTTTAAAATTTTTGCCACACTATTCATTCGTTGAAAAAGAGGATACTAATTATAGTAATTTAACGATTTTAGAACCTCAGAAGTGAAATTCTCACACTGTCCTTATAGGATTTTGAACATTAACTTTTGATATAAATTTTACAGCTTTAAAACAAATTAGTTGAGTTATATCTATACGGGCCATTATAACATCTATCTTTGTCATATTCCATGTAATTATTAAATATATAAATATAGACTCACGCAAGAATATCCATTTTGTCATAACATTATAACAACTAGGGACATATCATTATGGTTCTATATATTCATAGTCATTTTAAGTCATGAGTTGGTTCTGAGGTTGCACACTAGTGTTTGGCCTCCAGTCTCTAAAACTGTTGAGTCACCATGATTTACATCTTCCACTTGAGCGTTGAGCAGTTTGGTGAAGACCTGCAGATGAGCGATTTCACCTTTTTGGTACCCAAGTCATGAGTTCAAACTCCTGAACTTACAATCCCAAGACATAATAATTTGTGGTTCGAAAAACTAAATTGTGAGATAGAAAGTGAGAATTTTGTTTTGCATTTTGAAATATGACATTGTTTACAAGGTGATCCCAACCGGAATAAATATGACATTGTTTTGAGCGAAAGACAAGAGTTTAGACCTTTCAATCAGAATCGGAGACTTCGGACAAGTGGAGACCTTTGCTTAGCATGATTAACAGGGACAGTGGGGGCATTCGTATTTCATAGTCAGAGATGAAATTCTTGGATTTATGAAAGATGAACAACTGCGAAAGCATTTGTCAAGGATATTTTCATTAATCAAGATCGAAAGTTGGGGGCTCGAAGACAATCAGATACCGTCCTAGTCTCAATCATAAACGATGCCGACCAGGGATCGGCAGATGTTGCTCCGCCGGCACCTTATGAGAAATCAAAGTTTTTGGGTTCCGGGAGAGTATGGTCGCAAGGCTGAAAAAGTAATTGACGGAAGGACACCACCAACAGTGGAGCCCTACGGCTTAATTTGACTCAACACGGGAAAACTTAACAGGTCCAGACATAGTAAAGATTGACAAACTGAGAGCTCTTTCTTGATTCTATTGGTTTGAAAATGTAGAGCCTTGAATTGAAGATCATAAATAAGGTGCTCCACTGATGTCCTTTTCTCTTTGAATCAATCTGGACATTAAATGCTCTGCCTCTGCTCTTCATTACTTCTCTTCATTTGTGCCCCTTTCATTCAATTCAATTTCACACACAGCATTTGTCCTTCTTGACTGGCCTCCCCTTCCCTTTCTCCCCCACCCACATGTCTTCCATCTTCACCACATTCCTATTCTCATCTGTTCAATCATTCATTAGTCCATAGTAGAAGCTCAAACATTTCCATCTTTATGGTATTAGTATTGACATTATGGCCTCATTAAGTAAAACTTCTCCAAGATTTCTATGAGAGAGAGAGAGAGAGAAAAGAAATTGAAATAAACCATTTGCCAAAATAGCCAAGTAGACTATAAAACATGTAAATGAGATGGTTAGAATCTGCTATATGATATATATAACAAGAAGGTTTTGAGTTCGAACATAATAATATACCTTTTTATAATGGGAAAACTTTGCCATCTTTATGGCCTTATCCAACTTTGATGAAGATTAACCTTTGTACGATGCCCTCCATGTTTTTGCAGACTGGATGTCTAGGACTTGGTGGGCACAAGAACCACCATTTACATTGGAAAGGTTGAAATCCCACGCTACTGCAGCCATGATTCAAACTTTGAGTCTTAGTACCGACCTGCATTTCATAACCATTTAAATTATATGCCCTTGTGAGCAAGATTAACCTGCTTGGAATAATTCATGGTTAGACAAAAAAACATAATGGACAAAATTTTCAATGAAGTCGCCTTCAGTCATAAAATTGGTGTTTCTTTTTCTGTTGAATCAAACATTCATTCACTCAATTTCCCACTTCGTACCTATAGAGAATAGATACATTCGTACCCACAAAACATAAATATGGGGGGGGGGAGAGAGAGAGAGAGAGGAGGACATGTGCAGATATATCTTATCATTGTATTAATGGCATGGAGAGCCGGCTTTGAACTCGCTGACATTTTCCTTCTTCCTTTTACTCTTCTCTACAATTAGTGCTTGCTATAGTACTAGCTAGAGTTTTAACACTCATCTAGTGTTTGATCAATTGCTTTGTCAGGTCTTTTCCTTCTTTCTCTTTCTAATTTCTTTCTCAAACCATATTTATTGTCTACTTGGATCAAAACCCATGTGCTTCTTCTCTGCTTCTTCTTTAAACAAGAAAAGTGAAAATATTCAAAGATAAAAGACTTGAGAGTGAAGAAGAAGAATGGGAAGAGCACCTTGTTGTGATACGAAGATGGGCTTGAAGAAAGGGCCTTGGACTCCTGAAGAAGATGAGAAACTCATCCAATACATCAAAGAAAATGGCCATGGAAGCTGGCGATCTTTGCCTAAAAGTGCAGGTACACTTGCCTTTTTCTTCTTTCTACAATGATCCCAATTGACTTTAGAGCACAATTCAGTCCTGATTTCTTTGCTTAAAGGGAGAAAGAAGGATCTTTGTCTGTGCTGTTTACCTTCACTGCAAGACTACTTTTTTGACCTTTGGCTGTATTTGTTGTTTGTCCATGACACCATGTCTCTCTGCTATTCTTGTGTCCTCTGGTACTTTTGAAAGTATCATATTTAGGCAGAAATTATTTGTCCTGAAGAGTGGCCTTTTCAAGGATCATCCCTCCTGTGGCTCTTCTTCTAGTTTGCTTCAGAATTCTGATATATCTTTGACATTAGTCTCTGCTAATGGTGTACTGTACAAATGAACATCTGAAAATGTAATACCATTAATTCCAACTAATAAGAATGCAAAATTTTCATTTGAATTGTGATGATCTTAAGCTTTAGTTCTTTTAGTTGATCTCCTCATTCTAGTTTTTATCAGGGGATATAGTTACCATTGTCTTCTTGCTATCTAGATTTTGACAACTCTCTCTCTCTCTCTCTCTCCAAGGTCTTCTTCGTTGTGGGAAGAGCTGCAGGCTTAGGTGGACTAACTATCTTAGGCCAGACATCAAGCGAGGTCCATTTACCCCAGAGGAAGAGAAGCTTGTCATACAATTGCACGCCATTCTTGGAAACAGGTTCTTATTATAAGTCTTTGATTCAATACTTGCTGTACTAAGCAGGGGAGCTCTATGGTAGTAATTTTTATGAGCCTAACTAGCAATCTTGTTATGTTATTTTTCCTATCTTCAGGTGGGCTGCCATTGCCTCTCAATTACCTGGAAGGACAGACAATGAGATCAAAAACTTATGGAATACCCATTTAAAGAAACGCCTAATTTGTATGGGAATTGATCCTAAGACTCATGAGCCTTCATCTTCTCCTAGTGGGCTGCTGAAAAGACTACCTGCTTCCCCATCCACCCGTCACATGGCACAATGGGAAAGTGCAAGGCTTGAAGCCGAGGCACGTCTTTCAAGGGAATCTTCGTTCTCAATTCCATCATCCACAGGGAATCTTAACACAGACTACATTCTACGTCTATGGAACTCTGAGATAGGAGAATCCTTTCGGAATTTCAACATTAAAGGAAACAAAATTGGACGTAACAACAGTTCAATATCTCTAGCATCCTCATCAACAAAATGTGAATCAGTTTCAGTTACTGCACCTGAAGGAGGAGTGCTCGGTTTAGCAGGCGCCTCAGCAGCCGGAAGCAACCAAACTGAAGATCCAGATTGCAAGAGCAGCATATCACCTCTTGCAGATGTTCATCATGGATCGGATTCTGCTGGCTCCGATGACCTGGAGGATTCATCTGAATCAACATTACAGCTGCTTTTGGATTTCCCTAACAACAATGATATGAGCTTTTTAGGTCACTGTGATCATAATAACATGTATTCTCTATTATAAATAAATATACAGCTTCTTACCTTAGAACAGGCTTAGTCCTCCCCTGTAGCTGTGTGGCAGATACTCGCCTCCATAACTCAAATTTTGGGCTGGTTCTTTTATTAGTGTTTCCAGCCAGGAGTAACCAACCTGATTAGGGATCATACATCTAGGTTCTATGTTAGATCCCCATTAAGATATAAGATTAGAGCAGCATTGTATTTTGTTTCTGATATTAAATATGAAATTGTGATACAAATGTTCCAAAAAGGATTTCGGAGAATTGCATTTGAACACTTAATAACAAAATGGTCTATAAACATCAAACTTGATTATGCATAGAGCACATGTTTCTTTCCTATATATAACACTTACAGAATGACAATTGCACTATTTCTTCAAACTGATACAAACACACAACCAAAAGCAAACAGCAAAAAGGAAAATTTACAGATAATTAAGTAGACTCGTGTATAATGCTCCAGTCTCCGGCACAAGTCGGAGAAGCTTAGCAGCCAAAGCATCCTGTCTTAGGAGTTTGATTAGTTGCTCGGTACTTTGCAGCTATTTCCTCTGCTTTGAGAAGCTCCTCCCGTCGCTTTGCATCAACTATGGCTCTGTTCTCTTCTGCCTGTTTGTGAACCATGGCTATCTTGTTCTTCATTTTCTCTGCATAGTCTGCTTTCTTCTTATCCATTTGTTCCTGCAGATAACAGAACTATTAGCCTTCCATATAAAACTCTTTAAAGTTTTCTCCTTATAAAAATTTTTCTATTAAATTAGATGAGATGGCAAGAAGGTAACAAAATTCCCCCATCTTATGACCAAAAAAAACAAAATTCCCCAATCTTAATGGATAGTGATAGCAGCAAAAAGTTTACAGCCAATGCACAAAAGAAGAAAAATGGGTATCTCGGCTATGCATGTGCCAAACACATATGTTATGCAAATGGTGGTGTTTGCTACCTCAATTTTCTTCAACTGAGCTTCAATAGATGCTTTCTTGGTGTTTTCCCATGAAGTAACTTCGGAAAGCTTCTTTTGGGCCCTGTCCCAGCATTTAAGCAATGTTAGAAATGATGTAGGAATCAAAACGATCAAGTATGAGGTAAGCACATAACTACACAATTAATTCAATCCATAAAAAGACAGGATAAATAACCCCATCTTCGAAATGGCAGAAGGCAAAATTAAAGAGGCCTTACTTGTTTTCTGCTTTAGTTTTCTCACTTTCCTCCCACGCCTTGATAAAGGACAATCTTTTCTCACTTTCAAGATTGGCGAGAGCAATATCTGAAAACATGAAACAGATAAAATAGGTAATAAGTTTTGTTGCCACAAAATGCAGTTAAACATTCACTTGCATTTTACGCAATCAGATGAAATCTACATTGAAATAATTGAAATTAGACCATTTTCACAATCCCTCAGCAACAATAAACATATTATCAAAATTGCCTGAGAAAACAGGCTATCCATCTGAACATTATATCAAGATAGCTGATTGTTTCAATGCTTTCAATTTAAATGAAATAAACAACAGGAATTAAAAAGCATTAGTAGAAATATTATTACCTCTATCAAGAGATCCTTTGGAAGGTTTCTGCGCTGCAGTATTAGGAGCTGAAAAGGAAAGAAACCCAAAGTTAGCAATAACTAGAAGCAGTAAGGCCAATGATATACTTCTGAAGAGGGAACATTGTTGAACAATTCTTCAACAAGTTTCAGCATTAGCCCCTTGTCACATTGGGTAAATTAGTAGAAAAAAGGTAAGAATTAGCATAACTGCTTTTATATCTCTCATCGAGTATAGTAAAGATTATAAAAGGTAAATACACCTATATCCTAACAAGGTAACTAATTGGACGGATGACCTTTCAAAAAAAAAAAAAAAAACTAATTGGACGGATGACCTTTCAAAAAAAAAAAAAAAAAACTAATTGGACAGATGGTGGGAACCAATTTGTCATCAATACACTACCTTTCTTGAGATTCAACATGAAATTTCTACAAACAAATCCTTATATTTGAAAAACTGAGTTGCCGCGAGATAAATTTTTGCACCCGCTCCAAGAAATATACTCAAAATGCACATGCTAGCATGAACACATGACTGGAATATATAGTTCCCACTACACTCCATCTCAAACTAAATGCGATTTTCAAGCTTAAAGTCAGATGCGGCATTCTGGCCTCTACAAAAAAAAAGTTTCTGCTCACTTAAAAGTATTTGAGAGGCCAGCTCCACTAAAAGATATAACATTCCAAAGGATGAATTAGATGCCCCTAATGTCTATAATCTTATTGTGAAATTTTGTGGCTGAAGCAAAGCACAGGTATTAGATGGAGCACACAAAACTACAACTGCAAAAAATTATGGAATTAATATTCACAGTAGCATCTTCTAGCGTTGAAAGACCGCAATCCAAGTATGAATTATATAATTAGACATTCCATTCAAAAGCAAGTCCACAAAGAATAGAGGGAAACAGAGGATAAAGTTTCTTGTTTTTTCGACTATTGCAAGTAAAAAGACCTATCTCAATCTCATCATATAAGATTAAAGGAAGACAGACCATTTTGAGAATCTAAATATATTCCTTGCACAGTTTTGTTTCCCCTTTCTTTTTCTTTGTGGTGGAAATGGAATCCTGGAGAGGCTTTGTTCGAAAATAAGTAATTTCTTAACATGAATTAGCATAACCAGTAAGTTTTACTAGCTGGAATAATACATTTTAGCTCCCAATTTGAAGAGAAAATCTGTATTCAAAGCTTCGTCAAAATTCCTAATAACTCTCAACAAATCAAGTATCAATCCATAGAACTCCTCAAATCATGCAATAATAACAGAGTAATCAAACACAACATCACCATTCACCAACATCAGAATCATCAAAATAGCTAAATAAGAAAAAAGTATCAATTACAATTAGTAGAAAGTTCCGAAAAATACATTCTTTATTCGTATAAACATCTAGTCGAGCTAAATACTCTAAATTGCCACTTAAAATTTGAAATTACTACTTACTCAGAGCAACAGCTTTGGAATCATGATCGACCTTCTCGTCGTGAGTAGTAGGAACCACAGCCTTCTCCTCAACGACGTCTTTAGGAGCCGGAGTCGGCGCCGATGCCAGAGCAGGCTCCGCTGCAACCGGCAGCACAGTTTCAGCTTTAGCAGCTAATCCTTCCGTTGCCATTTCTAGAAATCACTGAAGAAAATTAACGAAAATTTTGAACAGAAAAAGGAAAAATCTCAATCTAAATTTAGCAAACAACCGTCCGCATTAAATTTCGTTCAGATTTCTTACTATATTTATCACTGAAATCTTCAGCGTCCCCTACGTGTGATCTGTTTTGTACAGTAGTTCTTAGTTCCAGTGATAATAATGAATTGAGCGTTCCTGTGTATTGCCACCATAAACAAGTTCTGTGAGTGTGGATTTCTGTCCGTTGATCTTTTAATAAGATTGGTTAAGATCTTGATTATCTGTGATTATGAGATTTTGAGGTAGCGGGCGTAGCGAGATTGGTACGCGTCAGATGTAGCGTCTGGTTCCTTTCATGCCGACAGCAGTTTCGTCATTTGGGGCTATTTTCGGGAGAGGATGATTTGGAAAAAAAATACATATTTTATAATTATTCGTAATTTTTTATATATGACATTACAAAAAATAAAATGATATTTAATATTTTTAACGCAAAAAGAGTAGATAATACGTTATATTAAATCAATTTAAACGGTATAAAAATTTATATAAGGAATTTAAGGTAACATATTTTACTAAAATATGAGTAATAGTATCAATAAGATATATAGAGTTATGAAATTTTAAATAAATAAAACAATTCACGAAATATAAACTTTTAAGAATAGTCAGTGAAGGGTGAATTAGAGGTAGAAAATTGTTTAGTAAATGCTAACCTAACTTTCTAGTTTTATAGTAATTTTTCTACAAAAGCTTTTTCATTGTTTCAAATAGCATCGGTAATAAATTCCAGTCGAATCTACTCTGATTGGATTGGATTTCGAACATGATTTAACTCTACTTAATCTTTTATCAATAAATAAAAAAGATTTATTTAATTTGATAAAAATTTAAAAATATTAATGAAAGTGTAGTATTAGGGAAGGTATTTTTTAATTTATAAAAACAAAAAATGACATGAATTTATTTATTCGTTAAAAGATATTTGTTCGTGACGAATAAAAATTAATAAAGTACATGATAATATAAATTTACAAAAAGAAAATACATAATTAAATAATCAACAAAATCAATAGGGGCTTCCGTAAACAATTTAATTTAATTGAGATTGAATTTTAATATTTTCAAACATGAGCACAACAACTACCTTCACATTTTACTTTTTTTTATTTTTTATATTTGAATGAATAACTGAAATTTAACATTTATAATTTGGAAAATATAAAATTTTTAACTAATTAAATTAATACTTTATCGCTTAATGCTTTGCATGTCTGTTTAGATATTATTTTAATGAAAGTATAAAGTGAATTTATGGACTTTGATTAGTTGTTGGGAATCTATGTGCTGTTTGGCATGAGGTTGGTAAAGGCTGTCTCTGAATCGAAATGCACCAATGATTGAGATCATGAGATTTGAAGAAATCGCGTGAACGGCTGAGATGGTTTAATATATTTTTTAATATATTTTTTTAATGTTAAAATTATATAATTAAATTATTTTATTTTTTAATTTTTAATGTACAAATATAAATGATATATTTTTACTTTAAAATTATATAAACTCGACATTTTTACTTTAAAACTATTTATATGGAATTAGTATTTTATGTAAGATAATATCACAAATTTTTTTATGACCTAATTTTAAAAAAAATTATTTTTTATATCTTTTTAGTATTTTCAATTTTTGTTTAATTTCGACACCTTCTAATCCTGAGTTTGTTCCTTGTTTTAAATACATTGTAGGAATATAATATGAATCAAACTAATACTTCTAATTTGATAAATTAGAGAGTATTTATACTTTTGAACTACTAATAAAAAATAATCAGAAATATATTTTTCTCGTATAAAATAACTAGGAATTTATTTGAAGAAAATCAAATTCAACTTCCACAACATTTGTGATAACATTCTTCGGTCGAATCGTCTAATACATATTTTATTACACTAAATCATAAATTCTAAAAGATAAAAAATTAAGAGATTATAGTTACTGTTAAATAAAGTATATTAGATTATGTATTAAACGATTCTAAGTGAACATTCTTATTGTATTCAAATTAGATCATGGAGACGTTATTATAAGATAATAGCTAATAATGAAAATAATCATTATCATATTAGAAGTCTTAACTTTGAACTACATCTTTTTTTTCGACATTAAAAAAAAAAAAGTCTATTTTATCTCAATTTTTTTTGTATTATATAAATTAAATTCAAATTAATTAAAATTTATATCTTTAAATAGTGAACACGCATATAAAAATAGTTATTTAATTTTGATATATCACAAATTGGAAGTGTGGAGAAGCATTAATACACGGAAGGTCCTAGTTGTTATTTATCATAGTGACGCATTGGATACTCATCGGAAGGCAACGTGGCACTAAGATTATGAAGATGAAGTAGGCCCTCTCCCCTTCGGCCCTTCCCCGAAACGACGTAGTTGTCACTGTCTTCTTCCTCCTCCTAAATATCTATGTATGTAGATTTATCCCTTGCATTAAGACCAAGACAAAATGCTATTTTCTTCTTACTCCCATATAGATATACATGTAGGTCCTAAACAGGTGAAGACGAGTATATTAATTCATGTATTAGACTCAAACTCTTATAATAAAATATAAATATAGATCTAAATTTAAATTTATCGGATATAAAATTTATAAATTTATATTCTATACTCAAATATATCAAGTAGGTTCCGAGTATACTTGTATTTCTCAGTATTCTTCTTTTTTTTTATTAAACAAAAATATATAAAGCAATATATGACCCGAAAACGAAAATTATAATTTGATTGACAGAATTTGTCTAACATAATATTCACCAATACACTAATCCAATAAAAATAAAACTCCTGATTCAATACAATATAAATTATGTATTCATAAAAAATATATATAATATATAAGTATATTATTATTTTATTATAAGGGGTATATGGATAAATGAGTATGGGTATCATAATACCTGTCCAGAGCATTTAATAGTAGGGTTCGGAAAATCCGTACGGGTATGGGTAAGTCCCGCTCCATTTACAACTCTAGATACATGTTATATTTATTATGTTCTTGTTAAGATATGAATTAAAAAGAACAAATATAGTTAAATAGAAGAATGGACGAATTATACATTCCACTCTGACGAGATGTAAGGGGTTAATGTTGGAGAGCGTTTCTTTCTAATGCGACCATGTAGTACCAACCCCATTCGAATATGGAATGGCTATTTGACGTTGCTGGAAAGGAAAGTTGTCCGGAATCGACCTCTGCGTGTCCCACTTATGAAGGTTTCAGAGTTATCTTCGGATTCCAAAACTTTTCTCGTTCCGACCTATTGAATGTCGAGTTAAGGGCATTTTATGCTGTGAGATATAATCAGATTCGAACTTTAATTTTTGACTAATGGCAATCTCTATTTGAATTAATCAAAATTGTATATATGTTGAATGCTTCGGAATTGGGCCTCACCCTTTTATACTACTAACCAATTCGGATTGTGAAAGCCCAAAAGTCCTCTTCTGCCGCTTCCTATATTGGAGGTTCGGCCTCTGGGGTCTCGGTCTCACTTTACATTGGGCTCTCGCTCGGCAAGTAAATCAACGCATTAACGTAAAGCGTTCATAAGTTACTGAAACATTTCCCGCCCGAACAACAATCCTTACCATTTCATGCGTTCTGAGGGATAGGGCATTATTTATTTGTACTTCTTAGCCATCCCCTGGGAACAGGTGTCCTTTGCCAAAAGGTCAAGAGCGCACTGTCGAAGGGAGCAAAAGCTCCCGTTGCTGCTGAGACTGAGATGGCCACCGGCGGCGATTTTCGAACTTCACCGTCATATATAACGACGTCGTCTCCTTCTTCTTCTTTGCATCCGCAGGTGGAGGAGGAACAACCATGGGGAAAGAGAGTTTCGGAGGCAGCTTTATCCGCATACAATACTCTTTCAAAGAAAGGGAAGCCTCAGGGACAGGAAGTCACTGTACTGGCCGCTTTCCTCATCTCTTCTCCTACTGAAGGTATCGGATATCGTTTTCTAATTTTTCTATTTTCCCGCCAAAATATGAGAGAAAGATCAGAGAAGCTAGTTTTTGAAAATTATGTATCGATTTGTGAAGCTTGTTCTGTTCTTAATTAGAATTAGAAGTGGTGGCGATGGGAACGGGGACGAAGTGTATTGGACGATCGCGACGGAGTTCGATAGGAGACGTGGTCAATGATTCTCATGCTGAAACAATAGCTAGAAGAGCTCTTTTGAGGTAATGTTCTTTGAAATTTTTCTGTTTATTCCTCATTTGTGTTGTTCATGATGTTATGAACTGCTGGTAAATGTCTTATTTGTATCAGTTATATTTTTGTTCAATTTCTAGTTTATCATGATTTATAGGGAGGAAACGGAACTGCGTTGTGTATAATTTGTGTGTGTTTATTATTTATTGCGTGCGTTATACTGGCATTGAGAAGCTAAATGAAATAAGAATAGAAGAATGAGATGTCAAATGATTTTTGTATCAGTTTGGTTAAGCAATATATTTATACACATATAAGTGATTAATGTATTCTCAGTGAATAGTGATCGTGAAGTTGCCATAATCCTGCCAGGTACTTCTATTTTGAAATTCAGCATCTTACAGAAATTTACAAGAAATGTAGAGATAATAATCAAAACATACAGTTACATGCTGATGATGCTTCAAAAACTTCATGTTTGGAGAAAACTGGATTTGGTCGAGAAAAGTTCAAAATGAAAGAGGGCTGGGAATTGCATTTATACACATCTCAACCACCCTGTAGGTGTTGGCAGGATTACGTGTTTCTTTGGGTATGATAAGAATCACACCTTTCCTTGCTTGACTTTGTCTCTTGGTTTCTTTGTAGGTGGGGATGCATCCATCAGTGATTATATGTGCCCTTTCCAAGATAGTATTCCAAGCAGAGATATTCTGATGTACTCTTCTAGAAGAAGCAATAATTTGATAGAGATTTCATCAGAATCTATTACTGAAAATAATGGTAATCTTCTACTTATCATTGTTTTACCAAGGGGAAGTATCCATATGATTCTCCTTTCTCAGTTTTCAGCTTTTTGTTGCTAAGTTGCATTCAGTATGGGTTATGTTCTTTTATTTACCTCTATGATCATATAATATAGCCTACTACAAATCTTTTTGTTTTCTTTTTGGCAATCGTTTTCAGAAAAGGGCACAGTTCAAAGGAAGCCTGGTCGTGGAGATACCACTTTGTCAGTAAGCTGCTCTGATAAGATTGCTCGTTGGAATGTTGTTGGAGTTCAAGGTTGAATTCTTTACTGTAAGGACAAAAGTTTCAGCTGATAATCATTTCTTTGATTTTTGTGCTGGATGTTTTACTTGTGCTCCTCCTCCCATGGTCTCATCTAAGCCAAATTGAAATAAGTCGTTCTTTTTCGTCTGCTATGGTTTTTATACCTAATAAATTATGAGATTCCTTTATGAATCTGCAGTTCTTCTATCGGTTTACATCTGTAAAAATTCATTTGACATCCTTCTGCGGTTAGCTTATTACAATGTATGAAAGCTGAAACATAATTGCCAAACATGATCAGGCTGAAATCAGTGAGTGCGCGTGGCATATTTGCTTTTTATAATTCTCTTAAGATTTAAGACTCTAAATAAGGGAAAGGTTTAATGCTTATTCTAGATAGTTGGCATCTATCAGTCGGTCAATTGTTTTGACCAGAAGTTCTACTCAAAGGTTTTCTCACATCTTTGTTCTCTGCTCAAGGAATTTAGTTTTGCCTATTTTAAGTTTATTTGGATGAGAAACAACTTTGTTTGGTTTCTAAATTTTTACTGATTTTATATAGTTGAATAAGGAGAGCTTTGTTCTTGCTGCAGGAGCATTGCTTTCTTACTTTATGGAACCAGTTTACATCTCTTCTGTTACTGTTGGCCTAGCTCATTTGAATAATGAATGTCTTCTCATGGAGTACAACATGAAGAGAGCATTGTATGAAAGGGTTCTTCCATTGTCCGACAAGTTAGTGGATCCTTTCCGAGCAAATAAGGTCAATGATCTATATCTCTGTATTGAGCCTAACTTTTTGTAATATAGTGCATACTCAATAGTCAAATATATTTTATTCTAACTGGCAGCCAGTCTTTTGGGTCGCTCCAATTCCGACAAAGGAGTTTCAGCATTCTGAGACTGCTTCAATTACTCTGACCTGCGGGTAGGTGTACCAACATCTTTTAGGGTTAGTTAAGAAATCTTCGTATTCTTTTCATGTCCAGAATCTTGCATGGCAGATACTCAATTTGCTGGAATAAGTCTGGCCTACATGAAGTCATTCTCGGAACCACTGGGAGAAAGCAGGGGACATCTGCAAAAGGGGCTTTATCCCCTTCTACTGAATCCTCTTTATGCAAGTAAGTTGATGAAAGATTGAGAAATTTACAGCAGTCATTCTGGAATTACTTTTGGGTGGATCATAAAATTAATAATGGACGCTTAAGTATTGATGCACCATCTTGTAGACACCTGTGTCTCCATATTTTGAGCACCGTCTCTCATATATGTACTCAGTCATGCACCTGCACAAGAGGTCATGTTAGGTTGTGTTAGAAACTGTACATGGAAAATTTATTGCAGAATAGCATTTGTAATTTGCACATGATTTGCTTACTGTCTTTCAGGAAGCGCATGTTGGACTTATTTTTGTCCCTTGCGCATGACTGTTTGGACGAGGGCACCATCAGTGGATTGTCCTATCGTGAACTCAAGGTTTGTTGGTTCTACTATTTCAGCTACATTGACTTGTATGAGACAGCTAACAGATGTCTTACATGATTGTGTACTGAATTCCAGGGACCATGTTAATCTAGATTTATTTGTTTCTTGGTGTAAGTGTAATAGAAAATCTTGCATACAGAGCGCGTTGAACATCATTCTGCATTAAACTTAAGATAGTTTGCTGCCATCCTTACAGATGCCCGGGTATATCGTTAGAGATAAATCCTCCAAACCTAAGGCTAATAGAAAGCCTGTTCCTATGTCTCTTCTGGATTAGGAGTGGATTTTCTCGAATACTCATATCACGGTGTTGATCTAGATGTAGCTTAATCAATTTTGTCCCTGCTGTTACATAACTTTCTCTTTCCTTTTGCTGAGTTATGTGTAGTCTAGTCTATTCTATTATTGATCATGGAAGTTTTTCCTTTTGATATCAACTTTTAACGAGCTGCCATGCCACGGATATTTTGTGATAATGTGTAGGAGCAGTGTAGCAGCCGCTAACCATTTGAAGTCTTGCAGGATAGGGCTCCAGAGTACAGCTCCGCATCACAGGCGTTTAAACGTAGCCTGTATTTCAGAAATTGGCCATTGAAACCTCAAAATATGGAGCTCTTTTTGCCACTGAACAATGAGGTTAGTTCAAGATCCACAGACTGATCTTTTAATAGTAATTAGTGTAAAATACTCTTAATAAAAGAAACTATTCAGTGACTTAATATTTAAAAAAAAAAAGAAATTGAATAGAAGGAACTAGCTTGAGTCAAGGTGACTTCTGATTGTTGGATGATGTGGTTTTTCACTTAAGAAATTTTACTCAAAAAAATTATATTTTATATTTGGAAATTATTATTTCTGCAGGGACCTACATTGACCTAGCATTTCATGTTGACTGTTTTAGTATAGTTGGAGGATTTGGACACTCAGAATTTGATGTTTCTGAAGTTGGGATTATGATTAGGAGAAAGAATGGGGTGTTTTCTTGATGTCTAATTCCTTTAGTCTTCTACTTCATCCAAACAATTGATTAATGTGAGAAAAATATAAAAAGCTTCTTCTTGGTGAGAGAGAAAATAAGGAGTGATATTCTTTGTTTTTTCTCGGTTTGATTTGATGCATCTTCTAATAAATTTTTTAATACATATTTTTTAATAGTAAATATTTTTTTAGAATTTATTTTTTAGAGTTTAATGTTTATATTTTGTTCTGTATAATTTGTTTATAAAATTATGATAAAATGAGTTTTGTATAAAAGGTATAGTAAAAGGTGTGTTAGATAATCTTGATAAGTGGTAAAAAGTATATCAGATAATTTTGATTAGGTTTTTCCATCGTCTTATAAAAGTTTAATAAGAGTGTATTAGACGATTTTAGCAATAATTTGAAATTTCTTTTATAGTAATATTATAAAAAGAATATTATAAAAAAAAAATATTATAAGAGAAATGTTAGGTGTCTGAGAATTTTCTGGGGCTTGGGGAGCTGCTACAAGTGTTTAAAGTCAAATACCTATAAATTAAGCTAAGTGGATTTCGTGTAATTGTTAATCTCGTTGAACTTAAATAAACGCTACTACTACAAGTTGTGTTCTATAAGTTGATATATGACTCTAGAAAGAAGTAATCAATTCATATTTTTTTCCATTTATATGTTTCGTGTTTAAATTATGTCAAATAATCCTTTGGTGATTAATTTTGAATTAAAATATATCACTAATTCCTTTAAAGTATATAATCATTAATTATAGTTTAATTGTTAACCTAAACATATTTTAGGTGTATTTAAATTGTACCTCTACTTAAAAAAAAAAAAAAACTTGATTTTTGAACATCTTTGTTTGATATGAGTTTTTATTTTTATTTTCTAAAAAAAAAAAAGTCAAACATAAATCACATTAAATAAAGCTTAACATTTTTTGGTTGAGTTGGAATTCAAATATTTAGTTCCTTTCTAGTACAATAGTATTCAGAATTATAACTTCTCCTATCATATTTTTTTCCAATCAAAATTTTTTTCTTTCGTTAAAGTTTTATTAATAAATTACTATATTAAAAATATTACAAAAGAATATTATACATAATATAACATATTATCTCCTTTAGAAACAATATATATTACGTACTATTACCCCATAATTGCTCTGTTAACAAATTACGTATTACTTGATAAGATAACTTTTCTATTAAAAAAACCCTAACTGCTCACGTAAAGTTAAATATAACACGAAACATGAAACAAATAAATAAACATTATAAATAATTCATTTAAAACAAAATATACTTACTTGAATTCACAACTTTCGATTTCGAACTTGTTAACGTATATAATAATAATTTTTGGAGTAGAGAGGTAAAAGTGTCCTTTCAACCAATATGCATTTGCATCTTTAGGGGCAACAAATATTTTTTCCTTATATTTTCAATTTTATCCCGGACTGAATGACTAAATCTTTGTTTGGTTGGGGTGAAATCATGACGTAAATTCATATTTACATCGTTTGGTTGCGACATAAATGTCGAAGGGATATAAATGAGGAGGGAGACACGTCAGCAAATTAGTCCCTAAAAAACGAACGTATTGGTACGTAAATGAGGTTAAAAAGTTCATTTTATCCCCGTATAAATTAATTTATTATAAATTTATCATAAATTAAACTCTCATTCCACACATATAACATTCATAACTTTGTGTAATAAGATATAATAGGAAATTATATATAATAAAAATCATTTACCTTTCATTTTATACTCAAACCAAATAGATGATTTTACTTCCTTCCATCCCTTACTAAACAATTTTAGAGGTAAATAGTGTTACTGCCCTCTCCTTCCCAGAACCAAACTAAGACTAAATGTTTAATTTTATAAAATTTTTTATATTTTTTACCCGGTTGTATTGACAAACTAACAAGATCATAGCATAATTCAACTAATTTTTAAAATTTTTTTAATATTGTCATTGTCTACTACAAAAATTAATCTACAATCTCACTAACTTATTAAAATAATATAAAAATATTTAATGTAAAGAAAATTATGGATATAAAACAAAAAAATAAAAATTATTTATGGTATGAATTGTGTTTTAGTTTATATTTTTTATGCATTATTTATAATAACGACCGGGTCAATAAATCCAAAAATGAAAAAAAAAAAAAAAAAGTGGCCCATTGCCATTGTCTAAGCGGAAGGCCTCCTATTGTGTGCTGATTGGTTGAGATTGATATGATTTGGTTGGATGAAAATTAATTCATAGCCCATATATCTTCATTTTCTCATTTTATTTTGAGAAATGGGCGAAAAATACCTTCCAAATAATTTATATTTTACCACACGAGAATATTATTTATTTTATTCATCATTTCCGTCTAATAACTTTTTACAATTACTAAAAAGGAACCAATTACGTGCTAAAATATAAAATTTACGCGCGAAAAAATTATTCAAACATTTTTCTCCCAAAACACTCTCTCTCTCTCTCTCCCTCAATCGACAAGTTTTCTCCTGAAAAAACCCATTTATTACGACAATGAGTGATTTTCTGTCAATTTGTATCACGTGACACTCACATGTCATTTATAGTAAGGTTAAAATTGTCCAACTAATATTTAAATACTAACATGCGATTAAAATGAGTCAAAGTTTTCTGAGTGTGCATTCCGGTCAATTCATGAATTGATTTATTTATGTTCATTCTAACTGCGGGTTGGCGCTTAGATTAGTAAATGATAATTTTACTTTTATTAAGGATAACATATGAGAGTCACATGACACAAATTGTTGAGAATTACCCACCATTGTTGTTGTATATGAGCAATTTCAGCTATCACAAAAAATTATTAGACATAAATAACTAATAAAATAAATGATATTTTTAAGTAAAAAAACATAAATTATATAGAGATATTTTTAATCAATTTCTTTTTTATTTTAAACAAATATTAACATTTTTTTGTTGAGTTGGAATTCAAATATTTAGTTCCTTACTAGTACAATGTTATTCAGAATTATAACTTCTCCTATAATATTTTTTTCCTTTCAAATTATTTTTCTTTTGCTAAAATTTTATTAATAAATTACTATATTAAAAATATTACAAAAGAATATTGTACATAATATAACATATTATCTCCTTTAGAAACAATATATATTACATATTATTTACACTATTTGCACACTTAATCGTCTGGTACACTCTCTAATAATTTTTCTTTTAGAATTTATCTTTTATTCTATAAGATTTTTTTAGAATTTATCTTTTAAAATTTAGTATTTATCTTTTATTTTATAAGATTTTTAGTTCATTTTTCAAATATAATTCCTGTGTTTAAATCACATTTCTTCTCATGTATAGAAAATTTCTCCCCTCTCTCTCTCTCTCTATATATATATATATATATATATATGATGAGGTTGATTAGCATGTTTAAGGGAAACGAAAAGTGTGAATTTTTATTTTTTATTTTAAAAAAACCACGAAAAGTGTGATCCATATTAGCCTAAAACGGGCGTCGGGCGTGCCTTGAGGGGCATGCCAAAGACTTTTAACCCTCCTCCTCTTCCTAGCTTAGTCTATTCGTTTTGGTAAAACCTCTTCCTAGTCTATTACACATTCCCCATTCTTCCCATGTGTCCTTAAAAATTTTCCAATGCAGAAAGGACCACCTCTCTACAAACTACTAACGTGAATTACCCTTCCAAAACAAGCAGCCAACTTCTTTATAATTAATTTCCTCTTCTCTTCTGTGTCCTCAAAAACACTCAAAACTCCCCCTTTCGATCTTTTTCTTCGTCTTTACTTATAATTAATAAGCTAGAAAATCTGGGAGAAATCGAAGAAGAAGAAGAAGGTGGAGAGAAGGGGAACATATGAATGATGAAGTCGCCATCGGAAGAGAAGTTAATGAATATCTTTTGGTTAAGACCTGCTTATTATAATAATAATCAGAGGTATTATTATTGGTTATGGATGATGAGATTATGGAGATCTATTAAGAAGAGACTTACTGTAACCACAACTCTTCTGCTGGTTTTCTTCTTATTATTATGTGTTTCAGCTCTGGCTTTCTCCGGTTGCTTTGATCTTGTAAGTACTACTAATCCTTTCCTTTTTTTAACCTTTTTTGCTTTCCTTTATGCTTTCTTCCCTTTTATAGTTGCAATAAGAGTCGATAACTCTCGAAAACAGAATTAAAAAAAAAATTTAGAAGTTCAGGGAAGTAGATGAACTAAGGAGTTAGTTTTTGAATCATTCTTTATAACATCTTCGATAACAAACAAATTCTCTTACTTTATTACCGATAATCTTGAGTGAAACATTTACGATTTTGAGTAAAATACTTTTGTTCTGTACAGGTATTTATATGATTTGTAATCTCTCTATAATAAACAATCTCGAGGGAAAGAAAAGTTTCAGTTTTGATATGTTAATCCAAATGAACTCAATGAAACTTGAGTTTTGGGGAGAAAAACTCTATTGGTTGGAAAAGTCATTGGTATTTTGAATATTAAAAAAACAAGAATTTTCTATTAATTTCTTTAGTTCTATTAGAATTTTAATATATATATATATATATTTATTTCGTACAGATTCTAAATGTTTTATTTTTCTTTAAGCAGCCTGTAAGATTCTAATACTATGTTTCTACAGCTGATGACTCAAAAGAATTTTACACCTTTCAGAAGTTGGGGGGGGGGTTAGGGTGTGGAGCTAGGGGCCAAAAAATTCTGATCCTACCTAGAAGAATTTGATTAGGAGATAATTAATTAGATGGGATGGAACTTGTTGACTTTAATTAGGATAACTAATTATTTTGTTAGGATATTCTTTTCTTTTTTTTTTTTCTTTTTTAAGGAAGGATTAAGATAGTTTAATATACTTCCTATCAGTATTTATCCGACAACACTTCTTTATAAATAATTTATTAATAAATTTTTACATTTTAAAATATAAATTCTATGAGAGAATTTACGGTATATTAAAGTATTAATATGAGTATTAATTATTCTAAACGTATTTATTCAACTGACTTAATGGTCTTCGTGGATGTTACCTACCCCAAGTATTTCAATTCTTCAAATTAACTTTTTATTAATATATAATTCCATTAATGTAACATTGACTTTTGACGATAGAATAATAATCAGTCAAGTTATGTGTTTGCTTTTCATTTGTTAATTCCCTATTACGAGACTCGACGTTTTTTAATAACATAAAACTTGTTATTTAAATATTTTCTTATTATTCTTACTTTTACACTAATGAAAGTACAAATAAAGAATAATGTATTTGTTTAATTTATTAGTATTAATATATTTTGTTTATTTAATGATATATTGAGCATTTTTTTTCCTTAGTGCAGCTTTCAATTAAAATTTAGTTCTTAATAGAGAAAGATTAAATAGAGAATATTTTAACATTGTCTCTAATATTTTTAAATATATGAAACATGTCATCAGTATATCGGTATGTGTTAAGAAATTTATGGCGTAGAGAAGAATAATATTGAATGCTTCAGTTGATATATCCAAGATAGGATTCTAACCAAATAATCTTTCATAGAATCCAAGATAATCTAGGAGAATCACATACTGATGTGATATCTTCAACACCCTCCCTCAAGTTGGAACATGCAACAAATTTTCAATTTTTTTTTGTAATGTGCAAATTGCACATCCAACATTCCACAATCTTTTTTTTTTTTTAATAAAATACTTGTCAATAATGGGGCTCTTCCACCATCTGTCGTCGCTATGGTTTTTGTCATCCTGTCGCTGTGGTTTTTTTTGTCATCAATCGTTGTCGCTGTCGCAGTCGTTGTGATCTTCTTCCATCAGTCGCAGTCGTTGTGATCTTCTTCCATCAGTTGCAGTGGCTTCCGTAATCCATCACTGAAAATTGTTTTAGAGTTTTTTTCAACAAAGTAACCATCAATGTTTAATTTCAATTTCTAAATCTAGGCGCTTCAAATATTTGTCGATGAAGCTACCTGATAGTATAATATAAAGTTTCCTAATATCGAATAATCTCTCATAGAATCCAAGATAATATAGGAGAATCACATACTGATGTGATATCTCCAACAATATATAATATATAAAATCTATAATAAGGAAAAATATAACCCTAATAAAACTCGTGCCCTAAGTTGGAGCTGAATCCTAACTTTTCAGCATTCAAGATCATTTGTGTTTTGTTTTCTTTCATTTTTTTAAAGTGATATCATTATGACGATTAGTTTAATTAAAATTAAAATTTTATATAACATTTTGTGTAACATTTATTTTATAATATTTTTAATGTAATAAATATATAATGTTACAGACAATACTGAACTATTGAAGTATTGCAGGGAAAATATTATGGCCGTAATTCCACCGAAACTTCACCAAAAATCTTCCAAGAAACACCTCAATCATCTCTCGAATTCCCTCTGGACTGCAATGCATGGAATCAAACTAACATTTGTCCAACAAACTACCCAAAAACCTACAAAACAAATCAGGACCGTTCATCATCATCAAACACAAATAATCAATCATCATCATGCCCTAATTATTTCAGATGGATTCACGAAGATCTACGGCACTGGAAAGAAACAGGAATTACAAAAGAAATGATCGAAGGAGGAAGAAAACATGCCCATTTTAAACTCGTGATTATCAATGGAAAGGCTTACGTGGAGAAATATAAACCGTGGATTCAAACTCGAGGTTTGTTTACTATGTGGGGAATTTCGCAGCTTCTTCGAATGTATCCTGGAAAATTGCCTGATTTGGAATTGATGTTTGATTGTGATGATCGGCCCGTTATTCCGGCGAAGAATTATCACGGAGGTCCGCCGCCGTTGTTTCGGTATTGTTCGGATTGGCGGAGTTTGGATATCGTCTTCCCCGATTGGTCGTTCTGGGGCTGGTAATGTTTTATTTCCTCCGTACTCTTTAGCTTTTTAAAAATTCGCCCCCAACAATTTTGAAAATTTTTTCCCAGGAAAATATATTTTTTATTATTATGATCCTAAATAATTTACAATAATTAGTAAAATTCTTTTTTCGTTACTTCTTTATTTTTGTTAAAAAAATATCCTAACGACTCGCGTGTAATAATCTGAAAAGCAAATTTGCTTGAAAGGACACCAACTTTTAAAATTTTCTTTATATAAATTCTCGATTTTAGAATTAAAGTTCTGATTGCGTTCATTCTAATGTATTTGACTGGCTTTGCTTGAAATACAAGCAATGCAATTTGAACTAATATTACTATATCTAAACATAATTAATTAAATATATATATGTGTTTAATTATATATATTTTAGGGCTGAGACAAACATAAGGCCATGGAAAAATGTGTTGAGGGACATAAAAGAAGGGAACAACAAGACCAAGTGGAAGGATAGGGTACCCTATGCATATTGGAAAGGGAACCCTCATGTGGCTCCTTGGAGGAAAGATCTCCTTAAATGCAATGTCACAGATAAGGATGATTGGAACACCAGACTATATATTCAGGTACATATATATACACACTACTACTTCTACTCCATGAAATTTTAATGCTTAAATGTAAATAATTTATATATTTTAAATTATTTGTGAAAAAAAATATGAGATACCGAATAAAGGAGGGTTAATAATTGTCTTGTGAGCAAGGAATCTGCTAAAAATGCCACTGACAAAATATCATATTTCTTTTTCTGTCATTATATTTTATTTTTCATTCTTTTCATTATTCGAAAATACTTTTTTGTGCCTTTCTTTCCGTAATTAGTAATTTGTTTTGACTTGACAGTCCTTATACGTGGTAAGGAGTTTGGAGAGATTATTTTATTTTTATAAGTATAAATGTCTTACTGTTCAAATCTCATAAAATTACATTATATAAACTGATAGAATAACATGAAGGGAAAAATTATTCATTGATAAAAAAATAAAGTTTAGGGACGGAAAGAGAAAGGTAATATTCCTTTCGTGACATTTTTAATAAATTTTGTTAATTTTCGTGACAAGAAACTAACTCAATTAATCAGTAACACTGCTTACGAGACTACAGTGCCTTTGTTTTAATTCTTGTTTTCTTTTTTAAAGGATTGGAATGAAGAAGCCAAGAAAGGGTACAAGGAGTCCAATCTTGGAGATCAATGCACACATAGGTGAATTATCTTCCAATTAATTTCATTTTTCTCCAAAAAAAAAATACTTTTTATGAAGGATTGAAATTATTTATCAGCCATTTATTCTATTTTTTTTTTACATGATAATTTATTAATAATTTTTATTTATTAATGAATTTGTGGGTTTTTAGGTACAAGATATATATAGAAGGATGGGCATGGTCTGTTAGTGAAAAATATATATTAGCATGTAATTCCCCAACCTTATATTTAACGCCAAGATGGTATGATTTCTTCATGAGAGGGATGATTCCACAGCAGCATTATTGGCCTATTAGAGACAATGATAAATGTAAATCCCTCAAATTTGCTGTTGATTATGGCAATAATCATCTTGAAAAGGTACATTTTCCTATCTCTTACTATTATTATTAGTATCTTTTTTTACAAATAATTCACTTTTATAAAATTTTAGAAAGGTTTTTTGTGTGAAAATGAGGAGAAATTAGTTATAAATAATCATAAACTATTTTAACTTTTTATTTATAATCATTAATTTTATTTTATCTCTTTTTAATAATAAATTATTTTTGTTCTTCTATTTATAATCATAAACTTTGATTTTATCTTTTTTTAGTTATGATTTTTTTTTAAAAATAGGTATGAACTATTTTTTTAAAAAAAAATTATAGCTAGAAAAAAATAAATTCGAAACGTTATAAAATAGTTCATAGTTAAAAAATGATAAAATAAAAATTCATGATTAGAAACAAAAAAGTTAAAATAATTTATGGTTATTTATAACTAATTTCTCAAAAATTACCTATTTAGTCCTTAAAATCTAATAATTTATGTCATGAATTGTAAATAATTTATAAAAATCTAATAATTTCTTTTTGTCATCAAATACTTTAAAAAAACCACACGTGTGATAATTTAAAGGGTAAAATGAGTATTATAAATTATTTTCTTCAAACAAAACACACGTGAGGTTAATTTGGGGGAAAATAAGGCCGTTCCCTCTCCCAATTGTACCTCATGTGTATTTAAAAAAAAAAAAAAAGAACGATTTATGTTACCCATTTTGCCCTTCAGATTCTGATTTTTTTTACGAAATCTAACCTTATTCGACAAAAATATAAATAAATGTTGAAGATCATATCATATTAATATCTGAACTTTATTAACTAAATACGCCATTTTCCAATTTATATATATTAAAAAAATACAAGTAATAATTCACTTTTTTTTATTTATGAACTGAACAGGCGGAGGCAATTGGAGAAGCAGGGAGTAGATTTATACATGAAGAAATGAAGATGGAATATATTTATGATTATATATTCCATTTATTAAATGAATATTCAAAGCTTTTGAAATTTAAACCAAAAATTCCATCAAATGCAAATGAAATTTGCTCTGAAAATATGGCTTGTCCTGCCGATGGAAATTGGAGAAAATTCATGGAAGAATCATTAGTGAAGTCTCCTAGCAATTCAAATCCATGCACTTTGCCTCCACCTTATGATCCTCAAACTTTAAAAGCTTTTAATGATGAGAAAATTAGATCAACAAAGGAAATTGAGAAATGGGAGGATCAATTTTGGGAAGCACAAAATAAGAAGCAATGAAGTGCTTCTTCTTGGCAAGTTCTTTTTTTTTTTTTTACTTAGTTTTATTGTAATGAAAATAACTTTTTTTCCCTTTAATTTTGTCTAAATTTTAAAAGAAAATATATAGATAATATGAAACATAGGGAATATATATACATATATATGTTCCTTTTGCCTATATTCCATCTTTTTTATTGTGTTTATTAAGATAATAATAATAATAATAATATAAAAAAAGAGAAAATCGCTATAAATGTACATTAATCAACCATTTACGTTATTTTCAAATTACTTGTATACTTTTATTTCATCTTTTGATACTCATGAACAATTTTTTAATAATTTATTTTGATAAATTATGTGTTATGAGGTGGAATATAACTAAAATAATCATGTCATATATATTCACACCAGAACAATGACATAAATGAAAAACATTCGCGTAAAAATGACTTTATTCCGATGAACTCCTAAACTTGTATAAGATTATTTTAGTAAGGTACATAAATTTTAGCGAAATCAGTTAAAAAATTATTCATAGGGGTAAAACTGATGACAATTAAAGTTTATGACTATTTTGAGAAAGACGTAAATCATTGATATACATATTCCTATTTTGTCAACTCAGATCGTAAAAAAAAGTGATACACAAAATAATACAGACGATCATATCATTTTGCTGTAAACACATTCAAAAGGGACACAAGTGACTAAGGCAAGTGAAAATTTCCGTACCTTAAAAATGCTATGATCTAGGAAAAACATGTTTATGGCATTGTAGACCATAATTGCTCACTTTTTTTTACCCCAAATATGAGGGCTGCAAATTTTCAGGATCAAGTTTTTCAGTTTCACTGAAACTGTCAAATTCTGTTAGATCAAATGGAAACTAGAAAGAGAAAATTCATGAAAATGGCCTTTTCAGCTGTGACCAAAGAATTGACAGTCTCAAGGAACAAAAAAGATGATTCTTGGGCACAAAACAATAATCAAAAGGACTCAAATTTAAACATAATTTGATCCAAGAAAGACAACGACGATGATGATGATGGAGAAATCTACTAAGCTCTCGAGAATGATTAATCGACTGAGAAAAAGTGGGATGCCCCGAGTTCTTGTTCTCTTTCTTTTCATCTTCATTTTCATGGCTATAACAACAAAATGGCTTGACACTGTAAGTATTCATTCTCTACCTCCCAAGGATTTCGGCTTTTTAGTATGTTTTTATCTAGCTAAGTTTTCTTTTCTTGTTTCATTCTTCAGTCTATTCTAGCAGGACCTATCCCAGAACATATTCAACAATCAAAAGCATTTGAGGCATATACAGTGAGTCCTAATTGCTACTTCAAATGTATGGAAGAATTACCTGTATCACCAAGCACTGCCAACATTTCAGCCGCTGGAGCGTGTCCAGGATACTTCCAGTGGATCCATGAAGATTTAAAGCCATGGAAAGACACCGGAATAACCAGGGAAATGGTGGAGAGAGCCAGAGATGCTGCACATATTCGATTAATCATAGTTAGCGGGAGATTGTATGTAGAAAAGTATAAACGCGCCTTCCAAACGAGAGATTTAGTTACAATCTGGGGAATATTGCAGCTACTTAGGCTCTATCCTGGTAAACTACCAGACCTGGATCTAATGTTTGAGTGTGGTGATGAACCAGTTATCCTAAAAAGTGACTATAGAGGACACGGTGCCTCAATTCCACCACCATTATTTCACTACTGTGGAAATGAATCGACTTTTGATATTGTTTTCCCTGACTGGACCTTCTGGGGTTGGTAAATTTTTTATCTTTTGTTAGTTAAGGCTAATAAGATACTGAGAGAGATCATGAAGTTTCAACTTTCTTGATAATTCATGTCTTTCCATTCGGTTTTTGCAGGTCAGAGCTTAAAATAAAGCCATGGGAATTTCTAAAGAAGGATTTGCAACAAACCAATGAAAGAATGAAATGGATGGACAGAGAACCATATGCATTTTGGAAAGGCACGGCAATATTAAGTCGTTCAAGACTTGAACTTATGAAATGCAATCTCTCAAACAATCAGGATTGGAATGCCCGACTCTTTGATATGGTATATAATGATATTACTCTGCTCTAGATACAAAAGCAAGCATAGATGCAAATTCTGGTTCACGACTTGTGTGAATAAACTATCCAGCTACTAGCTTTTAGCTTGTTAACACTACTCAAATGCAGGACTGGAAGCGTAAACGCAGAGAGGGATTCCAAAATGTGGATTTGGAGAGCCAATGCACATATAGGTCAATTTAGCTTTTTAAATCTCCTCAGATTCCGTTACTAGGTATCTTAATTTTTCTTATGTTTGTGAAATTTTTCGATGCAGATACAAAATTTATGTTGAAGGGCATACATGGTCTGTTAGTCAAAAGTATATTCTAGCTTGTGATTCAGTGTGTCTGCTTATAACTCCACACTATTATGATTTCTACACTAGAGGATTGCTACCTACAGTTCACTACTGGCCAATAAATGAGAATGACAAGTGCAGGTCCATCAAGTTTGCTGTAGACTGGGGCAACAAAAACACCAAAGAGGTACTATAAAATATGCAATGGCTAAACTGCATTCTACAAGCATGTCTTATTGCAAATATATGGAAGTCATACCACTTTAAGATCAAAAGCTCAAAAAAAAGATAATCTGCTGAAATTCTCTCATCTTAACTCTATCCGGGTGGTTAATCAGGCACAGGAGATTGGAAAGGCCGGGAGCAAATTCGTTCAGGAGGAGCTAAGAATGAAATATGTTTATGACTATATGTTTCACCTCTTATATGAATATGCAAAGCTCTTAAAATATCAACCAATTGTACCTAAAGGGGCAATGGAAGTATGTTCGGAGATGTTGATCTGCTCGACCAAGGGATTGAGAAAGAAGTTCAGGAAACATACCATGGTGAAGAGTCCTGCAGATTCAAGCCCGTGCATCCTGCAGCCTCCTCATGACCAAAGAACTCAAGCACTTCTTAAGAGAAAAGAAAGACTGTCAAAGCAAGTAGAATTGTGGGAAGCAGGTCAATAGATCAGAAAGAAGCATTTGTGAATTTTAAAACACACTCTCTCTCTCTCTCTCTCTCTCTCTCTCTCTCTCTCTCTCTCTCTCTCTCTCTCTCTCTCTCTCTCTCTCTGTGGCCAGAAATCATAGACTAGAAGAATCATGTTGATTTCTTATAATTGATCAAGATACATAATTTCAACATGCATTGCTGCTGAATAACTTTAGATGCAAGAAGAGACGGTGAAAGCAATGTGATTGCAGGATAAGAACTCAAATTCTTCCAATATTCGAACTTCTGCTCCTGCATTTCCTTTCCCTCTTATATAATTTTAATCAGTCGTAGCAGTAAAAACATACTTTAGTACTGTCCAACACTACGTACTAGGTTTTGCCAATAAGGTTCCGGATTAGATAAATCTAAACTTAGGATTCATATAGAAATCGTATCTCCTCTTGGTATTTAGCTCGAGATTTTTAAGTTTGCCTTTATCACAGAGATCAATACCATATAGAAAAGACAGAAGTCTATGAAACATAAATTAAACAAGTGTGTAATATAACCTAGTATGAAGGATGATTGTCCAATGTGCATCAATCAATGCATATACGAGTAATGTGAAGCCAGGTGCAAAACTTTTGTCCCAAAACTAGCGCCAGGACTCCTTTTTAAGCTTGAAATGCAAGAATCCTGTTTTTCAGAATATGTGATGGCACAACAAAGCACTAGAAAGAAATTACACTTTCTGAACTGAAGCTTGAAATTAAAGATTCTTCAGTAGGTTTTAAAATTTAGCCCTTCTTTCGGAAATCAAACAAAAAAGAATGATCTGTTCTTCATTTCAATGAAGAGAAAAGAATTCTTACATCAAATGTAGCTCCAAAATAAAAAAGAATGCTGTTAATGAAACTCAGTGCCAGCCAAAAGAGTATTCACAGGCAACTTCTTCTATCTTCAAGTTGATGATGCGACATCAAAAGAATGAAGAACTTTCTCTAACGCCATTCTTTTGTTCATATCCAAAGGCTTTTCTAATCCATCAGCGTGAGAAATGTTTAAAAGGTAAAGTTTCTTGGATGAGGCAAAAGCAGCAGAAAAAACCCTCTTCATTCCTCCCCTGGTACTATCAACTATGTACTCAAATTCATACACCTGAAGCCCACCTTGACCAGACCTTTCTGAAACTGAAATAACCTGAGCACTTTTTGTACTTTCCTTGCGTTTTTCCGCCTGAATCAGTTTATCTGCAACAAATTGAGGACTCCCAAAATCACTCAATTTCGAAATCCGAACAGGGCTGACAACAACCCCAAGATTATTAGACGAACCCTTATTTGGTTCTTCAAAAAGCACAGTTGCCCCAGCTTTTTCAACCTTAATCCAAGAATTTGGCACAAGAAGAGTAAAACCCTCATTCGAATCGGTGAATCTTTCGAGCTCTAAAGCTTCTTCAGTTAAAGCCCTGGACAAACTCCCGGAAATAGGGTCCCAAAGAAAAATTACTCCAATAATTGAGAGATTCAGCATTCTTCTTCTTCTCATTAATAGAACAGGGGAAGATGATGATGATGCAGAGACAGCATTGGGAATTAATGATGGGTTTTTCCGCTTTTTTTGTATCGGAGAAGGCCGGAATGAGAGTGCATCAGAACTACAGTTGACGAGACCGTGGCGGTGGCTTGGGAAGACGATGCTTAGCCTGTATGCGATTGCCATTTGTTGTCCGTGAGAACATGTAGTAGAGCTCACAGCTGTAGGATAATTCTTGCCTCCATTGCTGAGCTGAACTGAGCTCCACTCCAGTGACTGAATTCGGATAATTTCCTACAGTTCGGGGCATCCCGCTTATTTTTTCGGATAACTCGAGTGGATATCGGGTCGTAACGATATGGTGATAATTTAAAATATATATTATATTTGGTCCCGAAACATTTAGATATTAACATTATATAGTACTCTAAATTTATTTTCAGTTAACAAATTACGTACTACTCAATAAGATAACTTTTTTATAAAAAAAAAAACCCTACACGAACTGCTCACGTAAAGTTAACTACAACACGAAATATGAAACAAATAAATAAACATTATAAATCATTCATTTAAAACAAAATACACTTACTTGAATTCACAACTTTCGAACTTGTTAATGTATATAATACTAATTTTTGGAATAGAGATATAAAAGTGTCCTTTCAACCAATACGTATTTGTATCTTTAGGGGCAATACGTATTTTTTCCTTATATTTTCAATTTTATCCCAGACTTGATAATATCACTAACTTATTAAAATAATAATATAAAAATATTTAATGTAAATAAAATTATGGATATAAAACAAAAACATAAAAATTATTTATGGATGAATTGTGTCTTAGTTTATATTTTTTATGCATTATTTATAATAACGACCGGTTCAATAAATCCAAAAATGAAAAAAAAAAAAAAACGTGGCCCATTGCCATTGTCTTTTTACAGGTGTCACATCTAATTGGATGGCCACCGGCGACCCTCCTATTGTGTGCTGATTGGTTGAGATTGATATGATTTGGTTGGATGAAAATTAATTCATAGCCCATATATCTTCATTTTCTCGTTTTATTTTGAGAAATGGGTAAAAAATACCTTTCAATAATTTATATTTTACCACGAGAATATTATTTATTTTATTAGTCATTTCTATCTAATAACTTTTTACAATTACTGAAAAGGAACCGATAAATTACGTGCTGAAATATAAAATTTACGCGCGAAAAAATTATTCAAACATTTTTCTTCCATAACTCTCTCTAGATAAGTTTTCTCCATATTCTCTCTAAAAAATGTATATACCCTATACTGAAAAAGCCTATTTATCACGGCAATGAGTGATTTTCGATCAATTTGTGTCACGTGACACTCACATGTCATTTATAGTAAAGTTAAAATTGTCCAACTAATATTTAAATACTAACATGCGATTAAAATGAGTCAAAGTTTTCTGACTGTGCATTCCGGACAATTCATGAATTGATTTATTTATGTTCATTCCAACTGTTGGTTGGCGTTTAGATTAGTAAGTGATAATTTTACTTTTATTAAGGATAACATATGAGAGTCACATGACACAAATTGTTGTCGTATATGAGCATTTTCAGCTATCATAAAAAATTATTAGACATAAATAACTAATAAAATAAATAATATTTTTAAGTAAAAAAACATAAATTATATAGAGATATTTTTAATCAATTTATTTTTTATTTTAAACAAATATTAACATGTACCTCAATAAAATACTCAAATATTAAATTGTAAATTTGTAATCTAATAAACATATATCTTACAATGCGCTTGTAATTAGAGTAATCACTATTATATTTGACCGCAAACTACAACGTCAAGACTAAAAGCTACCATTGGATTAACACAGATGAGTCAAATAAGCCCATCACCAATAAATTACCATAAATGGTGGCATAACTTAGCAGCTATCCGCACAACCAAATCAACCTCTCACAACCAAGTCCGAAACAAACAATTACAAAAAATCAATTAAAGGTCAAACAAAACACCAGACCATACCATTGCAGGCGGAAGTCACCATGCTGGAAATCATAAAGAGAAATTTGAGTGAAAAGAAAAATATGGTTGTTTTTGTTCAGACTTTGAGAAGAATATAATGCATTTGATGGGACAAATTTCAAATGTACCTTACTTTATTTATAATATTTCAGCTAAATTAATAAATTTTTTTGTTTGAAATCTAATAGAAATACCAACTTGAAATAAATTAATTAATTTCAAGTATTCTTTTGAAATTTTTTCAAAAATTAAATAATTACACAAAATAGTTATAAATTTTCAGATACCAAATTGAAATTTATTTATTCAAAAAATGATCTTTAGAAAAATAGAGGGAAAAATGAAGTGGTTGCTGGGCCATCCTGATTGAGTCTTCTATATCGTCAGCACTCAGCAGCACCAGAGGATACCAAACCAAAGTACAAAGTAGACCAAGAAGCCATGGCCATGGGGTAGTAGACTTCCTTACTTACTCCCCAATCCCAATTATTTAATACACTTAAAATAAATTGATCTCGTTTTCCACGGCTTCTCCTTCTTTCTTTGAACGATCCCAGAAACATTCACTTAATTTTCATTTTTCATTTTCAATTTTTGTTGCTTTCCTGTCGTTTTCGCTCCCTTTTTTGGTCTACTCTTCAAATAATAATAGTAATCAAATTTAAACCCACCCTGCAAAGGAAAAACACACAAAACACACATAGACCCTTTTGTTTCTCATCAAAGGTTTATGAAACGCCAGTCATAAAAACAAGGATTATCGCCAGGTAAATTCTATTTTTCCCGTTTTAATATCTTCTGTTTCAATCCCAGATTGTTTGGTTTTCTGTGTTGTTGTAAACCTTGTATGTTTTGTTTTGGGTTTCATTACATTTGACTTGTGTTACCTTTTTGCTGGTTTCTTGATGATTGTTTTGATTGAGTTTTGTACTTTCTCTGTACTGATTTTTATGTGCAAATGGATTTTTTTCCTTTATTTTTGGGTTTATTTTCATGTTTGTTTGATTCAACAGATAGTGGAAGAAAAGGTAAGCAAGTCTCTGTCTGAGTTGATCTTTTTTTGGGACAAAATCAGATTCTTCATCGTTTTTTCCCGTTTAATTTTACCCTGTTTCCTCAGATGATGCATGTTTCTCTCTCTTTTTAGAATTCTTTTTATGCTTTGATTTCAGGTAAGAGCACCCGCAAGCTTCTCTGGTGATGTTTGATATTTAGTAGCATCCATGTCCCTTTTGCCATTTCTTTCTGTTTTAGAGTATTTCTCTCTTTTTTGACCCAAGAAAAAAGTTTTTACACCAAGAAAATCTCAATCTTTTATCATCAAATTCGGTCCATGATTCTTTTTTCCTAAAGCTATTTGTGGAGAAAACAAAAGAATATTCTTTCTAACATGTTAGTATCTCTAATATGTATCCTTAGTACTTTTGAAGAATCAATTGGAAAAGTTAACTAAGTTTGAATAATTATGATCAAGTTGGATATCTAGGTTTCATTGCCTCTTATTACTTTCATTATACTATTTTAAACTTTGTAAACAAGTAGGTCTTTTGATACTACAGTTCTTCTTTCTGGTTGGTATTGCTTTTTCATCCAAGAGTTTCCTTGTATAATATTCTGATTCTATGTGCCTACTTGGAGATGGATGCTGGATTTGTTTTTCTCCAGTTACTTCTGATTCTGTATTTCTTGAAATTCTGTGGTTCTTATGGTGAAACTATTGTATTTTAGATCTTTCCAGCAGTTACTGTATTGCTTCATTGTCGCGGTTATCAAGATTTTTGTGATACAATTCAATGAGCAATCTCAAGCTTGGTGTGGAAGTGGTTAGCGCGCACAACCTCTTACCTAAAGACGGGCAGGGGTCATCAAGTGCCTTCGTTGAACTTGAGTTTGATGGTCAGAAATTCCGCACTACTGTCAAAGAAAAGGACCTGGACCCTTTTTGGAATGAGACCTTCTACTTCAACATATCTAATCCGGATGAGCTAGCTAATGAAACACTGGAAGCCCACATTTACAACAATAACGTTAAGAGCCATTCCAAATCTTCTCTTGGGAAGGTTCGGATTGCTGGTACATCATTTGTCCCCTACTCTGATGCTGTTGTTTTGCACTATCCTCTTGAAAAGGGAAGTGTTTTCTCGCGTTCAAGGGGGGAGCTTGGCTTGAAAGTTTATATTACAAATGATGCTTCTGTTAGATCCTCAACCCCACTTCCTGCAGTGGATTCATACGTAAATTCACATTCAACACACTCCCAACCAGCAGATCAACTAGTTCAGGATCTCAGCCCTGATCCATCTTCGAAAGGGAAAAAGGGGTCAAGACATGCCTTCTATCATTTGCCAAAGGAGAGTCATGCACCGCAACAGCCTAATTCTTATGTTTCATCCTCCCAACGTCCCATAAACTATGGAGTTGATGCAATGAGAACTGAACCTAATGCTTCAAAAATAGTCCGTGTGTATTCAAATTTGTCCTCGCAACCAGCAGAATTTGCACTTAAAGAAACAAGCCCTGTCCTTGGTGCTGGACGAGTTGTTGGGGGACGGGTTATACGATCAGACAAGCCATCCAGCACTTATGACCTTGTCGAGCCCATGCAGTTCCTTTTTGTAAGAGTTGTTAAAGCACAAGATCTTCCTTCTAAGGATGTGACAGGAAGTCTTGACCCTTATGTTGAAGTACGGGTTGGGAACTATAGAGGCATTACAAAACACTTTGAGAAAACAAAAAAACCGGAGTGGAACACAGTGTTTTCCTTTTCAAAAGATAGGATACAGACATCTGTAATGGAAGTTGTTTTAAAGGATAAAGATATGCTGATTGATGACTTTGTTGGGATGGTTCGATTTGACCTTCATGAGATTCCAACCCGTGTTCCCCCAGATAGTCCATTAGCTCCAGAATGGTATCGTTTGGAAGCCAAGAATGGGGAAAAGACGAAGGGAGAACTGATGCTTGCTGTCTGGATGGGCACACAAGCTGATGAAGCTTACCCTGATGCTTGGCATTTGGATACATCTAGCTCATTTGATAGCTCAGTGCCCCAGGCACTCATTCGCTCAAAAGTCTACCATTCTCCAAGGTTATGGTATGTCCGTGTCAATGTAATTGAAGTACAAGACTTGGTTGTAGCTGAAAAAAATCGTTTTCCTGATCTGCATGTCAAGGTACAGATAGGCAATCAGGTTCTTAAGACAAAGCATGTTCAAGCTCGGACTGCAAATGCACTCTGGAATGAGGATCTGATGTTTGTTGCTGCTGAACCCTTTGACGATCATTTAGTTCTCTCAGTTGAAGACCGTGTTGGTCCCAATAAAGATGAAGTCCTTGGAAAGGTCTTTATACCTTTGAACACTGTTGAAAGGCGTGCTGATGATCGAAATGTTCATTCACGATGGTTCAACCTTCAAAAGCCAAGTTCAACTGACATTGAGGAGACAAAGAAAGATAAGTTTGCTACGAGACTTCATCTTCGTGTTTCACTTGATGGAGGTTACCATGTCCTTGATGAGTCTACTCATTACAGTAGTGATCTCCGTCCCACAGCAAAACAGCTCTGGAAGCCATCTATTGGTGTTCTGGAGCTGGGTATACTAAATGCTGATGGTCTGCAGCCAATGAAAACGAGAGATGGAAGGGGTACATCAGATACATATTGTGTGGCCAAATATGGTCATAAATGGATTAGAACCCGAACAGTGGTTGACAGCTTAAATCCAAAGTACAATGAACAATATACTTGGGAGGTTTTCGATCCATCAACTGTCCTCACAATAGGTGTTTTTGATAGCAGCCATGGCAGCAAAGACATGAGAATTGGGAAGGTCAGGATTCGAATTTCTACTCTTGAAACTGGCCGTGTATATACTCATTCTTATCCGCTGCTAGTACTTCACTCTTCTGGTGTAAAGAAGATGGGGGAATTGCATTTAGCAATCCGTTTCTCATGCACATCAATGACGAATATGATGTTTCAGTACAGTAAGCCACTGCTGCCAAAAATGCATTATGTTAGACCATTGACTATGACACAGCTTGAAATGTTGCGTCACCAAGCTGTCAATATAGTAGCAGCAAGACTAAGCCGATCTGAACCTCCTCTCAAAAAGGAAGTAGTCGAATACATGACTGATGCAGATTCACATCTTTGGAACATGAGGCGAAGCAAAGCTAACTTTTTCCGTTTAATGTCTGTTTTCAATGGATTATTTGTTGTTGGGAAATGGTTCGGGGAAGTATGCATGTGGAAGAACCCTGTTACAACGGCCTTAGTCCATGTGCTGTTCGTGATGCTTGTATGTTTTCCAGAACTGATCTTGCCAACGGTATCTCTATACATGTTTGTGATTGGAATTTGGAACTATCGATTCAGGCCTAGGTATCCTCCACACATGAACACAAGAATATCCTATGCTGAGTCAGTGCATCCAGATGAACTTGATGAGGAATTCGACACATTTCCTACTTCAAGAAGTTCAGAACTGGTTAGAATGAGATATGATCGTTTAAGAACTGTGGCTGGTCGAATTCAGACTGTAGTGGGAGACGTTGCAACACAAGGGGAGCGTATCCAGGCGCTTCTAAGTTGGCGTGACCCTCGTGCTACTGCCATTTTTGTTACCTTCTGCCTTGTTTCTTCCATTGTCTTTTACACCACCCCTTTTCAGGTACTTGTCCTCTTGGCTGGATTTTATGTCATGAGACATCCTAGGTTTCGACATAAGTTGCCAGCAGCTCCACTGAATTTCTTCCGGCGACTGCCAGCTAGGACTGATAGTATGCTTTAAGGTATTTAAGCAAGCTCCTGCTGCAAATGTTTTGTCTGAGATTTGCCAAGTGTTATAAGATTCCAGAAAGGCTTTCTTATGCAATTTCTTGCTTGAAAGATCAGATGTTTATCAAAGGATTTCTATGTAATGTATCCTTTTTGTATAGTTTGAATCCTCTATAATATTACCTCTTTAACGTTTTTAATACAGTCTTTTTATTAATAAATCCTATCAAATAAAATTAAACTTTAATAGAAAAAGATAAACTTTTTAGTTAAAAAAGAATAATATATTTCTACTATTTTTAAAAGTTTATTTTTAAAAAGTTTCTAAGGGATCATGGATACTATGAAGAGAAAGGACTAAAAGAAAGATAGAGGGACCAATGTGTTTTTTATTCTTTATGTAAAATTCCCTGCTCCTGCAGTCGAGAAAAAAAATTAATTTTTTAGCCGTTAATTTTTTAAAAATTTCAATATACTTCTAATGTCGAATCAAAATAAAAAAGTCAATTAGAATTAAGGGATTAATCGAGAAAGTTAAATTATTTGAAATTAAATAAAAAAATCTTTTTTGTAAAAAAAAAAATCTTCATTATATGTAAAATTTTAAAACTATCCTCCTATGTGCATATTTTGTCCTAAAAGATTATTTTTTAAAAAAAATTGATGAAGGTAAATTATTTAAAGATAAAAAGAGTTTAAAATAAAATTAATTAAAATTAAGGGACTAAAACGAAGAAATCTAAATTACTGGGGACTAATTAAGGAAATATTCCGCGAAAAAAATGAAAAATCCCGCAAAAACTTGTGTATGTCAAATTGACAAAAGGGAAAGGTTAGGGTTAGTGTTCGCGTTTCAGCAATCGTCGCCACTCGCCACCATAGTGAGAGAGAAATGTCGAAGAAGAACAATTTAGCTTCCAGGAGAAGACAGCATGAATTTGATTTAAAAAGTAAGATTCTTTAACCTCCAAAAATCTGTGTTTAAAGATTAATCTTTCGTTTTTTTTGCGTTTATGTAATTATCTTCTTTTCTACAAAATTCTGATTCTCTTTTGTAAAATTAGGAGAAAAAGAGGAGAAAGAAAAAAAGTTAAAGAAGATGCAGGCGAAGAAGAATAAGATGAAAGTAAGCACCAGTATTTTTCTTGTTCTGATTGCAGCTAATTATGATCACAGTTGGATTGTTTTCTGCTATTTGAATTCTTGTTCTTGCTGAAAGAGTTAATTAATAGTAGTCTGAATAGATGAAAAATTGGCTAATTTGTTCAAAGTTGTCTTTTTTGGAGTATAGCTGTATAGAACTGGTGAATTTTTGTCCTTTTTTTTTTTTTTGGTGCTTAGAGTATGTAATGATGATTGATTGATTCTGCATTTAGGTCGATGGTAGTGACAAAAAGAAGAAAGGAGGAGGTAGATTTCAAGTTGGGAAGAAAAAGCTGAAAACAAAATTAACACCATTAGCAAAAGCTAAAGCTGCTCAAGCAATGGAGGTTGATAAATGAGGCTTGTAGATCGATTAACTAAGGGAATTGTAAGAATGCTCTATTGTTTATTAGCCAGTTGTATTAGTTTCTTTTTGTTTGTCAACTCATGATTGTTTGTAGAATAGAGCGAGGAAAGTTAATTCATATTTTTATTACTGAGTTTACTGGTTTTCTTTGTCTGGATTTCTTGAAGTTTTTGAGCCTCTTCCCTGTCGGCTGATATTGGTTAGCTTGAGTTGCTTTTTCATTGTTGGCTGAAATTCGTTGTTTAGATTCTACTGATTATTCTAAAAGTGAGCTTGATGTCGAATTAGGATCAGCACGTATTTGTTTGAGGTATTTGTTGATGAGCAATTGCTATACTTTCACAATTGCGAGATGGATTGGTGTTTTTAGCTAAATTATCTCTTTCCTGAGCATTATCATTCATGCTCAATGCTAGATTCGGTACTAACCATGCTTTGGATGGGAAGATTTGGGTAAGAAAGGTTGATAATTTACTTAATCTGTGATTGATCCTATTGTCTGGTTAGTAGATTTTTGGGTCCAAATTGCAATTATATTGAGAATCATGTAGATATTATCTATTTTCTAGATCCTATATGTCTAGAGAGGTGACCCTGGGAAAGGCCTAGATTTTGCTGTTCCATCTCAATATGAAGTTCCATGGGTGAAAAGTTGAATTCTTGTATATTTCCTATTTGGAAAACTATACTGAAGTGATGTATACGGCTAGATGAGGTTGAATGGGTGGCATTTGATGGTTTTGCTGCCTCCAAGAGAAGGATTTGATATATTTGTTAGCCAAAGAGATAGTACTCTGTTTGTAGTGGATGAAGAAGCATAGATTAATTTTGACAGCAAAGTGGGCAGCATTAGGGGGCAATCTGCAGTTATAATGGCTATTTATGCTATGAGTAGAGTGCTATATGGATCTATTTGATCCGCAATTCTTATATTTACTGTAGAAAGTTGCATGTTGCAGTTGTAATGGCTATAATAATGCTTTGGGTAGTGCTATACGAATCAACTTGATCTACTATTGATTGGTTCAATAAGGTTAAAAATGTCATTTACTGCAGAAAGCGGCTTGTTGCAGTTGTAATGGCTATAATAATGCTTCGAGTAGTGCTATACGGATCAACTTGATCCGCAATTGATTGGCTCAATAAGGGTAACATTGTCATATACTACAGAAAGTACTTGTACAAACAGGGGTAAGAAGTACGTTTCTCTTGTATTGACGATTTTATCATCCTTTATGGAGCTAATTAATTGCGGAACAACTTGATCTGCATAGCTTTTGATTCTTGAGTTTCAATACATTGTTTTGCTCCTTTGGTCCACTTTGTGTCATTGCTTGGACAGGAAAAATCAGAAAGCTGTGTAACAAAACATACAAGTGAAACTGAAAGGAAGAAACATTCAGCAGGGGAGAAAGGGAAAGAAAAGGTGAGTAAGGAAGAAACCACAGACAAGATGACAAGAAAAGTGTTTTTTACTTGGTACTATTCTAGTCCATATATCTTTCCATGAACAGTGCAAGTTTCTTTTTTCTTTCTTTTTTTTTTTCCAATATAAATTGGAAGAAAAGATCATTTTTAAGGTTAATTTCATTTTAGTACCCTTTGTTTGGTAATTTTGCAATTTGGTACTATTTGTTTGTTAATTTTCATTGTAGTATTTTTTGGTTTGGCCATTTGACGATGTAGTACTACTTGTTTGTTGATTGACATTTAAGTGACCAAGTCAGAATTCTGGACCACTGTCGGGGGTGATTTTTTGACTGGTTGTAGAGCTTTAGACATTAATTCTCATTTTTCGGGGGTGATTTTTTTTACTGGTTGTAGAGCTTTAGACATTAATTCTCATTTTTCTGTCCCTAATAGTTAGAAGAAAAGGGATGAATTTTCATTCATGTTTAAATCTCTACGGATAGTAAATTAATAATGGGTCACAATCATTTTTGTACCATTTTCTTTGGTTATTTGACAATTTAGTACTATTTTGTTTGTTGATTGTCTTTTAAGTGATCAAATTAGAATTTTGGCTAAATCAATTTTGCTAGAAATATTGTGATTCACTGTCAGGTGTGATTTTTTTAGTGTATGAAAATTCATCACTCTTCTTCTTGTCCATCAGAAATAAAATAAGAATTTATGTTTAAATCTTTACAAACAGTAAAAAAATTACATCTGATAGTAGTTTGATATTTTGACTTGGTCATTTAATTGTTAATCAATAAATAAGTAGTATTAAATCGTCAAATAACCAGATAAAAAATACTAAAATACAAATTAACAAATAAATAATACTAACATTGAATTGAATTCAGTAGTGGAATGAGAGCAGAAGAAGGGACCGACAGCAGCTGAGAGATGATAGGGTTGAAGACGGAGAAACATCCTTTTGAAAGTGAAACCAAGTACTTATGTTGTCTTCTTTTTTATCCTTTAGCATTATCAATAATTTCTTAGTACTAAAACACAAAATTTTTAGTCTATAAGACTTTCATCAAATCGTGCGACGCCTAAGTGGAGGATGAGTCTTATCGGTTTCTTACATAGATGAGTGGGTAGGGCTATAAAATGGTTGATTTTTGCATTCTAATCAGATAATAATTTGAATTCAACTCCTGTTTTCTTTAAATAGAAAGAATTTTTAGCTTAAGAACTTATGAAAAAGATTCAACTCAAAGGTCTGGATTGAGCAAACATGGCTCTGGGTGTTCCTAGCGACGCATTGAAAATTTCGGGGCGTATTGAAAACCTCACGGCGTATTAAAAATGAGGTTGCGAATTACTAGTTAAGGTGTGACTATGGAGTAATGTTGAATAAGAAACGCGGATATTGGCGGGAAGGGATTGTTAGTCAGTGTTGAGAAAGATCGGACCAGTCGATTCCGATCGGTAAAATCAAAAAAATCAATAGGATATTGAACTGGTCAAACTTAGTTAAAAACTAGTTGAACTGGCTAGTTGGATTGGACATTTGAACCGGTTGAATTGGTTATTGAATTTTTTTTTAATTTTCACTAAAAATTTTATTTTTTTATGTATATTTGAATTAATAAGTTTATAATATTCTTTAATTATATTTTTTAATTATATTTATTGCTAATTGATGTATAATGTGTATGTGGATGAATTGTAAATATATATTTATATTATTTTTTGGTTTGACCACTAGTTTGACCGGTTGAACTAATAACTTGATCGGTTCAATTTTCAGTTCGATTTTTTCAACATTACTGTTAGTTAGTATAAATCTTCCATTGAAAGAGGACGTGGTGGTACCTCTTTCCCGATATTAATGTTTAAGGTGATGTTTAATGTTCCTTCTGTCGTTGAGGGTGTGTTCACGATCCTGACCGTTTCTATCATAGTGGCTGATATATATTAATGGATAACGTTTTACTCAAAGAAAAAAAGTGATTACCATAGTTGTCTATGAATAATTTATGTTTTTTTTTTGTTCTACCCATACACGTGATTTTCAATTGTCTCTGTCTATAAACTTTTTATCGCTTCTTATTTTGACAAATTAAACTCTAGATGGCGAAATCTGGTCATTTTTGTCACGCTGAAGTCACGTAAGATCAAAAGAAAGAGTACTTTTATATTTTCTTGTAAAGTAGTAAGGATTTTATAAAGAAAATTCCTCATTTTCTATCAGTTCACCATTAATCATATCTTTCCTGCTTCTATTACCCCTAAAATTTAGAACTTCCGAAACAATATTAAAATATTCTTACTTCTAATCTCATGTGACTTTAGAATTTTTTGCCTCGAAACGCGTCCGGATCACTTTTTCGACGATGCCGTTGCATTCCTCTTTACGAGAACCATCAAAACGAGTGGTCATACGCGTGAAACGGACATACGATTACAAAGTTATTCATGTTTAAAGTTTTCCAAATACCTACAAAAATTCTTATTTTCTTAAAAAAAAAAAATATTCAGTTCGCTCGGGCTAGCGACCTGGACATGAGCCGGTCGCCCGGGCCAGCGACCCGAATGTGTGCTGGTCGCCCGTCTGGGCAATTCGAGCCTAGTTTTGAATTATTTTTTTTTTAAACTTTTCTTACATCTAAATTGATATTTTCTTCTACAAACTCTTCGTAATGATCTATATCTACCTCCAATACGAGTTAATGTTAAAGATTTTAGTTTTAGAGTGGAGAAGGAGTAGAGAGAAGTTAGAGAGAAACTGTGTAGAGAGAGAAAGATGAGGAAAAATAATGATTTTTTTCGCGCTATACATTTATATTCCCGAGTTAAATTTATCGGCCTCTAAAATATATATAAAATTATTTATGGTCAATTATAATAATTTTTTTTAAAAAAATATCCATTACAAGGGCATTATTGTCATTTTGATATCATAACTACTCACCACGCTCGAGGTTAGGCGCGTAAATACATATAGATAGATATTGTGAGTGCAATTGAAACAGAAACTTTTAACATTTTGTGAGTGCAATTAATAATAATGACTAAAAAGATTATCCACAGAAGACTTGTTTCTGCTGTACATTGTTTGTCAATGTCATAGGTCAGGTCCACCGTCCATGGTGGAGTAGCCTCCATCCTATTCCACCCCAATTACACACACTAACACACACTAATAGTGACATGAAGACCAATGGACCTCCCCCTTATGCCCCTCCCTGCCTGCTTACACCACTCTATAGATAAACATTGACAAGGATAAAGATCTATAACTACCATTCTTTATTTCTCGCATTCGAATTTTGAGAATGAAAATATTAATTTTACCACTATTTATTTTTATAAAAGTTTAATCTATTGTGAGATATTAATTTAAACGTAATTTGTATTAAAATAAATTTCTTACAATTAAAACTTTCTATATATCTCGTATAATGATAAAATAATAGTTCAATATTAAGAGTGTTTTTTTATCGTGCGTGAAGTATTAAGTTTAATTCATATTTCTGTTATATAAAAAAGAAGTATATAATATGTTTTTTATATTAGATAAAAGATTTAAATATTTATTATTATTTTGAAATATTTATTTTTGCATATAATACGGTATTCGTGATTAAAGTTTTTTTCTAAGGTTAATATCAAAAAAGTTCTTTGAATTTATCCATTATGTCTATTAAGTATCAAATTTTTTAAAATGACGATTAATAGATAAATCTTTTATGAGTTAATACAAAAGAGTACCCTAAACTTTGCCTATTATGTCAATTAAGTATCCAATTTTTTAAAATGATAACTAGGGAACAAATTTCTTTTGTTCTAATGGTGTATCTTTTGAGTGGGAAGCATGAGGCTTCACTTGCCAGAGTATATTATTGATAATTTCATAAATTTTGGCTGTTGAAACTTTTTAACTCTTGTAATAATTTTTACCCACTTACAATTTTTTTGTCATAACCCTTTATAGTTGATTGCAAATAAAAAAAAAATGATCTTTTCAAGCTATAATAATGGTTTGATAGAGTTTTGATATATGATTTTTGAGGGTTTGGGAAATAAAGAAAAAGAGACTCACACCATATATATTATGATAGAATTTGATGACAGTTTGGTGTTTTGATGGTTTTGGGAAAAAAGAGTTTTTTTTTAATTATTATATTTATTCCCTCCATTTTGATGATCAGTTTCCCTCATTTAAAAGAGTAAAATTGTTATTTTCTATCAGTTTCTATTCTATTTATTTTACGGAAAAAGCAAAATTGTCCTTTAATTGTCATTTTCAAAGATCAGACACTTAACTGACATAATGGCAAAGTTCATGGTACATTTTTTATATTAATCCTTTTTTATGGGTGTATTTGGGATGAAAGTCATCTTTATAATCTAGAAGAAGTCATTCATACCATTATGGTCTCTAAACAATTTATAACAATCCAATAAGATTCTTTTGTCGTTCCAAAATTTAAATTTCGTTAAAAACCTCCACACGATCTACTTATACAAGGCAACCTAAATAGTAAAATAGATAATATAGGTTATTCTATCTAACTAACGAAACATACTCAAGACTTGATTTACGGGAAATAACAAGTGATTTCCTTCACAAAATCGTATTTTAATGTATTTTTTTAATAAAACGACATATAATACTTATTTTACTTTTTATATTATCACATATAAATAGCTGGTGTGATACTTTTTTCATAATTAAAAATTTGCAAATAAAAAATTATATAAAATTGTTGTAGAATAAATTCTGAGAATCATATGTGTCAAAAATTTAAACTTCAATGACTAAATTGTTCTATTTTGATAATATTACAAAAGATGGTTACAACAGAGTTTGAACGGTGTAGCAGTATTTCTCTAGTCTTCCCTCAGCCGGAGACTCACTGACCCATGCATTTCATCACTTCGCTTCAGGAAGTTAATAACCACTTGAATTGAATCTGCCTCCTTCTTCTTCTATCCACATTCAGCTGATTTTGGGATCAATCCACCGTGATTTCAAGTCAAAAAACTTTTTTCCATTATAACTAGCCCTCTTCTTCACTTAAACCTTAAAATTCAAGAAAAAATTTGCCCATGCATTGCGATTTATTTTGCCTTTTCAATCTGAGCTGTTTGTGGGTTAGAGGGGTTAGAGATCCTTTGTGTTTAAGGATGAGTTAATATGGGTTGGTGAGTGCCTCCTGTGGAGTGTGGACCAGACCCCCTTAACAAGTTAAGTCTTTATCCATTTGCTTTTGTCTTTGAACTTAAGCCTCTCCTTGTCTATCCTCTGTTTGTAAAATATCCCGAGAGGAGGTTTTTTTGCTTTTTAGTTTTTTATATTCAAATCTCACGGGTTCCTATTGTTTAATTTCTCACTTTTTCAGAATGTCTTTGTTCTTGTCAACTGATTTCTGATCGGTATTTTATATACTATTTTTATCAGGAAAAATTTATCGATTTCTTCTTTATTTTCTTGTCAGTTTTTCATGGCGGGGAATCAATTTTGACTAAGAATTTGTGCCCTGAAGTTTGTTCTTTAGAATGACGTAGTTGATCCAAGAAATCTCATGGGTTTTGCTGTTTCTTTGCATTTTCTCGACACAATGGGACTACTCCCTGTACTACTGTATGCTTGAGAATGTGACATTCAACCAGTTGCCGAGCTGCCTGATTTCAACAACTTGGGTTACTCTGTTGATTCTGGGTTGTTTGGGAATTGATTCAAGAGTGCTGTAGAATGATTTCCAGTGTCCACAACTGTTGAGTTTGTTTTCCTTGATTAGATTTGCTTAATTTTCGTGTAGAAGGGATTTTCAAATTTTTTTCATCCAGATTAGGGTCATTTTGCGAATTTGAGTGTTCTTGAGAAAAGGTACATGGATCGAAGGGAAGGGATGAATTTTTCTGGGTCAGGTTCTTATTTTGTGCAGAGAGGGATGGGTGGTTCTAGCAGTGGTTTACAGGGATCACCAACTATGTATCCGTTGTCTGGCGCTAATGCACCATTTCAATCAAATACCGGAGGAAGTTCAATGGGATCAGGATTACCAGTGGAAAGTTCAACAATGCCTGCTCGTGCAGTAAGTGTAGGGGCACCAACTGCTATGCCTCAGGGTGAGCCTGTTCGGAGGAAAAGGGGAAGGCCTAGGAAATATGGACCTGATGCCAAAGTGTTATTGTCATTGCCTTCATCTTCATCACCTCCTGCAACAACTTCATCACCAACCCAAAAACGAGGTCGAGGAAGACCACCAGGCACTGGTCGAAAACAACAATTGGCTTCTATTGGTAACTATTCTTGATTGCTTTGCCAACAATTTATGCTCTGAGTAAATTACAGCTTTTAAATGAAGGTTTCCTCATTTTCTTAGGGAATTCTTAGTGAAATGTCCTTATCCATTTATATTGCCTGTTCTTTAATAGTGAGGGTTCCTCATTTAGTAACTTCTACTTCTCTTAATTGCAAAGAATTGTTGATATTTTATTATGATGCATTTGTTGGGCCCTGCAGGAGTTCAATCCCAACTTGCATTTGCCACTTTAGACTCGTACTTATTTGTCATAAGTTCTGTTAGTATGCTATTTTGTTTCCCTGGTTCATTTTCACTGATGTGGCGATTGAAAACTCTTTCTGCTAGGTGGATGGCTGTCAAATTCAGCTGGGATTGGTTTTACTCCGCATGTTATCACTATATCTATAGGAGAAGTATGTTCCCTTTAAATCTCAATAGGTGCTCTGCACCTAACAGCTACAATTTAATGGAACGAAACTGTCATTTTATGATATTTACCTTCTTTGAGATTTGAGTGCAATGTCTTTAGTCCGATAGAAAAATGTAAAATTGTTATGAGAGGCAATTTTATATGACAGGGTTATGTAGATTTCAAAGTTGAGCTTGTTATCTGAACAATCAGAAGCTCAAGGTGACAATGTTTATAGCAAAATAATATACCAAAGCTTTACATGATTATTCTTATATGGCTGATACATCAACATTTTTTAGGAGAATAAAGAACCAAAACAGCTTGTGCGTAGATGAATCATGATAGGACCTCCTCTGAAGACAAAGTACATCAATCTTCTGCTACCTTCAAATTCATTCGTATTTGCTGGTTTTTCATCATAACAATCTCCTAGAATTCATTTATACTTGCTGCTTCACCAAATAATGCTTACTCCTTTTGTCTGCTATCCTATTTTGTTTCTTGTACCGGCTATGAAATTTTCTGGCCGGGGAGAACCTTTATTCTTGAAGAATTGGTTTAATCCCCTTCAAAAGGCATCTGCCAAAATGGCAATCTCATTACGGTCCTGTTTTCTGATTGATTTTTTCTTTGGAAAACTCTATTAGAGTAAGTAGAGTAGTCATTCAGGGTAATAATTTTCATTAAGATGAAGGAAAAAATACTCGATGGCAGGGTTAGGCTTGCCATCGAGTTTTTCCATCAGACCTTATTATCTGAGTGGTTGTTTTGTGTTTTCAGAGCATTGGCATCTCAAAAGGATGGCTGTGATCTATTATAAATTGATCTATTAAGACCTACTTCCTTATCCTATTAGATATTTAATTTCTTGATAGAGATGAAAACAATTTGTTTCAAGGCTACGAAGACTACTTTTTTTCTTCAGTAGCCTATTAGTAGTGAAATTTTTCGGATTCGTGCAGGACATTGCAACAAAGATAATGTCATTTTCACAGCAAGGGCCCAGGGCAATATGTGTGTTGTCAGCAAATGGTGCCATTTCAACAGTGACTCTCCGGCAGCCATCATCTTCTGGTGGCACTGTCACATATGAGGTTTGAACTCCAAATTTAAGATTACAAATTACTTGGCTTTCACAAAAAGTTGTATGCAGATGAACTTTGATTCTTAGTACCTAGACATGTTTGGATTGAAGATAAAGTAACATTACATGATACAGAACACAGAATGCAATTATATTCTTATAGAAATTTCTTAGTCCATTTTTAGAAAGAAATTGCCCCTCTTGCAGGATGTTTCTTTGCAACTCATGTTTATTGCCTCTTACCAAACTTCTTGTGTTCTTACACATTTTCTTTCATCTGGTTATAGGGGCGATTTGAGATACTGTGTCTGTCAGGCTCGTTCTTTCTCAATCCTCATTCTGGTTCTCATAATCGGATAGGTGGTCTAAGTGTTTCACTTGCTAGTCCTGATGGCCGAGTCATTGGAGGTGGAGTTGGTGGAGTCCTGATTGCAGCTACCCCTGTTCAGGTAACGTTCTTTCTTTAAAAAAATCCTCCCGCTCTCATTAACTCCATGTGGATCACAAATACCTCGCCTTTATGTCGTCTGATTTTAGTTCTATCCCAAAAACAATACTTTGAATACACCTGTTGTTCATATTTCTTAATTGCATACACTCCTTGGTTGCTTCTTTAGGACTTTTTGCTTAATCTCCTCAATTTCACAACATATATTGAACGCATCCACTTTACTTTGCGCGGAAATGGGATATCATACCCGGGTTTTTTGTTCTGTCGCTTGTTTGAGACTTAAATTTCGTCTGCTACCGGGACAAAATGACCTTAAATGCTTAATATTTACAGGTAATTTTAGGTAGTTTCAGTTGTGGCAGTATAAAAGGCAAAAACAAGGATGGACAACAAAGTGCAGAAAATGCAGGATTTCCCCACCATTTCAACCTTGACAATTCTCCTGTGAATCCTCCTCCTCATGAGACTGTTACTTCAACTTCTTCAATGGGAATTTGGCCTATTTCACAACAAATGGATGTACAAACTGCCAATGCTGACATTGATTTGATGCATTAGAGATAGAGATGCTGATGAGCACTGTATATATATATATAAATATATCGTATCGTCGGCCACCTGGAAGAATTTGTGCAGCAAATGTCTATAGTTTTAGGCTTTGCTAATCTCAGGGAGTTCTTATTCATCATAGGTTGTAGTTTTATGTTTTTTTCACAGTTCAGTTTTAAAACCAGTAATGCATTCCTCAGTTCAGAATTCTAGTCCTTTCTTTTCTGATATCAGCTTGTAGAAGGTGGCATTCTTTTGCTGCAAGATCTTTTATAGTCTGGGTTTAATTTATTTTTCTCTGAAATTGAAGAGATGGTTCTGTTTTTCGTCTCTAACATATTTATTTCTGTCCGGTTTGGTTCGCAATTATTAATTTTATCTTTTTAGTTCTCAACTAAATTACGAATAATCTTTTTGATCTTTGTGAATAATTATTCTTTTTGATCTTTGTGAATAATAACCGGTAGTAAATGTTTGATAGGTGATCAACAATAACGTTTATAAATTAATTGATGACAAAAAAAAGGTAAAATTATTAGTAGAAAACCGAACATGAATGAAAAGCAATATTTTTATTGGCAGCCTCTCTTCCTCTTCATTTTGTCTCCGTAAAATGGTCATTCAGGCACTAATGGACATCAAGGAATAGATCGGAACAAATAAAATCGATGATGTCAGTTGCTTAAAAATTGACGATGCGTAATTTGAAGCCATTTGTTCAAATACTGAACTTTTCATCTGAAAAAGTTTTTCTGGAAAAATTCATATATTTTCCAAATGTTGTGGAGATGCATTGTATAAAGTTTTGGATGAATACCATGCCAATAAAGGTATATAGAAGCTTGATGAAGTTTTTTCAAGATGAATATAATAGACACTAGTTGGAGCCAACGCTTACCGATTCTCTCGAATAATTGTCATTCAGGCACTAATGGGCATCGAAGAATAGATCAAAGCCAATAAAATTGATGATCTTGTTTTTTCTAAAATTGACGATGCGTAATTCGAAACTGTTTGCTATCATGGCAAATACTGAAATTTTCTTCGGAAAAAAGTCTCTCTCGAAAAATTCTAGAAAAATTATTATGTGTTTCACATGTTGTAGAGATGTATCGTACAAAGTTTCGGATGAATATCATGACAATAAAGGCATATAGAAGCTCGATAAATTTTTTCCGAGATGAATATAATAGACACTAATTGGAGCTGACGCTTACCGATTCTCTTGAATAATGGTCATTTAGGTACTAATAGAGATTATCGAAACAAATAAAATCGATGATGTTACTTGTTCAAAAATTGACGATGCATAATTCGAAGCCGTTTGTTATATATCAAGCAAAATACTGAACATTTCATCTGAAAAAAGTCCGTTACGAAAAATTCTCGAAAAATTCATATATGTTCCAAATGTTGTGGAGATGCATCGTACAAAGTTTCAGATGAATATAATGTCATAAAGGCATATAGAAGCTCGAAAAAGTTTTTTCAAGATGAATATAATGGGCACTAAATGGAGCCAATGCTTACCGATTCTCTCGAATAATGGTCATTCAGGCACTCATGGACATCAAAGAATAGATCGGAACCAATAAAATCGATGATGTTAGTTGTTCAAAAGTTGACGATGCTTAATTCGAAGCCGTTTGCTATATATATCATATCAGATACTGAAATTTTCGTCTGAAAAAAGTATGTCTCGAAAAATTCTCAAAAAATTCATATATGTTCCACATGTTTTGGAAATGCATCGAGCAAAGTTTCGGATGAATATCATGACAAGGCATATAGAAGCTCGATGAAGTTTTTTCAAGATAAATATAATAGGCACAAAATTGAGCTGGCACATATTGATTCTATCGAATAATGGTCATTCAGGCACTAATGCGCATCAAGGAATAGATCCGAATAAATAAAATAGATGACATTGGTTGTTTAAAAATTAACGATGCTTAATTCGAATTCGTTTGCTATATACCATGTCAAATACTGAAATTTTTGTCCGAAAAAAGTGTCTCGAAAAATTCATATATGTTGCAAATATTGTGGAGATACATCGCACGAATTTTTGGATGAATATCATAACAATAAAGGCATATAGAAGCTAGATTAAATTTTTTTCGAAATGAATATAATGGGCACTAATTAGAGTCGACACTCACCGATTATCTCGAATAATGGTCATTCAGACACTAATGGGCATCGAGGAATAGATCGGAACCAATTAAATTGATGATATTGGTTTTCAAAAACTGACGATGCGTAATTCGAAACCGTTTGCTATATATCATGTCAAGTACTGAAATTTTCGTTTGAAAAAAGTCTGTCTCAAAAAATTCTTATATATGTTCCACATGCTTTGGAGATGCATCGTACAAAGTTTCGGATGCATATCATTACAATAAAGGCATATAGAAGCTCGATGAAGTTTTTTCGAGATGAATATAATGGACACTAATTGGAGCAGATACTCACCAATTCTCTTGAATAATGGCCGTTCAAGCATTAATGGGTATCAAGGAATAGATCGGAACCAATAAAATTGATGATGTTGGTTTTTTAAAAATTGCTGATGCTTAATTAAAAGCTGTTTGCTATATATTGAGTCAAATATTGAAATTTTCGAAACTAAAAAAAATCTGTCTTGAAAAATTCTCAAAAAATTCATATAGGTTCCACATGTGTTGGAAATGCATCGTACAAAGTTTCGGATGAATATTATGACAATAAAGGCAAATGGAAGCTCGATGAAGTTTTTTCCAAACGAATATAATAGATACTAATTTGAGGTGATGCTCACCAATTTTCTAGAATAATTGTCATTCAGGCACCAATGGGCTCGAGGAATATATCAGAACCAATAAAGGCATATAGAAGCTCGATGAAGTTTTTCCGAGATGAACATAATGGGCACTAATTTGAGCCGACGCTCACCGATTCTCTAGAATATTGGTCATTCAGGCAATAATGGGCATCGGGGAATAGATGGAACCAAGAAAACCGTTGATGTTGGTTGTTCGAAAATTGACGATGCTTAATTCGAAACTGTTTGCTATATATCATGGAATATACTGAAATTTTCGTTCGAAAAAGTCTATCTCGAAAAATTCTTATATGTTCCACATGTTTTGGAGATGCATCGTACAAACTTTCGGATGGATATCATGACAATAAAGGCATATAGAAGCTCGATCAAGTTTTTCCGAGATGAATATAATGGGCACTAAATTGAGCCGACGCTTACCGATTCTCTAGATTAATGGTCATTCAAGCACTCATGGGCATCCAGGAATAGATGGAATAGATAAAATCGATGATGTTGGTTGTTCGAAAATTGACGATGCTTAATTCGAAACCGTTTGCTATATCATGTCAAATACTGAAATTTTCGTTCGAAAAAAGTCTGTATAAAAAAATTCTCAAAAAATTCATATATGTTTCACACGTGGTGGAGATACATCGTACAAAGTTTCAGATGAATATCATGACAATAAAGGCATATAGAAGCTAGATAAAGTTTTTTCAGGATGAATATAATGGACACTAATTGGAGCCGACGCTTACTGATTCTCTCGAATAATGGTCATTCAGGCACTCATGGGCATCGAGGAATAGATCGGAACCAATAAAATCGATGATGTTGGTTGTTTAAAAAATTGACGATGCATAATTCGAAGCCGTTTGCTATATATCGTGTCAAATGTAATAAAGCCAGAATTCGTGTACTAATCATCACGTTTTTTACAAAATTTAGGTTCGAAAAAAAAGTTCTCCACAAAATTACTCAAAACGATTATGAATATTTTTCATATTGTATAAATACACCAGTTGAAGTATCACGTTCCCATTAAACCCCGAATTCGTGTGCTAATTATCACGTTTTTTACAAAATTTATGTCCGAAAAAAGTTCTCCAAAAAATTGCTCAAAACGATTCTAAATATTTTTCATGTTGTATAAATACCCTAGACAAAGTATCACATTCCCGTTAAAGCCCGAATTCGTGTGCTAATCATCACATTTTTTACAAAATTTTTGTCCGAAAATAAGTTCTCCAAAAAATTGCTCAAAACGATTCTGAATATTTTTCTTATTGTAAAAATACACCAGACGAAGTATCACATTCCCATTAAAGCCCGAATTCGTGTGCTAATCATCACGTTTTTTAAAAAATTTAGGTCCGAAAATAAGTTCTTCACAGAATTGCTCAAAACGATTCTGAATACTTTTCATATTACATAAATACATCAAACGTAGTATCACATTCCCGTTAAAGTCCGATTTCGTGTTCTAATCATTACGATTTTTACAAAATTTAGGTACGAAAATAAGTTCTCCACAAAAATTCTCAAAAACGATTCTGAACATCTTTTCATATTATATAAATACACAACACGAATTATTACATTCCTATTAGAGCCCTAATTCGTGTGCCAATCATCAAGTTTTTTACAAAATTTAGGTCTGAAAAAAAGTTCTCTACAAAATTTCTCAAAACGATTCTAAATATTTTTCATTTTGTATAAATACACCAGACGAAGTATCAGATTCCTGTTAAAGCCCGAATTCGTGTGCTAATCATTAAATTTTTTAAAAAATTTAGGTCCGAAAAAAAGTTCTCCAAAAAATTGCTCAAAACGATCATGAATATTTTTCATATCGTATAAATACACCAGACGAAGTATTACATTGTCATTAAAGCCCGAATTTGTGTGCTAATCATTACATTTTTTAAAAAAATTTAGGAGTGAAAAAAAGTTCTCCAAAAATTCGCTTAAAAAGGATTCTAAATATTTTTCATATCATATAAATACACCAGACGAAGTATCAAATTCGCATTTAAGCCCGAACTCGTGTGCTAATCATAACTTTTTTTTACAAAATTTAGGTCCGAAAAAAAGTATCCAAAAAATTGCTCAAAACGATTTCATATTGTATAAATACACCATACGAAGTATCACATTCCCATTAAAGTCCGAATTCGTGTGCTAATCATCACGTTTTTTAAAACATTTAGGTCCGAAAAAAAGTTCTCCCACAAAATTGCTCAAAATGATTCTGAATACTTTTTAATATTGCATAAATACACCAGATGAAGTATCATGTTCCCGTTAAAGCCCGATTTCGTGTACTAATCATCACAATTTTTACAAAATTTAGGTCCGAAAATTGGTTCTCCACAAAATTGCTCAAAAATGATTCTAAATATTTTTCATATTATATAAATACTCAAGACAAAGTATCACATTCCTATTACAGTTCGAATTCGTGTGCTAATCATTACGTTTTTTCCAAAATTTAGGTCCGAAAAAAAGTTTTCCAAAAAATTGCTCAAAACGATTCTGAATATTTTTCATATTGTATAAATACACCAGATGAAGTATCACATTCCCATTTAAGCCCGAATTTGTGTGATAATCATCACGTTTTTTTACAAAATTTAGTTCCGAAACTAAGTTCTTCACAAAATTGCTCAAAATGATTCTGAATAGTTTTCATATTATATAAATACATCAAATGAAGCATCACATTCCCGTTAAAGTCAAATTTCATGTGCTAATCATTATGATTTTTTACAAAATTTAGGTACGAAAATAAACTCTTCACAAAATTGCTCAAAAATGATACTGAATAATTTTTTCATATTATATAAATACACAAGACGAAGTATCACATTTCTATTAATGCCCGAATTCGTGTGCCAATCATCAAGTTTTTACAAAATTTATGTTTGAAAAAAAGTTCTCTATAAAATTGCTCAAAACGATTCTGAATATTTTTCATTTTGTATAAATACACCAGAAGAAGTCTCGCATTCTTGTTAAAGCCCGAATTTGTGTGCTAATCATTACGTTTTTTAAAAAATTTAGGTCCAAAAATAAGTTCTCCAAAAAATTGCTCAAAACGATTCTAAATATTTTTCATATTTTATAAATACACCAGATGATGTATCTAATTCCGATTTAACCTGAATTTGTGTGCTAATCATCACGTATTTTATAAAATTTAGGTTTGAAAAAAAGTTCTACACAAAATTTCTCAAATCGATTTTGAATATTTTTCATAATGTATAAATACACCAGACGAAGTACCACATTCCCATTAAAGCCTGAATTCGTGTACTAATCATCACTTTTTTAAAACATTTAGGTCCAAAAATAAGTTCTCCACAAAATTACTCAAAACGATTCTGAATACTTTTTATGTTGCATAAATACACTAGACGAAGTATCACATTCCCGTTAAAGCTCGATTTCGTGTACTAATCATCATGATTTTTCAAAAAATTTAGGTCCGAAAAACAGTTCTCCAAAAAAATGCTGAAAAACGGTTCTAAATATTTTTCATATTATATAAATACACAAGACAAAGTATCACATTCCCATTAAAGCCCGAATTCGTGTGCTAATCATCACATTTTTTACAAAATTTAGGCCTAAAAAAAAGTTCTCTACAAAATTGCTCGAATTCTATTATGAATATTTTTCATATTGTATAAATATACCAGATGAAGTATCACATTCTCAATAAAGTCCGAATTCATGTGCCAATCATCACTTCTTTTACAAAATTAAGGCTCGAAAAAAACTTCTCCACAAAATTGTTCAAAAACAATTCTGAATCTTTGTAATATTGTATAAATACACTAGATGAAGTATCACAATCCCATTAAAGTCTGAATTTGTGTGCACGTTTTTTAATAAATTTAGATCCGAAAAAAAGTTCTCCACAAAATTGCTCAAAAACAGTTCTGAATCCTTTTGATATTGTATAAATATACCAGACGAAGTATCACATTCCTATTAAAGCCCGAATTCGTGTGCTAATCATCACATTTTTTACAAAATTTAGGTCCAAAAAAAAGTTCTCCTCAAAATTGCTCAAAACGATTATGAATATTTTTTATATTGTATAAATACACCAGTCGAAGTCTCACATTCCCATTAAAGACCGAACTCGTGTGCTAATCATCACGTTTTTTAAAAAATTTATGTCCGAAAAAAGTTCTCCAAAAATTGCTCAAAACGATTCTAAATACTTTTCATGTTGTATAAATGCACCAGATGAAGTATCACAATCTCATTAAAGCCGAATCTGTGTACTAATCATCACGTTTTTTACAAAATTTTTGTCCAAAAATAAGTTCTCCAAAAAATTGCTCAAAACGACTTTGAATATTTTTCATATTGTATTAATACACCAGACGATGTATCACATTCCCATTAAAACCCAAATTCATGTGTTAATCATCATGTTTTTTAAAAAAATTAGGTCCGAAAAAAAGTTCTACACAAAGTTGCTCAAAACAATCATGAATATTTTTCATGTTATATAAATAAACAAGACGAAGTATCACATTCCCATTAAAGCCCATATTCGTGTGATAATCATCACGTTTTTTAAAACATTTAGGTCTGAAAATAAGTTCTCCACAAAATTGCTCAAAACGATTCTGAATACTTTTAATATTGTATAAATACATTAAACAAAGTATCACGTTCCCGTTAAATACCGATTTCTTGTACTAATCATCACAATTTTTACAAAATTTAGGCCCGAAATAAGTTCTCCAAAAAATTTATCATAAACGATTCTGAAGATTTTTCATATAATATAAATACACAAGACAAAGTATCACATTCCCGTTAAACTCCAAATTTGTGTGCTAAGCATCACGTTTTTTAAAACATTTAGGTTCGAAAATAAGTTCTCCACGAAATTGCTCAAAATGATTCTGAATACTTTTACTGTTGCATAAATGCACCAGACGAAGTATCACGTTCCCGTTAAAGCCGATTTCGTGTATTACATCACGATTTTTATAAAATTGAGGTCTGAAATAAGTTCTCCACAAAATTGATAAAAAACGATTCTGAAGATTTTTCATATTATATAAATGCACAAGACGAAGTATCACATACCAATTAAAGCCCGAATTCGTGAGTTAATCATCACGTTTTTTAATAAATTTAGGTTCGAAAAAAAGTTCTCCAAAAAATTGCTCAAAACGATTCTGAGAGAAAGTATCACATTCCCGTTAAATCCCGAATTCGTGTCCTAATCATTACGTTTTTTACAAAATTTAGGGTCGAATAAAAGTTCTCCAAAAAATTATTTAAAATGATTCTAAATGTTTTTCATGTTGTATAAATACACGAGACGAAGTATCACAATCCCATTAAAGCCGAATTCGTGTGCTAATCATCACGTTTTTTACCAAATTTAGGTCCGAAAAAAAGTTCTCCAGAAAATTGCTCAAAACAATTCTGAATGTTTTTCATGTTGAATAAATGCCCAAGACGAAGTATCACATTCCGTTAAAGCCTGAATTCGTGTGCTAATCATCATGTTTTTTACAAAATTTAGGTCCAAAAACAGTTCTCCAGAAAATTTTTCAAAACGATTTTGAATGTTTTTTATATTGTATAAATACATGAGATGAAGTATCACAATCCCATTAAAGTTGTTTAAGTCGAATCATGTGCTAATCATCACGTTTTTTACAAAATTTAGGTTCGAAAAGAAGTTCATCAAAAAATTGCTCAAAACGATTCTGAATGTTTTTCATGTTGTATTAATAAACTAGGCGAAGTATCACAATCCCTTCAAAGCCCGTTAAAGCCGAATTCTTCTGCTAATCATCACATTTTTTACAAATTTAGGTCCAAAAAAAAGTTCTCCAAAACATTGCTCAAAACAATTTTGAATATTTTTCATCTTGTATAAATACACTAGGCGAATTAGCACAATTCCATTAAAGCTCGAATTCGTTTGTTAATCATCACGTTTTTTACAAAATTTAGGTCCGAAAAAAGTTTTCCAGAAAATTTCACAAAACGATTCTGAATGTTTTTTATGTTGAATAAATACCCCAGACCAAAATCGTGTGCTAATCATCAGGTTTTTTAAAAATTTTGGTCTGGAAAAAGTTATCACAAAATTGTTCAAAACGATTTTGAATGTTTTTTATATTGTATAAATACACCAGACGAAGTCTCATATTTCTATTAAAGCTCCAATTCGTGTGCCAATCATAACTTTTTTTTCAAAATTTAGGTCTGAAAAAAAGTTTCCAAAAAATTGATTAAAACGATTTTGAATATTTTTCATATTCTATAGATACATCGGACAAAATATCACATTCCCATTCAAGCTCGAATTCGTGTGCTAATTATCACGTTTTTTAAAAAATTTAGGTCCGAAAAAGAGTTCTCCAGAAAATTGCTCAAAACGATTCTGAATATTTTTCATGTTGAATAAATACACCAGATGAAGAATCACATTTCCATTAAAGCCCGAATTCATGTGCTAATCATCACGTTTTTTATAAAATTTAGGTTCGAAAAAAAGTTCTCCAAAAAAATTGCTCAAAACAATTCTGAATATTGTTCATATTGCATAAATACACCAGACGAAGTATCATATTTCCATTAAAGCTCCAATTCATGTGCCAATCATCACGTTTTTTTCAAAATTTAGGTCCGAAAAAAAGTTCTCCAAAAAATTGATTAAATCGATTTTGAATATTTTTCATATTCTATAAATACATCAGACGAAATATCACATTCCCATTCAAGCTTGAATTCGTGTGCTAATTATCACGTTTTTTACAAAATTTAAGTCCGAAAAAAAGTTCTCCAGAAAATTGCTCAAAACGATTCTGAATATTTTTCATGTTGAATAAATACCCCAGACGAAGTATCTCATTCTCGTTAAAGCCCGAATTCGTATGCTAATCATCACGTTTTTTACAAAATTTAGGTCCGAAAAAATGTATTCCACAAAATTACTCAAAACGATTTTGATTATTTTTTATATTGTATAAATACACCAGAGAAAGTATCACATTTCCATTAAAACTCGAATTCATGTGCTAATAATCACGTTTTTTAAAAAATTTTGGTCCAAAAAAAGTTCTCTAAAAAATTGCTCAAAACGATTCTGAGTGTTTTAATGTCGAATAAATACCCCACACGAAGTATCACATTCCTGTTAAAGCCCGAATTCGTGTGCTTATCATCACGTTTTTTAAAAAACTTAGGTCTGGAAAAAAGTTCTCCAAAAAAATTGCTCAAAACGATTCTGAATATTTTTCATATTGTATAAATACACCAGCCGAAGTATCACATTCCCATTAAAGCTTGAATTCGTGTGCTAATCATCACGTTTTTTACAAAATTTAGGTCCGGAAAAAAAGTTCTCCAAAAAATTGCTCAAAACGATTCTGAATATTTTTCATATTGTATAAATATACCGACCGAAGTATCACATTCTCATTAAAGCCCGAATTCGTGTGCTAATCGTCACATATTTTACAAAATTCAAGTTCGAAAAAAAGTTCTCCAAAAAATTGCTGAAAATGATTCTGAATGTTTTTCATGTTGTATTAACACACCAGGCGAATTATCACGATCCCTTTAAAGCCCGTTAAAGCTCGAATTCGTGTGCTAATTATCACATTTTTTTTCAAAATTTAGGTTCGAAAAAAAGTTCTTCAGAAAATTTCTCAAAACGATTCTGAATGCTTGTCATGTTGAATAAATACGCCAGATGTAGTATCACATTCACGTTAAAGAGCGAATTCGTGTGCTAATCATTACGTTTTTTACAAAATTTAAGTCCGAAAATAAGTTCTCAAAAAAATTTCTCAAAACGATTCTGAATATTTTCCATATTGTATAAATACACCAGATGAATTATCACAATTCCGTTAAAGCTCGAATTCGTGTGTTACTCATTACGTTTTTTACAAAATTTAGGTCCGAAAAAAGTTGTCTAGAATATTGCTCCAGATAATAATGAACGTTTTTCGTGTTGAATAAATACCTTAGACGAAGTATCAGAATCCCGTTAAAGCTTGAATCGTGTGCTAATCATCACATTTTTTACAAAATTTAGGTTCGAAAAGAAGTTCATTAAAAAATTGTTCAAAACGATTTTGAATGTTTTTCATGTTGTATTAATAAACCAGACGAAGTATCACAATCCCTTTAAAGCCCGTTAAAGCCGAATTCAGCTGCTAATCATCACGGTTTTTACAAAATTTAGGTCCGATAAAAATTTCTCCACAAAATTGCTCAAAACGATTCTGAATGTTTTTCATGTTGAACAAATACCCCAGACGAATATTCTCGTTAAAGCCCGAATTCGTGTGTTAATCATCACGTTTTTACAAAATTTAGGTCCTAAAAAAAGCTTTCCACCAAATTACTCAAAATGATTCTGATTATATTTGATATTGTATAAACACACAAGACGAAGTATCACATTCCCATTAAAGCCCGTATTCGTGTGATAATCATCACGTTTTTTAAAACATTTAGGTCCGAAAATAAGTTCTCCACAAAATTCTCGAAACAATTCTGAATACTTTTAATATTGTATAAATACATTAAACGAAGTATCACGTTCCCGTTAAAGACCGATTTCGTGTACTAATCATCACAATTTTTACAAAATTTAGGCCCGAAATAAGTTCTCCAAAAAATTGATCATAAACGATTCTGAAGATTTTTCATATAATATAAATACACAAGACAAAGTATCACATTCCCATTAAAGCCTGAATTTGTGTGCTAAGCATCACATTTTTTTAAACATTTAGGTTCGAAAATAAGTTCTCCACAAAATTACTCAAAATGATTCTGAATACTTTTAATGTTGCATAAATGCACCAGACAAAGTATCACGTTCCCGTTAAAGCTGATTTCGTGTAGTAATCATCACGATTTTTATAAAATTGAGGTCTGAAATAAGTTCTCCACAAAATTGATAAAAAACCTGAATTTAAATCCGAGATAAATATAATAAGCACTAAATGGAGCTGACGCTTACTGATTCTCTCGAATAATGGTCATTAAGGCACTAATAGGCTCAAGGAATAGATCGGAATCAAAAAAATCAATGATGTTTGTTTTTCAAAAATTAACGATGCTTAATTCGAAACCGTTTGCTATATATCATGTCAAATACTGAAATTTTCGTTCTAAAAGTTTCTATCTCGAAAACTTCTTATATGTTCCACATGTTGTAGAGATGCATCGTACAAAGTTTCCGATGAATATCATAGCAATTCACAATTTAGTAAACCAAAAGAAAATTCATCAAAAAAAAAAAAAAAAAAAAAACTTATATTCTATGGGTCTCATGGGCGGGCAGTGGATTAGTAAACTTATATAGAATGTTTTATGTGGCCTCGGCCTATAATATTTGTGGGCCAAATGGTCTTTAAAAGAAGAAGACCAAGATATGCCTTTGGACCCATAATAGGCTTTGATTAGGCCCAAATAACCTCTTTTCTAGGATGGCCCAAATATCAAATCCAATCCTACAAAGTGGTTTTTTTTTCTTGTATTTTTAAGAACAACCCTACAAAGTTCTCTTCTTCCTTTTCTTTTTTCATTTTGGGTTAATTCCAAAATTTCCTTGCACTTATAGTAAAATGACAATTAAGTATTTAAACTTTTAAAATTGATAATTAAATACCTATTTTAAGTTTCTGTTATAAAAGTTACGATAGATAGTTTGAAAAAATCAATTGTTTATGTTTTATTGAGCGTTGATAAATTTATTTTCCAAAATACCCTTCTTAATAACTTATTTTTTAATGATAATCGTTAATTATTTTTTATTTTTTTAGAAGTTAGACATAATGGACTTCCCTCAATTTATAAGGTAATTATTAAAGCACAATGTATTTGAAAGACATTTTAGATAATTAGTGTTTCTGGCCATTCTCGTTATTTTTTTTAAATTGAAACCTAAAATAGGTACTTAATTGATAATTTTAAAAGTTTAAATACTTAATTGACAATTAAATATAAGTATAAGGGTGCTTTTAGAAATTAAACCTTCTATTTTTTTTTTAGTATTATATTTTTCCTTTTCATTCTTTTGTAGTGAAATATAGCGAAATGGACTGTAAGATAAGATGGTGGGATGATGGCAAGGCTTCTTTTCCTTGTATACTTTTATTTGACATATCAAATAAGAGTTTGTGAATTCAAGTCATTTTAATTGCGATTTTATATAAGATTTTCGACATTGTATTGTAATAATGAGTTTTGTGTATATGAAAAAATAATATAATTCAATATTCTTGAAATCAAAGCAAATTATTATTTCAATGAAGTAAAATGGGACCAATTTTATTATAGAATGTAACATAAATGGAAAAAAAATATTTATTTTAACTAACTATACATGGGCAAACTACTTTTTTAAAAAAAAACATGATTTGATTTAATTAATTAAATTAAAAAATTCAAAACAAAATCTAATAAGAAAATATTTCAGAAAATAGAAGATGGCTTGGTAGAGTCAAAGGCGTTAAAATGACAAATTTTTAACCGAAGCACGCAAAGTTCTAATGCGTTCAGGCTGTTTTCCCCTAAAATACCAGATAATCTCAGGCTCAGACAGAGATAAGAGAGGAGAGAGATTGAATTTGATGAGAGAGAAAGTTTTGGAAACAAAAACTAGCAACTTCCCCTTCTCCCAGTCCCCCTCTTCTTCCTTCCCTTCCCCTTCCCAGCCCTTGTCAGCTCCACCATTTCCAATTTTGTTTTTGTTTTAATTTAATTTTTACCATCTCCTTTCTTCTCCCTTTTCCCCATTTTATCCATATTCATATTCTTTCCTACATCCATAATTCAAAGTCCTGCTCTTTGTAATTTTAACTGTTTCATTTCTATCATTTACAGAGATAGAGAGGTATGTCAAAAAATCACTGCATGGATATCTAGTGAGTTAATTTCTTAAATTTTTGTTGGTTTCATTTATCTGTTCTATTAGAAATGTTAATTCTCGATTCAATTAATCATGGGTTTTTTCTGTTTATTCACTTGCTTGATGTTCATGAGTTAGATTGCCCTTTATTTTTATTTTATTTGATAGAAATGGTTTTTCTTAGCCTCTCTGGTATAGTGAAATGGTGGCATACGGCTCCTTGTATTACTGATTCCGTTTATCTATTCATTTTAAGTGTCGGAGGGGGTTTTTTTTTTTCGTGGTTGCATAGGAAATGATTGGGAGATCTTTTTCCTTTTCGATTGTGTCCAAACTGGCGTTTCTTCATTTCTGTTGTTTCATGATGTTTTTTCTTTTTTTCAAGATTAAAGACAGTAAATTGAGTAAAAAGATTGATACTTGTAGTTTTTTTTGGGTTCAGCGCAGGAGTTGTGGGTGGAGTATTGGTTGTTTGAGGGTCTAGTTTGTGTTCGTTTTAGTTTCAGATGTCAGTCAATGAGATTCAAAAGGTTAAATTGAGATTTTAAGTCATGCTGTTTTCTTGGAAATACTTTTTAGTTGTTAGGAAGGTTAGCACTGGAATAAAGTTGAATTTTTCGGGCTGGGCTATTATTTATTTAAAAGTAGAATAAGACAGAGGATTAGAAGTAATTAAAGTGTCCGCCCGGAGAGAGAAAAGGAAAGAGGGATAGCCGGAAAGAGAACTAGCCAAAATGGAAGGAGTAGAAGAAGAGATCGGAGCACATTTCCCAGTTGATCATGTTGGGCGAAAGGTAGTTGTAGAGGAGCAGCTGGGTCAAGAGCAATGGAGCCTTGAGAGCACATGTAAACGTCCATAGAATGGATTTACCTCGCTCCTGACCAAGACTAAGGCGGTGGGAGCTCAGCCTGGCTTGCTGAACTGGTGGTGCTGGCGAAAAGGGATTGTGTCCTGGACTTATGGAAGCTTGAATGGGACTAACACTATGCCAACAACCCCAGATCTAACGGGTAGCATTGTTGCCTGTCCCATCACCTGATGCTAGCTAGATTGTTTAGCTATATAAGCTGTTTAAGTACTTGCTCATTTTATTATCGATATGAAGTTCTTGTACCCTAGTCAAAATTCATTTCGAGTTGCCACAGCCTTCCTATATCACTGCTTTTAAACTTTACTTCTCTAGTCATTTAGGAAAAACAATTGCTTTTGAAAATCTTCCTTTCATTACTCAGCTTGGAGAATACAGCTGAAATCATCATTTTCTTTCTCCACTGGGGTCTAGTTGTGGCAGTCATGTTTTTGACACGTTTACATGTGCAAAGTCATTCTATGGAACCAGAGGGATTTATATGGGCGTTTTGTGCTTAAAATAACTGAAAGAAGACATCTGTCTACCTGCTTTATCAATATTTGCACTCTCTGTTGGTTACAGTTAAAAACTAATTTTTTCAGGTGAACTCCGTTGAAGAGAATTGAACAACTAAATAACAGTCTCTCTCTTGTTTTATTATTTTCCTAATCTGAGTACAGAGACATGTTTACCATTTCCAAAGTCCTTGTGTAGAAACCCGAGGAATTCATATTGGCGTTTTGTCTTTAAAATAACTGAAAGAAGACATATGTCAACCTGCTTTATCAATATTCACAGCCTCTGTTGGCTTCAGTTATAAACTAACTTTTTCTGGTGGACTTTGATAAAGAGATTTGAACAACTAAAAACAGTCTCTTGCTTTATTATTTCCTTAAGCTGAGTACAGAGAACATGGGTGCTCTAGTAAAAGAGTTGATCCTGTTAGTACATTGCTTGTGTTAATATCTGAATCTTGCAACATTCTATGTTTGTTTGTGCGAGCGAACACACACACACACACACACACACACATCTATATCAATATATTAATGATTTACATTCATGGAGCTGATTCTGTATTTCGATTCTCAGTTACACGCATGATAGGCTTAGGTGTAAATTTTTATTGGGATAGATCAGCCAAGGGTGGGCAATGGGCAAATATATTTATTTTGCTCTAGTAATCCTATAGTCATCAAATAAAAAATGCACATTTGTCAGCAGCATCCTTGTTTAAATGTCCTTGAGGACCATAGTCAACATATTTTCAGAAGTTAACACGTTCATTGTTCTGCGTTTTAACACGCGGCATTGTTTACTATCAGGATTGGCTTGACAGGTCTGGCCTGCTGCTTTTAGAAGATAATCATGGCAGAAGCTGATAGGGAAATTATTAAACCTGAGGTATGCTTTGTGTGCCAACATATAAAATACATGCGGCAGCAATTATTACTGTACTTCACATTCTCCTTTACAGAAACTGGATCAGACTATCGATATCCTATCGAGGACAATTACCATGCTTCTCTAAAAAATATTTTGGTGTTTCGTCATGTTTCTACTCATACCATGGAAATGATTAAAGTTGATACACAAATTTAGAATTTTACACGGTGAAGAATAAATACATTTTCTGCTTGGGGCGACTGCATTAACATCTATGTCAAATGTACACTTCATAGAAATTTCTCTCATAGATAAGATAGGAAATACCAACAAATCTGTACCAGAATTGAACCATTTATCTTTTCAGTATTAAACTTGTGCTACTGCTACATTAGAAAGGGGGGAAGGAAGGTCAACAGAAGACACTTTTTCTAGTGTTTTGCGTCGGCACATACGTATGGTAATATGAAGTGTGTGCATGTATGGGCCTTTTTTTTCAGCCTTCTTGTTCTTCGCCTGTTTTTTCCTTTTTAAATAAAGTTTTTCACTGCTTGATTGCTTTTCTTTCTGAAGTCCGCATCTTGTGATAACCTGATCTGTGACTGACTCTGATAATTGTTCCATTTCTTACTCACAGATGATGAAGTCCTATATATGGCTTCAGACCTCAGATGGTTCAATCCAACAAGTAGAACAAGAGGTTGCCATGTTTTGTCCATTGATATGTCATGAGAAACAATCAGACTTGGGATCTTCAAAGAACTATCCCATAAGTCTTCCTTCGCGGGTCACCCCTGCCATGTTGAGTTTGATTCTCGACTATTGCCGGTTTCATCAAGTACCGGGACGCAGCAACAAGGCTAGTGATTGGAAAAATCAAAATTAAATTCATTCATATGCATTCTCGTATTGCATTCATGCTTTTGAATTTTCTTTGTGTTAGGGATCCAATATTGACATTTATTTCCAGAATATATGTTACTTGGGTAAGCTGGGTCTTGGGTCTCTGTCAAAGCTTGCTTCTAGCTGGTAGGCTAGCAGTAATGGAACATAATGGTTAATTTATCTCTCCCGCTCTGGTTTCGGTTAAATAATCTGTCTATCCATTGGGTTAGGTTCGACCAAAACATGGAAGTGTTCCTCTTAGGTAACCGAACCATGCCTCGCAGCATTACTTCCTTCTTTTCATCCTCAGAACAATCGCCAGAAAGGATTCACGGCAACCAAATAGGAAGCTTAATCCTATCCCATCCTCACCTTCACTGAAGACTGACTTCATAGCTGGTGGGGCCTTTTCAACAGCTGCTGACGCCATAGCTTGTTAGAGCTTTGGGCGAAGGTGGCAGGAAGATTTTTAGAGTTTTCACTTTTGCTTCACCTCTTCCTCTTTCTTTTCTTGTCTCAATCACCTTCTTTAGGAATGGAGGCAAGTCATAACCTAAGCCAGCCGAAGCTCTATTCTTGAGATTGCATTTGTGGGAAAAATATTTTGAAGGAAAACATTGTTATTCCATGAAATATACACTTTTACGATTTTTGTATGGGAAATATATGCTACTTTCCCTCTATTGGTGAAAACATCAACATATATCTAGGCTGTATATGTTGATTGAGACAGCTGAAAGTTTTCACAATACTACCTATTTGAAGCATGGTATAACGATGTATCATGATGCCAAACGTTCTCGCCTCTAATTGCTGTTGGCCTTCCTTAGACACAAAATAAGTGGGCTCCTTTTCTTTAAATACATTGCTACACCCAGTGACCACCGTATTCCTTTGATTTCATGATATTGCCGTCATCCTCAATCACTATAGTGCATTTTCTTATAGTTTCTTTCTGCCATTATCGAGAAACTATAATTATCCATTGACAAAACAAGTTTTGGTATGCCCAAATATTTCCTTTGTGAAAGTTAGAGAGATTAGAATTTTGAAGGTACATACAGGATAAAACTGGAAATGGACAATTGACTTTGGGCTTTTCTTTGATGTAGGAGCGGAAGTCTTTTGATGAGAAGTTTATGAGAATGGATACAAAAAGGCTCTGTGAGTTGACATCTGCAGCGGACAGCTTGCAACTGAAGCCCCTTGTTGATCTTACCAGTCGTGCACTTGCACGAGTAATTGAGGGGAAGACTCCAGAAGAGATACGGGACATCTTTCATCTGCCTGATGATCTTACTGAGGTGTCTTCTGCTTGCAAGAAGTGTATATGCTTGATGTCCTTTGTTTAGATACTAGAAAAAACCTTTTTTCTTCTTTATGTATATTCAATTTCTTGTGTTAATAATTTTAAATTGGCCAGGAGGAGAAGCTGGAGCCCATTAAGAATACAATTGATGATCCAAGGATTCGGCTATTAAATAGGTTATATGCTAGAAAGAGGAAAGAATTGAGGGAAAGAGACAGGTTGAAGGTGCGTACAATAGGATTTACTGTACACAATGCAGAGATTTGACTCTAACCTCACCCCCCACCCCCCCTCTTTTTCTCCCTGCACAGGATGGGTAATACAGCTTAATCACAGTAGCTGCTTGTTAGCAGGCAGCTGTTATGGGTTGTTGAACTTTTCGAGATGTGTTCTATTAGACTAAGATAATGTAATTGATTTTGTAGAATGTTGAAGCTGAAGAGGGCCGTGTGGATGAGCGTTCTGTTGAGGACCTTTTGTCTTTCATTAATGGAGGAAATGGAGGTATTGTACTCTGAATTCTCCTAATTCATTGGGATATGCCTGGTGGAACTATAGGTGTCAAGAAAATACTGGCTTTGAATGTTTATGTTCTTCTGAAAATACGGGGTTTTAGAAGTTGCTTCTTTTCTCTGCAGGTGGCAAGGGTGTCAAATCTTCCAAAAACAAGAAGAAGAATCGTAGAAGAAAAGACCCACAAAAGAATATTTCATCCAATGGCACCAGTACTTCAGGCATCGGTTCTTCCAACAATGTAGTAAATACTAATAAGGTTGTCATGACAGCACTTTTTGGTGCTTTTCCTTGTTTCTCTACTTTCATAATTTTATCATGCAAAGCAAAAGAAGTTGCTGGGTTTTAAACTTTCCCTGTCTCCACGTATCTAGCCCTATCTCCCTCCCCACTAACTACACGGTAACTGCACAAACCATTTTGACATATATGCACATACTTAGACGTGTGTCTACATAAGCACATAGAAGGAGAGAGTGCTGATGTTTTTTTTTTTAAACTTGTGCCTGCAGTCAGATGGCCTTGATTCCGCATGCTGTGATTCTACGGTTAATGGTCATCTTCCGTCCAATGCTGAAAGGACTCTAGACCTGCAAGGTATCGAGGACAGCTTAGCTGATGGTGAGTTTGACTACGGGGATTTAGATGATGATATTGACCCTGCAATGAAAGAAAAGATCGACAGGTAAATCTGATATTATGCTATTAAATATACTTCAATTGTATGTTGTCCTCCGACATACATGGACGTCCATGTCTGGAGCTCATGTCAAAGTGCCAATTTTTTCTTTTGGGTATCTGTTTGGGATGAAGCGTGAACTTTCTGAGCTCTTATGAATTTTTTCTGTTTGGGACTTCAAATATGGTTGAGTTTTCGGGTAATATGCACATTACCTTCTTTTGAAGAAAATGGAGAGAAAAGAAACTCAGGAGCATCTTTTGAAAGAAATATATAAGAGACATATGATATAAACATTTGTACAGCACAAAGGTCAGATTCAGGTCAAATATTGATATTGCACATTCAATCGAGAATCTTGAGAAATTATACATCTTCATTGTGCAAATCTTCATCTGTGAGAATTGAAAACGTGAGTATTAGTCTAAGATTGATGCATATATGCCTAGTAATGTTGTTAAAGGGAAATGTATATTCATGTTGAAACATTGTCACTACTGCCAGAATCTATTGATAAACATGAACGTGTGATTGTAAGGTCTGGAATAGAAACTTGAACCATCTATTCATTGTCTCTTGCCTTGCCTTTTTTGAAAATGCACGGGTTTCTTAGATCATTAGGCTTACGCGGCATCCAAAGTTGAACTGTTTTCTTACAATGTTTGCTTGATGGTGTTTTTTAAACTTAACAATCTATTCTGGATATATTCTTTGAATGTATGTATAATATCTTCCTGACTTCAACTGTTCTATTAATTTATTTTATTGTCTGGCTATTGGAAGTTAAAGATGAATTTTCGGTTCAATCTCTCTATTGTCTGTTTAGTGTATTTCGGTTTATGCAGCCATTGATTTTGCTATTCTCATTTATTAATCAGGGAAGTGGAGGATTTTGCACGAAGACTGAACTCTGATTGGCCAGAGAGAATGCAAGAGATCCTCTCTCTTGGCCAAGAGAGGAGGCGAATACCCATGGCAATCCATGGAAACGGTTCCTTGAGCAGATATCCTAGTAAGTTACCTTTCTTATTTTTCATGTTCATAATGGGTGTATGTTTTGTGTTTTCCAGCTCCTTACTATGATAGTTTGAGATTCTATACATGCTTTCCCGTTTCTCCTTCTATACTTTAGAATACTCCCTCCGTTTCAGTTTATCTGCTCCTTTAGGTCATGACACAACTATTAAGAAAATGATTAAGTTGTCTTAATTGAAGGTTGAATAGACGAAATTGCCCTAACTTGGGAATATGAGCTTTTTTTTTAAAATTATATCTAAGCATTTTATTGGATTATACCATCCTAATAACTGTAAATAGGGATATATGTGGAAAATTTTCATTTAATACTCTCTTGATTTACCAGATATTTTGAAACGGAAATAGCATGTCCAGGTGACGGACAAAAGAGGATCATATGTGAACTAGATAGTGGCAGAACCTTTTCATGAATTTCTACCTCTTTTCATGCCACTTTATCACTTCCCATCGAATCCTGACATATTTGGCACGTCTAATACACGTGAGAAGGGTTTGTGTTACATACACTGAGCATGCTAAATCTAACCGGATTCTCTCATGAGTGGTAGTAAAATGTCATGGAGGGAAGTATAAGAATTGTTTAGTGGCATAAAAAAGTGAAAGTTAAAGCTTAGCAGCATAAAGAGAAGTAGGGCATTTCTTTAACGGCATTTGGAGCCCATTTCCCTTATATCTTGAAAAATCGTGTCCATGAAATGATAACATAATTCTTTTCTTGCCAATCTTGTAATTGCTTTGCTTCATTGTTGGCAGGAGGGCAACAGCAACAACCCAAATGATGCAACCAACATCCACATGACAACAACTCTTCAAAGGTGCTGCCAACAAATTTGGTAACTTAATTATTGCATTTCCGGGCGCTGGATTGATTATTTTAGCTATAGAAAGAATCGATGAACCCCACAGTAGTACTGCGATCTTATGCATGAGCCGGGCAAGGGGTTCAAGTGTTTCGACAGTTTCTATTGAAGTTCCAATTTTGACCTTTGTGAGTTACTTTCAAAAGGGTTTGAGAGAAGAAAAGCACACCGAAGAAAACAAATGTGCTTTTGTATCCGAATCTGAACCAATTTTGTAGTAGGTTTTCTTCTTCCTTTTCTCAATTTTTTTCTTTTTCTTGGTGAGGATTTTCAGGCAATTGTTAATGTTGTAGTTGTAGATATTTATAGGCATCTGTTTTTTTTCTTTTTTCTCTATTTATTTTGTATTATTTTTTCAGAAAGGTAATATTGTTGTCTCATAAAATCTGTATCCAATTGGCAATAAACATGTTGTAACTTTCCTATTTTCAATTTTTTTTTAAAGGCTATTATCTTTTAAATGTCAACAAGTAGCTTGGAGATGTCATTACTTGTTCTAGGTTTATAAAGAGTTTCTAGGCAAAAAATGTACTTGTTGATAAGAGAGAATAGTCAAAATTGCCCCTAGATTATTTCCGTTTATTCAATCATGCTTTAAATATCTCATAACGTACATTTTAGTTTCAAAAGGCAATTTATTATCTCGATTGAGGACATAATTAGAAGTGTTGGATGTGCATAAAAGACTTATTTGCCCACAATTAAGCTAAGTAGTCCTATAGGGCATTCATTGATTCATCCTAAAAGTCTCCATTCACCAACAAAATACATACAACAACAGCAGCCTGCAAACTGAAAGTAGAAACCTTAAATATGTGTCATTTAATTTCCTCTCTATATATAATACTACACCTACATTTACTCAGTCCCCGAGAAGGGAAACAAAAGAAAAGGCATTTAAAAAAAGTAAACCTAAATCTATGTCCATTATCCATTAAGAAACTTCTACTGTAGTAAGATCTATATATGCAAATATGGTTTTCACTTTGATCTATGAATGATCTGAAATCATTCAGTGGATTGAAGTTGAACATGCGGGCAAGGTCTCTCGGGTTCTCCTCTTGTCCATAGATTCTTCAGATTGCCTCTCTTCTTTCCCAACGTCAAAAATGTACCTGAGATGACAAAAAGTTGAAAGCACTTGAGCTTCTATATAACGAGAAAAGCAAAACATTGTCCAAAGCTCGAACTCTATCCAAGTCCCCGGTTCATACAAGATATATACATTGTCAAGATTGTTCTATAAATCCAAAGGATAGGGACACCCTCCAAACAGTAAACACCGGGAAATCATTAATAGAGGCCAGGTAAAGCTGCAAAGCTACTATAGATAAGTTGTCCATGAGACGGATTTCGTTACCTAAGGTGAAAGGGACAATGTAAAGTAAAGCTGGTTGGCCATGTCCATCCATCAAGTTAAGAGCAACATAGGTGATAAGGAGCCCTGCAGGAGAAAAATTCATCATCATGTAAGTTGGCTTATTGTACCAAACATGTAGCACAAACTAAAAGCAATAAAAATCAGTTGTGACTCAGTCACTTACACTGCACTATATGTTAACTAAAAATGTTCTCCCGTGTTCTATTTTCTAGGCCATAAGAAAAATGAAGTTCTGTGGATCTTCATATATAAATAAGAGAAAGGAGTCTGCTCAAAATGGATGGATGAGCATGAACTCTTAAATCCAACACCCCTCCCCACAAAGGTTCCTTGACTTGCGTTCTACACAGGTAGTTTTTTAGTCGGTCTTCGTTGAAACAAGTTCAACCAGCAAGAAATAGAAGATACAAATGAAGCCGGTATCCTACCTCATTCTTACTCAGAAAGAAAGCGAAAGAGGAGATAGGAGACATCACAATTATATATTCTAGCACTTTAATAATAAGCAGGATACATATAAAAGAAAAAAAAATTAAGCCTACATATAGAGTTTGATGATACCTAGTCCGTAAGCAAGCATTGCCCACAAAAAATACCCTTCTCGTAGACTCTTCTTCGACAGCCAATCATACCTGCAAGGACAAAGGAAGTAATGAAGTTCTCATCCTGAGAAGGAACCACATAACCTGTATAAAGTAGGTTACCAAGCAGACTCTTCCTCACGCACATCTCTTTTTCTAATTATTAAGATCGAAAAATCGGGCGCTGCTAACTGCTAAGCATCTATTAGAAACACCTATTTCATCGAAGTTGAAGAATCATGGAAACTTCTAAGCCTAATTGACAGGCACAACAGAGTTTGTCAAATGTTTTGGGCTTTCAATGAGTATTATCCACAGCGGAACCTGAAAGATTACAGAACTTAAAAGATGACTCTGGAAATAGATAAGTGAATACAAGCCTATCTTACAGCACATGGTTTTATGAGTGACATAAAGCCAATCTTTACACTTTTTGGATATAGAAAATGGAAAAGATCAAGATTGGACATTCTAGACACAAGATAATGTCAACTCCCTTCAATAAGGACAAGAGTTGTGAAATTTTCATAAAACCTCCATTGTCAGACCTTAGTGAAAAAGCAACCACTAAACCAGGCAAGATAATGTCACCAAATCCAATGACACTATAGCCACCCCATGGATCAAACATCCGGGGGATCTTGAGTAGCATGGGAATGCCATCTTCACCACTTTTATCACCACGTGCTACCTGTACAAAAGATGAGCGCATTGATATTTGCAGTATCACATTTCCACCAGCCAACAGATCAAAGGGTGATGAACAATACATACCACTATCATCACACTCTCCTTGAACCACCACTTTGAAACAAACACCCAGAAAATGTCATACAAGAATGCACAACTGAGAAGAACTGTTCCCACCTGACCATATATATGCGAAATCAATTAAAACATTCTCTAGGGGCCATCATATATCAAATATGCTTTGATCAGATACCAGCAAATCATAGGATAAATTATAACGTTTACACAAAATAAGCAACATAAACAGTGGGAATACATGATACAGCTACATGAAGCAGCGCAAGAAATATGTTAATCGGTTAAAACAGCATATGGACCATTTTAGAAAAAGCAATTCTACCACAATTAAGAAACCATCTTTTTAGTAGCATTTCACGCAAACACATTTGCCAGCTCATTAAATATCTACAAGAGATCCAGCACATAAAAGCAGAAACTTAAATACCTTGAGATTAGGGACTTGTATGATCTGGAGAACTGTAATTATCAATGCAATGCCCTGGTTAAAGAAAAAATAAATTCCAAGTATCATCAAAATACTTGCAGAAGTATCATTGATAAAAGCTCAATAATAATATAATCATGTAGAAAGAAGTTTCTATATTCTTTCTTTTAATCATTCCGAGTTAATCTCATATGTCCCTCTCTATCATAACTACTTAAATTTTAATGAAACAGGCAGAAACCATGCCAAACACATCAAACTACAGGTTGGTTTTCTTCCTATAGAATTCTCCCTGGATGATGATTGGGACAAGATGTTGTCACTTGAAATATATGTGATTGTGAAAAAGTACAAAAATTCACAATATATCAAAGCAAGCCACTCTTAATGGATCCTTCCACTATACCAAAGAATAGAGTTGAAGTCCAATTAAAATATATTATTATACAAAACAGAGGAACATTATTGGATATTTATTGGCTAAACCAAATGAAAGGGCTAAAAACAAGCTATGCTACTAGAAAATGCAATACATAGACAAAGATGGCTACTGGAATACAATGGATAAGAGCGTTTGTCTGCTATCTTCTGCTACTATTAAAAGGAAAGAGTATGCATTGATGAAAATGATGAAATTGACAAAGTCCTATATAAACACACAAAAACAGAGAAGTACTTACAAGAATGTCTTGACCAATCCAAGCAAAGGAGACACGGCGAAAAACTGCCCAGACAACAGCGAATGCTATGCAGAATGGAGAAACAGCCAGCGTCAGATATGATAGAGCTCCTAGAAAGGGTACTTTTACAAATGACTGAGCAGCATGTTGAAACCATCTGCAACTATAGTTTTTTTTTGTTAGCCCACATCCAAGGCATCAGTTAGAGAAAAAAACACCCAATATTATTATGAAATGATCTTCGTGTGTCCACTTCTATCAGTTAATCCACACATTTAACATCACACTCTCAAGCAACATAAGAAATCTTTGATCAAATCTAGGGTGCACAAGAAAGCAGATAAACATCGCACAAATTTGTCAGATATTTAAATAAATAGTTAATGAGCTAGGAAACTAAGGTGACAGGATTTGATCCCTAGCCACCACAGCAAAACTACCCTTTTAGGCCACAGTTACTGCCAAGAGGAATCAATTATCATCATAGACATTGGACCTTAAAAGCTTATGAACTCCATCTATGCATCAGCCTTTTCTTTAATGTTCCTTATTATACATACTATAAACGTCTTACATAGTTCTGTTTATGACACCTGCCCTAAAATTGCTAAAAGCTTCCTAGATGTAGCTAAGATTCTAATATGAGCAAGAATAGAAGACGTTAGTGTTCACCAAGACTTCTGAGAACAATATTATATACACTGGGTTGTACATAGAGCTTTTTTTCTTTTCTTTTGCCTTTTCTATTTTGGGGTTTAGGGGACACTTTAATCCTTTAGCACCAATTAGGATATTTGGCTCACAAGAGTAGATAAGCAACCAATACTTTCTCCTTTTTTCCCTCACAATTTCTTTTCCCTATGGATTAGTGAAGACATTTCCTTGCACCCTATGTTGCATCTTGTGAATCATGTCATGAAGAACTTCCTAAACATATAAAAGGAAAGGGATATTCTTGTAGTACCCAACCACTTTTCCAGTGTCCAAGATAGCATAGCACTGAGAATTAGACCACAGAAAGGAAAAGGGGTTAAACGACAGGCAAAATACATACCATGATAACAGTGCAACTAGACAGGTTTGCAATCCCTGCAAATACAATAAAGCAAGTATTAATATTCAAAGGTGAGTGTTGCATGAATATCAGATAATCTACTGCTGCAAAATCAATTATGGCAGTAAAGTATCAAGTCAATTTACTTGTGTAAAGAAGGGAAACAGTGTCTAACGCTTCAAAACCAAATGGACCTCAAAATAAACAAATGAAGCCCATATAATCAAATCAACTTCACAGCCATGCAACTCAAGCCTATGGCAGGTGGACCCCAAAGGAAGTGCATAGCAATGCATCAAAATTATTTACCAAAACTGGATACTTTATCAAATGGCAAGGTTAGACCAAGGAATAAAAGAAAAGAAAATTGTTGAGAATCTTTTTCTCATATGAATCAACTCTTTCTGTGGTAAGATTAATTTTTTCCAGAAGATAGGATTGACTAACCTCTATGCCACCAATGCAAAAGAGAACCACCAGGATTTCTATGAACCAGAATGACATTAATTTGTAAAGCATTATTAAGAAACAGGATGCAACCACAACAAAGAGCACAGCAGATGTTGTGTTAATATCCACCACTCCACTAGGACGAGTGGCAATCATATTAAGATATTCATCTGAACCATCCTGCAATATAGCGAGCACAGGGGAAATGAGCAATCATAGCTACTGTAATAAGGGCCACCATCATACTAGAAAAGATTGAAAATAGTAGCATAGGGTTTCACCTTTAAGAGTTTCTCATGCTCAATTGCTGCTTCTCTGGCAGTCCATGCAGACCAGTAAGATGCACATAAGATAGTTCCAACAGCCATAAGCCATAAAAACACTTCAGCCACATCAACCAGTGGACGCTGTGGAGAATATAGTTGCACAGAAACTGAAGCAGAAATGAATTTGTCAGTGACAACTATATGAGTCAACAAGCATCATTATGGACAGTTCTGATGATATGTAAAGCATTCAGAACCATCTGTACCCACTATCTTTTCCCGTCTCTGTCTTCTAATGTAGAATAAGGTGACCAAAGGAAGGGAAAATAGGGACAACATATGTACTTACCAACTGAATTGTTCTTCATATATTTCTCAAAGGTCTCACCGGCATCTTGTGGCAGCATGACGGAAGGTATGCCAATACTTACATCAGTCTCGTTGGGTTCACAAACCATCTTGAATAGCTCTGTAGACCCACCAAGCAGGTATCTTAGTAAACAAAAGATGTAGAATGAGGCAAGTTGTTTCTTGTTATGTTCTTTTCCACTGTTTAGAACAGTAATCATTCATGATCTCAAGATAGCCAACTTTGGAAACAGTAATTGATTATCATTGATTTTGTAATCAATTCAAGAAGCAGCAATCAACTATGCGACAGAGATAATCATTTACCACCTCCATCAGAGTGTTTATCTCTGTGCAGGTTTCGCACTTTCTATTGTCCTATGAGCCTATGACTGATTCATTCTTCAATTAAAGGTTTACTTTCAGAAAATTAGGAGAGAGAGAGAGAAGAGAGCAAAGGGCTTTGACAGAATAATGGAGCTAATTTATCTATATAACATGAAAACCAGATATTTCCGATTGAGAATCTTCCAAAAGTGGTGATAGCTTTAGTTGGTGACAGGTACTTTAGAAAATCAAGAAGTGCCATGCTTTTGTCATTTCCCATATATATCTAGGACAGACTAGGTATAATCTCATATTGAGATGAGTGAAGTTGAAAAAGATGTGATTTTTGTGCATCCTTGATATGGCAGACAACAGTTGTTCTCTTACTATGTTTACACTAAGCAAATTAGTGACACAATCTGCAACTGCATATCAGAATGAACATGAGCAAGAACATGTAAAACGTAAACATCAGAATTTTATTTTTGAGACATGTAGAGATAGAAATTCAACAGATGCACAAGTCTGATAAATTGACCCATATACATGAGTCCATTTAGAGACTGCTAGCACGTACATCATTTATGAATGTCAAAAAATTGGAAGTGAGAAACTAAAACCTGTTTGGTTGTTTATAATGAGGATTGCAGAAGCACCAGCAGCTTCTGCAACATTCGCCTTGGTAGTGAAACTACATTGGCCGCGGTAAACCAAGATGACCTCACCAGTGAGCTACCAACAAGAAGACCTCTGAATCTGAGCTTGCAATATGAATTACAACTCTGAACAATTTTACATCATCTATACAGAGACCTATAGAATACCTTATTCTTGGGTGGACTACAACAATCAGGAGGGTCAGCAATAGCAACTCTAGTTTGGTTGGCACGTTTCTCTTTCGATTCCAAGGTTGGGCCAAATCGAGCACCCACACCAACAAATTCCATTTCTTCCTTGCCATCAATCCAAGTTGGAACCTTAACCTATAAAATAGAAGTGAACTAAGCTTCAAATCACAAATGTCCTTCCCTTACCCTCATTTTCAGTAAAACAGACTGGTTACACAATTACTAGAGGGAACTAAGTGGGATGTTGTAACGCCTTGACCATCAGAAAATGGAGAAATAATGCAATTGGTACTTTGGACTTTTTCTCCCAGGAATCCAAAAAACAATATAATGGCAAAGATACAAAATATGATTGAATATTTTGGTCTGTAAAATTTCCATTCGGGTAGAGCTTCTAACCCTATCCCAAACATTAGCAAGGATGTTCAAAGCATATAAATAGCAAATCAGTTAGAAGAGAAAAAGGAAATAAGAATCATATTCTGAAGTGAATTTGAATACTTCAGTTATCTATTTCAAAAATTAATCCGGTCTTTGTTTATCTCACTGAATGAAGATCACCGACCAACCTAAGTATATCAGGCTATATTATGGATTCCTGTCAAGCTGTAGGCTAAGCAACTTCGTTCAACCAGACTATGCAATCAAAATATGAGCTCAGATGGAGTACGCAGATAAATCAATTATCTTCATGTTTAGACAAGTGCATCTTTTCACCTTTAGATAGTACAAACATTTAATGAAGTTGTTAAGCAATCTCATTAGATGAAATTATACTCAAGAGAGTTTCTATCCACTTCATTTGTTGGAAAAATTTTTCGAGTGAAATTAAGGATCCTTCTCATTTAGTATAATTGTGAAACATTAAAGTGATTATTCTCACTCTCTCTTTTTTGTTTTTTAATAAATGATTATTCTCTCTAAGAAATGGAGAAAAGGAGCTATAGAAAACTCCAATTAGTTATAAATAGATCGAACTGCATACAGGGGAAACAGAAAAAATATAACAGCTAATCAAAAAACAGTTCCAGAGCTCAAGAATCACATCCATAATTATGATGAAAATGATGAGCAGTCAACATTTGTGGAAAAAAAGCTAAATTATGGATTAAAAGAAAAAAAACCCTTGAACAGGTCCAAATTAGAGCAAAAATTACTGCAGGATGGCATATTTACAGACAAGCAAGAAACATAAACAATGTGAAACCTCTAGAACATACATCATATAACAAAATTAGCAAAATTTACCAAAAATAGCAAAAGAATTATTGTACTTTTTTAACAGAAAAAAAAAAGAAATTATAGCTTTATACCAGAACAAAGTTATTATCACAACCAGGTCTTTTAGGAGCTACATCATCTTGATGAACTATATCACCGGCAAACACCAAAGAAGAAGAACTCAACAACAGAAAAACTGCAAAAGCTGCCCAAACAAAGCCGTGCGCAGCTCTATCCTTCAATTCCATCAAGAAAAAATGAAACCTCAGAAAAAACTCGTATCTTCACGGAGAGATCAAATGAAACTATGAATTGAATTTCTTCTTCTTCTTCTTCTTCTTTTCTTCACTTTCCTATTCTTCTTCAGTTTGGCTTTAGAAATGAGAACACGAAGAAGAGAGAGAGAGAGAGAGAGAGAGAGAGAGAGAGAGTTAAGAGCTTTTTGGGTTTTTTGTTTTTTAATTTTTAGTGATAAGTAGTTTTAGCGTTGGTCACGGAACGACCACCGCGTGGTAACCGTTGATCGGGAATTCAACTCTCCAAATAAAATGGAATTTAAAAGACAACAGCATGTGGCGCGTGTATCGTAGTTTCCTACGAAGAAGAACTTGCCAGTCTGAAAAAGGCATTTACCAAACACGATCCATGTTTGGCTCCTTAACCAAATGGAATTATGGATCTTGTACAGAGATCACATACAAACAACAAGGCACCTCCCCATCTTAGATTACCGAGATATTTTGAACAGATTTGTATGTACATGAAAAATATCTTTTGAGTTATATTTAAATTTTCATTCTAATTAGATAAATAAAATCACGAAGGCATTAAAATTCTCTCATAAGACAGCATTAATATTAATTAGTATTTATTATTTAATTGTATCATCTAAATAAGAGTGAATATGTACATATATAATTAAAAAAATAAAATAAAAGATAGATGTATATATAAAACAAATTTATTTAATATTCTTTTGATATACTTAAACACGAATAACAGATGAAATAATTAATAAGGCTAATCTTAAATTAATAGTGATATTTATAGAAAAATATGATAATCTGACAAAAAATATATTTTAATATAATATTATATATAAAAGTTAAATTTAAAATTTTATATTAACATTAGTAGTTCATTTACTAATTATTAATCTTAATAAATTATCCCAAGTTGAAGGGCATTGTACTATGATACCTCTTTCTAACTTATAGATAATTAATTGCAAATAAATATAATTTTTAATATTATATCAATCTGATCATAAACATAAGTCATTTTATATTTATGCACAAATATTAAAAGTTTTGAAAATAAAATAATTTTTTAGTTGAAATACTCTTTATACTCTTGATAAATAAAAATATTATATTAATAATAAATAGATGGATTAAAGTGAAAAATATAAAATGTCTTATATTTTTATCTTTAATCACCTTAAAATAATTTATATTTTTTATAAGTAGTATCATTTTAGAATTATGCAGGAGATCCTTCAAAAAAATATAAAAAAGTGGATTCGTTATCTCTGAATAAAAGAAGAGCGTATTGTAGAAAATAAAAAAACAGTATTATTATATACTTTATTGTTGTGTTAGTCCTAATTCGTTTTTGAATAATTTTTTAATCTGATCAAAATATCTATGTATAAAATCATTATTTAGAGATAGAAAATATTATACGAAAATCGAATTTTTTTATTATTGAAAGGATGGTAAAATGTTTTGATATTAGAAAAGGAACTAAAAGGGGGAATCCAAACAAGAATGAGGATTTCAATTATTAAAGTAAAAGCATATTCAAAGAATAAGAAACAAAAGCCCCCTTATGGGGACTGCCACTTTGCATCGTGTAAAAGAGTCAAAATGGAAGGCGCGTGAAAAGAGAAGTCAAGTTGCCACCGGCAACCGGCTGAGCCAGTAATTTTATTGAAGCCGTATAGGCCGTACAGATAAGACGGCTCCATAAATAAATGGTTTTGGTGTTGTTATCAGATTCAGGTACGGAGCTGCGATCCTCTGTGCTCAACCTCACGGTACCCAACCTTATCCTTCAAAACAATCATTTCCTTTTCTAATGAATTTAAAGGATATATTAAAAAATGCATTAAATAATAATAATAATCGAATTAGATGAGTTAATAAGTAATTTGGTTAGGATTTTTTTTTGCTTTTTTGTTTTTTTTCTTTGGATAGTATGAAAGTGGTAATTGTAAAATATAATAGTACTACAATGTGTTCAATATTCCCATTTTTTCTTAAGAAAATATAAAAATATATATTTTTTATTTTAAATTTTTTATCTAATTAGTGAGAAAGTATACTCAATTAGCTATGCATATGTTGATGCACACGAATTAATTTTATAATTTAAAATATTATTGTTTTAAGATTCAACAATTTTTGTTAGATTTTTATACAGTTATATCTATTAAACTTTAGTCACTATCTTTTATAAAAAGTACGAGGATTTTTAGACCCATTAAAAATGGTAAAAAATATATATAATTTGTGTATAAAAGTGTAAAACTTTTATATTTATGACTAGATATAATATGATATATAATATATTTTATTAATATAGCATATGTATGCGTTATGTGTTTGAATTCATATGATAATTTAAATATAATAAATCTTATAAATTTAAATTATTATAAAAAAATAAAATTCCGATCTATGTCAATGTGTGTGTATTTTTTTCTTAAAAATAAAACGTAGTAAAATCGAATAGCAATTCTAACGAAGTAATTTCTTATATAAAAATATAAATTTATCTTATTTAAATTACCATCTGAATAATTTAATGTACATAATACTCGAAAAAATATAAATTTATCTTATTTAAATTACTATTTTAATAATTTAATGTACAAAATCGTGTCGAAAAAAGGCCTCATAGGCGAATTCAGCTTAGAAAATACATTAAAATTTGGTAAGGTGGAGGCATCCGACCGCTTCTACCAGTCAATTGTTGCTAAAGTTGACTTTAATACAAATTTCCATTTTTGTTAAAAAACTTACTTCAAAATATCTTTAATTTTATTGGCCAACAACACAAAATTTGACTCAGCTTTTCCTTTATTCGGTTCTTAGTCCATGGTTAATAAGGTCAAATTATTCATAAAATCGGAAAATAGGGGTTATATCCATGAGGATTTATATAATAAAAATCATATATTAAAAGAAAAAAGCAGCATAAAAATAAATTAGTGTTATTATAATCGTTAATGGGTTCGGACCGACTTGAAGTTGAATTCAATTTGGATCTATATTTTTAGACCTGAAATCATTTCGGGTCGAGTTTGAACTTAAATAATTCATTTAGTTCAAGTTCAACCTGAATATACATTACTAGTTATATATATTTTTTATATTATACTATGCTATTATAATTAAGAAATAATCTAATAAATATTCACATGGAATAAAATTTTGATTCATTTGAAAGAACTATTTTATTATTTTGTAACAAATTTGAATGTAAACTACATATAAATATATAAAATTATTTTATGTAATTTCTCTTTTGTGGACTATTTTAATTTTTCTGTTTATGACTATGAATGTTTATTTTATTTTTTTATAACCGTGAACTATTTTTGTTATTCTAGAAATAACCATGAACTTTTATATTATATTTTCTAACTATGAATTATTTTTGTTCTTTTGAAAATAACCATGAACTATTTTTGACCTTTCAAATATTGCCATCAATTCATAGCTATATTTGAGAGGTCAAAAATAGTTCATAGCTATTTTTCAGAAAAACAAAAATAGTTCATGATTAGAAAAAGATAAATAAAAGTTATTGGTTATAAATAGAAAATATAAAATAGTTAATGGTTAGAAAAAAATGAAATAAAAGTTCATAATTATAAACAAAAATAAAAGTGCTACTAGGAAAAAAAAATTAATGAAGAAGTGTACTAATGGGCCACTAAATACCCGAAACATTGGACTCTTTGGACGGTCCCAAATAGAAGCCCCAAAGTATAAAGCCCAAAAGCCTGGATTTAATATTAAGGTAAATTTATACGAGTTTTTCTTTTTTTTTAAGGCACAATAGATTAAATTGAGTTTTTTAATTAATTTTTAATTTTGGACTCGCATCTTCTAAATAATTTATCTTTCACGAATTGGATAAAAAAAAAATTACATAAAACTCAAATAAACTTTTATCAAAGTTGATTCTTAACAAAACGTTTGATACATTGGAATGAAATTCTTTATTACTCGAAATCTTTTCTCATCCGGAATGGAATGGGGTTCCATTATAGTTTTTGGAAGGAAAAGATAGGATGGAATGATGATCCATTTTATTTATTTTAAAATTTTTATTATTTTATATTCAAATGGAAAGAAATTATATATAATATAACATAAATTTTATTATAATATAAAATGTATTTTCATACCTTAACGTACATTTAAAGTTTAAAAAACAAGCAAAAGATTAAAAATAATTATAAAATAATTCATTTTAAAGACATAACAAAAGAAAAACATATATATAAAAATTAATTGAACCTAGTACATGTAATATATTGAAAATATAACAATCTAATATTTTTTAAACTGGTTATCACTTCTCCTGAAAATGTCTTTTATAGGTTTTAGTGTGAGAAGGCCTTTTTAGCCAGTTTCATCCTGAAATGAACTTTCCTGTGAGAAGGTAATTTTTACTTCTAATTCGAATTACCAAATACTAGAATGGAAAAAAAAAAAAGGTTAAAAAAATCATTTCATTCTACTATATTCCCACGTACCAAACATAACGTAATAGTCGATCGCGAAAGCGATTATGACCGTCTATAAAATATGCTATATTTAATATTTTTTTTTACAATATTTTTAATATAATATATTTTCCTATGTAAGATATTTATCTAAGGTTATATGTACAAGGTTGAATTAATATCTATATATAAGACATTTTAAGAATAAAAAAAAAAAAAGTGTAAACAAAATTTGAACTTAGTAAGGTTATATATATAATGAGAGCTGTTTTAGGGCCTTTGCAGCCATTCTTGAATAGCAGAACGCAGGGCATGGTTTGGAACTAGATTGGAATGAGCCAGCTTGAGATTAGTCATAGGAGAGGTTTCATGGCCACCCTCCAGCCATCCTTTTAAAGCCTCCGACTCGTAAGTGAACCCGTCGGCGGCAACCACCGGATCTTGCATGATTTCCTGCAATTTTCAACCGGAGTTGGTTAAACTAGTATCAACTGACTCGTAGACAGAATAAGATCTTTTAACTTTGAAGGGACGAAATTTATGTGAAGATAATCTTTAGAAGGTTGGAAGGGCGGGGCTACTCCGCCTCCGGCCGCCTTTGGTTATGTCCTTAAACCGGCCAAAGAATTTACCAAAAGCTGGTGTCATGAAGATAAAGAAGCACTTAAGAGATGAATCTTAAAGAACAAAATAAGCAAAATATGCATATACCTGAAAGATGGGACAAAGGAAATAGGAAGGGACATATGATTGCTCTCCCTCATAGTTCAATCGAGAAAAAGAAGTCCCAGAAGATACCCTCATTGGTTCAAGTACTCTCCATATTTCTGAAGCAAGTTCTGGACGATTCCTCCTATTCATATCGCAACAACGGATGGCCAAGTGAGCTAACTGTTTCGCTTGTACAAATGGCCAGTCCCCAGCTGTGGGATCCAAAATATCTTTCAGAATACCGTTGCTTAATGCATATTGAACTTCCTTAGTGATTCCCAATGCAGATTTCCCAGTTAATAAGCGCATCAATATTATGCCAAATGAATATACATCTGATTTTGAAGTGAGCTCCCCAGTTGCAAGAAATTCTGGATCCATGTAAACAAAAGTACCTTTGGGGTCAGTTTTGCAGCAAAGTGTAGTGTTATTCTCTGAAAATTCATCTTCTGAGAGGATTCGGCAGATTCCAAAGTCACTGAGCTTGCTCACGTGATTAGCATCGAGTAGAATATTTGCAGGTTTGAGATCACCGTGTACAACGCCTTGAGGGCTACAAGAATGCAGGAAGATAAGAACAGAACAGAGCTCTGCAGCAATGCGTATTCGAGTTTGCCATGATAAGGGAGGTGAGTTATTCTTGCAGTTAAGTCGATCCTCGAGGCTTCCATTTGGTAGATACTCATAAATGAGAGCAAAAGTTTCTGGGCAAGCACCTATAAGGGTGACAAGGTTTGGATGCCTTAATTTGCTCAAAATATTCACCTATCAAAAATAAAAAAACCAAGCAGAATAAGCCCATTTCTCCATCCACTCAACAGAATAATATAACATAAGAAAAAGTTTGAAATGAAAGAGAGCATATTAAAGGTTCATATGATTCAGTGCATATTTGTGTAGGCTAACGAGTTCCAAGTTTATAATGATAAACTCAAATATAGATTACAACCAAAATATTATTTCAATCTTCCAAACATGATCCGAGTAAATTTTAAGCAGTGTTAGTTTATTAAACAATCTGATCTAACAATATCATGGAAAAAAAAAATCGTTTGTCCAACTAACCTCCTGCTGAAACTCCATGGGTCCTTGCAAGCTATGTGGGTGCAAAATCTTTATAGCCACTGGAGTGTGGCGCAGGACTCCTTTGTAGATACTTCCATATCCCCCTTCCCCAATCTTTAATGCTGGGTCGAAATGGCGAGTTGCTTCTTCGATTTCTGAGAAAGAATATTCAGAATAGAAACAAGATACCAATGGACTTGACGTCTCTGCTTGGATTTTTCTAAGCTCTTCAGCTTCACTCAATGCGTTGTCCCGCTCGACCTGTAACTCATCTATTTCCTTCTTATATTTTTGCAACAGTTTGACAGCAGAGAACATTTTCTCTTCCAACTCCTCTACCATCTTAACAGAAGTCTCAATTTGACACTCCAATAAGGATTTCTGTTCAAGGGCAATTTGAAGTTTTCCCTTAACCTCATCTAGCTGCCATTTCATCCTTTCAACTTCCTCCCTGCCATTTGCAAGAGATTCTTCAATCTCTTTCCTCCGTCTGGATTCCTCCGAGTACATGGTTTCTGATGTTTTAGCCTGTAAGAGCACCATTTCCAATTTTAAAAGCATGAAATGGAAAAACCAACCTTCATACTATGAGAAACTTCCATTAAAAAAAATGATAACTTCATTAAACAGTGAATTGAAGCAAAGATAAACTCAGTTTTTAGAAGTTCAAGCTGAGTGACAGTACACATCAAGGGAGAATTTTAAAAAAAACCAATATTGTAACTGGAAAAATCATTCAATTCATTCGGTAGGTAACTCCTAACTCTGATGCTTATGGTGCTTAGCAAGGGAGAGCAGGATGGGACTTTCCTCATTTATGATTTGCTTACAATTATCATTCTAAAGCAGGAATCATTTATTAATCCAATAAACTTTTGTCCATCTCGATGTTCTCTCAGTGGTGATTGGTTCATAAAATAGGATCACAGTGATCGAAAGGTTACCCTCCGCCTAGCCTCAATAGCATCCTTTTCAGCTTTCCGACGCTTAATTGATTCTTCGTATGCTTCTCGCCTGGCAGTTTCTGCCTCCTCCACATATTGATGGAGTCTGTCATAGATTTCATCATCCCGCATGGTACTACTGTCCTGCATAAGATCATAATTGTTTTAAAATTATCGTACAGCTTAGTTTAAGAATTTAGATGGAGAATTAAATCCATTTTGTAAAGCAAAAAAGGGTAATTCAAAAGAATACAATACAGAAACTCCAAATAGATGCAGAGAGGAGTTAATTCTAGGACCAGTTTTGTAATAAAAAAAATGACAGCTACATAATGTAAACATGCATCAAAAGCTTTTTGACAGGTTAATATTAGTCCGACTTACTCTAGAAGAACGTGATGTACTAAAATTGTCCTGAAAACGTTGCAATGCAAGTTCCTCTAACTCAATTCCACTCCTCTCCATCTTATTGATGGAATCTGAACCTGAATCATCAAGTACGCCACTAGATGAACAAGAAGAAAACCGTGCACCCACAGAGGGACTTCTCTTTGATATCCAATCACATCCATCACTCCTCTCTTCGACACTTAACCTGCTAGGAGGCGTAAGACATCCTGTGCTGCTACTGGGAGCAATTCCAGTAGACTTAGCCACATAATTATCAGAAAGTATTCTGCGATGGTCTGGAGATGAGTTTGACAACCGTGTATCATTATTATGCCCCTGTGTAACAGATTTTCTTAGTGAATAAGATGGCCCAGTTTCAGAACACGGACTTTCTGGAAGAACCGGAGATGAAATGTGCATACTGATGCCATTTGACATGCCTTCCCTGCCGAGATCATTAACAGAATTACGGGTCATGCAGTAGAGACTACAGATATCAGAAAACCCATCAAAAGGCAAAACGTCAGCAAAATTCAGAATTTGGAAACTTCTATATTATTACTGTTTGGGAATTTTGGAAAAGGTCCATCCATTAGAAACTCGGGAGTTTGTTTTATGAAGAAGTGCTCTACTCCTTCATTGATATCCATGTTAAAGCATCAGAGTGATCCATAATAAAGAACAAGCATCCGAGAAACTTACCTCGTATAAATCAGGTGGCCCTTGCATGTAAACCAAATGTGACAGAAAACAGGTGCTTGGAAGCGCACATAGATGGCTTTCTTAGACTTTGGCTCCATCATTTTCCTGCATTTTAATTCCAGTTTATCCATATGTTTTTAATTCCCGTTAACATACTTAGTTTCCTAACACCTAGCAAAGAGAGTGATAGTACAAGCCAGTCAATCAACAATTATTCCTCCAAGGAGAAAAACCTATTCAGAGAAGACACTGATGCATAAAAAAAATTGCCTTTTGAGGATGAAATCTATGTTCAAATTACTCTTATACATATTCTTGCTCTCAAATCTTTCTCCAATTTTCTTGAATCTCATAAGTATTCTCGCCATTCCTATTGCAAAAGTAATAGGAAGAAATGTTGCCTAGGATATATAAAGTGGATGAAAATACTATCCTAAGGTGAAAAATGAAAATGAAAATACAAAAGTGAGCATTTTACCTCGAATATTGGTTTTTTGCAGCGGCTCCCATGACAAGCTTCTTGATACCATGCAGAGATATTAGTTCCACAATGCCCTTCTCAATTGAATCCATTTCAATATATACTTTCTCTGCTCGCACCTTAAAAAGAAGCCACAGACACTCGATTCAGCTATTTATGCAAATTTTTTTTAAAGAGCTCAATCTTAGCTTTTGAAATTCATCAGTAGGTTCTAGTGAAACTTGGAAAAGGGCCAAAGTTAAATAATGTACAATCATGTGAGAAAGGAGATACAGAAGTCATGACTATAACATGAAGATGTAGATAACAGGATATACCCCAGCTCTTTTGCAGGTCGAAATGTACTTGTCAAGAGTCATATGCATTTCTTGCCTCTCAGCTACATGATACGCTTTAACTCGATGGTCTTCCAACTTACCAATTGGTATATTTGCACCCACTACAAAGCAAGATAAAATATTAACTCAGGAAACATACGAAACTGTGATAGAAATAACGAGATTTTCTCAAACATTAGCATTGTACTCTAGAGAGATAAATGAAGGGTTTCAAAATGAAGTTGCATTTAATCAAAGAACCTAACCAAACAAGTAAAAATCTAATTCAAACTAAGATCATTATTTTCATCCATAGAAGCATATAAAAGATACTCTTGAAGCAAACAGGAAATCCCACAAAAAGAGAAGTCAAAAACACTTTAAAACTTAAATCAGTAGCTAATAATTTTCTTTTATACAAGGGATGTACATATAAATCAGCAAATCAACTAGAATTTTCTTTTCAATTAGCTAGAACTGGAGAACTTCAGGTCTAATAAGCACTAGCAAGGGAGAAAAAAAAAACCAAAAAGACAGAAGCCAAATGGGAGTATTACACATCGGAATTTTCTGGGCTGGCTGATGAACATGAAGAATGACAATTTTCCTTCCTCCAGAGTTATGCAATGCCCAAGCCAGAGTCAACTCAGCTTCTTTAGTTTCTTTCCCCACTGCAACAAATATTGCTTCATCCACAACTGTTACAGCAGGCGACGGTGGAGCAGACGGCGTCGGGGTTGAAGAAATTCTCAGAGGAGTCGGTTCTTCCATAATTTCACCGCTATTTAGTCCTCTCAAATCAACTAAAGGATACATTATTCTATCCATAGGCTGTGGAATTTCCCTTACAGATGATACCAAAGCCATAGTTATAGAACATCACATCAAAATCAAGTCAAATTCTGTCCTTTTTCTCGCCTTAATTCCCCAACGACACCGCTGCTTTTCTTTCAGCTCCCATGCATTAAGGAAAATTTTTTGAGTAAAAAGCCCTTAATTCTGCGAAAATTTGAGGTGGGTTTTTCAGAAAAGTATGAAATTTGAGGTGGGTTTTTCAGATAGAGTTTGATAGAGTGATGAAATTGACGAAAGCAACCAAGAAATGAGTCATGATTACACAAAAAGAGGTTACTTGTCTGAAGTTAAATGTACATTTTTATAATTGCTTATTGCAATTAAGAATACTACTCAAAATCACCAGTCAATGACTTGATGTCCTATTAGTTTAGAAGGCTTCAAACAAGCCTAAAGGAAAATTGGAGTCCGCAGCTCTCTTCTTTCTGTGTGGTTTTTGGAGGGTTTCTTGCAAAAGTATACTTTCTTATAGACGGAAGTTTCTTAGAAGGTTTTGCAGGAGGCCCACAAAAACCAGACATAAAATAGGAAGGGGAAAATTCCCTTAAAACACCCCTTCTTTTTTTTTTTTTTTTTTTTACCAAAAAGCGAAATCCTTCGCCCACAAAACTCCTATAAGATGTTCAATGTTCGGATAAAAAATGTAAATAACACCCCTTATTTATTTAAGTTACATAATACTTTCGAACACATATTTTATTTTCTATATCTCTAAATTAGAATCGATAATTATAAAGTAGTTTACAACTATAGATAGCGACGGTATCACTTCCCGAATTTCACATGTTATTTACGTGTGATTGTGGATGGACAAAATTATTTATTAAATACTTTTCCTCAACAACAAAATTGTCCATTAAAAAGCGACGCCGCTTCTCGATATTACATGCTATTCTCATTTGTGTTTGCAATGTGGAAGACGTTTTGTTATTAAGATAAAGTTTTTAATGGACAATTTTGCCCTTCTGCACACACATAGGAGCAACATGTGATTTCCGGGAGGTGTCGTCGTTGCTATTTATAGTAATAGGCTATTTTATAATACACGATTTTCGTTTAGAAATATAAAAAATAAAATATGAGTTCAGGAACATCGTGCAACTTAAGTAAATAGTTAAGGGACATTATATGAGAATTTCCCAATATGAAAGAGATGAAGATGTAATAATGTCATAAATATAAGGGGATTTTTTGAACCCGTACACAAAAATTAAAGACATTGAAAACATGATAAATTTTAAAATAATTTACTTTTATTACCTTATTAAATAAGAAAATAATGTAAAATGACTTGTATTTTTTACTATTTTCAAACACCTTAAAACTTTTCGTATTTTTTACCGTAAAGAATAATATTTATGAAATTCATAAATTTTTTTTTGTGTTTAATCGTTTAATGAACCTTGTAATGTACTAATTTTATTGTAATATAAATTCCACTATAAAATAAAACTAAAGCTTTAAAAGATAAATATAAATAAAAATTTATTACAGAAGTACGAACTATATTAGAAAATATATTAAATAATCTGTATATGAGTTGATGAAATTAGAAGTCAAAATTACTACTATATGCAACATTTTGAGAAAACTATCTTAAAAAGAAAAAACCCTCAAAAGACCATTAAACTATTTACCCATTATATTTATAATATCAAATTTTATTTATTTTCTGAAAATTATATCCGTATATCATAAAAATGTTTTATACTCACTAACTCGACGAAATTTAATTGATATATTACACTTTCGACCTTCATATATTTTTTAGATATGAATCTAAGCCAATACTTCACTCTCTCTAAAAATAAAGTTTAAACTTCGCTTAACATATGATATTTGTTTTCTTCCGACCCATCTATTTCAAGTGAAAATAAGTGTTAATATATATATTAAGGAATTAAATCTTATAAATAATTTATTCTTAAGAAATATGATACAAGAATTGTAAATTTAATAATTTGTTAAGATTTTATTAAGTTTGCAAATAGAAATCTATTTTATAATGCATATCAAACACCAACAATTCTATTTTTCTAGACGAAAATCCAAATATTCTCCTTTTTTTATTTTTTTAAGAAATAATAATAATACGAACTTATACTACCTTATTGTTATTATTCATATTTTCTTAAAACAAGTCAATATATCCAGCAAAATATATATAATTAAAAGTCGTTATTTATATATTAAACTATAATATTAAAGATATTATCCGCATAGAATCAAGAAAGAGCCCTCTGCGAACCGTAATTTTTGCAATCACTTAGGGTGGATGCGGGGATGAATATTCCGAAACCTCCGACGAAATATAGCAACTTGCGTTGGGAGTTGGAATGGGGGAGGGGGGACGAATCGAAACGACAAATGGCTGAATCTCAGAGGATCGTGGCAGCAAGGCTACTCTGCCCCTTACAATACCCCGTCGCGTATTTAAGTCGTCTGCAAAGGATTCTGCCCGTCGCTCGATGAGAATTGTACTTCAAGGCAGCCGTCGCGACTCTTCTGCCGCGCCGATTATATAGTTCAGTTGATTTTGAAATTATAAAATTAGTAATAAAAATTAATATAGAGATTGATCTCTTGTGCGCACTAAAATCTAGCCTCAAATGTAAAGATCACACGGGAAGAAATTTTATTTTTTAATACAAATTACGATATTAAAGATAAATAAGATGAGAATATTCGGATCCCCCTCTCCATACAAATGGACTTTGCTGGCTTTTAATTATTGGTTCATTCATAAACAATAATCAGACGGCAAATCCTTATTGGCCCCATCCCTTATGTTAATCCGTACTAGTTTATCTTTGATATTTGTCCATATGAACTTTTCAACCATGGAAAATATATATTATATATTATCTCTAAATCGATTTTTTTTTTACCTCTAAACCGATATTTTCTTCTACAAATTATTCATAATGACCCATATGTACCTCAAATACAAGTTGAATGTTAAAGTTTATAAGTTTAGAGTAAATAAGAGTAATAGATAATTTTCTTACGGAGAGAAAAAGTAAGGAAAGGGAAGGAGAATAATGATTTATTTCGCACTATATATTCATTTTTTCGAGTTATGTTTTTCGGGCCCTTATATTATATATAATATATATTATATATATTGGTGAAATGGAAAAATATATGAAGAGGTTGGGAGTAGTAGAGTTTATTTTCCTACCTATTAATATCTATAATTTTTGTTTTTTTCTATTTGTGGGGTAGGAAAAACTTGTACTAAGGAGACAAGATTTTATATCAATAAATTAAGAGATTAGAATTGTACATAATTGGTTAAAGGGAAAACATTAAATAAATCTAATGGTGCAAAAGTGCAAAGGTTGGTAGCTTTACTACTAAATAAAAAATATAACAATTTGATTAAGTAATTTGCTTTCGCTTTTTTATTTAGTTAGTGAAAAGAAGTTAAATATGAGATAGCGAGAAGTGTATTATTTTTTTTTCAGAAAAAATAAAAATATAACAATTGGATTAAGAAATTTGCATAATTGCTTAGAATTATAATTTTGATTTTTAGATTGATAGGGTAGATAGCATCTCTTATAATAAAAATTAATTGAAGTTTTGATTAGTACCCAAATTTAAATTTAAGAAATACAAATTTTTAAATTTTTTTTATGTGAGCTAAAATGCGTTAAATGAATCCCTCTTTTTACTATATGTAATTTGTCGTTATAAAAATTAAAAGTTGTTAAAATTTTCTTATGAAATAATATAATAAAAAATTATTAAATGTTGTATTACTTTTATAATATATATGCCTTGTTTTTCATTACTTAAAATTAACAGAGTTTAAAGTTATAAGTTGTTTTTGAGATATTTCCAACTGTTTATTGTATTTATTTTTAGTTTAAAAAACTATTTTTGAATAGTTACTGTAAGGTATTTTTTAAGACTACTTTTACTTATTAAAATTTATTATATTAATTTATTAAACAATTTTGTATATAAATATTTATTTTTAATTTTTTTAAAAAAATATAATAATAAAGAACATGGCTATATATAGAATATGATATGTATTTTTAATACGAATATTTATAAGATATTACTAAAGGAGGGAGTTTTCAATTTTGTTTCTTCTCAAGAAGTTTGGGTACATTGGATTTTGATTAGGGCCTGGCGTCAAAAGTCACAAGTCAATTAACAAATGTCGGGTTGATTTAAGTGTCATTAAATGCCCAATGGACCCTCTTTAGCCAAAATGGACCCTATTTCTTATTATTTACAAAAAAAATAAAAGACTCCTTTTCTTTGAATTTTCCAAATGAGTGATACTACTCACTATTTTTCTTATAAATTGTTGATTCTTTTTTTTTTTAGTAAACAAAAATACAAATTTATATATTGGATTTTACATTGCAATTCAACTTGAAAAAAATTGAGTTTTAGTACAATACTCATAATTAAAAAAATCATCAATTTAATTCTTGATATATTTATAAATGACGATTTTCATCATTATCGGATTAATTCTAACTTTTTAAGTCCCTAACGAAATTTTAATTAATAATTAACTTTACTCATTTAGCATAGTAAATATGACCAAATAAAGTATGCACAAAATATATAAGTAATTTAATAAGATTATAAATAATTTATTCAATTAAATTCTCTAAAAAAATATCTTAAAATAAAAGAATGACATGAGTTTTTCGCTATTGACATATCTAAAGAAGGGTCAGTTTTATTTTAAAGAAATTCGATTAAATGTAGTGTTATATGCTACGTATATTATTTATGTGCTTGTGCCTGTTTTATTAGTTTGGTTAGATCTCGCTATGTCAGGTATTTGAAGGACTCAATTGTTATTTGTCTAACTAAATTTCATTATAGACATAAACAATAGAATTAATTATTAAAGACTAAAGTCATCAACCATAAATACGTTAAGAATTAAATTGTAGATTATAAAAAAAAAAAAAAAGAAAGTTTGAATTTTGGAATATATGAAATTTAGGGACCAATAATGTAATTTACCAAAAATAGCAGTAGCATAGTAAAAGAAATTAATTTCAAGTTTCAGTCTACAGGGCCCGCTGAGTCAGTCGGACAGTTTGTAGCGAGGAATTTGTCTTTTAGTAACAAAAAATTAATTTCAGATGGCCGCATGTGTGTAGCTCAAGTGGTTTTGGGTTTGCAGAGTTAGTACTAAGGACCAAGATTCAAATCTTGGTCGTGGCATTGTAGGAATTTCAACATCTCCAATGTGAGGGGTAGTTCCTTATGCGTACTAAGACTTGATCTCCAGTATCCAGGGACCGCTAATTTACCATAATTTACATCTACACCTGGGTATCGTCGGACCGTCTGATGGGTCCTGTGTTGGTAACAAGAAATTAATTTCAGACACCATATGGGCTTTTCAAGTGGAAATCCAATGGGGGGAAGTGGCAATTTTGGGCCCAAAGAGTTCAAGACACGGAAGCTATTCCCACCGCCAGCCCATAGGATTCGGGTCGGGTGATAGCATAATCAAGACAAAAAAAATCATATTCGGTTCAAATCCCGAATCCGGACCACTCGCGCCCAAGTTTACAGTATAAAAAGTGCTCAATGCCTTTAGCTTTGGCTTCTAGTTGATCATTTTCTTCTTCAGAGAATCAGAATAGAAAGAATTTTCTTCTCGCATTTTCGTTTTCTTTGCAGATTTTAGTGGTTTTCAGCTGCTAGGGCTGTAGTCAATCGCTTAAATTCTCTGCGGAATTTGAAGATTCATTTTCCGGATGTATGATGTATCAGCAGCAAATGAAGCTCCAAATGAACAAAGCCTCTGATCTCAGCTCCATTTCTGTTCTTCCTCCTAATTCAAGGTTCAGTTTTAACATTGATTTGAATTTTGCATTTATTTCTGCGTTTCTCCGTGTTCTTCTACAAATGCATAAATATTTGCACCTTTCGTTCGACTGTAATTGTTCGTAACTATGAAGAAGCAAAGTTTATAGCTAAGGTACTTATGCATTTTGTGATGCGTATGCTATAACAGAGGAAAGTAGATTAAAAGGTTTCGGACGTGAGAATTGCATGTAAATAATGAGTGTTTTTTGAATTTCGATGCTGAAGTTTTGCGTTGGTTATCTCGTTACAGTAACAATGTGAGAAGGAGACCGAATGCAGCGGCGACAACAGTAACGGAGTCTTCAATCTTCGGAAAAAGTCAACCGTCGCAGCTCCGATCACAGCAATCACAACAGTCGTTTTCGCAAGGAATGTCATCTCAACATGGACTATTCTCTCAGCTCTCTCAGAACTCCATCGACGATGTAATCACAAACGACCAAGTGAAACTCTCTCTCTCTCTCTCTCTCAACAAAAAATACAAGTAGTTTACATTTAAGTACGATTAGAAATGGAGCACTATCAAATAATGAAATTGATTGACTCGATTGATAGTTTTACTTAGAGTCGGACCAGTTGCCTTATTTTTATCTTTAAATTCGTTAAATAAAGTAAGTAACAGCTGTGGATAATTCATTCCTACTGATAATTGATACTTTTGTTTAGCCTTTTTACTTTGTTAAGTATCAGTGAGTTCATTGGTATTTTCTTTACAAAGAGCTGAAAGATTGGAATTGCTCCTGCTCCACCAAACAAAACAGGAACCATTTATTTGTAGATTTTCTTTTATGGTATTGTTGTTTTAGATTGAAAATGGAAATTCTCTTGCTGTTTTTTTTTGGCCTGTAATGTAGCAAATGGCTGACAATTTGTAAAGCAATATATAAGGAGCTTTCTACAACTACAACCACTACTTTGAGAAGAAAAATTACAAAATAAGGACATACCAAAAGGATAATCCAGAAAGTTAGTCAAATATATTTCTAAGAGTTGTGAGACTGAAGCCTGAAATTTGTAATAAGTGTAGTGTTCTCTCCAATTACTTAGCAACTATAGTAATGTTATTTATTGTGGAAAATTTATTGAGCTAAACTTGATGTTCTCTACCTTCAGAAGATTTAGGAGGAAAAAAAGTGGGAATTTGATGTCATTTGGTTGTCAGACTTCCTCCCTCTTGGGCTTCTCAGATTCAGGTTGAACAAGAATTTGATTAGATAACCACTAAATTATTGTAGAGGATAGGTTCACAAGAAAGAGAGAATTCAGCAAGGAAGGCTTCTAGCTTGCCTCCAGTGAATTACCCAAGAGAAGAAAGTCAAATCCAGAATTCAAGATCCAACACCTCCAATTTAGTACGCAAGTGGTCCATTCCTGAATATAAGTGTGAGTTTAGAGTAAATCCCTGAGAATGAACGGTATACTTTAATGTGGTTCCAGGCATGGCTTTCACTGGCATACATTTCTAACTTTAATCTCCATGAGCAGGCCAGATCAGTGAAGAACTGGAACACAGGATTGGATTGATGGAAACTTCTTTAAGTAGGTTTGGCATGATCTTGGATTCTATTCAAAGTGACATCATGCAAGCTAACAAAGGAACAAAAGAAGTGGCACTGGAGAGTAAGTATTGAGTATCTGTTGGATGGGAAAAAGAGCATCTAAGCTTTCTAGGCTTTATGTGATGATTATAAATTACTATGAACTTTGAGATACTTTCTAATGTGATATCCGTTTGCTGCAATTAAAGCAATATCAAATTACAAGTATTAAAACATGTATCAAAACAACCTAGGTTCATGATATGTATTAAGATTTCGGGAACTTGTTTCTGATTTCACTGGCCTGTGGTCTACTTTTGTGATCTTTGACTAAATATTCCATGAAGAATCTGTTTTTGCTCATTATACCAACTCTCTTTGAAAGGATTTTCCAATATTAACCTTTCACTGATTAAAATACATATTTTTTCCCATCTCATTTGCAGTGGAAAGCATACGGCAGAAGATAATAGTTCAGGACGACTTGCTTCATTTAATGGTACAAATATGTGAGCCAATTATTAGTACATAATCAATCGAATTGCCTATATAGCTCTTGGATGTTGATTTTCTAATCCTAGAAATGTGTCATAACCAGAACAAGGGAATGGAAGATATCAAAGCCTCTTTCGAACAGGGATCAAAAGCTTTGTCCGATCAATTGAAGCAACACATGTTTCAGGAGAGTTCAAGAGAAACCTCCTTGAAGCTTTCATCTCTTACTGAAAAAGTTGAAATGTGCATACTGAAATTACAAAATGATCTCATCAAGTCATTCACCAGAGAAATACAGGTATGTTTATCTTAAATTTGGATATGCAAATGATGAAATACTCTGATATACTGACGTCAGTATGTTGGGGGGAAGGGGGGGTTGTAAATCAGATGGCATTTGTTGCTAATCAATTCTTTAATAACTCACAGGCAATGGCTTGCAGTCTAAAAGTTAACCGAAAATGTGCAACTCCTGCGGTCCATCTAACTAAAGTAATTATTCTTTCCAAGAAAATTTGAACTTTTATGCAATGGTTTGAACACCAGAAGAGTGCTTACCGGAAGCTTTATGTATCTGTAGGGTACCAATCATCAAGCTACTTCACAGGAAATGAAATTTCTGAAAAGGTGTTTCTTTTGTGAAATTTATCTTGATCTTTCTCTTTCTCTTTCCCATATTTATACACAGAACCGTTGATGAAGCAATCCTGTGAATTCAGTTTTTTAGAATTGTCTTTGGAGGATACTTTGTGGATACTCTTGCATGGGGTGGAGGTGAATTGAAGAAAAGAAATTGTATATCTCTTTTCTCCTTGTTGGGGAATGATAAAATAAATAGTTGTAGCACAAAATAACTCATGTTTTCTTTGTTGTCTAAGTTTCAAATGTATTTGTTTGATGCGTAAGTCAAAGCCATTCCTTCTCCTGCTCTTCTAGGTCCTCCAGTTAATCTCATGATCCTCTCCATGGCAATATGCACATTAGGATTCTATCATTAGTTTCTCAGTTACATGGAACTAATTACCATCATGACCAAAGACAAATATGCCATTGCTCATGCAGGAAACCATTTAATTCAAGACCATACCTTGTTAAGAATTAAACTCTACCATTTCCTTCAAGAAGCTGAAAGGAGATTAATTATCTGATTCTGGTGGTTCCAGAGATATGCTTTTTTGTGTAGACCTGAATGATTTTTTATTCCTTTAACTACCTAGAAAATCAACTCTCTTTTTCTATCCTATTTCATGTTTTCAGATTGGTAATTGCTGGTTCTATAAATTATCTCTTCTGTGTTTGCATCAGTGTGCCACTACCTTCGAAGGGTCGTAATACATCTTCAATCCCAATGATCGAGATGGGAGGCTGGAAGACAGTTAAGCACGAAGGTGTTGCCTCCAAACACAAAACACATGATTTAAAGAAATCTATCCAGAAAAGAGACTCGCCCATCCAAGTGGTTGGTAAACTTTAATTTTCTTGCTGCTTCTTCAGATGTGTGTGCTTGTGGGTGTGTCAAATGTTTTATCTTTGATATGCTATCCTCTTTCAAGTTATATCATTGAATAAAAACACAATCAAGACTTTCCAGGGGCAACAGGAAAAAATATTATTGTGGCTAATAATCATAATGCTTACTAATGCAGGACAGGGAATCAGACCAGGACATTGGTGGTGATTTTTTCAGCTTGTTTAAAGAAAAGAAAAGAGGTATCTATGTAGAAACAAAACAAGGCCATCCTTTATAACGTCATCACTTCATTCTGCTTTCTTTCTAAATGTAATACACCTTCGCCACACTATATCCTTAAATTTCTTTCCTTCTAAAACGACTGCCAAGTTACCACCAAATTGATTTGATTGAAACTTCTTTTTGGGACAAAGATTAACAGCGGTATTTGTGTATTGCTCTAAACATTTCTGAATTTTATGAAGATATAGGTATTTTTTCAATAGAGGATGCACAGCAAGAGACTGAACGGATTCTGAGAAAGGCAAGAAGGCGAAAGAGAAAGCACTGTAGCCTTATCATTTTGGATTAAAGGTAAGTTACCACTTCACATCCCATTTATGTTAAATACTCTCTGGAAAACTATGTAAAAAACACTGAAGAAAAATATGTTACCCTTTCTTTTTGTCTATAGAGTTTGATGATTAGTTTGTAATTTTAGTTGCAATAAACGGTTCATTCTACCCTGCATACAAAGTAAATTGAGTTTCACAATTTTCACTTATTGCAAGACAAGAAGGACAGATAGACAACTCACATAACAACCTTTTCCTCTCATATAAGGTAAATTCTATTATAGACCAAGTCCCATGTCCCCGTTCATAAACCTCTTAGCTTGTATTAAACTATATCCGGACATGAATCGGGTCCATAATAGAGTTTTTCATTGCGGATAGTAGCTCCGGGTCCATAAAATTCTTGAATTTTACCAGAAATTGTATATTCTTCTAGATAAATTAGAACAGAGTTATAAGATTTTTTTATTTCAGGGTTTTGCCGACACAAAGACCTGGGAATTAAATGTTAGTTGGAAGATCATTTTCAAGAACATTAGAAAAAAGAACATTCTAACTCTACTTACCTTACATTTAATTTGTCCTTTGTTGTCTTGATTAATTCTTAAATCCTTCTTTATCATACCATAAGCGTGTCCTTCCAAATCCAGATCTATTATTATAATTAATCTAGTAGTATATGATTTGGATTATTAAAGATGACATCTGTTGGATTTATCTTGTTTTATTCCTCTGAGATCACAAGGATATATAAAAATCAATATTCAAGTCTTTAAGTTCAATGATTAATTAACCTAATTACTTTTTTAGTATTTTTTATTACTAGATTATTCTACCTTGATCTATAGTCTCAAGTCTCAATGGTTGCATCAATCTATTGTATTTTTAGGTTGAGTGATGCTATACAGATCAATATTGATGTTGATTCAATTAATTTGATCAAATAGGGATAAAAGTGTCATTTGGTGTACAAAGGACTAGTACGAATAGAGGACAAGAAGTACATTTTTTTGTATTGACAATTTTACCCTCATCTAATCGAATTAATTGTATTTACCTTGATAAAATGTAATTTATTATAGAAAACATCAGTACAAATAAAGGAAATAAGTACATTTTATTTATGTTAACAATTTTATTTTCATTTAATCAAATTAATCGTATCCACTTTGATCTAAGAAGGTTAATTGTTTCAGGTTTCAATTGTATTTCAGCTATGGCCTAATTTAGCCATATGACTCATTATTCCATACTTAAATTCCAAAGAATGTCATATTTTGAAGAAGATGTCATAGCATGTATTCTCAAAAAAAAAATTTAATAATAAAAAATTGTAGAATATAGTATCATTGGTTATTGTCTTTTCTTCCTCTTTGAGGATCGCTTGGAGGGTTACTTTGAGGGCATGAGTGTCAAAAAGTTAAAGCATCCGATGCATAAAGATTAAAGAGAGACGTCAAAATGAGGATATCCAAAACCCTTCTGTAAGAGAAAAATAAAATTAGCCCACCAACCACCTAAAGTTAAGAAAAAGTTCTTCACCAATATTATTTTATAAATTAATGATATATATATATAGGCTTTTCTCCCTTTTCTTATCAAATTGTTGGGCTTGATTTTGACACAAGTTTAGTCATTATTTTACTAAATTATTTGGTTTTTTTTCCTACATTGATAAATATCCAAGATACTACTACAAAATAGACTCAACCCTATCACATGATAAGAAATAAATCTAAATAATTGAATTATTAAATTAACTTTTGACTTTTGTTTGGATCTAACTATGATTTATTTTGAACAGTCTCGTAAATATAGAAAGATATATCTGAACTATAAAATATGTCACTTTAATAAACTAAGAAAGTATTAAATGATAAGTATGAAATTAAACAATTATCTGTGAAACTGAGGTAGTAATTCTTATTTGAGTCTGGTGGAACCATAAAAGACACTACTATATCCCTCGTATTTAACTCACAACTGTCAATATTTGAATTCAAAGCTTCTGATGCTTTTAAACTTTTGTAGTATCTCTCAATTTTCTTTTCCTTTTATAGTTCATCTCTCATTTTGGAATTATTTGGTAAATATTTGTTAATTGCTCTTATATTTTGATGTCTAAATGTGACATTATGCAAAAACATCACTTCTCTAATTCCATGGATCTGAATCTTGCTCTGATTTCATGATCAACAAACATGACGTTGCAGCAAACCCTTCAAAAGAATACTTATCAACATTAATTCATCAATATTGACTTGATTTGGTCATCTAACCCTATACAAATTAAGATGACATTTTTTATCTTTGAGTATTCAAAAGTTATCGACTAAATCATAAAGGATCAAAAGGCATAAAAACAACATGCGATATTGAATCGCTTTTCAAATTATTCGAACTCGAAATTTCTTACTTAAAATGTCAAGTAAAAATATATAAGTGAGGAGATTGTGTCATCATACCAAACAGGTCTGATTAAAAGTTGCTTTAATTTCATTTATTATGAACAAACTTGACATTAACGCATGATCAACACAGCAGGGTAGTTACAACTATTCAGCAATTAATTCTTTTGCTTCCTTGACAAGATGAAAATAATTAATAATAATATAGCAGTAAATTAAATTAATTAATATGAATATATAATGGCCACCATGTGTTTGGAGAAAAAAAAGTTGGTGCAAAATGATTGAGAATTAGACATTGGGTTGGAAGGTTAAATGAGAGCTTGTGTTTGTGGTCCTCTGTTGTGTACAATCTTTAACTTTAATAATTTCCACTCTCTTCTAGTGTAAGGCAAATCTGGAACGTAGAAACTCGCACTGATTTGAGGCAGTGAATAAATGTACTGTAATTGTTCGGAATTGAATTTTTTTTATTATTATATAAAGAGTTGAGATTTAAATTTTAATTTTAAGTAAAAGTCAGACTTTAAGAGTAATTATTTGAAAATTTGATTGTACACATCAAATACGAAGATTCATTAATATTTTATAGATCGAATTTAAAATTAATTAAGAGTGTGTATCTTAATATAGGAAAACTCACAGCTCTTAAAAATGTATAAAAGAAAAAAGTTGCCAACAAAGAAGCATGAGAGTCTCTCTCTCTCTCCACGGTGCACATGCAATATATGAAAAAGAAGCTCTGATAGATGATCAGAAGATGAATAGAAGAGCGTGTTAATATTGAATTATTGATACAGAGAACTCATATATATATATATATATTATATAATTACGGAATTATATTATCGAATGGGTCAATTGACCCTTTTTCATCAAAAATTTGTCATGAGATTATAGGCTTCAGCATGGAGTAAGGCACTTTTGACTGGGTCAAAGGATGCTCGGGCCAGTTCGGGTTGGTTACTCGAGTCGTCTGTTGGTGACCCGCGGTCTCCTTCTCGTTTTATATTCCTACCTCCTCAGTTTCGGTGCAGTCTCTCCCTCTCCTCATCTTCACCGTCTCTTCATTCTCTCCTCTGTCTTTTGAGTTCCTCTGGACTCTGTTTTACTGGCGCTGTCACTGCTCCCCTCTCTATGTACCGGTGTTCTATAAGTATTTGTTATTCGTCGATCTTCTTTTTTACCTTTGATTGTCTGTTAGTGTGCTTAGAGAGTGAGCCGTGAGAAAAAGAAAAGAGAGGGAAATAGAGAAGAGGGTTGCCGCTGACTTCCGTCACGGCTGAGACCATTTCTGAAAGTACAATACCCGATCATTCCCTTGCTTAGCTTCGGCGCCTCGACGCGGCATTGCCACTGCTCGACGATTATTTGTATTTCTGATGACCGTTAGGTTGCATCTCCTCGGTCATTTCTGGTGACCGTCGGTCATCTCTTCAATTTTTCGCCTTCGATTTCACCGCCGTGGCGGCGGTAAGTGGAACATCTCTTTGTTCATTTAGGATTTTCTTTTTCATATTAACCAAATGTTAATTTTGCATATTGCCTTTATCATATATATTTTTCTGTTACTGTTCTTGAAGATTGAATCTTCTGTATTTTTCAGTTTATTCTTCCGCTAATTTGTGGTTTTGTAACAGTAATTAGACATATTTTTTCTTCAACAGAAACAATTAGGCGAATTTTATTTGTAAATATTTAGGATTAATTAAAAATTTATGAAAAATGATTAATATATTTTTTTCGTTAAATTTAGAATTATCAAACAATCTTTATATTTAAAAAATATCCATTATATAAATAAAATAATATAAAAATTTATGTATAATTTCGCTTTCATCATTCTAATTCTAGTTTCGTTCATATATATATATATTATATATATATCCTTTACAATAATAGTAAGTTGATTCCATGTTATAGAAGCGCCTTTTTTTGTCACTGACGCTCACTTTTTCTTTCAGTTTGGTGAGTGATATATCTCAGGGGAAAACAACCAGAAAAGGATTTGGGAAAATATCTATCTACACTAACACTAATTGGGAAATTCCATTAAAAATAATACTAGTAATAATAATGATATTTGGGGAAAAACTCATCCAACAAACACCCAGAATCGTCTATATCACTTTCATATACCATCTTCTTTCATATATTGTTATATTTTATTCTTAAAATTTATTTTTTCTCGATTTATTTATTATTTATTATTTATATATATGACATATATAGCATAGTCAGAAAAATAATATAAACGATCCGATCCATTTTAAATCCAATCTTACCAAGTCTGTAAGTCAGAAAGGCAGATGGGCATGTTCATCTCTTGAAACTGCTTCCATTGGCATGAGATAGAGTCTTTTCCTGCAGGAACTTGGCACCTTCAGAGCTTTATATTCGTTACTTTCAGCTGCATTTTGGTTTGATTTTCGGCAGACCGATATAATATATGTCTTTAGAATAAAAAAACAGACCTTCTATATATATATATTATATATATATAAAAAGAAAAATATAATTTTGTAAGCAATGTTTGGAGATAAGATAATTATTATGTTAGTGGCATTTGGGGTATCTAATTGTAGGAGTGGTTGTTGTAGATAGTCCTTGAGAAATGATGATTTGGGTTATTATGAAGATGAAGAAAGATGATGGGATGGCCATAATTATAAAAAGAGCATAATCTAGGGACCTTTTTGAAATAGACATAAAAAAGTGCAAGATGAGGTGTTTGTCTCTTATGGGCCTTGTATTTTTCACCATTCATGCATTGATTCCATAGTGGCCACAATTGCTTTACCATTAGAACATTTTAAATAATCCTTATATTTTAAAATTAATTCATCAAGTTAATAATAAAATTTACGGACGTTTATGCGCTTATTACATAACAGTTTCTTATAAGAAGGGCGAAAGTTAATAATAAAATTTACAGACGTTTATACGCTTATTACATAACAGTTTCTTATAGGAAGGGCGAAACAAGGGAAATAACGGATCGGAGAAATAGAAGTTTGAATTCTAGAAGGATTTGGTGTTACTCATATTTTACGATAATTATTTATTTATAAATCTAATTATATTAGAGCGAGCTCTAGTATTGAGTTAATTAATTACCTTGAGAAAATAGATATAAATAAATTTTCTTATTTTATTTTAAAGAGAGGAATTAATACTTTATATTTTTTTCAACAATTAATAATTCTATTTACTATCAATTTCGTTCGCGTATAATTTAGTTATATACATCTCACGTGACTCTTAATTAATAAAATAAAAAAATTACTACATTGTTAAAAAAAAGAAAAAAAGAAAAATCAAAGTTGCTGTGCTGCCTAATTACCTACGTATAGTCCACATAGTGTGCCACTATTCTCCCTCCTTTTAACACCGCCCATTGACATTTTTGAGGCTCCTTCATTTCATTTTCTATTTTGACTTTTTTTTTTTGCTTGTGTTAATTTTCATTTTATTGGACTTTTTAATATGAAATTTTAGAAAAATTTCACTTCTTTTTTAATATTTTTATTAATTCATATACTTTACGCGTAATTAAGAAAAAATTTTAAAATTTATTTTTAATCCCAAATTAATGAAAGTAAATTGTTGTTGAATTGAAATAGAAGCATGTTTTGAATTCAAAATTCCCACTCAAAATATATACAATCATTACATCACTATTTATTTTCATGCTTTGAAATGATTCTTTGTTTACCGGCCACTTTTTTAAAAAGAAAAAAGAAAAAGAAAAAAAAGGTATTTGCCTAATCAAAATAATATTAGCATAAGAAGTTTTCTTTACCAATAATATATAATTAAAAAAAAACACACACACAAGGGCTGACCTTTAGTTTTTTATTTTATTTTTAAATAACGTGATAGTTTAATTTATTAGAGGAAATATATATAGATTTTGGGATAGACATATTTTCATTTCTAGAAATATTGAGAGCACAATTTTTTTTAAAGAAAATTGAAAAAAAAATATTCGTAGTTGAATTTGTTGGTAACGTTTCTTCAGAATTTGATCTCAATTTTCAAATACGAGCTAAATTCTACCGTCATACTGTAAGTCGAGTTTGAATTAGTTAGAGTTGTTGATAAATATCTAGTGTAAACGAAGAATATTTAATTTATTAGAGTCGTGTATTTTTATACACCGAATATTTTTTAAAAATATTTGAAAAAAAGAAAAAAGCAGAATAGTGTTTCGAAAGTTTTACATTGAGTTTCAGAATGTAAAATAATTTAAATACAAATCTCAATATTAAAATTTGAATAATATATAGTCTCACCGTTTCCACTCCTGTTTTTTCTATAAAGTGTGCGAAGTATTCCTTATTACCTGCAATCGAAAAATATTTAGTTTATTAGAGTATGTATTTTTAGATATCGAATATTTTTTAAAAATATTTGAAAAAAAAAAGAAGCAAACTATTGTTTCAAAATTTTGTATCGAATTTTAAAATATAAAACAATTTACGAGAAAAAATACAAATCTCAAAATTTAAATTTAAAAAGATATCTATCTCACCAGTTCCGCTCCCGTTTTTTATATAAAGTTTGTGGAGCATTCCTTGTCACCTCCAATGACCCCGGCTCACCAGCAAAGCCATACCTTGTCTCCCTTGGGTTTCCACCTAGCACCAAAAGCTACCGGTCTACCATTTTATATCCTTTCTTCTACCTACGTTTTGAATGTATTTTGCTATCAACTCTGTAATTTAATAATCAATCAAGTTACGTTTATACTTAATTTTATGAACATCAAATTTTACAAGTAGAATTCGTTCACGATTCGATTTAAACTGACAATCGAATTAAATCGAACTTTATATTTTGATTTAATTTAATTTGATTTTGAAAATATATAAAATCTTTAGTATGGTTTTTATTTTAAAAAAAATTTAAATAACTAAATAACTACTCCATTTCGTTGGAGAAGCTAAAAGTTTACAAAATAAAAGTTATTGGGGAGAAAAGTGTTATTATTCCAAAGTTTAAGGACTTCCTTCCAATCTTCTTGTTCTTCTTCTTCTCCAAACCAATATATTATATATTTCCAAATATACCCTTAACATGTCCTACCAGAGCTAAACAACACAGAAACGTGTAACCTGTTCTTTCTCCATCTCTCTCTCATCATCTTTCTCTCTCATCCAATTTTCATATACGTTTTTGTCTGACTATGCTGTTTTAGCACAGAATCAGAAAAAAAAAAAAAATCAAAATGGAGAGAGAAAGAGAAAGAGAGAGAAAGAAGAAAAGGTGAAATGAAAGCCAGGTGTGGAGGAATTGATGCTGATGCCGATGCTGATGATAGTTGAATGTGGGGGAATTTCATTTTCTGCAGGAAAAAAAAATAAAAAAAATTGAAACTTTTTTTTATTTTCTTCATTGGAAAAGCTCCATTTTTCTGTTCTTGTTTATATGGTCCCACTTTTTTCTGCAAATCCAAGTGCCCAAGTATTCTTTCTTTCTTTTCCAATTCCAATTCCAATTAATAAAACCCCATTTTTTCAATTTCTGATTTTTCTTCAGAATTGTTAAAAGTTTTTCCCTCACTTTCACTTTCCAGCCTGACCCTCTTCTTCTTCTTTCTTTCTTTCTTTCTCTTCTACTGTTCTCTCTTCCCACTTTCATTTTTCTCAGTCTTTAATGGCTGCCCCGCACACCCATTTTCTTCATCTGTCGGTGTTTTTGTTTTTGCCCTTTCTTTTTGGGTCGGTGTAGATAGACAAAAAAAGAAAAAGAAAAAAAAATCCCGGATGAAAAAATCAACCGGGGACCAAAAAAAAAAGTTATAATTTCTGTATTCTGTTTTTGATTTCCCATTTAGGGTTGTGGTGGAATGCTTGTCATTCTTGTAAAGATTGTATTTGATCGCGTGGATTGCCCTTGCATTATTGGAATATTTTGATATTCCTCTTTCTAGGCGAAAGGGCTCTTTTTTTTTGGTTGAAGAGAAGATCTTTTGTAATTTGGTCTTGAAATTGCTTTGGACATTATTAGGTCTGAATTTGATGAAAATTTGGGTTATTGGAGCTGTCATCACAATGATCAGTAATTAATTGAATTATCAAGGGTGAGGAAAAACAGCAGATTATCTGAGATTGTATTTGGAAGCTTTGATCCTAATGTTATTGTGGGGGACTTGTTTTTTAGCACAATTTGGATCATATTTGAAGAGAAGCTGAGGAGATTTTCGTTTCTCCAGCTTTAGGTTTCCACAAAGATCCTCAGAATCTTCTCTACATGGTTGTTCCTGAAATTTCAGCTGCATTTGTTATTCAGGCAATTTTCTGCCTCTCATTTTATCCTTATTGGGTATATTTGGTCCATTTACTATTGAAGATTCTATGATTATGAATCTATTACATTCTTGCAATGCAGGCGGCCGTGATGTGTATTTGATTCTATGTTCTTTCTTTTCCCTTTTTGATGTGTATCATTGTTGTGATTTGATGACATTATGTTGATCTGTTGAGTTGCTTAAGTCTTGAACCTTTAAGATGAATGTAGGCATAACTTTCCTTATGTGGGATTTCCTTATTGAGTTAATGCACCAAAATGGAGTCTTTTGGCCCTATTTTATTAGTAGAATCTTTCTTTGTGCCACTATTTGAAATAAAACTGTAAAATGCAGACAAGTTTTGTATCCCATTGATTGTTTATCCCTTGTTTCTATTTCTTAGATTTGCATTTCTAGGTCAAGAATTCTAAGAATTTTCCTTCTATTCCTTCGTTTAGATATGTGAGAGATAAAGTTTATTCATTTTCGAGCTTTTCCCCTATTGCTTTCCAAATGTTTTGTCCTGTACATCTGCCATCGTTTAAGACTATAGGGAACTGATAGAATTGGCACATTGTGTGAACAGTTTGTTTTGGCCATTGCAAAACAGTCATTTTTGTGTCCTTAAATCTTACTCTTTATTTTTGTTATCAGGCTTCCTGTGTTTAAACTATACGAAAAATTTCTATGAAAGCAGCAAATTGAAATCAAAAGCCAAGGACTACCACCCATTATGGCAAAAAAATCACAAAGAAGGCCTCCACGGAATGAAAAGGAGCAAGCAGGTTGCATCTCGGGATTGATCAGTATATTTGACTTTCGCCATGGCCGTTCCACTAGAAAGTTGCTTGCAGATAGACGGAGGGGGAACCGGCAAGCCATTGGTCAGTCCCTTATCTAAGCAGTATTAAGTACAATCCGTAACCTCTTTTCAGGATGATAGAATTACTCTGACCCTAAATATCTATAGGAACTGAATTTGCACGTGCCAGGCTAAAACTACCTGATTCAAATGTAAAGAATCAAGATTCTGAAGTAAGTTCTTGCTTCTTTTATTTCTTTTTAGTTTTTTGGCTTACAAAAATTATGATGGCTGGTTTATTCCTCTCTTGTTGAATTGAATTTTTGTCCAATGACATGTGTATGAGTAATAAATTTCAAATGTTGCATAAACCTCATTGAAAACCAACGATGATAACAGGATGGTAGAGGAAGTAAAATTTTGTTACCTGACACTGCTAGAACAAGTGTCAAGAAACTCATGGAAGAAGAGATGTTCAATGATCAAGGTCAAAAGAAGCAGATAAATGATTCTGACGTTGGACCAAAGATTTCTGATGCGGAGTTTGGAAGCCACACTAGAAAATACCACAAGCGAAGAAACAAAACCAGCAAGAAATTGGCTGATTTCCACATCTTTGATTCGGATACTGAGGAGCCTGAAAAGTCTTGTGATCAGGTTCAGCCTGAAAAGACATTAGATAATAGTGATCTTGAAATTATAATCCAAGAGCTCTGTCAGCTCCATCAGAAGAATTCTAGCCATGTTGGGCATTTGCAGAGTGATCATTCTTCTCGTATGCAGTTGGATCAGGCTGGTGTAGTTGACGAGGAAAAGTTAACTGCGGCTATTAAGGTATTTGTAGATAGGAGCTTATGTAAAAGTCACCATGCTAGAGAAGACGGCCAACTCCAGCATTCCACAGAGATTGTGGATGCTTTACATAGATTGAGTTCAAATAAGGACTTACTGTTTAATTTCCTACAAGATCCTAACTCACTTTTGGTGAAGCAGAATAAAGGTTTGGAAGAAACTGAGATAGAGAAAGATACCGAAACCAATCCATTGCCAAGATCTGATTTCTTAAAAGAGAAGGCAACTCAATCCAAAACAGATGATCTCATCAACCAAAAACCACGCAAGTTTTTCAGGAGGAGGAGCAAATCTCAGGAACATTTCCCCTTGACGGAAAGAGAGAAATGTCAATCTTCTAATAAAATTGTCATTTTGAAACCTGGACCAGCAACTCTGCAGCAAACTGATAATGAGATCAGTACCAGATCTTCTATGTCATCTCATAATCCCACAGGCAATAAGATCCATGGTGAGAAAAGTCAGTTCTCTTTCACTGAAATTAAAAGAAAGTTAAAGCAGGCTATCCGAAAGGAAAAGCAGGACATCTTTTCTGATGGTACCATCCATAAATCTCGACCTGATAACCAAAAAAGGCATGACTTTGATAAAGGGGTTGCTGGAGAAAATATTGGCTGGTGGTCTCCAAACAGAAATCATTTCTATATTGAAAGATTTGCCAAATCTTCTGTGAGTTCCAAGAGGGGAGAAACAATTGGCAGACCAAATCCTACTGAGGCAACTTCAGCTGATGATTATTTGAAGCCCAAGGTATCCAACATCTACCTCGAGGCCAAGAAGCATCTCCTGGAGATGCTTAGCTCGGGGAATGATGATGCAGAGTTATCGAGTCAGAAGTTACCAAAATCCCTCGGGAGAATTCTTTCTTTTTCTGATTACAGCTATTCTCCCAGCTGCAGCCCTCGTGGGTCCAAAGAGGAGAGTGCTGTAAGTACGCCAATGAAACTATCTCCTAGGGTCACTGCCCAGTCTGTGAATGGAAACAGAAAGCTTGTTGAAGAAAATGTCAATAACCATCTAAGTCCATCAGGCCAAAGCTCTGAGAATCTATCATGTCTGCCTTGTGAAAATAGTGAAGAAAAGATAGAATCTCCAAATGAAAGTGCAAGTGTTGCATATGATCATAGTCTATCAAGTCTAGTTGAAGAAAACCCCCCTTCAACGAGTAACATTACCACCTCTGAAGGTATTCTTTACTCCATACTTTCTGAGATTGAGTATGTGCAAGTTACGGTATTCAATTAGCAGTTGTTGATGTTATTTAACAGTAGTTTTCTCTGCAGATCATGTAGAGATTATAGAGACTACCGATGCTTTGATCCAGGAGGCCAATGAGATTCCACTTGCTTCTTTTGAATCAAGTACCTCAGTTGATATAGAAGACGTCATAATCGGAGATGCTGCCGAAGAATGTGATGAAGATATGTTGACCCAGACGGTGAAAATGGTAAACTTTTGTTATTTATAAATTATTTATAGTGGTTTCCATAAAGCGAGTCTTTATGCTGGGAAGCTGTGAATTAGTAAAAACTCTACATCAAAGTGGAATGACAATGCCAGTAGTTTGCTCTTTGTTGCTGCCTTATTTTCATATGCTTTCTTGCATCCGTCTTGTAATCCTGCATTCCACTTTGTCTGTTTCAGGAATCAGTTGGAGAGAGTCAAATAGTATCTTCCCTAGAAGCATCACCATCACACTCAGTCACCGAGAAAGTTGAAGATTCTGTGGATTCCATAGATAGAACAGGAAGGCCTAGTCCAGTATCTGTTCTTGATCCATTATTTGCTGAAGACGATATCAGTCCTGCGAGAATTATATCTAGACCAGGTTAGCGCATTGATTTCTTTATGACTTCGGATTCATTTATTTCGCTTCTTCAGTGAGTTTTGTGCTGAAACATGGCTACTTGAATTTCTTAGCTGAACTAGAAATTGAACCACGACACATCGATTTTGAGGAGCAGAGGTGTTCCGTTGACCAGGGAATCTCTATGCAAACTTCATTGCAGGATGAGGAATCTGCATTTGAGTATGTCGAAGCAGTCTTACTAGGTTCTGGCTTGAACTGGGATGAGTATCTGTTGAGCTGGCTGTCTTCACGCCCGATTCTTGACTCTGTTTTGTTTGATGAAGTTGAGTTATTCTCCAGCCGATCACGTGCGGAGCAAAAATTACTCTTCGACTGTACTAATGAAGTTCTTGAGGAGGTATGTGACCGCTATTTCGGGTCTTTTATAGGGATGTCATGCAAAAAACAGAGCATGAAGCCAATTCCCAAGGCAATGGACCTTATCCTTGAGATATGGCGAGGAGTTGAGTGGCATCTCCTCCAGCATCCGGCATCTCAGTCCCTGGATCAGCTTCTTAGAAAAGACCTGGCAAAATCCAGATTATGGATGGACATCCGAGCAGATATCGAACACATTGGTGAAGACATGGAAAAGGCCATTCTTGAAACATTGCTCGAAGATACCATATCAAGCTTCATCTGTGATGCTTCGGACAACAATTTTGTCGCGGTTCCAGCTGATTCAAGTGAAACTGGAAGTTAGTTCCATTGACTTGTAAGTAAAAACCAACTCAATCCTAGTCTTTAAAAGGCCTAAATCTTGATGAGAAGGAAAGAAATACGAATACTTCTCAATCAAGATGGTGATATCTGAGTATATCACAAGAGAAAATAGCTACAAAATACCCTCGAACTATTTACGTTTATCCGGTCATACTTCAAAATCATTTCTAAGACACATTTTACCCCGTTTATCCGGTCATACTTCAAAATCATTTCTAAGACACATTTTACCCCTGAACGATTTATAAGGTATCATTTATACCCTTAACCTCCAAGATTCGGTCATTTTGGCTGGGTAATTCAAAGGTAAAATGTGGCTTAAAAGGGCATGACTGGCTAACCGTTAATAGTTTGAATGCATTTTTGGTCATTTTCTCCATATCACGACTCTGGTTTAGGTTCTCATGTAGCTTAGATTAGTAGTCTGCTGAAAGTTCAGGGCTGAATGAATCATCCTCTTCTCTTGTACAAATATCCCTTCAAGTTTCATGGCCATTTTGTCCATGTTCAACTAACTTCAGCTTGGTAGCTTTCCTCTGAGGAAAAGCTATGAGAATAAAGGATCATTTCTGGGAAGATGATCATAGAAACAGTTGATTTTCTCAACAAGGCAGTGGACCGTCTAATCCAGTAGAGAGATGAGAATAATCTTACCAGTTGGGAATTTGCAGAGTTTGGTGTGTTTTAGTGTGTTTTGTATCTATTATAGGTTACTGCATTTTTTCGTTTCTTTTGACACAGCTAATTCTCTTGTTCTATCTATGTGTGGGAGTTTTTCGACTAAAGCTTGTAACTGATACTACTGATTATGGAAAAGAAAAAGATTATCAATAAAAGTTGTGATTATACAACTACATAAGCTCCCTTTTTGGAGCTCTCGTGTTTTCTTTTTCTGAATAAAAGGTTATCCATTGATGTCTCATCTTTTAGACTATTGTTTGCATACAGTAGAGATGTATTGATGTCCTAGCCATAATCGTCTAATATATCTTCTAACATACTCTCTATTAGGTTTAGACGATTCTAAATGCCTTCAATGGTTAACACTGGGTCATGCAATTCAAAGAGTACTTAACTACTTGAGTAATTCTACGAGCATTTCAGATCATCTGTAAAAGAAAAAGAGATGTTACAGGAGAAGTTACGAACTATCTCAGTGTCTTTTATCAAGCCAAAGTTGAATTCCGAAAGATATTTTAAACTTTTGCTGCATACAAAATTAACCTTCTCAACTTGGGGTAAATTATAAAACAACCACCCTAATCAGAACGGTTAATGAAGAGCAGAACTGGTGGATTGGAAATACAACATCTAGTTATTTCTGTTTCTTATTGGAAGGCAGAGAAGAAGCTATTAAAGGTCTTCTCTTTGAAAATGCTTGGGTTCTGCTTTCTTCTTCTTCTTCGTCACTGTCTTGGTCATCTTTCGCAGATAATGCAGATTCCTCAGCATTCTTGACGAGTTTTCTTTTCTCAGCATCCAATTTTGCCCGTAATTTTCTTTCTACTGGATCATTTGACCGGACAACTTGGGTTTTTCGTGGAACTATTGCACCAATGCCAAGTCTGAAAAGATCCCAAGAACTCAATATATGTTGAGATTAAGTCTTGAATCAATATAGTGCTTAATGTACTGACCTAGGAGGCCGACACTCTAATTTTACTTTAGTTGATTTATCATCCTCCTCCAATTTACTCATATTATCAACCCATTGCTCAGCCTGCATACAGAAAATACATTACTTTCAAGATATATTCTTAAATTCAGCAACAAAAGCAAGCGTTAATGATAATTAAACCAGCTTCATGCCTGCCCACTGCATCGAGAACATATAAAGATTTTGCAGAGCAAAAAACAAAGTAACTGACGAGCAGAAAGAATGAAGTTAACAGTCACTTTACCACATTGCTTACTAGAATTTCATGCAGGTATAATTAGCTTAAGATATTCCAACAATTATAAGTGGGGATGAGAAGTAGCATAAGTTTGCGCTAATGTTAGAGTTTCAATAAAGATGTGAATGCAGTGGCACTAGGTTGTGGCTACTTCGATCTGTAGATTCCATATCTATATCCATTCCCAACAAGAATGGGAACGAGTAGCTACTGGCTTGTCTATTAGTCAAGTCTTTTAGCTTATGTAGTCATTGACCTTCCTATGTCGCATGTGGCTCCATGGTTCAGAATGAAACCAAGCCAATAACGTATGATGGGGAAAGTTTGATTGACAGATGGTAGAAGAGAGGAGGAAGTAAAGGCTCGGGATGGATTTAGGAGTCTTGTGGTGAGAGTCAAGAGTATCGTAACAAGGGTGTTTGTGCAAGTCTAGTGTAGTGATTGGGCCTACCCACCCTATCTTCTTCATTTCCAATAGATAACAAGATACAAGTTTGAAAATGAGTTACCAGTTTAAATGCCTTGCCAAACTTCATGAGTTGTGGTAGGGATGCTTTCTTTGAAGTGTCTGGTGTACCCATGGCTATTCTTTTCACTAGCTGCACAATCCAGTCAATAAAGGAAGGGAAGATCATAAATCAATGAAGGGATGAACCCACCAGATGTGTAACTTAATGTTATTATTAATGAATCAGTAGCAACAGGAACATGTTATTAACACTTGTAACACAATGATCTTGTTGTGCATCCCATATACTGAATTTTGGTTAACTAATTAAAAACAAGACCTGTAAAACTATATACAATTGCTAATAATCATGCCAACTGATAAAGATTTTTTTCATTCCTTGTTTCCCATGCTCATGGTCTCGCTGAACTTTTCCTGTACCTAATATCTTCAATAGATTCCTTTTTTCCAAAATTTTATGTAATTTCAAACATAAGAAATTCATATTTATTCTTCGTCCCATTTACCATCAAGGGGCCAGATAATATACAAGGAATCACCAGCCAATTGTTGAATTCAGGTGAATCTTTTTACAATATCACCATCTGAAACTGGCATTTGCTACTCCCATTGAGAAAGCTAAACACTACCATTTCGAGCTAAAGTCAATTTCCAAGGCTGACAATATAAATGCTTTCTCTTCTACATCTATTGACATGAAAGTATCAAGGAACTAGAAAGGAATATGCAATGCATTTTGGCAGGTATTTAACAGTTCTGCTGAGCGTTTCAAGTCGATCCTACACACTTGCATGGCTTCAAGCAAGAAACAGTCACCAGAAAGCTTAAATAAAGCTTAAGCATCAAAATGTTTAAACAGAGACAATGGCAAGAGTTATCTTCTGAAAGCTTTAATTTCAGATCAGCTATACTTCTTTACTCCGAACGGCAATGAAAGGAAAAATATTTAATTCCCTGCTCATATCAAGAATAAAGGCACAAACCACTATCAAATGGAAGAGAATGAATTCCTTATCTAACACTAAACAGTCCTAAAATTACACAATTTTCAAGTAATTCCAGGAAAACAGACACTCTTCGAGCTAACTGCAGCCAATAAGTAAAGAACTATATTTGCGAACATGGTGGCGACAAACTGAATGCAATTACTACACCAAATTTACCAAATTGTCAATAATTTGAAAAGGAGGAAGCTCATAATAGAAATATAGAATCGTGTAAAGCAAAATCACAATACTGTACAGAGACACAATTACACAAATACAGAGAAATAGAAATAGCAATTCTCAGTTGAGTAGTATAATTGATTCAAACAATAAAAAAAAAAAAAAAAAATGCAATCGGCAAGCGGAGACACAGAAGAAGAGGTGGCCGTTTGGCAAAAAGAGGGAGGACGAGGGAAAGCCCTGTCACTCACCTTCTCTCGAAGTCACTGCCGCGGCGACTCTTCTTCTTCCTTCCCTCGCCGCCGGAGCCGGACTCTTCTTTTTCCTCTTCCGCGCTGCCTTTATCTCCTTCCAGTGCTTCGAATGGTAGCCGCCGGTCGCTACAATTTGTTCGGGAGCTTGTGTCTATAATCCAGTTAACGCAAAGTGTATTAATCTAGATAGCGCAAAGTAGTATTGCGTTATTGCCGAACTGGGAACTCTCCAAAAATCTTTCTATTTGGAATTTTTTTGGGGAAATTTGACCAAGAATGCTCGTAACTAATTTATATTTTGTCAATTGAGGACATTATTTATTTTATTAATTATTTTTATCCAATAACTTTTTACGATGATAAAAAAATTCTTTATACGGCAAAAATAGGTAGTTTGTGGCCACTTTTAGTTAAATGACACTCAAATGTGATTTTTAATAGGTGCAAAACGATATGTTTAAGGTGCCAATCTTGCTTGTATATGTTTAAGGTCTAAATAAGATTATTGGAAGAAAAAGGACCTAGCCGAAAAAGATAATTTTGTGACTCTGTTCTTGCTCGTCCTCTTCAAAAGGATTGTTGGATTATTCAGGCGTCATTTTCTCATAAGCTTCTAGTTCTATTTTCTTTTTTTTTTTCTTTTTCTATATTTTTTTAAATTCTTCTCTAACTATTGACGGATGTGGGGTTGATTTAACTTCTGTTAAGTGTAAAGGGAGATATTAATGAGATAAATATGACATTTGGGCATTTTTTTTTAATGGTGTATTAGACAATCCTAGGCACGTTAAGTGCAAAGGGAGGCATTAATGATATATATATATATTTCACTAGTGCACTAGAAAGAGTACTATAGAATATATTAGACGATTCTAAGTGTTCATAAGTTATTATGATTGCCACACTTGCATTTGTCTAGATAATAATATGTTTGGTACACGAGGATTAGGAAATATGATAAAATAACTTTTGAAACTTGTTTTTCAATTATAGTGTTTCATTTGTAAAAATAAATTGGAAAAAACTTCTAACAAAAATGTTCATTATATGAAGTACGAAGAGTCATTCCACAGCAGGAAAGACAATTTAGAAGAATTTGAAAACGTAAATAATATTAATTGCTTAGTTTACCATTCTAATTTGTTTCATAATACTATTTGTAGTAATAAAAAAAGATTTGTTATGAATTTGATGATCACGACACGACAAATTACTCGGAATATAATATAATATAAAGATGAAGAATATAGAGAAAGAAAAGCATATGAAAGAAAACGTAAAACTCAAGAATCAAGTATAAATTATCTTATCAATGTCTTTTTGTATGGTATAGGCCAAAAGCTCAAGATACATGAATTCAACTTTGAGGAACGTATTTGAACCTCCACTATGTATTTATGATTTTATTAAAAAAATATGAGAAAATAGTTAAAATGTTCCCTCCCTTCATTCAGTCTCTCACTTTTAATTTTAGAATTAAGAATCATCAACCTTTTTACGCTCGGTCGATTCAATCCTTACCACCACTGTAGCGGTAGAATCCAACCACTTTTTACATGTGCACGGCACATGACTATTTAAAATAAAGGTAAACTTGTCATTTACCCTCTTTGGTTAAAATTACACTACAAATATTTTTGTAACATTTTCTTAATTTTTTTTCTTCTTATTCTTCTTATTTTCCTATTCTCTTCTCCTTCGTCGGTAATCGACCACTTGAACGATGATGAGTTCAACAAAGTTAACAACAAGGACGACGTGATAATATTATCTTTAAGTTTACGAACCAAATCGCAAGCCTTTGTTTTTTATTCAGTCGGGGTACTGGATTTAGGGCAACCAAATTGGGTTTGGTACAGTTAAAGAGTCAAATTTTAGGGCTGAAAAGTTAGAGCCAAAGATGAAATTATAAGTGCCGGGATCAACACAAGACCTACATTAAATTGAGGTTGCAATGAGGAAGAAGAAATCATAAGTTCAAGTTGACTCCGCCGTTGTTGCTATTAAACAAGATTGCGCCTGAACGGGGCATGACCGGCCCGATTCAAAATGTTGATTGCTTTTTTTAACTTGGAACAGTAGAATTGGTGACTCCCTGCAATCCACTTGGTGCTTGTGCAAAATGGGTCAGAATCAATTCTCTAAAATATTCATAATAATACTACTAGAAAAACCTAATTATAATATGGTCGTGCATGAAACATAATGTTGTGTACATGCATGCATGCGACCATCAAATCTCATTTTTATCCTGAAAGAAACATGTCCGTTTAATGCAATACAACCTTTTTTTAGTAATTGCTTATTATTGATGAGTCAATAATTTTAGTTCAGAATGCACCTGAACTGGGCGTGACCGCCCAAATCATAAAGCTGATGGCTTCTTTGAACTTGGAATAGTAGTGTCAGTGAGCTCTCTACAATCCACTTGCTACTTGTGAGAAACGTGTCAGAATGAATTCTTTAAAATATTCATAATAGTATTACTAAAAAACTTAATTATAAAATGGTCGTGCATGAAACATAGTGTTGTGTGCATGTATGTGTGCAGCCTTCAAAATCTCTATTTTATCCTGAAAGAAATATGTCGGTTTAATGCAATACCGTCTTTTTAGTAATTACTTATTGTTCATGAGGATTACGTTAATAATTTTAATTCAAACCGTGGATGAACCGGGCGTGACCGACCCGATTCATAATGTTGATGGTTTTTTTGAACTTGTAAAAGCAGAATCAGTGAGCTTTCTGCAATCTACCTGCTACTTCTAAGAAAATGGGTTATAAGCGATTCTCTAAAATATTCATAATAATATTACTAAAAAAATTTAATTACAATATGATCGTGCGTGAAACATAGTATTGTGTGCATACGTGTGTGCGGCCTTCAAATCTCCATTTTATTCCGAAAGAAATATGTCGGCTTAATGCAATACAACATTTTTAGTAATTACTTATTAGTCATGAAGATCACATCAATCGTTTTTGTTTAGACCACGTCTGAACTGGGCGTGATCGGCCCGATTCATAACGTTGATGGCTTTTATGAAATTGAACAGTAGAATCGGTGACCTCTCTCCAATCCACTTGCTGCTTGTGAGAAACGGGTTTGAATCAATTCTCTAAAATATTCATAATGATATTACTAAAAAAAAACTTAATTACATATGGCCGTGCGTGAAATATTGCTTTGTGTGCATGCATGTGTGCGACCTTAAAAATCTCCATGTTATCCTGAAAGAAACATGCCGGTTCAATGCAATATAGCCTTTTTGAGTAATTACTTATTGTTCATGAGGATTAGATCAATAATTTTAGTTCATACCGTGCCTGAACCGGGCGTGACCGACCCGATTCATAACGTTGATGGCTTTTTTGAAATTGGAATAGTAAAATCAGTGAGCTCTCTGCAACCTACTTGATGGTTGTGAGAAATAACGGATCATAATCAATTATTTAAAATATTCATAATAATATTATTAAAAAAACTTAATTGTAATATGTTGTGCGTGAAACATAGTATTGTGTGCATGCATGTGTGCGGCCTTCAAAATCTCCATTTTATCCCGAAAGAAATATACCGGTTTAATGCAATACAACACTTTTTAGTAATTAACTTACTGTTCATGAGGATCACATCAATCATTTTTTGTTCAGACCATGCCTGAACCAGGCGCAACCGGCCCAATTCATAACGTTGATGGCTTTTATAAACTTGGAATAGTAGAATCGGTGAGCTCTCTACACTCCGCTTGCTGCTTGTAAGAAACGGGTCAGAATCAATTCTCTAAAATATTCATAACAATATTACTAAAAAAACTTATTTATAATATGGTCATGATTGAAACACAGTGTTGTTTGCATGCATGTGTGCGGTCTTAAAAATCTCCATTTAACCCTGAAAAAAATATGTCTGCAATACATCATTTTTTAGTAATTACTTATTGTTCATGAGGATCACATCAATGTTTTTGTTCAGACCTTGCCTGAACCGGGCGTGACCATCTTGATTCATAATGTTGATGGCTTTTATGAACTTGGAACAGTAGAATCAGTGAGCTCTCTATAATCTACTTGTTGCTTGTAAGAAAATGGATCATAATAGATTCTCTAAAATATTCATAATAATATTACTAAAAAAACATAATTATAATATGATCGTGCGTGAAACACAGTGTTGTGTGCATGCGTGTGTGCAGCCTTCAATCTCCATTTTATCCCGAAAGAAATATGTCAGCTTAATGCAGTACAATATTTTTTTAGTAATTACTTATTAGTTATGAGGATCATATCAATCATTTTTGTTTAGACCACGTCTGAACCGAGTGTGATCGGTCCTGATTCATAATGTTGATGACTTTTATGAACTTGAAACAGTAGAATCGGTGAGCTCTGTCCAATCCACTTGCTGCTTATGAGAAACAGGTCAGAATCAATTCGCAAAAATATTCATAATAATATTACTAAAAACACTTAATTACAATATGGTCGTGCATGAAACATAGTGTTGTGTTCATGCCTGGGTGCGGCCTTCAAAATTACCATTTTATCCCGAAAGAAACATGTCGGTTCAATGCAATATAGCCTTTTTTAGTGATTACTTATTGTTCATGAGGATAAGATCAATAATTTTTGTTCAGACCGTGCCTGAACCAGGTGTGACCGACCTAATTCATAACGTTGATGGCTTTTTTGAATTTGGACTAATAAAATCAGTGAGCTCTTTGCAACCCACTTGATGCTTGTGAGAAATAATGGATCACAATAAATTATTTAAAATATTCATAATAATATTATTAAAAAAAAATAATTATAAAATGTCGTGCGCGAAACATAATGTTGTGGACGTGCATGTGTTCCGCCTTCAAAATCTCTATTTTATCCCGAAAGAAATATGCTGGCTTAATGCAATGTAACATTTTTTATTAATTACTTATTGTTCATGAAGATCACATCAATCATTTTTGGTTCACACCACGCCTGAACTAGGCGTAACCGGCCTGATTCATAACATTGATGGCTTTTATGAACATGGAACAGTTGAATCGGTGAGCTCTCTGCAACTCACTTGATGCTTGTGAGAAATAATGGGTCATTCTTTAAAATATTCATAATAATATTATTAAAAAAACTTAATTATAATATGGTCATGCGTGAAACATAGCTTTGTGTGTATGCACGTGTGCAGCCTTAAAAATCTCTATTTTACCCCGAAAGAAATTTGCTGGTTTAATCAATACAATAGTTTCCAATAATTATTTATTGTTCATGAGGATCACATCAATCATTTTTTGGTTAAATCACGCCTAAACTGGATGTGACCTGTCTGATTCATGACTTTGATGGTTTTTATGTACTGGGAACAATAGAATCGGTGAGCTCTCAACAATCCACTTGCTGCTTGTGAGAAATGGGTCGTAATCAATTATTTAAAATATTCATAATAATATTACTAAAAAACAGAATTATAATATTGTCGTGCTTGAAACATAATGTAATATAACACTTTTAGTAATTACTTACTGTTTATGAGGATAACATCAATCGTTTTTTGTTTAGACCACACCTGAACCAGGCATATCGGCCTGATTTATAACAATGATGGCTTTTATGAACTTGGAACAGTAGAATCGGTGAGCTCTCTGCAATCCACTTGCTCCTTATGAGAAACAAGTCAGAATAAATTATCTAAAATATTCATAATAATATTACTAAAAAAACTGAAATATAAATAGGCATGCGTGAAACGTAGTGTTGTTTGCAAGCGTGTGTGCAGCCTTCAAATCTCCATTTTTATCTCCGAAAGAAATATGTTGGTTGAATGAGTACAACAAAATTTATTTTTTGTTGGTAATTACTTAATAGTCATGAGGATCACATCAATCATTTTTGTTTAGGCCAAGTATGAACTGGGAGTGATCGGCCTGATTCGTAACGTTGATAGATTTTATGACTTGAAACAGTAGAATCGGTGAGCTCTGTCCAATCCACTTGCTGCTTGTAAGAAACAGGTCAGAATCAATTCTCTAAAATATTCAGAATGATATTACTAAAAAAAACTTTATTACAATATGGTCGTACGTGAAACATATAGTTGCGTTAATGCATGTTGGCAGCCTTCAAAATCTCCATTTTATCCCGAAAGAAACATATCCGCTTAATGCAATATAGCCTTTTCTAGTAATAATTTATTATTCATGAGGATCAGATAAATAATTTTTGTTCAGGTCATGCCTGAACCGGGCGTGACCGACCCAATTCATAATGTTGATGGCTTTTCTGAATTTGGAATAATAAAATCGGTGAGCTCTTTGCAACCCAGTTGATGCTTGTGAGAAATAATGGATCACAATCAATTATTTAAAATATTCATAATAATGTTATTAAAAAAAACTTAATTATAAAATGTCGTGCGTGAAACATAATGTTGTGGACGTGCATGTGTGCGGCCTTCAAAATCTCTATTTTATCCCGAAAGAAATATTTCGGCTTAATACAATATAACATTTTTTACTAATTACTTATTGTTCATGAGGATCACATCAATCATGTTTTCTTCACACCACACATGAACCAGGCGCAATCAGCCTAATTCATAACATTGATGGCCTTTATGAACTTGGAACAGTAGAATAGGTGAGCTCTCTGCAATCCACTTGCTGCTTGTGAGAAATGGGTCAGAATCAATTCCCTAAAATATTCATAATAATATTACTAAAAAAACTTATTTCATAATATGGTCGTGCATGAAACATAATGTTGTTTGCACAAATGTGTGCGGTCTTCAGAATCTCCATTCAATCCCAAAAGAAATATGTCCGTTTAATACAATACATTATTTTTTAGTAATTATTTATTATTTAATAGGATCACTTCAACTATTTTTGTTCACATCATGCCTCAACAGGTCGTAATTGTTTTGATTCATAACATTGATGGCTTTTATGAACTTGGAACAGTGGAATCCCTGAGCTCTCTACCATACACTTGTTGCTTGTGAATGGGTCAGAATCAATTCTCTAAAATATTAATACTGATATTATTAAAAAGAACTTAATTATCATATGTCCGTGCGTGAAACATAGTATTGTGTGCATGCATGTGTGCGGCCTTCGAAATCTCCATTCTATCCCAAAAGAAGCATGTTTGTTTAATGCAATATAACCTTTTTTTAGTAATTACGTAATTAGTATAAGATCAATAATTTTTGTTTAGACTACGCCTGAACCAGGCGCGATTGACCTGATTCAAAACGTTGATTTCATTTTTTAAGTTGAAATAGTAAAATTGGCGAGCTCTCTGCAACTCACTTGATGCTTGTGCGAAATAATGGGTCATATCAATTCTTTAAAATATTCATAATAATATTATTAAAAAAAACTTAATTATAATACGGTCGTGCGTGAAACATAGCTTTGTGTGTATGCACGTGTGCAGCCTTAAAAATCTCTACTTTACCCCGAAAGAAATATGCAGGTTTAATGCAATACAATATTTTTTATAAATATTTATTGTTCACGAGAATCACATCAATCATTTTTTTATTTAAATCATGCCTAAACCGGATGTGACCTGTCCAATTCATAACTTTGACGGTTTTTATGTTCTTGGAACAATAGAATCGGTGAGCTCTCAGCAATCCACTTGCTGCATATGAGAAATGGGTCCTAATAGGTTATTTAAAATATTCATAATAATATTATTAAAAAAAACTGAATTATAATATTGTCGTGCTTGAAACATAATGTTGTGTGTATTCATGTGTGCTTCATTCAAAATCTATATTTTATCCTGAAAGAAATATGACAGTTTAATGCAATACAACACTTTTAGTAATTACTTACTATTCACAAGGATCACATCAATCCTTTTTTGTTTAGACCATGCTTGAACCAGGCGTATCGGCCTGATTTATAACAATGATGGCTTTTATGAACTTGGAACAGTAGAATCGGTGAGCTCTCTGCCATCCACTTGCTCTTTATGAGAAACAAGTTAGAATCAATTATCTAAAATATTCATAATAATATTACTAAAAAAACTGAAATATATATAGTCGTGCGTGAAACATAGTGTTGTGTGCAAGCCTGTGTGCGGCCTTCAAATCTCCATCTTTATCTCGAAAGACATATGTCGGTTGAATGCAGTACAACATTTTTTTTTTTTATAATTACTTATTTGTCATGAGGATCACATCAATCATTTTTGTTCAGGCCACGTATGAACCGGGCGTGATCGGCTCGATTCGTAACGTTGATGGCTTTTATGACTTGAAACAGTAAAATCGGTGAGCCCTGTCCAATCCACTTGATGCTCTTAAGAAACAGGTCAGAATAAATTCTCTAAAATGTTCATAATTAATAAAAAAAACCTTAATTACAATACGGTTGTGCGTGAAACAGTGTTGTGTTCATGCATGTGCACGGTGTTCAAAATCTCCGATTTATCCCGAAAGAAACATGTCAGTTTAATGCAATATAGCCTTTTTTAGTAATTATTTATTATTCATGAGGATCAGATCGATTATTTTTGTTCTGGTCGTGCCTGAACCGGGCGTGACCAACTCGATTCATTACGTTGATGGCTTTTTTGAATTTGGAATACTAAAATCGGTGAGCTCTTTGCAACCCACTTGATGCTTGTGAGAAATAATGGATCACAATCAATTATTTAAAATATTCATAATAAAATTATTAAAAAAACTTAATTATAAAATGTCGTGCGCGAAACATAATGTTGTGGGCGTGCATGTGTTCGGCCTTCAAAATCTCCATTTTATCCCGAAAGAAATATGCTGGCTTAACGCAATATAATTTTTTGCTAATTACTTATTGTTCAGGAGGACCACGTCAATCGTTTTTTGTTCACACCATGCTTGAACCAGGCGCAACCGGCCTGATTCATAACATTGATGGCTCTTATAAACTTGGAACAGTAGAATCGGTGAGCTCTCTGTAATCCACCTGCTGCTTGTGAGAAACGAGTCAACATCAATTCTCTAAAATATTCATAATAATATTACTAAAGAAATTTATTTTATAATATGGTCTTGCGTGAAATATTATGTTGAAATATTAATCATTTACTGTTTAGACCACTCCTGAACCAGGTGTATCGGCCTGATTCATAACAATGATGGCTTTTATGACTTGGAACAGTAGAATCGGTGAGCTCTCTGCAATCTTCTTGCTGCTTATGAGAAACAAGTTAGAATCAATTTTCGAAAATATCCATAACAATATTACTAAAAAAACTGAAATATATATAGTCGTGCGTGAAACATAGTGTTGTGTGCAATCGTGTGTTTGGCCTTCAAATCTCCATTTTTATCTCGAAAGAAATATGTCGGTTGAATGCAGTACAAAGATTTATTTTTTTTTGTAATTACTTATTAGTCATGAGGATCACATCACTCATTTATGTTTGGGCCACGTATGAACCGGGCGTGATCGGCCCGATTCGTAACGTTAATAGATTTAATGACTTGAAACAGTAGAATCGGTGAGCTCTGTCCAATCCACTTGCTGCTTGTAAGAAACAGGTCAAAATAAATTCTGTAAAATATTCATAATGATATTACTAAAAAAAACTTAATCACAATATGGTCGTGCGTGAAACATAGTGTTGTATTCATGCATGTGTGCGGCCTTCAAAATGTCCATTTTGTCCCGAAAGAAACATGTCGGTTTAATGAAATATAGCCTTTTTTAGTAATTATTTATTATTCATGAGGATCAGATGAATAATTTTCTTGAGTCGTGCTCAACCCAGGGCGTGACCGACCCGATTCATAACGTTGTTGGCTTTTTTGAATTTAGAATAGTAAAATTGGTGAGTTCTTTGCAATCGAGAAATAATGGATCACAATCAATTATTTAAAATATTCATAATAATATTATTAAAAATACTTAATTATAAAATGTCATGCGTGAAACATAATGTTGTGGGCGTGCACGCGTGCGGCCTTCAAAATCTCTATTTTATCCCAAAAGAAATATGCCGGCTTAATGCAACATAACATTTTTTAGTTATTACTTATTGTTCATGAGGATCGCATCAATCATTTTTTTGTTCACACCACTCAACCAGCGCAACTAGCCCGATTCATAACATTGATGGCTTTTATGAACTTGGAACAAGTAGAATCGGTGAGCTCTCCGCAATCCACTTGCTCGCTTGTGATAAACAGTCGGAATCAATTCTCTAAAATATTCATACTGATATTACTAAAAAGAACTTGGTTATAATATGTCCATGCGTGAAACACTTGTTGTGTGCATGCATGTGTGCGGCCTTCGAAATCTCCATTTTATCCTGAAAGAAGCATGTTTGTTTAGTGCAATATAACGTTTTTTAGTAATTACTTAATTAGGGCAAGATCAATAATTTTTGTTTAGACCACCCCTGAACCGAGCGTGACCGATCTGATTCATAATGTTGCTTGCATTTTTGAAGTTGAAACAGTAAAATTGGCGAGCTCTCTGCAACTCACTTGATACTTGTGAGAAATAATGGGTCATATCAATTCTTTAAAATATTCAAAATAATATTATTAAAAAAACTTAATTATAATATGGTCGTGCGTGAAACACAGCTTTGTATGTACGCAAGTGTGCAGCCTTAAAAATCTCTATTTTAACCCGAAAGCAATATGCCGGTTTAATGGAATGCAATATTTTTGAGTAATTATTTATTGTTCATGAGGAATACATCAATTATTTTTTGTTTAAATCACGCCTAAACCGGATGTGACCTGTCCGATTCATAACTTTGATGGTTTTTATGTACTTGGAATAATAGAATCGGTGAGCTCTCAGCAATCCACTTGCTGCTTTGAGAAATGGGTCGTAATCAATTATTTAAAATATTCATAATAATATTACTAGAAAAAACTGAATTATAATATTGTCGTACTTGAAACATAATGTTGTGTGTATTCATGTGTGTTTCCTTCAAAATCTATATTTTATCCTCAAAGAAATATGTCGGTTAATACAATACAACATTTTTAGTAATTACTTATTGTTAATGAGGATCACATCCATTGTTTTTTGTTTAGACCACGCCTGAACCAAGAGTATCGACCTAATTCATAACATTGATGGCTTTTATGAACTTGGAACAGTAGAATCGGTGAGCTCTCTGCAATCCATTTGATGCCTATGAGAAACAAGTCATAATCAATTATCTAAACTATTTATAACAATATTACTAAAAAAACTGAATTATATATAGCCGTGCGTGAAACATAGTTTTGCGTGCAAGCATGTGTGCGGCCTTCAAATCTCCATTTTTATCTCGAATGAAATATGTCGGCTGAATGCAGTACAAAATATATTTTTTGGTAATTACTTATTAGTCATGAGGATCACATCAATCATTTTTGTTTAGGCCACGTGTGAACCGGGCGTGCTCGGCCCGATTCATAACTTTGATGGCTTTTGTGAATTGAAACAGTAAGATCGGTGAACTCTGTCCAATCCACTTGCTGCACTTAAGAAATAGGTCAGAATAAATTCTCTAAAATGTTTATCATGATATTACTAAAAAAACATAATTACAATATGGTCGTGCGTGAAACATAGTGATGTGTTCATGTATGTGTGCGGTCTTCAAAATCTCCATTTTATCCTGAAAGAAACATGTCGCTTTAATGCAATATAGCCTTTTTTAGTAATTACTTATTGTTCATGAGCATCAAATCAATAATTTTTGTTCAGCTCGTGCCTGAACGGGGCGTGACCAACCTGATTCACAACGTTGATGGCTTTTTTGAATTTGGAATAGTAAAATCGGTGAGCTCTTTGCAACCCACTTGATGCTTGTGAGAAATAATGGATCACAATCAATTATTTAAAATATTCATAATAATATTATTAAAAAAACTTAATTATAAAATGTCGTGCGCGAAACATAATGTTGTGGACGTGCATGTGTTCCGCTTCAAAATCTCTATTTTATCCCGAAAGAAATATGCCGGCTTAATGCAATATAACATTTTTTACTTATTACTTATTGTTCATGAAGATCACATCAATCATTTTTTGTTCACACCACGCCTGAACCAGGCGTAACCGGCCTGATTCATAACATTGATGGCTTTTATGAACATGGAACAGTTGAATCGGTGAGCTCTCTGCAATCCACCTGCTGCTTGTGAGTAACGGGTCAGAATCAATTCTCTAAAACATTCATAATAATATTACGAAAAAGACTTATTTTATAATATGGTCGTGCGTGAAACATAATGTTGTTTGAACGCATGTGTACGAACTTGGAACAGTAGAATCCGTGAGCTCTCTGTCATACACTTGCTGCTTGTGAGAAATGGGTCAGAATCAATTCTCTAAAATATTCATACTCAAATTACTAAAAAGAACTTAATTATAATATGTCCATGCGTGAAAGATACTGTTGTGTGCATGCATGTGTGCGGCCTTCGAAATCTCCATTTTATCTCGAAAGAAGCATATCTGTTTTACGCAATATAAACTTTTTTAGTAATTACGTAATTAGGATCAGATCAATAATTTTTGTTCAGACCACCCCAGAATCGGGCGTGACCGACCTGATGCATAACGTTGATTGCATTTTTGAAGTTGAAACATTAAAATCGGCGAGCTCTCTGCGACTCACTTGATGCTTGTGAGAAATAATGGGTCTTATAAATTCTTTAAAATATTCATAATAATATTATTAAAAAAACTTAATTATAATATGGTCGAGCGTAAAACATGGCATTGTGTATATGCAAGTGTGCAACCTTAAAAATCTCTATTTTAACCCGAAAGAAATATGCCGGTTTAATCCCATACAATATTTTTTAGTAATTATTTGTTGTTCATGAGAATCACATCAATTAAATGTTGTTTAAATCACTCCTAAACAGATGTGAGCTTTGCGATTCATAACTTTGATGGATTTTATGTACTTGGAACAATAGAATCGGTGAGCTCTCAGCAATCCCTTGCTCCTTGTGAGAAATGGGTCATAATCTATTATTTAAAATATTCCTAATAATATTACTAAAAAAACTAAATTATAATATTGTCGTGCTTGAAACATGATGTTGTGTGTATTCATGTGTGCTTCCTTCAAAATCTATATTTTATCCTGAAAGAAATATGTTGGTTAATGCATTACAACACTTTTAGTAATTACTTACTGTTCATGAGGATCACAATAACCATTTATTATTTAGACCACGCCTGAACCAGGCGTATCGGCCTGATTCATAACAATGATGGCTTTTATGAACTTGGAACAGTAGAATCGGTGAGCTCTCTGCAATCTACTTGCTGCTTATGAGAAACAAGTCAGAATCAATTTTCTAAAATATCCATAATAATATTACTAAAAAAACTGAAATATATATAGTCGTGCGTGAAACATAGTGTTGTGTGCAATCGTGTGTTTGGCCTTCAAATCTCCATTTTTATCTCGAAAGAAATATGTCGGTTGAATGCAGTACAAAGATTTATTTTTTTTTGTAATTACTTATTAGTCATGAGGATCACATCAATCATTTATGTTTGGGCCACGTATGAACCGGGCGTGATCGGCCCGATTCGTAACGTTAATAGATTTAATGACTTGAAACAGTAGAATCGGTGAGCTCTGTCCAATCCACTTGCTGCTTGTAAGAAACAGGCCAAAATAAATTCTGTAAAATATTCATAATGATATTACTAAAAAAAACTTAATCACAATATGGTCGTGCGTGAAACATAGTGTTGTATTCATGCATGTGTGCGGCCTTCAAAATGTCCATTTTGTCCCGAAAGAAACATGTCGGTTTAATGAAATATAGCCTTTTTTAGTAATTATTTATTATTCATGAGGATCAGATGAATAATTTTCTTCAGGTCGTGCCTGAACCGGGCGTGACCGACCCGATTCATAACGTTGTTGGCTTTTTTGAATTTAGAATAGTAAAATTGGTGAGTTCTTTGCAACTGAGAAATAATGGATCACAATCAATTATTTAAAATATTCATAATAATATTATTAAAAATACTTAATTATAAAATGTCATGCGTGAAACATAATGTTGTGGGCGTGCACGCGTGCGGCCTTCAAAATCTCTATTTTATCCCAAAAGAAATATGCCGGCTTAATGCAACATAACATTTTTTAGTTATTACTTATTGTTCATGAGGATCGCATCAATCATTTTTTGTTCACACCACTCAACCAGGCGCAACCGGCCTGATTCATAACATTGATGGCTTTTATGAACTTGGAACAGTAGAATCGGTGAGCTCTCTGCAATCCACTTGCTGCTTGTGATAAACAGGTCAGAATCAATTCTCTAAAATATTCATACTGATATTACTAAAAAGAACTTGGTTATAATATGTCCATGCGTGAAACACTGTTGTGTGCATGCATGTGTGCGGCCTTCGAAATCTCCATTTTATCCTGAAAGAAGCATGTTTGTTTAGTGCAATATAACGTTTTTTAGTAATTACTTAATTAGGGCAAGATCAATAATTTTTGTTTAGACCACCCCTGAACCGAGCGTGACCGATCTGATTCATAATGTTGCTTGCATTTTTGAAGTTGAAACAGTAAAATTGGCGAGCTCTCTGCAACTCACTTGATACTTGTGAGAAATAATGGGTCATATCAATTCTTTAAAATATTCAAAATAATATTATTAAAAAAACTTAATTATAATATGGTCGTGCGTGAAACATAGCTTTGTATGTACGCAAGTGTGCAGCCTTAAAAATCTCTATTTTAACCCGAAAGCAATATGCCGGTTTAATGGAATGAAATATTTTTTAGTAATTATTTATTGTTCATGAGGAACACATCAATTATTTTTTTGTTTAAATCACGCCTAAACCGGATGTGACCTGTCCGATTCATAACTTTGATGGTTTTTATGTACTTGGAATAATAGAGTCGGTGAGCTCTCAGCAATCCACTTGCTGCTTTGAGAAATGGGTCGTAATCAATTATTTAAAATATTCATAATAATATTACTAGAAAAAACTGAATTATAATATTGTCGTGCTTGAAACATAATGTTGTGTGTATTCATGTGTGTTTCCTTCAAAATCTATATTTTATCCTGAAAGAAATATGTCTGTTTAATACAATACAACATTTTTAGTAATTACTTACTGTTAATGAGGATCACATCCATTGTTTTTTGTTTAGACCACGCCTAAACCAAGCGTATCGACCTAATTCATAACATTGATGGCTTTTATGAACTTGGAACAGTAGAATCGGCGAGCTCTCTGCAATCCATTTGATGCTTATGAGAAACAAGTCATAATCAATTATCTAAACTATTCATAACAATATTACTAAAAAAACTGAATTATATATAGCCGTGCGTGAAACATAGTTTTGTGTGCAAGCGTGTGTGCGGCCTTCAAATCTCCATTTTTATCTCGAATGAAATATGTCGGCTGAATGCAGTACAAAATATATTTTTTGGTAATTACTTATTAGTCATGAGGATCACATCAATCATTTTTGTTTAGGCCACGTATGAACCAGGCGTGATCGTCCGATTCGTAACGTTGATGGCTTTTATGACTTGAAACAGTAGAATCAGTGAGCTCTGTACAATCCAACTGCTGCTCGTAAGAAACAGGTCAGAATCAATTCTCTAAAATATTCATAATGATATTACTAAAAAAACTTAATTACAATATGGTCGTGCGTGAAACATAGTGATGTGTTCATGTATGTGTGCGGTCTTCAAAATCTCCATTTTATCCTGAAAGAAACATGTCGGTTTAATGCAATATAGCCTTTTTTTAGTAATTACTTATTGTTCATGAGGATCAGATCAATAATTTTCCTTCAGATCGTGCCTGAACGGGGCGTGACCAACCCGATTCACAACGTTGATGGCTTTTTTGAATTTGGAATAGTAAAATCGGTGAGCTCTTTGCAACCCACTTGATGCTTGTGAGAAATAATGGATCACAATCAATTATTTAAAATATTCATAATAATATTATTAAAAAAAACTTAATTAGAAAATGTCGTGCGTGAAACATAATGTATTGGGCGTGCATGTGTGCGGCCTTCAAAATCTCTATTTTATCCGGAAAGAAATCTGCCGGCTTAATGCAATATACTGTTTTTTACTAATTACTTATTGTTCATGAGGATCACATCAATTATTTTTTGTTCACACCACGCCTAAACCAGGCTCAACCGGCCTGATTCATAACATTGATGGCTTTTATGAACTTGGAACAGTAGAATCGGTGAGCTCTCTGCAATCCACTTGCTGCTTTTGAGAAACGGGTTAGAATCAATTCTCTAAAATATTCATAATAATATCACTAAAAAAACTTATTTTAGAATATCGTTGTGCGTGAAACATAGTGTTGTTTGCATACATGTGTGTGGTCTTCAAAATCTCCATTTAATCCCGAAAGAAATATGTCGGTTTAATGCAATACATTATTTTTTAGTAATTACTTATCGTTCATGATGATGGCATAAATTATTTTGTTTAGACCATGCCTCAACCTGTCGTGATCGTTCTGATTCATTACGTTGATGACTTTTATGAACTTGGAATAGTAGAATACTAAGCTCTCTGCAATCCACTTATTGCTTGTGAGAAATTGGTCAAAATCAATTCTCTAAAATATTCATAATGATATTACTAAAAAACTTAATTATAATATGTCCGTGCATGAAATAGTATTGTGTGCATGCATGTGTGCGGCCTTCAAAATCTCCATTTTACCTTGAAAGAAGCATGTCGGTTTAATGCAATATAACCTTTTTTAGTAATTACTTATCAGGATCAGATCAATAATTTTTGTTCAGACCTCACTTGAACCAGGCGTGATCGACCCAATTCATAACATTGATGGCTTTTTTGAATTTGGAACAGCCAAATTGGTGAGCTTTATGCAATCCACTTGATGCTTGTGAGAAAGAATGGGTCATATCAATTCTTTAAAATATTCATAATAATATTATTTAAAAAAACTTAATTATAATATGGTCACGCGTGAAACATAGTTTTGTATGCATGCATGTGTGCAACCTCAAAAATCTCTATTTTACCCCAAAAGAAATATGTCGTTTTAATGAAATACAACATTTTTTAGTAATTATTTATTGTTCATACGGATCACATCAATCATTTTTTGTTTATATCACGCCTGAACCGGACGTGACCTGTCCGATTCATAACATTGATGGCTTTTGTGAACTTAGAATAGTAGAATCGGTGAGCTCTCAGCAATCCACTTGCTGCTTGTGAGAAACAAGTTAGAATCAATTATCTAAAATATTCATAATAATATTACCAAGAAAAACTGAATTATAATATAGCCGTGAGTGAAACATAATGTTGTGTGTATGCATTGTAGCGTCCTGCAAAATCTCTATTTTATCCTAAAAGAAATATGCCGGTTTAATGAAATACAATATTTTTTAGTAATTAATTATTGTTCATGAGGATCACATCAATCATTTTTTGTTTAGACCACGCTTGAACCAGGTGTACCAACCTTATTCATAACACTAATGGCTTTTATGAACTTGGAACATTAGAATCGATGAGCTCTCTGCAATCCACTTGCTGCTTGTGAGAAACGAGTCAGAATCAATTCTCTAAAATATTCATAATAATATTACTAAAAAACTTATTTATAATATGGTCGTGCGTGAAACGTAGTGTTGTGTGCATGCATGTGTGCGGCCTTCAAATTTCTATTTTATTCGGAAAGAAACATGTGGTTTAATGCAATACAACCTTATTTTGTAATTACTTATTGTTCATGAGGATCACATAAATAATTTTTTTCATACCGCACCTAAACTGGGCGTGACCAACCCTATTCACAATGCTAATGGATTTTTTGAACTTGGAACAGTAGAATCGGTGAGCAATCTGCAATCCACTTGCTGCTTGTGGGAAATAATGAATCATAATCAATTCTCTAAAATATTCATAATAATATTACTAAAAAAACTGAATTAAAATATAGTCATGCGTGAAACATAGTGTTGTGTGCAGGCGTGTGTGCATCCTTCAAATCTCCATTTTATCTCGAAAGAAATATGTCGGCTTAATGCAATACAACAATATTTAGTAATTACTTATTAGTCATGAGGATCACATCAATCATTTTTGTTTAGACCACGTCTAAACTGCGCGTGATCTGCCTGATTCATAAAGTTGATGGCTTTTATGAACTTGAAACAGTAGAATTAGTGAGCTCTCTGAAAACGTGTCAAATATTTATGGCCATGTGTGACGCATAGTGTTGCGTGCTTGAATGAGTGTGACCTTCAAAATTACTATTTTATCTGAAAAGAAACGTACCAGTTTAATGTAATACAGTCTTTTTTTTTTTGGTAATTTCCTTATTGCTCATGAGGATTACATTAATCATTTTTATTAATATACTACTAACTAGTTTAAAAATTTTGTGAAATATGTATGAAGTTATAATTTTCATTAAAGAAAGAGAGTCATGCTAAGGGTGCATTTAATTGGATAAATAAGAAAGAAAACAATTTTAGTTTCACTTAGAATCCTACTCATTCTCTCACAATAAATCTATCTTTAACGAAACCCAAGAAAAATGTATGCTTTTTTCATTCTTAAATCTATTGTAAATAGACCATGAATGTTGATATGACTGTTTTCGACATATAGCCTTACGTGCGTGCATGTGTGCAGCCTTCGATATCACCATTCTATCTCCAATGAAACATACCGATTTAATGCAATACATTTTTTCCTTTTTTATAATATTACTCATTGTTCATGATGATCACATCAATAATATTTATTATACTTCTAACTAATTTAAAAACTCCATGAAATATACATAGAGATGTAATTTTTATTAAAGAAAGAGTATCACCTCAAGGGTGCATTTGCATTGAAAATAAGAATGAAAAACTTTTTTAGTTTTTTCACTTTGAACCCCGTTCCTTCTCTCATAAAAAATCTATCTTTTACGAAACCCAAGAAAAAAATATATACATATTTCATCCTTAAATATATCTAAATAGACCCTAAATATTGATATGGTCGTACGTAGCGCATAATATTGTGTGTGTCCTTCAAAATTACCATTTTATCTCGAAAGAAATGTACTAGTATAATGTAATACAGTCCTTTTTTTGGTAATTACTTATCATTCATAATGATCACGTTATAATTTTTATTTTACTTCTAACTAATTTAAAAATATTTAGAATACACGCATAGCGACGTAATTTTTATTAAAAAAAGAGTGGGTTCATTTGGATTGGATAAATAAGAATGAAAAAATATGTACATTTTTTACATTCTTAAATCCAATTTAAATGGACACTGAATATTGATATGGTCGTGCGTGACGCATAGTATTGGGTGCGTGAATGTGCGTGGCCTTTAACATTACTATTTTATCTAAAAGGAACGTATTGTTTAATGTAATGACTTCTTTTTTGGTGATGACTTATCACTCATGAGCATCACGTCAATTATTTTTATTATATTTATACCTAGTTTAAAATTTATGAAATATGCACGTTTATTAAAGAAAGAGTGTCATGTTAGGGTGCATTTATATTAGAAATGAGATTTAAAAGAATTTTAGTTTTTAACTTAAACCCCTCATTCTCTCAGAACAAATCTATTTTTTATGAAACTTAAGAAAAAAATTCAGTATCTATTTTTTCATTCATAAATCTAATTTAAGCGGAATCTATATGTTGATATGGAGAAAAATAGAATAGATATGTCAAAATAGAAGCAAAAAATGAAAAAAACGAGAAAGTTCAATCTATCAAACCTCTGAAAAAATTTTGGACCAATTAAGATCTTGAAGAAATGGTGACACCTTGATGCAGCATCGTACAATTCTTCAAAGAATCTTTACGTGCAGCCATTTTCAAATCTTTTAGAGAAAGATAAAAAATAGATCAATAAATTTAATACAAATCAAAAGAACAAGAAATCAAAAGCAAATTAGAATTCTTCAAATCACAAACGAAACTAAATGATACATGAAATGAAATGGCATATAAATGCAAAGTTCGAAAGAACCCACTTGAGAATGCTAATGAAAGCAAATAAACAAAGGAACATAAACTAATACCTTTGACTTTGAAAAGACGCGTGAAAATGAAAAAAAGATAAGAGAAAATATCTTCAATTGTGAGAGGGAGGAAATTGATAGTGCGTTCAAAGTGGGTACATATATATTTGTTAGAGAACATAGGTTCTATCGAGGCAATCGTCACAATTAAATATAGGTTAGATTTTCTCATACAATATTTAATACAGTTTCTATAAACCACATCAATCAATTTACTTATTGTTAATAATGATCACATCATTCAATTTTATTATACTTCCAACTAGTTTAAAAATTATGTGAAATATGCACAGGACATAATTTTTATTAAAGAAAGAGTATCATGTTAAGGGTGCATTCACATAGAAAAGAAGAACGAAAAACTATTTTAGTTTTTCACTTTGAATCCCATTCCTTCTCTAACAACAAATACAGTTTTTTCGAAATATAGGAAAAAATATATACATTTTTTAATTCTTAAATCTAATTTAAATGACACGAAATATTGATATGGTCGTGCGTGATGCATAGTGTTGCATGCGTGAATGTGCGTGGCCTTTAAAATTACTATTTTATTTGAAAGGAAACGTAGTGTTTAATGTAATAACTTCTTTTTTGGTGATAACTTATCACTTCTGAACACGTCAATTATTTTTGTTATATTTATAGCTAGTTTAAAATTTATGAAATATGCACGGAGATATACTTTTTATTAAAGAAAGAGTGTTATGTTAGGGATGCATTTATGTTTAGAAATGAGAATGAAAAAAACTTTAGTTTTTCACTTAAACCCATCATTCTCTCACAACTAATCTATTTTTCATAAACACAAGAAAAAAATCCAGTATCTATTTTTTCATTCTTAAATATAATTTAAATGGACCCTATATGTTTGATATGGAGAAAAAAGACTAGGTCTGTCAAAATAGAAGAAAAAATGAAAATACAAGAAAGTTTAATCTATCAAAACTTAGAAAATTTTGGACCAATCTTAAGGAAATGGGTGACTCCCTCATGGAGCATTGGACAGTTCTTCAAAGAATCTTTACATGTCGCCATTGTCCAAACTTTTAGAGAAAATAAAAAATTGATCAATAAATTTAATACAAATCAAAAGAACAAGAAATCAAAAGCAAATTTGGATTTCTCCAAATCACAAACCAAACTGAATGATACATGAAATGTAATGGCATCTAAGCTCAAAGTTCAAAAGAACCCACTTTAGAATGCTAATGTAAGCAAATAAACAATGTAACATAAACAAATACCTTTGATTTTGAAAAGACGCAATGAAACTGAAAGAAAAGAGAAGAGAAAATATCTCCAATTATGAGAGGGAGGAAATCGATAGTGTGTTCAAAGTGGGTACATATATATTTGTTAGAGAACATAGGTTCTATCGAGGCAATCGTCACAATTAAATATGTGTTAGATTTTCTCACACAACATTTAATACAGTTTCTACAGACCACATCAATCAATTTTCTTATTGTTCATGATGATCACATCAATCAATTTTATCATACTTCTAACTAGTTTAAAAATTATGTGAAATATGCATGACGATATAAGTTTTATTAAAGAAAGAATATCATGTTAAGGGTGCATTTGGATTGAAAATAAGAATGAAAAATAGTTTTAGTTTTTCACTTTGAATCCCATTCCTTCTCTAACAACAAATCTAATTTTTTCGAAATCTAACAAAAAATATATGAATTCTTTCACTCATAAATCTAATTTAAAAGGACACTGAATATTATATGGTCGTGCGTGACGCATAGTGTTGCGTGCGTAAATGTGCATGGCCTTTGAAATTACTATTTTGTTCGAAATGAATGTATTGTTTAATGTAATCCCTACTTTTTTGGTGATGCCTTATTACTCATGAGCATCACGTCAATTATTTTTATTGCATTTATAGCTAGTTTAAAATTTATGAAATATGTATGGAGATGTAGTTTTTATTAAAGAAAGAGTATCATGTTAGGGGTGCATTTAGATTAGAAATGATAACGAAAACAATTTTAGTTTTTCACTTGAACCCCTCATTCTCTCACAACAAATCTATTTTTTATGAACTCAAAAAAAATGTCCAGTATCTATGTTTTTATTATTAAATCTAATTTAAATGGACCCTATATGTTGATATGGAAAAAAAAAAATAGACTAGATCTGTCAAAATAGAAGAAAAATAAAGGAACAAGAAATTTTAACCTATCAAACCTTTGACAATTTTTTGAACCAATTAAGATTTTGAAGAAATTGGTGACACCTTGATGCAGCCTCGGACAATTCTTCAAAGAATCTTTACGTGTAGCCATTTTCCAAACTTTTAGAGAAAAATAAAAAATGGATCAATAAATTTAATACTAATCAAAAGAACATGAAATCAAAAGTAAATTTAGAATTCTCCAAATTACAAATGAAACTAAATGATACATAAAATGAATTGGCCTATATGTTCAGAGTTCGAAAGAACCCACTTTAGAATACCAATGAAAGCAAATAAACAAAGCAACAGAAACAAATACCTTTCATTTTTAAATGACGCGATCAAACTGAAATAAAAGAGAAGAGAAAATATCTTCAATTGTGAGAGGGACGAAAGTGATATTGCGTTCAAAGTGGGTACATATATATTTGTTAGACAATGTAAGTTCTATCGAGGCAATCGTAACAATTAAATATGGTTAGATTTTCTCATGCAAAATTTAATACGGTTTCTATAGACAACATATTTTTATGAATTTGTTTAACATGTTATTTTATGAGTTTGTCTAACACGTGCTCTGGTGCATATTTTATTATGGATTAACTTTTCAATTTAAGTTATAAGTCTGCTTATGGTTCAACAATTTTTATTAATTTTTTAAGATTTTATAAGATTTATCAACTAAAATACACGATCATATATGATATATTTATTCATAAATAATATATTTTATCCATATTGGCGTGTACCCCAGTCCCTATGTGCAACATTCGAAACCACCATTTTATCTCGAAATAAAAGTACTGGTTTTGTGTAAAATGGTCATTCTTTTTGTAATATTACTTATTGTTCATGATGATCGCATCAATCAATTTTTATCATACTTCTAACTAGTTTAAAAACTATGTGAAATATGTATGACGATATAATTTTTATTAAAAGAGTATAATGTTAAAGGTGCATTTGGATTGAAAATAAGAACGAAAAACAGTTTTAGTTTTTCACTTTGAATCCAATTCCTTCTCTAACAATAAATCTAGTTTTTTCGAAATCCAAGAAAAAATATATACATTTTTTCACTTTTAAATCTAATTTAATTGGACACTCAATATTCATATGGTCGTGCATGACGCATAGTGTTGCGTGCGTGAATGTGCGTAGCCGTTGAAATTACTATTTTATCCGAAAGAAACTTATTGTTTAATGTAATGCTTTCTTTTTTTGTGATGGCTTATTATTCATGAGCATCACGTCAATTATTTTACTATATTTATAGCTAGTTTAAAATTTATGAAATATGCACGGAGATGTAGTTTTTATTAAAGAAAGAGTGTCATGTTAGGAGTGCATTTAGATTAGAAATGAGAATGAAAACAATTTTAGTTTTTCACTTGAAGCCCTCATTCTCTCACAACAAATCTATTTTTTATGAACTCAAGAAAAAAATCCAGTATCTACTTTTTCATTATTAAATCTAATTAAGATGGACCTATATGTTGATATGGAGAAAAATAGACTAGATCTATCAAAATAGAAGAAAAAATGAAAAAACAAGAAAGTTTAACCTGTCAAACCTTTGAAAATTTTGGACCAATTAAGATCTTGAAGAAATTGGTGGCGCCTTGATGCAACATCGGACAATTCTCCAAAGAATCTTTACGTGTAGCCATTTTCAAAACTTTTAGAGAAAAACAAAAAATGGATTAATAAATTTAATACAAATCAAAAGAACAATAAATCAAAAGGAAATTTAGAATTCTCCACGTCACAAACGAAACCAAATGATACATGAAATGAAATGGCATCTAAGTTCAGAGTTCGAAAGAACCCACTTGAGAATGCCAATGAAAGCAAATAAACAAAGTAACAAAAACAAATACCTTTGATTTTGAAAAGACGAGATCAAACTGAAAGAAAAGAGAAGAGAAAATATCTTCAATTGTGAGAGGAAGGAAAGTGATATTGCGTTCAAAATTGGTATATATATATTTGTTAGAGAACATAAGTTCTATCTAGGCAATCGTAACCATTAAATATGGGTTAGATTTTCTCGTACAACGTTTAATACAGTTTCTATAGACAACATATTTTTATGAATTTGTTTAACATGTTACTTTATGGGTTTGTTTAACAGGTTTAATTGGTAATTACTTATTGTTCATAAGAATCACGTCAATAATTTTTATTGTACTTCTAACTAGTTTAAAAATTCCGTAAAATATGCATGGCGAGGTAATCTTTATTAAAGAAAGAGTGTCACGTTAAGTGTGCATTTGAATTGGAAAGAAGAATGAAAACAACATAGTTTTTTACTTTGAATCCCTCATTCTTTCACAACAAATCTATCTTTTACGACCCCCAAGAAAAAAAATACTACTCCTTTCGTATTTTTTATTTGTCACATTATGTTGCAAAATAATATTTAATAAATTTTTTCATATTATACCTTTCTATTAATAAAAATTTCAACCTCTTTTTATTCTTCATCATGAAAACTAGTAGAAATAATAATGAGGACATAGGAAAGTTTGAAGCGCATTCTAGTCTACACATTAAAAAATATCTAAAATTTCGTATTTTCTTAAACAGTGTGATGTCCAAAATATGACAAGTGAAAAAAATAGAAGGAGTAGTATATATTTTTTACATTCTTAAATCTAATCTAAATGGATCCTATATGTTGATATGGTCGTTTCTGACGCATAGCATTTACGTGCGTGCATGTGTTTGCCCTTCGAAATCGTCGTTTTATTCTAAAAGGAACGAACCGATTTACTGTAATACAATCTTTTGTTGATAATTATTTATTGTTCATAAAGATCGCGTCATTCATTTTTTATTATACTACTGAATTTTAAAAAATATGAAATATACATGGAGATATAATTTTTATTAAAGAAAGACTATCACATTAAGGACGCATTTAAATTAGAAATAAGAATGAAAAATAATTTTAGTTTTTTACTTTGAACCCCTCATTCTCACACCAAATCTATTTTTTACGAAATTAAAATAAAAGGTATTAGTATCTTTTTTTTTTTCATTCTTCAATTTAATCTAAATGGACCCTATATGTTGATATGCTCTTGGCGTGATAGTATTGTTGTGTGTGTGCAGTCTCGAAATCACCATTTTATTTCGAAAGAAACATATTGTTTTAATGAAATACGATTTTTTTTAATAATTACTTATTGTTTATACTGATCTCGGCAATTATTTTTTATATTTTTAATTAATTTTAAAAATTCGTAAAATATGCATGAAGATATAATTTTTACTAAAGAAAGAATGTAACCTTAAATGCCATAATTTGAAAAATGTAAAAAAAATCATTAGTTTTAGAAAAATAAACAGTTTTTTTGCATTCATAAGTTTTTTTACTATTTTGATTTTCTTCATAGCTCTCCCATCGTCATCATCAGCATAAGCTAATGAGTCAAAGCCTAGGGAGCATTCGATATTTCTCTATCTAACCAAAAGCATTTTCTCTCTCTCTCTCTCTCTATATGTATAGATCGACATATACATACACCCACGTACACACATATAGGCGTAGAATTTCACCTGTACGATTCGCTCTCAATTTCAATCCCTAATCTCCCAATCGCGGTTGATTCGTATTTTAATATCAAACTTATAATCAATCTTCTCGCATTCTGCAGTGTTTTTGCCCTCTTCATCTCTCTCTGTTTTTTTTCTTTCTCTCCTGGGAGAATAGTAAAAACCCTAGTTTTGAAAAACCTCATCTTGAACCCTACTGTTTAGAATTCGATTCGACGGATTACTTCTATTGAACTTAAGAATTGGAGCTCCATTGGGGTGTTTCTTGTGCTCAGGTTCTTTTTGAGGTATGCTTGGAGATGCTTTCAACTTCTAAAATCAAATGAATTTTGGTTAACTGTTTGATTTATTTCATGTTGTGGGTAAATTTCGTGGTTTACTTAAAGTTCATTAGTTTAGTTGATGTTGGATTCTGTGGAAGTTGGAATTCTGAGAAATTTGCTGGACTCAGGTTCAGGATGTGTCTTATGCTGATATGGCTTGGTTAAGTGTCGTTTTAGTTTTTGCTGGATCAGAATTTCATTTGAGCAGTTATTGTTACTTTTTCCTTTTAGTTCTCGGGATCTAGATTGTGATAATTTTGAAGTATAGTGAACTATGGATATTTTTTTCCTTAATGTTGGTGAGTCACTAGAGATGATCATGCTTTTGTAGCCGAATTATTCTAGACCTTTCATTTAAATGTTTTTATCAGATTGTTAAGAAGTTCTAAGCTTGACCGAGCTCAATTATATGGGTGGGTTAGTGTGAGTATATGACTGAGATACTGAGGCACTTACTAAGTTCTGGATAATTCTTGATAAAGAGATTTTGCAGGTCCTAGTTACCTTTAACTATGGCATGTATAAACTTGATTTACTGAGAAATTAGCATTTATTTTAGTGAAACTCAAATTTCTGTAATGCTGCTTCTGGGCCATGACAGCAATTCTTTTTAAAAGCATATTCTGAAGTCTATGCTGATTTTGAAAACTTCTGCAAGTATTTCTTGCAAAACAACTTGTTGAATTTGTAGTCTAAAGAGATTTGTAAACTTTAATTCCGATCCTAAAATGTGATAATATAGATGTCCTATTATCTTGTTGATCAATCAGTGCTAAGATGCCATTAACTGTGGATTGAACCATGAAGCTCTGCCTATTTTACGTGATCGTTAGTTACTTTTAGGTTCCGTGTGGCATGTCATGGTGGCATAATTACTGTAATATTGTGGTTATTGGGCTTTAAAAATGTGTGCTCTGATATTCTCACTTTCCAAAAATTATTTGCAGCCCCCAATCTGACTGCGCAGTATTGTATTCGTACTATTCTAGATCTCTCTGCAATCCATTGCTTGTTAAGGTTATATGCTCTTTATTGCAGTTTTGATTTGCATATCTTTTGCTGAGGTTCAATGCTGAAGCCAGTATGCGGATAACAGCCGGGAGAGATGCAAAGGTATCATGCTACTAACTGCACAAGTGCAGTCAATAACAGTGCAATTAGTGGATCAGCTAGGGATAGCTCAAGTCCATCAAACTACTCTCTGAACTCCAGGTACAACTTCCGAAATTTCATTTCTCATTCATGTTAAATATCTCGTCATGTATATCTTCAGAGATTTCATTGCAAAAAGTTGACGTGTCAACAGGCAGAATCTATCTTCCCTCATATTTTAGATGTACAATCGACATAGGCTTCAGCAAAAGTGGTTTAAGTATCTTTTATCGTGATACAGTACTTAGCTTGTTTCTGAGGAACCAAAATTCCTTTAAGTACCATATACTAGATTCTGCCTGCTCTAACTCTCCTCTTGGAGATGTTTTTGAGTACCTTGTGTCCAAGGTCTTGGATTTTGGACATAAAAAGAAGTTTGGGCCTAGTAATAGCAGAATAATCCTGGGCATAAAACTTTTAGTATAAAGACTGGACAGAATGCGAACTACTATGTTTAGGGGAGCCTTGAGCTTTGTCTTCTTCTGTGCATTATTTACAATTGTTTTATGGACGCATTAATAATGAGGAAATGGTCACTATCATTTGTTACTGCCCCTGATATGTTTCCATCTCTGATCTGTATAATTATTTTATTTGACTTTGATAACTACTCATAGCTCTCTTTGAATTACAAAACCTTGCTAATGTTAATTTATTTATGGAATAATCTGAAATATTGGTCTATCGATATGGATGGGCATGAGATAGGTTTGTACTGAAATCATGTGCAGATTATATGTTTGATGTGCAGGTTTGGTCTTCTTAGAAAGTTAGCAATGGGTAATAAATCAGATATGATTTGACATCTCCAATGAATGAAAGCTTAATGGATTATACACACACACCCCACATATGTGTATTGATACCCAGGAATATGATTGCTTTTTTAGTTTTACACAGGAATAAATTTTTGATACTATTTTGCATGTAGTTCTTGCGGTACTTAGCATAAGTTGTTTGCAAATAATGCCAAGAAATGAATAGTTTGTTGGCAAGTTATTTCTATAGAAAACATGACATGAATTTTACACACTCCTGGGATTCCTGAATATACGGGATCCAATTTGAAATCAGGACCAGTTGGATGCAATTTAGTTTCCTTTATGAGTCTTCTTTGTGGTCTCTTGTTACAATCTGCTTAATGATTTAATATTTTCTTTCCAGGCGATCGATACAGTTAAATGCATACAAATTGAGGTGTGATAAGGAATCATTGAATTCCAGGTAATTCCTGCTGATGTGAGGATGCTATTTAAGTTGTATCATTCTTGTGTATTAGATGATTGCGTGATAAAAATGAAGTAAGTTGTTTCGTGAATATTTCTAAAGATTGAGCTGTTTTCTGATCTATGGTTTGACTAGGTAGGTTTGAAAATTGCTTTCTCAATTTAGAGATTATTTTATTTGATATTTCGTTATGCTTGCTGCAATCCATTCTCTTCCTTACTATTCCTATTGCTAAGCTTGTTGATGCCAAGCAAGTAAAGAGTTTATTGCTAATACCTTATCATCACTAGTTAAGTTATAACCATTGTGTAGTTAACAAATGATGCGGTTCATTTCAGACTTGGGCCACCTGACTTTCACCCGCAATCTCCAAACTGTCCGGAGGAGACACTTACCAGGGAATATGTGCTGTCTGGTTACAAGGAGACTGTTGAAGGGCTTGAGGTAATATCTTTTCCTTTTTTCTTGTCTCCCCTTTTCTTTTGGTATGTTAATCTATTTTCTTTTAAATGGTAGCATATTTTCATCAATGTTAATGAATGGTTCCTGTCTCTTTCTCTCTCTCTCATGGTAGTCATCTTCTTTGCCAATATTTATAGGAAGCCAGAGAGATTTCGTTATCTCAAGTTCAGACATTTACAAAACCAATTATTGTCAAGTGCAAGGAGGTGAACTTCCTGGGTTTAAATCAGGGATTTTAATGTTTAAGTTCATTGCTAATGTATGGAGCTTCAGTGTATGGTTTTGTAGTCTCATGCCCTTCTGCATTTCTTTGCAGGCATTAAGAAAATATCACAGGGCTATTAATGAATCTCGTGCTCAAAAACGCAAGGTAAGCAGATTTTCCTTTGTCTTGCCAAAGGATGCATTCATTATAGAAGTACATGTGAACTAAAAGTGGTCCTGAATGTAAAATGGAAGTTAATTTCTTTATAGCCCTGAACAAGTGATGTCCGTTTGTAGACAATTTATTGGGGGAGAAATACTTGCACTAGTGTATGATGATAATTAATATGGACCAATGATATAACTGTTGCAGGCTGGTCAAGTCTATGGAGTGCCTCTTTCAGGTACATTATTGACTAAGCCTGGCATCCCTGAGCAAAGACCATGTGGTGAGGATTTTCGCAAGAAATGGATTGAGGTCAGTGGGTACTTCCTTTGGGAACATAAATTTTCCTTGATAAACTGATACCATCTTATCTGCTTTACCTGAGCAAGGACATTTTAATTGGTAATGATTTATGTGAAAATACTGACTATTGTATTATGTTTGAGCTAGCCTTGGATTATCTAGTCATTCATGCTTTTAGATACATTTGGACGGTATTGTTAGAGTGAGCCTGCCATGTTCTTCGAATTATCTGCTAGCTTTAACCTGGTCAAAATATGTGCTGTTTGAACGTCTTTACCAGAGTCTACTATTGCACAGTTGATTGATTGCTGAAAGACGTCAGTGATCAGAGTCTCCCATGCTTTTTGGAAAGCTTATCAAGTTACCAATTGTATGATTTCTTAAACGTGATTTTGTTTATAAAGTATAATGCATGCTGGGATCTGTGTAAAGTTTTGCGGTTTAATGCTAGGTCGTCTTGAAATGGAGATTTGCACAGATTGCAGTTAGCATTTCTGAAATTTGTCTAGAGTTGAATACTGAGGTCTCATTTGAGTCTCATCTAATATCATTTGGCTGAAATCTGTTGAATGTTGATTTACTTTGGGATTGGAGTGGTACTTATTAATGAGTGTTACTGTTTCTCAGCATGAGTGTGTTAATGATTTGTCATTACTTGTTTGCTGGAAAATAAGCACAATCAATTACCAAAGAAGACAACTTATGTGTGTAACACTGAAAATTGTCTCTGCTTTTGGTGCTGTAGCTATTAATGCACTTGAAATATCTCTTTCTGTTGATGAGGCATGTGCGAAGCTGAAAAGCACAAACTTAGGAAAGGTAAACTAATAAAAAACTGAGATGTGAGAGCATTTGGCCAATAGTTGTTATAGACATTAGTTATTTTAATGACTTTGTGATAATCTGTGTTGTCATTTGCTAATTGTGTGGAAAATGCCTTCCTACTTTGAGTATGTAGAATATTTTTCTCTTTGGAGGTGTGTGTCCCCGTTTGGCGGGAAGGGGAAGCTTGGGTTGCTGAAGTTACTGCATTTTTTAAATTATAATATGAGATATAGCTATCTTAACTTTATGTTCATGCTATGAGATACGACCATCTTCAACTTTTTTTTACATCTTATGTTCCTCTATTTTTATGTTAAAATTTGCTTGCTCTAAATGCTTTACATCTTTATAGGGTTTATCCCAGCAGCATAAAAGGTTATGTTCTTTGGCCGATCATGTTCCACATGGCTACCGCCGGAGATCTCTTTTTGAAGTCCTTATTAGGAATAATGTTCCGTTGTTGAGAGCTACATGGTTTATCAAAGTTACATATCTTAATCAGGTATTGGCCCTTCTTCAGTGGTAGTTTCGTGTGATGCCTTACAATTGCATGTTGTTATTTTTTTCATATGAAGGTAGCAGATTAAGGTTTAACTTCACAGGTTCGGCCTGGCTCTTCTAGTCTATCATCTGGGTTGCCTGACAAAACTCTGATCACACGGTCAGAGCAGTGGACAAAAGATATTGTTGATTATCTGCAGGCTTTGTTGGATGAATCTATTTCAAGAAACAGTTCTCAGTCTTCTGTGAATATTAGGGATCGTTCACCGCAAATGGTTTATGCTGGATCCATGCAGCATCGGGGGGATGGTACTTCAACTGTTGGTGATGGTGAAGAGCCCTCTTTGCATTTTAAATGGTGGTATGTGGTGCGGATTTTACAATGGCACCATGCAGAGGGACTGATTGTTCCGTCTTTGATTATTGATTGGGTGTTCAGTCAACTGCAGGTATCCATACCATGCTTTAGGCTTCCTAAGATGTTTTCTGTACTTAATAACTGTTCTTGGATTGTTAATTTCATATCTTTTTTGCTGAGTTGTTAATTTCATATTTGTTTTTCTAGGAAAAGGAATTACTTGGGGTTCTGCAGTTGCTGTTACCTGTTATTTATGGTGTTATAGAAGCCGTTGTATTATGCCAGACATATGTACGCACACTGGTTGGGATAGCTATTTGTTTCATCCAAGAGCCTTCTCCTGGTGGCTCTGATCTTGTAGATAATTCTCGGCGGGCGTATACCACCTCTGCGCTTGTTGAGATGCTTCGCTATTTAATACTTGCTGTTCCTGATACATTTGTTGCATTGGATATTTTTCCTCTTCCATCATGTGTTGTAGCCCATGTGATCAATGATGGGAACTTTTTGTTGAAGGCAGGGGAAGAGAGTAGCAAAATGAGAAGGGGGCCCGCAGAGGTTGCATGTTTTCAAAGGGATAAAGGGACTGAGCTTCAACATGAATCTTTGTCCATTGATCGTGTTGTGTCATCTATTCAGAAACGCACGGAATACCTTGCAAAAGGTGCCAGGCCTGGACATCTGGGTCAAAATGTTGCTAAAGCTCTGCAGGTGTTGGATAGATCTCTTATACATGGAGATTTGAGAGAGGCATATAAAATTCTATTTGAGAATCTTTGTGATGGAGCTGTTGATGAATGTTGGATAGCTGAAGTCAGTTCTTGTTTGCGTACAACGCTTAAGCATATAGGAGGAGTGGCCTTGTCATCTATATCCTCCATCTTTTTCATTTGTGAGTGGGCAACTTGTGATTTCAGGGATTTTCGCATTGGCCCACCTTCTGGCCATAGGTTCACTGGTAGAAAAGATCTTGCCCAGATACATATTGCTGTACGGCTTTTGAAGTTGAAGAAGAAGGAGATGCAAAGTTTGTCCCCTTGCAAGACACGGAATACCATTGGTATTGATAATCTAGCAAAAGATGCTAACCAGCTGAATAAGAATGCCAACCGAGTTTCTGTTGGTAGTGCTTATGATGTTACCCACGGTTCAAAGAGTGGAAAAAACAAAGATTCATCTAATGCTTTTGACAGCCCAAGCTCTTTACATGATATTATTGTGTGTTGGATAGATCAACATCAAGTGCAAAGTGGGGAAGGTGTCAAGCGCCTGCAAGTGCTCATTATGGAACTCATACAGGCTGGCATTTTCTACCCGCAGGCATATGTTAGGCAATTGCTTGTTAGTGGAATTATGGATGGTGATGGAGTTCCGGTTGACCAAGAGAGACGGAGGAGACATCACAGAATCTTGAAACATCTCCCTGGTGCCCATATCCGCAATGCCCTGGAAGAAGCACATATTGCTGAAGGCTCAGTACTCTCTGAACTTATGGACATATACTCGAATGAGCGTCGTGTTGTACTCCGTGGGCTGCTGGACCACCATAAAGGTTCTGGCAGTACAAGCAGCTCTTCTCAGAAACAAAAGTCTCATCGTACCTCAGGAGGTGAAGCTGCTTCTCCATCATCTGTTGATCAGTGGAGATCACTTCAGCTGGGTTCCAGTTCAGCAGTAAAAACTAATGATCGACTTGAAGATTTAAAGGCTTCTATATCAGCATTGCTTCAGTTCCCAAGCTCCTCCGTGTCTAGTGATTCTGGATTTGAAGATTCTGCGGGAAGTGCTAAGAGGTCTACGGTCTCATCTAGCAACAAGATTGATATTGGTGACGGAACACCTGGATGTGAAGAGTGTAGAAAGGCGAAGAGACAAAAACTGAATGAAGACCGGAGCTCGTATATGCCTGGATATTCCCCTATTCACATAGATGAGGATGATCTTTGGTGGGTAAGAAGGGGACAAAAGCTCATGGAGTCATATAAAGCGGATCCACCTCCTAAACCAGCAAAGCAGGCTGGAAGGGGGAGGCAGAAGGTTGTGCGTAAAACTCAGAGCCTTGCACAATTAGCTGCTGCAAGGATTGAAGGCAGTCAGGGAGCCTCCACAAGCCATGTTTGTGATAATAGGGTGAATTGTCCCCACCATAAATCTGGCGTTGAGGGTGATGTTCCCAAATCAGTTGATGGCATCAGAGTGCCATGTAACGGGGATGTTGTTTCAATAAGAGAAGAACTAAAACAGATGCGTTTTGTGGAGAAGAGAACAATAATGGTTTGGTTGGTGGGTGTTGTAAAGCAGCTTGTTGAAGATGCTGAGAAAACTGCTGGCAAAGTTGGCCAATATGGCAGACCACTCTCAGCTTCTGATGATCGGAACACTATACGTTGGAAGCTTGGTGAAGATGAATTATCCACTATATTGTATTTGATGGAAGTCTCTGAAGATTTAGTTTCTGCTGTCAGATTTCTTCTCTGGTTGTTGCCAAAGGTTCTCAGCAATCCTGCGTCATCTATTCATGGTGGCCGAAACATATTAATGCTTCCAAGAAACATAGAGAATCTTGTTTGTGAAGTAGGGGAGGCATTTATTATTTCGTGTTTCCGGAGGTGGGTAAGATCTTTATTTCCAGGGATGTTTGGCTGTTTGTTCTGTTTTTCCATTTGATATGATAAACTGGTTCTGAGTTTTATTTTAGTTTTAGCTGAGAATTATGCTGCTGCAGTTACTCCATGTATGCAGTATTGCTCTTAAGACATTCCCCCCCATTCCCAAAGAAAAAAAAGTATTCTAGCTGTCTTTGTGATCAGTTGATAACCTTGTGGATATTGTACCATTTATATGAAAAACTTAGGTCCAATGTTCTGGTTTCTTGCTATCTTAGTCTAATAAATGTCGAACGATGACCATTAATCTTATATTTGGTACACTGTTATCTACTTATCTTTTAATGAAGTTTTGTAATTAATTACTGTAAAAAGCTTTATCAATTTAAATTGTGAAGTAGTTGGGACATTTTTGTCTCCTCTCTTTCGGAATTAGATCATCATGGTGGAATCTTTTAGGTGGTCTTCTTGAACCATCTAATGCTCAAAGGCTACCTCCTTCCTTTGTTCTCCTCTATGGCGACATCTCGGGATATTCATAATTATTTACTATATTTGGGTGGACGTGTCTGTTCATTAAATGGTTAAGTGCCATCTTTATCCTCTCTCTTAAATTTTTATTGGAAACTTATCTTTAGACATATCTTGAGTCCTGAGTGGTGAAATGTCCACAGTAGCAAATTCTCTTAGCAACCAAACTACAATTCATGAGATTTGGTTTTATCTGACCTCTGTTTCCTTTTTCCTTTGTTCAGGTATGAAAATATGATAGCAGCTGCAGATCTTATTCCGGAAACCTTGAAAGCTGCGATGCATCGTGTGGCTGCTACAATGGCCTCTACTGGAAGGGTTTCGGGCTCATCAGCCTTGGTCTATTCACGACATCTATTGAAGAAATTCGGCAATGTGCCCAGTGTAGTTGAATGGGAGAAAAACTTCAAGTCAACTTATGATAAAAGACTAACATCTGAGCTTGACTCTGGAAGGTTGTCAGATGGAGAGTTTGGGTTCTCACTTGGAGTGCCTGCTGGAGTTGAAGACCTTGATGATTTCTTCCGTCAAAAGATAATTGGTGTTAGGGTCTCTAGAGTTGCTTTGACGATGAGAGATACTGTACAAAGACAAGTTGATGAAATTTTTCATTACTTCTATGGCAAAGAGAGAAAGATTTATGGGTCTGGTGGAATTAAAAGCCCTGGGTTGGATAAATTAGATGATGGCTACCAGATTGCTCAACAAATAGTAATGGGTCTTATGGATTGCATGAGACAGACTGGTGGTGCTGCTCAGGAGGGGGATCCTGGTTTGGTATCATCAGCTATTTCTGCAATTATGAGCAATGTTGGACCAGTTATTGCTAAAATCCCTGATCTGACCGCTGCTAACAGTCACCTAAATGTTCAATCCACTCCCAGCTCTCTGATTTTTGCTCGGCGCATTTTACGCCTTCATGTCCTATGCTTGTGTTTACTCAAAGATGCGCTCGGTGAGCGTCAGAGTCGCGTCTTTGAAGTTGCTCTTGCAACAGAAGCTTCTAGTGCCCTAGCTCAGGCTTTTGTTCCTGGCAAGGCTCCTCGTGGTCAGTTTCAACAATCTCCTGAATCCCATGATTCGAGCTCAAACTCGTCATATGATGCCCTTAATAATTCTGCCAAAGCAGTGCTTGGAAGGACTTCCAAAATTACTGGAGCTATTTCTGCACTTGTTATTGGTGCAATTCTGCAGGGAGTTACTAGCCTTGAGAGAATTGTTATGCTCTTGAGATTGAGGGAAGGGCTTGATCCAATTCAGTTTGTGAGGGGTATCAAATCTAACTCAAATGGTAATGCTCGTTCAATTGGGGGTTCGAAGGTGGATAATTCCACTGAAGTTTCTGCACACTGGTTCCGAGTGCTGGTTGGTAATTGCCGAACAGTTTCTGATGGATTTATTCTCGAGCTTCTCGGTGAAGCTTCAGTTGTTGCTCTATCACGAATGCAGCGAACGCTGCCATTGAACTTGGTCTTTCCACCTTCTTATTCCATGTTCGCATTTTTGATATGGAAGGCATTCATCTTCGGTGCTGGTATTGGAGCACGTGATGATATCCCCCAATTGTATCAATGCTTAGCCTTGGCCGTTGGTGATGCAATAAAACACCTCCCATTTCGTGATGTGTGTCTGAGAGACACTCGTGGACTCTATGATCTTATAGCTGCAGATACCCTAGATTCTGAATTTGCTGCCATACTAGAATCAAATGGTTTGGATATGCCTTTGAAAACTACAGCCTTTGTTCCTCTTCGAGCACGGCTTTTCTTAAATTCCCTTATAGATTGCAAACTGCCACAATCTGTAGTTAGACCGGATGATGGTAGTCGTTTATTTGGGCAAGGCGAGTCCAAGGCCCATTATAAAGAGAAGGAGGCAAAGTTGGAAGACAAGATCGTACATGTTTTGGATACCTTGCAGCCTGCAAAATTTCATTGGCAGTGGGTTGAGCTTAGGCTTCTTTTAAATGAACAAGCTGTTATTGAAAAACTAGGGTCCCATGATATCTCTTTAGTAGAGGCTATAAGATCTGTTTCACCAAACCCGGATAAGGTTGCTGCTTCTGAGAATGAAAACAACTTTGTCGAGATCATCCTTACGAGGTTGCTGGTCAGACCTGATGCTGCCCCACTGTTTTCTGAGGTTGTACACCTTTTGGGGCGGTCACTCGAGGATTCAATGCTATTGCAAGCTAAATGGTTTCTGGGTGGAAATGATGTTCTTTACGGAAGGAAATCAATTCGTCAGCGGCTTATAAATATTGCTGAAAGTAAAGGCCTCTCAACTAAATCACAGTATTGGAAACCATGGGGATGGTGCTATTCAGGTTCTGATCCAGTCAAAACTAGAGAAAATAAGAGGAAGTTTGAAATTACCTCAATTGAAGAAGGTGAGGTTGTTGATGAAATGGTGGACTTAAAAGGGCCTGGTCGAGGATCTTCTCAAGTTACAGATGTTGAGAGCTTTCTTGTCAGTCAGCAACATCTGACTGAGAGAGCATTTATTGAATTAATTCTCCCTTGTGTGGACCAGGGCTCAGATGACTCACGGAATACCTTTGCAAGTGATATGATCAAGCAGATGAATAACATTGAGCAACAAATAAACTCTGTCACGCGGGGAGCTACTAAAACTGTTGGATCGGTTACATCTGGTATTGAAAGCCCATCAAGCAAAAATAATAGCCGGAAGGGTATGAGAGGTGGTAGTCCTGGGTTACCCAGACGATCAACAGCACCAGCAGCTGAGATTGTTCCTCCTTCTCCTTCAGCATTGCGAGTTTCGATGTCATTGCGGTTGCAGTTTCTTTTGAGATTACTTCCTATTATCTGCTCGGACGGGTAAATTTCTGTTTCTTGTTTTGGTTAATTTCTCAATACTATGCTACTTCTCCCTTGGGCCTATTCTGATGTGAATATGATATTCTTTGAATTTGGAGTGATTTGGCCTTATCTGTTAATTTCAGTTCTTTGAAGCTTCCTTTGCATTATCCAGGCCTAACTGTCATGAATATTTTTATTAGAATTCAGTTGAGATTAGGACGTATGGATTATGATCTTAACACACAAAGTGCCCCTCTCCTGTGGTTTCTGTATTGAAGTGAATTTTGGAACTAATAATTTCCTATATATCTTTGTTGGGAATTGTGATGAATTTGTATGAAGCTTTATTGAAAACCCTCTTGCCTTTTTTCTTAGTAGCAATATAATTTGGATCCTGGTTATTGACTTCTCAGGGAGCCTTCGGGACGGAATATGAGACACACTCTTGCCTCTGTGATATTACGTCTCCTAGGGAGTAGGATTGTCCATGAAGATGCTGGCCACAGCTTCAATTCAAGTTTGAACTCATCAAGGAGGAATGTGGAGTACCTTATGGAGGCTTCTGCTACAGCATCTGTAGTCTTATGTGGGGAAAGCCTCTTTGACCGTTTGTTGTTGGTGCTGCATGGGCTGTTGAGCAGCTTCCGACCAAGCTGGCTGAAGTTGAAATCTGTCTCCAAGTCAACCTCTGAATCTGGGAAGGACTTTAGTATGTTTGACCGTGATGCGGCTGAGAACCTGCAGGTTTGATTTTCATCAACTTTATAACATGCGATGTAGAGTGAATTGAAAATATTGTGACTATATTGTCAATGTGCTGGAGCACCCAAGCCTTATTGGGTGTTGCTTACTAGGAACTTTCATATTGGAATACTTATTGTAGAATGATGCATGTTTGGTATTCGGCACCCTTTTCTTCTGCAAAGTAGTCCTCTCCTCAAAAGAAGTGTTTTTTTACAATTGCACTCGAGGATGAAGGGAATACTCTTGTCATGTTGACCACAATGAAATGCTAATTCCGTATCAGCTTCTTAAACAATAAATTCTAGGATATGCACTTTAATTTCCAAGAACCTTTGTGCGTATCCTTGTGATTCTGTCCTTTAATTTATTCTTTTTTATTTGTTTTGCTTTCATTACATTCACCTTGAAGATTTTGTTGCAGCTTTTGTGGTTGGTTATTTTATTTACGAAGTATAATGGTGTGCCTTATTCATCTATTGTTATTGCTTTTGCAGAATGAGCTTGACCGCATGCAATTGCCTGATCCAATCCGCTGGCGCATTCAAACTGCAATGCCTATTCTTTTCCCATCTGCTCGATGTCAGGTCTCTTGCCAGCCTCCATCTGTTTCATCGGCTTCTCTTGCTGCTCTTCTACCCAGCAATCAGATATCTTCACTACAGCCTTGCAATTCAATCCCGTCTCAGAGGAATCCAGGTTCTTTGGTCCGAGCTGTGACTAATGTAGCAGGGAAGACCAAGACACCGCCGCATGAGTCTGATCTAGAAGTAGACCCATGGGCCCTATTGGAAGATGGAGCAGGAAGCCAATCTTCAAGTAATGCTGCTACAGTTGGTGGCATCGACCATGCTAATTTGAAGGCATCAAGCTGGCTTAAGGGGGCTGTCAGAGTGAGGAGGACAGATCTCACTTATGTCGGAGCAATTGATGAGGACAGCTGATTTCTGCTCTATTACAATTTTGAGAGTTTCAGAAAAGAGCAATTCAAGCAGGTAACTCTTGGGCACCCGTAAGGCCTGATGCAGAAAAACTAATGAGGGTGCTTTTGCGGCCTTAAGCAGCAAGAGATCTGCACCAAAGCATATTCTTTTCAGAGGGGCATGGCATTGTGAACCGATACTCCCTCTAGACAATATTGTCTAGCTAGCTAGCTGCCTGACAGACTCATTGCCTCTCAGGTCCTGCTTAACGACTAACCAAACCCTTTGATAATCCCCTATTCTGGACCGCGCAATTGTTGGCGCTGTGCAGAACTTTGTTGTATATATAGGGATAATTGTTTCCCTTTTTGGGCTGAGTAGGATGTATCAGGATGATCTTCTGCTACTTCATGCTGATAATGTACTCTGTTGGATCTTGCAAATTTGAGAGAAATATCTCAAGAATGATCTATAGCTTTTTTCAATTTTTCTTTGCTCTGTGTTTTGTGTTTGCTTTGTTCCTCCCCATTCAGCATTTTTGCTTCTTTTTCTCTTTAATATACCCTCTGCTGTATGCATTCATTGTGTGGTGAATTAAATAGTTAAATTGAGAAACATTCTTTAGCTTTTGACAAATGTAATAATGGTGTTCTCTTTGTTAATACTGTGGTTCTTTTCTAGGATCATAGTTGATATTATGGGTTCATTTTGGTTGGTGTATTTATATTGAGATTTGTGTTTGACAATGAGGGACCCTCAGATGGCAAAACATCTTATTTTTTAGGCAATTTCACCTCACTTGTCTAGTAAGAGGTAACTTGTCTAGTAAGAGGTTATGAGATTGGACCATTTTGAGAGTTGTTTTATGGTGAATTTTTTAGTCTTGTGCTCAGTAAAACTTTTCTTGGATTAGTTCATAAATCTTGGACATCAGATTAAAAAAAGTTGCAATTTTAAAAAATGTGATGATTAGCACAAGAATTCAGAATTGCTTTAAGCAATTTTGCAGAGAACTTTTTTTGGGATCTAAATTTTATAAAAAATGTGATGATTAGCCTACGAATTAGAACAATATGTTTTCGGACTCTAATGGGAATGCGATACTTCGTCTGGTTTATTTGTACAATATGAAAAATATTCAGAATTGTTTTGAGCAATTTTGTGGAGAACTCTTTTTCGGACCTAAATTTTATAAAAGACGTGATGATTGGCACACGAATTCGAGTTTTGGTGGGAATGTAATACTTCGTTTGGTGTATTTATATAACATAGAAAACATTTAAAATCGTTTTGAGAAATTTTTTAAAGTTTTTTTTTAACCTAAATTTTGTAAAAAACGTAATGCAAATGAATTCAAACTGTAATGGGAATAGATTACTTCGTCTAGTGTATTTATACAACATAAAAAATATTTAGAATCGTTTTGAGAAATGTTTTGGTGAACTTTTTTTCAAATCTAAATTTTTTTAAAAACGTGATGATTAGCACACGAATTTCGGCTCTAATGGGAATGTGATATTTCTTCTGGTTTATTTATACAATATGAAAAATATTCAAATCGTTTTGAACAATTTTGTGGAGAACTCTTTTTCGGATCAAGATTTTGTAAAAAACGTGATGATTAACACACGAATTCGGATTTTAATAGAAATGTGATACTTCTTTTGTTGTATTTATATAACGTAAAAGCATTTAGAATAGTTTTCAAAAATTTTTTGGAGAACTTTTTTTCGAATCTAAATTTGTAAAAAATGTTATAATTAGCACACGAATTTGGGCTCTAATGCGATACTTCGTCTGATTTATTTATACAATGAAAATTATTCAGAATCGTTTTGAGCAATTTTATATAGAACTCTTTTCCGGACAAAGATTTGGTAAAAAACGTGATGATTAACACACGAATTCGGCCTTTAATAGGAATGTGATACTTCGTCTGGTGTATTTATATAACATGAAAAACATTTAGAATCGTTTTGAGAACTTTTTTTCGAATCTAAATTTTGTAAAAAAACGTGATGATTAGCACACGCATTCAGACTGTAATGGGAATGGGTTACTTCCTCTGGTGTATTTATACAACATAAAAATTATTTAGAATCATTTTGAGAAATATTTTGGAGAACTTTTTTTCGAATCTAAATTTTTAAAAAATGTGATGATTAGCACATGAATTCGGACTGTAATGGGAATGGGTTACTTCATCTGGTTTATTTATACAATATAAAAAATATTCAGAATCGCTTTAAGCAATTTTGCAAAGAACTTTTTTCGGATCTAAATTTTATAAAAAATGTGATGATTAGCCTACAAATTAGAGCTTTAATGAGAATGTGATACTTCGTCTGGTGTATTTATACAATATGAAAAATATTCAGAATCGTTTTGAGTAATTTTGTAAAGAACTTTTTTTCGAACCAAGATTTTGTAAAAAAAAACGTGATGATTAGCACACGAATTCGACCTTCAATAGATAAGTGAAACATTGGGGATGTATCTTTACAACATAAGAAAAATAGTGAATCATTTTAAGTAATTTTACAGAGAACTGCTTTTCGGACATAAATTTTATTAAAAACGTAATGATTAACTCACATATTCCGCCTTCAAAGCATAAGTAAAACTTTGTGCAATATATCTTTAATAAATGAGAAACATACAGAATCATTTTGAGCATTTTTGTGGAGATCTATTTTTCGGACCTAAATTTTGAAAAAAATGTGATGAATTGCACACAAAATCGGGCTTTAATGTAAATGTGAAACTTTGACTGGTGCACTTATATAACATGAAAAATATTTAGAATTGGTTTAAGCAATTTTTGGGAGAATATTTTTTCAAACGTAAATTTTATAGAAAAACGTGATGATTAGCACATGAATTCGGGCTTTAATAGGAATGTGATACTTCGTCTGGTATATTTATACAAAATAAAACACATTCAGAATCGTTTTAAGTAATTTTTTGGATAATATTTTTTCGGACCTAAAATTTTGTAAAAAATGTGATGATTAGAACACGAATTCAGGCTTTAATAGAAATGAGATACTTCGTCTGGGGTATTTATATAACATAAAACACATTTAGAATGGTTTTAAGCATTTTTTTGGAGAACATTTTTTCGGACCTAAATTTTGTAAAAAACGTGATGATTAGCACACGAATTCAGGCTTTAACGGGAGTAGAATATTTCGTCTGGGGTATTTACACAAAATAAAACACATTCATAATCGTTTTTTTGGATAACATTTTTTCGGACCTAAATTTTGTAAAAAACGTGATGATTAACACACGAATTCAGGCTTTAATGGGAATAGGATACTTCGTCTGGGGTATTTATACAACATAAAACACATTTAGAATAGTTTTAAACAATTTTTTGAAGAACATTTTTTTAGACCTAAATTTTGTAAAAAACGTGATGATTAACACACGAATTCAGGCTTTAATATGAATGTGATACTTCGTCTGGTGTATTTATACAATATGAAAAATATTCAGAATTGTTTTGAGGAATTTGTAGAGAACTTTTTTCGGACCAAGATTTTGTAAAAAACGTGATGATTAGCATACAAATTCGAGTTTTAATGGAAATGTGATATTTCGTTTGGTGTATTTATATAACATAGAAAACATTTAGAATCGTTTTGAGAAGTTTTTTAGAGATTTTTTTTTTAACCTAAATTTTGTAAAAAACGTGATGATTAGCAAATAATTCGAACTGTAATGGGAATGGGTTACTTCGTCTAGTGTATTTATACAACATAAAAAATATTTAGAATCGTTTTGAGAAATGTTTTGGAAAACTTTTTTTCAAATCTAAATTTTTTAAAAAAAGTGATGCAATGCACACGAATTTCGGCTCTAATGGGAATGCGATATTTCGTCTGGTTCATTTATACAATATGAAAAATATTCAAATCGTTTTGAACAATTTTGTGGAGAACTCTCTTTCGGATCAAGATTTTATAAAAAACGTGATGATTAACACACAAATTTGGACTTCATTGCGAATGTTATACTTCATCTGGTTAATTTATATAACATAAAAAACATTCAGAATGTTTTGAGAAATATTTTTGGAGACCTTTTTTTTAACCTGAATTTTGTAAAAACGCGATGATTAGCACACGAATTCGGAGTGTAATAGGAATGGGTTACATCGTCTGGTGTATTTATACAACATAAAAAAATATTTAGAATTGTTTTAAGAAATATTTTGGAGAATTTTTTTTCGAACCTAAATTTTTGAAAAACGTGATGATTTGCACAAATATTTGGGCTTTAATGGGAGCGATACTTCGTCTGGTTTACTTATACAATATGAAAAATATTCAGAATCGTTTTGAGTAATTTTTTGGAAAACTCTTTTTCGGACCAAGATTTTGTAAAAAACATGATGATTAATACACGAATTCGAGGTTTAATTTGAATGTGATACTTTGTCTGGTGTATTTATATAACATAGAAAACATTTGAAATCGTTTTGAAAAATTATTTGGAGAACTTTTTTTCGAACCTAAATTTTGTAAAAAACGTGATGATTAGCACACAAATTTGGCTGTAATGGAAATGCGACTTCGTCTGGTCTATTTATACAATAAGAAAAATATTCACAATCGTTTTGAGCAATTTTGTGGAGAACTGTTTTTCGTAACAAGATTTTGTAAAAAACGTGATGACACGAATTCGGGTTTTAATTGGAATGTGATACTTCGTTTGATGTATTTATATAACATAAAAAACATTTATAATCGGTTTGAGAAATTTTTTGGAGAACTTTTTTTGGAACCAAAATTTTGTAAAAAACATGATGATTAGCATACGAATTTGGGCTCTAATGAGAATGCGATACTTCGTCTAGTTTATTTATACAATATGAAAATTATTCAGAATCGTTTTGAGCATTCTTTTGGAGAACTCTTTTTCGGACAAAGATTTTGTAAAAAACGTGATAATTAGAATACGAATTCGGGTTTTAATGGAATGTGATACTTCGTTTGGTGTATTTATATAACATAAAAAACATTTAGAATCGTTTTGAGAAATTATTTGGAGAACTTTTTTTCAAACTTAAATTTTGTAAAAAACGTGATGATTAGCACACAAATTTGGTTATAAGGGAAATGCGACTTCATCTGGTTTATTTATACAATATAAAAAATATTCAGAATTGTTTGTAGCAATTTTGTGGAGAACACTTTTTCAGAACAAGATTTTGTAAAAAACTTGATGATTAGCACACGAATTCGGATTTTAATGTGAATTTGATACATCGTTTTGTGTATTTATATAACATAAAAAACATTTAGAACCATTTTGAAAAATTATTTGGAGAACTTTTTTCGAAGTTAAATTTTTTTTAAAAATGTGATGATTAGCACACAAAATCGAGCTTCAATGCGAATGTGAAACTTGGACTGGTGCATTTATGCAATATGAAAAACATTAAAAATAGTTTTAAGAAATAGTTTAAGAACATTTTTGCTGACCTAAATTTTGTAAAAAACGTGATACTTATCACACGATTTCGGACTGTAATGGGAATGGGTTACTTCGTCTGGTGTATTTATACAACATGGAAAATATTTAGAATCGTTTTGAAAATGTTTTGGAGACTTTTTTCGAATCTAAATTTTTTAAAGGACGTGATGATTAGCACACGAATTTGATCTCTAATGAGAATGCGATACTTCGTCTGGTTTATTTATACAATATGAAAATTATTCAGAATCGTTTTGAGCAATTTTGTGGAGAACTCTTTTTCGGACCAAGATATTGTAAAAGACGTGATGATTAGCACACGAATTCGGGTTTTAATTGGAATGTGATACTTCGTTTGTTGTATTTATATAACATAAAAAACATTTAGAATAGTTTTGAAAAATTTTTTGGAGAACTTTTATTCGAATCTAAATATTGTAAAAAAACGTGATGATTAGCACACAAATTTGGGCTCTAATGCGAATGCGATACTTCGGCTGGTTTATTTATACAATGAAAATTATTCAGAATCGTTTTCAGCAATTTTATACAGAACTCTTTTCCGGACCATGATTTGGTAAAAAACGTAATGTTTAACACATGAATTCGGGCTTTAATAGGAATGTGATACTTCATCTGGTGTATTTATATAACATAAAAAACATTTAGAATCGTTTTGAGAAATTTTTTAGAGAACTTTTTTTCGAACCTAAATTTTGTAAAAACTGTGATGATTAGCACACAAATTCCGACTGTAATGGGAATGCATTACTTCGTCGGTGTATTTATACAACATAAAAAACATTTAGAATCAATTTGAGAAATGTTTTGGAGAACTTTTTTCGAATCTAAATTTTTTTAAAAACGTGATGATTAGTACACGAATTTGGCCTCTAATGGGAATGCGATACTTCGTCTTGTTTATTTATACAATATGAAAATTATTCAGAATCATTGAGCAATTTTCAGGAGAACTCTTTTCCAGAGCAAGATTTTATAAAAAACGTGATGATTAACACACGAATTCGGGCTTTAATGAGAATGTGATACTCTGTCTGCAGTATTCATACTATTTGAAAAATATTCATAACCGTTTTGAGCAATTTTATGAAGAACTTTTTTTGGGACCAAGATTTTGTAAAAAACGTAATGGTTAGCACAAGAATTCGGGCTTCAGCAGGTAAGTGGAACATTATGGATGTATATTTACAACATGAGAAATATAGTGAATCATTTTGAATAATTTTAAAGTGAATTGCTTGTCAGACATAAATCTTGTAAAAAAAATACTGATTAACTCACAGATTCCGCCTTCAAAGCACAAGTAAAACTTTGTGCCATATATCTTTAAAAAGTGAGAAACATATAGAATCATTTTGAGCATTTTTATGAAGATTTATTTTTCGGACTTAAATTTTGAAAAAAATGTGATGATTATCACACGAAATCGGGCTTTAATGCGAATGTGAAACTTTGTTTGGTGCATTTTATAAAACATGAAAAAGATTCAGAATCATTTTAAGTAATTTTTTGGAGAACATTTGTTCGGGCCTAAATTTTGTAAAAAACGTGATGATTAACACACGAATTCGGGCTTTAATGGGAATGGGCACTTCGTCTGCTATATTTATACAACATAAAAAATATTCATAAACGTTTTAAGTAATTTTTTGAGAACATTTTCTTGGACTTAAATTTTGTAAAAAACGTGATGATTAGCACACGAATTTGGGCTTTAATGGGAATGAGATACTTCGCCTGGTGTATTTATGCAACATAAAATACATTTAGAATCATTTTAAGAAATTTTTTGGATAACTTTTTTTCGAACTTAAATTTTGTAAAGAACGTCATGATTAGTAACGAATTCGGATTTTAATGGGAGTGTGATACTTCGTCTGTTGTATTTATACAACATAAAACACATTTAGAATCGTCTTCAGAAATTTTTTGAGAACTTTTTTTCGAATCTGAATTTTGTAAAAAACGTGATGATTAGCACACGAATTCGGGCTTTAATGCGAATGTAATACTTCGTCTGGTGTATTTATACAATATGAAAAATATTCAGAATCGTTTTGAGTAATTTTGTAGAGAACTTTTTTTCGTACTAAGATTTTGTAAAAAAACGTGATGATTAACACACGAATTTGGGCTTCAACTTGTAAGAGAAACATTGTGTACGTATCTTTACAAATGAGAAACATAGTGAATCATTTTGAACAATTTTATGGAGAACTGCTTTTCGGATATAAATTTTGTAAAAAACGTAATGATTAATTCAAAGATTCTATCTTCAAAGCACAAGTGAAACTTTGTATGATGTATCTTTAAAAAATGAGAAACAAACAGAATCATTGTGAGCATTTTTATGGAGATCTATTTTTCGGACCTAAATTTTGAAAAAAAAAATGTGAAGATTAGCACACGAAATCGAGCTTTAATGCGAATATGAAACTTTGTCTAGTGCATTTATACAACATGAAAAATATTCAGAATCGTTTTAAGCAATTTTTTGGATAACATTTTTTCGGACCTAAATTTTATTAAAAAATGTGATGATTAGCATAGGAATTCAGGCTTTAATGGGATGGGATACTTCATCTGGTATATTTATACAACATAAAAAACATTCAAAAATATTTTAAGTAATTTTTTGGAGAACATTTTTTGGACCTAAATTTTGTAAAAAACGTGATGATTAGTACACAAATTCAGGTTTTAATGGGAATGGGATACTTCGTCTGGTGTATTTATACAACATAAAAAATATTTAGAATCGTTTTGAGAAATTTTTTTTCGAAACTAAATTTTGTAAAGAAGTGTTGATTAGCACACGAATTCGAACTTTAATGGGAATGTGATACTTCTTGTATTTATACAATATAAAAAAATTTAGAATCATTTTCAAAAAATTTTTGAGAATTTTTTTTTAACCTAAATTTTGTAAAAAAAGTGATGATTAGGACATGAATTCAGTCTTTAATGCAAATTAGATACTTCGTCTGATGTATTTATACAACATAAAAAACATTTAGAATCGTTTTTAGAAATTTTTGGAGAACTTCTTTTCGAACTTAGATTTTGTAAAAAACGTGATGTAATGCACACGAATTTTAGTTTTAATGAGAATGTGATACTTCGTCAGGTGTATTTATACAATATGAAAAATATTCAGAATCGTTTTTAGCAATTTTGTTGAGATATTTTTTTTGGACCAAAATTTTGTAAACAACGTGATGATTATCACACGAATTCGAGCTTCAAAAAGTAAGTGAAACATTGTGGATGTATCTTTACAACATGAGAAACATAGTAAATCATTTTGAGCAATTTTATAGAGAACTTTTTCAGAAATAAATTTTGTAAAAAACGTAATGATTAAATCACAGATTACGCCTTTATCGGGCAATTGAAACTTTGTACCATTTATCTTTAAAATATAAGAAACATACAGAATCATTTTAAGCAATTTCTTGAAGAACTACTTTTCGGACCTAAATTTTGAAAAAAAATGTGATGATTAGCACACGAAATCGAGGTTTAATGGGAATATAAAATTTTATCTGGTATATTTATACAACATGAAAAACATTCAGAATCGTTTTAAGCAATTTTTTGGAGAACTTTTTTTGGGACCTAAATTTTGTAAAAAAGTGATGCACGAATTCGAGCTTTAATGGGAATGTGATACTTTGTCTAGTGCATTTATGCAACATGAAAAAAATTCAAAATCGTTTCGAGCAATTTTGTGGAGAAAATTTTTCCGGACCTAAATTTTGTAAAAAACATGAAGATTAGCACACGAATTCGACTTCAACAAACAAATGAAACATTGTGGATGTGTCTTTACAATATGAGAAACATAGTAAATCATTTTGAGCAATATTATAGAAAACTTTTTTCGGACATAAATTTTGTAAAAAAAAGTAATGATTAAAACACAGATTCTGCCTTCAAAGCACAAGTAAAACTTTGTGCCATGTATCTTGATAACATGGTAAACATATAGAATCATTTTAAGCAATTTTATGGAGAACTATTTTTCGGATCTAAATTTTAAAAAAAAATGTGATGATTATTAGAATACGAAACCAGGCTCTAATGGGAATGTGAAACTTTGTCTGTTGTATTTATACAAGATGAAAACCATTCAGAATCATTTTAAGCAGTTTTGTGAAGAATATTTTTTCGGACCTAAATTTTGTAAAAAACGTAATGATTAGCATAACTGATTTCGAGCTTTAATGGGACTGTGATAATTTGTCTGGTTTATTTATACAATATGAGAAGCATTCAGAATCGTTTTGAGCAATTTTGTGGAGAACTTTTTTTCGGACCTAGATTTTTTAAAAAACGTGATGATTAGCACAGAAATTCGGACTTCAACAGGCAACTGAAACATTGTGTATGTATCTTTATAACATGAGAAACATAGTGAATTATTTTTAGCAATTTTATAGAGAACTGTTTTCCGAATATAAATTTTGTAAAATACGTAATGATTGACTCACATATTCTGCCTTCAAAGCACAAGTGAAACTTTGTGCATGCATCTTTAAAAAATGAGAAATATTCATAATCGTTATGAGGAATTTTTTGAAGAATATTTTTTCGAACCAAAATTTTGTAAAAAAGTAATGATTAACACACGAATTCGAGCTTTAATGGGAATGTGATACTTCGTCTGGTGCATTTATGCAACATGAAAAAAATTCAAAATCGTTTTGAGCAATTGTTTGGAGAACATTTTTTCACACCTAACTTTTGTAAAAAACGTGATAAATAGCACACGAATTTGGGCTTTAATGTGAATGTAATACTTCGAATAGTGTATTTATAAGACATAGAAAAAAATTCAGAATCATTTTGAGTAATTTTGTGGAGAACTTATTTTCAAACCTAAATTTTATAAAAAAATGTAATGATTAGCACTCAAATTCGGGCTTCAATAGATAAATGAAACATTTTGGATATATCCTTACAACATGTGAAATATAGTTAATCATTTTGAGCAATTTTATAGAAGACTGTTTCCGGTCATAAATTTTGTAAAATACGTATTGATTAAACCAGAGATTTTGCCTTTAAAGAACAAGTTAAACTTTGTACATCTATCTTTAAAACATAAGAAACATACGTAATCATTTTGAGCAATTTCCTGTAGAACTATTTTTTGGACCTAAATTTTAAAAAAAATGTGATGATTAGCACACGAAATCGGGTTTTAAGTGAATGTTAAACTTTGTCTGGTGTATCTATACAATATAAAAAACATTCAGAATCGTTTAAAGCAACTTTGCGGAAAACTTTTTTTCAAGCATAAATTTTGTAAAAAATATGATGATTAGCACATGAATTCGGGCTTTAATAGGAACATGATACTTCGTCTGGTGTATTTACACAAAACATGAAAAACATTCAGAATCGTTTTGAGTAATTCTATGGAGAAATTTTTTTTCAGACCTAAATTTTGTAAAAAACATAATGAGCACACGAATTCGGTCTTTAATGGGAATGTGATACTTCATCTGGTTTATTTATACAACATAAAAAACATTCAGAATCGTTTTGGAATAATTAGGTTTTCAAATTGTAAGGGGGAGACAACCTTAAACTACATTATACATTGCATTTGAGTAAATTATTACAAGCTTTTACAATAAATCTCTCTCTTCCTATGTATGCTAATGATCTTCTTGGTTTCTCATGGTTTTGTCTACAAAGAGTACATCATCAATCCATGCAACAATGTTGAATGCCAATCCTTCCAAAACTCTTGAATAGCTCTCTAAGATAGCTTTCCCCACATCCTGCAAATAAACAAATTACACGGAGGAGATGTAAATCAGGATATAACGCGTATTTATTTAGCTGTTTTTACTTAATTTTTTATTCTGAGTCCTACTTCTTCTTTTACGAACTCTAAGAGAAACAGTGATCCAAGTAAAGTCTAAATTTCTTATTTACGTCGTTTATTTGTAACACTATATAAAAGTATGATTTATGTAAATACCTCCTTTTTGCCTGGAAAATTCTGTTATGGACTAGGTTTCATATGTTTCATAAGAACATAGACCGGATGTATCCTTTCTCGGAGCGAAATGAATCAAATTCACGATCTTTTAAAATAAAACAAAAACTCGATTTAACTTATATTCTAAAACCGTAAGTTATTTTTGAATTGTTTCCCGACCACCGGACAGAATTTAAATTTTTAAAAGAAAAACAAACACTTACCCTATTATGTTGAATCTTGCTTGTATCCAAAGAAGTTTGTGAAAGTTCAGGATACCTTTGCTTCAAACAAAACAACAAACTCTCAGCTCTTTCTGCTAAAACATGATTCTTGTCCGTACGATCAATGTCGGACATTAAATCTTTAACCAAATCCCATGATGTTTTTGGCTGTGTAAAAATTCCAGCTGCTTTACGTCTCCATGTATACATTGAAGCTTCAATTTTATCTGCTAATTCAAGGGCTTCATGTTCTGATTTCACCTTTATATTGTCTAAAAGTAAATCCGGTACAAATTTTTCCGCACTACACATGTATCTATATACTGTATCTCCCAATATTGCTTTTCCACTCTGAAATACACAATAACAAAATGATTAGAAGGTAATCTTTTCTCTGTTACGTTTTTTATTAGTTGTCATCTGAAATACAAAATTTTTTATGTGTGGACTAAAATACCCTCCAAAATTTGTCTCTCTTCATCATTAACTTTTCATGTTAGAAGAGTAAAAAATATTAGACGGATGGGAGGGTATAATTAGAAAAAGTTCGTTAACTGTTACATTATTTTTATAATGAGAGAAGTAAAAGAAAACACAGGAGTTATTAGTAAAATGTGCGGACTAGAATACCCTCCAAAATTTCTCTGTTTTTATTATTATTTCTATAAGTTTTTATGTTAGAAGAGTAAAAAATTATTGGACGAATGGGAGGGTATAATTGGAAAAAATTTATTAAATATGACAAGTAAAGACAAACACAGAAGTTAGTAAAATGTGATAGATAAAAAACCGAAGAGAGTAACTAAGGGATTCATGTCTTCATTTATAGATCAGATCCATGACAGAATTACGAGAGAAGGTATTTATTTTGATTACATGTTCAATGCAAATGCAAATTTTTGTTATGCATTCGATCCACGAGTTAGAATATGAAGTTCTTGACTATATTAAGTTACATCATTTACGTGACTCATACGATACAAAAAGTTTATATCCCTACTCATTGACCAGATCCATAATAAAAAATTTCAAATTTCATATTTTTGTGTCGTGTTAACTTTGAATTCCAAAATATAGTGTTAATTTCGAAGAATATTATGAAGAATTCATTATTAAAATAAGAAATGTATTTCTTCGGTTTTAATTCATCTATTACTTAAACATGCTTTTTCTATATCTTTTCTGTCTCGAGATATTTATTATTTTAATAAATAAATATTTGTCGTTTTCCACAAATACCCCTATTCAACAGTGATAACTCATTATTTTCTTACTAACTATATATATCATGTTTTAAGATGACAGATAAATTGAAACGAAAGGAGCGAACCTTAGGAAGAGAAGCCATGTAAGAATCAGGGATATCCATTTCAGCAAGAATACTATTATTCAAAGCCTTAGCTGCTTTATGAATTTGATTAGTACAATCTCTTTTGTGCCTTAAATGCTTCCTTGATTGCTCCGAAAGTCCACCAGGAGGAACACAAGGAACAGGCAACCACCATTTTTCTTCCTTTCTTTGAGGAACAGGAAGAGCTGGAATTCTCCTAAATGACCCTGAACGTGTTGAATTATTTCCAGACATGCTTCCTTGATCTACATACCAAAACTCTGTTTCTTCAAAGCTGTCCAAAATATCCTGCCAAGGGTAGTTTCGTCATTTCACATATAGAAGATTTTTTTTTTTTTGGTGTTTAATTAATTAATTAATGATTACCAAGAGCATTGTGTCAAGTTTCTTTAATGCTGGAAGGTTAACACTAATGTCTGCCCTTAGCCTGCTAGTCATAACCTGAAAAAATGAAGCAATGTCGGATTCATGAGTTTGACAGTATTATTTATCGTTATCTATTTCTTAACTAGTCAAGTGACACATCGGATTGGTTAAATCAAATATATATATATATGACTCAACTGAGATAGTATATGGATTAAAACCGTCAAAATTCTACTTAGAAAACAGAGATAATGTGAATTGGAAGACATCACAGACAGATATATCCATAAACTGTATTCTGAAGTGGTGTGATCGGATCGGTTCAATCAAATATATCCGCCCCAATCTAGACATCATATGGGTTAAAACAGTCAAATCTATAACTATCTATTTATTAACCATTGATAGGATATGACTCATCGGCCTTAACCTAAATCGACAAGTCCAGCTTTCCAAGTCAATTGACGAATCAGGTTAGTTCAATCAAATGTATCTGACCCGACTGAGATAGCATATAGACTAAAACTAGCTAAAAATGACATCATTAAAGGTACATACCTGCTTAATATTTACCATTCTGTGAATGTTAAGTTATTAACTATTTATCATTAATATTTATTATATCCAAAGCATTTACTGACTTAAGTATCTGAATTTTCACGGGGAAAATCCCTCAAATCTATTAAGTTTCATTTTCGTAAGCATGAATTGGGATTCAGTACTCATCAGCCGATACTGTTATACTAAAATAAATATCTTACGATAATAATCGATGTTCAAATTTTTTTGTAATATATTTATTTACCTCTAGGGCAGTTCCATCTTGCAAGTCTTGTGAAGCAGGGATGAGTTCTACAATGTAATCACATATAGACAAAAGGCAATTCATTTCTCTTCTCCACATCAATTTCTTGTCTGAATTCAAAGGCTCTAATCTCAAATGATGTCCAAATATAGAAGCTGCAACATTATAATAAGGAAAAAAAACATTTAATGTAATGGAAATTAGAATAATTAGAACAAAAATTCAAAATTTATTCCCTCTTCCGTTCTTTTACTCGTCATATGATGTCAATTCTTGTATTTCTTTTACTTGTCACGTGAAAATAATGCAATATTTAATAATTTTTTTCTCATTATACCTTTACTGCTTTCTTGTTGTCTTGAATTGTTATAGAACGGCTTTTTATCTGGTATAGTTTGAAAGTGGGATGAAGCAGAACAGTGATAGCCTATTCATTTGAGGAGAAAGGAGCAGTCTAATATTTAAAGGAAGGACGGAGAATCCTTTTGAACAATCTGTTCTAATAAGAAAACTATCTTCTGTTTCCATTGCAATGTTAAGGCAAGACTGTTGACAATATTCCCAAAAAGAAAAATACTTTCGAAAAACGACAAGCACGACTGAAGTGGTGGCTATACATACAAATCTATTTACAGATCTGTATGTTTTGATTGGAACTGGAAGTTCCCGAACAAGCGTATAAAAAATAAATTTCAACTAACTCTTCTAATATTAGAATTTGTAGAAATAATAATAAAACATAAAAACTTCTGTATTTTTTAAATTAATATGATATTTAAAACGTGACAAATAATAAAAAGCAGAGCCGAGTAATTCATATTATTATTACCATAGAGATTTGTTATTGCATTTGAGATTGCAACAGAGGTGCTAACACCTTTACCACTTCCTGACATGTCTTGTCCCAATAACAGCTTTGAGAATCTCTCTTTCATCATCTCAAGTTCTACACATGTTTCAGATCAGAATCAGAATTTTAACTTTAAAAAAATAACAATTTATATAAATTTATAAAACGAAAATTTTGAAATTAATGTGCATGCAAATTTTTTAAAAAAAAATAAACTAAAAACTTCGAAATTTAGAATTTGCATAAAATATCACTAAATTATTTATGTGAATCTCATTATATCTGTAATATAAAATTCTATTTATTTATATATCTATAAATTATTTTTATACATCATAAAAAAGATTTCCTGCATACAAATTCGACGAAATTCAATAATACATTTCACATTTAACCATCGAATTTTTTATTTTTTAAATATAAATTCACCGAACACCTCATTATTTCAAAAATAAAGCCAAAATCTCACTAATTTCCTCTCTACTACGAATGAAATTTTAAGAAGAAATTACCTTTAAAATAAAAAATTTGTCAGATTTTACTGATTTGACAATTAAAGATCCATTTTAAAATACATAAAAATAATTTCCAAGTATAAATAAATAAAATTTATGCAGATATAAAATAATTTAGTGGTATTTTAATAGAATTTCCCAATAGAATTCGATAGGAAAAGAAAAACTAGAGAATTAAATGAAACATTAGAAGAACATACCTAATTCTTCAGTTGAATAATCATCGGATTTTTCTTCAAGAAAATTCTGCTTATTATTATTATGTTGTTTCATACCAAGTCTTGAAAGTGAAGGAGTTTTTGGGGATTTCATAGCAGGCCAATGAACAGGGGAAGGTGAATCAGAATAGCTACTATCATTATCATCTGTTGTTGTATGTTCTGAAAAAGCTGCTGATACTTCTGAATTTGTTCTACAAAAACTTTCATTTTGATCCATTGATGAAGCAGGTGATGCTGCTTGATAACCCTTAATATCATAAGTTTCTTCAGAATTTGACATTTTTGCCCTTTTCTTCTTCTTCTTCTTCTCTGCAACTTGAAGATTTTCAATTATGAACAAGGCATATTAGAAATGAATAAAAAAAAAAAAAAAGGTGAATTTTGAAGGGGAATTCTCTAGCAAGGAGGGAAATGACTTCAATTTTTGGAATTCAAGATTGGAAAGAATAAAAGGTGTTATTGGATTTTATAAAAGAAGAATATGTAAAATAGCTTTGAATAATTCAGTGAATATGCAGAGAGGAGCAGACTTTTTTCTAAACATGTTTTGTTTTAGAGTAGTGATATATATGTAGGGATGATGAATATTGGGTGGATTAATCTATTTTACGAGGGCAATATGGTCATTTTAACAAAAATGGGGTAAAATGGGCAAAAAAAATAATATTACTAGATTAATATATACATTAAAATAAACTATCCGAGTATTCAAGATACGCAGTTAAAATTAATCTGAAGACACTGAATTACTATCTAAACATATCTTAGAAAAGGAAAATATATGAAATTTTTAAGAAAAACATATTAATCTGACGAAAAATACCATAATCAGAAGGGGGTTAAAAAGTTTTTTTTCCCTTGTCTTTTCAATTTTACCCTTAATTGAGTAGCACTATAACATAATCTGAACTCAAAATTACGAAACTCAATGCATACTCAGCAGTATATTTTATTCACTGTGTCAAAATACCGGATTACTTTCTAAACATATCTTAGGAAAGAAAAATATATTAAATTCATAAGAAACTATCCAAAAAAAAAAAAAGGGAAAGAAAATCAAAGGCAACGGTTGTGAATGAAAAAAAAGCAACGGTAAACGATTCTTTCTTTTATGTTACCTTACCTTTAATAGATTGCCCAGCCAGCCCTGTTTGAATTTTGAAACAGTTCCCTCTCTCTCTCTCTAGATCTCTCTCTTTCTATATCTTTTTCATAATCTCTGCAACTTTTTTTTTCTTCAAAAAAAGACTGTTGAGAATCAATGAATTCAGGGCTCTCTCATCTTTCTTTAAGGAAGAAAACAAAAACCCACGCCATAGATTTCATCAATGATGAAGAAATTTTAGACATGGCTGGCTACTTTGCTTTCTTACAATACAAGAAACTGCTTAAAAATGACCTAAAAAATTTTTTGGTGGCTAAGGGGGCTTTAATATATGTATGTTTATGGATGGTTACAACTTATGATTTAGCATTATTATTAAGCAAATATATGTAAGAATTTTTAAGTTTAGAATAAGTCTTCTGGACACTCGATTGGTCAGACGACGACTACTTTACTTATTTTATTCAATTAATATTAGCCGTCTATCCCGTAATGGAATGGAATAGAAAAAAGGCGAAGCGTTAGCGCTACAGGGTCGTTTTTTGGGGGGATAATGTGAAGAAGCAAGCTTATCCCGCTGTTAGGTTTCACCATCTCTCCTAAACTTCCCCCGGTCTTCGGCCTGAGCTGTGAGGCCGAGAGGCCGTAGTTGGTGCATGAGAAAGAGATGACTGCCGTGGTGCATTGCCTCCGAACATGGAGAAGAACATGGAGACATTGCTGGGGACCAAGTTCCTTCTTTAGAGGGGTTCGGACACTTTTTTGTCTATCACTCTCTGTCCTATTTTCTAATTTGGTATATTTTATTAATAAAACTTAATAAATAAAAGATAAATTTTAAGGAAAAAATAAACTCTAAAAGAAAAATATATTATAAAGAGTGGTACAGTGGTATAGAAAATCGTGTGCTGTTGTTATTATTGTTCATGCTCAATTGAGGATATTAAATTAAAATTTTAATGTTATATATATTCATAATTTTTTGTTCTCTAATTTTTCTTCAAAAAGGAAACATAGCTTAAAATTCGGCATGAAGATGCTCTCAAAATTACTCGAACTCAAGATATTTCACTTGATAAGTTAGTAGAAATACATAAGAAAATAGTGTTTGCCATCAGACTAACCCTCGTTGTTGAACATTCAAGACTAAATTCAACTTGATTCAAATTATCTTTTCAGAGATTTTAACGAACACAACAAAATTAAGAAAGTGAGACTCTCCTAGTTTACTCGAAGATTTCGAGTTCAAATCTTAAGATTGCAATACTGGTGGTCTTACTTAACTTGATCGGGATTATTATGAGTGTGATACAGTTTAAAAGTGATTCTCATATACGTACATACTTGCTCAGAATACCTTATGATCGTAAGACTAAAAATTTATTAGAGACATCAAACTTGGAATATCAAAAATTTACGGGTGAATATAGTATAAGATATATTAAAATAATCTCGGTATTTATTAATTTAAATTCAAAATAAAACATGTCCTTAATGAACATTAGTAATTATTAAGGAAAATTTCTCATTGGCGGCCACACAAATATTTAACAATATCTTGTGTTGGCCAAAAAAACTTAGACGGCTCTAAATTAGTGAGATCGTGGAAATTTGTTGCCAAAGTTTCATTAAACACGATCACATCTCTCTATTTTTCTCTCTTTTTCCTTCTTTAAAACAAATGGTACAATATATATATATATATCGGTACTGATAAAATACGAACGGAAATTTAAAAGATATACGAAAAAAATTTAAAATTTCTCATTTTTTACCAACTCTTTTTCACTTTCTCTCATTTTTCTTTAAAAATTTCTTAAATATTCTTGAAGATCTTGAAGAAGTATGGATGATTTTGAAGATTTTATTGAAAAAAATATCGATATTAATGTGAAAATCTCACAAATTGATGAAAAAATAGAAAATAGAGACTTTCGACTGGGTGAGCCGAAAATCTCCAATAATTTCGAAATTATTGGATATTTTCGGCCCAGCTGGCTGAAAGTCTATTTTCGATTTTTTTTATTTATGAATTTTGTAATTTTTGTTAAAAATTGAGCTCATAAGAAAACTAACTATATTATAATATGTCAATCAATATGTGATTTGATTGATATATACAAAACGGTACCATTTAATAATATAAGGGGTTGGTTAAAAATAATAATAATAAATGGTTGGTTAGTCATTCCAAAAAATAGTCCGTTATTCGAAAAAAAGTTATTTGAAATTGTGTTTTTTAAAAATAAAATAAAAAGGAGCCAATAAATTTAACTCGAAAATATTAATGTATAGCGTGAAAAAAATCATTATTTTTCCTCATCTTTCTCTCTCTACACAGTTTCTCTCTACTCCTTTTCCACTCTAAAACTAAAATCTTTAACATTGAACTTGAATTAGAGGTAGATATAAATCATTATGAAGAATTTGTAGAAGAAAATATCAATTTAGATGTAAGAAAAAAAAAATTTTCAAAACTAGGCTCGGATCGCCTGGACGGGCGACCTGAACATGGGCGGATCGCCCAGATGGGCGACCAGCACACATCCGGGTCGCCGGCTTGGGCGATCCGTGTTTTTTTTTTCTAAGGAAGGAAGATTTTTGTAGGTATTTGGAAAACTTGAAACATGAATAACTCTGCGATTGGAAAACTTGAAACTTTTTCGATGATGTCGTTGCATTCCTCGTTTTGATAATTCTCATAAAGAGGAACGCAACGGCATCATTGAAAAAGTAATCCGGACGTGTTTCGAGGCAAAAAATTTGTCTGCAAAAATAATTCCAATATTCACCAACTTCAATCATTTGAATTTTTAATTAGAGCAAAAAGAAGACTACTCTTCTGTTTAATTTTCAAATTGGTGCTGTAATTTTTTAGTTAATAAGAGAGAAAGTATTAGAAAATTATAAAAACGTAAATTAAAAGGAAAATAGGACGTTGTTGTGGGAACGGTTGGTGGATCTCAAAAAAATACCCGAAATGCCCACAAGAATCGCCTCAATCGGACATCCGAGTAACAAAGTTATGCCCCATTAAAGTTTTCAACTATACGAAACGATTTTTTTTGCCCCGAAACGCATCCGGATTACTTTTTCGACGATGTTCCTTTTTACGAAAACCATCAAAACGAGTGGTTATATGCGTGAAACGGACATCCGATCGCAGAGTTATTCATGTTTCAAGTTTTCCAAATACCTAAAAAATTCTTTCTTCCTTAAAAATAAAAAATAAAAAACTCGGATCGCTCGGGCCGACGACCTGGATGTGTGCTTGTCGCCCATCTGGGCGATCCGAGCCCAGTTTTTTAAAAAAAAATATTCAACTTTTCTTACATCTAAATTGATATTTTCTTCTACAAATTCTTCATAATGATCTATATCTACCTCTAATTCAAGTTCAATGTTAAAGATTTTAGTTTTAGAGTGGAGAAGGAGTAGAGAGAAGTTAGAAAGAAACTGTGCAGAGAGAGAAATATGAGGAAAAATAATAATTTTTTTCATACTATACATTCATATTCCTAAGTTAAATTTATCGGCCCCCAATAAAAATGTTAATAAGGGACGATCAATACATCTTTCGTTATTCTATATTTGGACACTCGTATATTAGTAAACATATAAGACCAACTGATTTACCAACCAACTAAAAATTATTTGAAGTTGAAGGGAAAAAAAAATAGAAAAGTGGATGGATTTGTCGGAAGTTAGGGCATGAAGCATGTGCACTCAATGGAAGCTTTTGCAAGTTTAATACAAAGCTGGATTTATTTATTTTTTTTAAAGGACAAGGCTGGATTTATTTATGTTTTTTTTTTCTTTTTCAGAAGCTTATTTTATGTAGTTTATTTATAGTGACCACAAAATGGGATTAATAATAGCCATTTATAAATTAAATAATGTAAAATGAATAGAAGGGCATTAGGGGATGAACTTTTATGGACGTGCATGCCATTTTCTTCCACGGTTGAATACTTATAGCCTCAATTAGTCGATTTGAATATTCTTTTCATTTTTGAATACTTCTATTGTCTTTAATTATTTATTAATATTCTAAATTAATACTCTCTCTAATTTTTTTAACTTATCACATTGTGCGAATTTCTGTAGATTTTTTTACTTATCACGTTGTTAAAAATAATACAATTTTAACCAAAATCTCTTTATTATACCCTTTCAACATGTCAATATCTACCGCAATCCTTAAAAGTCATGGAAAAGTGTAATTAATCCTTGCCAATAATTTTTATCATTTTCTAATATACATTCTAACCATTATTCATTATTCCACACAAGTTTCGAGTTAAATTTTGAATTTTTTCAATGTCAATAAATTAGGTAAGAGGTTGATGTTAAGGGTAATTTAGTTTATATACACAAAAAAAATTTAATTCCGTATTTTAATAATTTGTATGATGTCTAAAACGTGATGAATAAAAAAACGGAAAGAATAGTATATTCATAGGCTTGTCTTACGCGTGCTCTAAAATATATCATATATATATGGTATTTCAATGACACTGAAAAATAATTATGAAAATATACTTGCTCCCACTATAAATTCATTATTTTTTATTTGGAGCAAAGTTAGAACTTTCTTTTTTATTATTATTATTATTAAACAATGTTAGAACTTATATTATAGTATAAATTTTAATTATTTAAATTATTCTCTTATTAGTGTAGTTTCTAAATAGAGTGTTTAACCATTAATTTTAAAAGAACAAATTGACATTGGAGCCAAGATAAAACAACAAGAATGGTTAGATGGTAGGTTAATACTAAAAATACTCTTTTTGCGGGAGAGAATTCTAAATTCGAATTACATTTTCCTTCTCGATCCATTAAAAATTATAATAAAACGACAAGAAACATCTATTTATTTTGTGTTGGGCTAAAATTGGATTAATATATATATAATAAGGACTTATCCATTTAATTTGAGTTTGAATGGGATATAGAAACTACAGTGTTATACAAGTGTAGTGTAGTGATCTTCTATGTGCAGAAGCTCCAAGTAGTAACTTCACTAATATTGATAAGGTTTTTGGTTTGTTTCTTCCCTTATTATGCAACCTAGTTACCAAAAGGCAAGTTCGCTCTTAAAGGTCAGCCGAAGACATAAATCATGATAATTCAGAGGTCCTGCAGATTGGAGGCCAGTTTCTAAATCACAATGTAGGTTGAAATTCTTACACTGCCGCTGTTGTTAGGATTTGGACATTACTCCTTGTCTCCAACTCTGCAAACTAATTGAATTAGTCCCATGCAAGCCCTTTCCTTGTGCAACCTAATTTGATTGGGACATAACTTCCCCTACAAAATAAAATGCTTTCAAACTGTCTACGAAGGAAAGAAAATTGAAATTATATAGAAATACTCTTACCATGCATCCTTTGTACAAAACGTTGGAACTCTAGAAAGTTATCAGTCTCCATTAAAGTCTGTCCGAGTCTGAGATAAGTAAAAGCTGATAAATGTCTCCCGTCAGGATTATTGGAAGGCTTGGCATTTTCCAATATCTTGTTATAGCACTCTTTGACAAAGCAAGGCAATGCGTTTTCGCTAGCGACTGGTATGCTAACATCCCATGCAGAATTTAGCACCTGAAATATTTCCAATATATAAAACCAAAAGCAAATATGTATATGTATGTATAGGAGGAGGGATCTGCATATTACTCTGAAGAAAAGGATACTAGTTAGTTCTGACCTGCCATACTAATCCTTCAGGATCTGCTAATGCCTCTGGAAAGTCCTCGTGCTGGTCCAAAGTACGCAACTCAACACACGTGAAATTAAGCGTAGCGCCATGTTTCTTTAACATCGATGCAATTGGAGCGTATCCATCTCGATTGCATTGGTTATAAAATCCTGCTGTCAACTCAGCAGCATGACTAGCAGTCTTATACCACCAATGGATGCCTGAAAGCTGTACAAAACTAAACTTGAGCTAAAAAAGTAATTAAAAAATTTCCAAATTTTCAACAAAATGCAAGTGAGATGACTTACCTTTGTAGCAATTGGAGTACCTTCGAATGCCAAATTTGCGAGTCCAAGCACACGATCCCCATGATCAATTAGAATCTGAGAGTACCAACCAAGGAAAAATCTGCCATAGTAGCCATTATATTCACCTCCATCACGGAAAAATCCAGTTTCATGAGGCATAGAATTATAGGAACCTGTATTTTCTGGACCTTTCCCCCAAAACGAATGTCCTCTCTTTTCTGCAGCTTTTCTCAAGCTCTTCATCAAGTATTTGTCATAACACTAGAGGCCAAAAGGTGAAAAATTAACAATTGAAGTAGTCACACTAAAATTCAAAATCCCACTTACATATTAAAAGAGATGTGAAAAGAACAAGATAGTTATAAAATATAAAGACTTAAAACAGAAATATGTAAGTCAGCTAGTAGTTACTTGAAATTCACCAATGCCAGGATATCTCCAACCATGATTTGCTGGATAGGAAGGATAGCGTAACTCTCCGCATGGGCCTAGTCCAATTTCAATCTCAGATATTGTTCCATCCTCAAAGAACTCATCAAACTCTACTCGGAAGCTTCTCATATAATCAAGGTAAACCTACATTTGAAGAGAAAAAATGAGAACTAATAAATTTAGTGATAAAACAATAAGAATGTGCAAGAGTTATTCATTCTTATTTATTGAAAATAATTTCTGACAAGTAGACAATATTATGACCTAGGCTGCACAATACATTATGAGTATCCCATATGTATTGGTTTTAGGTACAAGGATCATGATCCCCAACATCGTTTTCATAGGTCTTAATCATGACCGTGAATAAGTTTGACATTCACTTTCAAGCTCTTGTAGCTTAGATGAACATCTAGGCATATCCAATGACCAAAGCTTTACTCAAGTTCGTGCAAATGTCAATTTGTGTTTGCTCAACCTTAAGTTTGAAGATACTTCAGCCATGACAACCAACATTCACGTCAAATGATCAAGTTTTTGAACAATTAAGAAGTTTATAAAAAGCAGAAGCAGAACAATGTGGAAAACCTAAACAAACGTATACTTAGACTAACTTCAAGAAAATGCATATACCTCGTGGGGGAAACTGTTGAACTTCAAGAAAATGCATAGCTTTACAAATAAAACACTTGGGGATTACCTCAACAGCAGTTCGACCTCTTAAAACTCGTTCTTTGTCAATTCCCCAGGTGAGGCATTCATGATTTTGTCTTCCTTCTTTATCTGTGAAATATATGTCGGGATTTCCATTCCCAATTTCTGTCACCCAATGTGGGAGGGGAATATGCACATCATCGCCGACATTGCCTCCACATTCATGAAATGACATAACAACCTATGCAATTCATTCTTGTAAAATAGCTTAGTGAAGACAATGGGAGAAAAATGCAACCAACTAAGAAGTGTATTTCGAAATAAAAGAAAAACACCAAAACAAATTTCTTAAAGATATGTTGATTGATGCCATAACAAATATAAAAATATTTTCTGTTACTCACTTGCAGCTTAAGATCAAGATCACGCACTATATTAAAGAGCCTCTTGTAACCACTCCAATTGTACTGTTGGGGAATATGTGATTCTACAATTCCCCACCAACAATCTACCATGATGCCGTCGACTTTAGCTGACTTCAAGATTTTTAGTTGGTTACTTAGACCATCTGGATCAACTATCTCGCACTCCATATTGATAGTGTCTAGCTATAATAATGAAAGAAAATAACAAGGCTCAGAATACTTATATTCAAAAGACAATATTGATAAAAAATCACAATAGAATGAAACGCCAATGCAAAATTGCAAACTATCTCCCACCATGAAAAGAATGTAGAACTTTCCTTCCTAGGTACATTAGGAAGAGATGATTTATATCCGTGTATAAACATCCCTCATCACCATATCTATTTGATGAAACTATGACCACTACATAGCACAAATGGCGGATATCCTTAAACCAAACCAAAAAAAAAAAAGAAAAAAGACACTCACAGGTAGCATCACATATACAGGAACATAAGGAGTGCCTGTAAAATCTCGCTCCGGCAGTTCAGCCACCTGCAAATGTTTAATATCCACATCAGGCTGGAAATTCGTGGACAAATAACTTTCATAATACTAATGGAGTGGATAGCCATATAGAAAACAATTCTAGTCCTTCTAGAATTACCTCTTTAACAAACCATGCATATTGTTAGTAACATTCTTCTAAATACACATAGATATTCTCACACTCTTTACAGCTAAACGAAATGTGCAATCAAATGAAGAACTCAGATTATATTTTCATTTCCATTGCAAATTCCAGAACAAACAACAAGGAAACAAATAGTTTGGTCTCTCAACAATCTACTTTAGTAATTGTTCATGAACTACGCAAAATAAGTCCAAATCAATATTCAAAAACATTTCTAGCCAACATTCTTCTAAATACACATATAAATTCTCATACTCTTTCCAGCTAAACAAAACGCGGAATCAAATGAAGAACTCAGATTATATATTCATTGTCATTTCCAATTCCAGCAGAACAAACAACAAGGAAAACAAATAGTTTGCTCCTGCAACAATCTACTTCAGTAATTGCTCATGAACCACACAAAATAAGTCCAAATCAATATTCAAAAACAATTCTAGCTAACATTTCTTCTGTATTGAAAATTACAAAATCTAAAGAAATTATTCAGAGGCAAAATTAATTACCTGAGTCTCTTCGATAGAGTAAGCAGCACTTGAAATTAAGCTGTCATGATCATCCTTCGCACAGTCTCCTTTTCCTTTCTCAGAGACCACTGCCCAAGTCCGAGTACGAGTAGTAGTGAAATTCATCAAATGGAGGTTGAATTGGCGCGAACAAATTCCTGGCATCAAGTAACTGCGATTGAAATTGAATTTAGGAAAGGTCGGCTTTGATATAAAGATGAAATCCACAGCTGAAGAATGAGATTGAATCAGTGCCATCTGCTGCAATGCCATTGTAAGTCTCTCTCTCTCTCTCTCTCTCTCTCTCTCTCTCTCTCTCTTCCTTTTTGCTAACTTAGCTGCTATGCAAGCATGAAATGAAGAAGAATTAAAAGAGAAAAAAGGGCAAAGATGGCGGGTTAAGCAACTGTTCAGTCGCCAATTCACGGGATCCAAGGGAGTTGGATTCCGGGTCCGGGCTAGTCGGTGAGATGCATAAAACTTCTTTTATCAAAGCATTGAAAAAATTGAGAAATGGACTAAAAACGGCACCGTATAATTTACTTTGTTGACATTACTTATTTTATTAATTATTTATGCCCAATAATTTTTTACGATGATCGAATTTGAGTTTTTAGTTAAGACCGGAGAATAAAAAGAAGAATAGTGTATGGCGGTCTTCAGCATTTCTGTAGTTCGAGATAGGAATTACTTAGCCTTGTCTTTCTTAATTTTTGATCGATTTTTCTCTCTCTTTCCAACTATGACGGATGTAGAATTTACTTCTATCTTCTCCCATCAGCTTATAAAGTATAAACTCTCGTCGAGTAGGTAGGGTCAGTCTATCGCTTTGTTTCCGGTAAAAGTGGTTAGAGCACACTAATAGGCAAAAGAAATACTCATATACGACGATTATAAGTGATTTTTTGTCAATTTGGTAAGGATAAACTTATCCATCCACTAATTTAAGCGTTAACGAGCAGATAGAATGGGTAAAAATAACTCGACCCATGAACTAATCCCAATACACTATCGGAATATTTTAATCCATTCTATCGCATGTTGACAGTTGAATTAGTAGTCGAATAATTTTACTTTTTTAATTAAGATGACATGTGAGTATCAAGTGATATAAATTAGTCGAAAATCATTCATCAACACCGTAAATAGGTATTTTTTATTATTGTAAAAAATTATTGAGCAGAAATGATCAATAAAATAAATAATGTCATCAAATGAAAAAATATAAATTATAAAATGGAGTACTTTTGGCCAATTTTTCAAAAAAAAAAATTATATTTTTTCAAATAAATTGTGGTGTGGATCATGGATGCTTGTACCCACAAAAGTAGTACATAAAGCCCAACCCATTTTATTTGTATTAGTTTGGACTTGGTTTTGCTATAATTGGGCCACAAAAAAATAGTGAGGGCTTAATCATTGGGCCAAACTAATTCAATATACCTCACCAAGATTTTAATATATCAAATTTAATATAAATTAGGTAAATTAAATTGAATACTTTCAAATGATTCGCTAAAGTTAGAGTTTTTAAATTCGAATTGATCTTGATTAGTGTTATTGAGTTCTGAAATTATACTTACTCCTTACTTGTGCTATTTTGGCGCGAGCAATTTTTGCATTGATTGTTAAATTTATCTGCTATATTCGCTGATAAATACGAGAGTTCAAATATAACTAAAGAAAAATGCATACTTAAAAATAAATAAACTAATCTCAAATTTTAAAAAAATAGTTCGAACCTTCTGTAATATTTTTTATGAAAATAAAATATTATAAGAAATGTTATAAAAAATATTACTGACCATGTTGGCAATGAAATAATTATGTATATTATTTATATAATTTTTTTTTGAGTGACAGATTAATTCTATTATTGGAGAACAAAAGTATGAATAGGTACATTAAAGGAACTGTTTGGGCAGTTGACTGTTGGAAATAAATTAATGATTGTATTATTATTATTTTTTTTAAAAAAAGAATGATGATTGGATCATACTATTTTTATTCCACATCAATCCAACACTAATTAGCTTTAAGGATTGATACTTTGCTAGATCTTTCTAGCCTAAAAGCAAAGACAAAAAGCAAAACTAGGCTTTTCATCTTTATATATAGCTCCACCACCCATTACATAATTAATTATCTGGATATTCTATCTAATCTCGTAGTGAAAAGACTGGTTCGAAATAGTCTGATTTTAGTAAATTGTTTATATAATTTGACTCTTATTTGTGAACGAGAGAATTTAAGTAATGAAAAGTGCCTCGATTGAATTATTATATTAATGTCACGTAATTTAAATTGATTCAGAAAATTCATGTATTTATTCATAAACTGGATTTATAATAGAATCTCTCAATCAATAATATCTCTTATTAGACGCCATTCTTTTTTCTTTGGAACTTCAACGATTTATATTTTATTTGATATATTTTATTAAGAGAATATAGCTAAAAATGCCATTAACCTTTTTACGTTTTGCTAATGTAAGATCAATTTTTTTTTCCGTCAACTATATCACTCAACTTTTTTCGGATGACCAAAATACGTTAGTTTTTCATGTTTTAAACACAAATTATTATGTGGATTACATATAATCTGTTAATAAAAGGGTAAATAGCCATTAAAATGTCTTTATTTTCTACATGTCATGCTTTAAAGTATATATATTCTATGTGCGTAGTTTTCCCTCACATTTTACTTATATCATCTTTTATCACTCTATCAAGGCAGTATTATGCTTATTTTACAATTTTATGAATAAATCGTGAGCGCGTACATGATAATTTCCCCATAAAAATACCATACATCTATGCATCGGACATTTTTGACAATTTAAAAAAAGTTGAGTACCATAAGTAACGATAAAAAAAGAATGAATCATTCATTAACAAAATGTAAAAAATGAATAATATTTTTAATTATATTATCTTTTATTAATAAAATATCATAACTAAAATATTAAAAAGAAAATGTTATAGAGACGATTCGAACCGTTTATTAAATGATAATAAATTATAAAAAATTTAAGAACTAATATTAAAAAAACTCTAGATATTATCCACATAAATGGGTACAATATATTATTCATCATCTCCATACAAAAACAGCTAGAAAACATTTACAAATGCTTATATTTATATAACTCACAACTGTATATTATTATACAAACAAAATCCAACTCAAACCAACCTAACTTGCAATTTACAAAACTCGAAACATATGACTTAAAAGTATCTCTTCTTCTGTACGTATTTTACAGATTTATTCCCGCAAAATCTTTAACCGTAAAACCAACTTTCTCAAACTTACCCTTTTCGTTATTCTCTCTAAATCTCAAATAATCGACGCAAACAAATGGTTTATACATCCTTAAATTCTCTTTCCCGACGACTTCATCTGGTGCATGGACAGTCTTATCGTTTTCAAAACACCAGAAGAACGCTAAAGAAAACCGATTTACTTCTTTTTTAAGTACAACTCTATGTTCGGAAGATCTAAATTTATCATTACTCCAAGCTTGAAACATATCACCAATATTTACCACAAGGGTACCTTCACAAGGAAGAATATCCATCCATTTTCCATCTTTAGATTTAACTTGAAGTCCTCCAACTTCATCTTGATAAACAATTGTTATGCAACTCATATCTGTATGCATACCTAAGCCTTCAGCTTCTTTTAATTCTTCTAAATTTTTTGGAGGAGAATAATTATTTATTCTTAAATATCCATGGCAATTTTTGAACTCAGAATCATAATACTTAGTTGAAAAATCTTCCCCTAAGCTCATCAATATTAGTTTTAAAATCCCTTTTGATATTTCAGTCATTTTCCTTCCATACTCCTGCAAAATCTCACTGAATTTTGGAAACAAATTAAACAAAGAAAATTCCAAAATAAAAAAAATATATAAGGACAAACAGAAAAATTGTTTTAGTTTTATAAATATTTTTTTAATTTTACCCGGGTAAAATCTCAGTACATAGACGGAACTAGACATTTAAAGATGAAAATCTATATAAAGAAACTTCTTAAAATATTGATGAGTAAGTTGGAAAATAGAAAAGTTATATGGACTAACTTGATCAACAGGCAATTGACTCGATAAGGGTAAAATTGTCATAAAAAAGTAAAATATTTCTTACTCCTTATATGTAAAAGTATTTTTCCACTTTTACCTCTATTGAGTCAATCAACTGTCAATCTGTCAATCAAATATAGGAAAAAGATATCTAAAACCTAAAAAAATACACGTTTTTACAAATGTTTAGAGACAAAATATCGTTCTGTCCCTTTGATTCCGTCCTTTAAAATAAAATTTAAAAAAAAAAAACTCCAAAGAGAAACAAAAGTAACAAAACATGAGTGTATGTACCTGAACTCAATCATTTGTGTAGAAGAAGAGAGGAGAACATCAATGGAAGCTTGAGAAGATGAAGCAAAGTCAGGTCCAGAAACTCTAAGGCTTTCAAAAAATGGAGAAGCAATGAAATGAGGGGTATAAGTTTTCAAGAAAGAAGAAGGTCCAAGTTTGAGTTTTGTCTCCATAGGAAGGGTAAAAAGGTCATTTGAATATGAATAAATCTTGTTGTAAAGTTCTTTAGAAATCCCATGATTTGTGATCTGAAAAAATCCCCATTCTTTGCAAGCTTCTGCTAATGAAGAAAGAGAGGATAAATGCAAAGGTTGTGAGATATCTAAGCTTGGGAGTTTTATGGTTTTTGTTGTTTCTAATTCAGAAACCATTTTAAAAAAAAAAAAAAATTGTGTAGAATTTGATTTTTGAAGAAATGAATAGAATAGATTGGTTTTTGTCTGCCTAGATTGGCTGTCAAAATTGATTAGGTAGGAGGAAGAAAGGGGTTTATAGGTGTTATTATAAATAAAGATTTGAAAACCCTTTTTCTCATGCACTATACATGTATTTTTAAAGAAGTACAGGATTGGACGTCTGCGGGTGGCCCAACATCATGGCTTTGATACCATGTTGGAATTTGGGTTTTGGCCTAACTCACCCCAAAAGGCACCTCAAGAGGGGATGACTGTCCAAGTTTGTATAAGGAGTAATTATTTTATTTAATTAGCCGATGTGGGATTTTTATTTTCAACAATTACCAGCTGAAACTGAATAAGCTAAAAATTATAGGTGTGTGGTGGGAGTTATCTTTAGAATTAGGCACTGTTAAGCCATGAAATACAACTCGATATTAGCAGATAAATTCATATTTTAACTCTCAAATACAACTTAATAGCAGATAAAGGGTCTAAAATATATTAGCGGGATGACTAATGTAACTTAATATAGTTTAAAGAATTCATATCTCTGCTTACAACTCGATAATCCATAGCAGATTGATAAAAATGATAAATTTATATTGAATTTCGAAATGAAAATTTTGAAATACATCGTATTTCATATACTAATAATTGAAATACGTTGTAGTTTATATTAAGGGACTTGTACTCTTTGATCTCTCTCCCGAATAAAGCCATTTCTAAAATAAGACCAAGGAATTGAAAGATTATTATAAACTCTTCCAAGTCTAATCAAAATGTAGTTGAGAATCCATTTGGCTGTATATATAAATTCCTACAGCTTGGTTTTGAGAAGTCAATTACTAAAATAGAGAGATACCTAAAAAACAAAGAGCTCTAAAATAAAAGTCAACAATATTCTCTAGGTTCATTTGGGAACATTTCTTAGTGTTATGCTATATAATTATGGGTTGAATATTTATCAATAATAAATATAGTTTGAAAAAAATATATTTTTTAATGCGCATTTCGAAACATTTAACTCGTCTTACTTTCTGATTAAATAATTTTCTCCCGTCTAAAAAAGGAACAGATGAAATAAGTACAATTTAAAACATAAGTTTCTTTTAAATTCAACAGTATTTTTATTTTAAATTTTATAAAATTGTTATTAGATTAAATTATCGTATATGATATATTTTATTAATATTTATATTCGAAATACATATTAAACAAACTTAAAAAAATAAGTAGCCGCCAAATGATTAATCAAATGCCAAGTTTATTTATATACTTATTGATAAACCTATTCAAATGCACAATAAAAAGTGGACCTAATTAATTATATAAATATTAAAAAATCTTTTTGACAATGTTTTGAGACACAACTTTATAATGTAATTATTATTGTGGCCAACAAATTTTACCACTAAGACATTAATTCCACTAACTTACAATCAAGGTGCATCTTCCATATTTAAAAATTATTTTATTATTTTTTTAAAAAATAATTAACTTTAAAGCCTCAACAATTATGATATTTTTGAACTCAAGAAATTTGTATGGCTAAGGAATAAAACAAATTATTATCCTTTTAATTATGTACCATTAATTTTTAAAAAATATATGTAATGGTTTTCTTTTTCACATTTAGTATGTAAAGTATATAAGTTGATATTGTCATTAAATTTTACCGTTTTAAATTTTCAATTTAAGTCTTAGATTAATAAATGAAGTGTAAATAAAAGCCATATTAATTTTTTTTCTCTTGTTCATAAAAGCTTTGTTATAGTATTTATATATCTTTATTATTCATATTTTAACACCTAAATATTCTCTTACAAATTAATATTCTTACAATTAACCTTTTTTTTTTAAACAATAAATGTCTTAATTGTAACTCTCATCCTTGTATAAATTGCTTCAAGAAATTTTATTATCTTACTCGAAGAATAAGATTTAATTCTTTTTCATTTTTGTGATGAAAGGAGGTACCCTCGAAGTACTTCTGGTTAGCGCCAAAGGCATTGGTCGCACTAGTTATATTATTGGTAAATATTTCATGTCTGTGCGCTATAATTATAACGAGTTTTGATTTAATTTTATTTTTTATAAGTATCAATTATATTTAATTTATTTAGTTTTTGTTCTAAATATTTTACTTTTAATTATATGTTCATAGGGAAATCGAAGTATTTTGTGATTCTTCAATGTGGAAATCAAGTCTACAAAAGTAAAACTTCCAAAGGTGAACCTTTTGTTTCTAATATCCCTATTTGAATTTGGAAAAGTGTGTTTTTTCTGTTTCAATTTCGTAAAAATTGAATTATTCTTTAAATGGAATTTAGAAATAAAAAAACTAAAAAGTAAAAACATAAAAGATTAAAATCTAATCCAAATAGGAGATATTCGGATGGTGGTGATATTACATTTAATTTCTCCTGTTATTCAAGCAAATTTAATATAATACTTTCTTTGTAATCGGAAAAAAATTATTATTCACTCTGACTAGTATTCAATCTGCAGGTAATCGCGAAGGAATTCGCTGGAACGAAAAATTTAAATTTGAACTATCAAATTTTACTGAAGATTATCAAATGTACCTCAAACTCAAGATTATGGAACGAGAATTAGGATATTTCAAGAATAGTGGATTTGTGGGTGAAACCATGTACAAATATCTTCCTTGAAAAACAATTTTTTTTTACAATTTTGCCTCTCAAAATGGCTACAATTATCTTATTTTTTTTTTTACTAATTATGATATAATTTATTTTTCAGTATTTACTTAAAAGGGGTAATAATAGAGGGAATAGAGAAAGGGCAGGTACAAGTAACACCAGCACCCTATAATGTTGTTCTTGATGATGACACCTTCAAAGGACAAATCAACATTGGACTTAAACTCACCACAGAGGTAAAGTTTGCAAAATATATATATATATATATATAGAATTCGACTAAAATTATCATATTCAAGTCACGTGCTCTTCAGAATAAAAGCATAAATAAAAAATATACATATATAAAAATGATATTTTGTTATGGAGAATACGTGACTTTTGCATAATTATTTTAATTAGATTCTATCATAGACAATTAGTTGCTCTGAACTTTTTATGGGTATAAAAGATATTGAGAAATTATCAATTTATATACGTAAATTATACAATATTTTTTATTTCTATACGTTTTCTTTATTTTTCGCTTTTTATATACATAAATCATTTTCGTACATCTAAAACTACCTCGACATCATATTTTACGGCAGAATCTGGCCAAAACTACATGAGCCACGTGAAGGTTTTGGTTGGATTCTGCCCTAAAATGTGGTGCCAGGGTAGATGTGATGCCGAGGTATTTTTAGATGTACAAAAATAGTTTAGGTATAAAAAAAGTAAAAAATAAATATATATATATATATATAGAAATTGAAAGTATTGTATAGTTTAGATATATAAATGTACAATTTCTCAAAAAAAATTATGAATTCCTTGAGAAATAGTGATGCCATAATAGGGACACAAAGTACATTTTTACTTATTTTGACAATTTTACCCTCTGTTTTATCTTATGGGCTATTTTTTCCAAGCAGGGAAAGCTGAAACCAGACAACAAAGAAGAGGAGAATATTGGAAATGAGAAGAATGAAGAAATTGGAGTTGTTTATGAACCTATATGCAAGACCTTATTAAACTTTTGGAAAGTTCATTGGAAAAAAATCTTTAATGAAAAAAAAATAATAATAATTGTAGATAATTCGCCCACATAAGTATAGCTAAGTTGATAAGCATAGCTCAATTAATTTTGAAGTTGCAGAAATGGTAAAAGGACCAAGGTTCAATTGGACCGGACCTTAAAAGTGGGCTAATACTTTATTCTAATTATTTGGTCCACCTAATTTGTATTGAAGGCTCAAAAGGCTTGAACAACAAAGGACTCTGGATTTGGGTTCATATATTTCTATTTTCTATCACAAAAATATTCCATTTGAGCCCATTTTTTAGCCCAACACAAAACAAAGAGATGTTTCTTGTTGTTATATATATATATATATATATATGTATATATAGAGAGAGAAAATCACCCCACATGCTCATAAAAATTATGTGCCACCTGTCAATGCTCACGAGAGATAAAATCTGACAAATTACGATGAAATTATAAAGGTAAACTTGTCAAATTAAATTAATTCTTTCTAATTATAAATTTAGTACTAAAAATGAATAATATAAATTTTAAGGCTAAATGAACTCCTTTACCGATCATCTTTGGCCACCGGTGAAAATACAGCTCTAAATGATGGTATATAGCAAGATTTCATCGATGAATTTTCATCGGAATGGTAATTCATCCCATATGGTATATAAAATACAATTTATCTTCAGTAATTTATAATTGATTCAACTGTAATTTTTAAGTATTATTAGACTCATAGAATTCAGCTTAATAAGCTTAGTTATTTGACTAGTAAAAGATGTATTAGTTGTCTTATATAAAATAATAATTTATTTAAAATGGAAGATGGATAAATGAAAGAGTAAAATGCTTCTCCCTCAAAATTCTTTATTGATTTTTAATTTTTTTACTAACACCTTTAATTTTATTTAGATTTGAAAGAAATCTTCAAGTATTTAAAAAAATTCACATAAATCTTAAGAATACTGTAAATATTTAATTAGAACTCATTATTTTTTTTTTTCCGATAGAATATTTTTATTAAAATTTAACAATTTTAGACTCGATAGACCTTAAAGAATAATAAATACCAATTTTTAAAGAGTCATCAATTATATAATAATTACATAAATAATTAGTTATTAAAATCGCAAAAAAAATCGTCTCGCTGCCACATACACCGAGCGTGCGAGTCACACGTCCTGAGTCTGGGATAAGGTTTCCCAAACGCGTCAACCGTGCCAACTCCTCATCTCAGACACGCTTGCACGCGTGCGAACCCTGAACCCCTCGCATGCTCGCCACGCTTGATCAATTCTATTCCCGTTGCCGGAACCTCGCCGGAAAACCTCTGAAATACGAAAAGCTTCAGTTTTCTGCCGGAGATTTCACTCTGGCCGGAGCTACTAATCTGTTTACTTCTCCAGTTAGTCTGCGGAGGGCAGATTAGCCGGTGATTATTTATATCCATTTTGCAGATTTGATCTGGATTCGAAGAGTAAACCTAGGTGGCTTTTCTTATGGAGATATGCAGATTGCGGAAACAGTACCAGAGTAAGTTATTTATTTGAAATAGTTATGGCATGAATCTTAATAAAGTGGTTAATTTGTCATTGGTGCTTTTGTTGTTTAACAGCTGATTTCATCTTTGAGCATATCTAACTTGAAGTAATTATAGCAAAACTTTCAATAAAAACTGGGAAACGTAGCAGGACTAGGTGTGCTTTGTGCATTTTTGTGCATATAAAAGTGATGCTTTTATTAGGAAAAATCTCTTGGTGTTCTTTGTTGAGCTGAGACAGCTGTCAAATAAAGGCAATAGGTCCTGAGATTGCTGTTCTTAATGAAGAGGACAAATGTATTTTGTCAACTAAAGCAAAAATCAAGGAATGTAAATGATAACATTTTCAAATTATGACAAAATTATGCAGAGATAGTGAATCCGTCCGCATCTTCTTTCTGAATTGTGTGGGATGTTCTTTAAGTTCTTGATGTGGTACTAGTTACTTCCTTATTGGCTTTTCAGTTAATTCTCAACAAGTTGATGGAAATTTCCTGATTATGATGTAATGGAGGTTCTATTGTTTGGGGAGTTTTCTGTTTAAGTTGTAACATGCGACTATATTAATCATGGCATTTGCACTTTAGTGTTGGAATCTTAGGAGAGAGGAGTCCAAGGGAGAATAGTGCCTATGGCTACCGAGCTGCAGAGATTTGTTACTAGTGAAGATGATGATGAAGAAATGGGGATGGATGTGAAAGAGGAAGATGACGAAGATGACGATGAAGGAGAGAAAAATGTTGAACCGCCAATAATGGTTGGTGTTGACGGTGGACTTGCATCAGCTAATAGCAATGCCAGCTTTTTGCATCATCAATCATACCAGGAGCAGCCTACTTCTCAAGGAGGGACCCGGAGGTGTCGGCCACAAGAAGAGAAGGAGAGAACCAAGCTACGAGAGCGTCAGCGGAGGGCAATTACTGCAAAGATCCTAGCAGGACTTCGGAGGCATGGGAACTACAATCTTAGAGTCAGAGCTGACATCAATGATGTAATTGCTGCTTTGGCCAGAGAAGCTGGTTGGGTGGTTCTTCCTGATGGGACCACATTCCCTTCCCGATCACAGGTATAACCACTGACAATGAACGCAGTAACTCTCAAGTATAATCTTTTTTGCGCACATCATATGGTAGGTAGTAAACAAACATATCCCAAACCTGTAAAGTAATTAATAAGATTGCCATTTTGACCCTAATTTTCCCTTGAGGACTTAGTTTTAGAAATAAAACAGCATAATGTAGTTTAGAAATAAAAAGCGTGAATGTAGAATTCCTTTGGAGATATTTGTGATTGCACAAAGACGGTTTGTCAGCTTTAAGCTAGTCCTATATACAGTTGCTTGATCGGTTATCATCAGTCCTAATGAAATCTTTCACTCTTCTCATAGTGTTGGCAACTTAAAATGCATTTATGATCTAGGTTTGTTTGGAACTTAGGCCTTGATTGAAAAAGAATGAATTAAAAAAAAAGGAGTTCTATTTTTGGAAATAAAAAAGGAATTTTAGCCAAAAAATAATGAAACAATTCAAGAATTTCAACATCTTGTACAATTTGTTTGTGAAGAACATTTTCTTTTCCATTTCATTTCTCTTATTCATCATAATCACAATGAGACCGTGGGGTGCAGTTGATCATCACTTATTATGTCAAAATTCCATTAAAAAGTAAAAATAGAAACCATCAAGTGGCTAGCTATGCCCCAATTGTGTTGGATTAATACAATAAGTTTTTATTTAAAGACACAGGATTCTATGAATGAGAAATTGATATGAACTTAGTGGAAATTGGATTCTGGTATGTTGTTGCCTTGACTTGATTGCAAGCCTCTAGATCTGCCCTTGGTTGCCTTGCATTCATAGAAACAATATGGCAGCCAGCTGGATTAGAAGTAATTACCACTTCATTAACTTCTGGCTTTTGGTTTCCAATGAATCACAAGGAAGCCCAATAGAGTTTGTATTCTTTTATGATCCACAGGGTCAAGGCACCAGACCAACTGGTGTCACATCTACCACAGTCATGACTTCATCTCCTTCACATATGCCGGTACAACAAACACCATCTGTTTCCTTGAGAGGCATCTCTTCAGGTTATCAAACTACCGTTGACTATAATGCATGCCAAATGAAAAGCGTCTTCATTCCAACTTCATCTCCTTTTGATGCATCCTCAAGCATACGGTCTCAGACTACAACATTGATAGGAGATGGAGGAGATGCACAGAATGATCCTCTTCTTGGAGGCTCTATAGATTCTATTGACAACAAACAGGTGAGAGAACTTGGCTTGCAGATTCTTCAATCTATGGAATCTTCTGAATGCGGCTTGCTTTTTATCCTTCAGAAACCATCGCAACTAAATCAAAGCGCTTAATTTAGTTTTGTTATTGTCCTGTATTTGTTCCAGTCGCATATCCCATTAATCAACAAGAGAGTAAAGTACTTCATATCTGAAATATTTTCTCAGGTTATTGACATGCCATTACCGACAAAGCTGCAGGAACGTGACTTTGCTGGGACACCATATGTTCCTGTTTATGTTATGCTTCCTGTGAGTTCTTAAAATCTTTGATGTACTTTTGTTTGTTAATTTAATTCTATTAATGATTTCCTCCGCCATATTCTTTGCTAAGTATGGTGTGTTTCTTCGTTTTGTTTGTGTGCACCTTTTTATCCAAGTTATTTGGCATGCATGTTTGGTCTTTGTAAAAGCCAAAGCTAATGTTTCCACATCTACATTGTGTATCAAAGCTAGGCTTATGCAGCCCCATGGCAAAGAGGCTAATCATGACTGCTAAGCAAGAATAGGTCAACCTTAATAACTTATGTAACTACAAACATTGCTGTATTTGCTTCTACCCCAAGCATTTTAATTTTGTTGCTCCTAATGGTTTGATTCCATTAACTGAGTGAATTTTATGGAGGCTTCCTGCTCTATGTGACAACTCAGTTTCTGGAATTTGTGGTTCTGATATTTTCTGCTTCGATTTTTAATTCCGGTTTTTTTCTATGACAGTTGGGTATAATCAATATGAAGTGTGAACTCACTGATCCAGATGGTCTGGTAAAGCAACTTAGAGCCTTGAAATCTATAAAGGTTGATGGTGTGATGGTTGATTGCTGGTGGGGCATAGTAGAAGCACATGCTCCACAGGAGTATAACTGGAATGGTTACAAGCAGCTATTCCAAATTGCGCGTGAGCTTAAACTCAAGTTGCAGGTAGAATTAACATGAGATTGCTGGTTTCTATTCCCACTTTTCTATTTGGGATTTCACTTTCATATTTTCTTCTCATTTCTCTTCTTATCCCTTTTTCTTGGGTGGGGGTTGCGGTAGAGGGAAGGGAGGAGGTCTGGAGGAAGAAGGTATGCTATTTGTGCCAATACTTCTCTTGCTGTCTGTAAGGAGGGTAGAGTCTTCCCATAAATTGGCTTATTGGAGAATTGCCCATTCCTGATTCGTAGTCTTGGAGTTGGCTACAAATATACTGAATAACTGCTTTACTTATTCATCATACAAAGACCATATGGAAGTTTGATTGACTAGAATTTCTTGTTGAGTGACTGTAAGACCAAATGCACAGCAAAATGTCTATGCGAAAGCATCTTAGTCTATACAAGAACTGGAAAATTGACTTCGTTGCCTCTCCATTTTCCTGATAATTTTCTAAAGATTGTTCTGAAATGGCTTGAATATTCTTTTAAATTCAGGTTGTAATGTCTTTCCATGAATGTGGAGGTAATATTGGTGATGATGTTTGTATTCCGCTGCCTCACTGGGTGGCTGAAATTGGTCGAAGCAATCCTGACATATTCTTTACTGATAGAGCCGGAAGGAGGAATCCAGAATGTTTGTCCTGGGGGATTGACAAAGAAAGGGTTTTAAGAGGTCGAACTGCTGTTGAGGTACTTACTCACTGTTCTTTCAAGCTTTCCACTTAGGGCCTGGCTAACCTTGGTAGAAACTGGTTATGTTTGACTCGTATTTAAGACATTTACCATTTTTTCCAGTTCTCTTGCCTACTTGTCATTTTCATGCAACAGCATGCGCAATCTGCAGCCACTATGAACCTATTTGATTCATTCTTTTCACCAGATCTTGACTCTATTTATATTCCTTCTGGACTTTAACCTTGAGGGATTCCTTTGAAAGTTTGCTTGTTATCTGCTATATTTTTCTATTTCATGTTGGCTTCCATGCAAACACATTTTGTGGCTTGTTTTCTAGCTATGAGTTTCATTGTGATACTTTAAATATAAAAATAGAAAGCTTTGCATACTTTTGGGGCTAGACTATTATCTGCTTATTTACCGTCTTTTTATCCAAGTTCATTTTGCTTCTGTTATTATGTAACAGATATATCAACTTAACATCTTTGTAGATTACTTGTTAACCAGTGTTTCATTGTTTTGTGAAATCTTTTGAAGGTTTATTTTGACTACATGAGAAGCTTTCGTGTTGAATTTGATGAGTTCTTTGAGGATGGTATCATCTCCCTGATTGAAGTCGGGCTTGGTCCATGTGGGGAGTTGAGATATCCATCTTATCCTGTAAAGCATGGATGGAGATATCCTGGTGTTGGTGAATTCCAGGTAATTATAGAATTAAGTAATTCCTTCTTTGGTAGAATGCAGTAGAGGACATTAATTCACATCTGAATCTGTACCGCTTATTTCTGGGCCCAATGCAAGGTAGGGGCATTAGATTTTGTGATTGAAGTCCTTGCTCTCTCATTCACATACAATTTGTTACTAATTGATTTCATGCAATTTACTTATCTGGAAATTTCTACGTGAAATTGTATGATTTACTTAACTTTTTGTTTCCACATTCAAAATTGCAATATGATATGCATTTTTCCCTGCAGTGCTATGATCAGTATCTGTTAAAAAACCTGAGAAAGGCTGCTGAAGCGAGGGGACATTTATTTTGGGCAAGAGGTCCAGATAATGCGGGTTCTTACAATTCCCGGCCTCATGAAACGGGGTTTTTTTGTGATGGAGGTGATTATGATGGCTACTATGGCCGGTTCTTCCTCAATTGGTATTCTCAGGTTTTAGTTGATCATGGAGATCGGGTGCTTTCTCTGGCGAAATTAGCTTTTGAGGATACTTGTATTGCTGCAAAGGTCTGTCGTTTTTCTATTCATTGGCAATATATTTTATATTAGATAGAGCAAAAAATCAAAATCATTCTTTTTTATTTTGAATCTGATTAACTTTGTTCTCTATTTCCTTGATGCTTCACTTTGGCTAGTTTTCCCTGGAACTGGAATATAATATCATATTGCTTAGTTTTCAAGCAGCAGCACATCTTGTTGCTCTACATTGATTAACTTTTTCTTTTTTCCAAGTCTATATTGATTAACTTGACACTCTGCTTATGAACTGTTAATGCAAATTAAATCTCGCTCGGTACAAGTTGATCCATTTTCTTGGGCGTATTTTAATTTTTGAGCAGCTATCAGGTATCCCGTGGTGGTACAAGACTGCAAGTCATGCTGCTGAATTAACTGCTGGATTTTACAACTCTTGCAATCGTGATGGTTATGCCGCAACCATGGCTATGTTGAAGAAGCACGGTGTCACAGTGAACTTTACTTGTGCTGGAATGAGTACGTTAAATGAACACATTAACTTCTCAGAGTCTCTAGCTGATCCCGAGGGATTATGCTGGCAAGTAAGCATCAATACTCTCTTGAAATAGGAAGATATTCACTTTCAGAATGGTAGTTTTCTTCTGTTACCGAGTTTGTAAAATTAATCATGATAGCCTCCCCCCGCCCGGACTTTCCAGGTTCTGAATGCTGCTTGGGATGCTTGTGTGCCAGTCACTAGTGAGAATTCTCTTCCATGCCATGACAGGGAAAGCTTCAATTACTTACTAGAGAAAGCCAAGCCTTTAAATGATCCAGACGGGAGACATTTTTCAGCTTTTACCTACCTTAGACTCGGCCCCCTCCTCATGGAAAGACATAACTTCCTCGAGTTTGAACGTTTTGTCAAGAGAATGCACGGTAAGTAAGTTATTAACTAACGTTTCTTCTGTGCCATAACACATGATATATCTTGCATTTTACACCCGGGTGAATAATAGTATAAGAATTGGATTAAATCTGCATAAATCTTTCCGTAAGGATCATTAATACCGGCGTTGCAACAATTGCAGGTGAAGCTGTTCTTGATTTGCAGGTATAATACAGAAGATTTTCGATATATATATATATGTGTGTGTGTGTGTTATTTTCCCCTTTCTTAAAGAAGGCAGAGGAGAAAAATTCACAATTTTAGGCTCTATATAACTCTTGTAAATGAAATGTATGATATAATCAGATGAAGAAGGTACTGTAACAATTACCCAGCTGAGAGAGCATATTGGTGGAATTATTTAAAATGTGATATAGCTCTTATCTCCCCAAACTAAATTTTTTTTTGGATAAAAGTTTCGTATGCAAATGTAAATTAAGTTTAGACTTTAACATGATAAGTTTTAGCTTATTTTTTATTGTCGTGGTCTTTAAACAATTTACAGTAATCTAATAAGTTTATTTTGTTGTTAAATAATTAATTTTTGTAACTTACAAAAAAATTACAGAGTTATTCACTTGAAATAACTTGAAGGGTAATATAGGAATTACAAATTGTTTGAAGAACAAAAAAAGTCTGAGGCCGGTTTGGACTTTCGAGGGAGGGAAATAGAAGTTCAAAAAATCGTATTTTTCTGGCTGCTTGAACTTTAAAGACTAAATAGAATATATTTTTTTATAAAATTTTACCATTTTAAATTTTAGAGAATTTCATTGAATTAAAAAAGATGATTATGTTATTTAAATTAAAAAAAAAATGACTAAATTACCTTTTTACATTATTAATAATTTTTTTACTATCATTAATAATTATTATGAAAATTTATAAATAATTGTTTAATTCAAATAAGATAAGAGTATATATGAAAAAATATCTTTTAATACTCTATTGAGTGCGGCTAAATCAAAATAGGACCCTCTGGGATTGGCAGAAGTTGGCTTGATGAGCTCGGATGAGGAAGTGAAAACAATAAAACCAATAATATTGATTTATTAAAGTAACAGATATTTTAAAATGAAAATATATATAAATGACAGATGATTGATAATATGAAATGGAGGTAGTATATAAATTTTCACCAACATTAGCTGCTCGTATGGGCATAGCTCAGTTAATTTTGGGACTGTAGATTTGGTACTAAAGACCAAAGTTCATATTCTAACAGCAGCAGTGTGGGAATTTCAACCGTGCATCAATGTCTGGCCACCAGTCTACAGGACCGCTGAGTCACCATAATTTATATCATTCACCTAGACGTCAGGCAATCTGATGGACGAGGGGTTTTCACCTATGGTACGGAGAATCAAAAGTTTCCATTCACAAGGCAATAAACACAAGAATGAAAGAATGATAGGTAACTATATATATATATCACAACTATCCCCATGATTAAATGTTCCTATACAATACCATCTTGTGTGCCCTTTCTTTTTCCAAAGAGAAGTTTTACCAATTCATTCCAGCTTTTTCTCCTATTAGAAGATGCAAAAGAAACCTCATTTCTGTCCGAATTCTCGCCTTCTTCGATCTCATGAAACGTTCCATATGCAGAAGGCGAGTATGCTTGAGGAACGTCTAAAGCTACCGCCCTTTGTAAAGCTGCCCGGTGCTCTTCTTGGTGTTCTTTAGCAATAGATGCCTTTCGTACCATTCTCTGCTCCGGTGGAATATCCATGGCCGATTCTCTTTCCAGCATTGTCTGTACAAAACGGAGAAGGACAGACAATGTAAGTTTCATTTCAATGCAAGTAACAGCAGGAACCGGCTCTTTTTAAACTTCGTTTGGCTTGGCTTGGCATGTCATTTACAGAAGGCAAGGAACCGCGAGGGGTGTTCTTGTTATCTAGGACTGAAACTAAAACGATACAAACTGGAGAAATGATCCAAATGATTCTAGACTCATTTTGCGTTTGTAAGACAGATATTTAGCAGGAAAACACTTTACACGTATTGTTTATCTCACTAACAATACTAAAGCCACGAAGATCTGAGAACTTACGTCTAGTGCCCTTTGAGATTCTTGCAAGATCCAAATAATGGCATGGTCGGATGTCATATTAAAAGAAAGGACGATATGTTCAAATCGCCCATCCACTGGAACTGCTGTCCTCACAATTGGTGAAATTTTCCCTAAGCTGCACGAAAAATAAAAGTTACATAAAAAGACATTATTTTCACTGGATTTGATACAACGAGCAGCATTCACATTTATGCCGGTTTAGTTCTGCAATGTGCTGACAAAGAGACCATGCATTCTACACTACAAAATGGAGCATGAGAAAAATCATCCACATTGGGCTATTGGTCACTAATGGCCTTCTCTTCCCGCGACACAAGCTATATATGGTACCCGGAAGACCAACCCCTCCCTAGGGTCTCTCTAATCATCACGTACCCCCTAAAAAGGAAAGATTACGACCCCATCTCTTTGCTAAATGACTTGCAATTTCTAGGCGGCCTTTCCATCTCTGGCTAACTGCAACATAAATGGCTCCCATAAAATCAATGGCTGTAAAGGGCCTTATTTATACATGAAACAAGGTAAACACGATAGATTAGTAGCCAAATGCAACTCTCAGCCCACCCTCTCCCGATCTTCTTATTAGCTGTTACGGTGCTAACTAAACAAAGATCAGAAGAGCTCCAGCAGCTGCCGTTCCTCCAGAGATTTACTTAAAGCCATCCTATGAAATAAACTGTTCAAAACTATACCTGAATGGTTTCCTCACAATGATGTGATAGAGCCGACCAGGTGCATAGAGCCGCCTTGGATCTTTAAGCATTTTCTCCTCCAGTGTGCATGTATCTTTCAAGCACATTATGCACAGCAAGCAGGGAAAACTGCAAAAAAAATGTGCACATCAATGTAGCAAGTGCAAATTCTAGTACATATAATGCACTAATATCAATTGAATCACGTTTAAAAGTCGAAGCTTCAAAATCTTAATAGTAATTCTTTATTAAACGGTTAAACAAAAAAGTGCCTATTACTTTTAGAGCATTTTAAGTACACAAACTGCCTCTAAAAGTTGAAGAAGCTTTGTCTTCTCCGTTAAAGCTTAAAACTTTAATCCTTTTGATGTTCCATTCCAAAAGAAAATCTCAAAGTGGATTATTGATTATCCAAAAAAGAACAAGAGCGGTCCATAGAATAACATAAACACAGAGAACTTCAAATGCTCGATTCTAGAATATTCAGATGCCAGTGATATGACGGGTATCATAAAAGTGGAAAATGCTGAAAGGAGACAAGACCTACAATCTTTTACCAGAAAAGGGACTTGAATATGTCTTCAAGTGCCACAGTCGTCCGAGGTAAGAAATCATCCTGGTTTATAAAACAAAAGATCTATGAGAATGAAACAAAGTTATCGAAACATGACATATGGCAATAAACCTCTACATCTGTACCCAATGAAACAACGATAAGCCCTTATTGCATTAACTGATCATTGTAAAAAGGAAAGGAAATCATAGCAACCATTATTCTGCTACTCTTAAGGAAAAAATTTAGCATCCACCAAAAACCCTTTATAATCTGCAAGAGGAGATATCAAATCTTACTTGCTTCTGGTTTTAGATTATGGAAGAAATTAAAAGACAAATGTCTAAGAAAAAGGTACAATCACGCAATCATGCTCCAGGTGCAAAGACTTCTATAATGAGACAATTCTCCACAAGGCCAAAGCACCGTGCACGAGGCTCTTCCTAGCCTAATAATGGAATAATAGCCTTGTGTACTTAATTGTCCGTTCTAAGAATCACTATCTGAAATTCATTAGAAGCAGCTCCCAGTGGAATGACACTTTCCATTATTTTAGGAAGCAACATAGCTTTTTCAAACTATAAAGAAGCACAAGTTTTATGCTTGATTATGCAACAAAAAACTCACACACAAAAGAGTTTCTCAAAGTAAATCAAGTTTTAATGATCAATCAGAGTATTGAAAGCCAATATTGGACTTTGAAAGCAAATGGGACACTGAAGCAACCGTCATTACCTGCAGCACGATTGAATTGATAACATCTGCGTATCGAACAGCCAAATTGAGAGATATACACCTTGCAGGAGCAATTGCAAAACATCTGATCCTTCTTCGTTCGATGTTCCCCAGTCTCTCACGATTTTTAATAGCTAATATAGTTAAAAGTGTAACAACACCTGCACCTAATGAATGCCCAACAAATGTCAAGCGATAATCCAAATACTTCTCAATTAAGTCCCTCAGAATCTCACAGTCCTCTTCAAAAACCCATTGAGCTGCTTTCAATAGTCCATTGTGGACATATCCACCATCAAATTGTGTCTGTCCAAGTTTATTATCAAATAGGACAAGAAAATCACTTTCTTTAGCTAAAGTAAGCCCCCTAATAGCCACTACTATATCTGTATTATTATGATCAAGATAGATCATATAAGGAGTCACTCTTCCTTGACTCTCTACATGAGTTTTTTTCAAAATTATCCAATCTGGATTGACACCATAGCCTCCAGGAGGAGCCCAAATGGGATTCCTAACATCATCCTCATATATAGATAAAATATATAAACAAAGTCTAGGAACAGGCTCAAATTCAGTAGCAGTTGCAATGCCCCAATTTTCACTTTCTCTTCCTGCAGTATAGAGGAACTTTTTCCAGACCCAACGAGCACAGGCTAAACAGTATACACATTCAATAATTGGAATACAACATGCAACAGACATCTGAGCCCATCAAGAAATCATACTATCCCAACTCAAGAATCACCATAAATTAAGAGGGTTCCGATTTTAATCCAAGAAAAACAAAAGGGCATCATAAATATTGTGAAATTTGAAAGAAAAAATCATGTGCTTATCAGATTATGCATCAAGATGATGGAATCATTATTTTACCAGCACAAAAGAACAGGAAAATCTTGAACTTCAACCAAATATCAACTATTTATCAAGAAAATTAAACTGGGCTATGTTTATATACACAAATCTAATAAGAACTCAAAAGGTAAAAAAGGGTAAAGCAAAGCAAAAGGTACATGGAAAGGCTTAAGCTGTTGTATTTTCGTGAATCCCACAAAGTAAAAATGAAAATCATGTACACTTGAAACGAGAAAGTTGGAAAAAATGGAGAAAATGAATCAAATGATGGGCAATAGTGGCTGCTGCTGCTGTTGCTACTTGTTAGTCAAATAATAATAGTATGGTACACATGTTCTTGAGAAAAAAAGAGAGAAGAATGTACCTGCTCTGATGCTTAGATTCCTTCAATTTCTAATATATATTTTTTTTAATTTTGTTTTTGTTTCCTTTCTGCGTCTCCTGTGTTTCCAATGGAATGGGCTCTGTTGGATTCTATATTCCCATAAGCATTATCTTATTAGCATTATGATCATATTATCTCAAAAAAAAAAATAGATAAATAGGATTATAATAACTTAATATTAGTTTGGAATTAATATATACAAATATATATGAGTTCTCATAATTATTCTCTATAATGAGTTCTACTAATTTTTCAAAAATCATAAATATAACATATATTAATATAGATAAAATATATTATATATGAATAAAACATGATATATATGATAGTTAAATTTAATAAAATAACAGGACGCGCGTTAGATATATTAATAACATTTTATGTAATCACTTTCTAATTTGGTATATTTTATTAATAAATCATAATAAATAAAGATAACCCATAAAAATATACCATAAAATAATGTGGTACACAAAATGATAAAAAAAATCAAACGATACCAAAACATACCACTAAAAAATTAATGAATAGTGTTAAATTTTGCTTTGGTAACCTAATTATCCTGAAATTGAGAAAATTCCAAAAATTAGCAATTTTGAGAAATTTAAAAGTGTCATAATTGATAAACTTTTATTTTCAATTTTGAGATTTATATTGTCTAGTTGTAATATTTATTTACTTTCCATATGTTTAATTTAATGGCCTTTTTATTCTTTCTTTTTACTTTTGAAGAAAATTAATAATTTCATCACAAAAGTTGTGCCATAACATATAATGACATAAAATATTTTTCTTTCCTTCATAATTCTTAAACAAACTTTAAAAAAATAACAATTTTTAATCATTGAAAAATAATCCGAATAAAGCCAACGTGTAACCAATAATCATGTTATACATAAAAAACTATTAGGTATTTTTTCGCACAAATCGTATAGTTGTACGATTTCATATAAAAAAATTTATCAAACAAATTGTAATTATATTAAAACAGTGAAAAGAAAAATATGAATTGTGTATGTTTAGTATTTATTAAAACTAATTCACGTGCAATTCAAGTGAGTCATTTTAATGGGTAAAATAGGTAATTTATGATTTTATGGTCGTGATTCATCTCAAAAATTATTTTTCAGTTTTTTTAAAATTTTTATAAACTTAAAAAAAAAAGAAGAAAATGTCTCTTCAAAAAGAAAAAAAGAAAGAAAATGCAACGGGTGGGCCCAATAAGGTTGGACTTATAGGTTTGCACAATTGTCTCTCTCTCGATCCATTTGGCGGGTTTTTCCACCTGTTTGGGCCCATATGTTTAATATTTTGGCCCATTTGTTTTATGTAAAACTACGAAAATGACCCTGATTTCTGCAGGTATTCAGTTGCGTTGATACTTTTAATTTACCCTACTACATATGCGTTCATATAAAGGACGCATTATGTGTTACGTTAAGACTGAAACAGGTTAAAAAAAGCTTCCGTTGCCCTTTAAAGGGTAAAACCCTAAATCATATAAAACCCTTGAGTAGTGCTGCCGATTTGTTAGCAGCTCCAGTTTCATAACCTCCGCCACCGTCAGTCGCTGCTGTTGTTCAACCTATTCTGCCATCGCAGGTCCGTGATTCTAATTTTTATCATGTTGATGTTTAATATTGGAAACTTATATTCTCATTTCTGATCTTACATTAGTTAATTGTTCTTAATGTTCGTTCTTCGCAGTTCGGTAGGGCTTGTTGTAGGGTTTATGTATAATCGTTATTAAGTTGTGGCATAGCAGAATGTTCTATATATTGGGTGATTAATATTGCGTGCTATTGGTAGAACCGTTTCGTTTAATCTGAAAAGATGAAACAATTTTGCTCAGATTTTGAGTTCAATGGTGATTGCTTAGATTGCCTTGCCTTGTTAAGTAATCTTAGGTAATCCGGCTCAATTTTGTTATATATTGTCGATTTTCCAGTGGGAGTATGACTAATTCTTTCCAGTTCTGAGTTTGCTGGAACATGTTGCCTTGCTAATCATTTTCTACTCAATGTTTAAAGCCATTACTTTCTCATGGATCTTTTTGGTTATTAACTCTGTTGTGTGATAGTTGGTAGGATTTTTTTATTCAGAAGTTCATAGCAATTAACAATGGATTGTGTTATTTCTATACTGGAAGTGGATTAAGTAGCTATTATCGTAACCGATCTGTCCATTTTGTCTAGGTGATGGCTCCAAAGCAACCAAACACCGGTCTCTTTGTAGGCCTGAACAGAGGGCATGTTGTAACCAAGAAAGAGTTGGCACCTCGACCTTCTGATAGAAAAGGAGTACGTTATCTTTACCACTTCTGTAACTTCTGGTTTGCTGTATACCAACTTGATCTTATAATAACTTGCATACAAGAATATTGTATTTATGCCGCCTCTGGTGTTTGATGCTTGTATATTTACTTAGAAAACGAGTAAGCGGGTGCATTTTGTGAGAAGCCTCATCAGAGAAGTGGCTGGGTTTGCTCCTTATGAAAAGCGAATCACTGAACTTCTCAAGGTAGGAAAAGACAAGCGGGCACTTAAAGTAGCTAAGAGGAAGTTGGGAACTCACAAGAGGGCAAAGAAGAAGCGTGAAGAGATGTCCAGTGTTCTCCGCAAGATGAGGTAACTGGCCCCTAAACACTTTTTGGGTTTTTCTTGTCCTTGGAATTAATGCAATAGAAGTCCTGATAGTGATAATATTTCTTGGTAATACTCTAGGGGGTTTTCTCGGTCTAATCCAATTTTCTATTTCTTTTATTGCTCATGGTTACTTGTATGTAACTATATGCTTATTTCTTTGTTTTAGGGCTGCTGGAGGTGGCCATGAAAAGAAGAAGTGAGCTGCATAAGTGCTCTTGCATAGTGTTCTTTGGGTTATAAAGATTAAGAACTTAGAGAAGTTTATCTCAATGTGTTGTTTTGCCATTTCAGTTTTGTTTTACAAGGACCTTTTGTCATTTTATATACTTTAGCCTGTTCAAGGGCTATAAAACTCTTCTTCCTTAGTGTTAATCCTTGTTCTGATGCTAATATTTTATATTTGTGCATTTTAAATTTTAGAATATGCTTTTTGTTTTGATTTTCATTTCAAACTAAATTATTGGGCAAGGGGTTTTGACATGATTTAATCTTCAAAAGTTTATTTTTAACTATTAAGGTCCCTAATGATCTTACCTTTGATTTAGATAGTGGTACTTTTTTAGATGTTTTTCGTTCACTATTTTGTCAAAAAATATTTTGGAAAGTGCTTAGGTATTTAATTCAAGGTGTGTAAAATTCATTAGGGAACTTAATAGTTAAAAAGATCTTTGAAGATTAAACTATACGTTTTAAGGAAAAAATAAATAATCGGAGGATATGTAGGTGAAATGGTTGAGGTCTTTCTTAATAGTCCTAATTTTGGAGACTATTTTTTAAGAAAAAAATAAATCATCAGGCTCATCAGGCGATACTTAGGTAAAATAGTTGAGGTCTATACGACAATAATTACGAGGAGATATTAATCCTACTTAAGAGGTCTTTCTTAATAGTTAGGATGGTTGGAAAAGAGTGTTTTATCGGTAAAATATGACAATAATTACGACGAGATATTAATTTTAATTTAAGTAACGTTATGGACTCGATATTTCATATTGTTCATTAGTCAGAATATGAATCAGATATATATTTTAATATTTTTATTTATGCGGCATGTAATCTATATATGAGATAATTATGTGATTTAATATGAACTATATGGTCCATGTCATACAAATTACATGGTTCATAATATAGATCGGGTCTATCTCATTTATAAATTATAGGACCAGAATGACCCGTCTTACTAATGAACTATATAGCCTGTATGGAAAGATAATATGACTTAATACACGTCATGTGATGTACGGGCCATAACATAGTTTTTTACTAATTTATATCCGCACTCGCCTTATAAATTTGAATATTGAGACTTTTTTCAGCTGAAAGGCAAAAACAAAGATAAAAAGCAAAATCACGTTTATTTTGGTCCAAAATATGGCGCTGATTTAACGTCCCCTGCCGACCCCCACACCGAACCACTGACAAAAACACTGAAGAGTTCTCTACCTATCGTCGTCTTCAACAATAGTCGAATTCGCTTCGCGCATTTTTCATTCAATTACTTGGAAGCTCCAGTCATGGATACTGAATCAGGTGTTGATGAAATTCTCGTTTTCCTCCTCCATCTCCGACCTTTTTTCCCTAAATTATTGTCGAGTTTTGAATTCTGATACATTTCTTTTTGCAGTTATCGAGTTCTTAGGCTGTGTGCCCTTGCTACAGAGGCTTCCAAGCTCTTCTCACAGGAAAATCGCTCAAGCTGTCACCATGAAAACTTATGGTAGATTTTTTTTTTCTTATTTTACATTAATCCTCACTGAATTGCGTTTTGTTAATCGTTTTTGAATCATTTTGAGGATTGCATAATTACTTGTTCTTTCAGAGTGGATCATATGCTTTCTGAGTGTTTTTAATTTGAACATGGAAACTTAGTTATGCGTGAGAATGTCTATGAGAGTAGATAGAGGATGATATATACATGTGTGGTTATTGGATTAGTTAACTAGAACTGAAATGGATATTGAGTAACATGTAAATGTACTGCGAGTTTCAGTGTGTTTTGTTTTGCAGATCCTGGAGAATATGTTATTCGTGAAGGAAAGCCTGGGGATGGAATCTACTTTATTTGGGATGGAGAGGTATCAGGACATGTTTTCTTATGATGTTTAACTTGTAGTTCAATTTTCTTAGTATTTGTTTCCTTACCTTTATTATTCTTTACAGGCGGAAGTTTGCGGTTCAGTACATGCCGATCATGAAAATCATTCTGAATTTCAGCTGAAACGATATGATTATTTTGGACATGGTGAGCAATTCATTTATCATCATCCATATCCTATGGAAATTCAACTTAGAAGCTCGGCAGTCTTGGTGTAAACATGTTTGAATGCTTTCTGAAATACATAATTTCTTGTATTGTTGTATTTGTTTGTTAGAATGCTTGTCGAACACTTTTGCATATAGAAAGAAATACAATCACACTAATAAGTTTGAAAGTACTGGTACTTTTGCTATTAGAGATCATGTTGCAATGTCGAGCTTCCAATTGCAGGTACTGCAGAATCTAGTCAACACGCAGAAGTAATTGCATTGTCAAAGGTAAATGTATTTCTTCTCAGTGATGCTTTGATTTCTTATGTTTCCATTTCATCATCTAGATCACGAGCCTTATTCATCCAACCATTTTCTGCATGGACTTATACTTGTGATTCTCTGACATTCGCTATCTTATGGCAGCTTACCTGCTTGGTGCTTCCTCATGAGCACAGTAATTTGCTGCAAACCAAATCAATCTGGAATGCAGACAAAGCAGTAGAGAAAAGTCCACTCGTGGAGCTCATATTGCATGTGGAGCCTCTTGAAGTATGTCCAAATTCTCACAGGCCAAAAGGAATGGGTATAAAGTATCCTAATGTTATGATGTACCAAAATAATTTTTTAAGAAGTTAATCAAAGAGAACAAATGGTTGTCTCGTTGTTGTAATTAGAACTTGGAGATATTGTGATCCATGACCTAAAAAGTTTTAGGTGCAGATGATGCGTTAACGATATCCTAACTGGTTAATCATTGGACGAATGAATCAATTTCTAGGAAATGACATGCCAAGGACATTAAACTGTATAGTGTACTTTAAATTCTTGAAAAAAAAAAGAAGAAGATTAACTTGTTAACAGTTTGAAGTACCTAATAAATAGTGAGTACAAGTTTCTTCATACCATATATGGTTGTGGAGCAGTTTGTGAGTTCTTGAGGAATGCCATCGCGTCCTCTTGATGCTTTCTAAAAACTCATGTAACTTTATGTTTTCATGTTTTGGGTAGTCTTTCAACCTTCAAGTCTTTCTTGGTGCCATTGGTTGGCTGCAGTTTAGCTTACAAATCTCATGATGTTTATCTGAAGGTGAACATTTTTCAAGGGATAACCTTGCCTGATGCTCCCAAATTTGGTAAAGTATTTGGAGGACAGTTTATTGGACAGGTAGAGTTTATTTTTCCTTCCGTGCTGATGATTACATATAGCATCCAAACCAAAGATGATCAATTGTGAAACTCTGTTACTGATTAAAAAAAAATTTGTGAAACTCTGTTGCATGCTCATAATATGAAGACGGATTTCAGTTTTATATGGTGGTTTTTATACATTTTAAAATGATAATGCCATTAGAGTAGCTTTATACATGGGAACACTCTCCTGCTCAATTGGCAATTTCTGTTTTGTGTGTGGCACATGTTCATGGACTTTTGAAATATCATCTGCAACAATACCAAAATGTGGTCTATAGCATACATGTCCCATCTAACAACTTATTTTAGTGGAGCAGTTTGGCTATGTCTCTTTAAGATATCTCTACTAACCTGTACTTCTGGATTCCTGTATTTCTTATTGTTGGTTGCTTATGATATGCAGGCATTGGCTGCAGCTTCTAAAACAGTGGACTGTCTCAAGCTTGTTCATAGCTTGCATGCGTACTTCCTTCTTGTCGGGGATTTTGACAGTTAGTCTCCAACTTATTGAAACAGTCTTAATATTTTGTAATTTTTTGAAGGGTAACATTTGGCCGCTTGCCACTATTCTGATGCTTATATAATACCATGACATAATTTCGAATGGTGTTGAATTGTTACTAATTTACAGAAAATGGGTAGCTTCTGAAAATGTGTGCTGTAACTTACACTTCACAAATATACACTTGTGTAAGTCATTTTGTTTTGCATTTTCAGTGCCAATTATATACCAAGTTGTGCGTGTACGTGATGGGAAAAGCTTTGCTACCCGAAGGGTGGAAGCAATACAAAAGGGAAATGTAGTGTTTACATTACTTGCTTCATTTCAGGTAACTTGATCATTTGATACTTTGAGAAGTTTTATGATGCGCAATAATTATATTTTGAACATTGAGCAGGTTAATTGAATTTTTTACAGCTTCATTGGTTCTTATGAAACAAAAGATGGGAGATGTGTTAGTGTATGTATATGTACTCTAATATTCTCAATAGATAGTAAAAGATGTGATGAAGAAGAAAATCTAGAGATTTAAACCTTGCTGTCATTTGTTGATTTCACTTGGTTTATCTTTTTTAAATTTCATTTTTGTGTCTCCATTCACCATTCTCATCATGCTTATTCAGTGTGAATGCCAGTGTTATACTGTATTTCTTGACTTTATGTTCTAAAATTTTCAGGTCCCAAATCTGAAAAGTTTGTGTGTATATATATCCTCTTTGTTTTGTTTAATGTGAGTGCACAAACATAATGATACCTCATACATTTTGCAGAAAGAGGAAGAAGGATTTGACCATCAAGTTGCAACAATGCCTTCTGTTCCTGATCCAGAAATGGTAATGACCATATCTACACATTGCTTTCCCCCTCCTCCTCATCCTCCTCTTCCTTTTAGTTCCCTGTTTGAAACCCAACATCAACCTAATGCAGCTTTTGTCAATGGAAGAATTAAGAGAGAGGCGTCTCACTGATCCTCGGCTTCCAAGGTTAGATTTTCCCCACAACTATAGTTTGAGAGGATGCACTAATACATCATTTTCTTCTCCAGATTTTTAATCATTCCATTTGCTTTCATCTCATCCCATACAATTCTTCAAACATACATATCGATCTTTACACATAGATAACTATCTCTGCTCATGGAGAAAGGCAACAATGAGGATGTCTAACTTGTTTGGTCTTTTTCATTGTTCACTGTATCTGTGTCATTAAGATTGGAACGTGACATGTATAATCTACTTGTACCTAGTAATTGTATTTGCTTCACTCTATGCTGACATGTTTAGATCAGTTTTGCTGTTTAACTCCTATTTGTGGCACTATATTTTTGCTCTTCTGTGGTTCTAATAATTAGTTGCAAGTCACAATAGGAGTTACCGGAACAAGGTTGCAGCAGCAAAATTTACACCTTGGCCCATTGAGATACGGTTCTGTGAGCCCAATACTAACACAAATCAGACAAGGTCTCCTCCGAGGTTAATCTTCAACTCATCAATGTCTACTAATGTCCTTTCCAAGGGATTCAATGATGACTTGCAGAGGTTTATGCTCAAATACGAGATGTAAAATTGATTAGACTTTTTTAAATACTTTATATTGCAGTTTGAAGTACTGGTTTAGAGCAAGGGGAAAACTTTCAGATGACCAAGCTTTGCATCGGTAAGAAAACTCATCATGTTCAAACTTTTCTCGAGCAGGATGCAGAACAATGTTTTTGTAAAATTTGAGATCTGCTGATTTTCCCCTTTGAAAAACTTGTTATCTGGCCCACATTCTCTGGAAATCTGGATCGAAACAGTTTTATCTTATTACTAACACTATCAGTTTGTAATTCACAATTATAAATCGTAGCCTTCATACACTATAATTTCATTTTTGGCTTTTATGGGCATCTTTACAGTGATAGGACTTACAACATATCTCAGAACACAGTTAAAAGCTCGGGTTCTATTGCAATTTCTCAAGACTAGTTGCTGCCAGTCACAGTGATTTTTAAGAATGTAGCTACAGAAAGGCACAATAATGTTTTCTTACATGAATTAATCATTACATTTCATGGTCACTGGGTTTTCTTGTCATTTATCCTGTATTTTTCCCTTTTGAGAATGAGAGCATTCCACTTAGGGAAATATGTAGGGCTGGTATTCATAGATCACTGAGTTGAAAACTTGTATCAACATGCATTATATGTTGTACGTACCTATGTGGTCCAGGAAGACCATCTCTATGTTAGTACTTTCACCATTATTCATCAACCTTTCTGCACTTTACTCCCTGCAGCTATTAAGCAACTGAGCCCAAAGGCTTGACTTAGGTGTACTAACCATTTCCTTCCTAGTGGCAGATAAAGTTTTTTGTTTTTATTTTGTTTCCCTTATGAAAAAAAAAAGGAGTACTTTCTACATATGAACCAAAAATTGTTTGGTTGATTCTCCCAGAAAGAACACAACAAAATATTTAATTCTCATGGTGCTTGCTTCTGAGGATTAGTTGTAGCCTGCGGATTCCACAGAATGTCAAGTCTAGATATAACTATTTTACAGTTTCAATGTTTTCATTCTAATAGCTTGTGCCTTTACCTATTTGAGCTATAGTAGTGTCTTGGTATCTTTCTTTTGATTTCCCTGTTTGATTCTCAATGTAACTCTACTAGAAGGTTTTCTCTGCAGGTGTGTGGCTGGATATGCTTCAGATCTTATATTTCTATCTGTGAGTCTTAATCCTCACCGTGAAAAGAGTTTGAAGGCCTCTGCTGTCAGTTTGGATCATTCGTGAGTATCTGTATCCTTTCTCAACATGTTGGGTTTAAACTATTTTTCTGCTGGTCTTAGAGGTACTAACCTCCCACCCTGGTCTTACCATATCATGTTTATATGCTGAAAGTTGCTTTGTTGCCAGAAGTTGCTGGTTACAGTAGTAAAAACTTCATCAGAAAATTGAAGTATCTTATTCTTGAGATGGCAATACCATGTTAGCCTTTAGGAAAGAATTATATATTCATAGTGCTGGGCTTGGTGGATGTGTATGACTAAGGGAGTCATTCTTTCCATCTGCTGCATATAGGGGTTATATCTGAAAGTTTCAAAGGTGTCATGCATAAAAGGAGAACATTCAATGATGAAGTTGGTTCTACATTCAAGTTCTATCTTAAACATCAACCACCCATAATATATAATGAACAATAGATGGAAATCATCAACTTCTCAAACTACACTGGAAAATTATCGAATAAGATACAAAAAGTTATCTGACTTATGTTTATGGTATTATGATTCAGGTGTTTTTCTATGCCAAAGAAATTAACGTAAATGTTTATGTAACTCGTTTTTCTGGATTCCTTTTTGCAGGATGTGGTTTCACAGGCCTTTTAGAGCCGATGATTGGCTATTGTTTGTTGTAAGTTCCATACACGTCCATCCACTGTTGTTTAGGTAAGTTTAGTCATTTTCTCATAAGAAATGGAAGTAATACTATTCATTGCCTTTTTTCAGATTTACAGTCCTGCAGCATATAATGCACGTGGATTTGTTTCGGGGCAAATGTTCACTAGGAAAGGAGAGGTAGATCACTTGTATTCAACTGTTCGTTTTCTTGTTTCCATATCAGATCTTAGATAGAGGTTCAGCTCAATTTAAAGTGCTTATATTTTTTATGCTATCAGCTGGCTATATCATTGACTCAAGAGGGGCTATTAAGGAGAATGAAGACTCCACCAGGATCGGTTATCAAGCCAAAGCTCTAAGACTGGTTATCGAGGTTTGTGCTGATCTTGTTCTCTTTAAGGCGACTTTCAAACAAATAACTGCAATGAAGAATACCTTCATCCGTTCCCACAGATTCCTTATTGAGGGTACTGATACAGACCTTAGATTCTTATACCAGTTGTTGATCCATCGGTGAGTGCAAAAGCACCGGAATAGTGCTGCCAGAAAAGAAAGTTGGTAAATCCATCCATCCATGGATATGTTCCGTGAGTCTGGTTGCTTATAATATATACAAAGAGAACACAAGCTCTTAGTTGCATACATTTTACATTTGCTTGTTCTATTGTGACTTGATATCAGGTTGTGATACTGGAAAATGCTGCTCTCCATGAGGCAGGCAGTATTAATAAGATGTACTAAAAGAGATTGCTTTGGTAATCCTTATTTTATTCATTCAGAATCGTCTATTACTTTTCTTTTGAAATATCTTCAGTTACATTTTCTTTTATAATGTTCTTCTTCTTTAGAATTTTTTTTTTTTTTGAGTTTATATTTTATTTAATAAATTTTATTAATAAATATATTATATTAATAATATTATAAAAAGTATTACAGAAGATATTATGCACCATTTGAGCCTATTTTGTTAATTGTAACTGTTTCTGTCTGTTACTTTGCTGGTTTTGGTTTTTCTAATTAATTGTTTTTTCATTTTTCCTTCGGTTTTGATGAGGATTGCTTATCTTTTAATTATTGCAATTTTCCAAGCGGAAGTCTCCTTCCCATTTCTTGCACTTCAAACTATTAAATAATTTAAAGCTACGAATTACAAAATTCGAAGTCAAATGTTATATTAATCAAATCAAATAGATTTTTCTTGTTACATGATCAACTCCATTGTCCCCAACACATTTGGATTCTTTCGTAAAAATTGAATTATTTGTATGAATAGAATTGTTAAATAAACTTTTTAAAATTGGATCTAATAATACGACAATACTACATATAATTTATAATATTCTTTATAATATTTTTTAATCATGTGATTTTATTTGATAAAAAGTGTGTATTTTAATGACACGATCTTCTTATTTAAATACGTCAGTCTTATATTCAATGAAAGATTTTATGATGTATATAACTTTTACACTCAAATTTCTCTAAGGATGATTCTCATATACCAGTTTAAAAAATAAAAAAGAAAAAAGACCATGTGATCTTGCCTTTTTGAGCATACCCAATTTGATTTGTCCATAAAATTGGGCATGAAGAAAAGAAACCACAGCGTCTTTTACCAAGTCCTTTACTTACCTTACAATAGAATGCAATGATGAAGCTTTTCCTTTTGAGAATATTCGACTTTACCACCAAGCCCAAGCTTTCAGGAAAACCTTGTCGAAGCAAAATCAGCTACAAACCGCAACCCTTTTCCCCCATTCTCTTCGCTTTCTGTTGTTGAAAACACAAATTTGTTTCTCGCTTTGATCCAAAGCTTACTTCTCCAAAGGGCTTGTTTCGTTTCGTAAGGGTTCGTTACTGAAGATATTTTCTTGGACGCCGAAAGTTCAGGTATGTATTGCGCTTCTAATTAGGTTATTTGATCTCAGGAACTAGAAATTGTATAAGGGTTCTGCTGTTAATTTCAGATTTTGTTGCTCTTTGAAATAATGACTCAATTCTTGTTAATCAGATTCGTTGAATACCTGTTCAAGATTGCAACTTTTTTTTTCTTGACCTTTCTTTTTGTTCTGGTATTGATAAATGTTTGTAAAACTTTGACGGCCTCCTACCAATACCTAGATTTGATGTTTGAATTGGCCCGATCTTGCCTTGTAAAGATTTGCATTAACAATGTAATAGGAAACCTAAAATGCTTTTTTTTTCCCATCTAGATTTATGTTCAATTCTTGATTTCTAGTTTCTCTGCCAATGCGGCCATTCTATTTTATGTTTTACAGCTATATAACTACTTCTGGTTTTATCAATGCCTATTAAAATTGCATTTCAGTTGTCCGGTAACCTGTTTGAAAAATTCAGCAGGCAAGCAATAATAGATAATTGGAGAAAGAAAGGTGATTTTCTTATTGCAGTTCATTCATGTTTTCGTTTTTATTATCTGTCAATAGAGATTGATTAGTTACTCAAATGAGTTTGGGTATGAAGTCTCTTGTATTACATTCAATACATGTGGCTTTAGATGTGAAACAATTTATCCCTCCGTTTTCGTTTTCTCTAATAAGGTTGTCAAGATATGCTGTCTGGATTCTAGCAATGTACCCACACAACTTTAGTATGTCTGCATGTGGTTCTAGTTAACGTTCTATGTGCTACTGGAGTGTGTTGTTACTTCTCGTTAATGGAAAAATGAATGCATGGTTGTGGCTTATCATAAATCATTTTGAACTTGTTGGGTTGAAATTTCAACTCATTAGGATCTACACACTTCAGTAGCAGAAGAATAGTACATCAATGGCAGCTGGTCTTGGTCCAGACGAGGCAGAACAATCGTCCTTGATACCTGGGCTTCCCGATGACATTTCTCTTTCTTGCTTGGCGAGGGTTCCTAGGAAGTATCATGCAGTTCTCAAATGCGTTTCTAAGCAATGGAGGGACTTGATCTGTAGTGAAGAGTGGTATGCATATCGAAAGAAACATCATCTGGGAGAGACCTGGATTTATGCTTTGTGCAGAGACAAGTTTGATCAGCTCTGTTGTTATGTGTTAGACCCCAATCAACTTAGAAAGGGTTGGAAGCGCATTCAAGGTCTTCCTTGTTGCTGTTTAAAGAGAAAAGGTATGGGCTTTGAAGTGCTCGGAAAGAAACTTTACCTGTTTGGCGGCTGTGGTTGGATTGAAGATGCTACTAGTGAAGTCTACTGTTATGATGCTGCTGCAAATAGTTGGAGTGAAGCTGCTCCCTTGTCGGTTGCAAGGTATTCCCAAAGGCTCGTAATATAACTTCTTTCACATGATAGCTATTTCCTGTGTCTCTAATTCTACCTTTTAGGATCAAACAATTGTATGCAAGTCATTGAATTTAGGTATTCCTTGTGTTATTATTCTTATTAAGCTTGCTTGTTTTGCTTCTTGGTTGAATTCCAGGTGCTATTTTACCTGTCAAGCCGTGCATGGCAAAATATTTGCAATTGGTGGTCTAGGTCCTAGATCATGTAATCCACATTCTTGGGAAACTTATGACCCCCAATCAAATTGTTGGCATTATCACCTAGATTCTAATTTTCTTCCTGATATTGACGATTCAGTTTTACTGGACGAGAAAATTTATGTTCGTTGCAGCTCTTCATTTTCTTCTCGTGGAGTTGTCTATGATCCCACAAGCGGCACAACAGAACATGCTGATCCCGACATGGTAATGGGCTGGAAAGGTCCAGCAGTCGTTGTTAATGAAACTCTTTACGTCTTGAACCAGACTTCAGGAACCCGATTGACAATGTGGCAGAAAGATGTTAGACAATGGGTAGCAGTAAGGAGATTTTCATCTCACTTGACTCGGCCACCTTGCCGACTTGTGGCTATCGGTAAGAACTTATTCATAATCGGTAAGGACCTTAGCACAGTCGTGTTTGAAGCCGAAAATGCTGGGAATACGAACGGTGTATCTATAGGCTCATCTGTTACAATGTCTAATTCTGATGCAGCAGATGTAATTAGTTGTAAATCTGTTTCAATCTAAATGTTCATAAATTTTGCTTATACTTGATATATATTTACATCTCAAGTTCTCTCTACTCTTTTCTTTCTTCTTTTTGTAACCTTTTCGTAATGTTCATAATATACATTTTTAAAAAATGTTACAGATGATCTTGAACACAAACGATGCAAACCTGATCTAGAGTGGTTAACATACATCAAAGAGGCACATAAAAAAGTCCGGATCTGAGTTCACATTTCATTATAAGGGTCTGAATTTGATATTGAGAGTACAGTAGCTGTTAGGGTCTGAATTTGATATTGAGAGTACAGTAGCTGTTTGGAATCGTTTACTACCTTACGCATACCGGCCAGAATCATATAGTACATCTAATATGCGATCTAATACACGAGAATTAAATGTACTAGACGATCTTGAGTGAAAGAATACACGGTAACAAAGCACCATCTGACCAACTCATAAATGCTATGCTGATCCTAGAAACCTCAATAATATACATTAAACATTCAATCAGTGAATGTATGTAATTACAACAAAACAATCATTCATCACTAAACCTAACTTTCTGAAGTTTTTTACACTTTTTGCTTCACTAATGGACAACTATGTGTTAAATCAGCATGGAGAAACCGAAGTTGTCAAAGCATAATAATACAATCTCCCTTCTAGATGAAGCTATGCAATACAAAAAAATCCGGAAATGTGAAAAACAAATTGGTCAGCTAGTCTTTTTCCTTTTAAAGGCGGGATGAATGATCCCATTGCATGATTCGAGTTGGTCAATCCTTCTCATGCAATCTTTCATTCTATTTAAGACAATCGGGATGTTCTCCACATTACTTGAAATCTTCTCTTTAAGGAGTTTTATCGTCTCACTGTCTTCGTCCTCTCCTCCTGCCTCTAAGGTCTCATTACCTGATCCGGAAGGCCCAACTGCATCTAAAATTAGGAGAAATTTCAATATAAATGTGCATAGAAGAAAAAAGGTAAATGTATTTGGAAGAAGGAACAATGGATTTAAGAACCATATAAGCAAAAGACTCTAACTGATATCAAAAGAAGAGACCAGCTAAATGAATCGAAGCAGGTTGGGTTAAACAAGTTCAAAAGTATATTCTTCAGTCTGTACAGCCCTAAATTTTGAATCGTGATTCTACAACTTCAGTTATTTCATAATATAAACGCCAAAAAGCAAAGGAAATTGCAAAATCTGTTTGAAAGACAGAACAAAGGTGAACGTCTTACACCTATAGTGAAAGAGAATCTTTTTTCTTGGTATCTTATAATCATATCTTACTTCAGAGGAGGAAAACTCTATAATTCTCGTATTCAGGAAATGAAACGGGACCAAACAGGAGGTTCAATAGGAACTTTTCTAAATTACACATGACAGATAAGCTTACAAGCTTGAGTCCATAAATCTAGCATTTAGTACATAAAGATAAGGACTCGATATTAAAGCGAGCACATCTCCCAAACAAAACCAACACATAATCATTCTAAACGTTAAGCGAGCACAGTGAAGTCCAAAAGAACAGAAATCATATCAAGTCTGAGAAAATCAAAAGAGAAGCACATATCGTGGCTGCAACAATAAAGACTCAGGTTCAGACAATTAAACTTCTTATTGGCATGGAACTGAGAGGAATAGCCGACTTTTCGTTCTTCACTACTTTCCAACTGTTTAATAATGAGATATCAATTTTCAATACCCATGATACTTGGCGTAAAATTAAGATGTATACAACCATCAGTAGCTTCTTCATCTCTCCTAGTACCCAAATGTATCATTAAACATGTATTAAGTCATTTCATAGCATGCCAGCTTCAGGGACAAGTTCAAATCTTGAAGCAAATTAGTAACTAGCATGTTCAGAAGTAGCTCAAAGAACAGTCATTAAACACAGGTACTGGGGGGCGGGGAGGGACAAAAATTCTCTGGGATTCGCAATTTCCACTTTAATTCTCTTTGTACAGAAACAAAAAAATATGAAAATGGAAAATTTTTTGTTTTTAATCGACAAGAAACGCAAATAGGGAAAATCAAGAACCCTAGAAAGATACCTGGATAAGGGACATTGGAAGTTCCAGGCTGGGATTCCGGAACAGAATCCAAATTTGTACCAATAACGGGTCTCTGTGAAACAAGAATGGAAGCAAGAGTAGACTTGAGCTGATCTGGGAGTGTTGTTCTATAATTGAGTATTTTCTGGGCCATTTCATTCACTTCTGCCTCTAGCTTTTCTACTTCTTCTTCTTCATCTACTACTATTTCCTCTTCTTCCTCTTCCTCCAGCTCCAATTCTACATGATTTTCCTCATGCGTTTTCTTCGCCATTTGGATTTGCCCGAATGAGTGCGTGGCCAAGAAGGAGGGAACCAGGGAGAGGGAGATTCGGATTTCGGGGCGGTCTAGGGCTTTAATTTTTCGAAATTTTGAAATGAAAATTAGATTTGGACCGCCCAAAACCAAAACCCCTCTTCTGGCGCAGGCGCCAGGCAGTGGATGATGCCATCTTTTTTTTTTTTTTTTTTTTTAATCAAACCCGAATATTTTATTCACTAATTTCAACACATAAGAGCTTAGTTTAAATTTTGCGTGAATTTTTATTTTCGAATTTATGAAAAAATAAATTATTCGAGAAAAAGACATAGGTTAGGTACAAAATAAAACGATAAAAAAATACTTAAATTAAATAGCTATTAAAACAATTTTAATAGCAAAACATCTCTTACACCCATAAATTTAGTAGAAACAAAGTTATGAGGTACATGTTGTATCGCAGTAGAACGGGCCGAATACTACGAGTGAATTGTGCTTAGATGCTTCGTAAAATTGCACTGATCTACGAGAGAAGCTACTATGTATTGAACGAGTTTTGCCCTTCTCTTTTCCGGGTCTGGATTTTTCTTGTTTTTGTGCCATGAATAGGCAAACCATATTTAACTAGCTATGTTCTATTTGGTAGCGCCTAGACAAGGGTTAATATATTGATTTATATAAGTTTACGAGTTAAAAAAAAAATTGATTTATGCTTATATATATTGGAAGATGATGGCGTGAATTTAACCATAACTTATACACAGTAAGAAATATTTTTAACCAATTAAAATACCACTTTATCACATGCTTTATACTTTTTGTCGTGATGTAATTTTCATCGAGTGTGCCACATCTAGTATTTAAAAAAAAAAAAGAAAAAATCTCATATTTGGCCGCTAAAGTTTAAGCATCGATACATTATGGGTTTAAAGTTTTTTTTTACAACCAATATCATTCATAAACTATTTATGATTAGTCATTAAAGTACTTTTGCTGTTACACCTCTAACTTTCGTTAAAAAAAAAAAGTCATGAACTCCTATTTAGTCCATAAAGTTTAGACTTCGGCATAATATGGTCCTTGAGGTTTATTTTCAATCGTTATGATCCATGAACAGTTTACAACGATCTAATAAAATTCATTTGCCATCAAATACTTAATTTCCATAAAAAGAATCACATGGGCTACCTACTTAAGGTGACTTAAAAGATGAAACAAGTATCATAAGTCGTTTTATTAAAAAAAAAACGCACACGAGGCATGATTTTAAGGTGGTGCACTTTTAGTTATAAGAAATGACTTATAATGTCTATTTTACCCTTAAAATTACCTTGTGTGAGTTGCTTGTGTAACTTTTTTTTTTATAGAAGTAAAGTGTTTGACGGTAAAAGAAATTGAATTTCTATAAATTGTTTAAGGACCATCACGGTAAAAAATAAACTTTGAGGACCATATCATGTCAAATCTTAAACTTTAGGACTAGTGATTTTTTTTAATGGAAGTTAAAAAGTATAACGACGAAAAAACTTTAATAGCTGACCGTAAATAGATGATATTAACTAAAATATATCAACGTATAAATTTTGGGACCAAATAAGCGATTTTCCTAAAAAATCTCTTTTTTTCATAAATTAACACGTCATTTCGCGCTTTCACAAAATTTTTTTTAAAAAAAAGTCATTTCGCGGGTAAGCAAACTGTACTCCGTTTCCTTTTCCGGCGGATGAGTTTAACTCAAATTTGTGGTGTTATTCTTAAATCCATCGAGCACTCTGATTTGTTTATGATTTTCTTCATGGATACATGTATATGCTGTGGAGCGAAAATGCAAAATATCTCCGTCACAGTCGAACAGAGCTTCCCTCGCTTCGATCGAAAGATCCGGCGCGTAACCATTTTGTTTTTTGGTTTCAAACAAGTAGACGAGTTCGAAAAATACAATGTGTCAATTTTTCATGATATTGTTAATGTTTATCTGAAATACAGCTCAATCGACACCGATTCTTCGATCAATCAAACTTCGGTGAAATTATTGATGTTTTTTATGGCCTTTGGAATTATCTAATTGAAAAAATTAACTGTCACTTCCACTTCAAAGCTTTATTTCTCGTGAATTTCAGATCTCTTTTATCACCATTGTATATTATTACTGTACTGTTTATCATACTTTCTGTCTGGTCTTCAATTTGGAAAATTGTTTATATGGAACATCACAAGCCTCTGTCTTCGCATCTCAAGGTATTTGTTATAATCTATTTTAGAGAATTATATTATATAGTTTTGTTGTTTTGGGGCTGGGGATTTGGGGTTATTGTCATGGGTACATGATAAAATGATGCTGAATCTTTGAAGAGCTTCACTAAAATATGATGAGAATTTAGGTAGACTCTATAAGGTTCAGATCAAATGAATTATGCTTCTATTCAGGGACAAAATACCCTGTAATTGTACTTCTGGTACGGTAAAAGGATAACAAGGATTTGCTTTTTCAGAAGCAAAATCGAAGAACAGACTCGGGAGGTCCATATCGGCTTCTTCACTGTTCAAGTAAAGGTGACAGAGAGGGTGTGTTGCAGGAGCTGGAGAAAGGAGTAGAACCCAATTTGTCCGACTATGATAAGAGAACAGCTCTTCATTTAGCATCCTGTGAAGGTTGCACAGAAGTGGTTGTCTTATTGCTTGAGAAAGGAGCTAATGTTAACTCTACTGATCGCTGGGGTCACACCGTAAGTTCATGCTTCTGCATTATATAGGTGCAAAGGATATAATTTTTATTTTTCATATCTGCTTCAGTAGTTACCAAATTTGCAGTGTTACATAATGCAATTGTGAGGGCATTTTTGCTAGTTAGTGTTTAATCATGCTTGTCAATCCTTATTGCTTGTCACTATTTGCTTTCCTGATTTGTAACAATTTAATCTAGATCGAAGCGTCTAAGTCTTGTTGAGATAGATGTATTTACATAAATGACTCTGGTTGCCATTGATCCCTTTTTTTATATGGATTCTTCAGCCTTTATCAAATGCTCGTAGCTCTGGTCACGAGGATATTTGTAAGATACTCGAGGCACATGGTGGAATTGACCCGGTAATGCATTTTTACGATACAAGTACAGCAGAGATTTGTATTCTTTGACGTCTGGTTTCTTTTTAGTTGTATATGCAAGATAAAGAGAGATTGTATCATCTTTGTCACGATATCTTCTATCCAACACCGCAACATTCAGAACTTTTATTTATTCTCCTCATGGCTAGCTGTTTTGATTCCTGGATGCTGCTCAAGTTTCTCATTTAATTTAAACAAGGTTGTATCATGTTCCCCTTTCCATATTTACCCTCTTCAGGATTCTTTAAGGTATTTAGATATCTCTACACATAGGAGGTCTTTTTTAGAGTGATATGGCTCCTAGCTGTGACTTGTATGATTTATTTATTCTTTGGCATCTGCTTACAAGCTTTGACCACCGACAGTGCATTCAGCCCATTTTTTACAATTGTAGTTGTATGTTGAACTCCAAAAGGTCTCCTTTGATGACTGGTGTTGCCTCTAAGGTCGTTGGTGATCTGAGATATTTAGCATCCTGTTGCCTTTGCTTGGAACAGGTGGGTCTTGCCTTGCAGATGCCATGTTATGAGATCGATGACTCTGAGGTGAGCATGCTAGGCAGGATTCTTATTGGGGAGGTAATTCTTTTCTTTTCTCCCTGTTGCGTCTAGTATTTATTTTACATATTAAGGTCGATATCAAGTCTGAAAATTTCTACCCAAAAGAAATGTAGTCGGGAAACACTTCTTTAGACTGTTACCATTTTCCAAAGGAAGGACTTTGTCTTTGAAGGCCTAGAATTTTATATTATTGTCTGTTTCTTTTTTATATTGTTGCCTGATTCTTTTTTATCTTGACCTTAAATTCCCATCTACTATGTGGCTACAGGGTGCATATGGTGAAGTTTATTTGGTGAAATGGCGTGGTACAGAAGTTGCAGCAAAGACAATCCGAGCCTCCATAGCATCTAACCTGAGGGTGAAGTGAGTTAGCTATTTCTTCTTTCAGCTTGCAGTTTTTCTATGTAGGATCATCTGTTAGGAACAGAAGGCTGGTATACAAGCTCTCCAAAATATTGCATAATTTTCTACTTATCATTTTATTGCTGCGACATAAATGTGTCAAACATGTAAAGCTTCGGTTTAAAAAATGGCTAGATAATGACTTTTGTTGTACTTAGCAATTTCTATATATCTGTTTGAGTTCCAGTAGATAGTTATTTTCTGCATATTCTAGAATCAGCTTTTTAAATATCAAAGAGAAACTTCACCTGTTTGTAGTTCAAAGTTTAGCCCTAGCAGTGATGAGATCATTTCATATGATTTCATGATTCTCATCAATTTTCAGCATTTTTCTTGCATTTGAATGTTTTCAATTGCTTGCAGGCAGACCTTTCTGAAAGAACTTGCCCTATGGCAGAAACTGAGGCACCCCAATATAGTACAGTTTCTTGGTGTTCTTAAGTACTCTGATCCTTTGATCTTCCTTACAGAGTATCTCCGAAATGTAAGTATCGTCTTATTAGCTGTAGGTCATTGAGGATATAATGCACTGATTTCCACCAATTGGCATTTTAGGGAAGTTTATATGATATATTAAGAAAGAAAGGAAGACTTGATCCGCTGACTGCTGTTGCTTATGCTTTAGATATTGCAAGGTACACGAGCTTCAAAAATTATTTCCATAAATTTTCATTTTTCTATTGGCTGCTCTTGACATGTACATGCTATTTGATTCACCTGCATTCGTTTTTCATAATTTTCTGAGTTCACAAAAGGCGTGTTGCGTATTGCATCCAGATGGCATAAACTGAGTCCTTAACTTCTTTTGACAAACTAGATCTGAAACTGAATTACATATTTTAAGCTTTTCAGTGCATATGCCTCAGTCTTTAAACCTAGACATTCGGGTTTATGTTTTAATGTAGCTAAGTTTTGTGCTATACTCTTATTGTGTTTGCAGAGGTATGAATTATCTTCATCAGAATAAACCACATCCCATTATCCATAGAGATTTGACTCCAAGGTAGTGAAAGGAAATGCTGTGTTACTGCAATGTAAATAATAACCTTTTGTCTGAATTTCTAAAAGAAGTTACATGAAATGTATGAACTCTTGCAGAAATATATTACAAGATGAGGCTGGACACCTCAAAGTGACAGATTTTGGACTAAGCAAAATCGCACAGGGTAAAGATGCTGACGGTTACAAAATGACTGGGGAAACTGGATCATGTATGATCTGCTTCCTGACTAATTATTGAAACCTTTTGATTTTCTTTTATAATCTGCATGAAAAGCTGCTAAAAGATTTCTCAGATCGTTATATGGCTCCAGAGGTTTATCGTCGTGAATCATATGGGAAGAGTGTTGATGTGTTTTCTTTTGCTCTAATTGTTCATGAGGTAAAAAGCGCGAAATTCTTGTTTCTATCAGTCTTTTCCTAAATAATTTGTCAGTAAAACAGACTGATAACTTTTCTGTAGATGTTCCAAGGGGGACCATGTTATCGCGAAGAGCTTCCAGAGAAAGTAGCAGACAAGCGTGCCTACGAGGATTTGCGACCACCTCTCTCCTCATATGTATACCCAGAACCAATAAGGAGGTCAGCTTAATGAAAATATTTCTGGAAGCTTGTTCTAAACTGCAATACGTTTATCAGACAATGTGGTAAACTTTTAGGACTTCAAATACATAAGACTTTGAAGTTTGAATGGGAATATGGTTTTTTCTCTTGCAGGCTTCTACAAGTTTGCTGGCACAAAAATCCTGACTGCAGACCAACATTTGAAGAAATAATATTGCAGCTAGAGATTATCCAAGAGAATATGCGACATAGGAGAAATCTAGGAACCTGCAGCAGATGTGCCATCATGTGATGACATAGGATTCGAGCAGCCGGCGCATTGGATGGATTCATACAGATGCTGTATCTACTATCTATCCCTCACTCAACAAATGCAGAACCAAGGTAAAGAAAGCTGAAGAAATTTGTATAATATAAGGTATGCCAAAGTGCAGTGAAGAATATGGATACATATATGTCTAGTTTACCCTCAGTGTCAACTGCACAGAGAGCCTTGTATGAGCATTTTGTTGTTGCAAGTACTTGTGACTTATTTAAAACAAATTTGATTATATATGTTCTATTGTTGCTTAAAAGTACATGTCAGAAAATGATTAATTTGTCTACTGATGCATGTTGACAATTTTAATTCTTGAAATTTGTATCACACGGGTCATACATGTTCTTCTTTATTAGAATCGACCTTCTTTGAGGTAGTGTACTTTAAGGCACACGGTTTTAGTTTATATTAGTTTATAGGAGTCTTAAAATAAATAAATTAAAAAAAACATGGGTATTTTGTGATTTGAATAGAGGATTAGTAGATGTTTTAAGATAATTTGTTGATAATAAAAAGTAGCACTAAATTGAACAAGCCGGTCTGGGTGGTGTAGTTGGTTATCACGCTAGTCTCACACACTAGAGGTCCCCGGTTCGAACCCGGGCTCAGACATGCCCTCTTTTTTGCCGATTAGTGGATTCAACGAGGGAAAATGAACGCTTTCCGCATTGCGTTCTTTTGATTTTTTTGGGCACCTCCCGGATTCCCCTGCTAGCCCAGCGCAGCCAGCTATTGGTGACTCTGTAGCTGACAATGTGTTTGTTTTGCTCCTCATTGGGGCGCTACATCATTTTTTCATCTTGCTCAAAATGCAGGAGGCCACTGCTATTGAACTCCTTTGAAAAATTCCAGTTCTTTTCCATAAATTCACATTCTTTTTACAGCTAATTTCATCTGTGCCATAGCAGATTGAGAACTGACTTCTTTCAGATTCTTCTGCAAAACGAGAGAAAAGGTAAGAAAGAAAATTTGTTCGTTGCAACTCTGTGTCTTGCATTTTTTAATTAATTCCGACCTCTGTTTGGTTGGGTTCAATTCAATTGGGCATAAGTACAATGTCTACTCAAACTCTCCCACTTTCCAAGATTGGTATCAGCTCACCAAATTTCTTGCCTTGTGTTCAATTTGCCACTTCAATTGAACCAGGAATTAAGAAAATTTTGTTTGATAAAAAATTGAAATCTGGGTTTTGGAATTCAGCCAAAAGGGTATATGGATCACCGATCGGTTTAAGGAAAGGTAGTGGATTCGTTGGTTTGAGGTGTCAAATGTCACAGCAAGTGAAAGAACATGATGATGGATATTATATGAGGAGAGCTGTGGAGATTGCTAGAAAGGCAGTTGGTTATACTAGCCCTAATCCCATGGTTGGTTGTGTAATTGTAAAAGATGGCAAGATTGTTGGTGAAGGTTTTCATCCTAAAGCTGGCCAGCCTCATGCTGAGGTAACCTTTCTTTGAATTTTTGCTTCTTTATATGAACAAGAATGTTGAAGTTTCTTATGTTATTGGATTACATTCCTTTTGGTAAAATAGAAATATATCTTATGCATTATGATTTTAAAGAATTGTGACTTTATATGCTAAATTTAGATGAATTGTGAATTAATGCACTATTTGGATAGTGATTTAGTTTGAGTTTTTTCGTGATTTCTTGGATTTTGTAAAAGTTAAACTTATTGTGACAAGAGGGGTGTGGTTTAATAGTTAGTACCTTCACTAGGCATGCTTCCTGAGTTTTGAGTCAGGGAGTTGTTTATGTGTGCTGCTGTTTTGGGGCTTTGTTGCTCTCCTATCCTTCCCAGATTAGTCGATGACTCTCGAATACTGGGTTACCAAAAAAATGTTAAATCAGTTGTGAGAGAATACGTGGGATTCTGAATGCAAAAAGGGTAAAACACCTTCTTGCAGATGGAAGCTAAAATGGAAAATAAATGCTAAGAGAAGAACAAAATGCTACTATGAGTAAATTGCAGATGATTTTGACAGAGACCATGAAGTGGATTGATTCATAATATAAGCAATATTCTTGTATGCAGTTCTCGTTTCCTGTTATACGTCTTACAATAAGGTACTATCTGCAGGTGTTCGCACTCAGAGATGCTGGGGTACTAGCAGAGAATGGGACGGCATATGTAAGCTTGGAACCATGTAACCATTATGGCAGAACTCCGCCATGTACTGAAGCCTTGATCAAGGCTAAAGTAAAAAAAGTGGTCGTTGGCATTGTGGATGCAAATCCTCTTGTGGCTTCAAAGGGTGTGGCTAGACTTCAAGATGCCGGAATTGAAGTGGTTGTTGGTGTTGAGGAGGAATTATGCAAGAAGCTAAATGAAGCCTTTTTTCACAAAATGCTCACGGGGAAGCCCTTTGTTACACTAAGGTACGATTAGAACACATTTTCCTATCTTCGGTTTCATATGCTGCATTTTAATTCCGTACTATGGATGGTTATTTGACAACTGAAGGTACTCAATGGCAGCCGATGGTCGCCTTCTAGATCAGATAACTGATGGAGCCATGGAGTGTGGTGGATATTACTCAAAATTGTTGCAAGAATATGATGCAGTTGTAGTTTCTTCAACATTATCTACAAATTTCACTTCTCCTGCATCTAAAGAACCCGGGGCCAATCAGCCACTTCAAATTATACTATCAAAATGTCCAAGTTTCGCGACTCAAGTTTCTCCTCTCACCGACAAAGATACATCCAAACTCATAATCTTTACAGACAAAGAGACTATTCCGGAGCATGAAGGAGCTCGAAAGGGTATTGAGACAGTTGTTCTAGAAAAGATGAGTTTGTCTCCGATTCTTGAATATTGCAAGCAGCAAGGATTCTGTAGTGTCTTGATGGATATAAGGGGAAACCTGTCTGATTTTGAGGAAATCTTGAGTGAGGGTTATGAACATGAGTTGTTTCAGAAACTTGTGGTTGAAATATTGCCAGTTTTTGGAGGAACAGAGGAGAGGACATTGAAGAGTATTACTCAGAGATTAAGTCTCAAGAATTTCACTTCAAAAGTCTCAGGTGACTCTGTTCTGCTGGAAGGATACTTCTAATAGTTTACTGGTAGAATCCCTAAAGACCCTTTTCGGGAAGGTCTTGGATAGAGTTTAGTTTTGAGATATTTGTTCTGAATTTCGTAAAAGTTGAATTGATTGTGAGAGAAGATGTTAGTTTCAAAACTGAGATATGAGGTTTGAGACGGTCAGTGGCAGAACCACTTGGGTGCTCGGGTGGGCTCAAGCCTTCGGAAAAAAAAACTTTAGGAATTTTGATATTTTTACAATTAAGCCTGCCAGTTTTGTTTTTTTTTCAATAGAGCCCCACAACTTCTGAGTTGGGCTGCGATTAAAATTTTTTTTCTGTTTTTCGGTCTCTCACACCGCGCCTGAAACTAGAATTCAGCTCTCTCCCTCCCTCGACTCTCCTTCTTCCTACACTCTCTCTCTTGGACTCCCCTCCCTCTCCCTTCCTCTTCTCTTCTCGGCAGAGTTGTCGGGCTACCTTTCTCTTCTAGACGATCAGCAGCAACAAGATAGACGAGGACCGCTCCTTTGAGTCTCTGACCAATGATCTCTGCTCTGCTGCTCCTTGCTGCTACTGTTGTGCGCTGCCTCGCTCTCCCTTCCTGTTCTCTTCTTGGCGATCGATGACGACCAGCCCTCTAACATTTTTGTCCTGATTCCACTACTGGAGATGGTAACCAATCTCAGCGTGTTTCCCACTAAAGGGCTTCATAGACATTCTCTCTAATGAACTTTTCTTGAGCTGTATTATGAGCATATTTAGTTCCGAAAGTTTAAATCTTAGATGTTATGATCGTCAAAGTTTATTTTTTGCTGAAAATCTATCAAGATCTTACTGTTAAACACTTAACTTCTTTACAAAAACCACGCCAGATAAGATAGGTGTATAAACCATTTCTTCCAAACGAAAATAGGTATTGTAACCATTTCTTTCAAACGAAATACACCTGAGACTTTATTTGGAGAAATATCAAGTTGCCCTCTTTGTAAAATTGCACCTCGGGCGTGTTTCTTTTGGAGAGAATGACTTATAATACCTATTTTACCCTTTAAATTACCACAATAAAGATCGCCAAAACTGAATTGAAAGCACCTTAACAAGAAGCTTTTGCAGCAATCAAAGAACTTGGAAAACAGATTGCAAAGGGAGGGTATATATCTAATCTAAATGGCACATAGCATGTACAGAGGGGAACTTTTTCTAACATACCTGATCTAACATATACAACATGAGCAAGTTATAAACTCTACATGAGTAAAGTAAGACTATACAAGATCTCAAGTTTTCTTGCGCGATAATATTCATAAGAAGCCTTTCGCGTTTTTTTCTTCCTTAAGAAGGTGGCCAACCATTAGGAGAGTGGTTACAGTGAGACCCTCTTTTTGCTTTAAGCTTTGCTCGAATCGTTTTTTCATTTACCATTGCTTCTTGAATGCTGGAGTGCACTAGGTTGCATAGCTCGTCAAGCGCTAGCATTGAAAAGGGCTCTTCGATAAGAACACCAACCTGCAATAAACATCTTTTGTCATGATAAGAAGTATCAAAAGCCTCAGAGAGAGGTCTCTTGTTTGTAATTTTCAGCACAAATTTGTAGTCAATGGACAACACAAACAAAAAGACCGCAGTTTTGTATAAATTAAGGCCAAATTAACAAGTTCAGACGCCACAATATGCTTTTAAATCAGCTTTAAGTAAACACAAACAAGTGAAGCAGTAGGCAATCGTACTTCCAGATAAACATATAGCTGCAGAGAATCATCATTTTTTTTTACCGAGAAACCCAATTCAAAACCATTCTGTTACTTTGGATCCCATCTGGAGAGCAAACTTAAGAGACCAAGAATCTTGAATGGTTAAAACGAAGAGAAGAGAATGGGGGTAAGAGAAAGAAACCTCTTCAATGCAAAACAGTGAAGCGGCACTGATGAAAGTTGCTGGAACCACAATCCAGTTGCAATCATCCCATAGTATAATGGGAAGAGTAAGATGCCAAAGCACCAAAAACCTTGAGGTTAACCGGGTGTAGGAAAGAGGTATTGGAATGCCCATTAACTCTTCACAAATCCCAATCCCATCGTGGAAGCAACAAATCTTGGATTCCTGCATCATGTTCCATGATCACTTAATATGATGACAACTGATAATTTAAGTCAAGTTTCGGCCAAAAAAAGAAACAATTTCTGTTAAGATAAGTTTGCTTTGACATAATCTTCGAGGTAATAATTACTCGATTAAGCGACCTAGGAAGAATGTAACAAGTCAAGTTTAAATATATGAACTCTAGGTGATGTTCTTATTGACCAAAATGAAAACAAAGCATGATTGGACACAAGAAAGTTTTATGATGACTTGCAAATTCTATTTTACATCCAAGTGTACCTAGGAAATCATTACCAATATACTCCTCTTTGTCTCTTCCAAATTTAGCAATTGAATGCATTGAGAGATGAACTCAATTATACAACGTGGGCGATGCTGTGAACTGAGAACTACTGCAAGATCATCAGCATCAAGCAAACCTTGGAGGTCTTCCGCAACATTTGAGCCATGAGTGAGATGACACTGCATTACAAAATTATACCATCAAAACCTCATGTCAAAACAAAAGAAAAGATTGAGAAGTACAAGTACAGTAGCCTAAGAACCATTCATCAAATTAAAGGCATTGCTCCTCTTTCTTTCCAATCACATTCAAGAGTGTCAACTCCTAGACAATCGGAATGAGAATAATGGTTTCACATTCAAGAGTGTTCTTTTCTTATAGTTGTAATGACTATCCTACTTACGGATCATCGGATATTTCAGTGATAGATCAACACTTAGCTACTTAGCTATGCACCACATGTATAATGATCTAAAGAAACACCAAATGCTTCTTCCTATTCACAACAAGAGCTAGCAAATTCTATTCACAGAATCACATAAAGGAAGCGTCTTCATTTCAAGTCAATCTAAAGCAAAAATACTGAATGTTTCTAGGCATTCCAAGGGACTAAAAACTGGGATTTCATGGGGGACGGTAAATAAAACAGAGGGGACAAACCTTAAGAGCAACTGGAAATGCCATGATATAATGCAGGAGAGTCTTCTTAAGCAACGAATCATTACTGCTGCTATCAACAGTAGCAATAACTTGCCTTGAAAAATCACTGGTACCAGCAAGAATCTTGGTCCAAGCTTTCCTTCCTTCTTCAAATCTTGAATATGAAGCTTCAGTTCTAAAAACCAACAAAAGGGCTAATGCAGGGGCTGTCAATTGATACGGCAAAGAAGAAGCCCTAAGTACAGGAAAAAATTCAGGCAACCAATGCAAAATAACTGCAGAATTATAAGTAGCTATAACCACTGCCACTGAAGTAAAAGCAATCACAGGCGGAACCAAAGATAAAATCACCCTTGAACTTAAACTTGAAAACAAATGCCTTATATGCCTTAAAGAACTTCTATGTTCCAACCATTTTTCATGGTCGTACAAACTCCTCTTCTTTCGCATCCCTCTTTCCTTAATATCATCAGCCCAATCTGGAATTGCCCGTAAAATTGAGATAAGGGATAGTCCTTGATTTGTAGAATTCCTCGGATTTTGCGAGGAATTTGACGAACAGACAACTCTGAAATTGAGCTTTTCATCATTTTTGAAGGGAAAAAATTGCTCCTTGAGAAAATTTCTTGGGAAAAAATGGGAAGAAGAAGATGATACAGTTGTAGGTGGGTGGATTGGGGACTTTAGGTTTCTCATTACTGGAAATCGAGATTTGAGAATGAAGGGAAGAAGGGAACATGTTGGGGTTTTGAGAGAGTGGAATGAAGGTAAAGTGAAGAGGGGAGTGGACTGTGGATGGGTAGTTAGAATAGTAATGATTCATCAGTGAAGGAGATTTTTACACCTATATTTCCATTCTATTTGGATAAAATGAATAATATTCCTATTTACATATCTATATGATCCTATTACCTTACTTTTATAAGATTTACTAACAACTTCAATCGAGTTCGGATCCTGAGAATGCAATTGTAATTTATAAAAGAATTTTATCGTTTTTATGAATCGACTTATAAAATATTTTTATTATTTTTATAATTCTAATTGATTCGTAATTCTAGTCGATTCGAATCGAATTTAGTCTATGACGCACCTTACAAACTTTAACACAGAGTTTATAACTTTTTTTTTCGCTCGTATACAACATTAAACTGTTACATGAATGACTCAAATTCAAAATCTCTCACTTAACATATTAAGTAAAGATATTTAAGTGATCAGACCACACACCTTGAACTTTATATTAGCATTAGTAGTTAGTTTAAGGAATACCCCAAAGTCTTTTTTTTTTTTTTTTTGGGGGCTTATGTTGTGTTCACTCCGAGTGAGGAAAAATGGGACTTTTCTTGATATTAAAAGACGAAATCTCTTGCTTACAGAGCCCCACAAGATTGTGCGACGCCTAACTAAAAGATGTAAATCATGGTAACTCAACGACCCTACAGACTGGGGGCCAAACATCGGCACACACAAAAAACCATCATTTGAACATTGATCCTCAATACCAACTCTATAACTCCAAAACCAATACAAACTCTATAACTCCAAAACCAATACGGACTAAAAAGGAAACTTTTCGGTGTAGGACAGAAGGAAGGATTATTGACCCCATGAGTACCCTCTTTTGTTGAAAGAACAAATACCAAGCCACTCGCATGCCCCTCGTGGGCAACAATTGTCCTCAACTTCCACTCAAATTGTCTATATAACATTGCATATAACATCTCATATAAGTATAGATAATAAGAATATTATAGAAAGCGTATTACTTAAATCGTCTATATAACATCTCGTGTAAGTATCTGATAATAAAAATGCTCCAGAAAGAGTATTACACACGATGTTACAGATGATCCAAACTATCCATTAGCCTGTTCATCATAATACATGAAATTTTTAATTGAAAAGAACTAATAAGACTAGATTTTTGCTCCAATTTTTCACTTCATTTCTATATATGATCATGAATATTCACACATGGAACAAAGAGAGTAAAAGATGCAAAAGGCAGCAGCAGTGATACAAAAACTTCCTATTGCAAAGTTTTTCTAGCTTTTGAAGTTAAAAGTATAAATTCTTGCAAAACCCTGCTCAGAAATTGTATACATTAACTAAGGATGTTTCTCAGCTGCATTGGCTGCCACTTTCGTTGCATCGTTTTCTTGAGGTCCCTTATTCTTTGGTCCAAACACGAACTCTTTCACAGATCTTTCTGCTGACAATATTGCATTCTTAATCTGTCGTACCAAATGCAGAGTTATTGATAATGAGAAGGTTAAGAGTATAACATGCTTTCAAGTGAAGTACTAAAAGACTTTTTATCACTTTTTATCGTCATCTTTCTTCGTTTCCTTTCGAAACTGTGATAAATAAACTTAGTCATCCGTTAGGCAAATCATTATATAAGTGATTAAGGATCCCAAGAAGAATCACAAGAATATGAAACAATTTATATCTTGAAAACCCGAGTTTATTTTAACTGAACATCTGATGCAAGCAGAACCAAGAGATATGTTAAATGCATAAGATATGCAGAGACAGAGTAAAAGTAAAGCTATTACGTCTTGCATATGATGTTTTCTTATGCTTCTTATGGATTGCTTAAGGCTTGATTATCCCAGGCTTCAATCAGCAAAGATGCATATCCCTTAGTTGGATTAATTGATGAAATCACTCTAGTGCAAGATGATAAGAAATTACCCGTGCAAAAAAGATTAGAGTAAATCGGATCAAACAATATATCTGGAATCAGTAGTTTTCCACATAGATTCATGTGCTCGCTTAAAAGTTAATCAAATCTCAAACAGATGCCAAATTTGTGAGCAAAAATTTCAAAACTAAATACTTCATGCACCAAAGAGCACAGTTATAGTGATTACCGCGGAGTTAGATGCTGATGAATAATTCAACATTGTGCGAGAATGCTTAGATAATTCTCCTTAGTACTTCATAACGTAATGTATGCAAGAATGATTAGTTAATTTCTCATGCTTTAGGGTGAGATTGGAGAACATCTCGTATCTCAAATCTCAATTTTGAGACCCAAATATCCTCTCACGAGCCATTTTACTGTTTCAAAACCTAATGCAAAAACCTCAAAACTAAACTCTATCCAAGTACACACAACTCTTGTGGATTGGAATCATTAAAAGAAGTTGTCCTCCTTCCCTCGCAAATCGCAAGAATAAGCATAAATGAGTATATAGGTATCATTAGTTCCTTACTACAACTTCCAGCAGACTCTTATATTGGCAAAGAAATTCAAGAAAATGGCTTTGGAGAAAATCCTAGGACTCTTAAGTGGTGGCCTTTTTCCACAGATATTATCGCCAAATTTAAACAGCATCATGGCAACAAGAAACATGAAATTACCATGATATCTCTTAAGAAATCTAAACAATTCATACATCTCACCATAACAATCAAAAGAGCTAATCTTTCCCTTGAAGCAATCAGTTCTTCTCACTTGCAACAGTAGGGTTCTTAATTGGATCAGTGACAACATAATTGCTAAATGGTCCTCTAATGAACAATACTCCAGTAGAGAGGAGGATTTGATACCAAAAAAGGAAATCGCAACCCAAAAAGACCAGCAAAAAACCCATCATGAAAATCAACAAAAAAGTACTAAAGTTAAAGTAAATAATCGTGAACTAATTAGATTCAAAACGAGAAAAGGTTGAAATAATATTCAAGATAATATCTTTTTTTCATATAATACATGAATTTAGCTGAAAATTCCGAGAAAAGATACTTACAGGGTCGAGAGCATTGGGTTCAGGGCCATAATCAGCAGTGAGAAGGAAGTAAGAAGCAGTGGCAGTAGCCACCATGGTAGTTCTTCTCACAAGCTTATCAGTATTTGGATTCATTTCTACAATTTCTTACTGAATTTTTATGGGTCCTGATAAAAAAATCTCCAAATTTTCTCTTTTTCACCAGAAAATATTATTGAAGAAGAGCGGTTGAATAACACTGAGGGGATAGATTTTGCCCTGTTTGGCTTTGTTTCCGGGAAATGTCTGGAAATAACCTGAATTTGAAGAGGAAAGTTCGCATAACTGCATGCGTTCAGGATGCATTTCTTTTTAATAAATTAAAAGAGTATCAAATTAAAATTTTACACATATATATATCTTTATTTAATATTACAGAATGGTAAAATAAAATAAATAATTAAAAACAATTTAAAATAAACTCATATTTTCAAAGAAGAATAATTTAATCTATTTAATTTCAAATTAATACAATTTAATTAGTTTTTAATACTTGTGTCATATCTTAACATTACAGATAATATAAAATGATAACATGAAATGAAGTTATATTTTATTTTCTTTGGTAGGAGACCTTTTCAAATGAAAAAAACAAATAAAATTCATATTTATCTTAATCAGTGTTCAAAATTAAAAAACTCAGTAGAATGGTTAAAGAGACTAAAAAGTAAGAGACAAGTAACTCTCAACAAGCAGTTTCTCGTAAATAATGTCTAGCAATTCTCGATAGTCAACTGTAGAGTTTCTATTGCAGAATACTAATACCAAGCTTACTGTTCGAGATGCTACATTAGTTAGCAAATTATAGGTATATAACTAAAACAAGGATATAAATACATATATTTTAGTTTACATATTATACATATGAGAAATCACGACATTCAATATAATTTATTATTATAAATTTGGGTATAAAATTTGTAGAATAAAAGATTATGAATATCTCTATAATATTTACATGTTGTTTAAAATGTCTTTAAATTTTACTTTTCTTTATTTTATCTTTTAATTATTTTCGAATCATTAAAATTATCTTTCGACAGTTTTATAGTAGTCTTCGCCTTAAACCGTCACAAAATTAGTTAGAAAGACAATTTCATCGAAAGTAGTTAAAAAAGTAAAATTAAAAAATATTTTAAGCCGTAAATAGTGCGAGAATTTTTATATTCTTTTACCATTTTTTTAAACTTAAATGAAACATAATAATTTATGAATATATATACATATATATATATGTGTGTGTATATATATATTTAAGTTGCCATCCTGTCAGTTGATGTAATAAAAACAACTTAATTAGGAGTAATCCGTCCGTAATCTGAAACGAACCAGTTATGGAGACGGCGGCATCAACACCGGCAGTGGCTCAGAACCTCTCTTCACAGGCTCCACCACCTCCTGCACCGGGGGCGGCACCTCCACCTTCTTATCTTCATACCAGGAAGAGATCTTTTGACAGCTTTACCCACTTTCAGAATTCACCTTACTACAAAATGCGCGCTATAATCAGGGACCTTCGTCCCTTTATCTTGGAGGTACGTTTCTGCTACTTTTTCTTTCCAATTTATTTAATCTTCACTATTTTGGGTTAGAAACTAGAATCGTATGAGAAAAACGAATGGAAAGAGCAAAACCCCACTTTGATGTAGTACGAAATGTGTTCAACAAGGATTCAAGAATTAGGGCAAAAGAAACAGTATGTTTAAATTAATCGATATATTTTTCGCAGTATAATTATCCGGTAACTCCTACTTTTTTGGCTTCATTCTCTTTACTTCCAGAGGTATATAATAATAGTTTCAAGGAACAGACTTCGAGACGGATTGTTTTTACTGTTTACCAGAAGAGATCTTTTCTTAACGCATGGTAAAAGACTGAAATAGACAACCATACATTCAGAACAAGAAGCTAACATTGCCCTTCAAAAAAGATTTAGTAGGTTTTACACTTTCATTAAGTATTTTAATCTCAGAGTCCATGAAATTTAGATTGGTAGATATTGTATAGTCATCTACTAAGTTATATTTACCTCTTTTATGGTGCCTCCAAGAATCTTGTGAATTGGTGGTTTCAGGTTTGAATTGAACTCTTTTACCAAGGGCCATTTTTGCAGAAAATTTGTGTCTTTACCTTGGTGAAATTGGTTACCAAGAAAAATTTGGGTTATAAGCATGAATTTCTTATTGGAACGTTTAGAGATAATTTTTGTATTTCTTTATGCATCCTTTGATGCTTCTTTCATTGCAACTATAGATCTAGTTCTTGTATATGCAAATTCCTTCCTCCACCTTGTTTCTGACTCGATCTTTTCTTAGTATCCAATTGGTTTTTGAAACTTATTATGTAAAATTTCATTTAAAAAATTTTGAATTATTCTTCTCTAGTCTTGTGAAGCTAGATGCTAGGGACTAGCCACCATCATAGAGGTTAAATTGTCTTTTCAGTTATAGAAAAAACTGTTCAAACATGCCAACAAGGTATTGACATGTGAGTTGTGGTGAAACACTATGTAAGGATATAGGAGAGTCTAGCTAGTTTTTCCACTAGAGGATTGGAAAATATGATTTGGAAATTTTGCTAGGATGGATTTGATATTAAGGTGGTGCAGAAGCATTGTTTAAGCAAATATGGTATTATACTAATTCTGAACAGGGAGAGAATGTGATGTTTGCTTTTGGGTTGTCAGCCGTCATTCCATGACGTGCTATGTATGTCTACGACAAATTAGGAAATTTTACCATGCAGTTATATATGTCTCCTTCCGTGCATTGCTGCATGCCTGAAACTTGATTGCTTGTTCTCTTCTTCAAGAAGTATTCTCGTCCAACCCTGCCAACTTTTATAAGAAGTTATGAAATTGAACTAAAAAGATGGATTCACAAATTTGGTGAATATGCTACTGACGGGAAACTTAGTGCTTTGTGCTATTGCTAAGCTTCAAAACTAGCCGGCAAAGAACTAAAAGCTGCATATTTTATTTGGTTGAGGAGCTAAATCAGTTAATATAATATCCCACATGCAATTTGTTTATTAAGGTTTGTTTTGTTATCTTGAAGGTTCTTCGAACTCCTGACTTTCGAAATTGCAAGGCAGCTGAAGAAATTCGAGAAAGTAAGCCTTTTTATGATGTATTTAGACTTCCACAATATTCACCATATACATATAGTACCCTCAATATATTTCTTGGGAACCTAATGTCCCTATTGCTTACTTGATATTCGACATTTGTGCTTATACTTGATGACGTCCCTAGTGCTTACTTGATATTCGACATTCATGCTTATACTTGATGATGTTGCTTCGGTTCTTTCTCTGTTTTAACTGTATGGGAACTCGATGAGGAGATAAATATCTGTTGGTTTTGTTTCAATGTGTATATTAAATCTCCTGCATAAGTAACTGGCAATTCCGAGGGCCTTTTTTTCCCCGTAGATTGATATTCCTGTTATTACTATCTTCTTAGTTACCAATTGCATATATGCGAAGGATATCCTGTCCAGGATTTAATGCAGTTACTCTGCGCCCCACCCCTCTCCTTTTTCCTTTTTTTTAAAATTATTTTAAAGCTTTCTCACACTTGTGTAATATGTGGCAATTGATGCTTCATGGAATCTGCTCATATATCTGCCTATGGGATTTTCAGAGATGAAGATTATGATGGATCTGTACAAAGAAATGACAACAGAACCCATCAATCCACATAAACGGCAGAATGTGTCAGCTAGTGATTATTTGCCGGGTGATATCCAAGATGGATTAGACAAGCCTCGTAGTGATAGGGTATTTGCAAGGCCTGTTGAGAGGATCTCCCAGAACCAGAAACCTGAACATAATCGGCTGGAAGGAACATACATTGTCGGGGGATCTGCTTTCGGTTGGAACTTTGTAACTTTCCCTGGAAGTAAATCGATCTATTATGGCCGAACCAAAGAATCATTTCGATCTGCAAATCCAATGTCTCCGAAGAATGCACCACCGGTCTCCTCCCCACCAGCTCCCTAGAACCTGGCTTGGGTTATTTTGAAAACATTAACATTGTTGTATACGGTTAAAATATAAATCTTGGATAGTGAGATTGATAGTCATTGTTCTGACATCAGTTACTGTATTTTCCTTTACCTATTCATTTGGAACATTGCCTAATACATTGGCTTTAGACTGCCGTGAGATGGCAACATTGGGCAACAACTGCCGAGGGTGGCCGGCACCAGTGGCGTGCTCGGCACTTGTTGGCACCATTGAAAATTTGTATCCAGAAATTTTGGGGAAAAAATGTCTTTTTTTAGACATCCCTTGTGTTGTAGAGATCAATTTTGGGAAATTTTTTTTTAGACATTCCTTGTATGGTAGAAATCAATCATATACATTTTCAAATGAATATAGCGTCTAGTAAAAAAATAGGTATGAATCCGACAATATTTTTTCACCTGTTTGATAAATCAATATGTACTCTTACAATAAATCTTTGTGAAAAGTGTGTAAATGAGTTAAGCTGTTCGTAAGTTCCTTGGTCAAAGTACAGTTCAAGTTCGTTATTGACCGAGGTATAACTAACTAACAGTTCAAGTTCGTTATTGACCGAGGTATAACTAACTCGTTAAACAAACAAGTCGACTTCAAGCTTCACTAGTCAGTGGACTCAATCGAGTTTGAATGGATTAAAAAAGTATTAAATCGAGCTTAAGTTTGTCAAAGTTTCTCATGAATATTATGCCAATAAAGGGATATAGAAGTTCGATGAAGTTTTTTCGAGATGAATATAATGGGCAGTAATTGGAGCTGACGCTTACTGATCTCTCGAATAATGGTCATTCAGAACTAATGGGAATCGAAGATAGATCGGAACATAGTGATTGTTCAAAAATTAACAATGCTTAATTTGAAGTCGATTGCTATATATCAAGTCAAATAATGAACTTTTCGTCCGAAAAAAGTCTGTCTCGAAACATTTGTATGTGTTTGACTTGTTGTGTAGATGCATTGTACAAAGTTTCAGATGAATATCATGTAAATAAATGCATATAGAAGCTCGACGAAGTTTTTTTAAGACGAATATAATGGGTACTAATTTGAGTCGGCGCTCATCGATTCTCTTGAATAATGGTCATTCGGCACTAATGGGCATCCAAGAATAAATCGGAACCAATAAAATCAATGATGTTGGCTTTTCAAAAAATGACGATGTGTAATTCGAAGTCGTATACTATATATCATGTCAAATACTGAAAACGTTCGAAAAAAATCTATCTCGAAAAATTCTCGAAAAATTCCACATGTTTTGGAGATACATCGTACAAAGTTTCGGATGAATATCATGACAATAAAGGCATATAGAAGTTCGATGAAGTTTTTTTCGAGATGAATATAATGGACACTAATTGGAGCCGACGCTCACCGATTCTCTCGAATAATTGTCATTCAGGCACTAATTTGCATCAAGGAATAGATCATAAACAATAAAATCGATGATGTTGGTTGTTTAAAAAATCAACGATGCTTAATTCGAAGCGTTTGCTATATATCAAGTCAAATACTTAAATTTTCGTCCGAAAAAAGTCTGTATTGAAAATTTCATATATGTTCCACATGTTGTGGAGATGTATCGTATAAAGTTTCGAATGAATATCATATCAATAAAGGCATATGGAAGCTCAATGAAGTTTTTTCGAGAGGAATATAATGTGCACTAATTCGAGCCGACGTTCATCGATTCTCTCGAATAACGGTCATTCGGGCATGAAAAACTTTAGAGGAGGTGAATAAGATTTTTGGCTAGTTTAAAAACTTTTTAGTAATATGAGTAAATGTTATATTTCTATCCCTAATATATTTACTCGCCACCTTTGATTTTAATTATTAATTTTATTTTTTCTGTTCTCAACTAATTTATATGCAATTTTTTTCTTTTAGATTATTTTTGATACAGTTGACTTGTGATTAACAATTTATTTTCGAGCATATTAAAATATGGAGTATAAATGGACTAAATAGAGTACTACACTCTAAAATAAATGATTGATTAACAATCAAATATATCATAAATCGTTTAAAAAAATAAAAAAATATTATTATAAATTAATTGATGACTAAAAATAAAGTTAATAGTTATGGACCAAATAAAATAGAGTTAAATATGTTGGGACGAAAAATAAAATCTACTAAATTTAGGAGAATTTTTTTTTTTTAAAGAAATGAAAAGAGAAAGCTTATACTCCTATTTGTCTTCGGATACGACGTAGGCGCTAAGTGCATTTTTATAGTTGGCTGTGTAGTTCACAGACGGTGGCTAACCCCCGCCTTTGCCCGTGCGCCGCCCAACGAAAGCCGTCTGCTGCCGAGTTTCACTAGCCGCTGAATAAGAAAAGCTGTCCTGAGAACCGCCATTGATATAGCAGTGATTTTTAGTACTTATTAACCAGGAGGAAGAAGCAAGCGGAGATGTCCGCGAAGGAACCGGAGCTTCCGGTGGAGCCACAGTCCTTGAAGAAGCTCAGCTTCAAATCCTTAAAGCGAGCTCTTGATTTCTTCTCGCCTCTTCACGGTCAATTTCCCCCTCCCGATCCCGAAAGGTAAATCCCTAGCATAGCATGAAATTCCCTTGTCTATCATCCTGAATTTAATTGTGCAATTTTTTAAATCTTGTTATTTTTTGTTCTTTTTGGCAGCAAGAAGATTCGTATTAGCCACAAGGTATTCATCTATACTGGTACTTACAGTAACATATTTTGTGTATATACGTGTTTGCATGTTATAATTAGTGTAGGAATTCGTAGGTTTGAGTTTTCAGTATGGGTGTGTTGGTTGTATAAATTTGGGAACTTTCTGCTTGGAGCAAAACATAGACAATGTTTAACAGGATGAAATGTGTAGAAACGTATAATCTTTTGTGCTTGTTTTTGTGCACTTCTTCTAATGGTTAAGATTTTTATGGTGTTTCAGCTGAATAACGAGTACAGAGGGATAAAAATCACAGCTAGTCAGCCTTCTGTTGATAAAATGGTAGCACAAAAAGCTCCGCAGCATGTGCCTTCCAATGCCCTTGCCCTTCCAGGTATGATATTCTTTTATTGAAACCTTCAAAATAGTCATAAAGCTTAATCTGTGTATGATTTCATTAGCAGAAGGATACATGTTAGGTTGTTGCTTCTGTTGAAGCCTGTGTAGAGAGTAACCAAGGGAGAGGGAGCTTACCTTATAATAGCAATTCCTTATGTTCATGAGGAATATGGATTGCATTTGTCATAATGTTGGTTTTAATGCTGAAAATCTCTCTTATGTCTTTGCAATGCGCCACTTGAGAATTAGTGAAGATAGAAATTTCTCATAGTAAACCTAAAAAATGATAACATTTAATCCAGCAATATATCCGGGAACTACAGATCGGTACAGTTTTGCTTTCTTTTCACTCTGAACTTCTAGAACCAATTAAAACAACTGATATTCCTCATCTACTTACCTATCACTCTTTTTATTTTGGCTTGAGGAGAAGAACAATGACAATCTCTAATAACCTGCTTTGGTATTTTACTTTGTTCCAATCCCCCATCATTTAATATTTTATGGGAAATATTTTCTGTTAAAACTAACATTGGCTTTGCTTACATTGGAAGGTCCAGAAAATTCAAGAGACCCACAAAAAGCAGTATCCCTTGATCTGGTTGTTGGTCCAACCTTGCAACCAAAGAGTGGGTATGCAGTCCTTGTTCCTTGGGCCATTTATTTGTTTGAATCAGACTAGGGCTCATGCCTTTCATTGTGATTTGTATTTCATTTGGTTTGGTCCTTCTAAAATTCTAGTTGAACTGCGATAAGATTATCTACTGAAGTAATCTGGCAGATGAACTTACAAGTGTACTTCCACATGCTTCCAAGAGAAGAGAGCCGTGTTTTAGAATGCAAAAATATGAGTTTGTTGCATCTACTGAATTTGTGTCATTGCCATTGCCATTTACTTGTCAAACTTCTTCTTTGCAGAATGGATACTGGCTTCTCAGGCAAAAGTAACGCAGTTGTTCCCACTCATGGTTTACCTGAAAGGTTTAGTCTTCTTTCTGTAGTTAGTTTTGCTGCGGTCAAGTAGTAATTGATATACATGGACTGCTTGTGTTTGAACAATTGCATAATGCAATTTTTTTCTTTGATAAATAAAATTGCATAATATTTGTTATACTGGTCCACAAAGAAGAAGAAATTTCCATCTAAAGAAAGGCGTAAATGGTGATTAGAAGAATCAGCTGTCCTTTAATTTAATTATTTAGTATTTTTAGAAGTCAAGGGTATTTTGGTCATTTAGTTTATCGCTAGAATTTTCAGGGAATTAGGTTTAGAGTTCTTATTTAATTTGCTGTTAGTGTTTAGGGAGTCTTTACATTATAAATACCTTGTAATAGCTTACTTTTCCAGCAGTGAATTATTAAGTATTTGAGAGTTGTATCTTTGTTTAGGCGTCGCCTATCTTTTCCTTCTCTTTCTTTCTTCTTCCTCCCTCTTTCTCTACTTTTTTCCAGCAAAGTTACTGTTCACAACTACTATTCATAGCCCTTGAACAACCTTTGCCTCTTCTTTTTAGAGGTACCTAATCTTTCTAAGTTCTGTCCACTCTTTTTCCCTCTTGTTTTAGCCATTCTCTAGAGCTAAAACTAAAGGTTTCAGGAGTTCTTCCTCTGCCTATAGCAAGACAAAGATACCCCTACTTTGTCATGCATTAGGATTTCAATTGAGGATTACTTTAGGAATTTCAATTGCATTAATCCATGAAGTCTATTGGTGAAAATGTCTTTTGGAGAAGTGAAATGTCATGGTTATATTAGAATTAAAAGATAAACAAATTACGCTTCAAGCAATAATAGATAAAATTTGAGAGGGGAAACAAATTGAAATTGGAAGTCAGTGAACTCTGTAATTTGCTTTTTCATGCATGCATTTGTTCATCTTAGCAGTAATGACTAGGAAAATTAGGGTTGCTGTCCTATTTATCTTGCATTATTGCATCTATTATGTGCTAGGGGAAAACAAACCTCTGGATTTTTCTGAATTTATATAATCCTTTGTTCAGGAATCTTTCTACTGCTGCTATTATGGAAAGGATCCCAAGCAAGTGGCCACGTCCTGTCTGGCATGCTCCATGGAAGAATTACAGGGTAAGAAACTAGTACTCTTATTTTGTGGGCCAGGTCAATGAGACAATTGATGGGGTTTTATATGTTGATTCATTTAGCCGGATAATTAGAGTACATGGCTGGCGATTTCTTGATTGTTTAGTGTGAATTGGTTTTCTCCAGGACGTGAAATAAACAAATACCACATCGATTGATGTATTAACCTGTTCTTTTGTTTGAATTCCAGATAACACTGAAGGTTCATTTCTTTGTGATTCCTTTAACAATGTGAATCTAATATGAGATACTGCTTTCATATATTTGTTTCTTAGGTCATTAGTGGTCATTTGGGATGGGTACGATCTGTTGCAGTTGATCCAAGTAATACTTGGTTTTGTACAGGTTCAGCAGATAGAACGATCAAGGTATGGAATTCTGCCCTCTGCACCACACTGAAAGAAAGACAGAAAAATGTTCTTTTCGTTGAAAATAGAATAACTTTCAATAAGGGATAAAATGAGATACGTTCTCTTTTAAGCCGGAATCCCTGGTTGTTGCTTGCAAAAGGAAATGGTGCTCGAATACATCTTTCTGTAATCATTCATGCATTAAGTTAGAAAATATAATCCATTAATACCACATGGATAATTAAGCCTTGAGAACCCAACAATTCCGTGAATTATTATATGCTTTCAACTGAAATTTATAACGCGCAGATAATGGTGGTGCTATGTTTAAAATGTCAATTGTCTTTTCCTTTTTTGAGAAATTTTTGTTGTTTCATGGGTAGATAGGGTTACTTAGCTCTTCCTTTCTGATCCGAAAGTCTAAAGGTGGCATTTAGATTTAGAATAAAAAACAAAAACAGTTTTTTTTAAACTTTCCGTCCCATGTCTTCTTATACGAAATCCAAAGGAAAGAACTCCACTTTTTTCCAGCTACAATCTAATCTGATTTGCCCCCTAAGACTTCAATTATTACCGTAATTATAGAAAGAACTGTGTTTTAACCTTGTCGAGAATATTGACTTATCCATAAAGCTTTGGCTAAGAATGTTGCTTGTATTTTGATTCTAAATGCACTATACTGGTTAGCTCTAGTTTGCATACTATGGTATGAAAATCGTAGACAGAAAAGAAAAGGAAGAAATGTCAATGATCGATAATTATATCTCTTAACTTAGATGTTGGGGCTTAATTTTCTTTTCTTTTTTGGTTTTCTTGTGTTATAGATATGGGATTTGGCAAGTGGAAGGCTAAAGCTCACATTAACAGGGCACATTGAACAAATACGAGGTTTCTATCTTTCTTCTTTTGTTTGCCCTTAGACGATGACTTCTTGGATGAACATTATGTATTTAGTTGAAGCAAAATTGTTTTAAAAAAGAAAAAAAAAGATAGTAAAATACAAGTTTATGGATAAGAAATGAAAGGCACAAGAGTGAGATTATGACTATTCTATTTTCTTTGCAGGCCTTGCTGTTAGCAGCAAACACACGTATATGTTCTCCGCAGGGGATGACAAACAAGTTAAATGCTGGGACCTGGAACAAAACAAGGTCGGTATGGGATTTGGCAGAATGTTCTAGTTGAGACAAACTTACAATTATTTCATTTTCTTATTATTTTCCCCTCATTCTTTAGGTTATCCGGTCTTACCATGGTCATCTAAGTGGTGTTTATTGCTTGGCTCTGCATCCAACTATTGATATCCTTCTCACTGGAGGTCGTGATTCTGTCTGCCGGGTATGTTCCTCAATTAAATAGCATCTCCATTTCTGCATTTGTTAAGAATTGATTCATTTGTCATCATTTTAAGTGCATGCAGTGGAAAGGTGATTATTTTGTTTTGTATTGATTCAATGATACTCAGGTTTGGGATATTCGTAGTAAGATGCAAATTCACGCTCTCTCTGGACATGAACATACAGTATGCTCAGTTTTTACTCGACCAACGGTAAGCTGTACTTTGTAGTTGGATACTTATCTAAATCCATGAGTGTCTATATTCACAATTCAAGAAAGGTGTTTTTAGGTTTTGAATTCATTGGTTCAAAGCAGTAGTTTTCCATCAAAATTGGAAAAATGGCACTAACCAACTTCCCTTTCATGGCTCAAATATCACTGTTTTACAACCCCTTTTCTTTTCCCAGGATCCCCAGGTCGTGACTGGATCTCATGATTCAACCATAAAATTTTGGGACCTTAGATATGGTAATGGGGTGTTAATTACTTCATATTTTTTATAAAGTTATTGCTCTTCTAAATCCTAATGTGTCTCTGGTCATATTTGGCAGGTAAAACCATGTCAACTCTTACGCATCATAAGAAATCAGTTCGAGCAATGGCTCTTCATCCTACGGAGTATGTAAACATCCTACTTTCTTTATTGGCATACTGAATTTATGGCCTATGTGAAGCATCCTACTCAGTCTTGTATGTAGCTTCATCTGTTATCTCATGTCAATTTATTCTCATGTTCCAGGGAGTCCTTCGCTTCTGCATCCGCGGACAATATAAAAAAGTTCAACCTTCCAAGAGGAGAATTCATGCATAATATGCTGTAAGTTTCCCCCAAAGCTGCAGTGGATATTACACGTCAATTCTTCAGATAGACTGTGTGCTTTTCATCTATGCTTTTGTAAACTCCAATCTAATGGCAGCATAATCAGCTGCGACAGACTAGTTTTGATCTCTATTATTCAGATCGTATGCATAGATCATCCAGTATTCTCATTTCATTTTTTTCCCGCAGCTCTCAGCAGAAAACTATCATCAATGCTATGGCGGTCAATGAAGAGGGTGTATTGACTACTGCTGGTAAGAAATTGGTCCTTATCTGAATAATGTTTGGACAGGGAATAAGTGTCTTTTACCATGACTTGTACTATGCTAAGCTCTAGATTCTCTGTGCGCACGTGTTTTGTAACTTCTGCGCATTATATAGTTTGCAATGCGTTTAATTGGAATAGGAAAAACGAACGTAACAAATGCATGGAGTTGGAGATTGATTGCAGAAGTCAATATCGAAGATGAAGTAATTCTTTTCTTATGATAATCTAATTTCTTGTATTAAAGGTGACAACGGAAGTCTATGGTTCTGGGACTGGAAAAGCGGTCACAATTTCCAGCAATCTGAAACTATTGTTCAGCCAGGTAAGTTTACGAAAAAGCTAACAAACTGTCCTTGTTTGATCTGTCTTATAGAAGCCAAAGTATACATATTGGTAATTACTTGTTTCTTTTTCGCAGGATCATTGGAGAGTGAAGCCGGCATCTATGCTCTCACCTACGACGCCACAGGTTCAAGGCTCATCACGTGTGAAGCAGACAAGACCATCAAGATGTGGAAGGAGGATGAAACTGCTACGCCCGAGACTCATCCCCTTAATTTCAAGCCACCTAAAGATATACGGCGATTTTAATGTGCATTTTGATTCTCCTTTCTAATGTAATTTTATCCTTTTGGAATTTCGAGCAGGTTAATGTATTTCTACCTAAAAATGTTACAGTAGATTTTGCTTCTACTTATAGGAGATAATTGGATGTATTTGATTTTGGAAATATGGAGCTTTTCTGGTTCCATATTCTGGAAATAGCCTGAGAATTTCATGCAATAGTGTTGAATTTGATATTCAAATGGTGAACATGAGAAAATAAAAACCAAGATACTCTCTCCTATGATAATAATTTTGGTATTGAAAAGGCAAAAATTTTCGCGTATTCAGGGCAGGGCTTTTACTTGATTATTCGATGCTTAGATGGAGTATGTTAATTATAGTGACTCAAAGGTTTTTCAAATTGGTTATACATTAGAGATGTCGAAATTCTTATACCGACATTGAGAACAGTTTTAAGTTACTCTTTTAAGCCGTTTAAATTTAATAAATTAACAAAATTTTAAAATTTAGTATAGTTGAATAATTATTTCTTAAATTAATAATATCACAAATTAGTATTAATGAAACTAATTTGAAAAATTCTTGTAATGATATGCTAAGCAATTAATGATATTATTTATGCAAGAATAAAACTTGAATTCTTTAAAAAAGAAAAAAAAGGGCCCTACCGGGTTCGAACCGGTGACCTATTGATCTGCAGTCAATTGCTCTACCACTGAGCTAAGGACCCTTGGGTGTTTCTCTAAAACTCCTTCATTATATATAATATATTACACTAAAATGATGTACAGGTGGATGTTCTGGAGTTGGCTTTTGTCTTGTTTCCGTTTAATCTAACCAAGTTATTCAAAATTCGTGCTTATACAACATGCGGAAAATATACAAATTTTTCGAATTTTTCTAGACAAACTATTTTCGAACGAAAAGTTCAATATTTGACTTGATATATAGTAAACGATTTCGAATTATTCATCGTCAATTTTTGAACAACCAACATCATCAATTTTATTGATTCTGATCTATTCTTTAATGCCCATTAGTGCCTGAATGACAATTATTCGAGAGAATGGGTGAGCATCAATTCCAATTAATTCCTATTATATTCATCTCGGAAAAACTTCATCGAGCTTCTATATGCCTTTATTGCCATGATATTCATCCGAAACTTTGTACGATGCATTTCCAAAATATGTGGAACATATAAAAATTTTTCGAGACAGACTTTTTTGTGACGAAAATTTCAGTATTTGACATTAAATATAGCAAACGGCTTCAAATTACGCATCGGCAATTTTTAAAAAATGAACATCATCGATATTATTAGTTCCGATCTATTGCTCATTAGTGCCATAATGACCATTATTCGAGAGAATCGGTGAGCGTTGGTTCCAATTAGTGCCCATTATATTCATCTCGAAAAAACTTCATGGAGCTTTTATATGCCTTTATTGTCATGATATTCATCCGAAATATTGTACGATGTATCTCCAAAACATGTGGAACATATAGAAATTTTTCGAGAATTTTTCGAGACAGACTTGTTTCGCACGAAAATTTTAGTATTTGACATGATATATATCAAACGACTTCGAATTACACATCGTCAATTTTTTAAATATAAACTTCACTGATTTTATTGGTTTCGATCTATTCCTTAATGTCCATTAGTGCCTGAATGACCATTATTCAAGAGAATCGGTGAGCGTCAGCTCCAATTAGTGCCCATTATATTCATCTTGAAAAAATTTCATCGAGCTTTATGCCTTTATTGTCATGATATTAATCCGAAAGTTTGTACAATTCATCTCTACAACATGTGGAACATATATGAATTTCGCGAGAATTTTTTGAGACAGACTTTTTTCGAACGAAAATTTCAGTATTTGATATGATGATATATATAGCAAAGAATTAACCATAGTCAATTTTATAACAATAAACATCAACAATTTTCTTGGTTCCGATCTATTCCTTGATGCCTACTAACGCGTCAATGACCATTATTTGAGAGAATCGGTAAGCGTCGGCTCCAATTATTGCCCATTATATTCATCTGGGAAAAACTTCATCGAGCTTCTATATGCCTTTATTGTCATGATATTCATCCACAACTTTGTATGTCGCATCTGCACAACATGTGAAATACATAAGAATTTTTCGACACAAACTTTTTTCGGACGAAAGTTTCAATATTTGACAAGATATATAGGAAACGGCTTCGAATTAACCATCGTCAATCTTAGAATTACCAACATCAACAATTTTCCTGGTTCTGATCTATTCCTCGATGCACATCACATTTTTTTAAAAATTTAGTTCCGAAAAAAAGTTCACCAATAAATTGCAAAAAACGATTCTGAATGTTTTTCATGTTGTATAAATACACTAAACGAAGTATCACTCTCAAGTTAAACCCCGAATTCATGTGCTAATCATCACTTCCTTTACAAAATTTAGGTCCCAAAAAAAATTCTCCAAAAAATTGGTCAAAAGAATTTTGAATGTTTTTCATATTGTACAAATACAAAAAACGATGTATCATATTGTTATTAAAGCCCGAATTCGTGTGCTAATCATCATGTTTTTTACAAAATTTAGGTCCGAAAAAAAGTTCTCCAAAAAATTGCTCAAAACGATTATGAATGTTTTTCATATTATATAAATACACTAAACAAAGTATCACATTCCCATTAAAACCCGAATTTGTGTGCTAATCATCATGCTTTTTTAAAAAATTTAGGTCCGAAAAAAAGTTCTCCAAAAATTGCTCAATAAGATTCTGAATATTTCACTTTCCCTTTAAATCCTGAATTCGTGTGCTTATCATCACGGTTTTTACAAAATTTAGGTTCGAGAAAAAGTGTTCCGAAAAATTGTTTAAAACCATTCTGAAGGTTTTTTATATTGTACAAATATACAAAACGAAGCATCATATTACAATTAAAGCCCGAATTCATGTGCTAATCATCACGTTTTTTACAAAATTTAGGTCCGAAAAAAAGTTCTCCAAAAAATTACTCACAACGATTCTGAATATTTTTCATGTTGTACAAATACACAAAACGATGCATCACAATCCCGTTAAAGCACGAATTCGTGTGCTAATCATCGCGTTTTTTTATAGAATTTAGGTCAAAAAATTTCTATAAAAAATTGCTCAAAACGATTATGAATGTTTCACTTTCCCTTTAAAGACAATTCGTGTGCTAATCATCACATTTTTTACGAAATTTAGGTCAGAAAAAAGTTCTCTAAAAAATGGCTGAAAACGATTCTGAATATTTTTCGTATTATATAAATACACAAAATGAAGTATAACTTTCCCATTAAAGCACGAAGTTGTCTGCTAATCTTACGTTTTTTACAAAATTTAGGCACGAAAAAAGTTCTCTAAAAAATAGCTCTAAACGATTCTGAAGGTTTTTCATGTTGTACAAATAAACAAAACGAAGTATCATATTCTCATTAAGGCCCGAATTCATGTTCTAATCATCAAGTTTTACAAAATTTAGGTCCGAAAAAAAGTTCTCCGAAAAATTGCTCAAATGATTCTGGATGTTTCACTTTTCCTTTAAAACCCGAATTCGTGTGCTAATCATCACGATTTTTTAAAATTTTAGGTTCGAAAAAAAAGTTCTCCCAAAAATTGCTCAAAATGATATGAATGTTTTTCATGTTGTAAAATAAATAAAATGAAGTATCACATTCCCATTAAAGCCCGAATTTGTGCGCTAATCATCACGTGTTTTACAAAATTTAGGTCCGAAAACAAGTGCTCCAAAAAATTGCTCAAAACGAGTCTGAATGTTATTTATGCTTTATGAATACACAAAACGAAGTATCACACTCCTATGAAGGCCCAAATTCGGGTGCTAATCATCACGTTTTTTACAAAATTTAGGTCCGAAAAAAAGTTCTCCAGAAAATTGCTCAAAACGATTCTGAATGTTATTTATGCTTTATTAATACACAAAACGAAGTATCACGCTCCTATTAAAGCCGAAATTCGTGTGTTAATCATCACGTTTTTTACAAAATTTAGATCCGAATAAAAGTTCTCCAAAAAATTGCTCAAAACGATTCTGAATGTATTTCATGTTGTATAAATATACAAAACGAAGTAACACATTCCTATTAAAGTCCAAATTCGTGTGCTAATCATTACGTTTTTTTACAAAATTTTGGTCCGAAAAAAAGTTCTCACAAAAATTGCTCAAAACAATTCTGAATGTTATTTATGCTTTATGAATACCCAAAACGATGCATCACACTCCTATTAAAGCCGAAATTCGTGTGCTGATCATCACGTTTTTTACAAAATTTTGTTCCGAAAAAAAGTTCTCCAAAAAATTGCTCAAAATGATTCTGAATGTTATTTATGCTGTATGAATACCCAAAACGAAGTATCACACTCCTATTAAGACTCAAATTCGTGTGCTAATCATCACGTTTTTTACAAAATATAGGTCCGAAAAAAAGTTCTCCAGAAAATTGCTCAAAACGATTCTGAATGTTATTTATGCTTTATTAATACACAAAACGAAGTATCACGCTCCTATTAAAGCCGAAATTCGTGCGCTAATCATCACGTTTTTTACAAAATTTAGGTCCCAAAAAAAGTTCTCCAGAAAATTGCTCAAAACGATTCTGAATGTTATTTATGCTTTATTAATACCCAAAACGAAGTATCACACTACTATTAAAGCCCGAATTCGTGTGCTAATCATCACGTTTTTTACAAAATCAGGTCCGAAAAACAGTTCTCCAAAAAATTGCTCAAACCGATTCTGAATGTTTTTCATGTTGTACAAATACACAAAACGAAGTATCACATTCCTATTAAATCCCAAATTCGTGTGCTAATAATCACGTTTTTTACAAAATTTAGGTTCCAAAAAAAGTTCTCTAGAAAATTGCTCAAAACGAATCTGAATGTTAATTTTGCTGTATGAATACACAAAACGAAGTATCACGCTCCTATTAAAGCCGAAATTCGTGTGTTAATCATCACGTTTTTTACATAATTTAGATCCGAATAAAAGTTCTCCAAAAAATTGTTGAAAACGAATCTGAATGTTTTTCATGTTGTATAAATACACAAAACGAAGTAACACATTCCTATTAAAGCCCAAATCCGTGTGCTAATCATCACGTTTTTTACAAAATTTAGGTCCAAAAAAATTTCTCCAGAAAATTGCTCAAAACGATTCTGAATGTTATTTATGCTCTATGAATATACAAAACGAAGTACCACACTCCTACTAAAGCCGAAATCCGTGTGCTAATCATCACGTGTTTTACAAAATTTAGGTCCGAAAACAAGTGCTCCAAAAAATTGCTCAAAACGAGTCTGAATGTTATTTATGCTTTATGAATACACAAAATGAAGTATCACACTCCTATGAAGGCCCAAATTCGTGTGCTAATCATCACGTGTTTTACAAAATTTAGGTCCGAAAACAAGTGCTCCAAAAAATTGCTCAAAACGATTCTGAATGTTATTTATGCTTTATGAATACCCAAAACGATGCATCACACTCCCATTAAAGTCGAAATTCGTGTGCTAATCATCACGTTTTTTACAAAATTTAGGTCCGAAAAAAAGTTCTCCAAAAAATTGTTGAAAACGATTCTGAATGTTTTTCATGTTGTATAAATACACAAAACGAAGTAACACATTCCTATTAAAGCCCAAATTCCTATGCTAATCATTACGTTTTTTTACAAAATTTTGGTCCGAAAAAAAGTTCTCCAAAAAATTGCTCAAAACGATTCTGAATGTTATTTATGCTTTATGAATACCCAAAACTATGCATCACACTCCTATTAAAGCCGAAATTCGTGTGTTAATCATCACGTTTTTTACAAAATTTAGGACCGAAACAAATTTCTCCTAAAAATCGCTGAAAACGATTCTGAATGTCTTTCATGTTGTATAAATACACAAAACGAAGTATCACATTCCTAATAAACCCCAAACTCGTGTGCTAATGATGACGTTTTTTACAAAATTTAGGTCCGAAAAAAATTTCTCCAGAAAATTGCTCAAAACGATTCTGAATGTTATTTATGCTCTATGAATATACAAAACGAAGTACCACACTCCTATTAAAGCCGAAATTCGTGTGCTGATCCTCACGTTTTTTACAAAATTTTGTTCCGAAAAAAAGTTCTCCAAAAAATTGCTCAAAATGATTCTGAATGTTATTTATGCTGTATGAATATCCAAAACGAAGTATCACACTCCTATTAAGACTCAAATTCGTGTGCTAATCATCACGTTTTTTACAAAATATAGGTCCGAAAAAAAGTTCTCTAGAAAATTGCTCAAAACGATTCTGAATGTTATTTATGCTTTATTAATACACAAAACGAAGTATCACGCTCCTATTAAAGCCGAAATTCGTGTGCTAATCATCACGTTTTTTACGAAATTTAGGTCCCAAAAAAAGTTCTCCAGAAAATTGCTCAAAACGATTCTGAATGTTATTTATGCTTTATTAATACCCAAAACGAAGTATCACGCTCCTATTAAAGCCGAAATTCGTGTGTTAATCATCACGTTTTTTACAAAATCAGGTCCGAAAAATAGTTCTCCAAAAAATTGCTCAAACCGATTTTGAATGTTTTTCATGTTGTATAAATACACAAAACGAAGTATCACATTCCTATTAAATTCGAAATTCGTGTGCTAGTAATCACATTTTTTACAAAATTTAGGTTCCAAAAAGAGTTCTCCAGAAAATTGCTCAAAACGATTCTGAATGTTAATTTTGCTGTATGAATACACAAAACCAAGTATCACGCTCCTATTAAAGCCGAAATTCGTGTATTAATCATCACGTTTTTTACAAAATTTAGGTCTGAAAAAAATTTCTCCTAAAAATCGCTGAAAACGATTCTGAATGTCTTTCATGTTGTATAAATACACAAAACGAAGTATCACATTCCTAATAAAGCCCAAACTCGTGTGCTAATGATCACGTTTTTTACAAAATTTAGGTCCGAAAAAAATTTCTCCAGAAAATTGCTCAAAACGATTCTGAATGTTATTTATGCTCTATGAATATACAAAACGAAGTACCACACTCCTACTAAAGCCGAAATCCGTGTCCTAATCATCACGTGTTTTACAAAATTTAGGTCCGAAAACAAGTGCTCCAAAAAATTGCTCAAAACGAGTCTGAATGTTATTTATGCTTTATGAATACACAAAATGAAGTATCACACTCCTATGAAGGCCCAAATTCGTGTGCTAATCATCACGTTTTTTACAAAATTTAGGTCCGAAAAAAAGTTCTCCAGAAAATTGCTCAAAACGATTCTGAACGTTATTTATGCTTTATTAATACACAAAACGAAGTATCACACTCCTATTAAAGTCGAAATTTTGTGTGCAAATCATCTGGTTTTTTACAAAATTTAAGTCCGAAAAAAACTTCCCAAATAAATTGCTCAAAACAATTCCGAATGTTATTTATGCTTTGTGAATACACAAAACGAAGTATCACACTCCTATTAAAGCCGAAATTCGTGTGCCGATCATCACGTTTTTTACAAAATTTTGTTCCGAAAAAAAGTTCTCCAAAAAATTGCTCAAAATGATTCTGAATATTATTTATGCTGTATGAATACCCAAAACGAAGTATCACACACCTATTAAGACTCAAATTCGTGTGCTAATCATCACGTTTTTTACAAAATATACGTCCGAAAAAAAGTTCTCCAGAAAATTGCTCAAAACGATTCTGAATGTTATTTATGCTTTATGAATACACAAAACGAAGTATCACACTCCTATTAAAGCCGAAATTCGTGTGCTAATCATCACGTTTTTTACGAAATTTAGGTCCCAAAAAAAGTTCTCCAGAAAATTGCTCAAAACGATTCTGAATGTTATTTATGCTTTATTAATACCCAAAACGAAGTATCACACTACTATTAAAGCCCGAATTTGTGTGCTAATCATCACGTTTTTTACAAAATCAGGTCCGAAAAACAGTTCTCCAAAAAATTGCTCAAACCGATTCTGAATGTTTTTCATGTTGTATAAATACACAAAACGAAGTATCACATTCCTATTAAATCCCAAATTCGTGTGCTAGTAATCACGTTTTTTACAAAATTTAGGTTACAAAAAAAGTTCTCCAAAAAATTGCTCAAAACGATTATGAATGTTAATTTTGCTGTATGAATACACAAAATGAAGTATCACGCTCCTATTAAAGTCGAAATTCGTGTGTTAATCATCACGTTTTTTACATAATTTAGATCCGAATAAAAGTTCTCCAAAAAATTGTTGAAAACGAATCTGAATGTTTTTAATGTTGTATAAATACACAAAACGAAGTAACACATTCCTATTAAAGCCCAAATCCGTGTGCTAATCATCACGTTTTTTACAAAATTTAGGTCAGAAAAAAATTTCTCCAGAAAATTGCTCAAAACGATTCTGAATGTTATTTATGCTCTATGAATATACATAACGAAGTACCACACTCCTACTAAAGCCGAAATCCGTGTGCTAATCATCACGTGTTTTACAAAATTTAGGTCCGAAAACAAGTGCTCCAAAAAATTGCTCAAAACGAGTCTGAATGTTATTTATGCTTTATGAATACACAAAACGAAGTATCACACTCCTATGAAGGCCCAAATTCGTGTGCTAATCATCACGTTTTTTACAAAATTTAGGTCCGAAAAAAAGTTCTCCAGAAAATTGCTCAAAACGATTCTGAATGTTATTTATGCTTTATTAATACACAAAACGAAGTATCACACTCCTATTAAAGCCGAAATTCGTGTTCTAATCATCACGTTTTTTACAAAATTTTGGTCCGAAAAAAAGTTCTCCAGAAAATTGCTCAAAACGATTCTGAATGTTATTTTTGCTTTATAAATACACAAAACGAAGTATCACGCTCCTATTAAAGTCGAAATTCGTGTGTTAATCATCACGTTTTTTTCATAATTTAGATCCGAATAAAAGTTCTCAAAAAAATTGCTGAAAACGAATCAGAATGTTTTTCATGTTGTATAAATACACAAAACGTCGTAACACATTCCTATTAAAGCCCAAATCCGTGTGCTAATCATCACGTTTTTTACAAAATTTAGGTTCGAAAACAAGTTCTCCAAAAAATTGCTTAAAACGAGTCTGAATGTTATTTATGCTTTATGAATACACAAAACGAAGTATCACACTCCTATGAAGGCCCAAATTCGTGTGCTAATCATCACGTTTTTTACAAAATTTAGGTCCAAAAAAAGTTCTCCAGAAAATTGCTCAAAACGATTCTGAATGTTATTTATGCTTTATTAATACACAAAACGAAGTATCACGCTCCCATCAAAGCCGAAATTCGTGTGTTAATCATCACGTTTTTTACAAAATTTAGATCCGAATAAAAGTTCTCCAAAAAATTGTTGAAAACGATTCTGAATGTTTTTCATGTTGTATAAATATACAAAACGAAGTAACACATTCCTATTAAAGCCCAAATTCGTGTGCTAATCATTACGTTTTTTTACAAAATTTTGGTCCGAAAAAAAGTTCTCACAAAAATTGCTCAAAACGATTCTGAATGTTATTTATGCTTTATGAATACCCAAAACGATGCATCACACTCCTATTAAAGCCGAAATTCGTGTGCTAATCATCACGTTTTTTACAAAATTTAGGTCCGAAAAAAATTTCTCCTAAAAATCGCTGAAAACGATTCTTAATGTCTTTCATGTTGTATAAATACACAAAATGAAGTATCACATTCCTAATAAAGCCCAAACTCGTGTGCTAATGATCAAGTTTTTTACAAAATTTAGGTCCGAAAAAAAGTTCTCCAGAAAATTGCTCAAAACGATTCTGAATGTTATTTATGCTTTATTAATACACAAAACGAAGTATCACGCTCCAATTAAAGTCGAAATTCGTGTGCTAATCATCACGTTTTTTACAAAATTTAGGTCCGAAAAAAAGTTCTCCAGAAAATTGCTCAAAACGATTCTGAATGTTATTTTTGCTTTATGAATACACAAAACGAAGTATCACACTCCTATGAATGCCCAAATTCGTGGGCTAATCATTATTTTTTTTACAAAATTTAGGTCCGAAAAAAAGTTCTCCAGAAAATTGCTCAAAACGATTCTGAATGTTATTTATGCTTTATTAATACACAAAACGAAGTATCACGCTCCTATTAAAGCCGAAATTCGTTTGCTAATCATCACGTTTTTTACAAAATTTAGGTCCGAAAAAAAGTTCTCCAGAAAATTGCTCAAAACGATTCTGAATGTTATTTTTGCTTTATGAATACACAAAACGAAGTATCTCGCTTCTACAAAAGTCGAAATTCGTGTGTTAATCGTCACGTTTTTTACATAATTTAGATCCGAATAAAAGTTCTCAAAAAAATTGTTGAAAACGAATCTGAATGTTTTTCATGTTGTATAAATACACAAAACGAAGTAACACATTCCTATTAAAACCCAAATTCGTGGGCTAATCATCACGTTTTTTACAAAATTTAGGTCCGAAAAAAAGTTCTCCGAAAAATTGCTCAAAACGATTCTGGATGTTCTTTATGTTGTATAAATACACAAAACGAAGTATCACACTCCTATTAAAGCCCAAATCCGTGTGCTAATCATCACGTTTTTTACAAAATTTAGGTCTGAAAAAAATTTCTCCAAAAAATTGCTCAAAACGATTCTGAATGTTATTTATGCTCTATGAATATACATAACGAAGTACCACACTCCTACTAAAGCCGAAATCCGTGTGCTAATCATCACGTTTTTTACAAAATTTAGATCGGAATAAAAGTTCTCCAAAAAATTGTTGAAAACGATTCTGAATGATTTTCATGTTGTATAAATACACAAAACGAAGTAACACATTCCTATTAAAACCCAAATTCGTGTGCTAATCATCACGTTTTTTACAAAATTTAGGTCCAAAAAAAAGTTCTCCAGAAAATTGCTCAAAAAGATTCTGAATGTTATTTATGCTTTATGAATACACAAAACGATGTATCACACTCCTATAAAAGCCGAAATTCGTTTGCTTATCATCACGTTTTCTACAAAATTTTAGTCCGAAAAAAAGTTCTACAAAAAATTGCTCAAAACGATTCTGAATGTTATTTATCCTTAATGAATACGCAAAACGAAGTATCACACGCCTATTAAAGCCAAAATCGTGTGCTAATCATCAAATTTTTTACAAAATTTAGGTCCTTAAAAAAGTTCTCGTAAAAATCGCAGAAAACGATTCTGAAAGTTTTAATGTTGTATAAATACACAAAACGAAGTATCACATTCCTATTAAAGCCCAAATTTGTGTGCTAATCATTCCGTTTTTTTACAAAATTTTGGTCCGAAAAAAAGTTCTCCAAAAAATTGCTCAAAACGATTCTGAATTTCATTTTTGCTTTATGAATACACAAAACGAAGTATCACGCTCCTATTAAAGCCGAAATTCGTGTGCATTACATCAGGTTTTTTACAAAATTTAGGTCCGAAAAAAAGTTCTCCGAAAAATTGCTCAAAACGATTCTGGATGTTCTTTATGTTGTATAAATACACAAAACGAAGTATCACACTCCTATTAGAGCCCAAATTCGTGTGCTAATCATCACGTTTTTTACAAAATTTAGGTCCGAAAAAAAGTTCTCCAAAAAATTGTTGAAAACGATTCTGAATTTTATTTTTGCTTTATGAATACACAAAACGAAGTATCACGCTGATATTAAAGCCGAAATTCGTGTGCTAATCATCACGTTTTTTACAAAATTTAGATCGGAATAAAAGTTCTCCAAAAAATTGTTGAAAACGATTCTGAATGATTTTCATGTTGTATAAATACACAAAACGAAGTAACACATTCCTATTAAATCTCAAATTCGTGTGCTAATCATCACGTTTTTTACAAAATTTAGGTCCGAAAAAAAATTTTCCAAAAAATTGCTCAAAACGATGCTGAATTTTATTTTTGCTTTATGAATACACAAAACGAAGTACGACTCTCCTATTAAAGCGGAAATTCGTGTGCTACTCATAATGTTTTTTACAAAATTTAGGTCCGAATAAAAGTTCTCCAAAAAATTGTGGGAAACGAATCTGAATGTTTTCATGTTGTATAAATACTCGAAACGAAGTATCACACTCCTATTAAAACCCAAATTCGTGTGCTAATCATCACGTTTTTTACAAAATTTAGGTCCGAAAAAAAGTTCTCCAGAAAATTGCTCAAAACAATTCTGAATGTTATTTATGCTTTATTAATACACAAAACGAAGTATCACGCTCCTATTAAAGCCGAAATTCGTGTGCTAATCATCACGTTTTTTACAAAATTTAGGTCCGAAAAAAAGTTCTCCAGAAAATTGCTCAAAACGATTCTGAATGTTATTTTTGCTTTATAAATACACAAAACGAAGTATCACGCTCCTATTAAAGTCGAAATTCGTGTGTTAATCATCACGTTTTTTTCATAATTTAGATCCGAATAAAAGTTCTCAAAAAAATTGCTGAAAACGAATCTGAATGTTTTTCATGTTGTATAAATACACAAAACGACGTAACACATTCCTATTAAAGCCCAAATCCGTGTGCTAATCATCACGTTTTTTACAAAATTTAGGTTCGAAAACAAGTTCTCCAAAAAATTGCTTAAAACGAGTCTGAATGTTATTTATGCTTTATGAATACACAAAACGAAGTATCACACTCCTATGAAGGCCCAAATTCGTGTGCTAATCATCACGTTTTTTACAAAATTTAGGTCCGAAAAAAAGTTCTCCGGAAAATTGCTCAAAACGATTCTGAATGTTATTTATGCTTTATTAATACACAAAACGAAGTATCACGCTCCTATCAAAGCCGAAATTCGTGTGTTAATCATCACGTTTTTTACAAAATTTAGATCCGAATAAAAGTTCTCCAAAAAATTGTTGAAAACGATTCTGAATGTTTTTCATGTTGTATAAATATACAAAACGAAGTAACACATTCCTATTAAAGCCCAAATTCGTGTGCTAATCATTACGTTTTTTTACAAAATTTTGGTCCGAAAAAAAGTTCTCACAAAAATTGCTCAAAACGATTCTGAATGTTATTTATGCTTTATGAATACACAAAACGAAGTATCACACTCCTATTAAAGCCGAAATTCGTGTGCTAATCATCACGTTTTTTACAAAATTTAGGTCCGAAAAAAAGTTCTCCAAAAAATTGCTGAAAACGATTCTTAATGTTTTTCATGTTGTATAAATACACAAAACGAAGTATCACATTCCTATTAAAGCCCAAATTCGTGTGCTAATCATCACGTTTTTTACAAAATTTAGGTCCGAAAAAAGTTCTCCGGAAAATTGCTCAAAACGATTCTGAATGTTATTTATGCTTTATGAATACACAAAACGAAGTATCACACTCCTATTAAAGCCGAAATTCGTGTGCTAATCATCACGTTTTTTACAAAATTTAGGTCCGAAAAAAAGTTCTCCAGAAAATTGCTCAAAACGATTCTGAATGTTATTTATGCTTTATGAATACACAAAACGAAGTATCACATTCCTATAAATGCCCAAATTCGTGTGCTAATCATCACGTTTTTTACAAAATTTAGGTCCGAAAAAAAGTTCTCCAGAAAATTGCTCAAAACGATTCTGAATGTTATTTATGCTTTATGAATACACAAAACGAAGTATCACACTCCTATTAAAGCCGAAATTCGTGTGCTAATCATCACGTTTTTTACAAAATTTAGGTCCGAAAAAAAGTTCTCCGGAAAATTGCTCAAAACGATTCTGAATGTTATTTATGCTTTATGAATACACAAAACGATGTATCACGCTTCTATAAAAGTCGAAATTCGTGTGTTAATCGTCACGTTTTTTACATAATTTAGATCCGAATAAAAGTTCTCAAAAAAATTGTTGAAAATGAATCTGAATGTTTTTCATGTTGTATAAATACACAAAACGAAGTAACACATTCCTATTAAAGCCCAAATTCGTGTGCTAATCATTACGTTTTTTTACAAAATTTTGGTCCGAAAAAAAGTTCTCCAAAAAATTGCTCAAAACGATTCTGAATTTCATTTTTGCTTTATGAATACACAAAACGAAGTATCACGCTCCTATTAAAGCCGAAATTCGTGTGCATTACATCAGGTTTTTTACAAAAATTTAGGTCCGAAAAAAAGTTCTCCGAAAAATTGCTCAAAACGATTCTGGATGTTCTTTATGTTGTATAAATACACAAAACGAAGTATCACACTCCTATTAAAGCCCAAATTCGTGTGCTAATCATCACGTTTTTTACAAAATTTAGGTCCGAAAAAAAGTTCTCCAAAAAATTGTTGAAAACGATTCTGAATTTTATTTTTGCTTTATGAATACACAAAACGAAGTATCACGCTGATATTAAAGCCGAAATTCGTGTGCTAATCATCACGTTTTTTACAAAATTTAGATCGGAATAAAAGTTCTCCAAAAAATTGTTGAAAACGATTCTGAATGATTTTCATGTTGTATAAATACACAAAACGAAGTAACACATTCCTATTAAAACCCAAATTCGTGGGCTAATCATCACGTTTTTTACAAAATTTAGGTCCGAAAAAAGTTATCCAAAAAATTGCTCAAAACGATTCTGAATGTTCTTTATGTTGTATAAATACACAAAACGATGTAGCACACTCCTATTAAAGCTCGAATTCGTGTGCTATTCATCACGTTTTTTACAAAATTTAGGTCCAAAAAAAAGTTCTCCAGAAAATTGCTCAAAAAGATTCTGAATGTTATTTATGCTTTATGAATACACAAAACGATGTATCACACTCCTATAAAAGCCGAAATTCGTTTGCTTATCATCACGTTTTCTACAAAATTTTAGTCCGAAAAAAAGTTCTACAAAAAATTGCTCAAAACGATTCTGAATGTTATTTATCCTTAATGAATACGCAAAACGAAGTATCACACGCCTATTAAAGCCAAAATCGTGTGCTAATCATCAAATTTTTTACAAAATTTAGGTCCTTAAAAAAGTTCTCGTAAAAATCGCAGAAAACGATTCTGAATGTTTTAATGTTGTATAAATACACAAAACGAAGTATCACATTCCTATTAAAGCCCAAATTCGTGTGCTAATCATTACGTTTTTTACAAAATTTAGGTCCGAAAAAAAGTTCTCCAAAAATTGCTCAAAACGATTCTGAATGTTATTTATGCTTTATGGATACCCAAAACGAAGTATCACACTCCTATTAAAGCCGAAATTCGTGTGCTAATCATAACGTTTTTTACAAAATTTAGGTCCGATAAAAAGTTCTCCTAAAAATTGCTGAAAACGATTCTGAATGTTTTTCATGTTGTATAAATACACAAAACGAAGTATCACATTCCTATTAAAGCCCAAATTCGTGTGCTAATCATTCCGTTTTTTTACAAAATTTTGGTCCGAAAAAAAGTTCTCCAAAAAATTGCTCAAAACGATTCTGAATTTCATTTTTGCTTTATGAATACACAAAACGAAGTATCACGCTCCTATTAAAGCCGAAATTCGTGTGCATTACATCAGGTTTTTTACAAAATTTAGGTCCGAAAAAAAGTTTTTCGAAAAATTGCTCAAAACGATTCTGAATGTTCTTTATGTTGTATAAATACACAAAACGAACTATCACACTCCTATTAAATCCCAAATTCGTGTGCTAATCATCACGTTTTTTACAAAATTTAGGTCTGAAAAAAAGTTCTCCAAAAAATTGCTCAAAACGATTCTGAATTTTATTTTTCCTTTATGAATACACAAAACGAAGTATCACGCTCATATTAAAGTCGAAATTCGTGTGCTAATCATTTCGTTTTTTACAAAATTTAGATCCGAATAAAAGGTCTCCAAAAAATTGTTGAAAACGATTCTGAATGTTTTTCATGTTGTATAAATACACAAAACGAAGTAACACATTCCTATTAAAATCCAAATTCGTGTGCTAATCATCACGTTTTTTATAAAATTTAGGTCCGAAAAAAGTTATCCAAAAAATTGCTCAAAACGATTCTGAATGTTCTTTATGTTGTATAAATACACAAAACGATGTAGCACACTCCTATTAAAGCTCGAATTCGTGTGCTAATCATCACGTTTTTTACAAAATTTAGGTCCAAAAAAAAGTTTTCCAGAAAATTGCTCAAAAAGATTCTGAATGTTATTTATGCTTTATGAATACACAAAACGATGTATCACACTCCTATAAAAGCCGAAATTTGTGTGCTTATCATCACGTTTTCTACAAAATTTTAGTCCGAAAAAAAGTTCTACAAAAAATTGCTCAAAACGATTCTGAATGTTATTTATCCTTAATGAATACGCAAAACGAAGTATCACACGCCTATTAAAGCCGAAATCGTGTGCTAATCATCAAATTTTTTACAAAATTTAGGTCCGTAAAAAAGTTCTCGTAAAAATCGCAGAAAACGATTCTGAATGTTTTAATGTTGTATAAATACACAAAACGAAGTATCACATTCCTATTAAAGCCCAAATTCGTGTGCTAATCATTACGTTTTTTACAAAATTTAGGTCCGAAAAAAAGTTCTCCAAAAAATTGCTCAAAACGATTCTGAATGTTATTTATGCTTTATGGATACCCAAAACGAAGTATCACACTCCTATTAAAGCCGAAATTCGTGTGCTAATCATAACGTTTTTTACAAAATTTAGATCCGAAAAAAAGTTCTCCAAAAAATTGCTCAAAACGATTCTGAATTTCATTTTTGCTTTATGAATACACAAAACGAAGTATCACGCTCCTATTAAAGCCGAAATTCGTGTGCTAATCATCAGGTTTTTTACAAAATTTAGGTCCGAAAAAAAGTTCTCCGAAAAATTGCTCAAAACGATTCTGAATGTTCTTTATGTTGTATAAATACACAAAACGAAGTATCACACTCCTATTAAAGCCCAAATTCGTGTGCTAATCATCACGTTTTTTACAAAATTTAGGTCCGAAAAAAAGTTCTCCAAAAAATTGTTTAAAACGATTCTGAATTTTATTTTTGCTTTATGAATACACAAAACGAAGTATCACGCTCATATTAAAGCCGAAATTCGTGTGCTAATCATCACGTTTTTTACAAAATTTAGATCCGAATAAAAGTTCTCCAAAAAATTGTTGAAAACGATTCTGAATGATTTTCATGTTGTATTAATACACAAAACGAAGTAACACATTTCTATTAAATCTCAAATTCGTGTGCTAATCATCACGTTTTTTACAAAATTTAGGTCCGAAAAAACATTTTCCAAAAAATTGCTCAAAACGATTCTGAATTTTATTTTTGCTTTATGAATACACAAAACGAAGTATGACTCTCCTATTAAAGCGGAAATTCGTGTGCTACTCATAATGTTTTTTACAAAATTTAGGTCCGAATAAAAGTTCTCCAAAAAATTGTGGAAAACGAATCTGAATGTTTTCATGTTGTATAAATACTCGAAACGAAGTATCACACTCCTATTAAAACCCAAATTCGTGTGCTAATCATCACGTTTTTTACAAAATTTAGGTCCGAAAAAAAGTTCTCCAAAAAATTGCTCAAAACTATTCTGAATGTTCTTTATGTTGTATAAATACACAAAACGGCTTCGAACGAAAATTTCAATATTTGACATGATATATATAGCAAACGGCTTCGAATTACCGCATCGTCAATTTTTTAAAAACTAACATCATCAATTTTTATGGAGCCAATCTATTCTTCGATGCACATTAGTGCCTGAATGACCGTTATTTGAGAGAATCGGTGAGCATTGACTCCAATTAGAGCACATTATATTCATCTCGAAAAACTTCATCAAGCTTCTATATGCTTTTATTGACATGATATTCATCCGAAACTTTGTACCATGCATCTGCACAACATGTGGAACACATGAGAATTTTTCAAAATTTTTTGAGACAGAATTTTTCCGGACGAAAATTTCAGTATTTCATATGATATATAGCAAACGGCTTGGAATTACGCATCATCTATTTTAGAAAAACAAACATCAACAATTTTCTTGGTTCCGATCTATTCCTCAATGCCCATTACTGCCTCAATGACAATTATTCGAGAGAATAGGTAAGCCTCTGCACCAATTATTGCCCATTATATTCATCTCGGAAAAACTTCATCGAGCTTCTATATGCCTTTATTGTCATGATATTCATCTGAAACTTTGTACGATGCATCTACAAAACTTGTGAAACATATAAGAATTTTTCGAGACAGACATTTTTTGGACGAAATTTTCAGTATTTTACATGATATATAGCAAACGGCTTCGAATTATGCATCGTCAATTTTTTAAAAAGAAAAATCATCCATTTTATTGGTTCTGATCTATTCCTTAACGCCCATTAGTGACTGAATGACCATTATGCAAGAGAATCGTTGATGTCGGCTCAAATTAATGCCCATTATATTCATCTCGAAAAAACTTCATCAAGTTTCTATATTGACAAGATATCCATCCGAAACTTTGTACGTCGCATCTGCACAACATTTGGAACACAAAAGAATTTTTCGAGACAAAATTTTTTCGGACGAAAATTTTTGTATTTGACATGATATAGCAAACGGCTTCGAATTAAGCATCTTCATTTTTTAAAAAACAAACATCATCGATTTTAATTGTTCCGATCTATTCCTCGATGCCCATTAGTGCCTGAATAAACATTCTTCAAGAGAATCTGTGAGTGTTGGGTCCAATTAGTGCCCATCATATTCATCTCGAAAAAAATACATCGAGCTTCTATATGCCTTTATAGTCATGATATTCATTCAAAACTCTGTACAACACATCTGCACAACATGTGGAACACATAAGAATTTTCGAGAATTTCGAGACAGACTTTTTTCAGACGAAAATTTCAGTATTTTACATGATATATAACAACCGGCTTTGAATTACGCATCGTCAATTTTAGAACAACTAGCATCAACAATTTTCTTGATTCCGATCTATTCCTCAATGCCCATAGTACCTCAATGACCATTATTCGAGAGAATCGATAAGCGTCGGCTCCAATTATTGCCCATTATATTCATCTCAGAAAAACTTCATCGAGCTTCTAGATGCCTTTATTGTCATAATATTCATCCAAAACTTCGTACGATGCATCTCCAAAACAGGTGGAACATATAAGAATTTTTCGAGACAAACTTTTTTTGGACGAAAATTTCAGTAATTGACATAATATATAGCAAACGGCTTCGAATTACGCATCGTCAATTTTTTAACAACAAAATCATCGATTTTATTGGTTCCGATCTATTCCTCGATGCCCATTAGTGCCTGAAAAACAATTTTTCAGGAGAATCGGTGAGCCCCGGCTCCAAGTAGTGCACATTATATACATCTCAAAAAAACTTCATCGAGCTTCTATATGCCTTTGTTGACATGATATTTATCCGAAACTTTGTACGACGCATCTGCACAACATCTGGAACACATAAGAATTTTTCAAAAATTTTTCGAGACAGACTTTTTTTGGACGAAAATTTCAGTATTTCACATGATATATAGCAAACGGCTTGGAATTATACGCATCATCAATTTTAGAAAAACCAACATCAACAATTTTCTTTTTTCTGATCCATTCCTCAATGCCCATTAGTGCCTGAATGACCATTATTCGAGAGAATCAGTAAGCGTCGGCTCCAATTAGTGCCCATTATATTCATCTCAGAAAAATTTCATCGAGCTTCTATATGCCTTTATTGTCATGATATTCATCCGAAACTTTGTACGATGCATCTCCACAACATGTGGAACATATATGAATTTCTCGAGAATTTTTCAAGACAAACTTTTTCCGGACGAAAATTTTAGTATTTGACATGATATATAGCAAACGGCTTCGAATTACGCATCGTCAATTTTTTACAAACAAACATCGTTGATTTTATTGGTTCTGATCTATTCCAAGATACCCATTAGTGCCTGAATGAACATTATTCAAGAGAATCGGTAAGCGTCGGCTCCAATTAGTGCCATTATATTCATCTCGACAAAACTTCATCGAGCTTCTATATGCCTTTATTGACATGATATTAATCCGAAACTTTGAACGACGCATCTGCACAACATTTGGAACACATAAGAATTTTTTGAGACAGACTTTTTTCGGATGAAAATTTCAGTATTTAACATGATATATAGCAAACGGTTTTGAATTACGCATCGTCAAATTTAGAACAACCAACATCAATAATTTTCTTGGTTTCGATCCATTCCTCAATGCCCATTACTGCCTCAATGACCATTATTCGAGAGAATTGGTAAGTGTCGGCTCCAATTAGTGCCCATTGTATTCATCTAGGAAAAACTTCATCGATCTTCTATATGCTTTATTGTTATGATATTCATCCCAAACTTTGTACGACACATCTGCACAGTATATGGAACCCATAAGAATTTTTCGAGAATTTTTCAAGACTTTTTTCCTATGAAAATTTTAGTATTTGACATGATATATAGCAAACGGTTTCGAATTACGCATTGTCAATTTTAGAACAACCAACATCAACAATTTTCTTTGTTCTGATCTATTTCTCGATGCCCATTCGTGCCTGAATGACCATTATTCGAAAGAATCGGTACGCGTTGGCTCCGACTAGTGCCTATTATATTTATCTCGAAAGAAATTCATCGAGTTTCTATATGCCTTTATAGTCATGATATTCATCCGAAACTTTGTACGATGCATCTCCACAACATGTGGAATACATAAGAATTTTTCGACACAAACTTTTTTCAGACGAAAAGTTCAATATTTGACTTGATATGTAGCAAACGGCTACGAATTACGAATCGTCAAGTTTTAAACAACCAACATCAACGATTTTCTTGGTTCCGATCTATTCCTCGATGCCCATTAGTACCTAAATGACCACTATTCGATAGAATCGGTAAGCGTCGGCTCCAATTAGTGCCCATTATATTCATCTCGAAAAAACTTCATCGAGCTTCTATATGCCTTATTGTCATGATCTTCATCCGAAAATTTGTACGATGCATCTGCACAAAATTTGCAACATATGCATATTTTTCGAGAATTTTTCGAGATAGACTTTTTTCGGACGAAAAGTTCAGTATTTGACTTTATATATAACAAACGGCTTCGAATTGTGCATCGTCAATTTTTGAAAGACCAACATCATCGATTTTATTGGTTCCGATCTATTCCTCGATGCCCATTAGTGCCCTAAATGACAATTATTCGAGAGAATCGGTGAGCGTCGGCTCCAATTAGTGCCTATTATGTTAATCTCGAAAAAAATTCAACGAGCTTCTATATGCCTTTATTGACATTATATTCATCTAAAACTTTAAGCGATGCATCTGCACAATTCGAGACAGACTTTTTTCAGACTAAAATTTAAGCATTTGACCTGATATATAGCAAAAGGTTTCAATTACGCATCATCAATTTTTGAACAACCAACATCAACCATTTTCTTCGTTTCGATATATTCCTTGATGCCCATTGGTGTCTCAATGATCATTATTCGAGATAATCAGTAAGTGTCGGCTCTAATTAGTGCCCATTATATTCATCTCGAAAAAACTTCATTGTGCTTCGCCTTTATTATCATGATATTCATCCAAAACCTTGTACGATGCATCTACACAACATGTGAAACATATAGGAATTTTTCGAGAATTTTTTGAGACATAATTTTTTCAGACGAAAATTTCAGTATTTGACATGATATATAGCAAATGGCTTCAAATTACGCCTTATCAATTTTTGAAAAACCGACATCATCAATTTCTTTTGTTCAGATCTATTCCTCGATGCCCATTAGTGCGTGAATGACTATTATTCGAGAGAATCGATAAGCATCGGGCTCCAATTAGTGCACATTATATTCATCTCGAAAAAACTTCATCGAACTTCAATATGCCTTTATTGTCATGATATTCATCCGAAATTTTGTTCGATGCATCTCCACCACATTTGGAACATATATGAATTTTTCGAGGTAAAATTTTTTCAGACGGAAATTTCAGTATTTGACATGATATATAGCAAACAGCTTCGAATTACGCTTCATCAATTTTTGAACAACCGACATCTACGATTTTCTTGGTTCCGATCTATTCCTCAATGCCCATTAATGCCTGAATGGCCATTTTTCGAGAGAATCTATAAGAGTCGGGTCTAATTAGTGCCCATTATATTCATCTCAAAAAAATTCATGAACTTCTATATGCATTTATTGTCATGATATTCATCCGAAACTTTGTATGATGTATCTCCAAAACAAACATATAAAAATTTTTTCGAGACAGACTTTTTTCGGACGAAAATTTCATTATTTGATATGATATATAGCAAATGGCTTCGAATTACGCATCATCAATTTTTTACAAACAAACATCATTGATTTTATTGGTTCTGATCTATTTCTCATTGCCAATTATGGCCTGAATGACCATTATTTGAGAGAATTGGTGAGCGTCGGCTCTAATGAGTGCCTATTGTATTCATCTCGAAAAAACTTCATCGAGCTTCTATATGCCTTTATTGACATGATATTCATCCAAAACTTTGTACGACGCATCTGCACAACATGTGGAAAACATAAGAATTTTTCGAGAGACTTTTTTCGGACGAAAATTTCAGTATTTGACATGATATATAGCAAACGGTTTCGAATTACGCATCATCAATTTTAGAACAACTAACATCAACAATTTTCTTGGTTCTAATCTATTCATCGATACCCATTAGTGTCGGAATGACAATTGTTCGAGAGAATCGGTGAGCGTCCCCTCCAATTAGTGCCCATTATATTCATTTCGGAAAAACTTCATCGAGCTTCTATATACCTTTATTGTCATGATATTCATCTGAAACTTTGTACGATGCATCTCCACATCATGTGGAACATATTTGAAATTTTCAATAATTTTTCGAGACAGGCTTTTTTCGGACGAAAATTTCAGTATTTGACATGATATATAGCAAATGGCTTCGAATTACGCATTGTTGTTTTTTGAAAAAACAATTTCATCGATTTTATTGGATCCGATCTATTCCTCGATGCCCATTAGTGCCTGAATGACCATTCTTCAAGAGAATCGATGAGCGTCGGCTCCAATTAGTGTGCATTATATTCATCTCAAAAAAGCTTTATCGAGCTTCTATATGCCTTTATTGACATGATATTCATCCGAAATTTTGTACGATGAATCCCCACAACATGTGGAACACATAAGAATTTTTTGAGAATTTTTCAAGACAGACTTTTTTCGGACAAAAATTTCAGTATTTGACATGATATATACAAAACGACTTCGAATTACGCATCGTCAAATTTAGAACAACCAACAACAAAAATTCTCTTGGTTTCGATGTATTCCTCAAGTACTATTAGTGCCTGAATGGCCATTTTTCGAGAGAATCGGTAAGCTTCGACTCCAATTAATGCTCGTTATATTCATCTCGGAAAAACTTCATCGAGCTTATACATGCTTTTATTGTCATGAAATTCATCCGAAACTTTGTACAATGCATTTGCATAGCATTTGGAACATATACAAATTTTTCAAGAATTTTTCTAGACACACTTTTTTTTAGAAAAAAAAAGTTTAGTATTTGAATTGATATATGGCAAACGGCTTCGAATTACGCATCGTCAATTTTGGAATAATCAACATCAAAAATTTTCTTGGTTCCGATCTATTCCTCGATGCCCATTAGTGCCTGAATGAGTATTATTCGAGAGAATCGGTAAGTGTCGGCTCTATTTAGTACCCATTATATTCATCTTGAAAAAACTTCATCAAGCTTCTATATCCTTTTATTAACTGACATTATATTCATCCGAAACTTTGTACGATGTATCTCCACAACATGTGGAACATATACGAATTTTTTGAGAATTTTTCAAGATAGACATTTTTTGGACGAAAAGTTCAGTATTTAACTTGATATATAGTAAACGACTTCGAATTATGCATCGTCAGTTTTGGAACAATCAACATCAAAAATTTTCTTGGTTCCGATCTATTCCTCGATGCCCAATAGTGCCTGAATGGCCATTATTCATGAGAATCGGTGAGCGTCGGCTCTAATTATTGCCCATTATATTTATCTCGAAAAAACTTCATCGAGCTTCTATATGCCTTTAGTGACATGATATTCATCTTAAACTCTATATGATTTATCTGCACATTATGTGGAACACATAAGAATTTTTTTAGACAGACTTTTTTTGGACAAAATTTTCAGTATTTGACACGATATATAGCAAACGGCCTTGAATTATGCATCGTCAATTTTAGAACAACCAAGATCAATAATTTTCTTGGTTCCGATCTATTCCTCGATGCCCATTAGTGCCTGAATTAACATTATTTGGGAGAATCGATAAGCGTCTGCTCCAATTAATGTACATTATATTCATCTCGAAAAAACTTCATCGAGCTTCTATATGCCTTTATCGTCATGATATTCATCCGAAACTTTGTATGTTACATCTCCGCAACATGTGGAACACATAAGAATTTTTCAAAAATTTTCGAGACATACTTTTTTCGAACGAAAAGTTCATTATTTGACTTAATATATAATAAACGGCTTCGAATTACGCATCGTTAATTTTTAAACAACCAACATTAATGATTTTCTTGGTTCCGATCTATTTTTCGATGCCCATTAGTGTCTGAATGACCATTATCCGAGAGAATCGGTAAGCGTCAACTCCAATTAGTGCACATTATATTTATCTCTAAAAAATTTCATCGAACTTCTATAAGCCTTTATATTGTATCACCCACAATTATCTAGTGTATTTTAGTACACTCATTTATAATAATTTTATTTATATAAATTTTATAAAATAAAAGAAGAATTATAAAAGAAAAATTATTACTAAAGAAAATATATTAAAAGATGTACTAAACGATCATGAGTGTATGCCAGATGATTTAGACCGTCGAACACGGAATTTTTTTAAAATACATTAGAGGTTTTTTAAAAAATACTTTAAAAATTATTTTTAAAATTTTTTTTGATATTTCGTATTATAATACCATTAATAAATGATGCAACTTCAAAATATTTTTATTAAAATATTTTTAAAAAATAAAATTAATTTAAATTTATTTTAAATTAAAAACAAATATTATAAACAATAAAAAAAACAACTCAAATTCGGGGTGGGTGGGGTGATTTTTTTATATGACTTTATCCTATCCATAATGATTTGCAAATGGGTCCAAAGGTAACATGAGCGACCCAACAAAAAGACAATGAAGCCATTGAAAAAGTGTTTTTGAATTTTGAGTTGTCATGATTTAACAATTGGCTTTAGACAAAATACAAAGAATTTCTAAAGATGAAAATTTTTATCTAATTTAAATAAAGTTTTCCATAAATTATAAATTTGAGTTGTTATAATTATTGGTATTTATTTTAATTATTCTATAGGCTCAAAAAGAAAGGCATTTATATTTTAGTTAATAGCTTAGCTCATATGAACTCTACATTTTTTGCTTATAAAATTTAATTTATTTATTTTCTCTATCAATCATATTTATTAATTATTTTTTATATGCTGATATAAAATTTAAGATAAAAAAAAAATAAAAGGCATTGGTTAAGGGTTTGAAAGAAAGGCATGATGATGATGATGTGAATATGGTAGACAACTTTACTATTGGTAATGGATACCACAAAGTAAATATAAAGCTTCACATTGCTGCAATTCTACTCAAACTTCTGCTTTTCTCTAAAGAAAAAAAAATAAAAAATTGGACTCGTTTTTTTATTATATAATATATATACACGTATTATCTTTTATGAAGAAATATGATTTTAATTAATTTAAAGTCGACCTATATAGTACGTGAAACTTACTCATAATCTAAGACTTGGTTAATCTAAACTTACTTTACAATAAAAATTTATTCTCGTTTGGAGTTAGAATATGTTTTAATTCAAACTCACTTTATAAAATACTTATAAAATTTAATTCTTATTCGAATATTGATACAATGCGAACTCGTTCTATAAAATACTTATAAAGTCTGACTTTTGTGCGAAATTAAAATCTAAGCATAATTTGAGGTTTGATTAATCCAGACTCGCTTCATAAAATATATCTTGTACCCAGTACATTGAACACCAATCCAATTTCAATTTGAATCAGTGTACGGGACTTTTTTTCAAAAAATAAACATCGCTTCGTTCCCTAAGGAGCCCCTCTCTAATAAGGAAGAAAAAAATTCTTTTCGGCGTGATTCTTTACCGGATAAGTAATGGAACGAATACTTAATTAAACGGATGTAAATCCGTCCTTGTTTTACTATAATTAACCAAAATAATACGTTGATCTCGAAAAGTTTAATTGTTATTTCCGACTTAAACATGTTTTAATATCTTATGAACTATTCAAACTTTCATCCTCGATAGACATTCACAATTCGTACTCATCTTAGTGGCGGAATCACTTAGGGGCTCGGGTAGGCTCGAGTTCCTCCAAAAAAAAGAAAAAACTTTAGAAATTTTAATTTTTTTACATTCAAACCCCTCAATTTGAATATTTTTGTACTTGAAATACATCTATTTTATAGACGGAATTCTAACCAAAATTTTAATATATTAATCAGCCTCTCCAAATTTTCTGTGTTGGTTACGCCACTGCTCACCTAATTAGACTGAATTTTTTCTTTATAACATTTTTTTTTTTTGAATCCAAAACAAAATCCGCCAAGAAAAATCCAAAATGATTCAAAGAGGGTAGTGACGGAAGCATATTCACGGGTCCCATGTGGGAGCTGAGTGAGAGAGTGGACGCTGGCGTCATCATCTCAGCTTTACCTTTAAAAAACGTCTGTATGTAAAAAAATTTTGGTTTCTTTAAGGTGGGCCCACTGCCCGCTGTACTCACTTTATCAACGGTCCGAAACAAAACAAAACTGCCCCAAGCCCATTCCCTTCTCTTATCCGCACTGCATCATCACTCTTCTTTTCTTTTTCTGCACAATATTTTTTTTACCATTTATCACATTTTTTTTATAATATATTTTTTTAAAAAATTTATTTTTATTTGTTAAATTTTATTAAAAGAATATCAAATTAAAAAGTAGTATAAAAAGTAATACATAAAGTAGTACAAAAAATTCGAACCCCTTCTTTTCTTTTACTTTTTTCAATTGTCTTTATGTTCTTTTTTTCTAAATTCGAGTAGAGTCATTGATTAATTTGAAAATAATCGCATGGTACAAGAATTTCAAAACAGTAACACTAAATTGACATGCAGTATTAAATCGTTTTTTAAGTGACTCGAACTTAGAACCTCTAACTTGGCATGCCATTTGGAGGAGTATAAGTGAAGAGGGTCAAACCGAGCATTATCTTCTAATACATCCTCTAATACACTCTCTTATACACATTTTTTATAGTAATTTATCAATATAAATCATATAAAATACAAAAATAAACCTTAAACTTTAAATTATAATAAGGGAGAGTTATTGTCAAGGGACGGGTACTAGAGAGTGTACAAGAAAATGTAGTAGAGGATGTACCAGAGGATCTTGAGTGGAGTCAAGTTATTGATAACCCGATATCCGAGAGCATTTATGCTTGTTTGAAGCTCTTATTACTTACCAGAAAATTACCATTCTTGATACTAAATGTGAAATTATTCGTCCATGTACTGCTCCTACTAAATTGTTCGACGCTTAAATAGAATATGTAAATCAGGATGACTCAACGATTTTGTAAACTAGAAACCCAAGACCTATCTTATGTACAAGAAACTATTCCACATTAGAGATGTTAAGATTCTCAACATGGTATCTCACAAAAGAATCAGATTTTATACACATTTAATGAATCTATCAAATAATAAAAGACTCGCTTTATAATCAACTCACATGTAAATATTCACTATGTATGATTTCACTAATAAAATAACATAATAACTTTAAATACTCAAATTATTTATGTATATAACGCATAATAAATACATATTTATCATATATATTTATAATTAATTCTTTTCTTTTTAAGTTTTAAAATATCAAAATTCTCATTAAATAATAAAATTAACTTAAAGATTAATCTGAATTTAGTGTAAAATGAACATGGCAAAATTTATCCAATACTCAAGAAAAGTTTAGTTCAAAGCTTTCTCACATAATATTACATGTAAGAATTGAATTTCTTAATTTTATATTAATATTAATAATTTTTTTTTGATTATTTCCCGCAAATATTCCAAATTTTTTTATAATAAAATTTAAAATAACAAAAAAAAAAAGAAAAAGGTGAAGAAAAAGTAGTATGGTAACTTTGACAGCACATCTCTCACGAAAGTTACCTGTCTTCTTTCTTATTTTTTGTTCATTTCTTTGCTTTCCAGAAACATCTTTATATCAACACATGATAATCCACTCACTAACTAGCATTTTTCTTCACGTTTTATCTCCTTCTAATTTACCAACAAAAAAAAAAAAAAAAAGAAAATTATGTTAGTTTTATTGACTATAATGCCCACCCTTTCGAGACGTGGAGTTAGCGTAAACGAGTAGAGTCGAAATACTTTTTGATTAATTCGAATTTTAACTTAAACTCGATCGAGTTTATTGATTTTGGCTCAAGTTCGATTTTTTAAAAATAATATATTATATATAATAATTAAAATAAAATTTAAAATATTATATATTCTAACTTAATAGACTCGACAAGTTATCAAGCTAATGTTAGTTAAGTTCGAACTTGACTTGTTTATTTAGCAAACCGACTCAAACTCGAACCGATCTTTAACCAAATAACTTGTGAAATATTCACAAACGACTCGATTCATTTACATTTTTATTTTAAATGAGTTCGTAATAATCAAGATTTTCCAAGGGTTAATTAGGTATTTTACCACATGGACCAACTTCTTGTCAATGTAACATCATCACCAACCCTTTTTTTTTTATGAATTAAAAGGAAATTTCTAATAAAATTGATCAATATATCTCGTGTTATCTTATGTTTAAGTTTTTATGTTCATCGTAGGATACATTAACAGTGTATTTATATTATTATATTCAACAACGAGTATATTAGATCAATTAAACAACTTTATATTTAAAGTATTGTGTTTATTAACGAATATATTAACTACATGTTTAGATCTCAATGAACGTATCACGCCAATTAAATAATAAGAACAAACAAAGATTCTGTCCGAATATCACTATCAATAAATAATTATAATTCCAGTAGTCAATAACATGGGTTAATATTTGGAATACTCGTGACTTTGAATTTACCAAATCTCTCTAAATATTAAAGAAAGAGATGTGGTTCGAAGTTAAAACTTCTGACATAATAAAAAGTAATTCTGTCACTAAATTACTATATTACTGGAAAATGTTCTTACTTATGTATTTCGTTATTTGTATTAAGATACATCACTCTTTTTATTATTCTCGTATCCGTAATTAAAGATATGATAATATAAGGTAATACGCTTTAATACAAAATGCGTAATGTATAATACATAACTAAACATAACTCAGTTTGTTCAAATTTTAGTAGCGATAGTATCCAAATTTTAATCTCTCTAGTATAAAAAGTGATTTTTTTGTGCAATAGAACCATCTTCCATCTGAACGTGGACCACTTTAATGAAAAACTTGAAAACGAGAATTTTTGTATTTTAATAAAAATAAATAAAGATATAAGTCGGTTCGTAACATAATTTTTCACGAGAATCACCCTTTGGTGGTACCATTATATTCTTGGACCAAAGGCGAAATCTCTCGCCCTCAAGGCCCTTACTAGACTGCCCGACGCCTAGGTGAAGGATGTAAATCATAGTGACTCAGCGATTCTGCAGACTGGAGGCTAGGACCTGGTGTGCACAAAAACCACCTCCCAATTGGAGAGATTGAAATTCACACACTGTGAGGATTCGAACCTTGACTCTTGGACCAACTCTATAGTCCCAGAAACAACTGAGCTACGGCCATGCGGACACCTTCTTTCTTCTATATAAACCACTCTCCTCTCCCCTGCCAAGGTTCTCATTACAGACACACATCTTTTGCTTTTCTCACTTTAACAGAAAAGCCACCTTCTATTGAGAGAGAGAGAGAGAGAGACCTAGAGAGAGAAACCAAAGAACAATGGAAGGGAAAGAAGAAGATGTAAGATTGGGAGCCAACAAATTTTCCGAAAGGCAACCATTAGGAACATCAGCACAGACCAAAGACTACAAAGAACCACCGCCTGCGCCGCTCTTCGAATCCGGCGAATTGCAGTCATGGTCATTCTGGAGAGCTGGAATTGCAGAATTTATGGCGACTTTTTTGTTCCTTTACATCACTGTTTTGACAGTAATGGGGGTTTCAAGGTCTAAATCAAAATGTTCTTCTGTTGGCATTCAAGGCATTGCTTGGTCCTTTGGTGGCATGATTTTTGCCCTTGTTTATTGTACTGCTGGAATTTCAGGTACTACTTTTTGTTTAATTTTGCTCTTGGATTTTTTTTTTTCCTTTTTCTTCCATTTCTAGGCTTAGATCTGGTTATATTTGTTATTAACGTTATTTTAGAAGTTGATGTAGTTTTTTTTTCATCATTTTCAGAGATTTAGTGTGCATTTACGGTTAAAATGAGTATATTGTTTTAGTTTGGGACCTTTCATTTTTCTTCGCCATTAATTTACTTTTCACAAAATGCAAGAAAAAATTATATTTTTATTTAAATTAAAATCTAATTCTAATGCACTCTTTAATTCATACCAGTACTTTTGTTTCTCGTTTTTTGTTGTCGCATTTTACACATAATATTTTAAATATTTTGTTATATAATATAGAATGTTCTTCAAAATCAATTTATCCTACAATGTGATTATATATATGAGAGTGCCTAAACTTTTCCGGTGAATTTTCCGGTCAGGTGGACACATAAACCCGGCGGTAACATTCGGCTTATTCCTAGCAAGAAAACTCTCTCTAACCAGAACAATTTTCTACATCATAATGCAATGCCTCGGGGCCATCTGTGGCGCCGGGGTAGTAAAAGGCTTCCAACCATCGCTCTTCGAAACCAAAGGTGGCGGCGCCAACGTCGTTAACCACGGCTACACAAAAGGCGATGGCCTCGGCGCCGAAATCATCGGTACATTTGTATTAGTATACACAGTTTTTTCAGCAACAGATGCCAAGAGAAATGCAAGAGACTCTCATGTCCCAATATTGGCACCATTGCCAATTGGATTTGCTGTGTTCTTGGTTCATTTGGCAACTATTCCAATAACAGGAACAGGTATTAATCCGGCTAGAAGCCTTGGAGCTGCCATTATTTATAATAAAGATCATGCTTGGGATGATCATTGGGTATTTTGGGTTGGTCCTTTTATTGGTGCTGCTCTTGCTGCTCTTTATCATCAAGTTGTAATTAGAGCTATTCCATTTAAAGGGTGATTGATGAAAATTTAAAATTGAAAATTTTAATTTATGGTGAATTTGTTTGTTTTAATTTTAAATTATTATGTGTTAGGAGTTTGTATTGTATGTGTTTAATTTAATGTGTTTTTAATTTTGTACTTGAATTTCAAAAAGATTGGAATGGATGAATGTAAAAGATATTATTTTATTTACTCCCTCTGTTTTTTTTTTTTTATTTGACATATTATGGGAATTTTCGTATTATCTTTACTTGTTATATTGTGATTCTAGTGATTCTAATGTAATATTTAATAAATTTTTTTTTATAATACTTCCATTTATAATGAATTTTAACATCTTTTTATTTTGTGATTTGGAAATTAGTAGAAATTATAATGAGGTGAGAGAAAACTATGAGGGTATTCTAGTCTACACAAGAAAAAATATAAAAAATTTTGTATTTTTTTAAACAATATGATGTTCAAAATGTACCAAGTTAGAAAAAGACGGAGGGAATATTATTTAATTCTTATTTTATTACTATTTCTGATCATAAATATAAAGAGTATTATAAGAGGTTTTAGAGATTGATGATGACAAATAATTTAAGAGGTTTATACTTTTTTCGTATATATATTTCTTTATTCATTTATTACATTCTTATAATCTAATATCTCTTTATTTATTAAGAGTATAAAAAGTATATTGACTCAACAATTATTTTATTTTTAATATCCTTAATACAAAAATTTTAAATCCTAGAACCGGAGATAATAACTTTTGTTTAACCATTTCATTAGCTATTTCCAATATTGAATGTTTGTCTTTATATTACACCGAATAGGATATCGTTGTTTTAGTTTTTATATTTCGATGTACGAGAATCATTCACTGATTTATTAGATGAGAGATTAAATGACATCAGATTTTCATGCAGATACACAAATTTAACATGTGATATTAAATTATTCTCAGAGTAATTAGAACTCTGATAATTACATTTAACATGTCAAATATAATTACTTAAGTAAGAGAGGTCGTATCATCAGATTATACACTTCTCGTCCAATATATCTATTTATTTGAATGGAAAGTTTGGTAGAAATCTTGCTTTACTTGAATAAGCAATTTACTCTCACTTCCATTTCACTTTATTTACTCTAAATTTCATTTTTTTTTTCTTACAAAATAATTTAACTTTCACTAACTCGAAAAAAATAAGGATACTTTTCTAAACAAAAAAACCTATCCAAATAATGAAATCTTGTGATACGAGAATTTCAGTTTTCTTTTTTTTTTTTTGGGTAAATAATTTCCTTTTTCAAAAAATATATAAAAAACAATTTATTTTTCAAGAAATAATGAATTTCCCTTAAAAGGTTTACTATTATTTGGCCCAATTAATATAGCAGGCCTTGGATTGTATTGTCTTTGGGCCATGTTTGTCCAAGCCCATATATGAGTTGTCATTTTCAATTTTAGGCAGAAATAGGGTCCAATTTTATTAGATTTTGAAATAAAAATAATTTTTATTTTTTTCACAAATAATAGGGTCCATTATTGTTTCAAATTAAAATTCAATTCAAATAAATTCTTAGATTCAGGTCTATATCATATATTGAGAAATTTGATATAATTGTCGTCAAATAATTTATGTATTTTTTTATTAGACCAAAATTGATTTATTTTATCTTTTTATACTTTCAAATAATTTTCTAACAATTAAAGGTAACAATTAATATTGAAGATGGATGTAACATAAAGTTTTTAATTTAAAAGATTCTTTACTTTTTAAAATATACTATTGAAATATGCCAAATCTTCAATATATATATATATCATATTTCCTCCGTTGTTTTTATTTGTCACAATCTACTAATTTTCGTATTTTCTTTCCTTAAAAATAAATGTTAACATATTTTAACTCTTTTTCATATCGAAACTTATAGAAATAATAACGAGAGAGAGTTTGAAGGTCATTTTAATCCATACAAAAGTAAAACATTTAAAAATTATGTACTCTCTCCAGTCATAAATATAAAGGGTTTTAGGTCTTAGCATATGTTTTAAGGGTCTTAAAAATAAAACAAATTTTTAACTATAATATCCTTTCTAACCTTCATAAATTAGAAATATATATAGTATGAGTTAAATAAATTAATAAAAAGATGTGTAAAGATAGAAAAATGTTCAATAAATACTTATCGAAAAGTATAGAAACTCTTATACTTTTAACCATCTTCAATTAAATTAAAATTCCTTACATTTCTAGCCGAAAATAATATCTTCTTAAATAATAAAATATTTAAAATATGACAATTAAAATAAATAGAGGAAGAAGTATTATGAAACATAGGAAGTATGAAATTCTCATAATCATCTTACCCTATTAATTAAGAATTAGAGTAGTAAGTAGGCCTACCAATCCTTTCAAATTTCCCTCACTAAGTAAATAGGCACTCAAAAGTCTAAAAATAGTAACTGTCATTTATTATCATGTGCCACAAGAAATTAGGAAATTAGTCTGCATGAGCGTAGCTCAGTTAGTTCTGGGGCTCTAGAGTTGGTCCAAGAGTCAAGATTCGAATCCTGGCAGCGGCAGTGTGAGAATTTCAATATCTCCAATGTGGGAGGTGGTTCCTTGTGCGCACCAGGTCTTGGCCTCCAGTCTGCAGGACCGCTGAGTCACCATGATTTACATCCTCCACCTGGGCGTCGGGCAGTGAATACCTCGCCTTCAGAGCCAAGAAATTAGGAAACTAAGGAAAAAGATGTGTGATTTTACAAAAAAGTGGGTAAGGGTCGCTATAACTCTCTCACCAAAATGGCCCTCACTCTAGTTTTCTTCTTCTTTGGTTCATTGAATTTCAATTAATGGATCTATCATTAATGCAACCGCAAAACTCGGTACAATCATGAGAGGTATTTTAAATGAATTTTTGTGTATTTTTAAGTTATATTATTTTTACTTTAATATTTATTCGAACGCAATATGTAAAATTACAAATACAGTAAAAGTTATATATAAAATATATTTGTATTTTTAAATTTCGAATTCAAGACTTTCGATTAAGTTTAGAAAGACTTAAATAGTGAAGATTTCAAAATATTCGCCCCTTCCATTGTACAATGTAAACTAGAGGGACCATTTCATAATATAATTTGTTTCCATATTTATTATAATTTTTTCTATTCTACTTTATTTATCAATTCTTAGTATTTAGTTATTTATCTTTCGATGTTTTTTATTTTATGTCTCCACTTAAAATTGTATGTAACAATTTCTTTTATAATATATTTTTCTTATTATTTATCTGATAAATTTTATTTTTAAAAAATACCAAATGCAGAGAATATTACACCAAATTAAAATAATACTTATAACACAATCACAATCGTTAGATTTTCTATCATTTTAGATTTGATCAAATTGTATATAAAAAATTCAGCAGAAGAAAAAATTGTATATAAAAAAAATAGACATGTAATAGTTCTTAAGAGACATGAACCAGATCAAATTTATCATTCGACTTGTTCGTAGCAACAAGAAAGTGGCGGACATTTTTACTAAAGGATTATCTGAACCAGCCTTACGTCATTTTCGTGGCAAACAGCTGTCTCCTACCTGTCTCGTTATCGGTCAATCTGCTGGTTTTACCTACCTTTTTGTTTTATGTATGAAGAAATAGGTCCAGAATCCAACAATTAAAAAAAAAAGGGTCCGAAGGAGAAATAGACAATGTCGTACAAAATAGTATTAGGGTTAAACTCTGGTATGGATCTTGATCTGATTCCAGACTGACACTTACTGTTGTCAGCCTACCTGTACTATAGAAGCAGGTATTCGTCTTGATGCTTATTCAGGATTACAAATTGAGTAGAGGCAGGGATAACCCAAAGACTATAGGGAGTAAGTCCGGGGCGGTAAGGATGAAGATCGCTAAAATGTGTCCAGCGAATGAGTCCCAGCCAAGGCCGATCCTTGTTTCAAATAGGTAGCTAGCCCTTCCTTTTAGTCAATAGAAAATAAAATATTTTTTTATTTTAGCCAAAACGTGTAAAATATTTTCAACAAAAAAAAAAATCAATAATTCAATTCTATTTCTTACTCTCTCGAGATAATTTGAATTCAAAATTTTTCACTTGACAAATCAGGTGAAAATTCGTAAAGAAGATATGCTTTGCCATCAAACTGTTCCTCGTAAAAAGTAAAACTTTCAAAAGACAACGCTCCTTAAATTTGTTTATGCTTTATATGTACTGTAAAATAAAATTATATTTATTTATATAAAAATTAATATATTTTAATATTCTACCCTCAAATAAATAAAAAAATTATATTATTAAATATAAAAAGTTTAATTTATAATTAAAATGATACAATAAATTTTTATATGAATTTTAGTTTCGTAAGAAAACAAAAAGACTGTTAGCAGATGGAAACAAAAAGAAATTCAGAAAAAAAAAATGGAAAACAAAAAGATAAAAATAATTTAAGAAAAAGGTGCAATTAAGAGCGGTAACCAAACTCTTGAAGGCTTCAACTGCCCCAACGATCAACAGAGACCAATTTTTTACGTTTAAAACAAAAAGAAAAAACAAAAAAAGAAAAAGAAGAATCTCACAATGGTCTTCTTCTTCTCAACGCTAACTCGCTATTAAAAAATCATCAATTAATATAAAAATGATCGGAAGATATAAGATTTTTAAATAATGCAAAGATGATATACGATATTAAATCGTTTGAATTTATTATCTCTCACTTAATATGTCAGGTAGGAATACTTAAGTGAGGGTGTCATATTATCAAATCACACACCTTTGGTACCAAAAGAGCGAAATTCCTCGCCCACAGGGTCCCCACCAAACTGTCCGACGCTCAGGTAAAATATATAAATCATGGTGACTCAGCGGCTCTGCAGAAATTAGAGATGTTGAAATTCCTATACTGTCTTTGCCAGCATTTAAATCTTGGACCTTAGTACCATCTCTGTAGCCCAAAACCAACTGAGCTATGCCCATGCGTGCTTAAACCACACACCTCTTGTCATCACAATAGTCTTTTCTTTTTTGGTAACTTAATATTCGAGAGTCATCGACTAATTTGATAGAAATCGGAAGACCCAAGGCCGACAAATAACTACATTAGGTTAGTATGTGATATTAAAATATTTCGTGAATAACTCAATTTCATAATGTCTCGCTTAACATATCAGATATAAAATCGTGAGTGAAGAAAATCGCGCAATCGGATAATATATCTCTTATCATCACAATGGTCTTCTTTACAAACAAAATTTCTTACACGTATTGTTGGAGAGACAGACGTTGACGGTTGACTGTTCTTGGGTTAGCAGATTATATACGTGTAATTCCCACTTTACCCTTACGAATTCCGCACCCAATTTATTTTCCATATTTTGTTTATTACGTAAAAAAACAGGGCAATAAATTGGCATTGATCTGCAGATAAATTTTCCATGATCAAACAGCCCTTAAGAATTTTACGGCTTCGCCTCTTGAATATGAGTGGGGTCCACCTACAATTTTGTTTAAAATTATTTTATGCATTAGGAAATTATTGCAGTTCGTATGAAGTATAAATAAATTGAGTCGCTCGTAAATTTTCAGTCAAAGTTCAGTTCGAGTTCGAACTCAAACTGAATTCGAACTTTATTAATACTGATTTTGATAACTCGGAAAATCTATGGCATCAGAATATATAATTTTATATTTTATTTTAATTATTATATATAATATATTTTTAAGAAAAATTGAATTAGAGTTTAAATTCGAACTCATATAAACAGTCGAGCTTGAACAAAAATTAATAGACTCGATCGAACTCGAGTTAATTAAGAAAGTGTCGAGTCGAGTTCGAACTTTTGTGAGCTCGAACATAACTCGACTCGTTTACATTCTTAAATTTGAATTCCAAGTTTTTAGTGCGATAAGGAGGGTTTCTATCACTCAATTACTATAATATCATATCCATCTAGGGGTGTAAATGAGTCGGGTCGCTTGCGAGCTGTTCATGACAGCTTGGTCAAAACTCGGTTGAGTTTGGTATTGATCGAATTCGAATCTAGATCGAACCGACTCGCTAAAAAAAATGAGTCCAAGTTCAAATCTCGTTAATACTGACTCAGTAACTCGTTGAGCCTACCAAACTAATATATATAAATATAAATATTATATATATTAAAAAATTCGAACTTGAACTGAAGTTCAAGCCTCGAGTTCGTATTAACATGAGCTGTATAATTGATCTCACTGAGCTCGAGATCGGTACAAAATAACCAATCTCGGATTCAAATTAGAATAAATGGATTCGACTGAGCTGAAACAATATTATAAAAGGTTTGAGACGAGTTCAAGTAAAAAAAAGTCCAAGCTTAACTCGACTCGTTTAAACTCTTATATTCACCTAACATATATAACATTTATATATTAATCAATAAAGAAAAAAGATAATAACATAATGGTTAAAAAAAGAGAAATTCGTGATACAAATAATATTACATTTTCTATTATTTGATTTTCATATTATTTAAGTGATTGTGTATTCGCATTCTAAAAATGATTTTACACGTTATTGTTACAATAAATATTTTTCTCCATATTAACAAACATAATCTTATTCTTTTAATTCCTCTTTTACTTAATTTTTACATTTTTATTTATTTAACTTAAGTTATAGATGTTTTTCATACTCTATTGGCGTATACGACTCAATAATTATGAATTTTATGACAATTTACTTAAATTAATCATTCATTACCGTCAAATTCAAATAATAGTTACAATATTATTGGCTTTATAAATAGGGATGGTAAAAAACCCCATCAAAAGTGGGGATTCGTCCTGTCCCGTCCCTCTGAATGGGACAAAAATTCTCCGACTTTAATTTTGTGTGGGACAGAAATGAAATAGAAAAAGTAGGAATGGAACGAGAATGCCCTCTTCGTCCCATCCCATCCTATTCTCGTCACTATAAATATTTAATTCTTTAGTATTATTAATTTACTTATTTAATATAAATAAATTTTTAAAATTTTTCTAATTAAAAATATAATTATAGGGACTTAAATGAGATTAAAATTTTTATATGTTCTAGTGCGGTTAAATAGAGATTTTAGTTCCATTTTCCCGTGGGACTAAATGAAAATTTTCGTCCCATTTCCCCGATTGGGGATAGAATGAAAATGAGATTGATTTTATCCGCACCTGGACGCGGAACAGAGATCGTCGGTATAATTTTAAACGGGACAAGACAAAAATGAAATATGATATAAAATAGTAAAACTGGATGAGATTCTTAATTCCGTCATGTACCGTCCTAATTGCCATCACTATTTATAAGTTGAAATGTATTTAATGAATAACAGTTTCTTTTTAAGACTTAAAAGTAAAATCAATTGTTGCAAATTTTAAAAAAATAAGCAAAATTTCCATTTACTAGAAAGAGCAATATATAATATATTGACAACTCCTTAAATTTATGCAAAACACGTAAATAATGCATCCCATATACAACTAAATATATACTATATTTGTTATTTTAATTATAAATCAAAATAAATCTTGAATAGTATAGAAATCTAACAAATTCTATATTTTCTATTATTTATTTTTGTCCGATATTCTGAACGAGAGGCATGTGGTCAGATAGAATCATAAGAACGATAAAACAAGACATAACTATTTTCACACGATCTAACTAAAGACCTAATAAAAGAACTTCTAACCATTTCACTCATATATGTCAGTGGTATTACTATTATTATTGATTTATTTCTGCAAAATACTCTAAATTCCTAATTAAATTTCATAAAAATCTAATAATTTTATCAAGTATATTATACACCATCACTTTCATACAATTTCTTTTCACCTTTAATAATTGATGGTTATTTGATTAATACTATAAATAAGGAAGTTACTTACCAAGTAAAATCGATAAAACCGGACTTAATTTTCTTATTTCTAACAATGCAAGTAAAAGATGTAAAAAAGAAAAAAAAATAGTATATTATTTCATATATTTTTTATTAATGGTTACGTTTCAGACATCATATTATTTAAAAAAATATAAATTTTAAATATTTTTTTATATGGATTAAAGCGTATTTCAAACTCTTCTTTTCCCTCATTATTATTTCTACAAATATTTAAATTAAGAGAATTATAATGATGGGTATGTTAAAAAAATTAATTAAATGTTAAAAATAAATACGAAAATTAATAGTAATCTTCATCTCAATATCTTTATCTTTATAATTCATTTTGTTTTTTATGAAGTAAAAATCGTTCCCCTCGAAAAAAGAAAATCATTCATCACAAGTAAAGGTCAATATTGTCATTTCAATAACCTACTCTCCTTCCATCCCCCATAAATATTATCACCACCACCACCTCAACCCCCCGCATTTAAAACCAATATATACCCTTCGCCCTCCTACGTCCACGAGAAAATAACCCAAAAAAACACACACAGAGAAATTTAGAGAGAGAGAGAGAGAAATGTCGTCGTCTAAACAACGAACAACCGGCGGTTCCTCCTCCGCCTTTCCATCAATAGAAAAATGTGATCTAACCGGCGATTACGCATCAATCGCCGCTGACCTAGACGGAACGCTACTGAATTCACGTTCTGCTTTTCCTTACTACATGTTAGTCGCCGTAGAAGCCGGTAGTCTTCTACGAGGTCTGATTCTTCTTCTATCTTTTCCTCTGGTAGCCATTGCTTATATCTTCGTTTCAGAAGCATTAGCAATCGAGATGCTGATTTTCATTTCCTTCGCCGGACTGAAAGTCCGAGATATCGAGCTGGCGGCGCGTGCTGTTCTGCCGAGATTCTACGCGTCGGATGTGAGGAGTGAGAGTTTTGAAGTTTTTGATAAGTGTAAACGGAAAGTTATTGTAACTGCTAATCCGACGGTTATGGTTGAGCCTTTCGTGAAGGATTTTTTAGGAGCTGATAAAGTGATTGGGACTGAGATTGAAGTTAATCCAAAAACGAAGAAAGCTACGGGATTTGTCAAGAAGCCGGGAGTATTAGTGGGAAAATGGAAAAAACTGTCGTTGTTGAAGGAATTTGGAGATGAAAAGCCTCACATTGGGATTGGAGATCGTGAATCGGATCATGATTTCATGTCCGTTTGCAAGGTAAATTTTAGTTTTTCTTTTCTTTGATGATTTTTTCCTTTTAATTTCATCTGTTTTATTTATTATTCAATCCATTTTTTATTAATTATCACATTTTAAATACTATATCAAAAATTTAAATATTTTTTATTATTTCTGACAAGTAAAGAAAAAAAATTAAGAATAGCCATTTTTTTCTTTTTAAAATTTCCGGATAGAGTAAAAAGAAAAAATTTTCGAAACAAGACTTTTCTGGTAAAAAGATCTATTGGATGATAGATTATGAAGGTATTGACAGATTGTGACTTTTATGATGTAGTAGGCAAACTACCATATTAGTGTACTAATCAAAAAGTTCTATAAAAAAGTTATCAAAAAAAGAAAAGAAAAGAAAATCTAAAACAGTAATTTTTACGTAGGAATATAGTATTATTCTAGGTTGACAAAAATCCCCAGTTAATGCAAAATATAGTAAAATATAATAAAAACGACGCAATATAGAAAATAAAACGTTTGCGTGAAATGTTAAATATTTCTTGATTTGAAATTATGAGTAATTACTTGTAGGAGTTACTAACACTAAGAGCCTTTCAACGAGAACTGTTATATTTTTAATTATTTTCTTATTTGGATATTTAATTTTATATTTGGATTGAAACTACACTAACTATTCACGTATGATCATCTTAAAAAAAATAAATATTATAAATCATTTTGATTTCAATACAAATACATGTTAGGTTCGAATGGGAGGGATCCAACTTTTATTTTCTTAAGAACTAAGACTCAGATATTTTTGTTAAGAAGAAATTAATTAAAATGTTCGTGTAATTTTTTATAGAATTTAATTTATTTTCTATAATTTGACGACAAAAAAGGATTTGGTTACATTTCTATAAATTATGTAAGGATAATTTTGAGAAAATTTTAGAGATTAAATGAGTTATCTTCCTTTTCTTATTTTTGTTTTCTTTTGATTTTCATGAGAGCTATTAATAATAATAAATGTAGTAGTTGAGAACGGGGGAAAATAGGAGCATTTACGATCCATTGATAGAGAGAAGACATAAGAAATAGTGGTGGGAATTGAAGGGAAGCAGAAGCATGTGTCTGCACATTCTTGAATGCCTTTTTTTTTTTTCTTTTCTTCTTCTTCGAAAGAGTTATTAGAGGGACAAGAGGTTTTTTTGTCCACTGGCTTGATCCCTTACTTAAGATTTCTTACATGACATGTTAAGTAAAATATTTGAATTCAAGTCACTTAAAAAGCAGTTTAATGTTTTATGTCAGTCTTGTACTACTATTTACTATTTAGGAGCTTTATAATTTTTAATCTCTTCCAAATTAATGAATGACTCTCAAATATCAAATTATTAAAAAAATTTATTAGAGTCAGTAATGATGCCGAAAAAAAGTTATTAGAGGTAGTAGTAACTTGAGAGGGACAAAGAAAGACTAAATACGGTCAACTCTTCGGCTTTAATGTTGTTAGGGAGTTGTAGTAAGTGGTTGTTGTTTGGCGGTGAAGAAGGATAGTAAGGGTAGCCCACCAACTTCGTCTGCTATAAATCTCTTGTCGACATTCTCATCCAAGTTTGATACAGTTCGGCCGATTAAAAAATTAATAAATTATTTTTAATTTTATTCTCTAAAAATATTATTCGAATGAGTTAAACTTAAATTTTAATATTAAATCAGAACTATAATATTAGACTATCTGATGTCTTATAAAATTTTATGTTTTAGACCTAAATATTGAACAACTCTCCTCTCTTAAAATATCTTTTTGAGTTCAAAATCTTGAGTCTTCAATTCTCATTAATTTTTCTAAACCAACAAAACTTTTTGCCAAAAAAAAAATTTACTTTTTTCATTTTGTTTAATTGTTTAATTATTATATTTTGAATATCAAACTGTTTCAAGAAATATAAAATTTAAGTTTTTTTTAATTATAATATCATTTAAATTTATAGTATTATTTCTACAAATTCACATGTAAAAAGAGTTAAAAGAGGTTGAAATTTACTTCGATAAATTGGCTCAAAATAATAATGAAAGAATACTTTGTTTCCTTTTTTTAAAAAAAAATTATTATTAACCAATTTTATACCTCATTTCATATTACTTCCTTACCTTTTCTGATTAAATTTGTTTACATTTGGCACTGAAGAGTTAAGTTGATTATTTTATCTTGATAAGTATCTCATAGCTTATGTTAAATTTTTTTATCGAATTCTTAAGTAAGACATTTTTTTAATACCATTTGGAGCTAGTTTCTCAACTAGAATGGTAAAAAGATGACATATTGAAAAAATATATATATCTTTCTATTACCAAAGAGAAAACAAATGGATGTTAAAAGAAAAAAGTTTACCCGCACGTAAGGTTAATTAGTGTTTACCTCATATAAAAATTCTCTCACCATTTTTATTGATTTTTTTATGATTGGTTAAATAAAATTAAAGAAAAAAAATATTAACAAGGTTGTACTAACCTGTGTTCCACAGGAGGGCTATATGGTGTACCCCAGCAAATCGCCCAGTCCAGTACCGTTGGATCGATTAAAGACTCCATTAATCTTCCACGACGGTCGATTAGTCCAGCGCCCGGACCCACTCAACGCCCTAATAACCTATCTATGGCTGCCATTTGGATTTGCATTATCCGTATTCCGCGTGTACTTCAATCTCCCATTACCGGAGCGTATAGTTCGTTACACATATCCCATGCTCGGCATCAACCTCGTGATCAAAGGCAATCCACCGCCGCCGCCGTCACCTGGATCTCCGGGAAACCTCTACGTCTGCAACCACCGCACCGCCTTAGATCCGATCGTAATCGCCATCGCACTCGGACGGAAAGTCTCTTGCGTCACATACAGCGTCAGCAAACTCTCCAGATTCCTCTCTCCAATCCCCGCCGTCGCTTTGAGTCGCGATCGCGAAGCCGATGCGGCGATGATCAAATCGCTACTCGAGAAAGGAGATCTAGTGGTTTGCCCCGAAGGTACTACTTGTCGCGAGCCTTATTTGCTCAGATTCAGCGCTTTGTTTGCTGAATTAAGCGATCGAATCGTTCCTGTGGCTGTGAATCTGAAACAGAACATGTTTCACGGCACCACCGTCCGCGGCGTGAAATTTTGGGATCCGTATTTCTATTTCATGAACCCTAGGCCGACTTATGAAGTTACGTTCCTGGAGAAATTGCCGGAAGAGATGACTTGCAAAGCTGGTGGAAAATCGGCGATTGAAGTAGCGAATCATGTTCAGAAAACGATTGCCGGAGTTTTGGGATTTGAATGTACTCAATTGACGAGGAAAGATAAGTATATGTTGCTTGGTGGAAACGATGGAAGAGTTGAATCCATGTACGGCGGGAAGAAATCAAACGATGCTACTGCAACTGCTGCTGCTACCAAGTGATGAAAAATTTCTTTGAGGAAAGTGGTGATTTGATCGAAATTGTGGAAGTTAATTTCTAGTAGAAATTGTTTGTGTAGAGGATAAGGTAATTAATAGTAGTAGTTTTTGTGATGAACAAACAAGGATTCTTAATTAATTTCGTAATTATAATGTCATTATTATTGTTAATTATGTCGTCTCAAAACCAATTGAGCTATGTCTATACTAGTATTTGTAATGCTATTTTTATTTATATTGGTTAAGAACTATTTAGAGAGCAATTTTTTAAAAATAATTTGAACACTTTTTTTCAATTTCAGTTAAAATTAGAAGAAACTCATAAAATTTAAAAATGGAGGGAATTTGCAATAAGCGGGAAAATTTTATTTTGAGTAGTGTAGTTTAAACGTCCCCTAAAAGGTAAAGAGGTGTGGTTATGATTAATTTTAAAAACACCCCTATATTTTTAGTTAATTGTGAATTGGGTATATAAACTTTTAATTTTGATACCTAAATTAGGATTTTATGAGAAAAAACAACGATTGAATCTTTTTTAAGTATTTAATTGTTAAAATTAAAAGTTTATTTTGTTGGTACTTGATTGTCAAAATTAAAAGTTTAGATACTAAATTGAAAATTAATTTAAAATATAGGGATGCTTTTGTAATTAATACATAAATTTAAACATCTTTTCTTGATTTTAAATTCTGATAATGTAATTTGAGTATAATATGATTTAAAAATACTTTTAACCTTCAAACAATGAAAAAGCATGATAAATAAGTATTAATTAACAAGATTTTGTTAGAACAAAAACAGTAGTGGGATAAAGATGATTCCAACGCATTATAATGTCGCTTTCTTTAAAACTTTCACTTCATCAATATCTTGGTATGCAATTGAGTTCAGTAAAATTTTATTGTGAATTACAATGAAGCCTTATATTCAATAGCGTCTTACATTACCAATTTATCAATACAAAACTTTAGAGTATTGTAGATTCTACAGATATATGAGAACCTTTTAGGATGTTAATTGGAGATACTTCAGAATCATAGGAGATTAATGAGATTGGGAAAAATAAAGATTGTAAGGTGTCCTTCCATTTACATGGTTTAGCTTAGAATTATATATATATATTTAATAAACGGACTTTTATGACCAATTATAACTCGCATATAAAGACATATCTATTAATTAAATTTCAAAAACCTTTATGATTTATTTATGCCTGTTCCTATGTAGTATTCTAAAAATCTCCAACGGACATCATTTTTCTCTAAAAACAAAATATTTCATGTAGCGATCTTTATGAAACTATATACGAAGTAATAAAAGATTATGAATTATTTTTCAATGTTTTTCTTCATGATTGCTAATTAGTACTAGTTGTCGATTACTTTTTTTTTAAGTAAATATATTTTCAAGTTACAAAATTAAAAGACTGTACCAACATGAATAATAGAGAATAGACGGAGATTTTTATTTATTATTTTTTAAAATGGGGATATTGAAGAATTCACCAATTTTTTCCGACTGAAAATCTTATAAAAAGAAAGAGAAATTAGTAACTTGTTTTAATATTATCAGTATTTTATTCTCAAAATTATTTATCTTTAAAAATATTAGTCTTTATTGCCTCTTATTGCTTCTTTGTGATAAAATTTGATAAATTTCTACAATTATTACTCGAATTTGCCATCAATCAATAAAAAAAAATCATCAACCTCTAATATTTTATTTATAAATACATCAAATAGAATAAAATGAGGGCGAGAAATATAAGTGGATCGTTGAAAAATTCAAAAATTGTTTTCCCTAGATTAGTGAGTTATACGATTATACTAGTGGAACATGTAAAAAAATGGCGATAACTTTTGCCCAATAACTTTTTACAATGGCAAAAAATATTTATTTACGGCGGCGATGAGTGTTTTCGGCCAATTTGTGTCACATCACAATCACATATAATTTTAGTAAGGACAGTATTATCCAACTACTAATTTAAATACCAACATGTGATTGGAATGAGTAAAAATATCCCGGTAGTGCATTCGAATCAGTTCATGAGGCGGGTTATTTTTGTCCTTTCTAATAGTTAGTTGGTGCTTAGATTAATCCATGGATAATTTTACATTTATTAAGGATAACATATGAAGGCTACGTGACGCAAATTGATCGAAAATCACTGGTCGCTACTATGTATGGATATTTTCAACTATCATAAAAAATTATTTAGTATAAGTGACTAATATAAGGACATTTTTTACCGATTTGTCTAATTTTAATACTAATTTCTTTTTAATTTCTAAAACAGAAAAGAAAAGATGACAGATCCTTTTCTCTTTTGAGGAACTGGGCCAGGCCCATACATATTATGGGCTGGCAATGAAATCCACTTCCATGGTCCATAAATATCAGCCCATCAATTAAACCCCAACCCAAAGTCACGTGTTGAAATCAGTATATTCCGCGTCCGATCCGATACTGATGGTTCATACTTAGGAATCTAGAAAAGTATAGAATCTGGATTATTTTTTCTTTTTTTTTGACTTTTTTTTAATTTTATCAAAAAATAAAATGTTTCCATAAATTAGTACCTAAAAATATTTTATATACGGTAGAATTCGATTGTTTCGATCGTGTGAAAACATACATACACTATATGTATAGTCGATTAATTAACAAAAATACTCTTTAAATTCCTTGTACATGTGTTTCGCGTGAAATAAACAGTCGAATTTCATTGTGTAGTTGATAAATGAATATTATTAATTACAAGTAAAATGTTTTTACATAAAATTTTGACGAATTTTTTTTTAAGCAAAATAAAAAACATATATTTTTTTATAAATAAGTAATGTTAATAACATAATAGAAAATTATAAAAATAAATAAGAGACAAATTTGCAGTATTATTATAATATAAATAAATTTTAATTATTCACTAGACACAAATAAAATATAAAATAAAATATAAATAAACACATATCTAATATTTTTATTTTAAAATTAATTTTTTAACACTAGAAACATGTTGAAAATCGTCTCAATTATAGTAATTTATTTATTTATAAATTAATTTTCCAATTTTCAGTGACTGAATTAATAAAAAAATAAAATAAAATTCCGGTGGCTGTTCATGCAAAACACCATCAATCCACTCGAGGCCTTTTCCCCCAGAAAGGTGGCCCACACTATACAATTTGCATTTCCTTTAATGTCCTCCACTGCCCATACCCATGCGTTGATATTTTCGAGATTTAATCCATCAAGAACAGGCAATAAAGACTTTTCACTACCGTTCGTACCAGACACCTCTGGCACTCGGAGGATTAAAATCCTACGTGTCACTTCCTCAACCCCTCTCTATTGTATCGATACTAACTGAGATTTTTTTTTTTCCCGCTTTTTAAATCCAGAAAAATAATAATACTTTCTACTGCTCTTCTTTGCATCTGAGCTTCTTCAGAAATTCATTCCCTAAGGAGAATCTCTGTCGAGTTTATCCTGTTTTTCTAGAGAGAGAAAGTCTCGTAATCGAAGAAAATCGAAATGGTGTAGGCTGGCTGAAGACTAGAAGCTTAATTTAATTGTTACCAGCTCGTTTTGTAATTTTTCTCAGCTGTTGATTTAGCTTGAATTCGCCGGTTTCGATGGCAATTGGCGCCGTGGTTTCCAGTCGGAATTTCGGTTCTTTCATCGGTTCAGGTGATAATTAATTTGGTCTATCTTATCTGTTTATCTCTATAGTAATTATATGTGTGGACATTAATTGTTACCGTCAGATTCTGCAGCATTTTGTGAATTGCTTCTATTTTGCGCGAAATATAGCATGCATGCTTGATTTTGTTAGTTTTAGATTCTCTGTGAAATGTCTGGAGTTATCTTTTGCGCTCGTTTCCCCCAATTTTTCATTGAGAAAACTAGACTGAGCATCACTGAACTGAATTGTTTGGATTAATAATCGTTCATTATCCTATAAACTTCGCGAAATTACGGATATATATATATATCTCGATGATGTTTCCACCCAGGCACACACATATATGTGAAGAAAGCTATGGCGAGATTTGATATGCTACTGTATTGAACTTCGAAAGTTGATGTTGAGAACATAAGCATTTTCTGTTATATAGAATCAAAATATTGAATTCTGGCCTTGTTTTTGTATTCCTGTTTCCAATTGATTATCCTCCGTGTTTGATCATGGAACTAGGTGAAGAGAATTCAATTTTTGGATTCTGATACTGCTATTTAGGAGATGAGTTATGAAATTAAAATTTTGACACAATTGTTTCGTTGAATTACAATGCCTGGATATGAACTCTTATATAGGCTGAATGAAGGTCTTATTCTAATAAATACTTTTTTCTACCAGGACGAGTACATCAAGCTGAACAAAATAAGATATCAAGTCGAGGAGAGTGTTTCAGATTAGATTCCTTGCTATGTGCTCCTAGAAAGATATCTTACAATACATTGTATGTTCCAAGTGTAAACTCTTCACTGCACAGATGCCTATATGGCTCATCGTTCCATTCTGTTGGTCCTTCAAGTGGCCATGATGCTCTTTCAGTGGCTGATCCAATTGTTGACAACTACAAGATCAGCAGTCCTCAAAGAAGATTCAGAGGAATCTGCAATGTTTCTTCTAGTTTCTCCGAGAACAGTTGGACGCCACCAAGAAAGCTCGATAGGCTTGGTTTTGTTGTTGGGCAACCTCAGCAGTCAAAGCATACAACGGTTAATGGGATCCGGGCTGACTATAAATCAGAAGAGTTTGACATAACAGAAGCAAAATTGGAGTCTCTTGTAACGCCAGAAGGTGAAGCTGTTTTAGTCGAAGGATTTGAGCAAGCAAAACCATGGTGGGAACAATTTCCAAAACGATGGGTGATGGTGCTGCTTTGTTTTGCTGCATTTTTGTTGTGCAATATGGACAGGGTAAGCTTTCTGGTTCTGTTTTCTTTCTCTTGGATGTATTGAAGTTCTTCAGATCTAGCATACTCATAACATCTGCAAGATGAAGTCCTGAATGCTGATGGTCTAATATTTATTACCGTGTTTCCTCCTTGTAGAGGATTATTCTTTATAGTTAATTTTAGCTATTGAGTATATATATTAAAATATCTATGTTGTGCTAACTGTTGCATTGTTTTAATCTCAGGTGAACATGAGCATTGCAATACTTCCAATGTCAAAGGAATTCAATTGGAATAGTGCAACAGTTGGTCTTATTCAGTCTTCCTTCTTCTGGGGCTATTTGCTCACTCAGGTACACTCAATGCTGTGCTATTTAGATCATTTGACTGTTTTAGCTGGTACATCTGCTCTCTCGTAGTGATGGATGTCATGCAATTCTATTTCAGCTGAAATCCAGAACTTCAATTTCTGATAATTCTAGTTGTATATTTAGATCATTAATACTGCAGTTTTTCTTGTAATTTTTTGTTTAGAATTCTGTTATTGTCTACCATTGTTTCTGATCTACGTTTGATTCATTTACATAACAAAACAGTCTGCATTTCTTACTCTGTCCCTTATCTGTTTATAAATTGAACTTTTTTGTTTTTCTTTTTAAAATTTTTTTTCTCACTCTCGTACTATCCTGATATGACAGAGTAAGTGTACATCATTTTTAGTATCTTCTTTTCTCTAATGGATTTTCCCTTCATGAAGATTGTTGGAGGCATATGGGCAGATAAAATTGGTGGCAAAGTAGTATTGGGTTTTGGAGTTGTCTGGTGGTCAATTGCCACAATTTTGACACCCATTGCTGCAAGGGTTGGATTACCATTCTTACTTATGATGCGTGCTTTCATGGGAATTGGTGAGGTTAGGATATTCTTTTCATCTATTGCTTCAAGCACACCATGTTAAAGTATTTTGGTTTGCATATTTTAGGCGTGTTACAGGCATAAATATTCTTACTGTTGTATTCAGCACCCCAAAAAAAAAAAATCTTCCTGTTGTATTCAGCAAAAAGAAAAAAAATCTTATTGTTGTATGGAATTTACTTTTTCCTTGTTATCTTTCACGTGTTAACATAGTTGAGCTCATAGGTTAGTTATGGGAGTTTAGAATGAAAACTTGCTTATATTAGGAAAGTGGACATTCATTTTTAGACAAACTAGAATCGAAATTTGGACGTACCTAGGAATTAATATGTAAATATGCATGAATGGTTTGTATAGTAAGTGTCACATCTATATGTTATAAGGAGAAAAGCACTAACCTTGTAGTTCAAGTATCATTGCTTAATCAAGTGCGATTTGTTATTAGGGTGTTGCTATGCCTGCCATGAATAATCTACTTTCTAAGTGGATTCCCGTCTCTGAAAGAAGCAGATCACTTGCGCTAGTGTACAGTGGAATGTATCTTGGTTCTGTAACAGGTTTGGCTTTCTCTCCCATTTTAATCCACAACTTTGGGTGGCCATCTGTCTTCTACTCCTTTGGTTCTCTGGGGAGCATCTGGATCGCATTCTGGCTTGCCAAAGTAAGTTGTTGCCTCCTTTTGCTACCTACAGTTCATCATAAAAAAGAATAAAATTTTCCTGATAACTAAATTGCTCATCTGTAATTTTATGCTATGAAACGGATACAACTTGCTGGTTTCTTTCAAGCTCCAAAGTTCTTATGCTATTGCCACAGGCACAATATAGAAATTGATGTATAATAATCAGATATGTTCAACCCTTTCGAATTACAGTGTGTGCATATGTGTGTGTTTCCTATTATTTGGCTTTGTCTTCTGTATAATGCCTTCAGAGTCTCTAAAAGCTCCAACTTCTCCTTCTTCTAGGCATATAGCTCTCCCAGTGAGGATCCAGACCTTTCTGCCGAGGAGAAGAGGTTTATTTTGGGAGGCAGCATCTCAAAAGAATCTGTTTCTTCCATTCCATGGAAATTAATTTTATCCAAACCTGCTGTCTGGGCTCTTATCATCTCCCATTTCTGTCACAATTGGGGGACTTTTATTCTTCTAACATGGATGCCAACTTACTATAATCAGGTCTGTGAGACATTGCAGCATCCCCACCCAAAATATATAGTCTTGATCTGCTAGCTTCCTATCCTTCTATTGGTACAATCAGACCTATAAAGCCAAAGAAATGTGGTGTAAACTCATGCTTTCCACCCTCCCTTGACAGGTTTTGAAGTTCAACCTCACAGAATCTGGACTTCTATGCGTACTACCATGGTTAACTATGGCTGTCTTTGCTAATATAGGAGGTTGGATTGCTGATACACTAGTGAGCAAAGGCTTCTCGATCACATCAGTTCGTAAGGCAAGGATCCGATATTTGATTCCTTGCCCATTGAAATAGATTTTCTCAAACAAGCATTCTGGGATCATCAAGTTCACGTTTTCAATCTCTTAGAACCAATTCTTACAGAGTACTTCAAATTCTGCAGATCATGCAGTCAATTGGGTTTCTAGGGCCAGCATTCTTTCTCACTCAGTTGAGCAACGTCAGGACTCCTGCTATGGCTGTACTCTGCATGGCATGTAGCCAGGTCTGAACTATTTAATATTATGTTTTCTTCTAGATTATACAGGTGAGCATAATATTGGAGTTATTTACTTGTTTAGTTCTTTTAATTTTAACAGGGATCAGATGCCTTCTCCCAGTCTGGCCTCTATTCGAATCACCAGGACATTGGACCTCGCTATGCTGTGAGTTAACTTTATTTTGTCAATGCAATTTCTGATTATTGCTAACTCGTAAAAGATAACCATGTGGCATATTTTTTGAACATGTCCAATGGACCACTCTCTCTTGTACTTTACCCTGTGATATCATTATGAGCCCGGTACATGTGACATTCTACCAGAATTTCTGGAATTCTGAACCCATCTTGCCTGCAGCTCTACCTTTATCAACTTACAGCTCAAATAATCGTTAAATCTTCTGAACATTGAAAATATATGCAAGACTGATGACTTTTCCTGTACAGGGAGTGTTGTTAGGGCTATCAAACACAGCAGGAGTGTTAGCTGGTGTCTTCGGCACAGCTGCAACTGGATACATACTCCAAAGAGGTACAGTTAATCCTCCCTCATCATTCTTTCAGCTACATTTTCCTTCCACATCTTTTTAATTCAACACAAATCTTCGCTTGAACTGATTAGACGATCCTTGTACTTTTTGCTTAGGTTCTTGGGATGATGTGTTTAAAGTTTCAGTTGTATTATACATCTTGGGCACATTAGTCTGGAACTTCTTTTCAACTGGAGAAAAGGTTATAGACTAAGATATAATTGGGGGAAGGCTCAGAAATTCTTTAGCATCACAAAAGGAGACTCATTAGTAACAAAGGATGCCAGAGAATATGTGAAACCATGTCTAGTTCAAAGAGTAATCCAGTGAATGACTTGCCAAAAAAAGAGAAAAAATGGCAATGAATCTGGCCCTTATAAAAATCCGATATCCATATATATGGTACCTTGAAGTGCTGCTGGTTGTTTTCCTAATGTGATCTTATTTTTCGGATTGTAACGTGACAACCTAGGATTAGATAGATCAATGCAGCAAAAAATATTTTTGGTCCATATATGATATACCCACCCATTGCAGGTTAAAAATGCATGATTTTGTCAGAGTAATCTGAAATTTTTCATAGAAAGGACATGCTTTTATGATCTGTAATTTCATCAAATGCAAACTTTTTAGCTTCTCCATCTGAGAGAAAGCTAAACTTTTTTTATTCTTTTCCTTTTTAAACCTGTTGAATCAGAGTATTAACTTGCCTTATTTTGTTGGTAGCAATGTGAACATATATATCTGTCAATTATGCAGTCCTTTCATGTGTGTAAACAGTAGCTCTCTTGAATTATGTCATTTCTAAAGCTTAGGTATCCAACTGACCACTGCCCTACATCCTACACTTCTTTAGTTCTCTTTGCTGTGAGACTGCAATGCATTCATGATTGGGGCATGTCTACTGTTTAACTTCCTTCATGATTGGGATGTCAAAAGTTCAAATCATTTTAAAGTAATATAAAACGTCTTGAATTAAGTCTTAACATGAATAAAAGATAAATTTTGTAAATACTTTATAAGTTAAGTCTGAATTAATCAGTATTGTATGTCTAAAAATATGAAAGAATTCGATATGCTTCTGTCAAATTTTTCTTATGATGCTGTAAAATGTTTAAAATTAATTCTTAACCTTAATATTGGATAAATGACAGATTTTGTAGTGTACCTTTAAATAGTAAATACCATAAATTTGGTAGTACTATGCATGTGATCATAGTGTTTGTAGCTCATAAGATGCGCCTCCATATATATTATTTTATTGTTATGAGTGAATAGTGATAAAAAGAAAAGTGATCACTAAAGAATTATACAAATAGTATGATCATCAAAAGAATATTAAAAAATATGAATAGAGAAACCAAAAGAAAGAAAAATAAATAAATTTGAACAAACAACAAATACAAAGAATTATAGAATCCTATTGGCAGAAACTAGTAATAAAAACACCAAAAAAGAAATGGAAAAAAAATCAGTACAAAAATTACATGAAGAAGTTGGGAGGTAGTTGAAACTAAAAAAGGCTAAGAATTAAACCTGTTATAATTTTCTCACATTCATGTCTTCTTCTTTCTTCTTCTCTCATCTCATGTGCATGCAATGAATGAAATCCACTTTTGCCATTTCAGAACTTGAATTTAAATCAGTCCCAAAAAAAGTTGCATTCAAAACTTGCAGTTGCAAAAACTTAATACCCTCCAACCCCCCCTTCATTTATCAACCACCCGACTTGGACTTGTCCTCTTCATGCTAGAAACAAAAGCCGTTAAATCTCTTTCATGAACGTTTACTTGTAACCCATATTTCATAAACAACGTTAACGACATCTTCTGTTCCACTCTGTGTCCCGCTACCACCGTCAATCGATGGCGTAGCAACACCGCTGCCGCTATCGATTTCATTTGTAAATAAGCCAAATCCTTCCCTAAACAAATCCTAGGGCCAGCATTGAATGCAACAAACTTATAAGAATCCTGCATTATGAATTTCTTTCCATCTACACTTAACCATCTTTCCGGTCTAAATTCGAGACAATCTTCTCCCCATGCAGACTTCATTCTACCGGCTGAGTATATCGAATATGTAACCGACGATCCAGCTGGTACGAATGTGCCGTCCGGTAACACGTCATCATCCACCACGTGTTTAGAATCCTCCGGTACGGAAGGGTACAATCGGAGTGTTTCCGACAATGCAGCTTTTAGGTATACCAATTGATCAACTTCTTCGAAAGTCAAGGGTTCGTCTAGCCATGTTGACACATCATTGCCACGTGTCTCGATCAGGACCGTGCATATTTCATTCAGGATTTTTTCTTCTACGGATGGGTTGTGCATGGTCAACCAGAAGAACCAACTCAAGGCTACTGATGACGTGTCGCGTCCAGCTAGGATGAAGTTGAGTGCCACGTGTTGTAAGAACTTGTCCGAATATGTTTCTTTTTTCTTCATAAACCTTGATACCAAGTCATCGTGGCGGGACCCATCTTTTTGCTGAGTCATCAATTCTATCTTCCGTGCGTTAATGATGCTTGACAAGTATTCATCCACGTGTCTAATACTTCGGCTCAAGCTAACTTCCATTCCAAGCCGAAGCCATTTCTTCAGCTTCCAAATAACTTCCGGGAGAATAAACCTTTGCAAGGAAGCCTCAGTGGCTCGATCAAAAGCCGAAGCGAAGCTGTTATCAGGAAAACCCGGAGCCAGAGTCTGCGGATCCTTTCCAAAAGCCAAGCCGCAGATATTATCAAAAGTAAGCCGAAGCAAAAGATCCTGCAAATCAACCGGCTTACACTGAACCTGAGCCGACTTCAAAATGGGGCAAAACCGGGTCTTAATAGCCCGATTCACCCAACGAGCCATGGCTTGTCTTAAAGTCCTGGTAGTAAACTCAAGCGCAGCCGTCTTCCTCTGAAACAGCCACGTGTCCCCATCTGAATTAAAAATACCTTGACCCAATAGATCATGAAAAACGGCTTGCCAAGTCGGACCTTTTGGGTAATTATCGAATCGGGTCTTGAGTATATGCTCCAGATTCTTCGGGTCACACGTGACAGTCACGAGACCTTGTTTCCGAGCCAAGAATGGAATGGCACAAATACAGGTTTGGTACGTGCCACCACAGGCTCGGAGATTATCGAAGATCCATTCATGCAAGCGTTCCGAGTTTTCAATTAGACCCGGAAGACTACCGAATACGGGCCAAACTCTCGGACCTTTAAATGGTCTTGAAATGAAAGTAAACCATAGTAAATATAAAGTTACCGCAGTAAATAAAAACAGAGCAATTGAAATATCCATTTCTTCTTTTTTTTTTTTGGCTAGGGAAAATATTGAGAGAGGAGAAATTTAGAAGGAGAAGAAATGGGGTGAAGGGAAAATGGAGGAAGGAAAAAGGGGTTTTTATAGGGAGAGAAAAAGAAGAAGAAAGTAAAGATGACAGACTGGTTTCTTGAATTTGATCATGTGTATCTGTGTCTTTGTTTTTTGCCCCTAACCATAAGATGCCTTCTTCATAAATGCACATTTGTGGAGGTTTTTAGGTAAAAAAGAAAATAGAATATTAATACTCATAGAGAATATAGATACGGTATTTGTGAGAAGATAGTAATTCAGTAGTAGAAGTACTTTTTATTAAATAATAATGTGATAGTTCAGTTATATATACGCGTTAAGATGGTAAATTAGTGAAATTGTAATACTTTAATAGTAAAATCCCTCGTCTAGCTAGACAAAAATGTTTTGAATTTGAATAAAAAAGAGCACACGTACCAAGAGAGTAGACAAGAGATTTTTCCTTCTAATAGAAAGGGACAACATATACGTATGAAGGCAATAACTTAATAGTAAAAGTACTTTTTATCAAAACATAAATTTTAAATTTGAAACAAAAAGAGCTAGAATATATGTATCAAAATAGTAAACAAGATACTTGAGTTCAAACGAAGAACTCAAAAAGAACAAAATATATATAACGAAAATAATAGTTTAATAATAAAAATATTTTTTTTAATCTAAATTAGAGATTTTGAATTTGATCGGGAAAAGACAGAAAATCCCACCGCTGAAAAACAAAAGAAAAAACCGCTATGCCGAAAGAGCACTTACAGTGGGTAGTGATGATTCAGCTGAGAGAGGGGGTTCTCTCTCTACAACTAATTTTTGCAGGGAGAGAGAGAGAGAGAGAGAGAGAGAGAGAGAGAGACTTTAATTTTTCATGCATTGAATGAAGGGGAATTTAATGAGATTAGTTGAGAGAAAAGCACTAAGTCATGAGGAAGAAGAAGAGGATATGATGAGGGAAGAAGAGAGGGTTTTCTGCAAAAAAATTAAAAGAAAAATATGTATGGAATTACTATATCAATCTTGTTCTTGATGAATCATAGTAGTTTATAGGATTATTTGATCATGAAAATGAAGAAGATTTTGTTGGGGGTGGGGGGGGAGGGGGGGGGGTTGATAGTGTAGATGGTTAGAGAGAGTTGGGTGAACGACCCAACAACAATTTTGTAGCTATATTGTTCACGTAACATGACTCTTTTTATCTTCTTTTTTCAACCAAAATTTTTATCCTTTTTGATGAATAATAATGTAGTCTAAAATATTTTTTACCTTTTTTATATTTTTATTAATTCTTTTTTTCTCGTTACTTATGTCGTTTAATATTTTATGATTGGTAAAAAATACAAAAAACACTACGTAAGTTCCAAATAATCATAATGATAAGATGCGTATTCTCAACATAATCTGATCATAAGATGATAAAATATGACTCGTTGTTTGAAAGTCTTATGTCTTGCATTCTTTTTTAATTAATCGATAACTTTTAAACACCAAATTACCAAAAAAAAAGAGGAATAAAATATGCATAAGACCATCTATATAGAGTGATAAAAAATTGATAATAAGAGATAAATGAAAATTATACATGTAAAGAATGTATGATTATATATTTGACAAGTCTAATGATCAGCAAATATTAGGATTATTATATTTATTTATCTTTTTATTAACAAATTGTGTGTAGTGTAATGTAAATGATCATTTTTCTAAAAAAATTAAAAATCACAATATTTTGAAATTTTTTATTATTTTTAAAGTTGAGTAGCATAAATAGTGGGAAAGAAAAAAAAAACCTCAAAATTTTCTTTTGATAACAATTAATGTCAAATTTACCGATTTTTTTGAAGAATATTTTTTAACTATATTTTAAAAAAAAAAATTTACTCTAACTTGTTTGTTTTCATCATTATTTATCACCTCATCCACAAGTTTGACTCTCTTGAATGCGGATGGCAGAGAAAGGCAAAAGTCAACTACCATTTCTGTCACTATTTTCGGTGAAGAAAAAGTCAACTACGCTGTCAAATTCTGATTTTTCTTTTTTTTTTTTTGGGAAGAACAAAAAGCTTAGCTGATTGGGAATTCAAGCATTTTAATGAATGAATAAACAAGCCTTGGACTTACTACATATATTGTCTTGCATTTGTGCCGAATAAATGAGTCAAATCGTTCGATTCACAAATTTTATAACACTAACTCAATAACTTGTCAAGCCGAGTTCGAACCAAAATTAAACCCCTATATTTGTTTTTTTTTTTCAAATTAATATTCAGAAAGTTATTGACTAATCTAAAAGAAAACTCTCAAACAACAATACAAAACTAGTACGCTACATTTAATTAAATGCTCGAATTCAACACTTTTCACTTAATATGCCAGATAAACGCGTAAAAATATCTAAAAGTAGGTAGCCTTGCATCTATTTTATCATAAGCAGTAATCTCTAAAGTTTGACCATTTTTTTGCTACCAGTAATTTATTATTTCTGCTGCTGAAATCTGAATCTGATCAGTTCATCAAGTTTAAGGCCACCACATATCTGTTTTTCTCGTTAAAGGGAAAAAAAGGCATAAACAGATAGAAACAGGTAGCAGATGGATTGATGGAGAGACTACCAATTTATTGAACCCACACCTATTCTTCCAATTCCAATTTCTAATTTGCATTACCTCACAATTTACTAATAAACGTTTTGAGTCAAGTCCTAACTCCCAAATAAGAATCACATTCTATTATCGTTATGTATATTGTATTCGAACCGGGCATTTCTTACAACTAGCACAAAACAATGATCAGTTAAAAGCTTATAAGAATGAATACTTGCTCATCTTTGATTTATGCGAAACCAAACTTTATTCATGATAAAAATCTCAAAACTAAATCATATCTAAGTATAGGAAAGTTCACCAAACAGATAAATATTGACTTTAAAGGTAAATTAGCACAGAAGTTTCCAATTCAAAGGGTTTTCAGAGATGATGTTCTCTAAAATTCCTATCAATATATGAACAGAACCAATTAAACATTACAACATTTTATTTCCCTTCAATAATACTAGTATCCTTTTCAATATTTTCTCTTTCTTTTTTATTTTTGTTTGGTGGGGGGATATGTTTGCTTGTCAAAAATTAAAGAATCGGCTGAGCACCCAACAACTATCTTTAAAACAGTCCATCAAAGAATCAGTTAAATTCAGCTGCAAATCCAGCTCCTCAAAGCACGGGTGCCAACCCCATGTCATTACTATGGAAGACTCTAATATATATATATATATATATATATAATTTCCTAAATCATCAAAGATGCAATAAAACTCCAGAAGGTATATTGTATACCTTGCATTGCCATTGATGTTATTGGATCTTCAACAACCATATTTCTTAGGCCCTTTGAAACCAGTCCACCATAAAGAAGTACACCAGGAGTAGATTGATCAAGGTCATTTAAACAAGACTCCCAATCATGAACCATCCATCATCCTGCAAAAAACCCAACAATGTTTAGAAAACAAATCGAGTGTTTATGGACCCGGTCCATGAGTGAGTAAATGAATACCTTAAATCATATTAAGCAACATCATCTATATAGTTAATGTAGGATCTCTTGTGTGAATCATGTCTTCACTTAATCCAAACAAGGATCTAAGGTGTTAACAAGGATCAAGTCTCCGCTCATTGACTTAATACATGGCACTTATTATATTAGCTAATAGCCTACAACAACTGACAGCTGGTTATGGGCAAATTTCCAGGCTCAGTTAAGCATATGCATGTGTATTTACGTGTAAATGATAGGAATAATGAATGAGCAACCTTATGGAGTTACTGGATCAAGCATACCTTTCCAGCAACACTAACTAAAAACAATAACATATTATGCCATAGGGTTGAATGCAAATGAGTAACACATACAACAATGCAGGCAACAATTAGAGGCTCTAGAGGATGAGATGAGATGAGATTCTTTAACTGAATACAAACATGTATGTGTCCAAGACTTTCTATATATATTTTTTAATATCGAACAAATGATACATACAATTAAGCAATAAACTGCCTCACAAAAGTCAGGTTGAGGTTCCTGATATTCTCAGAGTTTAGTAGATCAACTGCTAAAGGAGTTTGGGTTAAAATTAAAATTTTAATTGTATATATGGAAAGAGTCCCTTGACATGAAACATTCTTTGATGGAAGATCAGAAACCCTATCCTAATTCAAGAAACATTTAAGGATTTGACATCCCAAGATCGCTTATTTCTAATAGTCAAGTTCTTGGTAAAAAACTCTGGAATAAACCGAATCTCATAGGGTAGAGTAGTTCTTGGAGCTAAGCCAGTATACATTTCAGATTTTCCATGCACCAAAGTGAATGCAAGGGACATTAGAGTTGTGCTTGTTATTGCAAAAAAGGTTCTTTACTCTCTTCTTTCAATACAACATCTTGAACCAAATACACAAAATAACAGGAATATACATCCATTAGAAATTAAGATGTCAGCCTAGATAGATAATCATACAACTGAAGTTTCCAAGTTGGCATTTCTACCATAAACTTCCTAAATTACGAAAAACTCTTATCTAATGTGATGATGGAACTTGCTCATAGAACATATTTTTTAATCATTGATCTACCAGAATGCACAATGTATCTTGAGGAACTGACATGCTGTTACCTCCATGCAACCATTGTCATCTACTCCAACTTATCTGTACTAAAGCAGCATCTTATCTTCTGTATATATACTTGGACAGAGGAAACTTTAGGCTTCTTGCTACCTGTCAATCGTTAAATGTCAAGAAATGGCACTGTTTGTGGAGAAGAATATAGATCATCTAATATCCATCCCAACCAGACAAGTGAGTATAGTTACCTTTAAAGCCATATCTTCAGACACAGTGGATCTATACCTTGTCGAGCCTTCTAACGGACAACTTGTTCCTTTGCTGATAAAATTAGCATTGATAAGACTTGATAATTGCAAGAGAACATCAGACATCAGCACACTGTTGAAACCATCTCCACCTGTCCCACCATCTGTTTGACTTTCCTCAACTGTAGAGTACTCTACAACAGATGTAATGCACTGAAATATAGCTAATAGCCTTTCCAAGGGGAAAGTCCCAGGGCCTTTCATGAGCAGCTCTTGTTCAGCAGTTTCCTTCTGTTCCATTGCCTTCTCAGAGCTCCTGACCAGTAGACAAGAGATAAAGATTAAAATAAATAGAGTTGAATAAAATGCATTTTGAGGGATGACAATAGCACACAAGAAGGAATAACTGAACAAGGTTGTGAATTCAGATTTAGCAACTATCAAGGTTTAGGCAGAACTCTGACAGAAAGGTGAAATCATATGAAAAAACTGTCACTGCTTGAAAATACTAATGCTAACAAAGGTTACAAATCTCAGACCATTAAAGGAGACTAGATTAAAAGGTTGGAAGCAACATATGCTACAAAAGTTTGAAGCAACAATCTTTTATTTTGCTTTTAAAACGGTAATATATTCAGATTAATCAACTGAAAAACAAATTGTATTATCATTTGATTTCTGATAAGGCTGCAAAATTAATGAGGAAATCCGGATTTCATCTAAGTTCGGAAAAGTAAAATACAGTTCAATTCATCAGTGAACTTGTGCTCATAAGAACAATGGTTCGATGAAGTTTATGCTCCTTACTGCAGTAATGATTTCGTTCCATCCAGCTTTCTGGAAAAGCATATTTTGTGGCATGTGGAAAGGATAATACTTTCAACTTAAATCCTAATACACATATATCAACATACACCCTGTTTATATTAGAAAAACTGAACCTTAATGTACAAGATTCAAGATACTTATCCAGTAGTACTCATATACTTGAAGCACAAAATGCAAATCTATGCATATTTCGACAGGTACAAACAGGCAAATATGCTATGAAATAATAAACATATCATAGACCACAGAGAAATATCAAATGAGCAAGTTCCTTACTTCCTCTTTCGTTTCCTGTTGTCAGAACCTCCAGTTGAATCAAAAAGCGAGGCATCAAGAGTAGCTGGATTTCTTGAAGCAAGAAATGCAGAAATAAGAAGATACTTTGCAGAAGTGGACATATGGAAGTCTAACTCATCTGAAGATTCATAGATTCCAAGCTTCTTAGAAGTGCCCTTCAGCTTTCTAGTATTATTAGATGAGGTTTCAGAAGATGGCTGGTTTACAACTCTAAAGATCTCATTCAAGGAGTGTGCAACATATGGTTGCAAATGAGCAAATAGTTTTCTCTTCAAATTTTCATTCGGAACACCTTGAAAATCACCAAGAGGCTCACAATATTTACTAAATAATGGCGAGAATGCAGCAGATAGTTCATTCACCCTTCTGGTAATTCTGTAAAAGGGCTTGAGTACCGCACTGTTTGTCAAGAAACCACATAATTATATACTTGTTAGTTGGTTCTGAAAATTTTAAACACGTGACAGATGAAAGTTCTAAGACTATCAAATTACCATACTTACTCGAGAAATGCAGAATAAATCTTTTGATTTGTTACACCTTTCATTAATATTTGACGCACATTATCTTCTGTATAATCCGGAAAATAAACAGGGATAGGTTCCACAAAACCTGTATCTGCATAATATGTATCAAGCGAGGAACTACTGATAAAAATCAAGCCCACTTCAGGCAACCGTAGAATTTCATGTAGCTTAAATACAAATGGGACTATGTTACTACTCTTATCCCATTCTCTAAGCAACTCAAAATTGTCAAAGATTAAGTAAATCATCTCTCCTCTAGGCCTTACAGCTCCCTTCTTTGAGCTCGACTTTCCCTTATTCCCTTTAAGAGTATCTATAACTCTCCTCAGAGCCTCCCTTAGGAGATTAACAAAATCAGAAGGCTTCTCACAGCGCTTGGCACTTGAATAGCCATTACTTTCAGACTTCCTATGAAGCAACAGCTGATTTAAGATAGATTCAAACAATATCTTAGGATTATAGCAAGAAATACAACTAGCGTACACAAAAGGGCGCTTGAGGTATCTGAATATCTCAAGAACTACACTCGTTTTCCCCACTGAAGCACCTCCATAAATGAAAACAGGAAATATTGGAGAATTAATTGGACCTAAAAGACGTATCAGCTCAACAATCTGCGAACTCCTTCCAGGGAAATTACTAATCAACTCATCAAAACTCACGGATTCATTACCGTAAACTAGGTCATTGATTGTCATAGGCTGCAAATCAATACTCTTTGATGATTCCGCTGTATTCTCAGAATTTAGATTTGCAGCGGCTAAGGATGATCTCGTAGTCCTTTTTGTAGTTTGGGGACTTCCCTCATTATCCATTCTTTTAAATGCTATAAAACCCCAGAATTTGCGTTCAATATATAAAAGCTAAATAAAAATGCGCAGAAAATAAATAAATTGAAGAACTGGATAATCTAACATAAAACCAAAAATTGGTTGAGAATTTAGCTGAGCAGAGAATAAGCAAATAAGTTAGGGGAAAAAAGAGAGCTACACGCGGGAAAGTAGAAGATGGAGGAAGCAAGAAAGCAAGAGCTTGGCGGCCCCCGCAACTAAGGTGAGGCTAGTGGCGGTAGCGACTAAGGTGGCGCCGGTGGATGCGGCGGCGGCGGTTCTCTTTGGGTTCAGACTGTGGCGGGGGGCATCGTTGGGAAGACTTCGGGGCAGGGAAAAATTTAGCTGGAGGAAGGAGGGAAGGGTAAAATAAGTTAGGACCAATTTTTCCCGCCAAATAAAACGAGCTGGTATCAAGTATAGGATAGTGCATAATAATCTCCCTAGTCCTTATACCTCTTCTCTCCTTTTCTAACTATATATATAGTATATATTGAATCAAATCCTCAATATCATTTTATTAGGAATATTATGGGTTGGCTATTTTGAGCTGGGTGTAATAACAACTGGATCGCGATTATAAAAGAAATGGAGTACAAAAAGTGATATACAAAGTAGTGCAAAAGATTCGAGTCGATTCTACTGAGTTGCTTGATCTTGACGAGCTGTTTTTGAAATTGAACTAAGGCTCTATTTATTAAATTGAGTTACCTTTTAAAATTAATTAATTAAAAGATTCTTGAATTAAGTTTGTTTGATAATTGAAATTTTTAAGCGTTTAATATTTAAATGCGTTTTTGATAACAATTTTTACAAATCAATTAATTGTTTAAAATATACTTAATTATAGTTATAAATTTTAAATGAAAATATTTTGCTTAATTCTGAAGTTTGAAATCTGAATATGTATATATTATTTGTCAAATTGTTACATTTTTTTTATAGATTATTCTTTATTTAAGGATAGAATTACTACCATGGATGACTCTTTGAACTTGTTTGACTAAGATTTTTTGTGGCTAATTATTAGTATCAAAAGACGAAATTTCTCATCTAAGGATCCCCACTAGTTGTCCTGATTACCCCAAGACTCTCCCTGAATGAAGTTTTATTATTGTATTGCTGCTGAATTCCTCTCGAGAGCTTTTCGAAGCCTGAACTCCGGGGTCGAGAGCCACCAGACCGATACAAATTCTTGGGTCATCTCAATGGGTTCAGAAAGCACATCCAGTTTAACACACACATTCAGTTAAGTTAAAAAAGGGTTTGTTGGTCTCCTTTCCATATTGAATCAGAACTGGTGGAAAAAAGGGCAAGATAGATAAACCGAGATTGAAGGCTAACCACCTTACTTATTGGAGATGTTGAAATTCTCGTAACTTGTTGCTGTTTGAGACTTTTGATGGCTCATTCTATATCTAGTGTTAGCTTTTTAAGTTTGTATAGCTCTTGTTTGATTTTTTTATTGGCCTAGTGTTGTTTCTTTTTGATATTTTAGTTGGTTTGATAGTTAAAAAAATGTTACTTTAGTTATTTTTATTGCTAGGAGTTATTTTAGTTAGTTTGTTAGTTAAAAAATGCTAATGTGTAATTATTGGCTTAAATATAGTTCTAAAAGCTTACACTATTTATATTCAGATATACCTCAATGTTCTGCCGTTGATGCAATACAATCTATAGATGTACATTCAAAGTGCTAGATTTATATATATGTACAAAGTATTGCTCTCTGTGAAAAACTCTATTAGGGAGGTGGCATGTTAGTGGAAATGCATATATACACACAATTAAACACAGATTTTCAAATGTTAAGCTATAAGAACAGAGCTTTAAAGCTAAAGCAGCAGCAACACAACACAATCATATCATACAGAAAACCATTACCTTCACCGATACTCTTCCAAGCCTGTATCTGTATGTAAGTAGAACCAACAATTCAATATCAACCAAACAATAAGGAAATATTAAACCGAACTTTGTACTGTTCTCAGAAGAAAACTAGATTAATTGAAAGGCCATGTCTGTCCCCGTGTCTCTCTTTCTTTCTCTCCATCTCTTGATTTTTCGTCATCATCTTAATGATCTGTTCTTCTCACTAGTATTCTTTAGCATCTTAATGTTCCACTGAATTGCCGCCTGCAATGAAAGAACTCCGGCGAGGACCACCCACAATTACATCTTTAAGTCGAGTTAATGGACCCAGCATCCTGCCCATCCCCTGTAATCATGAGAATTTCGATATAAGCTTTACTGGATCAGAAAAATGAGGGAGATAATCCAAACAAATATGTGCATATTAAAAATTACATGCTTGGTATATTGCATGTAAGTTTGCAGTAAGGCATTGGCGAAGGAATCGCCAGTACAACATCACATCACATCACATGCTTATTACACTATTTTTTTTTTTGGAGACATGCTTATTACACTACTCGCTTATTATGTTGGAAACCCAAAATGTGTCAGCAAACGCATCACATCTTCAGTGCTTGGTGCCTTTGGATTGGTTTTTGTAACCAAAACCAATACACTTTATTCTATTGTTCCCTTTCTAATTTCCACCTCTACTCTCACAAACCAATCATTCTTCTCTTTCTCAAAACAAGAATCCTAAAAAGAAAACCAGTCCGAATAAAGCAATCAAAACTATATGAATAACCACCATCATGATGACATCTCAGAGAAATATGAGAACGATATGCAAAATAAAGATTGGAAGAACAAATTTAATTATCATGGTATACAATAAAAGTCCCAGCTGTAAATTGGTGTATCCTCAAGCAGGAGATACACTAATGTGTAAAATAATCCCTAGTATTGAAATGGGGAAGCTTAAGGGATCTGTTGTACCAAGTGATCAGATCCCTCAGCCTAAAGCTGAGACTATTTATTATAAGGGAGATACCCACTCGCAAATGTCTATAGAAGTTTGAGCAGAAATAGAGATTCCACCCCAAAATATAAACTTAGAAATTTATCCTAAAAGTCCAACAAAAACTTCAACTATCTTATCAGGGAAAAAAATTATGTTGCTTCAAGTTGTCGTTGTTGCATAATTGCATTCTTACGAGGAACCTTACCTGTTCTACTTAAAAAAGTGAAAAGCTAGAGTAATGCCTAGATAGAACTCATATACCTAGTCCTATACAGATTAACGCGACTAACACAAAATGTAACAGGTTCCCTCATTCTATTCATATCTTCCTTAGTTACTCATAATTGTTGCTCTAAACAACCAAAGTTGCTTCACAAACATATATCCACTAGGAAAGTCCTTGCACCTTCTATCCAGACAAATCAAGTTGTATCCAACAAAAGCAAGTGAAAGACTTATTCAGATATGATATTTTCTAAGCAATTGAACATGGCACGTGATAAGAATTTCTGATGTATCAAGTGGATAACAAAATACCTCATCGTTGATACTATGCCACTTCAGTTGCAAAACTTGCCATCTCTCTTGCTGCCAGCGCTGTCCAAGAATCACAAGCCCCATAACAGCTGCTGCGACGAATATAGACCAAAATGTATTGGCCTCTTTGGCATGGGCATATATAGAGGCTGCTCTTCTTTTCCACCAAGCTCCACAAGGAAGATTGCATCCATCAAAACTTTTTGCAGTATATTTTGGCAAGTTGGAACCAACTGAATCTTCATCCTGATCATTAGGTTCAATTAGATCAGGAGTTCCAGTGTTCGCTTCAATTGTAGTTGATCCACCCATGGTGGGCTCACTATGGATAGAACTAAGAGTTGCACTGTTGTAAAGACTCTGTTCTTTGTCCACCAAGTCTAACCCGTGAAGTTCTTTGCCTTTCCCGAACTCTGAATCGCCAACAGTTAAAATGTTACCCTTTTCATCAAATATTTGAATTCCAGGAAATTCACCTGACATGGCAAGTCCTTTGCTATTTATGTTTTCCTGTTCCTTTGTTTCTGACCTATTCCCTTCATCTGCAACCAATTGATTAACATCATCTACACTCTCATGTACACTGCGGATCTCATTATTTTCAGGTTCCAATGGCAAATTCTCGTGCTGACTCGGTGGAAAGACAAAATGACCAGACATAAACATTAAACGGGAAGTTTCAGCTTCACTTTCTCCAACTAAATCACTATTTTGTGCATCAGCCATCTCAACTTTCTCTGGACCTGGGGCAGCAGCATATGTTGATGCTGTGAGTGAGACGACTTCCCACTCATTCCCACGGGGAGCAGGTTCCTCCTTACCCTCATTGTCCGCCATATAACAAGATTGTAATCAACTGCATCTCACAAAATAAATTGGAGTTAATTGAAAGTCTCCAGAAATGGAAATGGAATATCTGAATAGATATACTGTAAGCTTGACAAAATCAAAGTAGAACAAACTCCGCCTGAATATACAGATAGAAGAAAGGCAGATGGAATCTTCTGATGATAATTCCTCCCTTATCTGCTTCTTTTAAAACATAAAGTCTTGCAAACAAGTTAAGCGTGAAGGTGACAATGTTTGACTAGATTCTTCAAAAACCAATCATGTACCATTGAAGAAACAGAATACTTCCAATTTCCACACGCCTTGCATAAGATTTAAGTGTCAAAATCAACATTAAATCTTAATAGCTAACCTTCAGAAAGCACAAGCCACATAAATTGCACCTGGACTTGAATCAAACAGGAATACAGCAAGCTTAAACACTCATCCACTCTGTATTTACGGTCTTCAATGATTATTAAAGCAAAACAACAGCAAACCACATTCAATATCAGCTCTCCCCAAAGATCACATACCAGAGCTTTTGAGTTGCATGAGAATACAAAATCAATAGACTAAAACATATTAGAGCTACAAATAAATTAATCCAGTAAAATTAACATATTTCACAAAAATCATTCAACTAATAACTCAAACCCCCTAGAAATACTTGAATTCATCAAAAATTCGGGGAAAATTAACACGCTGAGATCCAAATCAAACATCACTTCGGATAAAATTAATCAACCGCATCTATAAAATGAAACTAAAAGACAAAAAATCAATCTGAGTAGATAATCAAGCTCAACGAAAACTGAACTTAACAACAAGATTAAAAAACAATCATCGATTAATCATATCCAGAAACCTTACAGACTCGAAAAATCTTTGAGAGATAACGATCGCTGCTGACGATGACGGAGGTCCTCTCCGAATAATTGAAACTGTCTCGGGGAATGAACAAGAGAGAGAGAAGACAATTTTATTACGAGCAGTGAGTAAAATAGATAAAACGAAGAAACGGAGGGGAAACGGTAGTGTGATTTTAAACGACACCGTTTTAATGAAATAACAAATGCACATCCCCAAGATGGGATAGGGACGAAAGATTTCCGGGTTTTTACGGTTGCGTGCGGGGAAGAACAGGTATCTACTGTGACAGCATGTAGGATACTTACGGTGAGCTCGAAGAATACACGGCTGATAAATAAGTCTTATAGGTGGTCCACCACTACATGCAAGTATGTATTAGATTAAGAAAGGAATTGACTATTTTGATGTGATTAATATATAGTTTAGATCCATGGGATTGCCAACCATGATAATATCAAAGGTAATTAATTATGTGAATATTTTCTTGTTACATAACATTAATTTTCATAACCTAGCCAAATATATATATTAATTTTGATAAATCATTTTCTACAATTTTAATTTGAATATGTTTCTCGAAATAATTTAAAATGATAAATTATCTATGCACGCGTTAGCTTGCATGAATAAATAAAATCAGTTTCATTTTTCATATTCGTGAGAGTGATTAGTTGCTTTCGTCAATGGTACAAGTCCACTACTGGAGCTTTGTCTTTAGTTGTGGCTGAGGAGAAGAGAGGGTTTAGGGGTTTATTATTTGTACTTAACATGTTTTTTTATTTGCAATTTGGAGATTAACGATAGTGGCCGGTAATGGCCGATGGGTTTAGAATGTTCGCATGTCTTTTAGAGTATGGTCAGTTTTTTTGTGGCTATAGGGTGTTGCGAGCTGATAGATCTCGAAGAGGGAGGGATCTGGATTTGGATGAAGGTTAAAGCTTGTAAAGCGTCAATTTGTGCTTGGTCAACCGAGAGGTTTTTGGTTATTCAATGGTCTTGTTTTCGTGTTGTCATTGGGAGTGTGCGTTTGAACAGCAGCTCGGCTTCTTTCACTTGAGTATATGTTATAATGTATGACTAATTCATTCGGTTGCAAGTCGACTTTCCTCACTTGGATATATGTTTTGCTGTTTCGCAGGCGACTACATTTCTATTGTGTTGTCCTTTAGGATTGGTGATGAAGTTGTTGGAGTTCGAGTATTGTCAGTGTGTTTGCTTCATTCGGTCTTATCCTAGTTGTTTGTCAACATAGAAATTGACAAGTTCATCTAAAATAAAAAGACTTCCATTTATTCTGATGATAAACAAATAGTTACCAGTTGCGTTACTATTTTGATTGTCTTTTTGGGTTTTTTGTCCCAACAAATGTTGTTGTGCTTGGATCCTACCGACTTGATGGAATTTGGCAGTAGCTCATTGTAATGCTGGTTTTTTGGACGCTGGTTGTCTTTTGAGATTGCTCTAGCTGGGATGCGTGGTTGTTCAACGATTGGAGGTGGCGCCAAGACTATTGCTAATGGATGTGGTGCTTATTTATTGGCAATGGTCATGTGTTTTTTTGGATATTCCTAATTAGTGAGGTGGTGACCTTAGCGCGTTGATTAGGAGTGGGGTTTTTTAGCTGATAGTGACTTTTCTTCACTTAGTATTGTATTCAAAAGTTTATGGTGTCAGGTAGTCAGCATAGGATGAGTGCTATTGTAACGTGATGTGACGATGGTTGCTATTGTCTCAAGACTCTCACCTCTGTTGAACAAATTAATATTACACACGCAAGTGAATGATGTAAATCATGACGACTCACTAACAAACCGAAGGTTAAGAATTTGATGTGCACAAGAAATGGCTCTCATTGAAATTTCTACATAATCACTGTGAGAATGCGTTGTTTTGCCTCTTCTTAGGTCCAAAGGATGCGTTGTTTGCTGAACGCTTGTGAAACACGAGGGCCATTTTCGGAACCGGCCCAAAAATTCGGAATATCATCTATCTGCTCCAGAGTCCGCCAGAAGCACAGGAGACACACAGAGAGGGAGAGAGAGAGAGAGAGAGAGGAATGGGGGATCTCTACGCCTTGGACTTCGACGGCGTGCTCTGCGACAGCTGTGGAGAGAGCTCTCTCTCTGCTGTTAAGGTTTCTATTCTGTCTTATACAAGTTGTCTCAATATCTAATTTTCACTCTTATCTATTGAAAATTTTGAATTTGTTTGTTCAAGGCTGCTAAGGTGAGATGGCCTAGTCTTTTTACCGGCGTGGATTCATCAATGGAGGAGTGGATTGTTGAACAGATGTTCATAGTAAGTATATTCTATCCTTCTCACTTCAAATTTTTCAAAATTGATCAGCTGAAAATACTCCTCCTTGGTGTATCTGCGTACGACTAGTAATCCATTCATAAATCATAACCATCCTTGAAGTCAAACTATTTATGTAAACTTTAATTGCTTAATCGATGGGTATTTTATCATTTCCATTAACAACTGATACAACAGTAGAAGTCGGTAATTCTGGTAACTTTTCAGCTAATGTTCTGGAATTCATCGTGTATATGATTTATACACTAAGCTTTTACATATTTGGATAATAGATTACGAGGTTCTAGTAGTTGCAGATACAGAAAATTTTCTCATTCTGAAATAGTATCTGAACTTCTCAAGGTACTGCTGATGTAGCCAGTGGTTGCATTTTCAAAGATTGTTAGTACCTCAAAATTTAACAGTACAGTCCACTGAATTAGCGTATCTAAATGTTTCTTGACTACATGCTAATGCTTTGTAAGTTATCTTTTTTAACTTAAATGGTGAATCATTACTAGAATCAGAAATGGTGGAGGCAGTAGAGTTGTCAATGAAGCTCCCGCCTGAATCTAATGTAGTCGCATGGAACCTGGAAGCATGTCATTGCACATTGTATTACATCGAGTTTGGGATGAGTGTTTCCAACTCTATGCATTCTGCTGTAGCATAGTTGTACATCTTGTCTACTATGACACTCCGTCATGAATCGTAGTCTTCTGATAATTTTTCTAACCTCCTTTGATGACCGTGACGTCAAGAAATGATGAGACTTTTAACGCATTTCAGGTTAGACCTGTGGTTGAAACTGGATACGAAAACCTATTACTTGTAAGGCTGTTGCTGGAGATAAGAAATCCTTCTATTCGCAAGTCTTCCGTGGGTATTTAGAGTAAAATTCAAGTATTTTAAAAGCAGAAGAAACTAATTTATCTGATTCTTTTTCCTGCTAGCTTATGTGTCTTTGTTAATCCATAGACGTGATACTGTTGGTTAAACATTTAAGGTGGCTGAGGGACTTACTATTGATGGAATACTGGAAAACTGGTCCAAGATAAAACCTATTATCATGGGAGAATGGGATGAAAATAGGGATGCTTTAATAGATCTTTTTGGTAAGATCCGGGATGACTGGATGGACAATGACTTGGGTACTTGGATTGGTGCTAACAGGCAAGTTTTTCAACCATGCTTTAACGGAAAACTTTGAAATGTGATTCTTTGGACTGTGCCCATTCCTAAGAATTCTTACATATTCCTTTCTTTTTCCTTTGGTTTTTTCTTGTGACCTTGTGTTCGGTTAAATACACAGGAAATGAATCTCTTTATACTAACTTCTGTTTGACACACGGAAAGTTGGAAACATTCTCCTTTTAGTTCTTGAATTTCTGAGAATTCAATTCTTGGTGCATACTCATATAAGTACGCATCAAACGGTCTAATTACTCACAATGTCATTTCATGTTCACCTTTAAACCCCCAGAAGAAATAAAAGGAAAATCATATACACCAAAGAAAGTTTCATTTTTGACTAATTTTTTTGTGCTAAACATATGACATCTCTAACCACTTCAGTAATACAAACATACGGATAGGTTTAGGGGTTGAAGAAACACCAAAAAGTTTACCAAAACGCCTATAGTACGCTGCATGGAATTGCAAGCCTGAACCATTGCTTCATTGTTTCTAGTAGTTGACCTTAACCTTATTCAGGGAAATCTAATTAGTTGTTGCTGCTTCCATTTCAGGTTTTATCCTGGGGTTCCTGATGCACTGAAGTTTGCGAGCTCAAAGCTCTATATTGTCACGACAAAACAGGTCTGGAAGAACCTAAAGGAAGATAAAATCTTGAAATCAAGAAATTGTTGATTTTGATTTTTCTTGTAGCAGAATGAATCTCGTTTTTTTGTCTTTGAAAAGGGATTCATATTTATATAATGAATATAGGTTTGCACATAATATACCTTGACAAATATACTATCATACTAGTCAATTTTTTCATCATAAATCCTCCTTTTCCACTTTCTGTTACCAGAGTCGCTTTGCTGATGCATTACTTCGAGAGCTTGCAGGGGTAACCATTCCAGCTGAGAGGATCTATGGTCTAGGGACCGGGTAAACATCCTTTTAACTAGATGGAAATAGACTATAGATATGGTCATCTAAATTAGTCTAATCTGGTTGCCTTAAGATAATGTTGGCTAATTTTGAAAATTTATATCAGCCCCAAAGTTGAAGTGCTGAAGATGCTTCAAAAGATGCCAGAGCATCAGGGTTTGAGACTGCAGTAAGTCACTCTCTTCTCGTTAAGTGAAAACTTCTTCTACCTTCTATACAATCGGATATATTCTTTTCAAATGCCATTGCTTTTAAAACGATCTTCACAATATCAATCAGCTTTGTAGAAGATCGACTGGCCACTCTAAAGAATGTGATCAAAGAGCCGGAATTGGACAGTTGGAACTTGTATCTAGGTTGCTATTTTGCATCGCGGTCTTCTCTTCTCTTCTTTTAAGTTTCCTTTCTCGTATTTGGTTATTTAACCATTTTAGCTTGAAGCAGGAGACTGGGGATACAACACTCAGAAAGAAAGAGAGGAAGCTGCCGGCATATCCAGGATACAGGTTCTTCAGCTTTCGGATTTCAGCAACAAGTTAAAATGACCATTCTTTCATTACATTATTTCTATCAAAACCATGTTATGGACAAAATGGAGACTTGTTTAGTGTCAAAATTTGCACTTTTTTGTTTACTCTGTTGCTTAATGCATCATTTCATTGCTATTACAAATGGAACAGAGGAAATTCATGCAATTTTACATCATTTGCTACCAAGAACTAAATGTATGAATGAGACCATAATTGGTATCTGTTAATTACAGTTATAATTCGTCTTGCGTATGATCCTTCTGTGAGTTGCTGCCATGGCTCTTCTGAATCTGGTAATCTTCAAAAACTTTTTCAAAAGGAGGATCTCCTGGTCTTCTAAATAGTTGATCTCCCATCTTAACTTCATAAGCATCTGCCTGGCTCAACAGGAATTCTTTCAACTACAATGAAAGAATCAGAAAAATCAAAGCTCAGGAATTTCACTAGAGAAAGTAAAACTGCAGCAAATCATACATCAACATAAATACTTATCATACTTGAAAAATGTTCATCAAATTTTTAAAGAAAATAGAAAAGGAATCCGAAAAATTGAAAGTTTTAATCCAATTTATGATGTCGTAAAATGTTTAGGGTCTCAACCTCAAATAATAGTTGAGTTTGAGGATGTTTTATAGGTCGAGTCTTATGAAACGCTCAGGATTTTAACTTAGACGATAAGAGCCAATCTTAGAGCGCCCCATAAAATACCTGATTAAGGACGTTCCATAGTGAAATACCTTCTCGATAAATTGAGCGCATGCGACGTTCAATTAGCAATGAAACACATGCTCGATAAATTGAGTGAAACGTGTTTTATAGGCCGAGTGAAACTCTCAACCTAACTCTATAGGCCAAGTCCTATGAAATACATGCTCGATATACCAAGTGAAGCTTTTGGGGTCTTAACCCGGAACCTTAGGGTTTTCACTTTGCAAGTCAAGTCCGGATGTTTCATAGGCCGAGTGAAATGCCCAAGGTCTTAACTCAGAACAGTAAGTCGAATTCAAATTAGTAAGAACCGGCTAAATATATAGAAAAGGAAAAGATATTTACCTCTATAGTATCTTGACCTTTTTCCATGGTGAACATAATAGTACTGATATCAACTCTCATGAACTTCACCTCAATTCCTCCAGTCCTAGCAACATTGGTCCATTTCATAGCAATTTCAGATACCATCTCCTGCCATTAAAACACCTCAATCACATATATATATATATATATATATAACCAAAACTTCCCAAGCTGTGTATTATAAGTAAACTAATCAAAGAAATTTCTACAGCTTAGCTTACGTACGGGTGTCCGACGAGAACCGAGTCGGAGCTTAACGAATCCGAAAATCGGACCGAACTGACGCTTGAGCATTTCAGCTTGCATTTGCGACGGATCCATTTTGGAGAAATCTTCAGGAGGCGGATCGAATTCCGGCGAGGTGGATTTGGATTCCGATTTCTTCTTCTTGCCCCATTCTTTCCAGGATTCGTCTTCTTCGTCATCAACGACGTCGTCTAGATCATCTGTGATCTGGATCCTTCGCTTCGCTCCTTCTGCAAATCGGTAAGTGTTCTTACCCGTTTCGTTAGCGATTATGAGTAGGAAAATCAGAGATAATTGACTGATTATCCTGTTAATCTTCATCTTTCGTGTTGAGTAATTTGCTGTGATGTGAATGATTTGGTTGCATTAATCGTCACGCATTTAGAAAAGAACATTCATATTCATCAGCTGTGCATGTGAAAAAGTAGGTTTTGATTCGGAAAGCGCATAACTTTATCCATTTATTTTGTTTGGAGTTTTTATTTTTTGGTCTCTGAAATTCTAATTACACTTTATTAGAGCACGTTTCCTTTGTACTATTTTGTGTACTATTCCATATTTTTATATCAACTTATAAAATGGTGTAAAGAGTGGCACAAAGTAGGAATGTAAATGAATCGAGCTCACACTTTTTTATCCGATTTCATCTCGATCAAGTTTTAAATTTTGGCTTGAGTTAAAATTCAATTTTTAAAAAGGATATTATATATAATAATTAAAATAAAATAAATTATATATTTTGATTCGACAGACTCGACAAGCTATCGAATTAGTATTAATTAGACTCGAATTCGATTCGTTTATTTAGAGAGCGAACTCGAATTGAGTTTTGATTGAGTAGTTTGTGAAGGCTGACGAGTGATTAATAGTCTTTATTATGAGTGACAGGGAGAGCCAATGGGCTAAAATCTTTTATTAAACCACGAGCCCATATACAGTGCTGTTGTAAATTGGAGGCCTTATTCAGAACTTGAGATCGGCCTAAATACTTGGAGGATATGGGCCGCCGATATCCTAGGATGAATTCTCTTTTGGCCCTAAATCTGGAAGGTTTGTTTTTTTTCTTTTTTTTCAACGAATAAAATCTAGGAGGAGGTTTTTAGTAGGGGGCGATAAATCTAATTTGGGAATATGAATGTATAGTGCAAAAAAAATTATTATTTTTCCTCGTCTCTCTCTCTACACAGTTCTAAAATTAAAATCTTTAACATTGAATTTGAATTGGAGGTACATATAGATCATTATGAAGAATTTGTAAAAGAAAATATCAATTTAGATGTAAGAAAAGTAAAAAAAAAAAATTTCAAAACTGGGCTTGAATTGCTCGGACGGGCGACCTAATCATGGGCGACCAGCACACATCCGGGTTGCCGGCCCGGGCGACCGGCTCAAGTCCGGGTCGCCAGCCCGGGCGATCCGAGGTTTTTTTTTTTTTAAGGAAGAAATAATTTTTGTAGATATTTGGAAAACTTGAAACATGAATAACTTTGCGATCGGATGTCCGTTTCACGCGTATGACCACTCGTTTTGATGGTTCTCGTAAAGAAGAACGCAACGACATCATCGAAAAAGTGATCCGGATGCTTTTCGGGGCAAAAAAAACTTTGACGAGGCATCACTTTGCACTTGGACGTTCGAGCCGATTTTTTTGCCCCGTCCAAGCGTAAAGTTATGCCTCGTCAAAGTTTTCGATTATACGAAACGATTTTTTTGCCCCGAAACGCGTCCGGATCACTTTTTTGACGATGCTGTTGCGTCCCTCTTTACGAGAACCATCAAAACGAATGGTCATATGCGTGAAACGGACATCCGATCGCAGAATTATTCATGTTTCAAGTTTTCCAAATACCTACAAAAATGATTTCTTCCTTAAAAAAGAAAAAAAAAATTTCTCGGATCGCCCGGGCTGGCGACCCGGACGTGAGCCGGTCGCCCGGGCCGGCGACCCGAATGTGTGTTGGTCGCCCGTCCGGGCGATCCGAGCCCAATTTTTTTAAAAAAAAAAATTTAAACTTTTCTTACATCTAAATTGATATTTTTCTTCTACAAATTCTTCATAATGATCTATATTTACCTCCAATTCAAGTTTAATGTTAAAGATTTTAGTTTTAGAGTGGAGAAGGAGTAGAGAGAAACTGTGTAGAGAGAGGAAGATGAGAGAAAATAATAATTTTTTTTTCTATACATTCATATTCCCGAGTTAGATTTATCTACCCCTTTTAGTATATATCATAGATTATTTAACTAATCACTTCATTTTATTCTTCTTTTCTATAGGCATGTTATCCATACTTAAAATTAGCAACTTTTTTAACTTATTTTAATTATAAGTTATAAACTATTTTAATCTTTTCTCAATTATTTATGTTTATTGTATCTTTTTTTAATTTAAATAAAATATTTTCAAAAAGTTATTATAAAAATACTTTTTAGAACTGGTTTTACTTATCGATATTATTAAAAATAAAATTATTACATTAATTAATTTAAAACAATTTTTTTATAAATATTTCTTTTTAATTACTTAAAAAAACATAAATAATGAAGAACATAGCTATATGAATAGTTTAGATAATTAGCATAAAAAGAAAAAAATGAAGATTTTAGATTAGTCCACATACTAGATTGTGTATGTTCACAACAAAAATTTGTTAGTAACTAGTGGCGGAATAAGGATAGAAAAGTTGGAGGGACTGATTAATATATTAAAAATTTTATCAGAATTTCGTCTATAAAATAAATGTATTCAAGATAAAAACATTCAAATTGAGGGGACTTGAATGTAAAAACATCAAAATTTTTAAATTTTTTTTGGGAGGACCGTGCCTACCCAAGCTCCAATCTCCTAAGTGGTTCTGCCACTGTTAGGAACCAAATTCTTTTTCATAATATGATTGGACCCAACGATTTAGCACAGTGAATAAAAACACAAGTATCTGACACGTTTCAAAAAAAAATAAAAATAAAAATATGCATCATATAAATGGGACAAATAAGGTTCCATATGTTCGGCAGGCCAGCCAATTAAGGGGGCTTGTCTTCATCACATGGTGCATCTTTAGATCTGTCATATAGCATATTAGTACTAGTATTTTATAAACTTTTTTGTTATATATATTATTTTATTTTATTTTATTTTTAATTGATAAATTATATATAAATTTTTTTGTTATATTTTATGTTATATATATAATAAAGTTAATTATTTTATTTTTAACAATGTAAATAAGTAAAATCAGTTTTAAAAAGCACTCTTACATTAGTTTTTCAAAAATAGTTTTTTCAACTTTTTAAAAAGTTAAAAGCAGATATAATAAGTTGTGTCAAGAATAAGTTCAAAACGACTTATATCTTAAAATAAACTAAAAGTTATTGATTTTAAGTAATGGAAAATAAGGTCTTAGTATTATATGAATGGTGCAGTATATTAAATATTTATAAATAATTTAAATAAATTCGTATTTTTAAAAAAGAGTAATTTAGTCTATTTTACTTTAAATATTTAATATTTATGTTATGTCTTAACGTAACAAATAATATAAAACTGAAAAAATAGTTCTTAGGTACTAAATACAAGATGCACCGAAATTTCCTCGTCATTGCTGCAAATTTATAGTTTATCTAGAGCTTCATTTTCGGATCAAACACTTTCAATTTACTCTATATAGTGTAGATCCCTAGTCATGGTTAAGTATTTTTATCAGTAAAAGTAAAATATTGTCAAATCATTTTCTTTTAATCATATCTAGTTCGAGTTGAAATGATAATAAGAGGTCTTAAGTTCAAATTTTGAGAATATAGTAATGTTCAGTAAAAGAATTTTATTGAAATTGCATTGACAGTCATAGAACTGCATGACAGAAGGAGGTTATTATAGTAGGGATCGAATTTTGAGAAAGAAAAAGGCAAACTGGTGAATTTTATTTGTAAATATTTATGATTAGTTAAAAAATTATGAAAAATAATTAATATATATTATGAACAGAAATATCAATTAACTAAAATTTCCTTCAAATATATTGTACTTCCATATATAGTTACTTTATAAATGGAAGGAAATTTATCAACATTTAGTTTTTAAGAAAGTTAAAAATAATTAATTGTTATGAACAGAAATATATTATTAGGAAGGATATTTAAGTAAATTCATCAATTATCAAAAAATATAAACGGTTAATTTTTTTAGGTTTTGTGTTGTAATTTTTGTAATAAAAAGTTAAATTAGATATTTAATTATCAATTTTAAAAATTTATATACTCAAAACACTTGATTGTAAATACCGTGATTTTCCGGAATTAATCCTAGAAATATATAATAAGTGGCCGGTCTTACTTGCCTTAGCCGAACGGTATCAAATTGGCCTTGTCTTATAACAAGAAAAAGGCAGAAATATTAATACCTCTCATTCCAAATTGGCTTGAGAGGATAATGCTTATGTTAGAGTTAGACCCCACCCTTTCTATGAAATTGACTGGCACTTAAACGCCCAATTTGACCATTAGATATTCTAAAAATTGTCTTTTTAATTCAGAAAGAAATCGGGGTAAGCAATAGCACTAAAATAGTATAAGATACTAAATGGCTTTTTAGATTGATTCAAATTCATGATCTCTCACTTGATATGCTATGTGGAGAACTTTAAATAAGAGAGATCAAGACATTAAACTATACATTTCTTGTCATATTCTAAACGGGTCTATATATACATAGAATATTCATTAGCATTGTCTTGAAATGGTAACTTTTTTTGTTCTTTAGAGATTACCTCTTCCTCCATTCCGAACCTTTGTGCCGTAAGCTTAAAAAGCAAAGGTGAAATGCTTGTTTTACTGTGGTTTTGAGGTTGGCTAATTTATATTGTGAAAGTCCCTAGTATATCAAATTCTATTTAGTATAACACTTGTCCCTTATGTGTATTTTGATTGAATTTCATTTCAAAAATTGAATATAAAAAACTTATATTCAAATTCTATCGAAAAAAGTATCAAGATGATCTATAATGACATTTTTAGAACCATAGAATAGTTCATCGTTATTTTTTTAATAGGAAATAGGCTGTTTTGGCTTGTATAGATACAGCTAAGCTGATTTTTGGGTTGTTAAGTTAGTATTCTAAATGAATGTTTAAATTTTAGCAACGACAATATAAAAATTGAGAGTAATTTTTTTTGCGTATTAAGTTCTGTTTAAATTATCATAATTTATATTCTACACATAAATATCGGGTAGTCTGGGCAAGAAATTTTGCCTATAGTACCTAAGATATGGGTTGTTTTGCCTCTTCGAGACCTCACTAGACAAAAGGGAAATATATATAGGAGTCACAGAAGCTGCTGCTGCTAAATGCATGTGTCTGGCCTTAACCTTTCCTAGTGAGGAAAAGAACAAAAAGATGACTTGGCTTCTGATAAATTTTTTCAGCAGCCATAGCTATAGGTGCATGCATTTCTTTTTCTCTTTAGAACAAAAAGTCTGGTATTAATGGCGTTCATAAATCAAACATCTACTAAAGAAGGAAATTACTTGAGAAGTAGAACTAAGCACATTATTTTTTTAATGTAATATCTGAAAGTTATTAATTAATTTGCGAAGGATAAAAAAGTATAAGACTCTCAAATAACAGTATAAATCTCTCAATTAATATGTCAGATGAAAATATTTAAATAAGAAATATCACGTCATCATCAGATCACATCCTCCCCTCAATTAACATCATTATTTTCTTGGGATGGTATATATATTTGAATAGAATCTTTTTTTTCAAAGTATCATAAATAATTCTATTCTATTTTGACTACATTCTTTCATAAAATACTTGAAAATTCAATAAACCCATATATAAATTATAAAAAGGGGTCTCTGCTGGCATCCCCATCTACCATTATCAGTACTCGTACTTGGCCAAGAATTGAACTTGAGGGCTCCAACAATGGCAGCTTTAGCAAATCTTTTCAAGAGAAGATCCTCTATCCCTTACAATGCCCTGCTCAATACCAGATTCTTCTCTACTGAACCTCTAGTTGATAGTTCCCCTTCTTTTGTTCAGAGGCTAAGAGATCTGCCTAAAGATCTCCCCGGAACCAACATCAAGAAAGAAGTTTCTCAAGTAAAGTTCTCTTCCTACCCCACCCCCCAATTTCACATGCATTTTACAGAATTCAGTTTCTTAATATCTGGGCTTTTAACTTTTACTCTGATTAATTGAATTTCAGCTCATTGGAAAAACACCCCTTGTTTATCTTAATAAAGTCTCTGAAGGTTGTGGTGCTTATATTGCTGTTAAACAAGAAATGATGCAGCCAACTTCCAGCATCAAAGACAGGTACTTTTTGTAGTTTTTCTCGAATTATTGATTAAATTAAGGAGGACAAGAGCTGTGTGGTCCGATGGAGCTACTCTCTTACTTAATTACCTCTACTTACATAGTTGAGAGGTCGTGTGTTCTAGTCATTCAGAGCTACTCTCTTAATTACCTCTACTTACATAATTGAGAAGTCGTGTGTTATCGTCATTCAGAGAGATCAATGACTCTCGAATACCGGATTACCATAAAATTAATTAAGGAGACAGTTGTGGGAAGCTGCTAAACTTTGTTTGCTCTGTTTTTTCAGACCAGCATTGGCTATGATCAATGATGCAGAAAATAAAGGATTAATCAAACCTGGAGAGGCAAGTTGAAGAGAATTTTTTGCTAGTATTATTTTAATTATACCTTTGCTGACAAAATATATTAATTGGATTCAGACAACTTTGATTGAGCCCACATCAGGAAATATGGGAATAAGTATGGCATTTATGGCAGCCTTGAAAGGATACAAAATGGTTCTTACCATGCCCTCTTATACAAGTTTAGAAAGAAGGGTGACTATGAAAGCATTTGGAGCTGATTTAATCCTCACTGATCCTACTAAGGGAATGGGTGGAACAGTCAAGAAAGCTTATGAACTTTTGGAGTCTACTCCAAATGCTTTTATGCTTCAACAATTTTCTAATCCTGCCAATACTCAGGTATATTAGCCAATTTCTGGTTTATCTAATCTTGGCCCTTTTTGGTATACTGTGAAACCTCAATCTCACATGGCATAAGTACAAAATGTATGTGTATCACATAAGCAATACCTAAGTACTTAGGCTTATCTTGGTATATCTATTTTGACATAGCGAAAACAATTGCTAAATAAGGGTCATGAGTCGTGTTAGGTCCACGAGTCGCGCACTCAGTCCTGCGCATGACATTTACTGCCCCATTTACAGTTACCAGCATTTGTTTGTGTAAATTAATATGTTACTTTGATAAAGAATCTTACTTTGAATCTGTTAAAATGGAACAGATACATTTTGAGACAACTGGTCCTGAAATATGGGAAGATACTAATGGTAAAGTTGACATTTTTGTAATGGGAATTGGAAGCGGAGGTACAGTAACTGGGGTTGGACAGTATCTCAAGTCCAAAAATCCTAACATTCAGGTAAAAATATACTCCCTTTGCAAATAAATCCTTGATTCTAATTTCTAAAACATCCATAAAAATAAAGAAAAATAAAACCATTGATCCTAAACCATTTACATGTCTGAACCTGTTCTTGTAGATATATGGAATTGAGCCTGCTGAGAGCAATGTGTTAAATGGTGGCAAACCAGGTGTGTATCGGAGTATTTCAATTTCTTGATCACTTTAACAACTGATTTGTTCTGTCAGGGTGGTGGCTTCTGTCCCCAACATTTCTAAAAATCCTCGATAAGGGTTCATTCTTTTTGGGGATTTAGTCATTTTTTCGTTATATTTCTAAAAATCCTCGATAAGGGTTCCTTTTTTTAAGGTTTTAAGTCATTTTTCATATAAATTCTTGTCTCTTCAAAGGGAAAGTTTTGATTCTGTCTGTACTACAGGTCCACATCATATAACAGGAAATGGAGTTGGATTTAAACCTGATATTCTTGACATGGATGTAATGGAAGAAGTTCTAATGGTAACTAGTGAAGAATCTGTGATGATGGCTAGACAGTTAGCTTTGAAAGAAGGGCTTATGGTAACTTTTCAAAGAACACTTCATAAATTTCTTGTTTATTTCTAGAATCTTTTAAGTTTATCAGATTAAAGTTGATCGGTTGATGTCAGTGGTAATACAGTAGTTTAGTGATAAAAACATTCCTTACCAAGTCCGAGAAACTTTTCATAATGAAATCTAATAAGTGGAAATGTTGATTTTAGGTTGGGATATCATCTGGAGCCAATACTGTTGCAGCACTTAGACTTGCTCAGAGACCAGAAAACAAAGGCAAACTCATTGTGGTATGAAAACTTTTCTTTTTTTTGATTCGGATAGTGTGTAACATCTTCGAAAGATTACAGAAAATGTTACAAAAACGATTCTCAGTGTTCTTTTCATAAGTATACTTGTTTTTAACGCACTATTTTTATGGTTCGAATCGTTTATAACATTCTTAAACTAACTATTACATGAACTGTTATAGTCGATTCTAAATGTTATTTTCGTCTGTGACGTTTTTGTATTTCATAAATATACTTGTTTGTTTCAGACGGTACATCCAAGTTTTGGAGAGCGATATTTATCATCTGTTCTGTTTCAAGAACTCAGAGATGAAGCTCAGAAGATGCAACCTGTTGCTGTTGATTAGTTCTCAAAACTGCAAAAAAAAAAATATATGTTGAAAGTTTGTATTATTTTGCCAAATTGTTGGCTAAAATCAGCTGCCAAGTAGAAATACGAGCTGAAGTTTGAATGCGTTGTAATATTTGTGCCATATTTATAATACATATTTGTTTAAAATTATGTTCAGGATCTCTGTTTTAAAATCAATTTTATCCTCATCCCGTTGTAACATAATTGGATAAAATATCAACCATTATAAACTTGTAAAAAACAATAAAATTGTAAAGTGTAAAAATATAACTGAACAAGTTAGCAAAAGAAATACGAGATAAGATAGAACAAAATGAAATCTCATTCCCGTTTCGTCTCTATTTTTCCATCCTATCCCTGTTCTACCCTCAATTAAAATCAAGAATCCCAATTTAATTAAGGCGGGACAGGATAGGAAGAATCTCTATTTTTACGAGAATTTTATCATCCCTAGAAATATATAAAATTTCTCCAAAAATACAAAATTATATGATTTTATAATAATAATAATAATATTCAATCTATGAACAACACCGACCTTAGCTCAGTTGGTAGAGCGGAGGACTGTAGTGGGTATTACCTGGCAGATAATCCTTAGGTCGCTGGTTCGAATCCGGCAGGTCGGATTTTTTTCTTTTTTGGGCCGCAATGGGCCTTTCTTTTTTGGGCCGCAATGGGCCTTTCATTTTTGGGCCGCAATGGGCCTTTCATTTTTGGGCCGCAATGGGCCTTTCATTTTTGGGCCGCAATGGGCCTTTCATTTTGGGCTTCCGGGATTTGGATTGGGCCCAATTCCAGTATCTTTTCACCATTTCATTTTTCTTTTCTCTTATATTCTTATTGTGTTTTAAAATACGCATTATCGATCAATTACTTTGACATAATGAATTATCAAATACATATTATTATTTTTTAAGTTCATAACATTTCACTTAATATGATAACCGTATGTCTTTAAATTATTTAATAATTAATTGATAACTTTCGGATATCGAGTTAAGAAAATAAGTATGGTATATATTTTTAAAATTTAATTCGTGCTCATGGGACACAAGTATAACAAAACTCCATTTTTCTTTGACCAAAAAAATTGAAGAAAATATATTTTTTAAAAGTAGAAATCTAATGCAAATGCACTAATATTTTCTTTTCTTTTTAACCTTTTCTCATTGGTTTCTTTTCTTTTGTTTTATTTTTGTTTCCCTTTGTTATTGTGAAATATATATCTCATACTAACCTAAAATAGTGTAACCATTAATGAATATATTATGCTTTTTGCAAATTAAGAGCCAATAAATTGAATAAAGTAAATTTTAAATAGCCGGTTTCGGAAGAGCGAAGAAAAAGGGGGGCCTGAGAGAAGGCGGCCTCTCTCGGGAAAGTGCTATCGAAAGCTACGTAGCTAAAAAGCTCTTTTGGGGGAGCAAGCTTCGAGATTCACGACTCTTTATCAGACTACAGGACCAGGCTGTGCCCCGGAGACACGGCCGAAGCACGCCCACTCGAAGGTTCTTGGACGACAAAGAAGACAACGTGTCAAAAGATCTTCTTACGATCGAAGGGTGCTAACCGCGTGCCGGTCTGAAAGAGACTCACCCAAGCTCAGACCACTAAGAAAGTCGTAAAATTTTTATATTGTCCATTAATGGTATTTTTACACATTAAGATATTATATAAAAATGAATTAATTAGATACTTAATATATTCACTCTCCATAAATTATATTGATTTTTCGTTCCTAAAAAAGAATGATATAATAAATCTTGCGATATGGAATGTATTAAAAAACAATCTATACTTCCTAAGGAAAGACCATAAATGTTTTTAATTGTCAATCAAAGTGCATTGACAAAATATTTTTTGTAATTAATGAATGTATATATTTTAGATGAAAATAAAATTATTGTGTTGATTTTTATATCATAAAAAAAGTCTGGTAATTTAAGAATAAAAAAAGGACAAAAAAACATAAAAATAAAAATTTATTTTAACCTTATTACATATATTTAATAAAAAAATAATTTACTTCTGTTAAGGAATCTTGTAAGAAGATGCTTGGAAATTGAAAATATGCTTTTTTTTTTTTTAACAAAAGAAATCGAAAAATAACTGGTTTTGCATTACTTAAAATAAATAGATTTTAAAGTATTTTAAATTATAAAATATTTTTGAGCGATTATTGAATGTTTATAAATAATCTGCTTAAAAAAAAAAAGTAATAGAGAACAGACCTCAAGTGAAAGAATTTGAGTTCAAGTCACCTGTTGAGCGAGTTAATATCATTTGACAGCGTATAACTTTTGATTATTTTGAATTATATGATTAGACAGTCATTCCCTCTTGAGGTATATTTTTGGATGAGATAGGTTCAAATCCAAATTTTAACATAGTATCCAAGCTAGTTGTTGGGATTATCCGTGTTAGGCCACCAACGCAGATGTCTAAGTGCTGCAAACTTCACATTTCAAATGTTTAGTCTTAGGCGTGAGGGATATGTTGAGAATCGTACATGACTAGTATTTATAAAAGGTCCTTCCAGACCTAAATTTTAATAAATTAGATGATGTTTTTTGAATACCGATTAAAAAAAAAATTAAATTGGACAATAATGTCATATCCGTAATTAAAAGGTACCGTGAGGTCTAACTATTATTCTCTCCGTTCCAACCTAACTACGGTTAAACAACTCCGTAACGCATACCCTTGCTTGACCAAAGTTGTTGAGGAAAAGGACAAATAAACCCCTAATAAAAAACAAAAAAGAGGAAAAATACGAAGGGTATTATTATACGTACACTTACACGTAGAGAGAGAAAAAAAAAGAAAAAAAGAAATTCTTTTTTCTTACAGTTACTCCTCACAAAATATCCAGCTTTTCTAGGGCTAGAGAGAGAGAAAGAGAGGAGTCTCTGTTAGAAATTGCGTAAAAAATTGGGAATAGAGAGAGAAAGGAAGAGTGAGAGTGCGAGTGTGTGTGTGGGCGCGTCAAATCAGTAGATTCCGGCAACATCGGTGGTGGAAATCGCCGGCCACCACGAGATCGATCTGTCAAAAAGGACCCACAAATTATCGCGCCAATTAAAAACCTTTTCTTAGTGTTCTTTCTTTCTTCTTCGTTTCCCAGCAAAAATTTCGCTCCAATTACTATTTTTGCTTTCCAATCGAGAGTGTGGTGGGGGGATTTAAATTTAAAAAAGGAAATATTATAGATACATGCTGTTGTATCTATATGCGGAGTGAGAGGGAAGAGAGAGAGTAAGAGAAAGAGAGTGTTGGTTGTGGGACAGAGGTACGTCAATTTTAACGTTGGGATCGGACTCGAGAAAAAAGGGGGGGCGCTTAAACGACATCGGTTTTTTTTTTAATTTTTTAATTTTTTTGTGTGTGTTTTGGTTTTGGGTTTCTCTTCTTCTATAGTTTGCTTTTAAAAATTACGCGCCTGAAGTTTTATTGGAGGGTTTTGATTGAGCTTTAATTTCTTTTCAAATGGGGAATTTCTGTTTTTCTTGCCTTATCAAGGGCTAATTTTGATTTGTAATTTTTAATTTCTTGGGGAAATTCAGTTTTCTGCATGCAATCTGGAGGTGGGGCCCAGCAGGGCAGCGGGCATGGCCGGAGTGCGGCGGCGTCACCGTCTTCCTCTTCGTCCGCGGTGTCCACGCCTCAGTTAGGGCTTGATCAGCAGCATCAGCAGCAGCAGCAGCAAAGACAGGTTGGGGCTTTATTGCATGTCTGTGGTGTGTCTGTGGTTCCTTCAAATTTGAGCTTTCATTTTGATGATTGGTTTGGGTGGGATGAGGGGGGGTTTTATGAAATTGTCATAATTTTGATTAGTGTGGTTTAAAGCGAATCATTTACTCAGTTCACTCACTTTCTTAGGGTTAAACTAAATTTCCAATTATTGTGATTTTGTTGACACAAGGGCTTTCCTTGGTTGATGAAAATTTGACATTCTTTTAAGTTATCCTTTTTGTTTGCTAAAATGGCTTGGGCTTTTTTCGCAGAAATAGCTGGGAGTTTCAGATTATACATAATTGTGAATACTGAAAGCAACTTGATTGAGCTACAAATGTGAATATAGAAGACTTGTGATTTTTCTTGCTAGAATTATTCTCAGTATTGGAATAATGAAACCATCAGCATTTACTGATTTTGATGCGAGCATTCTTGCTATGGGTGGATTTATCTGTTTCAGGAGGTGGTTCTGCATTGTGGAACACTGCAGAGTACTGCAAACTTCTAAGGAAACAGATTTATAATAGTATATAACATTGTGCAGTTTTCAGCTTTTCAGGAAAGAAAGATTCCATTTTTGACTTTCTTTTGTAGTATGAACTGCTCTTTTCTGCACCATTTCTTCCATAACATAGATATGACTTGGGTTATGTGAGCAGTCACACGAGTTAGGTACCAAATTTTAGCTCTGCCAGTTAAGCTGAGGTATTTTTTCATGAATGTCGGGTTTTTGCATGAAACTGGGGTTTATAGTAGGATTTGCTAGGGCTAGATGTTAGAAACTCCTGGAGCATTTAGTATATTTTCCTAGAATATTGGGATTTCCAGGAACCTGATTTGACTAGTACATAAGCTGGGATATTTGTCATCATATCTGCGGACATTCTTCTAATGTTCTGTTATTTTTTGTCCCTATGTGTATCATATTTTTTATTGTGCATGCTTTTAAATGTCTATCCTGTTTTGGGGGGTTTTGCAAATTAGATTATCTTTAAGGTGAAACAAATCTATTGAAGACGAAAATGCACACAAGACGAGTTACAGATAGGACGAATTAAAACTGAGCAGTGAGAATCCAGTATTATCATCATGGGGGCTAATACATTTCCTTATATGTGGATGATTACTAAGTAGCATTTGGATGATCTCATGATTGTCTTTTGTTATCTTTTTTACTTTGGGCATTCTGTTAACCATCTAAACCAGAGTACTTGGCTTAAGTTTCTTTTGAAATTTTCTTGTCCCATGCTGTTACCCCAATGGCTAGTCAATTATACTGGGAGCCGTAAGCATGCTTGTCTAAAGGTGAAAGTGTGCATTTAGGACAATGCTCGGTCAGTTACTTCAAGTATGTGGTTACATCCATCAGGATGCGACATATTTCACTCCTAATTTCACTTTCATGACATGTTTATTCCTGGTTCCTTTTAGACTGATGAAATTTATTTTTCTAGAGTATCTTGTATTTATATCATCACGAAGTGCTTCTGAACAATTTCAAGCCAAATGGCTACAAGGTTAAGATGGAGTCCAGTGCTACTTTAAAAATAAGTAGTTATGAACTATAATTCTTAGGTCTTTTATTTGCTATACGTCATTTGATTTAAGATGCTTACTCTGTGAGACCTTGATTGTGAATTCTGATCATATAACCTTCTTGCAATTAACAAGCACGTTCTCGTGGCTTGCGATGTGGATTTAGGTTTACTCATCATCTTCTTGGTGAGTCTTACTTTTCTGAGTATTCGATCTCTGTGTTGATTGGAGGTTCTTTATGCAGTCTTTGCAACAGCAGTTTCTTAGAAGACCTGAAGGAAATGAAGCCCTTATGGCCTACCAAGGTGGAAGCATTCATGGGGTAATGGGAGGTACCAACTTTGGTGCACCTGCAGGCTCACTGCAGTTGCCTCAACAACATAGGAAGTTCATTGATTTGACACAACAGCATGGTTCGTTCAACATTCGGGAGGATGGCCAGAACAGGAGTCAGGGTTTTGAGCAACAGCTACTGAATCCTGTCCATCAGGCTTACCTGCAGTATGCATTCCAGGCAGCCCAACAGAAATCAACAATCGGGGGGCAACCCCAACAACAAATTAAAATGGGTATGTTCAGCCCTCCTGGCAAGAATCAAGATGGACGTATGACAGCTATGAAAATGCCAGCAGCTAACCAGGCTCAAGCATCATCATCGAAGAAGCCCACTGATCAATTAGTTCGTGGTGAAACTCATGCAGATCATAGCCAACAGCATATGTCAGATCAGAGGGCTGATTCAGAGTCTGTTAACCAGCCAACATTACTTGGCCAAACCGTGCCTGTGAAACCCATGATGCAGGCACCACAATCGCAGCAGCACGTTCAGAACATAACAAACAACCCTATTTCTATGGCTGCACAGATGCAGGCTATGCAGGCCTTGGCTCTTGAACGCAATATTGACCTTTCAGTTCCTGCAAATGCAAATTTAATGGCACAGCTGATTCCGATGATGCAGGCCAGGATGATTGCACAGCAGAAAGCTAATGAAAGCAGTGCAGCTGCACAGTCTTCATCTATTCATTTGTCAAAACAGCAGGTTTCTTCACCACAGTTCGCAAACGAAAATTCTCCTCGTGGGAACACCTCAAGTGATGCATCTGCACACTCTGGCTCTGTCAAAGCTAGGCAGAATATTCCAGTTACTACTCCTTCCACTGCTCCTAATGCAGGTGTAATTAGTAATGCAAATAATGCGCCAATGCAGCAATTTTCTCTTCATGGAAGAGAGAACCAATTACCTCCAAGACAATCGATGATGGTTGGTAATGGAATGCCTCCCATGCCTCCACTGCAGTCATCTCCAAATTTGAAGCAAGGAGTGGATAGTGGGATGCCTGTCAAAGGTGCACAGCCTGGGTCAGAAAATTTGCAGGTGCAATATACCAGGCCAGTGGCTCGATCTTCTCCACAACCAACTTCAACAAGTGATGGAGTCCCGGGAAATACCACAACATCTCAAGGTGGAATGCCAGCTCAGATGCAACAACAGTCTGGTGGGTTTACGAAACAGCAACTGCATGTTCTGAAAGCGCAAATACTTGCCTTTAGGCGTATAAAGGTTTGTGCTTCTGCATTTAGTAGTCTATGTTTCATTCTTGTGCTCCCTTGATCACATTTCTCAAGATTATTGTATCTTTTGCTTACTAGAAAGGAGATGCAACTTTGCCTCGTGAATTGCTTCAAGCTATAGCTCCACCACCTCTGGAGATGCAGATGCAGCAGGTGGTTAGTCCTGCTGGAACTGTTAATCCGGATAGATCTGCTGGCAAAAATATTGACGATCATGGGAGGCCGTTTGAGACCAGTGAGAATGGAACAAAAGCAGTAACTGCACCTGACTTTCGCAATGTTGTAAAGCAGGAAATTGCTAGAGATGAGAGTGCTAGTGCTGCTGCCTCAGCAGTCAATGTTCAAACTCTTGCTCCAGCGATGAAGGAACCTGCATCACTGGTGTCTACTCGAAAAGAGGAGCAACAAAATACTGGAAGTTCTAGTAAATCAGAGCCAGAGGCTGAACTTGGCACCCCAAAGGTCTCTGATAGAAATGAATCTGCAGCTGATAGGGGTAAAGCTGTTGCTTCCCAGACTGGTATTCCGGATACAGCGCAAGTTAAGAAGGCTGTTCAAGGGAACAGTGCTTCTCAGCCAAAAGATGCCAGTTTGAGTCGGAAATATCATGGACCACTGTTTGATTTCCCTGTCTTCACTAGAAAACATGACTCTCTTGGATCATCCATGATAATGAATAATAACAATAACCTTGTACTTGCATATGATATTAAGGATCTTCTTGCTGAGGAAGGTGTGGAAACTCTTAAAAGGAAGAGGGAAGAAAATATTAGAAAGATTGGTGAGATACTGTCTGTAAATTTGGAAAGGAAAAGAATTAGGCCTGATCTTGTTTTACGTTTGCAAATTGAAGAGAAAAAACTTCAATTGGCTGATGTTCAGGCTCGACTGAGGGATGAGATTGAACAACAACAGCAAGATATAATGGCGATGCCTGAGAGACCATATAGAAAGTTTGTTAGATTATGTGAGCGTCAACGTCAGGAGCTAAATAGGCAAGTTCAGGCTTCGCAGAAAGCCATGAGAGAAAAGCAGCTGAAGTCTATTTTTCAGTGGCGTAAGAAGCTCCTTGAGGCTCACTGGGGGATTCGTGATGCCCGAACTGCACGTAACAGGGGAGTTGCTAAATACCATGAAAGGATGTTGAGGGAGTTCTCAAAGAGAAAAGATGATGATCGAAATAAAAGGATGGAAGCTTTGAAGAACAATGATGTCGAGAGATACAGGGAAATGTTGTTGGAGCAGCAGAACAGTATCCCTGGTGAGGCTGCAGAGAGATATGCTGTTCTCTCATCATTCTTAACTCAAACAGAAGATTATCTTCATAGGCTGGGAGGTAAGATAACTGCTGCAAAAAATCAGCAAGAGGTAGAGGAGGCAGCTGCAGCTGCTGCAGTTGCTGCACGAGCTCAGGTATAACTTCTGTCTATCACCTTTCCACACTTTCTCCTCTTCTCGTACTCTTGAATATTATAGGGAAAGGAAGGAGGGGCAGGGAAAGTATGAAATCTGTATCATCTTTTTGAATCCAGGGTTTCTCTATGATGAACTTGACTTAGATTTTTCCTCTGCTTTTAGTTTTTTAATAGCTGCTGGAAAAAAGATTTTATAGATAACATGCTGTTTGAGTTGTGAAAGAGCCTCTTGCTCGAATGTTCTATGAACAATAATAAGGAAACAGTAAGTGAAGAAAATTTTTATTCTGTTGTTAATTCATGGAAAGTGAAAGAAAGGGATGGAGCAAAGGCCTCCTCTTCCTTCCTGAAGTGAATGCATTGCATATAGAGACTCATAGGGAGCAATTGGAAAAACACCTCCAGTGGAGCTTTTTCTGCTGAAGCTATATCAAAAAGAAAAACAGATGAGACACATGAACAGTTCTCGGCTTAAAAGAGATTCAATCTGCTTATTGTTGGCATAAACTGCACAGGCCTATTGTACTTGCCCTCTTGTGTGTTTTTTAGCTGCAAAAGATTGTTGAATATATTGCAATGTGGAAATATATGGTGTGAGCAGATTATTAGCAGTTTCACACTGGACATGGTGTGGATTGGCATTATCATAGATAATGCATGCGGACACTATCTTGCAATTTGCTACCTGTTCTTTCCTCTTAGTTTGCCTGTTTTAATGCGATGTAGTTCCACAAATAATTTAAAGATGTTTTTCTGGTTGCTTTTGATACATCTCTGCTCTTGGATGCTTCATACTCGAGATTCACATATGCTTTTCTGTGAAAAAGGGTCTATCTGAAGAGGAAGTAAGGGCAGCAGCAGCTTGTGCTAGGGAGGAAGTAATGATAAGAAATCGTTTCTCTGAGATGAATGCACCCAGAGATAGCACATCTGTAAACAGGTAAGATTTTTTCTTTCAATCTCACAGAATGGGTGGCTATGCCTATGATTTATCATGGAAATGTTTCTGGTATTTAAATAAGAAATTCAGTGTTTCTGACTATTTTGATTTAAAAATAATTTGTTTGCGTGTGTTCTTTTTGCTGATTTGGTCATACCAACGATGTTAGCTTTTTCCCTTTTGTTTCTTTGCAGTATGATTTGTAAATGTCAACAGAAAAGTACTTCTAAAGTTCTCTGTGTTTTGTAATTGTGGGCGAACTTCTTCCATGCTTAGCTATTGTAGTAGACGTCCTTATTAGTCTTGCCATCTAATTTTTCTTTTGTCACAGGTACTATACCCTTGCACATGCTGTGAATGAAAGGGTTATTAGACAGCCTTCCATGCTACGTGCTGGAACTCTAAGAGACTATCAGCTAGTAAGTTCCAATTTCTTGGATGTAGGCCATTTAATATCCTTCATGGTCTAGTCTATCATGGTACCGATGGTGGTATTGAGTTGATTACTGAATATATTGCAGGTTGGTTTGCAGTGGATGCTCTCTTTGTATAATAACAAGTTAAATGGAATTTTGGCTGATGAGATGGGTCTTGGGAAGACTGTGCAGGTAAAATTTTCTGTTTTACCTGCCCTGGGAGAAAGGGGTTGGGGTGGGGTGGGGGGTGAGGGGTTTCCTAACAGTACCTATCAGTTAAATTTGTGGAGATTTGTCATTTTCTGCGGTGAAGTTTTCGATTCCTATACAAGATTGGACTAGTGAATTATATAATTCTTTCTGATATAGGTTATGGCTTTGATTGCATACCTTATGGAGTTCAAAGGGAACTATGGCCCCCATCTCATTATAGTTCCTAATGCTGTTCTGGTGAACTGGAAGGTTGGTTGATTCCTTTAATTACCCTATCCTTGTATGCTTCTTCTGCTGTTTAATCTATCTAACTTGGCTAAACTTCCAGAGTGAGCTTCACAATTGGCTTCCATCTGTATCCTGTATCTACTATGTTGGTAATAAGGAACAAAGATCAAAATTATTTTCCCAAGTAAGTTAAACTTTTCTGCCTGTCTTTGACTTATTTATGCTTGTAATGTTATTCTGATCTTTTGCTTTCCATGCCCATGTAGGTGGTTTCAGCAATGAAATTCAATGTCCTTGTGACCACCTATGAGTTTATTATGTATGACCGCTCGAAACTTTCCAAAGTTGACTGGAAGTATATTATAATTGATGAGGCACAAAGGATGAAGGACAGAGAGTCGGTTCTAGCTCGGGATCTGGATAGGTATCGCTGCCAAAGGCGTTTGCTTCTGACTGGGACACCTTTGCAAGTACGTTAAGCTGACCCTGTAAATTATGTTATTCGACTAAGCATGTGCTTGTGGTTTCTTATGAAAATTACTCAGTGGTTAACTCTCTGCAATTAGGAGTATTGTTCTCAAGGAATGATCTTAAAGAATAATACAATTTCTTTCCTGCAGAATGATCTTAAGGAACTTTGGTCTCTTTTGAATCTACTACTTCCCGAAGTGTTCGATAATCGTAAAGCATTTCATGATTGGTTCTCACAACCTTTCCAAAAAGAAGGTCCTTCTCATAATGGTGAGGATGACTGGCTTGAGACTGAGAAGAAAGTTATCATTATCCACAGACTTCACCAGATTCTAGAGCCTTTCATGCTTAGGCGCCGTGTGGAAGATGTAGAAGGTTCTCTCCCCCCAAAGGTATGTTTTAAGTCCTCTGGGATTGTAAAATTTTCTTGTGGATAATCGCTGATGGCCAGTTTTGCTGCAGGTTTCCTTTGTTTTGAGATGTAGAATGTCAGCTATTCAGAGTGCCGTATATGACTGGATCAAATCTACGGGTACTCTTCGGGTTGATCCTGAAGATGAGAAACGTAGGGCTGAAAGGAATCCAATTTACCAGGCTAAAACGTATAAGACTTTGAATAACAGATGTATGGAGCTTCGTAAGGCTTGTAATCATCCCTTGCTCAATTATCCTTATTTTAATGATTTCTCAAAAGATTTTCTGGTAAGATCATGTGGGAAGTTATGGATTCTGGATAGAATTTTAATAAAGCTTCAGCGAACTGGTCACCGGGTGTTGCTTTTTAGCACCATGACAAAGCTTTTGGATATATTGGAGGAATATCTGCAGTGGCGTCGCCTTGTATACAGACGCATTGATGGGACAACTAGCTTAGAAGATCGAGAATCTGCTATTGTGGACTTTAATAGTCCTGATACTGATTGCTTTATCTTCTTGCTTAGCATACGTGCTGCTGGCCGTGGTTTGAACCTGCAGACTGCTGACACAGTCATCATATATGATCCTGATCCAAACCCAAAGAATGAAGAACAGGCAGTTGCTAGAGCTCATCGCATTGGTCAGACCAGAGAAGTCAAAGTTCTTTATATGGAAGCAGTGGTTGACAAGATGTCAAGCCATCAAAAAGAGGATGAACTTCGGAGTGGTGGTGTAGTGGATTCAGATGATGATCTGGCTGGTAAGGACCGGTACATGGGATCTATTGAGAGCCTAATTCGGAATAACATTCAGCAGTATAAGATTGATATGGCTGATGAAGTAATAAATGCTGGTCGTTTTGATCAGAGGACTACACATGAAGAGAGGCGTATGACATTGGAGACACTGTTACATGATGAAGAGCGGTATCAGGAAACAGTCCATGATGTACCATCACTTCAGGAGGTGAACAGGATGATTGCTAGGAGCCAAGAAGAAGTGGAACTTTTTGATCAAATGGATGAAGAACTTGATTGGACAGCGGAGATGACCAGATATGATCAAGTCCCAAAATGGCTTCGAGCTAGTACTAAAGACGTAAATGTTGCTGTTGCTAATTTATCAAAAAAACCGTCCAGAAACTCCTTATTTGGAGGAAGTATTGGTACGGAAGCCAGTGAAATGGCTTCTGAACCTGAGAAAAGAAGGGGGCGACCCAAGGGGAAAAAGTTTCCAGTTTATACAGAATTGGATGATGATAATGGAGAGTTCTCTGAAGCTAGTTCTGAAGAAAGGAATGGAGACTCTGCACGTGAAGAAGAGGGAGAAATTGGAGAATTTGAAGATGATGAATCTAGTGGGCCTGTTGGGGTCCCTCCACATAATAAAGAACAATCAGAGGATGATGTTGCTCTTCCCACTGGCGGATATGGCTTTCCTCGAGCCCCAATTAGTGCTAAAGATCCTCGCATGCTCGAAGAAGCCGGTTCATCCGGGTCATCCTCAGATGGTCGAAGATTGACCCAGACGGTGTCACCTTCTGTGTCTTCGCAGAAGTTTGGGTCTCTTTCTGCTTTGGATGGCAGACCAAGTTCTCAATCGAAGAAGCTGGTAGGTGGTGTCCTCTATTTGTTGTTCAATTCTCTTATCTAGATTTGTGTTAATCGAGTTTTACGTTCCCTTTTGCCAGTCAGATGATTTAGAGGAAGGTGAAATTGCTGTCTCTGGGGACTCTCATATGGATATCCAGCAATCTGGGAGTTGGAATCAAGATCGCGATGAAGGTGAAGATGAACAGGTGTTACAGCCTAAAATAAAGCGAAAGCGTAGTATAAGACTTCGGCCTCGTCCCGTCTCAGCAAGGCCAGAAGAGAAGTTCCATGAGAAGCAATCCATCAGACGTGGAGATTCTCTTCAGTTGCCATATCAAGTGGACCATAAACATGATTCTCAATCAAAAAATGACCGAGGAAAAAAAATTACTGGGGAGCCAGCTGGTACAAAGCAGGATCAAATGGATACTTCTGCCAAAAATAGAAGAAACCTACCGTCTCGAAAATTACCAAACACTTCCAAGACACATGGTTCACTAAAATCTGGTAGGGTGAATATTGCTCATTCAGGTGATGGTCCGCAGCACTCAAGAGATAACTCAGATATTAAAATCCTAAATGTTGGTGGGACTTCAAGTGGTGGTTCTAAGATGCCTGAGGTCATTAAGAAAAAGGTCTGTTTTTTGAATTAACTTTGCCTATGGAACTTTAGTTATTGCATGTGGTACTTGCTAGATCTAATACTCGTTTTTAACTATTCTGGGTTTCCTAGTTGAAATGTCCGCGTGTCGTTTTTGGCTATTTTTCGTTTTGGCATTCAAATGGCTCTAATATACCAGACCAGAGAAATATAAAGGCTTTATATGTGCAATAAGGGGCTACTACATTTTTTGCAAAAGAAATTTAGAGGGGTTTCAGGTGGGGTGGACTCCTCATACTCTCTATGAATCGTGCTACTTTTTCTGAGTTTTTATCTCTTCAGTATATGAAAAGCAGGAATATCACATCTTCTGGACAGAAAGTATTGTCAATTTGAAGTTTATTGAATGTAATGGAAAATATAAAAGTGAAGCCGGCTAAGAAAAGTTTAAATATGTAAGTTTTGGGATGAATTAGACACTTTTACCTATAAACATTTTCCAGGCTATTAATTCATAGGAAATTGGTTAAATGGGACCATAAGGGTGGTAAGTGATATTTTTGAAACCTGTGGATGGGTGGTGGAGCCCCAGGTGAGACAGCAATGTTGTCCCTTAAATTTTTTTGTCTAAATGAAGTACATGGAAATAAAAACATGTGTAAGGCAGATAGTATCATCAAGAAGTCTTCCATGTGATAATGTCTCACAGAAAGTTTGATTCGAAGTGTGTTCTTTGCCTTCACTTCTCCGCTCCATTTTATGTTACTTATATGTCTTTGCTGTTGTAGTGCAAGAATGTCATTAGCAGGCTTCAAAAGAGGATAGTCAGGGAAGGTCATCAAATAATTCCGCTGCTGACTGATCTGTGGAAAAAAATTGAACGTTCTGGTTGCCTGGATGGGGCAGAGGATAATCTTTTTGATTTACCAGAGATTGATATGCGTATTGAGAATCATGAGTATGGCGGAATTATGGAGTTTGTTTCAGATGTGCAGCTTATGATAAAAAGTGCTGTGCAATATTATGGATCTTCACATGAGGTACAGCTACTTATTTATCTATTCTGTGGTTTGATGTACATGAATGTTTTCTTCCTAGCATTATTTAGTAAAGACAACCTATTAACAGGTCCGGTGATGTATTTTCCAAAAATCAAAGAGGGATATATATCTAGTTTTTTGTTGTCTTACCTTCATGTCTTCACACAAACTCTTCATATTGGGGATTCTCTGTACCTGCTTGATCTTTCAATTTACATGCTGTTTGATGTTACTTTTAGGTGCACTGTTCATTTGCCTGTTGATGTTCTTTTCCTGTTAATTTGACTTACATTGTTATAAACTGGTCGGGGGTAGTTTGTCTCTTTATTCTTCTTTCAAAAGAAGTTCACACAGTTGACTTGCTGCTCTAAAAAGGAAAGTGGTTGCTGCACTGTCACCAATTTTCTTATTTGACATTTTTGTTAGTGTTGGTGTGGTTGTCTTTTTTTGGGTTTGGGTAATGGATACGGGATAGGTTACCTTCATGGCGAATGGGTCAAAATTGGGAAGGCAACTGTGTCTTCGGATCGTCTGATCCACTGGTCCTTGGAGTTACTAAGTGAGAAACTGACTATTTGCCAAAATAATTTGATTCTTTGATCCTGTAGGGTGGAAACTTGTAACCTCTATTTATTTTATTAGGTTTGATGTTGTAGTAGTGAAGTGCGAGTTCTTGTTCCTCACCTTACTGGTAGCTGTTGTGCACGTCATGCATAGTCGAGTTATATTTTCATAGATCATAATCAAGGAATAAGTGAATGACAAGGTTGAAATTGAAACAGGTGAGAAATGAAGCAAGGAAATTCCATGATCTTTTCTTTGACATCTTGAAAGTAGTATTTCCCGAAAGTGATTTCCGAGAAGCCCGGAGTGCTCTCTCATTTACTAGCCCATCATCTGCATCTGGTTATGGTTCATCTTCAAAGCAAGTGCCTGCTGGACAAAACAAGCGCAACAAGCCAATGACCAGTGCAGAGCCTGAGCCTAGTCGTCCTCAGAAGCCTCAAACTCGTGGATTAATCCATGAGGACTCCAGAAGCCGGGGCCAAATATCTCAAAGAGAGTCGAGGCTGGGAAGTAGTAGCAGCCGGGAACCCAGCAGCCAACCGGAAGATTCACGCCCATTCACCCACCCAGGCGAGCTAGTTATCTGCAAAAAGAAGAGAAAAGACCGAGAAAAGATGGGACTGAAGCCGGGCAATGGGTCATCCGGCCCTGTATCACCACCTACTGTGACTCGTGGTATGAGAAGTCCTCCTGGCCCTGCATCAACAAACAAAGATGTGAAATCAAGTCAGCAGGCTGCACAGCATCAGGGGTGGCATAACCAGTCTCCTCAACAGGCAAATGGAAGCGGTAGTGGCGGCAGTAGCGTCGGCTGGGCGAATCCCGTAAAGAGGATGAGAACAGATGCTGGAAAGAGGCGGCCAAGCCATTTATGAATTTGTATGTATGATGTCAAATGAAGAAGGAACCTATTGCAAATGATTTTTGAGGTGCTTTCGGGGGGTCTGCCCTCAGCATCTAATATACCTGTTAATATATGAGATTCTGGGATTCTCCAGTTAATGATTCTGTTATTATCATCGAAATTTTATTACATTATAGGAATCCTTGTTTGTCCAGATCATGTTTTATGTGCTTTGTTTTCTGTTGCAGTTTATGGTTAGGGCAGGCGGTGCGGCAGCGGTGGAAGCAGAGTTCTGCAGAAACACCCCGCCAGGGATGGGGCCTTGGGTTCTTATACACTCGTCTGTTCGGTTGAAGGTCGAATCTGTGTGCTAATTGTTACTTAATTGTTAATTTTTTTAAAAATTTAGGTTCGAAATTTTTTTTTAATAAAATTGCTCAAAACGATTCAATGTGTTTTTCATTGCGTAACATATATTGCATAAGGTTTGACTTGTTCGTTAAAGTCTGAATTCATGTGTTAGTTATCAAATTTTTACAAAATTAAGGTCCGAAAATAGCTGTCCTTAAAATTGCTAAAATCGATTCTGTGCATTTTTCATGTTGTATAGATGTATTGGATAAGTTTCTCTTTCCCGTTAAAACACGAATTCGTGTGTTAACCGTTACGTATTTTAAAAATTTAGATCCAAAAAAAGTTCTTCATAAAATTATTCAAAGTAATTCCGTGTGTTTCTCATATTTTCTTTAAGGCCAAATCTGTGAGTTAATCATTACATTTTTTTTTACAGAATTTGTGTGTGCAAACAATTCTCTATAACATTGTTTAAAAATTGATCCGCTATGTTTCTCATGTGTAGAGATGCATCGTACAACGTTTCACTTGCGTGTTGAAGACTGAATTCGTGTGTTAATTATCATGTTTTTTTATAAATTTTAGGTTCGAAAACTAGTCCTCCTTAAAATTGCTCAAAACGATTTTGTATATTTTTTATCTTGTGTAGATACATCGGCACAATGTTTCACTTGTCTGTAGAAGGCCAAATCTTCGTAGTAATTAATGCGTTTTTTTCAAAATTTAGATCCGAAAAAAAGTTTCTCATAAAACTATTCAAAATGATTCTGTATGTTTCTCATTACATAAAGATACATCGCACAAGGTTTGACTTACCCCTTAAAGCCCCAATTCATATACTAATTATCATGTTTCTCACAAAATTAAGTTCCGAAAATAGTTATTCCTAAAATTGCTCAAAACGATTTTGTATGTTTGTCATAATGTAAAGATACATCGCATAAAGTTTTACTTTTTCGTTAAAGCCTGAATTCGTGTGCTAATCATCACTTTTTTTACAAAATTTAGATCCGGAAAAAAGTTCTCAATAAAATTGTTTAAAACGATTATAAATACATGAGACAAAGTTTGAACATTTTCACTAAAGCCTAAATTTGCATGCTAGTCATCACATTTTTTTCAAAATTAAGGTCCAAAAAATAGTTTTCCATGAAATTGCTCAAACTGATTCAATATATTTGTCTTGTTTTAAATATAAATCGCACAATGTTTCGCCTGCCAGTTGAAACTCGAATTTGTGTGCTAATCATCACGTTTTTTACAAATTTTAGGTCCGAAAAATATTTCTCTGTAAAATTGCTCAAAACGATTTTGTAATTTTTTCACGTTGTATAGATATATAGTACAATGTTTCACCTGCCTGTTAAAGCCCGAATTCGTGTGTTAATCATTACGTTTTTTACGAAATTTAGATACGAAAAATATTTTTTCGTAAAATTGCTCAAAACGATTCAATATGTGTTTCATGTTGTATAGATATATGGCACAATATTTCACGTGTCTCTAGAAGTTCGAATTCATGTGCTAATCATCACGTTTTTTTACAAAATTTAGATCCGAAAAATATTTCTCCGTAAAATTGCTCAAAACGATTCTATCTGTTTTTCACATTGTATAGATATACGGCAGAATGTTTCACCTGCCTGTTGAAGCCGAATTCGTGTGGTAATCATCACGCTTTTTACAAAATTTAGGTGCGAAAAATATTTCTTCGTAAAATTGCTTAGGTTGATTCTATATGTTTTTCATGGTGTATAGATATATGACATAATGTTTCACTTGCAGGTTGAAGCCGAATTCGTGTGCTAATCATCACGTTTTTTACAAAATTTAGGTCCAAAAATTATTTCTCCGTAAAACTGCTTAGAACGATTCTGTATGTTTTTCATTTTGTATAGATATACGACATCATGTTTCGCTTGTCTTATGAAACCCGAATTCATGTGCTAGTCATCATGTTTTTTTACAAAATTTAGGTCCGAAAAAACTCTCTGTAAAATTGCTCATAGCGATTCTGTTTGTTTTTCATGTTGTATAGATATACGGCACAATGTTTCACGTGCCTTTTGAAGCCCGAATTTGTGTGCTGAATGATTATGTATGTTTTTCACGTTGTATAGATATATAGCAAAATGTTTCCCCTATCTGTTGAAGCCGAATTCGTGTGCTAATCATTACATTTTTTACAAAATTTGGGTCCGAAAAATATTCCTCCTTAGAATTTCTCAGAAATATTCTGTATGTTTTTCACGTTGTATAGATATATGGCAAAATGTCTCACTTACCTATTAAAAGTGAATTCGTGTGCTAATCATCACGTTCTTTTATAAAATTTAGGTCCGAAAAATATTTCTACGTTAAATTTATTCAAAACGATTCTGTATGTTTTTCATGTTGTACAGATATATGGCACAATGTTTCACCTGTAGGTTGAAGCAGAATTCGTGTGCTAATCATCACGTTTTTTTTACAAAATTTAGGTCAGAAAAATATTTTTCTGTAAAATTTCTTATAACAATTCTTTATGTTTTTCACGTTTTATACATATGTCGAACAATGTTTCAACTGCAAATTGTAGCTCGAATTCGTGTGCTAATCATCACGTTTTTTACAAAATTAAGGTCCAAAAAATATTTCTCCGAAAAATTTCTCAAAACGAATCTTTATGTTTTTAATGGTGTATAAATACATGGCACAATGTTTCACTTGTGAGTTGAATCCTAATTCGTGTGCTAATCATCAAGTTTTTAACAAAACATAGATCCGAAAAATATTTTTCCGTAAAATTGCTCAGAACAATTCTATATATTTTTCACATTTTATAAATATATGGCACAATGTTTTACCTGCAAATTCAAGCTAAATTCGTGTGCTAATCATTCATTTTTTTTACAAAATTTATGTCCAAAATATATTTCTCCTAAAAATTTCTTAAAATTTTTTTTTTCATAGTGTATAAATATATGGCATAATGTTTCACCTGCGGGTTGAAGTTGAATTCGTGCGCTACTCATCACGTTTTTTACAAAATTAGGTCTGAAAAATATTTTTTCTTAAAATTGCTCAGACCAATTCTATATGTTTTTCATGTTTTATAGGATATATGGCACAATGTTTTACATGCAAATTGTAGCCAAATTCATGTGCTAATCATTACGTTTTTTACAAAATTTAGTTCCAAAATATATTTTTGCAAAATATTTCTCAAAACAATTCTGTATGTTTTTCATGGTGAATAAATATATGGCACAATGTTTCACCTGCGGGTTGAAGCCGAATTCGTGTGCTAATCATCACGTTTTCTACAAAATTTAGGTCTAAAAAAATTTTTTTGGTAAAATTGTTCAGAATGATTCTGTATGTTTTTCACGCTTTATAGATATATGCCACAATATTTCACCTGCAAATTGAAACCTGAATTCGTGTGCTAATCATTACGTTTTTTACAAAATTTAGGTCTAAAAAATATTTTTTCAAAAAATTTCTAAAAACGATTCTTTATGTTTTTCACGTTTTATAAATATATGGCACAATGTTTCACCTGCAAATTGAATCCTGAATTCGTGTGCTAATCATCACGTTTTTTTACAAAATTTAGGTCCAAAAAATTTCTCAAACCTGTTATGTATGTTTATAATGGTGTATAAATATATGGAACAATGTTTCAGCTACGGGTTGAATCTGAATTCGTGTGCTAATCATCATGTTTTTTACAAAATTTAGGTTCGAAAATTTTTTTTTCGTAAAATTGCTCAAAACAGTTCTATATGTTTTTTCACGTTTTATAGGTATAAGGCACAATGTTTTACCTGCAAATTGAAGCCGAATTTGTGTGCTAATCATTATGTTTTTTACAAAATTTAGGTCCAAAATATATTTATCCAAAAAAATCTCAAAACGATTATGTATATTTTTCATGGTGTATAAATATATGACACAATGTTTCACCTTCGGGTTGAAGCAAAATTCGTGTGCTAATCATCACGCTTTAACAAAATTTAGGTCCGAAAAATATTTCTCCAAAAAATTTTTAAAAACGATTCTCTATGTCTTCACGTTTTATAGATATATGTTACAATGTTTCACCTGCAAATTGAATCCCGAGTTTGTGTGCTAATCATCACGTTTTTTACAACATTTAGGTCCAAAAAATATTTCACCAAAAAATTTCTCAGAACGATTCTATAAGTTTTTCACGTTTTATAGATATATGGAACAATGTTTTACCTGAAAATTGAAGCCCGAATTCGTGTGTATTTCATCACGTTTTTTACAAAATTTAGGTTTGAAAAATAATTCTTCAAAAAATTTTTCAGAACAATTATGGTGTATAGATTAATGGCACAATGTTTCACCTGCGGGTTGAATCCGAATTCGTGTGCTAATCATCACGTTTTTTTACAAAATTTAGGTCGGAAAAATATTATTCTGTAAAATTGCTCGGAACGATTTTATATGTTTTTCACGTTTTATAGATATATGACACAATGTTTCACCTGGAAATTTAATCCCGAATTCGAGTGCTTATCATCAGGCTTTTTTACAAAATTTAGGTTCAAAAAATATTTCTCGAAAAAGTTTCTCAAAATGATTATGTATGTTTTTAATGGTGTATAAATATATGGCTAAATGTTTCAACTACAAGTTGAATCCGAATTCGTGTGCTGATCATCATGTTTTTAATAAAATTTAGGTCAAAAAAATATTTTTCCGTAAAATTGCTCAGAACGATTCTGTATGTTTTTCACGCTTTATAGATATATGGCACAATATTTCACTTGCAAATTGAGGCCAAATTTTTGTGCTAATCGTTACGTTTTTTACAAAATTTAGGTCTAAAAAATATTTCTCCGAAAAATTTCTAAAAACGATTCTCTATGTTTTTCACGTTTTATAGATATATGGCACAGTGTTTCACATGCAAATTAAATCCCGAATTCGTGTGCTAATCATCACGTTTTTTATAAAATTTAGGTCCAAAAAATATTTCTCCGAAAAATTTCTCAAAACTATTATGTACGTTTATAATGGTGTATAAATATATGGAGCAATGTTTCAGTCGCGAGTTGAATCCGAATTCGTGTATTAATCATCACGTTTTTTACAAAATTTAGGTCCGAAAAATTTTTTTCCGTAAAATTGCTCAAAAAGATTCTATATGTTTTTCACGTTTTATAGATATATGGCACAATGTTTTACCTGCAAATTGAAGTCGAATTCGTGCGCTAATCATTACGCCTTTTACAAAATTTAGGTCCAAAATATATTTTTCTAAGAGATTTCTAAAAACGATTCTGTATATTTTTCATGGTGTATAAATATATGGCACAATATTTCACCTACGCGTTGAAGCAGAATTCGTGTGGTAATCATCACGTTTTTTACAAAATTTATGTCCGAAAAGTATTTTTCAGTAAAATTGCGCAGAACGATTCTATATATTTTTCAAGTTTTATAGATATATGGCACAATGTTTCACCGGAAATTGAAGCCCGTATTCGTCTGCATTTTCATAACGTTTTTTACAATATTTAGGTCAAAAAAATATTTCTTCGAAAAATTTCTCAAAACAATTTTTTATGTTTTTATGGTGTATAGATTAATGGCACAATGTTTCACCGCGGGTTGAAGCCGAATTCGTGTGCTAATCATCGCATTTTTTTACAAAATTTAGGTCGGAAAAATATTTTTCCGTAAAATTGCTCAAAATGATTCTATATGTTTTTCAAGTTTTATAGATATATGGCACAATGTTTCACCTGCAAATTTAATCCCGAATTCGAGTTTTTATCATCACTGTTTTTTACAAAATTTAAAAAAAAATATTTCTCTAAAAAATTTCTCAAAACAATTCTGTATGCTTTTAATGGCGTATAAATATATGGCACAATGTTTCACCTGCGGGTTGAAGCCGAATTCGTGTATTAATCATCACGGTTTTTACAAAATTTAGGTCCGAAAAATATTTTTTCGTAAAATTGTTCAGAACGATTCTGTATGTTTTTTCACGCTTAATAGATATATGGCACAATATTTCACCTGCAAATTGAAGCCCGAGTTCGTGTGCTAATCATTACGTTTTTTATAAAATTTAGGTCCAAAAAATATTACTCCGAAAAATTTCTAAAAACGATTCATTATGTTTTTCACGTTTTAAAGATATATGGCACAATGTTTCACCTGCAAATTGAATATCGAATTCGTGTGCAAATTATCACGGTTTTTACAAAATTTAGGTCCAAAAAATATTTTTCCGAAAAATTTCTCAAAACGATTCCGGAAGTGCTTTAATGGTGTATAAATATATGGCTCAAATTTTCAACTTCGGGTGAAATCCGAATTCGTGTGCTAATCATCACGGTTTTTTACAAAATTTATGTTCGAAAAAGATTTTTCCGTAAAATTGTTCAGACTGATTCTATATGTTTTTCACATTTTATTGATATATGGCACAATGTTTTACCTGCAAATTGTAGCCGAATTCATGTGCCAATCATTGCATTTTTTACAAAATTTAGATCCTAAATATATTTCTCCAAAAAATTTCTAAAAACGATTATGTATGTTTTTCATGGTATATAAATATATGGCACAATGTTTCACCTGCGGGTTGAAGCTGAATTCATGTCCTAATCATCACGTTTTCTACGAAATTTAGGTTCGAAAAATATTTTTCCATCAAATTGCTCAGAACGATTCTATATGTTTTTCACGTTTTATAGATATATGGCACAATGTTTTACCTGCAAATTGTAGCCGAATTCATGTGCTAATCATTACGTTTTTTACAAAATTTAAGTTCAAAATATATTTCTCTAAAAAATTTCTCAAAACGATTATGTATATTTTTCATGGTGTATAAATATATGGCACAATGTTTCACTTGCGGGTTGAAACCGAATTCGTGTGCTAATCATCACGTTTTCTACAAAATTTAGGTCCGAAAAATATTTATCCGTAAAATTGCTCAGAACGATTCTGTATGTTTTTCACGCTTTATAGATATATGACATAATATTTCACTGGCAAATTGAAGCCCGAACTCATGTACTAATCATTACGGTTTTTACAAAATTTAGGTTAAAAAAATATTTCTCCGAAAATTTCTAAAGACGATTCTCTATGTTTTTCACGTTTAATAGATATATGGCACAATGTTTCACCCGCAAATTGAATCCCGAATTCGTGTGCTAATCATCACGTTTTTTACAAAATTTAGTTCCAAAAAATATATTATTCTGAAAATTTTATTAAAACGATTATGTATGTTTATAATGGTGTATAAATATACGGAACAATATTTCAGCAGCGGGTTGAATCCGAATTCGTGTGCTAATCATCACGTTTTTTAAAAAATTTATGTCCGAAAAATATTTTTCCGTAAAATTGCTCAAAATGATTCTACATATTTTTCACGTTTTATAGATATATGGCACAATGTTTACATGCAAATTGAAGTCGAATTCGTGTGTTAATCATTACGTTTTTTACAAAATTTAGGTAAAAAATATATCTCCAAAAAATTTCTCATAACGATTCTGTACATTTTTCATGGTGTATAAATATATGGCACAATGTTTGACCTGCGGGTTGAAGCAGAATTCTTGTGCTAATCATCACGTTTTTTACAAAATTTATGCCCGAAAAATATTTTTCCATAAAATTGCTCAGAACCATTCTGTATGTTTTTCACCTGGAAATTGAAGCCCGAATTCGGGTGTTTGTCATCACGTTTTTTACAAAATTTAGGTTCAAAAAATATTTTTTCGAAAATTTTCTCAAAATAATTTTTTATGTTTTTCATGGTGTATAGATTTATGGCACAATGTTTCACCTGTGAGTTGAAGCCGAATTCGTGTGTTAATCATCACGTTTTTTTACAAAATTTAGGTCACAAAAAATATTTTTTCGTAAAATTTTTCAGAACTATTCTGTATGTTTTTCACGTTTTATAGATATATGGCACAATGTTTCACCTTAAAATTTAATCCCGAATTCGTGTGCTTATCATAAGGGTTTTAACGAAATTTAGGTCCAAAAAATATTTCTCCGAAAAATTTCTCAAAACGATTCTGTATGTTTTTAATGGTGTATAAATATATGTCTCAATGTTTCACATGTGGGTTGAATCCGAATTCGTGTGATAGTCATCACGTTTTTTATAAAATTTAAGTCTAAAAATTATTTTTCCGAAAAATTGTTGAGAACGATTCTATATGTTTTTCACGTTTTATAGATATATGGCACAATGTTTTACCTGCAAATCGAAGCCGAATTCATGTGCTAATCATTACGTTTTTTACAAAATTTAGGTCCAAAATATATTTTTCCAAAAAATTTCTCAAAACGATTCCGTATGTTTTTCATGGTGTATAAATATGTGGCACAATGTTTCACCTGCAGGTTGAACCTGAAATCGTGTGCTAATCATCACTTTTTTACAAAATTTAGGTCCGAAAAATATTTTTCCGTAAAATTGCTCAGAACGATTCTGTATGTTTTTCACGTGTTATAGATATATGGCACAATGTTTCACCTGGAAATTGAAGCCCGAATTCTTGTGCTAATCATCACGTTTTTTACAAAATTTAGGTGCAAAAAATATTTCTTCGAAAAATTTCTCAAAACGATTATGTATTTTCATGGTGTATACATATATGGCACAATGTTTCACCTGCGGGTAGAAGCTGAATTCGTGTCGTAATCATCACATTTTTTAGAAAATTTAGGTCCGAAAAATATTTTTCCGTAAACTTACTAAGAACGATTTTGTATGTTTTCGCGTTTTATAGATATATGGCACAATGTTTCACTAACAAATTGAAGCCTGAATTCGTGCGCTTGTCTTCACGTTTTTACAAAATTTTGGTTCAAAAAATATTACTCCAAAAAATTTCTCAAAATGATTCTGTATGTTTTTCATGGTTTATAGATATATGGCACAATGTTTCACCTATGAGTTGAAGCAAAATTTGTGTGCTAATCTTCACGTTTTTTACAAAATTTAGGTCTGAAAAATATTTTTCCGTAAAATTGCTCAGAACGATTCTGTATGTTTTTCACGTGTTATAGATATATGGCACAATGTTTCACCTGCAAATTGAAGCCGAATTCGTGTGCTAATCATTACGTTTTTTACAAATATTAGGTCCAAAATATATTTCTCCAAAAACTTTTCTCAAAACGATTCTGTATATTTTTCTTGGTGTATAGATATATGGCAAAATGTATCACCTGCGTGTTGAAGCCGAATTTGTGTGCTAATAATCACGTTTTTTAAAAAATTTAGGTCCGAAAAATATTTTTCCGTAAAATTGCTCAGAAGATTCTGTATGTTTTTCACGTTTTATAGATATATGGCACAATGTTTCACTTGCAAATTTAATCCCGAATTCGTGTACTTATCATCACGGTTTTTACGAAATTTAGGTCCAAAAAATATTTTTCTTCGAAAAATTTCTCAAAACGATTCTGTATGTTTTTAACGGTGTATAAATATATGGCACAATGTTTCACCTGCGGGTTGAAGCCGAATTCGTGTCACATTTTTTACAAAATTTATGTTCGAAAAATAATATTCCGTAAAATTGCTCAGAAAGATTCTGTATCCTTTTCAAGTTATATATATGTATTGCACAATGTTTCGCCCGCAAATTGAAGCCCAAATTCGTGTACTAATTATTACGTTTTTTACAAAATTTAGATCGAAAAAATATTTCTCTGAAAAAATTTCCCAAAACGATTCTGTATATATTTCATGGTGTATAGATTTAAGGTACAATGCTTCACTTGCGAGTTGAAGCGAATTCGTGTGCAATCATCACGTTTTTTACAAAATTTATATCGGAAAAATATTTTTCCGCAAAATTGCTCAGGACGATTCCACATGTTTTCACGTTTTATAGATATATGGCACAATGTTTCACCTGCAAATTTAAGTCGAATTCGTGTGCTAATCATAACGTTTTTTACAAAATTTAGGTCTAAAAAATATTTCTCCGAAAAATTTCTCAAAACGATTCTGTATGCTTTTCACGTTTTATAGATATATGGCACAATGTTTCACCTGCAAATTGAAGCCCGAATTCGTGTGCTAATTATCACATTTTTACAAAATTTAGGTGCAAAAAATATTTCTCCGAAAATTTTTCTCAAAAGGATTCTGTATGTTTTTCATGGTGTATAGATATATGACACAATGTTTTACCTATAGATTGAAGCCCGAATTCATGTGTTAATCATCACGTTTTTTAGAAAATTTAGGTTCGAAAAATATTTCTTCGTAAAATTGCTCAGAACGATTCTGTATGTTGTTCACGGTGTATAGATGTATTGCACAATGTTACACTTGCTTGTAGAAGCCCGAATTTGTGTGCTAATCATAATTTTTTTACAAAATTTAGGTCAAAAAATATTTCTCCGTAAAATTGTTCAGAACAATTATGTATGTTTTTCACGTTGTATAGATAAATGGCACAATGTTTCAGTTGTCTGTTGAAGCCGAATTCGTGTGCTAATTATTTAGTTTTTTACAAAATTTATGCTCGAAAAGTATTTCTCCGAAAAATTTCTCAGAATTATTCTGTATGTATTTATGGTGGAAAGATATATCGTACAATGTTTCACCTATGGGTTGAAGCCGAATTCGTGTGCTAATCATCACTTTTTTTACAAAAATTAGGTCCGGAAAATACTTCTCCGTAAAATTGCTCAGAACGATTCTTTATGTTTTTCACATTTTATAGATATTTGGCACAATGTTTCACCTGCAAATTGAAGCCTGAATTCGTGCGCTAATCATCACATTTTTTGTAAAATTTAGGTCCGAAAAATAGTTTTCCTTAAGATTGCTGAGAACGATTCTGTATGTTTTTCACGTTTTATAGATATATGGCACAATGAGTGACCTGCAAATTCAAGCCCGAATTGTATGCTAATCATCACGTTTTTAACAAAATTTCGGTCTGAAAAATATTTCTCCGTAAAATTGCTCAGAACGATTCTGTATATTTTTCACGTTTTATAGATATATGCCACAATGTTTCACTTGCCTGTAGAAGTCCGAATTCGTGTGCTAATCATCACGTTTTTCTATAAAATTTAGGTCCGAAAAGTATTTCTCCGTAAAATTGCTCAGAATGATTCTGTATGTTTTTCACGTTTTATAGATATATGGAAAGATGTTTCACTTGCCTGTAGAAGCCTAAATTCGTGTGCTAATCATCACGTTTTTTACAAAATTTAGGTCCGAAAAATATTTCTCCATAAAATTGCTCAGAGCGATTCTATATGTTTCCATATTGTATAGATATTTGGCACAATGTTTTACCTGCAAATTGAAGCCGAATTCGTGTGCTATTCATCACGTTTTTTACAAAATTTAGGTCTAAAAAAATATTTCTCCGAAAAATTTCGTAAAACGATTATGTATGTATTTCATTGTGTATAGATATGTGGCACAATATTTCACCTGCGGGTTGAAGACGAATTCTTGTGCTAATCATTATGTTTTTTACAAAATTTAGATTCGAAAAATATTTTTCCGTAAAATTACTCAGAACGATTCTGTATCTTTTTCACGTTTTATAGATATATGGCACAATGTTTCACCCGCAAATTGAAACCCGAATTCGTGTGTTAATTATCACGTTTTTTACAAAATTTTAGCTCCAAAAATATTTTTCTGAAAAATTTCTCAGAACGATTCTGTATGTATTTCATGGTGTATAGATTTATGGCACAACGTTTCACCTGCGGGTTAAAGCCGAATTCGTGTGCTAATCATCACGTTTTTTACAAAATTTAGGTCCAAAAAATATTTTTCCAAAAAATTGCTCAAAACGATTCAATATATTTTTCACGTTTTATATATATAAGGCACAATGTTCCACCTACAAATTGAAGCCGAATTCGTGTGCATTACATCACGTTTTTTACAAAATTTAGGTCCAAAAAATATTTGTCCTAAAAATTTCTCAAAACTATTATGTATGTTTTTCACGTTTTATAGATATATGGCATAATGTTTCACCTGCAAATTGAATCCCGAATTCGTGTATTAATCATCACTTTTTTTTACAAAATTTAGGTCCAAAAAATATTTCTCCGAAAAATTTCTAAAAACGTTTCTCTATGTTTCTCATGATGTATAGATATATGGTCCAATGTTTCCCCTGCTTGTTATAGCCCGAATTCGTGGGCTAATCATCACGTTTTTTACAAAATTTAGGTCTAAAAAATATTTTTCCGTTAAATTTCTAATAACAATTTTTAAAATTGTTCACGTTTTATAGATATATGGCACAATGTTTCATCTGCCTATTGAAGCCCGAATTCGTGTGCTAATCATCACATTTTTTACAAAATTTAACTCCGAAAATACTTCTCCGTAAAATTGCTCAGAACTATTTTGTGTGTTTTCCACGTTTTATATATATATGGCACAATTTTTCACTTGCCTTTAGAAGCCCGAATTCGTGTGCTAATCATCATATTTTTTTACAAAATTTAGGTCCGAAAAATATTTCTCTGCAAAAATACTTAGAACGATTCTGTATGTTTTTCACGTTTTATATATATAAGGCACAATGTTTCACCTGCAAATTGAATCCGAATTCATGTGCTAATCATCACGTTTTTTACAAAACTTAAGTCCAAAAAATATTTTTCCAAAAAATTTCTCAAAACGATTCTGTAAGTTTTTCACATTTTATGGATATATAGAACAATGTTTCACCTGCAAATTGAAGCCCGAATTCGTGTGCTAATCATCATTTTTTTTACAAAATTTAGGTCCAAAAAATATTTCCCCGAAAAATTTTTAAAAAGATTCTGTATGTTTTTCATGATGTATAGATATATGGTACAATGTTTCCCCTGCTTGTTATAGCTCGAATTCGTGTGCTAATAATCACGTTTTTTTATAAAATTTAGGTCAAAAAATATTTTTCTGCAAAATTGCTCAAAACGATTCTGTATGTTTTTCACGTTTTATATGTATAAGGCACAATGTTTCACCTGCAAATTGAAGCCGAATTCATATGCTAATCATCACGTTTTTTACAAAATTTAGGTCCAAAAAATATTTTTCAAAAAATTTCTCAAAACGATTCTGTATGTTTTTCACATTTTATAGATATATGGAACAATGTTTCACTTGCAAATTGAATCCCGAATTCGTGTGTTAATCATCACATTTTTTACAAAATTTAGGTGAAAAAATATTTCTCCGAAAAACTTCTCAAAACGATTTTATATGTTTTTCACGTTTTATAGATATGTGGCACAAACCTGCAAATTGAATCCCGAATTCGTGTGCTAATCATACCATTTTTTTACAAAAATTATGTGCAAAAAATATTTCTCCGAAAATTTTCTCAAAACGATTCTGTATGTTTTTATGGTGTATAAATATATGGCACAATGTTTCACTTGTCTTTTGAAGCCCCCGAATTCGTGAGCTAATCATCACGTTTTTTACAAAATTTAGGCCTGAAAAATATTTCTCTGTAAAATTTCTCAAAACTATTCTGTATTTTTTTATGGTGTACAGATATATGGTAGAATGTTTCACCTACCTGTTGAAGACGAATTTGTATGATAATCATCACGTTTTTTACAAAATTAAGGTCCGATTCTGTACGTTTTTCACATTGTATAGATATATGGCACAATGTTTCACTTGCCAGTAGAAGTTCGAATTTGTGTGCTAATCATCACGTTTTTTCCCGTAATTAGGTCTGAAACGTATTATCTCAGTAAAATTGCTCAGAAAAATTTTATATATTTTTTTAGTAACCTGATATTCGAGAGCTATCGACTAATTTGGAAGAAATCGAAAAAAGAAGCATGTAGCATTAAACCGTTTTCTAAGTGATTTAAATTCAAAACCTCTCACTTATTATGTTAAGTGAAAAAACCTAAGTGAGAGGAGCCGCGCCAAGAGATCACAAACCTCTACTCAGTTTGCTTCCTAAACTTGATAGTCATAGCAATAATATATCATTGCAGTAAAATCAAATGAACAAGAAGAAAACATTTTGAAGTCCCAAGACATTCTGTACAATTAACATTAACATTCTTGGTAATAAACAAGAAGAGGATAAGGAAAAGAAGCATGAATTGAGAACATTACAACATATATTTACATTAGTTTCAGTAAATAGAATGGATTTGAGGTTGGGATTTTTCATTTGCATCCCTTCCAAATGAATAGTCTTTTTTCTATGACAGAGAAAGTAAAAGTTGCATTTAGTAGAGAGGAATTAGAGAATCATCATGTACAAGAAGAACATACAATTACGCGTAGCAGCAGCAGCTATGGTGCTATGGATCCACGGGACCAGCCACGGCATCATCAGCAGAGTCGTACTCGTCTTGGCTCATCTCGTCATCATCTTCGCTCATGCTCATGTTCTCGTCTGGAGTTTCACCCACATCCTCTGGTTTGGCGTATTTTTGACAATATTCTGGACATCGAATGCATAGGTATGATCACATGGGAAGTATAATATACTATGGATGATGAAATATGATGAACATGTATCTAAACTCGATTGATCACCACGAGTTCCTTTGCCAAAACGAAGGAAATACGAATGAAAGGGGTACGTTCTGCACGCATTATGATCTTGGTTCTTAAAATGATATAACATCATGTGAACTTTGTAAGCAAGCAGCCATTTTACAGGATAAAAGCGATAGGATTAGATGAGTTGTATAACGAACAAAGATCCTATCTCGACTTCTAAATTCATAGGCGTTTTCTTCTGAAATTCAATAAGTAGTGTACCACTGTCAACGTTGTTACGAGAAGAAACTAGACACCTTCCTAATGGACATCCACGAACGTTTACCTGCCTATTCTTAACAGACAGGCATCCGTCATATCCTGTTCCTATCTTTTTTCCTCCATGTAAATTCTGGAATTAGATTGCACTCATGGAAACGAGACGTCAAACTACCATTAAGTGAAGGAGAAAAAAGGTATATTCGATGCCAAGTCTTGATGGAAACTAAAACTTAAAAACGGACATAGTAAAGCATAGAACCTACTCACAGTAAACATGAACATTCAAAAGGAAATTGTAAAGAAAGCCAATTGATAATATCACATTGTTGCTGATATCTATTGGAAATCCTACAACAATGAAATGAGTTTAACGTCTTAAAGACAGTGCTGTGGAAGACGAGATATAATCAAATAGTTTCACGCGATTTGATTCAGCTAGACATCTTAAAGCATCTTGTAAGAAAACGAAAAGCAAGCAAAAGAGTAATAAAAGGCAGTCGGTCAATTCATACCTTTAACTCTTTGTTCATAAGCAGTTCGATCACGCATCATCAGAGCAGCAGCTTCTCCATTTAAAGGGTCTGATGGGTTCGGGTACAGTAGAAGCTGAGGAAGAAAGACTTCAAACACATTCACCAAATCTGCAACATATTATTCCAAAGGCGAAAAAGGTCATAGTTAGACCACAAAGACGAACCAAAGGTATATAAATACTATCATAATTATATCGAATATGAAGTACCAAACATTGGGCTCCAAGTCTGATTGATAACATCCAAGCAAACTGAACCAGACCTAAAATTCGACAATGCAAACGCCATTCAAACAACGATTCTCAAATTCGACCATCCAAATTGAAAAAGACTAAGATTGCATTACAAGAATCCTTAAACATTAGTCTACTTACATCTCGTCGACATTGGGGTGGTAAATCTTATTAACAAAACCTATGGATGGAGATTTATATGGGTAGTTATCAGGAAGCTCCACCCTTATTTTCCACACACCACCATGATAAGGACCTGCCACATTTTCATTGAAGAGTCATAAGCACAGACATCAACAAAGGGCTTTCCTGCTACATAGCAGAGGTATCACAAATTCACTAATTTCAAGAATTCATTCATCAGTGACCTACTTTTGATAAAGAATCTACTGATACTACACAAAGAATAGTTTTATAAATCAAAATGCAGTTCTGAAAATTTTCCCAATAGTTTGAACTAATTCTAGACTTGAGAATGGCAAGAAGACGGTAACTGATTACCCCCCCACCCCACCCCACCCCACCCCACCCTTCCCTTATCCTTATAGCTCAGCCAACGATTGTAAAGCAAACATAATAGCCCATAAATCAATCAACCTTGAGGATCAGTTTCTGATTAAGCCCACCTAAAATTTCATTTTTCTTAAAAACTCAGGTTTGATAATCTTTGCATCTTTTAAGCATAGAGCTTCCAATAAAAATTTAGAGAACAAGAGTTAATAGTTAATTAATACCCAAAAACAAGAAAATATCTTTGAAGCTGAATTTCATACAGAGGAACATAAAAAAGAGAAAGAAAAAATTCAAGATTAGAAGCTAGGATGAAGTATTTACTTTCATTAGGCCCATTGAAATGCACATAGAACTCTTTCATACCATCGTTGATCATATCCACCTTGTAATCGCTCATCATCCTACATAAACCCAAAAAAAAAAAATCCAATTAGCCCAGAAAATCCCACGTGATTCTGAACCAAAAACAACAAACAAACAAAACAAAAAAAAATGGAAAAACCCAAACAAATTCCTTAAAGATTGTTGAGAGAATTAACAGTTTCATAAGGTCCATCTCTCTGCGTTTGCTTGGAGAAGACATGATGATTTTCTGATCTTTTTCTGCTAATTTCTTGGATAAGAATAGAAGAAAAAGCAGTTACTTGAACAACTAAGATAAGTAAGCAACAAAAGGGAGAAATGAGGCAAAGGGTACAAAGTATATAGGAGAAGGAGGAGGCAGACGAAACACTCAACAGCAGACCATAGGAGTACAAGTATTATACTAGTATTTATGGGGTGTGGTGGGATGATAAGGAACCCTTATAAAATTATTTGTTGCAGAGAGGAGAGTAATTTAAAAGGAAAATAGCCATTTTTGAAGATTCCTATCCTTTGCTGAGCTTTGACACCTTACCATTTTATTGCATTGCCAGTTGCCACGCATCCTTTCTCCTTTATTGGCTCTGCTTACACAAGATTAGATTACCAACACATTACTCTTACTCCTCCTAGCATAAAAAAATTTGTCCAATTTATATATATCTAATCTAATTTCTAACTTTTAAATATGATATCTATTTAAAATTTAATTAGCTCGTTAAATAATCTAGTCAAATTCAAACTTTCATAAAATTTACTCGATAATTTATTAAGTTTATTGAGCCGATATATATTAATAATATTTATAGTTTTTTTGAAAATATTAGATTAATAAAAATTGAATTTGAGTTCAAAATTAAAAAAATGTCGAGTCGCACGCAACTAAACTCATTTACAGGGGTAAGTTAGAAAAACTAACTCTATCAATCTCATCGGTTCCTAGGAGTGTTTTGTTTAGCATTATACGAGAAAGTCAATGACCGTCGACTCCCTTTAGCGCGATAAAAATTATGCCAAATTTGTATATATCTTTCTTGATATAATATTTACGAAGAATTTTCATACGATGGAATATACAAAATGCTTTTAGGAATTTTCAGGAACAATTTTTTTAGAATAAAATTTTGAACAATCGATGTGATGGTTATCATACGAATTCGACTAACACAAAAACAAAAATAAAATATACTAATTTCAATTGTTTGGTACTAACTAATGCCTTGTCGACCATTATTGGAGAAAGTTGTTAATCGTCGATTTCTGTCGACTAGAATTGTCTATTTTATCCTCTAATATATACTTTTAATACACATATTTTATAATAATTTTATTAATATAAAATTTATAATATAAAATATATATTCTAACTTATAAAAAAATAAATCTTGAGAGAAAGTTACTAAGTAAAGGAAGTGTATTATAGAAGTCGGAAATATAAGTTTTTTTAGTCAAAATTGAATTGTCAAAATTACAAGTCTTTTGTATTTATTATCTATTTTTCGATTTTATCTTCTTTAATTCATTTATTATCTCCTTCTTCTCTTTCTCTCTCCTCGAGAGTAAAATAGAAATCTTACCTTAAAAATTGTATTATTTTCTTCATCTTTAATTTGTGTGTAAAGTCTAAAAAAATTTATGTTTTTAATCGGAGATAATAGATAATTCTGAGTCTACCAATAGTTTGAATGTGATGTAGTTTAAAGGTATCTCAGAATATCTCATAAATGCTGCCTAAAGTTGCTTATATCATCTACCCTATAAAAATAAGTGGCAATCCAAGTTGAACAAAAGATGACCTTTTCTTATTTTCTTGGCTACATTCATTCATCCCTCTCCTCTTGCTTTGATTTCTTTTCTTTTCTTTTCTTTTCCTTTTTTACCAATCAAATTAGGCAACTCTTGTTTGTTAAATAATTAATCTAAGAGCCTCTATTTTTTAGAGATACTATCTGGTAAAAAATATAAGTCCTTCTAAACTTTACACACTAAATTAAGAATTAAAAAATAATGTAATTTTTTATGTAAGATATCTATTTTATCCCTCAATAAATAAGGACGGAGAAAGAAAGGAAGGAGAAATAGTAAATGAATTAAAGAGAATAGAATTGGAAACTATATAATAAATACACATTAACATATGTAAAGAGGACTTATAATTTTGATTATTCAATTTTAATTAAAAATACTTATATTCTCGATCGGAGATAGTATTATAGTAGCCCTTCTGCAATAGTTGAATCCCAATTCCCAACCCATAATACCTTACTACTCCCTCCTTCCGCTTATAAATATAAGAGGTTCTACACTTTTGCATACACATTAAAGATTTTAAAAATAAAATAATTTTTTAATTACGATACTTTTTTTTGCCCTTCATAAATAAGGAATGAGATAAATTATAGGAGTGAAATAAATTAATAAAAAGATGAATAAAGATGAAAAACTCAATAAATATTTATTAAAAATTGTAAAAATCCTTATATATTCTTGACCGTCCTCAATGGATCTAAAATCCATTTTATATTTTACTGGAGGAAGTATAATATGGTATTGATCTTATTTGTTACCTCAGTTTCATATTATCCGTTGATGGATATAATTAAACGATTATTTAATAAATTTTTATTAGAATTATTAATAATAATAATAATAAAATAATTTAGTTTATTTTTTTTAAATCTAAACAATTTAAGGTGACAGATAATATGAAATATTTGCGAGTACTTTGTTTTTTCTTTGGATGGATATTTTAGTTTTAATACATTAATTAATAAACTTAGATAAATAATGATGGAACCCCTTGTTTAAAAAATTAAATAAAGATCCAAGAATGCCCTTATCCTTATGGAATCCATCAATCTTAAAATACTCCCATTAAGTGACAAAGTTTGGTTGCCTCGTCCTTTTACATTGTTTAGGTATTGTATAATCAAGATTTGGATTTTTTTTTTTAATTCGGTATCAAAAAATATTAATTAATTCGGAGGAATAGAAGAATACAAACATTAAACCATTTCTTATATGATTCGAATTCAAAACTTCTCACTTTAACATATCATGTAAAGAATTCTAAGTGAAAGAAATCAAAATATCGAACCATACACCTCTGGTCAAGATTTAGAACCCTTCCCCCAAAGAATTATTGAGAAAAATCCAAAAAAAAAAAAAAATGATGTATTTTCTTTTACAACATCTCTATTCCGAAATAAACATGATGTATTTGTAAATTATAACAATATCAAACTTATGAATTGCGTTATCAAAATATATTATACGCTTAATTGATAAAGAGAGACGAAATGGTAGAAAAAGAGTACATTGAATATCTTATATTGTAAAATATGAAAATCCCTCGAAAGTATATTTTATACTTATAAAAAGGAGGGAGTAGCTAGTGACAAAATTACAAGTTTAGCCTCCTTCTATACCACCACCATTGCACCCTAACAAAAGATTGTTCTCCTAAGTGCAAATCATCAATCAATAGCAAGAGTTTTTAACTACTACTAGAGAGAGAAAGTAAGTAGTAGTCTTCAACAAAGCTAACTTGCCTTTTCTTTTCTTTTTCATGTCATCATCTCTAATGCAGAAGCTGCTGATGATCATCATAGTGAACAAAACTGCAGCTTTCAATCATCAATCAGTGAATGAGAACCCTGCAAAAAAAAAAAGGAGAAAATGATGTGATCGCGTGATCGGCATCAAAGAGAAACAACCAAAATATGATCTGTAATGTTATTTTTGAAGATAAAACTTCAACTATGTACCTAATCATGAAGTGTTTTCAGGGTAATAATGCACATTACGCACAAAAAGTTGCTAAATAGAAAGTACCAAGGCAACAAAATAACTTCTTCTGCAATTTACAGTTCTGAGGGGGGAAGGAAGTAGGCCTTCTTGAGGTTGATTACTGTTTGGAACCGGGGTTCGCCTTCTTGGGGGAACAAAAGATGGAGCCAGGATTGGGAGCAGCTTCTGCTTCAAAACCAGCAGTTTCTTCTTCATCGCTGTTGATTTCGACTGGAGTAGTTCTGTTCTGCTGGCCTCTCTGCCGGAGAAGGAAGACATTGAAGTAGTAGCTTACAAGAGATCGCCTACTTTTTCCAGGAAAAGCTTTAACCAGTTCATCCCAAAAATACTTTTCAAGGCTAGAGGGGTTTGACTTGACAGTGTCCTGAAATTTCTTCTCTTCCTCTTTGGTCCAAGAACAGGCAACTTCTTCACCCATGTCGTTGAAATCCCACCGGTAAAATGCAGGGCCCAATTCGAGTCTCAACCTCATCCGCTTTTCAGAGATATGAAATCGAACACATTCATTGGAACCAGGAAACTGGCAGCCACATGAATCTTGTCTTCCTCTGCCAACTCGTTCTCTTTCAATTAAATTCCTACTTTGTTCTGCTTTCTCAAGTGGCCACATCTTTGTCCCTAACCATTTATTATCACTTTCATAAGCCTCTCCGGTCCATTCTGGAACATCTGCTTGGTGCTGTGGCCCTAAAGACATTCGCTTTTTCCGACGGTTGACTAAATAATCAGGCAGTGGATCTACAATTGAATCAGACTGTGGATCAACAGAATCCTCATCAGTACCAGAAGAAGATGACATGGAAGAAATTTGGCCCCCTGTTTTTTTCAAAGTATCTTTAGCTGAAATTAGCCTCTGGCTGAATCTTAGCTTCTCAGGACTGGTACGGACATGGTCATCATACATGAATGGGTGCATCTTTTGCTTCTTCTACAGGAAAAGAAAGTAGATACTAAGTCCCAGAGTTCAGATTGCAATGACAAATTATTAAACATTCAAACACGCAGCGGGCAGGATCGAATGAGTTTTAACTTGTACCAGGCACAGAAAATATAAATAAAGTAACAGAAATAAGATTACTATGACAAAGATCAAATTTCAAACATCCAGCAGATAGGATTGAGTGAATTGTAACTTGTAAGGTTCATGTGTTTCAATCAAGTCATCAAGCCTTTTATTACCCTTTGAGCCCTTATGAGTAAAAATAATATCACAAGAATCTGCAGTTAATAAAACAACACCATAATCTAGAAAGGAATGAGAAAGTAATGAATTTTTCCTATTACATGCAACCATTAAACATTGAAATGCAAACACATAATAATATCATATTTCAATTCTTTTAATGGAAAATTTTGAAATAACAGGAAAAAAATTTTAAAAGGAAAGCATTGAAAGGATAGCAAAGTAAAATATCTTTGAAATCTAGCTGATTAATTTAACTTAAAGTTTCCTAGAAATGATAATAAAAATGAGCTATGACCTTTTTTTTATTTGAAGAATGTAACTATAAAGCATGAAGGGAAAATGGGATTCAACTACAAGATTTGTTTTTTGTTTCCCAAGTGTCATGTTCAAGAGAGGTAATTGATAAATTTTCAACCTTAAAAGGATCTAGCCACAATCATGGAAACCTCGTGGAAGGTTAGTGATACTATCCCTTTTACCAAATGGTGTGCACCAAAACTTCAATTTTAACTGAAGAACTTAAAAACTTTCAAAGATTCTCCTCAAACCCCTGACCTTTATTGTTTTTTGATTGCTTTGATCTCATTATTCACGGTGATTAACATGATTTCATAAAAGGGTCTATTGATGTACTTTGCTAAGGTTATACAGATTCCTCCACATAATAAGAAGCAACAAAATTAAGCAATTAGGTTGTGATTAAAGAATAGAAATGGTGAATAATGTGCCTCACAGAAGATTAGGACATAAAGTTTTTGTCACATCTGGACCATGTAAAGATTAGGACATAAACCAGTTAGGTTCGAAGATGGAAGTGTAAAGAAAAATAATATTTAATAAAGATGGTTTAAGTACTAGCTCCAACCGTAGAAGAGTAAAACTAAGAAAACATAGATTAAGGTGTTATTTTCTATTCAGCATGGACTGACAACTAAACTCTGAGGAGATTCTAAACAATACCAGTAGCTGTAGGAGCAGACAGAGACTTTCAATGCCGGAATAGCCCTTTAGACTGGCAGAGATAAAAGGCAGGATTCATTAGGCAACCAGTTTGTAAGGAGGAGCCTTGCTAAAATGTAGTTCTAAAACCTTCCCTATTCACATGATACTACTAATTATCTTTTTAGTTAAGTCTTAGTTCCTTTATAGCAACATTCTAAAGCTACCTTCATGTAATTGAAAACACACCTTCTGTTTCCTCCTCTCCTATCTAATTTAGAATGGTAATAATTAAAACACTAAAGCTACCTTCATGTAATTGAAAACTCACCTTCTGTTTCCTCCTCTCCTATCTAATTTAGAATGGTAATAATTAAAACACTAGTTTCACCTTTTCTCCTGCTATTGAAATTTACTTTAGTCCCCTGCCCTCAGATTTTCCAATTTTATCTTGCCATGGAAAGAACAGAAGCCTCATTCAGCAAAACCTTCTATATTATAGTTAGAAAAAACTCATTACGAATAAGGGAGCACATTTCTGAGGACATGCTTCTGTAGTTAGCCCAAGTCTGACTTTGAATTCTGGGCACCTATTCAGCTATTGTGCATCCAGGGTAAATGTCAGAGAACTTTAGCAAACCTTCCACCCCTTGAAAACTTAGAATCAGCAACCAATTCAACAACATTGCAGAAATTCATAACTCCATTAAAAGTGACAGGAACAAATGACTCACTCAGAACAATAAAGTAGGAAAGTGGGCTGAAAAAAAATCATAACTACAGTATATAACTGCCAAAAAAATGCAAGTAATATATATGTACAAAAAGAACAAAATGTGTCTTGTGTACCTGGCCAGTCCCTTGTTGATCACTTGAATCAATGTCTTTTCTCAAACAAGCCTCTCGAACAAACAGAACCTGCTTCCAGACCTCATCACTTGGGTAAGACTTCCACTTAGACCTTTCTGGTAAGTTCCCAATTGCTGGATCACAAGGATCCTTTGCTACCATGTGAATCCATTTCAGCATTTTTGGGACAAATTCCCGTCTCCTCTTCCTAATATCAGCATCTTCCTCGCCTACAACCGAACTGTTTACTACATCACCACTCTCAACACCTCTCCCTTCACCAAGATCAGATGCAGCAGCTATGCAGTCATCGTTATCATTTCTGATTTCACTAAGGCACTCAGCACCTCTGTTATTAATACTCTCAACCCCATTTTCACCAACATGGTCAATTCCTGCACTCTTTTTCCCAATACCCATATGCTCATCAGTATTGGACAACTTTCCATCATAAAAAAACTCAATCTGAGTCTGACGCATCTTAATATTAGTATAAACCCCCACCTTCTTCTTTTTTTCAGAATTTCCAGATAAAAACCCTTCCAAATTTGACTCCAAGTGCATCAAGCGCCCACCAAAAGAATCTGGAGAACTATCAGTTACCCCGCTTTTTGAATCCTTGTTTGCAACAGCTTTCTGCAGACTACAACTTAAAGCATGCAAATACTTAGAATAAACTAATTTCAGAGCTAAGCCGACACTCGAATCGAACCCACATTCTTTAGCCACTGAATCCCATAAACAATTTTCTGAAACCCTTTCATATCCACCTCGCTTTCTCACTTTCAAGTAGAGTTTAAACAAATCCACGGATTTCCCATCACCTAGCATAGGAGGCAACGGCCTAATACACGAAGTACCAAAAGTTTCTTGCAGAAAAACAGATAAAAACTCATCGAAAGAAGACTTAAGCTCATCTCTACGATCTTGCTGTTGTTCTCCAGCCTTAACACAAACTGGCTGAAAATCCAACCAGGTCTCCTTCTTCCGAAACTTTTGAGGCGTTTTGAAGCTCTCTAGACCTGACCCATCGACCCTTTTCAACCACCCTGCCATTAGTTTTCGAATTCAAACCCTAAAAACAAATCATCGCGAACATACATACAGAAAAAACATCGTGCACAAAGGTACAAGATATACAAGTTTTTAAAACAGATTTAAAAAAAACAACAACAAGAAATTAGTGAATGTTTGTTTGTGGGCATGTCCCGAAAGTGATAATCAAAAGGGTTTATGACCTTAAACACCAACTGAAATGAAGATTGAAGAGCAAAAAATGGAGGGTTTTTTTTTTGGGCGGGAAGATTTTGATTCATAGATGAGAAAATTCAGGACCCCATTTCGTCCCACTCATTCTCTCTCTCTCTAGAAAATGCCCAAGAGAGATGAGAGGTAGAGGGGGAGTGAGGAGAGGGGCAGAGATGGGTTTTTCAAAGCGTTTGAACAGAAAGCCCCCTTTGGCCCTTCAACTTCTATCTCCAAGAAAATAAATAGAAATAAAAACCAATTAATTGAACAGTTGAGGTATACCATTGGGAAGATAAACACCAAAAAAGAACAAACCACTAATTTTGGTTACCTTCTTCTCCGAGAGATGTTCGATATCTATAAATTCGGTAATGTAATTCGGTCAATCCGATGAAAAGTATTCAGTATCCATAAGTCTACAAGTCCGGCGTCGCTATTTAAAAATACACAATTTAATTAATACAGACTCGACCTCCAAAAACAATAGCAAAGAACAAGGAAGTTAACTTGAAGAGATAGAATAGATGGGCTTTTGTTTTTTTGGTGTAAACTCAAAGGGTTTCTCACCCTACCAAATGCCCTTTTGGGTTTTTTTTTTCAGTGTAGGGAGAGAGAGAGAGAGAGAGAGAGTTTTCTCTTACCTATTTGTGTGGCCTCCAAAGCTCACAACCCTTTTTCCAAGGGTTTTTTGTATTTGCAAGGGCAAAACCAAAAAAGACCTAAAAGTGAAAATAAAAAAAGAGGGATTTTTGGCTTTAGGAAGAGAGAAAACCTAATAAATCTATGGATTCTAGAAAAAAATGGAAGAGGGATTGGATTCTTGAAGAATGGTGAGTTTTTAAAGGCTTTAAAAAGTATGGAGAAAGGATTTATTTATAGGTGGAATTTTAGTAAACTATGGTTTATATTAAACTAGGTATTGAGTTGGCATGGGGTTGAGTGGAAGCCAATTTGGGAATTTATATGTATTTGATGGTCAAATATCTTTTATCATTAGAATGTCTTTTCCTCATTTAGCCAACTAAGATAGATTAAAACGAGGGACTGAACAGGTATTTCATCGATTAAAATATTTGAATTCGATACGGATTATTTAGTTTATTATCGATATAAATCGATAATAGATTGATTGAATTTTTTTTTAATCGATATCAAAATATATGTTCAAATTGATTTATTCGAGTATCGATTAAAATTTTTTTTGATTATTTTCTATTTTTTTTAGAAAAAAAATTGCTAAAAATATTATCAAATTGCATTAATATTTTCTAACTATTTATAAGAGTTAAAACACATCAAATTTAATACAAATTTTATTTATCTACAAACTTAAAATTATAAAATAACATAAAAATATATAAATTAATTGCTTTTATAATGAAATAAATTTTTATATTTCATTCTTAATTATAAATATAATGAGATTATTTGTTTATTTACATTACTTATCAATTTATATTATATATAAGATAATATATTATACATAATCAATATGATTTTTTTCAACTCTGTCAGACTCACTTATTAAAGTCTAATAAATTAACCATCAGTTACGTAATTGATATATAACGGTCGGTGACTTATCAAAATAGAAAAAAGAAATCTTATTGCTACTATCCTATTTTCGATTGTATTTTACTTTTATTTTTTCAATGTAATTTACTTGTATTAGCATTGCTAGATTTATATTATGTATCAATTTAATAATTTTTTAAAATACTTGTCAAGTATCAAAAAAGAAAAAAATGCTTTTATTGACAACCCAATTACTAAATTAAGATATCTATATTTATTGCATTGGTAATCTTTTTCATAGTTTTGAATTTGCTTCTAATAATAATGTAGATACATTTTATACAAGTTAGGAAAAAATTGAAAGTTAACAATTATAAGATTTATTATAATTCTAAATTCATATAATGAAATATATGTATATAATTTTTTTAAGGAAAATGAATAGTAATAGGAAATTTTGAAATGGAAGATGCATTTATTTTTTCTACATATATCTTGGATAAATATTATCTTAATTTTCTTTGGTAATAAATATTATCTTGAGTGACTAGTTCATAAATTTGCAACAAAAAAGGTTTAATCATAAGTTTTCAAGATTTTCCCCATCTACTCATTTTAGAAATAAATTTAGGAATATGAATTTCACCTAATTTTTTTTAATTAAATAAAATTGAGGGGTTTTTTTAGATGCATCGAAATTTAGTCGAATTAAGGGGGTCGACCTGTAAATTCATGAAAATATGTATACCCATTTGTAATAATACTATAAATTTGCAACAAAAAAGGTTTAATCATAGGTTTTCAAGATTTTCCCCATCTACTCATTTTAGAAATAAATTTAGGAATATGAATTTCACCTAATTTTTTTTAATTAAATAAAATTGAGGGGTTTTTTTAGATGCATCGAAATTTAGTCGAATTAAGGGGGTCGACCTGTAAATTCATGAAAATATGTATACCCATTTGTAATAATACTATAAATTTGCAACAAAAAAGGTTTAATCATAGGTTTTCAAGATTTTCCCCATCTACCTCATTTAAGAAATAAATTTAGGAATATGAATTTCATCTAATTTTTTTTAATTAAATAAAATTGAGGGGTTTTTTTAGATGCATCGAAATTAAGTCGAATTAAGGGGGTCGATCTGTAAATTCATGAAAATATGTATACCCATTTGTAATAATACTATAAATTTGCAACAAAAAAGGTTTAATCGTAAGTTTTCAAGATTTTCCCCATCTACCTCATTTAAGAAATAAATTTAGGAATATGAATTTCATCTTTTTTTTTAATTAAATAAAATTGAGGGGTTTTTTTTTAGATGCATCGAAATTTAGTCGAATTAAGGGGGTCGATCTGTAAATTCATGAAACTCTGTATACCCATTTGTAATAATACTATACATATTATAGGTGCCAAGGAAATTTCTTTGCTCATCCAATAGAATTCTTTTATTTCCAGGAAAAAAATATTAGAATTCTTTTATTGTGTGAAAGAGACAAAAAATAAAATAAAATAAAGAATTACTTGGGGTTGGGCCGGACGTCACTTATAAACACTTTCCCTAATTTATTAATCATTTTTTAAAAAATAAAAATAAACCTTTAGTAAGAAATTATGTAAAATAAATGGTCTGTCTAGCGTGTTGTGGGACACGCTAATATAGATAAAACATACCATATATTAATAAAACATACTATATATAATAAATCTTTTAGAAGCTAAAAATTAATTGAAAATTATTGAACATTAAAAAAATTTATATCTTAAATTGCAAAGTTAACACATTAACGTATGTCCCAAGTAACACTGACAAAACGCAACCGAACTTGTGGGCCACACTGCATTGCCCGTCTTTCATATGGATATAGATTTATAAATGTAAGACCGTTTAGCATGCAGATTTTCGTTGCTAGTATCGCGTGATGTGCGAATGGACTGCAAATAGCCTATAAGTTCGCTCGTAATTCTTTGAAAAATAAAAAATTATAATCTATATACATTATTTTTTATAGATTTATGTGTTAATAGATATTAATAATTTTAATTTGAAAATATATATTACGTTCATGTATAGATATATGGTTAAATATTTATGTAGAATTATCTTTGATATTTTGAAAATTTTTAAAATAGGTAAAAAAAGTGAGCTTGTAGTCCGTAATTTAAATCTGTAAAAATGCGGGTTAGTCTACACCTCATCGTTTAATGTGCAGACCTATGCATGCGTTAGACGAATCCTAAAATAAATGTTACATTTTTTATTTTAAACAAAAGAAGAACATATTATTTAAATCAAAAGAAATCGCACAAGTTACGCACTTTGATATTCTTTCTAATTTAAATTATAAGTTTCGTTAAGAGTCTGTCTAACGTATGTTCTTATAACCACTTTAATATGGATACAATATACCATATATGAATAAAATATATTATATAATATTTAAACTCTTCAATAATAATACAAGAGTGTTATTATTCAACAAACACGGACACACACACATATATATATATGCAAAATATCAAATCTTATAAATCTAAGAACCTAATACAATTTGTAAAATTAGTCCATATTAATGTATCCATAAAAAACATTTGTTAGATTTTTTAAAATTATAATTTCCATTAGTAAAATTTTTAAATTTTGTAAAATTTAACAAACATAAACTACTTCTGATCAATAATATAAGTCATTTTTTTTTAATTTGTACATGAAATTAAGAAATCAATGCAATTTTTTATACTATCTCACGTCAGATATATAAATCATTTTGGACTCTCGCACACAAATTAATATTTCTGAAATCAAGGCGTGTTTTAATGTCAAAAACCTAATTTGCCATTTTTTCTTTTTTCTCAACCCTCTCTTACTTCAAGAGTTCAAAATATTAACTAATTCCAACACTCTAATTAAGATAAGTATATAGGGGTATATTTGGAAAAATCATTAAATTATTATAGAAAAATGCCAAAGAACATATATTTTTCACCATTTTCAAAAGTCCTAAACAGACTTATATTTCTGACCGAAATTTGTATAAGATATTATTAAAAATCTCACATCGGCTAATTAAATAAAATAATTACTCCTTATAAAGACTCGGACAATCCTCCTCTCTTGAAGTACCTTTTGGGGTGAGTTAGACCCAAACAAGATGTTATTATATTTTTTAGAATTATTTTAAGGGGCCTTGCAAAAAAAAATTTATTTTGAGGGGATTTGATAATTTCCTTTCAATAGAAAAACAATTTATATGCAATAAACAGGCAGCAATCCCTCCATTTTTCTTCTTAAAAAAAAAAAAAAATCTATACAAAATAATTGTATATCCTAAAATGAAATCTATGTTATAATATACAGTGGAATAAAAAAAGAAAATTAAAAAATCAAGAAATGTTATTTATTAATAGATTCTTCAGCCACTACACCTCCCCATTTCTTCATTCTTTCTACTGCCTGTGCTACCTGCATTTTCAAAAAAAAAAATAGTAATCATTATTTTATTTAGGAGAAAATTATTTATTTATTACTAAAAAATAAAAGTAAAATACTATAAATACTCCCAAATTTTTATACAAACGGTTTAAAATGTCCTTAAACTACTAAAACTGTTCTTTTGACCAATTTTATAGTAATTTAAAGCAAAAAATCACCATAAAATTAGTCGGAATGACAGTTTAACAGTCTGAAAATAGCGGGAAAATAAAATTTGTAAAAAAATAAAGTTTAAAAACATTTTAAACAACTGATAAATATAATATATGGATATTTATAGCTTTTTTATAAAAAAAAAAAAAGAGAGATGATAATATTATTACCTCCTCATTCCAATTTGTTTTCCATATAATAAAACATAGTATTATTGTTTGTAAAGAAGTTCCAATTATCATTCCCATCCAAATTCCCTGTGCACAATATAAACAAAAGAGGTCAGATGCAGACTCAGATTGTCCGTAACATTTTCTGTTACATTTTATTTTAGAGATAATAGTTATAAATATTTTAAAATTATTTACGAAAAAATTTATTCGCGCTCTAAATATTTCTTTTAACTTCTTTTACCCTCCAACTATTTATAGCTATTTTCTATAAATAGTTCAAGGAAATTTATAGTTATTATCTCTTTATTTTATAATAAAGACATTTTCTATAACATTTTCGTTTATAAATACATAGAGAGTATTAAAAAAGACGTTTTAGAGAATTTGAACCGATTTCCGTTTATACATATATATATATATAGAGTATTAAAAAAGATGTTTTAGAGAATTTGAACCGTTAGAGTAGGAGTGTAAACGAGCCGAGTGAGATTGAGCTCGACTCGAACTCGATCGAGTTTATTAATTTAAGCTCGAGCTCGAAGTTTGAGCTCAATTTTTTTAAAAGATATATTATATATAATAATTAAAATAAAATAAAAATATATTCTGATTCGATAGACTCGACGAGCCATCGAAACAGTGTTAAGTGTTAATGAGGCTCAAACTCAACTCGTTTGCTTAATGAGCCGGCTCAAGTTTGATCGAGTTTATTGATGTAGACTCGAGCTTGATGTAGTTCGAACTCAAGTTTTTTAAAGATATACTATATATAATAATTAAAATAAAGTAATATATATATATATTCTAGTTTGATAGACTCGACGAGCCATTGAACCAGGGTTAATAAGGTTCAAACTCGGCTCGTTTGCTTAATGAGCCGGCTCAAGTTTGATCGAGTTTATTGATGTAGACTCGAGCTTGAAGTTTGAACTCAAGTTTTTTAAAGATATACTATATATAATAATTAAAATAAAGTAAAATATATATATATATTCTAACATATAGACTCGACTAGCCATCAAACCAGTGTTAATAAGGTTCAAACTCGGCTCGTTTGCTTAACGAGCCGGCTCGATCTCAGACCGAGCTTTGACTGAGCAGCTTGCGAGCCGCTCGGAACGGCTTAGCTTATTTACACCCCTACCCCTACATTAGAGGCAGAATTGAGACACAAATACAAGAATCTCTAACCTGAACTCCAAGTTTTGCTTTGTAACCAAGTAGGAATCCAATAGGGAGACCAATAATGTAATAGCAAGTTAAATTGATATAGGCAACTAAACCTTGCCATCCTCCTCCAACAGCTACACCTGCAATGCAAGATCACGAGTTCGATTCTTATTACGCGTTTCGTAAACGCAAAACGAAGCGTTTTACAACGCACCGAGAACTACTTTTTTCATTCTCGGCATCAGAATTCTTATAGTCCAAGTAATGGGTCGTGCTCGTGCTCGTACCTGATATAACCGGCTGGACGCTATTAAGAAGAAGGGTTGCAGCAAGAAGATAAGCTAAATCAGCTACAGCTTTCTGCATTGTTTCACTATCAGTAAATAATACAGCAAAATTGTCCTTAGTTGCCATGATAGCAACCATGGAAATGATCCCAATTAGAAGGGATTCAGCAATTGTTACGAAAACTGAATATTTCGCAGCCCTTGGATGTCCCGATCCAAGCTCATTTGAGACGCGAACACTGAACAAAAAACGCGATGAACTTGTCAAATATAAGATCGAAATACAAATGATTCTATCCGAGATATCTCATTTGCTACTAATGAATGACGAAACAAGTTTTCTACCGATTTCTTCTTCAAACTTTGTCAGTTTTACTAGATTCTGGCACTAAAAGATGGGACGAAGCAAGTTTTCTACCGAATTCTTCTTCCAACGTTATCAGTTTTGCCGGATTCTAACACTAAAAGATGGGACGAAGCAAGTTTTCTACCGAATTCTTCTTCCAACGTTATCAGTTTTGCCGGATTCTAACACTAAAAGATGGGACGAAGCAAGTTTTCTATAGAATTCTTCTTCCGGCTTTATCAGTTTTACTGGATTCTAACACTAAAAGATGGGACGAAGCAAGTTTTCTATAGAATTCTTCTTCCGGCTTTATCAGTTTTACCGGATTCTAACACTAAAGATATACAGTGAAGCAAGTTTTCGACAGAATTCTTCTTCCAACGTTATCAGTTTTATCAGAATTAGGAGAAAGGAACGAACAAGTTAATCATCCGGTTACCTTATGGCCGCGTTGATTCCAATGAATAGCATGCCTTCCCATCCATTCAAATTCATGCTGAAATAAGCACTTTCAAGATTAGTCCAAACGCGAAACGAAAAATAGAAACAAAAAGTCGAAGAAAGCCATTTGATTCTTACCAAATGGAAAGAGAACCAACTGCGATAATAGGATCTTCGAGATGGCCGGTAAGAACGATAATACTCATGAAATACCAAATCTCTAAACAAAGCATCACAGCGGAAGCAATAGAAAGTTTAATGAAATCCCAAATATCTTTAAAAGCTAACCAAGATAATCCTTTCCAAGCATCTTGACACCATCCGGTAATATAAACAAGTTGAGATAAAGAAATTACCCAACCCGAAATATCATAGGCCACGGCTGCACCACCGATGCCCCATTTGAATACTCGAACGAACAAATAAAGCAAAATAACGTGTATAATAAGAGCCACGAAGCCAACCCATGCTAAAATTGCTACTTTACTCTGTGCTTGTAAAAACTTTTGGGTCGAAAAGTTTATAGCTAAAGAGAACATTTGTGGAATGATTTGTAAAGAAAATGTTCCGGCCATCTCTGCTATGTCATCGCGTTGGCCTAATAGTTTGAGTACGGGTTTGGAGAAAATGTAGAGTGGCATTAAGCATATGCAAGTAACTGTGAGGATTATCCATGATCTTTGCATATAAGTTCCAAGCATTTCTACCTGTCCCGCGCCAAATGCCTGCCCGCATAATGTCTCCAACGCGCTGCTCATCCCAAGCTGTGAATCATTTCAAAAGACGTTAAAAATTATGAACTTGTTGATAAAATTTGAAGGAAATTCAAGAAACTAATTACCAAGAAGCCGAAGGAGAAATTTGCAATAACGGACAAAGAAATCGCAATAGCAGAAAGCTCCACATTCCCAATATGACCAACGAAGATATTCGTGAACGAATTTATCCCGTAATTACAAAGGATGTTAAAGGCGATAGGAGCAGCAATAATCCACAATTTAGAAGATTCAATATAAAACAAATTTCTAACATCTTCAAAGCTTCGAACAGGACGATAATCTCCTCCCTCCGCATAAACTAAGGCGGTGGTCGGAGCTTCATGAAGTATAGCCTCATCTGAGTTGTTCGCAAGGGGGCTACGTGAAGTTTCCATTTCCAAAACAACCATTTTCGTTGGTGATGATTCTTCAGAGAGCAAGCCATTGCTTCGCTCTCTTTCATCCTTTTCGTTATGTCCCTCAATCTTTACACTTTCTATTTGACCCCTTTTCTCCTTTTCTCGGGAGGATTTGAATTTCCGATCTTAAAAAATGTAGAAATTTTTGTTCTTTGTTTTTCTTGAATCTTTCTCCTCAGTCTTTTCCTTTCTTCCTCTTGTGTCTGTTATGTCAACAAACTAAATAAAAGGTGAATTCTAACAAGTGGCAGTTAATATGGTTACACATTTTCCTCATATGTGGGAGCTCAAAGTGAAAATACAAGGAACTAACTACAATTTCTTTAATACATTTTTTTTAATAAATACTACCTCCGTTTCATATTATATGTTGCTTGAAACCGTGCACAAGAATTAAGAAAATAATTAGGCTGTTCAAATATTTTATTGTTTTATATTTTCTATTTTAATAATAAAAACAATGCAACCAATATATATTGGACCAAAACAATATGTAGCCAAAAACGTAATTTCATTTCATATTTACTCATTGCATTAAGATTAACATCTGTTTCCTTGATAAATCCGTTCTAATGGTTTTCAATCAAGGGCTAAAAAAAGAAAGAACTCGAAAATCTACAAGAGGCAAAAAAAAAAATATTTACCTCTTTCATCCATAAGAGGAACCCTTAGAATTCATTGAAATTTGGACATTATCATCAGAGCTGCCACCGTGGGATAATCTGCTGTCTGAATTAATACCAACGCCATGAAATGATTCGCCGGAAACCAATGCTTGTAGAAGTTTAGGCGGTGGAGGAACAGTCACTTCCACCACTCCTTCCAACATTTTCACCACTAGCCCCATCGTTGGCCTCATTGATTCATCATCTTGAATACACCATATTGCTACCAATCCTGCCCGTTTGGCCTCAGCTACATTATAAAGACTACCTAGCCTCTCGTCAATAACAGCTGCAACGTTTCCTTCTATTATCTCCTTAGCTGCCCAAGGAGGGAAAAACCATTTTTCCTCCGTTCCACCACCGCCACCGGCTGAGGGTGGACCTTCCACATTCCGCCGACCACCGAGTAGTTCCAACAATGTCATACCATAGCTATATACATCAGCTTTCGTGGTTATTGCCACACCAGAAATCCACTCTGGTGCAACATATCCCCATGTACCTCGCATAGTTGCTAATACTCGGCTAAAGTCCCTACCAATAAGCTTAGCCAACCCGAAATCAGAAACTTTTGCAGAGAAATCTTCGTCTAACAAGATGTTTTCCGGCTTAATATCACAATGTATGATACAATTTCGACATTCCTCATGTAAATAAGCAATCCCTCTTGCTGTTCCGATCGCAACACGAAATCTAACATCCCAACTCAAATTCTTACCATCCCGTTTTATGTACATGCTTAAAGGACCATTCGGCATGTAATCATAAACCAAAAGTCTATGAGAATTCTCAGAGCAAAATCCCCTTAATCTCACAAGATTAACATGTTGAATGTTTCCAATAGTACAAACTTCCGCGCGAAATTCTTTCTCTCCACCACCTGGTTTTTCGAGTCTTTTTACAGCTACTAATGTAGAATCTGATAATTCACCAAGGAAAACAGCTCCAAATCCACCATGGCCTAATTTTTCAGAAAATCCCTTTGTTGCAACATGAAGCTCTTTGTAAGAAAATACTTTCAAATTCGTTACTGGAAAAACCCCTTCTTCTTCTTCTTTCTTGCTTTTCCTAACTCTTCTCCTCATCAAAACAAACAACACAAGTAATCCCACAAGTAAAATTACTAAAAATCCACAAATTGCTTCAATTAAAGCTAATTTTATCTTCTTTTTGTCCCCACTTCTGCTTCTTGGCACCCTCAAGAACAGATTTTCCTCACTTAAAGTATCATAAGTAACATTTTTAACATTCATGAGTGATCCATACAAATTCTTGCATAAATTAGTCTCCTCATTGTGATACAAACCTATACAAGAACAATTTCTCAAACACATTTTCTCACACACATTCCTAGTACCACTAAACGACGTCGTTGTAGCTCCCTCAAAATTCACATTTCCTGCTTCCTCAAACCCATCTTTCTTGCCACAAATATTGCCACTTTCGCGGTGGCAGCCGCCGGAAAAATCCCCTGAATTCCAAGAAATGTTATCTAAAGGACTAAACCCTTTCAAGCACTTACAAGGACTCAACAACTTAGAATTGCAAAACCCAAAATTTCCACACAAGTTATAAACTTTACACAAATTATCAGGCTGTGACCAAAACATGTTCCAATACTCTGTTTGAGGTGACCATGTGTACTGTTTCAATTGGCCCATATGGTCCACATGGAACCTAGTCAAGGGAGGATTCAGACCATTTTCTAAGGATATTTCACTATATCCAAAAGATGCCATGGGAGTAAAAGGTTGAGAAAATTGGAATTTATAAATGTAAGGAATAGTCATTTCTGGTACTCCAAGAAATGCATTTCCAGTCCAGTTTCCAGTAGACCAATAAGGTAAATTAAAATTAGTACTAGTACCATTTTCATAAAACAGAGCAATTTCACCATAATCAGGTGGTCTTAATCTTAGAGAATACCTCCCTGGAGATGGATCGGTAGAACTCTTCCAACAAGTTAGCTGCTGCTGAGCTGTCAAATTCATTCCAGGAAGCCAAGTGTCAGTTGGATAATCAAAGCTTTGCCAAATCAGCTCACCTTCATTTGTAAAAAGCACCAAATTCCCCTGTTCTAAAAGCTTGACTTCACTTCCTTTCTTCGCATTGTTAGTTTCCCAAAGAACAGTTCTTGATTCTTCTTCCTCCATTAGAGCTAATTTACCATCTTCCTCAGTGATTTCTAACCTTGCTAAAGACAAATTCTTGATGGGTTTTTCTCTATTTGCAACCCAAACATAAGTAGGGGTAGGAATTGAAGTATACCAAATTCCAAGGTACCATTTTGAATCATCATTAATGCTAAAAAAACCCAACTCAAAAGTCTTGTTTTCACTCAAAATTGTTGAATTCCCACTTAGTATTGTCCGCGATCCCTTCAAAGAACTCAACTTTAACCTCGTACCTGCTGTAAAATCTTGATTTCTTGCAAATGCAAGTGAAATTGAAATGAAAAACAATGCAAAAATCAAAGGGCATCTTGATAGTAATATTCCAGCTGGGAAACTAACTTTAAAGCAAGAAATCATCTTTTTTGCTGAAGAATTTCCAAAAGGGCTTCTTGCATTAGTACTATCTCCTTGGAGAAGATGGGAGTGGAATGTGGTCTGAAGATAAACTAAACTGGAAACATTGGGAGCAAAGACAAAGGAGGATGAAGTATGAAATTACAGAAATAACCTGAAGGAGAGGAATGTGTGTTGGGGAGATTTGGAGGTTATTTTGGTAATAAAAGGTTAGACTGTTCATTGAAAAGTAATCTCGAGACTGCAGAAGTGGGTAGGGAAGGAAAGGATATGGTGGGTTGGGTGGAAGACAGAGGATCTTTGAAGAAAAATTTAACTCACGAATTTGTCCGTTTCAGACTTTTCAACGAGGAATAAAGTAACTTGGTCGTGATTAAATTTAGGAGTTTTTTATGTTTTTCCTTTTGAATTAATAAAATTCACACGTCACCAAATCTAAAAGTTTAGTAAAAAAAATGTTTTATATTTTCTCTTTCTATCTCTCTTTATCTCTATTTTTAATTTTTCACTTTAAATATAATATAAATGTATATATAAATTATTTTGAAGATTATTTATAAAGACACAAATAAAATATCAAAAAATAAGTTTTCTTCGATTAGAAAAAAGTCCACCTATTCTGTTTGTTAAACTCTAAAAATCGCTCCAGTCATAATTTTGCTAGTTTGTACAAATAGTTATTTTTTGATTCGATTCAGTGTATTTTTTAATTTTAAACTGATTAAATTATAAATAAACGAATATATTATAATATAATACTGACATTTTTTTTATTTTCGAGGGCTAAAATTGAGTATATATGAATTTAAAGTCTTGAAATTTAGAGAAAAATGAGACTGAAAAATTTTTTGCGTTTAACTTTTAGATTTCTATTAAACTTTATGGACACTCTTCTTTTTTTACAAAAATTTTCAATGTTTTTTCTTTTATTCATTTTAGTATATCTAGTAAATTTACTTACGCAACTCTCCCTTGTCCGCTCCTTTTAGTATTGTTGCTAAGAAATTTCGGGTTTGAGATATTTATGTTGCAACAAATGTCACTTACTAGCTTTTACCGGCATCGTTTAATACATCTTCTAATACACTCATTTCATATAGTTTTATTACTATAAATCTTATAAAATAAATATAAATTATAAACTCTAAAAGATAAATTCTAAATACAAAGTTGAGAAAGTGTACTAAACAATCATTACTGTTATTTTTTAACCGGCTCCACTAAATAAAAATAATGACCCACCTAAATAAATACATTATAAAAAAATTTTGGGTAAAAAATTTGGGATATTTTAGGAAAATTTTCTATTAACTTTAAAAGTGAATTTGTTTCTTTTTGCCTTTCAAGAAATATCAATCTTCCATTTTAAAAAACGAAATCTCTGATGGAGAATGTAAATTATGATAATTTTACCGTTCGGAATAATTAAACATTAATCAGTGTTACTAACTCTAGAACTTTAAAATCAATTGAGTTACGTCCATACAGGTGTAATAATTTCTTAACTTGATTAAATAAAAAATAATAATTACTATTAATATTTAAGAGGAGTTAGGAATAAAGAAAGGGTCCACAAGCATGAGGGGTTAGGAATTTGGGGGGCCATTTGGCAAACATTTCATGGGGGGAGTTAATGGGTCTTTGTCTTCTCCCAAGGCCACTTTGACATTTTCACAATTTCTTTATTTTTCTAAATTATAATTTGTAGTACTAATAAAATTAGTAATATTATTTTAGTCCTAGAGTTGGTGAAATTATTTTTAAAAAAAAGAACACTCACTTTTCATGTGTGAATGGTACTGATAAAGTACGCATGGAGATTTAAAAGATACCCGAAAAAATTTTCATTTTTCCTCCCTTACTTTCTCTTTCTACAACAATTTTCTCTATTATTTGTACGAAATTCAAGAACGTTCTTCAAGTTCTGGAAGAAATTCAAGTAAAACACTGATGAGTTTGAATAATTTATTGAAGAAAATATCGATTTTGAGACAAATAAAAAAAATCCCCTAATTTTGGCCCAGAGAGCCAAAATTATTGGACCAGTCGGCTGAAATTAAGACACAATTTTTTTAAAAACAAAAATATTGTTTAGTTTAAATAATTGATGTTTAATTAATAAAAACATTAAAACATATTCAACATAATAACATAACTTAAAAAGAATTTAAAATCAAAATTTTAATAATTTGATTGATTTTTACCTCTAAAACGATGTTTTTTTCAAACAGTTCTTCAAAATCATCAATGTTTCTTCAAGGACTTGAAGAACATTCAAAGGGTATTTAGAGTGAGGTGAGATAAATAATTCTTATAGAGAGACAAACTTGGAGGGAAATATTTTTTTCACGTACTTTATTAGTCCCTTATATATATTATTAGAAAAATGAATATTCTAATTTATAAAATTAAAAAAAAAAACTTTTATTAATCGATTCCACAAATTATTTCCAACCATTATAGTTCTCGAAGAATACAAATTCAACCAAAACATTCCACATACAAAAATTAAAGGGATCATTTTGGTTGAAATATATATTTTTAAAAATCAAAATACCTATAAAAAACTATGGAATTAAGTGATGAAATCAGACTAACTTTAAAAATTAAAACGACTATTTTTTTATTTTTTATTAAAAATGTAAATCAATCGACATTATTGTCTTACCATATAATAATTTATTTCATTTTTCCTTTATATTCTTTATAAACTTGTTTAGCATCATTACTTAAAATAAACAGAAAAAATGAAAAAAAATGGATATTCTATTTAGCATAAATTAGAATAAGAGTACAAAAAGTAATAATTTCCTCATGAAAAAAGGTAAAGTAAAAAAGTATGGTCCCTAATTCTATGCAACATTATGTGCTTTAGGAAAATATGGCTTTAATTCATAATGAATGAAAATCATGCCCACTTTCCTCTCACCATATAGTATATTTTATTAATAATGGTGGTAAAGCCACTTCTGGGACCGTACGAACTAGAAGGAGCCTGAAATCCATTTCGTTAATTTTCCATTTCTCTGCTAGTCTTTCGATTGAAAGAGGAAGGTAGACAACTAAAATGCCATGCCAGCGCAGAAATAGAAAGAGTCGTGCTTCTCTCTGTTATGTAAAGATCTTTTCCTGTGTTTAGGTTAGCCTGGCCTGACAGTAGTCAAGGGAAAATCACTTGAGTTGGTGGTCCACGATCAGGGAATGCTATGACTTATTAAGAGTTATAGCTGCTCGTCCTCCTTTTGCTCCTCAGCCTACGGGGTATTAGTAGCCGTTTCCAGCTGTTGTTCCCCTCCCAAGGGCAGGTTCCATTCCTTCAGAACAGTGAGCTACAGTTCCATTCCTTCGGATTCCATCGGGCTGGAATCCTCGGATAAGCTTGTGCTTCTGTTGCTGACATAAAAACATTTATTTCCATGTCTTCGGATACAACCCATAAGGTTTTACCTGTTCTTTGTAATATAATAAATAAAAGATAAACTCTAAAAGGAAAGGAAGATAGTATATATGATAGTACAAAGAATTATAGGTACCCATAGAGGGCTATAATATTTAGCAATAGCTTTTTTTATAATATTTTTATTAATAAGTATTATAGGATAAAAAGTAATAAATTCTAAATAAAAAGTCTCTATAGAAAATATAAAAAGAAATGTATTAAAAATTATATTAAAAAATCTTTAGTGAGAAAAGTGTGCAAAATGTCTACTTGGATTTCGGAATAAATTCAAAAGAAATGTATTTTTTTTTTCATGTAGAGTCTCGTATTCTTATCTCCCAATAGTAAATCTCTCCTAACTGCGTTAAGGTGGCAGAAAACATTTATCGCATAAATATCTCGACTCTCAATAATAAAAGGATTCAAACAAGAAGAGCTATGCCAACCGAACTACCATTTTTTAACATAAACAATTTACTTCTAAAATCAAGAAAACGAATAAACTTTTTCTAGCTAAAATCCAAATAAAAAAAATGAAGAATTTCATAAAAAGAGGAATGATGGTGTGCATCATCCAATCTCCCAAATCTTACAAAAAAAGGCGACACCCCTCGCCCTCAAGAAATCTCCATTAACTGTCCAACGTTCAAGTGAAAGATATAAATTATGATAACTCAACAACTCTGTAAACCGAGATGAGTATAGGAATCTATACAACATATATATTGTCAATTTGAAACCAAAAGCAGAACCTTAAAAGAGCAATAGACAAAGATGTGTATTTGTGCTCCTCTTTTCATCCTTTTGAAGGCAAAAAAAAGAAAAAAAGTGAATCTTTCCCTTAACCTTTTCATCATCTTTTCTCCACCAGAATTGGAGTATAGAGAAATGGCTTACACTAGCAATTTTTTTTCAAAATATAGACATAAAATTTACAGGATTATTGAGACACTTAAAACAATGGAAAATCAATAATTTTCCCTCCGCGAAATCTCAGATTAACAACCTTCATCATGTATAGGCCCAAGGTTCTTTCGAGTTGATATTATCATAGAGCTTCGTATACCATTTCCTGCAATATCAAGAACGAGATATTCTCAACATAATAGCACCCGGGTGGGGGGGAACTTTCAGGCTCGCTATGTTATCTAAGTTAAACAAATTCAAGAAACTTTAGGAGTTAGGATCATATTTTCGTGTTCTTATACTCCATATTTTTGTTGTTAACAGCAGACTAGACGGACATCAGGGCTAATAGATATTAAGCCAAGGCAGAAATGGAGTAACGATGATCTAGACGAGAAAGTAATGAGAAAACCTGATCACATATAGGGCAGGTGTCGCTTCTTTCCATCCACTCAAGTATGCAAGACAGATGGAAATGATGATTACATTTCGTGACAATCCTAGGATTCTCTATATCATAATCTGCGATAAAGAAAACGCAAAGATAACACTTAAATGTAGGCAAATATGGCCGTAATTCTGTGAGAAAGCTGTCAAGTTAAAGAAAATAAATCATTTATTTTGTTATCCGATTCAAGCATATACCTTCGAGACATGTGGGACAAACTTCTGCATCTTCTTCTGCAGTTGGCGAAGCTGAAGTTGAAATAGGACTTGATTTCATAAGTCCAATTCCAATTTTCTTGGCAGATGGAAGATAAATGCCGGGATGACCTTTCAAATTTCGTTCTTTAAGATCTATGGTTGCAGATTCATTGAAGTTGTTTCCATTGCCTGATTCTCCAACAGAATCAGAATCAGTTGACTGTCGACGCCCTAAAACCACATCAAACGGTATGGGTCTTGGAGGGGATCGATATGTGTCTGGTGTTGACATATCGAGATTCATATCAACTAGGAATCCAGCAGCACTATCATTGGATGTTAGGGACTCATGCTCCTCCGGAAAAGATGGACACTGCAGAAAGCATTAACGAAGTTAAAAGAATATTATAAAGCGCAAAACATATGTGAAAGCAAGAACATTTTCACAGTAATCCAAGACAATAAGCCAACTCAAAAGCTAAGAGATTTTATGAAGTTCTGTCATTAATCATCAGGAACGGAGGAAAAAGGAGACGGGGAAAAAACAAAGTATTAAGCATTCTACATAAGACAAATGCAAACGAAGAGTGCATACATGGTGCAAACATTATGAAGTAATCCTCCTTTATCAACATATGAAAGGAGCATCAAAGTTTCGCCTTCATATATAATCTAAAATATTGGTGTCATATACAACGGTAGCGACACCGAGATAAGTTTGTATAAAATCAACCTTATGAACTGTAAACAAGTAGATTCCTCGACTAACATGACTATCAAAACAAGAACATGTATGTTTGATCATATGAAAAACGCAAGAAAACGTTTAAAGGATGTCAAACTTCTCCCAACATATAAGAGTAAGAGTAATAAGGTAGCATTTTGGTAGTAAGCACTAACATAGTAATATACAGGTGTTCCATGGAACTGAGGCTTTCTGGAAGAACAACAACAACCTCCCATTTTCTGCCTATTCTTTCATATCTTTCGGCTGTTGGCATATAGCTTTATGTTTTGTAGCATTGCTGGGCAGACAACTGTGACAATCATAAGAACATTCGGTGTTAGTAAAATCATAAAAGCAAAGGAGAAAATTGCATAAATTGGAACAAAGTGTTATAGAAGGGTGGGAAACATAAAAGAGTAGAAAGTTTATTGCCCTATTGGATTTTTTCACCGCCAATAGGTGTATAAAATTCATTTCCTAGCTAGACCAGCCATGAAGCCTAACAAAAGGAGAACTTCACAACATAAGTTTTATGAGTCTCAAGAAAAACAGCTTCAACCGGTAAATTTTCAATAGGATATGAATTATGAAGGGCTACTAATTACCGGAAGGTGATTAAGGAAACAAAGTTCACATCATTCTCATAAAAGGTCAGTGAATGTGATCATTCTTCACAATGTTAACTGCAAAATGCACAAAACAGATAAAAGCAGTAAAGAATGCACACAAGATACTGTCTTTAGGCCAGTTTCCCCATTACAAACTACCACAACCATATTGTGAAGAATTTCTTCCCCTATAAAACAGGACAATTATCAAGGCAAGAGCTCCAGACCTTTTCAAAAACTTGATATTATGACTAAGAGAAAAAAATGAAAGGTCTTTAATTCATACCTCTTCTTAAGGGGTTTGGAAAAACCACTGTAATTGTACAGAATCAGCATGTATAGGGAAAAAAAACATCAGGGCAATTCAGAAAATGAAAAAAAATAACCCAAAAACATAAGGCAAAACAGAGCAAGAAAGGAAAGAGACAACTAAAGAAGCAACAGAGGTACGATGAAAAGGGAAAAAAAAAAGAAAAAAAACCTTGCAAAAGTAAACTACCCAGACACAAGTTCTTGATTAGCAGAAAATCACTTGAAACATGGTACAATAATTATAATTGTCCTAAAAAAAACACAAAAATGTGCATACAAAAACCAAGAATCAGACAAGAAAACAAAAAAGTCAACCTCACATAAAAGAGAAAAAAACTGGTGGGATTATCTGCAAGCTTCAGAAACTCAGATTGTTGGGCTGCTGCTTCTTGTTCTACTGCAGCAGCTGCTGCTTCTTTGCAAGTGGGAAGAAGAAGGGTTTCATTTCATTGCATTTTTTGTGTTCTTTTTTCAAGCATCACACAAACTTTTTGTAACGCAATGGGGAATCTTTGTTAATAATGGAAAATTGAGGGGGCTAGCTTACAATGATTACAAAAATAAATTTGAAGCTTTAAAAAGTCAAAAGAAAGAAACAAAAATGGAAAATTCGAGAGCGTGCGTTGTATTATTATTGGATTTAATGAGCATTAAGCAGGCACGATTGCCACTTTTGAGTTTTCAAATGGAAATTTAATAGGAAATACCCTTCACTTTTTTATGTTTTCTAAATCGAGTGTCTGTTTGGGAAAGTTTTTATAAAAACTATTTTAGGTCCCTTCCCTATTGTTTCGTTAAGAATTTGAAAAAAATACTTTTAAAAAAATTATTTTATTATTTTCAATTTTAATAGCATCAATAAACAGAAACAATTTAAAAAAATATTTTTAGAGTAACTTTTCAAAAACAATTTTTTTCACTTTATTTTAAACTAAAAATAAATTTAATAATTAATGAGAATACCTCAAAAACAACTTATAGCTTAAAATAAACTAAAAACTGCTTATTTTAAGCAACGAATAATGAAGCCTTTATGGGCTATTTGAAAACCAAAACGGTTTTTAATATTTGGAAAAAATAGATGTTTTGCAAACAAAATATTCGTTTGGAATCGTGATTTCTTCACGAATTAAAGAAGTTGAGAATACCTAACTTTTGTCAGTCACTATTTTCAAAAGTTTTATTAATTATAAACTTTCCAAAATAACCTTAATTGCAAATTAAACTACCCTTCTCTCTTTTTTTTAGAATACACATTTTTTTTAAATATGAATTGAATTAATAAGTTACAATACCTATATATATATATACATAAGTAAAATTAATATTTTTTTCCGGACAAATTTGAATTAATATTTACTTATTGTATAAATATTTGTTAAGTAGTATTCAAATAAATATTCTAAATGTGTAAAATATATAATATATTTATCAATGTACAAATTCAAATGATTTACTAAAGAAAATGAAATTGATATAAAACACAATATATGAAATGTATATTGGACAATTTGTACTATAAAATTACCAAACACGTATTTAATTACGTTTATATTTTGAAATCACAATTATTAAATCACATTTAAAATAATTATTAAATTGCATATTGAATTTGGGCATATTTTGAAATCACATTTAAAATAATTAAAATAATTATTAAATTGCATACTGAATTTGGCGTCGCCCGGACTCGAACCGGAGACCTTCAGTGTGTTAGACTGACGTGATAACCAACTACACCACGACACCTTCATGTCCAATTGGTTTCATTTTAATTTAGTAAAATCGAAAAACGCTTTTGTATTTCATCATTTCTTTAGTTAACAGCAGCTGATTCAGGATTCACTACATATTCCTCAAACAGGACCTCTGAAATTCTTCTCTTTCTGCCATTTTATTTTTTACTTCAAAAGAAAATGCCGTTGGGATGCTCTGTTCTTGCTTTGAAACAGATTAATTCGTTTAATTTCGCATATGTATTCTATGATCAATGGTACTTTGCTTCAAAATCCATCCATAATCATAAAATGGCGGTATGTTTTGGTTCCTTCCAAGTTTAGGCTCCGGGTTTCACAGAGGAGTTACGAGTCTGCAATTCATTTAAAGGAGCCAGTGTTGAAACATGAGTTGATTTCCAGTGCCCTGAAAATCTCGACAAAACTGAATCTTTTTGCTAGTGGACAATATTTACATGCATATGTTATTAAGTTGGGATACCAAGATACGTTCTCCTTGCAAAATCAATTCCTGAATTTTTATGTTAAATGTAAAAGAGTTTCTGATGCTTGCAAACTATTCGACGAAATGCCTGATAGAAATGTGATTACTTGGAATACAGTAATATGTGGTTTAGCTGATAGTTATCGAGACTTGGGATCAAATTTTCATCCGTGTTTTCAGTATTTTAAGAAAATGTTGACAGAAATTGAAAGACCGGATTGGATTACATTCACTGGTTTGTTTCGCATATGTGCTGAAGTAAATGAGACTGAGATGAGCCGAGTGTTGCATTGTCTTGTACTGAAGTTGGGTTTGTGTAAAGATCGTTATATAAGTAGTGCTCTTGTGGACGTATATGGAAAACTTGGACTTGTAGGAGAGGCTAGGCGTGTTTTTTGATCATGTTGTGGCAAGAGATTTGGTGCTCTGGAATGTGATGGTTTCTTGTTATTCATTGAATTGTTTGAGGCAAGAGGCGTTTAAACTATACAATTTGATGAGGTTAGAGGGGTTTAAAGGTGATGGATATACATTCACGAGTTTGCTTAATTCTTGTGCTGGTTCTGGACTTTGTCTGCTTGGGAGGGAGATTCATGCAGTTATTCTGAAGCTCTGCTTTGATTTGGATGTTGTGGTTGGAAGTTCACTAGTTGACATGTATGCAAAGAATGAAAATTTAGTTGAAGCTCGCAAGGCTTTCGATGGAATGCCCTTCAGAAATGTCGTCTCATGGACTACTCTGGTGGTTGGTTATGGACAACATGGTAATGGGTTGGAGGCCATTAAACTTCTTACTCAGATGTTAAGAGAAGATTTTCATCCTGATGAACTAACTTTGGCTAGCATTCTTAGTTCATGTGGTAATTTAACCATGGCTAGTGAAGTCACACAAGCTCATGCATATATTGTCAAGAATGGGTTTTCAGCATATTTGTCAACTGCAAATGCGATGATAAACGCATACTTCAAGTGTGGTAGCATTACTTGTGCTTGGCAATCTTTCAGCTCAATTACAGAGCCTGATATTCTCTCATGGACATCTATCATTGGAGCCTATGCGTTCCATGGCTTAGCAAACGAAGCTGCTGAGCTCTTCGAGATAATGTTGTTGAATAGGGTAAAACCAGATGGTGTTGCATTTCTTGAGGTTCTTTCTGCTTGTAGTCACGGGGGACTTGTCAAGAAAGGGTTGCACTACTTCAAGTTGATGGTTGAGGTATACAGAATTCCACCAGATTCAAAGCACTATGCTTGTCTAGTCGATCTTCTTGCACGACAGGGACTTTTAGAGGAGGCTTTCGATGTTTTAACATCAATGCCTATTGCAGCTGAATCAGATGCCTTGGGAGCCTTCCTTGGATCTTGTAAAGTGTATGGAAACATAGAATTAGCAGAATGGGCTTCTAAAAGACTTTTTATTTTGGAGCCTAACAAGCCGGTAAATTATACTCTAATGTCAAATATGTATGCTTTGCCCGGGCGCTGGTTTGATGTGGCTAGTGTTCGTAAAACTATGAGCCAAAATTGCTACAACAAAGCCCCTGGCTATAGCTGGTTGCTTATTTTGGGCAAGGTTTCCTCCTTTGTGTCTGGTGATGAGTCCCATCCAGAGACTTTAAAGGTCTACTACATGTTGGGAGTTCTTTATGAGACAATGAAAGATTAGAGCATTGAATTCACAAAAAAAACTCCAAATGATGAATGTTTTTGTGAGTAAGAATTTGAAGTGTCTTTTTTCCTTTTTCTTCTTTTTTCACTCTGTTCATATTCTGATTGCCATTCTATGATTGCCCATCATATTGTATCCATTCTTGACTTTGCTGTTCATAATCATAAGTTGGATTCACATTATTACTGCTGATATGATTTCATGTCTGCAATCTACAAGCATGCTTTGACATTTTGTTCTTCATTGATAATTTTTTCTTTCACTTTCTTCATGATTATTCCATAATTGCTTTCTTGGTTATAAAGACAATGCTATGGTTATTATACCCTCTAAGCAAAGGCTACCTTTGTATCTTTTTACATGCTTGAACAGATATGCTCTTTTCATATATATTTTTACCTATTGCAGATCCAACAATCAATGACATTGATGGCAAAATTACCAAGCAAGCATAATATATGGTTACTATTGCCATTGCTGTTGGGGAATGATGGGACATGGCTTATAGAGACAAGTCTAATGAGAAATCGCTACTCAAGTCTTCGGTATATGTTAGCTTAAAAGGTACTTTTCTCTTATCATTTACTGTTCAGTGAATATCGGGTTATTAATTACTTATCATTAGTCATTATTACTGTATGAATCTTACCGACTTAAGCATTAAAACTCAATTGAGAACAATTCCCTTGTCAGGCATTGTTAGTATCATGCTAGCTGTCCTTTGCCTGTTATACCTTTTAGCTCTTACCATGAAATACCCTTTTAAGGATCACGTCCTGAAACTGAGCACATGACATGACATCTTCGAGAATCGCAAAGATATTTCATGAGACATGACTTAACGAAACAAGCTCAATAAGAAACAGACATAAAAAATGCCTAATATACGCGAGTTAAGTCGTGATTGGACGAATAATCGACCTAATTAATCAATTTTACGAGATAAAAAAAATATTCCTGTCTTCATTTACTGTTCAGTGAATATTGAACTGTCAATTACCGTTGATTACAGGCTATACAACTAGGCTTTCAACAGTAACAGGAACAAACAAGTATTGCTGGCATTTTGGCCTACCAAATTCAATGACTTTGAAGTGATTTTAAAGTATATGATCACCAGCTAACCATGATGCTGACCACTGTTGACCTTAATAATGGTTACCAGCCAAGTTAATCCTGGGGACATTTACGGGCACAAGACTACTGCAATAGTATGAGACTGAAATTTCGGTTTGAATTTACTTTTAAAATGACTTGAATTTAAAATCTCTCATTTAATAAGAAAGTGCTTTATTATTAACCGCTCGATATCGAATTCTTTTGTATTAAAATACTTTTTATTTAAAATATATGTTCTTGAAAATTAGAAAAATCTTTTATATAATATGCATTTAATAAGCTTCTTAGAGAAATAGAGAGAAAGAGAGAGGTGGATTTAATTGAAAAAATATATTAAATAAAAAAATATTAAATACTTTTTTGAAGTGTGTAAGATGACAAAATAATTTTATATATTAAATTATTTTTTTTGGCTGAATAAATGTGAAGACTGTGTTTGGCTTGCTTTATTACTTTGACTCTGACTTTTTTTCCTTCATTACTTTTTTTTTTGGCTTGACTCAGACTTTGACAATTCATTTTCCAAAATACTTGCAAGGATTATGAAAAAGAAATGGCAAATTAACTAATTATTATCAATGAAATATTAAATTTTAATTTATAAAACCTTATTTCTTTTAAAAAAACATCATTATTCATTCTCAAGAGAAAATAAATTTATTATTTAACATAAAATATAAATTGATAAGTCGATATTGGAGAGTTAGAGGTGGGGTTCAGGGCTTTGAGAGCTAAAGGCTTGCGCTTTTTGCGAGCGTTGATTCGACCGAAAAAGCCGCTTTCAATAGCACCGGACGGCTCGCCTGAATGCCGAGTCTTCTTATTAGTCAAGCGCGGTAGAAGAGGGGGTCCGCCAGAGGAAATGCAATACGATAGAAGAGTTCGCTCCGCCGCGTAAGATTTGAGAATCTACCACGACCACCATCCGCGATCCATTTTCGTTCTCTTCCCTGTCTGGGAAGGTGAATCAAAGAAAGGTAGCTTGCTTCTCTCCTGGACTGAAGGCTTCGTCAACCAAGTTTGTTCAGTGGTCGTAAACTTAAATAGTGGGGCTTGTTGTCCCTGCTCTATGACCCCTTTCTGTCTTTTTTCTTGCTCTTTTAAATATAGGAAAAACCTCGGTTGCGAGAAGGGAGAGAGAGCTTATCAACTAATTCAAAAATCGGATGAAATTTCAAAAAGTAATCAAATAATAACAGGATCACGCCATTGAATCGACACAACTTTTATACAAAATTAGCATACTTAATTGGTTGAAGTTTCATTGAGATAATAAAAGAACAAAGAACTCTTTTCTTTTCTTTTTTTCTTTAAGAAAAAAAATCTCTTGGCAACAAGGCTATGTTTGGTCCCAATCAAAAAAACAAAAAGTGGATATGCATGTATGATGTATCTCAATTCAAGTTTTCAATTATTTATTTTAAAAAATATATATAAATTAAAGTTTTGAAAATTGAATTAGCCAATCATTTTCCATTGTCCCCATGGCTAATTAATAGGCACAAAGTTGTAGTCTACTTGCACAAGTTAAAGCTTAAAACTTCAAAGCCACCCACCCACCCACCATGCTAAAGAAAATATCTTATTTATTTGATAACTCCATGATTCTATGAAAATAACATTTTCTTTTTTGCAAAATTTATAAAATATTTCTAAAGTTTTATAGAGAATGAAATATTGATCTTACAATTTATAATATAATAGTATAAGACTATTAGGTCTTAATGAAATATCCATAAAAAAATGGAAATAAAAAAGTCTTGAGGACATAAAAATGTATAACTTCAAAATCAAAATTTGTAAAAGTTTAATTATTTTAAATATTATCAGTATTTTGATACCATAATTTGTTAATGAATGAATTACAATTATTTATTAATTTTTTTACTATTAAAAAGATAAGAGGCAATACGTCAAAACTCATCAAAAGTTTAACTCGATTACTATAATTTTATTAAGATGCTAAGAAAATTAGTGCTCGTCTTATATGCAGAAAATCAAGATCTACTTCACAAAGTTCGTTTTCGACCCTTAATCTCTCATTTTTTTAAGTATGAACTCGTTCCGTTTATTATTGAGAAAATAATAGATTATTATTTTTTTAGTACTTTTAAAAACAAAACATGAGTGATGTATATAAAAAAAAAAAAATTTCTACCTATCCAAAAATAACTTTAACTAATTTTGAAGTTCAAATTATAATTTCTTACAAGTAAAAGGACTTAATTGTAATTATACTCAAAATAAATAAATAAAATGTAAAAAATAAAGAGTAGTCGTTGAGCCAATACTTTTCAGTCAGCTATTACTAAGAAACACCCGCCATTTTCTCACACGCATTATTTCCATTCCATTCAACAGATGAAAAGTCCCAACTCAATGTTCAGTCGTCGCCGGAGGGACCACCACTCCAGTTCCGGCTCCGTGGGTACGCCGGACCGATTTACTTATTCACCATGTTCAACCTATTCATCTTCTAATTCCTCCGCACAGAGATCGAAATCCGTCAAAAATCCAGTAAAGATCGCTGCTCGATCGGTTGCCGATGCTTTTGTAGCTTGTTTCACTCCTCCTGAATCGGAGAATTCAAGTTCAAGCAATTTTGGTGATTCTGATTTGCATAAACCTCGTTCTGGTAAATAATTTTACCTTGATTTGTTTAGTATTACGATTTTGCTAGCTAAGATATCTTTGGATAGGTTTGATTTTGTTATGTTGTTCTCGAATTTCGTAGGAATTATGTTTTTTTAGAGAAAATATGGATTATGAAGTGAGAATATTTGCATTGAATTTCGATTGAAACTAGTTTGGTATTACGTTTTGATAAGATATAAATGGATAGGTTTGATTCTGTGATTTTGTTCTCGAATTTCGTAGGAATTTTATTATTCTTTAGAGGAGATGTGAAATATGAAGCGAGAAATTTGCACTGGATTTTGGTTGAATTGAAATTAGTATCTAGGCTATATACAATTTGATCTGTTCATATAGTATGAATCGGTTGACTCCTACATTATATAGTTATAATATTGTTGGAATTTAGATTCCTTTTACATTGCGAGCCTCTTTACTGCGAGGTTTTGGTATCTGAGAAAATAATGGAAAATTGGATAATTAAATGAAAAAAACATCAGAGCAATAAGGATTTATAATATTTCAGTGTCTTATGATTTTGTTCATATATTGAAGCTGCTGATCCCCATGGTTTTGAATCTTCTTCAATGAAAGATAGATTCTATTTTGGGAGATATTAATTTATTCTTTTCCCCTGTTCATACATTTCTCTGGGGTGTCAATGAATGGAAGAACATTGAAAAGCAGTTTGGGATAATTTATTGGGTTTCAATTTCTGTACTGGTGTCAGATGGTTCAACCCAGGGCGGAGAACGGAGACGTAGTACGAGTATTTATGCTACTTCAAACAATTCAAAACACACGAGGGAACCAGGAAATGTGAAGTTCACCTTGGACGAGATCTATAAGGCCACAAAGAATTTCTCCCCTAGCTTAAAGATTGGACAAGGTGGTTTTGGAACAGTATACAAAGGCCGACTTGAAGATGGCACACTAGTTGCAGTCAAACGTGCCAAAAAGGTCTGCGTTCACTCCATTATCAACCTGTTATATACTTCTTGTGGAGCCAATGATAAAAATATAAGCCCTTTTACACATTTTTTTATCTATATTATTTTAAAAGTTACCTCATTTTTAAAGCATTTCGTTATCTTTGAGCAAAACTGGTGTGATTATTCAACTTCTTCTTAGCATGATTGTTATCTTGTTTGCAGAAAGTATATGACAATCATTCAGGTGTTGAGTTTCAAAGTGAGGTACGAACCTTGGAAAAAATCGAGCACTTGAACCTAGTAAAATTTTATGGGTTTTTGGAGCACGAAGAGGAAAGAATTGTTGTTGTGGAATACGTTTCAAATGGAACCCTCCGAGATCATTTGGACTGTAAGTTCTCTCTTAATAGCTTTTTATACTCTTCTTTGCACTGACAATGGTGCATAATTATCTACCAGAATGTAGCTAATAATATTGAGTACTGATTCAGGTATAAACGGCAACATTCTTGATTTTGCTGCTCGGTTAGATATTGCAATAGATGTGGTTCATGCAGTTACCTATCTCCATATGTACACAGGTAGATTTTGAGTTTAAAAGGTTTCATATTAACCATAGACTTGAGGTAGATTTTCAAAAATAGTTTTAGAAACAAATGTAATAAACTAAACACAACTTTGCTTAAAGCAATTGAGAATAAGGCCTTGGTTGATGGGTATTTTAGAGCATAACAAGTTGTTTGGTGTGCAGATCATCCTATCATCCACAGAGACATCAAATCATCCAACATTCTACTTACAGAAAACCTCCGAGCTAAGGTAGCCGATTTTGGTTTTGCACGGTTGGCAGCTGACACCGAATCAGGAGCTACCCATGTTTCAACTCAAGTCAAAGGAACCGCTGGTTACTTGGATCCTGAATATCTGAGAACCTACCAACTCACTGAGAAAAGTGATGTTTATTCATTTGGTGTTCTTCTTGTTGAGCTGGTCACTGGTAGGCGTCCAATTGAGCCAAAACGAGAGCTAAAGGAGCGAATAACCCCCAGATGGGTATGACTCTTTCTCAACTACTAGTTCATGCAAGTTTTTATTGATCTTCAAATATTTTTGATTGCTTATTGACCAAAGGGATTTAACTGCAGGCTTTGAAAAAATTTGTTGAAGGAGATGCAATTCTTGTTTTGGATCCAAGACTCGAAAGATCTGCTGCTAATATTTTGGCCCTAGAAAAAATTCTTGAGTTATCATTGTCTTGTTTAGCTTCTAATCGGCACAACCGTCCAACAATGAGGAAGTGTGCAGAGATTCTGTGGAGCATCCGAAAGGATCATGGAGAACAAGCAGGTATGGATCTGCATTCTCCATTCTCTAATGCTCGGATCAATATATTAGCTGGGAAGAATGAGAAGAATGAGCTATGATCCTGGACACAGGCTAATCCGGTACACTCTCTATTACACTTTCTTTTTATAATAAAAAGAATGTCATATAGAGACAGTGAATTAGAATGTGTATTAAACCATTCTTACCCGGATCTAACAGGATTTGGGAGGGCTAAGAATGAGTATTGCCGAAAATTTTAGAAATTGGATTTTTCCTCTAGGAAAATTTGATTGCTACATTGTTGTTTGACTTTCATACCCAAAATAAAATGTCTAGTTCCCTCTTGAAAATTCTGAGGATGGCATAGCCAGAGAAACAAGAAGATTCAACATGTCAGGGGAAAACTTGAAGAAGGTTTGGTTTTTGGAACATTTTCTAGGATAGATGTTTGCCTGTTATGTATATCAAAGATTCAAAGATTCATATACATGGAAAATCAGTTAAAAAGTGTAGACATATAGTTAGGTTTTTGTTGTAAATTTGTGGCATTTTACTTTGGCTTGGTACAGACATTTATGTATTATTACACGTAATAAATTTTTGTAAAATTAAAATTATCACACATTTTAGTTAGTAAATTTTTTGTGTATGAATTAACCTTATTTTTATTTGATATAATTCTTATTTTTGTCTTTTTTCTATATCATGATAAATTATTAAATTGATTTTATATTATTTAGTGATTACACACTTTTTTATTCTCTTATTAAAGCATGAATTTATCTTTTTTGTTATTAGACTGTCCCTCTAACCCCTTACGTGGAGATGGAGGTATAAACTAATTTTTGGTAAAAAAAAAAGTCAAAATCCAACCCCTCAATATCCCACCGGACTGTCCTACAACCATTAGATTTTACCACACTGCCCGACACCCAAATGAATAATAAGAACGTCGATCTTGCAAACTGAAAATTCAAAAAGCTTAATGCACACAAAAAATCGCTCTCCACAATTATAAATAATTTCTCTTTCCCTCATAAAATTTGTATTTCACATTCAATGTTGTCTCTATAAGATACTATGATACATAATTCCATTTTTATCCTCATTATACCTATCAATAATGTTTCTTTCTTTTCTTTTCTTTTCTTTTTAAAAAATAATTTACATGTGTTTTCTTTTCTGCCTCTGGTGTTGTCTTTTATAAGTACACATACTTCTTGTTGCCTCATCAGCCTTCTATAAATGAAGTATACACATTCACACAATCTTCATTCTTCATCCTCTGCTTTTCAAACAAAGACAAGAATTAGTTCATAATTATATGATCATTTGTAGAAAAAAAACAAGATTTTGGATGCCCAAAAAGAAAATAACTAAAAATACCCTTCACATTTTTATGTTTTACAAATATGGACCCTTTTATGAGTGATAAAAAATGTCAAAAACACGACGCTTCCCATGCCTTTGGATGAAAATCATCTAGTGAGTTATATATAATCTCTTTATAAAAGGGTAAAATAGACATAACACATGCCTTTGGATGATCTCAAGGCTTTTAGCATTTTGACCACATGTAAAAAGTTGAATAACATAAGTGGCGACAAAAGAAGAATAAGCCCAGATAAACAGACGTGAAAAGAGGTGAAGGGCATTTTTGACTATGTTCTAGATGAAATAAATAGTGAGGAGGAAATGTACCTATCTATTGTCTCTTTGATCTCCTCTGGAAAACGAATTTTGTCGCGTTAACACATAACTCCCATCCGAAGTTCTTTCCTCTTCAAAGTTTACAGCTTTTGCTTTTGAACAGAGGAAAAGAAATGAAGATGTATATATGCTTATATGCCACATGCTGTATAACCAATTTGAAGCAATCAGATCAGAGACAGAGACACAGAGAAAGAAAAAGATCACAAAAGCTATACAGATCAACTTTGATATTGGATCAAAAGGGGTAAAAATGTCATTTATAAGAGAAACGTACTTTATATTCCCCAATTTTGTACAAGTACTTTATGCGATAAATGAGATTTTTAACCCCCTTTTGATTTGGATCGATGTTAAAAGGAGATCGGAAAAGCTATCCATATCAACATTGATCAGATCAAAAGGGGTAAAAGTGTCATTTAATTAGAGAAATGTACTTTCTGCAGTGAATAATATTTTTAACCCCCTTTTGATTTGGATCGATGTTGATCCCTATAGCATTACTCAGAGAAAAAGGAGATCGGAAAAGCTATGCATATCAACATTGATCGGATCAAAAGGGGTAAAAGTGTCATTTACAAGATAAAAGGGGTAAAAGTGTCATTTAATAAGAGAAATGTACTTTCTGCAGTAAATAACATTTTTAAACCCCTTTTTATTTGGATCGATGTTGATCCCTATAGCACTACTCAAAGTAAAAAAGGAGATTGGAAATGCTATACAGATCAACATTGTTCGGATCAAAAGGGGTAAAAGTGCCATTTATAAAAGAAACGTACTTTCTGTTCCCTTATTTGTACAAGTACTTTATGCAGTAAATGACATTTTTAACCCCCTCTTGATTTGGGTTAATGTTGATCTATATAGCAATACTAAAAGAAAAGGGAGATTGGAAATGCTATACAGATCAACATTGATCAGATCAAAAGGGGTAGAAGTGTCATATATAAGAGAAACGTACTTTCTACTCCATTAGTTGAACAAGTATTTTCTACGGTAAATGACATTTTTAACCCTCTTTGATTTGGATTGATGTTGATCCGTATAGCATTACTCATAGGAGATTACCTGTGCCAGATCCAGTAGGTTTGGCTAGTTTCGAGCTTCCAGCTTATTGCAGCCATTGCTAATGCTGCAAATCCTGCTACTACAAAGCCCCAACGGAAACGCTTGAGAAGTGTGTGGAAAAGATTTCGAATCCACGCTACTATCGTCAGCCATCTGCATCCAACAACAAAAGGGCTCGATGAGTTCATCAAGACGGAACAGAAAGACATTGAATATATCTCATCATTTGTTCAAATAAATGTGAATGATCTCATTAACTTCACACGATCGTTTAAATATAATGCCTATAGTTTACTCACTGAATGGAACGACAAAGATTGGAATCGAGTAAAATAACTTACAAATCAAACAGATTTAGGTGGAAAGCAATTGAACCGGAAAAGGATCTATAGTGAGTGAAAAACTCAATCAGCCACCCGATAAGAAGACCAAGGGCTCCAATGGATATTACAAGCGCGATATTGGAGGACCTGCAAAACTTAAACACGGTTAAAATCCCAATAAGTAGATTTTCTCATATAAAAAGCATATGATCGATGTAGTACCTAGTTGGTCCGGTCTCAGCCATGAGAGCTGTAAGTATTGCAACGACTGTGTGGATTGTTCGTTTTGAAGTTTCATCTATTGCAGCTAGATATACAAAAGTGCTGACAACCGCCATGAATGAAAGCCAGAAATCCATGAACTAGATAGATATTCATCGAACAAATTAATGAGATAAAAGAATTTGAACTTCTAGAGATGCACTAGGAAAGACGGATCAGAACCCAAAACAGTACCTGTAAGACATGAAACGTTAACGGACACCAGGTGCCTACATCACAAGCATGGTACAGTCCACTCGATATCCCACTAGCTGTATAAAGTACCCATTCTGCAAAAGCCTACAATAAAACGCAATTTTTCTTTTTCATTTTTTAATCTAAAACACGAGGGATTATCATGAAAATAGTATAACAAAGAAAATTAAACAAAAATAATACGGCACATTATTGGATGAGAAAATTACCTTGTGCCGAAGCGCCCAATAAGCAGGAAGCACTGCCGCAGCATTTGATGCAATAAGTGCAATTGATTGCCATATGTGCCCTACATGAGTTTTCAGCAAGTATCGTTTGAAAGGTACTTCATCTTATGAAATCTTTAAATTTATGCCTATTTAGAAACGTATTTTCCATAATGGAATTTTCATAATCCCGTTAACTTGTGTAATATGTCCTTATGCTTCAAACATCTTGGACTTATGCAAAGAGAAATGCCGAATGTCAAAAACGGATACTAACTGGTAAAAGAGAAAGCTGGATGACATACTCCGTTCTGTTTATTCAGACTGCAAAAAACAATACCTCGGCGTGACACTAGTTCGACACTGCAATCAAAGCCTCCATGGTTTCGGTCACAGGCACAGTAGCTAATAAAGAAATACATCATTCACAAAAATGAATTGAGAAGCAATCGCAATGGAAGTAGAAAGCGTTTAGAGTTTCAGGAGATGGAAGTGAACAAACCTGTACAAGGTTAGCCCACTCGTGTCGAGAAAAGATTGGCAGGTTCCATGAGAGGAGCACTTTTGTGGACATCTTTCTAGCGAAAGGGACATGGTAGTTGAACCAGCTGAGTTTAGGTGCCTTAATCCGAAACTCCATGTTCCTTCTCTAACATATAGGATATAGAAACTAATTGATTTCTCAGAAGAATCATACACCTTGAAAAACATGGAACCGTTGCTACTGCTTGTGCTGTTCGTGTAGTAATAATCCCATCTGTCAAGAGATGGGAATCCACCGTATCTGGCATATATGTCGTAGGTTATCTTGGCATCAGATAGAAGACGGATGTGGATATTTCCTCCAGCAGCACCAGATGGAATGTCTACGAGGAAAAACGTCCAACCAACATCGTTATTTCCCCCATAAGAAGAATTGCTTAAAAGCGGTTCTAAAGCAAAATTAGCTGAATCTGGTGACACCTTCTCAGTGATCGGTAAGTAGTAGGCTTCAAAGGCTACGGAAGGATTTTTCCTGAGGACCGTCTGCAAGAGAACATTTTCAGTTTGTCAAGAAAGTACTCATGTTGGAATATAGACGGGAATAAAAGTAATATTATTCTTACCTGAAGCATGTATCTTTCCCACGTACAATTTGGTCCAGCCTTACCCATTGGACACTGAAGCACTTGCCATTCCAATGAATAACACACTCTCGTGCTTATGCCAGTTTCACCACTTGAAATACTAACGGGATGAACGGTAACATACCAGCGACCAATTTTTGGTGTAGGTATAATTAAAGGGCCTTGGCTGAGATTGCCAGAATAATCATGCAATGTACTCCGTGGTATTGAACCATGCCGAGCATAACAGCTCAAAACAACTTTATTGGTATTATTTGAACTTCCAGCTAAATTGAAGCTAACATTTGACGCTGTGATTATTAGCTTTTCAGCAATGCCCACAACATCCAAGGAGAATACTTTTGCTCCGTTAGCTTCATGACAAGTTTCATTGTCCATAGTTCTACAATGAACAACATCTTTGGCCATTTGGAGAAAAGTCTGGTTATCGGAACTGCCTTTGGGCAAATTATAGCTGTCAAGACATGAAAGTGAATCAACTGTTTGGTTACAGAATTGGCCTGACATCTGTGGGGTCGTACATGCTTCCACACTTACATTGCCGTTGAAAGAATATGATTGTCCTCGATTAATCTGCATGAGAAACCAGCACAGAGTTGATATCTTATACAAACTTGAAAAGATACAATAACCGACAGACTGGTAAAGAAGATGCAAGGCAGCCACTGTAGATAAAAGTACCATTTTAGATTGTGTCCTCACAGGTCCAATCCCGTTAAATAAACCAAGATACCACATGCCTGGAGCAATCTGTAAAACAACTTTGAACTCAGCCAAATGTTGATAAATTGATATAAAAGAAAATTTATTTGCAAGATAATAGTGTTCAAATCAAAGACGGAAACCAAACTCAACTTGAGCTGCCCAACATAGTTCTGGAACACACGGTAACAAATTTGTCTATTTTTCATTCTACTATAAAGCTTAATCAGAACACGACAAAGTATACAAAGAGAGACGAGCAGTGCCATGTGAGAATGATTAGCACTTGAACAATAATATGAAATCTGCATTTTCACTGCAATTTGTAAAATACGGATAGAAGATTGTAATTAACTGAGAAAAACCTGCTCATTTGTCAATCTCATGGACATGAATTTCTGCAAAGGATAGCATTGCTCAATGATCTGAAGGCCTTCAGCTCCTCCAAAAGAACTGTTAGAAATGGAATCAAAAACTGCAACAGATAAACATTATTAAGCCACAAATAAGATCCAAATTGACATATGAATACATGAGGCAAGAGGTTCTATGATATGCAAGACGAGCATAAGCAATATTAAGAATATTCCTATTTCTTATAAGTCAAGTTTCAAACGACGTGATGATGACATGACCAGAATAATCAATCAATCTAAAAGTGCAGAACATTGACAAACCTAAAACTGTAGAACCACTAACATGTCTTTATAGAGCCAAATACTGCATAAAGACTGACCCTTAATCAAGAAAATCATCATTTCAGCATTAGAAATGGACTAAAATTCAGTTGGTATTAGAATTTACCTAGACCAGTTTGAGACGTGTTGTGCACATCAGGCAAAGGGGGGCTCCCTTCTCTAAAGCATATAATCGGAAGAGTGCTTCTTGATGCTTTTTTAGCTTTTCTTAGATCCTGCAAACAATCAGATTCTCATGTAAAAATGGCTAAAGGGTGGAGATAACGTGAAGATAGTAGAAGCCCATTTACTGAATATGTTGCATTCAAAATTATTCATAAGAATTTAAGAACAACTGAAAGGTAAAAACACAAGAACATGTGCAGAAAGACGAAAAAAACCCAGGTTAAAAAACAGTACAATAAAGAAAGATCATCAAAGTTAAACAATTAATAAGGTCTTAAAAAACCATACTTACAATGTTTACATCTGATTCTAAAGCTATAGACACTGAACAGAACCATGGTGGCAAGTTAACTGCAAAAAAAGGAAGAGGCTGAAATTAGACATCCTATTCAAAAGCATTTATCAAGAAAGGTGTCTATAAATTAAACAGCAAAACTAATAAACTTTCAATTGATAATACAACAGGAAAATAATGAACTTAAACCCAAAGCCACCAAAGTCCACCAACAGTTTTTTCTCAAGAAATTCACAGATAAATGAAAAAGATCAAATTTTTAGCTCAACCCGCCAAGATTAAGGAGCCAGCAATTTCCAAAATTGCTAAAAAAACTATTCAAATTCAAGAATCAAGAGTTTTTTCTGAGGCTTTTTTTTTCTCAGAATTCTTTGAAATCAAGAATCAAGAATTAATAACTCGAGCAAACATATATACCTCTAATGTAACGCCATTCATAAGGTCTGAGCTGGGTTTTTTCATAAGTAAAACTAGAAACAACGAAAGTATTATTAAGGCCACCACCATCATCACCGCGGACTTGTTCACCTCCAAAACAAGTAGCTATATATACCATAAGGATTATACATAAAAGATTCAAATAACCCAAACCCAGAATCCAATTGAACCCCATTTGCTGCTGCTAACTCTGATTGTAGAATCCCTCCAAGGTATGATTGAACTATAAGTCCATTAGTACTAAAAGGAAAGGGCTTTTGAGTATCAGAGAATTTTCATTAGAATAAGCATACGTTGGTCTTCCTAATACAGTATATTTAGCATAAGATATAGAGTTTGGCGAATTTCTGAATATTTTAGATCTGCTGGTAGACTAATGTTTTTCTTTTGGGGTCAATTTGTTGAACGAGCAAAAGTCCTAGTCTAGAAAAAGGAGGGAACACGCGCCATATAGTCATGGGAGGAGGAGGTTTAAGGGTCCATTTGGATTGGAAATATAAATGAAATAATTGGGGAAATATTTATGCATAAAATATAAATTATTTAAAAAAGTAAAAAAAAAAAGAATTTTTTATTTTAAACTTAATTCAGATGGACCCAAAGCCTTTGGTGCACATTTCTGTAGCATTTTGTAATTATTATGTAATATTTTATTTTATAATATATTTTATTTTAAAATTTATATATTTTTATTTAATAGATTTATTAATAAAATATATTCCCTTCATCGCACTAAAATAGTTTTATTTTAATTTTGATATAAATCATAATTTCAAACAGAAGAAAAAAGAAATTATGACTATCTTTGTATGATGAAGAGAGTATTAAATTAAAAATGTTATCCACAATCTAAATCGTAATTTAAGAGAGATAGGAGGTATACCAGTTCCTCATCATATTATAGAGTTATTTGGATTAAAAAAGAAATATACTAATTTATCCTCATTAATAATATTAGTTGTTCTAATAAAAATTTTTAAATAATAATTTAATTATAACGAGATAAGAGTATATATAAAACAATATCATTCAATACTTCACTGATTTAAAATAAAAAATATATATTTAAACAACAGATAATATAAAACAGAAGGAGAATTACTCGTCCGAAACTACTAATTATACATTATTGAAACAAAGTGAGTAAATTGCATTAATTTTTTTCTTCCTGAAAATAATTGCATTAACTATTGATTATGTGAATTGTTAGTAGTATCATTTATCAATTACTAGAAATATTCTTTATTAGCATATATTTTAAGCTTAGAATTGGTTCCCTTCTAAAAATATTTAGATTTAGTTTTTCTTAAATCGGTATTCGAGTGTTATCAATTAATTTTAAAAATATCAAAAAATATTATGTAAATATATCTAAGTGATGAGAGTCGCGTTATCGGACCACACACTTATTATCATTAAATTTTTTCTTCAGTTTTTTATACGCACAAGTAACCATCTCTATATTAAAAAAAGTTAAAATTAATGACTCTGGTCTAGAAGATGGGCCTTTCTTAATGTTCTTGAATTTTATATTTTAACATTTGCTAAAAGTTAAGCCCATACTAAGTGTTGAATTGGATCCATAATTAGTTTACTTTAATTTTCCTTTAATAAAGAAAAGTTACTTCCTTTCAAAATAATAATAATAATAATAAAGAAAAGTTACTTGGATTGAATTTCAGATTGGGAAAAATACATATTTTTTAATATCAAAATTATATGTGAGAATATTTTAATACAAATAAAAAAATTAATACACTTCTCGATTATTTAAAATTAATTTATTTTAAATTTTAATCTATAATTTGTCAAAATCAATATATATTATTCTGTCGGGACTATATTTATCAAAATAATAATTATTAACATGAAATATTCAGGACTAAGATGTAACAAATACATTAGTTGGAGGAATTTTTTGTAAAGTACTATAACGAGTAATTTTACTTTTTTTTTTCCCTGAAAAAAGGACTTTCAAAAGAAGAACTCGAGGCACGAATTGATCTTATTCCAGCATTAAAAGAAATAATAGAAGTCGTACAAGATGGACCAGCAATTGCATTAATTCTTCGTAGATTCTTGAATTAGTCAATGACTCTAAATAACGAGTTATAAAAGAAATTATTGATACAATCTGTAAAAAATTTCAATTTATCTCTAAAATCTGTTTATATTTAACATTTGTTAATTCTTTGTATCAGATTATTTTCAAGAAATAGAAGAATAAAAAAAGTTTAGGCAAGAATATGAAATGATGAAGGTTTGGATACATTGAAAACAATGGTCCTCAACAGTTATCAATATTTTATTTATTTTTTTTAACTTTTAAGTACACGTGTAGAAGTCTTTTGAGTAAGGAATGTTTTGAAGTCCGTGTTTAAGAAATAGTATTATTAAGAAAATTACAAAAACAACATCATTAATATTTATGTATATCATTTTCTTGCTGTTTACAGTATGTATTAATTATTCATTTCTTTTTTATTACAGTTGTTAAAGTTTTTTTTTTTTTAAGTACACATATAGGAGCTTTCTGAGTAACGAAAGTTTGAAGTCAGTATTTGAGAAATAATATTATCCATAAATAACACATGGGCTTCTTTTGTTTCGCTTTTTTTTTTTTATTCAAAAATTTGATTTCTTGAATGGCCATCCCCTATCTCTACTATAAAGGGGCCTACAAACTTTGATTCGCTGATGATTGGATTTTTGTGCATATCAATTCAAACATGAGTTTGATTCACACTCATGCTCTGAGAAATATTTACCATCTGAAAAGAGAAAAAAATGGAGTCTTTGTATAAAGAAATGCGTCAGAAAGGGCAGATGTATAGAGCCTTTCAACGAGATAGTGCTTTTTCAAATCCTTTCAAAATGGAATCTATTCCAAACATATATGCTCCACATCTTCTCACTTTTCATAATGTGCAGAAGTGTTATAAGTATTTTGAGTAAAGAATGTTTGAAGTCGATGTTTAAATAAATAATATTACTAAAAAAGAGAATCATCTTTTCACTTTTCACCAGATTCAACAGAACCATCGATACTTATACACATCATCTTCTTAGTTTTCATTATAATTCGTTAAATCCTCTATAACATCTTTAGTTTTTTTTCAATTTTTTGATGTTACGTTAATTATGATTGTTTATAAACACGTGACAAGAACATGGAATTCAATGTTACTTTTGAGAGACGTTCAGTATCCAAGAACACACAGCTCTAATTAATCCGGGTTCTGCCTCATCTTCCACTGCTTATGGAGTCCACACATTTTCTTAAACTCAATTTTTAGCCGTAATTCTCCAAGAAATTCTGCTGCCTTGCATTTTGGTAGTCTGCATTTATCTGCTGCTTGGGAGGCATTTTGTCGAGCAGGTTACGGGCATGGTTATAACATCTTCATCAATTTACTAAAAAAAAATATTAATTATATTTTTCTATTGGGGTTTATTCAAATTATAAGTTTATTCCTTAATTTTTTTGTGTAAATTATAAAAATATCATTATGATTTTTATAGATATATATTATATCTAATTAATTCTTACTAAAAATTAATAAAAAAACAATAATTTTATAATAAAATTTTTTAAATCTTCATAAAAATATTCTTTTGTGTGCATAATTCTTATTTAATATAATATATTAAGACTATTATCATTCTTAAAATAATTTTCGTGGATCTTATTTCTATAATAAAGGATGTTATTGCATTAATACATAGTAATAAAAAATTAAACCTGTAAAATAGTATTTTATAATTATTTTAACTCTTTACTACATAATCATTTTGTTTTATGGTAAATTTTTTTATTAAAACTAATAGTAGGAGATTACTTAGTAATAAATATATAAATAATAAGGATATATTTATAACATACAAAATAAATGGATGACAGTATAATTTAAAAAGCCCCAAAAGAAATAATTAATATTTTTAATTAGCATAAAAATTTATAAAGCATCTTGACCAAAATTAGTTAGTAATAATAATATAATTAATTAATAAACTAATTATATGTTTTTTTATGGAGAAATTTAGTTAAGAAATTTTTTTACCTAAAAATATAGATAAAGATTATTAACATTTTTTAAAATTAACTGTTGAGAATTCCACATCGGCTAATTAAAGAAAATAATTACAACTTATAAATACTTGGGCAATCCTCCTTTTTTGAAGTACTTTCTGGAGTGAGTTAGGCCCAAGCCCAAAAATTCTAACATTAACAATAATATATTTTAATGTAAAATGTTCGGCACAACACATAATAATAAAATAATGGTGTATCTAACGTATCTTTGAGATACAACTATATATTGTTCAATTCTTTATTATTTAAAATCAGTATTTTCTTAACTTATCTTATCTTAAGTTATAGGTGATTATATGTTTTTTAGCTTAAAAATGTTTAAAAAAATATTTTTGAAAAAGTTATTGTGGAAGTACTTTTTAAAATTACTTTTGTGTATTTATATTTTTAAAAATAAAATTATTATATTAATTTATTTAAAATAATTTTTAATAAAAACTTATTTTTAATTGTTTGGAAAAATTATAAACAATGAAAAATATAGCCATAATAGTTGAAGTATAATAAATTTTATAAAAATCTAAAAATTAAAAAGAAACTATTAAAATCAAATGAAATCTTTATATCTTAAATTGAAAAATTAATTCATATATTAATTTGTGCTCTTCACACACGAATTAAATAAACTCATAAAATAATGTCCATGTTTCAAAAGTAATATTTTATTTTTTTAATGAGTAATGTTGTATTTTATTTATTTATTACTTGAGAATAGTAATATATATTTGATAACTCATAAACATGGGATGCTTCGTGTCACTTCATGCATGTGTCTAGAAGCATTAACATTAAATGTCTTTAATATTCAATGTGTAGTGGAATTGTAAGTCTATTTAAGACTTTAGGATTATATTATTTTTTTGATAAATTAGGATTAAATTAATTGAATTAATAGCAATAATGTATATTCATAGTAGTAGAAATTTATTGATTCTCAATTAGTTAATACTAGCTATTATTGAAAATTTTGCACAATTTCTCACATTATCATGAATTTATAATTTTTTCCAAACTCATATTTATATTTTAATCACATAGATAATGCAATGGTACTCCTTAAAATTCTACTTTTTCAAAAAAAAAAAAATCCTTAAAATTGATTGCACAAAATTTATTTCCTAAATTAAGTCAATTGGTAATCTAAAAATTCATACGTTAATGTTACAAATGAGCGGAAATAAATAAATACTTATTATTTACTTGCCTATTTTTATATCGATATATAAATTACGTGTAGAGATTATACCTTTAAATAATTATTTTTTTACCTAGCCCACATTTAAATTACAATTTATAGTGGTAACTTTGTATCCATACAAAAATATATATTAATATTTAAATAAAATTAATATTTTTTTATAAAAAAAAATGCTTTCTAGAATAATGGTCTCTTGCTATTCTAGTGAAAGAATCCAATGTGTTAAACTCAATTGAAAAGTGGATAGATTTGTGTCACTTCTTTCAAGTATTTAATTAATTAATTATATAGAAGGGATATTGTAAGGTAAGAAAAGGGTAATTTAGGAAAACCATATCCTTGAGAAGCCTTTGCTTTAGGCTTCAACTACTATTCACAACAATTTTGTGACTCAAAAGCATTCAAAATCCAAAGTCCAAACATTGTCAATGATTTTTTATCTAAAACATATGGAAATACTTTTTATTTATTTATAAAAAAAGAAATACTTTTTGTTTTCTTATTTTTTAAATTATTTTATTAATAACCGACCCCTTTTCTTCATCTAAGAAGGAAAAAGTCCTAACACATGACTTGCCGATAGTTAGTGACTGAGGATAGAAATCAATAATAACACCACCATCATCAAAGTCACCTAATTCAATTTCCAAGAATCTATTTTTTTTCTTGTTTATGAACGAAAACTCCAATCATAATTACTAACCAATAAATCAAAAAATTTGGTGCCGCTTCTTTTCTATCACTAATATAAACGAAAAAACTTAAAACAAGACTCGTCGCTCTTTGATGAGATAGAAGGTGATACCAAATCAGTCGACTTGTGTTGCCACGAGTAAAGCCCTCAAAGAAAAAAGGATAAAATCTTCAAAAAAGAGAGTGTATATATCAATAATAATACCATTCACATATGAACAGCCCAATTAAATTTCCAAAACTCAATTTATTTTTCCTTTTCTAAAGCAAAATTCTCGCTCCAACTATTATAAAACAAATTAAAATCTTCACCGACCCTTTATTTCCATTACTAAATAAGAGAAAAACGCTCAAAACAATACCTGGCACTTTCTAATAAAACAACAGGCGAGGCAGAGCAAATCAAAAGCCCTCAAGGAAATAAGGGATAAAAATCCTTACAAAAGAGGGGTGTATATATATCAGTATACTATGTAATAACTACACCACTAGAATTAAACCACTCAATTAAATTTTCAAAACTCCGACATTTTCCTTTTCTAGATCAACAATCTATCTACTACTTCTATACAACAAATTAAAACCTTCAACCGCCCTTTCTTCCATCACTAATAACAGAAAGAGCTCAAAAACAAGATTCACCGCTCTCTAGTAAGATAATAAATGAAACCTCATCAGCAACCCAAAATAAAAAACACTCAAGGGAGAGGGGATGATGAAAACCCTTTGTCATATACTCACAAGGAACGTTATTTTATAAAAATTTTATTACTGATTAAAAAAATGGAAAATGTTTATTTTTATTTTTAAAAATACAATTAGGCTCAAAGAAATGCTAAAAAAATCTTTAAAATTCACAAATTTCATTTAATTGTTTTAAAAAAATAAATTTAAATGAGAATATACAAATAACTACTAAAAATAATAAAAATCATGAAAGTACATGAACTTTAAAACATATTAAAAATAAAAATTGATTACAATTGATATCAATTTTTTCCATCGGTAATACTCTTTTACCAATACCTATTTGGTTTTGGTACCGGCCGACCTTAGTAAATACCAAATCCCAACGAAATTATCATCAGCCACACATAATTAATCATATAATCGAAAGGTTACCTATCAAATCAAGAAAAAATCATAACGCTGCCATCCTTCAATACCACACTAGCATCTGAACTGCCCAATTAAATTTCCAAAACTCCAACTTCTTTTTCCTTTTATAAACCAAATATATTCGCGCCCCAACTACTAGCTATACAATAAATTAAAATACTCAGCGACCCTTTATTTCCATCAGCAAAAAAAGAGAAAACGCCCAAAACAAGATTCGCCGCTCTCTGATAAAACAACAGGCGAGGCTGAATTAGGTGAGTCAGATGCCCTGAAGGAAAAAGGGAATGGAAATCCTTGTAGAAGATAGGTGTATATATCAGTATATTATACAGTAACTACACCACCGGAATTAAAAATCACTCAATTAAAATTTTAAAACTCCAATATTTTTTTCCTGTTCCACAAATTAAAATCTTCGACAACTCTTTCTTCCATCACTGATAACAAAAAATAGCTCAAAAACAAAATTCACCGCTCTCTCTAACGCTCTCTCTAACAAGATAAGACATTCAATCAGCCGACCGCTCACCTCAAATAAAAAACCCTCAATGCAGAGTGGGATGATGAAAACCCTTCGCCATACATACCCAAGAAGCAACCTTTCAGAATTAAAAAAAAAAAAAGAAAAACAAAAAAAAAAAAAAAATTTTTTCAAGATGCTGTAAACTGACGGATTTACCCTTGTGATAAACTCTTATCCCAAAATTTATTCTGTACTAGTAGACAGGTAAGCTGACGTGGGCTTTCAGTTGCACTTTCTTAATGGCTCATGAAAATATTTACAAAGTTGCAGGTTAATTTTGTCAATTCACACAGATTAAAAAAAAAAAAAATCACACAGCAAGTTAAAAGCTTCATTTGCAAGATCTGCAACATTTACCTGACTCACTCTCAGTCCCACACCCCCACCCCACCTCCCCCCTCTCCCACCCCACCCACCCCCTCGTTACCTATACATACAATCCCCATTTATATATATAGAGAGAGAAAACAAGAAAAACTCTAGAGAGAGAAAACAGAAGAACCTTTTTGGATCTACTTTCGTTCGTAAAAAACCTTTCTTCTTTCTTCCTTCTTCGTTCTCGACGAACCAGAGAGAAAAAATTCTTCACCATGCGAATCAGAAAACATGCAAAAATTTCTCCATTGATATATGAAGCTTCTTCGTTAGAAGAAAAGGGTATCCTTATTCAAACCCCTCATGTAATTAATTGTCAGCTAAACCAGTCGCCATGGGATGTGATGATTTTTCCACCTCCGCCATTTTCTTCTTCTTCAGAAGAACCAGAAGAAGTAATCCTTCCGCCGCCGCCGGCGCTACCGAATCTATATCAGGTTTTTTTTACAAATTTTTGTTTATTTTTACAACAGATCCATGAAAAACCGTTCGCTACCTACATTTCTGTTTTATTCTTCTTCTATTGGGTCGTCTAAGCTAGGGTTTTTTAAAACTTTTTTCATTAGGGTTCTTAAGTAAATTTTTTAACAAATCTAATTCGTTTCTATAGTTTATTTTGCTTTAATAGTTTAATTTCTTTTGTGGTTTTTGCTTTAATCTATGTTTAAATGCTTTCCTCATTTTCACATCAATGATTTTATTTTGCTCTATACACAGTTCGATGAAGAAGATGATACTTGTATGGCTGATTTAACTTTACCAGATTCCATCGCAGTTGATCACAGGTAAGGTTTCATCTTCTTTTGAAAATTCCACCGATTGTTCGAGTAATTTTTTTATTTTTCGTACTGAAATTATTAGGGTTTCCATTTTATCGATGCCCATTTGTAAAATTATTGGATAAACCTCTTTCGATTTCAATTTGGAACTGAAATCAGTCGGGTATTTATAATGGGTGGGTTTTGATTTTGATTGAATTTTTTTCTTTTTTCTTCAGCGCCCCGAAGAAATTCGAACTGGGGGATAATAAAAGCTTGGATAAGAACAATAATGGTGGAAATGGGAATGAATTAGTTGAGCAAAAAAAAGTTGGGCAATGTAGGAAAAAGGGTAAAGAAGGGAATAACTTCTGCCAAAAAAATCCTCAATCATCACCAGTAGTAGTAGTGAAGAAATCGGTAAGCCGGCGACCAGTTCGTCCTAATAAGAAACAAGCAGTTTTATCATCATCATCATCTCATAATAATAATAATAATCCATATGAATATTATTATTATTCTGGATTTGGACCTCGTTGGGGAAAGAAAAGAGGTTCTGTTACTGCTGTTATTTCTGATTCTGATCATTCTGCTGCTGCTGCTAAAAAGACTGATGTGGCCTTGGTTGATAATAGTAGTAGTGAAACTACTATCTCTATCAACGATTTGGAAATGGAAGAGGCAGAAATCAAGAAAGAAGAAGAAGGGGTATCGATGTCTAAATCTGTTGTTCATGAAATGGGATTTGATTATATAGAAGATGATGAAGATACAGATACAGAAGCTGATGAAGATGACGATGACTACGATGATGATTATATTGGGTTTGGAAAAACAGAAAAGAAGAAAACTACGAAGAAGGTGAAGAACAAGACGAAGAAAAGAGCAAGAAAACCAATCAAAGCTAGGTCACTTAAGTCTCTGATGTGAGTGAAGTTGAAGGGCAATGGCAATGGCAATGGCAATGGCAAGGGGGGAAGAACAAGAACAGAAGTAGCAGCCCAGAAAAGAGAGAGGACTGGTCGATTATTATTAATAATAATTAATAATAATCTTTTTTTTTTAATATTTTCAGGTTTTATTTTGTAACAGTTCTTAGGTTTTTTTTTTTTTTTAATTTCTAATTTTGTTTTTTTTTAATTAGGGTATTAATATAAGGTTGTGTGCTGCGTGGGTGACATTATCAGCTCTAGAACATCTTTTTATGAAACGAGGACAAAATTGTAATTTTACACCTCGATGTTTTTCAACAACAAGTGTGGAGTGTTGTCCTAATGCGGCTGCATGTTACTTTTTTTTTCTCTAAGAACTCCCTTAACTTCTTCTTTTTTCTTAGAGGCCCCTTGGTTTTCTTGCTTATTGTAAATGCCCTCTTTTTTCTTTTTTTTTTGGATGCTTGTATTATATTTTTGGTTCTTTTTTTTTTTAAATAAAAAAAAAACTTGTATAAGTATCGCCCTTTATGTTATCTTTTTGAGCGCCAAGTAAAATATTATTTTATAATTTAAGTTTAATAAATCTTATGAATTTTATAATATATAAAAAGTTTTTGAATTTTAAAGAAATTAAAATTTTAATTAATATTAATGTATATATTGGTGCACGAGTTAGAAAATTTCACAAATAGTTTAAGTTGATTTTTTTTTTTTTTGTTAAAGAGGGTACAAGGGGGTATTATCTTAAATTTTCAAAATTAAGATAAGTCATGAAATAATTAAATATATATACATATTTGGTTATCTACATTCAAGAAATGAAAATTATCGGTTGCAAATTACATATTTGATGATTATTTTTCTTTTTGGGGGAGAAGTTTTCGATTTCACAAATTGCCTTAGCTAATCGTGGGAGCCCTATTTGTCAAAAAGTAGATGGATGGCTTTCCGTAATTCAACTAAAAGTAGTTAATCGTTTTCAATAATCATATTTTTCGGATTAATTTTGCCATGTGTATCCTACATATGCGTGTATATATAGGGATCAAACATCTGAAAAATCACAAACTTTTCTTTCTGTATTTAATAAAACAAAAAACAAAAAAAAAGTAAATAAAACAAAACAAACAAAACATTTGCATTCTTTTCCCTTCAATTGAAGGCTTTGGTTTTCTTTGCCATAGCCATATTTAAAGAGAAGGAAGTAGTCCGAAGGGATTTTGCTTTTGGTAACAAAGAAGAAGCTGAAAGATGGCAGCGATGCAGGATAAAATTTGTAGAATGGAGATGCGTCAAAACTATCAAAATCTTTGGCACACGGATCTCTTGAAGGCCACCGGAGAAGATCCTCCATGTACCTTTTCATTTAATTTTATTAATTATTTCTTTTTGAATTATATTTGATTTTTATTTTTATTTTTTTTGTTATTTACTAGTTGAATTTTTTCCTAATGAGAGCCTTTGATTTTTATTTTTATTTTTTTTTTGCAGTTTGCTTTTTTGCGATGATATGGTGAGTTTTCTAGTACTTTTAAGCTTTCCCTTTGAATGATTTTTTCATGAATTTTAATTTTGTCCTCTTATATTAGGGAATAAATCTCTATGAATATTAGTGATACATTTTTGTGTTTGGTTATTTTTCTTTTTTCTCCTTGAAAATTATCTAAATTACAATCTCATCCCTCTATTTTGTATAGAATACAAATAATATTATTATTGCGTTTATATTTTTATAACTTACTTCTTGTTTACTTCTTATATATAAAGACAATAATACTTTTATTGAAAAATTTTTGCAAGTTTACTTATTGTTTATTATTATATATAAAGACAATAATACATTTACTAGTTTTTTTAATTAGTCTAGTTTCTGTAATGAAGGATATTATTGTATTAATATGAGATCATAAATAAGAAGTAAACTTGCAAACTAATATTTTAAGAAGATTTTAAACTACCAGATAATTATGATTGTTTTCTGATAAAAATTTTTCATTGAAATTAATAGTAAGGACTAATAAGTTATAAAAATATAAATGTAATGATGTATTTGGAATTTATATAAAATAAAAGGATAAAATTACAATTTAGATAAATCTCAAGGAGTAAAATGTAATTAATCCTTTGATTAGTAATGATCATTCATTTTTTTTAGCCTTGTGGCCTCATATTGAAGTATAGTTAACGTTGAGTTATATTGATTTGCATGGTATATCCAGGATTCTCACAGATTCTATTATCGATATGAGATACATTATAGTACCGCCGGTAATAAATATAAGGGGTTTTAATTCTTTGCATATAGATTAAGAATTTTAAAAACAAGACAATTTTTTATTATAATATCATTTTTATCCTTTATAAATACGGGAAAGAGATAGACAGTAAGAGTGAAATACAATAATAAGAAGAAGGGTAAAGATAGAAAAAGTTCAATAAATACTTTTTGAAAACTGTAAAACCTTTTATATTTTTTATCATTTTCAATGAGTTTGAAACCCTTATATTTTTTTGACCTGAGAGAGTAATTCGATTAGAAAAGTGGAATTATTACTTGATTAACTCCACTTTTTACTACCTCCGACTGGAAATATAAGTCATTTCTAACCAAAATTGGATGGTCAAAATTGTAAGTCCTTTTACACATTTTAATATGTACTTATTGTTTATTTTCCAATTATACCCTTTGTAACTAATTTATTATTTCACTTATTCTCTTTCTCTCTCCTTATTGATTGAGTGTAAAATAAAATCTTACGTTATAAATTGCATTGTTTTATTCATTCTTAATTCATGTGCAAAGATTAAAAAAACTTATATTTTTTACCGAATGTAGTACTCTTTATCCTTTGTAATTATCTCCACTTCTTATCGTTTATACTTTTATAACTTATTAATTCTTACTATTAATTTCAATAAAAAATTTTTATCAAAAAATAATAATTTTGCGGTCAAAAGTTTAAGGTCTTCCTACAATATCATTTTATATTTTTACTTCTTGTTTATTATCATGAATAAAGATAATAAATTCCCTTACTAAATTTTTTTTAATTAGTCTAATTTCGTAATGAAGGATCTTATTGTCTTTATCTATGAATAAACAAGAAGTAAACTTGCAAACTAATATTTTAAGAAGATTTTAAATTTTTTACCACATAATCATTGTTTTATAATAAATTTTTTTTATTGAAATTAGTAGTAGAGACTAATAAGTTATAAAAATATAAACGATTCGGATGTATTTATAATTTATACAAAATAGAAAGATAAAATTGTAATTTGAACAAATTTTAAGGAGGAAAATGTAATTAATCCTTATTTTTAGGAGCCAATTTTCTACTTGAAGCTTTCTGCTGTTAGCATGTTATATTTTTCATGCCAAATAATAAAGTGTAATGAAGTTAAGAAATTAGAGAATTTAATGATCCTTAATAGCTTCCAAGAATGCACTTTTTGGTGATCTCTTTTGCTTTATATTGGACTGTCAACGGGCTTAAATGAGCCGGCTTTTGTTTGGCCAGAGTTTAGTTCAAATTATTCGGGTTTAAGAAAGATGAACCCAAACACAATTTACATTTACTAAAGTCGAATTCAGATGTGGCCGGTCCGGCCTAAATAATATTTTTAATTCTAAACTATTTTTATTATTTAAATTTCATTACACATTTATAAAATTACATATTTAAAGAATTAATGTTTTATATTTATATGTAGTTTACATGTAAATTTGTTAGAAAATAAAAAAAAAATTCTTTCATATGAATTAAAATTTTATTCTATTTTAATATTTATTATATTATTTCTTACTTGTAATAGATAATTACAATATGATATATATAATTATAATATATAACATAGTATAATATAATAAAATATAAATAGTAATATATATACGGACTGGACTTGAAGAGGCCGAGTCTACTTAGGCTCAAATTCGACCCAAGTTACTTTCAGACCTAAAAAATAGTCCAAATCAGGAAAAAAACGAGGTGAGCGAACTGGGTTTCGAGTCGGCTTGAATCCATTGACAGTCATAGATTTATATAATCTCATCTATTTCTATATGTTACGTTATTCATTAACAACTGTGGCATTATGATTTTTTTCTTTGTTGATGTTTCAAGTTTTTTTTTTTTTTTCTATTATTCATAAATCTTCTTGAAAATTTTACATTAACTGATTAAGTGTAAGATTTACAATTTTGAGAGCTTAGAACTTTACTAATTTCGATTTATTTTGTGACAATTTTAGCGGGCCATGTGCATCATATATGCTGCGTAAACGAGCTCTTTACAATGATATGTCAAGGTAAGTTGTCACATTTTTCATTTGTCACATTTTCATTTATGTATTAGTGAACTCTACTATCGATCCTTTGTACGAATTCACTTGTTAAATCTATATATGTGATATGAGCTTAAAATAATCCTAACATGATTAATAACTATATTAAATGTCACATTTAAGATTGTCAATGGGCCTAAATGAGATCAGCCTGAATAATTTGGGCTTAAGAAAGATGAGCCCAAGCTTGGCTCACATTTGTTTGGGCCGAACTGGCTCAAATAATGTTTTTTTTTTTAAATAAATTTAAAACCAAAAATTTGAAGATAATGAAAGAATTTTTATTCCAAACTATTTTTATAATTTAAAGTTCACTATACGTTTATAAAATTACATATCCAAAAATTTAATGTTTTATTTTTATATGTAATTTGTGCAAATTTGTTATAAAATAATAAAAAATAATTTCAAATAAATTAAGATCTTATTCTATTTGAGTATTTATTAGATTATTTCTTATTCGTTAATAGATAATTACAACATAATATATATCTATAATATATAACATATTATAATATAATAAAAAATTATAAATAATAATATATATGAGCGAGCCTGATTTGCACTGAGCGAGTCTACCTAGGCCTAAACTCGATCTAAATTAATTTTGAACCTAAAAACTAAATCCAAATTTGAAGGCTTCAAACCAACTTGAATCCATCGACAGTCCTAGTCACAGCCCACAACATAAGTCAAATGGACCGAATCTCTTAAAAGCCAATTGTTTTAAAAGACAAAAATATAAAAGTCAAATAGGCTATTCTCATCATGTATTAATGTTCAAAGTCAAATTTAGCAGTTCACATTGCAAATTATATTTTATTCTCAATAGGTATACATGTTGCGGAGGTTTTATGCCTTGCAGTGGGAATTGTGGAGAAAGAAACTGCCCAGAATTTTGCCTTTGCACAGAGGTGATGTTAATGTTTACTGTCCAAATATTTGCCTCTCACTTGATGCATTAATACAATTGATTCTCAAATTTTATTGAGCATCATTTTCTTTTTATGTAGGTTTTTCTTTGCTTTGCAAACTCAGTTGCCTCAACACGTTTCATGCTTCAAGATGAGTTCAATATACAAACAACAAAATGTGATAACTGCATCATTGTACTCTCTCTCTCTCTCTCTCTCTCTCTCTCTCTCTCTCTCTCTCTCTCTCTCTCTCTTGTCTGGATCTGTCTATGCAGTTGTGAAACCTCAATCCATGAGATACGTATAAAAAGTGTATATGCTATATAAATATAGGTCTAAGTACCTATAGTCACTTTAGAATATCCATTTTTGCATAGCAAGAACGGTTGCTAAATAGAATCGGTCGGTGTTATCAGGCCCATGAATCGTGCTCCCGAGCTCGCAGGCCCGAGACGTGATATTATGGTATTAGAGCATGGTTATAGTCGGACATATGAGAACTAAGTGCTACACTAGTAGGAGCCACCTGCTAGAGTCCCGTATAGAGTTAAGTGCTACACCAATGGAGGATATGTATGAAAAAGTGTATATGCTATATAAGCAAGGGCTATGTATCCATGGTCACCTTTGGGATATCTATTTTGACATAGTGAGGACGGTCGAGTTAGACCTATGAGTCGTGCTATGCAGTGCTTTTGAGTATATGTACTTACAGTCAAGTGTCAATGAGTATCTAAACTCTTAAAATTGACAGATACATAATTTAACTTTCGTTTGAAAAGTTACGACATATAGTCTGAAAAAGTCAACCGTTTATGTTTTTTGACAATTGATGAACCTATTTCTTTAAATATCCCTCATATAATATATTTCCGTTTATAACCGTTCATGATTGTTAATTTTAAAAGTTCAGATACTCAATTGACACTTGACTACGAGAGTAGAAGGGAAACTTTGGCATTAACCCTATATGTTTATGCAAGTGTTTCACTTGTGTTTTAAGTTGTTTTCATTTTCCTTTTGCTGCAGGGGTTTATGTTCTGTCTACAACAGCTAGCTTGCATATGTTCCATCATTGCTTGCATTCTAGGAAGTGAGGAAATTGAAGATCTTGCTCAGTTGTTGAATTGCTTGTCAGACATAGTTTACTGCATGTAAGATATGTGATACATGTATAGCCGAGATCGTCTAATACATCTTTTGCTATACTCTTTAGTACAAAAATTACTAATAAGAGAAGTGTACTAAAGAGTGTACTAAAAGATTTCTTAGACGATCCCGAGCGATGTATGTATAATGTTTTATTATCCACTGTTGATTTATAAAATACTTTCTTATTGACTTTTGTTTCGTTTTTTCCTCTTTTGTCAGTGTTTGCCCTTGCATGCAGGTACGTTGATATCTAAAGTATTTCGAATCCAGGTTTCATGATATATCACAAAGTATTTGCTTTCATTCTTTATAAATTTCACGACAAAATTTTATTCTCCTTCCAATTTTCTCTCTTTCTCGAAACGCTTTTTCTCTCACATGTTTCTAGAAGATTTTGAAGTTTTTTTTTAAATTTAAAAATAGATTATTTTGAAGATTTTGTACAAAGAAACATCGATTTTGAAGTAAAAACAACACAAAACGCATAAAATTGAAAATGGAGGCTGCTGGGACACCAACCATCTACTGCGCCAATAGCTTCCATTTCCCTTTTTTTTGGCGCTTTTTATGTTGTTTTTACATCAAAATCGATGTTTTTTTATACAAAATTTTCAAGATTTTTAAGAGAAAAGTGAAAGAGAGCGCGTAAAAGAATTAGGAAGGAAATAAAATTTTGTCGTGAAAATTTCATGATTTTATTGTGAGGTTCGGCACATTATTCATATGTGAACCACTTTTTACACTTTGTGTGTTTTGATCTTATCCATGTTACCTTTGTTTCGGAGCAGACACAACACAAAGTTGAAATGGATAAAAGAGATGGCAAGTTTGGACCCCTGTCGGCATCGGCAATGGCAGTGCCTCCTCCTCAATACATGTCTCGAATGGATCAGCCTCTACCTCCTTCTGTTGGATACCCACCTCCACAACCTTATGGTTACCCCTCACCTCCGCAACCAGTCCATGGCTATCCCTCACCACCTCCACATGGCTATCCCCCTGCTGCTTATCCACCACCTAATTACCCTCCTCCCGGCGCTCCTTACCCACCACCCAATTATCCCCCTGCTTATCCACCAGGACCACCATCAGATTATCCAACAAAAAAATAAATTGAACCGTAATTCTTGTTGAGGGCTAATTCCAGAAAACCCCCTCCGCACTTACTATTAGTATCAATTGAATATCTGAACTTTTAAAAAAACTTGACATTTAACTTTTTGTTAGAAAAATTACGATATTGTTTGTGCTTTTTGACATTTGATGAACTTATTTCCTTACATACTCCTCCTAATTATAACATATTTTCGTTCATAACCGTTAATTATTTTTAGCTTTCTTAGAAGTTAGAACACTGATAAACTTCCTCCTATTTGTAAGGTAACTATATATTGATGCACAATGTACTTGAAGGGAATTTTAGATAATTGATGTTTCTGTCCATTGCCCTTAAATGTTTTCTAACGAAAACTAAAATAGATATTTAATTATTAATTTTAAAAATTCAAATACTCAATTAACACTTGATTATAAGTACATGAAGATTTTCGGAACTAACCCTTCTTGTTGACGTAGCAAACTTTTCTTCTCTGTAGCATACAGCTTTTTGATACTATGTTAAAGATGAATTTAATTACTCTCTCTTAAAAAGTATTTTAAGAGAGAAAAATTATTTAAATTTATAAAAAATTTATTTATTCACTAATTAGTTGAAATGTGATTTTTAAGATCTTCTTGCAATTCATGATTGCAAGGAAGAGAGCTATTTTATATTTGTCAATTTGGATCACATTGGTCCATGAAAAGACATATACAATCAAATGACTTTTAAGCCAATGAAATGTTAGGTGAATAATATAATAAGAAATAATTTTAAAATATATTTGAATTGAAGTTAAATTTAAAAAAAATAAATTATTTGTGAGAAGAAAAATGTAAGATTTTAAGAAAAAAAGGTTTTTATTTGTATTTTTTAAAAAATTATTTTGTTTTGAATGCAAACTAAATGCACCCTTAGTTCTTGTCCTTATAATTTTTTAAGAAAAATTTTGTATCATGGATGGCGTTATCAAGAAGACCATAAGGCAACTTGAGACCCTATCCCTATCCATCCATATTGGATTGTATTTGCCAACACCTAACACACCCAAAAAAAAAAAAAAAAAGCCCAAAAAGGAGAGAAAAACGTGGGAGTGTGTATTGTAGACTTGAGAAGATTTGGAAAAGGGCACTACCTAATTAATTTGGCTCTACTTGCACTTATAGATTTCTAATTTTAAAAAAATATGTATTTTTCTTGTCGAGTTTTGTAAAAAGTAAATTTTTTGGGGAAAAAAACGTGTAATGCAGAGTAAAAAAGTAAAAAAAAAAAATGCTAAACAATATTAATTTAAGTAGAGAACCTTTGATTTTACCGATCGTCCTGACTTTTTGAATTATGGGCTTTGGAACGGATTCAAATATAAAGAGTCAAACAGAAAGTTCAATGAAAAAACTTGAAAAAATATATTGCTAGTAAGAAAAAGAAAGAATATTAGGTATAAAACAGAAAAATAAAAGCATTTTTAATTTTAAATCTAATGATGAAATTTCGAATTAGTCACTAAACTTAAAAAAATATTTTTCACTTTAGACTCTTGACTAGTTATGTTCAAAGACTCTTGACTAGTTCACCCGCCTTTCACCCTTTATAAAAGAATAAATTATAGCTCTCTTTCTCCTACGAGGGATTGATCGTTCTGTTTTCTTTTCCGTTCAAGCAGTAGTTACGATCGGGCCCCCCATCAGTCTTTTCAATCTCCCTGTCGCTAGTTAGTCCAGTTGTTCTTGAGTGTACGGATAGGGAAGTGGCCTTTTCCTAATGCCTAAACTACCAAGAGCTGATTCTTCCTCCACTGAATCATTCAATTGAGCGAACGAGTTTGAGTTCTATGTCGAGTGAGAGGCGCTGAGTTCTTATATATATCTTAACTTGATATGTCAAGTGAGAGGTGTTGAGTTCAAGTTATTTAAAGAAAGATTTTATGTCGTATGTAAAACTTATATTACTGATTGAGACGTTATGTTTCGGATTAAAAAGAAAAAAGAAATTAATTTCGAAACTTCTCTATTAAAAATTTGTCCCCTACATCCCTCTCCTATTTATTACACCATCTAAAGCAGCTAGGAAAATTCTCCATATACCCTTAATTTTCAATTTTTCATAGACTCCATTTATCCTTAATTACACGTAAGGACAAATGGACAACTTGACTTGCAGGCCACATTATTAATTAATAATAAATAAAAAAGAAACTTCCATTTTTATATGCACATCTATCTTTAAAATAACAAAAAGAAATAAAAATTAAATATATATACAAGATTTGAACATACTCTAGTTTGAATACTTTGGAGACAATGATGGGGATAATAATGGGGCGGGTCTAATTGAATACCTACACACCTTCAACTTATTTTTATTCGTTTAATTAGAGATATGAGTGGGGATGAGATTAAATTTTGTACGTAAATTTGGAGATGGTTAGAGAGCGGAGATGAGTTGGTTTAGCGGGAATGGATTGAGAATGAGACTTAATTTTGGAAAATTAAATTGGAGATAAAAATGAATTTCATAACTAAGAACAAAAATGGATTGAGAATAAGAATAAAGTAAGGAGGAAAGGATGAGACCGGAGGTTGGTGTTCTCACTTCCACGGGCCCCATTTTCATTCCTTCACAGTGCTCATGAATTATTTTTAATTTGATATCTAATAGCGATTAATTTAAGAAATAGGACAATATAAGGTTCTAAACATAAATACAATAGTACAAATTTGATTTACGAAATAGTTCAATTCTTATCTCAATTTTTGGATTCGATCTACGAAACGTTCGACTATTACCCAAACTTAAAGAATTGACTATGAAACGCTTGATTGTTACCCGAATTAAAAATTGAAGATGAAGAATTTGAGCAGACTCGAGTTTACAATCCAGAAGCAGCATCGATATTGGAATCATTAATGTAAAACACATTTATATACTTTCCTCAGAGGCATCCCAGTCACAGAGCCGTTGATTGAACTCATCTTCCAAATCGGACGGCACAAACGACGTTCTACAAAGTGGACAAGTTATTTGATGATGATCCATCCAACGGTCCAGACAATTTCGATGGAAAATATGCTTACAGTTCTTCAAACACCTGATTTCTTCATCTCCGCCTTCAAAATCGTACAAACAAACAGCACAATTTTCCGGCAGGTCACCACCGGCGTCGGCGATTAGGTCGGAGAATTTCACTACCGGTAGAAACTCTCGGATCAGAATAGCGGCTATCGGCGGCCGATTAAGGTGAATGGAAGGAGTTTCGTGTAAATGAAATTCCGATGGTCGGAGAAAATCTGAAATGCTTAGAAAATTAATCAGAGAGATGAGCAAATTTTTTATGTAATCTAGAAAAGAAAGGCAATGCACGAAGAGCTTCGGAACTTCTGAATAATTCAGAGATGGAAATCCCATCTGAATTATGAATTGTTGAGAGAGAAAGTTCACGAGAAATGTATGGTAAGCATTGAGAATATATATAGAGAGAGAGAAGCTTCGGAATCAGCTCTCTCGTGTAAAGTGTGAGCATCTATAGTTATATATACAGTAACATAATCAGGACAGAAAACTTAGAGGAACCGGTAAATATTAAAAATTTGGTCGAAATTTCGTCTATAAAATAGATGCATTTTAAGTAAAAAAAACGTTCAAAATTTGAGACTTAATTGTAAAAATATCAAAATTCTTAAATCTTTTTTTTTTCCTGAAGGGGCTCGAGCTCATTCGAACCCTTATGTAGTTCCACCCCTGTATATATATAAACACAGTACTACGTGAAGTACAAACTACTCCATCCGTTTCATAATCTAAAATTAACGTACACTTTGTAAATAAATTGATATATATATTAATTGAATTAAATAGATAAATAAGTTTTAGGCGCCATAATTGGTATCAAGAGACAAAGTTTGAATACAGTGTGAGAATTTAACATCTCTAATATGGAGTAGTTCTTTGTACGCACAAATTCTGACGTCTCTAGTCTGCAAGATCGTTAAATCACCGTGATTTACATCTTTCATTTGACTGTCTGACAGTGTAGTGGGTACTGTAAAGGCGATAAATTTTACTTTTTTTGGTCACAATAATAGATATATATACACTAATTAGATTAAATAAATAAATAAGTTCGAAGGTTCAAATCTTTCTCGTGATGGTAAGCATACGACTGTATACATTTTTGTATCACTTTTTTTATAATATATCTTTTAAGTATATTTTATTTAATAAATTTTATTAAATTAAGAACGAACAATCCAAGTTGACTAATTAGAAAGTTGTACTTAATTTGATACTCAGTAAATGACGACCTTAACATCAAGTAAGAGATTGCGAGCTCTCAATGTATAATTTTAAGTACTGAATATATTTTAGAGATATTTAAATAAAAATAAGAAAATTTTTATTTTTTAAAAAGTTATTGAGCCTATATTAAGAAACACTATTCTCTTTTTGACTTTTTGATATTTTTTATCTATTTATTAATAATAATAATGTTGTTTAATATAGTTTAGATTCTTTTTTCTCAGAATTACGAAACATTATTCATTATTTTTTATTTTTGACAATTTTTATCCATTTAATTAATAATGGGGTCAATGCATAAGTCTATATGTATACTTTTCTATTACTATATATAGTCTAGATTCATGTTTCCACTTATGTAAAGATTCTAAGAATAAAAAACTTTGAATAAAAAATTATATTCCATCTTTAAGTAATGAATAAGAAGAGTAAGATATAATTAAATAAATAAAGAGCTATAAATTAGGATATATAAAATATCTTATGTTATAAAAGTAAAAAAACAAAAAAAGCAAAATATAAAAAATAAAAAGTCAAAAGAAAAATGTATCCAATATATGAAAATAAGGAATATTATGAAATGTAAATTGGTTACATTGTCAACTTGAATTGATTTTTATTTAAAAAAAAATGTATTTGCTTAAATTATTTCTATAAATTGGTTAAACAAATAAGTATTTTATATAATTCTCATTGATATATAATTATTATAGATTAAAATAATTTATTATGTCATTGTAATATTGTGCGTTTGAAGATTTGAAAGTAAAATTTTTATTTTTTAAATATTATTTTTAGCTCAATTTTATAATTATTGATCTCGTGTCACTCGATTATTTTCAAATTAATCGTAAAGCAATCTAATTAATATATTTTATAACAACAATTTCATTACCTAAAGTGGAAAAAAACTGATGAGTGGTGGGTGAGGGACAGGTGTGTCTGTGACCGTTGGAGTAACGAGAAAAGCAAGTGGCTCGTATAATTTTCGCCGGAGAAAAGACGGGCGTCTGCAACTTGTCAAAAGATAAAGGAGGGAAAAAAAAAAAAAAAGAAGAAGAAAGAAAGCATGTGTATCACGTGCTATAATTTGTTTCTTAGTTTAACCCAAAAAAATATAAATTGTCAAAATTAACTCTAAAACTATTTTTTTTTGGATAAAAATGAAGATGCTAATAAACGATACACCTTCTGTTATCTTATTTTTGAACTATTACGAGTATATAAAATCAATTTAGCAAAGCAGTAATACTGATTTATTCAGTCGAGATAATACCACCGAAAGACAAGAAGTTACCAAATCATGTAGGAATAAACTTTGAATTACTTCACTTTTGAGAATACTCTTAAAGTATTTATTAAATCTTAATCTAGTTTCAATTTTTTTTATGTAACTTAATATGATATAAAATAATTCATAAAAATTTATGTTCTTACTCATATATTGAGCCTATTTCAAAATTTTCCCACTTAACAACAAAACAATCCATATGTTATGATTTTTTTAACACAGTATCTGAAAGTTATCAACTAAGTCGAGAGAGATCGAAAGACACAATGTACTCGAAAAACCGTACAAAGCTGGCATACATTATTAAACTACTTTCTAGATGACTCGAACTCCTAACCTTTTACTTTGCATGACAGTTGAAGTATCTAAGTGAAAGGGATCACTTAACAACAAAACAATTCAAAATGGCATACATTATTAAACCGCTTTCTAGATGACTCGAACTCAGGACTTTTACTTTACATGACAGTTGAAGTATCTAAATGAAGGAATCGCACCATCGAATCACACGCTTATCCAAGTGCTGAGTTTTTGTGATTTTGGGGCTTAGAACCCCCGTTCTACCATCAACTCATCATGATTCGTGCTTTATGGATATGTATGGGCCCTTTTTTCGGACATGAAAGCCTTGGGCTTCCCTTCCATTGGGCCTTATCTTAACATACCAAGACACATTGGGTCCAATTGTTTCCTCCCAATATCTCCAATCCAATAACTACTCATTATCTTTGCTTTTATTTTTCAAAAATTTTCCCTTCTTTTCTAAGTGAACTTTAGGGGATTCCGAAAATACGTCTTCTAATACAACATTTAATATATATATTTTTTAAATTTATCAATAAACTGTATATCAATCTTGTGTTACAAAAAAATGCATCCTCTTGTAGGGACTTATCTTCTTCTTGCCCTTGACCTTAATTGCTTGCTCCAACAGATCCGTAGTAATTCAAAGGCAAGGATTGTCTACAGTAGTGATCGATTCGTTTCAAAGGTAAGACTAGCAGTTCTTTGTAGATTAGAAAATAAGTTTTTTTTTGGCAACTTTCGCACATAGTTTACCATATAGATTTTTTTTTTTAATATATAAGATTCATATTAATAAAAATACTATAAAAACAGTGAACTAGTGAGTGCATTAGATGATTCTAACCGTTTTTTTATTACAATTACTATGGCAAATAACAGTTCTGTAGTATAAGTATTTCTTTATTGTTAAAGGTTTTGAATTCAAACTATAGTTTCGCACACTACTACTGAAGTTGTTCGTATAAATAAAAGTGTTTCTTAAATTAATATCCCAACTGTTAAATAAGTTTGAATGAACAGAAAAAAGTATGTGAAACTTTCTTGTTATATATTAAGAGAAACAGATATAGATCAAATTTAGGACTTCGACAGTACTTTTTCAGAGATAAATTATCGAGAAAATAAGAAAGGGAATCCAAGGACAACAAAAAGAAAAGGGGGGGAATAATGTAATATTGGTATTGTTGGGGCTACTTGCGTAATAAAATGAAAGAGAAAATAATTTCGATTATTATTAATTTTTTTTAAATGAGAAAGAAGATGAAACAAAATCTGAGATCCACCTTCGATACCACCTGAAAAAATGGCGTCGGTCATTGCTATTTCTCTCTGAAGAACCAAATGCATCGAATTTGGATTTGGATCTCTTCTTCCCTCCTAAACCCTTCGATCTCACCACTGTCTCTCATTTTCCCTCTCTAAATCTGTCTCTCTCTCTCTCTGAGTACAGCCGGCGAGGATGTATATGGCATATGGATGGCCGCAGGTGATTCCTTTAGAATCAGGACTGGGTGCAACTTCTTCTGGTCAGATTGTTTACCTCAAGGTCCTCAATCGTTTATTGCTCGTTGTTTCTCCTTCTCATATAGAGCTCTGGTCCTCATCACAGGTTCGCAAAACCCTCCTGTGGTTATGTTTGAGAAATTGGGTTACATTGCGGAGTATATTGATGTTTATATTTGAATTTTGGTCTAATTTCAGCATAGAGTGAGATTGGCTAAGTATAAAAGAGACGTGGATGCTGTCCAGAAAGAAGGAGAGAATTTGCGAGCAGTATGGAGTCCTGATACCAAGTTGATAGCTGTTATTGTAAGTAGAGATGATCATCTTCTCTCTTTTGTCATAATTATAAGAGCTTGTATTATTACTTCTTCAATTTTAGTAGAGTGATCGTTCTTGCTGGAGAAATAGTGGGATTACAAAAGTTATGGGTTATTGTAATTGTAGTAACCAAAATTGTTTTTGCAGTCATGACTATTCTTCAGCATGTATGTATTGTTTTTGAAATGTTGCGAAAGAATCTAGTTTGGATATTTTGGTGTTGATTGCGGGTGTTATACTTATTACTTACTCAGAATTCTCTTTTACATGCTCTTGCAGACGTCTTCATATTACCTTCATATATATAAGGTTCAGTTCACAGAAAAGAAAATACAAATTGGAGGAAAGCAACCCACTGGTTTATTTCTGGCTACTATTTCTTTACTTCTGAATGAGCAGGTCCCTTTTGCAGATAGGAATTTAAAATTGTAAGTGTTAATTTTCTTAATTATATTGCATGTTTTAACTTTAAAGTTTGAATTATTTTCTTTCCCTCTCCATAGTGGAGGGTGCTTTATGTGTTCAATTAATTTCATTGTGGGATCATGAGCATTTGTGGTATTTTGTTGGATAAAAAAGTTGGCATTCTTGAGGGATAGACTTTCTTAGTGAGTAATAAAAGTATGGCTGGCTGGGACTTATCATACAACTTTTTTCTTTTAAAAGCATAAAATTTCTGATATCTAGGAATTTTGACTTATTTGTGCTGATAACACTTACCAAAAAACATATTTTATTACTTTGCTTTTGTTTGGTCTGCTGCAATGAATGCAGCTGGTTAATAGTTATCCGCAGTGAATAGAATTTTCCTAGTGTTTAAATGATATTGGCAGCCAGGAAAAACAAAGTAGCAACACACATGAGAATCATTAGATGTACACAGGAGTACTAAACTTCTACCATGATTCATATACCTTTCTTCTACATCTGCTTTATGCTATCTGATGGGAAATCCCCACAATTTATGTGTCATTGATGCATTATATTTGTGGAGTCTTTAATTCCTTCTAGGTAATAGTTGCATCTGGTATTATGTTAAATGGACGACAAACGAGAAGTAATTCATTTCATAAAGAAAACCCCATAACCAAAATAAAGAAAGAATGGTCAAACGGAATCCTTTTATATAAAACTTTCTTCTTTGTCCCCCTGTCTATAAAGCCTGAAGGATTTATGATTTCTTTCTTTTTTCGCTAGGAGCAACATCATTTGTGATAACAAGCATATGCTAGTTGGACTTTCGGATGGATCATTGTATAATATATCATGGAAGGGAGAGGTAATGTATATCTGTGAATGCTTCTATATTTTATTTCAGTTTTACAAAAGCATCTTAAGCCTGGGATTGGATGTGTTTCAGTTCATTTAGTTTCAATTACTCTTATTTTCTGTTTCCATTTTGTAAATACTTGTGCAACATTTTAGTGAGGTGTACATATCTCTCCTGTGGACTTTTACACCAGCCAAAGTTCATCTCTTTTCTCATGCAGTTTTGTGGGGCCTTTTATCTTGATGTTCGGCTCTCTAATGGAAATGAAGCTAATTGTCATACATTGGACAATGGTCTTCCTCCCAATGGTGCTAAAGGTGCTTTTGCACCTAAACATTACTTGCCTAAAAAGTGTGCCGTGATCCATCTGGAGTTTTCTTTGCTCCTCAGATTGTTATTTGTTCTATTTTCTGATGGGCACCTCATGGTATGTCCTGTAACTAAGAAAGGGTTAAAGCAAGCTGAATTAATTAAAGCTGAAATGAAGCTGGCTTCTGTTGATGCTGTATGTGCTTCGGTTGCTACAGAACAACAAATACTTGCTGTGGGTACTAAAAGTGGTGTTGTTGAGCTGTATGACCTAGCTGATTCTGCTTCGCTAATTCGTTCTGTTTCTTTATATGACTGGGGGTAAGTGGTCCTTTTCTTTCCACTGGATCTTTGAAGTAGGTCTATGGTTATTCCTCTATACTCTTAAGGGTTCCTGAAACTGCAGTAATCCCTGGAGAGGAAGCTTCCTGCTTTGATATATTGTTTCCCAAATTCTAACCTCAAAACTCAAGACAACAAATTTTGCTGTAGAACCTGTCTTATTTTTCTCTTACCCAATAGTGCTTGAGGGAGGCTAATAAAGTCATTTGCTTGAATGTTTATTGCAACTACTTGGAATAGGGACATCAAATTCTATAATATGAGTGGGAATGATTCACATAAATACTCGAAAATGGTCCAGAAAGTTGAATCCTCGGGTTGTCATGAATTGATTCCGCAGTTGCGTGCCAGGAATAATTGTGGTTTTTATCCTTGCTTTAGCAATCTTCTATAGGGTGCATTTTTGCTTCTATCTGCTGCCAAATTATACATGAATTCCACTTAAAGGTGAACACTCAATGTTTAGCATGCAAAGCAAAATTACGTACTACATTTGTTTATGCAATTGGTTATGAGTGAATTTAATAAATTCAAACATCACATTATTTTCAAAATCTTAAACTAACTAATGAATATACAATAGTCTCTTCTTTTGTTTTATATCTGTGAAAATTAAAGGAGTAAGTGGTACTAGAAAAGATATTTCATTAGTTAATTATTGGAGTATTTTAATGGTATGTATTTCTTGTTTATGATTTTGACACTTCTTCGTTTTGTTACATTTATTTGGTAGATATTCTGCTGAAGATACTGGGGCTGTCAACTGTATTGCTTGGACTCCTGATAATTCTGCTTTTGCAGTTGGGTGGAAATTAAGAGGACTAACTGTTTGGTCTGTCTCCGGCTGTCGCTTGATGTCTACAATTCGTCAAATTGGCTTAAGCTCTGTTTCTTCTCCTGTATTCAAGCCAAACCAGGATATGACATACGAACCTATGATGGGTGGAACCTCTCTAATGCATTGGGATGAATATGGTTATAGGCTTTATGCTATTGAGGAAAGATCATCAGAAAGGATTATTGCATTTTCTTTTGGCAAGTGCTGTCTTAACCGAGGAGTTTCTGGCACTACTCATGTTCGTCAAGTAATTTATGGTGAAGACCGGTTGCTGGTTGTCCAGTCTGAAGATACTGATGAACTTAAAATTCTCCATCTGAATCTTCCAGTTATGTGAAACAATTAAATGAACTTAAGTTTTATTCTTATGATGGGATAAAAGGTCATTTCTCAAGTATATTTGTTTTTGTTTCAGGTTTCTTATATGTCTCAAAATTGGCCTGTTTTACATGTCGCTGCTAGCAAGGATGGAATGTACTTAGCAGTTGCTGGGCTTCATGGGTTAATTTTATATGACATACGACTAAAAAGGTGGCGTGTGTTTGGGGATGTTAGTCAGGAACAGAAGATTCAGTGCAGAGGTCTATTATGGCTAGGGAAAATTGTAGTTGTTTGCAACTATATTGATACTTCTGGCATGTGAGTAAATAAACAACATTGATTGCTCTTTAAGCTATTTTTGGTTCCTGATGCATCTGTTACCTATATAAAGATACAAATTAAGATTTTTTCCTGGTAAATTTTTTTAAGCTCACCATCTGGAAAAAAAAAAAAGAAACTATTTATGGATTTTCAAGTTAAAACATTCTCTTATACAGACTTTTTTCAACTTTAGTCCTAATGCAACATGGAAAATTAAATGGCAGGTACGAGTTGTTATTCTACCCAAGATATCACCTGGATCAAAGTTCGTTACTTTGTCGGAAATCATTGATTGCGAAGCCAATGGTCATGGATGTTTATCAAGATTATTTACTTGTTACGTATCGGCCATTTGATGTCCATATTTACCATGTGCAATTGTCTGGTGATTTGACACCTTCCAGTACCCCAGATATACAGGTAATGATGTGCTTCAGATGAATGTTATTTGTGATATCATTATGTCTTTGGATGGTATATGATGTTTTGTTACTGTGGCCTGAAGTAGAGTTGCTTTCTAGGTGAGGTCTTGTAAGAATTGTTCTTCATGCATTTTAAGTGATAAAATGACAAACAGCTTTCTACAGTACGAGAACTCTCAATCATGACGGCAAAGAGCCATCCTGCTGCAATGCGTTTTATACCAGATCAGCATCCCAAAGAATACGTCTTGAATAAGGATAACTCATCTTCATCTGATCTATTATCCAGAGAACCTGCTCGGTATGGCTCTTGTTATTGGAACTGATAAACATATAGTTTTAATGTGATCATGATTGACTGGTGTGTTTTCAGATGCTTGATATTGAGGACAAATGGGGAGCTTTCATTGCTTGATTTGGATGAAGGGCGGGAAAGGGAGCTTACTGACTCTGTAGAACTTTTCTGGGTTACCTGTGGTCAGTCAGAGGAGAAAACGAACTTAATTGAGGAAGTTTCATGGTTGGATTATGGCCACCGCGGGATGCAGGTAAAAGTTTTCTTTAGCATTTGTACTCTGGTCTTTAGCTAGAGTTGATACTTTAAATTTACATGTCTGACGTAGAGCTGGGCTATAAGCTCATCATTACAGGTTTGGTATCCATCTCCAGGTGTGGACCCTTTTAAGCAGGAAGATTTCTTGCAGGTAAATGTTTTGATGATTTATCCTGCAATTTCATGTCTATTTTATTTTTCTGTTAAAATTTCTTGCTAATTATCTATAATAGCTTTACCTGTATGGTTCTGATTCTTCATATTGGTCAATATAGCACCCATTCTCAGTTGTAGAGCCATTGCAGCTGAGGTTTTCCTGGGTGTGTGGGTGAGCAATCTTATATTTACTTATAGGTCTGATATGAATACTTTTCTTGTGAATTCTTAGTTGGACCCAGAGCTGGAATTTGACCGTGAGGTATATCCGCTTGGTCTACTTCCTAATGCTGGTGTTGTAGTTGGTGTGTCCCAGAGAATGTCACTTTCAGCTTGCACAGAGTTCCCATGTTTTGAGCCATCTCCTCAAGCTCAAACCATATTGCATTGTCTACTCCGTCATCTTCTTCAGGTATTAGCTTGTGTACTCTTTCATCATGAATTTTAATGTTCATGTGTTTGGCATATTAGCAGAAGCCTTTCATTGGACACTGCCCAATATAATCATGAATTTTCTTCTGGAGCTTGTGCACTAGCTGGACGAATAGCTACCGGATTGGTTTCTTTTGCGTTTTTATTTTGTGATTTGCTATTTTCCTTACAAGCCTTTTGTGGTGGTCCTCCTGACAGAGGGACAAAAGGGAAGAAGCTTTAAGGTTGGCACAATTATCAGCAGAGAAGCCACATTTTTCTCATTGCCTTGAATGGCTTCTTTTCACGGTATTTGATGCTGAAATTTCTAGGTAACCAAGCTCTTATTCAGTTCCTGTCCTTGCTAGTAACTATCATTTAATTGAAAATTGAACCTATTGTTATTTACTTGTTGACTGACTTTTTATTTTAATGCCTGATTATCTCTTTCAATCAAATGTAGTGTTTACTGAATGAATATTTCGTGTTTACTTATTTAGTGGCTGAAAAATCTTTTCTGGTCAAAATTATATTGATCAGAACAAGATAGGGCTTTTTGAGAAGATAACAGTTTGGAAATGTTCTCACTATACATCTATTTCACACTGGAAAGAGTATAATATCCATTGTTTGATTGCAAATACCAAACAAAACCAGTAGTATGTGCTGGGATTATTTGCTAGAAATATAACTTAAAGCTAGAAGGCTTTGAAAGAACTGTGAAAAACTTTATCTTGTGTTTTAGTTTGCAACTGTTTAAATGCTTTTACTTCAGGTTTGGGTAGAATCAACTGCAATCTAAGCACTTATTATTTCTCCTGAGTTGAAGGTCACTTGGTATTGCTGAGATATAGACTTTTAACTTTAGATTTATTTATCTGCCAAGCTTCTTCCTTCTTTAACATATATTCTCATTTATTAATTAATGTTATTGATTTCTCGCTAGTGTACCTAACCCTCTTTCTCCCCTTCTAATCATATTCCCCAGGCAAAGTGCAAGCAAGAACCAGACATCAGTTCCAAATCATGCCACTGGCGCATCTCTCTTAGAAAAGACTTGTGATCTGATAAAAAATTTTCCAGAGTACTTTGATGTTGTTGTTAGTGTTGCTAGAAAAACTGATGGTCGGCATTGGGCAGATTTGTTTTCTGCTGCTGGGAGATCAACTGAGTATGTAACTTTAATAGAACTTGATTATGCATATCAGAGCTTGCCTAAAGGGTGGTGAAAACAAACATTCACTTCTACCTTTACTTAGAAAAGGCATGATCCAGTTTGAGGCTCTTGGTTGACACATGATAATTCTGTTTATCTTTTAGGTTGTTTGAGGAATGCTTCCAGCGAAGGTGGTATCGAACAGCAGCTTGCTATATTCTTGTAAGTATTCCTGGAAATTACTCACTCTATTTCGAAATACTTGTTAATTTAGGATATTGCTACATGGGAAGTGGTTTCTTATCCTTAATTGTATTGTTGCTTCTTGTATCAGGTTATTGCTAAACTTGAAGGTCCTGCAGTGAGTCAATATTGTGCCCTGCGCCTGTTGCAGGTTGTCTCCTTGTGAAGTTACTCCATTTTTCTCCTCTCAACTCCTTCGTTTTAGATGTTCTCTTCTTGCATTCCAGCTTTATGTGCTTTGTGTATACAATTTTATGAAGTGAAGCAAAGCTAGTTGTTTTCTTTGGTTAAAACATCTCTTGGAATCTTTTCTCAATCACTACAAGCAAGTAAAAAATTCACATAAAACTAGATTACTGTAATGGACATTCAGTTAGCATACTAAGCTTGAATATATGTTATGTATATTTGTTTTCAAATATTAGTATCTGTGTTAGGTTTCCTAGGTTCTTTGCTTTCATCATCTGCACATATTTTTCTTCTGTAACAAGAAATCTTTTGTTCTGCAGGCAACTCTTGATGAGTCTTTATATGAACTTGCTGGGGAACTGGTACAATTTCAGTCGGGCCTTACCTTTCTCAAAGAGTGGAACTACTCTTATAATTTTGTTAAACCAATTGTTTTATTCTCAGGTGAGATTTCTTCTTCGATCTGGTAGAGAATATGAGCATGCAAGCACAGATACAGAGAAGCTATCACCCCGATTTTTGGGTTATTTTCTTTTTCCTTCTAGCTATAGGCGCCAACCATTTGACTCAAAGAGGTAAATGCAATCTCCTGACTACTATATTTAATGCTGCTAGCATCATCGGCCAAAAACTCACAGATCTTTTACTTGGCCTCTTCTCCCAAAACCATTTCTTGTCCTCTGTATGTGAAACAGTAATTCATTTAAGGAGCAGAGTGCTCATGTTGCTTCTGTTAAGAACATTTTAGAGAGCCATGCTAGCTATCTAATGTCGGGTAAAGAACTTTCGAAGCTTGTTGCATTTGTGAAGGGTACACAATTTGATTTGGTGGTAAGTGGATATTATATACTTTGTTCCAAATGCATAGTTTTGTCCCCGTGTTGTGTTATCTTAGACATGTAAATTCCTTCAGGATTTTCTTCAACGAGAAAGATTTGGATGTGCTCACTTGGAGAATTTTGCATCAGGGCTTGAATTGATTGGGCAGAAGGTACTTTCAACTCATAATCCTTTAGCCCTTATTGACAATTTTAATAACATTTTTTTATGCTGGCTTGTATGAAGTTCTTACATTTCTCGCTTTCCTCTATGGGGGAGGCAAATTTGGTTTGATATATTTACATTTTTTTTCCTGAATTGTTTATGTTTTTGATGCAGCTTCAAATGGGGACTTTACAAAGCCGATTGGATGCAGAATTCCTGTTGGCACATATGTGCTCTGTGAAGTTCAAAGAGTGGATTGTAGTCTTGGCTACACTCCTGAGAAGATCTGAGGTTACAAAACACTCTTTCCATTGGTTAATTCGTTGTTTCGTATTCGTAATTTCCATACAATTGATTGAATTAGTTTTCCTTAATTTTATCACAAAGTAGAACTTTTTCTTTCATTTACTCTCCCTTATCAATGGATCAACAAGATAATTCACTTTCTTGTTAGAAGGATTTACTAGTTTTCTCTTTTACCTCATAACGAGACATGTGTTGCACCTAAAGCGGAAAATTCTTCATTTTCTCCTTCGTTTAATGATTGCAATTTATGTTCTATTCACCATAGTGATACTTGATTTTAGATCTTCCTTGCTGAAATTTGACACCTGCACAGGTACTTTTTGATTTGTTTCGCCACGATTTGCGATTATGGAACGCCTATAGCATAACCCTACAGGTACTCTTTGTACTTCTGCCCTCTAGGTATTTAGGACAATTGCATTGGTAAAAATGTTCTTCTGTTTACGCTAACTATTGCATTTGTGCTGTGTTTTCATTATGTCCAATTCCAGTCACGTACTGCATTTGTTGAATACCATGATTTGCTTGAAGCTTTGGAGGAAAAGCTTTCATCTAATGCAGTAGCAGATGAGAAATGAATTCTTCGTACGTCACATTTATTCAACTTGTCAGCCATTTTGAAATGTTCGTTGGGACAATGCTGAACATCTCTGATGAAATGATTTTATCAGAGGAAGAATGGAGCTCGTATAAGTAAAGTTAGCGATCAAATATTTATTCGTTTCAGCAGAGCATTCAGAATCATGCATGGGACTGCCGGTGTCTCGTGCCAGTAGATGAGTTTTATTTGTAAATAAGGGAAATCATGTTTGTTAAGTAGTGTTTTCCTTTCTTTTTCATTGTTTCCCATATGCATTTTTCGGGAGGGTAAGATAAAGAGAGAGAGGGGAGAAGTGTATGGTTATATAATTTTGTTGAGAAAAAAAAAAATGTCAAGCTTTTTGTGCAGTGTTGATGTTGGATTCGTGTTTTATAGATAGTAATCGGTATTTCAATTTCTGGCATTTTTTGGGGGAATATTATGTTATGAATTCGATCCATCGAGACATTAACTATTAGGGTTATATTAAATTACATTATCGGTTCGGCTAGTATTAAGATTTCTTGGGTAGATTATGGACTTGTTCTCTATTGTTTAAAATTATTAGCTTTTAGTTTATCTTTAAGTTATAAGCTGTTTTGGAACTGTTTTCTATTGTTTATTTTGAAAAAGTTACTATGGTAATACTTTTCAGAACTTTTTATATATATCGATATTATTAATAATAAAATTGTTATATTAATTATTTAAAACAGTTTTTTTATATGCTTATTTTTATTTGCTTAAAAAATAGGGGTTATGACTTTATTTATGAAAATGAGGGAGATAATATATTATATTATGTGTGATGTGGCTCAGTGTTATCTAAAAGGTTTATGTCCTTATGGATTGAGTTTATAATAGAATTTTCTTATAAGAGTATTTTTGATGCTCGGAAAATTGTTTAGATTTATATCTATTTTTACGTATATGATATTAATGTGAAACTTTGTAGTGAAGTTATATAACATGTAGAACGTACGCGCATTGTTTTAAAAAAATCAACTCACTCATTATTCGAGGTGGTGATGTTCGTTCTAATTTTGTCTCTGGGTAGGATAATTTATCTTTTAATTTATATCCATTATTCTAAACATGATATTTCCATAAAACTTTGTACGTTGAATGTTAGATATTTAGCGGACACATTTTTTTTGAATTTTTAGAAATAGTTGTTCTTTTTATGAAAATTTGGTCAACAGACATGACGTGATAGTTAGTATACGAATTTTGGCTATATAAGGGCAAATTTTAAAGGGAAACTTCATCATGTCTGGTGCCTATTAGTATCTTGTTGCTATTTTTTGGGGTAATTGGTGACAGTCGACTTCTGTCATTACATATTTTATTCATGCATAAAATGTAATGAGAAACATATTGAATCATTTTGAACAATTTTATAAATTTTTTTTCGGATCTAAATGTTGAAAAAAAGTGATGATTAGCACACGGATTTGGCCTTCTACAAACAAGTGAAATATTGTGCCATATATCTATAAAATATAAAAAACACAGAATTGTTCTGAGCAATTGTATGGAGAAATGTTTTCCGAACCTAAATTTTGTAGAAAACGTTATGATTAGCACCCGAATCGAGCTTCAACAGAAAGTGAAAGGTCGATGTCTTTTTATAATATGAGAAACATAGTGAATTGTTTTGAGCAATTTTATAGAGAACTGTTTTTTGAACTTAAATTTTGTAAAAACGTAATGATTAACTCACAGATTCTGCTTTCAAAGGACAAGTGAAGCTTTGTGCGATTATTTTTAAAACATGAGAAATATACAGAATTATTTGAGCAATTTTTTGGGGAACTATTATTTTTAACTAAATTTTCAAAAAAATGTGATGCTTAGCACACGGATTCAGGATTTAACGGGAAAGTGAAACTTTATCCGCTGTATCTATACAACATAAAAAATATAAAGAAACATTTTTAATAATTTTAAGGATAACTATTTTCGGACTTTAATTTTTTAAGATGATAATTAGCAGAGAATTCGGTCTTCAACGAGCAGGTCACATCTTGTGCAATGTATCTTTACGTAATGAGAAACATATTCAATCATTTTGAACAATTTTATGAAAATTTTTTTTCGGACCTAAATTTGGAAAAAGAGTGATGATTAGCACACGAATTCGGCCTTGTACAGACAAGTGACACAATGTGCCCCATATCTACAAAACATGAAAAACATACAGAATTGTTCCGGGCAATTTTACGAAGAAATATTTTTCAGACAAAAATTTTGTAAAAAACGTGATGATTAGCACACGAATTCGGGCTTGAATAGACAAGTGAAACGTTGTCCGATATATCTTCTCAACATGATAAACATAATGAATCATTTTAAGCAATTTTATAGAGAACTGTTTTTCGTACTTAAATTTTTTAAAAAACGTAATGATTAACTCACAGATTTTGCCTACGAAGGACAAGTGAAACTTTGTGCTATTATTTTTAAAACATGAGAAATATACAGAATTATTTTGAGCAATTTTTTGGGGAACTATTTTTTTGACATAAATTTTTAAAAAACTGTGATGATTAGCACACGAATTTGGGCTTTAACGGGAAAGTGAAACTTTGTCCACTGTATCTATACAATATGAAAAACATACAGAATCGTTTTTAGAAATTTTAAAGATATCTATTTTCGGACACTAATTTTGTAAAAACATAATAATTAGCACATGAATTCGGTCTTCAACGGGCGAGTCAGACATTGTGCATTGTATTTTTACGTATTGAGAAACATATCGAATCATTTTGAGTAATTTTATGAAAAGTTTTTTTTCAGACTTAAATTTTTTTAAAAAAGTGACGATTAGACCACGAATTCGCCCTTCTACAGCAAAGTGAAACATTGTGCCATATATCTATTAAACATGAAAAACATACAGAATTGTTCCAAGCAATTTTATGTGGAAATATTTTTTAGACCTAATTTTGTAAAAAAAGACAGAAAGTGAAAGTTTGTCCGATTTATCTGTACAACATGAAAAACATGCAGAAACGTTTTTTAATAATTTTAAGAATAACTATTTTCGAACCTTAATTTTCTAAGAAGATGATAATTAGCAGCGAATTCAGGCTTCAACTGGCAATTCACGCATTGTGCAATGTATCTTTACGTAATGAGAAACATATCGAATCATTTTCAGCAATTTTATTAAAACTTTTTTTCGAACCTAAATTTTGAAAAAAGTGATGATTAGCATAGGATTCGGCGTTCTACAGACAAATGAAACATTATGCCATATATCTTTTAAACATGAAAACATGCAGAATTGTTCCGAGCAATTTTAAGAAGAAATATTTTCCGGACTTAAATTTGTAAAAAATATGATTATTAGCACACGAATTCGGGCTTAAATAAGTAAGTGAAACGTTGTGCGATGTATCTTCACAACATGGGAAACATAGTGAATCGTTTTGAGCAATTTTATAGAGAACTGTTTTTCGGACTTACATTTTGTAAAAAACGTAATGATTAACTCATAAATTCTACTTTCAACAGACAAGTGAAACTTGTGCGATTATTTTTAAAACATGAGAAACATACAGAATTATTTTGAGCAACTATTTGGACCTAAATTTTTTTAAAAAACGTGATGATTAGCATACGAATTCGGGATTTAACGGGAAAGTGAAACTTTGTTCGCTGTAATTACACAACACGAAAAACATATAGAAATGTTTTTAATAATTTTAAAGATAACTATTTTCGGACCGTTATTTTGTAAAAGATAATAATTAGCTACGAATTCGGCTTCAACGGGAAAGTCAAACATTGTGCAATGTATCTTTACGTAATGAGAAACATAGTGAATCGTTTTGAGTAATTTTATAGAGAACTATTTTTCGGACTTAAATTTTGTAAAAAGTGTAACGATTAACTCACAGATTCTGCCTTAAAAGTACAAGTGAAATTTTGTGCGATTATTTTTAAAACAGGAGAAACATACAGAATTATTTTGAACAATTTTTTAGAGAACTATTTTTTGAACCTAAATTTTTAAAAAACTGTGATGATTAGCACACGAATTTGGGCTTTAACGGGAAAGTGAAACTTTGTCCGCTGTATCTATACAACATAAAAAACATACATAATTATTTTTAGCAATTTTAAAGATATCTATTTTCAGAAATTAATTTTGTAAGAACATAATAATTAGCACAGGTATTCGGGCATCAACGGGCGAATCAGACCTTGTGCAATGTATTTTTACGTACTGAGAAACATATTGAATCATTTTGAGCAATTTTGTTAAAAATTTTTTTTTCAGACCTAAATTTTAAAAAAAGTGATGATAAGCACACGGATTCGGCCTTCTATAGCCAAGTGAAACATTCTGCCATATATCTATAAAACATGAAAAATATACAGAATTCTTCCGAGCAATTTTACGGAGAAATATTTTCCGGATATAAATTTTGTAAAAAACGTGATGATTAGCACACGAATTCGGGCTTGAAGAGACAAGTGAACGTTTGCGATGTATCTTTACAACATGAGAAATATAATAAATCGTTTTGAGCAATTTTATACAAAACTGTTTTTTAGATTTAAATTTTGTAAAAAACCTAATGATTAACTCACAGATTCTGCCTTCAAAGGGCAAGTGAAACTTTGTGCGATTTTTTTTTCAAAACATATGAAACATACAGAATTATTTTGAGCAATTTTTTGGGAACTATTTTTTGGAACTAAATTTTTTTAAAAAACGTGATGATTAACACATGAATTCGGGATTTAATGGGAAAATGAAAGTTTGTTCGATGTATCTATACAATAAGAAAAACATACAGAAACGTTTTTAATAATTTTTAGGACAACTATTTTCAAACCTCAATTTTGTAAAAATATGATAATTAGCAGCGAATTCGGGCTTCAACGGGCAAGTCAAACCCTCTGCAATGTATCTTTACGTTATGAGAAACATATTGAATCATTTTGAACAATTTTATGAAAATTTTTTTTTCGGACCTAAATTTTGAAAAAAAGTGATGATTAGCACACATATTTGGCCTTCTACAGACAAGTGAAATATTTCGACATATATCTATAAAACATGAAAAACATACATAATTGTTTTGAGAAATTTTACAGAGAAATATTTTCTGGACCAAAATTTTATAAAAACATGATGATTAGCGCATGAATTCGGGCTTGAATAGGCAAGCGAAACGTTGTGCGATTTATCTTTGCAAAATGAGAAACATAGTGAATCGTTTTGAGCAATTTTATAGAGAACTGCTTTTTGGACATAAATTTAGTAAAAAATGTAATGGTTAACTCACAGATTTTGCCTTTAAAGGACAAGAGAAACTTTGTGTGAATACTTTAAAAACATAAGAAACGTGTAGAATTATTTTGAGCAATTTTTTGGGGAACTATTTTTTGGAACTAAATTTTTAAAAAAACGTGATAATTGGTACACGAATTCGGAATTTAACAGGAAAGTAAGAGTTTGTCCGATGTATCTGTACAACATGAAAAATAGATAGAAACATTTTTAATAATTTTAAGGATAACTATTTTCAGACCTTAATTTTGTAAAAAGATGATAATTAGCAGCGAATTCGGGCTTCAACGGGCAAGTCAAACCTTGTGCAATGTATCTTTACGTAATGAGAAACATATTGAATCATTTTGAGCAATTTTATGAAAAACTTTTTTTCGGACCTAAATTTTGAAAATAAGTGATGATTAGCACACGGATTCGGCCTTCGACAGACAAGTGAAACATTGTGCCATATATCTATAAAATATGAAAAAATACAAAATTGTTTTCGAGAAATTTTACAAAGAAATATTTTCTGGACAAATTTTTTATAAAAAACGTGATGATTAACAAACAAATTCGGGCTTGAAGAGGCAAGCGAAACATTATGCGATGTACCTTCACAACATGAGAAACATAGTGAATCATTTTGAGCAATTTTATAGAGAACTATTTTTCGGACTTAAATTTTGTAAAAAGCGTAATTATTAACTCACACATTCTGCCTTCAAAGGACAAGTGAATCATTGTGCGATTATTTTTAAAACGTAAGAAACATAAAGAATTATTTTGAGCAATTTTTTGGGGAACTATTTTTTGGACCTAAATTTTAAAAAAAACTTGATGTTTAGCACACGAATTCGGGATTTAACGGGAAAATGAAACTTTGCCCGATGTTTCTATACAACATGAAAAATATACGGAAGCGTTTTTAATAATTTTAAAGAACTATTTTCGGACCTTAATTTTGTAAAAATATGATAATTAACAGCGAATTTGGGCTTCAACGGACAAGTCAAACTATGTGCAATGTATCTTTACGTAATAAGAAACATATTCAATCATTTTGAGAAATTGTATGAAAAACTTTTTTTCGGACCTAAATTTTGAAAAAAAGTGATGATTAGCACAAGGATTCGGCCTTCTAAAGACAAGTGAAACATTGTGCCATATATATATATATATAAAACATAAAGAACATATAGAATTTTTCCGAGCAATTTTATGAGGAAATATTTTCCGGACATAAATTTTGTAAAAAATGTGATGATTAACACACGAATTCGGGCTTGAATAGGCAATATTTATACAACATGAAAAATCTTCAGAATCATTTTGAACAATTTTTTGGAGAACTTTTTCCGGACCTAAATTTTGTAAATATCGTGATAATTAGCACACTAATTCTGGCTTTAACGGGGGAGTGATACTTCGTTTGGTGTATGTATACAAGATGAAAAACATTCAAAATCGTTTTGAATAGTTTTTTGGGGAACTTTTTTTCGGACGTAAATTTGGTTAAAAACGTGATGATTAGCACACAAATTCGGGCTATAATGGAAATGTGATACTTCGTTTTGTCTATTTATACATATGAAAACATTTGGAATCATTTTGGAAAATTTTTTGGAGAATGTTTTCTCGGATCAAAATTTTGTAAAAAACGTGAAGATAATGCACACGAATTCAGGCTCTAATGTGAATATGATACTTCGTTTTGTGTATTTATACGACATGAAAAACCTTCAGAATCGTTTTGAGCAATTTTTTGGAGAACTTTTTTTCAGACCTTAATTTGGTAAAAAAACGTGATGATTAGCACACGAATTCGGGCTATAATGGGAATGTGATACTTCTTTTTGTCTACTTATACATATGAAAAACATTCGGAATTGTTTTGAGCAATTTTTTGGAGAATGTTTTCTCGGACGAAAATTTTGTAAAAAAGTGAAGATTAGCACACGAATTGGGACACTAATGGGAATGTGATACTTCGTTTTGTGTATTTATACGACATGAAAAACCTTTAGAATCATTTTGAGAAATTTTCTGGAGAACTTTTTTCGGATTTAAATTTTGTAAATATCGTGATGATTAGCACACGAATTCTGCTTTAACGGGGGGAGGGGAGGGGTTGGGGGGTGATACTTCGTTTGGTGTATGTGTAAAAGATGAAAAACATTCAGAATCGTTTTGAGCAATTTTTTGAAAAACATTTTTTCGGACCTTAATTTGATAAAAAATGTGATGATTTGCACACGAATCCGGACTATAATGGGAATGTGATACTTCGTTTTGTCTATTTTTGCATATGAAAAACATTCAGAATCGTTTTGAGCAATTTTTTTGAGAACGTTATTTCGGACAAAAATTTTGTTAAAAACGTGAAGATTAGCGCACGAATTCAGGCTCTAATGGGAATGTGATACTTCGTTTTGTGTATTTATAGGACATGAAAAACCTTCAGAATCGTTTTGAGCAATTTTTTAGAGAACTTTTTTTCAGACCTTAATTTGGTAAAAAACGTGATGATTAGCACACGAATTCGGGCTATAATGGGAATGTGATACTTTTGTCTATTTATACATGTGAAAAACATCCGGAATTGTTCTGAGAAATTTTTGAAGAACGTTTTTTCGGATCAAAATTTTGTCAAAAAGTGAAGATTAGCACACGAATTGGGGCTATAATGGGAATGTGATACTTTGTTTTGTATATTTATACGACATGAAAAACCTTCAGAATCATTTTGAGCAATTTTTTGGAGAACCTTTTTTCGGAACTAAATTTTGTAAATAACGTGATGATTAGCACACGAACTCAGGCTTTAACGGGGAGAGGGGTGGGGTTGGGGGGGGGGAGGTGATACTTCATTTGGTGTATGTGTAAAAGATGAAAAATATTTAGAATCGTTTTGAATAATTTTTTTGAAGAACATTTTTTCGGACCTTAATTTGGTAAAAAACGTGATGTAACACGAATCCGGGCTATAATGGGAATGTGATACTTCGTTTTGTCTATTTTTATATATGAAAACATTCAGAATCATTTTGTGCAATTTTTTTGAGAACGTTTTTTTGGTTCAAAATTTTGTAAAAAATGTGAAGGTTAACACCCAAATTGGGGCTCTAATAGGAATGTGATACTTCGTTTTGTGTATTTATACGACATGAAAAACCTTCAGAATCATTTTGATTAATTTTTTGGAGAACTTTTTTCGAACTTAAATTTTGTAAATATCGTGATGATTAGCACACGAATTCAGGGAGTTATACTTCGTTTCGTGTATGTATACAAGATAAAAAACATTTAGAATCGTTTTGAGCAATTTTTTGGATAAATTTTTTTTTGGACCTTAATTTGGAAAAAAAACGTGAAGATTAGCACACGAATTCGAGCTATGATGGGAATGTGATACTTCGTTTTGTCAATTTATATAGATGAAAAACATTCGTAATCGTTTTGAGCAAGTTTTTGGAGAACTTATTTTTGGACCTAAATTTTGTAAAAGACGTTATGATTAGCACATGAATTCGGGCTTTAACGGGGGAGGGGGGAGGGGGGGAGTGATACTTCGTTTGGTGTATTAATACAAAATGAAAACGTTCAGAATCGTTTTGAGCAATTTTTTAGAACACTTTTTTTTGGACTTTAATTTGGTAAAAAACGTGATGATTAGCACACGAATTTTTTGAACTTTTTTTGGAAACCTAAATTTTCTAAATATCGTGATGATCATTTGCACACGAATTCGGGCTTTTACTGAGAAGTGATACTTCATTTGTTGTATTAATGCAACATGAAAAATATTCTAAATCGTTTTGAGCAATTTTTTGGAGAACTTTTTTCGGACGAAATTTTGTAAAAAACGTGATGATTAGCACACGAATTCGGACTTTACTAGGAATGTGATACTTTGTTTTGTGTGTTTATACGACATGAAAACATTTAGAATCGTTCTGAGCAATTTTTCAGAAAACTTTTTTTCGACCTAAATTTAAAAAAAAACGTAATGATTAGCACACGAATTCGGACTGTAAACTGACTGTGATACTTCGTTTTGTGCATTTATACAACATGAAAAACATTCAAAATCGTTTTGAGCAATTTTTTGGAGAACCTTTTTTCGAACCTAAATTTTGTAAAAAACGTGATGATTAGCACACGAATTCGGGCTTTACTGGGAATGTGATACGTCGTTTTGTGTATCTATACAACATGAAAAATCTTTAGCACCGTTTTGAGCAATTATATGGAGAACTTTTTTTTCGAACCTAAATTTCGCAAAAAAACGTGATGATTAGCACACGAATTCGGACTGTAAACTGACTGTGATACTTCGTCTTGTGTATCTATAGAACCTGAAAAACATTCAAAATGTTTTGGAGCAATTTTTTGGAGAACCTTTTTTTCGGACCTAAATTTTGTAAAAAACGTGATGATTGGCACACGAATTCGGGATTTAATGGGAACGTGATACTTCGTTTAGTGTATTTATACAACATGAAAACATTTAGAATCGTTCTGAGCAATTTTTTAGAAAACTTTTTTTCGGCCTAAATTTCGTAAAAAAACGTGATGTTAAGCACATGAATTCGACCTTTAGTGGGAATGTGCTACTTCGTTTGTGTTTTTATACAACATGAAAAACATTCAGAACGCTTTGAGAAATTTTTTGGAGAACTTTTTTCGGACCTAAATTTTTAAAAAAACGTGATGATTAGCAAACGAATTCGGACTGTAAACTGACTGTGATACTTCGTTTTGTATATTTATACAATATGAAAAACATTCAGAATCGTTCTGAGCAATTTTTCAGAAAACTTTTTTTCGACCTAAATTTTTAAAAAAACGTGATGATTAGCACACGAATTCGGACATTAAACTGACTGTGATACTTTGTTTTGTATATTTATACAACATGAAAACCATTCAGAATCGTTTTGAGCAATTTTTTGGAGAACTTTTTTTCGGACCTAAATTTTGTAAAAAACGCGATGATTAGCACACGAATTCGGGCTTTAATGTAAATGTGATACTTCGTTTTGTTTATTTATACAACATGAAAAACCTTCAGCACCGTTTTGAGCAATTATATGGAGAACTTTTTTTCTGACCCAAATTTCGTAAAAAAACGTGATGATTAGCACACGAATTCGGACTTTACTAGGAATGTGATACTTCGTTTTGTGTGTTTATGACATGAAAACGTTTAGAATCGTATTGAGCAATTTTTCAGAAAACTTTTTTTCGACCTAAATTTTGTAAAACCGTGATGATTAGCACACGAATTCGGACTGTAAACTGACTGTGATACTTCATTTTGTGTATTTATACAACATGAAAAACATTCAGAATCTTTTTGAGCAATTTTTTGGAGAACTTTTTTTCGGACCTAACTTTTGCAAAAAATTGTGATGAATAGCACACGAATTCGGGCTTCATTAGGAATGTGATACTTCGTTTTGTGTGTTTATACGACATGAAAACATTTAGAATCGTTATGAGCAATTTTTCAGAAAACTTTTTTTCGACCTAAATTTTTTAAAACCGTGATCGTTTTGTGTGTCTATACAACATGAAAAACCTTCAGCACCGTTTTGAGCAATTATATGGAGAACTTTTTTTCGAACCTAAATTTCGTACAAAACGTGATGATTAGCACACGAATTTGGACTGTAAACTGACTGTAATACTTTATTTTGTGTATTTATACAATATGAAAACCATTCAGAATCGTTTTGAGCAATTTTTTGGAGAACTTTTTTTCGGACCTAAATTTTGTAAAAAATGTGATGATTAGCACCCGAATTCGGGCTTTAATTGGAATGTGATACTTCGTTTTGTGTATTTATACAACATGAAAAACCTTCAGCACCATTTTGAGCAATTATATGGAGAACTTTGTTTCGGACCTAAAATCGCAAAAAAACGTGATAATTAGCACACGAATTCGGACTGTAAACTGACTGTGATACTTCGTTTTGAATGTTTATGACATGAAAACATTTAGAATCGTTCTGAGGAATTTTTCAGAAAACTTTTTTTCGACCTAAATTTTGTAAAACCGTGATGATTAGCACACGAATTCGGACTGTAAACTGACTGTGATGCTTTGTTTTGGGTATTTATACAACATGAAGAACATTCAGAATCTTTTTGAGCAATTTTTTGGAGAACTTTTTTTCGGACCTAACTTTTGTAAAAAATCGTGATGATTAGCACACAAATTCGGGCTTTACTAGGAATGTGATACTTTGTTTTGTTTGTTTATAAGACATGAAAACATATAGAATCGTTCTGAGCAATTTTTCAGAAAACTTTTTTTCGACCTAAATTTTTAAAAAAACGTGATAATTAGCACACGAATTCGGACTTTAAACTGACTGTGATACTTCGTTTTGTGTATTTATACAACATGAAAAGCATTCAGAATCGTTTTGAGCAATTTTTTGGAGAACTTTTTTTCAAACCTAAATTTTGTAAAAAACGTGATGATTAGCACACGAATTCGGGCTTTAATGGGAATGTGATACTTCGTTTTGTGTATCTATACAACATGAAAAACCTTCACCACCGTTTTGAGCAACTATATGGAGAACTTTTTTTCGGACCTAAATTTCGTACAAAACGTGATGATTAGCACACGAATTCGGACTGTAAACTGACTGTGATACTTTGTTTTGTATATTTATACAACTTGAAAACCATTCAGAATCGTTTTGAGCAATTTTTTGGAGAACTTTTTTTGGACCTAAATTTTGTAAAAAACGCGATGATTAGCACATGAATTCGGGCTTTAATGTAAATGTGATACTTCGTTTTGTTTATTTATACAACATGAAAAACCTTCAGCACCGTTTTGAGCAATTATATGGAGAACTTTTTTTCTGACCCAAATTTCGTAAAAAAACGTGATGATTAACACACGAATTCGGACTTTACTAGGAATGTGATACTTCGTTTTGTGTGTTTATGACATGAAAACGTTTAGAATCGTTCTGAGCAATTTTTCAGAAAACTTTTTTTCGACCTAAATTTTGTAAAACCGTGATGATTAGCACACGAATTTGGGATCATGAACTGATCGTGATACTTCGTTTTGTGTATTTATACAACATGAAAAACATTCAGAATCTTTTTGAGCAATTTTTTGGAGAACTTTTTTTCGGACCTAACTTTTGCAAAAAATCGTGATGATTAGCACACGAATTCGGGCTTCATTAGGAATGTGATACTTCGTTTTGTGTGTTTATACGACATGAAAACATTTAGAATCGTTATGAGCAATTTTTCAGAAAACTTTTTTTCGACCTAAATTTTGTAAAACCGTGATCGTTTTGTGTGTCTATACAACATGAAAAACCTTCAGCACCGTTTTGAGCAATTATATGGAGAACTTTTTTTCGAACCTAAATTTCGTACAAAACGTGATGATTAGCACACGAATTCGGACTGTAAACTGACTGTGATACTTTGTTTTGTGTATTTATACAACATGAAAACATTTAGAATCGTTCTGAGCAATTTTTTAGAAAACTTTTTTTCGGCCTAAATTTAGTAAAAAACGTGATGTTAAGCACATGAATTCGACCTTTAGTGGGAATGTGCTATTTCGTTTGTGTATTTATGCAACATGAAAAATATTCAGAACGTTTTGAGTAATTTTTTGGAGAACTTTTTTCGGACCTAAATATTTTAAAAAATCGTGATGATTAGCACACAAATTCGGGCTTCACTAGGAATGTGATACTTCGTTTTGTGTGTTTATACGACATGAAAACATTTAGAATCGTTTTGAGCAATTTTTCAGAAAACTTTTTTTTGAACTAAATTTTGTAAAAAACGTGATGATTAGCACACGAGTTCGGAGTGTAAACTGATTGCGATACTTCAATTTGTGTATTTATACAACATGAAAAACATTCAGAATCGTTTTGAGAATTTTTTGGAGAACTTTTTTTCGGTCTAAATTTTGTAAAAAACGTGATGTTAAGCACAAGAATTTGGAGTTTAGTGGGAATGTGCCACTTCGTTTGTGTATTTATACAACATGGAAAACATTCAGAATCGTTTTGAGCAATTTTCTGGAGAACTTTTTTCGGACCTACATTTTGTAAAAAATCGTGATGATTAGCACACAAATTCGGGCTTTACTCGGAATGTGATACTTTGTTCTGTGTGTTTATAAGACATGAAAACATTTAGAATCGTTCTGAGCAATTTTTAAGAAAACCTTTTTTCGACCTACATTTTAAAAAAAACGTGATGATTAGCACACGAATTCGGACTTTAAACTGACTGTGATACTTCGTTTTAGGTATTTATACAACATGAAAAATATTCAGAATTGTTTTGAGCAATTTTTTGGGGAGCTTTTTTTCGAACCTAAATTTTGTAAAAAACGTGATGATTAGCACACGAATTCGGGCTTTAATGGGAATGTGATACTTCGTTTTGTGTATCTATACAACATGAAAAACCTTCACCACCGTTTTGAGCAACTATATGGAGAACTTTTTTTCGGACCTAAATTTCGTAAAAAAACGTGATGATTAGCACACGAATTCGGACTTTACTAGGAATGTGATTCTTCGTTTTGTGTATTTATGACATAAAAACGTTTAGAATCGTTCTGAGCAATTTTTCAGAAAACTTTTTTTCGACCTAAATTTTGTAAAACCGTGATGATTAGCACACGAATTCGGACTGTAAACTGACTGTGATACTTCGTTTTGTGTATTTATACAACATGAAAAATTTTCAGAATCTTTTTGAGCAATTTTTTGGAGAACTTTTTTTCGGACCTAACTTTTTTAAAAAATCGTGATGATTAGCACACGAATTCGGGCTTCATTAGGAATGTGATACTTCGTTTGGTGTGTTTATACGGCATGAAAACATTTAGAATCGTTGTGAGCAATTTTTCAGAAAACTTTTTTTCGACCAAAATTTTGTAAAACCGTGATGATTAGCACACGAATTCGGATTTTAAACTGACTGTGATACTTCGTCTTGTGTATTTATACAACATGAAAAATATTCAGAATCTTTTTGAGCAATTTTTTGGAGAACTTTTTATGGACCTAAATTTTGTAAAAAACGTGATGATTAGCACACTAATTCGGGCTATAATGGGAATGTGATACTTCGTTTTGTGTATTTATACAACATGAAAAACCTTCAGCACCGTTTCGAGCAATTATACGTAGAACTTTTTTTCGAACCTAAATTTTGTAAAAAAATGTGATGATTAGCACACGAATTCGAACTGTAAACTGACTGTGATTCCTCGTTTTGTATATTTATACAACCTGAAAAACATTCAGAATCGTTTTCAGCAATTTTTTGGAGAACTTTTTTTCGAACCTAAATTTTGTAAAAAACGTGATTATTAGCACACGAATTCGGGCTTTAATGGAAATGTGATACTTCGTTTTGTGTGTCTATACAACATGAAAAACCTTCAGCACCGTTTTGAGCAATTATATGGAGAACTTTTTTTCGGACCTAAATTTCGTACAAAACGTGATGATTAGCACACGAATTCGGACTGTAAACTGACTGTGATACTTTTTTTTGTGTATTTATACAACATGAAAACCATTCAGAATCGTTTTGATCAATTTTTTGGAGAACTTTTTTTCGGACCTAAATTTTGTAAAAAATGTGATGATTAGCACCCGAATTCGGGCTTTAATTGGAATGTGATACTTCGTTTTGTGTATTTATACAACATGAAAAACCTTCAGCACCATTTTGAGCAATTATATGGAGAACTTTGTTTCGGACCTAAATTTCGCAAAAAAAGTTATAATTAGCACACGAATTCGGACTGTAAACTGACTGTGATACTTCGTTTTGTGTATTTATACAAATGAAAAACATTCAGAATCGTTTTGAGCAATTTGTTGGAGAACTTTTTTTCGGACCTAAATTTTGTAAAAAATGTGATGATTACCACCTGAATTCGGGCTTTAATTTGAATGTGATACTTTTTTTTGTGTATTTATACAACATGAAAAACCTTCAGCACCATTTTGAGCAATTATATGGAGAACTTTGTTTCGGACCTAAATTTTGCAAAAAAAACGTGATAATTAGCACACGAATTAGGACTGTAAACTGACTGTGATACTTCGTTTTGAATGTTTTTATACAACATGAAAAACATTCAGAATCGTTTTGAGCAATTTTTTGGAGAACTTTTTTTCGGACCTAAATTTTGTAAAAAATGTGATGATTAGCACCCGAAGTCGGGCTTTAATTGGAATGTGATATTTCGTTTTGTGTATTTATACAACATGAAAAACCTACAGCACCATTTTGAGCAATTATATGGAGAACTTTGTTTCGGACCTAAAATCGCAAAAAAACGTGATAATTAGCACATGAATTCGGATCGTAAACCCGATCGTGATACTTCGTTTTGAATGTTTATGACATGAAAACGTTTAGAATCGTTCTGAGCAATTTTTCAGAAAACTTTTTTTCGACCTAAATTTTGTAAAACCGTGATGATTAGCACACGAATTCGGACTATAAACTGACTGTGATACTTCGTTTTGTGTATTTATACAACATGAAAAACATTCAGAATCTTTTTGAGCAATTTTTTGGAGAACTTTTTTTCGGGCCTAACTTTTGTAAAAAATCGTGATGATTAGCACACGAATTCGGGCTTCACTAGGAATGTGATACTTCGTTTTGTGTGTTTATACGACATGAAAACATTTAGAATCGTTATGAGCAATTTTTTAGAAAACTTTTTTTCGACCTTAATTTTGTAAAACCGTGATGATTAGCACACGAATTCGGACTGTAAACTGACTGTGATACTTCGTTTTGTGTATTTATACTACATGAAAAACATTCAGAATCTTTTTGAGCAATTTTTTGGAGATCTTTTTTTCGGACCTAACTTTTGTAAAAAATCGTGATGATCAGCACACGAATTCGGCATTCACTAGGAATGTGATACTTCGTTTTGTGTGTTTATACGACATGAAACATTTAGAATCGTTATGTGCAATTTTTCAGAAAACTTTTTTTCGACCTAAATTTTGTAAAACCGTGATGATTAGCACACGAATTCGGACTGTAAACTGACTGTGATACTTCGTCTTTTGTATTTATACAACATGAAAGACATTCAGAATCTTTTTGAGCAATATTTTGGAGAACTTTTTTTTGGACCTAAATTTTGTAAAAAACGTGATGATTAGCACACGAATTCGGGCTTTAATGGGAATGAGATACTTCGTTTTGTGTATTTATACAACATGAGAAACCTTCAGCACCGTTTTGAGCTATAATACGTATAACTTTTTTTCGGACCTAAATTTTGCAAAAAACGTGATGATTAGCACACGAATTCGAATCAGTAAACTTACTCGTGATTCCTCGTTTTGTATATTTATACAACCTAAAAAACATTCGTAATCGTTTTGAGCAATTTTTTGGAGAACTTTTTTCGAACCTAAATTTTGCAAAGAACGTGATGATTAGCACACGAATTCGGGCTTTAATGGGAATGTGATACTTCATTTTGTGTGTCTATACAACAAGAAAAACCTTCAGCACCATTTTGAGCAATTATATGGTGAACTTTTTTTCGGACCTAAATTTCGTACAAAACAGGATGATTAGCACACGAATTCGGACTGTAAACTGACTGTGATACTTTGTTTTGTGTATTTATACAACATGAAAACCATTCAGAATCGTTTTGATCAATTTTTTGGAGAACTTTTTTTTCGGACCTAAATTATGTAAAAAACGTGATGATTAGCACACGAATTCGGGATTTAATGGGAACGTGATACTTCGTTTTGTGTATTTATACAACATGAAAACATTTAGAATGGTTCTGAGCAATTTTTTAGAAAACTTTTTTTCGGCCTAAATTTACCAAAAAACGTGATGTTAAGCACATGAATTCGACCTTTAGTGGGAATGTGCTACTTCGTTTGTGTATTTATACAACATGAAAAACATTCTGAACGTTTTGAGAAATTTTTTGGAGAACTTTTTTCGGACCTAAATTTTTTAAAAAATCGTGATGATTAGCACACGAATTCGGGCTTCACTAGGAATGTGATACTTCGTTTTGTGTGTTTATATGACATGAAAACATTTAGAATCGTTCTTAGCAATTTTTCAGAAAACTTTTTTTCGACTTAAATTTTGTAAAAAACGTGATGATTAGCACACGAGTTCGGAGTGTAAACTGATTGTGATACTTCAATTTGTGTATTTATATAACATGAAAAAAATTCAGAATCGTTTTGAGCAATTTTTTGGAGAACTTTTTTTCGGTCTAAATTTTGTAAAAAACGTGATGTTAAGCACATAAATTTGGAGTTTAGTGGGAATGTGCCACTTCGTTTGTGTATTTATAGAACATGGAAAACATTCAAAATCGTTTTGAGCAATTTTCTGTAGAACTTTTTTCTGACCTACATTTTGTAAAAAAATCGTGATGATTAGCACACGAATTCGGGCTTTACTAGGAATGTGATACTTTGTTTTGTGTGTTTATAAGAAATGAAAACATTTAGAATCGTTCTGAACAATTTTTCAGAAAACTTTTTTTCGACCTAAATTTTTAAAAAAACGTGATGATTAGCACACGAACTCGGACTTTAAACTCGATCGTGATACTTCGCTTTTGTGTATTTATACAACATGAAAAACATTCGATTCTTTTTTGAGCAATTTTTTGGAGAACTTTTTTTCGGGCCTAACTTTTGAAAAAATCGTGATGATTAGCACACGAATTCGGGCTTCACTAGGAATGTGATACTTCGTTTTGTGTGTTTATACGACATGAAAACATTTAGAATCGTTATGAGCAATTTTCTAGAAAACTTTTTTTCGACCTTAATTTTGTAAAACCGTGATGATTAGCACACGAATTCGGACTGTAAACTGACTGTGATACTTCGTTTTGTGTATTTATACTACATGAAATACATTCAGAATCTTTTTGAGCAATTTTTTGGAGATCTTTTTTTCGGACCTAACTTTTGTAAAAAATCGTGATGATTAGCACACGAATTCGGGATTCACTAGGAATGTGATACTTCGTTTTGTGTGTTTATACGACATGAAACATTTAGAATCGTTATGAGCAATTTTTCAAAAAACTTTTTTTCGACCTAAATTTTGGAAAACCGTGATGATTAGCACACGAATTCTGACTGTAAACTGACTGTGATACTTCGTCTTGTGTATTTATACAACGTGAAAAACATTCAGAATCTTTTTGAGCAATATTTTGGAGAACTTTTTTTTGGGCCTAAATTTTGTAAAAAACGTGATGATTAGCACACGAATTCGGGCTTTAATGGGAATGTGATACTTCGTTTTGTGTATTTATACAACATGAGAAACCTTCAGCACCGTGTTGAGCAATAATACGTATAACTTTTTTTCGGACCTAAATTTTGCAAAAAAACGTGATGATTAGCACACGAATTCGAACTGTAAACTGACTGTGATTCCTCGTTTTGTATATTTATACAACCTAAAAAACATTCAGAATCGTTTTGAGCAACTTTTTGGAGAACTTTTTTTCGAACCTAAATTTTGCAAAGAACGTGATGATTAGCACACGAATTCGGGCTTTAATGGGAATGTGATACTTCGTTTTGTGTATTTATACAACATGAAAAACCTACAGCACCATTTTGAGCAATTATATGGAGAACTTTGTTTCGGACCTAAAATCGCAAAAAAACGTGATAATTAGCACATGAATTCGGACTGTAAACTGACTGTGATACTTCGTTTTGAATGTTTATGACATGAAAACGTTTAGAATCGTTCTGAGCAATTTTTCAGAAAACTTTTTTTGACCTAAATTTTGTAAAACCGTGATGATTAGCACACGAATTCGGACTGTAAACTGACTGTGATACTTCGTTTTGTGTATTTATACTACATGAAAAACATTCAGAATCTTTTTGAGCAATTTTTTGGAGATCTTTTTTTCGGACCTAACTTTTGTAAAAAATCGTGATGATCAGCACACGAATTCGGCATTCACTAGGAATGTGATACTTCGTTTTGTGTGTTTATACGACATGAAAACATTTAGAATCGTTATGAGCAATTTTTTAGAAAACTTTTTTTTCGACCTTAATTTTTGTAAAACCGTGATGATTAGCACACGAATTCGGATCATGAAACCCGATCGTGATACTTCGTTTTGTGTATTTATACTACATGAAAAACATTCAGAATCTTTTTTGAGCAATTTTTTGGAGATCTTTTTTTCGGACCTAACTTTTGTAAAAAATCGTGATGATCAGCACACGAATTCGGCATTCACTAGGAATGTGATACTTCGTTTTGTGTGTTTATACGACATTAAACATTTAGAATCGTTATGTGCAATTTTTCAGAAAACTTTTTTTCGACCTAAATTTTGTAAAACCGTGATGATTAGCACACGAATTCGGACTGTAAACTGACTGTGATACTTCGTCTTTTGTATTTATACAACATGAAAGACATTCAGAATCTTTTTGAGCAATATTTTGGAGAACTTTTTTTTGGACCTAAATTTTGTAAAAAACGTGATGATTAGCACACGAATTCGGGCTTTAATGGGAATGAGATACTTCGTTTTGTGTATTTATACAACATGAGAAACCTTCAGCACCGTTTTGAGCAATAATACGTATAACTTTTTTTCGGACCTAAATTTTGCAAAAAACGTGATGATTAGCACACGAATTCGAACTGTAAACTTACTGTGATTCCTCGTTTTGTATATTTATACAACCTAAAAAACATTCAGAATCGTTTTGAGCAATTTTTTGGAGAACTTTTTTTCGAACCTAAATTTTGCAAAGAACGTGATGATTAGCACACGAATTCGGGCTTTAATGGGAATGTGATACTTCATTTTGTGTGTCTATACAACAAGAAAAACCTTCAGCACCATTTTGAGCAATTATATGGTGAACTTTTTTTCGGACCTAAATTTCGTACAAAACAGGATGATTAGCACACGAATTCGGACTGTAAACTGACTGTGATACTTTGTTTTGTGTATTTATACAACATGAAAACCATTCAGAATCGTTTTGAGCAATTTTTTGGAGAACTTTTTTTTCGGACCTAAATTATGTAAAAAACGTGATGATTAGCACACGAATTCGTGATTTAATGGGAACGTGATACTTCGTTTTGTGTATTTATACAACATGAAAACATTTAGAATCGTTCTGAGCAATTTTTTAGAAAACTTTTTTTCGGCCTAAATTTACCAAAAAACGTGATGTTAAGCACATGAATTCGACCTTTAGTGGGAATGTGCTACTTCGTTTGTGTATTTATACAACATGAAAAACATTCGAACGTTTTGAGAAATTTTTTTGGAGAACTTTTTTCGGACCTAAATTTTTTAAAAAATCGTGATGATTAGCACACGAATTCGGGCTTCACTAGGAATGTGATACTTCGTTTTGTGTGTTTATATGACATGAAAACATTTAGAATCGTTCTTAGCAATTTTTCAGAAAACTTTTTTTCGACTTAAATTTTGTAAAAAACGTGATGATTAGCACACGAGTTCGGAGTGTAAACTGATTGTGATACTTCAATTTGTGTATTTATATAACATGAAAAAAATTCAGAATCGTTTTGAGCAATTTTTTGGAGAACTTTTTTTCGGTCTAAATTTTGTAAAAAACGTGATGTTAAGCACATAAATTTGGAGTTTAGTGGGAATGTGCCACTTCGTTTGTGTATTTATAGAACATGGAAAACATTCAAAATCGTTTTGAGCAATTTTCTGTAGAACTTTTTTCGGACCTACATTTTGTAAAAAATCGTGATGATTAGCACACGAATTCGGGCTTTACTAGGAATGTGATACTTTGTTTTGTGTGTTTATAAGAAATGAAAACATTTAGAATCGTTCTGAACAATTTTTCAGAAAACTTTTTTTCGACCTAAATTTTTAAAAAACGTGATGATTAGCACACGAACTCGGACTTTAAACTGACTGTGATACTTCGTTTTGTGTATTTATACAACATGAAAAACATTCAGATTCTTTTTGAGCAATTTTTTGGAGAACTTTTTTTCGGGCCTAACTTTTGAAAAAATCGTGATGATTAGCACACGAATTCGGGCTTCACTAGGAATGTGATACTTCGTTTTGTGTGTTTATACGACATGAAAACATTTAGAATCGTTATGAGCAATTTTTTAGAAAACTTTTTTTCGACCTTAATTTTGTAAAACCGTGATGATTAGCACACGAATTCGGACTGTAAACTGACTGTGATACTTCGTTTTGTGTATTTATACTACATGAAATACATTCAGAATCTTTTTGAGCAATTTTTTGGAGATCTTTTTTTCGGACCTAACTTTTGTAAAAAATCGTGATGATTAGCACACGAATTCGGGATTCACTAGGAACGTGATACTTCGTTTTGTGTGTTTATACGACATGAAACATTTAGAATCGTTATGAGCAATTTTTCAAAAAACTTTTTTTCGACCTAAATTTTGGAAAACCGTGATGATTAGCACACGAATTCAGACTGTAAACTGACTGTGATACTTCGTCTTGTGTATTTATACAACGTGAAAAACATTCAGAATCTTTTTGAGCAATATTTTGGAGAACTTTTTTTTGGGCCTAAATTTTGTAAAAAACGTGATGATTAGCACACGAATTCGGGCTTTAATGGGAATGTGATACTTCGTTTTGTGTATTTATACAACATGAGAAACCTTCAGCACCGTGTTGAGCAATAATACGTATAACTTTTTTTCGGACCTAAATTTTGCAAAAAAACGTGATGATTAGCACACGAATTCGAACTGTAAACTGACTGTGATTCCTCGTTTTGTATATTTATACAACCTAAAAAACATTCAGAATCGTTTTGAGCAACTTTTTAGAGAACTTTTTTTCGAACCTAAATTTTGCAAAGAACGTGATGATTAGCACACGAATTCGGGCTTTAATGGGAATGTGATACTTCGTTTTGTGTATTTATACAACATGAAAAACCTACAGCACCATTTTGAGCAATTATATGGAGAACTTTGTTTCGGACCTAAAATCGCAAAAAAACGTGATAATTAGCACATGAATTCGGACTGTAAACTGACTGTGATACTTCGTTTTGAATGTTTATGACATGAAAACGTTTAGAATCGTTCTGAGCAATTTTTCAGAAAACTTTTTTTGACCTAAATTTTGTAAAACCGTGATGATTAGCACACGAATTCGGACTATAAACTGACTGTGATACTTCGTTTTGTGTATTTATACAACATGAAAAACATTCAGAATCTTTTTGAGCAATTTTTTGGAGAACTTTTTTTCGGGCCTAACTTTTGTAAAAAATCGTGATGATTAGCACACGAATTCGGGCTTCACTAGGAATGTGATACTTCGTTTTGTGTGTTTATACGACATGAAAACATTTAGAATCGTTATGAGCAATTTTTTAGAAAACTTTTTTTCGACCTTAATTTTGTAAAACCGTGATGATTAGCACACGAATTCGGACTGTAAACTGACTGTGATACTTCGTTTTGTGTATTTATACTACATGAAAAACATTCAGAATCTTTTTGAGCAATTTTTTGGAGATCTTTTTTTCGGACCTAACTTTTGTAAAAAATCGTGATGATCAGCACACGAATTCGGCATTCACTAGGAATGTGATACTTCGTTTTGTGTGTTTATACGACATGAAACATTTAGAATCGTTATGAGCAATTTTTTCGTAAAACTTTTTTTCGACCTAAATTTTGTAAAACCGTGATGATTAGCACACGAATCTGGATCATGAATCGATTGTGATACTTCGTCTTTTGTATTTATACAACATGAAAGACATTCGGAATCTTTTTTGAGCAATATTTTGGAGAACTTTTTTTTGGACCTAAATTTTGTAAAAAACGTGATGATTAGCACACGAATTCGGGCTTTAATGGGAATGAGATACTTCGTTTCGTGTATTTATACAACATGAGAAACCTTCAGCACCGTTTTGAGCAATAATACGTATAACTTTTTTTCGGACCTAAATTTTGCAAAAAAACGTGATGATTAGCACACAAATTCGAACTGTAAACTTACTGTGATTCCTCGTTTTGTATATTTATACAACCTAAAAAACATTCAGAATCGTTTTGAGCAATTTTTTGGAGAACTTTTTTTCGAACCTAAATTTTGCAAAGAACGTGATGATTAGCACACGAATTCGTGCTTTAATGGGAATGTGATACTTCATTTTGTGTGTCTATACAACATGAAAAACCTTCAGCACCATTTTGAGCAATTATATGGTGAACTTTTTTTCGGACCTAAATTTCGTACAAAACAGGATGATTAGCACACGAATTCGGACTGTAAACTGACTGTGATACTTTGTTTTGTGTATTTATACAACATGAAAACCATTCAGAATCGTTTTGAGCAATTTTTTGGAGAACTTTTTTTTCGGACCTAAATTTTGTAAAAAATGTGATGATTAGCACCCGAATTCGGGCTTTAATTGGAATGTGATACTTCGTTTTGTGTATTTATACAACATGAAAAACCTTCAGCACCGTTTTGAGCAATTATATGGTGAACTCTTTTTCGGACCTAAATTTCGCAAAAAAACGTGATGATCAGTACACGAATTCGGACTGTAAACTGTCTGTGATACTTCATTTTGTTTATTTATACAACCTGAAAAACATTCCGAATCTTTTGGAGCAATTTTTTGGAGAACTTTTTTTCAGACCTAAATTATGTAAAAAACGTGACGATTAGCACACGAATTCGGGATTTAATGGGAACGTGATACTTCGTTTTGTGTATTTATACAACATGAAAACATTTAGAATCGTTCTGAGCAATTTTTTAGAAAACTTTTTTTCGGCCTAAATTTACCAAAAAACGTGATGTTAAGCACATGAATTCGACCTTTAGTGGGAATGTGCTACTTCGTTTGTGTATTTATACAACATGAAAAACATTCTGAACGTTTTGAGAAATTTTTTGGAGAACTTTTTTCGGACCTAAATTTTTTAAAAAATCGTGATGATTAGCACACGAATTCGGGCTTCACTAGGAATGTGATACTTCGTTTTGTGTGTTTATGTGACATGAAAACATTTAGAATCGTTTCCGAGCAATTTTTTCGAAAAACTTTTTTTCGACCTAAATTTTGTAAAAAACGTGATGATTAGCACACGAGTTCGGAGTGTAAACTGATTGTGATACTTCAATTTGTGTATTTATATAACATGAAAAAAATTCAGAATCGTTTTGAGCAATTTTTTGGAGAACTTTTTTTCGGTCTAAATTTTGTAAAAAACGTGATGTTAAGCACATAAATTTGGAGTTTAGTGGGAATGCGCCACTTGTTTTGTGTATTTATACAACATGGAAAACATTCAAAATCGTTTTGAGCAATTTTCTGTAGAACTTTCTTCGGACCTACATTTTGTAAAAAATCGTGATGATTAACACACGAATTCGGGCTTTACTAGGAATGTGATACTTTGTTTTGTGTGTTTATAAGACATGAAAACATTTAGAATCGTTCTGAGCAATTTTTCAGAAAACTTTTTTTCGACCTAAATTTTTAAAAAACGTGATGATTAGCACACGAATTCGGACTTTAAACTGACTGTGATACTTCGTTTTGTGTATTTATACAACATGAAAAACATTCAGAATATTTTTTGAGCAATTTTTTTGGAGAACTTTTTTTCCAACCTAAATTTTGTAAAAAACGTGATGATTAGCACACGAATTCGGGTTTTAATGGGAATGTGATACTTTGTTTTGTGTATCTATACAACATGAAAAACCTTCACACCGTTTTGAGCAACTATATGGAGAACTTTTTTCGGACCTAAATTTCGTATAAAACGTGATGATTTGCTCACGAATTCAGACTGTAAACTGACTGTGATACTTAGTTTTGTGTATTTATACAACATGAAAACCATTCAGAATCGTTTTGAGAAATTTTTTGGAGAACTTTTTTTTCGGACCTAAATTATGTAAAAAACTTGATGATTAGCACACGAATTCGGGCTTTAATGTAAACGTGATACTTCGTTTTGTGTATTTATACAACATGAAAAACCTTCAGCACCATTTTGAGCAATTATATGGAGAACTTTTTTTCGGACCTAAATTTCGTAAAAAAACGTGATGATTAGCACACGAATTCGGACTTTACTGGGAATGTGATACTTCATTTTGTGTGTTTATACGACATGAAAATATTTAGAATCGTTATGAGCAATTTTTCAGAAAACTTTTTTCGACCTAAATTTTGTAAAACCGTGATGATTAGCACACGAATTCGGACTGTAAACTGACTGTGATACTTCGTCTTGTGTATTTATACAATATGAAAAACATTCAGAATCTTTTTGAGCAATTTTTTGGAGAACTTTTTTTTGGACCTAAATTTTGTAAAAAACGTGATTATTAGCACACTAATTCGGGCTTTAATGGGATTGTGATACTTCGTTTTGTGTATTTATAAAACATGAAAAACCTTCAGCACCGTTTTGGGCAATTATACATAGAACTTTTTTTCGGACCTAAATTTTGCAAAAAAACTTGATGATTAGCACACGAATTCGAACTGTAAACTGATTGTGATTCCTCGTTTTGTATATTTACGCAACCTGAAAAACATTCAGAATCGTTTTGAGCAATTTTTTGGAGAACTTTTTCTCGAACCTAAATTTTGTAAAAAATGTGATGATTAGCACCCGAATTCGGGCTTTAATGGGAACGTGATACTTCATTTTGTGTGTCTATACAACATGAAAAACCTTCAGCACCGTTTTGAGCAATTATATGGAGAACTTTGTTTCGGACCTAAAATCGCAAAAAAACGTGATAATTAGCACACGAATTCTGACTGTAAACTGACTGTGATACTTCATTTTGTGTGTTTATGACATGAAAACGTTTAGAATCGTTCTAATCAATTTTTCAGAACACTTTTTTTTCGACGTAAATTTTGTAAAAGCCTGATGATTAGCTAACGAATTCGGACTGTAAACTGACTGTGATACTTCGTTTTGTGTATTTATACAACATGAAAAACATTCAGAATCTTTTTGAACAATTTTTTGGGAACTTTTTTTCGGACCTAACTTTTGTAAAAAATCGTGATGATTAGCACACGAATTCGGGCTTCACTAGGATTGTGATACTTCGTTTTGTGTGTTTATACGACATGAAAACATTTAGAATCGTTATGAGCAATTTTTTAGAAAACTTTTTTTCGACCTAAATTTTGTAAAACCGTGATGATTAGCACACGAATTCGGGCTGTAAACTGATTGTGATACTTCGTCTTGTGTATTTATACAACATGAAAAACATTCAGAATCTTTTTTAGAAATATTTTGGAGAACTTTTTTTTGGACCTAAATTTTGTAAAAAACGTGATGATTAGCACACGAATTCGGGCTTTAATGGGAATGTGATACTTCGTTTTGTGTATTTATACAACATGAGAAACCTTCAGCACCGTTTTGAGCAATAATACGTATAACTTTTTTTCGGACCTAAATTTCGCAAAAAAACGTGATGATTAGCACACGAATTCGAACTGTAAACTGACTGTGATTCCTCGTTTTGTATATTTATACAACCTAAAAAACATTCAGAATCGTTTTGAGCAACTTTTTGGAGAACTTTTTTTCGAACCTAAATTTTGCAAAGAACGTGATGATTAGCACACGAATTCGGGCTTTAATGGGAATGTGATACTTCGTTTTGTGTGTCTATACAACATGAAAAACCTTCAGCACCATTTTGAGCAATTATATGGTGAACTTTTTTTCGGACCTAAATTTCGTACAAAACAGGATGATTAGCACACGAATTCGGACTGTAAACTGACTGTGATACTTTGTTTTGTGTATTTATACAACGTGAAAACCATTCAGAATCGTTTTGAGCAATTTTTTGGAGAACTTTTTTTTCGGACCTAAATTTTGTAAAAAATGTGATGATTAGCACCCGAATTCGGGCTTTAATTGGAATGTGATACTTCGTTTTGTGTATTTATACAACATGAAAAACCTTCAGCACCGTTTTGAGCAATTATATGGTGAACTCTTTTTCGGACCTAAATTTCGCAAAAAAACGTGATGATTAGTACACGAATTCGGACTGTAAACTGTCTGTGATACTTCATTTTGTGTATTTATACAACCTGAAAAACATTCAGAATCTTTTGGAGCAATTTTTTGGAGAACTTTTTTTCAGACCTAAATTATGTAAAAAACGTGACGATTAGCACACGAATTCGGGATTTAATGGGAACGTGATACTTCGTTTTGTGTATTTATACAACATGAAAACATTTAGAATCGTTCTGAGCAATTTTTTAGAAAACTTTTTTTCGGCCTAAATTTACCAAAAAACGTGATGTTAAGCACATGAATTCGACCTTTAGTGGGAATGTGCTACTTCGTTTGTGTATTTATACAACATGAAAAACATTCTGAACGTTTTGAGAAATTTTTTGGAGAACTTTTTTCGGACCTAAATTTTTTAAAAAATCGTGATGATTAGCACACGAATTCGGGCTTCACTAGGAATGTGATACTTCGTTTTGTGTGTTTATGTGACATGAAAACATTTAGAATCGTTCTGAGCAATTTTTCAGAAAACTTTTTTTCGACCTAAATTTTGTAAAAAACGTGATGATTAGCACACGAGTTCGGAGTGTAAACCCGATTGTGATACTTCAATTTGTGTATTTATATAACATGAAAAAAATTCAGAATCGTTTTGAGCAATTTTTTGGAGAACTTTTTTTCGGTCTAAATTTTGTAAAAAACGTGATGTTAAGCACATAAATTTGGAGTTTAGTGGGAATGCGCCACTTGTTTTGTGTATTTATACAACATGGAAAACATTCAAAATCGTTTTGAGCAATTTTCTGTAGAACTTTCTTCGGACCTACATTTTGTAAAAAATCGTGATGATTAACACACGAATTCGGGCTTTACTAGGAATGTGATACTTTGTTTTGTGTGTTTATAAGACATGAAAACATTTAGAATCGTTCTGAGCAATTTTTCAGAAAACTTTTTTTCGACCTAAATTTTTAAAAAACGTGATGATTAGCACACGAATTCGGACTTTAAACTGACTGTGATACTTCGTTTTGTGTATTTATACAACATGAAAAACATTCAGAATATTTTTGAGCAATTTTTTGGAGAACTTTTTTTCCAACCTAAATTTTGTAAAAAACGTGATGATTAGCACACGAATTCGGGTTTTAATGGGAATGTGATACTTTGTTTTGTGTATCTATACAACATGAAAAACCTTCACACCGTTTTGAGCAACTATATGGAGAACTTTTTTCGGACCTAAATTTCGTATAAAACGTGATGATTTGCTCACGAATTCAGACTGTAAACTGACTGTGATACTTAGTTTTGTGTATTTATACAACATGAAAACCATTCAGAATCGTTTTGAGAAATTTTTTGGAGAACTTTTTTTTCGGACCTAAATTATGTAAAAAACTTGATGATTAGCACACGAATTCGGGCTTTAATGTAAACGTGATACTTCGTTTTGTGTATTTATACAACATGAAAAACCTTCAGCACCATTTTGAGCAATTATATGGAGAACTTTTTTTCGGACCTAAATTTCGTAAAAAAACGTGATGATTAGCACACGAATTCGGACTTTACTGGGAATGTGATACTTCATTTTGTGTGTTTATACGACATGAAAATATTTAGAATCGTTATGAGCAATTTTTCAGAAAACTTTTTTCGACCTAAATTTTGTAAAACCGTGATGATAAGCACACGAATTCGGACTGTAAACTGACTGTGATACTTCGTCTTGTGTATTTATACAATATGAAAAACATTCAGAATCTTTTTGAGCAATTTTTTGGAGAACTTTTTTTTGGACCTAAATTTTGTAAAAAACGTGATTATTAGCACACTAATTCGGGCTTTAATGGGATTGTGATACTTCGTTTTGTGTATTTATAAAACATGAAAAACCTTCAGCACCGTTTTGGGCAATTATACATAGAACTTTTTTTCGGACCTAAATTTTGCAAAAAAACTTGATGATTAGCACACGAATTCGAACTGTAAACTGATTGTGATTCCTCGTTTTGTATATTTACGCAACCTGAAAAACATTCAGAATCGTTTTGAGCAATTTTTTGGAGAACTTTTTCTCGAACCTAAATTTTGTAAAAAATGTGATGATTAGCACCCGAATTCGGGCTTTAATGGGAACGTGATACTTCATTTTGTGTGTCTATACAACATGAAAAACCTTCAGCACCGTTTTGAGCAATTATATGGAGAACTTTGTTTCGGACCTAAAATCGCAAAAAAACGTGATAATTAGCACACGAATTCCCGATCGTAAACCGATCGTGATACTTCATTTTGTGTGTTTATGACATGAAAACGTTTAGAATCGTTCTAATCAATTTTTCAGAACACTTTTTTTTCGACGTAAATTTTGTAAAAGCCTGATGATTAGCTAACGAATTCGGATCGTAAATCGATCGTGATACTTCGTTTTGTGTATTTATACAACATGAAAAACATTCGAATCTTTTTTGAACAATTTTTTGGGAACTTTTTTTCTGACCTAACTTTTGTAAAAAATCGTGATGATTAGCACACGAATTCGGGCTTCACTAGGATTGTGATACTTCGCTTTTGTGTGTTTATACGACATGAAAACATTTAGAATCGTTATGAGCAATTTTTTTAGAAAACTTTTTTTTCGACCTAAATTTTGTAAAACCGTGATGATTAGCACACGAATTCGGGTCATGAACTGATTGTGATACTTCGTCTTGTGTATTTATACAACATGAAAAACATTCGTAATCTTTTTTAGAAATATTTTGGAGAACTTTTTTTTGGACCTAAATTTTGTAAAAAACGTGATGATTAGCACACGAATTCGGGCTTTAATGGGAATGTGATACTTCGTTTTGTGTATTTATACAACATGAGAAACCTTCAAACGACCGTTTTGAGCAATAATACGTATAACTTTTTTTCTGACCTAAATTTTCGCAAAAAAACGTGATGATTAGCACACGAATTCGAATCAGTAAACCGATCGTGATTCCTCGTTTTGTATATTTATACAACCTAAAAAACATTCGAATCGTTTTGAGCAACTTTTTGGAGAACTTTTTTTCGAACCTAAATTTTGCAAAGAACGTGATGATTAGCACACGAATTCGGGCTTTAATTGGAATGTGATACTTCGCTTTTGTGTGTCTATACAACATGAAAAACCTTCAAAGCACCATTTTGAGCAATTATATGGTGAACTTTTTTTTCGGACCTAAATTTCGTACAAAACAGGGATGATTAGCACACGAATTCGGATCGTAAACCGATCGTGATACTTTGTTTTGTGTATTTATACAACGTGAAAACCATTCGAATCGTTTTGAGCAATTTTTTGGAGAACTTTTTTTTCGGACCTAAATTTTGTAAAAAATGTGATGATTAGCACCCGAATTCGGGCTTTAATTGGAATGTGATACTTCGTTTTGTGTATTTATACAACATGAAAAACCTTCAGCACCGTTTTGAGCAATTATATGGTGAACTCTTTTTCGGACCTAAATTTCGCAAAAAAACGTGATGATTAGTACACGAATTCGGACTGTAAACTGTCTGTGATACTTCATTTTGTGTATTTATACAACCTGAAAAACATTCAGAATCTTTTGGAGCAATTTTTTGGAGAACTTTTTTTCAGTACCTAAATTATGTAAAAAACGTGACGATTAGCACACGAATTCGGGATTTAATGGGAACGTGATACTTCGTTTTGTGTATTTATACAACATGAAAACATTTAGAATCGTTCTGAGCAATTTTTTAGAAAACTTTTTTTCGGCCTAAATTTACCAAAAAACGTGATGTTAAGCACATGAATTCGACCTTTAGTGGGAATGTGCTACTTCGTTTGTGTATTTATACAACATGAAAAACATTCTGAACGTTTTGAGAAATTTTTTGGAGAACTTTTTTCGGACCTAAATTTTTTAAAAAATCGTGATGATTAGCACACGAATTCGGGCTTCACTAGGAATGTGATACTTCGTTTTGTGTGTTTATGTGACATGAAAACATTTAGAATCGTTCTGAGCAATTTTTCAGAAAACTTTTTTTCGACCTAAATTTTGTAAAAAACGTGATGATTAGCACACGAGTTCGGAGTGTAAACTGATTGTGATACTTCAATTTGTGTATTTATATAACATGAAAAAAATTCAGAATCGTTTTGAGCAATTTTTTGGAGAACTTTTTTTCGGTCTAAATTTTGTAAAAAACGTGATGTTAAGCACATAAATTTGGAGTTTAGTGGGAATGTGCCACTTGTTTTGTGTATTTATACAACATGGAAAACATTCAAAATCGTTTTGAGCAATTTTCTGTAGAACTTTCTTCGGACCTACATTTTGTAAAAAATCGTGATGATTAACACACGAATTCGGGCTTTACTAGGAATGTGATACTTTGTTTTGTGTGTTTATAAGACATGAAAACATTTCTGAGCAATTTTTCAGAAAACTTTTTTTCGACCTAAATTTTTAAAAAACGTGATGATTAGCACACGAATTCGGACTTTAAACTGACTGTGATACTTCGTTTTGTGTATTTATACAACATGAAAAACATTCAGAATATTTTTGAGCAATTTTTTGGAGAACTTTTTTTCCAACCTAAATTTTGTAAAAAACGTGATGATTAGCACACGAATTCGGGTTTTAATGGGAATGTGATACTTTGTTTTGTGTATCTATACAACATGAAAAACCTTCACACCGTTTTGAGCAACTATATGGAGAACTTTTTTCGGACCTAAATTTCGTATAAAACGTGATGATTTGCTCACGAATTCAGACTGTAAACTGACTGTGATACTTAGTTTTGTGTATTTATACAACATGAAAACCATTCAGAATCGTTTTGAGAAATTTTTTGGAGAACTTTTTTTTCGGACCTAAATTATGTAAAAAAACTTGATGATTAGCACACGAATTCGGGCTTTAATGTAAACGTGATACTTCGTTTTGTGTATTTATACAACATGAAAAACCTTCAGCACCATTTTGAGCAATTATATGGAGAACTTTTTTTCGGACCTAAATTTCGTAAAAAAACGTGATGATTAGCACACGAATTCGGACTTTACTGGGAATGTGATACTTCATTTTGTGTGTTTATACGACATGAAAATATTTAGAATCGTTATGAGCAATTTTTCAGAAAACTTTTTTCGACCTAAATTTTGTAAAACCGTGATGATAAGCACACGAATTCGGATCGTAAAGCTGATCGTGATACTTCGTCTTGTGTATTTATACAATATGAAAAACATTCAGAATCTTTTTTGAGCAATTTTTTGGAGAACTTTTTTTTGGACCTAAATTTTGTAAAAAAACGTGATTATTAGCACACTAATTCGGGCTTTAATGGGATTGTGATACTTCGCTTTTGTGTATTTATAAAACATGAAAAACCTTCAAACGACCGTTTTGGGCAATTATACATAGAACTTTTTTTCGGACCTAAATTTTGCAAAAAAACTTGATGATTAGCACACGAATTCGAACTGTAAACTGATTGTGATTCCTCGTTTTGTATATTTACGCAACCTGAAAAACATTCAGAATCGTTTTGAGCAATTTTTTGGAGAACTTTTTCTCGAACCTAAATTTTGTAAAAAATGTGATGATTAGCACCCGAATTCGGGCTTTAATGGGAACGTGATACTTCATTTTGTGTGTCTATACAACATGAAAAACCTTCAAACGACCGTTTTGAGCAATTATATGGAGAACTTTGTTTCGGACCTAAAATCGCAAAAAAACGTGATAATTAGCACACGAATTCTGACTGTAAACTGACTGTGATACTTCATTTTGTGTGTTTATGACATGAAAACGTTTAGAATCGTTCTAATCAATTTTTCAGAACACTTTTTTTTCGACGTAAATTTTGTAAAAGCCTGATGATTAGCTAACGAATTCGGACTGTAAACTGACTGTGATACTTCGTTTTGTGTATTTATACAACATGAAAAAACATTCGAATCTTTTTGAACAATTTTTTGGGAACTTTTTTTCGGACCTAACTTTTGTAAAAAATCGTGATGATTAGCACACGAATTCGGGCTTCACTAGGATTGTGATACTTCGTTTTGTGTGTTTATACGACATGAAAACATTTAGAATCGTTATGAGCAATTTTTTAGAAAACTTTTTTTCGACCTAAATTTTGTAAAACCGTGATGATTAGCACACGAATTCGGGCTGTAAACTGATTGTGATACTTCGTCTTGTGTATTTATACAACATGAAAAACATTCAGAATCTTTTTTAGAAATATTTTGGAGAACTTTTTTTTGGACCTAAATTTTGTAAAAAACGTGATGATTAGCACACGAATTCGGGCTTTAATGGGAATGTGATACTTCGTTTTGTGTATTTATACAACATGAGAAACCTTCAGCACCGTTTTGAGCAATAATACGTATAACTTTTTTTCGGACCTAAATTTCGCAAAAAAACGTGATGATTAGCACACGAATTCGAACTGTAAACTGACTGTGATTCCTCGTTTTGTATATTTATACAACCTAAAAAACATTCAGAATCGTTTTGAGCAACTTTTTGGAGAACTTTTTTTCGAACCTAAATTTTGCAAAGAACGTGATGATTAGCACACGAATTCGGGCTTTAATGGGAATGTGATACTTCGTTTTGTGTGTCTATACAACATGAAAAACCTTCAGCACCATTTTGAGCAATTATATGGTGAACTTTTTTTCGGACCTAAATTTCGTACAAAACAGGATGATTAGCACACGAATTCGGACTGTAAACTGACTGTGATACTTTGTTTTGTGTATTTATACAACGTGAAAACCATTCAGAATCGTTTTGAGCAATTTTTTGGAGAACTTTTTTTTCGGACCTAAATTTTGTAAAAAATGTGATGATTAGCACCCGAATTCGGGCTTTAATTGGAATGTGATACTTCGTTTTGTGTATTTATACAACATGAAAAACCTTCAGCACCGTTTTGAGCAATTATATGGTGAACTCTTTTTCGGACCTAAATTTCGCAAAAAAACGTGATGATTAGTACACGAATTCGGACTGTAAACTGTCTGTGATACTTCATTTTGTGTATTTATACAACCTGAAAAACATTCAGAATCTTTTGGAGCAATTTTTTGGAGAACTTTTTTTCAGACCTAAATTATGTAAAAAACGTGACGATTAGCACACGAATTCGGGATTTAATGGGAACGTGATACTTCGTTTTGTGTATTTATACAACATGAAAACATTTAGAATCGTTCTGAGCAATTTTTTAGAAAACTTTTTTTCGGCCTAAATTTACCAAAAAACGTGATGTTAAGCACATGAATTCGACCTTTAGTGGGAATGTGCTACTTCGTTTGTGTATTTATACAACATGAAAAACATTCTGAACGTTTTGAGAAATTTTTTGGAGAACTTTTTTCGGACCTAAATTTTTTAAAAAATCGTGATGATTAGCACACGAATTCGGGCTTCACTAGGAATGTGATACTTCGTTTTGTGTGTTTATGTGACATGAAAACATTTAGAATCGTTCTGAGCAATTTTTTCGTAAAAACTTTTTTTCGACCTAAATTTTGTAAAAAACGTGATGATTAGCACACGAGTTCGGAGTGTAAACTGATTGTGATACTTCAATTTGTGTATTTATATAACATGAAAAAAATTCAGAATCGTTTTGAGCAATTTTTTGGAGAACTTTTTTTCGGTCTAAATTTTGTAAAAAACGTGATGTTAAGCACATAAATTTGGAGTTTAGTGGGAATGTGCCACTTGTTTTGTGTATTTATACAACATGGAAAACATTCAAAATCGTTTTGAGCAATTTTCTGTAGAACTTTCTTCGGACCTACATTTTGTAAAAAATCGTGATGATTAACACACGAATTCGGGCTTTACTAGGAATGTGATACTTTGTTTTGTGTGTTTATAAGACATGAAAACATTTCTGAGCAATTTTTCAGAAAACTTTTTTTCGACCTAAATTTTTAAAAAACGTGATGATTAGCACACGAATTCGGACTTTAAACTGACTGTGATACTTCGTTTTGTGTATTTATACAACATGAAAAACATTCAGAATCTTTTTGAGCAATTTTTTGGAGAACTTTTTTTCCAACCTAAATTTTGTAAAAAACGTGATGATTAGCACACGAATTCGGGCTTTAATGGGAATGTGATACTTTGTTTTGTGTATCTATACAACATGAAAAACCTTCACACCGTTTTGAGCAACTATATGGAGAACTTTTTTCGGACCTAAATTTCGTATAAAACGTGATGATTTGCTCACGAATTCAGACTGTAAACTGACTGTGATACTTAGTTTTGTGTATTTATACAACATGAAAACCATTCAGAATCGTTTTGAGTAATTTTTTGGAGAACTTTTTTTTCGGACCTAAATTATGTAAAAAACTTGACGATTAGCACACGAATTCGGGCTTTAATGTAAATGTGATACTTCGTTTTGTGTATTTATACAACATGAAAAACCTTCAGCACCGTTTTGAGCAATTATATGGAGAACTTTTTTTCGGACCTAAATTTCGTAAAAAAACGTGATGATTAGCGCACGAATTCGGACTTTACTGGGAATGTGATACTTCATTTTGTGTGTTTATACGACATGAAAACATTTAGAATCGTTATGAGCAATTTTTCAGAAAACTTTTTTCGACCTAAATTTTGTAAAACCGTGATGATTAGCACACGAATTCGGACTGTAAACTGACTGTGATACTTCGTCTTGTGTATTTATACAATATGAAAAACATTTAGAATCTTTTTGAGCAATTTTTTGGAGAACTTTTTTTTTGACCTAAATTTTGTAAAAAATGTGATTATTAGCACACTAATTCGTGCTTTAATGGGATTGTGATACTTCGTTTTGTGTATTTATAAAACATGAAAAACCTTCAGCACCGTTTTGGGCAATTATACATAGAACTTTTTTTCGGACCTAAATTTTGCAAAAAAACTTGATGATTAGCACACGAATTCGAACTGTAAACTGATTGTGATTCCTCGTTTTGTATATTTACGCAACCTGAAAAACATTCAGAATCGTTTTGAGCAATTTTTTGGAGAACTTTTTCTCGAACCTAAATTTTGTAAAAAATGTGATGATTAGCACCCGAATTCGGGCTTTAATGGGAACGTGATACTTCATTTTGTGTGTCTATACAACATGAAAAACCTTCAAACGACCGTTTTGAGCAATTATATGGAGAACTTTGTTTCGGACCTAAAATCGCAAAAAAAACGTGATAATTAGCACTACGAATTTCGATCGTAAACCGATCTGTGATACTTCATTTTGTGTGTTTATGACATGAAAACGTTTAGAATCGTTCTAATCAATTTTTCAGAACACTTTTTTTTCGACGTAAATTTTGTAAAAGCCTGATGATTAGCTAACGAATTCGGACTGTAAACTGACTGTGATACTTCGTTTTGTGTATTTATACAACATGAAAAACATTCAGAATCTTTTTGAACAATTTTTTGGGAACTTTTTTTCGGACCTAACTTTTGTAAAAAATCGTGATGATTAGCACACGAATTCGGGCTTCACTAGGATTGTGATACTTCGTTTTGTGTGTTTATACGACATGAAAACATTTAGAATCGTTATGAGCAATTTTTTAGAAAACTTTTTTTCGACCTAAATTTTGTAAAACCGTGATGATTAGCACACGAATTCGGGCTGTAAACTGATTGTGATACTTCGTCTTGTGTATTTATACAACATGAAAAACATTCAGAATCTTTTTTAGCAAAATAATGGAGAACTTTTTTTTGGACCTAAATTTTGTAAAAAACGTGATGATTAGCACACGAATTCGGGCTTTAATGGGAATGTGATACTTCGTTTTGTGTATTTATACAACATGAGAAACCTTCAGCACCGTTTTGAGCAATAATACGTATAACTTTTTTTCGGACCTAAATTTTGCAAAAAAACGTGATGATTAGCACACGAATTCGAACTGTAAACTGACTGTGATTCCTCGTTTTGTATATTTATATAACCTAAAAAACATTCAGAATCGTTTTGAGCAACTTTTTGGAGAACTTTTTTTCGAACCTAAATTTTGCAAAGAACGTGATGATTAGCACACGAATTCGGGCTTTAATGGGAATGTGATACTTCGTTTTGTGTGTCTATACAACATGAAAAACCTTCAGCACCATTTTGAGCAATTATATGGTGAACTTTTTTTCGGACCTAAATTTCGTACAAAACAGGATGATTAGCACACGAATTCGGACTGTAAACTGACTGTGATACTTTGTTTTGTGTATTTATACAAAATGAAAACCATTCAGAATCGTTTTGAGCAATTTTTTGGAAAACTTTTTTTTCGGACCTAAATTTTGTAAAAAATGTGATGATTAGCACCCGAATTCGGGCTTTAATTGGAATGTGATACTTCGTTTTGTGTATTTATACAACATGAAAAACCTTCAGCACCGTTTTGAGCAATTATATGGTGAACTCTTTTTCGGACCTAAATTTCGCAAAAAAACGTGATGATTAGTACACGAATTCGGACTGTAAACTGTCTGTGATACTTCATTTTGTGTATTTATACAACCTGAAAAACATTCAGAATCTTTTGGAGCAATTTTTTGGAGAACTTTTTTTCAGACCTAAATTATGTAAAAAACGTGATGATTAGCACACGAGTTCGGAGTGTAAACTGATTGTGATACTTCAATTTGTGTATTTATATAACATGAAAAAAATTCAGAATCGTTTTAAGCAATTTTTTGGAGAACTTTTTTTCGGTCTAAATTTTGTAAAAAACGTGATGTTAAGCACACGAATTTGGCCTTTAGTGGGAATGTGCCACTTCGTTTGTGTATTTATACAACATGGAAAACATTCAGAATCCTTTTGAGCAATTTTCTGGAGAACGTTTTTCGGACCTACATTTTGTAAAAAATCGTGATGATTAGCACACGAATTCGGGCTCTACTAGGAATGTGATACTTCGTTTTGTGTGTCTATACAACATGAAAAACCTTTAGCACCGTTTTGAGCAATTATATGGAGAACTTTTTTTTGGACCTAAATTTCGTACAAAACAGGATGATTAGCACACGAATTAGGACTGTAAACTGACTGTGATACTTTGTTTTGTGTACTTATACAACATGAAAACCATTAAGAATCGTTTTGAGCAATTATTAGGAGAACTTTGTTTCGGACCTAAATTTTTTAAAAAATGTGATGATTAGCACCCGAATTCGTGCTTTAATTTGAATGTGATACTTCGTTTTGTGTATTTATACAACATGAAAAACCTTCAGCACCATTTTGAGCAATTATATCGAGAACTTTTTTTCGGATCTAAATTTCGCAAAAAAAGTGATAATTCGCACACGAATTCGGACTGTAAACTGACTGTGATATTTCGTTTTGTGTATTTATACAACATGAAAAACATTCAGAATCGTTTTGAGCAATTTTTTGGAGAACTGTTTTTCAAGCCTAAATTTAGTAAAAAACGTGATGTTAAGCACACGAATTTGGCCTTTAGTGGGAATGTGCTACTTCGTTTGTGTATTTATACAACATGAAAAACATTCAGAATCGTTCTGATCAATTTTTTGAAAACTTTTTTCGGACCTAACTTTTGTAAAAAATCGTGATGATTAGCACACGAATTCGGGCTTTACTAAGAATGTGATACTTCATTTTGTGTGTTTATACGACATGAAAACATTTAGAATCGTTCTGAGCAATTTTTCAGAAAACTTTTTTCGACCTAAATTTTGTAAAAAACGTGATGATTAGCACACGAGTTCGGAGTGTAAACTGATTGTGATACTTCGTTTTGTGTATTTATACAACATGAAAAACATTCAGAATCGTTTTGAGCAATTTTTTGGAGAACTTTTTTTCGGGCCTAAATTTCGTAAAAAACGTGATGATTAGCTCACGAATTCGGGATTTAACAAGAATGTGATACTTCATTTTGTGTATTTATACAACATGAAAAACATTCAGAATCGTTTTGATCAATTTTTTGAAAACTTTTTCGTACCTAACTTTTGTAAAAAATCGTGATGATTAGCACACGAATTCGGGCTTTACTAAGAATGTGATACTTCATTTTGTGTGTTTATACGACATGAAAACATTTAGAATCGTTCTGAGCAATTTTTCAGAAAACTTTTTTTCGACCTAAATTTTGTAAAAAACGTGATGATTAGCACACGAGTTCGGAGTGTAAACTGATTGTGATACTTCAATTTGTGTATTTATATAACATGAAAAAAATTCAGAATCGTTTTGTGCAATTTTTTGGAGAACTTTTTTTCGGTCTAAATTTTGTAAAAAACGTGATGTTAAGCACATAAATTTGGAGTTTAGTGGGAATGTGCTACTTCGTTTGTGTATTTATACAACATGAAAAACATTCAGAATCGTTTTGAGCAATTTTCTGCAGAACTTTTTTCGGACCTACATTTTGCAAAAAATCGTGATGATTAGCACACGAATTCGTGCTTTACTAGGAATGTGATACTTTGTTTTGTGTGTTTATAAGACATGAAAACATTTAGAATCGTTCTGAGCAATTTTTCAGAAAACTTTTTTTTGACCTAAATTTTTAAAAAAACGTGATGATTAGCACACGAATTCGGACTTTAAACTGACTGTGATACTTCGTTTTGTGTATTTATAAAGCATGAAAAACATTCAGAATCGTTTTGAGCAATATTTTGGAGAACTTTTTTTCGAACCTAAATTTTGTGAAAAACGTGATGATTAGCATACGAATTCGGGCTTTAATGGGAATGTGATACTTCGTTTTGTGTATCTATACAACATGAAAAACCTTCAGCACCGTTTTGAGCAATTATATGGAGAACTTTTTTCGGACCTACATTTTGCAAAAAATCGTGATGATTAGCACACGAATTCGTGTTTTAATAGGAATGTGATACTTTATTTTGTGTGTTTATAAGACATGAAAACATTTAGAATCGTTCTGAGCAATTTTTCAGAAAATTTTTTTTTGACCTAAATTTTTAAAAAAACGTGATGATTAGCACACGAATTCGGACTTTAAACTGACTGTGATACTTCGTTTTGTGTATTTATACAGCATGAAAAATATTCAGAATCGTTTTGAGCAATATTTTGGAGAACTTTTTTTCGAACCTAAATTTTGTGAAAAACTTGATGATTAGCACACGAATTCGGGCTTTAATTGGAATGTGATACTTCGTTTTGTGTATTTATACAACATGAAAAACCTTCAGCACCATTTTGAGCAATTATATGGAGAACTTTGTTTCGGACCTAAATTTCGCAAAAAAACGTTATAATTAGCACACGAATTCGGACTGTAAACTGACTGTGATACTTTGTTTTGTGTATTTATAAATATGAAAACCATTCAGAATCGTTTCGAGCAATTTTTTGGAGAACCTTTTTTCGGACCGAAATTTTGTTAAAAACATGATGATTAGCACACGAATTCAGGATTTAATGGGAACGTGATACTTTGTTTTGTGAATTTATACAACATTAAAACATTTAGAATCATTCTGAGAAATTTTTTAGAACACTTTTTTTCGGCCTAAATTTTGTAAATAACGTGATTTTAAGCACACGAATTCGGGCTTTAATAGGAATGTGATACTTCGTTTTGTGTATTTATACAACATGAAAAACCTTCAGCACCGTTTTGAGCAATTATATGGTGAACTTTTTGTCGGACCTAAATTTCGTAAAAAAAGTTATGATTAGCGCACGAATTCGGACTGTAAACTGACAGTGATACTCCGTTCCGTGTATTTATACAACATTAAAAACATTCAGAATCGTTTTAATCAATTTTTTGGAGAACTTTTTTCGGACCTAACTTTTGTAAAAAATCGTGATGATTAGCACACGAATTCGGGCTTCACTAGGAATGCGATACTTCGTTTTATGTGTTTATACAACATGAAAACACTTTTTTTGGGACCTAAATTTTGTAAAAAAGTGATGATTAGCACACGAATTCGGGCTTTAATGGGAATGTGATACTCCGTTCCGTGTATTTATACAACATTAAAAACATTCAGAATCGTTTTGATCAATTTTTTGGAGAACTTTTTTCGGACCTAACTTTTGTAAAAAATCGTGATGATTAGCACACGAATTCGGGCTTCACTAGGAATGCGATACTTCGTTTTGTGTGTTTATACAACATGAAAACATTTAGAACCGTTCTGTGCAATTTTTCAGAAAACTTTTTTTCGACATAAATTTTGGACAAAACGTGATGATTAGCACACGAATTCGGACTATAAACTGACTGTGATACTTCGTTTTGTGTATTTATACAACATGAAAAACATTAAGAATCGTTTTGAGCAATTTTTTGGAGAACATTTTTTCGGACCAAAATTTTGTAAAAAACGTGACGATTATCAAACGAATTCGGGATTTAACGAGAACGTGATACTTCATTTTGTGTATTTATACAACATGAAACATTTAGAATCGTTCTGAGCAATTTTTTAGAAAACTTTTTTCGGTTTAAATTATATAAAAAACGTGATGTTAAGCACATGAATTCGGCCTCTAGTGGGAATGTGCTACTTCGTTTGTGTATTTATACAACCCGAAAAACATTCAGAATCGTTTTGATCAATTTTTTGGAGAACTTTTTTCGGACATAACTTTTGTAAAAAATCGTGATGATTAGCACACGAATTCGGGCTTTACTAGGAATGTGATACTTCGTTTTGTGCGTTTATACGACATGAAAACATTTAGAATCGTTCTGAGCAATTTTTCAGAAAACTTTTTTCGACCTAAATTTTGTAAAAAACGTGATGATTAGCACACGAGTTCGGAGTGTAAACTGATTGTGATACTTCAATTTGTGTATTTATACAACATGAAAAACATTCAGAATCGTTTTGAGCAATTTTTTGGAGAACTTTTTTTCGGGCCTAAATTTCGTAAAAAACGTGATGATTAGCTCACAAATTCGGGCTTTAATGGGAACGTGATACTTCATTTTGTGAATTTATACGACATGAAAACATTTAGAATCGTTCTGAGAAATTTTTAAGAAAACTAATTTTCGACCTAAATTTTGTAAAAAACGTGATGATTAGAAAAACGAATTCGAACAATGAACCGATCGTGATACTTCGCTTTTGTGTATTTATACAACATGAAAAAACATTCAGAATCGTTTTGAGCAATTTTTTGGAGAACCTTTTTTCGGACCTAAATTTTGTTAAAGACGTGATGATTACCACACGAATTCGGGATTTAATGGGAACGTGATACTTCGTTTTGTGAATTTATACAACATTAAAACATTTAGAATCGTTTCGAGAAATTTTTTAGAACACTTTTTTTGGGCCTAAATTTGGTAAAAAACGTGATTTTAAGCACACGAATTCGGGCTTTAATGGGAATGTGATACTTCGTTTTGTGTATTTATACAACATGAAAAACCTTCAGCACCGTTTTGAGCGAATATATGGTGAACTTTTTGTCGGACCTAAATTTCTTAAAAAAACGTGATGATTAGCGCACGAATTCGGACTGTAAACTGACTGTGATACTCCGTTCTGTGTATTTATACAACATGAAAAACATTCAGAATCGTTTTAATCAATTTTTTGGAGAACTTTTTTCGGACCTAACTTTTGTAAAAAATCGTGATGATTAGCACACGAATTCGGGCTTCACTAGGAATGCGATACTTCGTTTTATGTGTTTATACAACATGAAAACACTTTTTTTGGGACCTAAATTTTGTAAAAAAGTGATGATTAGCACACGAATTCGGGCTTTAATGGGAATGTGATACTTCGTTTTGTGTATTTATACAACATGAAAAACATTCAGAATCGTTTTGATCAATTTTTTGGAGAACTTTTTTTCGACCTAAATTTTGTAAAAACGTGATGATTAGCACACGAATTCTTGATTTACCAGGAATGTGATACTTCATTTTGTGTATTTATACGACATGAAAACATTTAGAAATCGTTCTGAGCAATTTTTCAGAAAACTTTTTTTCGACCTAAATTTTGGACAAAACCTGATGATTAGCACACGAATTCGGACTGTAAACTGACTGTGATACTTCGTTTTGTGTGTTTATACAACATGAAAACATTTAGAACCGTTCTGAGCAATTTTTTAGAAAACTTTTTTTGGGACCTAAATTTTGTAAAAAACGTGATGATTAGCACATGAATTCGGGCTTTAATGGGAATGTGATACTTCGTTTTGTGTATTTATACAACATGAAAAACATTCAGAATCGTTTTGATCAATTTTTTGGAGAACTTTTTTTCGACCTAAATTTTGTAAAAACGTGATGATTAGAACACGAATTCGGGATTTACTAGGAATGTGATACTTCGTTTTGTGTGTTTATACGACATGAAAACATTTAGAAATCGTCCTGAGCAATTTTTCAGAAAACTTTTTTTCGACCTAAATTTTGGACAAAACCTGATGTTTAGCACACGAATCTGGATCGTAAACCCGACTCGTGATACTTCCTTTTGTGTATTTATACAACATTAAAAACATTCAGAATCGTTTTGAGAAATTTTTTGGAGAACATTTTTTCCGACCTAAATTTTGTAAAAACCGTGATGAGTAGCACACGAAATCGGGCTTTAATGGGAATTTGATACTTCGCTTTTTGTATTTATATGACATGAAAAACCTTCAGCACCGTTTTGAGCAATTATATGGAGAACTTTTTTTCGGATCTAAATTTCGTAAAAAAATGTGATGATTAGCACACAAATTCGGACTTTACTAGGAATGTGATACTTTGTTTTGTGTGTTTATACGACATGAAAACATTTAGAAATCGTTTTGAGTAATTTTTCAGAAAACTTTTTTTCGACCTACATTTTGTAAAAAACGTGATGATTAGCACACGAATTCGGACTATAAACTAACTGTGATACTTCATTTTGTGTATTTATACAACATGAAAAACATTCAGAATCGTTTTGATCAATTTTTTTGAGAACTTTTTTTCGGACCTAAATTTTGTAAAAACGTGATGATTAGCGCACGAATTCGGACTTTAATGGGAATGTGATACTTCGTTTTGTGTATCTATACAACATGAAAAATATTCTGAATCGTTTCGAGCATTTTTTGAAAATTTTTTTTCGGACCTAAATTTTGTAAAAAACGTGATGATTAGCACACGAATTCGGGATTTGACGGGAGAGTCATACTTCGTTTGGTGTATATCTTCAACATGTAAAACATTAAGAATCGTTTTGAGCAATTTTTTGGAGAACTTTTTTCGGACCTAAATTTTGTAAAAAAGTGATGATTAGCACATGAATTCGGGCTTTAATGAGTATGTGATACTTTGTTTTGTGTATTTGTACAACATGAAAAACATTCAGAATCGTTTTGAGAAATTTTTTGGACAACTTTTCTTTGGACTAAAATTCTGTAAAAAACGTGATGATTAGCACACGAATTCGGGCTTTAACAGGAAAGTAATACTTATTTTGGTGTGTTTATACAACATGAAAATTGTTCTCAATCATTTTGAGCAATTTTTTGAAGAACTTCTTTTCAGACCTATATTTTGTAAAAATTGTGATGGTCAGCACACGAGTTCGGGCTTTAATACGATTCTGATACTTTGTTTTGTGTACTTATACTACATGGAAAACATTCAAAATCTTTTCGCGTAATTTTTCGGAGAACTTTTTTTCGGACCTAAATTTTGTAAAAAAACGTGATGATAAGCACACGAATTCGGGCTTTAACGGGAGAGTGATACTCCGTTAGGTGTATTTATTAACCATGAAAAACAATAAGAATCGTTTTAGCAATTTTTTAAAGAACTTTTTTCCGACCTAAATTTCTTAAAAAACGTGATGATTAGCACACAAATTCGGGCTTTAATGGGAATGTGACACTTCATTTTGTGTATTTGTAAAACATGAAAAACATTCAGAATCGTTTTGAGTATTTTTTTGGACAGCTTTTTTTTTTTACCAAAAGTTTGTAAAGAATGTGATAATTAGCACACGAATTTGGGCTTTAGAGAGAGAGTAATATTTCGTTTGGTGTATTTGTAAACCATGAAAAATGTTCTTAATTGTTTTGAGCAATTTTTCGGAGAACTTTTTTTCGCACATAAATTTTGTAAAAAACGTGATGATTAGCACACGAATTGTGACTTTACTAAGAATGTGATACTTCGTTTTGTGTGTTTATATGGCATGAAAACATTTAGAATCATTCTGAGCAATTTTTCAGAGAACTTATTTTTTACCTAAATTTTGTAAAAAACGTGATGAGTAGCACACGAATTCGGACTGTAAACTGACTGTGATACTTCGTTTTGTGTATTTATACAACATGAAAAACATTAAGAATTTTTTTGAGCAATTTTTTGAAGAACTTTTTTTGGACCTAAATTTTGTAAAAAACGTGATGATTAGCACACGAATTCGGGCTTTAATTGGAATGTGATACTTCGTTTTGTGTATTTATACAACATGAAAAACCTTCAGCACCGTTTTGAGCAATTATATGGAGAACTTTTTTTCGGACCTAAATTTCGCAAAAAAAACGTGATGATTAGCACACGAATCTGGGATCAGTAAACCCGATCGTGATACTTCGCTTTTGTGTATTTATACCACATGAAAAACATTCGAATCGTTTTGATCAATTTTTTTGGAGAACATTTTTTCGGACCTAAATTTTGTAAAAAACATGATGAGTAGCACACGAAATCGGGCTTTAATGGGAATTTGATACTTCGCTTTGTGTATTTATATGACATGAAAAACCTTCAGCACCGTTTTGAGCAATTATATGGAGAACTTTTTTTTCGTACCTAAATTTCGTTAAAAAATGTGATGATTAGCACACGAATTCGGACTTTACCGAGAATGTGATACTTCGTTTTGTGTGTTTATACGACATGAAAACATTTAGAAATCGTTTTGAGTAATTTTTCAGAAAACTTTTTTTCGACCTAAATTTTGTACAAAACGTGATGATAAGCACACGAATTCGGACAGTAAACTGACTGTGATATTTCATTTTGTGTATTTGTACAACATGAAAAAATTCAGAATCGTTTTGAGCAATTTTTTTGAGAACTTTTTTTCGGACCTAAATTTTGTAAAAAACGTGATGATTAGCGCACGAATTCGGACTTTAATGGGAATGTGATACTTCGTTTTGTGTATCTATACAACATGAAAAATATTCTGAATCGTTTTGAGCATTTTTTGAAAATTTTTTTCCGGACCTAAATTTTGTAAAAAACGTGATGATTGGCACATGAATTCGGGATTTGACGGGAGAGTCATACTTCGTTTGGTGTATTTCTTCAACATGTAAAACATTAAGAATCGTTTTGAGCAGTTTTTTGGAGAACTTTTTTCAGACCTAAATTTTGTAAAAAAGTGATGATTAGCACATGAATTCGGGCTTTAATGAGTATGTGATACTTTGTTTTGTGTATTTGTACAACATGAAAAACATTCAGAATCGTTTTGAGAAATTTTTTGGACAACTTTTCTTTGGACCAAAATTCTGTAAAAAACGTGATGATTAGCACACGAATTCGGGCTTTAACAGGAAAGTAATACTTATTTTGGTGTGTTTATACAACATGAAAATTGTTTTCAATCATTTCGAGCAATTTTTTGGAGAACTTCTTTTTAGACCTATATTTTGTAAAAAATGTGATGGTCAGCACACGAGTTCGAGCTTTAATACGATTGTGATACTTTGTTTTGTGTACTTATACAACATGGAAAACATTCAAAATCTTTTCGCGTAATTTTTCGGAGAACTTTTTTTCGGACCTAAATTTTGTAAAAAAAACGTGATGATAAGCACACGAATTCGGGCTTTAACGGGGGAGTGATACTCCGTTAGGTGTATTTATTAACCATGAAAAACAATAAGAATCGTTTTAGCAATTTTTAAAGAACTTTTTTCCGACCTAAATTTCTTAAAAAACGTGATTATTAGCACACAAATTCGGGCTTTAATGGGAATGTGACACTTCATTTTGTGTATTTGTCAAACATGAAAAACATTCAGAATCGTTTTGAGTACTTTTTTGGACAGCTTTTTTTTTTTACCAAAAGTTTGTAAAGAACGTGATGATTAGCAAATAAATTTGGGCTTTATAGAGAGAGTAATATTTCGTTTGGTGTATTTGTAAACCATGAAAAATGTTCTTAATCGTGTTGAGCAATTTTTCGGAGAACTTTTTTTCGCACCTAAATTTTGTAAAAAACGTGATGATTAGCACACGAATTGGGACTTTACTAGGAATGTGATACTTCGTTTTGTGTGTTTATATGACATGAAAACATTTAGAATCGTTCTGAGTAATTTTTCAGAGAACTTATTTTCGACCTAAATTTTGTAAAAAACGTGATGATTAACACACGAATTCGGACTGTAAACTGACTATGATACTTCGTTTTGTGTATTTATACCACATGAAAAACATTCAGAATCGTTTTGATCAATTTTTTGGAGAACATTTTTTCGGACCTAAATTTTGTAAAAAACGTGATGAGTAGCACACGAAATCAGGCTTTAATGGGAATTTGATACTTCGCTTTGTGTATTTATATGACATGAAAAACCTTCAGCACCGTTTTGAGCAATTATATGGAGAACTTTTTTTCGGACCTAAATTTTGTTAAAAAAATGTGATGATTAGCACACGAATTCGGACTTTACCGGGGAATGTGATACTTCGTTTTGTGTGTTTATACGACATGAAAACATTTAGAAATCGTTTTGAGTAATTTTTCGAAAAACTTTTTTTCGACCTAAAAATTTTGTACAAAAACGTGATGATAAGCACACGAATTGGATCGTAAACTGATCGTGATACTTCATTTTGTGTATTTGTACAACATGAAAAACATTCGAATCGTTTTGAGCAATTTTTTTTAAAACTTTTTTCGGACCTAAATTTTGTAAAAAACGTGATGATTAGCGCACGAATTCGGACTTTAATGGGAATGTGATACTTCGTTTTGTGTATCTATACAACATGAAAAATATTCGAATTGTTTTGAGCATTTTTTGAAAATTTTTTTCCCGGACCTAAATTTTGTAAAAAACGTGATGATTGGCACATGAATTCGGGATTTGACTGGGAGAGTCATACTTCGTTTGGTGTATTTCTTCAACATGTAAAACTTTAAGAATCGTTTTGAGCGCTTTTTTGGAGAACTTTTTTCGGACCTAAATTTTGTAAAAAAGTGATGATTAGCACATGAATTCGGGCTTTAATGAGTATGTGATACTTTGTTTTGTGTATTTGTACAACATGAAAAACATTCAGAATCGTTTTGAGAAATTTTTTGGACAACTTTTCTTTGGACCAAAATTTCCGTAAAAAACGTGATGAGTAGCACACGAATTCGGACTGTAAACTGACTGTGATACTTCGTTTTGTGTATTTATACAACATGAAAAACATTAAGAATTTTTTTGAGCAATTTTTTGAAGAACTTTTTTTGGACCTAAATTTTGTAAAAAACGTGATGATTAGCACACGAATTCGGGCTTTAATTGGAATGTGATACTTCGTTTTGTGTATTTATACAACATGAAAAACCTTCAGCACCGTTTTGAGCAATTATATGGAGAACTTTTTTTCGGACCTAAATTTCGCAAAAAAAACGTGATGATTAGCACACGAATTCGGACTGTAAACTGACTGTGATACTTCGTTTTGTGTATATATACCACATGAAAAACATTCAGAATCGTTTTGATCAATTTTTTGGAGAACATTTTTTCGGACCTAAATTTTGTAAAAAACGTGATGAGTAGCACACGAAATCGGGCTTTAATGGGAATTTGATACTTCGCTTTATGTATTTATATGACATGAAAAACCTTCAGCACCGTTTTGAGCAATTATATGGAGAACTTTTTTTCGGACCTAAATTTCGTTAAAAAATGTGATGATTAGCACACGAATTCGGACTTTACCAGGAATGTGATACTTCGTTTTGTGTGTTTATACGACATGAAAACATTTAGAAATCGTTTTGAGTAATTTTTCAGAAAACTTTTTTTCGACCTAAATTTTGTACAAAACGTGATGATAAGCACACAAATTCGGACTGTAAACTGACTGTGATACTTCATTGTGTGTATTTGTACAACATGAAAAACATTCAGAATCGTTTTGAGCAATTTTTCTGAGAACTTTTTTTCGGACCTAAATTTTGTAAAAAACGTGATGATTAGCGCACGAATTCGGACTTTAATGGGAATGTGATACTTCGTTTTGTGTATCTATACAACATGAAAAATATTCTGAATCGTTTTGAGCATTTTTTGAAAATTTTTTTCCGGACCTAAATTTTGTAAAAAACGTGATGATTGGCACATGAATTCGGGATTTGACGGGAGAGTCATACTTCGTTTGGTGTATTTCTTCAACATGTAAAACATTAAGAATCGTTTTGAGCAGTTTTTTGGAGAACTTTTTTCGGACCTAAATTTTGTAAAAAAGTGATGATTAGCACATGAATTCGGGCTTTAATGAGTATGTGATACTTTGTTTTGTGTATTTGTACAACATGAAAAACATTCAGAATCGTTTTGAGAAATTTTTTGGACAACTTTTCTTTGGACCAAAATTCTGTAAAAAACGTGATGATTAGCACACGAATTCGGGCTTTAACAGGAAAGTAATACTTATTTTGGTGTGTTTATACAACATGAAAATTGTTCTCAATCTTTTCGAGCAATTTTTTGGAGAACTTCTTTTCAGACCTATATTTTGTAAAAAATGTGATGGTCAGCACACGAGTTCGAGCTTTAATACGATTGTGATACTTTGTTTTGTGTACTTATACAACATGGAAAACATTCAAAATCTTTTCGCGTAATTTTTCGGAGAACTTTTTTTCGGACCTAAATTTTGTAAAAAAAACGTGATGATAAGCACACGAATTCGGGCTTTAACGGGAGAGTGATACTCCGTTAGGTGTATTTATTAACCATGAAAAACAATAAGAATCGTTTTAGCAATTTTTAAAGAACTTTTTTCGACCTAAATTTCTTAAAAAACGTGATTATTAGCACACAAATTCGGGCTTTAATGGGAATGTGACACTTCATTTTGTGTATTTGTAAAACATGAAAAACATTCAGAATCGTTTTGAGTATTTTTTTGGACAGCTTTTTTTTTTTACCAAAAGTTTGTAAAGAACGTGATGATTAGCAAACAAATTTGGGCTTTATAGAGAGAGTAATATTTCGTTTGGTGTATTTGTAAACCATGAAAAATGTTCTTAATCGTGTTGAGCAATTTTTCGGAGAACTTTTTTTCGCACCTAAATTTTGTAAAAAACGTGATGATTAGCACACGAATTGGGACTTTACTAGGAATGTGATACTTCTTTTTGTGTGTTTATATGACATGAAAACATTTAGAATCGTTCTGAGTAATTTTTCAGAGAACTTATTTTCGACCTAAATTTTGTAAAAAACGTGATGATTAACACACGAATTCGGACTGTAAACTGACTGTGATACTTCGTTTTGTGTATTTATACAACATGAAAAACATTAAGAATTTTTTTGAGCAAATTTTTGGAGAACTTTTTTTCGGACCTAAATTTTGTAAAAAACGTGATGATTAGCACACGAATTCGGGCTTTAATGGGAATGTGATACTTCGTTTTGTGTATTTATACAACAAGAAAAACCTTCAGCACCGTTTTGAGCAATATATGGAGAACTTTTTTTCGGACCTAAATTTCGCAAAAAAAACGTGATGATTAGCACACGAATTCGAACTGTAAACTGACTGTGATACTTCGTTTTGTGTATTTATATCACATGAAAAACATTCAGAATCGTTTTGATCAATTTTTTTGGAGAACATTTTTTTCGGACCTAAATTTTGTAAAAAACGTGATGAGTAGCACTACTAAATCGGGCTTTAATGGGAATTTAATATTTCACTTTGTGTATTTATATGACATGAAAAACCTTCAGCACCGTTTTGAGCAATTATATGGAGAACTTTTTTTCGGACCTAAATTTCGTTAAAAAATGTGATGATTAGCACACGAATTCGGACTTTACTAGGAATGTGATACTTCGTTTTGTGTGTTTATATGACATGAAAACATTTAGAAGTCATTTTGAGCAATTTTTCAGAAAACTTTTTTTCGACCTAAATTTTGTACAAAACGTGATGATTAGCACACGAATTCGAACTGTAAACTGACTGTGATACTTCGTTTTGTGTATTTATACAACATGAAAAACATTCAGAATCGTTTTGATCAATTTTTTTGAGAACTTTTTTTCGGACCTAAATTTTGTAAAAAACGTGATGATTAGCGCACGATTTCGGGCTTTAATGGGAATGTGATACTTCGTTTTGTGTATCTATACAACATGAAAAATATTCTGAATCGTTTTGAGCAATTTTTTGAAAACTTTTTTTCGGACCTAAATATTGTAAAAAACGTGATGATTAGCACACGAATTCGGGATTTGACGGGAGAGTCATACTTCGTTTGGTGTATTTCTTCAACATGTAAAACATTAAGAATCGTTTTGAGCAGTTTTTTGGAGAACTTTTTTCGGACCTAACTTTTGTAAAAAATCGTGATGATTAGCACACGAATTCGGGCTTCACTAGGAATGCGATACTTCGTTTTATGTGTTTATACAACATGAAAACACTTTTTTTGGGACCTAAATTTTGTAAAAAAGTGATGATTAGCACACGAATTCGGGCTTTAATGGGAATGTGATACTCCGTTCCGTGTATTTATACAACATTAAAAACATTCAGAATCGTTTTGATCAATTTTTTGGAGAACTTTTTTCGGACCTAACTTTTGTAAAAAATCGTGATGATTAGCACACGAATTCGGGCTTCACTAGGAATGCGATACTTCGTTTTGTGTGTTTATACAACATGAAAACATTTAGAACCGTTCTGTGCAATTTTTCAGAAAACTTTTTTTCGACATAAATTTTGGACAAAACGTGATGATTAGCACACGAATTCGGACTATAAACTGACTGTGATACTTCGTTTTGTGTATTTATACAACATGAAAAACATTAAGAATCGTTTTGAGCAATTTTTTGGAGAACATTTTTTCGGACCAAAATTTTGTAAAAAACGTGACGATTATCAAACGAATTCGGGATTTAACGAGAACGTGATACTTCATTTTGTGTATTTATACAACATGAAACATTTAGAATCGTTCTGAGCAATTTTTTAGAAAACTTTTTTCGGTTTAAATTATATAAAAAACGTGATGTTAAGCACATGAATTCGGCCTCTAGTGGGAATGTGCTACTTCGTTTGTGTATTTATACAACCCGAAAAACATTCAGAATCGTTTTGATCAATTTTTTGGAGAACTTTTTTCGGACATAACTTTTGTAAAAAATCGTGATGATTAGCACACGAATTCGGGCTTTACTAGGAATGTGATACTTCGTTTTGTGCGTTTATACGACATGAAAACATTTAGAATCGTTCTGAGCAATTTTTCAGAAAACTTTTTTTCGACCTAAATTTTGTAAAAAACGTGATGATTAGCACACGAGTTCGGAGTGTAAACTGATTGTGATACTTCAATTTGTGTATTTATACAACATGAAAAACATTCAGAATCGTTTTGAGCAATTTTTTGGAGAACTTTTTTTCGGGCCTAAATTTCGTAAAAAACGTGATGATTAGCTCACAAATTCGGGCTTTAATGGGAACGTGATACTTCATTTTGTGAATTTATACGACATGAAAACATTTAGAATCGTTCTGAGAAATTTTTCAGAAAACTACTTTTCGACCTAAATTTTGTAAAAAACGTGATGATTAGAAAACGAATTCGAACAGTAAACTGACTGTGATACTTCGTTTTGTGTATTTATACAACATGAAAAAACATTCAGAATCGTTTTGAGCAATTTTTTGGAGAACCTTTTTTCGGACCTAAATTTTGTTAAAGACGTGATGATTACCACACGAATTCGGGATTTAATGGGAACGTGATACTTCGTTTTGTGAATTTATACAACATTAAAACATTTAGAATCGTTTCGAGAAATTTTTTAGAACACTTTTTTTGGGCCTAAATTTGGTAAAAAACGTGATTTTAAGCACACGAATTCGGGCTTTAATGGGAATGTGATACTTCGTTTTGTGTATTTATACAACATGAAAAACCTTCAGCACCGTTTTGAGCGAATATATGGTGAACTTTTGTCGGACCTAAATTTCTTAAAAAAACGTGATGATTAGCGCACTGAATCTGGATCAGTAAAGTCGATCGTGATACTCCGTTCTGTGTATTTATACAACATGAAAAACATTCGAATCGTTTTAATCAATTTTTTGGAGAACTTTTTTCGGACCTAACTTTTGTAAAAAATCGTGATGATTAGCACACGAATTCGGGCTTCACTAGGAATGCGATACTTCGTTTTATGTGTTTATACAACATGAAAACACTTTTTTTGGGACCTAAATTTTGTAAAAAAGTGATGATTAGCACACGAATTCGGGCTTTAATGGGAATGTGATACTTCGTTTTGTGTATTTATACAACATGAAAAACATTCAGAATCGTTTTGATCAATTTTTTGGAGAACTTTTTTTCGACCTAAATTTTGTAAAAACGTGATGATTAGCACACGAATTCTTGATTTACCAGGAATGTGATACTTCATTTTGTGTATTTATACGACATGAAAACATTTAGAAATCGTTCTGAGCAATTTTTCAGAAAACTTTTTTTCGACCTAAATTTTGGACAAAACCTGATGATTAGCACACGAATTCGGACTGTAAACTGACTGTGATACTTCGTTTTGTGTGTTTATACAACATGAAAACATTTAGAACCGTTCTGAGCAATTTTTTAGAAAACTTTTTTTGGGACCTAAATTTTGTAAAAAACGTGATGATTAGCACATGAATTCGGGCTTTAATGGGAATGTGATACTTCGTTTTGTGTATTTATACAACATGAAAAACATTCAGAATCGTTTTGATCAATTTTTTGGAGAACTTTTTTTCGACCTAAATTTTGTAAAAACGTGATGATTAGAACACGAATTCGGGATTTACTAGGAATGTGATACTTCGTTTTGTGTGTTTATACGACATGAAAACATTTAGAAATCGTCCTGAGCAATTTTTCAGAAAACTTTTTTTCGACCTAAATTTTGGACAAAACCTGATGTTTAGCACACGAATTCGGACTGTAAACTGACTGTGATACTTCCTTTTGTGTATTTATACAACATTAAAAACATTCAGAATCGTTTTGAGAAATTTTTTGGAGAACATTTTTTCCGACCTAAATTTTGTAAAAACCGTGATGAGTAGCACACGAAATCGGGCTTTAATGGGAATTTGATACTTCGCTTTTTGTATTTATATGACATGAAAAACCTTCAGCACCGTTTTGAGCAATTATATGGAGAACTTTTTTTCGGATCTAAATTTCGTAAAAAAATGTGATGATTAGCACACAAATTCGGACTTTACTAGGAATGTGATACTTTGTTTTGTGTGTTTATACGACATGAAAACATTTAGAAATCGCTTTTGAGTAATTTTTCGAAAAACTTTTTTTCGACTCTACATTTTGTAAAAAACGTGATGATTAGCACATACAATTCGGACTATAAACTAACTGTGATACTTCATTTTGTGTATTTATACAACATGAAAAACATTCAGAATCGTTTTGATCAATTTTTTTGAGAACTTTTTTTCGGACCTAAATTTTGTAAAAACGTGATGATTAGCGCACGAATTCGGACTTTAATGGGAATGTGATACTTCGTTTTGTGTATCTATACAACATGAAAAATATTCTGAATCGTTTCGAGCATTTTTTGAAAATTTTTTTTCGGACCTAAATTTTGTAAAAAACGTGATGATTAGCACACGAATTCGGGATTTGACGGGAGAGTCATACTTCGTTTGGTGTATATCTTCAACATGTAAAACATTAAGAATCGTTTTGAGCAATTTTTTGGAGAACTTTTTTCGGACCTAAATTTTGTAAAAAAGTGATGATTAGCACATGAATTCGGGCTTTAATGAGTATGTGATACTTTGTTTTGTGTATTTGTACAACATGAAAAACATTCAGAATCGTTTTGAGAAATTTTTTGGACAACTTTTCTTTGGACTAAAATTCTGTAAAAAACGTGATGATTAGCACACTAATTCGGGCTTTAACGAGAAAGTAATACTTATTTTGGTGTGTTTATACAACATGAAAATTGTTCTCAATCATTTTGAGCAATTTTTTGAAGAACTTCTTTTCAGACCTATATTTTGTAAAAATTGTGATGGTCAGCACACGAGTTCGGGCTTTAATACGATTCTGATACTTTGTTTTGTGTACTTATACTACATGGAAAACATTCAAAATCTTTTCGCGTAATTTTTCTGAGAACTTTTTTTTCGGACCTAAATTTTTGTAAAAAACGTGATGATAAGCACACGAATTCGGGCTTTAACGGGAGAGTGATACTCCGTTAGGTGTATTTATTAACCATGAAAAACAATAAGAATCGTTTTAGCAATTTTTTAAAGAACTTTTTTCCGACCTAAATTTCTTAAAAAACGTGATGATTAGCACACAAATTCGGGCTTTAATGGGAATGTGACACTTCATTTTGTGTATTTGTAAAACATGAAAAACATTCAGAATCGTTTTGAGTATTTTTTTGGACAGCTTTTTTTTTTTACCAAAAGTTTGTAAAGAATGTGATAATTAGCACACGAATTTGGGCTTTAGAGAGAGAGTAATATTTCGTTTGGTGTATTTGTAAACCATGAAAAATGTTCTTAATTGTTTTGAGCAATTTTTCGGAGAACTTTTTTTCGCACATAAATTTTGTAAAAAACGTGATGATTAGCACACGAATTGTGACTTTACTAAGAATGTGATACTTCGTTTTGTGTGTTTATATGGCATGAAAACATTTAGAATCATTCTGAGCAATTTTTCAGAGAACTTATTTTTTACCTAAATTTTGTAAAAAACGTGATGAGTAGCACACTAATTCGGATCATGAACCCGACCGTGATACTTCGCTTTTGTGTATTTATACAACATGAAAAAACATTAAGAATTTTTTTTGAGCAATTTTTTGAAGAACTTTTTTTGGACCTAAATTTTGTAAAAAAACGTGATGATTAGCACACTAATTCGGGCTTTAATTGGAATGTGATACTTCGTTTTGTGTATTTATACAACATGAAAAACCTTCAAAGACCGCTTTTGAGCAATTATATGGAGAACTTTTTTTCGGACCTAAATTTCGCAAAAAAAACGTGATGATTAGCACACGAATCTGATCATGAACCTGATCGTGATACTTCGTTTTGTGTATTTATACCACATGAAAAACATTCAGAATCGTTTTGATCAATTTTTTGGAGAACATTTTTTCGGACCTAAATTTTGTAAAAAACATGATGAGTAGCACACGAAATCGGGCTTTAATGGGAATTTGATACTTCGCTTTGTGTATTTATATGACATGAAAAACCTTCAGCACCGTTTTGAGCAATTATATGGAGAACTTTTTTTCGTACCTAAATTTCGTTAAAAAATGTGATGATTAGCACACGAATTCGGACTTTACCAGGAATGTGATACTTCGTTTTGTGTGTTTATACGACATGAAAACATTTAGAAATCGTTTTGAGTAATTTTTCAGAAAACTTTTTTTCGACCTAAATTTTGTACAAAACGTGATGATAAGCACACGAATTCGGACAGTAAACTGACTGTGATACTTCATTTTGTGTATTTGTACAACATGAAAAAATTCAGAATCGTTTTGAGCAATTTTTTTGAGAACTTTTTTTCGGACCTAAATTTTGTAAAAAACGTGATGATTAGCGCACGAATTCGGACTTTAATGGGAATGTGATACTTCGTTTTGTGTATCTATACAACATGAAAAATATTCTGAATCGTTTTGAGCATTTTTTTGAAAATTTTTTTTCCCGGACCTAAATTTTGTAAAAAACGTGATGATTGGCACATGAATTCGGGATTTGACGGGAGAGTCATACTTCGTTTGGTGTATTTCTTCAACATGTAAAACATTAAGAATCGTTTTGAGCAGCTTTTTTTGGAGAACTTTTTTCGGACCTAAATTTTGTAAAAAAGTGATGATTAGCACATGAATTCGGGCTTTAATGAGTATGTGATACTTTGTTTTGTGTATTTGTACAACATGAAAAACATTCAGAATCGTTTTGAGAAATTTTTTGGACAACTTTTCTTTGGACCAAAATTCTGTAAAAAAACGTGATGATTAACACACGAATTCGGGCTTTAACGAGAAAGTAATACTTATTTTGGTGTGTTTATACAACATGAAAATTGTTTTCAATCATTTCGAGCAATTTTTTTGGAGAACTTCTTTTAGACCTATATTTTGTAAAAAATGTGATGGTCAGCACACGAGTTCGAGCTTTAATACGATTGTGATACTTTGTTTTGTGTACTTATACAACATGGAAAACATTCAAAATCTTTTCGCGTAATTTTTCGGAGAACTTTTTTTCGGACCTAAATTTTGTAAAAAAAACGTGATGATAAGCACACGAATTCGGGCTTTAACGGGGGAGTGATACTCCGTTAGGTGTATTTATTAACCATGAAAAACAATAAGAATCGCTTTTAGCAATTTTTTAAAGAACTTTTTTCCCGACCTAAATTTCTTAAAAAACGTGATTATTAGCACACAAATTCGGGCTTTAATGGGAATGTGACACTTCATTTTGTGTATTTGTCAAACATGAAAAACATTCAGAATCGTTTTGAGTACTTTTTTGGACAGCTTTTTTTTTTTACCAAAAGTTTGTAAAGAACGTGATGATTAGCAAATAAATTTGGGCTTTATAGAGAGAGTAATATTTCGTTTGGTGTATTTGTAAACCATGAAAAATGTTCTTAATCGTGTTGAGCAATTTTTTCGGAGAACTTTTTTTCGCACCTAAATTTTGTAAAAAACGTGATGATTAGCACACGAATTGGGACTTTACTAGGAATGTGATACTTCGTTTTGTGTGTTTATATGACATGAAAACATTTAGAATCGTTCTGAGTAATTTTTCAGAGAACTTATTTTCGACCTAAATTTTGTAAAAAACGTGATGATTAACACACGAATTCGGACTGTAAACTGACTATGATACTTCGTTTTGTGTATTTATACCACATGAAAAACATTCAGAATCGTTTTGATCAATTTTTTGGAGAACATTTTTTCGGACCTAAATTTTGTAAAAAACGTGATGAGTAGCACACGAAATCAGGCTTTAATGGGAATTTGATACTTCGCTTTGTGTATTTATATGACATGAAAAACCTTCAGCACCGTTTTGAGCAATTATATGGAGAACTTTTTTTCGGACCTAAATTTTGTTAAAAAATGTGATGATTAGCACACGAATTCGGACTTTACCAGGAATGTGATACTTCGTTTTGTGTGTTTATACGACATGAAAACATTTAGAAATCGTTTTGAGTAATTTTTCAGAAAACTTTTTTTCGACCTAAAAATTTTGTACAAAACGTGATGATAAGCACACGAATTCGGACTGTAAACTGACTGTGATACTTCATTTTGTGTATTTGTACAACATGAAAAACATTCAGAATCGTTTTGAGCAATTTTTTTTAAAACTTTTTTTCGGACCTAAATTTTGTAAAAAACGTGATGATTAGCGCACGAATTCGGACTTTAATGGGAATGTGATACTTCGTTTTGTGTATCTATACAACATGAAAAATATTCTGAATTGTTTTGAGCATTTTTTGAAAATTTTTTTCCGGACCTAAATTTTGTAAAAAACGTGATGATTGGCACATGAATTCGGGATTTGACGGGAGAGTCATACTTCGTTTGGTGTATTTCTTCAACATGTAAAACTTTAAGAATCGTTTTGAGCAGTTTTTTGGAGAACTTTTTTCGGACCTAAATTTTGTAAAAAAGTGATGATTAGCACATGAATTCGGGCTTTAATGAGTATGTGATACTTTGTTTTGTGTATTTGTACAACATGAAAAACATTCAGAATCGTTTTGAGAAATTTTTTGGACAACTTTTCTTTGGACCAAAATTCTGTAAAAAACGTGATGAGTAGCACACGAATTCGGACTGTAAACTGACTGTGATACTTCGTTTTGTGTATTTATACAACATGAAAAACATTAAGAATTTTTTTGAGCAATTTTTTGAAGAACTTTTTTTGGACCTAAATTTTGTAAAAAACGTGATGATTAGCACACGAATTCGGGCTTTAATTGGAATGTGATACTTCGTTTTGTGTATTTATACAACATGAAAAACCTTCAGCACCGTTTTGAGCAATTATATGGAGAACTTTTTTTCGGACCTAAATTTCGCAAAAAAAACGTGATGATTAGCACACGAATTCGGACTGTAAACTGACTGTGATACTTCGTTTTGTGTATATATACCACATGAAAAACATTCAGAATCGTTTTGATCAATTTTTTGGAGAACATTTTTTCGGACCTAAATTTTGTAAAAAACGTGATGAGTAGCACACGAAATCGGGCTTTAATGGGAATTTGATACTTCGCTTTATGTATTTATATGACATGAAAAACCTTCAGCACCGTTTTGAGCAATTATATGGAGAACTTTTTTTCGGACCTAAATTTCGTTAAAAAATGTGATGATTAGCACACGAATTCGGACTTTACCAGGAATGTGATACTTCGTTTTGTGTGTTTATACGACATGAAAACATTTAGAAATCGTTTTGAGTAATTTTTCAGAAAACTTTTTTTCGACCTAAATTTTGTACAAAACGTGATGATAAGCACACAAATTCGGACTGTAAACTGACTGTGATACTTCATTGTGTGTATTTGTACAACATGAAAAACATTCAGAATCGTTTTGAGCAATTTTTCTGAGAACTTTTTTTCGGACCTAAATTTTGTAAAAAACGTGATGATTAGCGCACGAATTCGGACTTTAATGGGAATGTGATACTTTGTTTTGTGTATCTATACAACATGAAAAATATTCTGAATCGTTTTGAGCATTTTTTGAAAATTTTTTTCCGGACCTAAATTTTGTAAAAAACGTGATGATTGGCACATGAATTCGGGATTTGACGGGAGAGTCATACTTCGTTTGGTGTATTTCTTCAACATGTAAAACATTAAGAATCGTTTTGAGCAGTTTTTTGGAGAACTTTTTTCGGACCTAAATTTTGTAAAAAAGTGATGATTAGCACATGAATTCGGGCTTTAATGAGTATGTGATACTTTGTTTTGTGTATTTGTACAACATGAAAAACATTCAGAATCGTTTTGAGAAATTTTTTGGACAACTTTTCTTTGGACCAAAATTCTGTAAAAAACGTGATGATTAGCACACGAATTCGGGCTTTAACAGGAAAGTAATACTTATTTTGGTGTGTTTATACAACATGAAAATTGTTCTCAATCTTTTCGAGCAATTTTTTTGGAGAACTTCTTTTCGGGACCTATATTTTGTAAAAAATGTGATGGTCAGCACACGAGTTCGAGCTTTAATACGATTGTGATACTTTGTTTTGTGTACTTATACAACATGGAAAACATTCAAAATCTTTTCGCGTAATTTTTCGGAGAACTTTTTTTCGGACCTAAATTTTGTAAAAAAAACGTGATGATAAGCACACGAATTCGGGCTTTAACGGGAGAGTGATACTCCGTTAGGTGTATTTATTAACCATGAAAAACAATAAGAATCGTTTTAGCAATTTTTTAAAGAACTTTTTTCCGACCTAAATTTCTTAAAAAACGTGATTATTAGCACACAAATTCGGGCTTTAATGGGAATGTGACACTTCATTTTGTGTATTTGTAAAACATGAAAAACATTCAGAATCGTTTTGAGTATTTTTTTGGACAGCTTTTTTTTTTTACCAAAAGTTTGTAAAGAACGTGATGATTAGCAAACAAATTTGGGCTTTATAGAGAGAGTAATATTTCGTTTGGTGTATTTGTAAACCATGAAAAATGTTCTTAATCGTGTTGAGCAATTTTTCGGAGAACTTTTTTTCGCACCTAAATTTTGTAAAAAACGTGATGATTAGCACACGAATTGGGACTTTACTAGGAATGTGATACTTCTTTTTGTGTGTTTATATGACATGAAAACATTTAGAATCGTTCTGAGTAATTTTTCAGAGAACTTATTTTCGACCTAAATTTTGTAAAAAACGTGATGATTAACACACGAATTCGGACTGTAAACTGACTGTGATACTTCGTTTTGTGTATTTATACAACATGAAAAACATTAAGAATTTTTTTGAGCAAATTTTTGGAGAACTTTTTTTCGGACCTAAATTTTGTAAAAAACGTGATGATTAGCACACGAATTCGGGCTTTAATGGGAATGTGATACTTCGTTTTGTGTATTTATACAACAAGAAAAACCTTCAGCACCGTTTTGAGCAATATATGGAGAACTTTTTTTCGGACCTAAATTTCGCAAAAAAAACGTGATGATTAGCACACGAATTCGAACTGTAAACTGACTGTGATACTTCGTTTTGTGTATTTATATCACATGAAAAACATTCAGAATCGTTTTGATCAATTTTTTGGAGAACATTTTTTCGGACCTAAATTTTGTAAAAAACGTGATGAGTAGCACACGAAATCGGGCTTTAATGGGAATTTAATATTTCACTTTGTGTATTTATATGACATGAAAAACCTTCAGCACCGTTTTGAGCAATTATATGGAGAACTTTTTTTCGGACCTAAATTTCGTTAAAAAATGTGATGATTAGCACACGAATTCGGACTTTACTAGGAATGTGATACTTCGTTTTGTGTGTTTATATGACATGAAAACATTTAGAAGTCATTTTGAGCAATTTTTCAGAAAACTTTTTTTCGACCTAAATTTTGTACAAAACGTGATGATTAGCACACGAATTCGAACTGTAAACTGACTGTGATACTTCGTTTTGTGTATTTATACAACATGAAAAACATTCAGAATCGTTTTGATCAATTTTTTTGAGAACTTTTTTTCGGACCTAAATTTTGTAAAAAACGTGATGATTAGCGCACGATTTCGGGCTTTAATGGGAATGTGATACTTCGTTTTGTGTATCTATACAACATGAAAAATATTCTGAATCGTTTTGAGCAATTTTTTGAAAACTTTTTTTCGGACCTAAATATTGTAAAAAACGTGATGATTAGCACACGAATTCGGGATTTGACGGGAGAGTCATACTTCGTTTGGTGTATTTCTTCAACATGTAAAACATTAAGAATCGTTTTGAGCAGTTTTTTGGAGAACTTTTTTCGGACCTAAATTTTGTAAAAAAGTGATGATTAGCACATGAATCCGGGCTTTAATGAGTATGTGATACTTTGTTTTGTGTATTTGTACAACATGAAAAACATTCAGTTAAGCAATTTTATGGAGAACTTTTTTTCGGACCTAAATGTTGTAAAAATCGTGATGATTAGCACACGAATTCGTACTTTAATGGGAATGTGATACCTCGTTTTGTGTATATATGTACAACATGAAAAACCTTCAAAATCATTTTGAGCAATTTTTTGAAGAACTTTTTTTCGGACCTAAATTTTGTAAATATCGTGAGGATTATTAGCACATGAATTCGGGCTTTCACGGGAAGTGATACTTCATTTTGTGTATTAATACAAGATGAAAAACATCCAGAATTGTTTTGAGCCATTTTTTGGGAACCTTTTTTTCGGAGCTAAATTTTGTAAAAAACGTGAAAATTAGCACACGAATTCAGGCTCTAATGGGATGTGATACTTCGTTTTGTGTATTTATTCAAGTTAAAAAACATTCAGAATCGTTTGAGCAGTTTTTTTAGAACTTTTTTTGGGACCTAAATTTTGTAAAAAAACGTGATGATTAGCAGACGAATTCGGGCTATAATGAAAATGTGTTACTTCGTTTTATCTATTTATACATATGAAAAACATTCGAAATCGTTTTGAGCAATTTTTTGGAAAATTTTTTTTCGGACCTAAATTTTTTTAAAAACGTGATGATTAGCAAACAAATTCAGGCTAAAATAGGAATGTGGTACTTCGTTTTGTCTATTTATACATATGAGAAAATTCATAGTAGTTTTGAGCAATTTTTGGAGAACTTGTTTTCGGACCTAAATTTTGTAGAAAACGTGATGATTAGCACATGAATTCGGATTATAATAGGAATGTGATACTTCGTTTATCTATTTATACATATGAAAAACATTTGGAATCGTTTTTAGGAATATTTCGGAGAACCTATTTTTGGACTTAAATTTTTTAAAAAAATGTGATGATTAGGACATGAACTTAAGCTTTAATGGGAATGTGATACTTCGTTTTGTGTATTTGTACAAAATGAAAGACATTCAGAATCATTTTGATCAATTTTTTGTTTTGGAGTTATATTTTATAAAAACGTGATTAGCAAACGAATTTGGGCTATAATAGGAATGTGATACTTCGTTTTGTCTATTTATACATATGAAAAACATTTGGAATTATTTTGAGCATTTTTTCAGAGAGCTTTTTTTCGGAACTAAATTTGGTAAAAAAAATGTGATGATTAGGACAAGAATTCTTGCTATAATGGGAATGTGATACTTCCTTTTGTCTATTTATACATATGAAAAACATTCGGAATCGTTTTAAGCAATTTTTTGATGAACTTTTTTTGGGACCTAAATTTTGTAAAAACCGTGAATATTTAGCACACGAATTTGGACTTTAATGGGAATGTGACACTTCGTTTTGTGTATTTATACAACATAAAATTCTTCAGAATCTTTTTGAGCAATTTTTTGGAGATCTTTTTTCAGACCTAAATTTTGTAAATAACGTGATGATTAGCCCACGAATTTTGGCTTTAGCGGGGAATTGATGCTTCGTTTTGTGTATTTGTACAACATGAAAAACCTTCAGAATTATCTTGAGCAATTTTTTGGAGAACTTTTATTCAGACCTAAATTTTGTAAAAAAGTGATGATTAGCACAGGAATTTTGGCTATAATGGAAATGTGATACTTCGTTTTCTTTATTTATACCAATGAAAAACATTAGAATCATTTTGAGCAATTTTTTTGAGAACTTTTTTCGAAACTAAATTTTGTAAAAAACGTGATGATTAGAATACGAATGCGGACTTTAACGTGGAAGTGATACTTCGTTTTGTGTATTTATACAAGATGAAGAACATTTAGAATCGTTTTGAGCATTTTTTTGAAGAACTTTTTTTGGGACTAAATTTTGTAAAAAACGTGATGATTAGCACACGAATTCGGGCTATAATGGGAATGTGATACTTCCTTTTGTCTATTTATACATTTGAAAAACATTCGGAATCTTTTCGAGCAATTTTTTGGAGAACTTTTTTTCAGGCCTAAATTTTTAAAAAAATGTGATGATTAGCACACAAATTCGGGCTTTAATGGGAATGTGATACTTCGTTTTGTGTATTTATATAAAATGAAAACCCTTCAGAATTGTTTTGAGCAATTTTTTGAAGAACTTTTTTTCGAACCTAAATTTTTTAAATATCGTGACGATTATTAGCACAAGAATTCGGGCTTTCAGGGGGAAGTGAATTTGGTGTATACGAGATGAAAAACATTCAGAATCGTTTTGAACAATTTTTTGGAGAACTTTTTTTCGGACTTCAATTTTTGAAAAAACGTGATGATTAGCACACAAATTCGGGCTATAATGGGAATGGGATACTTCGTTTTGCCTATTTATACATATGAAAAACATTCGTAATCGTTTTGAGCAATTTTTTGAAGAACTTTTTTCTGACCTAAATTTTGTTAAAAGACGTGATTATTAGCACACGAATTCGGCCTTTAATAGGAATGTGATACTTCATTTTGTGTATATGTACAGCATGAAAAACCTTCAGAATCATTTTGATCAATTTTTAGGAAAACTTTCTTTCGGACCTAATTTTTGTAAAAAATATAATGATTAGCACATGAATTCGAGTTTTAACGGAAGAGTGATACTTCATTTGGTATATTTAAATAAAGATTACTATTTTCGGGTATTATTTTTTTAAAAACATAATAATTATCACAGGAATTTGGGCATCAACGGGCGAGTCAGTCCTTATGTAATGTGTTTTTACGTACTGAGAAACATATTGAATCATTTTGTGCAATTTCATGAAAAACTTTTTTCAGACCTAAATTTTAAAAAAAGTGACGATAAGCACACGGATTCGGCCTTCTACAACCAAGTAAAACATTGTGCCATATATCTATAAAACATGAAAAACATACAGAATTGTTCTGAAAAATTTTATTGGGAAATATTTTCCGGACCTAATTTTGTAAAAAACGTGAAGATTAGCACGCGAATTCGGGTTTGTACAGGCAAGTGAAGCGTTGTGCGATGTATCTTTAAAATATAAGAAACATAGTGAATCGTTTTGAGCAATTTTATAGAGAACTTTTTTCAGACTTAAATTTTGTAAAAGACGTAATGATTAACTCACAGATTCTGCCTTCAATGGACAAGTGAAACTTTGTGTAATTATTTTTAAAACATGAGAAATATATTGAATTATTTTGAGTAATTTTTTGGAAAATTATTTTTTGGACCTAAATTTTTTAAAACCATGATGATTATTAGCACACGAATTCGGGCTTTAACGAGAAAGTGAAACTTTATGCGATGTATCTATACAACAATGAAGAACATATAGAATCATTTTTAATCATTTTTAGAATAACTATTTTCGGACCTTAATTTTGTAAAAAGATGATAATTAGCACACAAATTCGGGCCTCAATGGGCAAGTCTAACCTTATCAATGTATCATTATGTAATGAGAAACATATTGAATCATTTTGAGCAATTTTATAATAAATATTTTTTCGGAACTAAATTTTGAAAAAAAAGTGATCATTAGAACAGGGATTCGGCCTTCTACAAACAGGTGAAACATTGTGTCATATATTTATAAAATATGAAAAACATACAGTATTATTCTGAGTAATTTTATAGAGAAATATTTTTCGGACCTAAATTTGTTAGAAAACATGATGATTAGTACACGAATTCAGTTTCAACAGGCAAGTGAAACGTTGTGTGATGTATCTCTACAACATGAGAAACATAGTGAATCGTTTTGAGCAATTTTATAGAGAACTTTTTTTCGGATTGAAATTTTGTAAAAAACGTAACGATTAACTCACAAATTATATCTTCAAAGGACAAGTGAAACTTTGTGTGATTATTATTAATACATAAGATACAAAATTATTTTTAGCAATTTTTTGGGGGAACTATTTTTGGACCTAAATTAAAAAAAAAAAGTGATAATTAGTATACGAATTAGGGCTTTAACAAGAAAGTTAAACTTTGTCCGATATATCTATACAACATGAAAAACATACAGAATCGTTTTTAATAATTTTAAGGATAACTATTTTCAGACCTTAATTTATTAAAAACATGATAATTAGCACACGTATTCGGGCTTCTACGGGCAAGTCAAACCTTTTGCATTGTATCTTTACGTAATGAGAAACATATTAAATCATTTTGAGCAATTTTATGAAAAAAAATTTCTCGGAGCCAAATTTTTAAAAAAAGTGATGATTAGCGCGCGGATTCAATCTTCTATAGACAAGTGAAACATTGTGTCATATATCTATGAGTATGAAAAACATACATAATTGTTCTAAGCAATTTTACAGAGAAATATTTTTTGGACCTAAATTTTTTTAAAAACGTGATGATTAGCACAAGAATTCTGGCTTCAACAGGCAAGTGAAACGTTGTGTGATGTCTCTTTACAACATAAGAAACATAGTGAATAGTTTTGAGCAATTTTATAAAGAACTGTTTTTCAGACTTAAATTTTGTAAAAAACGTAATGATTAACTCACAGATTCTGCCTTCAAAGGACAAGTTAAACTTTGTGCGATTATTTTTAAAACATGAGAAACATACAGAATTATTTTGAGCAATTTTTTGGAGAACTATTTTTTTTTTACCTAAATTTTTAAAAAGTGTTACTATTAGCACACAAATTCGGACTTTAACGGAAAAGTGAAACTTTGTCCGATGTATCTATACAATATGAAAAACATACAGAATCGTTTTTATCAATTTAAGGATAACTATTTTCACACTTTAATTTGTAAAAACATAATAATTTGCACATAAATTCGGATTTCAACGAGCAAGTCTAACCTCGTGCAATGTATCTAATTCTCCATAAGAAAATTATGAGATGATCTCTTGGATAGTACATATGAATATTTCTATTTCCACCCCGGATCATATAATTATAATACTAAATACAAATAATATCTACATCTAATTAACCAATCTTATATATATTCTTCAAGCATATATAATAGAAAAGCCCACAATATATATATATATATTATAAGGACACAAAATATGATGAAATTTATTACCAGCTAAAGCTAATGGACTCAAAATGTAGATTATTTGGTAAAGTAGATGAACATATGGCAGCAACATCTTTCCTCATTTGCTTTGGTCCACATACTAGAGCTCCAATGCTTGATCCTTTTACCTCCAACAATATTCCTACACCATTAATTACAAGTATTAGTTTTTTATTTATTGATTATACCCCCCCCATAAATGTTATTTATTGATTTACAAGTAGGTTTAGAAGGTTTAGAAAGCACCCCATGTTAACTTTGTAAAAATAATCTTTTCTAAGTTAAAAAGAATATATAATAAGTCATCAAGAACAATTTTTTAGAGCTATTTGTTAACTAAAACATAAATAGTAAGCAATAACTTTTTAAAAATAGTTTTTCAAAGCTTTTTTAGCTAAAAGGATATATAGTAAGCAATTAAAATAGTTAAGCCAAAAAAGTATAATTTAAACAAAGTTAAAAGAATTTGATTTTAAACAATGAAGAATAAATTATTTAGCTATTTTTAAGCTAAAATAACATGTAATAAGTGGTCGAAAACGGGTTAAAACAGCTTATGACCTGAAATAAAGCTAAAACCCTAAAACACGTTATTATAAGCCATGATGAACAAATCTTTTAGTTTGATTAATTGGAGGTTTATAGGCCATGAAATATGTCGTGGATTTATAATTTTGTTCGTCTAATTTTTTTTAATTCTATTTTAATAATTTCACAACAAAAAGACTAATTAAGAAGAGAAATTAAAGAAGTTGATTTACTTACTCTTGAGGTCTGGCCTTTCACCATAATGCACCTTAGTGGATTTCACCAAAGATTGGTAAGGATGACTTTCTAATTCTTCACCACCAAGACTACCATTAGAAGATGGCTTAATCAATTCATCCATGCCTTGAATTTGCTTTATTTCCATGCCATTTTTCTTCTTATTCCAAAGATAAGCCAAAGTAGAACTTATTCCAATAGCAAAGCAAATAAGCCCAATATAAATTAAATTCCTTCTTGTCATATACTCAATTTTCATCATATTTAAATCCATTGGATATATATAATAGCGAGTAATAATTCCCAAAAGAAGAAGGAAAATAACAAAAGAAGATGAAATTATGGCAGCTAACCAAAGCCAATTTTTTGGGCCTAAAATTGAAGAAATTGGTTTGTCTAATGGATTTGTTTTGAAAACAATGGTTTTTGGGGGCAATGTTTTTTCTATTGGATGGGATTTTTCTCTTGTAATGTAAGCTTCAATTTGAAGGTCTAAATTGGAAGATTGTGAAGGAAGAATACTAGAAATTGGTAGGAGGAGTTCTAACATTGAGAGATGTGAGGAGTTTTTGAATGAGGTTATGAGTAAAAGTTTGGGAATTTTGCATTTTTGAGTTGAATTTAAAAAGACAAGTTCTCTTATTATAGAGATGAATGGTGTTATTCCACTTCCTCCACTTATCATCACTAACATGTCATGCCTGCAAAACATTAGATAATAATAATAATTATTAAAAAAATTAGTAAAATTGGTACTAAAACTTTTCAATATTGAGAAATATCAAAATTAGTTCAAAAACTATCCATTTAGTTCTAATTTAGGGCTCATTTGATAAGATTGGAATATGAAGTTGTAACTCTGAAAATTGAATTTGAAAAGCGACATATAAATCTGATTTAGTACATTTTATTAATAAAACCTCATAAATAAGAGATAAACTCTAAGAAAAAAAGATAAACCTTAGAAGAAAAATATATTATAAAAAGAATGTGGTACATAGAATGGTACACAAAATAGTATAGAGAATCCTGTGCCAATAATAAATGGTGCTTACAAATAATTGTCATATAAATTAGACTTTAGTTTTTAGTTTCATAAGACTGACATATGAAGTCTTAAGTCTGAACATTAAATTTAAAACTAAGAGTATGAATCTAAATGATGATTAGTTGATAAGTAGTGTTTAAAAATAATCGTCACTTATAAATAAGAATTTAGGTGTCTAGAATCAGCGTTCAAACTTAAATATTTAGAATTCATGACTTTAAATATTTCCGACTTCAAACTTCAATCTTCAAAACAAGCACCTAGTCTCAAAATTATTTTTGTGTAATTTTTTTAGTCTGAAAATTATTTTTTCAATGATATTAGCTCATACCACTTGTTTTGAGGTGGGATTTAACAAATTTCTACACATGTTACTCGTATAAGTCCTCCACTAAGGGCAAAATCGTCAATTTTAATTATTTTTTCTAATGGTCCACTTAAATTGAATTTAAAAATGAAAAATATAAAAATATTTAAAAATGAAATTTAAAAATGGGTTCCAAAATAAAAATAATAATAAAAGGATTTAACTTTTTGAACCCAATCCAATACGGTGAAAAATAGAAGAGAAATACGAGTAAATATTTGAATATATAGACAGAAAAAGTTAAATACTAATAACTTCGCCCTTAATCGATGACTTATACGATTGACACATGCAAAAATATGATAAATTTCATCCAGAAAAATAACTTTGAAACTAAAATTACGTACATAAAAAATAAAAAAATAGTTTCAAAATTAAAATATTAAGACTAACTTAAATAATATCAAAACAAAATTTACTAATTTCATATAATTATAAAAATTGCTTTATAATTACTATACTAACCTTAGAAAGTGAGTAGAGGGAGGGCCATATGGTCCTTCAACAGAAGCTTCAATATGATCAATGGGGGAAGGAGATGATAGCAAATCATAAAGCTTCTTAGTCCAACTTCCTTCACATTTAATCATCACACTTATTGTTTCTCTCTCTAAACCACTGTTTGAAATGACAGTAAATGGATGCCATTGTAGCTTAGATATGCTTGGAATGTTTACAAACATTGTACTCGTTGGGGTGTAATTCAAAGCTGCACAAGTTTTTAAAAAAAAAAAAAAAAAGTTACAAAATAAATTTAGTAAATTTTGCACCAAAGAGAATTAAGTAAAATTAGTTTCTAAAATTATTTTATTTAGTTCAAAAATTAATTTTTTTAAAAAAAAATATTAGTGGCTACCATAATTTTTAGGATGCAATCGGCTGTCTTAATTAAAATTGACTAAACTCCAAAAAAATATGAGTTTATTTGAATTATTTACCTAAATATTTATTATATTACACGTTAATATAAACAAAACATAACATATATGAATAAGACATACTCATATACTACAGCCAAATCTTATTAAATCTAAAAATTTAATAGAAATTGTTAAATCCTATAAAACTTATATATTACATTGAAAAATTAATTCATATTAATATATACTCTTATTATATTATATCATCTCAATATATAACAGGTAAAGATTGTATATATAAAAAATTTTCATGATATATCTTTTTTATTTACTAAAAAAAATATTAGTGGCTACCATAATTTTTAGGATGCAATCGGCTGAGTTTATTTGAATTATATACCTAAAATATTTATTATATTATGCGTTAATATAAACAAAACGTAATACTTATATACATAGCTAAATCTTATTAAATCTAAAACTTTAATAGAAATTGTTAAATCTTATAAAAATTAATTCATATTAACATATACTTCATGAGCAGGTGCTAGACAAATCCTTATTATATTATCTCATCCTCATATATAATAGGTAAAAATTTATATATATTTTAAAACTTGGAGATATTACATCAGTATGTGATTCTCTTAGATTATCTTGGATTCTATAAGAGATTATTATAACTTGGATACTTTGTATTATGCTATTATTATAGCAATATTCCTTATTAGTGGTTGGTTAGAATCCTATATTGATTAGGATTAGGACACTTTGTCATAATGAATAAGAAGACAATCAAATGAAGCATTCAATATTATTCTTTTCTGCGCTCTAAATTTCTTAACAGATATATATATATTAGGGAAACAGATAAATTGAAATGAACGGAAGAGAGTAGAAGAATTAAAATAATTAAGAGTGATAATAATACCTTGGATTTTGGAGAAATTAAGCTCAACAACTTGACAAGGAAGAACACGGGCAGAAACCAATCTAACCTTTTGCCTAGATTGTAAGAACCTCAAGAAACGATCAATGAGGAAAAGATAGAAACTAGGAAGCATAATGCATGTGAAAAATAGGCCTTTATGAAGGAAGAAGAAAATAATGAATAGAATATAAAGATGATGAGTGTAATAAAAGAGCTCAAACATGTTTCTTCTAATACGAGGAAATGTTGTTGCCCATAATATTAATCCAAAAACAAGAGAAATTTCTCCTGCTAGATTTGACACATATGTATTATCCCACAATACATCCCATTTCACCATCTGCAAAGAAAATATTATAAAAGAAAATGTTATCAAACAGATAATTTTGAGGTAACTCACTCTGTTTCTATATCTGCATTTAAAATATTATTAAAAAAATATTATCGAAGATGTTTAAAGTATGTTACAGATGATTATGATTGCGTGTTTATCTCACTATATATGTAGGACAATTTGAAAAAAAGAAAAAACGAATTGGTAAATAGTTGAATGAAATACCATTTATATTTTATCTTTTAATTTAGAGAATATATTAATAAATTTACTATAAAAATAATAGAATAAAAGATGTGTATTAAAAGATATATTAGACGATCTTAATCGCAAAGACAACTACTCATAGAACTACCTAAAAGTCTAATAGACAAACTCTAGAGGAAAAAAATTACTATTTTAAGAAGTATATTAGTGAATGTATTAGACGATTTTGAGTATTCTCCTTGTCTATTGTTAACAAATTATTATTAGAAAACGTCATCCTAATTACTCTTTTCGTTTCATATTATCTCTCACTTGAACATACTTTTTTTGTTTTAAAATATTTGTCATTTTAATAAATTAATAAATTATTAAATGAAACTTTTTCATAGATACACATATTTTATTGGAATAAAATAATTCTTTAAAAATTTCCATTCGAGTTATTAATAATGACAGTTTAAAAAAATTCGTTTATTTCTTTTTTAATTCTTGTGTCTTGTTTTAAGATGACAGATAATATAAATAATAGATAGGATGAAAGCTTAGACCAAGAGTTGACCATGATGACTTCATGTCTACGAATGCATGATGTAAGCATTACAACAAATTAAATAAAGAAAATTGTCTCTAAGTCCCCATCAAAAATATTGTGATGACCATAACCCTTTGTCTTGTTAGTGTTTTTTCAAAAAAAAAAAAAAAAAAGAGTAGTGTTTTCCAAATATTCCGTTGGTCCCATAGTAAACCCCACAATAAATAAAAGACCAAAGCAAGTGGGAATATACATGCATATATATATATATATTATATATATTTATATATATATATATATATGACCACAATGGTGATGCCACCAACCAACATAAGACGAATTTGCCAACTTTTTTGGAATAAAAATATGCACCACTTTATCTTTGTGGTCTTAATGTTAAGGTTATCTTGAGTGACGGAATCAGAATTAATAGATTAGAGGATAAAATTATTTTATAGAAATAATAAATAATTTTTTATTTTATTTTAAGTATTATTGAAATATATCTACTTAATATATTTTTGAGACAAATAAGGGGAAGGGGACGACAGAACTCTCTTGGTATATACTAATTTTGTCCTTCTAGATTATCTAATTCCCCTTGTTTCAATCACGAATTTAATATGCTCTCTATATATACTTCTTTTATAATAAAAAAAATTATTATTAAAGAAAGTGTAAAGTGTATTAGAACATATACTACTAGATGATCCGAGCATTTCAAGCATCATCACTCCAAGGCTTATGAAGCTTTATTTACGTAATAAAAGTTCAGATTTCATACTTACAGATTAAGAGTTCAATTTGTAATTTTTTTTTAAGATTTATTCCTATTTTTTTATAGAGTTATAATTGTGTTTCATTTTATTACAAAAATTTCCCATCACTTCCAAGGCTAGTGGACTCTGAATTTCCCTCTATGTATTTGATAACATTTTATTTCAAAATTTAATATATTTTTTATTTTAATTCTTATATCTTACATAATTAATTTTAATTTTGTTAAAATAAAACTATTACATAATAATTTTCTTTAATTAAACGATCTTTAAATTACTCTTTCTGAGCACTAATCGTTTCAAACCACTCTTCTATCATTTAAGTTAGGAGCAGCCATACATCGCTTCTGCTATTAATATAGATCTCATATAATATTATTCACATTTCTCTTAAAAAAAAATTCCTAAAAATACCAAAGGTTTGGTAGCAAAATGATAAGATGTCTAATATCATGATCATAGACAAATTAATTTATATGCAACTATCTTATTATCCTAGTTGAAGATACCAAAAACATTAATTAATATATATTTACTAATAATTTATTTATACATATGCATGTGTAATGTATTATTTTTAAAAAATTAGGCTCCAAATTTTATTTATAAAGTGGTTGGTCCCAAAAATGGGTGGAAAAATGGAAGAAGACAACACATTGCATTTTGGTTTGGATTCTTTTGGCATGATGATTCTTAGTAGTATTTTGATGTGCCCACAAGAAAAAAAGAGGCATTTTGGATGACTTTTTTTTGTTTGATCAATGATGATAATTATAAGTACCCACCATACCTACCATTGGTTTGGTGGGTTTTTTTTTTTTTAAATTGTAATTTGAATTTATATATATATATATATATATATATATATCAAAGTCCTTTGAATTCCTATTCTTACTAAAGTTGAAAAGCAAGATCAAAAGAGAAATGATTCCTAACCAAGAAATTATATGTATGGGGTCAAAGATTTCGGGCTTAGATAAAATCATCATTCACACTATTATTCAAAAAAAATTGCTTTATAAATTATGTGAATTTGGCTTAAAATTTGGAATTATTCGAGTTCTTGCAGTTTAATCTATTCGATCTTTAATAAATACAGTATCATCAGTTTAACAATTGTGTTATTTTAAAGTGACAGATAAAGTGAAACTGACTGAATATTAGTACTAATAAATACAATATCATCAGTTTAACAATTGTGTTATTTTAAAGTGACAGATAAAGTGAAACTGACTGAATATTAGTACTAATAAATACAATATCATCAGTTTAACAATTGTGTCATTTTTAAGTGACAGATAAAGTGAAACTGACTGAATATTAGTACTAAGCTTTCCTTTGAGATCAAGCAAAACTATAAGCAATGGCTTTTGGAAATCCAATGGTAAAATTCCTTGCTAAAGAATTCTATTTAGGCTTATGTTTCAAGGGATTCACCAACTCCATCAATAACCTAACAAAACTATACTAAAAGTAGAACTAATAAAACATAATATTTTCATTTTTATGCCTTTGATCATCATAGTTTCTCTAGTCATGATTTATGGATTGGTTATATAATTCTTCTTATTCAAGTTTTAAGCCATAAATTTCTCAATTTTTTACATGTTAAGCAATTCTTTTCTCAAATTAAATAGGAGTTTAGATTAAAAATTGTGTATTTTTTCAAAGTTCGTAAAAAATAAACTGATATGTGTTTTAAAATTTTTAAAAATAAACGATTTTTCAATTGAATCTCAATTAAAGTAGACCTAAGAACTTTATTATTTTTTCTTTTTAATCAGGTGTTCGAGATTTCTCAACAAATTTAAAAGAAAATCTAAAAGGAACAAAGCTAATAACAGCACAGAACAGCCTCTCACTTGACAAGCCATGAAAGTACCTAAGGAAAGGATCAAACTACCCCCCTTATTGTCTATAAGAGCCTTTTATCCCGTGGTCTTTTTTTAGCCTAAACTAAAACGTTATCTTCAATGATCTATGTTCCCTCCAATTCTATTTAGCTGTCACTCTAGGACGACGATGTATAATTATTAAGAAAATAATTAAATTGGTCCAACTTAAGAATATGTACTTATTTGAATTATACCATCTGAATAATACTAAAAAGGACACATATATAAATTTTTTTGTTTAATACTCTAAAACGGGAAAAAGTATATTTAATCAACTGATCAGATAAATTGAAACGAAGAGAGTAGATAGACGATATTACCTCAGATAATCTATGAGTAAGAGCCCAATAAGTGATATAGAGAATGCCATGAGTAGTAAACAAAGTCATTGAAATATGACCAAGCCAAATATGATATTTGATGGAAGCTTCTGAAGTTAGCCCCAAAAATGCAAGAATTGATGATCCTCTTGTTACTGGAAAAAATAGAAATGTCAAGCACATATTTCCAGCAAGTCCAATTGTTAATGCCAATCTTTCCAATTTTGCTTCCCACCTGAAAATTAATTAAGAAAAATTAATTCATCTTTAATTATCAGAAAAAAAAAAATGTTATTTGTAGTCCTTAATGACATATTTTGGTCGATTGAGTTTGGTATTTTTGCCCTCGACAAATTTATGTGCAAATTTAGTCATTTCTGACATTATTGATCGATTCTAAGGTATTTTTTAAACGGTTGAAAAAAGTGTTCTTAAAAATAAAAGAATTACGTTAATAATTTTAATTTTAATAGCATTAATAAGCAATAAGTTGAAACAGTTTTAAAAAGCACCACAGATAATTTTTTAAAAATAATTTTTTCAGTTTATTTTAAGTTAAAAGTTTATAAAATAAACAGTTAAGATCAACTCAAAAACAACTTATAATTTAAGTTATTTATTTTAAACAATAAAGAAACGGGCCTAAATGTGTTTATTCCAATTACTTAAAATTGAAAAGAGTATAATTGAAAATTCACTTAGAACAGTCAAAAATACTGGAAATGATTAAAAAGTTTACATATAAATTTATTGATAAAATTAATTGTTAGAGATGAAATCGAAAAAGAAAAAAAATAATATTTTTCTTAATTTTCAACAGAAACTTACACTTTGTCTCCTCGGGTCATTGCTGTCATATTTATCCTTTCAATCCAGAAATGCATATAAGCAGAGAAGTACCAAGCGCATAGAAGGATGAACATTCCGAAAAATGCCAATTCTATCCCTGTTACAATTCCCAAGCCTTTGACTATCATTGGCCTTTTCAAGAACTTGGGAACATTGCTTCTCTTTCCACTGCAAGATTATTACACAAAGAAATGTCACCACAAAAAGAACCCAACAAGCTAAGAAGATAAGAAGAACAAGAGAAAATGACCTAAAATACCCTTCAACTATTTCCGTTTAATCAATCATGCACTAAATCTTTTACAAATTGTCGTTTATACCTTTAAAATTTAGCCATTTTAGTTAAATAATTGATTCGTGCTTGACATATATATATATATCATATTTATTAAAGGGTAAAATTATCACCTATTCTATGAGAATGTACAAGTACGAATCGCCAACCAAAATAACCGGATTTTGGAGATTAAGGGCATAAATAATAATTTATTAGTAGCTTAAAGATAAAATGTAACTTAAAAAACAATTCAATGTATAACTGACAAAACCTACATTATTCGAGAGTATATTTTTGACTATTTTTCTCATAAAACAAAAGGAAAAGAAGGTGCATGCGTCAATTACTCGGCCAAAATAAAACGACACCCCATTTCATGAAAAAAATACGTCTTAAAAATGATTTATTACATGACTATCTAAATCTAAACTATCCAAGAGAGAGAGAGAGAAGTTTTAACTATTTTTTCATAAAATAAAATGAAAGAAGTAATTTCACATACCTTGTGATATTATTTTGGTCCAATTTCTTCCCCAAATGAGCGTAAATACATCCCATAACAGCAATAAACAAGATTGGAAATGTGAAATCCAACATTATAGGACCTGTGAATTAAAATCATATAATTAAATCAATTTTTATATTAAAAAAAAAGGAAATTAATGAAAAAAAAAGTTTATTTATTTGGCTAACCTTGAAGTCCAAAATAAGTAGAATTGGTACTTTTCATAATAGCAGGAACCCAATTGTTGTAATATTCATCAGTTGGCATTATACACCACATCATCAAATATCCAAGAAATACTATGAGTGATAATCCCAATATTGCCCCTCTGATAAATTTAATTCCTCTATTATTTTCCTCCATTGATGAATGAATGGCTCTCTGTGCTTTTCTTTCTTTCTCTTCTGTTTCTATGGTTGTTTCCTGAGTTTTTGGTGATGAAAAATGGGAATATGAGAAATGGGTTTTTATATAGAAAAAGGTATTGGAGTTGGGGGATGGGGTGGGGGTGGGGGGGGGGGGGTGTTGGGTTGTTATATATATATATATATATACACGCACTAAGGTGGTTTATTTGGTGAATGGTTACGAATGGACTGACGAGTGATGACCACATCTCTATTATTCTCTTCCTTAGCAACATTTTTGTTTTCTTTTGTTTCATTGAAAAGAGATAAATTTGTATTCTAAAGTTTTCTTCTTTTTTTTTTTTTTTGAAGGAAATCCTATTGTTTTACTAGTATTATTTGTTATAATAATAGTGAGATGAAGATAACTTTTAAGACGCGTTACAATATTGTTTTCTGAAGGTATGTAATCAGATTTTGTAAAATATTCTCGGTACAAAAACATATGTTTCAGTGTGACTTGCACTAATTTCTATAGACTCTTTGGCTTGTATTTCCTCCGTTTCATATTGTCTGTTGTCTAAACATATTTTTTCGTATCAAAATATTCGTAATCTAGAGTGTTAAATGATATTTTTCTATGTATACCCTTACATTTTTTAAATTAAACAATCATTTAGAAACTTTCGTTAGAACTATTGATAACAGTTACGAAGTATTTCGTTTCATATTAACTGTAGTTTGGATATACTTTTTTCGTTTCAAAATATGTATCACTTTAATAAATCAAGAAAGCAAATGATATTTTGCATATATATATATATATAACTAAACAATTCTCTAGAAAATTTTCATTAGAAATATTAATGACACTCAAAACGTAATATAGTCTATTTTCTTTGAATATAGACAATCTAATAATCTTTTTAATTCCAGTATCATGTTGTAAAGTAATCGTTAATATAAAACAAGATAGTAATTTAGTCTATTTTCTTTTAAATCTAAAGAATAGTTTCAAGATATTAAAGAAAAATAATATGGCTCGATAAAAATCAAGACAATAGACATATTCCCATTATAAACCTGAATCGATTTCATAACATTAATTTTCATTTATACTAATATATGTAAATCATATGGAAGACTATTCCAACATTATTTGACATTTAAAAAAAAAAAGGTACACTTCAATCAAGGAAGATAAAATCAGCTCACTTCTTGAAAAAAGTGAAGAAATGCAAAATTGTTTTCAAATTTGAATTTTGAAATTGGCTCTCACTTCCCTTTGCTTCATGAGTATAAATATTTTGGTTTCATCTAAAATTTTGTTCTAAGAATTGAGCTCAATTATGTGACTATCACTTTTCTAGCGGACTTAAATCTTTTGTACTATTTTATGTATTACTAAACCTTAAAAGAAAAATAATATATAAAATGGTACACAAAGTGATACAAAGAACCGGTAAGTGCATTGTATCTGGAACATCATAATTAGCATCCATGATATTGAAGTGAAATCAAGAATGTAAAATGAAGAAAGAATCCTCTGGAGAATTCCACAAAAACCACTTTTAGAATAAACTAATAATAAATAAATAAATAAATTATAAGTAAAGCTTATTAGGTAATGACATTGACCACTTGAGTAATTCTTTCTTTCTTTCCGATTGCACTTCATTTTCATAGGTTTTCCTTTTAAATCCATCAACTTTTAGGACTTCTCAGGGAAGAAGAAGATGATTTTATGTGCATCATATTCTTGTAGTTGGTTAATGATACAATAACATTGATGAGACTCGCCCCATTTATTTGAATTATCTGAAGAATAATAATAATAATAAAAATGTACGAGTTCAAGTTCAACACATATGCATTGAATCGAGTTAATCTGATTAGATTAAAAAGTCAAGAATCTCACGTTAAAAGTTGAGCAAGTTAGAAGAGTTCGAGACATGATGCGTAAAAAGTAAATTATTTGTGGGACCTAAAGTAAAAGAGTATAAAAAAGTAAATGGATTTTATGTTTAAAATCTAATCCAAATGAACCCTAAATACTATACACTTAAATACACTTTTCTACTCATTAAAGATCATTACTGACTTAAACGTTAGGATTTGTCTCACTATCTCTGATTGTTCTGTTCTTGCAAATACCCGAGTATCCAATGTTCATCATACATCATTTTTGAACAACTTTTGTTTAGAACAAAAGTGAAAAGAGTTTAAAAAGCTTGATTTTAAGGGATCAATCAATTCAATTTAATTAGAGACAAGAAAATACCAAAAGAAAAAGGAGACAAGATAAAATCCCATTCTTATCATATCATACATATATATATATATATGAACAGCACACATATAGAGTTTCTTTCAAATCAAATCATTCTTTGTTCATATTCTAGAAGATGATCAAATTTTTCACCAGCTAAAACTTATAGACTCAAAATGCAAATTAGTTGCCATATCATAAGAAGAACATATGTTAGCCACTTCATGTCTCAACTTCTTTGGTCCACAAGCTAAAACTCCAACACTTGTTGATTCTTTGCACTCCAAAAGAAGTCCTACAATAAAAAACCCACCAAAAAAATCATCAAGATTTTCTCAAGAATTCTTTTTTTTTGGCCATTCATGAAAAAGAAAAAGAAAACTTACTCTTTAGGTTTGGCCTTTCACCATAATGGACATTAGTAAATTGAGAAACCATTTGTTGAGGTAAACTTTCCAATTCTCTATCTCCATTGTAAGACCCTGAATTTGCCCCTTCCAAGTTTTGAATTTGGCTACTTTCCATGGCATTTATTTTCTTATTCCAGAGAAACGCTATAGTAGATGTGACGATAATAGAACAGCACATGAAAAGGATATTCAATGCAACACGGGAAGAAGAATAGGGGTACATCTCATTAGTATTTTTACCAATGTGATATCGATTAAGAATCGCGATCAAGATAACGAAGATTATAAAAGAGGATGAGATTATAGCGCCAAGCCAAAACCAATTGTTTTGGCCTAAAACAGGACTTATAGGTGAGTTTGAAGATTTGGGCTTAAACAAAAATGTCCTAATATTCATGTTACTTTCTATTGAGATAGGGGGTTGTTTTTCTCTAGTAACATAGGCCTCAATTTGTAGGTTCAAGTTGGAAAATTTGGAGGGTAAAATAGTAATTGGAAGGAGAAGATCTAACATTGTAAGGTCAGAAGAATTCTTGAAGGCAGATATGAGGAGGATTTGAGGAGTCTTGTGTTTTTGTGTTTCATTGGCATACATTAGCTCCCTAATAATGGAAATGAATGGAGTTATGCCACTGCCTCCACTCACCATCACCAGCATATCATGCCTGCCATGAAATGCCATCAATTTCTTAGTTCTTCAAACAATCAATCAATCAATTTAATGAAGAAAATATTGCCGAAAATACCCTTCACATTTTTACGTTTTTGTCAAAAACTAGGGTTAATTCTTTTTTTTTTTCAATTACGTTGTTCAACTTTTACGAGCGGCAAAAATGTTAAAACACAGAGGTTTCTAGTATCTTTGAGCAGAGAATCATCACGTGAGTTATACGTGATATATTTATAAAAGGGTAAGATTGACAAAACATTATACTTATCGAGAGGAACAAAACATGAAAGAAAACTGTGCACGTAAAGATTTATGCTTCTTAATATGACGAGACTAGGGTCAATTCTTCTTTCTTTTTTTTTTTTTTTTGGTCAATTATGCTGCTCAGCTTTTACGAGTAGCAAAAATGTTAAAACACAGAGGTTTCTAATATCTTTAAGCAGAGATCATCACATAAGTTATACATGATATATTTATAAAAATATTATACTTATCGAGAGTGATAAAAGAAGAATACAAGCAAAATGTGAAAGAAAACTGTGCACGCAAAGATGTTGTTTCTTAATATGACGAGACTACTGTTTTGCATATTTTACTCTTTTATGACCAAATTATCTGTAAGTCACGTTATGATTTCCGTTGAAAGACACTAAAAACCTTCTTGCTTTGACATTTTTTGCTACTCGTAAGAAATTGAAACGGATAAAAGACATTTCTGGCTATATTCTCACTAATGAAAATATGCATTTAGGGTTTATGATTGAAATCCATACCTTAGAAAATCAGTGAAAGTTGGTCCATAAGGTCCTTCAACAGAGACACTAAGGTGATGATCATCAAGAGTTGAAAGCATATGATAGAGCTTTTTAGACCAGTTTCCTTCACCTTTAATGATCACACTAAGCTTCTCAGGCTCCAAATTACTGCTTGAAGTAATACTAAATGGATGCCATTGCAATTTTGAGATGCTAGGAACATTTACAAACAAAATGCTTGTGGGAGTATATGAAAGACCTAATAACAAAATCAACATCAAGATATTCCCTCATTAGCTAAATCAAAAGTAAAGAATTTTGTCAATGAATTTGTTCGGAAAAAATGATCTATTTAGTCCCTTAAAGTTTAAGTTTTGATATGATATGATCTTCAATTCAATAAGATGTTTTTGTTGTTAAATGCATTGAGATTGTATTATTTCAGTTCTGAAACCCACCTTTTCTTTCAAATAATTCAACTTTTACAAAACTCGAGACAAGAATCTCAAAATTAAACTTTATTCAAGTATACTTTAAAAAACAGCAAAAACTGTTCACGTGAGGTAACTTAAAGAGTAAAATAGGTATTATAAGTCACTGCCTCCTAATGAAACACATCTAAGGCTAGATTTGAGGTAGAAATAAAGTTGTTCCTACTCCTAAAATCCTACCTCTCGTGTATTTTTTTTAAAAAAAGAATGACTTATATTACCTATTTTGCCCTTCAATTACTACACGTGAGTAACTCATGTGATTCTTTAAACATAAATGTTTAACTGCAAAATTTTCTTATTAAGTCGACTATATAAAATAAACTTTAAAATCAAATCATATCAAAACATAAACTTTAAGGATTTTAAATAGCTAATTTTCCAATTTGTTTAATACATGTGAAATAATTGTACATTACCTTTGCTCTTGGAGAAGGTGAGTTCCACAGTTTCACATGGAAGAATTCTTGCAAAGACCAAATTAACCTTTTGATGTGATTGCAAGAATCTCAAGTATCGATCAATTATGAAAAGAAAGAAACCAGGAAGAATAATGCAAGCAAAAGAGATGCCAACATGAATAACAAAGAAGAAAATGAAGATGATGTATAAGTGATGAGTATAAAAGAAGAGCTCAAACATCTTTCTTCTTATACGAGGAAATGTTGTTGCCCACATTGCTAAACCAGATAATAAAGCTATTTGTCCACCCACAGTTGGTATATTTGTTTTCTTCCATTTTAGGCCCTGAAAAAATTTTCAAAACCAAAAACAAGGGCATTATAGTCATTAGTCCATACGGAAAACGGCCGATCTAGTACTTAAACTTAGTCTAATTTCATTACTTAGTTTTAAGTGTTTTTTTTCGAGTGTCTAAAGATTTTATATATGGCCATAACGACTATTATCTGTAGCCAAAATGAAGTACGTTCAATTCACGTCTTAAACTATTATGAGAAAAATCATAACTCAGGTGGCTCCTTGTGCAATAGCAAGTTAGTGTCCAATTCTCAAGGTCAAGGTGCATTGAGTTTTGGAGGAAAGTTTTGTGAAGTTCCAGTTTTGCGCTTATTGATTTAGCCGGTGAGTTGAGCAAGCTTCATTTTAGTCGGAACTAAAGTGACTGATAAAGAGGTTTTCAATCGTTTCATCACACATAAAGGGACTATAATGGTCGGAAAAGACATTCAAAACTAAGTGATGAGGCCGCATTAAGTTTAAGTACCATATTTGCCAATTTCATTGTTAACAATATAAATAAGTATAACCAGTTCTAAAAAGTACTCCCACACTAACTTTTCAAAAATAACTTTTTTAATCGAGAACAGTTTCATCAAAACAGTTCTAAAAGCTACTGATTTTAAGTAATGGAGAACAGACCTTTATCTAATAACATTAAAGAAAGGGGAAGAAAGTTGATTCTCTATGGCAAAAAAAATTAGGCTAATGGGATTTAAATGCCATTGCTTACCTCCCATAATTGATGTGTGACACCCCATAAGATAATGCAGCAAAGGGCATGAGCTGTGAAGAGAAGCATGACAATGTGTCCTAGCCATATGTGGTATTTGATGCTTGCTTCTGATGTGAGACCAAAAACTTGTAGCAAAGATGAGCCACGAGTCACAGGAAAGAAGAGAAAACCTAAGCATATATTGCCCACAAGCCCAAGACATGGAACCATACTTCCTAGCTTAGCTTCCCACCTACAATAAAACATAAGTATGTCATCACGTCGAGCGTCAGTAAGTTTGATAGCGCGATTTATGAGTTTAACAGCACTTGTAATCTTTACTTGGCAATCATCGTTGCTATATCTAAATATCAGCTATGTCCAAATCAGGAGTGTAGTATGTTAAAGATGGACGTGCAATTTATGACCCCAAACAAGTCATGATACAGGATTTTAGGGTATGCCTAAACTAGGAGTGTAGGATTTTTGAGGTGGGCAGATGATTTATGAGCCTAGCAGCACATAAGACCCCTACTTAGCAAGTGTTATCATTATACCCAAATAACGGATGCAAGATTTTTAGGCTATGCCCATATTAGGGTGTAGAATTTTAGAGTTGCTGGTTCTCATTATGTACGGTATAACATTTAGTTCACGCACATTTGGATGGTAGTCATGCAGCAGAACCTATAATCTCTATTTGACAATCGTTCTCGCTATATCAAAATGGATATCCTAAAATGATCATGTATACTTAAATCTATATTTATATATGGAAGTAACTTCAATTTTTGCAAAAACCAAGGTGCGCGCGTGAGAGAGAGAGAGAGAGAGAGAGAGAGAGAGAGAGAGAGAGATTAATTTCTTACAATTTCTGTCCTTGCTCTGCAGCTGAGGCTGGTGTGATTTGAGCCAAGTTTGTGGACAAGTAATAGGAGAAAGACCAAACAAGAAGTCCAATAAACATGACAAGAAAAGCTATCTCAATATGTGAAACAATTCCAAGTCCTTTGATGATCATTGGCCTTTTCTTCCACAAGGACATCTTAGTCTTTTCACCATTTCTGTTTATTCATCAACAAAATAATATAAAACAATATTATTAATTTTGATTTCATGAAAATTTTAATCAAAATACATAGTTTTAGTAAGAACTTACCCTTGTAAATTAATGTGAGTATAGCTCTTCTTCCCTAGATGAAGATATACACATCCCAAAACAGCTACAAATAGAACCGGCAAGGTGTATAGAAAAATATTTGCACCTATAAAATAAAACAATTTGTAACATATTATTTTTTTCCGAAAAATTCCCCAGAATATTTACCAAATATTTACTTAAGTTACAAAATATTCAAGAAGTAGTATTTTTTAATACTCATAAACTAAAAAAAATCGTGTGTTTTAAACTGATATGTCTTCTCTAACAAGATTAGATACAGTGGAGAAGAGCATGTGAAACTTCTGTTATACCAATTTTAGGGATAAAATTCATGGAATATCTGACTCAAACTCATATATGTAAGCTAATTATTTACCCCTGAAAATTGGAGGAATAATGTGTTTGGACAATTTTACCCTTACAATTGGTGTCACAGGTGTTTTTCCACTGGAATCAGCATTGTTTAGTAGTGACATATCAGTATAAAACACACGATTTTAGTTTTGTTTATATAAACAAAATAAAAAGAACTATTGGAGTACAAGTTTAAGTTATAGACTTCAGTTTGTAGGTATAAAAAAAAATTTAAAAAGACTACTTCTTTAGTATTTTGCGAATTGAATAAATAGTTGGTTGATAATTTGGGGCTTTTTCTTTCTAATTAGTATTTATTAACATTTTCTTTTCTATGTTACAAAACAAAATTTTTTAGACAAATCATAATCATAAAACATTGTGAAAAAAAAAATGGGAGGAAAAAAAAAACACAAAAAGAAAGGATTAACATTAACCTTGTTCTCCCAAGTAAATTGAATTGGTTTGGGCTACAATCTTGGGCCACCATTCTTGAGAATACACATTAGTTGGTCTCATGATCCATAAAAAAATATACCCAACAGAGACTAGAAGCAGCAGCACCACTATTTGCCCTTGAGGATTCATCTCTAGCTAATTTTCAAAGGAGACACTCAATATCGTGTATCCCTGAATACCGGACACCTTTTTCAAAGAAGACAGTCAGGAGTGTGTACCTCTGGATACTGGGCGCCTCTTGAACGTAAATCAAAAGATTTTCAAAGGAGACAAGATGGAATCCAAAGGGACAAATGTTTGAGAAGAACAAAGTACTCTTTTTATATACAAAAAGTTGAATGAATTTGGACATTATTTGATTTTGTGGAAATGAATTTTGTTAGGGTTTTATATGGAAATTTATTCACTATATTATATGTTTTTGCTTAATTTTCTTATTTTATTAACTGTCTTTATGGATTTTTTTAAACTTGTAGGGAGTTTGACTTCACAAGGAAAGTATATATACATTAATCAAGTTGTTATCTTATTTTGTTTTTTAGTAAATAAATTTTTAACTTATTTAATACTTCAAATAAATGATTTCTTACCTTAAGAATTTATTTGCCATTGATTAATTAAACCTAACATTTGCCTCTGGTACGATGTAACACTTAATTCTCACACGTCTAGTTAATGATTATGTTTTGATACTACAAATATATGCCTCAAACGTTTCATAAATGCCATACCTCAAGCCCAGTACTTAGTTTCCAGACGTTTCATAAATGTCAATGCTTTAGGCCCACGAGTTTGACAGTGCGATTTATGGATCCAGTAACATCAGGTTCCCTACTTAGGAATCATTCTTGCTTTGACAGAATGAGCAATCAAAGTGGCTGTGATACAATAAATGTCATAATTAAGCTCGAAAATACATTTCATAGGTCTAGCAATACCCACGACCTACTTAGCAATAGCCATGGTTCAAGAGTGCAATCCCCAACAACACTCATAATCTCTATTATTTGGCGACATTTTCACTATGCTAGAATGAATATATTTAAGGTGCTTATTGATATTTCAGTTAGGATATAGAGTGTTACGGTTTGTAATAATCTCATTCTCATATATTATTATTTCTTAGAACAAGAACATACTATCTTCAAGAACATTTACAGTTGATCCAATGATCAAAATCAAAACAGGTATATATATGTAAAAAAAAAAAAAAACCAGAGCATAATTATTTTGAAACCATTCTAGAATATGATCAAATATTCACCAGCTAAAACTTATAGACTCAAAATGCAAATTAGCTGCCAAACCAGAAGAACATATATTTGCCACTTCATGTCTCAATTTCTTTGGTCCACAAACTAAAACTCCAACACTTGATTCTTTCCTCTCAAAAAGAATTCCTGCAATTAAAATTAAAAAGAAAACCCCAAAATCGTCAAGATTTTATGATTATTTCTTGCTTTTTTTCCTCACCAAATTGATAGTAGGGAAAAAGGATACGGGACTTTTAACTAATTTTATTCTTATACTATTTTCAGACTGCTAAAACTGTCTTACTGTCCAGTTTTGTGATGGTTTCAGGGGAAATTGGCACAATTTATGCAAGTTGAGACTTTTTTTAAGAGTAAAATTGGAATCACAATCGACATGCAATTAGTCACCCCATCCCAAAGATGAACCGGGTCTACCCATGACTGAACCGCAACCCAACCCATAGTCTGTTTCCATCTCCGCCTTGGATCGCTCCAGATTTATATTAGGTTTTATTGTAATTCTAATTTTACCTCTAAAAAAGTATCATGTGTATAGTCCATGATCATGTATCCATTCTAAACCACCACAAAATTTGCTGGAAGGATAGTTATAATGGTCCGAAAATAGTTAGAGGGTAAAATTAATGAAAAGTAAAATTTTAAGGGTATCTTAAACATGCGGTAAAGAATTGAAAGGATGATAAAATTACTTACTCTTTAAGTCTGGCCTTTCACCATAATGCACATTTGTAGATAGAGAAATTTTATGTTGAGGTAAGCTTTCCAATTCTCTGTCAGCATTGTAGAACCATGAGTTTGGTGAGTTTACTGGTGTTGCCCCTTCCAGGCTTTGTATTTGCTTGCTTTCCATGGCGTTTTGTTTCTTATTCCAAAGAAATGCCAAAGTAGAAGTAATGATTATGGAGATGCATAGGATTAGGATATTCAATGTGGTTTTAGAAGATAAGGAATATATCTTGTTTGTGTTTTTGTCAATGGGATAAATGTAGTATCGATTAAGAATCGCGATCAAGAGAAGGAAGATGATGAAAGAGGATGAAACTATAGCGGCGAGCCAAAGCCAATTGTTTTGGCCTAAAACTGGAGTTATAGGGGTGTCTGATGGTTTAGGCTTAAACCAAAGGGCAGTAATGTTCTTGTTGCTAGTTTCTGGTGAGATTGGTTGGTTTTCTCTGGTAATATAGGCCTCAATTTGTAATTTCAAGTTGGAAAACTCTGAGGGTAAAGTAGTAATTGGAATGAGAAGATCTAACATTGTAAGGTCTGAAGAATTCTTGAAGGCAGAAATGAGGAGAATTTCAGGAGTCTGGCATTTGTCATTGGCATACATCATCTCCTTAATAATGGAGATGAATGGAGTGATTCCACTGCCTCCGCTCACCATCACCAGCAAGTCATGCCTGCCATGAAATACAGTATAAGACTCGTTACCATTTCATATCTCAAATTTCAAGTGTATTATGTCTTGTACAAAACTCGTAAATCATATAAGAAGGTAAGTGATGGGACATGACCCATCGGAGTAAGCTTTCAACATGTACAAGTCCCACAAATACCGTGGATGAACAAGTTTCAACTTCTCTTTTTTTACCTCCTGTAAACAAAACACGACGGCCAGGTTCTTGGAGGCGGCAGAGCAATCAATGTTGGTTCTTACAGCAGAGCCGATCAAGACTTTTATAGGAAAGATGGAATCAATTGGGACCTTAGAGTGGACAATCAATCATACGAATGGGTTGAGAGGGCAATTGTGTTTTAGCCTGAAGCCTGGCACATAGGCTTGCCTTGGTTTTGTAACATTAGCTACTTGATCTAATTGGCCGGTATACCCTCCCTCCTTTCTAGATATGTAGGCAATTTCTAGATATGTAGTTGCCTGAGGAAAAGAAAGGGCCATAGAGGCCAACTTGTTTAAAGCAAAATGTGAATTGTGGGGCTCGAATAGTACAAGTGTCTAAATGTGTCACGACCACCTAGGAAGTTCAATAGAAGGCTAGAAAGGATCTCCAATACGTTGGTGAGCGAAGATCGATTGCAACCCCAACAGCCGCTGGTACTGGGACAAGATCCACGGGTCAAAAGACCAAATAATCCCACGTGGGCTAATAACTATGACAAATTACTTATTACTAGTCTTTATTACTTAGTGGGTTCTACTAATTTAACTATCGGAATTCAATAAATTCAATAAGGAAGCAATTCTCTTGACTCTAATCGGTTTCTGTCTTGCAAGTACTACCCCAAGACAATAAAAGTATCTTTTTTAAGTTAGGATGTTTACCTTAGAAAATGTGTAGAAGCTGGGCCATAGGGTCCTTCTACAGAGACATCAAGATGATCAACACCAGAAGGAGATGAAAGTATATGATAGAGTTTCTTGGACCAACTTCCTTCCCCTTTAATAATGACACTAAGCCTTTCTGGCTCCAAGTGACTGCTTGAAGAAATGGTGAAAGGATGCCATTGGAATTTAGATATGCTAGGCACATTCACAAATACAATGCTGGTGGGATTATATGTAAGACCTGATAAAATATCCAAGGAAAATTGAATCAGCATGAAAAAAGGTCGAGAGTTTTTTTTTTTTTTTAATTAGGAGATGTGAGATTTTTAACAGAAATATACCTTTGGTCTTGGAGAAGTTGAGTTCAACAGTTTCACAAGGAAGTGTTCTGGCAGAAACTAAACGGACGCCTTGACGAGATTGAAGAAATCTCAAGTATCGATCAACCATGAAGAGAAAGAAACCAGGAAGCATATAGAAAGCAAAAGAGATGCCAACATGAAGAACAAAGAAGAGCATGAAGATGATGTATAAGTGATGAGTATAAAAGAAGAGCTCAAACATCTTTCTTCTTATGCGAGGGAATGTTGTTGCCCACATGCCTAAACCAGCTAACAAAGCTATTTCTCCTGCCACATTGGATATATCTGTTTTTGCCCATTTCAGCATCTGAAATTTAGAATAATCGAGAAATAGAAAAGTTACTGATATTTCAAATAATCGATTATAAACTACATAAAAGAATTAAAAAAATTATCAAATATGAAATCAATCCATATATTCTATTAGTTACTTTTTAGGATTAATTTTAAAAACATTTCACGAAGTTTAGAGTTAATTAGTCTAAATTGAATTACTTCCTCCATTTCATATTATATTTTTCGTTTCAAAATATTTATCACTTTAATTAAGTAAATTAAGAGATTATTAAATAAAAAATTTTCATATATACATTGTATTGTTGAAATTAAATATTTGTTTAGAAACTTTATTAGAACTATTAATGACAATCAAAGGATAATTTAGGTGATTTTTTTTAAAAACCAAGATAATCCAATTAATTTTTTAATTCTTGTGGCATGAGTTAAAAAGACAAATAATATAAAGTGAATGGAGGGAGTACTTGATTTTAAACAAATAGATATGGCAAAAATTTTCCCTCAAATATTAAAAATAAACAAAAAAATTCATATTTTTAAAGTTGATAGGTTGAGAGTTCGACTCCTGCTAGATGCAGGAATTATCTTTTTTTTTTTTTTAATAGGATTGTTGACTTCTCTACTTTAAGGTTATACTTAAATGATTTATTCTTATATTATGTAATTCTCACCAAATGTGACACCTTTTATATTAAAAAAAACTGATAGTGAGATTAAAAAATTTTCATAATTATTTTGAATATGAAAATTTGAGCATTAAAAAATGATGAAGTTTAAATGATAAGGTTCGTAATTAATACTAATTTCATATTTTGAAAACCTTTTTAAAACATCTACCCCCACTTTTTTACTAAGGATTTTCTTTTTCTTTTTTTTTTTTTCGGGTGGGGGTGGCGGGGAGGGGACAGAGGCGGGAATTAATTGACTCTTTTTTAGTTTTTTCCCGACTAAAAGAATTAGTTGAGTTTCAGGAATAGGAAATTCATATAATCTTTACGCTTCATGGGTCCCACAGAAAACAGAAGCGGGGCCCAAAATGAGCTCAAAGAGGTCAAAACTTTCGACCAAATTGAATGGCCCTGGCTGAAAACGTGAACAATCAATAGACTGAGAACTTGACGAACGCATTTTGCGTCACATGCACGGCTGAATTCTAGAAGAAAACTAGAAAAGCAACGAACAGAAAGAAAGAGAATTCTCTTCCGTTTTTTTTCGCTGTGATTCTTATCGAAAAACCAAAAAAATGGATATGGATACATTAAATCGCATTAATTAAAAAAATTTACCTCAGAGATTTGATGCGTAACGGCCCAGTAGATGATGTAGCAAATTCCATGAGCTGTAAAGAGAGTCATGGCTATGTGTCCTAACCAAATGTGATACTTTATGCTCGCTTCCGATGTCAGCCCAAAAACTTGCAGAATCGACGAGCCTCTAGTCACCGGAAAAAACAGAAAAGCTAAACATATGTTACCCACCAGCCCAAGCCTTACCGCCGCTCTGTCTAGCTTCGCCTGCCACCTGCAAAATAATATGTTGAAAAACTAAGTTTATAGTCTAATTATAATCATACTATCAAAAGATATTTTCATAATATGAAAATAATTCAAGTCTTATAATAAAAGAAAATTTATTATGAAATTGATCTATAAATAAAATATGAATTCGTAAAACTGTATTTTTCTAATCGGTAAATTTATTGAATCATGTTAAGTGATATATTTAGGTGATTAATATAAATTTACAGATATAATCTAAATAAATAATAATCTAAATATGAACATGACTAATCATTTTATAGTTTAAGAAATTTATATTTTAACTCATAAATCGAGTTTATCATAATTTTTTTAATAATAAAAAATATATTTGTTCACTATTTATTAAATAAGAATATAAACTTGTTAAACTATATAATTAGTTAAAGTATATTTATTCACTTACCAGTTAAAGTACAATATTTCGAGATATTTCAATTTCAATAGGATAAGTTTCTTACACTTTTTCTCCACTCTTTGCGGCTGAGGCCGGAGTGACATTGGCAAAGCCATTATGGAGGTAATTTGAGAAGGACCAGACGAGAAGAGCAATAAACATGACGAGAAAAGCTAGTTCAATTCGAGAAACAATTCCGAGTCCTCTGATAACCACCGGCCTCTTCCACGAATCTCCTGATCCTTTTTTGCTACCGCCATTTCTGTAGATCATGATGAACATATAAATTAAATTAAAGCATGGAAAAAACGTACCGAACATCTAACTGATTCCAAATAGAGAAAAATTAAATTAAATTAATTAATTACCCAAGTAAAGTAGCGTGAAGGTTCCGCTTCTTTCCGGAATGCAAATATACACAACTCAATACGGCGATGAATAGAACAGGAAATGTGTAAATCAACATATTCGTACCTACAAAATTCATGAATATTAAAAAATCTGAAGCTAAAAATCGAAGAGAAAAACAAAAAATCATGTTGAGTAATTGAAAAATTAAAATCAAAACCTTGTGTTCCGAAGAAAGTTGAAGTACTGGTTTGAGCTTTAATCTTAGGCAACCATCCTTGTTTATAAACATTAGTAGAAATCATAATCCATATGAAAATATAACCAACAGATATTACTATTATCATTGCCATAATAATCGATTGGATACGATTAATACTAGCTCCTTCTTCCTTAGAAGATCTTTCTGCAACTGATCTCGAACGAGAATCCATGGATATAGAGCTCGAAGAGATCTAGAGAGTGAAAGAGAAGAAGAAAGAGGAAATCGATCGGTACTTGTGTGGATGTGAGAGAGAGTTAAGAGGGAGGAATGGGTTTATATACCTGTAGAATATGCAGAGATTCTGAAAAGAGTAAAGCATGATTTGTGTCCCCACTACTATGCTGCAATGTTGTATATTCACGTCTTTTTTACATTAATGGTACAAAAAAAATGCGAAATTCCTATGACTCGATACTGCAGACTGGAGGTTAAGTACTGGTGCGCACAATAAACCACCTCATAGGTGCTTGATACCAACTTTGCAATCCCATAAATCTTTTTTACATGATTATTTATGTTATTATATTTTTATTTATATATTTTTATATTTTATTATCTATAATATTTTCAAAGTACTCTCAATAATTCGATTATGAATCAAGTTTATGAATCTATTATATTTTTTTTATATACTCTATCTGTCGACGTTTACAAATTCTATTATGAATCATTTTCATATTTCTACCGTATTTTTATTTATGCATTCCTATACTTCAGAAAGTTTTTTATCATGGGCCGGATCTATGTCCTAGTCCTCATTTTTCATATACTCTCTCATCGTTTACATTTTATAAAATATTGTTTCTGTTTATATTAATATTGTTAAAATAAAAAGGTTATATTAATTTTTTTAAAGTAATTCTTTTATGAGAGTACCTCTGTTAAATTGTTAAAAAAAAGTGATAATATGCAATGAATAATATGACCCGAGTCACATCAGTAATGTAATTAATATCTTAATGTTTTGTTTCAATAAGTAAAGGCATGATATACATAAAGACTTATGAAAGTATTAATCACATTAATACTTGAAATAACAATCTATAAAAAAACACTAATACCAAGATCGGCTAGAATAAGGTGATATCCAAAAGGAATTACTGAATAACTTAGTAAAAAATGGATATGACTACGACAGAGGGTCCGATACTGAATAAACGACCATCTCCTCGAGATGGAAGAAGGTTCTCTTTGAAAAGCAATTTTGTAACATCTGCTAGAGCTTGAAGAATTCCCAAGGGGTCGGCATATTCAGGTCCAATACGTTGTTGTAGGTGGGATCTTCACGAACAGAAAAAGATTGCAGTCAATTTGATAATGATCGAGTGACATTGCTTTTTCGGCCCGAACCGAGGAATCCCTTAGATATGATGCAAGGCGGATCTTGTTCTATTCTTGATCAGAGATTTCTTTATGAAAACTACGAATCGGAGTTTGAAGGGGGGAGGGAGAAGGAGCCCTTGACCCGCAACAGATAGGGGAGGATTTATTCAATCACATAGTTTAAGCTAGTGTAGTTTACTTATGGTTCGAAAAGTTTATAATGTCCCTACTTATAAATTGGGTCCATAACAACATAACATAATTTTTCTTACTTCATGGTTTCATTTTATTATTTTTTTGCTAAATTCTATTACATTTCATCTAATGTTTTTGGGAAAAAAATAGTTTTAAAATTAAAATTAAATATTTTTCAAACTAAATAAATAGTTTTGAAACTAAATTTGTCAATTCTCTTATAATTATATATGCAAACAAGACGCCTATTATATACTATTATCTCTATTTCAATTTAACTATTACTTTTAATATATTATTTATAATTATCTACCATATATTACTTTAGAAAAAATTAAGAGAGCATTTAACTTTCTAAAAATATGTCCCTATTTATTACATAACTAGATGATATAATATAAACAAATGCTTATATATACAAATACTTAAATAAATTCCAACTTCTAATTAACCATAATTTAATCAATTCATTCTAATGTACTAATTAATAACATGAATATTTATTAGTAACATTAATAGCAAAACGCTCAAAATCATATGTAACAATTTTCATAATATTTTTTTTAATAATTTTTTGAATATGTCTTAATACGAATAAAACATATTATTTATAATAGATGAATTTTAAATTTTAAAAATACACGTTATACAAATTTTATTTTCTTTTATAATACTGTTTTAAGAAATGTTACGTAGAATCTGAACTAAAGTCTAAAAATGGAAGTCAACTAAAGGAGGGCACGTGGTATGCTAGCTTCCCTTCATTCCTTATTGTGGCATGTTTCATGCAATACTTTAACGTCACTTTGAACTTGATAGAACTCATCCATGGCCTTCTATGGCCATCTCTAATGTCTTTGGACACTGTTTATCCACCATCCAATGTGTTCCGACCACTATATGCTTCCATCTTCATAATCTATCTCATCTCTACTTTTGACTTTTAATTAGATTTTGATGTAACGATAATTTATGTTGAGAATTTCACATCGGCTAATTAAAGAAATAATTATTTCTTATAAAGATTTGAGCAGTTTTTTTTTTTTGAGATACCTTTTGAGTGAGTTAGGTCCAAACTCAAATTCTAACATGGTATTAGAGCTAGTTATTGGGATGTCCCTGCGCAAATGTCCAATCCTGCAGAATGCACACCTTGCCAAGACGAGGATGGACATCAAGCTCCGAGCTCCTAAAAAATTCGTCACTCAAAATTTTCTTGTTTCGTGCTATGGACCAAAGCAAAGAAAAGAATGGTGTTCTCCTGCTATCAACACCTACCCAATTAACCAAAAGTAATCGATCGAGACCGCGGAGTAATCCACCAAAACGGCGACCCGCTTGAAAGATAAAATCAAGAAGTCAACGAAGGGAAGGGCTAAGGGCCTCACAGCTTGAGGGATCCCCTCTACTGTAGAAATTGATTCAAATGATCAGTTTGGGCATGAGGGGATGTGTTGAGAATCTCATATCGGCTAATTAAAATAAATAAGTACTCGTTATAAAGACTTGGACAGTCTTACTCTTTTAAGGTATCTTTTGGCCTAAATTATGCCCAAGTCTAAATTCTAACAATTTATATTAAAAAATTTAAAAATATTAAAAAATAAGCTCGAAGAAAAAATATTTAAATTTTTAGAGACCCACTTAATATTAAAGATAAATATAATCAGATATCATAATGTCATATCATATGATTTATGCAGGGCGAACCAGGCTTTCAAAATTGGAGGGATCAAAGTGCATTATATAAAGTACAAACAAAAAAAATTAAACGGATCAAAATAGTAAAATATATTAATTTTTAATCCAAAATAAATATAATTATATATGAAATATTATAAAGCACAAAAAATTTTAGAGGGCCATGGCCTTCCCCAATAGGGAATAGTTCCGCCAATATATCTTTTAATTATATATTCTTCAATACTTTTTTTTATTATTAAATAGTACACTTTTATTAATAGTAATTTTTCTTTTAAAATTTATATATTTATTAAAATTTATAATTTACTTTTTATTTTATAGAATCTGTTAATAAATTTACTATAAAATGTGTAGCAAAAGAATTGTATTAAACGATTCTAGTCAATATTTATATTACACATAAATACATCATATTTATTTAATGTGAAATATTTATTAATTTTCTGCCTTTAATTAATTACTCCTCAATATATATCATAATATAATCTGTCTATTGTGTGTTCATGTGATCGGTATTAATATGAATAAATATATTATTATTAATATATACTTATATATTATATAATATGATAAGTAAATCTTATAAAATTTAAAATTACATATTTTATCATATAAGAAGCTTAGAGCTATAGTTAGGGACTGTTAATATTGGTATATATGGAAAAAGCGTGGTTACTTGTGTTGATGTGAGGATTAAAGCGGGCGGAAGTGTGTCTTCCTCGTGCCCTTGCTCTGCGCTACTGTATTTGTTGCATACTTCATGCATGGCCGTGGAGGGTTTGACTTAGACGAGAGAGGTGTGTAGTTCGATAGTGCAATTTCTTCACTTAAATATTTTTTATTTAGTATATTAAATGAGAGTTTTTGAGTTCAAATTATATAGAAAGCAATTTGATGTCACATGCTAATCTTGTGTTGGTGTTTGAGACTGTGTGCCCTGCGATCGTTTCCAAATTAGCTAACTTGGAGGGTTTGACTAAGACGAGAGATGCATCGATGGCGCGAATCTCTCACTTAAGTCCCATTTGGTGTACTAAGTAAGAGATCATGAAGCCCGCATAGGCATAGTTCAGTTGGTTCTGGGATTCAATGTTGGTATCAAAATTCAAGGTTCAAATGCTGGCAGTGGCAGTGTAGGAATTTCAACCTCTCCAATGTAGGGGGTGGTTCCTTGTGCGCACCAGTGTCTGACCTCCAATCTGCAAAGCCGCTGAATCACCATGATTTACATCTTCCGCTTCACATCTTCCGTCTGGGCGTCAGTCTGGTGGGAGTCCTGTGTGCGAGAGATTTCGCCTTTTTGGTACTAAGTAAAATATCATGAGTTTAAATTATTTAAAAAGCGATTTAATGACGTATGCTAGTTTTGTGCTACTGTTTAAAGATTGTGTGCTTTCCGATTCTTTCCAAATTAATCGAGTTATAAAAAATGGAGGGTTTGACTTAATATATGGTATCCAAATTGCTTTTGTTTAAATATTAATACTATTCCCAGCAAATTTTTTTAAATAAAAAAAAGAATTACTACTATTACAATGACAAATGCAGAATGTTTCTATTATTAAACAATCAACAAGTGTTTATCTAGCAAATAAATTAATTAATTAATTAAAAAATTAACAAGTGTTCATATTATTATAATTTGGCCAGTCCCATCATTGATACTCAAAATTAAAGGTATATTTGGATTATGTTTTAGTATCAAAGATGTGACTTTTTTCTTTTTTTTTTTAATTTTGTGGAAATTATTCCTTCCTTTTTTTCTCCTTTTTTTTTATTTGTAACATCTTATTAATTCTTTTTTTGCTACATTATAAAAACAATCCGATATTTAATGAATTTTTTCTTATTACACATTTCTATTAAAAATAAATTTTAACATTTTTTAACTTTTCTCATATAAAAATTCATATAAATAATAAGGAGTATTAAAAAATTTTGAAAAATATTCTAATGTACATAAGAAAAGAATATTTAAATTTTTTTTTTAATTTTGTGGAAATTATTCCTTCCATTTTTTTTTATTTTTTTACTTGTAACATCTTATTAATTCTTTTTTTTTTTACATTATAAAAACAATTTGATATTTAATGAATTTTTTCTTATTACATGTTTCTATTAAAAATAAATTTTAACATTTTTTAACTTTTCTCATATGAAAATTTATATAAATAATAATAAGGAGTATTAAAAAAGTTTGAAGAACATTCTAATGTACATAAGAAAAGAATATTTAAAATTTTGTATTTCTTTAAATAGTATAATGTTCAATATGTGACAACTAATATATATATATATATATATATTGTGAGAGGCGTAGAATCCAAAATGTTAAAAAATACCCCAAAAAATATAAATACAAATTTTAACTCCCATGTATTTGGTACTATGACTACAAATTTTAATTTATCGGCTTCTAAAATTATATTTATCTATTGGTATTATTTATCGACTTCTAGACCCCTTTTATGTTATCTTTGATTAGTTCAAATGACCAAATCATCCATGAAATGGAATTGGTATAATTGGAAGCTTTAAATTGATTAAATCATTGCTGGGAATGTTGGCTATCGGCATCACTTTGTATACAACACTCTATATTATTTTTCTTTTATAATATATTTTTCTCTAAAAATTTATTTTTCCTTAATGTTTATATGTTGAAGTGATACATAAAATGGTACAGACGATTCGAGTCGGCTCATTATTAGACTGCCTAATGACCACATAATATAGGACAAATCTACCCTTCCGATAATAGTCACATCTCTAAGTTTCACACAAATTATAGCCATGTTCTTCGTTACTTGAAATAAAGTGCTTTTAGCTAATTTTAAACCATAAAATAGCTAATTTTAAACCATAAAATAATAACGCAACGAGTTCATTTCTCTAAAAATCCAATCCAAACAACATTAAGGAGAAATCTCCAACGATGAAAATGGAGAGTTTTCATTTTTAAGTTGGAATTCAACTACATTTTCAAATAAATGATGCTATTCAAACAATGAACTTATCAAAACACAAAGCAATAGATTGCCTTTTAAGTTCATGAGTTACAATGCAGCAGTGTGAAGAATGAATGAGTTTAGGGATGGCAATGGGGCGGATGGGGACAGGGCATCAACTCCGGCCCCATTCCCACCTCCCTAACTTTGTTTCCATCCCTAAGTCATTCCCGTTTTTGGGTATGAATTCATCCCCATCTCCAGCCTAACCTCTCATAATTAACGCCTCATCCCCTCCAAACCCACCGGAGAATTGAGATCTAAACGGGGATTATATGTATTATTTTTAACAAATAGAGATGGGTAGCCCCATTGTCATCCCAAAATGAGTTGCTATATCAATTTCAAAATACCCTCTTGGTTCAAAAAGTTTCATACCTCTCGATGATGCATGAAGAGCAGAGAACACCATCAGCACAAGTAAACAAGGCATAAACAAGCAAAGATCAAATCAAATATAAAAGTTTCAAAAAGCTAGGAACTTCGAATTTCCCATACGCTTAAAGCTTATCAACCTCAGGTGAGCATAATCTCAAGCATATTCACAACGAAAGCCAAAACGAGATAAAAAATGAACCTAATAAACAGTTAAAGTTCATATCTCATCTGTTCAGGGAAAAAAATACACTTAAATGTAGCATAATCTCTAGCATATTCACAACGAAAGCCAAAGCGAGATAAAAGATGAAGCAAGATAACCTAATAAGCAGTTAAACTTCATATCTCATCTGTTCGGGGAAAAAAATACTTGAGGGGTACAAGAAACTAATATTTCAAGACTATCTCAAAACATTCAAAGAAGTTAAATGCACCACTAGTCTCAAACCATACATGGTTTCAACAAAATAATGGTACTACAAAAGTATAACATTTGGTAGCATCTCATAAAGAAACAATTTTTGCTTTTCTGGAGTACAATGAATAAGCAATGCAGAATCAATATTCAAAATTCCAGTACACACGATCCAGATAAATATGCGTGTAAAGATGATTAATGAAGCAGAATAGACAAGATTTCAAAATAATCTGTTTTGCAATATGCTATACATTCAATTACACACATACCAGAGGAGTAGGCATTATACATGTGAAAGTGCAAGAAGGCTTCAAATAATAAGCTGAAGATGTCAGATGAACATTAAGGACTTGCTAGCTCAAGTAACATATCACAGTTTACTGGACGATAACTGACTACCAAAGTTCACTTCAGAGACATCCAAAGGTAACCGTGAAAATCCCGCTGCATCTCTAATCCCACTTCTCTTCTTCTGCACTACCACAGACGCAGTTAGCAACAAGAACACTGCAGCTAGTAAAGGCAACAGAACGCCAACATTTCCACCTTTCCAACTTTTCATGACTGACTCTACACATTCTTCGCCATCAAAACTACCTAGTCCGTTGCTTATCTTGAAGATCTCGACTCCGTTAAGGATAGCATCAACAGCATGTGGCAAGCTAGCATCTGATGGTCCAATACTCACTGTCAAAAAACCCGATTTGCTCTTACCTACCACAAAATCAGCATAGAAAGGGGATGCCAGCAAAGCATTCGTTATCATCGACAAATCCAAGTTCTCATAGGCCAAATTCCCATTCACATAAACATTGAAATAAAGCAAACTAAGAGCAACACTAGCTATATCGCAGAAATGCATCCGAATTAAGTAATTGTATTGCTCAATCACCGGAAATGTCCATGTAATGTTCAACTGAGGAACAGAATTGTTCAAGCTCTTGATTACTCGAGCTGAGCTATACACATTGTCAGGGCCAACTTCACGGCTAGCCCCACCCGGTCGATAATTAATCCGGCCACCAAAATGGATCTTTGTCGACCCATCACTAGATTTCAAATACTCATCATCAGATACCCAAGTCCTCCAAAGAGAATCATTAAAAGGAGTCACCTTAGGACCTCCCACATTCACTCTAAACACAGTTTCAAATCCCTTCTTCAACATTCCATCAATTCTCTCATTTCTCCCGGAATCAATATACTGAGCTAAATCAGCAATCAAATCTTTCGGTGTAGAGATCACTTCAATAGCATTAACAAAAGCAAATTTCGATCTTTCCGAAGGCGCAAATATTATTTCAAGCTTCTCGACACCAACATTTACAATAAACTCCTTAATTATCGAACCTTTTTGAAAATTTTCCGCACTAAAATCTCGTAATAACAAAAGCCCATTTGCTATAACATGAAATTTAACAGCAGAGAAATCCAAATAACTGGAATTAACATAAGAAAAATGGAGTCGCACAAAGTGATGGGTCCCTTTATCCATAATCTCAAAAACATACCTTGAAGGCCTCTTGAAAGCTCTGGCGGTTTGGTAAAGAGGCGAAGAATACGGAGCTGGGTTTTCATCAACGAACTGAATTGACCGAGCTGAAGAAGGCAAGAATCGGGACCCTGATTCAGATGAATCACCAGTAAAGCTCCGGTGGTCGATGTCTACAACGATTGGTTCATGAGAACCGCAACTAATGAGATAATAATCAACGGGAGTGAAAGAAGATGATACGATGGCTGTGAAGGAAATTAGAGAGAGAAAACTGAAAAACAAGAAAATAAAATTCTTCATGATGGGAAATTTGGGAGAGAAATTGAATCAGAATCAGTTTCTTCTGCTCATCTGAGATTGTGAAGAAGAAAGGGAAGAGGAAGACCGCGTGACTTTTGGCTCTCGGGTCAATGACTGAACCGGGTGGGTTGTAATGCTGTATGCGGGCCCACGCGTATTCGTCTTTTTGTGCTACCGCCCTCTTATCGGATCGCCTAATTCATTCCTTAATACACTCTATATTAGACTATCATTTATCGTAATTTTATTAATAAAAATCTTATATAGTAAAAATAAATTTTAAATGGTAAAAAATAAATTCTAAAGAAAATCGACTAATGAAGAAAGTATACTATAAAGTGTATTAAATAATATATCAAATGATTTTGAGTGACCGATTTCGGACCATTTTTTTTTTTCTTTGGATAAAAATCAAAATTAAATATTTGATAGTTTCGATACTATTTCACAAAACTATCCGGTATTAAAATAATAAATTTAATTAATAAAATCTACTAAACAAAATATAAATATTGTGAAAAAAATATATTATAAAAGAAAATGATACGCATAATAGTATAGAAAAATGATACAGACAATCTTAGGTGGAAAACGGAACTAAAAAAAAGTATCTTATAAAATATAGAAGTATTATGATAATTATATATGTAACTTTTTAAAAAATTTTATTGAATGTAGTATTACTGTGATAATTATATATGTAACTTTTTAAAAACCTTTTGACGTTGGAGAATCAGCTTCCGAGAACGTAGATTCCATAGGATGGAATCCTAGTGTAGGAAGCTCTCTATTCATTCCTCACTGTCCCCCACGCGTATTCCCAAAAAGAAGTAGCGTGGGGGTACATGAGAGAATGTCCTTCTTGGGCGAAGCGGGGGGTGGAGCCGGCCGCGATTTCCTATCAGAAAGGAAATCGAGTAAGGCCGGTACCGGAAAAAAAAATGCGCGCACAAAAATTAAGAGCGTCATTTCCCCCCTCGCCGCCCTGAAGAACTGGTGCCGTTTAGAAACACTTTCACAAGATATATATTTTTATTTTAATAATAGAACAATATATTATGAATAAATTAAATAAAATTGCTCGAAAAGCTATAAGTGATTTCTTTATTTTTAATCACGTATGGTCAATTTATCATTTATTAAGAGATTATGGACATTTACTGATTCAGTACACGTTATAACTAAATTATATGAGTGACAATAGTCCATCTTATATGCACTATGTGATTACAGTATTACCCTTTATAGAAATATGATTAAAAAAATAAGATTTCAAAATAAATACGTGCAAGAAGCAATTTAAGATGAGAAAAATATTTTCCGCAAACGAGTAAGAAAGATGCGATCATATTCAACAATAATATACAACAATTCTAACTGAATATTTAGCTATTTACGAACGGTAAATTTCAATGATTTCTTTAAGAGCATTCCAATTTTCAATGATTTCTTTAAGAGCATTCCAATTATAATAAGAACTTGAGTCGTCGAAGCTTAAACTAAATTATTTAATTCAGTTTAGGAAATTTAAAATGTAACGTGGATAGTAATACAAAAAATGATTTTAAAGGATATGTCTTTGACATTCTCGGAACAGTGAGCTACAGTTCCATTCATTCCGATTCATCGGGTCAGAACGGGTTTAACTCAATAATTAAATAGCTACAGTAGCTACAATAAAAGATAGTTTCCCCCTTAATCTCTCTCGGGGGGAGATTGAGTTACATTAGCTGCAGGAGCCGTACTTCCCCTATTCTATTTCCTTAATCGGAAATAGGGGGAAGAATGGCATCTCGTACATTTAAATATTTAAAAAAAAATAAAGAACAAACATTTTTCACAAAAAGAATTACATGAAAAAAAATAAAAATTGATGAATAATTACCAGAAAAGGGGGAAAAAAAACCGGCTGGTTGAACCGACAAGTGACCGAAATATCATTTTATCGCTATAAATTGGTTTAAAAAAATCCAATTAAACGTAAAACCTTTTTCTTTAGGTCCTCTCTCTGGAGGCAAATCTTTCTGTTCTGGAAGAGTGAGTCCGCCATGGAGTTCCCCTACATGGAAGCCGTTGTTTGTATGCTCTCTCTTTCCATCATTCTCGAATGCACTATGTTTCTCTTTGCATACTTCCACACATTTCATTTCAATGTTTACACATGTTGATTGATACGAGCATATACAGTCTCATTTGTGGTTGTATTAATTCAATATCTTCTTTAACGTTTTACGAAGTGTTATTGAAGAAGAAGCCCAGCATGACATTCAATCGGCTTCTTGCTTAAATTTTGATGCTAATCCTTTTCTGGGTTATGGGTTTTTATTTTTGGGAAGATCAGTTTTAGGGTTTTACTACTAACCTAGTAATCTTTAATTATTGGAGGTTTTCTGGTTGTTATCGCCTCTCTTCCTGTATATTTAACCTAAAATTAATGAAGCTGGTTTGTTTATATTTTTATTCAAAATGGGGTTTTGGTTTTTGCTGGTTTAGAAGTTGGGAAATGTGATGTTGTCATCCTTGCAATGTTGGGAAAGAAATTTATTGGAAAAGATTATTCTTTGATGCTTTTCTCTGTATATTTTATCAGTGTGCTTTGTATATGCTTATGTTTTTATGTACACATGTTTCATCACCTTTGATCCGGTATTTGCAGCTCATTAGACTCTGACCCTTGTCATGGGTATAGCTTTGCTAAACTTCGAAAAAATTTAAGGCACATGGAATATACAGTTAATTACTTAATTAGACCGATAAAATATTTACAGTGGGCGTGCCCAAAGTTTTTCGAGAATAGGATGGCGGAGTTTTCAAATAGGAACAATGTGGTAGTCGGTAGATACATTACTGTGGATAAAGTGGGCCCTCTTGATGTTTTTATTATGGAAGTTAATTTCCATATTAAAGTAAGAACATTTCCGGAATGTTGAAATCTTGTACTTAATCGTAGACCATTTCCGGAATGTTGAAATCTTGTACTTAAATCGTTGTTATTGATTTGCAAGACCAATTAAATTGCAATTAGATTTTATGAAATTTTCAAGGGAGTAATAAATTATAGGAGTTTAAGTCAAAGGTTCTAGAATGAATAACCCTAAACCAAGACAAACTTAGAAGCAAGGTCGGCGCAGCCTGGTTAAACGGCTCGGGGAAGAGGGAGGCTGTATTCGGTAGGATCGAAGGATCTAAGTGAGGAATGGGGATCAGGGGAAGTGGAATTAGTCAGCTATTCTTCAAATGACATTCTTTCTAATTGATTCATGTCAAACCCATGGGTGGTTGCCTGACTATCTTCTTCTCAGATTGCATATTTTCGTATTTACAGTATGCAGACTCATTGACTGTTTAACAAAAGGTCTTGTTATGTAAATTCCAGGTTTTATGATACTGATGTACGTCTTTGAGACTTATCTTGACTTGCGGCAACATGCTGCCTATAAGTTGCCCACACTACCAAAAACATTAGAGGGTGTGATCAGCCAGGAGAAGTTTGAGAAGTCCAGAGCTTACAGTCTTGACAAAAGGTTTCTCCTATTTGGAGTTCTTAACTATAAGTTTTTTAGAGCTTCTTGGTGTCACATAGCCTTTTATAATTAGCAATCTTCTGGTTAATAAATCTTTTTTTTTTTTTGAATTTCAGCTACTTTCATTTTCTTCACGAGTTTGTAACCATACTTATGGACTCTGCAATTTTGTTCTTCGGGATTCTGCCCTGGTTTTGGAAGGTGAGCAGCGAGTTTCACACTACCACCCCCATCTTCCCTCTCTACTACTTACTGATTTCCTTAAGTTAATCACAGAAATCAGGAGACTTTTTAGTGCTTGCTGGCCTGAATGCAGAAAGTGAAATATACCACACCCTTTCATTTCTTGCTGGTGTTATGCTTTGGTCTCAGGTGAACTATAAAAATTGTTATTCTTTGTTCCCTTAGAAGGTGCTGATTTCTTATTGCTTTAAAATTGATCTGCATCACCTATTGACATTACAAACTTCTTTTCCCTTTTTGCAGATTACAGATTTGCCATTCTCTTTGTACTCAACTTTTGTGATTGAGGAGCGCCATGGTTTCAACAAAGTACACATTCTATTTTGTCCCTAAGTATTTTAATTTGCTTTTTTTTGTCCCTTAGAAAACCCCCTGGCTTTAATTCCAAGTTTTATAATTTTGGCAGTCAACTGACCCATTGAAATGTGCATTGTTTGTTGTATAGCAAACAATATGGTTATTCTTTAGAGACATGATTAAAGGCATTCTTCTAGGTGTGTTGATCGGTCCACCTATTGTGGCTGCCATCGTAGTGATAGTACAGGTACTGTGATATGTCCCTGGCCATGTGATTTCCTTGCTGTATTCTGGGAGCATGGCATTTTAATGCAGGAATATGTTTATTGCTACTAAATTATGGATTCTGATATTTTGTCAGAAAGGAGGTCCTTACCTGGCAATATATTTGTGGGCATTTATGTTTGTTCTTTCCATTGTGATGATGACTCTTTACCCAGTTTTGATAGCACCTCTATTCAACAAGTTTACACCAGTAAGTATCAGGAACTTTTATGAAAGATATGTTTTTGCAGATTACTTCTTGTGTGAACTTCTAATTGTGGTTTCTCTGAGTTTGTAGCTTCCAGATGGAGAGCTCAAGACAAAGATAGAGAACCTTGCTTCCTCGTTGAAGTTCCCATTGAAGAAGCTGTTTGTTGTTGATGGATCGACAAGGTCAAGCCATAGCAATGTGAGAGTTCCGTGGTCATTATTGATGCTTTTAATTCTGGTTAATCTTTTGCCGTCTGAAAAAGTTTTTAGAATACGGTGTCTATGGTGAGGCAATTGGTCTGGGCAGTTACTGGGATGTTATTTTCCTGTATTCCTTGTGATACACAGTTCTCAATATGGATACGAAAGGATAGTCCATCAACTCTTCTGTAATGCATGCATGGTTGTAGTTCACTAGCTCTAGTAAACCAGCTAATTTGTTTCTAAACATGTGGACTTATTGAATTTGAAAATTTTCCTCAGGCGTATATGTATGGATTCTTTAAGAACAAACGCATTGTTCTTTATGACACATTGATTCAGCAGGTATGGGTGACTCATGCAAATTATGATTCTCTTTCTTACTGATGCTTTGCGGCAGCTTAGGCCCAGGCTCCTAGCTCTCTTCCTGCCGCCCTATTTTTCCAGATACTTGAAAGCTTATACACATGATCCATATTTTTTAATTCTACTTATTGGCTGGTGCAATGTAGTGCAAAAATGATGAAGAGGTCGTTGCTGTTATTGCACATGAGCTTGGCCACTGGAAACTAAATCATACTATGTACTCTTTCATTGCTGTCCAGGTATGCTAGTTCCTACCAAGCTATCTATGTTATCATTGTTCTTGTTTGGTATATTCGCTTTCTCTTATCCTTCGGACGGGGTTAGGGGAGTTCATGAAATTGGACCTTGGGACCTCTTGCTGTACTCAACCCTCAGCTAGATTTCTTACGTGCTGTGATATTTCATTTGTCCTCTGTTATTGTGCAGTAAGGTCAATTGAGTTCATTTCAATTCTTTGGTTGGAGATAGCAACTTAAAAGTGATTGCTGTACATGTCATGAATGTGTTCTTGAACGCAGAAGTAATGTGGGGAATTGTGACATGGGGTTGATGTTTTTCTTTGGTAAACGCCTCCAACTAATACAGATTTTGAAACATGAATAGTAATAATTTAAACTTAGCCTCCTCAAAATTCAGTCCAGGGTTATGGACTCTGTGTTCCTGAAACTTAATACATAAAATTGCTCAAGTAAGATGAAGTTTACAAATTTGGGTGGTGGTAGTAACTTCTTCTCTCTTTTTTCGAGTTGAAGAGGATTTGGTAATATGAACTAAAGTTTTTGGTATGTTTCAAAACGGAGGTTAGGTATCTTACCATCAGAATAAGCAGATCTCTTGCTAGGTAGGCTTGCAATGACACAAGTTACTTTTTGAAATTCTTATAGTATGTACTTCTCTTCATCATTGTCTGTGAGACTTTTAGCTGCTGATCTGTTTTGCATGGAAGCTAGGGTTTCTTTGATATTCATCATGTTTTCATATCCATTTTGCATTCTACTGTAGAGAGTTCTCATTCTTCTAAACATCAGCAGTCGCTACTACAGTTATCTTCTATGATTTCTAACCAAACCTATAATCATTGTAGATCTTAACATTCTTGCAATTTGGAGGATATACCCTTGTAAGGAACTCAAAGGATTTGTTTCAGAGTTTTGGGTTTGACACACAGCCAGTTCTAATTGGGCTCATAATATTTCAGGTAGAAATCTACTTAGCTGCTTTGAATTTAAACCTAAGCTGAATGCTTAGCAATAGGTTTTGGCTATGTTTTGTGTAATGTTCGTCTTGCAATAGCTGCTTGATTTTGTGAGAAAAGTTGGTTTATTAATGAGATCTCGTTTGATTACAGCACACTGTTATTCCGCTTCAGCATCTTGTAAGCTTTGGTCTTAATCTTGTAAGCCGAGCTTTTGAGTTTCAGGTAACTTTTCTTTATGCTGGATGAATTATATACGTTAGTGTCCCTTCCCTTGCACTTTATCCTGAACCATGCCCAGATTTAACTGAAGTACTTGCATATTTACACAGGCTGATGCTTTTGCCAAGAAGCTTGGTTATGGATCTGCCCTTCGAGCTGGTCTTGTTAAATTACAGGTGATTGCTCTTGCTTCTCTACTTCTTCCTACGTGGAAATAATAATGATAAACTGTCCTCCACCTCCCTTTTTGATGCGTTATGAGAAGACAAAACATCCTCCTGGTTTACAATTTTTCTTCAGCAATTTCCTTGAATTATTTTCCTTTGGTGGTTTTGCAGGAGGAGAACCTGTCAGCCATGAATACTGATCCTTGGTATTCTGCTTATCACTACTCTCATCCTCCTCTTGTTGAAAGACTGGCTGCTATTGATGAACCAGATAAGAAGACAGAGTAATAGAAAGTTGGGCATTTTGGATTTTTGAGTATAGAAAAACTTTTGCTTCTTGGAAGATAGATGCTTGCTTAATCACAGAAACCTCTATCTGTTAGTTTTCATTTTACCTGTCTGTTCATTATTGCGACTTGTTTCAAGAAGTCAGGCGAAAGGTTAAATGGCCGAGTATGGAGGGGAATAGAAACAAACAAGGTAGAAAAAATAGCTTCAAGGAAATGAATTCTTACAAAATCTCCTCTTTTTTGAGCATATCTTCAAAGTTTAGCATCTTGTTACTAGCTGTGATCCGCAACATTATGGTGATTGTATGCATTGTACATTAAGTATTTTGTTGTGATCCGGATCATGTTCATGCCGTTAGTATTCTCATATTATCTAATTACATGCTTGGAGGTTCGATATAGTGTTGCCTAACTAGTGTGGTTATCGCATTTTCTATCTGTATAATCTGTCTCTGCATTTTCATTCAGTGGGATCCCTTAAAAGCTGGCTGCCTTGGGTTAGAATTGACTAAGAACGGCTGGCTGGCCGGCAGGCCGGCCGGCCGACTGATCACAGGCTGTTCTAAAGGCCTAAGGGTAGGCTTATGATGCTTCTTTATACCTAAATTTATAGAGTTATTGGTAATCCTACTTTGAGTTTAGTGGTCCATCTATTTATTGAATTCTTCTAGACTAAGAAACCCTTTGTTTATTTATTATTGTGAAGCCTATGGAAATCCACCTTGCTTTATTTATTCATTCGGTTAGTAGTAGTAGCATTTGCTTTTTTTGGTATATGTCAAGGGCATTCAAAGTGGTCCGATGGCCTGGCCTCACTTAGGTACTTCCACGTAGCATGTCCAGTTAGAGGTCTTCTTGGATGTCGATTTTGTGTTGTTGTTTGGGGTTTGATCCCTTCCGGATTAGTCAATAACTTTTGAATATCAGGTTGCCAAAAAGATAGGGATGGTGATATTAAGTGGTGTCCTTGGCTTGTTGAAAAGGGGGCTAGTAGTAGTAGTAAGATGGAAAAGATACTCATTTGGCATTGTGATATTTGTTGCTTTGATTTCTTGGACATTTGCTAAGATTGTGAAATCTCTTTTTTGACCATTGATTTTATTGTATACTTTTAACTATAATGGGATGGACAAATAAATCCTTTGACCACAATTTTGACAAAAGAAAGATACTCATAAGTAGGAAGGCAAGGGAAACATGCAACTTTGTGTTATATATATATATATAGTTTGTGTTCGTATTGTTTGTATTATTTTATATTTTATTTTAAAATATTTTATTAATAAAATTTATCAAGAAAAATATATTATAAAAGTAAATGAAATATAGATCATGGTACATAAGAGTGATAAAGACGATTCTGAGTACTTTTCGAGTTTTATTTTTTGATTTTTATGTGAAAAATGTTAATTATGGTGATTTAGTAGTTCATATTGGAGAGGTTAATGTGTTTGTTAAGATTAAAATTGTTTACAACATTTTTTTAAAATATTTTTTTAAATTGAACAATAATTCATAAATCTAAAAAAAATTATATTTTTGACTAATAGTGTATTAAAATTAGTTATGAATATATAAATGATAAAGATTTATTTACAATTTATATAAACTAACAAAATAAAATTATAAATTTCATGGGAAAATATGTAATTAATCTTAATTTTGGTCCAAGTAAAAATTCGGGTCGCACGGGGCGAGTTCGGGCCAACCCAAGCTCATTCATTGATAACCATACTGCCACATAACATCTCCCTTACGCGAATCGTGTCCGTCCGATCGACATGAATTACACGTGTCGCAAGATAAAATACTCAACGGACGACGATCCCTGGCCTTTCCCGTTAAAAGGTGGGTCCACCTCACCGAAGTCCAGCTGGCGTTTGATTAATAAGCATGACCAATTTACACACTCAAAAAGTCCAAGGATCCACACACTTCGCATTCATAATCGTAGTATGGTTAAGGACACATACGTCATTTTCCAATTCTCAATGCTACCCTTTTTATCCGAATATCCAAGAAAACAATGGGAAAGCACAAGATGCTTAAATAATAATATAAATTTGACACGCAGTATTAAATCGTTCTTTTAGTATACTAAGTAAAAATATCTGTATAAATAAAATCGCGTCTAATAACACCTCTTTCATTGTTTTAAATTTTAAAATACTTAATAAATTTGTTTTAATTATTTTTTATATTTTCAAGCTAAAATCGTATGACCTCACAAATTATTAAAAAAATCTTTGATCTTAAATTTATACGCTCCCACCAGAAAAGGTTGAATTCGATTGAAAAGTATAGTTTTATAAATAAAGTTATTTAATCACATTATTCTTTTTAATTTTTAGAATAAATAATTGTCCGAACATATGAGTTCGGATCGAATATCAAAGTATATGAATAATATTTGAAGGGGATAATGTATTTGGATATTTTACTCTTAAAATTAATCTCACGTAGAATCACAAGTGCCATTATTTGCCGGAATCATCATTGTTTAATAGTGATATATTAGTTTAATGTACGCAACTCTAACTTGTTTAGTAGTAGGATATCAATTTAAGGTACTCGTGCATGGTTTCAAATAGTTTTTTTTGTTAAATTATGAAATATAAGATATTACGTGCGATTTTATATTTACACTGTTCTTTTAAATTACATCGGACTCAAAAACAGTAAAATGCTTCAATAATATACAACTCAGCTACAGTTAGGACAAATCTAACCATCGAATTTATGTATATAGATTTCGGACCAAATTAATATCATTCAATTCTATCTTCTTTAATTATATATTTTTTTAGATTTTATTTATTTTATCTAATTTGGAAACGGGACAGAGAGTGTAGGTATGGGCACAGCTCAATTGATTATATCATTTATATTATATAATAGGAGATTTTTTTTTTTTCTGAATTTAAATACTTTATTTCCGCATTTCTCTCTCTCTCTGCACACTAGAAAGATTCTCTCACAGTGTGTCTCCTTCACGCTTTCTCTCTCTTTCTTGTCTTCCTCCTCAGCCCAGAAAGAGGAACAATTTTCTTACCGGAGGAACCCAAAAAAACGATTGCCGGGAAATCCACCGGTTATCCTGCGAAATTACTGCTGTTTATCCTCGTTATTTGTCTTCTATGTACCCTTGCCTAGTAACAGTTCGCCTTAAATTTTCATCCCTCATTCAATGCACCCACTCATTTCATACTTAAAGTCTATAATCAGTACAAAAGATTTTGATTTTCAGTGTGAATTTTTTTATTTATATGTGTAAGAATTTTTTGAATTGAAGATGACGGTTTATGATGCGGCGTTCGTTAATACTGAACTGTCGAAGCCGACTTCGATTTTTGGTTTGAAGCTTTGGGTTGTGATTGGGATTTTTGTTGGAGCTGTAATTGTTGTTATTTTGTTTTTGTTATCTCTTTGTATCACCGCTGCTCGCCGTCGTAGCACCACTAAACGTCACCACCGCGCCGGTAAAATTTCTGGTGCCGCGGAGCTTACTCCGGTTGTGTCTAAGGAAATTCAGGAGATCGTTCATGATTCTCATCCCGATCAACGTCCTGTTGTTCCTCAGGTATGATACATTTACAAATATGTGTTAGAAATTTTAATGTGTTCGTCTAGTTCTAAGATCTGTTATTTGATAGGCTTTTTAAGCTTTCATGCCGTTTGTTATATGATGATTGGGAAAGATTGACTGATTTTAGTTGTGATGAACCCTCCAGCTGAGATTTTTGAGCTTATTTTGCAAGTTTTTTAATGTCTTCTCTAGTGGTAAACTTATCATTTTCGACTTACAATGCATTGATGTACTTTCCTTTTATTCAAGTTCCTTTTTTTTTTTTTTTTGTGGTTAATTTGGATATACAATTTTACTTGACTTGAATGAGGATATCAAGCGAGTATTTTTCTGAAATTTTATTTCTTTTTTAAATTTTTTGTGGTGATTTCTGCAGGCAGTGCCAGATATTCAGATAGATATGGGAAAGGTGGAGCACAGGGTGGTCTTTTCTGATAGAGGAGCATCAAGTGGGGAGAGCAAGGCAACAAGTGGAGCAGATACAGGGTCTTTTGGTGGCAGTGGGCAATTACCAGAGGTGTCCCATTTGGGATGGGGAAGGTGGTATACTTTGAGAGAGCTTGAAGCTGCGACTAATGGCTTGTCTGATGAGAATGTGATTGGTGAAGGAGGGTATGGGATTGTTTATTATGGTGTATTGACTGACAATACTCGAGTAGCTGTGAAAAATCTGTTGAATAATAGGTAAGGAGCTTACTGAACTTGCTTCAATACTCACTTATTGGTAGTCTTTTGTGGGTTAATGTCTGTGCCCTTTTGATTTCAAGTTTGAAAGTTATATAGCTGTAAATTCTTCATTTAGAGAACCGGTCTCATTAGTAAAAACTTTTTTCATATCAAATTGTAGTTCCATGCTTAAATAGAGATGTGGCAGAAGTGCATTATTCTCATTTCTTTGTCATGCTTAAGCTCATATGACTGATAAACTAAACTATCAGGGGCCAAGCTGAGAAGGAATTCAAGGTAGAAGTTGAAGCTATTGGTCGTGTGAGGCACAAGAATCTTGTCAGGCTGTTGGGCTACTGTGTTGAAGGTGCATATAGGTAACCATTCAGGTTCTGCTGAGGAATCATACCCTTTACTTCTCATTGCACGTCAAGAAGCCAAACTTATTTGTGGCCATTTTACATAATCTCTTTCCATAGGATGCTCGTTTATGAGTATGTTGACAATGGGAATTTGGAGCAATGGCTGCACGGAGATGTGGGTGAAGTCAGTCCTTTGACTTGGGAAATCCGGATGAACATAATACTTGGAACTGCAAAAGGGTATGGTATTCAATGTTGTTCTTGTTTTTTGCTGTCCACTTATACATATCACGTACAAAATGCAGTATAGTTGTTCCCTTTTAATCCCTACTGTTGCAGGTTGGCCTATTTGCATGAGGGGCTTGAACCCAAGGTTGTTCATCGTGACATTAAATCTAGTAATATACTACTTGATCGTCAATGGAATTCCAAGGTGTCTGATTTTGGACTTGCAAAGCTGTTGAATTCCGAGATAACTTATGTGACAACTCGTGTCATGGGAACTTTTGGGTTCGTTGCTTTCCTTTCTATATTTATGTTTTCTAGTTCATTTTTCCCAAGTGCTTCTGGTCTCGTCTTCAATTTAGTAGTTATTATGTTATAAAGGAGAACGCTTGTTATCTAATACATAAATGTTTTTTCTAGCTATGTGGCGCCAGAATATGCATGTACTGGTATGTTGAATGAGAAAAGTGACGTTTATAGCTTTGGAATACTGATCATGGAAATAATTACTGGTCGATCTCCTGTTGATTATAGCAGGCCGCAGGGAGAGGTTTGTCTTAAAATTTAAAGCAGATATGTATCTTTTCGAGTTTCACTTTTATCAGTGCCTTACTAGATCTAATAAATACCAAAACAATAAACAGGTTAATTTGGTGGACTGGCTGAAGACCATGGTTGGTAATCGAAAATCTGAGGAAGTAGTGGATCCTAAACTACCTGAAATGCCTGCATCCAAAGCACTTAAACGTGTTCTTTTAGTTGCTCTTAGATGTGTTGATCCTGATGCACAAAAGAGGCCTAAGATGGGGCATGTGATACACATGCTAGAGGCAGATGACTTGCTGTTCCGTGATGTAAGCGTAAATTTTTCTCCTTCCCTTTTGCACCTTCTTCCCTGCTACTGCTAAAGAGCTTCTGCATCAGATTAGAGATACTGATTTCCTATTTCATGTTAAAATGTAAATTGACCTTTTATTCTGATTCATTTCTCATCAGGCTTCTTTACTTTTTCTTCCTTGGCACAGGAAAGAAGAATGGGCAAGGAATCCACTAGCTCGCGTCGTGATTTCAAAGAACACAATCTAACAGATCCAAAATTAGTCAACAAACCACATGGTGAAGGTGCTTCTGATGCAACAAGTGAAGGAGACAGTGGTAGAAACCATGATCCCGCAACTAGACGGATATTATAACATCGAATGGAAGAGGAGGATACATAGTTAAGTAATAATCCAGGTTTTTCAAAAAACTTTATCCTTTCTAGGAATTATTTTTCTTTTCATTAGTTTGTAGAATGTGTACCATCAATTTTTTTGTCATATGAAAAATGTGAATTTACCATAATTTTTACACCATTTTGTACTAGCTCTTCTGTATATTAACATTATTCATTCATTTATAAGTTGAAACTAAGATTATTGATTCCCTCTCTTAGCTCTCTGTGTTTATGTGTGGACAATTTTGGTTGCCTGATCCATATTCTTTATCTATTCTTGCTGCTAGTGTCAATCAATCTATACCCTTTTACATGTTAATGAGTTTTGGATGTATATATTAGTAGTCTCCATCAACATCACAGCATGCCAAGGTGATGATAGATAGAGACCTACAGACAAAACCAGCACGGAAGAAGTCCTCCAACTCCCACATTAGAGTACTTTTCTTTGGCTGGTGGACCATATGGCCAGCTAATTTGGTTCTAAGCTATTCACTGCCTTGTGCCCTCTGCCCTCTCTCTTTATATTTTGTCCTGGTTGCTGCAATACAAAACTAGGCAGATGAAGCATTTTTCTTGTAGGCCATGGATTTTGTTTTTTGTCCAAACCGGGTCCATATGCACATAGAAGACACTTTTAAGTCATTCCACACTCAAACTAATACTCATTCGAGTCGGGTAGAGGTTTATAAGGGCAATAAAGTCTTTTTACAAGACACACCTGCATTTCTAGAATTCAAACTCGAGATCTTTTATTGTTGTTTGTGGGTCATGGAGTTTGATCTCACTATCAATGCATCCCTACAAATGAGCTGTCTGTAGAAATAGTAGTATGACAAGGAATTGTTGGGGTCTGCATAAGGTCCATACTTTCTAGTGATAATTGAGCTAGAAAGATAATAATATAGTATATTCTTTTTAATAAAATATATCACTTGTGGTACAGTCCTTAAATGGCTCTTGCAGATTGCTAGTAGGCTGTTACCCCCCCCTCACTCACCCCCCACATGTTTCTGCTAATTTCATTTTTTAATATTTATTTGACAGGGTTGAAAATTTTATTTACAGAACTCTCAATCCCGTGGGACAGCTGGTAAATGAATTAATTATGATATTTAATCATAAATATTCAAAGTTATGAAATTGAATTTTTGCATGTACATTAGTCGCTCATGATGGTCTTTAACATAATAAATGTCAGAGATAATATTATAGCATTCTAGTCAGTTTTATATGTGGGAATTGATAAAATATGTGCGGAAATTAAAAAAATACGTACGAAAAGATTTAAAAATTTTCATTTCATTCCAACTCTTTCTCTTTCTATAATTTTTTTCTCTCACCTCTTTTTAAAATTTTTTTGAATATTTTTTAAGAAATGTGGATGATTTTGAAGATTTTATGGAAGAAAACATCGATTTTTTAATGTAAAAATCTAACAACTTGGTGGAAAAATAGGAAATAGGGACTTTCAACTATTTTCCGATTTTGTTTAATGAATTTTATAGTTTTTGTTAGAAATTGAGCTCATAAGAAAACTAACTATATTATACTAATTAATATGAGATTCGATTGATACATACAAAACACATTGTCAAAATCAATGTTACAAAATATATCAAAATATGATACGAATCTCTAAAAAAAGCTACAAGAAGAAAAAGAAATTTGAAATCCCCTAGTCGATATGGTAAAAACAATGAATTTTTAATTTTTTTCAACAATTTGATCGATTTTACTCTAAATCGATGTTTTCTTTAATAAAATCTTCAAAATCATTCATTTTTTATTTAAATTTTTTTAAAAACTTGAAGAACACCCTTGAATTTTCATAGAGAAATGAAATAAAATTTTTGTTTCGAGAGAAAGTAAGGAAAAATAATAATTTTTTTTTAATTTTTCGTATGTATTTTTTGTATTTTTTAAATTTCTACAGGTACTTTATTAATCCCTTTTTTATCTTTTGTGTAAAATACTAATAGTGAATACTACCATACAAATAGGGGATGATATGATGCTAGTGTAGTGTCCCATATATATATATATATATATTTTTTTTTTTTTCTTTTTTTTTTTTAAGAAAAACAAATAGTAAGATGCTTGTTTGTGTGAGATTGTGAAGGTGGTCCATTAATGAACCACCAAGGAAATAAGTTATAAAATTGGCCATAATTAATGAAAAGTCAGCAATATATTGAAACTCCAAAGTCTTCCCACAAGTTTACAATGAATGCATTAATTATTATGACTTACTATATAATGAACTAAACCAAGTCATTAGGCATAGCTCATAGAGATATTCATAAGGAGTTTTACAAATGTTTTGAGGTTCTAATTATGTATTGAATTTGTAATCTTAATATTTACGACGGTTAAAAGAAAGGAGTCTATTATAAATTTATAGCAGATAAAGTACGAAACAACTATTTTAGCAACAATTAAAATTTTGAGAGGGGGTTAGGATATATACACAAGATGACATATCAAATAGAATCAATCAGAACCGGTTATAGTTTAATATAAGTGCAATATTAACATTTTGTAAACATATACTATAATAAAAAGTAGGGACTTCTTTCCGACCTTAATGGTGAAGTTAAAGTAACTTTTGGATAAAAACTTTTTCATTCTCTAACTCCTAAGCATACATGAAGTATAATCAGACGAGAGAGTTTGTATGTGACTTATGGCTTTGAACATTTTTTCTTTATTTTAGAAAGTGACTGTAAAGGACTTTGATGTCACCAACTTTGAAAATCATGATTTGAATCTTGTAGATCCATTTCATGATCAATTTCTCTCACTATTACGGAAATTGTAAGTTAAGGTCTAATTTCTTAGACGAGAAAGTAATGTACTGGCATGTATCTTAACTAAACATGTCATATCAACTTGCCATACCAACATCCGAATGGATGGGCCCGTTTATAATTCTTTCTTTCTTGGTGACTTTTAATCTTTTTTGGTAATTCGGGAAGAATTCGCTGTCACTAGGTTCCCAAATAGTAGCATAAAGCTGACATGTGGCATTAAACCGTTTATTCACTTTAACTCAAAACCTCTCACTTGGCATGTCAAGTAAAGATACCTAAGTGAGGAAGGTCATGCCAACAAACCACATAGTCACCCTCATGGACAGTAACATGGACCAAGGTTCAAATCCTGACAGCGGCAGTGTGAGAATTCTAACATCTCCAATGTTGGGGGTGGTTCTTTGTGTACCAGAGCTTAGCCTCCAGTTTATAAAGTCGCTGAGTCATCATCATTTACATTCTCTACCTAAATGTCAGACAGTCTGGTAAAGATTTTAAGGGCGAGAAATTTCGCTTTTTTGATAACGGGACATACTTTTAGTCTAATCCAATGCATTTTCCTTGAAAAAAAACATTGATCTTTTTTGGGCTCATATAATAAACATTGATCTTGAATATGTCCATTTCATCTTAAAAGAAAGTTGTAGGCTGTGGCCCTTCTTGATCTGATCCACATAGCATCTGTTTTGTACATGACAAATATGTGGGCTAGCTTAGACATGTCCCATTGAAGCCCAAATAAGTCTAGCATTTTAGTTTCTTGGAACAATTATTTCCTTTTCCTTGGAAGATCATTGCTAAATTTATTTAAAAATATTAAATATTTTTTTAGTTTTTCTTTTTGGTAAAGAAATGAATTTTATATACCGACAAAAGAAAAGATACAATTTCCAGAATATCAGGATGTTAACTGAACAATCCTGACATTTTCAAAATTACATATGTCATGAGTAGCAAAATCTCCGAAGGAGAACCAGCTCATAATAAGGGGGTTGATTGTTTTCTCCGACTTGTTCGCTGCTCCATTCGCCTCCTAGTATACATACCTTAAGTTTCATATCGGTATCTGAGACAACAAGAATCTGCAATCAAAGATAATATGAAAATACTCATGACAATCTGTTGAGTGCTCTCGAAAGAGAGATAAATATATTTTACTAATAAATATTTAATTTTGACAAGAGGTGTGTGGGTCCCTAGCGTAATTCCCCTCACTTAAGTACTTATAACTAACATGCTGAGTGAGAATTACTGAGTTCAAGTTATCCAGAGACCGCATGACAGCTTTGTACCGTTATTTGGGATCATTGTGCTTTTTGATTTTCTTATGATTGATTAATTGATGACTCTCGGATATCGAGTAAAAGAAAGTATTGTTTGGCACAATAATGAAAAATAAAAAGAAGAAAAAGTAGATTGACCCAAATTTTTTTTTGAAAAAGTAGAACCGAATTTTCTAGTAGAAATCCGTACATAAATACTAATACAACGTATAATAGTATGGGTTCTGAAAAATTCCAAACAAACACGCCTTAAGTCTAGCTCACCAAATATTAACGGTCAGATTTTGTTTACTTTAATCTCCTGACCGCGTCCTCACCATTAAATATAAGACCGCCAATAAACCCAAACATCCAATCAGTTCTGGCCACGTCTTTAGGTTGCACGAACAATCCATAAATTCAAGGGTTATCCTATCACTACCCAGCCTAACCCTCATTTCCACCCACCCACAAAGACAAAGCTCAGCTTCTTATCTTCATCTTCATCTTCTGCTTCTTCTTTACGCGGTTCTCATTTCTTGACTTTCGATAACACTTCAGATCTCTCTCTTTCTACTGCTCTAAATCAGGTTTGGTTTCTCTCGCTCAATATTCATGTAAGCATGGATCTTGGTTTATTGTAGCTGTTGACTTCTGTGAAGTTTGATGTTGTTTTGAGTTGGTGGTGATTTTTCTTGTTTAATCTTTGAAATCGATGTTGAAATTGGAGATTTAACGAGTTTGTGAGTCATTTCTCGGTATGTATGATGAGATTTAGTGATTTTGATGAGTATATGTTGAAATTTGTTGAGGATTTAGTTTTCTGCTTTTGTTAAGGTTAGATTTCGTTTCTATTTTGTGTTATTGTGGCTTGATTTTGCAGATCTGTGTTTTTATTAGCTTAAAAGCCAAAGAACATAGATTTTCCATTTGATTACTTAGTATTTCTGAAAATTCGTGGTTTTTCTTTGACTGTTAATTATGTTTGGTTAAGAATTGAAGTTTGATGAGCTAAAGAGATGTTCTTTGGGCGGGTATATGTAATTTTTTGTTTGTTTATGTGTCTGCTTTTGAAACCAATTACCGGGACAGGCTGTGTTTAGTTGGGTGCTTTGAATCAATTATTTACTGCTTGGGAGAACTTCTGTGCTGTAAGAGAAGGGGAAAGTCTCTGGAAAACATATATATGCCTTCTAGTTTCTAATACTGGGGAGAATTTTTGTGGTCTTGTTTAAGGGATGTAATGAATGAATAATAAGCTCTTCGGTTTGATCTCTTTCGTTATTTTATCTTACTCCTTATTGTTATGGTGTTTGATAAGCATGTTGACTAGGAATGGTTTGAGGAAATAAGTAAGTGTTAATTGAAAAAGGTTTTGTAATCCGTATGTTCGTATTGAAATGTTCCATCTGTATGTTGGTATTGAAAGTCTCTCTGTTGTTGAAGCCCACATGTTTATTCCTGACTGTAGTTTTTACTGTGATTGCAGCTTGTTCTTGTTCCTTGGGCCATATGACAATGGTTAAGGTGGCATGACAAGAGCATGTTGATGTTTTCTTGCTAATATTTATGGGTTTTTATTATTTTTTTTTGTTGATGTGTGTGCAGTTACTACATAGATATGAGCCGTTCACAGGATCCGCACAGGGCCTTTTTCCCATTTGGAAACCCCTTCAAAATGATGTTCCCCAAGGGATCATCATACCCCTCTGCAAGACTTCTCGAGCTATTGACCTCCTTTGAAGAGAAATTGGCCGAGAGACTTAGACAGCTTAGGCCCAGAGACAAGCAAGAGGTATTAAGCTTATCATGGATGAGATGTGCTATGGAGTCCCTCTCTGCAATTCATACAGACATTAAGGCGTTTATTACAGCGCTTGAACTTCCTGTCTGTGATTGGGATGAGAAATGGGTTGATGTGTACTTGGACAACAGTGTGAAACTGCTGGACATTTGCATTGCTTTCAGCTCTGAGCTCTCAAGGCTTAACCAGGGCCATCTATTCCTTCAATGTGTCTTGCATAATTTGGAATCTTCCTCCTCAAAGCAGTTCCTTCGTGCGCAATCATCACTGGATGGCTGGAGGCAGCACATTTCTTCAAAGAATCCTAGATTGGATAATTGTTTCAACATCATGGATAATCTTGTTGAAACACTGAACCTCCCCAAGATCAGGAATTCAGCAAAAGGAAAGATTTTGATGCAAGCCATGTATGGAGTAAGGTTGGTCACTGTTTTCATCTGCAATGTGTTCGCTGCTGCCTTCTCGGGTTCTGCAAAGAGGTTGTTAGATTTACAGCCACTCGAGACTTGCTTGTGGTCCTCAGCTTTCGTTGATCTGCAGAGTTTTATAAATGTGGAGATTAGAAACATATACTCCAGTGGGAAGGCTACAGTACTAAAAGAGCTTGAAGCGGTTGAAGTTAGTGTCAAGAAGATATACCCCATTGTACAGGAAGGGGAAAACACCGAAAGATTAGAGAATTTAACTACTGACTTAGGAAAAAACGCTGACAATCTCTCGAATGGACTAGATGTTCTTGCAAAGGAGGTTGATGGATTCTTTCAAATTGTTTTAACCGGACGTGATGCCTTGCTTGGTAATCTAAGAGGTGGCACTGAGATCCCTTCTCCAAGGACCCCAAGGAACAACAACAACAACAATGTAGAGGGTCATTTGGTAAGATGAAAGGAACAAGTCTTTCCTATATAATATCTCCTATTGCTGTTGTCCAGTTGAAAATGTACCAGTATTATTATGTTAGGTAGGAGGATGTATACGAAAGCTGAACCTGGGAGTGTTGATTGTCGGTATATATACATATTATTAGTATATTTCTGCTTATGAATACATGTTTGAACCTTGGTGTAATGTCCTTCATATATGAAAAGTATAAAGTTTGCAAATCTTCTTCTTTCATCATCTGTTTATTGTTATTGGCTTGGCCGGTTGGCCGGATCGTCTAGTATGTCTTTTAGTCTATATATATTAGATTGTCTTTTAGTGTATATATATTAGATGACGTACATTAGAAGATGTATGTATTAGATTATTTTGAGTGTTTGTTAGCCGGACAATCTGGAGTGGTTGTTAGCCACTAGAGGGTATTTTCTGTGCTTCTTGCTGGATTTCCAGGCAACTTGATGCCATCAATCAATTTGGTGTCCTTTTGATATGAGTTGTTCCCTCAATTATTTGTTTTTCAATTTCAAACGGGGCAATCATATTTAGTAATTATTCAAACGTTGCCAACTTTTTATGTGAAAAATTATGTCTGTTAATTAATTTTTTTGGACTTGCAGTTGTTGATTATTTCTCTAATTATGGAGACACCGACATGAGATTTTCATGGCAATAATTCTTACAAATAATAATTTTTTGTGGCCAAGTATTTAGCCGAAAAATACTTAACTTTCTTTTATTGTATCTCGTATAAAATGACAATTTTACCACCGACTAGATTACTTTGCCTCTGTTATAAAACCAAAACTGAAGGGAGAATAGCTAATGATAATTTCTTTTTTTTTTTTTTAATACAAAAAGCATTTTCGTTTAAATGACTCGAATTCATGATTTCTATTTTATTTATAGTATATAGTATTCGTAACATTATTTATAGCATATATTATGTGAAGATTTTTGGCGATAGAGGTTAAGTCATTATATCACCGACTTATCATCTTTAGTTGGATTTCAACCTTAACAATGTCAATTGAATTTGAGTTTGTAACCTCTAAAGAAAAAACTCTTAGGTAAATTAAGGATAAAATGTTGGTCGGTTGAGCGCATTGTTTAGTTCGATCGTTTATAAAAACTAATATCGAAATAGACAAATTTTTAAATATTCTTAAGTACGCACTATCGATTCAACTCTGCAAAAATATATCGTGTCGACTCTTCTATCCGACTTTTCTTCGACAATCAAATAAGTAAAGATAGTTGTTACGCTCTCAATCTATTCGGTCTTCTCAGTCGCTGACGTTCGTCAAGCAGGCCACGCTACTGCCTAGTTTATTGATGTGCCCACACCCTTCACAAAAATGACGAAATGAATGTGGAAAAAAGGATGCAAAATAGACACGCCAAAGGCAATTGCGAGGGGTCGCCGGCCTTCTTTGACCTCCGCAAAATGCAAATGGAACTCGGTTGGACTGGAAAATATTTAACCCAAAGACCATATATATATATACTAATCAAAATATGATATGCTTATTCTTCACGGACTTGAGCAAAATGAAAATTAGGTAAGGCCATAGATAGGAACGGAACCAGAATAAAACAATTAGGGCTAAAGGACAATAAAAATTTTGTTAAAGTTTCATCTATTTAATATATGCATTCCAAGTATAAAACTATTCAAAAAATTCCAAATTCCAAATAAAATAGCAAGTTTTGAGATTGTATTGAAAAAAGAAATTAGAGAGGCTTGAAGGTAAAATAGTTAAAAATCTTGAAGTTTTCAAAATTTTCCGGGAGACCATAGTATAAATGCTGGGTACTAATCCAAATCAGAAAATTCTATTATGGATTAAATTTATATTTTTTTACTCACAAACCTCTTAATTTGTATTAAGTCATATCACTTTTTTTTAAAAAAATTTCTTACTGATAAGAACTTTAAGAAAAAGTAATGTAATTTAATACAAGTTGAATGGTTCATAGATAGAACTATACACTTAGTTCACAATCGAAATTTTCAATTCAAACCGTACATTCTTCTTGACACATAAAAAAAGAGTAATAATAGAATGATCGATCAACATTGAGTCAATTACAGTGATTTCATGAAAGCGAAAAAGTTATTTATGTGCAGAAATACTTGTATCAGTATGAAAATAAACGTAACTATTATAATTAATTCAACGTTAATCTGATAATAATTATTAGAAAAGAAAAAGGACCTTTGAACACATTGGATAGCTTTGAAGAAAAGAAAAAGAAATTTGAATATTTGCACATAAAAGAAATGGGAATATACTAAACAATTCAAAGTCATAAAAGAGGAAAAAGAAAGGAAAAGAAAGAGAAATGAGGTTGTTTGTTACATAGTAGGGCCAAGTGTGTGGTGCATAATAGCTAAGCTGCTTCACAATAAAAATCCATAATAATATCACCTTCACATAGTAGAGAGAGAAAGATAAATTAAATTAAATTATGAAAGTTTAAAAATGGAAAAAAAAATCAAGAAAAGTAAACCCCATATATATATTTGTTGATGTTTCTAAGAAATATTTAAAAGACTTTTTTAAGAAAAAATTAAGTGTGTTTGTTTAATATATTATACCGATTATAATTAATAGATTTGAGTGTATTTAAAAAGTTTTTTTGGTAAAATTGAATAATACTCTCTTGGTTTAAAATATATTGTTGTAATTTTGTGTACAAATATTAAAGATTTTAAAATCAATGAAATATACTGATTAAAAAAAAGAAACATTTATATATTTCATAAATATAAAAAGAACAAAATAAATGTTAAATTTTTCATTACTTAAAATCAGCCAGTTTATTTTGAGTTATAATATAATTTTTATTGTTATTCTAACTATATTTTTTTAAACTATTCTTGTTTATATATACTATTAAATAAATATTAAAATAACTTTTTTTAAAAGTATTTTTTCCAAGTGTTATAAAAAGGAGAAATAATAGAGAATATGACTAAAGAAAGAGATATTTGAAAAATAAATAAGGAAAAATAAGAGAATAAAATTAGAACAAGTATAATAAATAATATTTAAAAATTATGAAAAGATATTTATTATGATAAAAATATACTTAATTTGAAATGGAGGGATAAGAATTATTATCTCTTACCCATTATTATAATTAGTTTATGTTATTTTAATGTAACTATTTATTATTAAAAAAAATAGCAAACCCCTCTATTTTCTAACCCCTTAACCCACTTCAAAAAATAGAAAAATAATAATAATAAAACAGAAAGTCCATTTACTTCACGGGTAACCACATGCCATTCCAGTTCAAAAGTTCACATAAAAGAGAGGAAAAGAAATTGTTAGCGAATTACAGAAACTTTTTCTCTCTCTAGAAGAAAATCAAAAGGGAAATGTCAAAAACTTGTCTTCCTTCTTCCACAGCTACCGACAACAACTCCATTTCTCAAAAAAATTGAGCTAATTCAGTTGGGTTTTTTGATTTTTACCTAATTTTGGCTTCAGTAGAGTAGTTCAAGTTCAAACGAAAAGGGAATTATTGGAGGAAGCAGAAGAAAGGACAAAATTTGATATGTCTGTGGAGTCGAGCTCGGGTTTGTCAGATCATCACCAAGGTCATCATATCAGAGGAATTCCCACTCATGGTGGGCGATATGTTCAGTACAATATCTATGGGAATCTCTTTGAAGTCTCAAGAAAGTATGTTCCTCCTATTAGGCCTGTTGGTCGTGGGGCTTATGGAATTGTTTGGTAAGAAACTATAGCTCTTTCTCATGGGTTCTTCGTAGATTCATGTTTCACTTCTGGGTTTTTCGCAATTCAGTACCTTGAGGAGTATAATCTCTACCTTTGTTGTTCAAGATTTGTGATTTTGGTAGTTGTGGTTACATAGATCCAGAAAAGACTTTCTGGGAATTCAGCTGATATGTACTTTTCATAATGTATGAGTTAAAATACCAATTTGTATTGTTATATATATAGATGTTAAGATATCTCTTGTTGCCATTTTCTGTTAGACATGGTTTGCTTTTACTTGATTTGAAGATGGTTTGTTGGGTATGTGGTGCTAAAGCTTTTCCTGCTAATAAATTACCATGGAATATGAGGTGTATAGGGGACAACTAATTGGAACATGTCATGCTTGGTGATTGAATTTAAGTAGTTTTCTGACTGATTGGACTAAGGTGTTACTTACTGGGTGAATATTAAGTCCATATGATGTCCCCTATTTTCTCAACATGTAAATGTGGAATGTTCTTGACACGAACACAGTGTAGATGGTGTAGGAGATGTATATTACTGGAGTTCTGCACTTGTTTCCTACTGAGATTTTCATGTTAGATTGTATTTCAATCTTAGATGGATGGAGAGTCTAATTATTTTTTATGTGATGTAGTGCTGCTACAAACGCAGAGACACATGAGGAAGTAGCAATTAAAAAGATTGGAAATGCTTTTGACAATAGAATAGACGCTAAAAGGACATTGCGAGAGATAAAGCTTCTTCGGCACATGCATCATGATAATGTAAGTCTTGTTGCCATCTTCTTTCCATTCTAAATCTTGATTCAGATGCCTGTTACTGTCTTTGCATTCAGCATTTCTATGCTCTTGATTGCAGCATCTACAGAGCAGGCAACAACTTGTAACATGCTTGGTTTCGACAGTCTTTGTTGAATTTGTTTTCCTTCTTTTTCCCTGTTTTTCAAATTTTCTGATCTGTGTCTGATTCTACACTTTGTTTAATTGGTGTGTGGATATTAACAACATAAGGAACTTTAGGAAATTGGTATTGCTGTCTAGGAACATAGAATTTGGACTTAGTGTGAGTTGGACTTCTGAACAGATGCAATGTAGATAGATATTTCCTTTCTTGATTGATCATGTAGAGATCAGGGAATGGTGGAGGAAAATAGTTACTGTAGGGGGCAAATGTAGTATTAAATCAATATAATAACCCTTTTAACCTTCAGAATACTACCAAAGGAATTGCATATGGATGGATAAACTTAAGGAAGTAGAGGAAAAAGAATGAGAAGGAAATCTATCGTTGGATACCCCTGTTACTGGCAATTAATTCACTCTGCTTCATAAACCTCCTAATAGAGGTATTTTGAAGTGAGTTCTATACATTTTGGTGACTGCAAGAATTGTCCGAAGTAAAGCATTGTAGCATTGTCATCAATTACAATTACTAGGTCCTGGCTCAGGCTGCAATAAGTACAGCATAAGGTTGCTGCCATTTTTGGTTATGCTACTTGGAAATGCAGCCCTGTACTTCATTCTAAGGAGAGATCCTGCATTCTCTCTTATGTTGTGTTATTTCTTCTATCGGTGATATTATTCCTGCCTTTTGGAGGTCTATTGTAAGATACATACTATACAAGACTTAGATTTATTATAATGGACAGGGTCTTTGTGGACCAAAAGCTTTAAAATGTTGTACCTTTTGTGAATGTACAAATTTCAATGCATGTTGTACAACATCATAAAGCTTTTGGTCCACAAAGACCAAGTTCATTACAGAATCTTTCCAAGAGTTATCCACCAACTGACAAATATGAGGCCCAAGAAAAATCCATGTTGCTTGCTGGAATTCCTGTCATCAAAAGGTATTAGAACCAAGCAATATGAAGATGGATTAAGTAACTTCAGAAACAGATTAACAACAATCTCTTCGGCAAGTTAACTATAACGATAGGAATTTATAGATTGAACTATAATCTTTTTCTGAAATCTTATAGGATCTCTTTTCTTCAGTATATTATTATGTGAAGTTGAAATTCTTCAACATGCCATTACACTTTTAGATGGATATTCTTGTCCTTTTATTTGGATTTTTTATTCTTTCACCTTGGGTGATGTAAAGGCGCAGTATTTATTTTGTTGTTGTTCTACCTTTGGATGTAGTCTTCCCTTCTGCAGCTGTGTTTCAGATTATTGGATGAAATGATTTTCCTGATGATAAATCTCTTTCATGTATCTTTATCTTGTACTTCAGTTGTTAAAACTGAGAGTTCTTCATCAATTGCTGTGTGTAGTTCTTTATATTTGCAGTTTCTATTCGTCTAACTTCCAAGTTTAGACCTGCTTACATTTCTTTTATATTTGAATTTCGCTGTTTTACATTGTTTTTGTTGATTTGCAGCTAGCAAGAGTCTAACTCCTGTGATCTCTATTCTCACAGATAATTGCTATTAAAGATATTATTCGGCCCCCACAAAAGGAGAACTTCAATGATGTCTACATTGTTTATGAGCTGATGGACACTGATCTTCACCAAATTATCCGTTCAAACCAACCATTGACTGATGATCATTGTCGGGTTTGGCCCTCTTTCTTGCAACTAATTCAAGAGTTCATTTCACTGTTTTGAACGCCTCTAAATTGACGAATTTCTCTGTGGTTAACTGCTTGAGTTGTGAATTCAGAAATGGTCTTGTTTAGTGGAGAATTTATTGTCTTATTGAGCAATAACTGTATGTTGTTGTGTTTTTTAATACGTAGTCCTGGTCTGGTCTCTGTGTTGCCTTCTTGGCCTGCAAATTCTCACCTAATGCTCAAACATTTCAGAACCTAACATTTTTGTATCCATGTCATATGACATTCCCTAGAATATTGTCTGTATTTTGATCTTGTTTTGCTACTTTTGCAGTTCTTTCTTTACCAAATACTACGGGGACTTAAATATGTTCACTCTGCGAACGTATTGCATCGTGATCTGAAGCCTAGCAATTTGCTTCTTAATGCAAGTTGTGATCTAAAAATTGGTGATTTTGGGCTTGCAAGGACAACTTCAGAGACGGATTTCATGACTGAGTATGTTGTCACTCGCTGGTACCGGGCACCTGAGTTGCTATTGAATTGCTCAGAATACACAGCAGCAATTGATATCTGGTCAGTAGGTTGCATACTTGGTGAAATAATGACAAGACAACCGCTCTTTCCTGGGAGAGATTATGTTCATCAGTTGAGACTTATTACTGAGGTACTATTTTGAGTCATGCTTCGGTCTTTCTTGTCATTTCATCTCCTTGGTTTTTGGAAATGGAAAAGTTAAAACACAATTCTTTAGATAGCAGAAAAAAGAAAGAAGTCATTCTTTATGTTGATCTCTTGTCTTTGAAGTTAAGATGTCACTAATACTTCAGGGATGTTTTAAGGCCTATATGTATGGACATTTTCTTGAAATACTAGTCCAGATTGAAACTAAGCGCTTACAGCAGAAGAATGCAGTCAAGTTTTTCTGTGAATATGGACATGCAGCTTAATATTTAAGTAATTAAATGAATATAACAGCATGCTGATAAAGACTTAGAAGGCTCTTTTACTTCTTGAATTTTGTGAATAGAAACAGTAGCTTGATATTTAAGGTTCATTTTGTGAATGGTTTCTTGAAATATATACTTCTTTTACTTGACTTGGATTTTGTTCAATTAATAATTTTTGACATGTAGTTATCTTGTTTCAAATAGCTCATAGGTTCACCAGATGATGCCAGTCTAGGATTTCTCCGTAGCGACAACGCCCGCAGGTATGTAAGACAGCTTCCACAATATCCAAGGCAACAGTTTGCTGCTAGATTCCCAAATACATCTGCTGGAGCTCTGGATTTGCTTGAGAAAATGCTTGTCTTTGACCCAAGCAAACGCATTACAGGTATAATATGGATTTGAAAATCTGAAGAGCTCTTAGATGTTGTGATATTTCTGCCATTTCTTGTCATAATACCTTAAAAATGTAGGAAATGTGAAGGAATTTGGTGTTAGAAATTTGAATTTAGCATTACAAGAAATCTGACAGTATCTGGGACATAACTTGTCATCATTATAAGATGTGATTTCAGCATGAAAATATGGTATTATAGTAAGCTTTACGAATTGCAAGACTGATCATTACGGAAATTAGAAGGAAACTAAGATTGGATTGTTATACTCAGACAATTATTTGTTTCTTAATGATGATTCACAAATAAAAAATTTAGTCTCTTATAGATTTATTGCTTCCTTTCTCGCGAATTAGGGTTCGTTCATTGTTGGTAATACTTTCCTTGGTCTTTTCACAGTTGATGAGGCACTATGCCACCCTTATTTAGCACCTCTTCACGATATCAACGAGGAGCCTGTTTGTCCTAGGCCTTTTGTTTTCGATTTTGAGCAGCCATCCTTCACGGAAGAGAATATCAAGGAATTGATATGGCGGGAATCTGTAAAATTTAATCCAGATCCTACTCATTGAGGAAATTGGAGCTATTATTGATGTATACAAGTAGTTTCATCGATGACTGTATTAAAACTTCCCGATTAGAAAGACTAAATAATATAGTTGAGATGTTGAGGTTTAACAAAATTGTTACTTTATGATATTCTTTTTTTCCTGTCATTTCATTTTATGTTTGTAAAAAAGAAGCTGGATCTGAAACTATTCTGTTGGGTACCCTCACCCACAGAGTATAATCTAGGCAATGCAATCTCTGTTCCAGCATTCTTTCTATTTTGGGGGATCAAACTAGGATCTCTAAGCCTCCATCTTAACTTATTTGTGTCATTCTTTGCTCTTTTCACTTTACGTCTATTGTTGTGAATAAGCATCTATGGTCATTTTGGGATATCTGTTTATAATAGCGTCGAGTAGTGAGTTGTGAATACTGTCATATCTATCTTGGATATTTGTTTATAATAGCGTTTAAAGTTGTCAAGTAGTTATGGATGTTATTAGATCTATGAGTCTCATTTATTTTCGTCTTGGGATCTATGAGTCGCAGCTATTGTCTTCTCGGGATGTGTGTTTATAATAGCGTTGAAAGTTGTCAAGTAGTGAGCTGTGAATGTTGTTAGATCTATGAATCACATTTATTTTCATATAGGGATATATGAAGTCAGACCTATAAGTCGTGCTCTCAGCTCTGCGGTTGTTTTTGGGTTTGATATTAGTTTGTAGTATATTTGGCAGAGCTGCAGATTTCCTTTTATAGTAGTATACAGCATTGGATTCATTAGAAAACTTTAATCTCAGATAACTTATTATGAAGACAAAGTAGCTTTACTTACATAAATACAACCTAAGAGTACCTGATGTTGTAAGAACATCTTTGGAACTCAACAGCTTCTATTGCCAAGCTCTCAGAAGGAAAATCACACATCCCAAGTTTCTCCGGTCCCTGATCAGGCAGCGAAGAACAGGGTGGAGGCTCAACGCCACTGGTAATCCCTTCTATATCAGTACAAGTCCATGGATATTTCTTAGCTTTCTTTGCCATACCTATTGTCACATTAGAAATGCAGATTCCTGTGAACGGATCACCGGAGATTCCCTGCAGTCTTCCGGCCATCGACACGTTCTCTGCCACGATGTCCCGGTAATTGATCCCTTGTATCACAGGCAATGCATTGGGATCATAGTTATTGTCAGCATGAGAGCCATAGTTTCCAGTCATCCAAAATGCCCATTTCATGGTATGTAAATTCATGCCTTTTACATATATGTCTTTTACAAATCCTCCCCTGCCTACTGCTGTTTTGATTCTGACACCTGATTCTGTGTTTATGGCTGTTATGTCTTGTGCTCTTACATCTTGAATTCCTCCTGACATTTCACTTCCTAGTGCTATTGCTGCACTATAAGGCGAAATGCAAGTTAGCCGTCTGATTACCAACTGTTTCGTGGGCATACCATATGATATGCCGTATTCATCCCATCCACTTTTCACTGCAACACAATCGTCTCCGGACACTATGTAACTGTCTTCTATTCTTGTGTTTGTGCAAGAATCTGAAAACGAAACCCAAAACTATCCTTAAACATCAATTGGCTCGAGCGAGCAAATCATAGGTCTGACAGTAACTACAGTAAACTATTTGGCAATAGTCGTAAGTCAAAATAGATACGTTAAGATGATCTAACCTGGGTTGATTCCGTCAGTATTTGGAGATGTAACTGGTGCTATAATTGTGATCCCTTGTATAATTATGTTACTGAAATATTACCGATATACAAAGAGATTAATACGTAAAAATAAACTTTGTCATGTGCAAATGCGCGTAAATTTAGCTAGTATGAACTTAAAAAAGAAATTACCTGCTATAAACAGGGTGGACATTCCATGATGGAGAATTCACCAGAGTTAGATTTGATATTTGGATACTATCAGAGTGCATGAGTTCAATTAGATAAGGTCTTGTATATTTGAGCTTTTTCCTGTGAAATTGCTGCCACCATAGTGCTCCTTGTCCATCAATGGTGCCATTTTCACCTGAAAATATTGAGGAATGGATTGGTTTAAAAATGAGATATGAAAGTAAATATTTAGGCTCTAAAATTTTTTAATACATCGTCTAATACATCTTAATATACTCCACACTTTATTGGCCGGCCGGGCAAATATTAATGATAATGTAAGGGTCAAATTAGCTATTCGTTTGTTTAACACAATGAACAAATATATTGTAAACGTCTAAGAGATCAAATGTTCGAAATTTTTTGTGCTGCTTTGAGACGTTCAAGATCCTAACCTCTAATCCAAATACTAAGCAAGAATCAAACTCTCCGAGTAGATTAGAGTCCGAATCAGTAGGGAATATTAACATGAATGTTTAAGAAGTTAAATATTCGAATTTTCTTTAGGGTAATATGAAATGTTCAAGATCAGAGCCTAGCTCTTAAGCCTATGAAAATGGAGAAAGGGTAAATTACCTGTGATAACTACATCAGTGAGATTTGTACCAAATATAAGACTAATGTATCTTCCTCCGGCAGCATCTCTGCCATGGCCGTACGACGGCAAAGGATCAATCACAGGCCAACTGCTTATATCCTGAATCAATTCAATTTCATAGAAATCAGCGATTCATCCATCAATCCTTACAAAAACAGAGTAGCAAAATCCGAAGACAACAAAACAAAATTCAAAAGAATCAATGGATAATTACCTGAGAAGCGAGAAGAACGGCGTCTTTCTGAAGATAAAGAGTGAAATGACTGGTAAGATTGAAGCTTCCGGTCAACCATTGGCCGGCGGGAACGAAAAGCTGAGCTCCACCGTTGGATGAATACTGGCTTAAGGTATTAACCGCATCCTGAAAAGCTCTGGTATTTAATGTCTTCCCATCCCCAATTCCTCCAAATTCTGTTATTGATGCACTATGAGCTCTGCAATTTATGGCTGAATATTCAAATGATTCCAAAATCCTTGATTTTCTGCACTCAATTTTGTTTACACTAAACACAGTAATTACCACTATAAGGAACCACATTGTCTTCTTCTTCACCTGTAAGAACAACACAAAATTCAAATTGAAGTGAAAATTTTCCCTATTTCTACTGTATTTACATGCCATTTCCTTTTTTGAAGAAGTAGAAATTAAACCGTTGAGAATACCACATCTATCTAACAGATACAGATACAATTTAGGGTTGATTTTAGGTCCAAAACCGTTTTCTAACATTGTTTTTTATACATATAATTCGAAAACAGAACTCCTAACTTAATGCTTTTACCACTTAAGCTACTATCTTGCCACGTCCATTTTTTAACATAAACCAGTTTTTTAACATAAACTAGGAAGAAGTTAGAAAAGATATGTGCATTCTGATTTCTGATGGTTGATTTGGAAGTAATGAGAGAGAGATTTCGGAGAAAAATCTTACTTGAAGAGTGGAAGAGAGTTTGGATATGAACTCCATTGTTGGGAAGAAATGGTAGAAATAGATGATAATGTGGGTGAGGAAAGATAGGAAACAATGGTATATATAGGGGGTGAAGAAGTAAGAAGGTTAGTGCATTTTGAAGAAAATGTTTGATAATATGTTTATAATGTGATTAGATTTTGAGTTAAGATTCTTTGACATTGATTGACACCATTCTCTACTCACTATCTCTATCTTTAGTAACTACAAAACCCCTTTTCGCTAATCAAACTGCCCGACATTCAGTCAGAAGATATAAATTATGGTGAATCAGCGACTCTACAGAATGGATGCGCACAAGGAACCACTTCCCACATTGGAGAGGTTGAAATCTCCTTACTACCGCTGCCAGCATTTGAACTTTGGACCTTAGTACCAACTCTGCAACCCCATAACTAACTTAGTTACGCCCATTCGGGCGCTAATAGCTTGTGATCAATAATTGCCATTTATCCTCTTCCTTTCTTTTTGTTCCTTTTGATGTCCTAAGACATAGCAAAAGCCTTACTTGTGATGCCATGTTAAAAAAGTTCTAAGATAAGTTTTTTTTTATAAGACTCAAATTCTCTAGTATAATTCAAATATACTGAGTCATTCTCGAGCACTTTTTATAAACAAAAGGTATATTAGATGATTTTGCCCATAACTATTATTATATAAATGAGAAAGAATTGAATCGTTGCCTATATCTTTATAGTTGTAATTCAGTTAGGGATATCTGTTTCTTTAATTGTAGTTCCTTGTGGTCATTAAGTAATAGACCTCTAATTTACCGGGCTATTAAGTAATCATAATTTACATTCTCACCATCCTGTCAAGCTAAAATAAGGAGTTGAGAGTAAAGAATTTCACTATCGGTAATGAATTTCACCATAATTTACATTATAGATTTGAATATCGGGCAGTGTGATTAGATCTTGAAGGAGAAGAATTTTGCCTTTTTAGCCTGGGAACTGTAGGTCTGTGAGTGAGTGAGTGAGGGGAAGGTGGGATAGGAGTTAGGGGCGGTTTTTGGCAGTTTCGGTTGGAAGAGAAATAGGGGGAAGGAGGGTCCCAAGGAGATGAACTTTTTGATTACTTAAGTTATTATTCCAACCCGTGAGCCTACGCACTATTGCCGACCCACTTCACGGGCCATTGATTAAAGTGTGATCCACCAGAAATTTCTCCCCTCCGCTATCTATCCTCAGCCACCAGTTACTAGTTTATAGTACTACTAGATTATCTCTTTTTTCTTTTTTTATTACCTCAAATATTTATTGTTTCGGAACACAACACAAGAATTAAGAAAATAATTTAGTTATGTATATTCATAAGAAAATAGATTAAATTATTATTTGACGGTTATTAATAGTTTTAATGAAAGTTCTTAAACACTTGTTTAATTCCAATAAAATATGTGTATATATATAAATATAAATGTATCATTCAATACTTCTTTGATTTACTAAAGTAATAAATATTTTGAAACAGAAAAAATATATGTGAATGACAGATAATATAAAACGGAGAGAGTAATTCTCTATTCATTTTTTCTTTTCTTTTATTATAGTTTTATGTGCAAAATCTTGTAATACATTGTATAATAGATCCTTTATTATAGTTTTGTTTAGAAAAATTAGACCCGATTTATATTTTTACTTATAAATTATGTAACCTGTATTAAATCACGTCATTTTTTTTGTTTCACTTCCTTTGTTGTTCATTATATTCTCAAATGAAAACGTAATTAATAACAAAAGAAATAATATAACTTAATAAATGTCACGTAATTTATAAGTAAATATATGAACCGGATCATAATAAAATTTTTAAATAATAAAGCAATAGCTGCTACTAGTGCATGTGCCATATAGATTCCTCCTTCCACTCATAACCGCACGCCCTTTTTTCTTTTGGGATAAAAAATGCTACCATAACTTGAAGTTCACTACCAATTCTAGTGGACTTCAATTTATCCCCCCACGAGAAAAAAAAAAATCCAAATTAAATTTACCAAAAAAAAATACATTTCCAAACCACTTTCTCATGGACGTACAGGATTTTCTGCATCACTTTGTGTATATTTTATGTATCACATTTTTTTTTATAATTTATTTTTTTTAAAGTTCATTTATTATAAAATTAAAAAGTAGTACAAAGAGTGATACACAAAATAGTAAAGAAAATGGAAAGCCTTTGGAGAGCTTGTTGGGCTTGTAAATGCTCTTGAAAGGCCTGGTCCAATTCAGCTAAGGCAACTTATTTCTTTTACAAGAGTAGCCCACTATGATATGAATTGGGCCAAGCTTTGTCCAATAATAATAGGAGGAAATGAAGCCCAATAATAATTGGGCCAAGATGAGTAGCTCAAAACAGCTCAATCCTAAAGTATAGTACATGTTTCAATAAAGCATAAAAGATAAAAGGTCACAAAATCAATAAAATTATCACATGAATTGTTCGTACATCTTCTAATACATTATTTAGTATACTCAGTATTTAATATAAATTTTATATAATAAAAGATAAACTTAAAGTAGTGGAAAGTGTATTAAAATATGTATTAAATGATGAAAATGACCATAAAACTTGTTAAAGGATTTTGATTTGGTCATTTGACGATTTAGTGTCACATGTTTGTTGATGGATAATTAAATGACAAAATTAATATTTCAACCAAATTAATTTTGTTGAAAATATTGTTATCAACTATCAGATGTGATTCTTTTTTACTATTTGTATAGATTTAAACATGAATTCCCATTTCGCCTTAGAAGACCAGAAGAAAAGGAATGAGTTTTTTATGACATGATAGTTAGTATATGAATTCGGGATTCAACGGGCTAGTCAACCCGTGTGCAATGTATCTTTACATAATGAGAAACATATTGAATTGTTTTGAGCAATTTATGAAAATTTTTTTTTCGGACCTAAATTTTGAAGAAAAATGATAATTAGCACACGGATTCGGCTTTCTACAGACAATATGAAAAACACTGTGCCATATATCTATACAACATGAAAAACATACAGAATTGTTCTGAGCAATTTCACGGATAAATTTTTTTGGACCTAAATTTTGCAAAAAAATGATGAATAGCACATGAATTCGGGCTTCAACAGTCAAGTGAAACGTTGTGCGATGTATCTTTAAAATAAGAGAAACATAGTGAATCATCTTGAGCAATTTCATAGAGAATTGTTTTGCGGACATAAATTTTGTAAAAAACATAATGATTAACATACAAATTCCGCATTCAAAGGACAAGTGAAACTTTGTGCGATGTATCTTTCAAACAAGACAAACATAACGAATCAGTTTGAGCAATTTTATAGAGAACTATTTTTCGGACCTGAATTTTGAAAAGAATGTGATGATTAGCACACGAATTGGGGCTTTAATAGGAATGTAAAACTTTGTCTGGAGTATTAATACAACAATAAAAACATTCAAAATCATTTTAAGCAATTTTGTGGAGAACTTTTTTCCGGACATAAATTTTGTAAAAAATGTGATGATTAGTACACCAATTTAGGCTTTAACGTAAAAGTGAGACTTTATGCGATGTATCTTTACAACATAACAAACATGAAAAATCGTTTTGAGCAATTTTAGGGACAACAATTTTCGGACCTTAATTTTGTAAGAAATGTGATAATTAGCACATAAATTTGGCTTCAACGGGCAAGTTAAACCTTGTGCGATGTATCTTTATGTAATGAGAAATATACAGAATCGTTTTGAATAGTTTTATCAGCAATTTTATAGAGAATTGTTTTGCGGGTATAAATTTTGTAAAAAACATAATGATTAACTCAGATTCGACCTTCAAAGGACAAGTGAAACTTTGTGCGATTATTTTTAAAACTTGAGAAACATACAAAATTATTTTGAGCCATTTTATGGAAAACTATTTTTTGAACTAAATTTTTTAAAAAACGTGATGATTAGCACACGAATTTGGGCTTTAACAGGAAAGTGAAATTTTGTTCGATGTAGCTATACAACATGAAAAACATACAAAATTGTTTTTAGCAATTTTAAGGATAACTATTTTCGGACCTTAATTTTGTAAAACACATGATAATTAATACACGAATTCGGGCTTCAATGGGCAAGTCAAACCTTGTGCAATGAATCTTTACGTAACGAGAAACATACTGAATAATTTTGAGTAATTTTATAATTTTTTTTTCGAACCTAAATTTTGAAAAAAAATGATAACTAGCACACGGTTTCGGCCTTCTATAGACAAGTGAAACATTGTGCCATATATCTATACAACATGAAAAATATACAAAATTTTTTTGAACAATTTTAAGGAAAAATATTTTCTAGACCTAAATTTTATAAAAAACATGATGATTAGCACACGAATTCGGGCTTCAACAGGCAAATAAAACGTTGTGAGATGTATCTTCAAAACAAGAGAACATAGTGAATCATTTTGAACAATTCTCTAGAGAACTGTTTTCCGTACTTAAATTTGCAAAAAACGTAATGATTAACTCACAAATTCTGCCTTCAAAGGACAAATGAAGCTCGAAGTATATTTAAAACATGAGAAAGATACCCAATGATTTTGAGTAATTTTATGGAAAACTATTTCTCGGACTTAAATTTTGAAAAAAATGTTATGATTAGCACGGGAATTCGGGATCCAACAGGCAAGTGAAACCTCGTGCGATGTATCGTTAAAACATGAGAAACATAGTGAATCATTTTGAGCAATTTTAGAGAGAATTATTTTGCGAACATAAATTTTGTAAAAAACGTAATGATTAACTCACAAATTTGGCCTTTAAAGGACAAGTGAAACTTTGTGCGATTATTTTAAAAATATGAGATATACAGAATTATTTTGAGCAATTTTATGGAGAATTACTTTTTGGATCTAAATTTTTTAAAAAACGTGATGATTCTAACACACAAATTTGGGCTTTAACGGGAAAGTGAAACTTTGTTCGATGTATCTATACAACATGAAAAACATACAAAATCATTTTTAGTAATTTTAAGGACAACTATTTTCGGACCTTAATTTTGTACAAACATGATAATTAACACACGAATTCGGGCTTCAACAAGCAAGTCAAAACTTGTGCAATGTAAATTTACGTAACGAGAAACATATTGAATAATTTTGAGCAATTTTATAAAATTTTTTTTTCGGATTTAAATTTTGAAAAGAAAGTGATGACTTGCACACGATTTCGACCTTCTACAGACAAGTGAAACATTGTGCCATATATCTATACAACACGAAAAATATACAGAATTGTTTTGAACAATTTTAAGGAGAAATAATTTCCGGACCTAAATTTTGTAAAAAAAGTGATGATTAGCACATGAATTCGGGCTTCAACAGGCAAGAGAAACGTTGTGCGATTTATCTTTAAAACAAGAGAAACATAGTGAATCATTTTGAGCAATTCTATAGAGAACTGTTTTTCAGACTTAAATTTGAGAAAAACGTAATGATTAACTCACGGATTCTGCTTTCAAAGGACAAGTGAAGCTTCGTGTGAAGTATATATTTAAAATATGAGAAAGATACCCAATCATTTTAAGCAATTTTATGGAGAACTATTTTTAGGATCTAAATTTTGTAAAAAACATGATGATTATTAGCACACAAATTCGAGTTTTAATGGGAATGTGATACTTTGTTTTGTGTAATTATACTACGTTAAAAACATTTAGAATCGTTTTGAGAAATTTTTTGGAGAACTTTTTTTTCGGACAAAAATTTTATAAAAAACCTAATGATTAGCACACGAATACAGGCTTTAATGGGAATCTGATACTTCATTTTGTGTACGTATACAACATAAAAATATTCAGAATCGTTTTGAGCAATTTTTTGGAGAAGTTTTATTCGAACCTAAATTTTGTAAAATACGTGATGATTAGCACACGAATTCGAGCTTTCATAGGAATGTGATACTTCGTTTTGTGTATTTATACAACATGAAAAACATTCAGAATCGTTTTGATCAATTTTTTGGAGAAAATTTTTCGGACCTAAATTTTGTAAAATATGTGATGATTAGCCAACGAATTCGGGCTTTAATGGGAAAGTGATACTACGTTTTGTTTATTTATACAACATGAAAAACATTCAGAATCGTTTTGAGCAATTTTTTTAAGAACTTTTTTCGGACCTAAATTTTGTAAAAAATGTGATGATTAACCCACGAATTCGGGCCTTAATGGGAAAGCAATATTTTGTTTGGTTTATTTACTCAAAATGAAAAACATTCAGAACCGTTTTGAGTAATTTTTTGGAGAACTTTTTTTAGGACCTAAATTTTGTAAAAAACGTGATGATTAGCACACGGATTCGGGCTTTAATGGGAAAGTGATATTATGTTTGGTGTATTTATACAACATGAAAAATATTCAAAATTTTTTTGAGCAGTTTTTTGGAGAACTTTTTCTGGGACCTAAATTTTGTAAAAAACGTGATGATTAGCACACGAATTGGGGCTTTAATGGGAAAGTGATACTTCGTTTGGTGTATTTATACAATATGAAAAACATTCAGAATTGTTTTGAGCAATTTTTTAGAGAATTTTTTTTCGGACCTAAATTTTATATAAAACGTGAGGATTAGCACACGCAGTCGGGCTTTAATGGGAAAGTGATACTTTCTTTGGTTTATTTATACGACATGAAAAATATTTAGAATCGTTTTGAGCAATTTTTTTCGAACCTAAACTTTGTAAAAAACGTGATGATTAGCACACGAATTCGGGATTTAATGGGAAAGTGAAAACTTCTTTCGGTGTATTTATACAACATGAAAAACATTAAGAATCGTTTTGAACTATTTTTTGGAGAACTTTTTTTTAGATCTAAATTTGTAAAAAACGTGATGATTAGTACACGGATTCGGGCGTAATGGGAAAGTGATACTTGGTGTATTTATCCAAAAATGAAAAACATTCAGAATTGTTTCGAGATATTTTTTTGAGAACTTTTTTCGGACAAAAATTATGTAAAAAATGTGATGATTAGCATATGAATTCGGGCTTTAATGGGAAAGTGATACTTCGTTTCGTGTATTTATACAACACGAAAAATATTCATAATCGTTTTGAACAATTTTCAGGAGAACTTTTGCAGGACCTAAATTTTGTAAAAAACGTGATGAACACACGAATTCGGGTTTTAATTGAAAAGTGATACTTCGTTTGGTGTATTTATACAATCTGAAAAACATTAAGAATTGTTTTGAGCAATTTTTTAGAGAATTTTTTTCATACCTAAATTTTGTTAAAAAATTATGATTAGCACACGAATTGGGGCTTTATTGAGAAAGTGACACATCGTTTGGTGTACTTATACAATATGAAAAACATTCAGAATCGTTTTGAGTTATTTTTTGGAGAACTTTTTTTGGGATCTAAATTTTGTAAAAGACGTGATGATTAGCACACGGATTCGGGATTAATGGGAAAGTGATGCTTCTTTTGGTGTAATTATACAAAATGAAAACATTCAGAATCGTTTTGAGATATTTTTTGGAGAACTTTTTTTTTGGACGTAAATTATGTAAAAAACGTGATGATTAGCACACGAATTCGGGCTTTAATGGAAAAGTGATACTTCGTTTTGTACAACATGAAAAACATGAAGAATCATTTTGAGCTATTTTTTAGAGAACTTTTTTCCGACTTAAATTTTGTAAAAACCGTGACGATTAGCATGCAGATTCGAGCTTTAATGGGAAAGTGATACTTCTTTTGGTGTATTTATACAATATGAAAAACATTCATAATCGTTTTTAGTTATTTTATGGATAACTTTCTTCCGGACCTAAATTTTGTAAAAAAACGTGATGATTAGCACACAAATTCGGGCTTTACTAGGAAACTGATACTTCTTTTAGTGTATTTGTTCAACATGAAAAACAAATTCAGAATCGTTTTGAGCAATTTTTTGGAGAACTTTTTTTCCGACCTAAATTATGTAAAAAAAGTGATGATTAGCACACAGATTCGGGCTTTAATGGGCATGTGATACTTCTTTTGGTGTATTTATACCACATGAAAAACATTCAGAATCGTTTTAAGATATTTTTTGAATAACTTTCTTTCGGACCAAAATTTTGTAAAAACTTTGATGATCAGCACATAAATTCGGGCTTTAATGGGAAATTGATACCTCGTTTTGTGTATGTATACAACATAAAAATATTTATAATCTTTTTGAGAAATTTTTTGTGTGAACTTTTTTTCGGACCTAAATTTTGCTAAAAAGGCGATGATTAGTACACGTATTCAGGCTTAAATGAGAAAGTGGTACTTTATTTGGTTTATTTATACAACATGAAAAACATTCAGAATTCGTAAAAAATGTGATGATTATGACACAAATTCGAGCTTTAATTAAGATGTAATACTTCATATTATACAACATTAAAAACATTCAGAATCGTTTTGAGTATTTTTTTGGAGAACTTTTTTTCATACTTAAATTTTGTAAAAAACGTGATGATTAGCAAACGAATTTGGGCTTTAATAGAAAGGTGATACTTCTTTTGGCGTATTTGTATAACATGAAAAACATTCAGAATCGTTTTGAGCAATTTTTTGAGGAACTTTTTTTCCGACCTAAATTATGTAAAAAAATTGATGATTAGCACACGGATTCGGGCTTTAATGGGAATGTAATACTTCTTTTGGTGTATTTATACCACATGAAAAACATTAAGAATCGTTTTGAGCAATTTTTTGTAGAATTTTTTTTCCGACCTAAATTTTGTAAAAAACGTATAATTAAAACAACATAAAAAACATTCAGAGTTGTTTTGAGCAGCTTTTTAGAAAATTTTTTTCCGGACCTAAATTTTGTAAAAAAGGTAATGGTTAGTATACGAATTCGGGAATTATTGGGAATGTGATAATTTGTCTAGTGTATTAAAAAAAAATAAAAAACATTCAGAGTCGTTTTGAGCAGTTTATTAAAGAATTTTTTTCCGGACCTAGGTTTTGTAAAAAACGTGATGGTTAGTACACGAATTCGGGCATTAATTGGAATGTGAAAATTTGTCTGGTGTATTAAAACAACATAAAATACATTCAGAGTCATTTTGAGAAGTTTTTTAGAGAGTTTTTTTCCGGACCTAAATTTTGTAAAAAACGTAATGATTAGTACACGAATTCGGGCATTAATTAGAAGGTGAAAATTTCTCTGGTGTATTAAAACAACATAAAAAACATTCAGAGTCGTTTTGAGCAGTTTTTTAGAGATTTTTTTCCGGACCTAAATTTTGTAAAAAACGTAATGATTAGTACACGAATTCGGGCATTAATTGGAATGTGAAAATTTGTCTTGTGTATCAAGACAACATAAAAAAAACATTCAGAGTCGTTTTGAGCAGCATTTTAGAGAATTTTTTTCCGGACCTAAATTTTGTAAAAAACGTGATGGTTAGTACACGAATTCGGGCATTAATGGGAATGTGAAAATTTGTTCTGGTGTATACAAACATAATAAAAAACATTAAGAGTCATTTTGAGCAGCTTTTTAGAGAATTTTTTCCGGACCTAAATTTGGTAAAAAACGTGATGGTTATAGTACACGAATTTGGGCATTAATTGTAACGTGAAAGTTTTCTGGTGAACATAATAAAAAACATTCAGAGTCGTTTTGAGCAGTTTATTAGAGAATTTTTTTCCGGACCTAAATTTTGTAAAAAACGTGATATAATAGTACACGAATTCGGGCATTAATTGGAATGTGAAAATTTGTCAGGTGTATTAAAACAACATAAAAAACATTCAGAATCGTTTTGAGAAGTTTTTTAGAGAATTTTTTCCCGGACCTAAATTTTGTAAAAAACGTGATGATTAGTACACAAATTCGGGCATTAATTGGAATGTGAAAATTTGTCTTGTGTATTAAGACAACATAAATAAAACATTCAGAGTCGTTTTGAGCAGCTTTTTAGAGAATTTTTTTCGGACCTAAATTTTGTAAAAAACGTGATGGTTAGTACACGAATTCGGGCATTAATGGGAATGTGAAAATTTTTTCTGGTGTATACAAACATAACAAAAAACATTCAGAGTCGTTTCGAGCAGCTTTTTAGAGAATTTTTTTCCGGACCTAAATTTTGTAAAAAAACGTGATGGTTAGTACACGAATTCGAGCATTAATGGAAATGTGAAAATTTCTCTGGTGTATTAAAACATAATAAAAAACATTCAGAGTCGTTCTGAGCAGTTTTTTAGAGAATTTTTTTCCGGACCTAAATTTTTTAAAAAACATAATGATTAGTACATGAATTCGGGCATTAATTGGAATGTGAAAATTTGTCTTGTGTATTAAGACAACATAAAGAAAACATTCAGAGTCGTTTTGAGCAGCATTTTAGAGAATTTTTTTTCCGGACCTAAATTTTGTAAAAAACGTGATGGTAGTACACGAATTCGGGCATTAATGGGAATGTGAAAATTTGTCTGGTGTATTAAAACATAATAAAAAACATTCATAGTCGTTTTGAGCAGTCTATTAGAGAGAATTTTTCCGGACCTAAATTTTGTAAAAAACGTGATGTAATAGTAAACGAATTCGGGCATTAATTGGAATGTGAAAATTTGTCAAGGGTATTAAAACAACATAAAAAACATTCAAAATCGTTTTGAGAAGTTTTTTAGAGAATTTTTTTCCGGACCTAAATTTTGTAAAAAACGTGATGATTAGTACACGAATTCGGGCATTAATTGGAATGTGAAAATTTGACTGGTGTATTAAAAAAACATAAAAAACATTCAGAGTCGTTTTGAGAAGGTTTTTAGAGAATTTTTTTCCGGACCTAAATTTTGTAAGAAACGTGATGATTATAGTACACGAATTCGGGAATTAATTGGAATGTGAAAATTTGTCTAGTGTATTAAAACAAAATAAAAAACATTAAGTCGTTTTGAGCAGTTTTTTAGAGAACTCTTTTCCGGACCTAAATTTTGTAAAAAACTTGATGATTAGTACACGAATTCGGGCATTAATTGGAATGTGAAAGTTTGTCTGGTGTGTTAAAACAACATAAAAAACATTCAGAATCGTTTTGAGAAGGTTTTTAGAGAATTTTTTTCCGGACCTAAATTTTGTAAAAAACGTGATGATTAGTACACGAATTCGAGCATTAATTGGAATGTGAAAATTTGTCTGGTGTATTAAAAAAACATAAAAAAACATTTAGAGTCGTTTTGAGCAGTTTTTTAGAGAATTTTTTTCCGGACCTAAATTTTGAAGAAAACGTGATGGTTAGTACACGAATTCGGACATTAATGGGAATGTGAAAATTTGTCTGGTGTATTAAAACATAATAAAAAACTTTCAGTCATTTTGAGCAGCTTTTTAGAGAACTATTTTTCGGACCTAAATTTTGTAAAAAACGTGATGGTTAGTATACGAATTCGGGCAATAATGGGAATGTGAAAATTCGTCTCGTGTATTAAAACAACATAAAAAACATTCAGAGTCGTTTTGGGAAGTTTTTTAGTGAATTTTTTTCCGGACTTAAATTTTGTAAAAAACGTGATGATTAGTACACGAATTCGGGCATTAATTGGAATGTGAAAATTTGACTGGTGTATTAAAAAAACATAAAAAACATTCAGAGTCGTTTTGAGAAGGTTTTTATAGAATTTTTTTCCGGACCAAAATTTTGTAAAAAACGTGATGATTAGTACACGAATTCGGGAATTAATTGGAATGTGAAAATCTATCTAGTGTATTAAAACAAAATAAAAAACATTCAGTCGTTTTGAGCAGTTTTTTAGAGAATTCTTTTCCGGACCTAAATTTTGTAAAAAACGTGATGATTAGTACACGAATTCGGGCATTAATTGGAATGTGAAAGTTTGTCTGGTGTGTTAAAACAACATAAAAAACATTCAGAATCGTTTTGAGAAGTTTTTTAGAGAATTTTTTTCGGGACCTAAATTTTTTAAAAAACGTGATGATTAGTACACGAATTCGGGCATTAATTGGAATGTGAAAATTTGTCTGGTGTATTAAAACAAAATAAAAAACATTCAGAGTCGTTTTGAGCATTTTTTTTGAAAATTTTTTTCCTGACCTAAATTTTGAAAAAAACGTGATGGTTAGTATACGAATTCGGGAATTAATGGGAATGTGAAAATTTATTTGGTGTATTAAAACATAATAAAAAACATTCAGAGTCGTTTTCGAGCGACTTTTTTAGAGAATTTTTTTCCGGACCTAAATTTTGTAAAAAATGTGATGGTTAGTACACGAATTCGGCCATTAATGGGAATGTGAAAATTTGTCTGGTATATTAAAACATAATAAAAAACATTCAGAGTCGTTTCGAGCACATTTTTAGAGAATTTTTTTCCGGACCTAAATTTTGTAAAAAACGTGACGTACACGAATTCGAGCATTGATTGGAATGTAAAAATTTCTCTGGTGTATTAAAACAACATAAAAAACATTCAGAGTCGTTTTGAGCAGTTTTTTAGAGAATTTTTTTCCGGACCTAAATTTTTTAAAAAACGTGATGATTAGTACATGAATTCGGGCATTAATTGGAATGTGAAAATTTGTCTTGTGTATTAAGACAACATAAAAAAAACATTCAGAGTCGTTTTGAGCAGCATTTTAAATAATTTTTTTCCGGACCTAAATTTTGTAAAAAACGTGATGGTTAGTACACGAATTCGGGCATTAATGGGAATGTGAAAATTTGTCTGGTGTATTAAAACATAATAAAAAACATTCAGAGTCGTTTTGAGAAGTTTTTTAAAGAATTTTTTCCGAACCTAAATTTCGTAAAAAACGTGATGGTTAGTATACGAATTCGGGCATTAATGGGATTGTGAAAATTTGTCTGGTGTATTAAAACATAATAAAAAACATTCAGAGTCGTTTTGAGCAGCTTTTTCGAGAATTTTTTTTCCGGAACTAAATTTTTTAAAAAACGTGATGGTTAGTACACGAATTCGGGCATTAATTGGAATGTGAAAATTTGTCTGTTGTATTAGAACATAATAAAAAACATTCTGAGTCGTTTTGAGAAATTTTTTAGAGAATTTTTTTCTGCACCTAAATTTTGTAAAAAACGTGATGATTAGTACACGAATTCGGGCATTAATTGGAATGTGAAAATTTGTTTGGTGTATTAAAACATAATAAAAAACATTCAGAGTCGTTTTGAGCAGGTTTTTAGAAAATTTTTTTCCGGACCTATATTTTGTAAAAAACGTGATGATTAGTACACGAATTCGGGAATTAATTGGAATGTGAAAATTTGCCTAGTGTATTAAAACAAAATAAAAAACATTCAGTTGTTTTGAGCAGTTTTTTAGCGAATTCTTTTCCGGACCTAAATTTTGTAAAAAACGTGATGATTAGTACACGAATTCGGGCATTAATTGGAATGTGAAAATTTGTCTGGTGTGTTAAAACGACATAAAAAACATTCAGAATCGTTTTGAGAAGTTTTTTAGAGAATTTTTTTCGGGACCTAAATTTTTTAAAAAACGTGATGATTAGTACACGAATTCGGGCATTAATTGGAATGTGAAAATTTGTCTGGTGTATTAAAACAAAATAAAAAACATTCAGAGTCGTTTTGAGCATTTTTTTTGAAAATTTTTTTCCTGACCTAAATTTTGTAAAAAACGTGATGGTTAGTATACGAATTCGGGAATTAATGGGAATGTGAAAATTTATTTGGTGTATTAAAACATAATAAAAAACATTCAGAGTCGTTTCGAGCAGCTTTTTAGAGAATTTTTTTCCGGACCTAAATTTTGTAAAAAATGTGATGGTTAGTACACGAATTCGGCCATTAATGGGAATGTGAAAATTTGTCTGGTGTATTAAAACATAATAAAAAATATTTAGAATCGTTTCGAGCACATTTTTAGAGAATTTTTTTCCGGACCTAAATTTTGTAAAAAACGTGACGTACAAGAATTCGAGCATTGATTGGAATGTGAAAATTTCTCTGGTGTATTAAAACAACATAAAAAACATTCAGAGTCGTTTTGAGCAGTTTTTTAGATAATTTTTTTCCGGACCTAAATTTTGTAAAAAACGTAATGATTAGTACACGAATTCGGGCATTAATTGGAATGTGAAAATTTGTCTTGTGTATTAAGACAACATAAAAAAAACATTCAGAGTCGTTTTGAGCAGCATTTTAGATAATTTTTTTCCGGACCTAAATTTTGTAAAAAACGTGATGGTTAGTACACGAATTCGGGCATTAATGGGAATATGAAAATTTGTTCTGGTGTATACAAACATAATAAAAAACATTAAGAGTCATTTTGAGCAAGTTATTAGCGAATTTTTTCCGGACCTAAATTTTGTAAAAAACGTGATGGTTAGTACACGAATTCGGGAATTAATTGTAACGTGAAAATTTTCTGGTGTATACAAACATAATAAAAACATTCAGAGTCGTTTTGAGCAGTTTATTAGAGAATTTTTTTCCGGACCTAAATTTTGTAAAAAATGTGATATAATAGCACCCGAATTCGAGCATTAATTGGAATGTGAAAATTTGTCAGGTGTATTAAAACAACATAAAAAACATTCAGAATCGTTTTGAGAAGTTTTTTAGAGAATTCTTTTCCGGACCTAAATTTTGTAAAAAACGTGATGATTAGTACACGAATTCGGGCATTAATTTGAATGTGGAAATTTGTCTTGTGTATTAAGACAACATAAAAAAAACATTCAGAGTCGTTTAGAGCAGCTTTTTAGAGAACTTTTTTCGGACCTAAATTTTGTAAAAAACGTGATGGTTAGTTCACGAATTCGGACATTAATGGGAATGTGAAAATTTTTTCTGGTGTATACAAACATAATAAAAAACATTCAGAGTCGTTTCGAGCAGCTTTTTAGAGAATTTTTTTCCGGACCTAAATTTTGTAAAAAACGTGATGATTAGTACACGAATTCGGGCATTAATTGGAATGTGAAAATTTGCCTAGTGTATTAAAACAAAATAAAAAACATTCAGTCGTTTTGTGCAATTTTTTAGAGAACTCTTTTCCGGACCTAAATTTTGTAAAAAACATGATGATTAGTACACGAATTCGGGCATTAATTGGAATGTGAAAATTTGTCTGGTGTGTTAAAACAACATAAAAAACATTCAGAATCGTTTTGAGAAATTTTTTAGAGAATTTTTTTGGGACCTAAATTTTTTAAAAAACGTGATGATTAGTACACGAATTCGGGCATTAATTGGAATATGAAAATTTGTCTGGTGTATTAAAACAAAATAAAAAACATTCGGAGTCGTTTTGAGCATTTTTTTTGAAAATTTTTTTCCTGACCTAAATTTTGTAAAAAACGTGATGGTTAGTATACGAATTCGGGAATTAATGGGAATGTGAAAATTTATTTGGTGTATTAAAACATAATAAAAAACATTCGTAGTCGTTTGAGCAGACTTTTTCGGAGAATTTTTTTCCCGGACCTAAATTTTGTAAAAAATGTGATGGTTAGTACACGAATTCGGCCATTAATGGGAATGTGAAAATTTGTCTGGTGTATTAAAACATAATAAAAAATATTCAGAGTTGTTTCGAGCACATTTTTAGAGAATTTTTTTCCGGACCTAAATTTTGTAAAAAACGTGACGTACACGAATTCGAGCATTGATTGGAATGTGAAAATTTCTCTGGTGTATTAAAACAACATAAAAAACATTCAGAGTCGTTTTGAGCAGTTTTTTAGAGAATTTTTTTCCGGACCTAAATTTTGTAAAAAACGTAATGATTAGTACACGAATTCGGGCATTAATTGGAATGTGAAAATTTGTCTTGTGTATTAAGACAACATAAAAAAAACATTCAGAGTCGTTTTGAGCAGCATTTTAGATAATTTTTTTCCGGACCTAAATTTTGTAAAAAACGTGATGGTTAGTACACGAATTCGGGCATTAATGGGAAAGTGAAAATTTGTTCTGGTGTATACAAACATAATAAAAAACATTAAGAGTCATTTTGAGCAGCTTTTTAGAGAATTTTTGCCGGACCTAAATTTTGTAAAAAACGTGATGGTTAGTACACGAATTCGGGAATTAATTGTAACGTGAAAATTTTCTGGTGTATACAAACATAATAAAAACATTCAGAGTCGTTTTGAGCAGTTTATTAGAGAATTTTTTTCCGGACCTAAATTTTGTAAAAAACATGATATAATTGCACCCGAATTCGGGCATTAATTGGAATGTGAAAATTTGTCAGGTGTATTAAAACAACATAAAAAACATTCAGAATCGTTTTGAGAAGTTTTTTAGAGAATTTTTTTCCGGACCTAAATTTCGTAAAAAACGTGATGATTAGTACACGAATTCGGGCTTTAATTGGAATGTGGAAATTTGTCTTGTGTATTAAGATAACATAAAAAAAACATTCAGAGTCGTTTTGAGCAGCTTTTTAGAGAATTTTTTTCGGACCAAAATTTTGTAAAAAACGTGATGGTTAGTACACGAATTCGGACATTAATGGGAATGTGAAAATTTTTTCTGGTGTATACAAACATAATAAAAAACATTCAGAGTTGTTTCGAGCAGCTTTTTAGAGAATTTTTTTCCGGACCTAAATTTTGTAAAAAACGTGAGGGTTAGTACACGAATTCGAGCATTGATGTGAATGTGAAAATTTCTCTGGTGTATTAAAACATAATAAAAAACATTCAAAGTCCTTTTGAGCAGTTTTTTAGAGAATTTTTTTCCGGACCTAAATTTTGTAAAAAACGTGATGATTAGTACTTGAATTCGGGCATTAATTGGAATGTGAAAATTTGTCTTGTGTATTAAGACGACATTAAAAAAACATTCAGAGTCGTTTTGAGCAGCATTTTAGATAATTTTTTTCCGGACCTAAATTTTGAAAAAAACGTGATGACGTACACGAATTCGGGCATTAATGGGAATGTGAAAATTTGTCTGGTGTATTAAAACATAATAAAAAACATTTAGAGTCGTTTTGAGCAGTTTATTAGAGAATTTTTTTCCAGACCTAAATTTTGTAAAAAACGTGATGTTATAGTACACGAATTCGGGCATTAATTGGAATGTGAAAATTTGTTAGGTGTATTAAAACAACATAAAAAACATTCAAAATCGTTTTGAGAAGTTTTTCAGAGAATTTTTTTCTGGACCTAAATTTTGTAAAAAACGTGATGGTTAGTACACGAATTCGGCCATTAATTGGAATGTGAAAATTTGTCTTGTTTATTAAAACATAATAAAAAACATTCAGAGTCGTTTTGAGCAGTTATTTAGAGAGAATTTTTCCGGACCTAAATTTTGTAAAAAACGTGATGTAATAGTACACGAATTCGGGCATTAATTGGAATGTGAAAATTTGTCAAGTGTATTAAAACAACATAAAAAACATTCAGAATCGTTTTGAGAAGTTTTTTAGAGAATTTTTTTCCGGACCTAAATTTTGTAAAAAACGTGATGTAGTATACGAATTCGGGCATTAATGGGAATGTGAAATTTTGTCTGGTGTATTAAAACATAATAAAAAACATTCAAAATCGTTTTGAGCAGCTTTTTAGAGAATTTTTTTCCGGACCTAAATTTTGTAAAAAACGTGATATAATAGTACCCGAATTCGGGCATTAATTGGAATGTGAAAATTTGTCAGGTGTATTAAAACAACATAAAAAACGTTCAGAATCGTTTTGAGAAGTTTTTTAGAGATTTTTTTCCGGACCTAAATTTTGTAAAAAACGTGATGATTAGTACACGAATTCGGGCATTAATTGGAATGTGAAAATTTGTCTTGCGTATTAAGACAACATAAAAAAAACATTCAGAGTCGTTTTGAGCAGCTTTTTAGAGAATTTTTTTCGGACCTAAATTTTGTAAAAAACATGATGATTAGTACACGAATTCGGACATTAATGGGAATGTGAAAATTTTTTTCTGGTGTATACAAACGTAATAAAAAACATTCAGAGTCGTTTCGAGCAGCTTTTTTGAGAATTTTTTTCCGGACCTAAATTTTGTAAAAAAGGTGATGGTTAGTACACGAATTCGAGCATTAATGTGAATGTGAAAATTTCTCTGGTGTATTAAAACATAATAAAAAACATTCAGAGTTCTTTTGAGCAGTTTTTTAGAGAATTTTTTTCCGGACCTAAATTTCGTAAAAAATGTGATGGTTAGTAAACGAATTCGGGCATTAATTGGAATGTGAAAATTTGTCTGGTGTGTTAAAACAACATAAAAAACATTCAGAGTTTTTTTGAGAAGTTTTTTAGTGAATTCTTTTCCGGACCTAAATTTTCAAAAAACGTGATGGTTAGTACACGAATTCGGGCATTAATTGGAATGTGAAAATTTGTCTGGTGTACTGAAACATAATAAAAAACATTCAGAGTCGTTTTGAGCAGCTTTTTAGAGAATTTTTTTCCGGACCTATATTTCGTAAAAAACGTGATTGTTAGTATACGAATTCGGGCATTAATGGGAATGTGAAAATTTGTCTGGTGTATTAAAACATAATACAAAACATTCAGAGTCGTTTTGAGAAGTTTTTTAGAGAATTTTTTTCTGGACCTAAATTTTCTAAAAAAACGTGATGATATGTACACGAATTCGGGCATTAATTGGAATGTGAAAATTTGTCTGGTGTATTGAAACATAATAAAAAACATTCATAGTCGTTTTGAGCTGTTTGTTAGAGAATTTCTTTCCGGACCAAAATTTTGTAAAAAACGTGATGGTTATAATACACGAATTCGGGCATTAATTGGAATGTGAAAATTTGTCTGGTGCATTAAAACAACATAAAAAACATTCAGAGTCGTTTTGAGAAGTTTTTTAGAGAATTTTTTTCTGGACCTAAATTTTGTAAAAAACGTGATGATTAGTACACGAATTCGGGCATTAATTGGAATGTGAAAATTTGTCTGGTGTGTTAAAACAACATAAAAAACATTCAGAGTTTTTTTGAGAAGTTTTTTAGTGAATTCTTTTCCGGACCTAAATTTTCAAAAAACGTGATGGTTAGTACACGAATTCGGGCATTAATTGGAATGTGAAAATTTGTCTGGTGTACTGAAACATAATAAAAAACATTCAGAGTCGTTTTGAGCAGCTTTTTAGAGAATTTTTTTTCCGGACCTATATTTCGTAAAAAACGTGATTGTTAGTATACGAATTCGGGCATTAATGGGAATGTGAAAATTTGTCTGGTGTATTAAAACATAATACAAAACATTCAGAGTCGTTTTGAGAAGTTTTTTAGAGAATTTTTTTCTGGACCTAAATTTTCTAAAAAAACGTGATGATATGTACACGAATTCGGGCATTAATTGGAATGTGAAAATTTGTCTGGTGTATTGAAACATAATAAAAAACATTCATAGTCGTTTTGAGCTGTTTGTTACAGAATTTCTTTCCGGACCAAAATTTTGTAAAAAACGTGATGGTTATAATACACGAATTCGGGCATTAATTGGAATGTGAAAATTTGTCTGGTGCATTAAAACAACATAAAAAACATTCAGAGTCGTTTTGAGAAGTTTTTTAGAGAATTTTTTTCTGGACCTAAATTTTGTAAAAAAACGTGATGATATATGTACACGAATTCGGGCATTAATTGGAATGTGAAAATTTGTCTGGTGTATTAAAACATAAAAAAAAACATTCAGAGTCGTTTTGAGTAACTTTTTAGAGAATTTTTTTCCGGACCTATATTTCTTAAAAAACGTGATGGTTAGTATACGAATTCGGACATTAATGGGAATGTGAAAATTTGCCTGGTGTATTAAAACATAATAAAAAACATTCAGAGCCGTTTTGAGCAGCTTTTTAGAAAATTTTTTTCCGGACCTAAATTTCGTTAAAAATGTGATGGTTAGTATACGAATTCGGGCATTAATGGGATTGTGAAAATTTGTCTGGTGTATTAAAACATAATAAAAAACATTCAGAGTCGTTTTGAGAGGTTTTTTATAGAATTTTTACCGGACCTGAATTTCGTAAAAAACGTGATGATTAGTACACGAATTCGGGCATTAGTTGGAATGTGAAAATTTGTCTGGTGTATTAAAACATGATAAAAATATTCAGAGTCGTTTTGAGAAGTTTTTTAGAGAATTTTTTTCCGGACCTAAATTTCGTTAAAAACGTGATGGTTAGTATACGAATTCGGGCATTAATGGGATTGTGAAAATTTGTCTGGTGTATTAAAACATAATAAAAAACATTCAGAGTCGTTTTGAGCAGCTTTTTAGAGAATTTTTTTCCGGACCTACATTTTGTAAAAAACGTGATGGTTAGTACACAAATTCGGGCATTAATGGGAATGTGTAAATTTGTCTGGTGTATTAAAACATAATAAAAAACATTCAGAGTCGTTTTGAGAAGTTTTTTAGAGAATTTTTTTTCCGGACCTAAATTTTGTAAAAAACGTGATGGTCAGTACACGAATTCGGGCATTAATTGGAATGTGAAAATTTGTCTGGTTTATTAAAACAACATAAAAAACATTCAGAGTCATTTTGAACAGTTTTTTAGAGAATTTTTTTCTGGACCTAAATTTTGTAAAAAACGTGATGGTTAGTACACGAATTCGGGCATTAATTGGAATGTGAAAATTTGTCTGGTGTACTAAAACATAGTAAAAAACATTCAGAGTCGTTTTGAGCAGCTTTTTAGAGAATTTTTTTCCGGACCTATATTTCGTAAAAAACGTGATTGTTAGTATACGAATTCGGGCATTAATGGGAATGTGAAAATTTGTCTGGTGTATTAAAACATAATAAAAAACATTCAGAGTCGTTTTGAACAGCTTTTTAGTGAATTTTTTTCCGGACCTAAATTTTGTAAAAAACGTGATGATTAGTACACTAATTCGGGCATTAATTGGAATGTGAAAATTTGTCTGGTGTATTAAAACAACATAAAAAAACATTCATAGTCGTTTTGAAAAGTTTTTTAGAGAATTTTTTTACTGACCAATATTTCGTAAAAAACGTGATGATTAGTACACGAATTCGGGCATTAATTGGAATGTGGAAATTTGTCTGGTGTATTAAAAAAACATAAAAAACATTCAGAGTCTTTTTGAGAAGTTTTTTAGTGAATCTTTTCCGGACCTAAATTTCGTATAAAACGTGATGGTTAATATACGAATTCGGGCATTAATGGGATTGTGAAAATTTGTCTGGTGTATTAAAACATAATAAAAAACATTCAGAGTCGTTTTGAGCAGCTTTTTAGAGAATTTTTTTCCGGACCTAAATTTTGTAAAAAACGTGATGGTTAGTACACGAATTCGGGCATTAATGTGAATGTGAAAATTTGTCTGTTGTATTAAAACATAATAAAAAACATTCAGAGTCGTTGTTAGAAGTTTTTTAGAGAATTTTTTCCGGACCTAAATTTTTTAAAAAACGTGATGGTTAGTATACAGATTCGGGCATTAATGGGAATGTGAAAATTTGTCCGGTGTATTAAAACAACATAGAAAACATTCAGAGTCGTTTTGAGAAGTTTTTATATAATTTTTTTCGGGACCAAAATTTTGTAAAAAACGTGATGATTAGTACACGAATTCGGGCATTAATTGGAGTGTGAAAATTTGTCTGGTGTATTAAAACAACATAAAAAACATTCAGAGTCGTTTTGACAGGTTTTTTAGAGAATTTTTTTCGGGACCTACATTTTGTAAAAAACGTGATGATTAGTACACGAATTCGGGCATTAATTGGAATGTGAAAATTTGTCTGCTGTATTAAAACAACATAAAAAACATTCAGAGTCGTTTTGAGAAGTTTTTTAGAGAATTTTTTTCTGGACCTAAATTTTCTAAAAAAACGTGATGATATGTACACGAATTCGGGCATTAATTGGAATGTGAAAATTTGTCTGCTGTATTAAAACAACATAAAAAACATTCAGAGTCGTTTTGAGAAGTTTTTTAGAGAATTTTTTTACTGACCAATATTTCGTAAAAAATGTGATGACTAGTACACGAATTCGGGCATTAATTGGAATGTGAAAATTTATCTGGTGTATTAAAACAACATAAAAAATATTCAGAGTCGTTTTGAGAAGTTTTTTATAGAATTTTTTTCTGGACCTAAATTTTCTAAAAAAACGTGATGATATGCACACGAATTCGGGCATTAATTGGAATGTGAAAATTTGTCTGCTGTATTAAAACAACATAAAAAACATTCAGTGTCGTTTTGAGAAGTTTTTTAGAGAATTTATTTCCGGACCTAAATTTTGTAAAAAACGTGATGATTAGTACACAAATTCGGGCATTAATTGGAATGTGAAAATTTGTCTGGTGTATTAAAACAGCATAAAAAACATTCAGAAACGTTTTGAGAAGTTTTTTAGAGAATTTTTTTCTGCACCTAAATTTTGTAAAAAACGTGATGGTTAGTACACGAATTCGGGCATTAATTGGAATGTGAAAATTTTTCTGGTGTATTAAAACAACATAAAAAACATTCAGAGTCTTTTTGAGAAGTTTTTTAGTGAATTCTTTTCCGGACCTAAATTTCGTATAAAACGTGATGGTTAATATACGAATTCGGGCATTAATGAGATTGTGAAAATTTGTCTGGTGTAGTAAAACATAATAAAAAACATTCAGAGTCGTTTTGTGCAGCTTTTTAGAGAATTTTTTTCCGGACCTAAATTTTGTAAAAAACGTGATGGTTAGTACACGAATTCGGGCATTAATGTGAATGTGAAAATTTGTCTGGTGTATTAAAACATAATAAAAAACATTCAGAGTCGTTTTTAGAAGTTTTTTAGAGAATTTTTTCCGGACCTAAATTTTTTAAAAAACGTAATGGTTAGTATACGAATTCGGGCATTAATGGGAATGTGAAAATTTGTCCGGCGTATTAAAACAACATAGAAAACATTCAGAGTTGTTTTGAGAAGTTTTTTAGAGAATTTTTTTCCGGACCTAAATTTTGTAAAAAACGTGATGATTAGTACATGAATTCGGGCATTAATTGGAATGTGAAAATTTGTCTGGTGTATTAAAACAACATAAAAAACATTCAGAGTCGTTTTGAGAAGTTTTTTTAGAATTTTTTTCGGGACCTAAATTTTGTAAAAAACGTGATGATTAGTACACGAATTCGGGCATTAATTGGAATGTGAAAATTTGTCTGGTGTATTAAAACAATATAAAAAACATTCAGAGTCGTTTTGAGAAGTTTTTTAGAGAATTTTTTTCGGGCCCTAAATTTTGTAAAAAACGTGATGATTAGTACACGAATTCGGGCATTAATTGGAATGTGAAAATTTGTCTGGTGTATTAAAACAACATAAAAAAGATTCAGAGTCGTTTTGAGAAGTTTTTTAGAGAATTTTTTTCTGGACCTAAATTTTCTAAAAAAACGTGATGATATGCACACGAATTCGGGCATTAATTGGAACGTGAAAATTTGTCTGCTGTATTAAAACAACATAGAAAACATTCAGAGTCGTTTTGAGAAGTTTTTTAGAGAATTTTTTTCGGGACCTAAATTTTGTAAAAAACGTGATGATTAGTACACGAATTCGGGCATTAATTGGAATGTGAAAATTTGTCTGGTGTATTAAAACAACATAAAAAACATTCAGAGACGTTTTGAGCAGTTTTTTAAAGAATTTTTTTCCAGACCTAAATTTTGTAAAAAACGTGATGGTTATAGTACACGAATTCGGGCATTAATTGGAATGTGAAAATTTGTCTGGTTTATTAAAACAACATAAAAAACATTCAGAAACGTTTTGCGAAGTTTTTTAGAGAATGTTTTTCTGCACCTAAATTTTGTAAAAAACATGATGATTAGTACACGAATTCGGGCATTAATTGGAATGTCAAAATTTGTCTGGTGTATTAAACAACATAAAAAAACATTCATAGTCGTTTTGAGCTGCTTTTTAGAGCATTTTTTTCCGGACCTATATTTCGTAAAAAACGTGATGGTTAGTACACGAATTCGGGCATTAATTGGAATGTGAAAATTTGTCTTGTGTATTAGGACAACATAAAGAAAACATTCATAGTCGTTTTGAGCAGCTTTTTAGAGAATTTTTTTCCGGACCTAAATTTTGTAAAAAACGTGATGGTTATTGTACACGAATTCGGGCATTAATTGGAATGTGAAAATTTGTCTGGTTTATTAAAATAGCATAAAAAACATTCAGAAACGTTTTGCGAAGTTTTTTAGGGAATTTTTTTCTGCACCTAAATTTTGTAAAAAACGTGATGATTAGTACAATAATTCGGGCATTAATTGGAATGTCAAAATTTGTCTGGTGTATTAAAACAACATAAAAAAACATTCAGAGTTGTTTTGAGCTGCTTTTTAGAGAATTTTTTTCCGGACCTATATTTCGTAAAAAACGTGATGGTTAGTACACGAATTCGGGCATTAATTGGAATGTGAAAATTTGTCTTGTGTATTGAGACAACATTAAAAAAACATTCAGAGTCGTTTTGAGCAGCTTTTTAGAGAATTTTTTTCTGCACCTAAATTTTGTAAAAAACGTGATGATTAGTACATGAATTCGGGCATTAATTGGAATGTGAAAATTTGTCTAGTGTATTAAAACAACATAAAAAGCATTCAGCGTCTTTTGAGAAGTTTTTTAGAGATTTTTTTTCCTGACCAATATTTCGAAAAAAACGTGTTGATTAGTACACGAATTCGGACAGTAATTGGAATGTGAAAATTTGTCTGGTGTATTAAAACAACATAAAAAACTCTAGTGTATTAAAACAACATAAAAAACATTCAGAGTCCTTTGAGAAGTTTTTTAGTGAATTCTTTTCCGGACCTAAATTTTTGTAAAAAACATTATGGTTAGTACACGAATTCGGGCATTAATTGGAATGTGAAAATTTGTCTGGTGTATAAAAACAACATAAAAAACATTCAGAGTCTTTTTGAGATGTTTTTTAGTGAATTCTTTTCCGGACCTAAATTTCGTATAAAACGTGATGGTTAATATACGAATTCGGGCATTAATGAGATTGTGAAAATTTGTCTGGTGTATTAAAACATAATAAAAAACATTCAGAGTCGTTTTGAGCAGCTTTTTAGAGAATTTTTTTCCGGACCTAAATTTTGTAAAAAACGTGATGGTTAGTACACGAATTCGGGCATTAATGTGAATGTGAAAATTTGTCTGGTGTATTAAAACATAATAAAAAACATTCAGAGTCGTTTTGAGAAGTTTTTTAGAGAATTTTTTTTCCGGACCTAAATTTTGTAAAAAACGTGATGGTCAGTATACGAATTCGGGCATTAATGGGAATGTGAAAATTTGTCCGGTGTATTAAAACAACATAGAAAACATTCAAAGTCGTTTTGAGAAGTTTTTTAGAGAATTTTTTTCCGGACCTAAATTTTGTAAAAAACGTGATGATTAGTAGATGAATTCGGGCATTAATTGGAATGTGAAAATTTGTCTGGTGTATTAAAACAACATAAAAAACATTCAGAGTCGTTTTGAGAAGTTTTTTTAGAATTTTTTTCGGGACCTAAATTTTGTAAAATCCGTGATGATTAGTACACGAATTCGGGCATTAATGGGAATGTGAAAATTTGTCTGGTGTATTAAAACAATATAAAAAACATTCAGAGTCGTTTTGAGAAGTTTTTTAGAGAGGTTTTTTCGGGACCTAAATTTTGTAAAAAACGTGATGATTAGTACACGAATTCGGGCATTAATTGGAATGTGAAAATTTGTCTGTTGTATTAAAACAACATAAAAAAGATTCAGAGTCGTTTTGAGAAGTTTTTTAGAGAATTTTTTTTCTGGACCTAAATTTTCTAAAAAAACGTGATGATATGCACACGAATTCGGGCATTAATTGGAATGTGAAAATTTGTCTGCTGTATTAAAACAACATAAAAAACATTCAGAGTCGTTTTGAGAAGTTTTTTAGAGAATTTTTTTCGGGACCTAAATTTTGTAAAAAACGTGATCATTAGTACACGAATTCGGGCAATAATTGGAATGTGAAAATTTGTCTGGTGTATTAAAACAACATAAAAAACATTCAGAGTCGTTTTGAGCAGTTTTTTAAAGAATTTTTTTCCAGACCTAAATTTTGTAAAAAACGTGATGGTTATAGTACACGAATTCGGGCATTAATTGGAATGTGAAAATTTGTCTGGTTTATTAAAACAGCATAAAAAACATTCAGAAATGTTTTGCGAAGTTTTTTAGGGAATTTTTTTCTGCACCTAAATTTTGTAAAAAACGTGATGATTAGTACACGAATTCGGGCATTAATTGGAATGTCAAAATTTGTCTGGTGTATTAAAACAACATAAAAAAACATTCAGAGTTGTTTTGAGCTGCTTTTTAGAGAATTTTTTTCCGGACCTATATTTCGTAAAAAACGTGATGGTTAGTACACGAATTCGGGCATTAATTGGAATGTGAAAATTTTTCTTGTGTATTAAGACAACATAAAAAAAACATTCAGAGTCGTTTTGAGCAGCTTTTTAGATAATTTTTTTCTGCACCTAAATTTTGTAAAAAAACGTGATGATTAGTACATGAATTCGGGCATTAATTGGAATGTGAAAATTTGTCTGGTGTATTAAAACAACATAAAAAACATTCAGAGTCGTTTTGAGAAGTTTTTATAGAATTTTTTTCGGGACCTAAATTTTGTAAAAAATGTGATGATTAGTACACGAATTCGGGCATTAATTGGAATGTGAAAATTTGTCTGGTTTATTAAAACAACAGAAAAAACATTCAGAGTCGTTTTGAGAAGTTTTTTATAGAATTTTTTTCAGGACCTAAATTTTGTAAAAAACATGATGATTAGTACACGAATTCGGGCATTAATTTGAATGTGAAAATTTGTCTGCTGTATTAAAACAACATAAAAAACATTCAGAGTCGTTTTGAGAAGTTTTTTAGAGAATTTTTTTCTGGACCTAAATTTTCTAAAAAAACGTGATGATCTGTACACGAATTCGGACATTAATTGGAATGTAAAAATTTCTCTAGTGTATTAAAACAACATAAAAAGCATTCAGCGTCTTTTGAGAAGTTTTTTAGAGAATTTTTTTCCTAACCAATATTTCGAAAAAAACGTGATGATTAGTACACGAATTCGGGCATTAATTGGAATGTGAAAATTTGTCTGGTGTATTAAAACAACATAAAAAACTCTAGTGTATTAAAACAACATAAAAAACATTCAGAGTCTTTTGAGAAGTTTTTTAGTGAATTCTTTTCCGGACCTAAATTTTTGTAAAAAACGTTGTGGTTAGTACACGAATTCGGGCATTAATTGGAATGTGAAAATTTGTCTGGTGTATAAAAATAACATAAAAAACATTCAGAGTCTTTTTGAGATGTTTTTTAGTGAATTCTTTTCCGGACCTAAATTTCGTATAAAACGTGATGGTTAATATACGAATTCGGGCATTAATGTGAATGTGAAAATTTGACTGGTGTATTAAAAGATAATAAAAAACATTCAGAGTCGTTTTTAGAAGTTTTTTAGAAAATTTTTTCCGGACCTAAATTTTTTAAAAAACGTGATGGTTAGTATACGAATTCGGGCATTAATGGGAATGTGAAAATTTGTCCGGTGTATTAAAACAACATAGAAAACATTCAGAGTCGTTTTGAGAAGTTTTTTAGAGAATTTTTTTCCGGACCTAAATTTTGTAAAAAACGTGATGATTAGTACATGAATTCGGGCATTAATTGGAATGTGAAAATTTGTCTGGTGTATTAAAACAACATAAAAAACATCCAGAGTCGTTTTGAGAAGTTTTTTTAAAATTTTTTTCGGGACCTAAATTTTGTAAAAAACGTGATGATTAGTACACGAATTCGGGCATTAATTGGAATTTGAAAATTTGTCTGGTGTATTAAAACAATATAAAAAACATTCAGAGTCGTTTTGAGAAGTTTTTTAGAGAATTTTTTTCGGGACCTAAATTTTGTAAAAAACGTGATGATTAGTACACGAATTCGGGCATTAATTGGAATGTGAAAATTTGTCTGTTGTATTAAAACAACATAAAAAAGATTTAGAGTCGTTTTGAGAAATTTTTTAGATAATTTTTTTCTGGACCTAAATTTTTTAAAAAAACGTGATGATATGCACACGAATTCGGGCATTAATTGGAATGTCAAAATTTGTCTGGTGTATTAAAACAACATAAAAAAACATTCAGAGTCGTTTTGAGCTGCTTTTTAGCGAATTTTTTTCCGGACCTATATTTCGTAAAAAACGTGATGGTTAGTACACGAATTCGGGCATTAATTGGAATGTGAAAATTTGTCTTGTGTATTAGGACAACATAAAGAAAACATTCATAGTCGTTTTGAGCAGCTTTTTAGAGAATTTTTTTCCGGACCTAAATTTTGTAAAAAACGTGATGGTTATAGTACACGAATTCGGGCATTAATTGGAATGTGAAAATTTATCTGGTTTATTAAAACAGCATAAAAAACATTCAGAAACGTTTTGCGAAGTTTTTTAGGGAATTTTTTTCTGCACCTAAATTTTGTAAAAAACGTGATGATTAGTACACGAATTCGGGCATTAATTGGAATGTCAAAATTTGTCTGGTGTATTAAAACAACATAAAAAAACATTCAGAGTTGTTTTGAGCTGTTTTTTAGAGAATTTTTTTCCGGACCTATATTTCGTAAAAAACGTGATGGTTAGTACACGAATTCGGGCATTAATTGGAATGTGAAAATTTGTCTTGTGTATTAAGACAACATAAAAAAAACATTCAGAGTCGTTTTGAGAAGTTTTTTAGAGAATTTTTTTCTGGACCTAAATTTTCTAAAAAAACGTGATGATATTCACACGAATTCGGGCATTAATTGGAATGTGAAAATTTGTCTGCTGTATTAAAACAACATAAAAAACATTCAGAGTCGTTTTGAGAAGTTTTTTAGAGAATTTTTTTCGGGAACTAAATTTTGTAAAAAACGTGATGATTAGTACACGAATTCGGGCATTAATTGGAATGTGAAAATTTGTCTGCTTTATTAAAACAACATAAAAAACATTCAGAGTCGTTTTGAGCAGTTTTTTAAAGAATTTTTTTCCAGACCTAAATTTTGTAAAAAACGTGATGGTTATAGTACACGAATTCGGGCATTAATTGGAATGTGAAAATTTGTCTTGTTTATTAAAACAAAATAAAAAACATTCAGAAACGTTTTGCGAAGTTTTTTAAAGAATTTTTTTCTGTACCTAAATTTTGTAAAAAACGTGATGATTAGTACACGAATTCGGGCATTAATTGGAATGTCAAAATTTGTCTGGTGTATTAAAACAACATAAAAAAACATTCAGAGTCGTTTTGAGCTGCTTTTTAGAGAATTTTTTTCCGGACCTATATTTCGTAAAAAACGTGATGGTTAGTACACGAATTCGGGCATTAATTGGAATGTGAAAATTTGTCTTGTGTATTAGGACAACATAAAGAAAACATTCATAGTCGTTTTGAGCAGCTTTTTAGAGAATTTTTTTCCGGACCTAAATTTTGTAAAAAACGTGATGGTTATAGTACACGAATTCGGGCATTAATTGGAATGTGAAAATTTGTCTGGTTTATTAAAACAGCATAAAAAACATTCAGAAACGTTTTGTGAAGTTTTTTAGGGAATTTTTTTCTGCACCTAAATTTTGTAAAAAACGTGATGATTAGTACACGAATTCGGGCATTAATTGGAATGTCAAAATTTGTCTGGTGTATTAAAACAACATAAAAAAACATTCAGAGTTGTTTTGAGTCGCTTTTTTAGAGAATTTTTTTCCGGACCTATATTTCGTAAAAAAACGTGATGGTTAGTACACGAATTCGGGCATTAATTGGAATGTGAAATTTTTTCTTGTGTATTAAGACAACATAAAAAAAACATTCAGAGTCGTTTTGAGCAGCTTTTTAGAGAATTTTTTTTTGCACCTAAATTTTGTAAAAAACGTGATGATTAGTACATGAATTCGGGCATTAATTGGAATGTGAAAATTTGTCTAGTGTATTAAAACAACATAAAAAACATTCAGAGTCGTTTTGAGAAGTTTTTATAGAATTTTTTTCGGGACCTAAATTTTGTAAAAAACGTGATGATTAGTACACGAATTCGGGCATTAATTGGAATGTGAAAATTTGTCTGGTGTATTAAAACAACATAAAAAACTCTGGTGTATTAAACAACATAAAAAACATTCAGAGTCTTTTGAGAAGTTTTTTAGTGAATTCTTTTCCGGACCTAAATTTTGTAAAAAACGTGATGGTTATAGTACACGAATTCGGGGATTAATTGGAATGTGAAAATTTGTCTGCTGTATTAAAACAACTTAGAAAACATTCAGAATCGTTTTGAGAAGTTTTTTAGATAATGTTTTTCTGGATCTAAATTTTGTAAAAAACGTGATTATTAGTACACGAATTCGGGCATTAATTGGAATGTCAAAATTTGTCTGGTGTATTAAAACAACATAAAAAAACATTCAGAGTCGTTTTGAGCAGTTTTTTATAGAATTTTTTTCCGGACCTAAATTTTTTAAAAAACGTGATGGTTAGTACGCGAATTCGGACATTAATGGGAATGTGATAATTTGTCTGGTGTATTAAAACATAGTAAAAAACATTCAGAGTCATTTTTAGAAGTTTTTTAGAGAATTTTTTCCGGACCTAAATTTTTTAAAAAACGTGATGGTTAGTATACGAATTCGGGCATTAATGGAAATGTGAAAATTTGTCTGGTGTATTAAAAAAACATAGAAAACATTCAGAGTCGTTTTCAGAAGTTTTTTAGAGAATTTTTTTCCGGACCTAAATTTTGTAAAAAACGTTATGATTAGTAAACGAATTCGGGCATTAATTGGAATGTGAAAAAGTGTCTGGTGTATTAAAACAACATAAAAAACATTCAGAGTCGTTTTGAGAAGTTTTTGAGAATTTTTTTCGGGACCTAAATTTTGTAAAAAACGTGATGATTAGTACACGAATTCGGGCATTATTTGGAATGTGAAAATGTGTCTTTCGTATTAAAACAACATAAAAAACATTCAGAGTCGTTTTGAAAAGTTTTTTAGAGAATTTTTTTCCTGACCCTAAATTTCGTAAAAAACGTGATGATTAGTACACGAATTCGGGACTCAATTGGAATGTGAAAATTTGTCTGGTGTATTAAAACAACATAAATAACATTCAGAGTCTTTTTTGAGAAGTTTTTTAGTGAATTCTTTTCCGGACCTAAATTTTTTAAAAAATGTGATGATTAGTACACGAATTCGGGCATTAATGAGAATGTGAAAACTTGTCCGGTGTATTAAAAGAACATAAAAATCATTCAGAATCGTTTTGAGAAGTTTTTTAGAATTTTTTTCTGGACCTAAATTTTGAAAAAAACGTGATGATTAGTACACGAATTCGGTCATTAATTGGAATGTGAAAATTTGTCTCGTGTATTAAAACATAATAAAAAACATTCATAGTCGTTTTGAGCAGCTTTTTAGAAAAAAAATTTCCGGACCTATATTTCGTAAAAAACGTGATGGTTAGTACAGGAATTCGGGCATTAATTGGAATGTGAAAATTTGTCTTGTGTATTAAGACAACATAAAAAAAACATTCAGAGTCGTTTTGAGCAGCTTTTTAGAGAATTTTTTTCCGGACCTAAATTTTGTAAAAAACGTGATGGTTAATACACGAATTCGGGCATTAATGGGAATGTGAAAATTTTTTCTGGTGTATACAAACATAATAAAAAACATTCAGAGTCATTTTGAGTAGCTTTTTTGAGAATTTTTTTCCGGACCTAAATTTTGTAAAAAACTTGATGGTTAGTACACGAATTCGGGCATTAATTGGAATGTGAAAATTTGTCTGGTGTATTAAAACAACATAAAAAACATTCAGAGTCGTTTTGAGCAGCTTTTTAGAAAAAATTTTTCCGGACCTATATTTCGTAAAAAACGTGATGGTTAGTACAGGAATTCGGGCATTAATTGGAATGTGAAAATTTGTCTTGTGTATTAAGACAACATAAAAAAAACATTCAGAGTCGTTTTGAGTAGCTTTTTAGAGAATTTTTTTCCGGACCTAAATTTTGTAAAAAACGTGATGGTTAGTACACGAATCCGGGCATTAATGGGAATGTGAAAATTTTTTCTGGTGTATACAAACATAATAAAAAACATTCAGAGTGGTTTTGAACAGCTTTTTAGAGAATTTTTTTCCGGACCTAAATTTTGTAAAAAACGTGATGATCAGTACACGAATTCGTGCATTAATGGGGATGTAAAAATTTGTCTGGTGTATTAAAATATAATAAAAAACATTCAGAGTCGTTTTGAGGAGTTTTCTAGAGAATTTTTTCCGGACCTAAATTTTTTAAAAAACGTGATGGTTAGTATACGAATTCGGGCATTAATGGGAATGTGAAAATTTGTCCGCTGTATTAAAACAACATAAAAAACATTCAGATTCGTTTTGAGAAGTTTTTTAGAGAATTTTTTTCCGGACCTAAATTTTGTAAAAAACGTGATGATTAGTACATGAATTCGGGCATTAATTGGAATGTGAAAATTTGTCTGGTGTATTAAAACAACATAAAAAACATTCAGAGTCGTTTTGAGAAGTTTTTTAGAGAATTTTTTTCTGCACCTAAATTTTGTAAAAAACGTGATGATTAGTACACGAATTCGGGCATTAATTGGAATGTGAAAATTTGTCTGGTGTATTAAAACATAATAAAAAAACATTCTGAGTCGTTTTGAGCAGCTTTTTAGAGAATTTTTTTCCGGACCTATATTTCGTAAAAACGGTGATGGTTAGTATACGAATTCGGGCATTAATGGGAATGTGAAAATTTGTCTGGTGTATTAAAACATAATAAAAAACATTCAGAGTCGTTTTGAGAAGTTTTCTAGAGAATTTTTTCCGGACCTAAATTTTTTAAAAAACGTGATGGTTAGTATAAGAATTCGAGCATTAATGGGAATGTGAAAATTTGTCCACTGTATTAAAACAACATAAAAAACATTCAGAGTCGTTTTGAGAAGTTTTTTAGAGAATTTTTTTCCGAACCTAAATTTTGTAAAAAACGTGATGATTAGTACACGAATTCGGGCATTAATTGGAATGTGAAAATTTGTTCTGTGTATTAAAACAGCATAAAAAACATTCAAAGTCGTTTTGAGAAGTTTTTTAGAGAATTTTTTTCCGGACCTAAATTTTGTAAAAAACGTGATGATTAGTACACGAATTCGGGCATTAATTGGAATGTGAAAATTTATCTGGTGTATTAAAACAACTTAAAAAACATTCAGAATCGTTTTGAGCAGTATCTTAGAGAATTTTTTTCTGGACTTCAATTTTGTAAAAAACGTGATGATTAGCACACGAATTTGGGCTTTAATGGGAAAGTGATACTTTGTTTGGTTTATTTATACAACATGAAAAACATTCAGAATCGTTTTGTGCTATTTTTTGGAGAATTTTTCCCGACGTAAATTTTGTAAAAAAGTGATGATTAGCACACGAATTCTGGCTTTAATGGGAAAGTGATACTTCCTTCGGTGTATTTATACAACATTCAAAACATTCAAAATCATTTTGAGCAATTTTTCAGAGAACATTTTTTCGGACATAAATTTTGTTAAAAACGTGATGATAGCACACAAATTCGGGCTTTAATAGGAAAGTGATACTTCTTTTGGTGTATTTGTACAATGTGAAAACCATTCAGAATTATTTTGAGCTATTTTTCGGAGACCTTTTTTTCCGACCTAAATTTTGTAAAAATGATGATTTGCACACGAATTTGGGCTTAAATAGGGAAGTGATACCTCTTTCAGTGTATTTATACAACATTAAAAACATTCAGAATCATTTTAAATAACTTTTTAGAAAACTTTTTTTCGGACCTAAATTTTGTAAAAAACGTGATGAGTACACGAATTCGAACTTTAATAGGAAAGTGATACTTCTTTTGGCGTATTTATATAACATTAAAAACATTTAGAATCGTTTTTAGCAATTTTTTGAAGAAATTTTTTTGGAACTAAATTTTGTGAAAAACGTAATGATTAGCACACAAATTTGGGCTTTAATGGGAAAGTGATACTTCGTTATGTTTATTTATACAAAATGAAAAACATTCAAAATAGTTTTGAGCTATTTTTTGGAGAATTTTTTTCTGACCTAAATTTTGTAAAAAACGTGATGATTAGTACCCGAATTCAGGCTTTAATGGGAAAGTAATACTTCCTTTGGTGTATATATACAACATTAAAAACATTCAGAATCGTTTCGAGAAATTTTTTGGAGAACTTTATTTCGGACCTAAATTTTATAAAAAACGTGATGCTAGCACACGAATTCGAGCTTTAATATGAGAGTGATATTTCTTTTGGTGTATTTATACAACATGAAAAACATTCATAATTGTTTTGAGCTATTTTTTGGAAAAAATTTTTCGGACCTAAATTTTGTAAAAGACGTGATCATTAGCACAAGACTTCGGGCTTTAATGGGATAGTGATACTTCCTTTGCTGTATTTATACAACATTAAAAACATTCAAAGTTGTTTTGAGCAATTGTTTGGAGAATTTTTTTCGGACCTAAATTTTGTTAAAAATATGATGATTAGCACACGAATTCGTGCTTAAATAGGAAAGTGATACCTCTTATCGTGTATTTATACAACATCTAAATCATTCAAAATCATTTTTAGCAATCTTTTGGAGAACTTTTTTTCAGACCTAAATTTTGTAAAAAATGTGATGATTAGGACACGAATTCGGGATTAAATAGGAAAGTGATACCTCTTTTGGTGAATTTATACAAGATTAAAAAACATTCAGAATCATTTTAAACAATTTTTAGAGAAATTTTTTTTCGGATCTAAATTTTGTAAAAAACTTAATGATTAGTAAACGAATTCGAGCTTTAATAGGAATGAGATACTTCTTTTGCTGTTATTATACAACATAAAAAACATTCAGAATCGTTTTGAGCAATTTTTTAAAAAAAAATTTTTGACCTAAATTTTGTAAAAAACATGATGATTAATACACGAATTTGAACTTTAATAGTTAAGTGATACTTCTTTTGGTGTATTTATACAACATTTAAAACATTCAAAATCATTTTTAGCAATCTTTTCAAGAACTTTTTTCGGACCTAAATTTTTTAAAAAATGTGATAATTAGCACACGAATTCGGGTTTTAATGGGAAAGAGATACTTCGTTTTGTTTATTTATACAACATGTAAAACATTCAGAATCGTTTTGAGCTATGTTTTGGAGAACTTTATTTCCGACTTAAATTTTGTAAAAAAAGTGATGATTAGCACACGAATTGAGGCTTAAATAGGAAAGTGATACCCCTTTAGGTGTATTTATACAACATTAAAAACATTTAGAATCATTTTAAGCAATTTTTTAGAGAACTTTTTTTCGGACCTAAATTTTGTAAAAAACATGATGATTAGCACACGAATTCGAGCTCTAATAGTTAAGTACTATTCTTTTGGTGTATTTATACAACATTAAAAACATTCAAAATCGTTTTTAGCAATCTTCTGGATAACATTTTTTCGGACCTAAATTTTATAAAAAACGTGATGACTAGCACACAAATTTGGGCTTTAATGGGAACGAGATACTTCGTTAGGTTTATTTATACAACATTAAGAACATTCAGAATCGTTTTGAGCTATTTTTTGGAGAATTTTTTTCGGACCAAAATTTTGTAAAAGACGTGATGATAAGCACACGAATTCGGGCTTTAATGGGATAGTGATACTTCCTTTGCTGTATTTATAAAACATTAAAAACATTCAGAATCGTTTTGAGCAATTTTTTAGAGAACTTTTTTTCGGACCTAAATTTTGTAAAAAACGTGATAATTAGCATAAGAATTCGGGCTTTAATGTGAAAGTGATACTTCGTTTGGTTTATTTATACAACATGAAAAACATTCAGAATCGTGTGGAGCTATTTTTTGAAGAATTTTTTTCCGACCTAAATTTTGTAAGAAACGTGTACATGAATTCGAGCTGAAATAGGTAAGTGATACATCTTTTGGTGTATTTATAAAACATTAAAAACATTCAAAATTATTTTAAGCAATTTTTTAGAGAACTTTTTTTCGGACCTAAATTTTGTAAAAAACGTTATGATTAGCATACGAATTCGGGCTTTAATGAGAAAATGATACTTCGTTTGGTTTATTTATACAACATGAAAGACATTCAGAATCATTTTGAGCTATTTTTTGGAGAATTTTTTTCCGACCTAAATTTTGTAAAAAATGTGATGATTTGTACACGAATTCGGGCTTAAATAGGTAAGTGATACCTCTTTTGGTGTATTTATAAAACATTCAAAATCATTTTAAGCAATTTTTTAGAGAACTTTTTCCGGACCTAAATTTTGTAAAAAACGTGATGTAATACGAATTCGGGCTTTAATGGGAAAGTGATACTTCGTTTGGTTTATTTATACAATATGAAAGACATTCAGAATCATATTGAGCTATTTTTTGGAGAATTTTTTTCCGATCTAAATTTTGTAAAAAACGTGATGATTAGTACACGAATTCGGGCTTAAATAGGTAAGTGATATCTCTTTTGGTATATTTATACAACATTAAAAACATTAACAATCATTTTAAGTAATTTTTTTGAGAAATTTTTTTCCGACCTAAATATTGTAAAAAACGTGATGATCAGTAAGCGAATTCGGGCTTTAATGGGAAAGTGATACTTCGTTTTGTTTATTTATACAACATGAAAGACATTCAGAATCGTTCTGAGCTATTTTTTGGAGAATTTTTTCCGACCTAAATTTTGTAAAAAACGTGATAATTAGTACACGAATACAGGCTTAAATAGGAAAGTGATATCTCTTTTGGTGTATTTATACAACATTAAAAACATTCAAAATAATTTTAAACAATTTTTAAGAAAACCTTTTTTTGGACCTAAATTTTGTAAAAAATGTGATGATTAGCACATGAGTTCGAGCTTTAATTGGAAAGTGATACTTCTTTTGGTGTATTTATACCACATTAAAAACATTCAGAATCGTTTTTAGTAATTTTTTGGAGAACTTTTTTCTGATCTAAATTTTGTAAAAAACATGATGATTAGCTCAGGTATTCGGGCTTTAATGGGAAAGTGATACTTCATTTGTTTTTTTATACATCATGAAAGACATTTAGAATCGTTTTGAGCTATTTTTTGGAGAATTTTTTTCCGACCGAAATTTCGTGAAAAACGTGATGTATGGACATGAATTCGGACTTAAATAGGTAAGTGATACCTCTTTTGGGGTATTTATACAACATTAAAAGCATTCAAAATTATTTTAAGCAATTTTTTATTGAACTTTTTTCGGACCTAAATTTTGTAAAAAATTTGATGAATAGCACACGGATTCTGGATTAAATAGGAAAGTGATACCTATTTTTGTGTATTTGTTCAACATGAAAAGCATTCAGAATCGTGTTGAGCTATTTTTTTATAACTTTTTTTCGGACCTAAATTTTTTTAAAAAATGATGATTAGCACACAAATTCGGCCTTAAATAGGAAAGTGATACCTCTTTTGGTGTGTTTATACAACATTAAAAACATTCATAATCATTTTAAACAATTTTTAGAGAACTTTCTTTCACATCTAAATTTTTTAAAAAACATGATGATTAGCACACGAATTTGGCCTTAAATAGGAAAGTGATACCTCTTTTGGTGTATTTATACAATATTAAAAACATTCATAATCATTTTAAACAATTTTTAGAGAGCTTTTTTTCGCACCTAAATTTTGTAAAAAAACGTGATGATTACCACGCAAATTCGAGCTTTAATAGGAAAATGATACTTCCTTTGGTGTATTTATACAACATTAAAAACATTCAGAATCGTTTTGAGCTATTTTTTGGATAATTTTATTGGGAACCCAAATTTGGTAAAAAACGTGATGATTAGTACACGAATTCGGGCTCAAATAGGTAACTGATACCTCTTTTGGTGCATTTATACAACATTAAAAACATTTAAAATCATTTTAAACAATCTTATAGAGAACTTTTTTTCGGACCTAAATTTTGTAAAAAACGTAATGATTAGCACACGAATTCGGGCTTTAATGTGAAAGTGATACTTTGTTTGACTTATTAATACAACATTAAAAACATTCAGAATTGTTTTGTGCTATTTGTTGGAAAAAAATTTTCCGACCTAAATTTTGTAAAAAACGTGTACACGAATTCGGACTTAAATAGTTCAGTGATACATCTTTTGGCATATTTATACAACATTAAAAAACATTCAAAATAATTTTAAGCAATTTTTTAGTGAACTTTTTTTCACACCTAAATTTTGTAAAAACATGATTAGCACACGAATTCGGGATTTAATGGGAAAGTGATACTTCGCTTGGTTTATTTATACCTCATGAAAGACATTTAGTATCGTTTTGAGCTATTTTTTGGATAATTTTTTTCCGACCTAAATTTTGTGAAAAAACATGATGATTAGAACACGAATTCGGACTTAAATAGTTAAGTGATACCTCTTTTGGGGTATTTATACAACATTAAAAACATTCAAAATCACTTTAAGCAATTTTTTATTGATCCTTTTTTCGGACCTAAATTTTGTGAAAAACGTGATGAATAGCGCACGAATTCTGGATTAAATAGGAAAGTGATACCTCTTTTTGTTTATTTGTTCAACATGAAAAACGTTTAGACTCGTTTTGAGCTATTTTTTGGAAAACATTTTTTCGGGCCTAAATTCTGTAAAAAACATGATGATTAGCACACGAATTCGGCCTTAAATAGGAAAGTGATACCTCTTTTGGTTTATTATACAAAATTAAAAACATTCATAATCATTTTAAACAATTTTTAGAGAACTTTCTTTCACATCTAAATTTTGTAAAAAACGTGATGATTAACACGCAAATTCGAGCTTTAATAGAAAGTGATACTTCTTCTGGTGTATTTATACAACATTAAGAACATTCAGAATCGTTTTGAGCTATTTTTTGGATAATTTTTTTCCGACCTAAATTTTGTAAAAAACGTGATGATTAGTACACGAATTCGGACTGAAATAGGTAACTGATACCTCTTTTGGTGCATTTATAAAGCATTAGAAATATTTAAAATCATTTTAAACAAATTTTTAGAGAACTTTTTTTCGAACCTAAATTTTGTAAAAAACGTGATGATTAGCACACAAATTCTGGATTAAATAGGAAAGTGATACCTCTTTTTGTGTATTTGTTCAAAATGAAAAACATTCAGAATCGTTTTGAGCTATGTTTTGAAGAACTTTTTATCGGACCTAAATTTTGTAAAAAACATGATGATTAGCACACGAATTCGAGCTTTAATAGGAAAGTGATACCTTTTTTGGTGCATTTATACAACATTAAAAATATTTAAAATCATTTTAAGCAATTTTTTAGAGAACTTTTTTTCGAGCTAAATTTTGAAAAAAACGTGATGATGAGTACACGAATTCGGGCTGAAATAGGTAATCGATACCTCTTTTGGTGCTTTTATACAAGATTAAAAACATTTAAAATCATTTTAAACAATTTTTTAAAGAACTTTTTTTCGGACCTAAATTTTGTAAAAAACATGATGATTAGCACACGAATTTGTGCTTTAATTGGAAAGTGATACTTCGCTTGGTTTATTTATACATTATGAAAGACATTTAGAATCGTTTTGAGCCATTTTTTGGAGAATTTTTTTCCGACCTAAATTTTGTGAAAAACATGATGATTAGAACACGAATTCGGACTTAAATAGGTAAGTGATACCTCTTTTGGGGTATTTATACAACATTAAAAACATTCAAAATCATTTTAATCAATTTTTTATTAATCCTTTTTTCGGACCTAAATTTTGTAAAAAATGTGATAATTATCACACGAATTCGAGTTTTAATAGGAAAGTGATACTTTTTTTTGGTGTATTTATACAACATTAAAAACATTCAAAATCGTTTTTGACAGTTTTTTGGAGAAATTTTTTTTCGCACCTAAATTTTGTAAAAAACGTGATGAGCTCACGAATTCTGGCTTTAATGGGAAGTGAAACTTTGTTTGATTTATTTATATAACATGAAAGATATTCAGAATCGTTTTGGGCTATTTTTTGGAGATTTTTTTTCCAACCTAAATTTTGTAAAAAACGTGATGATTAGTACATGAATTCGGGCTTAAATAGGTAAGTGATACCTTTTTCGGTGTATTTATACAACATTAAAAAATTCAGAATCTTTTTGAGCAATTTTTTGGAGAACTTTTTATTGGACCTAAATTTTGTAAAAGACGTGATGATTGGCACTCGAATTCGTGCTTTAATGGGAAAGTGATATTTCGTTTGGTTTATTTATACAAAATGAAAGACATTCATAATCGTTTTGAGCTATTTTTTGGAGAATTTTTTTCCGACCTAAATTTTTTAGAAAACGTGATGAATAGCACACGAATTCGGGATTAAATAGGAAAGTGATACCTCTTTTAGTGTATTTATACAACATTAAAAACGTTCAGAATCATTTTAAGCAATTTTTTAGATAAATTTTTTTCGGACCTAAATTTTATAAAAAACGTGTTGATTAACCCACGAATTCGGGCTTTAATGGGAAAGTGATACTTCGTTTATTTAGACAACATGTAAAACATTCATAATTGTTTTAAACAATTTTTTGAAAGAATTTCTTTCGGACCTAAATTTTGTTAAAAACGTGATGATTAGCACACGAATTCGGGATTTAAAATAAGAAAGTGATACTTCTTTTGGTGTATTCGTACAAAATGAAAAAAAAATTCAAAATCGTTTTTAAAGTTTTTCGAAGAACTTTTGTTTCGACCTAAATTTTGTGAAAAACGTGATGATTAGCACACGAATTCGGGCTTTAATGGGAAAGTGATACTTCCTTTGATGTATTTATACAACATTAAAAATATTCAGAATTGTTCTAAGCAATTTTTGTTGAACTTTTTTTTAACCTAAATCTTGTAAAAAACGTGTTGATTAGCACACAAATTCTGTCTTTAATGGGAAGGTGATACTTCCTTTTGTGTATTTGTACAAAATGAAAAACATTCAGAATCATTTTGAGCTATTTTTTGGTGAACTTTTTTCCGACCTAAATTTTGTAAAAAACGTGATGATTAGCACATGAATTTGTGCTTTAATAGGAAAGTGATACTACTTTTAGTGTATTTATACAAAATTAAAAACATTCAGAATCGTTATGAGCAATTTTTTGAAGAAATTTTTTTCAAGCCTAAATTTTGTAAAAAACGTGATGATTAGCATAAGAATTCGGGTTTTAATAGAAAAGTAATACTTCATTTGGTTTATTTATAAAATATGAAAAACATTCAAAATCATTTTGTGCAATTTTCTAGAGAACTTTCTTTCGGACCTAAATTTTGTGAAAAACGTAATGATTAACACATGAATTCGGGTTTTACTTCGAAAGTGATATTTCCTTTGGCGTATTTATAAAACATGAAAAACATTAACAATCGTTTTGAGCAATTTTTTTAAGAACTTTTTTTCGCGCCAAAATTTTCTTAAAAACGTGATGATTAGCAAACGAATTCGAGCTTTAATAGGAAAGTGGCACTTCGTTTCTTGTATGTGTACAACATAAAAATATTCAGAATCGTTTCGAGCAATTTTTTAGAGAACTTTTATTCGGACCTAAATTTTGTAAAAAACATTATTATTAGCACACGAATTCGGGCTTTAATGGGAATGTGATACTTCGTTTGGTGTATTTATTCAACATGAAAAACATCAGAATCATTTTGAGCAATTTTTTAGAGAATTTTTTTTCAGACTTAAGTTTTGTAAAAAACGTGATGATTAGCACAAGAATTCGGGATTTAATGGGAATGTGATACTTCGTTTATTTTATTTCTACAATATGAAAAACATTCTGAATCGTTTTGAGCAATTTTTTGGAAAACCTTTTTTCGGAACTAAATTTTGTAAAAAACGTGATGATTAGCACACGAATTCAGGTTTTAACAGGTAAGTGATACTTCGTTTATTGTATTTATACAGCATGAAAAACATTCAGAAGCGTTTTGAGCAATTTTTTGAAGAACTTTTTTTCGGACCTGAATTTTTTAAAAAACTTGATGATTAGTAAACGAATTCGATTTTTAATGGGAAAGTGATACTTCGTTTGGTATATTTATATAACATGAAAGACATTAAGAATTATTTTGAGCAATTTTTTAGAGATTTTTTTTTTCACTCCTAAATTTTGTAAGAAACATGATGGGAATGTGATACTTCGTTTTAAGTATGTGTACAACATGAAAAACATTCAGAATTGTTTTGACAAATTTTTTAGAGTACTTTTACTCGAATCTAAGTTTTGTAAAAAAACGTGATCTATACAATATGCAAAATGTATAGAATTATTTTGAACAAGTTTACAGAGGGCTATTTTTCGGACCTAAACTTTATAAAAAACGTGATGATTAACCCACGAATTCGGGCTTCATCATGCAAATGAAACGTTGTGCCATATCTTCACAGTATGAGAAACATAGATTTTGAGTGATTTTATAAAGAATTATTTTTTGGACATAAATTTTATAAAAAACGTAATGATTAACACAGATTCCGCCTTCAAAGGACAAATGTAAACTTTGTGCGATGTATCTTTAAAACATAACATGAGAAACATATCGAATCACTTTGAGCAATTTTATGGAAAACTATTTTTTAAAACTAAATTTTGAAAAAAATGTGATTATTAGCACACGAATTCGGAGTTTAATAGGAGTGTGAAACTTTGTCTGGTGTATTTATACAATATGAAAAATATTCATAATCGCTTTAAACAATTTTGTGGAGAACTTTTTTTCGCACCTAAATTTTGTAAAAAAAGTATTCGGATTTTAATGGAAAAGTGAAACTTTATGCAATGTATCTTTACAACATGACAAACATACATAATTGTTTCGAACAATTTTAAGGATAACTATTTTCGAACATTAATTTTTTAAGAAACGTCTAGCATATGAATTCGGACTTCAACGGGAAATCAAACTTGTGCGGTGTATCTTTATTTAATCTGAAACATACAGAATCTTTTAAACAGTTTTATGAGAAACTTTTTCTCGGATCTAAATTTTGAAAAAAAAACGTGATAATTATCACACAAATTCGGCCTTCTACGCACAAGTGAAACATTGTGCCGATGTATCTATACAACATGAAAAACATACAGAATCGTTCTGAGCCATTTTACAGGGACCATTTTTCAGACCTAAATTTTGTAAAAAACGTGATGATTAACACAAGAATTCGAGCTTCAACACACAAGTGAAACGTTGTGCGATTCGACCTTCAAAGGACAAGTAAAACTTTGTGCAATTATTTTTAAAGCATGAGAAACATACAGAATTATTTTGAGCAATTTTATAGATAACTATTTTTTGGAACTAAATTTTTAAACAAACGTAATAATTATCACACGAATTCGGGCTTTAACGGGGAAGTGAAACTTTATCTGGTCTATTTATAAAACATAAAAAATATTCAAAATCGTTTTAAGCAATTTTGAGGATAACTTTTTTCGGACCTTAATTTTGTAAAAAAGCCACACCTGACAGTCAACCACAATATTTTCGGCAAAATTGATTTGGCTGAAATTCTAATTTGATCACTTAACTATCAATCAACAAATATGTGATACTAAATCGTCAAATGGCCAAACAAAAGTGTACTAAAATTGAATTAACACTAAAAAGATTGAAGCTCATAGTATTAAAACCATATTCAAATGCATTCAAGTTTAACTCATGACCAACTCTATTCAACAGGATGACCAAAAAAACAGGGTGAGCAAAAGCCAAGATAGAATGCCTAAACCTCAAAAAAACTAGCCAGCATACCTCACAAATGGCTTGTATCTTCAAGAAAGCTGCCTAATGTACCACCATGCTGTTTAATAATCTCAACAGACTGCAAAAGAATATCTTGTTGTGCTGAGAAGAACTGCTCCTTGTTCTACACAAAATAGGAGAATAATTGGTTATTAGTTTAATAAATGGAGAGTATAAGAGTATATATATTTACGCGATGAATTCCCCGATTGAAGGAAAAAGAATTACCGTGGATTTAAGATTGCATCCGATAGTCAATTCTGCAAATGATCTTTCTATTTGGGATAAGAAACAGTAAGGAGCCTCTTTCTCCAAGAACACATATGTATTTGATTTGAGCATCGTCTTTATATCTTCTGAGATCTTAGGGATTTTATCAAAGTCAGCAATGTGCAGAGGGATTTTGGTCAGCATAGCTCGCCATTGAGCACGAGATTTGTTTACAATAACCTAACAATCCCAAATAACCATTAGTATGATAATCTGTCAATAAGGAGATACAATTAATCCCAAACTCAAAATTGCACATGATTGCAAGTAAATGATAAAAGTGAATATATCTGTCAATAAGGAGATATAATTAATACGATTTTGGACACGTTAGTAGTAATTAAGAGCATATTTTAGCAATAAAATGAGAAAGTATGACATTTGTAACCTAACAGAAGCTTTGCAAAATAAGGATACCCACACTCAGAAGAAAAACCAGTTCAAAAAATATATTCGCGAAGGAGAGAAATGTCAAATGAAGAACAAAAGAATAGGACAAACATGTAGCGAGATCATTGCAAAAGTGCTTACCTGACTAGAAAACAAAGAGTTTGGAACTAGTACGGGAAATTTTTCTGCAGTCAGCAATGATGTTGTCGTAAGTCCCATTTCTACAACTTGGCCTTCCACAGACCCAGCCTGCAACACAAGAAACATGCAAATGAAAATAAAATAGAGTAACTACGTTTCAGTAGCTCATTAGTCGTGATGCAACAAAATCTATTGTTTTAACACATCCTCATTGATTTCTGATAGTGATTTCTCTTATCATGTTTGCATGACTTTCATAGTAAATATCATCCATGCCAATTAAAGAAAGCATGAGCAATTTGGACTGGAATTCAACATACTTTTATGGTGTCACCTATGGAAAACGGTTGTGAAATTTGCACTGAAAGACCACTGAGAATATTCCCAAGGACGTCTCTAGCAGCAAAAGCAGTAGCAACTCCTGCATGACAAGTAAACTTAAAGAAAGTCACAAAAAGATACTGAAACAGATGTAATAAATTATCAAAGCTCTCAGGCTCTGCCAAATTTCCGAAAATTTGGAAGTATTGTATAGCTAGAACAAAGAACATGGTATACTACTTTACCCATTTCAACAATGAAAAGAAGCAAGAAAAAAACTCACCTCCTATGCCTCCTACAGTCAGAATAGATTGTACTGCTACTCCACATGCCTCAGCTAAAGCCATCAAACCAATAACAAATAGACCAACAGACGAGATCTTATCTACCGTCAACAACTTATTTCTTTCAACTGCATCCAGACTCTTCATAGCCAAAGCACGGGACACAATATTAGCCTTCCAACGGTGTAAAAACCAAATAAATGAGATGATAACAGCTCCCCGCCAAACCGGTCCAATGTATTGTGATGCAATAGTGGTTGGGGCTACCATAACAGCCCTGCAACAAATAATCAACACCAATTCTAAAAACCATGGCAGGGACTAGAACACAAGAAAATGCAGTTGTACTTACATCTGTGAAAATGCCATAAAGGTGATGAGATATCGAACTGGATCCTCCAAAGCTCCCCAAAAACTTTTCTCATAAGGAACGAAACCCCACAATGAGCTCCCAGATAACAAAGTAGCTGGACCCTCCATTGCGTACTTATGAAATCTCCTCAAAATTTTTGGCAAGACTATCCATGCTAATAATGTACCCATCAAAGTACCACTAACTGGAACCACCACATCCCTAAGGTAAGGATGTGTATCAAGCAATTGTTGAACGTGGACAGATACTTCACCAGACACCTCTTTACCCTTATCCCCTGCATGAGTAACAGCATCTACAGTGGAACTCCACACTTCCTTAATCTTATTAGTCCAATCATTTCCATCAAAACTACCACCATTACTTGGAACTTCATTTAGGGCGTTACCATTTTGACTACTTGTTGCAGATGAATATGAGCGATAATTCATAACAAAGCCAATTCCACTGAAAGGGACCTGAATACGTGTTCCTGAGAGCAACAATCTATACCCAAATGTACTTGCACAATTTTGAAATAACCTATTATTAGCACTAGAGCTAGAATTATAATCCCCAATTCCCACACCACTGCTATAGTAATGCTTTGCATGCCCAGATTCTCTAGTGTGATAATTTTGATTTATATATGCAAACACAGGTCTTGCATCAGTACGGTTCTTCAATTTTGTAAAACAACCGATCGATCTTGAGCATGAATACCTAATTGCAGCCATTTTTCCAAAATATGATCTCCAAATGAAATCTAAAATTCAGACTTACACAATATAATTTCCATCAACCTAAATTCAATCCTCAATCAATAGAAGTCCTGTAAACCTGCAAATTACAGAAAAAAGAAGGCATATGATTTCAATAGGCAATGCCACAGAATTTAACGTAATTCATACACATGAAATTAATAGTTCGTTCATCAAAGACCAAAACAAAAGATATTAACATTCCGAGTTCAAACAAAAGTCAAATATCTGTGGGAAAATTAACTACTCGTGAAAATTAATTACCAGTAAAAGAACAAAATAAGCACATAATTAGTCTGCTTAGCTCGAAATTGAAAATCCTTTATAAAGAAAGAAAGCTACTGATCGAATCCACAGTATTATATGCACGAGAGTAGAAAAAATGACATACCCCGTCTTCGCTGACCGAATTCCTGAATTTCATACGCCGCCGGAGAAGATGCAGCTGTATCCTATTTTCTCAATGAGCAGTAATCGGCATCGAGTAGGCGAAGCTTCAGATGGCAGTGGTGCGGTGGTGGTCCGATGGCTTGAAGAAGAAGCTCAAAGCGGTCAGCTAAAGAAGAAGTAAAGACCGGTGGTCATGCACTGGGGAAATTACTATCTTACCCCAGTCGTATTAGAGCTCACGTCTACCAATTTATATTTTTAAGAGTAATTTGCAAAACAGTCCTCTAACTATTTAACTAATGACAATGTAGTCCATCTATTTTGTTTCTATAATTTCAATCATATTAGATAATACTATTTCAATAATTATACTCCTCAATGCAGACCTTGCGAGAGATTTAAGTGTTTTTTTGTTAGCTCATGAAATATTTTGAGTGAAAGCTAATTTTAATTCATCATTTTATGAAAACGGTACAATATTTAGTCTCTATTATCAAGGGATGAAAATGGCGAGATAACATGACTTTGAACTGCCTTAGGAGTGCCCACGTCATAAAACTGGCCGAAAAGTGCTAAAGCAATAACGCCTTCGGAAAATTAAGTAGGTCCCTAGGTATTATAACCATGTAGCCTTTTTGGGCAAAGCAGTCTTCTCATTCTGATTCAATTGGACCTTCTTTGTTATCCTCTGCCTTTATCTTTAATAAGGAAGGAATTCTACATATATACACAAAAAAAAGTATCTATTTTTTAAGTTACATTATACTCGTATTAATCTCCTCCCACTCAAATAAGACTAAAAGATATTCTTTCTGACAAGAAGTTACCACAAGTATTTGGTAATTTTGGTTTCATTTGCATATTGAAGTGTTGTTTTGTTAAATCCACAAGTATTTGGTGATTTTTTTTGGTGTCATTAGCATTCCGAAGTAATTTTTTAGATCATGAAATATTTTGAGCGAATCTATATACACAAGAAAATTAATTTTAAAATATACTCTATTTATATTATTTTCTTACGAGTCAAATAAGACTATAAAAAAAGTGAACGTTCCGATTAGGACTAAACTTTTCCACTTGCAAATGGAGTAACACTATTTGAAGCAACAAATTTATGTACTATACACATGTATTCCTAGTATTAAGTTCTCTTCTTAGCCTTTACATAAGGGGATATATCACATTTCTAAGTACACATCAAAACCTATATACTATACTAAATCAATTAATTAAATGTAAATCAAGATCACTCTCCATATATATATATATATATATATGCAGCTTTTTAATTTACAACTCCACAACTTCACCTTCTCTACATTCACCCACTTCAACCACCATTGTGTCTTTCTTCTTAGACCCCAATACTCTGCAGCAATTTCTTCTTCTAGCCTGCCAAAAAAATTAAGCCAATAACAAATATTCATTAAAAATATATAAAAAGACTTATGTTTTAACCATTCATAATTCCGGAAAGAACTTATATTTGAAAAAAAAATTAAAAACGTCCATTAGTTCCCTAGTCATATTATAGAAAAATACATTTTATCTCTAAATTATTTACGGAATGTTGTCTATACCTTTCATTGACCTCTTAAATTCGATTATTTTGACACGTGTCAGGAAAAGAGTCAATGTATAATTGTTTTCTTCAACAATATGACATGTTAGAGCTTCAAAGATTAAAAACATAAATGACACTTCATAAAGAGTTTAGAAGTCAAATATATACTACCCTTGCTTAGAAATCAAGATTTTTTCGATCACAAATAACAAAATTACCCTTTTCTCCTTTACCCTTTCTTAAGAGTACTAAAAAACTATCATAGAAAAATGCAAAAACACTTATGTTTTAACCATTTATAACTCCGGAAAAGACTTATATTTGAAAAACTAGCTAAAAATCTCCATTAATTCACTAGTCATATTATAAAAAAATATATTTTATCTCTAAATTATTTACGGAATATCATTTATACCCTTCATTGACCTCTAAAATTCAATTATTTTGAATGGATAATATACACGTGTACGTGTCAGAAAAAAAGTCAATTTATAATTGTTTTCTTCATCAATATGACATGCAGCAAGCACATCTTAATTGCCCAGACAAAATGTTAGAGCTTCAAAGGTTAAAAACATAAACGAAAAATATATACTACCCCTACTTCGAAATTAGGATGTTTTTCGATCCCAAATAACAAAATTACCCTTTTCTCATTTACCCTTCCTTAATAGTACTAAAAAACTATTATAGAAAAATGTAAAACACACACACACATATATATATATGACTATCTTCAATCTTATTGAAAAGACTTGCTATATTTCTTAATGTAAAAAGATTTAATATTTGGTTAAACGTAAAGAGAGCGATATAAAGAAAAAAAAAAAAAAAATTGCATACCTTGTCCCAAAGAGAAGGATCAGGCTTCTTCAAAACTTCAACTCTCCGAATATAAGAAGGATCATCCATCTTCCAAGCACATTTATAATTCTGGTTTCTATAATAAGCATACTCAGTAGTAGTCTCATTAGAAAGAGGATTATAAAGTGCATCAGCCAATGTATAAACAAATGGTCTCTGGCAATTATTCTTATGTAAACTTCTAGTATTGAAAGTAAAGGCAGTTTCATCAACTTTTCTATACCAATTAAGGAAAGTTCTTACTGGCATTTCCATTTCTCTTGGAGATAGAATACCACGTATGATTTGTACGGCGTATCCCCATGAAACAGAGATTGTCCACCGTTTGTTCTTGTCGTAACATATGGATTGCTGCATTAAGGCTGCGGCGTCGAGATTTATGGGGAGTTTTAGGCGTTTCAAGGCTTGGATTTGGTTTACGTAAGGGAAGATCGGTTGAATTACGTCTAGATGGTGGAGTGAGACTAGCGGCGTTACCGGATGTGCCGCCAATAACCCGAAGACGTTCCCGAATAAGTCAAACTGTTAGATAAGTCAACTCATTAGTCAACTTTATCACAAAATGCCAAACATAGTTATATCTTCTCAAAGAAAAAGTAAAATTTTCAAGAATTTAAAGTTGAAATTTTGTCAATTAAAATCATAATTATTTAGTTTTAAATAAAGGGCTCTATTAAAAAATATTTTAAGAATTATATATTTAAATTTCTGATTTTTTGGAATTTTAAATATAAACATAACTTATGTGGCAAAGAAGGCAACCTATGTTTCAATCATGGACGGCCCAAAGTTTGGCTACCTAAGTATGTACAAGTACAACCATCCACATTATTACTATGAATTATTTAATTAATAAGCAGTGGATAATTTTAATTTTTCTCTCAAAAGAAGGCAGCCCAACCAACCATTTGTTTATTTAATAGTAAGTTTTAATTCTAAAAATCTTCTAAAAGGCTGAGTCATACAAAGGGAAGGAGAGATGTTTAATACTTAACTGTTGGGAACTGATTGCTAACGCTTCCTAATTCACAAATATCATTTTTTATACCTAAAAGTAAAAACATCTTATTTTTTAGCAAGGAAATGTGAGTTCAAAGTGGAAAAATAAACTCTATTCGGAACGTTTTGAAATATTTTTATCACTAAATTATTAGTATTATGTAAGTATAGTTATATCTACTCCTCAGTAAAATATAAAATAGAAAACAAAGATATTAATGAAGATATTAATGTTTCTGTCAGATAATGAGTGTGAGTGAAGATAGATAAAAGAAAAAAATTTTATTATGAATTTGAGTATAAATTTTTGTACCATATTAACCTATATCAGTGTATTATCTGTGTTAAAAATATATTAAATTTTTTTATTTTGAATATTTATTTTCATAAATAAACTACGTTTATCATTAATGACGTTAGTTATTTAATATAAATTAATAGATTCATGGCCTTACTTGAGTCATAAAGCAAACAATAGTCAAATAAAAAATAATTTAAAAATCAGTTACCATAAAACCAAGCTCATTAAAGTTTTTCAATAGAGGCAAAAATTTGAAGAGGAAAGAAGAAAGAAGAAGAAGAACCTGATGAAATCCAATCTCCTTAGTAAGAGGAACACCAAGCTCAGCCATACAAGCTTGAATTCTATCATCTGAGCCGTACAATTCAGGATACCTCATCATACATCTATCTTGCATTTTCTCAAGAGCTTTCGCCAATGGATAACTAATAGCAAAACCGCCACCGCCATAAGCCATACTATAAGAAAATCGAATATTCTGCAAATGACTTTCCGATGTACTTCCGATATAATAAAATTGATTATGATCATATTTTGATAAAACTTTCAATAAATTATCAGGAACAAAAAAAGTATCATCATCACCGAGAACAATCCATCGAACATCATTTAAACCAATTCTCACCGTTTCCGATACAATTCGCGATAATCGCAAAGCAGATCTATCGCCTTTTTTGTTTGTATACCCAAATTTTGAAGTATCGGTTGAAATCTTCAATTGAGGAAGTGAATTTTGATCTTCGATATCTGTTGATACAGTTTTATCAAGCCAAACGAATCCTCTCATCTGCTCTGGCTTCCACCATAATTTGATGTAATTTTTCCTGTTTTCCCATAGATTTGCAGAAGCTGCGATTCCGAAAACAATATGGTGAAGTTGCGTTGTCTCTTCGATTTTCGAATTGTGAAGTTGAGTTTCAGTCTTCGATACAGCTAATCGATGAGATGAAATCGGTAATTCTACTCTGAGATTTTGCAAATGCGCAGGATGAATTACTTTGAAAGAGTACCCAATGAATGTGATAAAGGAGAAAATTATGAAGTATAACATCAATTTTGTAACTAATTTAACAAACGAAGTAGAATTTTCTGGAGTTTTCATGGCGGATTGAGACATTTGAGAGGAAAATCGAAAATGGTGAATGAAAAAAATTGAAGAAAAATTGGTTTATGTAGAGAAAAAAATTGAAAATGGGGGATGAATCATGAATGATTATGAAACATTCAAATTGATTTTTCATGAAAAGATGCATTCATTGATTGATTTGATCCATTCTCGTTTCCACACTTCTCCTTTTTTTTCCAAATTTCACTAGTTTGGAATTTGGAGAAGAAGAAGCGGCGGGACAGAGCTGAAAGTTTCGAGGGGTTATGAACTTTAAATGAAATCGTATTATGACTTTTCTTTACTTCTATGTGTATTTATAGGTGCTTAGAAGGAAAAAAAAAAGTCGCATAGGTTTTTTTTTTTTTTTTTTGGAGGCCATTGACAAGATGGTAATTTATTAGAGTAAAAATAATTTTTATTAAGCGAAACAAAATAAAGTAATTTATTAAATTTTAGTTAAAGATTCATTTTTCAAAATAGCTACTTTTAATATTTTAGACTATATTTATTTCTACTCTCGCAAAATTGATTCTGTTTATTAATGGTGTTAAAAAATAACCAATGTCGACAAAAGATCTACAATTTTATAGAGTGATCTTTTTCACTCAGATTTAAGTCTTCTGTTGTTGTTTAAGTTCTCGTGTCTTCCGATCTTTTTCGAATACTGAATTATAAAAAATAACTAGATTATTCACCTTTATAAGAATATCTCAAATAATTTTGAAATACAGATTAAAAAAATAGAAAAAAAGAAAAAGGAAAATACATGAAAGGACTTGGCCCTATGCATATGGGTCCTTGTCTCTTTGACTCCTTTCTTCTTCCTCTTCTTTTTTCTTTTTTTTTTTTTTTCCTTTGTAAATTAGTTTGTAGTAGGAAGCATCTTGTACCTAAATATAGATATAGTAGTTACACTCCCCACTCAATAGCCACATTTATTTTGTATTTTTTTTATAATACTATTAAAATATTAATGTTTTATTTTATTTTTGTTTCAATTTTAATTTTTTCTTTATTCTATCACTATCAAATCATTGTATGGTAGTTTTTCCTTTTTAATAAAATATAAAACTTAAAGAAAAATGATTCAAAAGGAGTAAAGTAACTAACAAATTTTTATAAATAGAACAAAAGATGTGAGATGAGATATAAGTATTGTAAAGGTTTGTTATTTTTTCTCTTAAAAGAAATATTTCTTACAAGTTTTCTTTTAAAAGAAATTTCTTATAAGTTCATGAATAAGAATTTAAGTAATGGGAGAAGATTCCATGGATAATAATGATATATATATATATATATATTAAGGAAATGACAATATTAAATGTAGGAGCTATGAATTTAGAAGAATTTATGATCTTGGGTAAAAAATTGGTTTTTAGTAATATTCAAGATTATTATCACCCTTTTATAGTGTAAATATTTTTTTGAAAAAATAAAAGATACATAGCTTTACGAAGTTTTTCTTTTTTATATATTTTTCAATAAAAGTCAATTCTTTTTTTCCTAAAAATTTATTTTTTCCAAGTCTTAGTAGTGGATAATAATAAGAGGGGCATTTATGAAAATTTTACTTAAAAAATACATTTATTTTAAGATTTTTTACAGAAATATAATTACAGAAATATAATTACAAAAAAGTATATATTCAGTGATTTATATAATTGAATTTAATTTCTTTAGTTTTATATTTTGTAAAAGCTTGATTATTCGTGAAAGAAGGTATCTAAAATAAAATAAAAAAAAATTAATTATATTTCAAAATGTTATTTATTTAGTGTACTTTGGAAGGTTATTTATTTCTTTCAAGAGAACTTTTATTTCTAGACATGGTATTATTTATGAATTGATTCCAAATGAAGAGAGACTCATAATTAGCTAAATATTTGTTTTTATTGATAGATTATAGAGAAGAATTTAATTTAGAAAAGGTGAATTAAAAGAAATAATTAAATAAATAGTACTAGAAGAGATTGCAAAAGAGATAATGCAGCTAATTCAAGGAGGCATTACACATTAATTTCATGATTTACCAATTAAGACAAGAATATATGTACTAATACTATGTATGGCTACATTCTTGCTCTTGAAGTTATTATTGTTTTTGAATGTATATTCTGTACAATTTTGTGTACCATTTTTTTTTTTTATCAAATTGAAGGAGAAAAGATAAACTTTAAACGGAAAATATATTATAAAAAGAAGTTAGTATCTGTTCAAGATTGTCTAATGATGTATTTTTTTAATATACATCACGACATAGTGTGAAGATAATGATAAGAAAAAGAAGGGCAAAGCATTAAATTGCTTGTGTTAGATCTTAATTGAATAAATAAAGTTAGTGTTCTAACGTCTAACTTAATTAATTCAATTCAAAATCTTTCGAATATGAACTTCTTTTAATAATTGATTGACGACATTTACCACATTGATGTCTCGAACTAAGACTTCTTAATGGTAAGAGAATCTAGATAAGACTACGTTGACTGAGCTATCATTTTTTGTTTCTTTTTTATTCAATAAAAAAATATACGGCCAGGCAAAAGAAGGAAAAAGACCTTTGGTCTCTATCTGGACCCGATGAACAAAATGGGATCACTTCTTATGAACTCGTTGAGAATGATTCCCATCTAGTTCATAGGCTATTAGAAGTAGAAGGCGCTCGGGTGGGATATTCACGAACAGAAAAAGATTAGAGTCAGTTTGATAATGATCGAGTGACGTTAATCGAGGAATCCCTTAGATATGATGCAAGACGGACTCCTTCCGTTCGAGACTAGTCCCACAGACCGTGGATTTCACTACCCCTCCTGTAGTCTCTTTCAACTTCTAGAATAATATGTGCTCGTATGTTAGCTGGTATTTGTTTAGTCATTCAGATAGTGATTGGCGTTTTTTAGCTATACATTACACACCTTACGTGGATCTAGCTTTCAACAACGTAGAACACATCTGAGAGATCAAGTAAATCTAATTAATTAATTTAATTTATGCAAAAGAAGGTAAAATTATTAAGAAATTAGTAAAATACTTTCTATTTGTACAAGAACGTTTAACACTAAATGACACTTTTACCCCTCTTGAATCAATCAGAAGCAGAAAGCTAAATAGCATTAAACTCTTGTTTGCTTTAGAAGAACAAAAGGCAAATATTAAGAATCCAAACTCTCTACTTATGAGAATTGATTGACTCTAGATGAACTCACTTCCTGCTTTGAATGATACCTCAATAGCTCCTTACCACTCTTGAGTTAGATATAATCATCAAATGGCAAGCCGGTCATATATGTTTCGGGGATATGGTTCGAACTGTGACTTCTGTCCGGATAAGGAGTGCTTCACTACTGAGTTACTACTTTGCCGTAGCCGGTTGTATATGTTGATTAGCATTGTCTAATATTTATGTCAACCACCACTTGTTTTCTGCCAAAATCCTCTGCTAGGCCTAAGAATTTGCTTTAGTAAAGTCATTTTGGGGACATTCCAGTGCTCTACATGCCTATAACAACATCCCACAACAGCTCAAGAATCAAATCAAGAGATAGTAGTAATATGAAATACAAGAAGGAAGCAAGCATGGGCAATAATAGTATACAGAAGATGGTACATTACCTGCATACTTTTCCTGATTGTTCATCAAAATAATATTCTGTATAACCAGTAGCTGCAACACAATCCCGGAACCAAAACATATAAGTTTAAGACTATAGTTAACGGGTTTGGACCTTATTCTATCCAAAAAGTACCTCAAGAGAAAGGGAAAGGATCGCCTAAACTTATAAGTACTTCAATTCATTTATTAACTAGCCAATGTGAGATTCTCAAGAAGAAAGCGCTAAGTTTACCTGAAAGAATGGGCTTCCATGGAAACGACATAATGCAGCTGAAACGCCAGTGCCCAATGGCTTTTCCCTGTATTCAATACAACAAAATATACAATCAGGATGTACTATTTGGTTTTTTAGCAAATTGATTTTGTAGAGAATGCTCAATAGTGTACAGAACAGACCTCAAAATCCTCCCATTTCATGAGTTTCATATTTGACTTTTCCAGAAGTGACCCAAAATTAGTACAATTCCTTTTAAATCTACCCAAACCTCTGAAAGAACCTGCTGGATCTGCAAATTCACACTCTTCTTCATAGGCACCAAGTGTCAAGTTTCCTAAAAAGAATAACAAAACCATCGATACCACAAAGCGATAAAATTCTCCCACAAAACACGACTCAAGACCTCTCTTATGATTAAGCTAAGAAAGACAGCAACCATCACAAGACAAAGGATATACCCTCAGCATTCAAACTCGAAATCTCTTATGATTAAGATTTAAGCTAAGAAAGACTAGATGGCAACCATCTCATGATAAGCTGAATTCTCAGCATTCAAACTACAGTAGAGACCTCTTATGATTAAGATTTAAGCCAAGAAAGATGGCAACCATCACAAAACAAGCTACATTCTCAGCATTCAAACTAGAGTAGAGACCTCCTATGAGTAAACTAAAAATGACGGCAATCATCACAGCACAAGGTTAAATCCTCAAGCATTCAAACTCAACATGATGTCTTATGGTAGTAATTTAGTATTTCCTCAGGTGTTTTTACTTGTCACCGTATGAAAACAATGCAACATTTTATGAATTCTTTCCTCCACTATACCGTCCTATTAAAAAAATTTCAATATCTTTTACTCTTCTAACATGAAAACTTGTAGAAATGATAATGAGGTGAGAGAAAAGTTTGAAAAGCATTCTAATCCACTCAAGAAAAAAACATCTGTATTTTCTTAAACAGATTTATACTCCTTACGTTCCAAGAATTAAGAAAATGTCTAAGTTGTCTAGATTAAAAAAGAACTAAACTACCCTTAAACTACATTAATAATTCTAATGAAAGTTTATAGATAATTATTAATTTCAAGCAGATAATTACAAGTGATACATATTTTGAAATAGAAAAACAGAAAATGTGAGTTTAAGACATAGACACAAATATAAAGAAAATGATTTAAGCTGTTTTAATTTGAAGTTAAATAGATTAAATTTCCTTCCTTAGAAATTTGAGTATATTTAAATTATTTCTAAACAATTATTATATTGTACAATATATATAATACCAAATGAAGGTATATGTATAAAACTTTCATTTAATACTCTCTATTGATTTACTAAACTGATAAATATTTTGAAGCAAAAAGACCGTCCAAAGAGCACAGTAGTTAATACGAAATGAAACGGAGGGAGTAATACTAATATGAAACGAAGTAGACGTAATATGAAACGGATAAGGCCCAGTGCTAAACCTGTAACGAAGTAAGATCTCTGAAAATCTCCTTTAATGGTTTCCACAACCGAAGCTCGATCAATTACTCCGGATCCATCCACCGCAAGCTCAGCCGTTTCCTGCGGAGGAGCAGCGACGGTTTCCGGAGGAGAACGACGAATATAAGAAGCTGCAATTCCAAGAAGTTCAGAACCGTACCAAGCCGCCTTCAAGATCAAATTTTCAGGTTCAGAACCTTCTCGACCTTCTCGAGTAGATGATGATGAATCTGAATCCGTTGTGTTCTTTATATTACTACATGCTATTTTGAATGCCTTGTGGCCATAATAAGAAGGCTGCAAATTAACCGAGGGACGATTTGAGGAAAAGTTGGGAGCCCAAGCCACGGAACTGTAGCAGATCGAACTAGCCATGGAGTTTGGAGAGTGTACCTGCTGCTGTTTTCAATTCTATTTAAATATCTTTGCCTTGAAATTTTCTAGCCATAAAAAAATGAAAATTATTTATTTTGTCTTTTCACTTATAATTGTCCCAATTTACTTGGATTGATTTTTTTTTTTTTAAGAAAAAATAATTTCGGTTGTGTGAAATTGTTTTAATTTAAAAGAAAAACCATGCAAGTATATACTATCAAAGTTGCATGTGCATCTTATAAGAGAGGCTTACTGTCCTTACCTATAATAATTGAAGTCTTTCTTAATTTACGGGCCTATATTTAAGAATAAAAAAATTTAAGATTTTTATTTAATTTTCGTAAAAAGTAAATTTTATATGAGAACAAGTATAGAATCAAAAGTAAAAAACAAAGTGATTTTTTCTCTCTAAATCTAATCAAAATATACTCTTAATCAGAAATCTAAGTTCAAAATTTAAAAAATTCATCTGTATCTTAAAAGAAAAGTTCTGACAATGCAGTCCAAATAGTTCATAACATTTACAGTTAATATTTTAATTTGGTATATTTTATTAAAATATACCAAATGAAGTCGCCTAATTTGAAAGTTTAAGAAGGGAGAGAAAAGAAGAGAAAATAAAGTGAAATAATTTACTTAAATGTTGTTTGAGAATTTTGACTGAAATAAGAAAGAAATAGAATTTTCTTATTAAGGAGTTTGGAGGAAGGTAAAGAGAAAGATACCTTTTAACAAACATAACCTTGAGATGAGGGAATAAAATATTTAATAATTATATAATATGTTATTATCTATCAGAATAAAATAAGTATTTCACACCATTTTTTTAATTCTCTCCATTTCCTTCCCTTTCATCCCACTTTAGGAAGGAAAGAAAATGGAAAAAAAGACCTCCGTTTTTCCCCCTCGCTCCCCTCCCTTTCTTTCTCTCTCTCTCCTTAAAAAACTCCCTACACCTCCTTTCCCTCCCTTTCTCTTCTCTTCTTTCCAAATCTTCCCATCCAAACTAGCCTCAAAAAGGAAAATAATAAATTTTAAAAAAAATATATATTATAAAAGAAAATATTACAAGAAATATTACGGAATCTTTATGGGACCGTAACGCAGTATTTATGGGATATGCCTATAAAGATTAAGTGTGTGCAACTCTGACTTTGTGCATACTTACCCACCCAAAATACCTCATGGTTAGAGGGGGAAAAAAAACTAAAAAAGAATCACTGCAGAGAAAAGATGGTAGAAATACATGGTTGCCATGCTGCTACAAGCTTTAAAAAAACGACCAATATCAAAATGATTAGGCCACATCAGTTCATCTTATGTATTCCCTACTAAGCCAGTGAAGGAAAGTTTCGCTGAAGAGCTCCAAAACCCACCAAATTGTCTGGTACTATCAGCCATGCAAAATCCGGACTCAACCAAGTGTCATTAAGCAGCAGAGAAAGTAGAGGGTTCAGATTAGTAGGAAATCTATCTACGACCTCGCATTATAATAAATCTTCAAGCTTATATTAGCATATCATCTCAATCGCGCCAGGCAAAATACAGAACTTCCTTGGAAGATACCCTAGATATTCCCCATCCGATTGGACATAAATACTCTCACTACTAACAATTTCCTCAACTTCAATTGAAGATACACTACAAGAAAAACCAATTCTGTCAATGTATTGGCTTAAAATGGCCTTTTGGAATAAGAAACAGAGAAATTAAAAGGCGGCCACAACAACTTAGACAAAACAGGGGAAGAACAAACCTTCTTGAGATTACGTTTTTCACTTGCAAGTGTGTACCATTGTACAGTTTATGTAACTTAAGGATGAAATCGTACCATTTGAAATCTTGAAGGATAACCACCTGTACAAGTTGCAACAGAACTAATTCATCAGCCATTGAACTGATTGCTTACTCTATTATAAACTTACGATGATAAGATGCAATCCTACTACCTCAAGTTTCCCACTAGATGGATATGCATTAGGCGTGATCTTCATCCCGCCACCAAAGAACTTAGCATTCCCAATGCACAGGGCTGTTACCTGTGGACATTCTTCCCATTCACCTTCATTTACCTGGATCAAGAAACCATTAGAGTACTAAAAGTAATAGTAATAATAGTTGCAATGTTTTATTTCAGAAAGAGTAATGATGCCTGAAGAAAGATTAGAGGAAAAAGAAAAAACTCCAATATAGTAAAGATGAACAATACTAAGAAAACAAAATTATTCACCAACCTTAATCCTGAAATCACGGTTATGATGCCCAAAGAAAGCTTGTAAAGCACCAATAACATAACACAAATTTCCAAATTTCTTGTATCTTGATGCACAATAACCTGCCTTTGCACTTCTGCAAAATTTTACAGGGGAAAAATGAGATTGTCCTTTACCATGAAATCAACAATACAAAAAAAGTTTGACCCACATTTGCTCCAGAAATAGTCCTTACAGATGAATGTCAGCAACATTTATAAAGTAATGAGGTTTTTCATTTTCTCCAGTAATAACACCAACATCAATCCGAGATTTCAGTCCTGTTAAATAACATCATCATACAAGTTGAGGAAAAATACAGTAAGAAAAGAGTTTGCAATAGCCATTAAAAAAAATGAAATATGATGATGACAATAATAATAATAATAATAATTAGTAATGGCTTTAAAATATTTTAGTTCCTTTGGAATTACCCTTAGCAATACGTTCAACTGCATCATGAGGATCATTTTTCCTGTAGAATAAAAAAAAAAGAACAAACAAATAAACTTTCAGATATTTCCAAGATTCCCAGCAAAGGTCAAATGTAAAAGCCATTCATATTGGATCAGCTGGAGAATCACCAGCTTACCAGCCAAATGTCCTGGCAAAATCAGATCCAGTCCCTAAAGGAATAAGCTGTAGAGAACAGATAACAGGTTACTTTATCCTTTTAGAAATGCTGCCAAGCAGTTCATAGTGCCAACTAGCACATGAACTCACTTTGCAGTAAGAAGTCCATAAATTGTTAAAAGTTTATACTACACGGTTTATTATCACTTACACCAAGAGCAGTGGAGTGTGTGGAGGTGGGATCATTGCAAGAAACCAATTTTCCACCCCAGAAGAAGCCGTTCACGACCTACAGCACACAGTTTGGTGAAGTTACAGTACAGGAGCAGCAGGGTTGCCTCTGCCTGCTGCAAAGTTACAGAATGCAAGACACCTATGTCTAAAACAACTGGTGGGAAGTTCTAATCTGCTAAAATGACCTAGTGCTGCAAACTTTTCTTATATCAGGACAAAAACAAAGGTTTGCTTACAAAAAACCATTCTGAATAGTTCAAACTCAAATCAGAAGGAGACCCAACAAATGCTATCATTAATAACTATGGTAACAAGTACAGTATATGAAGATGCACCTCATGAAGAGTTCCATCACCTCCAACAGCAATCACAGCATCAGCACCCTCTCTAATAGCCTGGCAGTAAACTTGAATATTAGTCATCAATATTTAAATTGATACATTAAATACATGTTCATGATGGTTACCTCTCTTGTTATGTCAATAGCATGACAAGGGCCAGAAGTTAACGATTCACATATCTGCGCATAGTAGGGAAGCAAATGATCAACACTTTCACTTATTTGAAACACACAAACATGTGCACACACAGAAGGAATGATAAGCCTCACAACAGAAGAATCTGGTGAAAACGTGATTGACCTATATCAAAGAAACATTAACTCTATATCAAACTAAGATACAACACCAGATATTATAGGAGTGACATTTTCTTTGAGATCAGAAAAGAAAATGTTATGTCTTGCAAAAAATAACGATGATGGGACAGCTATTTTCACTTCTAGTTGATTGCCACAAACATTGTATAACCACTGATACATTAAGAGATGACTAGTTATACATAGCTGCATAAACAATGATATACTTGCTTTTAAAAGCTCATACAAAATTAGCTCATGGAAATTGAAAAGAAATCCAATGAATATGTCCTCCTAAGACATGATAAATTTAATAACAGAATCCTACAAACTGGTCAGCGGCAAATACAAACCCAACTTGAACTTCAAAGATAATTTGAATAATCGAACTCAGCCACCATGTCAAATTTTTTATATTTCAATGAACAGAGAAACTCTCCGATTTAAATAAGTAATTAATAGTGATAAAAAAAACAAAACAAACTCACATTGCATTCAGAACCGAGGCGAGACCTGAGATAAGGCAGTAATTTCTTCCATTGCTCACCTGTTCGACCATTCGCTCCTGCTCATATCAACTCAATTCAGCAAAAATATACACGAAAAAATGGAATAAAAATAAATAAATCATCAGAGGCAAGAGAGTCGAGAAATAATAAAACCTCGCGGATTGACGACGAAAACAAGGTCACGGCGGCGATAGGAAACTTCGCTACGGGAAACAATACGATCAGCGGCGAGATCCGAAGCCAACGGTTGCTCAGCTCTGATGATAGAGGGTTTCGCCATAGCTACAGCAGCTATTCCTTGATATGCTAACATCTTATATATATATATATATATATAGTGACGGAATTTACAGGTAACGCATATATCTGAATGCAATGAATGCGAAAACGTGATAAGAATACAGTTAATGAGAGATTTGCTTAAGAAGATAATGCTTAAAGAGCATTAAACAGAGATTAATAAAAAATTCAATCTCTCACCTTTGCATTTTCTCAGACAGTGAAAACAATTTTGCGTATGAACAAGGACAGAAATGAACTCGGATTCTGGCAAGATAAATTGCCAAACCAAAACCAGAGGAGTGAAAATCGGATTCTTGTAAAATTCACTTCATTCTTTGGTTTAATCCCTTGGCACCGATAATTTTGTTGCCTGTTTTGTTTGCTTTCTTTTTTTTTCTTATGATTAAGAAATCATAATCTAGGAGAAAGTTATGCTTACATGTTAGTCCCCCAGCCATACAATATTAAATAGCTTATTAGAGAGGTATAAAATTATATTACCAATATAATATCATTATCCTCGTGTCTTTCGATTTTTTTTAAATTAATTGATGACTTTTAAATATTAAATTATTACAAAAATAAATTATTTAAAATTAAAACTTCTCAATTGACCTGATAAATAAAATAATTTCATTTTTATACGCACTAGTGTCTGATCTCTAATCTGCAGAGCTGCTGGAAAAGGCCTATAAACGAAAATTTTCACCTTTTAATATTAAGTAAAATATTATTCCATTACAATGTACGCTTCTTGTTTTTCCATTTAGTTATCTATATTTAGAAAATTATATATTTGTAAAAAAATTGTAAAAAATAAATTATTTATAAAAAAATATATAATCCAAACATGAAAAATTGTTAAAATTTTGTTTTTAGTAGTATAATCCAATTCTTAATATTCATGATGCAATTGTCTTCTTACTATCTACATAAAAAAAATTGTTGTCTCGCTATCCAAAGAGATGCATAATAACACTATTAACTTATAATGAAAAAAATATAATAATATCTATTGAATAGACATGAATTATATTATTATTTCGTACTATATAAATATCAATTTTTGAATATCTAAAAATATTCTGTCATCATATCTCACGTTAAAATTCAACTTATTTATACACCATGTACGTATCCAAAAAAAAAAAATCCCTTAACAATTAATTCACATATAATATAGACAAGTCTAATATTGTTGTAAGATGACCGAATACGTATATATATCCAAAAATTATTTAATAAAGTTTATATATATAACGCGCAAACAGAATATTTATAATGCTCAGTCAATATCTCAAGTCATTTGGAGAGAACAGGTTTGGTGCTGCAAGGGGAAAAGAGGAAGAAGCTGAGAATCCAATTGCAGAGTAGTTCAGTTAAGGCAGAAGCATCACCAGCTACAAAATGCTGCTCCTGCCATGGCTGAACCTGAAATGAGAACATTGATAATAGAAAGCCTTATACAATATACGCATAACACAAAGCCTCAACAAGTAATAGGTAATGCAATAATGGCAAACCAGTAATCATGGAACCATTGGTGTGCTCGAAGAATCCGTCCACTTCAATTGCCAATGAATCTGGAAATGAAATGAAGAACAGAAAGATAGAAGATGTAGAAAAATATATAGTACAAGCGAAACTAACACCAATTATCTTCTGGCTCTCTGCTTGGATTTTGAATCAAAATGGTGAGCTTTAAGCTTTTTCTTCCTCATCACAGTTGTTGTGGCGCCACCGCCACCTTCTCTGAAAGGCATTCCCATGAGAGCCAGAAGTTTCTGTGCTTCGTTATCTGTATCAGCTGTTGTCGTTATGCAAACATCCATCCCTCTTGGCTTGCCTAGAACATCAGAACTTAATTCTGGGAACACACTTTGGTCACGAAAGCCAATGCTGTAATTTCCATGTCCATCAAAACTATTTGGGCTCACACCCTGGAAATCCCTTGTCCTAGGAAGTCCCAAGTTAATAAGCCGGTCAAGAAATGCATACATAACCTGCAACAAACAATAATAGGTTAGTGCAAATACTGAAGTAGACAGCAGAGATGTATTCAAATATAAATTTCAGGAAAATGAAAAATGAGAAGCAACAGAGTGGGAGAGTTATCTCCATGTCAAAGAAACAATATATATCTAAAAGAGGCATAATAACCTATCACCTACCATTTGGCTGTAAAGTTCATGAGTGAACCAATCTTAATTGATTTCAAGTTTATAGTACAAACAAGATTCTCACTTCATTTTCATATTCTAGTGCTCTTCTTCACTAGCAAGCTGAAATAAAAGACTACAAATGTCGAGTTTTGATTCCATTCCATAATAGTGAATGACACTAGCTTAAAAGGTCAATCCTGAAAAGAAAAAATAACTAGTAAAGTGAAGTCTTTTGGATATACAGGGATCTCAAGAGTTCTGCAATAGGACTAGTAATTGTTTCACTTCAAATATGATCTTTGCTGGCCAGAAATATTAGCAGTAGCTTCCACGGCTTACTGTCAGTAAACAAACGGAGTCTTTCTATGTCTCTTATGAATGAAATGCGGTATTAACTGGAAAATGTAGTCAGCTTAAGGGCTATATTCAAAACTCAAGGTAAGGAAGATACAACATTCTTTGGGTTTTCTATCAGTACATTTCTGCAAATTGTGCAGGGTGACACATCTCTTTTCATTGCACATACTGATTGATCACAAGTATTCTCTTTTCAGTTTACCATTGAAATGAAAGAATTGAACATCTTCCATCCATATAAAACTTCCACATTATAGTGCAAAGAAGAGTTAACAGCATATGAATCTGTATGAAAATTCTGTCGAAAAGGACATAGAAATCGCTCACATTTCCCCGGAGAGTGACAGCAATTCCAAGTGGCTGATTTTCTCTTATCTTAAAAGTGGCAATGGCCTTCTTTGCCCTGGTCTTAACTGGCCTTTGCCCTGTAATAAGAGCTAAATCATTCACGGCCGCATCCAGACCCTTGGAATTCTGCGCAGCATCTCCGATACCACAGTTGACAACAATCTTTTCAACCTTTGGTACCTGCAAAAGTTTCACATGCTCGTATTCAGCAAATGAGCAAATTATCAACCACTACTACATGTTATTTCTCCACTATAAACCACAAACTATATCAACTTGAGCTTCTTCAGCTAAAATAACAAAATGAACCTTCCTCAATAACTATTTCCTCAGAAAAATTCAACAAATAATATTCTCTGAACCAATAATCAACGCCATGTCCAATCCAACACAAGTCCTCTAAATCCAATTCAATTTTCTCTCAACAAATTAAAGAAAAAAACCGACATTGTCACCTAAAACATCTTCAGTTTCTAAGATTAAACAAATGGAAAAACAGAATACATGTAAATAAGTGCAAATTTTAACACAACAAGTAGGAGAATAATTTCGAGAATCAAAAACTACCTGATGAATATTAGTATACTTGAATTCTTCTTTCAGCAAAGGAACGATTTTCTCTAGGTATCTACTTTTGAGACGATTAACCTTCTCGGCTTCAGTTTTCTCCACAAGCGCTGCACCAGAGTTGGCCTTCACCACCAATAGGCCATCGGACCGAGCTCTGAGGTTTCCGGACGGTAGTCGGACGAAATGCACCGGAAAACTGCTGCAAAATGAAGAACCGGTGGAGTGCAAAAGCGCAGGCGATGAAGCCATTGGAGTTGGAGCTTAGCAACAATAAGGATGTGGATATTGCACAGACGATGTTTGAAGATGGAGCCACAGTAAATAAGGCTAAGTTTTGAAGGGATTTGCTGAAATGCCACTGAAATGAAATTCCTGTTCTGTTGGCATTTGTGTTAATATTGTTAAGAAGAAGGGTAGGATTGGGTTTTAACACGTGAGGATGTTTCAATTGGGTCTCTTACCCGGGTCTTTTCTTTTTACCTCTTGAAAAGATAATTATTTTAAAATATAAACTTCTTAAACTATATTTAACGTGAAAAATAGCAATAAAGATTTTTGTTTATTTATGTTTACGATGAAAATGGCAAATGAAAAATTATCACTCAATTAACAATGATTTAAAATTGAGTATTAAATTGACAATTACTTAAACAAAATAGTACTTATTTGGTATCGAACCTAAATAAATTTAGATAACCATGATTAGAGGAGAAAAAGACGTAACTTAATGAAAAGTTAACGAGGTGATGTGACATGTTCACCTATCACATTGTCTAAATCGCTACGTATATAGACCTTATTTATATCACAAATTTTCCCAGCAAAAGAATAATAAAAATTCTTCAATTTCAACCACCACTTATTCTAAAATAAAACTGACCACACAATTTGCAGAGGAGACCGATCTACGTCCTCCCACAAGTACCAAATCCTCCGAAGATGGGCTAAACGAGAGGTAGTCGACTGGATGTGTAACGCCCAGACAGACATACCCTCGGTCTAATGGTTTTGGACACAACTTGCGCTCAAAATTTTTCCCAAAGGAAAGGATAATGAAAGTTCTTCGGATAAATAAAGGTCCTGAGTTAGCAATGGTTCTCCTTCAATCTCGATTCCTCGCAAGACATTGCTTAGGACCAACGAGTCACACGACAGGTGCACGATCTACTTTGCACGTTCAATCCTTCGCCCAGGACCAGAATGATTATCCCTGCCTGATGGGTCTACATCCATCCCTGAATATCGTCGGGTACTGTTAACTTCCCCGCCCAATACACCCAATGCCAGATAGCTGCCAAAAAGCATAAACCAGAAAACACAATGTGTGCCCCGGCTACACCTTCGTAACCCCAAATACCCGGATTCCTAATTTAGTCGAATTAATGGATAATGAAAGCATACAGCGAGACAGATACATGAGATGAAAAATGTATATAAAGAAAACGAAATTCGCTACAATAAACAGAGACACAGTCTGCAGCCCAGGCAGACTGTTTTTTGCCCTTACTTTCTATCCCCCTTTTCTCTTTTACAGAGTAAAAACAAAGTCTAAAACTTGAAAAACATCAAAGAAAGACTTTACAGCAAATTCCTCATATAAAAATCCACCATTGGAGCCAAAGATCTAGATCATCAAGTTGACTACCTAAAACGCAGAAGGTCTAGATCATGACCATAAATCCCTTGTTGGCTATGACCAGCAAAAGGAGAAGGCACTTGTTTTAAATTCGCCCTGCGTTCCATATCAACGAGCCTTTGGAATGCTTCAGGATGGTTGGTTCCACCGTTACTTTCAGGAGCTGATCAAAACCCCGGCAAACATGCGAAACAAAGTTACTTTTATATATATCTATAACCGGGGAGAAAAGGGTAATTCGAATAAAAACATGCATTTTATCTTAGATGCTAAGTTTTCCTTATTTCTTCAATGCAAATCTCATTCTAAAGTACACTTCTATGAATATGCTGATATAAATATAATTACAAATTGCACTCCATGATAGCATCTAGATATCAGCTGGAGACCAAAACTACACAGGACAAAGTTAATTCCAAATCAGCAACAAATTCTAAGCCAGCAGAAATTAGCCTCCAGAAGAGTTTCTAAGATATAAAATGTGTTCTACAAACAAAAACGAGCCAGAGATCACCAAAAGAATGTTCAGAGATAAATAATCTGTAGAGATAGGTAACTGCATATCAAGAAAGGTGATAACCAAGTACTAGAGAATAAAATAATCTAATATGTTAAAAAGGTTTCAGCGACTAGCTTACGAACACCGATAACCAATTTTTTAATTAAAAAGAATCACATAAAGCAAGCAAACAGATGAGTAGTAATTTCTCCATGCTACTTAGGAACTAACAGCAACAAATACAAACCAAAAGAAACAAGAGAATAGCAGAAATCTTATTACCTGGTATTGGCATTCCAACGCCACCAATGTTGGGTTGGTGGGGTCCAAATGGAAACCCTTGGATTGGGGTTGGCTCCTGCACAAAACCCGCTGTTTGAGCGCCAAGATGAGGGACTGGAGCACCCCTAGGAAAGTCATTTACTATGTGCGGGTGATAGTTGCCCGACATCTGCATTTGTTGCAGCATGGACCGATGACCAGGAAGATCAAAACCTGCCACCCCGACATTTGTGTGATGGAAAGGAGGCCGAAGCATATTTGCAGGAAATTGCTGATTGCTAGAAGCATCTTGCTGAATCATCCTTTCTGGACCCATGAACTTCATATGAGTCGGATGAGAATCTAATGGCTGGAGTAATGGCCTACCATGGGCCGGCTGCTGGGAACGGAAGAGGGGAGATGAAGCCTGTGCATGAAAGTCACGATATTGAATATCGCGTTCCATTTTATTATAGGGGCCACGTACAAATGGTGGAACATCTGAACCTAATGCAGGCCTTTCCACTCTGACTGCTGCACCAATTGCAGCCAGTTTCTCTGCAATATCACCAGATGCATTGGATGACAGGGATTCATTTTGCCTCGTATTTGCACTAGTTAGAAACTTTGAGAATTGAGGGTTGAGATTGTCATTGACGGCAATTAAACTCTCCTCTTCAGGCAGCTGGTAATCAACTGCCGCATCAAAGCGGCCGTGTTTAGAAGCTACAATAGGTTGGTTCTTAGACAAGCTGAAGTCAACTTGCGGATCATCATTTCCCGACCATTTTTGGTTTTTGTCCAGCATCATTCGCTGTCTGTTTGCCAAGGAATTTTTTGTGTTACTTAAGTTTTCAGATCCCATATGAGCAACTGCAGAAGGGAATAAGCCATTATCTTCGACAGAAAATGGTAATCCTTGACGTGCCAAAGCCTCATCCGAATGTGCAGATCCAACAGAGCCCCTATGAGTAGAAACTGGTGCTTCAACTGATTGTAGCTCCTTCATAAAAGCGGTCCCAAAGAGAGTTTCAAGAGTTAGTGATTTTTCAGATCTCTGAGCATTCTGAGCATCCTCCTCACTGGTTTTGTAAAGTGGGGCGCCCACATTATAGACATCAGATGCAGGTGATTTTCCTGAGGTGCCAATATCCCCGTCTATTTTTGGTGTGGAGTTCTCATGGTTAGTTCCTTTATGTAACAGTGAAAGGAGATGTTGAGATGCCCGGTCATCAATTGGTGCTTTCGGCTTTTCAGACTTTGCACCAGTAAAATTGAAGCCTTGCGAGGGTAGCTGTAAGTTTGAATTTGTTTCACTATATCCCGATAAAATGCTCTGTTCAAGATCTTCACATGTCAGGATGTTCTGGACTGTATCTTCTTTGCCCGGTTTCTTTAACGGTTCAGAGACCCCGTGTCTTGCAGAGGGGATGCTAGTTGTAGACTGGTCAGTGAGTTCAGAACTCTGATGGAGAAACTGTGGCTGAAGTTGATCTTGGTCCTTTGTGTCCAAGACATGTATTTTGCTTTTATCACTACCCACAATCAGAGAAAGCAAATCATCCGGCCTACTCGAAGAGTAGTCATCTCCTGATTTCCTTTCTGTAGTAAGATGAAGAGACATTATAGATTAAACAAAAGCACTAGAAACACAAGTACCATCATTTCCTGCAAAAGTACTTCCTTACCTTCTTCAACAAACCAACGAGCAAACTTAGATGAATGCACGGTTTTTGGGCTCCATGTCTCATCTGCCTTATTTTCGTGATGCTAGAGAAAAAGAAAACCATTAATGAACTTAGAGAAGCCAGAATTCTCTGCAAGGTCCTTCAATTTTACATACAAAAAGGAGATTGAAGATTGCAATACAAATGATAGAGAAGAAGATAATAGTGACAGTATTGGAATATAGATAGCATATCAATACAAATGATAGAGAAGAAGATAATAGTGACAGCATTCCAAAACTTAGATAGCATTCTATGGTCAATTTAGTAGTAATGTGTTTTTCTACTCTAAGGAAACCACTTTTATCCTAATCATTAATGGATGAAAGACAACTTATGGACATAGGGGAAAATCAGAAAAGCAGAAGTCATTCATCAATTTTGCAAGGTCATTGCATGTAAAGAAGACTGAACAATAGCTATATCCATGCTGCGAGCGACAGTCAAGCAGAAAATGAATATGTAATATCAAAAGAAATTCAATGCTACTCCGTGATGATTATGTAAAAAAAAATAAGATTATATCAATTGCAAAATGCAGGGAGAAGCAGAGGAGAATTTATAGCAACAATTACCTCAACTGGATCCATAGTGTTACTAATGTTAGCTGTGAATGAATTGCCGAAAATTTTCTCCAAGATGGATGTTGAGTCATTCTCTTTCAACTTGTCACCAAGCTTGAGTCCCCCTACTTTGGAATTAATCTCAATTGTTCCAGGTTCATCTGAAGATTCATGCACTTCTGGAAGAATAGAAGTCTGGTGTAAAAGTCCTTCAAGGGCAACTTGCTTGCTCGGACCATCTAACATTAAGGATGAATTTGCAATCTGATCTCCTTTGTTTACCACTGCTGTATGCATAATGTTACTGTTAGGCTTCTCATTAGTAATACTAGTTTCTACTGAAGATGATTTTGGTGTGCCATCAGGAGCATCATTCTCAACTGAGGCATGCAAAAGGAATTCCTCAACTTCACTTCTCTCAACCTGCAGAATTAAAGGAATGCATAGCTGTTAATGATCATTGGTAACTTGCACATGAGAATAGTAGGAACACCCAGAATCACGAGCAAACATAGCAAGGAAATAGATCTATGAATGAACAAGTAGAAATCTGCAATTAAAAAGCATGATGATCAGATCTAGATACTATAGAAAAAATGCACACAAAAGGATTCTGGAATGCTGGAGAGAGATCCCACACTAAAACGTTTAGCCAAATTTCACAAACAAGAATGCATAAGCTATTAGGCAACCGGATTTTATAAATGTTTCCCATATTCTTGGGGATTGAAATATGCTACTCCCTCCTGTTTTTTTTTTTTTTTACTTGTTACATTTCACACATCAAACTCTTCAAAAGAATACGGAATTTTAAAGTTTTTTTCTTAAATGGACCAAAATGCTCTTCAAATTAATCTCTCCCCATTATTACTTGTACAAGTTTCCACGTTAGAAGAATTAAAAAAGGGGTTTAAATTTGTTTTTTATGGAAGGACATAATGGGAAAAAAATTATTAAATGTTGCATTGTTTTCACAATGTGACAAGTAAAAAAACACGGGTATTGGTGAAATGTGACAAGTAAAAAAAACGAGTGTCTTACAAATACTGAAGACGCCCATTACAGGTCAAAACTTCTCTAGGAAAGTTTAACAATCTTTCTACAAGTGAAGATAACTTTAACACAGTATGAAGAGGGTCTACCCACTACACTGACACAAGACACATAAAGAGATAAGGAGGAATGCCTTATAGTTCCATGCTTTTGGCATGGCAACATGAGGTGTTTAGAGATAAGAACCCCCAATGATATTATCAATGGTTTCATAATGCTAAAACAGGAGACATAAAGAACAAAATTCATATAAACAAATCGATGGAAAATGAGAGAAATTCACCTCTGTTGAATGAGAATGGACCAATGATTTCAACCCAGAATTCTTCTCCTGAGCCATGTACTTAAACCCTGGGGGGACAAGAGGTCTAAATGTTGGAGTTTGTGAGGGTAATACAGATTTCCCGGAATCCATGCTTGAAACAGATACACCTGCAGCCACATCTGCTTCATTGTTCCTATCCAAGACCTTCTTTTCCACTTTGCTATCATCAAGAGGTGTAGATATGCCTGAAACAGAATCAGTTTTATGCTTTTCTGGATTCATTTTCTGCTTCTCCTGCAGAGCTTTTTGTTGTTCCTTCCTCATTGATTCAAAGGCAGCTGAGAAAAAAGTTTTAGAAAACCTCAATTTAGTGAAAGTTCAGGAACTAAAATAACAGTAGTAGAAATGCACCAGTTTAGCGAATGACATAAGTGAATAAATGCAATACCTCTTCTCCTCTTTTCTTCTTCCATTCTATCCTCACTCATAGAATCAGTTGCACCAAATGTTTCATCATTAAATGAGTCATGAGCGTCTCTCCTTGAAAGTGGACCAGCCTGAGAAATTGAATTTTGGGGAGGTAATGTTTACAGGAGGATACATTTACTTGTTTCTTCTGTTAAATACTTAAAAGTCTGGCAAAACTAAAATAGAACGGAAGAAGGAAGAAAGAAAATATCTAAAAGAACATACAAGAAATGACAGGGAAAACATGGAATGCTGTAACAGATCCAGAATGATACGTATTGCAAGGTCGAGAAACCATTATGTGGCACATGAGGTGTGAAAGGAGCTGACCTTGTAAGGACGAGGAGGATGATATGGTTCATTGCTCCTATTAAGATGGTGGGGTTCATTTGTTTGAGCCTTTGCCGCAGAGACACCAGCTGCATATCCAGATGGCCTTGGAAATGAACCACTACCAAGAAGTCCATCATGCTCAGGACTCTGCCAAGACCGTCGTGATGGGTTGCCATACCGCCTTCCAGAATCTACATACACAGAATTTGAACAAAGTGCTTTATTGACCAAGTTTATTAAAAGGTCAATTTACTCCGTTTAGCTCAAAATCAATATAGTAACCATTTCCTTAATCTGTGTTTAAGCATTGATTGAAAGATGTAGCAAAAAAGAGGTATTATGTTTCTATACTCTTGGTTGTAGCAGCTCATCTTGTTTAAAGGTCCAAAGATGACATGTTAGCAGGACAGGAATGTAGGGAAAAAAATAATAACACCTGCAGCCAGTAATTACTGCACTCAGCTACAGACATCCAGACAAACAATATTACCAACCACATAATGGAAAGGAACATCACGCCACACCTGAGTCCTTATCTGACTGCGAATCACTGTCTCGATCACTTCGAGCAGAAGAACGGCTATCCCACCTATAAATGCCTCGAGAGTGATTACCAGACTCCCCACGGGTCGGTGGTGATGAGCTGTATTCACCACGTCTGAAACCCTGCAAGGGTAAGTTGCCTTGAATTCTTTGCCGATCTTGATTACCATATGAGGTATCTTCAAACTCACTAGCAGAAATGAAATACAAATAATAAGAAAGGCATGCTGCAACTGAAAGGAGCAGCAGAGATAACAAACAAACAGAATGAACAAAGAGACCCATATTATAATAGTTGTAAAATATCAACCACCCCTGAATCCAGAGTTTTTTTCTTACCTTAACACTGATTTATCGAACCCAGTAGGCAACTTCTTGCAAATGTCCAAACCACTAAGAGATAAAAGAAAATCTCTTGTGTATGATATTTTTGATCGCCTGACCATCATAGAGAGAGAGTTTCTTATCTTAGAGAACAGCTCCGAGACTTCAGTGACAACAAAATATTTTTATACAAGGATGATACAAAAAATTCATAAAATAACTCAATCAAGAAGTGTGGATAGCAGGTTACTTTTCAGTTTGGCCACTTGGTTCAGCAGCCTTATATGGAGAGCTTCCGCCTTCATCCTCCAAGCTCATTCTGTGTTCTTAACCAAATAGTATCCTCGCAATATAACTAATCAATCCACAATCTAAACCAAGAACTTGCACCCTCCCCAATTTAATTCTACAAATTACACATCTAAAATCCAAATAAAACAAGAAGGAGCGCTAAAGCAACCCAAAATTTATAACCAAACCATAAGCAATCAACAATGTAATGATTAACCTGATAGATACAACTAAACTCGCAATCAAGGTATTCAAGTCAGAAAAGCGAATGTAAACCAGGGAAATTTTCCAAAAAAACCACCCAGAAGTTGGAATTAAGCTAATATATTATCTGATCCGCTCATCCCAAATTCAGAATAGGGCCACCAGGAATTGACAAAGAAACAGCTCAAAAATAAAATTGCCTACCCCATTACCATTTCTATACATACACCGAATCAGAAATCAACCCCTTTCCTTCTACCCTAACACAAACTTTTAAACAAAAAAAATCAAAAAAAAGAACATCTCTTCAATTCCAACGTTTCTGAAACGAATAAGAATGGGATGCTTGTGAATTTCTAGGGTTTTTGAATCTCTAGGGTTTCTGTTCCACCTGAAATGCAACAGGCTACACAGAAGGGTTCGATCTTGACAATTTTACTATCGATCTTATTAGCTCAGATAGAGAAAAAGATATGTATATATGAAGACAGATATATATAAAGCTCTGTATGTATAGGTTTGAGGATACTATTAGAGAAGGAGAGAGAAAATGAGGAGCAAAGGGAGGGTCTTCCCTTCATTGACGTATCAGAAGCGAAGAGAAGATATGACGTTGGCCACCATTGTTCAGCTGAGGAGGAGGAAAAAATTAAGATCATATTATCAAAATACCCTTCACTTTTTTACGTTTTATTAATTTAAGGCTCATATTATTTTCATCGCTATTTGTACCAACTTATTTTTTCTTAATAGCAAAAAATATCAAATACAGAGGTTTCTGATATCTTCGTATAAAAATATTACGTAAATATTCATAATTTGTTCATAAAAGTATAAAATATGCAAACGAATAATATAAACAAAACTGAGATAAAATTATGCACATAAAAAATAAAAAATATATGTTTTAAAGTATGACGGAAATATTAATTAGCAATCAAGGACACTTCAAAGCCTATCTGCTCTTTCACAAACAAACAATGTATAATTCATATAATAATATTTGTCATAAACACTAAAAGCCAACGTATTTTGATATTTTTAGGTATTCGAAAAAACAATTAAATGATATTTTAGCTAATCGAAAAGGTCGAATGGTATAATTGACAACAAAAAAAATAAGTCCTAAATTGCAAAACGTAAAAATATAAAAGGGTATTTTTAGTTATATTCTCAAAAATTAAATAGAAAAAATGAAAATAATATATATGGATTAATCATTTTCACATGTTGCTATGTGGCTTTGGGTGAGAATGCTCGTGTTAAACACTCATCACTAATGCAAGTGGAATAGAATTTTTAGAGGTTGAGACTTAGTGACAAAATCTATTTTGTTAAACAAAAATTAAAATTACTAATTTGTGAAAAAAAAATATTTTTTTTCAAGGAAGAAAATAACATATCTATTAAAAAAATCACTCCTTTCAAAATAAATAAATGAGGGTCGGCGCCCCAAACAGTTATATAAGGCTAAAATGCAGCATTAAATCGTTTTTTGGGATGTGTGAATTTGTTATCTCTCCCTTGACATATCAGATGGACATACCTAAGTGAAGGGGTTGGCTTTTTATGATGAACTATAATATCATTCAATTTTTTGTTTTTGTGAATTATAATCAATTTTTTTAAAAAAATATAATGTCATTCAAATTAATATCCACCAATTCAAATGTTGGAGATCCTCAGATCCTTAAAAGTTTTAAATTTTTTTAAAATAAATTAAACATGAGAAATATTTAAAACATTTTAAAAAACTAAAACATCCTCTATAACATTTTATGTAACATTCATAATATATAGTATTTTATTAATAAAATCTATCAAACTAAAAATAAACATTAAAGGAAAAGCATAAAGCCTAATGCTATGTTTGGTACGCCGGTTAAGACCATACACCTCTTATTCTGAATATTTTATAATAGATAAGAACACACTCTATGACTGTATAAAATAAACCATAACATAATTTAAACGTAAACTATATTAACATATGACGAAAAGAGAGAAAGTCGGTGGCAATAAGATTTGGGCGAGAACAATGAGAAAATAAAAGAAATTCAAACTATTGATACTCCAAACCTCTGACAGCCAAGTCATGGCTGCCATCAATCGGTTGTCCTTATAGGAAGCTATCGGCAACACTTCTTTATCTCCAGAGTTTAGAGCTTGTTGTTAGCGTGCCTTCTTCAATATATACCAAAACACGTGAGTCATATACAAAACAACAATCATCCATTTAGAAGAGAATCATCTATAAAACTAATAAATCCTATCAAAAACACACATGAGCCACATCCTAGAGTACGTCAATTGATATATAAAAAAAAAATTAAAAGAAACGAGGAAATGGGAATGTGACATAATGAAAACAATCGGCCAAGCAAAACCCCTAAAAATATCGATATAGCAATTTGAAAATGCATTACACATTCAACAGTAAATACACCAAAATCGAGCGACCATTACCCCTATGGCGTTGGCGATGAGAGACCTCCACTCATAAGCCGCTCACATCGACGGACGGAAGTGGAGTTGGGTACCGCCAACCAAACAAAATCCCTAAAAAAATCAATAGACCTATTCGAGAATGCATCACACATTCAATTGTAAAACAATTATAAATAAACCAAAATTGGGCACCCGTTTCCCCTCCACCGCTGGCGATGAGAGATCTCCACCCATAAGCCGCTCACATCGATAGAGAGAAATATAGTCGGGTCGCAGTAAAGACTCATTTTGAGAAAACCGACCCTCGCGACAAAGGGAGAAAGAGTTAGAAACTTTATATTTCCAACTGAAAACAATAATTCTTTACTTTTTTGTACCAAAAGGCAAAACTTATCACTTTAGAACTCCCATTAGATTACCCGACACCTAACTGGATATTGTCATAGTGACTCAGCAATTTTGCAAATTAGAGGTCTAAAACCTATTGCGGAAAAGGAATGAGTCTCACATTGAATATGTTGAAAATTTCACACTACAATCGCCAAGATTCAAACTTTGATTATCAATACCAATTCGGTAAATTTAAGATTCTTTACCTTTTTTACCTTCACATAATTATGAAGGTAAGTAACTTACTACAAAAAGAAAAAAAAAAGAATAACGAAAAGTTAAACATTACCATTTGCAAAAAGTTTAAGTTAAATTCTCATATTATGTAACATTTCTCCATTGATTTCTTATCATATTTAATCATCCCGAGAAAGAAACTTATTTCGAAAATATTTTGATTTATATCGATGGGGGGTTTCTTTATTTATTTTTGAACGTATACGAAATAGATAATTCATAACTACAAGGAAAATATTGGTCCAAAAATTATATTCCGCTACACTTCTCAAATATTGTAGAAAATAAATTTGATGATCTTTTGTGAGAAAATACTATTTTTATTTGTTAATATACACCATTCAAGCTCTAACATATTATTAAATTCTTTTTACACAAGAAAAATTATGAGACATTTTTTTTCGAACGAATTATATATATATATACAATCGAGCATCACAACGAAACTATACACGAAAGAGCAACAAATACTCTAGTAGAAATTGCCTCACAATTGTATTATCTAATAAACTCTAGTTTAAAACAATAGACGAGCTTCTTTCTCAACAGAAATAGCCTGAAAATTTATGAGACTTTAAGCACATAATTACGAAGATGGTCATAAAAATCCTTACCAATATAAACAAAATAGTAATTTAATTTAAAGTATTTTTAAATAATATAGAAACAAAAATATAAACATAAACTATTGAAAATATTAATTTTAAAATGATATATTAAAAAATTAAAACTTTTGAATTACACAACCAATTAATTGTTCTATATTCCTTTCCATATTTTCTTTGATAGATTTTTTAGAAAATACAATATTAAATAAACAAATAACAATCTAATATTGTATAAGCGCAAGCTCGTAATTCAATAATAAAAGTATTCTCGATCATGTCAATATCAAGGATTATAAGTTTAAACAATATTATCATAATTTTGTGTATTAAAAAAAAAAATCAATACCTCACCGCCGGCAAATCCTAGGGCTCAACCTTAGACCGACGGTGGAAACTACCAAGGTAAAATACAGTAGGGATAGAAGAAATTTCTGGTGGAACGATAAAATGCATAGAGATCAGAAAGAACACCAAATGCAAAAGCACTCTGCCGAGCCGACACTGAAACATAATATTTTAAACATTTTATCCCTGAAAAAGAAAGTGAAAATGACAAGATTACTAGAGGAAATCTGCATTTAGCACACACAGTAACAGTTTGATTCCCAAAAAGCAGCAAAGGCTTCAAAAAACACACACACACAAAATTGTGCTCCTCAAGAAACATCAAGAGGATCAAAACATGTTCCCAATATTCTCTCTCTCTATACAACCTGCAAATACTTCCCAAGCACAAAACCTAACTAACTGCCCTTTCTACTAGTGTTTCTATACAATATTTACACAAGATTTTTCGGAACAGATGCAGAATGTTCGCAGTCTCATACGCAGAACACAAACCGAGGCTAATGCCAGCCCATCATCGACAAACTTCAACCAGTCCCGCTACCATCTTGTCACTCCTGGCATTTTCATCGATTGATCAGCATAATCTTGTTAAAAAGGGAACATAAAAAGGAAAAAGCAAGAAAAATGGGTTCGGGTGGTGGAGGAGGGAAGAAAGATTGCATACCTTCCCATCTGTTTACATGCATATATCTGCATTCCCCCGGTTGATAGATTTAATGATATCGTTGGGGACATTCTCTTTATCTTCCTCCCTGCCTACGCTGTGTGACGCAATCACCCTCCTCTAAACGAACAATTGCAATCAAAACAGATAATTAGATTTCAGAGACATATGCAGAAAGCTTGAAGACGTACAAGAAAATGAGAGAAAGCAGAATGAAGTCACCGCAAAACTATAAGAGAGCACCTTTAGCAATTCATAGATGTATAAAGTTCTTGATTTATAACCATATGGTCAGCTTACCAAACTCTTTATCTCTAAGAAAATCTGGCTAACCTACACTTCTAGCTAATGCAATTGACAATAGACGAAGTATTAGAAAGCTGTAGTAGCTTCAAGAAGAGACGGTAAATGTTCTTTCAGGAACATGATTAATTTTTTTAAAAATTTCATGATACTTTGATGATACATACACATTCAAGAACACACAGCACTTTACAGGAATCCAAATCCCATAATTACTGAGGAAGATGATAATACACATTGGGAAAAAGAACGGCAGAGATTGAAACACATCCGAAAAGTTAGCCATCTGCAACCAGAGTAGAGATATACATGAAAAGTTATCTGCTATGCTCTCCAATGCATCAATCTAGGAATTTTCATCACATTGCCCCGGTCAAAGAAGTAAGGATAACTTATGCTTTCCGAAGCCATTCATTCTTTAAAATGATAAGTATTTAGATTGTGGGTTCGGATCAAATGGAGTTTCATTCAATCACGAAAAACAATTGAACATCAAGAGTTTTCATCAATGCTAGTAAGAAATGCTAATCCAAGGTCGTCCAATTAATGAAACAAAGGTCAATCATGGTAACTAAAGAATTGAAGATAACTAAGATGAAGTACTGGTTGTACAAGGCAGCTTACATGATCTTCAAATTCGGGGCTCATTAAATTGACAGACAGATTCCTCATCAGCATCAACACCTGCTCAAAGTAGCGAAAAAAAACAAAAACAAAAACAAAAACAACATCAAGTTTAGCACAATGTTTAAGTTCTTCAAGTAAATGAGATATAGGAACAAGAATCAACACTATTCAACCATCCTGAATGATTCTCCATACTATTCTAATATGGCACGTACCGTCTCCACATTTATAGGATCCATTTTCCTCAGTCTCTGTAAATGATCGCCTTTTGCACTGGGGTCAAAGATGCTGCCTATGAAGCTATACACTTGAGAAAAATCCGGAATCACTGAAAATGAAAGAAAAGTTAAACCAATCAATTAACAAGTTTGAATCGTGAAATTCCAATCCAACAGGTAGGAAAAGGAAAATGAAGTTGTTGCTGGCAAACTAACATGCTTCATGAAAGAGAATGAAAATGCTCATAAATCTATGAGATGCAGATGACCATTAGAGTAACCTTGCCCGTTGAAAAATGAAATCCCACATGATGGCAGAGAATGCATCTCTTGTTACTTGCGCTAAGATATTAACAGATGTTACTTGCACTAAGATCTTCTCATGTATATTCTTAATGAAACAAACCTCATAGTTCAGAATTGAGGTTTAAATTGATGAAAATCGAATTTCTTCCTTAATGCATCTAAGAATCCAAAGGTTTGTATCCATATTGTCTTTGTGTCTTTGTATATACATCCAATATAAATCTTCTCACCTTATTTCAGAGGGTAGCTGTTATGTAATGTTGATAACAATAAAACTATTATTCTTCTAAAAGGATCAAGAACGGTCTCTAAAATACAGATATCTTACTTGCCACTTCTTAGTTCTCCTAAAAGGGCCAATGCACATGAACAACACAACGTTGGACATATCCTGTATATTACTCATACTTTGCCAAGGGAAATATTCATTATATTGTACCCAGTCAAGTGACCATCAGAATATCACAGCTCATAGCCACACTCCTCTTCAGACACAGTCAATCCAGGAAAACACTGATAAAAACAAAGTCAAAGTTTTTATAGACAGTGGGTTCAAGGTATTTCCTTTAAGCTCAACAGCAATGATGATGCAATAAAGTAAAGAAGCAGCTTAGAATCTTGTTGTCATGGCACAGCATGTGACGAAAAAGAGGCTTACTTCTAGCTGGCAACTTGTTTTTCTCCTTTAATTGATCATTGCTCTCATTAAGAGGCCAAATCCTTGGAGTGCTTTCATTGCTACTGCTGCTATTATTATGGACAACGATGGAACCACCCAAGCCTATATCATCTGAGAGAAGTAGATTATTTATTTTCCTGTTAGGTCCTCTTATCCAAGGGACAAAAACCAGAAGATAAATGAGAAATGGAACCGATGTCTTTCAACATCCAGAAATAGAAACAAACCTTTTGACATGTGTGACATGGTAGCTGTAGGTGCAGAATTACAAGTCCACGGAGACAAAACTGCATTGCTAAATGAATTTCTTGGCACTGACAAGGAATCACGCCTGATAACATACGTGGGTTCAACCAAAGAAGATGAGGCTGGGACAAGTCCCCCGACTTGGTGAACAGCTGCAGTAAGAAGGCAATTGAGTGTAAGTAAGACATTAGTCTCAATATCATGCCTATCAGACAGTAATTCCAGTCGAAGAATAAATCCAACCATTTTTGGGGGCTTTTTGAGGGTATGGATGGGCTGCTTTCCTCTTTGGACGTGGTGGAGGTACATGCTCGCTTGTCCCACTTTTCTGCACCTTCAAAAAGTATTTTTGTGCATGGCTACGAATCTGCAAAGCCTCTCCCATTAGTGGGTGATGTATTCATTGAATAAAATGTTTGTCCCAATAACGTCTAGATACAGTTCAACTAAATTCATATTCCTAAGTAATGTCAATTTAGTCTAATTATCATTCAATTAAGACAATCTGATCATTCTCTTCCTAGTTGTGCACTGACCAAAAGTGACAGATCATATGAAATGGAGTCATTAATACTGAAATAAATGAAAGCACCCAATTGTAAATAGCTATTGAACATTTCAAAGCAAGAAGATTACAGAACCCAAGTTAATCAAATTAGCAGCTCTAGAAGTAATTTTGTGCCTCGCTAGAGGGACAAACTTACCTACACCAGATACACAAGCACCAGGTCAATGACAAAGCACGTGAAGCATGTGTTGTCCAAGTCTGATATCCATCCCTCACGCGCCAGAGTTGGCCGGATGCGTGTGCACCAAGTGTAGGTAATCTTTTCCTGCTTATGCACCTCATAAGAAAAAGTAAGAATTGGGATGGTTTTTACTCCGGAATACACATTGTTATCAAAATACACATTGTTAATCAAGATCTGTGGAAACAACCAAGTAGAAACAAAATACAAGAAGAGTTGACCAAGTAATATCAGGTAAAACCAAAGACATAGGACGCTAAGTATTCACATTGAGTTACCTGAATCACTGTCTTTGAGCCGACAAATGCTTCAATCTTTTTCCAGTCACGATCAAAGCTGAAAATCGATCATTAAAAAGAAATTAAGAAATGCATGTACCGATATGCATCCTCTGGAATATTGAAAGGGGGAAAAAGGGGAGGGGGGAGATACACACACAGCAGTGACACAATAAACTTAGAGACAATGTTCATCTTGTATTCCTGCTACAGCTGAGAATGTGAGATAGGGAGAGGGAGGAATAGATCCCAATACCAAATTTGCTGTAGACAGGCAACTATTGAACCATTTTATATTCTTACATCCACTGAGCATATTCTCAATTTTCAAAGAACTAACTGCCAAAAGATGAGCAAAAGAAGGCATGATGCACAGTAAAGACCTTTTTCACTTCAAAGTAACTATTGATACAAACAGTTCAAGCTCAATTATCACTACATCACAACTTCTGGACCTCGACACATCAAGCAGTCCATGCTTTTAACAAATTAAAATGTTCAATACCCAAATAAGTAGATCATGTCCAAAGATCGCCACGTTTGAACTTCTATTCAAACCATTGAAGGTGGGTATTTCACAAAAAGCATTTTTTCCTTAATTAAAAAAGAAAGTATCTTTACATTACAGAATATTTCAAAAGCACTTTCCAGAACAACCTTAAAACAAACAACAAATGCAGACCATTAAAGAAGAATAAAAATTCCAACTCATCCTAAAATCAAAACTTAAAGAACTATGCAAACTAGCAACTGAATTATAAAAACATAATTCATTTTTCAAAATCCCAAAACAACTCTTCTTGTTAGCTCTAGAATTTTTCATAACTTCCAATCCAATAATAAAACAAACAAAAACATAGTATATTACTTACAGCTGGAGAGCTTCCAAAAACTTGTCATGTTCTTGTTCAGTCCAGCTCTCTCTAGATTTAGTGATAGTATAAGGCTTCCGGACCTTCTTACTTGGATCATCCGCAGCTACACCGGAGCCCGAATTGTTCGAATTTTGACCCGGGATATTTGAATTTGTCACCGGTTGCAGAGAATGCAAACCCGGAAGACCCATTTTCATCGGATCTCTCATCCCACTATGAAAGTAAAAATCTTGATGACCCACTGGTGGGTTTGGATACACCGAAACCATATGTTACTATATTTCTAAACAATCAAAACTTCAAAAATCAAAAACCCTAAAAAAATTTTCGTTGTTGTGGACTTTTTCTCTGTTTTGTTCTTCAATTCTTCTTCTTCTTCGGAGAGCTTTGCAAACTCGTCAGATAAGGATTGGTTCGGAGCTGAGGAGGAAGAAAGGGGAGTTGGTTTAAATATGACGTAACCGACTTTGAAGTGAAGGAAATAAATGGAATCTTTACCGTCCACGTGGATGGTTATAAGTGATTGGGAAATGTGTTGGCGGATACGTGTCGTTATCTGCTTGGAGAATTTATTAAAGAACCGGCCCGTTTTTCTTTTCTTCTTCAAAAAATTTCAATGGCAGTTATATATTTTACCCGCAAACCGGACATATATTTTATTTTTTTAATATCTTTTAGGAATCATAATTAAGAATGTACTACTTCTCTAATTCTAGCGTGTTTGTAAAGGGATAAAATTATCCATTAAAACTTTTCTTCGCAACTAAATTGCCGATTAAATAGCCGTGGCTTTACTTTTAAAAATCTCACATGATGTTTACGTGTGTTTGCAGTGTACGTTTTTAATGAATAATTGTTCCCATCCACAAAAAAACACACTCGTGACCAGCATCTGATCTCTAAAAAGTTATAATTATTGTCAAGCAGCTCTAACAAAAAAAATTATTATTCCTAATTCATTATTTTGAAGTCATTGTTACCTTTGTAAAATAATTGAGAAGCTACGCAATTAGGTAGTTTATATTTTTTACTATTTCTTTGCAGCTGTATTGACGGACTCTTGAAAAATTCTGTTATACATTCGAACTATGTCTCTACACATGAATCATGTGATATATTAAGTTGCATCACTTATTGTTATTAATTATATCTCTGATTATAAAAATAATAATAAAAAAAGAATAATATAACTTAATACACAAGTCCCAGTTCACTTTTGGAAAAATAAGGAGTCCTTTAGTATTGTTGAGGGAGGCCGAAACCGACCCATCAAGATTCGAAGAGGAATGTTCCAGTGTGTTCCAGTCTTCTATAGCTATTAGTGAACTTACAAAAATAGCATAATGGCTGTTGGATTATTATATAATAATTTATTATTACCTTTCATTGCAAATATACTTTTTTAACTTAATGTTTTCCCAATAATGTGATGTTATGTTACTTTGAATGAAGAAAATATATATATATATATATATATGCAAGAGAGGGGTAATTTAAGATACGTACCTGATATAATTGGTTCAGAAATTATATAATTAATAATAAATTTTAATATTTAAGTAAGGATTTTACTTTCTTTGAGAATGATCGATTCTAATCTAACAGGTCGCCATATATCATGTAACTCTTTCTGTAGCATTTTTAAATAAAAGATAAACATTAAGGAAAAAGGACAAATTCAGAAGGAAAAAACATTTTATAAAAAGAAATATTACAAAAAATTTGAATGGTCATATATCTAATTTACTCTCTGTCTAGTGTTGTGGGACCAGTCTGGATGGGGAGGAGAATTTGAATCTATATAACACTCCCTCTTAACAAAAACGAATAATAACCAGAAATCTCGGCTTCAAAAATCCTGAGAATAGAGAAATCAATTTGGCTTGCCGACACTTGCTTAAGGAATTAGTTTGAACGTGGTGTGAACCGGGAGAAAAAAAAAAGAAAAACAAGAATGAATAGTTATCGCTACTATTGAGAAACCTGTCTTATAGAATAAAAGCTTCTTTCGTTGTCACCAATGATGACCAACAATGCACATTTGATATTTGACATTTTGTTGCCTCTCATAGTGAGTGTTCAAGCAAATAGTTTGGCACGATTCATTTTTCACCGAAAACGTGTGCAGAAACCTGCCATACACACACTGAATTAGAGAGAAGCAAAACCTGCCATTGCGGTCACAATGTAACCTTACAAGTCAAAACCAGTTCGGATCCTCTGTAACATTTTCTGCGACTCTCTGTAACATTCTTTAAGGGGGAAAATATATTATAAAAGTAAATGTTACAGAGGATCCTGAGTGGTCCAAAACAAAACTTTACGTTCTTTTCAGCATATTTCTGGCTGGACTTTCCAAACTTACACACACACACAACAAATATATCATTCACAATACTTCAAATGTTTAAGACATATGGCAACCACAGAAAACATATGGCATTACTTTAACTTCCCCTTTGCGCCCCCACCCAACAATGACCTTAACATGGATACACTGAGAATCTACTAAAAAGAAAATTTGAGGTTATCATTGCATCCATCTGAATTTGAGAATTGGAGTCCATCTAACGTGTATTTGAGGCAATCATTAGAAGATCCTTGTCTTCCATTACAAGGAAGGTGATATCATACTTGGGACCGCCTTTCACTCTCTTGTACTAGAAGATGTCTTCTGCACCTACTGCGTTGTAGACCACCGTTGAGGACAAGAAGGTGAAGAGGAGGCACCCCAAGCTCTACAATACACGCAACTAAGGTTCTGATCTAAGTGCAAAACTTGAATTCTTTACAACTTGAAACCCTTTCGAGGTAATATCAATCACCAATAAAATGAATTGTTTTGAATATGTTAAAGAGTGATCGTGCAGAGATGTTCGCCACCTAATCAAGCCAACGAGTTATACCATCTTCCCCTACAGCTGCAAGAATCTCAATACGAACATCCAGAACAGCCTGCAGTTGTAAATTGAGATAACAAGAGAAGATTAAAGCTAAATGTAAGATAATAGCCCAAGAATTCTAAAAACTATGAAATTTTTTAACCCCAAAAAAAGAGGGGGAAAAATGACTTTCAACCCTTAATAGATGTGTGTGTGTTTGAGGGAGAAAGAGAATTAGAAAAGTCGTAACGAATGATCAGTAAAATGTACAAAAGAGCTTATATTGTGAAACAAATAACTCTCCTCAAAAGTGTTTATATTTGAAAACAGATGAACTATTTACTAGTGCTAGATGATAAGACCAGAAAATTCTCCCTAATTCCGTAAAAGCAGACAAAACAAGGGGAGGGCAAAGGGGATGAGGGCCAATATTGAGGGAATAGGGAGTGTGGCTTAAAGTGCAAACATGTGCAAATTGAATGTTTGAATGATGACAACAAGCATATGCAATTACATAGTGGAACATCATAAAGGGAGGAACTGACCAATGGATTTCTGCAATTTACTAGTCTACATTCCTCCAAAGATCCTTCAAATGTCCAACTCTCCCAGACATCAAAGCTGTGACTTGCAAATACAAATTCCATTCTCCTATTTATCTGCAATTACGAAATGGAATTGAAATCCGTACGTCTCAGTTAACCAATGAATTTGGCATAATATCTCTCTAACACATAAGAAAAAGGCGTATCAGGAATACATAGAAAATGATTAAGCACGAAAAAGATCGGCAGTTCTACCACCAGCACGGACAGGCTAAAATCAATGGTTTGATCACAGATCCCTCGAATGCTGTCTTCTATCTAGGTACATTCTAGATTCTACCTCTAATATGCATGAGAAAGAAAATATTGCAGCGCAATGTATAAATCACCTGCCTCGAGCAAATATGGAGAGAGAAAAATGCTTATGGTACCTACTCATCATGCGTTAAAATTTTACAGCAAAATAGACATAAAGGGTTTACTTGGATAGCAATTAAATTTGGGATTTTTTATCATCCTTTTACTTTGGGTCCCACATTTCCTCTCACAAACAAATTACCTAAATTTTGGAGAGAAACCTTAGCTCAAGGGTAACACCAATCTACAGGATAGCCCTTGAGTTACCCATTAATTAACTATAAGGGCCCAACTATTTAAAAGATCTGATGAATGTGTAAGTGCAAAGTCTCTTAAAAGAACGCGTGCAGAATGATAAAATTATGAATTTTTCATGGTGTGTCCAATATTGCAGAGGTCATACAGGAAAACATACATGAATCTAGTGACATCTTAATTTGAAATTGGCTTGTGCAAATTATCTAACAGAAGCAATTAAATGCTTCTTCAGTCTTTCCTCAACAATCAAAATATTCATGAATGCATATTGCTATTTGGTCCACCCTTTTTTTTGGGGGGTGGTGTTGCTTGATATAGAGTAAGAGAGAGATGGAAGAAAATTAATGAAATCTGCAAGACAAGATGACATAATTTGCATCTTTCAGTATTAAAATAATAGTAGATCATGCAATAAAGCATATAGTCAAGATGCTTAAACAGAAACAAGAATGTACCTGTAGTAACTTTCCTCCAGCAGTGAAAGATCGCAGACCAATTGTATCCTGCAAAGATGGAAGAGCTTTTCAAAAACCTGGATAGTTCAATCTTTGGTGTGTCCTTTTGGCAGGTCTCTAACACCAAGAAGCTTTTTTCGCTCTTTTGGGGGGGCGGGGGGGTGGGGGGGGTTTATTGGGTCTCTGTGTATACACATATTTGAAACTGAATCACATTCAACTCATAAAACGTGCAAGCTGCTTAAAATGATCAAACTTCTAACAAACGGACCTTGGTTCTAAAAACAACAAGAAACTGTGCTGCTGGATCTCTTTTTGTCACATTGGGAATCGTGTCTAGGAACCAACCCCCACCTTTAACTCTTTGCCTGGAGATATTAAGTGCCTGATGATCTCTAGCATGTAAAGCAATAATACAACCATCTTTCAGCAGTTCATCAGATTTCTTACTGAGTTCCTTGGTTGACTTCTCAGAAGATTCACGTATAAATTCTATGGGTGCTTTTCCACCTCTTAAGTCATCCGGAGAGGCAAAGCGTGAATTAGAACTCAACACTTGATCTGTGCCACTCATTGCAGTATCGTCTTCATGCTGTGAAGTACTTTCTCTTTCAACATTCAAATTGTCATCGACTTTGTGCTGTGATTTCTGGCGGGCATGCCTTCTTTTGCTCTTCTTGCTCGATCTACTTCGCTTTGCTTCAGTTCTACCTGATGTGTTTTGAGGAATAACAGAACTCTGATGCAGACCGGGAGATTCCTTCAACTGTTTTGAAGTCCTTCTTTGTGAGGTTTCAGCAGTTAAATGAATATCTTCAGTCAGTTCCCCGCCAATTGAACCCTTTAATGCACTTCCAGCATCTTGTGTCACATGCTCTTCATTTTCATAACCTAACTCACTTTCCTCTTCTTCATCAGATACAGAATCTTTTGGAGTCACACCATCCAAGAAAAATGTTTGCAGTATGGAAATAGTCTTCTCCCTTATTTCCATCCAAACTTCTTCACTATAATCAGCGCTTCGAGGAAGTATCAAAACATTTGGCATCTCCCGTACCTTAAATCACTCCCAAAAAGATTACAATGAGTACAACTTGAAAAATGAATGTTCCTACCTCTCTGAAACATAAAATTACATGAATGTGCTAACATGCATCATTCTTATTGTTCCAACAGGAATTCTGAAGCAAATGCAATATAGTGAAATGGCACTAAGACTGTTATCTCTGAGATTAAGCTGGTTGATCCTTTTCTACTTAAATCTCAAGTTTTAGGTAACACCTTCAAATTTCAAGCACCTCTGTTACATTTTTTCCCCTATAATTACAATTCCTGAGAAAGAATATGCTTTCAACTAAAACAGTCTTCTGAGAGCTTCATTGTCATAAAATCTGAAAGTAGTACACCTCTTATGCTCGTTACTAAATTTGCTAGAAAATTAAAGCGGTCAACATCCCCAGGAACTCTAGACAATTTATCATAGCATCTGTAGCAGGATTTATGGCTACAATAGAAAATTGAACCTAAGAATTCAGGAACTTCCCTGTCTTGTGAGTCATGCCCGACCATTGAGATTATCATAATAAATATGCAGCATGGACATGATTTCAAATTATTCCTCATACCCTAATACTACATCATACCCATGCTTCCATCCATTGTGGTCCTTCAGCACCATCAAGAGCACAGCCTGCAAGGGTACCATCAATTAGAAGCTGCTTCAGGGCGCAATCATCCAATAACTGGCTACTGCCCGTATTTACAAGAAATGCACCTGTATGGAAAGAGCCAATATCATGTGAGAGTACAGAAATAGGTTAAAGAAACATTAGATATTCATGTCAACAAAAATGATACCAGGCTTTATGTGCTGCAAACAATCCGCATTTATAATCTGAACTGTTTCATTTGTCAGAGTACAATGTAGAGATATAAGGTCACTTGCAGCTAGTAGATCATTAAGCGTATCCATTCTTCTGGCAGCAGGGGGAAATGTTATGGAAGATCTAGTTATCTTTCCATTTCCCTGACAACATTATAATAAAAACAACAATAGTCAAGAAACAGGTATGAAATACCTATAAATAAATGTTGATGTAGACTAATTGAGCTGATAGAGAAAAACCACCGTGTTAAGCACTATTAACCAATTCATCTACAATGTCAGACTTGCTATTCACATTGCAAGCAATTCGAGGTTATACCGTGCACAAAATAGCAGCATTAGGAGTCTAACGTGAAAAAGGCACCCAAAATAGTACTTCAGCTAATCCTTAGTTAATTCAGAAATGGAAAATAATTCATTTACAGCCACATATTGATCCTACTAGAAAGCAATTCAAAGGATTACACTGATTGAAAGAAACGAATAAAAGGTTCCCCTGAACAGCATTCACAAATATTTATCAGCTAAACTTGAGCATTTGAAATCATCAGTCTAGACAAAAGGATAAGATTTTATCTAGCGGGCACTGTGAGTCTGTGATAACTATCACATTTCAATAATTACTAAGAAATGCATAATTTGTAGCATTAGATTTGGATGTTGAGTTTGTCAGACTTCCATACCTCGTCAACATCAAAATAGAGCACGCTCATCCTGAAAGCCAAGCTCCGAGTAGCCAATGATCTAGCTGAAGCAGATCTACCAACGATCCCCAACACAAGGCCACGGCAGCGTCGCATTCCACGGCAAAGCGGCTGTACGGAGCCAAGCCAGCCAGACGCCGATAGAGCGTGCCTAGAAAGCAAATGAGTCCGACGAAGCAAGCCTAGGAACAGCGCCATAACAGTATCAGCAATCTCTTCAGCACGGCTAACATCAACGTGAACTAGGCGATTAAGGCCAAGATCAGAAGCCAGTGCCGAGTCAACAGCGCGGTCAGATGAACCAAGGCAGAGAATCAGCTGCCACGGACGTAGACGTCTCTGAGCTGCGCGAGGTAGAAAAGCAAGGGAATGAAGAAGCACAGCCGCCGCAGACTCGATCCGCGACTCAGCCAAACGACTGAGAGAGACATGTTCAACGACGGCGATACCGGATAAACACTCAGCTTCTAGGGTTGTATCTTCTATGCAATTGAGCGCGACAACTATAGGCAGTGGCTCATGCTGCGATTGAATTGAGTTATTTTGACCAGACATTGTCGCCGGAGATCTGGAACTGGAAGAGCTCTGCCTTTTCGCGTTCATTTCAGGAACAATATAGAATTTTCTAACAATATTCGTACTACAAGAAGAAAATACAAAGCATCTATATGGAATGGCGGATGAATGGAGTAGAGATGAGAGAGAAAGAGAGAGACCCTAGTCGTCGACGTCGTCGTCTTCTTCGACTGACCCCTCTGCTCCGGCAGCTCCTGCCCTGCTTGTTATTGGCTTTCTTTTGGTTTTGTCCTTTTTGTTTTAAAAATAATTTTCGGATAATACCCTTTAGGAACGTCTTATTTCTGATAAAGCCCCAAATTCAATTATTATTATAATATAATAAAATTAAATTATTAAAATCAAATTGGGGATGTAGCTCAAATGGTAGAGCGCTCGCTTTGCATGCGAGAGGCACGGGGTTCGATCCCCCGCATCTCCATCTTCGCAGTTTATTTTTTTGCATTTTGATATGATAATATTCTTAAATTTTTTATTATTTATTAAAAAAAATTATTTTGATATTATAACTTATATTTCTTTAACAACCCTTAATGTTATTTATATTAGCATTTTTGAATGTATGGGGAAATATCATTAAAAATACTTATAAACAACAGATATTGATGAGCTCATATGAGTCAAACTATGTGTTACAATAATGGCATTTTGACTTATATGTACTAGAGACATTAGATATTACTAAGGGACGCAAATAAATCTCCAATTATCACAATAAATTTTCAGACTGAAGAGAGCTCAAGTTGTAACATGTGAAAATTGTGAAAAAAATTATTAACTATAAAATTCAATAATAAATTTGTAGATATCGCAAAGTTTAACTATATAAAACTCTTATATAAATATTTGTGCTTTTATTAGCACCGAGGAACGATACGATTGTGCTAAGACACTACTTTTTATAACGACCCCATGCTTGAAGAATTTGAAGATTAAGGTAAGACTGTATCAACATTAAACTTACTAAAATAGCATATATTAACATCTAAATATGTGGAAATTTTGGAGTATGTTATTTTCTATCGAAATTACGACTGAATAGGAGGGATTCTCTATAATCATAATGGTGTGGATAAGATGACCTTTGTATATAAATTCATTTACTTTCCAACTCCTAAACATGTAAAAACCATGGAATTTCATAAATTTCACGATAAAATTACAAAGTTTTTTTAACAAAATTTCATTTTCCTCCAAATTGGTGCGCCAGGAACCAATGACTCAATAGTGCATCAATCTATCCAATGCGCCAGTGAGTGGCGCACCAACTTATCTGTTGCACTAATAAATTGCTCACCAAGCAGGTTAGTTCACCATCAACTTCCATTTTCAATTTCACATGTTTTAATATTGTTTTCATTTTAAAATTGATATTTTCTTGTAATTTTTTGCTTTTAAATCTTCAACATTTTCTAAAGAGATGTGCGAGAATGCGTTTAGAAAGAGAAAAAGTTGGGAGGAGAATAGAGAAAAAAAATTAATAATCAAACTCTATCCAAATAAATTCTAGCTCGACCAGTCCTATCATAGCACCATAGTAGTTGTTCAATTCTTTTAACACCATAACTGTAACTAACGAACAATTCTTTAGAAAAATATCACCCCTTTAACAAGAGAACAATGCCAGGAAGCCAATTCAACCCTAAAGGAATCCAACAAGAAGTCATCCAGAAAAAAGGTATCATGCAGTGGTTCACGGATTCAGGCACTGTCCCATTAAGAGAATGTGAAAACACACCTAACTACAGCTCACAAATTTTGTAAAAAACCGAAGGAAAATAAATCACAATGATAAGGTCATTGCTCATTAGATGGTAGGGTTAAAAAAGATCCTACATCAGGAACAATATTGGTTGCGTTCAAAGTTTCGGATGATACATCGTCACAAGTACAAATAAGGCTACGTAGCCTATGGCGAACACCAAAAGAGACAGAAATCTTATTTTAAACATAAAAATTTCCTCAACTCTGGCAACATGACAACCAAACCTCCCTAACAGATCAAGTATCGTCGTCTGCTTTTCACTCATTAGCAGTTCCCTCCTCTGAGGGGGCATTAGTTCCATCTAAAAAAATGAAAACAAATGAACATGTTTATAAATCAGGAAAAGAAAGCAGCACGAATGGAAACTTTAAAATATAGATCCCATTATCTACATCTACACATCCCACCACACCGTTACAAGGATCACCAGAAAACATCCAAGTAAACGGAGCACAAGGAGTGGAAGATAATACAGAAAAGCAAGAATTTAGTATTTAAGTTCAGATATCTTACCTTCGCCTTCAGATGGAGCACAAGGTGACTTGCGGTATCTTGTTTGTTGTTGTGTTGGCTGGAAGACCAAGTTGCAAATGAGTTTAAAGAGAAGCCAATAGCAAATATTAAACCAATAAATTTCTGTAAGGATTAAAACGGGATACTACAAAGAGGAAAGATGGTTCTCTTAGCCTCAGTTCATTTCACGGTTTATTATCTTATGTGATGTACAAATGTAAGAACCAAGAGCTGAAAAGCAAAAGTTTATCTCCCTTCCACGAGGGCTTTGAAGAAAAGATCAAACAGTTTAAAGAATGGGGGCTATGCATGAATAACTAGATATGAAACTGCTGCAACTTCACAGGGAGGACTTATTACTCCTTGCAGAATAAGAAGCAGAATAAATAGCATTCACAGTATCCAGAAAACATATGTACCAGTAGAACCAGTGATTGCAAATAAACAGAAAATTCCAAGAAGTAGTACTCCATACCTGCAACTTCGGCCTAAGTGCCTCTAGTGGTCCTTTAGGCTTCTCCACTCCTTGCTGGACATATATTGCATTGTAGCATGTCAGGTGATAAAAACATAGTGTAAAATCTTTAACTTATATAAGCTGAAAAATGAGAAAAGGTAGGTCCACAAAAACAAGTACCTTTCCTAATGCCCAGTCAGCTGAGTCAAAATAAGCACGTTCATGATCCTAAAATAAAAAATAAGCTGCGAATTAGATGATAAGTTATGACTAGCACTATCCTCGGAATGTCTGCTTTTCTGTAGCAGCTAATGATGAATGAGGAGGTACAACAATACCTTAGAAATCAATGGTGGTTTCTTGGGCATGATACCTCCATACTTCTTTTTAATAGCAGCTTCCTGTACAAGACAGATGTTTAATAAAACTGTTGCGCTGATATAGAAATAAGTTATAAACAAATACATGGTAATGAAGACAACCTCCTCTTGGGATGGTGGCATGGGTTTCTCAGACTCCTCCATAGTGACATCTACTTGCTCTTTCCCTTCCTCCGTGCTTGACATTTTTATTTTTCTTTTCTTCAACCAACTAGTATCCAATATCTGCTTTAGAATGATCAATTTATACAGATTGCAGAGAAATGAACAGGAAAAGGTCTGTGACTCAATTCAATGACCAAAAAACATAACACATTTGGTTTGAATATACGTGCAATTATACAGATTTGCTGAGAAATGAACCGGAAAATGAGGTTCGCGACTCAATTCAAGGGCCAAAAAACATAAGACAATTGATTTGAGTATATGTGCGAATTAGCCTCTAAATGCACAGATAAACCCGTGTAACACAATTAGAAAATGAAGCAAGTAAGGTTTTACAAAAAGAAAGGAAGATAATGGTTAGCAACATCATGTTTCTATATACATATTTGATATTTCTCCACTTAAACAATTACGAATACAAATGTAACTGCATGTATCTAAAAGTTGAGATTCTAGCAGAGAAAGTCAACAAAAATATTGATACAGCTTTGTCATAAAATTATCATGTGATAACCTATCAGAGTAATATACTCTTCCGGTAAACCCGCTGTTCTACAAATCACACATTGAGAACAAGCAATATATATACACAATATCCTTTTGTTAATAAGCAGACAACAGTCAAGTCCAACCATAAAACTAAAAAATAAAATATGAACTCGCAAGAAGTTTCATGTCAAAATCTGAGTTCAAGCTAAACAAACCAAACTAGATCACAGGCAAGTCTCTCCATTCTAGTTATACAGGATCCTAATTAACATCCAACAGCAAAAAACCTAGGCGAATAAATTAAACTGACAAAAAAAAATGGCGGTCGGATGTAAGATCTATCGAAAATCAAACATTTCTACATGTATACAAGGTTTTAACAAAATTTAAACGGAAAATAACAAGAGATCAGAAAAAGATCTAGAGAGAACATGTACTTTTTACCTTTTAAATAGCAATTGATTGAACAAAACATTAATCACGGCATAATAAACAAATAATGAAGGAAAATTGATTGATAAAAACGAAAAAGATCATGCAATTCAAAAATCAGGAAAAAAATAATTGGCGAAAACGAACAAATTGATTACCGATTCAAGTAAGCTTAAGAATTCACGCCCGTTTCTTCTACGACGATAGAGCACGCGGGAGAGAGAAGAGAGAGAGAGAGAGAGAGAGAATAAGAAGAGATAGCTGGACTGTATGTATTCGTGAGCAGTAGTGGGCGGATGTAACCGCAGATAAATAAATAAATAAACAAAATTAATAAATTATGAGGAAGAAAGGTTAAATTACAAAATCTGCCCCTGTACTTCCCCAAATAATACAAAGGCCCCTCTCCCCTGCTCCATGAGAGGTGCTCGATATCCAAGCTACGAATTTTACTACTCTGGATTTATCCTACGATATACTTGTAAGGTACGATTCCTGTTTAAAAAGTTATGACATAACATTGAACGTTTTATAACGTCATAAAGAATATTCGAATTTTTAATTTCTCGTATACTTCTATTATGAGGATGACATAATGACAATTGAGCGAGTCAAACTAGAAATTCGGCCAATCTCATTATAACGAGACCTGATTGATTCTATTTTGATAAGGAAAATGGGCGAGATAGAGATAATTTTTGTCCCCGGATATTTAAGACAACTTAGGGGCAGAGATAAAATTTTTCTAAAAGATACACTTTTATCGTGGCTTTATTTATTTTTCCTTTTTTTTTAGAAAATAAAATAAAATATAATAATGAAGACAATCAATATACTTTTTTATCATTTTATGTAAATTCTAAAAGATAAATTTTAAGTGAAAAGTTATTAATAAATAACGTGTACTAAATAATGTATTAGAAATGGAGCACTATCGATGAATAAATAGAAAATAAATATAAATTTAGAAGTTAAAATTCTATTATGAATTCGATTTATTTTTACACTCATAAATTATGTAAACTGTATTAAAATTTATCAATTTTCTTATTATTTTTGTCTTTATAATTGAAAACATAATCAACAATAAAGAATGACCGGCTAAATACAGCCTAAATGGACATAGTTTTCCTCAAAGGGCCTTATTTAGCCTCTAGGCTTTATTTGATAAGAATTTAATTAGCATATTCTTTTAGTTATGGGCCTGTGGGGAACTTATTGTACTTTGGGCCAGCTCAAGATTAGAAGATAGGTGTAATGGGCTGGCCCAACTTACACACTAAGCTGCTCAAGCTTCAAACTGGGCTCGTTAGGTTTATGTTAGATCCGAATTGTCGTTTTAATAATCTATGTTTTCTTAACTTGATATTCGAAAGTTATTAATTATTCCAAAATTGATCGAACGGTACAAGACTTCTAAATAGTATGTAGTATTAAACCGTTCTCGCTTGAAATGACATGTGGAGGATTCTAAGTGAGGAGGTCAAGTCATTAGACCACACACCTCTGGTCGTACTTTACCTATTTCATATTAGCTATTATTTATAGCTCCAGACATATTTTTTCCGTTTCAAACTATATATCGCTTTTACAATTAAAAGAGTATTAAATGAAAATTTTCTATATATACCCTTCTTTACTTTTAGTTTGATGGGACAATAATGAATTCTTAGATACAGTTCAACTCAATTCAAATTCTCAAATAAGGGTAATTTAGACTTATCTATTAATTAACCAGTCTACTAATTTTCTTAATTAAGACAGATAATATGAAACGAAGTGAGTACTTAAGTAACAAACATCTCTTAAAATAAGAAAGAGTTACTCGTTAAAGACGAGAAAAGAATCAGTCAACGGTTACCAGTTTCATTAGCCGTGTAGTTAGCAAATAATACTCGAGGAACAGGCTTGATCACTGGATTTCCCTTGTCTCCAGAAAGTCCAATAGCTTTTTCATTGACACACAAAAAGGTTGAAATTCAAATTTCAACCGAACCTGCGAACCTAAGGAAAAGAAATCTCTCCATACGAAATAAAAGACTCTCAAGCAAATCTCATTCATCGGGATAACAGAGGATCACGCGAACCGTATATGAGACGACCATAGGCAGTCAATATGAGGTCACGAGTTCGACTTCTGCATATAACGATATATTACGAAAGTTCTAAGCCATGTTTTAACTCTCAGTGTTAATTAAACTCTGTACGTGCTTTATAGATTGAGTTTGAACTAGTTAGCGACGGGTATCTTTAGATACCGAGCGCTTGAAAGAAGTAATAAAAAACAAAAACCCCCGTATGTTTTAGCCACTGAAAAAAGAATAAAGAAAAATGTAGAAAAAAACAAATGAAAAATGGTGTAGAGATGGAGGGATGAAGGTAGCCATCGAAGTATATAAGTGGGCTGGACCACTTTTAATTGGTGGCCTCCAAACAAGGCCTATCTATCTAAATTAGTGAAATGAATACGACCCACATATGTGTCCTTAACGCATCAATAGGACGGCCCACTTAGATTTTCTTTTATAATTTTTTTTATTTTTATACCAAACTTTTAAAAAGTATTTTTATCACTAAATTATTATTTTGTCATAATTCCGATTAAATTCATAAGAAAGACAAATTAAAAAATTAAAATTCTATTATAATCTAATTTCTTAGATATTTTTAAGAAATGACCCGTATTTAAAAGTTTACAATTCTAATCAATTCAAACCTGGTTAATGAAATATTTTTACAATTTTATCGATATTTCTTAATATTATAAGTAAAATTCGACTATTCACCTTCTTATATAATCATTAAATACAAATTCTTATAATTTTTTCTTTTTCTCTTTTATTTTTAAGTTGGTATTTAGGCTTCGTCTTAAGTATTAAATTGAGAGCGATATTTATTACAAATGTCTTAAGTCCAAAATCTCTCAATGTTAAAAAAATTAATATAACATCAATCGAGCTTATATGTTTATTTTTATTTTTTTATTGATGTTAAAAATTTATTGACTAATCTAATGATAAATTACTGAGTACAAAATTGAAATTTTATAATCTAAAAGTAAAATAAAATCAGGACCTCTCACTAACAAGTCTGATGAAGGTATATAAGAGAGCCGAGAGACGCATATCTTCAAATATTAACCACAAATAAATTTAGTGGATCAACGAGGATCAACATTGAGAAGGACAAAAATATACTGTTTTCTTATTTTTTCAAACTTTTTCTCATTGAACCATTATAACTGATTTAATATTAATTCGACAATAATTATTTTTATGTGTATTCTAATGTGGGATTTAAAAAAATAAACTCTTTGATTCTATTGAACATTTTCTGATTCACTTAAGTCATATAGTTTAAGGAAACCATAATAATTTTGTGGACTGTCCTTGATTATAATATTTATGAGTCGAACTTATTAAAAAATTACTATTAATCTTGAATTCGAATCGCTTAGACAGTAATTTAATACGTTATTTATTGAACGATTTAATAACATATATTAATGTTTAAAAATTTTGTAGTTTTTTATAACTTTTAAATTAATTAATAATTTTAAATTAATTAATAATTCTCGAATATGATATTAAAAAAATTTGGGATTTTATGAGGTGGGCTATGACAAAACTGCCGGTAATTCGGGTCCGGTATGGGTAGGCCGAAGAGTTGGGCGGGCCGCGGACTTTTTGCGGAAATAGCGCGTGTACTATCCCCCCAGCACGAAGAGGAAGAAAAAAAAAAATGGTGGCTCTTACTTCTTCTTCTCGGTGAACTGTGGCTGCTGGTGCGCGAGTCGTATTTCGTCGCCGGAATTGCTAAAACTCGCTACTCTCTCTAAGCTGTTTTCCCACGCGCCTACTCCAGTGTCAATTTTTTAAAATTGCATCGTAAAAACGAAGGGGGAATTCTTCCATCTACATGTCAACAAATTATCTCCTCTTAAAATAGACAGATGAAAACGTAAATAGTTTTAAAAAATCTATTTTATCCTCTTACAAACTAGTTTATTATAAATTTATCATAAACTAAATTTTTATACCATATATATAATATTCTATCTTTGTTCAATAAATATAATAGTAAATTACGAATAATAAAAACTATTTATTTTCAACTTTTCACTCTAACCCAACTAAACGGATCCCTTCACCTTTACCAAATAATTTTGAAGTAAATATATATATTTCCCATAATAGAGTAAATGGTATCGCTCCTTCTTCCCCTTCTCCCTCGGCGAACCAAATTAACACAAGTCACATCACTCTCCTTGTTAATATATGAAAATACGTATCTCCATAATGATAATCAACATTGCTCAAATCGTCTATACTATTTTATGTACCATTTTATATACCACTTAGTAATTTTAGTATATTATTAATAAAATTTATTAAATAAAAAAGTAACCCTTTAAGAAAAAATATATTATAAATGAAAGTGAATACAAACGATTATGTGCCTTAATTAAGAAGTATTAAAACATTATTAGTAATCTTATTTTTTTAAATTTTATTTTTTATTTAATATATTTTATAATAAAATATATATCATATTATCCCGTATCCATATGTAATCATAAAATATAGAATATTATTTATTTGTATAATTTATTACTTGTTATTTTTAATATACCATTAGCACCTTCATTTTTTGAAGAAAAAATTACAAAAAAAAAAAAAAAACAGTGGGCATTGCACACGCGGCTCACGCACCAGAGTTGCTGCGTCGTTGTTTATGAAAAGGATACTTCACTTCACTTTACACTTCACAATTACATAAGCACAGAGATTTGCTTCCAAAATTGACCGCCTCTCTCTCTCTCTCTCTCTCTCTCTCTCTCTCTCTCTACAATTGTACTAACCCTCTCCCACTTGCCTTTCTCCATTAACATAACGTGCACTGATTCTCATTCTCTTTACGCATTCTAGTACAAAAAGGACAGAAATTTCTCGTTCACATAATCCTTATGAGACTGTCCGATGTTCAAGTAAAAAATGTAAATCATGGTGACTCGACGATTTAACGATATTCTGTACCAGTTTCAGGATCATATACGTGATTCCTTGTTTTCTTAGCTTTTTTGTAGTTATTCTTGCTTTTCTGGATAACATGATCATACCTGCCCGTAAGGGTGTACTGCAGCCCCCCGTTCCGAGGATGGCGAAGGCATCCGAAGGAATGGAACAGTCATACATACTGGAGGTTAGGAAGTACCAACTCTGCAGCTCCATAATTAATTGAGCTAAGCCTATGAGGAATTCTCTTCCCCATTCTCAACCTCAAAAAAAGAGTATTGTCCAAATTTATTAAGATTCATTAATTATTTAATTAGCTGATGTGAGATTCTCAATACATCTCCTCACGCCAAGTTGATCACTTAAACTTGGAGTGTGACATTCTGGAGGACAACAGTTGCGGGTGGCCCAACATTATTAAATGAAAAAAGAATTCATTAAATGTTTTCACAAATAACATGATAAAAAAAGTACGAGAATTAATAGAATTTGACAAATAAAAAAATAGAAAGAGTAAGATATTTTTGTTTCAGATATAACTTTCATACAAAATAAGACGAGTTGGTAAATAATTTTTGAATAGTAAAATATATATTATAAGTCATCTTTTAAAAAGAAAAACATTTGAGACATTTTGTGTATTATACTTTTTAAAATTTTTCGTTTAGAAAAGTAAAAGATATTAAAATTTATTTTTAATGAAAAGATATATTAAAAAGAAATTCATGTATCCGTAATGTGATAAATAGAAAAACGAAAATTTATAGAATGTGACAAATAAAAATTCGAGAGAGTAAAAATGTTAAAGTTGAAAGTTTAAGGACTAAATAGTTATTATTTTCTCATGATTTCTTAAGAACACAAAAGAATATACAGTTACAGAGAGAAAGCTGAAGGGGTAGTAGGGTGGTGGAGATTGGAGAAGTACAGAGAAGTAGAGTAGCTCTCTCTCTCTCTCTCTCTCTCTCTCTCTCTCTCTCTCTCTCTCTCTTACTCTGCAATTCTTGTATGGATTCGGATTTTCTTGGCTTTCTTTTTGTCTGTGTCAAAACCCATCCAATTTCTTTCCCCTTCTTTTTTTCAAAAAGTAACATTATTCCGTTTCTGTCTTCTCTTCCTCTCCCCTGTCCTCAAACATCACCCCTTCCATTCCTCTTCCTCTCTTTCTAATTCCTTCTTAGAATTCCTTTCTTTCTATTTGTTTTCTCTGATCCCAATTCCTTCTCTCAGAATCATAAGAAAAATGAAGGTTTGATTCTTTATTCTTTCTTTATTTTACTTGAATTTTTCTGATTCTTTTTGTTTGTTCCCCCTTTTTCCTCTTTAAAGAATCTTTAGATTCATTGTTCTTGTAGAGTTTCAGCTAGTAAATATTTCTTTATGCTCTTTTTGGTAGCTAATAAAGCCATTAGCCTTTTTAACTTTTTGGGTTCTCAATTGGGTTCAGATTAAGCCCAGAACTTTAAAAAACTCGTTTGTTGTAAGTATATATGTATGCAAAAACAAAAGGGGTTCAATTTTTTGCTGCCCTTTTTATCTTTTTGTGTTCTGAATTGGGTACAGATTAAGCCCAAAACTTAAAAAAACTTGTTTGTTTTAAGTATATATGTGTAAATACAAAAGGTTTTCTATTTGCTGATTGAATTTTATATGATTTTGCTTGTTTGAGAAAAAACCTTAGGATTATTAGATCTTCACTGATTTTGAATTTTCCTTTTTTTTTAAACAGAAGTTTGTGCTGAAGTTGGAATTGCAAGATGATAGAGAGAAGAGGAAGGCCTTGAAGATAGTTTCTGCTCTTACAGGTACCACAAGGCTAAATTCCTTGTTTTGATTGTGAAAAAAGGAGCAAAATTTGCTGAGAAAGTGTAGGTTTTATTTATGATTTCTTAGACTTACAATTTATCTTAGAATCTGTCACCACAGAAGAACACGGCGCAACTATTAAAAAAATGATTAGGTTGTCTTCATTGACTAACGTTTGAATAGACTAACTTATCCTTCTTCCCATACGAGTTTATTTGAATTATTTATAAGCTTAATAACAGTAAATGGAGGTATATTTAGAAAATTTTCGTTTAATACTATCTTGATTTCCTAAAACGATAGGATAGATTAAACCGGAAAAGTATGTTTATAGACAACATATAAATTAAAACGGAGGGAGTAGTGTTGAAAAATAAATTGTGAAAGGCTGCTCCTTTTTGTGTTAGTTTCTGATTCACGAGTAATTTGCGATTTTCGGGTAGTTTCTGGAGAATAGGAAGAACTGAGGGCAATCCAATAGTTGCTAGTGATTTTGTTGATTTCGTTTGTTTTACATTAGTTTGGTTTGGTAATAATCTATGGCTAATGGACTTATATTGTAGCATGAAGAGTATGCAATAACATTTTCTGTGTTTTTCGTGTATTGTCTGAAAGATTTTTAGTTTGATTTTGATTTTTAATCTACTGATAGAAACAGAGGTCTTAATGGAAAAGAAGCCGGGAGGTCAAGTGATGTAGGTCGATTGATGACTCTAACGTTTGCTGATTTTACAGGGATTGATGAAATTTCCGTGGACCTGAAGGGCAAGAAATTAACAGTGATTGGAACGGTTGATCCTGTCGCGGTAGCAAGCAAGCTGCGAAAATATTGGCAAACAGATATTCTCTTAGTAGGACCTGCAAAAGAGCCGGAGAAGAAAGAGGAGGCGAAGAAGGAAGAGCCAAAGAAAGAGGAACCTAAAAAGGAAGAAGGCAAAGAAGAAGCAAAGAAAGAAGAGGCGAAAAAGGAAGAAGGGAAGAAAGAAGAACCCAAAAAGGACGAAGAGAAGAAGCCCGAATCAGCTCCAGTGACTGTACCAATACCAATGCCAGCCCCGGGATCAATGCCAATGCCAATGCAAATGCAAATCCCAGTGGTGGGATCGGCAATGCCATATCGTCCATACTATCCACCAATGCAGACCTATTATCATGTTCACCACAGCATGGAGGAGAATCCAAACGCTTGCGTTATCTGTTGATTTGGTAAAATCATATTTGCTTTTCTGTCTTCATTCCAATGGAGTTGCCGCTTGTTTTCATCTAATATGAACTCAAAGCCAACGCCTAAGAACATGAAGTTCTTGTGTATAGAAGTTGATGCTATATTTTGATCCATTCCGGATCAAGAAACATGTAGAGGATTCTGAATAAAAATTTTTGCCAATTAATATTTACAAAGTACAAGTTATATTTCATCGATTTGATCATGAAATTCTTCTTATATCCTCTCCGAGTATCGTCGTTGCAAAGGTTTTTCTTCTCATATTCATTGATTTACAGGTTTAAGGAAAGATTTTGGCAACTCAAAACTTCAGAATAGTAGAAAAACTTTGAAGGGCACTTATGTTTGATGTCTGTCTGATTCTTGATTAGGACAAAGGGGTTAATTGCTATCCAGGCTTGATTCCACATGTAAACTGTGCTCAAGTAAATTGTTTACTTAGATTATTAGTACTATACATGTGATATCATTATATGAAAAGCCCATACTTTGCTGCTGGCAACTGAGAAAAATTGTCCCTTCTTTCTGTTGTTTTCTTTTGGGCAATCTTAGGTGGAGAAAATGATTCATGTGCAAGAAATACTTGAATCATCATGGGGTAAAATAGTAATTGTTTTATGGGGGTAGTGGAGACAAGTTTTATATATGGTTAAAAGTTTTGATCCATCTACCCTCGCACCAACTGACTGGGTACAGGAGTAAGTAAGGGCACTACGAATATTTGAAAGATTGAAGGTTCGAATCCATTCTTATGGTCCCATAAAACATTCAAGATCAGGTCTTAACTGTCAAATAATTTAAAGGTTAAAGGGTCAAATCTGGATGAGGTCCCAAATCCCGGTTCTTAAGAGTTAGATTCAACTGTGAGTCCCAACTCTCGAATGATTCAGAGCTTAAAGGGTCAAATTTGGATTAGGTCCCAAATCTCGATTTTCAAGTAAGAGTTAGATTTAACTGTGAGTTTTTTGAAACAAGCCGAGTCCGAATTAGTCATGTATTCAAAAATTTTAGTCCATCCCTCTAAGTACTCTTGCATTCAAAGATGAGAATGATTATATGATGGTGTTGTTGGCATTATTAGAATGATTGTTCTTTCATGTTAATCCATTCTCAACCTCTAAAGTATTTTAGGGTTGAAGAAATCACTTAAAACTAAAGAAAGGTCTACATTAAAAGAAGTATTCACCTTTCTTTCAAATATATATATATATATCTTATATTTACTAAAGTCTTTGAGAGGATTTAAAGCCTCAACTTTTGGGGGGTGGGGGGTGGGGTGGGGGTAAATTAGGAAGATCAGTTGATAAATATATATATTTTCAAGGTTCAACTCATTGGCAATTGGCTTATACACCACTTCACTTCCATATCACCTTTTCCCTCAACATCAATTCTTTTGCTCTCAATTCTTCCATTGAGCTAAAATATATATAAGCTGTTAGGCATTGTCTTTGATTCATAGGTGAAATTAGGATTTGAGATTTTGAGGGGGCGGAAATAGAGTTTGATTTTGAGATTTTTATTCTGAATTATATAAAAGTTTATTTGTTTATCAAAAGGGATGTGAGTTTTAATTTGAGAGTGTATTTGACCTCAGATTATTTCACTCACGATCATTTAGTACACTCGTGAATATTGAGTGACAAATTTCAGAACACTTGTTTATGAAATATTGCATTTTTAGTACGTCTGGAGATAACAATGCTATGATATAATGATGTTGACACAGGATTATTTGTACTACTTTGTATATCACTTTCTTAATAGATTTTATTAATTAAAGTAGTACATAAAAAGGTTAGTAACTTGATAACTATGCTCTGACGACTCTTACTAAGGTCCACACGGGTCAATCACTTGTAAGACACTGAGTGCTACTAATTACCTTAAAATCAATTAATGTTAAAAAAACGCCTATTTTAATATTATAATACATTTAAAACATGCAAATATTTGTGACATTTGACTATTATTTGATCTTACTGATCTCTGTTACGGGACAATTGATATATAGCACGCTTGAGAAGCATTGACAAGGCCATTTTCATATGAATTGATTAGAAATGGATGGAAAACGTAAGAGTAGACAAAGGCAAACAAGGCGATGGTCGGTTGAATGACAAAAGCAAAGAATCAAATTGATGGCGAAATTCTTACTTTAATTCATTGGCACAGATTCATCACATCGGCGGCCCCTCGAAGGCCCATAGGCAATACTTTGAAGAGCCAGAACTAGCCGGCAAAATTAACATTGAGCAAAATATGATGGTTCAGAAATAAAATTATCGACTGATTCTATAAGAATCAGAAGATACAAAACTCCCAAATAACAAAATTAGACTGGTTTACTATATTAAACTGTTCTTTATGTGACTTGAACTAAAAAATTCTCACTTAACATGCTATATAGAGGATTTTAAGTGAAGGGAGTCAAGTTATTAGACCACACAAGTACACTTAATCCCCTTATTGATAGGAGGTTTTTCGAGCCAAAAAAATCATTTTAATCCGACTAAATTATTAAAATTTGCTCAATTTTAATCCGTTTATCAGTATTTATTTTCTACTTCATAATTCAAGAAAGACAATTTCTCTCTCGTCACATCAACCTCTTCCTCTGCCTTAACCAACCAAGCACAGGCACAGCCATGTCCATTGCAGTAATTGCTGGTACTAAAGTGTACATTCATGTCTCCGTTTGATTTCAGGGAATATCCTCTAATATATCTTTTAATATACTTTCTGTACTAATTTTATTAATATAATGTATTAGATGATCACTTTTGTTATAAGGATTAGTATAAGCTAATTAATGGTCTTGTTAAGGTTAAAAATATCATTTTACCGTAAAGAAAATATTATAGCAGTAGAAAACAAAAATATATTTTTATTATCTTTTCAATTTTATCTCTTGTTAGGACAATTAATTATTTCAACATTGATCCTCGTACATTAATATTAAATTTGACGCAATTCTTTGATTTTTGTTTTTATTTTTTGTCGAATCATGAAATATTTTGTATAGGCATATACAAATACTGGAAGTATTTTAAGTCATATTATTTAAACTAATCCCCAGTCAATAAAATTACAGTAACGTTAAAAAATTTTCACGAGATACAATTGTATTTGTTCATTCTATTTATAATAGGGTAGAATACTCTTTTGAAAGCCAAAGAAAATCCAACAAAAGAAAATTGAAAATCTTATTTAATAGACGAAAATTTATTGGGACTAAATACGATAATTATTCATAATAAAATATGAAAAAAGCTTTTTTTTTTTAATTTTTAAAGGTGGATAAGCAGCAATATTGGTGCTAGACATGCCAATAATGGTGTATACATTTGAACGTTTTAGCCACTTATTCATTCAACCACACCCAAGCCACAAAACAAACACTAGTGATAAGAATTAAGAGTGATAAATAATGAATATATATGATGCAATTCTTTTTTTAATATCTAATTTTATTTATCAAAATAAAAGTATGTAAAATAAGATTTTTTAAAATTTTTTTTAATGAATGAGTAGAAAAAATCAAATTTCAAATATATAATATATTAAATAATTTATATTATTAATTAATTTAATAAACGAGTTGCATCACAAGTCGAGACAGCTCAATCATAATGATCTAATTTAAATCCCGATTAAATTAAAAATTATATAAAATTGAATAGAATCTAAGTAATGTGTTCGAGAAAAGTAACATAAAATGTACATTATTTCTTATTTATCTAATCTCTTCATTTACTGTAACATTGTAATAGTTATTTATTAACTTAAATATTGAAATATATTTTAAATCACTGATCCTTTTTTAATATAAATTGATTTCGATCTTACAAAGTCGAGAGTTAGGAGTCGGTATTTAATTATATATCAATATCAAATAATTGAAAACTAGGGTCTAGATGACATGGAACAAGGAATTCTATATTAAGTCATAAACAAGAATTGGAATTCTTGGATGTTGTAAGAAGGGCATGACTCATGCCTTGTAAGAAATGGCATTTTTCATTTTAGGACAAAGAAAATACAAAAAAAAAAAAAAAACAAAACTATATAGTGTGATGTAATGGGCATATAGCATTGCTGGATTCTTACGTTATTATGGATATAGTGACACTTAATTAATTATATAAGTAATAAAGAATATAACAAATTATTTAACAAAAAAAAGAAGATAACAAATTATTTAGGTAGAGATATTAGATGACCTCACAAACTCCACCAAAATTTGGCAAAAATGGATGCTCATATCATATTTTGGATTATTTTATTTGGAACAAATTTCCTATTTTTGAATTAATACTTCTTTCACAAATAATAAAAACTTTTACCAAACTTTATACCATCATGTTAAAATTTGGGTTTGGGCTTTACTCACCCCAAAAGGTACCTCAAGAGGAGAGGACTGCCCGAGTCTTTATAAGTAGTAATTATTTTCTTTAATTAGCCGATGTGAGATTTTCATTCTCAACACACCCCCTCACGCTCAGGCTAATCATTTTTTTAGGCCTGGAGTGTGGCATTTTATAAGGAGTAATTATTTTCTTTAATTAGTCGATGTGGGATTCTCAACACACTCCTCACGCCCAGGGATGGACATCTGGTGCGTGAAATTTTGCAGGATTGGACATCTGCTGGTGGCCCAACTCGGGCAGCCCATGTGGGATTTTCATTCTCAACACACCCCCTCACGCTCAGGCTGATCATTTTTTTAGGCCTGGAGTGTGGCATTTTATAAGGAGTAATAATTAGCCGATGTGGGATTTTCATTCTCAACACATCATAATTAAAATGGCTATTAAATTGTTTATTTATTTTTTAAAATATAAGGAAAAGGAGTGTGATTCGAACCCAAAACTATTAACCTAATAAAAAGTGCTTATGTCGTTAAATCAGTACTTCATAAGTTTGATGTTCTTATTAGGCCAGTCAATCTTTTTATATGGAATATTTCTCGATGGGACTTAATCCATTCACTTGAACCATCTGAACCGAAAAAAAAAGAGGCGCCTGAATCAAATATATGGCCCTCAAACTAAAACACTACCCATGGAATCGATCATAACATAGATTGAGTCGGATCAATTTGACCGGTCATAATATAAAAGATACACAAAAGAGAGTTGAGCGATTTAAAAGAACTCAATAATCTATAAAAGAAGTATATATTTTATTGATAAGTCTAATCTTACAAGTACACGAGTATTTAGCATTCAACAGTCCTAATTAAAGAATCACCAATGATGAAAGAAACAATCGAACCACATTCCGAGTGTAATAATAATAAAACATATGTTAAGATAATTTCTTCAAGCAAAGGAAAGGAACATTAATATTCTCGAGTCCTATGAAAGCCAAACATGTCCCTATAAATATATTACAATTTCACAAAAATCAAACCAACCCCTCCCTCCCCCCCCAAAAAAAAGGGAAAAATCCGAAAAAAAAAATAGTAAAAAATGCCAGATGATCATCTAGCTTTTCTGATAAACAAATTTATAGATGATATTCAAGAAGCAGAAAAAAAAGGCAAAAATTTCCCATTAGAAAATGAGCTTCAATCAATAAAAATCCTTCTAGAGAAAAAAAACATGTTGAATTCATCACCCCATGTTAAAAAATTAAGACCTCGTTTGGCTGAACTTAATGACTTATTAGCCGAATGTGTGGCGATGGCAGAAAAAAGAAGAAAAAAATCGTTTAAAGAGATATGGCATCGGGTCAAAATAAATAGGAAATTGAAAGAAATTAAAAAAACATTGGAAGAATGCAAGGAAATATTTGAAAAAGAGGAATGTGAAGTATTTTCTTCATCAATTTTGGTATTAAAGCCTCAAGCTTTTCATTATTTTGATCAATCCAAGATTTACGGATTCGAAAATCAGGTTCGTTTTATTTTTCTCGAACAAATGATTATAAATGTTTCTAAATTATTTTCAGTTCTTTATAAGTACCGAAGTATTTATAATATTTTTAGATTTTTTTTATCATTCAATTATTTTTATAAATGTTTCAATATATGCACAATCAACACTTGAAATAGTAAAATTGTATTTCGTAGCTGATCAATTTTTAAGGGTAAAATTGTCATATATATACTTATTTTCCTCCAAAGAAACTATGGTATGTAAGACAATTTTGCCCTTAAAATATTATTTTGATAGTTTGAGTGCTAAATTTTTTATTTTTTCGAAAAATCAGTGATATAACGATTTTGATTCTTAAAAATTAGCTATGTGTAAGGTACGTATAGTTTTGTATTGAAAATCCCATTCATAAGTGGTTGTTAGGTATTAAGGGAAAAAAGGTAAAAGGCTATATATGTACTTCTACACTATTTACGGGAGAGTTAAAATGTTTTTAAACTTTACTTTTCATTATCTTTATCCTCTAACTATTTTTGGACTGTTAAAATTGCTATTCCGACTAATTTTGTGATAGCTTCACCTTAAACCACTACAAAATTGATCGGGAGACCACCATAAAATTAGTCTAAAGAACAGTTTTACGCCCGAAAATAGTTGGATGATAAAATTTGTTGAAAGTAAAATTTAAGGGAGCTCGTAAATAGTATGAAGGTATTTACAATAATTTAGTGATATTTATAATCATTTTCTCTTTAAAAACCTTTTTTATTTCATATATCAAAAAAACAAATACGGTTAAAGTTAAAAATATTTTATTTGTATAAAGGATACTTCTAACGATGAACTATTATCTTGTCATGAAACTAGATTGAAAAGATCGAAAACGGTTTGCTTAGGAGTAAATTGGGCCAAAATAAGATGAAGCGAGCAATAAAAGGAATTGTCGGAATGGGTGGTTCGGGTAAAACAGCTCTAGCTCGATCAATATTTCATAGCGAAAACATGAAGAATCATTTTGAGCTGAGATTATGGATTGATTTTTCGGAAGCCATTGATGAAAAGAAGAAATACTTTTGCATTTTGGTCGAAAAGTTCGATTCTGGCTACATTAAATCTCCTTGCCAATACGGTCTAGATGAGGTACTAAATATTTTTTATATTCGTGTACGCTGTCATGAAACATGTATACACTATTTTTATGAAATTTTAACGTCGTATTATGAAACTTGCTATATATACCCGTGAAACTATTATACAAAATCCATAGAACTATAACACATGACATATAATATCAGTTACAGAACTAGGATCTGAATATTAATGGGGGCATAATATAAAATTATGCAAATTTATTACCTTATTAGAATAATTAAAAAAATTCGAGATTTTGGAAAGATTTTCAAAAGAAAAAACAAAAATTTAAAGAGGCTCGTATTAAAAATTATACAAATTTTTATACTTTAATTGAATAATTCTATAAAAAAAAAAAAAAAAACTGGAGGCTGTAGTTTTTCACTTTAGATAATATACCTTACATTATATTATGTAATCAACATTCTATTCAAAAGGAATCATAGTATATTCTTTACGGTAAAAAATATAAGGATTTTTATAACTTTTAATGAGCATTTATTAATTTTTTTTTCAATTTTACCTATCTTTTTATTCATGTATTTCACTCCCATTTATGAAGGGGTAAAACAGATATTGTAGTTAAAAAATTATCTTTTTTATAACTTTTAATGAGCATTTATTAATTTTTTTTCATTTTTACCTATCTTTTTATTCATGTATTTCACTCCCATTTATGAAGGGGTAAAACAGACATTGTAGTTAAAAAATTATCTTATTTTGAAGACCCTCAATATTTGTGCACAAGTCCAGAACCCCTTATATTTCTAATCATTACAAAGAATATATCTTGCATTGTGCATCCGAAAGCCCTCTCATTTTTAGTCATTTTAGTGCCAATTTCAGTGTGAACATTGACCGAGAGTTCGGTTACATTACTAAAAGAATCCCCTCAGTGAATGATATTTAAATTTAAAGACGAAAATGTAAATTGAATTCAGACCTATCGTTTGATGATAAAAGGGAATTTTTAATCAACTGAGTTTTCTGGTTGTCCATAGGTACTATGCACGTTATATGGGTACATAGGAAACAAGCAATGTTTGATTGTTTTGGATGGTTTATGGCATGGAAATGAGGCGATAAAAGAATTCATTTTCCAAATTTCACGAGAAGTTGTTAATGGTGCAGTAATCTTCACTAGCAGATTTTTGGATTTGGCCATGTTTTTGGTTGCAAATGATGAGGAATATTTGCATAGAATTCAGCACTTGGATGGAAATCACTGTTTGTCCATTATTAACGATTCATTACTTAAGAAGCAAGGATTCCCAGCAGGTAATTTATATATATATATAGTGGCGGAATCAGAACATTAAAAATTTTGTCAGAATTTCGTCTATAAAATATATTCATTCCAAGTACAAAAACATTAAAACAATTCCAAATTTACAAATAAAATAGAAAAAAGATAGGTAATAGCCCATTACCAATGAAGAGTGATTACCCATCATTCACAGGATATTTTTTTATTTTTTTTTATATCAGCAGCCCAGCCAAAATTCTGGGGCCGTATTGAAAAAAACAAAACTTGGAGGTTTGAATATAAAACTTAAAAAATTTTAAAGTTTCTGAATTTTTCCGGAGCCCCCACCTGGTTCCACCACTGTATATATATATATATATATATTGGAATATAAAATTATACTCATTTTGTATGAAAGAGTGCGATCTAATGGCAAGTCCCCATCACTTAAGTTTCTGCACCTGATATATTAAGTGAGAGTTTTAAGTTCGAATCACTTAAAGAGTGATTTAATTAACAAAATGTAAAACTAATGTAATTTATACGTAAGAAAATAGTATAAATAATATATAAGTGAATTTACATTGAAAATCTTCTATCTTATTGAAGGAGAGAATGTTATTCGAATTCAGAATCTTTAATCTAATAAGAGGCGCTTTTATTATTGAGTTATTCTCTTAAACACAAAAATTATAATTTTTTAATATTTATAAAATATAAATGATATATAAAATTTTTATATTTAAATTTTAGCCCGTGTATATTCACGTGTGATGATTTCTCCCCTCTTATCAGATATTGTCCTCCGTCTCCACTCCCAGGAACTGGTCCCAACGATATTGGCGGAGGAAATTAAGTGCCGATGCGATGGCCTTCCGCTCGCTGCTAAAACACTTGCGGAGGTTCTATCCAAAACCACCTGGGGAGTTACGAGTATTGCAACTAGGTACAACATTCATCCATATTTCAATTGATATGTTTAACGTATTTCTAAAAAACCGTATTTCTAAAACGATAAATAATATTAAATTGAGGTAATAATATATATATATTAGGAGACTGTAATATGAATCGAATTCATGACATATTTTATAATAAAAAATATTTTTAAAATGGTAACGAATTTTATAAAATCTAAAATTATAATATAAATTGTTTATCATAATTAAAAAACTAGTATTTTATAATTAAGATATTTTCTGAACATGCTATCTATTTTTCAGATGCTTCAAGTTTTTTATTTGGTGGTATTTAATAAAACAAAATACGTATACGTGTATCAAAATTAGTGGAAATTGTCACAAGAATATATCTAAAAAATATAAATATATATAATGTGTATGGAAAATTGAAGCTAAATATTATGAGTATAGTTTATGCTTAAAAAATTTTTAAAGAATTTATAGCTATTTTGAATCACTTCAAATTTCCCTTCTCCTCTTCTATTAATTTATTAATTTATTTGTGACAAAATATATACGGTGAACTACTACAAATACGATGAAGTTTGGCTACGTCAAAAACTAAAAAGGTAATCAAATATATATAAATATATATAATTTTTAATAATTTTCATTTTTAAAAGAGTTTTTTACTAATATTGAATTACCCAATCAGAAAATGGAATTTGTAATAAACGTACATGACCGCGTATCCTTGAGCAAGGCCTGGTACAGAGTTTTGGGTATACCAGGTCTCTCTCTCTCTCTCTCTCTCTCTCTCTCTCTCTCTCTCTCTCTCTCTCTCTCTCTCTCTCTCTCTCTCTCTATTATCTTTTCTATTTTCCATAAAAAACTATTATTTTATGAGGTTGATAAATCTAACTCGGGAATATAAATGTATAACGCGAAAAAAATTATTATTTTCCCCACTCTTTCTCTCTCTACACAATTACTCGTAGATATAGATCATTACGAAGAATTTGTAGACGAAAATATCAATTTAAATGTAAGAAAAGTTGAAATAATTTTTTTTTTCAAAACTGGCTCGGATCGTCCGGACGGGCAACCCGGACATGAGCGGATCGCCCAGGTGGGGAATTAGCACATGTCCGGGTCGCTGGCCCGGGCGACCCGAGCCTCTTCTTTTTTTAAGAAGAAAGAATTTTTGTAGGTATTTGGAAAACTTGAAACATTAATAACTCTGCGATCGGAGTTTCGTTTCATGCATATGACCACTCTTTTTTATGGTTCTCGTAAAGATAAACGCAACGGTATCGTCGAAAAAGTGATCCAGACTTGTTTCAGGGCAAAAAAATTGTCCCGTATAGTTGAAAACTTTGACGAGACATAACTTTGCGTTCGGACGTCCGATTGAGGCGATTCTTGTGGGCATAACTTTGACGGGGCATTTCCACCAACCGTTTCCACATAAATGTCCAATTTTCATTTTAATTTATGTTTTTGTAACTTTCTAATAATTTCTCTCTTATTAACTAAAAAATTACAGCAATTTATCGGTCCTATTTAACTATATATCCTTTGACAAAAAAATAAATTCTAATTACTCGTATAATTCTTATATATTAGAAACTTGTATAAATAATAATGAATTGTTTAAAAAAATCATATAAAAAATTATTTAAAATTTTTGTATGAGATTATATGTATAATTTCTAAAATATCCTTTATTGGAGAGAAAAACTTCAAGAATTTAAATTTGAAAAAAACCCTCTAATTAATTGGAAGTTTATCAATTTCAAATATAATTATTCAGTTTTCTTGAATAATAACAACTTAGATTTACAATTCGTACATATATTTCTGAAAAAAAAAATCCCATTAAAAAGATATTTAAAAAATTATATACTTTTTTCCATAAACTTTTTAGTACGAATCGGTATTGATATACCGATTCGATCCGAGCTCGCTTATTGAATTGCTCATTCAATGAGCATTCTCCATATTATGCCTTGAAGAGGACTCGAACCTCCACGCTCTTTAGCACGAGATATTAGTGATATTTAAAAAATAAAAATTCCGAGCTTTAGTTGATCAAATTTCTTAATTTTAGAGAGTTTTTTAATTTTAACCCTTCCAATTATTATTCTTTTCCTTTAATGTTTATCTTTTTTCCATATGATTTATTTTTTTTAATAAATTTTATTAACAAAATATTTTATATTAAGAATATTACGTACTATTCGAACTGTATTTTTATTTTATGCGTTGATTTATTTATTTATTTATTTTTAAATTAGGTGTTGAAGTTGAGAGTACTACGTACCACAAGAATCGGTTTCAAGTGACAGGGACATGCCCTCCAGAAAATATAGCTTTGGAACTTGGGAGATTTTGCCACGTGGAGCTTATTTCATGTGGCATTATAGACCATTTAGGTCCAGATGGACGGGAGCAATTAAAAGTATTTTATATTAAGTAATTAGCTCAATTATAAAATTAGTTTGACAAAAACAATAAGGATTATTAAATTAAATTGAATTAAAGAAACACCTTAACTCATTTTATTCATTATATATAAAAAATTTTAAAAATTATTGACCCTTAAACCAACATATCGGATATCATAATTCAATTACACTTAGGCAAGAAAGCGATACGGTTGAATCTCTTAATTAAAAAAGTATTCGTATTGTATTATGTTTTTGATAAAAAAAAATTAAAAATGGATTGGAATTTATTTTTGAAAAAGTAAAATTTTTGTTTGTTGAGTGAGTTTTCTAATTAAAATAAGAAAAAAGATGGAATTCAAAGTAAAAGTATATAATTATATGTATTTTTTTTAACACGTTTAAAAAGTGTTTGGCATTTAGAAGCGTAGGATTCTGACTTATCTAAACTCGTCTTACTCAAAAATTAAAACTTGTACTTAGACATAATAATATTTTTATGTTATTAGGTCTCTTTCGTCAGTAAATAAGTATTTTTTAGTACACACGGAATGAATCTCAAAATCTAATAATTTTATTATTAATTCAATGATAGAGAGTTTTTCGATTCAAAATTATATTTTTTAATTTTTAATAATTAGAAAATAATATATTATATGTAACCGTTTTATCTAATTAATATATATATCGTAAATTAAAAAAAAGGTATTGCTATTATTGACCACATATTTTATGATCAAGCTAAATGAATTAGAAGTTAATTATTTGATAACAAATACCTATAATTCCCGATCTAATTACTTAATTACCATCCACAATTTCTTGAGCCACAAACTTCCTAATTCTATCAAGGGCAACATGCAATGTCTCGTCATCCATATTAGCAAAGCAAACCCTAAACCAACCGGGTTCCGAACAATGAAACGAAGCACCGGGTGAGACGTTGAGCTTCATGTCTTGTACAATTACTTTCCACAATAAAATCTCGGCTTCAAATGTCGACTTTTCAAGCAATGGACGCAAATCCATCCAACAAAAAAGTCCAGCATTACTTTTTAAATATTTAACGCCGACTTCTTCGAGTCCGTCAGTAAAAGCCTTATGTCTTTTTCCGAGCCTAGTTGAGCTCTCAGCTAGAAATCTGTCGATAAATTTGTCGTCCGAAAGCATTGATGCCAGTAAATATTGTGTTTGAGACGAAACCAATCCAAAACTCGACATTTTGCGACCAATGTTCAAAACAACGTCGTTGTACGAATACAAAATTCCAATTCTAAATCCCGGAAGTCCCATGTCTTTTGACAAGCTGTAGACGATGTGTATGAGATCTCGATTAATTATGTCAACTTCTTCAATAATTTCGGACACGCTAACGAAATTTGGAGGGCCGAAAACTGTCGCGGAATATATTTCGTCGCAAACAAAATGGATATTCTTTTTAGTGACGAAATTTACGAGTGTCGTTAATGTCTCCCTATCCATAGTCGTCCCTAACGGATTCGAAGGATTAGCGACGATTATACCTTTGACTCTTATGTTTTTTTCTATGGCTTTTTCATATGCATCTTCTAGGGCTTCTTTAGTAATCTGGAAATTATTTGAACTCGTGCAATTGACTGGAATTAATTGCACCCCTGTTCTCCATTTTAGATCCCTATCAAATCTGCATAAATATTAATTCAAGATTTAAATTAATTAATTAGTTCCGGACGCCATACATTAACAAACACTATAAGAAAAACACTGAATAGGTATAATATGTTCGGTCAGTATTTTGTCGTTATTTGCTCATATACAAAAAATATCAACGGAACATGTTCGTTGATAACAAATGATCGAGAACGGAACCGTTATCGATGAGTTCGGATCATAATTTTTTTTAAAAAAGAAATATAGATTGTTTGTGAGTGTATATGTGACTTTTGAAATATAAAGTATAAAATTTAAACAAAAATTCAATTAAATTTCAGTTCAGGTAGATTTTTATGATCAAATATGGTTCGGATTGTATATAACATCTTATGTTATAATATTTAATATTATGTTTTATTAATAAAGTATAAAAAAAAATCTTAAGGGAAATTATATCTATATATATTACTCTTTCGCAGTTTTTTACTTGTTATATTCTGAAAATAATGCAACATTAATGTAGTTTTCCCATTATACCCTTCCATAAAAATCAAATTCTAACCCCTTTAATTTTTTTCACATTAGAAATAATGAGGAGAGGAGTTTAATTTAAAGGACATTTTAGTCCATATAAAAAAATACATTCAAAGTTCTGTATTTTCTTAATTTGTGTAATGTTCAAAACATGACGACTAATAAAAATAAAAAGAGTGTAAAATATGTTATAAAGAATGTCACAGACAATCTAAACCGTAAAATGATATAATGAACGAACAAAAACGTAAAAAATTAATTGTATTAGCATAAATAATATATACTAGTAAACACCTACCCCGCATAATAAGGCGTGGGAACCAAGAAAGCGTCGCCGGGATCAGCTAAACAGAAGATGATGAGCTCATTGGTTCCGGTTGCTCCGCCCGCCATTACTATCCGGTTCGGGTCAAACTTCACCCGTCCACCTCTCACTTTCCCCATGAACCTCGCTACGGCCTGCCCATAAATCCCTTAATTAATTAAAAGCTAATGTAATAGGTTTGTTCTCTATTATTTATATTTTTTTAACAGTTAAAAAAATATTAATTTAATAATTATTTTTTATATATTAGAAGATGGGACGTGATTTAAATTCAAAATTTTTGACGTACTAAGAAGTGCATCATACTTTTATAGAATTTTCTATTTTTAAATTAGTTATTTATATTTTTAAAAATCAACTATTTTTAAATTATTGTCAATTATTTATTATATATAGTTTTTAAAAGGTTACTTAGGTGCTCATATTATACAATTAAAAACAAATATATCATATTAATCTTTTAGAAATGTTTCTTTTATAAGTATTTTTTTAACCGCTTAAAAAAATATCAGCAAAGATTAGGTTTAATATTTATAAACATAAACAGTTTTAAAAAATACAACAAAGTAACTTTTTAAAAATAGTTTTTTAACATTTTTAAAAATTAAAAATACATGTAATAAATAGTCGAGAATACTTAAACAACATAGTATTATTAATACTTTTAAGACAGATGTAATAAATAATCGAGAATATATATGTAAACAACAAAGTACTAGTATTTTATTTTAAGTAATAGAGATCAGGGAAGATAGCGCGTTAAAAAAATTTAATTAATTAAGTTAATTGTGATTAATTTCCATGCATATTATATAATACGTACATTTCTGAATTCTGGCAAGCCATGATAATCCTGAAAAATAGCTATGTCCTTAAACGTATTTGCTCCTTCACTTGTGCAAATTGAAGCCATTGGATTTTTTCTAATCCACTCCCCTATCAACTCAAAAGAAAGCTGCAAAAAAAAAAAACATATTACAAAATAAAACAACATTAATTAATTAATTAATTAGACGAGAAGTGTGTGATTCAATGACGCGACTCCCTTCACTTAAGTACCTCCACTTGTCATGCTAAGTGAGAGGTTCTAAGTTTGAGTCGGTTTAATACTGCATGTCTTTTTGGAGGCTTTTGATATCTCTCGAATTAATGGATGATTTTCGAATATCGAGTTAGAAACATAAAAAACAAATAATTTTTAATAAATAACCTGATTTTCAGCAAGGCCCATTTGAATAACTCCATTGGGATTTTTTATTGGATGAAAAGGATCATTATTATAAGCTTTCCAACCATCAAAATAAGGTGAATTTTCACCATGTTGATCACTTGTTGCTAGCTTAGATAAAAGCTGCATAATTAATTAATTTCCAATAAATTTAGCAATATATATTGATAATATATTTTGTAGATCAATGGTATGGTAAGATTTTGGAATGAGGGGAAGGGATATATATAGATATAGGGGAAGGAAATGAATAAAAATGCCAAAAAAAGAATTAAAGAGGAATAAAATTAAATATAGAAAAGTCAAATATTTCAACTTTCAAAAGTAGGGAAATTTAGAAAAAAAAATGGGAAGAAATTAATGCAACTTTTTTACATATAATTATTTCATTAGTCAAAATGCTTTGTTTGCGTGACAAATGAAAAGAAGTAGAGAATTGTTTTGTTTTTTTATATGGTGTTCGGGAATTGTAGATAAAGGATGACTGTTAATTCAAGACTCACACTTGAAAAGTCAGATAAAATTACTTAAAAGAGAAGTGTTTTGCTATTATACTACTCTCTCATCGTTAATTGTTCTTTTTGTTATTTATAGATATATATATATATATAGCTCTAACAACAATCTTAATTCAGTGTGAATCTTCAGACATATTTCATGTCAGGGAGGGGCGGTTCGGGTGGGCTTGAGCTTCCGGAAAATTCTAAAAATTTTAGAATTTTTAGGTATTTTACTTTCAAGTTCTCTCAGTTTTTTTTTTTCAATAGAACCTCAAAACTTACTATTTTATTTGTAAATTTGGAATTGTTTGAATAGTTTTGTACTTGAAATGCATCTATACAACAGATAAAATTCTAGCATAATTTTTATTGCTCTTCAGCCCCAACTTTTTTGTCCTGATTCCGTCCCTGTTTCATGTGTTACATCCTGTCTCATTTTATTTAATATATTTAATAATAAAAATATATTATAAACAAAAACAAAACGGATACTGTTAAGAAATTTAGAGCGTAGAGAAAAATAATATAGAATGGTTCAATTGATTTTTTTTGTGTTTCTTATTCATTATGATATATAGGCTACAAAGTATTATAATTCTAATCAATATAAGATTCTAACCAATCACTAATAAGGAATATTGCTATAATAATAGCATAATACAAAGTATCCTAATGTAAAATAAATATAGGATTCTAATCAAATACTCTCTTATAGAATACAAGATAATCTAAGAGAATCACGTACTGATATGATATCTCGATCAGATAATGATACAAAAGATGGAATAGACGATGTTATCTGTCTTAGGCGGAGAGATTTCTAAGTTAGGTTTTCTTTTCTTGGATAAAACAGAAGAATCCGAGGACCAAAGAAGGGAAGTTTCCCATTGGGCGGCAGCCCAGATGAAGAAATTCCACGATGTTTGGATTGGAACCTAAAAGACTGGAACTGATGGGGCAAAGTGTTTCTTTTAGGGTACCCTACTTAGGAGTTAGGACCTTAGGGTTTGATTTTCCATACTAAGGTTTTATAATGAAGACACAAGGCCGGTTATTGCTGATACAATTCTGTTAAAAATCTCACATCGATAAGTTAGTGAAAAATTAAACTGTTTTCAAGTTTGAATAATCGTTCTACATATTTAGTTTATGAGTAAAAATTATTTGTAAAGCTCGGGTAATATTCCTTTTTTTTGGAATGATATTCCCCTTCTTGAAATATTATTCTAAAGTGAAGTTAAGCTCATATTTATATTTTAACGTATTATATCTAAAACACCTAATACAATTCAATCTCGGGCCACTCATAGATCATTAGATGTCCAGTCATGTATAGTTCTTGGCGTGGAAGTGAAAAGATATATTGAGAATCCCACATTATTTTGTGAACAGATGTGAGTATGATAAAAGTACTTTGAGAATCTCACGTTGATTAAGTGAAAAACGAACTCTTTATAAGATTGATTAATCTTCTACAGTTATAAAAACTTAAAGCTGTAGGTAGATTATGGCTAAATCTAAAATAATTCTTACCTTTTTTATTATCGACCTGACCACCTTTCTTTTTTCACAAGAGTTACATATATATATATACGTTACAAATTAATTCATTTTTCTCAATTTAGTTATAATCAAAATAAAGTCCATACCCGCAGAGTTAGTACTAACAGCCAGATTCAAATCCCTACAATAATAGTATGGGAGTAATTCCTTAAACGTACTCCAGTCTATAAAACCGTTAAAACACCAATAAAATTAGCATCTTTGTTTTACCTGAACTCAAATAGTCTAGTGAAGACCCTAAACACATGAGTTTCACCTTTTTTTGCACCAAATAATCTACGCATTGCGAGACATTAAATTCTTAGGTTGACGTTGACTCTATTTGAGTAAGATTTGTTAGGCATATAATTAATTACACGTCTTGCCATTGACTCTATGTTTTGTATTAGATCCGAATGTACCTCTTCCGGGTTCCCTTCATTAGTAATTACACGTCTTTAACGTTGCTACCCAAATTAATTTGTGCTAATCTCGGGTCGGTGCCCATTAGACCAAGGCCTAATCACACTATTCTTATGAAGTAACAAAATAATGGTCCAAAATATGGAGAGTGAATACATTATATGTAATTAATATGATAATTTTCGTTTTGATATTTTTTTATCGCTAATAAAAGTTAAGTGTTATAAATAGTAATAAAGAAATAAATTGATTCTAAATTAGGATATAACTGGATAACATTTCAAATCTCAAATTTTGTATGTATGACTCATCCCTTTTATAAACCATTCTACTTTAAAAAGCTCAATGCAAAAATTTCAAAAGCAAACGCTATACAAGAGCAAGCACCCTTAGTAAAATGTAAAAAAGATGGAGCATGATTTTAGCTACATTCTCAAGAGAAACATATTTATATGGAAGATCGACCGGGTACATTATTATTATTTTTGTAATTGTAATATCAGTGGATATTCAACAAATCTAGAAAGGAACAAAACAAAAAGTTCACAACTACATATCCAAGATGATTCAAACTCAAAACATCTCACTTAACATGCTAAATAAAAAGATCTAAGGAAAGGTGGTCTCGAGATCAGATATATTATTATAGACCATCCAGAATGAATAACTAATCAAACCAATACCATTTGATTTGTCTTTGAGAAGGCAGTAATAAAGTTTAACAATGGGCTCGACCACAGATATACAAGGGGGGGTGTTTTACTTGTTTGCCTTGTGATACGAAAAAGTTTTTCTAAAAAAGGAATAAGTGGATAATTAACATATATAAGTAGTTATAGGACAAAGATGGCCAAAATTTGGTATTAAAAACGTGGAACTTTGCGACTGCTGCTGCCAGAGAATTTGTTTGAAAAATTGACGCAGCCATCAATATATATATATATATATATATGCATGTTTCCACCTACTACAATGTGATACGCATATGAATGCATGATTTCATTCCCAGAGTATCGGGGCATGCAAGAAACAGACTCAACATTGTATATACGTGAAAAATGCTTCCTAAAATACACATGAAAATGTACTTTAATTAGGTTGAGAGAGATATCGAGTTCAAAACTTTATTTTTAAAAAATTCTGAATTGAATTAGATAGAAATATCCCGACACCAATTAAAAAAATACATAAGTAAATGACGTATGTATATTTTAAAAAATAAAACAAAACATGACCAACAAGAAAAAGTAAAAAGGTGATAACTTAATTTGTAAATAATATATTTGCAGTCTCTATATTAGAATATGTGATTTGAATTAATAATTTTTTATTCACTATTTATAAATATTTTTATTACTGAATTATCAATATTTTTTTATCTACACATACTTTTACTTACAATGAAGAAAAAATATATGAGAAGAAAGAAGCAACCTATTTCTGGAAAATGATAGTTTCGCCATCAAGGACGTCATTACTTACAAGAGAGAGAGAGAGAGAGAGAGAGAGATTTTCTTTTCGTTTTGAGGAGTCAAAAGAGTTTTAGGGGAATAAATTGGTCAAGAACGAAAATTGTAGGGGACATATGGGTAAAAAATTTCAAATTTTATTGGTGGCCATTAACTGCAATTCATATACATGTAGGGTCCGTAGGCACTGAGATTTCCCCACAGGACAAATTACAAATTCTAGATGTCCCCATATAACCAACGTCCTACCCATTTATACCACCTTGTCTAATTCTTTTCCAATTTCTTCTTTTTTTTTTTCCTTTTTCTTGTCTTTATTATTTTAATTATCTTACAAATTTATTCCCGTCACAAGAAAGAAAGTCAAGATTGTTACAAGAATTTTATTTACCTGACTAATCTTCAAAACCAAAAGATACTGGAATATGAAAATTACATCACATAATTTTATATTACTATTAACAAAGGATAATTTCAAATGACAGCATACCTTGAAAGGGATTCTTCAGGAACTTTATTATCAGATTCTGGAGAGATCCCACCCGTGTCAATGAACAACAAGAGAAATTGAAACATCCTTTGCTGAAATTTCAGCAACATACCATTTGAACATTATGCATTTCAGCACATAGAATATCAGCAAGCTGACCAGCATTTCAAACTTTACCAATTCTATAGCCACATATTTCTTGCCACCATAGAACAAGTTTGCATGGCAAGTATTTCTTAAAAGCTTGATGCGTAAAAAATTGGTGTAACAATAAATATGCAAACCAAATTTGTGCACTTTAAAGACCATATTAAGTCAATGAAATGACAAAGTTAAAACTGGAATTTATCGCTTTTGAATAGACGGTTAACTTAAGATTTATATCCAAAATATAGAATTCATACACTATACAAAGGGGATCTGTTTTCCTCGTCTTAAATTACCTTCTTTCTGCACCGAATAACAAACAGTTCAAAAATCTGATTTCAAAATTGACACGAAGCATGTCATTTACCCAGTTCGGTATACAGATGCCTGGAACATACCTGCAAAACATAAATACCACTAGGAGAAAAATATTTCAGCATGCGAGAAAAGGACCAAAGAGTTTTATTCTCACTGATTTAACCAAGGCGAGAACATACTACAAAATTATTACTACATTCTTTTACCTTTTCTTTATTTTAATTAGGTCTGCTGGGGGTTAAGAAAGGCAAGTAGAGATAGATAAAACAAACTTGCACTCACTCACCTTCAAGAATTTTACGATTGTTTAGCCCTTCCAAAAAAGTGCTCTATTTGCAAGCATCCTTGAGATTGCAATGCACTTGATTTCGCTCCAAACTTCAATTTTCTTCCGCATGTTTGATTTTCTTTATTGTCCTACTCAGGAAAAGGAAACAGCAACGTTAAACTTCATACTGAACAATGAATGCTGAAAACTTCTAAATTTGATACAATTATGGTAATTTGTAGGATAGAGAATACGAGAAAGAATGCAATGGATCAACATAGGACAACCTTATAGCAAGAATTATATTTCAACAGATATGTGGTATTTTAAATGCAAAGAAAATTTTGATGTCTGACATTGGAAACAAATGTGACGTTCTTTTTGGCAGATACCAAACAATGTTCGTTTCTTTTATTTTGCAGATAATTCTTGCTATGAACCATTTGTGTCAAAGTTTTCTTGCTTTTCATAATAACAAAAGAATTCAGAAAATCAATCAAAGACAAGACGGCAAGAAACCTTATAGGAAATAATAGATCAATATGCTTGTTTTAAGTTTAGGTGCTGGAGTAACTTGTTTTCACTAAACAGTAAAGAAGTTTTGAGACCAACCAATGATGACTGATCGAGAGTTCTCAGGATTTTAATTTTGCCACCCCTACCATCAGCTCCAATAGAAATCAAGTCGCCAATTCTTGCAGTTGATCCCTTTATTCCTGGAGGCTGCAATTCTTGTTCTCCATTATGAACCCTCTTACACCATTTCCCCAAGTGCCTATTAGTCCCATCAGGACCTAGCAATCCACCAGAAAAACAGCGATCCCCTGATATTATGCAAAAATCTTCTAAGGAATCAGATGCTTCAGATAGAAGGCAATAGATTTCCATTGAAAGACTATAGAAGCAAAAGCCTCAAGGCCCTATTAAGAATGAGAATCAAGCTGAAAACTACATGCATGTCCAGAAGAGGTCATGTATGATCAGAGGATCCTCTACAGACCAAAAATAAAGTAATTTCTCCAAAATAATTAATCCACTCTTATGTGTCCAAATTTTAGATACAGATGAGTATACAAAGAAAATATATTAAAAAAAGAGTAACCTGGTTGGGAAACTATTGATGCTGCTTGAGTTTCTTTTGTCACACTAGGCAAGGGCTGAGATACCATCATGTCATCATAAGGTGGCTTCACCACGTCGTCCAAGATAATAAGTTTGTCCACATTAGGCTTTGCAGGTCCTCCTGGGCCAGATACTCCAGCCTTGTTGCATAATCCCAGTTCTTGAATTTCAGGCTCTCTTTTCTCTGTACATGACAAGATCTTCCAGACAGGGACTCCTTTTTCAGCTGAAGGCTTCAACTGCTGGTAGCACTCTGGTGTATTCACATTTTCATTAACCAATAAGGGGCCTTTCTCCTGATTATCATACTCAATTTTTCTGAAAACCTTAGCATCTGTGGCATTTTTATTACTTGTAATGTCCAAAATGTTAAGTTTCCTTTTCTTCCTGGGACTAGATAGATTATCCAACATACTCTCAGCTCTAATCTTGTCTGCTTCAAGAGGAACAACTTCCTCATTATGATTTTTGGATAAGCATTCCCCATTCTTTGGGCCTTTATTTGGTCCATTCAGTATATTAGCTTTATAAGTAGCTTCCTTGGATGCTTTTAGAATTCTCAAATCATTGTTCTCTTTTCGTTCAATAGCTGACTCAAGTTCCTGGATCCTTTCCTGTTAAATGATACATTAAAAAATTTAAGTACTCTAGCCTAATCATAATAATGCATATATGGGAATCATGAACTTTACCTTCAGCTTCTTGATCTTCTCATTAGCCTTTTCAAGTTTACCAAGAGAACGGGCCTCTCCTCTTCCCAGCATGTTGCACTTGGTCATCAAATCTTTGTAACTCCTATCAAAGACACAGGCATATCATGTTTTATTCTTATTGATATTCTTAAAAGTCTAGGCTAGAGATGGCAGCAAAGGGTCTTATGCTGGTTTGGAAGTGAGAAGGTCTAGAGAGAAAAAAGAAAGATTAACATTGTGACAGAGGAGGTAAATCGTGTCTGGTAATGCAAAAAGCAGGTCCACATCAAAAACTGAACAGACAAAGCATTATGTAAGTACATATTGTATACTAAAAGTGGAGTTTGCTAGTGAACAAAATAGTTTATTAACATTAATTATATGCTAGGTTCTCATGAGCATGTGTTTATTTACTTATAAAAATATTATTTCTTACACCTGAACTGGCAAAAGACCATGCAAAATATTAGAGAATGCACATGACACAGAGATTTCCAATTACCATGAATAAAGAGAATATACATAAGAACAGAATAATAAAACTTTTCTGCATGTTCAGGCTGGAAAGTGAGGGGACCTATCTTCTACACATTGACAATGTAGGGCAAAATGTTGAATAAACATGCCCCAAACGATAAAATACACAATTCGAGCACTAGGATGGAAAATATACTCAGTGAATAATGCACTTGTAAACATGCAACATCACTCTAATAGATTTTATGCTCTTCAAACAACAAACTTCAAAACTTATGAAAGAAAATATGAGAGAACAGATATGCCTATGAATTACTAAATCAAATCATTTCATTTGCATGCCCAAGTACAAAATAACTAGCAAGAAAATCAAATAAATAGCTAGACAATCAAATCGGAAAAATAACATAATAAATAACAGCATACTTGTTACGGATGACCAATGATTTCTTCAAAACTTCAACCGTGTCTTTGGCATTTGCGCCATTACCTAATGAAGCAAACTTCAGAACCTCATCCTCCTCCAAGTTTAGATCAGATACTCTGAATTAAATCATAAATTCACAGTAAAATCAGTAACTAATTGGGAATAGAAGTAAGGGTTATCTGTTGAACTTACAGCTTCAATGCAGCAAGTTCCTTGGCCAAGGCCATACATCTTTCTTGCAGCCTCTTGCATTCTAAATTCGAGCTATCCAACTCCTGCAACATTGTAAGTGGATGATGAGGAAATTGTATGTACCTTCACAACTACACACATTTGAACACATGCATACCACATATCATCTCAAATAAGAAAATTACCTACCGTAGATTTCAAATGCAGTTGCTGCTGGATTACTCTTTTCTCTTTTAAAGCTTCATCCTTTAGAACCACTTCTATTTTGAACCGTTCCTTACATACAATTAGCTAAAGCAAATATATCCAAGTCAGAAGAAATCTTAATTTCAAGCACTTTAGATTGTAAGCTGATAATATTCATCACAATGAATAAGATAACTTTAAGCTGATTGGAGATATTGATACCAAAGAAAGGGAGAACAAAGGAAGGAATTTGCTAGTGCAACTTCATGCCGTCCAGTTTTTCAAAGGAGGAGAAAGTACACAATCTAAGATTCTGTTATAGAACACAATCTAGACTCTATTCCAGTGCAACTTCTAGTCAATCAAACTACCAAAAGTAAATAAGAAAACCACATACTTGAGCACAGGCTGCTTCCAAACTCTTTTCCTTCTCCTCCAAACTTGAAGTTAGCCCCGAAACCTTACACTCCAGTCTCTTGACCTCGCTCCGCAACTCCTCTGGAGTTTCATCGTAAATTTGTGGTCTTTGAGAGGAATTATTATCATTCGAATCTCCAAGTGACTGAAAATAAAGGCGAGTTACATTTGCATTTGAACATGACTGCTTGCACACAGGACAATTCTTCTTCTTCCCGTTTTTGCAATACTCGAACCATTGCTGGAGGCTAACAGTTTTCAACAAGCAGATTCACATTTCAAATATAATTACAGAATCAAAATCGCGAACAAAACTCTCCATTACATTATTAGATTTTGCAATGTTATGAAACCTTAACATTTAAGGCTCTAATCAAAACTTAATTCGTACAGATTTTTGTGTCCGACGGATATGTGAATGTGATTAGGTGACTGGAGAAGGAAAGGTACTCACCAGAGCTCGTGAAAGACGTGACCACAGACGAAGATCGATTGAAGGTCTTCAACAATTGGTTTGAGATCTTCGAAGCAGATTGTGCAGATTGTCTTCGCAAACGCCGTCGAATTGGCTCCGGTCATCGTTCACCTCATCGGTCTCTCACTCTCTTCTCTTGTCTCGATTCGCAAAAATCATCATCTGACTGACTGGACTTGATTTATATGCTTCTGGAGCTTGAAATGTAATGGAGAGGAGGAGGGAGGACCCAATTTTATCAATTACATTGGCGGGAAGAATGGGAGGGAACTCCAGAAAAAAAATTAATTAAAGCATAGGAAAATGAAAATATTCGGTTTAATAATTTTTTCCTAGCCGGATGAAATGAATCAAAAAAGTTGAAAGGTTAAACATTATTTATGGGATTTTCGTTAGAAAAAAAAATATTTAATGTAAGAGAAATTATAGAATTCAAAGAAAATAAACAAAATGATAAATATGGAAAATCTTTTCTTAAAATAAAAATAAACCTAATTCGGAAACTTATATGTATAGCGTAAAAAAATTCAAAAAATTACATTTTTAAATGTAAAACCCTCTAAACTCTCTCTTAAACCACAAATTTCAACAGAAAAAAATATTAGCTCTTCCATCCATACTCATTTATTTACATTTTTATCCGTTGAAAATTTGAAAATATCCGTTGGATTGAAAAAAAATCACTGTTTTTTTATGCTTGAAAATTTGTCCGAAACCCTTTGGAATCTCCCGAATCATAGATTAGAGTAGAGTCGGATATCTTGGTCCAGATATTGGAGCAGAGTCGGATCTCCCGATCCAGCGATTGAGAGCGGCTTTGACCGCCATACTGGGTGAACGGATTTTTTTTTTAACATTAAAAAAGAAAATCACCCAGATTCGCTAAGACAGCCGATTTAGAAAGAAGCAAGTCCCCCATCTAGGCAAATGTTTCTAGTAACGGATTGCTTGAATGAGCGATCCGCTCCCCTTTAGATCACCGATCGGGCCGATTGAAGCCTCAGTGCTTAAAATATATATATAAATTCAGCTTTTTTTTACATTAAAATCTATATTTTCTTCTATAAAATCTTCAGAATGATCCATATTTACTTCCAATACAAGTTCAATGTTAAGATTATAGTTTTAGAGTAGAAAGAGGGTAGAGAGAAGAGAGAAAGTGTGAAGAGAGAGAAAGATTAGGGAAAAGAATGATTTTTTTCATGTTATATATATAGATTCCCGAGTTAGGTTTATCGACCTCAAATAGGTGTCGCTTGTATTTTTTTTAATCCAACATGAATATTTTATTAAGTAAATCCATACGATAGATAGAACAGTGAGATGCAATTGAATAACAAGACATTTTATAGTGAATTTGTCGACTTAGATGTAACTCGCTATCGTAGTCAAATGTTAGCTACCCAAGGCCCACCTAAAAACCTCAAATCATTCCCAATTCAAATAGGATTAGCCCATAAGATTAGGATAGCAAGCGCACATTGGGCCACTATACTAGAACCGCCCTAATTATTTCTCACAAAATCACCATAAAGAGAAATCATCGGATTATTAGATATATAGTTTGAAACCACCACCACATAAGGCATAAAAGTTGATACCCTCCCACATGAACCGTTTAATTGTAGTGAAAAAAATTCATATCAACGATCAATAAGCCAAGAGAATAGCAAAATCGTAGTCATCGCACCCATGCAGCCAAACAAACCACTTAACAAGGCACTACTCAGAAAACCAAATCTCCAGGCAACACGAACAACTACAAACAAAGAAAAAACCAATAATAAAACAATATACACGAATTATTTATAAAATAGAGGGATCACAAACTCGTAATTATTTTAAAATTATGAAGAGGTACCAATCAAACACTAACCGAGTTGCAAGTCATAGTTCATCTTACTATCCACCAGCAAAAATCAATATGCGTCGAGGGCGATGGTAAGTCGACAATTCCCTGCCCTCAAATTGGCAAGGAAAATGGTTGTGGAAGAGAGGGATAGAATGCCCTAATTATACTTTAGTACTTGTCGTATTTTAATTGAAGTTAATTTATGAAAGATTACGTTTTTGCTTCTAAAAAATAATTTACATACGTAACTAACAAAAAAAGTTAATAAAAGAAGTAAGGGAAAATTATTATAAATATATACCGATAATTTTACTATTGTAATTTCTATCCATAAACTTTTCTTTTAATTTTTACTTATATTACTTTTTACAAGTAGCTATTTATATTCGATAATATTACACACCAATTTTCAGTAAAATTTCATCTAAAGTCACCGTTCGTAATGATATTAAATTGATGTAAATCACTTTTGCTAGTATATTATAAATATTTTATTATAAGAGTTCAATGTATATAAGAAGTGAAAGTAAAATTTTTACGTAAAAATTGCATTAATAAATTGTCCATCTATATTTATATAACCATTTTCTAAAAACCCGATAGAATTTGATCATTCTGAACAAATCCAAGATCTTTGTAGACACAGCCGATCATAGTAATTACCGAAAAAATATTTTATTAAAATTAAAGCAATGGGAGTTTTTTTTTCCTATTTGGTTTGGGAAGTTTTTTCTTTTTTCCTCGGTCCTTTCTCTAGCCCAAAGTCATGAACCAGCCCAAATTTTCAAAGGGTAAAATAGTCCATTGCAATAATATCATTGTACTCTTCGCAAAAACAGTCTGTAATTCTGCAGAAACGCCTCTTTCGAACGATCATTTCCCGATCCAATCGATGAAGAAATACGTGAGAAATTGAAAATCAATATAAGAGCAAAGAAAACGGAATTTCAACTTCCAATTTAGAAGCATCTCAGCTATCACAACTCTCCGGCCACCGGCATCACCGTCTCCGGCAACTGACCACCATCATTTTTTGCTATAAAACTTCATTTGCTCATTACTTCGGAGTTGATTGATTGATTGACTGACCAAAGCTTCTTCCACTCAAACAGCTACATATCTGAGGTGAATTTTGGTTGATCCTATGTTGTATTTCCAATTTCTCGTTCTGTATGCATGTTTATGTGTATCGGTTAATTTTATCAGTCGGTAGTAATATAACTTTTTTTTTTTTTTCAAGTCTATTGTGGATTTAATAATCTTGAGTATTATAAGATAATTGTGCCTTTTATTTTGAACTGTTTTGCACTTAATTGCAGCCTTGGATTCTATTTAGTTTTGTAGGATTCAGTTATCTCTTGCCTGTATTTGGTAGTAATTCATTAGCAACTTCTTCTTGAGCTCGATTGACTGGGAGACATGAGCTGAATGACATAGTTTAGCTAGAGATGCGTAGCAGCCATGAGAATTTCTCCTCAGGCTCTTCGAGATGATTTATTGCTCAGTTTTGTAGCAGATAGCTGTTCATTGTTAAAATGAAAGTATGAGATCTGAAGTTGCAGTTGCTTGGTACAGGCATTCTCCTAGTGTATTGGTCGACTTTCTTTACTTGCTTATGGTTAGTTTCTCAATAATTTTAATTTTATCTGGAGTAAAGCACAACCATAAATAGGCGTTGTTGCATGTATTGGGAGAACAGAAATGTCAAGAGCAATATTTAGTCATAGAATAGACAAATAATATGTTGCTTTCTCACATCTTTGTTTTGAACATTTTTCTCTCTACCAATGAAAAATAAGCATCTTGTAAATATGCTAATGCATAAAACAAGATATACCTACAATTTGAGATCAACTGTGTGTAAGTTTAATTTTCAGTTGAAATTAAATGTATTTGCATGATTTCTACTGTATGTTTATCTATACCAATAGAAATCACTTCTTCTCTCATAATATCTCTTGTTTATTGGAAAATTTTATAAATGGCTATGGAGTTGAATTGGTTGTGGTTGAAGTAGAACTTGAAGGGCATAAGAAATCCAATGTGGGGTATATTTTGACTTGGTCCTGAATTTTAGTTTCTCATTCCTTTATTCCCTAGAAATTCACATATCAATAGAGTGCTTTTAGCATCAAACTGTGTTTGCATTCATGGAATTTTGATGTCATGCTCTATTCTTCATTGAAAATGAACAATGAATTGGCCATGTAATACGTTGATGTAATAGTTGCCTTTTCCGAGTCAGCACATGTCACATATGGTAAAGATATAAGCTGAGACAAATATTTTGACTGTATTGTCTTTTCATGTTTTAGAGATTTATGTTCTGGTCCCTCATTTGTTTTTTAATATCAGATGAAGGAGAATAGAGATGGAACCAAGAGCGATAGATTCAAGAAATCTCCATCTGCAGATTCCTATCCTCTTGTTCTAGATATAGATGATTTTAAGGTGACTGCTATTATGTTGTTTGATGTGTAATTGAATGCAGAAATCATTCATCTAGCTAATTATTGCCAATATCGTGCAGGGGGACTTTTCATTTGATGCCTTGTTTGGCAACTTAGTGAATGAGCTTCTGCCTTCTTTTCAAGAGGAGGAGACAGAATCATCAGAAGGGCATGTCAACATTGCTGGTAGTGATTTCCTGTTAAATGGGAATTTGCGAATCCCATCAGATGCAGGAAGATCTGCACCAGGGGTTGCTACTCCATTATTTCCGGAAGTCGATGCCCTACTGTCTTTATTTAAGAATTCATCTTCACAATTGATTGATCTTAGGAAGCAGGTACTTAGTTCAGTTAAATAAACTTAATGAATTATGTTATGCTGCATGTAGTTATTACTGATTATTCTCTTTGTTATAAAAGATTGACGGGAAACTCTACAATTTGAAGAAAGAAGTTGCTGTCCAAGACTCTAAGCACCGAAAAACACTAGGCGAGGTTAGTTTATCTAGTACATATTGGTACATATACATCTATTTCTTTCTTAAGGTATCAACTTAGATAACAATGTGCTTATTTTAAGTAGTTTTAGGAAACTCAATTGATGATGATAATTATGTGTTTCTGCTTTGTTTCATGATATATGAAAAACTCCTTTTCTAATAGTATCTTACCTTTTTGTTTTCTCCTTTTCACCCATAAACCTGTTCAATAATGTCTGATTATATAAGGAATGCATAGTGCTGCCCAATAACTTTAGTATGTATCATGAAGTGCAGCTTGAGAAAGGTGTGGATGGCTTGTTTGATAGCTTTGCAAGGTTAGATTCACGTATTTCAAGTGTTGGTCAAACTGCTGCTAAAATAGGAGATCATCTTCAGGTAAGGTTATATGAGGTTTAATTGTTATGCATGGTTTCATTTCGTCGTTTCTTCCTTTCGTTTTTCCCTTTCATTCCAATAGATTTTTCTAGTGCATTGTCAAGGCTTTTGATTCACTTTTTCAAGTCTTATAATGCCAATTTGGGGATTAACTATGTATCAGATACATTTATGAGTATAACATGTGACTTGAGATGCTTTTTGTCAGAGTGCAGATGCTCAGCGAGAAACTGCTAGTCAAACAATAGAGCTCATAAAGGTAAGCATTTGAAAAATGTTATTGTTTTTGGTATCATATGCTATGATCTGATATGCAGCTGACAATCCTCGCATGTTTCGTTGTTTTGCATTCTGCAGTACTTGATGGAGTTTAATAGTAGTCCTGGAGACCTAATGGAGCTTTCACCTCTTTTCTCTGACGATAGCCGTGTTGCTGAGGCTGCTTCTATTGCCCAGAAATTGAGTAAGATGTCCATTTTCTGGTACACATTTTGTAATTCAAAGAATGACACACATTTCAGCTAAACTGCGTGCTTTTTGGTTGTATTGTCTCAAATAGACTTGGTTCAATGCCATGCCTATCCACCAGAAACTTCTCACATTTACTAATTCTTAATTTGTTTTTTGGTTGTATTGTCTCAAATGGACTTGGGTTCAATGCCATGCCTCCACCAGAAACTTCTCACATTTACTAATTCTTAAGTAGCTGCACCTTCTTCAGTTTGCAGGTGGATATTAGAACGTCCTTGTTCCTAAAACCGTTAATTGAAAACGAATATCTTGTTCCAGAATGTTAGAAATTTCCTTTTAAAGTGTGATCAATTTTGATCAAAGGTCATGACAGTCTAGGATATGAATGTCAAGGTCTTCTGCCTTTGAGCCCAGAAGATCAGTAGAGGCCCTTTAGCTTTGAGAACCACTGTTTTCCACAGTGTAGCCCAGCCAATCAAATCTTTGGGAACCAATCATCATCAAACATATGTTTACGTCTAGTTGATGTTGGGCGAAGTGGGGGGAGAGGCGGGTTACCTTCGCCTTGCTATAGGTGGCAGAAGAAATCTTAAAAAAGTTTAGAGTCTTAGCTCTAAAGGATAGCCAGATATAAGGGGGAAAAGTTTGGGAGGTTAAGATGGGAAAAGAAGGTTGTTCTATACCTCGGCTATGGATCTTCTAGTACATTGTTTTGTACACCAATGAAATCATTTTGCATATGGAAAAATTGTTGGTGAACTAATCACATTGCTCCAAGTGGAGAAATTTATCTTTGCAAAATTCCAGCAAGAAATTAGATGACCAAACAAGCTTGACACCTATATTCTAAATAACTGATCACTATGGACATCTTGTTCTTCTTTGCATAATAATAGTTAGGTTTGTGCCTAATCTTCCAAATGCTCAACTTCTTGTTTAGCCATTGGATAGTTTCTCTATCACTAGTATGGGAGTCATACAAACAACGTCATCATATTAGAGGAAGGTAGAAGATGAAAGATGTCAAGTGAGCTTTGCTGGAAATCTTTACCTTATACCTGCATTCTTCGATGACTGTCTGATGTATGTGGAAGGATATTTTGTTTTGCTTAGTATTTGTGTAGCTGAGAATAATTTTTGAATAATTATTTTTATCTTTCAATGTTTTTCTTAGAATATTTGATTTCCGCCCATTCATGCTGTTGACATTGTGATTTTTATTCTTAAAGAGGAAAAGCATAGCTTGCTCATAAGCAATAGAACGAAATTGTAGCATCCCTCTGAAGCTTTTGAATGAATAATATAATTCTCTTAATATGCTGGATTTTAGGATCATTTGCTGAAGAAGATATTGGAAGACAAGGAATGACTGTCCCATCAGTTGTAGGGAATGCAACTGCAAGCAGAGGATTAGAAGTTGCAGTTGCCAATCTCCAAGAATATTGCAATGGTAAACTTGATCTTTAGTTTCATCTGTTGCAATTATTTTATTAGAAATATTCTGCTACTCTGAAAAGCTGAAACCAATCAACTTGAAGTTGATTTATTGAAATTAATGATTTGATTTATGCAGTATCTATGGTTCAAATCTTTAAACAAGCACTGTTTGCTTGATTCCATGTCTGTAAAAGAATCTTACAATATCTTATTTGTCATTACATGAATTTTATCTAAAGAGAGATGCTGGTCTAATATTTCTTTTCAGTGACACGGCTTATAAACTGAAGTTGTAACTGTTCATTTGAATGTTCTGACCAATGCTGACGACATAAGTTGCAATTCTTTTTTCTGGGGGGGGTGGGGGGTGGGGGGGGGGGAGGTACACTTAAGGATTCTGTGAATGTTACTTCTTATAGTCATCATTTGATTGATGATTCTATACTGGAATTTGGCTAATTACAAGAAATTTACTTTAAATATTGAAAATACGAGGAGGGTTAACACGCCGCCTTATTTATGGTGTTATGTCTAAATATCTAAGGCATCCATATAAGTGATTCAAGGGTTTGCATTGATGAGGTTGGGGAGACATGATCATCATCTGCGTGCATGATAGAGAGTCATATTTTTTTATCCACAACCTAGTCACTAGTTTGTAAATGCCACTAGGTAGGGTGGGATGGAGCATCAGGTTTGTGGAACTGTTGTGGTCCACATTTTTTATTCACAATCTAGTCACTAGTTTACAAATGCCACTAGTTCCTTGTATACTTCTTTGATGAAAGTACTCAAAATTCAAGCTTATATAGAAATGTTTGCATAGAGCGATGTGAAATCTTTGTAATGCTGGGAGAAAAGGATGAAACCTATATATGGAGGAACTCTTAAAGAAAGAATTGTATTTCTGTTTCATAAGACAATAAAATACTACCAAGGCAGCAACAAACGATGGTTTCGGTGACATAGACAACTTTGGAACCATTATATTACTTGAGTTAATTAGAAGAATCCTGGGTTTCTGTGATGTAAATCATGGGAGAAAACGTACTGATGGTCAGGAAAGAAGTCCTCAAGTTTCTTGGGGGGGAGAAAAGGGAATATATTTGCCAATGGATTCCCCTATAGAGGTAACTTTGATAGATCCTTTTTCATTTTTTTTTGGCCAGGCAAACGAAGAGATAAGTAAAGGACTACTTATTTCATATTTGTTTCCATGAATCTAATATTTACCATGTACTGATACTTTTCCCTTATAACTAAACCTCTCTGATATGTGCTTTCATGCTAAATACCTGTCTAGAATTGGAGAACAGATTATTGTCTCGGTTCGATGCAGCATCACAAAGAAGGGAATTGTCTACAATGGCCGAATGTGCTAAAATCTTGTCACAAGTGAGTAAATTTCAGCTGTTCTTAAATATAAATTATCCGCATGTCCTTTTTGTAGCATACTATAATTGTTTTGTGATGGTAGTGACTAGACATGGGTTCTACTGAAAATTTCGGGAAAACAGAGAAACAATTACACGCTCTGTCTTCCCTGCACATGCTGACTCACAAGAACTGACCAATGTAGGGTATTTTGTTTGTTTAGTTATTTTATGTTTGGTCTGCTCTTTTTTGGACTTTGTGCTCATCTCCCTAAAGTACATATCTGTCACGCAGTGTAGCTTAAGAGAGAGTTTCTGTCTTATATATTTGTACCTTAAACAGCACCCATAGAAGGGGTCTCCAAAGTGTCAATATGTCGGATATAATCTTGGCTCACAATTTTACTGCCAAATATGTCAAAGATGAAAGTTGTCTGGAAGTGCTGCAACAGACCTGGTATCTAGTCAGTTCCCTGCAAGTCTAGGTGTACTTATCACTTACTTCTCCTCGTTGAATTCTACCCAGCTTGAAATAAAATACCTTTTCCTGGTTAAAGGTGCAAATGCCTTCCAACTGGATTTAATGTTGAAGTATCTCTTCTCTCAACAATTACAAGTTAGACAAGAAGTGGTAAAGCCCAAGAAAATATTCTCTAACTTGCCCTCCCTTCCTTTTGACATATCGAATGTGCAATGCAGTTCAACAGGGGTACTAGTGCCATGCAACACTATGTTGGACTTCGTCCAATGTTTGATGTGGAGGTTATGAACGAAGATGCCAGAGTAGTTCTTGGAGATCAAGATTCCCAGCCTAGTCCTAGTAATGTTGCACGTGGCCTTTCATCGTTGTACAGGGAAATAACAGGTATTAAATAACTGCAACTGATATTATGTGAGATTCTTCTTATTATAATTAATTACTACTGTTGTTTTTAAGTTTTAATATTATTATTGTCTTCCTGCAGATACGGTCCGCAAAGAAGCAGCCACCATAACAGCAGTATTCCCTTCTCCAAACGATGTCATGTCTATATTAGTCCAGGTATTCCAGCATACACCTTTATAGTGCGAATAAGGTAATGTGATTATTTCTAACCTAGTGGTTGTGCCCCGATAAGGAATTGACAGTTACTTTCTTTTGGAAGCTTTTGATCTGCTTCCCCTAAAAAACAACATGCCAGTTCTTTGATAGCTTGATGAGTTACGAGCTTCTCAATCCATTAGATATTGGGAAAGGGGAAGTTTATGCTTGATTGTGAATTAAGCCAATCCACTTTTAGGAACAGGGTATTGTTTGTAGGAATCCAAGCTTCTCCAATAATCTCTGCTGGCCTAAAGTCAGCTCAATGTAATGAAGTATAGGTCGCTACAAAAGCAGGATTCTCTAATCATATAATGGTGCTAACTCATTTATGTTGTTAAATGCAGCGTGTATTAGAAGACAGGGTTCCAAAACTGCTGGAGAAGCTTTTGTTGAGACCATCACTTGTTAATCCACCTCCCATGGAAGAAGGTGGCCTTATATTCGTGAGTGGCAATGCCATAACTGTAGTGTCTTAGGTCTCATTTGACATCTAACTATGGCTTACTGCTAACCTCCTTGTAATCTGATTTGCCTGAGATATCAGTATCTGAGATTGCTGGCGGTGGCATATGAAAAGACACAGGAACTTGCTAGAGACTTGCGTGGTGTTGGATGTGGAGACTTGGATGTCGAAGGTACAGACATAAAATTTGTTTCAACTTTCCCTTGAGCTAAAATCTTCTCCCAAACAGACTTGCTTCAACTGGTTGAGCACTTCGTTTCAGTTTGTATTTTATCCTCCAAGCTTATGTAAGGGTTCTGGCTTTTACTTTGGACCCCCTTTCTTGTCCCTCCTTCCATCTTCAGCCTCTGAGGTAGGCTGTGGGGCAATGTTCTTTTTTTGTCATATCCTTCTTAATTAAACTACTATTTTTGAGAATACACTTGTCACTTCCATATAGCAAGGTTGTACTAGCAGATTAGTACGCACCAACGACATCATTTGGCTACGGAATATTCTGTTTATACAAGTGATCAAAGAGGCAGTTATCAACTGCATCAAACTTGAGTTGACTTAGTTTTCTATTCCAGGAAGTCATTTTAGTTTAATTTTACATTCTACCTCAATGTCCTAAAACTAGTTTACTCTGTTGTTTCAGGCCTAACAGAGTCTCTTTTTCTTCCCCACAAAGATATCTACATTGAGTATGAGCAAGCCTCTCTTAGGCAATTATACAAATCAAAGGTTTGAACAATTGCTCTCTTTTTCAGTCTCTCGTTCTCTTTGATACTAGAGAGCAATCTTTTGCCTGTATACAGATGGATGAACTTCGTGCTGAAAATCAGCAATCAACTGAATCATCCGGGACGATTGGGCGATCAAAAGGAGCTTCAATAGCATCTTCTCACCTGCAGATATCTGTTACTGTGGTAACTGAGTTTGTACGGTGGAATGAAGAAGCCATATCTAGATGTACTTTGGTTTCTTCACAGGTATATTACTTTCTCTCTTGTCATGTTTTTTGATGGACAGTTGATTTGTCTACCTTGTATATGAAAAAATACAAAATGGGAGGGAGACAGAATTTTTGCTGTGGTAATTGCTGGATTGGGGATTCTTTTGTTTCTTTTATCCATTTTCCTGCACTCTGGTGGAGAGGGAAAAGAAGGTAAGATGATAGAGGTGAGGGCTAGGGTTGCTAAATAATCCCTCTATCCTAAAAAGTTTGTCACTCTTTGAAGATTAGGGTCTACTTGGATTGGAGTTTAAACCTCAAAATTTTCATTTTCTCACTCTCCTCTCACAAACAATTTGTATTTGATGAAATCCAAAAGAAGAAAACACTGTTTTTCTAAACTAAAACCCAATCCAAGTAGACCCTAAGAAACTCACTAAATTAGTCTGATCTGATGAGTTATAGATCAATTAACCTTCTTGAAAGTTGAAACCTACTTAATGCAGTGGTGGATTGATAAAGTCAAGGGTAAAGCGGGAAAGAACTAATAAATATCTTCTCGATTGCACAAATTGGCAGATAATTGTGGACAATGCAATGCTTTTCTACTGGTTTATGATATGCTTAAATTAGTAAAGTAATACTCACGTCACTCTAATAAACAAACTTAGTAATGCATTGTAAAATGTTCAGCTGTGAACTGGTGGATATTTTGTTTTGCAAAGACTTGCCTGCTAAATTTGTTGGAATAGTGAAAATTGCTCCATAAAAAATGCACCAAGGACATGCGCCCTTAAGTAGACATACACAAACAAAACAAACATGCTTAAGGTGTCACAAGTAGAAGCCCGAAGTCTCAGGACGTGCATCATATGCCATAGGAACTCTAGAACTGCAGAATGAGCTGGCTTCATAGACAAAAATCTTCATATCACAGAAAAAAATAGAGTATAGTGGTGAGCTAGAGATCTTCAAAACTGCTTTAGAAGGTCTTCATGTTTAGAGTAAAATACTCATTGGACATGTGTGGCTCTCGTTTATTTTAGAGATATTTGTGACCTGGTATAGATGATGTAAATTCTAAAGACAGCACCTTTTCTGTACCATTTATCAGTTTCTTCTTGTCTTTTCTTAAAATTATATGTTTTAGTTGTGTGCCTAGACAGTAAAATTCTAATTCTAATTTTGGTAGTGGAATTTTCCAAAGATGGGTTCCTATTTGCTTTCTTTTTTAGTTTCTTTGGGTTTTGATTTTGATTTTAAACTATCACTGTACAGCCTGCTACCCTGGCAGCTAATGTCAGAGCTGTTTTCACATGCCTTCTTGACCAAGTTAGTTTCCTGATCCCATTTTCTCATTCTTAGTGTCTTCTGCTGATTTACAGAAGTTTGTGCACTCTCAACAAGGCCCATAACAAACACCCCCTGCCCCCCCCTCCCCCCCCCACACCCAACGCCACCCTATTTTGCAGGTAAGCCAATATATAACAGAAGGGCTTGAAAGGGCGAGAGATAGCCTGACTGAGGCTGCTGCTCTAAGGGAAAGGTTTGTACTGGGAACAAACCTTAGTCGAAGAGTTGCTGCTGCTGCTGCTTCTGCTGTAATCTCTCGTTCTTTTTCCTTCTCTTAGTTTATAGTTAATAATTTGCACTTAGAACTAGTTTTGATGGAGGGATTTGGAGAGAAAAGAAGAGAAAGGGAAAGAAAAGGAATTATGATTTCTTGTTTGGGAGTTTTTAATGGGAAGAAAGGGAAGAAGGGGAGAAGTGGGAGGACGAAAAATAGCACTTTCTCTCCAAATCCTTGCTCTCCTAAAGTGGGATGAAAGGGAAAGAAATAGAGAGAGTTTTAAAAAGATTTTAAAATGTCTATTTTATCCCTAGAGATGATAATAAATTACATAATTACTAAACATCTTATTCTCTCGATCCAAAGGTTATTTTTGTCAAAAAATATCTTTCTCTCCACTGCTCTCCATACTCCCAAATAAGAAAATCTCACTTCTCTCCTCTTCCACTCAAAACTCCCAAATAACATTTGAATAAATCACCTCACCTTCTTTTCTTTTCTCTCCTCTTCTCTTCTCTTCTCTTCTTTGAACTTCTTTTATCTTCCCTCCTAAACTCCCAAAGTAGGCCTTAGTATATCCATATGGAATGTTGTGGGAAAATAAGGTTCAAATGAGTAAATGGTATGCCATCTATTGAAGCTGGTTTCTTTTGCAAATGATTGCTTTATAATTACAGGCTGAAGCTGCTGCCGCTGCTGGTGAAAGTAGTTTCAGATCTTTCATGGTTGCTGTACAACGCTGTGGAAGCAGTGTGGCTATTGTTCAGCAAGTACGTCTATTTGCTCTTTGTGCTTACTGGATATTTGTGAATGAATTACTCTCTTTTCAAATCTTGCATTCTCATCAAGCTCTTCTTCTGCAGTATTTTGCAAACTCAATTTCTCGACTTTTGCTACCGGTGGATGGGGCCCACGCTGCCTCCTGTGAAGAAATGGCAACTGCCATGTCCATTGCTGAGGGAACTGCTCATAAAGGGCTCAACCAATGCATTGAAACAGTCATGGCTGAGGTCTGTGCTTGATAAGATTTGATTATCTTTATGATTGTGTGCAAGTATTATTTCATTCCATGTATCTGTTATGTAAGTATAAATATGTCGTCATTTTTGTATGTTATTCTGCAGACTTCCTGTCATCCATGAAATGTATGTTCTTACTTTGAAACTTTTCCAGGTGGAACGACTGCTATCAGCTGAGCAAAAGGCAACAGACTATAGGTCACCTGATGATGGCATGGCTCCTGATCATCGGCCAACAAATGCTTGCACTAGGTGCAGACTTTGTAAAATTTATTTTCTTCTTTTGAACTAGTTTACAGTTAATGAAAAACTACCCTTCCTCTTTAAGATTTCGTAAAAGTTGCATGTTGAACTACAATCTTTGTCCCCACCCTCAAAACACCCCTCCCCCCCCACCCCCCCCAAATATAATATGTGTAACATGTTTTTGTTAGTATCTGAAACTAAAACCATCTGTTTCCTTGACTAGAGTGGTGGCATACCTTTCACGAGTGCTTGAATCTGCATTCACTGCCTTGGAAGGTCTTAACAAGCAATCTTTCCTTACTGAACTGGTAAGTTAAGTCTTTCATTTTCTACTCATATTGATCATGTGGATTCTGATGATAGTTTTTCTTTTAGCGTCTTGTTGGTCTATTACTGACTATGATAGATAAAATTAAACTAATTTCCCCCCTTACTGCACGTGCTCTCTGTCATGTGAACTTTAGTATCTTGTTTGTCTATAACTGACTATAATAGCCTTGTGCATCCTGTAAGTGCAACCATTAGGGGCAATGATTTGTTCTTCTTTCTTGAAGGTTCATGCTATATTTTTATATGTTTCTTTTTCTCTTTTCTATTGATTAAACTTATTTTTGCCCTTATGCTTTCTGTCATGTGAACTCTGTTTTGTTTTTGGTGTCCATTTGTTATATATCTAAAGATGAATGCACAAAGAAGAACCTCTTGTTCTTTTTTGACTTTTCCCTAAAAGTTGAACTTCTAATACCTTTCTTCTGAAAGCATAAATGCATATCACTATACATAAGAGGTTTCTGCTGAGTTATAGATCATCTTAATGGCTTGCTGGTTCAATCAAAAGTCTGTTTCCTTTTCTGTTTTTGTCGCCTTGTAGAAAGAAAGCCAACATGAAATGAGGGATGGGAAACAGTGTTCCTTATCCACTGTGTCAAGAATAAAGAGCTTGTTTATTTTATTTTCAACACGTCTTCTCTATTTTGAATATGAGATCTTGACTGTGTGCCTAGAGTTCAAATGGTATAATTAGGAATATCTTTCAACGCAATAATTTTCTAATCATGTTGGCTATATTGTGGGCCTTCCTGAACCTCATATTTCCTGAGCTTAGGTTTCATATTGAAGTATGTCAAACACAATCCATTTTCTTGGACAAGACAAAAATATGCTTTTGAGTAGATATTGCGATCCTGATCGCAAATGTGTGGTCTTCTCCTAATAGTCTCATCTCTAGATCCAATAGAGGAATTATTGTCATGACTTATTCATATTCTGCATCTGTTATAATATGTCAAGTTTGTTAATGCAGGGAACTCGCTTGCATAAGGGCCTGCTTAACCATTGGCAGAAATTCACCTTTAATCCTAGGTATTCACTTGATCTTTACTGGCCCTATCTTTTGGTTCAGAAGTCCTCCATTGAAGTTCCACGAAATCGTTCTTGCTACATATTCTTCTGTCTTGTTTTGTTAAAACATTGTTGGCTCGTTGAAGTAATTTAAGAAAAATAGGCATAAGCCTGGTTGATGACTCGAAGTTTAGTTAGTGGAAAGAGTCAGTTATGCATCATTCTTCCATGAAAATGTGTAACTTTCGCAAGTATTCTCAGTAGTGATGGTTATGTAGTTTCAATACTTTTTGCCTCTTAAATCTTTTTTTCTCTTTTGTTTCTAACTTCAATTTTTGCGGTTGCTTCATTTACAATTTTATGATCTTGACCTCTTTAGTGGAGGATTGCGTTTGAAGCGAGATATAACAGAGTACGGGGAGTTTGTCCGCAGTTTTAATGCTCCTTCAGTCGATGAGAAATTTGAAGTTCTTGGCATGTAAGTTGCATTGCTTTAATGATGCACTGTTTCTTATTATTATTAGCTTGGTTTGATTTACGAATGCACGTTTCACCAACAGAATGGCAAATGTCTTTATCGTTGCCCCTGAAAGCTTGTCGACCCTGTTTGAGGGAACTCCAAGTATCAGAAAAGATGCTCAAAGGTAATTGCAGTAGGATTGGAGTTATCTTTTATTTCTAGACATAATAATAGATGACTTTCCCTGAAAAGTGCAAACCATGTTTAATATTTTGAAGAACTCAAAATGCACATCACATTAGTAGCTTTTACATTTACCAATCGTGTTTGAGGAAGAACGCTTCTTTAGTACGAGCACAAATGTTATTTTGTCATACACAAACAGGAATTGATGACTCTTTTGTTTTATTAGATGCTTTTTTTCTTTGTTCCTTTTTCTTTAAATTAGTAGATTGCGAAATAAACATTTAAATTGGTATGCTCAGGTTTATTCAACTTAGAGAAGACTACAAAAGCGCGAAACTTGCTACTAGACTGAGCTCATTGTGGCCCAGCTAGAGTTAAAAGGGGAGTAAAAAAGGTATTGCACTACTATGGCTGATGAACTACCTTGCATTAGGCAGTTGTGCAGATAAGTCAGTTACGGTCTTGAAGTTTTCTTAGCCTAGATCTTGACTGGACTCCAATAGCAGCTCTACTTGTTGCAACTGCAGCAGGAAATTTCTTAGACAGAGGTCAGCTAGAATAGATTATTCTTTATTGACGGTACTTCTTATTTTATTTGTTGATTTTTTCGATATTTTTCTGGGTGTATATTTCTGACTTGAAGTAAGGTAATTTTGCGATTACTAGTGTCACAAGTAAAAGTAACTACGGTCTGTACATTTTCATAATTGTCCGATAATGGCTTTATAAGTGGTGGTTTGTAATGGCTTAAGCAGGTTTTATTCAAACGTAAATTTGGAGTTTCAACTGCGGACATATGGTAATATAATTCTTCCTGTCATTAGTTTGACGTTTTTAAACACGAATCATATTTCTATTTATGCACTGGCGTTAGTTTCTTATTTGAAGATAAGAAAGAACACTGATTTCTGAAGTAGCCACTAGCTTCTTCCCTTGGTTTAATGATAGGGAAGCACAAAGAGAGGCTGTAATTGTATTGGTGTCCTTTGTAAATAATGTCTTACTAGGAAGTGATTGAGAAGTATTAGACTGCCTCTAGTAGTGCTGGGAGCTTCATGTGGCTTGATTTTGACAGATAAAAAGGGGGAGAGCTTCATGTTTGAGGTGGGTTTCTTTTGTTCATGGATTGCAATCTGTTTTCATGTAGAAACTCTTATCATTTCACTTTTGCATGTCTCTTTATGTCAAATCTTGATCTCCTCCCTCATTTTCATGATCGTCTATAAGATTCTTTTATAAGGTTTAATACTTTATTTGATAGGTTTTTTTTAATAAAATACTCTATTAGAAATTTTACAGATGATGTTATAGACGATCCTTCTACCTATATGCTTGACATATGCCCACAGCTCTAATTACTGGGTTTGGATCGTCTATAACATTTTTTATTAAGTATATTTTATTAATAAAACTTACCAAATAAAAGATAAGCTCTAAGGAGAATAGATAAATTCTAAGAAAGAAAAACATTATAGATAGAAATGTTAAGAAATATTACAGATGATCTTATTACTCTCTTAACCACTATAGCACTTAGGATTTATCATTAGCTGTATGTCTCGTATATCTTTGTCGAAAGTGTACTTAGATAGAGTTTGATTTTGAATTTTGTTAAAATTGAATAATTTGGGAGATAATATGTTAGTTTTAAAATCGAGATTTATAATTTAAGATGACCTTTTAATCTCAATGTGAGAGGGTGGTGGGGTGTGGTTGGTGGGGGCAGCCTAACTAGTGTCTTTAGAAGTGAATATTTCAAGAAGGAAGAAATTCATTGCCAACTAGATTGGTTCTTCAATATATGAGATGAGAGGAATCAGGTAAGGGAAGGAATAATCGTAATGATGGGTGGAAAGGTAAGTGGAAATGGTAATGGGTTCAAAGTTGTGGCGATGGATGGAAGTCTGGGGGAGGTCCCATTTTGAAGACGTGCATGTTTCTTATGGCAGCTTCCTTTTTCGGACTTTTGAGGCCACCAGTGAAGATAACATTCTTAATCACTTAGTTTAGAACAGTCGATAAGTAAATTGTTAATCTGGTTAGAGTTCACGTTAGTGAATATTGGTTTTGATTGGACAAGTTTTTGTTTTCCTCGCGTTAAATTCCATAATTTTTTTACAAATAATTATTACCTTCGTCTTATATTAACTGTCACTTAAAAATATGACATAAGAATTAAAAGAATAATGGATTATCTACCGTTAAAAGAATATACTTAATTTTTTATTGTCATTAATGTTTTTATTGAAACTTTCTAGACGGATGTTTAGTTCCAATAAAATTGAGGTATATATGAAAAAGTACTACTACTTCAGTCAGAAATATGAATCTTTTTTGTCAAAATTGGATGGTCAAAATTATTATTGCATAGTTTCCAATTCTATTATCTTTAATTTATTTATTATCTTTTCTTTCTCTCTTTCTTAATATATATCTTATATAAAGAATTGTATTGTTTTTCTTAATCTTTAATTCGTGTGCAAAGTTTAAAAGGATTTAGTATTTAGTACTCTTTTTAAATTTGTTTGAAACGGAAATTTTTTAATATTCATTAAAATGACATATTTTGAAACGGAAAAAAGTATATTCAAGCAAAAGTTTTATGATTTTTTAATTGAAATTTTTTTCATGGGTACAACACTGTAGTTTCCTTCTTGAAGCCTATAATATTTAGGCGAGATCACTTTTTAAATTTTTAATAGAGTTAACCTTTTTAACTTTTAATAATGGTTCAATAATAATATAAGTATTCTTTTCTAATCTTGATGTTTTTTAATTCAAATCACATTTCTTTTCTTATATATTAAAAAAATTTATTTGTTTTTATCTTATTTTATTTTATTTTTTTTTGGGGGATTGGGAGGAGAGAAAGGTTAAGAATCTCTATCTTGTAAATTTAAAAAGCAGCTTGAAAGGAGGGTTTGGTTAAACAATTCGTAATATTACTTTGGTCAAAAAGAAATCCACTAGAGACGCCTAGAATGGACAAATACCGAATACACCCTCGGGCGAAAAATTATATTATGCATTTTGTTTATGTCTGTATTTATGAATTATGTGATTTATATTAAGTCACGTTATGTTTTTACAGATAAAAATGTGATATAATTTAATACAGGTCATATGATCTATGAGTGAAATATAAACAAGTTCATAACAGAATTTTCTGTTACAATCAGGACTCATGAAAATTGATGTTCAATCTGGATAATGCTCGATAGATGGCCTATGAAGATTTGAATTTTCTTCATAGTATTATAAATACTTAAAATTAAGTTTTACTTTTTGAATAAGAGTCGGATTCATGTTTCGGAAAGTGAGGATGAACTAGTCATGATTGTATATTCGATATATCGTAAAATGTCTAAAATTAAGTTTTAATACTTGAGTTACCATATATAAGTAAAATGTCCGAAGTTAGACACTAATCAAATTAGTGAAACGTTTAAAGTTAGACTTAAAATTTAAGTAAGAGTTAAACTCTATGCTGTGAATAGTTTGGATGTCGTTTTCAAAAAGTTGATTAGTCATTCGAATAAACCTTAATTCTAGAAACATTAGAAAGAGCAAAGTTGTCTTTTCCATTTGGAATATTCAATTTTCGACTTCATTTTCATATTTTTCATGAGAATATGTAATTTGATTATTTGAACCAAACAACCACTATGGCTTGGAGGAAATTTTGTCTCCAAAGCACACCAGCGAGGACGAGAGGTGTGTAATTTGATGATGCGACTTTCACATTTAATTCTTAATCAAGGACGATGACGTGACTTTCACACTTAATTCTTAAGCAGAAACGGAACTAAGATTAGAAGGATGTTACAAAATTACTCTACAAATTTTATCAGAATTTCATCTATATAATGGGTCTCTTTTTCAAGTATAAAGACTGTTAAAAGAATTTCAAATAGTAAAAGAAATAGTATATATTAATCATTTCAAAATTTGTCAGTCTATCCCTTTCTCTTTTTAAAACTCAATCCTTACTATAGTAATTTTCTCGCAAAAGGAGAGGGAGGGGCGATGACCCCCTTCTTATAGTGTAGTTCCGTGCATACTTTTAAGTACATCCACTTGACATGCCAAATGAAATATTCTGAATTCGAGTCATTAAATGAGCGGTTTAATATTGCATGACAATCTTTGTAAAGTGTTTTAGTGACTCTGTATTTTCTGATTCCTTTCGGATTAGTCATCGAGTTAAAAAAAATACTCAAGACAAACGATGATTGCAAAATAGTCTTTCTAGAAATTTTTCTATTTGAGGATAGAAATTTGGAATATTTTAGTCTTAATGGAATTTTAATATACTAATTCCATTCCCTTTAATTGCCGTTCAATGATTAGAAAAATGTATAGATTTGCTAATTCAAGGGAATTGTTCGGCACTTCCGGGTCGTACCCGGACCCGGTTACTGTTGGCTCCGGCTTTGGATTCTTAGGCGGTTGGTTGGACTTGGGCATTTAAAGATTCAGAGTGCACGCGTTACTGCTACCTTCAGCAAAGGCCCACAGTCCACGTGGGTACTACTCTGTTATTTTCATGATTGTAAAATTGGTAAATTTAAATTTACCGAACTGATTTATCGTAGTTTACATCATTTATAATCGTATAAAGAAACGAAGAGAGTAAATATACGCCACCCGCGTATTACGTAGAAGTTAGTGCGATTAGGTTCACGAGTCGTGCTTTAGAATTTATGGTCGAAACATTATGACCTTTGCTTTCTTAATTCTTATCCATTTTTCTCCTTCTTTCCATTTTGGACGTTCACAACTAGGCTCGAATCCTGCGATTTCTTCGCCGACCCTAAGAAGTGGCAAGGGAGAAAGTCGAGATGAAGACGGCTGAGGCAACCAACCGAATCTAATGCTCGAATAGAGAGACTGAAGGGCAGAACACTTTTTTAATTAGTGATAAAAAAAGAGTATCATCCAGTAAAATTTATCCTGCTGAATCGATATTGAAATGCTAGGTGTATAAGTTGCTCTCGGGCTCATAAGTTTGAGATTATAATGTTTCTATTGTAAAAATACTATTTTGTCAAGTACATAATCTTTTGTACCACTTTGTGTATCGCCCTATGTATCATTTGAATGTTTTATCTTTTATTTATTAAATTTTATTAATAAAATATATCAAATTATAAACTGGTACTGAAGATGATACACAAAGTGTTACAGAAAATTCGAACTCATTTTATCACGTCAAATAAATTTAAGAAATTATTTGAAAAAATGTGCGCACTAGGTCCTGGCCTCCAGGACCGCTGAGTCACCATAATTTATATTCTCCACCTAGGCGTCGGGCAGTCTGGTAGAAGCCCTAAAGGCGAGGGATTCACCTTTTGGTCCAATAAATTATTTGAAAAAGGAAATGTGATAAAGAAAACATTGGGAGGGTGGTAGGGTCCAAATGATAAACAAGTTGTCATGCCACGTCATTCTTATCTCATGAGCCTTTATATTCGTGAACCTCACGCTCTCTCAAAAATCCTCAACGCTTGAAAAAGTCAACCTCAGACTCACTCACACTACCTGCCAACCTGCATTCGCAACACGGCTGCCCTCTCTGCTACACTCGCCCACACTGCCCGCTTTTTCCCTTTTTTTTTTATTTTTATTTTTTCCTCTTTTCTTTTTGTAAATCATATATGTTAACTAGTATATTTTATATCCGGTAAAGAATATAAATCTTTTTAAACTTTATTCTCAAAATAATAATGAATAAAATAATACAATTTTCAAAGTAAGATTTTTATTTTATTTTTAATAAATACGGAGAGGAAAGAGAAAGAAAGGAAGGAAAATAATAAATGAATTCAAAAAGAATTAGAAAATAGATAAAAATACACATTAAAATGTAAAAAATGACTATAATTTTGACCATCTAATTTTGAAAAATGGCCTTATATTTCTTACCGGAAATAGCACTTTTTTTACCAAATAGGAAAAACTCCTTGCCCTCAGGACACTACTGATGAATTAATGGTAATGCAAGCTGGAGGTCCGAGACGTAATGTGCACAAAGAATTACCCCACATTGAAGATGTTGAAATTTCTTTATTGTCCCACTGCCAAAATTTAAATATTAAATATTACTACTAACTCTATAGCCTTAAAATCAGTTAGTTATATTATGCAAGAAATAAACTATTTTTTTCGTAATAAGGTAATAATTCAGTGGTAGAAAATTCATTACCAAATCAAATGTCTTCTATTGAACAACATTACCAATGTTAAAAAAAAAAAAAAAAACCAATTCCCCATGTATAAAAAAATAAAAAACACCTCTTTCCTTTTTCTCTTTTTTTTTTTGTAAATTATTGTAGTAAAGAGTTTCTAGTTTCTAAGAAAAAATAAAAAACAAGTTAAGATGCTACGATGTCGTTTTTATCTTGAAATATAGTTGTATATTTTATAAAAAAAATTAACGTTTTTTATAATTTTATTTAATTCGAATAAAAATTAATATATATAATATGATTTAAAAATAAATTTTTTTCATTATACATCTAATCTAAAAATATATATATAATAAAAAATATGAGGTGGCTTGATGATATTAGAAAAGCAATAGGGGTGCACATGTCATTCACAAGTAGTTGCCGGTTGGAGAGGCACTAAGCTTGAGTTATAGTAGCTCCATCCATCCTCCCAAAGTCCCAAGTCCCCATGGGGGTGAGCCCTCTAAGGGTGGGCCCCCCTCCCCCCGCTAAGGGTGACCCCTCTAAGGGGGTGACCCCTACTTCTCCATCTTCATGCCTATGGCTAACCAACATTTTTTTTCCTTTATTTTCTTGACTTACAGAATAGTCGGAATTATCTAATATATTTTATAGTATATTTATTATAAATAGTTTATTAATAAAATTTTTATAAAATAAATGATAAATCTAAATTCTAAAAAATGAAGCCTAAAAAGAATGTACTGACGATCTTAAGTTCTTAGAGAAGGGAGATAGGGGATTTTTTTAATTATTTTTTTAATTATTATTTTTATTTTAATACAGAAGTATCATATTTGGTAAAAATTGCATTACAATGAATATATTTTGGTGTGCATTTAAATATTTTTTAAAATTCATGTTTCTTTTCTATAATTTCTATTAAAAAATTTAAGATTTTATATGATTTATTTAAGTTCAATTATTTAATATTTGTATTAGTAGGTGAGACACACATTAAATAAATTTATAAAAATTTTAATTAAAAATTACAATGAATTTTGTGTTAGGTAAGTGTCATATTTCAAAGTTTTTAGTTACATATCTCAATTTTTCTTATTCAAATGAAACTTCATTCATTAAAAGCATTTCTTATTGAAATATAAATAAATATAAAACAAGTGGAATTACGATAATTTTATTTAATCTACACATCAACCACCACCTTAATTAGAAAAATGAAAAATTAGTAATTTTTTTAGGGATTTGCTTTAGTTTAATTTGAAGTATTACAAGAAAATAGTTAAAAACTGAGCAGTCTAACAAATTTTTATCTTTCGATTATTTTTTAGTCTTTAAAACTGCTTTTCCAATTAATTCTGTAGTGATTGGTTGGAATGACAATTTTAACGACTCGGAAGTAATTAGAAGGCAAAAATAATAAAAAATAAAATTTAAAAACATTTTAAGTTATCTATAAAATAGCGTGGGATATTTATAACCTTTTATCCTGATAAATTATTATTTTAAACCGATTTTTTTTCATTTGGTGATATAAAAATGGACCAATGCTCCAAACACGTCTTGATTCTTGAAAAAATATATATATAAGTTTTTTAAAAATTATTTAATGTAATTAAATAGAAGATTTTTAATTCTTTCCATGGAAAACAATCAATATCTGTCAGTATATAGTATTAAACTCATCGGTGGCCGTTTCTGATTCTTTTTTTAATACAATTTGATAATAGAATATATAATTTGTAAAAAAAAATATTTCTCTCTTTCAATTTATTACAAGGTTATTTTTGTAAAAATTACTCACCCTCTCACACATGTATCTTGTTAAAATATTATTGATAAAAAAATTTGTTAAAAAATATTGTAGTATTTAATAGATTTGAATCGAACTCATCTCAAAGAAATATATAAAAAAGAACAGAATCGTTCAACTTATGAATTTTTTTTGTTAAATAATAAAATTTTTAATAATAATTTATTAATATTAGATAAAATATTTTCTTTAAAATACGTTAAGGAAAAGTTATTATTAAAAAAAGTGAAAATAAATTAGGATGCATTAAAAGATGTATTACACGATTTTAAGTGTATAAAAACCAATCTAAATATTATTCTTTATGTTTTTTTTATTTATCACATTTTAAACATCACACTATTTAAAAAAAATAAAATGTTAGATATTTTTTTTTCTTGTGTAAACTGTAATATCCTTCAAATATTTTTCTCTCGTTATTAGTTTTCTATTACTAATTTTCATATTGTAAAAAAAAGGATGTAATTTATTATTAATAAAAGGGTATAATAAAAAAATTATTAATTATTATCTTTAAATTATATTATAATAAATAAAAAATAAAAAATTAATAAAATATGATAAGTAAAAAAACAGAAAGATATATATTTTATTGTAAATAAAATAAATCTAAATAATGTGTGAACATAGTAATGGGGAAGCAAATATTTAAGGGAGAGCATACATATACATATTACAATAAACAAATGTCGGTCCGGCACGCGCATGAGGGGATTGAGCTTAGCTCACGTTCCCTACCATCCTAGTGAGAGGCATCCCACTTTTTCCTCTCTCTCTCTCTCTCTCTCTCTCTCTCTCTTTGTCGGTAAGTATCCAATTACACTACCTCACGACTCACGAGCCCCCACAACACTCTAGATTGGTTCGTTTTTGTATTATTTTATGTATCATTTGAATACTATTTAGAGCGTGAGTACGGAATAGTTTAGTACAAGAAGGCGGATATTGTTTGAAAGGCGTACTTTTTCAATTCCTCGGAAGAGGGGGTGGTGGTCCTCTTTCCTGTGGTCAAAATATGTCGGCCGCGATAAAATGATAACATATGAAGAAACCGGCTTCATACTCATAACTATAGTACTAGTCCGGAGAAGAAGCGGTACCGCCCTTACTTTATTTCCTTCAGACTGGAAATAAGGCAGGAAACTTTTAAGTACTTCTAGTTGTGAAAGACTCTTTTTAATTTAATATTTTTTTCGATCAAGAATATAAGAATTTTAGACGCACTAAAAATAATAAAGAATATAAGTATTTATTAAATTTTTTTATTTTTATCTATTTTTCTATTAATCAATTTCATTTTTATTATGTATCTGTTTTTTTATTCGAAGGGTAAAATGGGTATTGTGGTTAAAAATTTATATTATTTTTTAAATTTTTTAATTGTATGCAAAAGTCTAAAACCTCTTATATTTATGACCGGAGGAAGTATATTTTATTAATAATTTTTCTATTGATTTTACTTATCACATTGTAAGAATTTTTATATTTTTTTTTACTTGTCACGTTGTGGTTTTAAGGTAAATCTTTAGTGAATTTTTTTTCATTAAACCCTCCAATTGAATAACAAATTCTAATATCTTTTTATTCTTTTAACGTAAAAATTTGTAAATTTAATAATGACGAGATAAAATTGGAAGGGCATTCTAGTTTACACGAGGAAAAGACTTCTAAATTTTGTATTTTTTAAATAGTGTGATGTTCAAAATCTGACAAGTAAACAAAATGGAGAGAGTAAAACTTATTAAATACTCTCCCGTTTAGAAATATAATGAGTTTTTGACCCATTAATAATGTAAAAAATATAAGAATTTTTACAACTTTCAATAAGTATTTATTGAACTTTTTCAATTTTTATCAATCTTTCTATTAATTTATTTCATTTCCACTATCCATTATTTTCTTAATTTATGAAGAGCATAAATGATATTGTAATTTCAAAATTGTCTTTTTTCCATGACCCTTAATCTGCGTACAAATGTCTAAAATCCCTTATATTTATGACCAAAGGGAATAAAAAATAAAAGCTGAAGAAAAAAGATAAACCTTAAAAAATAGTCTATCCGTTTTATATTAACTATCGTCTGAACATACTTTTTTTTGTTTCAAAATATATGTCACTTTAGTAAATTAAGGGAGTATTTAACGAAAATTTTACACATATACTCTTATTTAGTATTATGAGGATGATACAATATAATATATATTTAGAAACATTTCAAATAACCTCATATTCTCAATGAAGGATAATTTAGTCTATTTAACTTCAAATTAAAGCAATTTAGTCATTTTCTTAATATTTGTGTCGTGTCTTAACGTGACAGATAATATGAAACGGAGGGAGTATAATAAAGGGTTAACACAAAAAAAAAAAAAGTATCATGGACTTTGCCATTATATCAATTAAGTACCCAATCTTTGAAAATGACAATCAGGGAACAATTTTGTTTTTCCAGTAAATAATTAAACGGAAACTGATCGGAAATGAGTAATGTCTATTATGTCTTAATAAAATCTAAAAAATTAATTTTACCCTTTTCATAAGAGGGAAGTTGAGTCATAAAAGATATAACAATAAAAAAATTTGTATAAATTATAAAAATTTGTAAAAAAATTTATATTTATAATATAATATAATATCCTTATTTAGCAAAGTTCAAGATACTTTTTTGTGTTAATCTTATAATATACTATTTACATTTCATAGTATAAAGATAAATTGTCATATTTGAAATTTTATATTATAAGGTGATTTATATTTAGAAAAATTCTTCTTAATAATACCCATATTTAATTAATGTATCACTATCTACTAATTTTAAAATTAATCGCATTCACATTTGATAAAAGGCTTAAAATGTGAAGAAAGGAGAATCTTAATATGAAATTTATTGATATATTAGAATTATTTTATTTTTAAAAATATTAATTTTAAAAATTTTCTTAACAAATAGAAAATAATAAATAATTTTATTTTATGAAAGGAAAAGAATAAAAAGAAATTATATAGAATACACTATAGGAAAGTGGTACATATTCTAGGTGCACCCCACCCACGATATCACACTGCACCCCAAACCCAACACCGTGTGGACTTTTTCTTCTTTACTTCTAGTGAACTTAGCCCCTCACACCCCCTAAGCCCGCACCCCCTTTGACATTGTCACAAGTCAACCCCCCACCCCACACTACCCTTGAAGATAGAGAGAGAAAGGAAAAAAAAAGATAAGAAGGGGGGGGCCTTTGTTCTTGATAATGCCAACCCAACCCATAAATTCCTCTTTCTCTTTCTCTCTCTATAAATAAATTGCTTTCCATTCATTTGCAACCCCCTCTCCTCCCAAAATCTTTTTTCCTCAGTTTCTTTCTCTGTCTCTCTCTCTCATCCAAAAGTCAGCGCCTTCTTTTGTCTTTTTTTTCCCCAACTCCTCTTTTACTCTCTGTTCTTTTGTCTCTCTAGACTCTCTCTCTCTCTCTCTGATCAAAGGAGAGAAAGAAAATGGCTGACGATTGGGATCTGCAAGCGGTGGTTAGAGGCTGCGCCACCAACACAACCACCACCTCTTGCAGCGGCACCACCACATCTACAAGTACAGCTAGTTGTAGTACAGATGTTTATCAGAGATTGGCTGGAACTGGAAGAAGCTTTGAACAAGGGCAACCAGGGCAAGGGCAAGGGCAAGATGGGAATTTTATTTATCTTCAAGATCTATTTTTTGAGCCAAGAAATGGGATTCAAGAATTGAATGATTTATATAAACCCTTTTTCCAGAAAACTTCACCGCCAGTTTCACCACAAAGTAATAGTATTCCTATTTCACCCCTCTCTGTTCTTGGTGAATTTCAAGATCTATCTCAACTTCAACAAAATCCACAAGGGCAACAAAGTCAAAGACAAAATATATATCAACCAAAACAGAGCTTATTAAGAACTGGTGCTTCTTCTTCACATAATCCAAGTCCAAGGTCTAAAAGAAGGTAAAAAAAAAAAAAGTTGAAATTTTTATTAGTTTTTCTTTGGAATTTGAAGTCCCATTTGGTAAATTCAACTGGGTCTTATGATTTTTTGTTATTTTTTTATAGGAAAAATCAGATGAAGAGAGTTTGTCAAGTACCTGCTGAAGCTCTTTCTTCTGATACTTGGTCTTGGAGGAAATATGGCCAAAAACCCATTAAAGGTTCTCCATACCCAAGGTACCCCCCCCCACCCCACCCCCAAACCCCTCTTTTTAATTTTTTGTTTATTGGAGAAATTTATATAAATTAATTTTTTATATAAATTAATTTTTATATGCATAGTTTAACAATAGAAACAAAATTTACTCAATGGCCAAAAGTATATTTTCTTCTTACAAAATAGTTTCTATAATATATAGTTCAAAAGTAGAAACACCATTTTATATCGAGACAAAATATTTCAATATCGAGAAGTATTTTTTAGCTCATTATTAGAATAGCTAATTTTCGGGATGAAATTTTAAATTTGAATCATATTTCAGCTGTTTCTAGTATTAATATACCATGGACAAATTTTTTTCCATTTTTTGACTTTGCATTTTCAAAATTGTTTTGATAATTTTTTTTGGAATTTATGCTTTTTAAGAAAAGCAAGAAATTAATTTATTCTTGAGGATTATTTTTGTGTTAATTAATTAATTTAAATGGTAATACTAATTCATATGTTACTCTAAAAACAGGGGATATTACAGATGTAGTACCTCAAAGGGGTGTTTAGCCCGAAAACAAGTGGAGCGAAACAGATCCGACCCGGGAATGTTCATTGTTACCTATACAGCAGAGCATAACCACCCAATGCCAACACACCGGAATACACTAGCCGGAAGTACACGTCAGAAGCCGGCTACTGTCACCGGAAATTCAGATGATACTAATAAACCGGATAGTTCGCCTATGGTTTCCTCCGGAACAAGTCTATCGCCGGCGCCGGAAAAGTTGGAATTAGAGAGCAGCAGTAAAGAAGAAATTATGGAAGAAGAAGATGATGATATTAATGCTCCTGAAATGCCCATGGATGATGATTTCTTTGAAGGATTAGAAGAATTGGCTGAAAAATCATCCGCCGGAGATATCTTTTCCGGTCACTTACCGCCGTCGTCTCAGAGTATGCAATTTCCTTGGTTGGCTACTAATGCTACTACCACCGCTGCCGGCGGTGTCTGACTCTCTCGTAATGAGAAAATTCTATTATGGACTCAGATTCACAAATAGAGATATGAACTCCTCATAGATATTGGACTCGATTCATGAATAGAGATGTGAATTTTTGCGCGTTGATCCATTAGTATTCTGTGCATGGACCCGATCAACCAGTAGGATATTAAAAAATCAGAAGTTCATGTTCTCACTTATGAATCGAGTTCATAATAGAAACTTTTTCAATGAGTATGATTTAATAAGTCAGAAGTTTCGAGTTTATAATAGAATTTTCTCTAAGATTGAATTCAGTTATGATTAGGAATGGACTCGAGAATACTAATAAGACAGAAGCTTATACTCTTCTTAATCGTGGATGGATTGAGTCTATAATAAAATTTTTTCGAGAATGAGCATATATGGAATGATGCTTTTCTTCTTAGTCACTTTTCCTTTGCTTTGGCATTAGGAGAGAGAGTATCTTTTTGTCCCATTTTAGAGAGAGAAAGAGAGAAGGAATCTTGAGAATACATTGTTGGTTGGGTATCTTCATCTTTGTAAACTTTAAGGTAAAATTCTCCACCATAGTTGTGTGTTTGAGTCTTGTAGAGGGAAAAAAGTAGTAAATACTATTATTAGTATTTTTAGTTTTTAATGATTTTATCTATTTATTATATGAATGAAATGATAGGAAACGTTATACAAATGGTTTTTCAGTTAATTAGTTGATTTTCATAATTATTTTTGAATGATTATGTATAATTAATTTATATATATAATGTTTTACAATATAATTCTTTCGTTTTGATTTATTTGATAAGCACATTATTCGATCTATAATTGTCATTTGATGTTGAGCACTCTCGACACCTGATGCCAAATAATGCCTTATGTGCCTGGCACCAAAGGCACCATCTCTGAATGGTGTCGTTGGCGTATTAGGCATTCCTGACACATGATATTAAATAGTGTCTTTTGGTACTGGTTAAAAAATATATCCAAGCGATCAGAGGTAGAATTAAAACGAAGAAAGTAACCCTCATAGGTGTAATTCAATTGGTTTTGAAGACTGTAGAGTTGGTAATAATGTTATCTACATATCTACCCTGCACAGTCTTTTACATAAAATTTACCTTTTATAAAAATCAAAGAAAAAAATATCAACTATTTTCAATTTTATTTTTAATTCAAATGGACGACTTTCTAATAGCGGTATTGTGGAAATTTCAACATCTCCAATATCGGAGTGATTCTTTGTGCGTAACAGGGTGGCCCTTGTCTCCAGTTTGCAAGACGGATGAGCCATTATGATTTACATATTCTCCTGGGCGTCGAAGAGTCTGCTCCAGGAATCAGTGGGGTTTTAAAGATAAGAGATTTCACCTTTTAATAAAAAAAACGGAGAAAGTTGTATATTTCTTTTAACTTTTTGTCAAACTAGAAAAATCTCAAAATCAAGACAGTTCAGAGGCTATTTATACATATATCATCATGGAACAAAATATTTCACAACTACAAAAAACAAGCCAACTTTGCACTACTTTTTCTTCAAAATCTATATAATCATATCCATACATATATTGATCATAAGATATGAGGCTCCATAGCATCAAAGTATATTGGCTAAGACTTCAGAAAGCAGAAAAGAAGAAACAAAAAGAGAAAGAAATACAGTTTAACATTATGATATAGCTCAGCAAGTTTTTTGTATGGCAGCAAGCTGGTTTATATCAGTTCTCAAGTCTCCATTCTTAGCAAGAACTTGATCAAGCCATTAACAACAATTTCTAGGAATCAAACAAGAGAAGGGACTTAAAAAGAGAACCTATGCTGTTGAAGGTGAAACTTTGTATCCTTTAACAAAACTCTGCAACTTTTCGGTTTGACCAACAGCAGGAAGCCATTCTGTAAGGATTTCCATTGTAATATAATCAGGGTTACAAGCCATGTTAGTCATTTGATCCATAAGTTCAAATGCCTTCTCCAACCAATGATTCTCTTGGAGGGCTCTGAGCAGCGAATTGAATGTTGAGGTATTCGGCCTCACACCCTTGTCCTTCATATCGTCAAGTAATGAAAGAGCAATTTCAATCTTGTTAGCCTTGCAATGAGCATTAATCAAAGTATTGTATATGATAGTGTTGGGACTCTTGCCTGGTCCCCATGGCCCTGGTCCGGAACTCATCTGCTTGTATATTTGCATAGCTTCTTCTAGTTTTCCTGCCTCACAATGAGCGTGAATCATCGCCCCATATGTAACAATGTTGGGCCGAATCCCATCCTTCAACATCTTCTCCATCAACCTATTTACAATTCCCAAATGCCCTTTCTCTCCAAAATAAGAAATCAAAGTGTTGAATGTGACACGGTCAGGCATCACTCCTGATTCATCCATCTGTTCAAACAACTCGACTGCTTTGTCGAATTTATTCTTCCTGCAAAATCCACTAATTAAGACATTGTAACTGATGATATCTAAGCAGAAACCAGATGCTCTCATTTTACCAACAACAAAGCTAGCATCATCCATCCTTCCGGCCTGGCTCAGCCCTGATATCAAACTATAATAAACAGTTGCATCCGGAGAAATCCCATTCTGTATCATTTGGTCAAAGAATTTCATTGCCTTCTCAATATTGTTTACGCTGCAAAAAGCAGTAATCAAGATAGTATAAGAAGTAGCATCGCCTCGCAAACCCTTCCCTTGCATCTCATCAAAGAATTGTATTGCAGTACTAACTCGCCCGCTCTTGGACATTCCATTAAGCAAAGTATTAAGAGTAATCACATTTGGCTCTACCCCATCACTATTCATCTGATTAAAAAGCTCAAATGCCCTATCTATCTCGCCTGCTTTGCAGAAGCCATCCATCAAGCAATTGAAAGTAGCAGTATCAGGTCTGCATCCATCTTGTGATCTCATCTTTTCCATCAATTCCAGTCCTTCTTCTTGCCTCCCCACCTTGCAAAGGCCATCAATTAATGTGTTATAAATCACACTATCAGGCTCCACTGAGATTCCGCCACTCTCTTTCTCACCCCTCATGCTCTTGAACACTTCAAGTGCCTGGTCTACTCTACGCATTTTACACAAATTATTGATCAAAATCCCAAATGTCACAACATCTGGCTGAATTTTCTTTTCTTTCATCTCGTTCATAAATAAATTCATCCTCTGAAAGTTGTGATCTTTCCCCAATCCCGTCAGCAGAGCATTGCAGGGAACAGTCTCCACCTCGCAGCCTAACCTCATCACTTCATGCACAAGGTCCCAAGCTAGATCACATTTCCCCTGTCTACAAAACTTGGTTACCACTTGAGTCAACCATACACTGTTTGGAAATACATCATACTGGGCGAACTTTAAAACAAGCTCAAAAATCTCCTTCTCCCTCAAGCTCCTTCCGCTCCAATTTCTTGTCAAAACGGATGGCAACACAATATCCACCGTATTCCTATTGGGAAAGAATTCCAATTTCGATTCAAGCATTTCGTCAAACAGCTTTAGAGCATCATCTAGCCGACCAGCTTTGAGCATGGAGTCTAACAGCAAATTAACAACGAAAGTGTTTCGTAAAGCAGGGTCGAGCGCATTGAACACAGCAACGGTTTCTTCAAACATTTTTGCTCGTCCAAAGTGTTTCATTAGAAGGGTCGCAGACATGACCGTTAATGGAACATTTTGGTCTCGGGCAAAGACAAACAATTCCTGAAGCTTGGTGGGAACATCTCGGCCTTCTTCACAAGATGCGTGCTCGAGTACACCTTGAAACGTAAAAGATAGAGCACTAGGGTCTGGCGATACAGAAGTTGTAGAAGACTCATCATGTACTCGGTTGGTCTTGACATAATTGAAGAATTGGAGGGATTTCTGGTAGGAGCCCAATTGGCGGGTGATTTTGAGCAGACTGGAAGAACAGGTTTCAGAGGAACCAGAGAGAAGATTACGGAGTTCGGCATTACCAGGCCAATCCTCCGGATTCGTGTCTCGGAGGAGGGAGGCTATTTTCCGTATGGGGTCAATAATACTAGGTGGATCATCTGGTTTGGATGTTTGGACGGAGGCTACTCCGGTGCCTGTGTCCAGTCCCCCAGGTGAAACAAATGGCTGGGGTTCAGTGCAGAAATGGCGGAATGCGGCGGCGGAAATGGGTTTTTCTCTTTTGGGTTTTAGAAGATAGAAGGGGTTTTTGGAGCTCAAAAATGTCCGCCTCATTTTGACAGTATTTTCCTAAAATTTCAATACGACTTGCTTGATATAAATATAAATAGAAAAAAAAAAAGCTCTATAAATTGGGGATTTTCAGAAGAAGAAATGGATAAAGCATTAGAAACAAGGGTTTGAATTTGATTTTTACAGGTAGAAATCAGCAAAGAAAGAATCATAAACAAATAATTTTAGCTCTATAAAATGTGGGCACTTCGCCCAACACCGCCATTGTTGATAAAGCCACCCCTTAATCTCCTTAGCTCAATAATAGTATTTAATAGTAATACTACTACTAATAGATTTATCTTTGTCAATTCCTTCCGTAGATCAATCGCAAAATCATTCAGTAGTAGTACTACTATGGAAGGAGTGAAAGCCAAAGCTACGGCGGCCACCGATGCTGAATTATCGTCGACGGAACACGTCACCGGAAATTGGTTTTCCGTACCGGAGCTACGACTTCGCGACCACCGATTCTCCGTTCCCCTTGATTATTCTCTCGATCACGCTACTTCTCCGAAGATCTCCATTTTTGCTCGGGAGGTCGTCGCTGGTATGTCTGCGATTTTATAGTTTTAATAGTTTACTAAATCATGATTTTGATAATTAATTGCTCCTGATGGAACTTTGGATCATCGTTTAGAAGAATTTGTCAATTTTTCGCTGCATCTTATCTACTTGATGATGGAGAAAACAGAAAAACATTGAAATTAATTGATATGAAATTGTATCTATTGATATTTATGGTGCATGTGAATTTGGATGAACAATTATACCGGCACGTTTGTCAATTTTGTGCTAGTTCTTTGGATCTGGAATCTGAACAAGCAACTATAACGTGAACAATCTTGTGAAACAGTTGAAAATACTCGGCCAAGGGGTGGACTGGGGGGCTCATGAGGGCATAAAAAGAGTAGCCTTGGCTTTTGAGCTGAGCAAATCTCCTCGTTACATACGGAGTTATCTCTGTTGAGTATTCTGAGATGGACCCAATTAAATTCATATTTAACTTTGCTCATATGAGACCTATTCTTGGAGAGTTTCAGATGAGCCTTTCATGGTCTATATCCAATATAAAAAAGAGGATGTATTGGGATGGTTCAGTTTTTTGAGTCATTGCAGGGGGAAAATATGACTTCTTTGTGCTACAATGTTGGAGTAATCCCAATGCCATCTGTTCTTAATGATTGGGAGTAAGGAATGAACATAACTTTGGAGAGACTTATTAGCATCTGCATCTTATTCAGATATATGGTGGGCAGATTCAGTTCAATGGCCACAAAATGAAGAAGGCTAATAGTTACAATCTTGCAAAAGACCATTTCAGAAGCTCTGCAAATCTTGAAGGAGCTGATGAAGTACGACGAGTAAGAAAAATGGAAAGGATCAAAACATGAGAAATGTATTCATTTTCTTAAGAGTTTAGTTGCTTTTATGGTTCTAGTTCTGTAAGTCTGTCCTACATTTACTTAATCTGGTACTCTTATATTACTGAATTGGTTCTTATAAGTTCACATGTTATTCTATACCAATTTCAGAGTTCAATGTTTAAATGCTTAAAAAAGAAAAGACAAAAGTGGCAACTTATAAATTTTTCTTATTTTTGATATATGTGCATATGCTTCTAGTTGATTGCTGGGTTTCATGCTTCTGCTGACATGCATTATTTCCTTTCTTGAAAAATATTTGAGCAAAAAGGATGAAAGGAGAAAGAAATTGTTCTCTTGTTACTAGAAAGCCTGCCTACTCTTGAGTTGCAGATCTCACGCTGCTGATATGTTTTATTTTCCTTTCACCCTTCCCCAAACAATGGGGTATAATGTATGATGCAGTTGGAAAGGAAGAACAGCCTCTGCCTTATCTATTATATTTGCAAGGTGGACCTGGCTTCGAATGTCCACGGCCAACTGAAGCTAGTGGATGGATTGGCAAAGCATGTGAAGAATATCGCGTTATTTTGATGGACCAGGCATGTGTTTCTGCTATTCTTCTAGTTTAATTATCATAACTTATATATGTTCGCTGCTGACAGTTCACCATACAGCGAGGGACAGGTCTATCATCTCCTTTAACAACATCAAGCATGTCACAGATGAAGTCAGCTGAGGAGTTAGCCAACTATCTGACACATTTTCGTGCTGACAACATAGTGCATGATTCTGAATTTATACGAAAGTGTATTGTTCCTGATAGTGGACGTTGGACTGTTTTAGGACAGGTGAATATGTATTTTCTTTTGAATAGTGTTTGTATATCCATGATCCGATCTACTAATATGGGTTTTCTATTACATCATGTTATCATAGCAAGTTTGTTATGGCAATCAGTCTGGGAAGTTTTGTTCTTCTTTCGCATTCTCTTTTTCTCTAGTACAAACACACATAAATGCTTGCAGTCTTTTCATTCTTTTACTTCTCTAGAGAAACTTCCTGCTGTTTTCTTGCATATGATGGTAATAGTGATATGATTGGTGATAACATGTATCACTGATAACTGGTACTGATTGCATGTTAATGAGAGACAGGGATTGATATTTGCTTGTCTTATGCAGAGCTTTGGGGGTTTCTGCGCTGTTACTTACTTGAGTTTTGCTCCAGAAGGCCTCAAACAAGTCCTCCTAACTGGTGGAATTCCACCAATTAAAAGTGGATGTACTGCAGAATCTGTGTATAGAGCATGCTTTGAGCAGATTGTCCATCAAAATGAAAAGTATTACAAGAGGTTTCCTCAGGACATAGAACATGTTCGTGATGTTGTGAATTATTTGGCAGAATCTGAAGGAGGCGGGGTGAGGAACATTGGAACGTGGGAATTCTGTATTTTTAGTCTCTCCCTCTCTCTCTCTCTCTCTCTCTCTCTCTCTCTCTCTCTCTTTTTTCTTTGTGTGTGTGGGGGGGGTGGGGGGGAATGTGTGGAATTGGTACGAGGCACTGTTGTGAGTTAGTGGTTCTCTTTTTGCCTATCTCACTCTGTTTTTTGACTTTCTTTGTCTTTGCTGCTTTGGTCGTGTTTCTGTGTGTAAATATTCCCATAGGTGATTCTACCATCTGGTGGCATCTTAACTCCCCGGGGATTACAACTTCTTGGTCTCACTGCTTTGGGTTCAAGTACTGGCTTTGAGCGCTTACATTATATGTAAGTGTTGTATGATCTCACTTATTTAAAATATGTATATACCGTATTGTTTAAGTTGATTTGTTCTTTTCTTCACTGTAGGTTTGAGAGGGCCTGGGATCCAGTACTTCTTCCTGGTGCTAAACGAAAGTTGAGCTACTACTTCCTGAATGCTGTAAGAGATTTTTCTGATACTATTTAACATCAAGTTGCATGTTTTGACATCTTTGCTGTTCTTTAAAATATTATGACTTGCTTCAACAATTTGCACTTAAACCTTTTAAGATGAAAATAGTAGATTCTGGATATGCATATTTGCTTGTAAACCTTTTCTTGGTTGTGTTCTTTTTGATTATAGGGGACACGTTTGTTCCTTATTGGTGCATGTAGATCTCCATGTTGAGTTTTGTCATTCTCTCGATAATTGTCGTAAATCGTTTTTAGGTGGAAGTTCGATATTGTACTTGATATTGTAATTGTTTATTGAATTGGAAATTCTCTTTTATATACTTTTTGCTCTAAAAGAATATACATCATTGCCATGCATACCGATGTTGTAATTGTACTGATATCATGTAGAAGTTTAACAGTTTTAGATTCCTGGGTACATCTGGATGGAACTCCAAAATCCAAAAAGCCACTTTTCTTAAAAGTTTTGAGGTTGAGCCTCACCGCTTTTCTTGAAAATTAAAAGCTTATCTTTATAGAAATGAAAATGAAAAATAAAAACAATAATCTGTTGTTGGATTATACCCTAATTTATGTCGAAGGTTTCAGGATGAAACATGAGGGGTGTACGCTTTCTAGGAAATGCATAATTGTTTGTCATTCATTCTGCATATAGAGTGTTTGTCTTTTATGGGTCCCTTTTGATAGCTTAAAGGGATTTAACGGATTCATACAGTCTGCTAAGTGGATGTTTTTCTCTGCATGCAGTATGAGACCTGGATGGGTATGGATGCAAACCCCTTATATGCTCTTTTACATGAGGCTATATATTGTCAGGTAGAAGTTTTTCGCTGGTGAATAATACTACAGATTGTTGGACCAAAGTTAAATTCATGAAGATAAGACTTTTTATCAATTTACAATCTTTGCTCGGTATTTTATGTTGTCTAACGTTTGATTATTTATGATGTAAAGGGTGCTTCCTCGAGGTGGTCTGCCTACAGAGTAAGGACAGAATATGAAAGTAAATTTGATGCAATTAAGGCTGCCAAAGAAGGTCGCCCTGTACTCTTTACTGGTGAGGTATGAATGATAAGTAGTCATTTTGCTTGCGGTTGGCAGTATGGAACTTTTGCAAATGGATTTCGTGTATCTAAGATAATGGTTATGAATCATGGATAATCTTTTATGGTTCTATTTATTCATAAACTTACATGAGAAAGGGATTGACCACGACTAGTAATCACTTCTCCAGTAGTAACTTAGGCACTCTTCTTTCCTTGTCTATCATTTAGCTTTTGACCTTTACGAGTTATTTGGATTTGCATCATAATAACTATAGCTTTTTGACATGTATGGTTTCTTCCCCTCAAAACAACTCGTATGGTTTCTAACTGCAGCTGAAACACACGATACAGAATCTCGCAACAATCTTATTTGGTTTGATGCATGTCATTGCAATCCAAATGCTAACAAATGGAAGTAATACCCTGTATTTTGTGTTTGTTTACTTTCTTGGAAACCGGTGTTTTTTTTTTTTACAAATGAGCAAATATGTGGCACTAATATAATGATGAGCACCATTTTCGCAATATTGATATTTTCTTGTTTGTACCCGAGACCCTCATACGCGTATGCATATTCTCAGAGTTACTAGATAATGCTAGTGAATAATGAAGCAGATCATGCTCTTTTGCCAATATAGCTGTACCGTTTTTCTTAAGAAACGATTATGTCAATTACTCATGAATATATTCTTTCGTTTTTCTCTCTATGCAGATGATATTTCCATGGATGTTCGATGAAATTCATGCCCTGAGGCCATTCAAAGACGCTGCTGAATTGTTGGCATTGAAGGAAGACTGGCCTCCGTTATATGACATTGCCTCGCTTAACAACAACACGGTATGCCATCTTATGATGCCTTACACTAGCTGATACAACTCAAAATCCCTTGTTTGTTGTTTTCAGATTGTTTTCCTTTCTTGTTCTTTTTAAGTTGATCCCACATAATTTCCGGGTGCTCCTTCATCTTGAAGGAGCGCGATAGAGGGAAGAAACAAACGGAAAGATTTCATTGCATTGGTATTCCCAAGGTTTCATGTACTTTCCTCGCCTTTTCTTTACGATGAATGATGGGTTCTGCGAAACAGGTACCGGTTGCTGCTGCTGTATATTATGAAGATTTATATGTGAATTTCAAGCTTGCCATGGAAACAGCTTCTCAAATAGCTGGGATTAGGCTGTGGATAACTAATGAATACATGCATTCTGGTCTAAGAGATGGAGGTGGTGCTGTCTTGGAACATTTGCTGGGAATGCTAAATGGGAAGAGACCTTTGTTCTAAGTGCGACCCGAATTCGAGATTCTGTCTCAAAAAGGTTTAGTCTCGATGCCTACAAGACATAAAAAAGACATGAGGAGAGACGGGATAGTATACATGGGATTTAAATACTATCCGGCGTTCATTTTTCATTAATTTAACTTTGCGATAATAAAATTTATGTTGCAATGGCATTTGGATAATGCAAAGTTGTAGAAAGAATTCAACAACTTTGCACTTTTTCATTAGTAGTATTGAGGAAATAGCTAAGAATATCGTCCAACTATTTACGTTTGTCAATGTTTAAGATAATTTTATCCTTGAAATATTTATAAAGGTCGTTTTTTACCTTGACACGTGCTTAAAAAGAAGTAAATAGATAATTTTGTCTCTCAATAATATGATATATGAATTTAGGACATTATTCGATCTGAATCGAGTACACAGAGCGGGGATTTTTAGTTATTTTCTCCTTTTTACCTACCAAAATAAAACTATTTTTTTTTTAGGAGAAAAATAAAATTACTTTGAAGTATGTATTGCAATTTTAATAGAAAATTTTCTGATTAAAAGAAATAATAGAAAATTTGGGCTAATACTGAAAAAATAAATTTTAAAGGGGTAAATTTGCTGATATAAAAAGATTTTTGGGGGAAATATGAAAATTTCCAAAAGTAAAAGCCTCTAATCGTCAATTCATCAGTAACTCACTATACTACCGGTCAGGGAAACGTAAACCCTTCTGTTTCACCTCCTCAAGGTTTTGCAGTTCCTCTCATTCTCTTCGCCATTGCTTCAAAAATCCGCAGATTTCTTGCAACGCAATGAACATTTAATGTAACAAAAGCTCTTAGAGTATTTTTTTTTTGCAGTTTTGAGGATTGGAAAATGCGGAGATCTTGCGTTAGATTACTCACCGGACCTCTGAATCAAACTGGAGCGAGAGGTTTGTGTTCATCAAAGAGCGGCGGCGGCGGAGGAGGCAATGAGAAGATTGTTGCGTCTGTGCTGTTCGAGAGGTTGCCAGTTGTCGTTCCCAAAATCGACCCTGTAGTATATGCTTTTCAGGAATTTTCGTAAGTTTCATTAATTCTGTTCAATTTGTATAGTTTTTGCGGGGATAAATTACATAGATGAGTAATGAAAATATTTTGTCGATTGCAAGAGTAACTTTTCCCTCTGTCAGACAAGTAATTTTAGAGCTGATGGCAGCTCACAGTTGATTTTATTCTGCATTTCTTACTTTTGCTCATTTTCAGTTGTTATTATATGATATGAAAAGAGATACTGCGGAAAGCGACTAGGAGAAAAGATGAAAAAGGATCTGGACATTTTAATTATGAGCAACAGTGATCACTTCGTCGGACTGAGGATTTTATTTTATTTTTTAAAATTGTTTTTGTTAATTAGGAGCAACTGAGTTAGTAAATTGAAAATGTGACGGGAAAAAGGAAAGAGAATGAATGATCAGAACTTTACTTTGTTTAGATGAACTAATATGAGATTGGAATTATAATCCCCCAGTTTTGTCCAGGAAACAAATAGTGAGGTGTATAGACTCTCAGGTGGTTTTGTCTTTTGTTTCATGACTTTTCAAATCTGATCGTGCATGTTCGTTTGTTGTGGCTGTAGCTGTTTCTGCTTTCCCCCAATGCTGTGTTGTTCGCCTAATATGCGCATTTGCACTGCATTTTTAGGTTTAGGTGGAGACAACAATATCGAAGGGAGTATCCTGAAAAGTTCTTAAAGAAATCTGATGCCAGGTAGTCTTTGTTCTGTTGCTTACATTTCTCCTCTTGTTAGAAATGGGATTATCTTGTAATGTAAGCTTTTTATTGGGTTGTGAATGTTATTCCGTGAGTAATATTGCAGCATCCATGTGTTTAGAAAGATGAATGCAAATATCAATGCTGCTTTGGTAGGATGCCTATTTAAAGTTGCGGAACCTCATAATATTATCTTGGAGGTTCAGATATCACTCATGACCCAACTATGCTATGAGATGCATTTCGCCCCAATAATTTTAGATAAATAAGCTGGAATAATGTGGAAAAAATTGATATGTTTGTCGTCCGTGGGGAATCATTTGCTTGGTTGTAATTTTAGAAAATGTATGGTGTTGCGTTAGCCTTGGTTGTCAAACATACATCTATTTGGAGATACTATATACTGGTGTAGCGCAATGATGTTCCTGTCCTGCTAGTGTCATAGTAATCTGTGCTTGGATTTCCATACGTTAGCTACTGCTTCATGTATTCCAAGTTATAGGTGCCTTATGGACTCAAGTTGTTTATTTTATTCTTATAGTCATAGATATTAGTTATTAGGTACCTTTTTTGTCAAATGTGAAGTTTAATGATGTAGCTTTGGTTGAATAGTAGAATCTAGACCTTGGTTGTTTGTATGAAGGGGTGGTATATGTTGTTGGTTTTTGTTAATTAGATGTGTTTAAAATTTAATTTCTATGCTTACACTTAAAATTATCAGCTTACAAAGTATTTGTGTTACTTTTTCCAGGGGAAAGGGTGATTACCAAATGGACTATGTACCAGCTCCTCGGATCACCGAGGCTGATAAAACCAACGATAAAAGGTACGTGGTAAAGTGGAAGACATCTTGTATTGTGCACAGAATTGAAAAGAATGTAAAATTTTTTTGAAGGTTTATTGATGGTAAAAACATCACGCTTGACAGCGTTTTAATCATTTTTAAAAGCTTGCTTTGTTTTGTAAAGGTCACTGCAGAGAGCACTTGACCGGCGGCTTTACCTTCTTCTTCACGGAACAGCATATGGATCCCCTAATGGGAAGCCTACTTGGCATTTCCCAGAAAAGATTTACGAGTCTGAAGAGACATTGCGGAAGGTAACTGATTGCCTCTCGGCTTTCTTGTTCTCTATTTCTTTAGTAGAAGTCTACGGATTTCCAAATTGTTTGAATGGGAGAACAAACTTCTGAATCCGAAATCTCTTTGCAGTGTGCAGAGTCTGCGCTACAATCTGTGATTGGGGATCTTTCACACACTTACTTTGTTGGAAACGCTCCAATGGGTCATATGGTATTAAATCCTACGGAAAGTAGTCAAGACGTTCAACCTCTCAAGGTAGCTTCTTTTCTCACCAGCTTTATTATTTACAATGTAGCATGCATCTCTTTCAGTTATAGCTCGTCCAATTTTCTCATGTCTACTTCGATTTGGTTACTTTGTCAGCGGTTTTTCTTTAAATCTCAAGTTATCGCGACAAATAAGTTCGATATTGGAAGATGTGATGATTTTGTTTGGGTTACGAAGGATGAATTATTGGAGTATTTTCCAGATCAAGCAGAATTTCTGAACAAGATGGTCATTAGCTAATCTTTTCTGTTTCTTTTCCATAAGATATCCTGACGAGAAAGATATTATAGGTCCCTTCCGTTTCTTAATGGAAAGAAAAGGTCGAATTCTGCAAAATTTTATCTGATAGAACAATTCAAAATAGCAACTCTGATGTCCTTAGGAGAGCCTTGTATTCTTCATTTTTTGTGTTCTGGTTGGAAACTCCTTTCCCTTTTTCGAAATTTCGAGTTTTTAGCTTTGGATTTCATAAAAGTAAAAATGTTGTAAAAATGTTTGTGTTTTAAATTCGACGGAAATAATACTTCTTTGTTAGTCGGTTCGGATCATTTGCTTAAGGTAAGATGTATTAAAAAAGTAGTACAGAGAGTGGTATATAGCTCATTTGGCTTTGTAGTTTGCCGCAGAAGAGGAGGGAGCTTTGTTCTCCAAAAGCCATGGCAATAGCTTAGCTTAGAATTGGAAACCTCTCTAAGCCTTCAGGACTCCCCTTGGCCAATCCTCACTCGACAGCTCCTTCCTTGATTAATTGATTGATCTGATCAGACGCTTGCGTTTTCTCAACAAAGGTTGACATATTATGGAAAGCGAGGGAATAAGTCTTTATCACGAAGTAGTGCAAACAATCTTGAGTGTTTTTTGTACCATACAATAATTTCGAGTTATGATTTTTTTTTTTAATGCTAAGTTGAAAAATATTAAGATAGTTTGTAATATTTTTTTAATATTTTTTATCGAGTTAGAGAAGTTCATTTTCTTAACGTATTAAAAAGAAAAAGGTTTAGAAAAACTGTGCCAAATCTTGCTATCTTTGACGAGGGTACCCCGCATCAGCATGTTTGATGATGACAGCAAAGATTGTGTAGAGAGGGTTATCAAAGGTAAATATACTTTGGTTATAACGAAATTTACTTTTGTACGTTTGTGGCACGTTTCCCTTCTCATAGGGCAGTTGAACAGAAATTAGTTGAAATGTAGTTGGCCCTTTTCTATACTGTTTTGAGTTGATCAGAGAAGAAACAAGATGAAAAACTCAACTCTTTCTAACTCTAACCCTATTTGACACGGACGCAGTCTGATGGCAAAACATCTCTTTCTAAGATATTTCTATTAGATTTATTAAGTGAAAGATTTTAAGTTCGAATCACTTTGAGAACAGTTTTATGTTGGATTTTGATTATGTCAAATATCAGTAGAGCCAATCCTCCTATTTGTACAAGTCTGTTTAACCTCTTCTAACCTTCTATATAACTTTATCTCAAACATTCTTCTTCCTCTCTCTCTCTCTCTAGATGATCCCCTTGACTGATTATGGATGATCATCAAGAAGTCCCACCACCACCACCACCTTTACCGCCACCCACCACCACCACCCCTTTTCTCTTTACGCCCCATGGCCATGATCATGTCTTTCCCTCAACCTCAATTCACCCGCCGCAGTTGCCGCCTCCTTCCTTTCTTCCGTCATCAGTTCCACAGCTTCATGATATTGACTTGGTAGGCCTATTGTCTGCTCCTTCTGTTGGCCAAATGCCGTTGTCGGAAACTGCTGCTCCTCCTCCTCCTTTGGCTGTGCCGGAGGATGAGGAGATGATGAGTATTATTAACAAAGAAAAAAGATCGTCATCATCAAGGGGTGGTAAGCATAGATCAAAGACTAGGAATGTGCCAAGAGTTGTGTTCCAAACTAGGAGTGCCGATGATGTACTTGATGATGGATATCGATGGAGAAAATATGGCCAAAAATCTGTCAAGAATAGCAAGTATCCAAGGTGATTTCCCTATATATATATATATACATATTCCCTATATATATATCCCTCATATTCATCGGATCATAATTCTACACTTTAAAAATTCTAAAATAATTTGTTATAAGGGTTCGACACTAGATTGATCATCTATAATATTCTCTATAGTATTCTTGCATAACATTCATAATAATGTGTATGTTTTAAATTACTTTTATTTTTTTAAATATGTGAAAAAATGTTTTTAAAAGAATTATTCTAGCATTTTAAATTTTAATAGTATCAATAGATTAAATGTAAATAGTTTTTTTTAATGAATAATTAATATATGTAGTTTAAAAAGGCACCTTCAAGTAGTTTTTGAAACATAGCTTTTTTACCTTATTTTAAGTTAAAAGAATATATTATAAGCAATCAAGAACAGTTAAAAAATAATTTATAGTTTAAAATAAGATAAATACTGCTTATTTAAAATTATGGAGAGCTGGGCTTATGTTACAAATGATCTAAATGATAAATATGATAAATGTTAACATTGCTTAAGTTTTTAATTTAAGATTCTAGCATTATTCAGGTTAAAGAATTTCTTATAGTTTTAAATCCCACGATTTTTAGACTTAAAATTATCATATATGATATTTTCTCCGTTTTTTTTAATTATCACATTGTGTTAATTCCTGTATTTTTTTACTTGATAATATTTAATAAATTTTTTCTTATTATACCTCGTATTAATAACAAATTCGTACTTCTTTTTATTCTTTTATCATGGAAATTAGTAGAGAAAATTAAAGATTTTTAGTTTAAATAAAAAAAAAATCTAAACTTTCGTATTTTTTCTTAAATTATATAATTTTTAAAATGTGACAAGTAAAAAAAAAAACGGATAAATTACTATATATAATCAATGATCTTAATTACATGTAAATTATTTTTGGATTATTGCAATTGTATTTTATTTGGTGCTGACGATGTTTTCCTCCTAATGAAAAATACTATTACGTACTAAAGGAGTTATTACCGCTGCTCACAACATACATGCAACGTGAAGAAACAAGTGCAGAGGTTATCTAAAGATACAGGCATTGTCGTAACAACCTACGAAGGTATCCATAACCATCCCTGTGAAAAGCTCATGGAGACTCTCACCCCTATCCTTAAGCAAATCCAGTTTCTCACCAGACTGTAACTTTAGCTAGTGGACGATCCATAGCCGTCTGATCGATTGGCTTCAATTATCCATCATGATGGGAGTGTGAGTTTTGTTTTCCTCTGTACAAAAAAAATGGCGAAATCTCTCGTCTTTTAGAGGGTTTTTATCAGACTGCCTAATAATGTCGTGAGTTTTTTTATCTTAATTTGTGTGTAATTGTATGTATAATTATCAATATTTTTATTATATGTTTTGCATGTGTGAGGTTTTATTATCTACGTACAACGACGACGTTTGTGTTGGATTTTTGAGCTTTTTAAGTCTTACTAGTTTGTGCATTGCTTGATGAATAAACTAAGATCATGATGGTCCAAATTATCCATGCATGATATATATATATATATATATAGCGGCGGAACCAGGATAGAAAACTTGGAGGGGCTGATTAACATTAAAAATTTTATCAGAATTTCGTCTATATAATAGATGCATTCTAAGTACAAAAACATTCAAACTGGGGAGAGGAGGGCTAAATGTAAAAACATCAAATTCTTTAAGTTTTTTTAATTTTTTTATTTTATATATTTGACATAGCCATGTATAATATTTTAAATTATGAGCTGTCTACTTTTACCTTACGAAAATAGTTAAAAATGTTATTTTTGAAAAGTTACTGTAGGGTGCTTTTTAAAACTATTTCTATTTATTGATATTGTTAAAAATAAAATTGTTATGTTAATTTATTTTAAACAATTTTTTATAAATACTTATTTTTAATTGTTTTTAAAAATATAAACAAGGAAGAATACGCCATTATTGTAAGAATTCAACATAATAAAAGCAACTATCTTTTTTTTTTTTTGAAAAAATGGTGCCGGAGTCTTTTGAGTCAACAAATCTGGTTCGAGAATAAACTTTTCTCAACAAAATCAAGTTGTGTAATCAAACTGATATACACTCATGCAAGTTACTATTTATTCTTTCTTTAGTAAAGAGTCCTTGCCTTTCTAGTAGGACTTTCTTTTTTCTTTTCTTAAAGTATGAAAAGAAAAGATTATAAATTCGTAATTTAATATTTAATTTTAGATATCTAATTTAAATTTTTAAAAAGTAATAATTATTTTTTATTATTGAAATATTATTTTTTATTATGAAATATTATTTTTATTACTAAAATATTATCTTTTTTCGTCCAACTTCCAATATGTAATTCATGTTAAGTGGCAAGTATATATTCATTCTCAAATTTTAGATGGGAAAGACTAATATCTTGAAAGGTGGTGAGTCACCATTTATCACTTATGGTGGTGGACCTGCGGTGGTGATGCTATGGCGAGATAGATAAAAAATATCCCAATGTTATATTCTTCTTTTATAATATGAAAATTCTCGATTAATTTAAAAGAGATGGGGAAGGCATAAAATTGACATAAATATCCGTAGAAAAAATTTTAATGCTTTATTTTTTAAAAGAAGTATTCAAAATTATCCACTAATTTAAAAGGTATAAGAAAATACAAGGCTAGCATAATATATTAAGCCGCTTTTTTAGTGACTTTTTCAAAATCTCTAACTCATCATGTAAGGTATAAATATTTTAACTTTTAATTTGGTTGTGTTAAAATCAGGGAGGGGATGTAAATCAGGACGTAAATGTCCTATTTACGTCTTTTGATTGCAACGTAGAAGTGGAAGAGATGTAAGTGTGGAGGAGAAACTCTCTACATAGGCGAATTGGAATGTAAATAATGTTAAAATATCCATTTTATCCTCTTATAAATTAGTTTATTATAAATTTATCTTAAACTAATCTCTTACCTCACATATATAACATTTTATAGCTTTGTATAATGAATATAATAGCAAATTATATATAATAAATACCGCCCAAGTTGAGGATGTAAATTATGGTGACTCAGCGGTCCTGCAGACTGAAGGCCATGGTGACTCAGCGGTCCTGTAAACTGAAGGTTAGGACCTGGTGCGCACATGGAACCACCTCTCACATTGGAGAGATTGAAATTCCTACACTGCCGCTGTTAGAATTCGAATCTTGACTCTTGGACCACTTTGCGGCCCCAAAAACAACTGAGCTACGCACATGCAGGCATCTCTATCCTTTATACTTACGCCTTACCCGTCCCCCAGCCCGCGCTATCAAAACGTCGCCGCCCATTCCTCATAACGCGGATGAGCACACGGCCCATGCACGTAATCACATGGGATCATCTCACCCTCCAAATACCGCACTTCACTCGCTATAAAGCCACCACGTGTCCATATCCCCAAATCACACTTTTTTGACTTTTCCACCTTCCTATATATATACGCAGCGTCACCTCGCTCCATCTCTTAAATAAACCCTTCTCCATTTGCCGCTCTTCAGAGGAAAATCAATCTTTTAAGCCCTACGCGATAGTATCAGATAGGATCCGATCGTTGTGTTTCGCCATGGATTTATTCGATAAGGCGAAGAATTATGTAGCCGGAAAGGTCGCCGATATGCCGAAACCGGAGGCTAACGTCGATGACGTAGATTTCAAAAGTATTAGCCGAGAATGCATCACTTATCGTGCCGATGTTTCCGTGAAGAATCCGTACAGCGTTTCAATTCCAATCTGTGAGATCTCTTACGTTCTCAAAAGCGCCGGCAGGTAGTTAAATCCTTCCAATCTTTGTGTCTGTGAGCCCGATTTCGTATTCGATTCGTTTTTAAGGCAATCTGAATAGTGATTTTGTTCTCGAAAATTTATAATCTTAGATTAGTTGTGAGAGATATGGCGTCCAATGAAAAAATGAGAAAAATTCAAATTAAATTACTATGCATGGAGATTTCTTTTTTAAGATTCAAATGAATACTGATTTTGTTTGAAGAATTTTGTTCTTTTATCCCTCGAAATTTTGAGAGAAGGTTGGGGTAAAAAATGAGAAAAAATAGGAAAAATTTAAATTAAATTCGACTTTTTTCCTGATTATAGGGTGATTGCTTCGGGTAACATACCGGATCCAGGATCTCTGAAAGGAACCGATACGACGAAGTTAGAGGTACCGGTGAAGGTGCCTCACAGTTTGCTGTTGAGTTTGGCTAGAGATGTAGGCAGAGATTGGGACATCGATTACGAAATAGAAATAGGTTTGATAATCGATCTTCCTGTTATTGGTAACTTTACCGTTCCTGTGTCTTCAAAGGGGGAGATTAAGCTTCCTACTTTCTCTGACTTGTGGGGTGCTAGTAAAAATGAATAGATTCCAATACCCTATTGGATTGCGTTCTTTACTCTCTACTACTGCTGTTTTTACCAACAATAAGACAATAATAAGACCTTATTAAACTTGTTTTGGATCTCTCTGTGTTTAAGTTTCCTTCATATGCAATGTTTGATGAAATATGTATGGTGGGAGGATTGTGTGATTATGATTATGTTTTAGTTTACTTTATACATAAGCAATTTGATAAGCAATTTGATGGGGAAGGAAAAAGTGAGGAGAGAGATTTGAGATGATTTGGGTTAAGGAAGTTGCAATTTAATATTTAATTGTGTTTGGTTAATTAATACTTCATTCATTTGTTTATTAAGCCTCACATGTTAAAATGATAAAAAGAGTTGGGTTAAAAAAATTAATTGTTTAAAATATCATCAATGTTATTTGATTTCTATAAGTGTTTTGATGCTCATTATCGTCTCATGTGAAATTTTGAATGATGATAGTGCACAAATTCGGGTATTAATGGGCAAATTTGATAAAATTAATTCTATCAATCTCATTAATTTTTGTAATTTTTTTTGCTATCAATTAGTGTCTTATTGACTATTATTCGAGATAGTCAATAATTATCGGCTCCCCTTGTTGCCAATGGGTATGAATAGAATGTTAAACCCAAACAATCCCATGTCTTTCTTGGTTATACCAGCAATTTCTGAGCCCTATTTTGCTGGGTGGGACCTATAGAAAGAAAGGACGGGGGGCAACCATTCAAGTCCAAACTTGGAGTAGTTTCCCTGTAAACCCGTACAAGCATTTCGACTTTGGATAGGATTTTTTCTTTTGGCGTGAAATTATGTTAAATTTATATCTACATTCTCTGACATTATATTTATGTGAAAATTTTGTACGATTTATCTGCATAATATGAGAAATGTACAAAATGTTTTTGAAGGTTTTTAGGAGCAACATTTGTTTGAATGAAAATTTTGTGAAAAATGTGATGGTTAATGCGCACGAATTTAGCTTTCAACATGTAAGTTTGAAAAAATCAGCTGCATCAATGGCAAATAGTGTCTGCTTGACCATTATACGAAGAAGTCGATGATTATTAGCTCCCATTGTTGTATGTGGACTTGACAAAAATTTGTTGAATACATATCTAATCTTAGATGTGATATTATGTGAAATTTTGTACAAATGAATATGCCAAAAATGAGAAATGTGTGAAATATTTTAGAGGATTTTTTGGGAAGATTGTTATGCAGGTGGAAAAAATGTGATTGTTAGTCCATGAATTCGGATTTCAATAGACAAGTTCTAAAATCAATTTCATTAATTTCATTAAGCAGAATACGTAAAGATATATTGCACGTTGTATAGATACATCGGCACAATGTTTCACATTTCTTCAATTGTTTGTAGAAGGCTCAATCCGTGTGCATGACATCACGTTTTTTCAAAATTTTATGTCCGAAAAAAAGTTTTTCATAAAATTGTGCAAAATAATTCAATATGTTTCTTATTACGTAATGATACATTGCACAAGTTTTGACTTTCCCGTTGACGTTTAAATTCGTATATTAATCATCACATTTTTTAAAAAATTTAGGTCAAAAAATAGTTCTCCAAAAAATTGCTCAAAATAATTATGTATGTTCCTCATGTTTTAAAAATAATCACATAAAGTTTCACTTGTCTTTTGAAGGCAGAATTTGTGACTTATTACGTTTTTTTACAAGGCCTGTTGAAGCTCGAATTCGTGTGCTAATTATTACGCTTTTTACAAAATTTAAGTCCGGTAAATATTTCTACGTAAAATTGTTCAGAACAATTCTCTGTATGTTTTTTTATGTTTTATAAATATAGGACACAATGTTTCACTTGTCTGTAAGAGGTCGAATCCGTATGCTAATCATTACGTTTTTTCAAAATTTAGGTCCGAAAAATATTTTTTATAAAATTGCTCAAAATTATTTAATATGTTTCTCATTACGTAAAGATACAGAGCACAACGTTTCATTGGCTTGTTAAATCCTGAATTTGTGTGCTAATCATCACATTTTTTATAAAATTTAAGTTCGAAAAATATTTCTCTGAAAAATTGTTCATAACAACTTTGTATGTTTTTCATGTTTTATAGAAATATGGCACAATGCTTCACTTGTTTGTAGAAGGCCGAATCCGTGTGTTAATCATCATGTTTTTTCAAAATTTAGGTCTGAATTTTTTTTTTTTTATAGAATTGCTCAAAATTATTCAATATATTTCTAATTACGTAAAGATACATCGCACAATGTTTCACTAGCCTGTTGAAGCCCGAATTCGTGAGTAAATCATTACATTTTTTACAAAATTTAGGTCTGGAAAATATTTCTCCGTAAAGTTGCTCAAAGCAGTTCTGTATGGTTTTCATGTTTTATATATATGGCACAATGTTTCTCTTGTCTGTAGAAGGCCGAATACGTGTGCTAATCATAAAGTTTTTTTTTTTAAATTTAGGTCCGAAATATTTATAAAATTGCTCAACATTATTCAATATGTTTCTCATTACATAAAAATACATGGTACAATATTTCACTGGCGTGTTGAAGCCGAATTCGTGTATTAAATCAAGTTTTTTATAAAATTTAGGTGCGAAAAATATTTCACCGTAAAATTACTCAAAACAATTCTGTATGTTTTACATGTTTTATAAATATATGGCACAATGTTTCACTAATCATTAAGTTTTTTTCAAAATTTAGGTCCAAATTTTTATTTATTTATAAAATTGCTCAAAATTATTCAATATGTTTCTCATTACGTAAAGATACATGCACAACGTTTTAGTGGCCTTTTGAAGCCCGGATTCGTGTGTTAATCATCACGTTTTTTACAAAATATACGTCCGAAAAATACTTCTCTGTAAAATTACGTAAAATAATTCAGTATTTTTTACATGTTTTATAGATATATGGCACAAGTTTCACTTGTCTGTATAAGGCAGAATCTGTGTGCTAATCATCACGTATTTTCAAAATTTAGGTCCAAAAAAATTCTCCACAAAATTGCTTAAAACGACTAAGAATGTTTTTTCATACTGTAAAAATACACCATACAAAGTTTCACATTCCACTGAAGGCCCGAATTCGTGTACTATTCATCACGTTTTTTACAGAATTTAGGTCCAAAAAATAGGTCTCCGTAAAATTGCTCAAAATGACTCTGTATATTATTTATATTGTATAAATACCCCAATAAAAGTTTAACAATCCCGTTGAGGTCCGAATTCGTGTGCTAATCATCACGTTTTTCTAGAAAATTTGGGTCCGAAAAAATTCTCCACAAAATTGCTTTAAACGACTAAGAATGTTTTTTCATACTGTAAAAATACACCAGACAAAGTTTGACATTCCACTGAAGGCCCGAATTCGTATACTAATCATCAAGTTTTTTTACATATTTAGGTCCGAAAAATAGTTCCCAGTAAAATTGCTCAAAATGACTCGGTATATTTGTCATGTTGTATAAATACACCAGTAAAAGTTTAACAATCCCGTTAAGCTACGAATTCTTGTGCTAATCATCACGATTTTTTGGAAAATTTGGGTCCGAAAAAATTCTCCACAAAATTGATTAAAACGACTAAGAACGTTTTTTCATACTGTAAAAATACACCGGACAAAGTTTCACATTCCACTGAAGGCCCGAATTCGTATACTAATCATCACGTTTTTTTTACATATTTAGGTCCGAAAAATAGTTTCCAGTAAAATTGCTCAAAATGACTCGGTATATTTGTCATGTTGTATAAATACACCAGTATAAGTTTAACAATCCCGTTAGGCTCCGAATTCGTGTGCTAATCATCACGTTTTTTTAGAAAATTTGGGTCCGAAAAAATTCACCACAAAATTGCTTAAAAAGACTAAGAAGGTTTTTTCATACTGTAAAAATACAGCAGACAAAGTTTCACATTCCACTTAAGGCCCGAAATTGTGAGCTAATATCACATTTTTTTACAAAATTTAGGTCCGAAATATAGTTCTCAGTAAAATTGTTCAAAATGACTCAGTATATTATTTATATTGTATAAATACCCCAATAAAAGTTTGACAATCCCGTTAAGGCCCGAAATTGTGTGCTAATCATCACATTTTTTTACAAAATTTAGGTCCGAAATATAGTTCTCAGTAAAACTGTTCAAAATGACTCAGTACATTATTTACATTGTATAAATATCCCAATAAAAGTTTAACAATCCCGTTAAGGTCCGAATTCGTGTGCTAATCATCACGTTTTTTTAGAAAATTTGGATCCGAAAAAATTCTCCCCAGAATTGCTTAAAACGACTAAGAATGTTTTTTCATACTGTAAAAATACACCAGACAAAGTTTCACATTCCATTGAAGGCCCGAATTCATGTACTAATCATCACGTTTTTTTAAAATATTTGGGTCCGAAAAAATTCTTCACTAAATTGATTAAAACGACCAAGAACGTTTTTTCATACTGTAAAAATACACCAGACAAAGTTTCTCATTCCACTGAAGGCCCGAATTCGTGTACTAATCATCACGTTTTTTTACATATTTAGGTCCGAAAAATAGTTCCCAGTAAAATTGCTCAAAATGACTCGGTATATTTGTCATGTTGTATAAATACACCAGTAAAAGTTTAACAATCCCGTTAAGATACGAATTCGTGTGCTAATCATCACGATTTTTTCGAAAATTTGGGTCCGAAAAAATTCTCAACAAAATTGATTAAAACGACTAAGAACGTTTTTTCATACTGTAAAAATACACCGGACAAAGTTTCACATTCCACTGAAGGCCCGAATTCGTATACTAATCATCACGTTTTTTTACATATTTAGGTCAGAAAAAATAGTTTCGATAGAAATTGCTCAAAATGACTCGGTATATTTGTCATGTTGTATAAATACACCAGTAAAAGTTTAACAATCCCGTTAGGCTACGAATTCGTGTGCTAATCATCACGTTTTTTTAAAAAATTTGGGTCCGAAAAAATTCACCACAAAATTGCTTAAAAAGACTAAGAACGTTTTTTCATACTGTAAAAATACAGCAGACAAAGTTTCATATTCCACTTAAGGCCCGAAATTGTGTGCTAATCATCACATTTTTTTACAAAATTTAGGTCCGAAATATAGTTCTCACTAAAATTGTTCAAAATGACTCAGTATATTATTTATATTGTATAAATACCCCAATAAAAGTTTGACAATCCCGTTAAGGCCCGAAATTGTGTGCTAATCATCACATTTTTTTACAAAATTTAGGTCCGAAATATAGTTCTCAGTAAAATTGTTCAAAATGACTCAGTACATTATTTACATTGTATAAATATCCCAATAAAAGTTTAACAATCCCGTTAAGGTCCGAATTCGTGTGCTAATCATCACGTTTTTTTAGAAAATTTGGGTCCGAAAAAATTCTCCACAAAATTGATTAAAACGACTAAGAACGTTTTTCCATTCTGTAAAAATACACCAGAGAAAGTTTCACATTCAACTGAAGGCCCGAATTCGTGTACTAATCATCACATTTTTTAAAGAATTTAGGTCCAAAAAATAGGTCTCCGTAAAATTGCTCAAAATGACTCTGTATATTATTTATATTGTATAAATACCCCGATAAAAAGTTAACAATCCCGTTAAGGTCCGAATTCGTGTGGTAATCATCACGTTTTTTTAAAAAATTTTGGTCCGAAAAAATTCTCCACAAAATACTTTAAACGACTAAGAATGTTTTTTCTTAATGTAAAAATACACCAGACAAAGTTTCACATTCCACCGAAGGCCCGAATTCATATACTAATCATCAAGTTTTTTTACATATTTAGGTACGGAAAATAGTTCCCAGTAAAATTGCTCAAAATGACTCGGTATATTTGTCATGTTGTATGAATAAACCAGTAAAAGTTTAACAATCCCGTTAAGGTCCGAGTTCGTGTGTTAATCATCACGTTTTTTTAGAAAATTTGGGTCCGAAAAAATTCCCCACAAAATTGATTAAAACGATTAAGAACGTTTCTTTATACTGTAAAAATACACCAGACAAAGTTTCACGTTCCACTGAAGGCCCGAATTCGTGTACTAATCATCACGTTTTTTTAGAAAATTTGGGTCCGAAAAAATTCTCCACAAAATTGATTAAAACCACTAAGAACGTTTTTTCATACTGTAAAAATACACCAGACAAAATTTCACATTCCACTGAAGGCCCGAATTCGTGTACTATTCATAACATTTTTTACAGAATTTAGGTCCAAAAAATAGGTCTCCGTAAAATTGCTCAAAATGACTCTGTACATTATTTATATTGTATAAATACCCCAATAAAAGTTGAACAATCTCGTTAAGGTCCGAATTCGTGTGCTAATCATCACGTTTTTTTAGAAAATTTGGGTCCGAAAAAATTCTCCACAAAATTGCTTTAAACTACTAAGAATGTTTTTTCATACTGTAAAAATACACCAGACAAAGTTTGACAATCCACTGAAGGCCCGAATTCGTATACTAATCATCAAGTTTTTTTACATATTTAGGTCCGAAAAATAGTTCCTAGTAAAATTGCTCAAAATGACTCGGTATATTTGTCATGTTGTATAGATAAACAAGTAAAAGTTTAACAATCCCGTTAAGGTCCGAATTCGTGTGCTAATCATCACGTTTTTTTAGAAAATTTGGGTCCGAAAAAGTTCTCCACAAAATTGCTTAAAAAGACTAAGAATGTTTTTTCAAACTGTAAAAATATACCAGACAAAGTTTCACATTCCACTGAAGGCCCGAATTTGTGTACTAATCATCACATTTTTTACAGAATTTAGGTACAAAAAATAGTTCTCCGTAAAATAGCTCAAAATGAGTCTGTATATTATTTATATTGTATAAATACCCCAATAAAGTTTAACAATCCCGTTAAGGTCCGAATTCATGTGCTAATCATCACGTTTTTTTAGAAAATTTCGGTCCGAAAAAATTCTCCACAAAATTGCTTTAAACGACTAAGAATGTTTTTTCATACTGTAAAAATACACCAGACAAAGTTTCACATTTCCCTGAAGGCCCGAATTCGTTTACTAATCATCACGTTTTTTTAGAAAATTTGGGTCCGAAAAAATTCTCCACCAAATTGATTAAAACGACTAAGAACGATTTTCCATTCTGTAAAAATACACCAGAGAAAGTTTCACATTCAACTGAAGGCCCGAATTCGTGTACTAATCATCACGTTTTTTACAGAATTTAGGTCCAAAAAATAGGTCTCCGTAAAATTGCTCAAAATGACTCTGTATATTATTTATATTGTATAAATACACCGATAAAAGTTTAACAATCCCGTTAAGGTCCGAATTCACGTGGTAATCATCACGTTTTTTTAGAAAATTTTGGTCCGAAAAAATTCTCCACAAAATACTTTAAACGACTAAGAATGTTTTTTCTTACTGTAAAAATACACCAGACAAAGTTTCACATTCCACCGAAGGCCCGAATTCGTATACTAATCATCAAGTTTTTTTACATATTTAGGTCCGAAAAATAGTTCCCAGTAAAATTGCTCAAAATGACTCGGTATATTTGTCATGTTGTATAGATAAACAAGTAAAAGTTTAACAATCCCGTTAAGGTCCGAATTCGTGTGCTAATCATCACGTTTTTTTAGAAAATTTGGGTCCGAAAAAGTTCTCCACAAAATTGCTTAAAAAGACTAAGAATGTTTTTTTCAAATCGTAAAAATATACCGGGACAAAGTTTCACATTCCACTTTGAAGGCCCGAATTTGTGTACTAATCATCACATTTTTTTACGAAATTTAGGTACAAAAAATAGTTCTCCAGTAAAATAGCTCAAAATGAGTCTCGTATATTATTTATATTGTATAAATACCCCAATAAAGTTTAACAATCCCGTTAAGGTCCGAATTCATGTGCTAATCATCACGTTTTTTTAGAAAATTTCGGTCCGAAAAAATTCTCCACAAAATTGCTTTAAACGACTAAGAATGTTTTTTCATACTGTAAAAATACACCAGACAAAGTTTCACATTTCCCTGAAGGCCCGAATTCGTTTACTAATCATCACGTTTTTTTAGAAAATTTGGGTCCGAAAAAATTCTCCACCAAATTGATTAAAACGACTAAGAACGATTTTCCATTCTGTAAAAATACACCAGAGAAAGTTTCACATTCAACTGAAGGCCCGAATTCGTGTACTAATCATCACGTTTTTTACAGAATTTAGGTCCAAAAAATAGGTCTCCGTAAAATTGCTCAAAATGACTCTGTATATTATTTATATTGTATAAATACACCGATAAAAGTTTAACAATCCCGTTAAGGTCCGAATTCACGTGGTAATCATCACGTTTTTTTAGAAAATTTTGGTCCGAAAAAATTCTCCACAAAATACTTTAAACGACTAAGAATGTTTTTTCTTACTGTAAAAATACACCAGACAAAGTTTCACATTCCACCGAAGGCCCGAATTCGTATACTAATCATCAAGTTTTTTTACATATTTAGGTCCGAAAAATAGTTCCCAGTAAAATTGCTCAAAATGACTCGGTATATTTGTCATGTTGTATGAATAAACCAGTAAAAGTTTAACAATCCCGTTAAGGTCCGAATTCGTGTGTTAATCATCACGTTTTTTTAGAAAATTTGGGTCCGAAAAAATTCCCCACAAAATTGATTAAAACGATTAAGAACGTTTCTTCATACTGTAAAAATACACCAGACAAAGTTTCACGTTCCACTGAAGGCCCGAATTCGTGTACTAATCATCACTTTTTTTAGAAAATTTGGGTCCGAAAAAATTCTCCACAAAATTGATTAAAACCACTAAGAACGTTTTTTCATACTGTAAAAATACACCAGACAAAGTTTCACATTCCACTGAAGGCCCGAATTCGTGTACTAATCATCACGTTTTTGACAGAATTTAGGTCCAAAAAATAGGTCTCCGTAAAATTGCTCAAAATGACTCTGTATATTATTTATATTGTATAAATACCCCAATAAAAGTTTAACAATCCCGTTAAGGTCCGAATTCCTGTGGTAATCATCACGTTTTTTTAGAAAATTTTGGTCCCAAAAAAATTCCACAAAATTGCTTTAAACGACTAAGATTGTTTTTTCTTGTTGTAAAAATACACCAGACAAAGTTTCACATTCCACTGAAGGACCGAATTCGTATACTAATCATCAAGTTTTTTTACATATTTTGGTCCGAAAAATAGTTCCCAGTAAAATTGCTCAAAATGACTCGGTATATTTGTGATGTTGTATAAATACACCAGTAAAAGTTTAACAATCCCGTTAAGGTCCGAATTTGTGTGCTAATCATCACGTTTTTTTAGAAAATTTGGGTCCGAAAAAATTCTCCACAAAATTGCTTAAAAAAACTAAGAACGTTTTTTCATACTGTAAAAAATACACCAGAAAAAGTTTCACATTCCACTGAAGGCCCGAATTCATGTACTAATCATCACGTTTTTTTAGAAAATTTGGGTCCGAAAAAATTCTCCACAAAATTGATTAAAACGACTAAGAACGTTTTTTCATACTGTAAAAATACACCAGACAAAGTTTCACATTTCACTGAAGGCCCGAATTCGTGTACTAATCATCACGTTTTTTACAGAATTTAGGTCCAAAAAATAGGTCTCCGTAAAATTGCTCAAAATGACTCTGTATATTATTTATATTGTATAAATACCCCAATAAAAGTTTAACAATCCCGTTAAGGTCCGAATTCGTGTGGTAATCATCACGTTTTTTTAGAAAATTTTGGTCCGAAAAAATTTCCACAAAATTGCTTTAAAAGACTAAGAGTGTTTTTTCTTACAGTAAAAATACACCAGACAAAGTTTCACATTCCACTGAAGGCCCGAATTCGTATACTAATCATCAAGTTTTTTTTCATATTTTGGTCCGAAAAATAGTTCCCAGTGAAATTGCTCAAAATGACTCGGTATATTTGTCATGTTTTATAAATACACCAGTAAAAGTTTAACAATCCCGTTAAGCTACGAATTCGTGTGCTAATCATCACGTTTTTTTCAAAAATTCGGGTCCGAAAAAAGTCTCCACAAAATTGATTAAAACGACTGAGAACGTTTTTTCATACTGTAAAAATACAACGGACAAAGTTTCACATTCCACTGAAGGCCCGAATTCGTATACTAATCATTACGTTTTTTTACATATTTAGATCCGAAAAATAGTTTCCAGTAAAATTGCTCAAAATGACTCGGTATATTTGTCATGTTGTATAAATACACTAGTAAAATTTTAACAATCCCGTTAAGCTACGATTTCGTGTGCTAACATCACGTTTTTTTACAGAATTTGGGTCCAAAAAATAGCTCTCCGTAAAGTTGCTCAAAATGACTCGGTATATTTGTCATGTTGTATAAATAAACCAGTAAAACTTTAACAATCCCGTTAAGGTCCGAATTCGTGTGCTAATCATAACGTTTTTTTAGAAAATTTGGGTCCGAAAAAATTCACCACAAAATTGCTTAAAAAGACTAAGAACGTTTTTTCATATTGTAAAAATACAGCAGACAAAGTTTCACATTCCACTGAAGGCCCGAATTCGTGTACTAATTATCACGTTTTTTTAGAAAATTTCGGTCCGAAAAAATTCTCCACAAAATTGCTTTAAACGACTAAGAATGTTTTTTTATACTGTAAAAATACACCAGACAAAGTTTCACATTCCATTGAAGGCCCGAATTCATGTACTAATCATCACGTTTTTTTAGAAAATTTGGGTCCGAAAAAATTCTCCACAAAATTTATTAAAACGACTAAGAACGTTTTTTCATACTATTAAAATACACCAGAAAAAGTTTCACATTCCACTGAAGGCCCGAATTCGTGTACTAAATCATCACGTTTTTTACAGAATTTAGGTCCAAAAAATAGTTCTCCGTAAAATTGCTCAAAATGAGTCAGTACATTATTTACATTGTATAAATACCCCAATAAAAGTTTAACAATCCCGTTAAGGTCCTACTTCGTGTGCTAATCATCACGTTTTTTTAGAAAATTTGGATCCGAAAAAATTCTCCCCAGAATTGCTTAAAACGACTAAGAATGTTTTTTCATACTGTAAAAATACACAAGACAAAGTTTAACATTCAACTGAAGGCCCGAATTCGTGTACTAATCAACACCGTTTTTTTACATATTAAGGTCCGAAAAATAGTTCCCAGTGAAATTGCCCAAAATGACTCGGTATATTTGTCGTGTTGTATAAATACACCAGTAAAAGTTTAACAATCCCGTTAAGATACAAATTCGTGGTCTAATGATCACGTTTTTTTTGAAAATTCGGGTCCGAAAAAATTCTCCACAAAATTGATTAAAACGACTAAGAACATTTTTTCATACTGTAAAAATACACCAGACAAAGTTTCACATTCCACTGAAGACCCGAATTCGTTTACTAATCATCAGGTTTTTTTACAGAATTTAGGTCAAAAAAATAGTTCTCCGTAAAATTGCTCAAAATGACTCGGTATATTTGTCATGTTGTGTAAATAAACCAGTAAAGTTTAACAATCCCGTTAAGGTCCGAATTCGTGTGCTAATCATCACGTTTTTTTAAAAAATTTGGGTCCGAAAAAATTCTGCACAAAATTGCTTAAAAAGACTAAGAACGTTTTTTCATACCGTAAAAATACCCCAGACAAAGTTTCACATTCCACTGAAGGCCCGAATTCGTGTTGTTATCATCACGTTTTTTTAAAAAATTTTGGTCCGAAAAAATTCTCCACAAAATTGATTAAAACGACTAAGAACGTATTTTCATACTGTAAAAATACACCAGACAAAGTTTCACATTCAAGTGAAGGCCCGAATTTGTGTACTAATCATCACGTTTTTTACAGAATTTAGGTTCAAAAAAATAGGTCTCCGTAAAATTGCTCAAAATGAATATGTATATTATTTATATTGTATAAATACCCCAATAAAAGTTTGACAATCCCGTTAAGGTCCGAATTCGTGTGCTAATATCATCACATTTTTTTAGAAAATTTGGATTCGTAAAAATTCTCCCCAAAATTGCTTAAAACGAGTAAGAATGTTTTTTCATACTGTAAAAATACACCAGACAAAGTTTTACATTCCAATGAAGACCCGAATTTGTGTACTAATCATCACGTTTTTTTACATATTTAGGTCCGAAAAATAGTTCTGAGTGAAATTGTTCAAAATGACTCGGTATATTTGTGATGTTGTATAAATACACCAGTAAAAGTTTAACAATCCCGTTAAGCTACAAATTCGTGTGCTAATCATCACGTTTTTTTCGAAAATTCGGGTCCGAAAAAATTCTCCACAAAATTGATTAAAACGACTAAGAACGTTTTTTCATACTGTAAAAATACACCAGACAAAGTTACACATTCCACTGAAGGCCCGATTTCGTGTACTAATCATCACTTTTTTTACAGAATATAGGTCCAAAAAATAGTTTTCCGTAAAATTTCTCAAAATGACTCGGTATATTTGTCATGTTGTATAAATAAACCAGTAAAAATTTAACAATCCCGTTAAGGTCCGAATTCGTGTACTAATCATCACGTTTTTTTAGAAAATTTGGGTCCGAAAAAATTCTCCCCAAAATTGATTAAAAAGACTAAGAACGTTTTTTCATACTGTAAAAATACACCAGACAAAGTTTCACATTCCACTGAAGGCCCGAATTCGTGTACTAATCATCACGTTTTTTACAGAAGTTAGGTCCAAAAAATAGTTCTCTGTAAAATTGCTCAAAATGACTATGTATATTATTTATATTGTATAAATACCCCAATAAAAGTTTAACAATCCCGTTAAGGTCCAAATTCGTGTGCTAATCATCAAGTTTTTTTTGAAAATTTCGGTCCGAAAAAATTCTCCACAAAATTGCTTTAAACGACTAAAAATGTTTTTTGATAATGTAAAAATACACCAGACAAAGTTTCACATTCCACTGAAGGCCCGAATTCGTGTACATTATATCACGTTTTTTACAGAATTTAGTTACAAAATATAGTTCTCCGTAAAATTGCTCAAAATGACTCGGTATATTATTTATATTGCATAAATTCCCCAAAAAAGTTTTAACAATCCCGTTAAGGTCCGAATTCGTGTGCTAATCATCACGTTTTTTTAGAAAATTTCGGTCCGAAAAAATTCTCCACAAAATTGTTTAAAACGACCAAGAATGTTTTTTCATACTGTAAAAATACACCAGAAAAAGTTTCACATTCCACTGAAGGCCCGAATTCGTGTACTAATCATCACGTTTTTTTACAGAATTTAGATTCGAAAAATAGTTCTCAGTAAAATTGCTCAAAATGACTCGGTATATTATTTATATTGTATAAATACCTCAATAAAAGTTTAACAATCCCGTTAAGGTTCGAATTCATGTGCTAATCATCACGTTTTTTTAGAAAATTTGGATACGAAAAAATTCTCCACAAAATTGCTTAAAAAGACCAAGAATATTTTTTCATACCGTAAAAATACCCCAGACAAAGTTTCACACTTCACTAAAGGCCCGAATTCGTGAACTAATCATCACGTTTTTTACAGAATTTAGGTCCAAAAAATAGTTCTCGGCAAAATTGCTCAAAATGACTCGGTATACTTGTCATGTTGAATAAATACACCAGTAAAAGTTTAACAATCCCGTTAAGCTACGAATTCGTGTGCTAATCATCACGTTTTTTTAGAAAATTTGGGTCCGAAAAAATTCTCCACAAAATTGATTAAAACGACTAAGAACGTTTTTTCATACTGTAAAAATACACCAGAAAAAGTTTCACTTTCCCCTGAAGGCCCAAATTCGTGTACTAATCATCACGTTTTTTTAAAAAATTTGGGTCCGAAAAAATTCTCCACAAAATTGATTAAAACGACTAAGAACGTTTTTTCATACTGTAAAAATACACCAGACAAAGTTTCACATTCCACTGTAGGCCCGAATTCGTGTATTAATCATCACGTTTTTTACAGAAGTTAGGTCCAAAAAATAGTTCTCCGTAAAATTGCTCAAAATGACTCTGTATATTATTTATATTGTATAAATACCCCAATAAAAGTTTAACAATCCCGTTAAGGTCCGAATTCGTATGCTAATCATCACGTTTTTTTAGAAAATTTCGTTCTGAAAAAATTCTCCACAAAATTGCTTTAAACGACTAAGAATGTTTTTTCATACTGTAAAAATACACCAGACGAAGTTACACATTCCACTGAAGGCCCGAATTCGTGTACCAATCATCACGTTTTTTACAGAATTTAGGTCCAAAAAATAGTTCTCCGTAAAATTGCTCTAAATGACTCTGTATATTATTTATATTGTATAAATACCCCAATAAAAGGTTAAAAATCCCGTTAAGGTCCGAATTCGTGTGCTAATCATCACGTTTTTTTAGAAAATTTGGGTCCGAAAAAATTCTCCACAAAATTACTTAAAACGACTAAGAATGTTTTTTCATACTGTAAAAATACACCAGACAAAGTTTCACATTCCACTGAAGGCCCGAATTCGTGTGCTAATCATCACGTTTTTTTACAAAATTTGGGTCTGAAAAATAGTTCTCAGTAAAATTGCTCAAAATGACTAAGTATATTATTTATATTGTATAAATACCACAATAAAAGTTTAACAATCCCGTTAAGGTCCGAATTCGTGTGCTAATCATCACGTTTTTTTAGAAAATTTGGATCCGAAAAAATTCTCCCCTAAATATGCTTAAAACGACTTGGAAGGTTTTTTCATACTGTAAAAATACACCAGACAAAGTTTCACATTCCACTAAAGGCCCGAATTCATTTACTAATCATCACGTTTTTTACATATTTAGGTCCGAAAAATAGTTCCCAGTGAAATTGCTCAAAATGAATCGGTATATTTGTCATGTTGTATAAATACACAAGTAAAAGTTTAACAATCCCGTTAAGCTACGAATTCGTGTGCTAATCATCACTTTTTTTCGAAAATTCGGGTCCGAAAAATTTCTCCACAAAATTGATTAAAACGACTAAGAACGTTTTTTCATACTGTAAAAATACACCAGACAAAGTTTCACATTCCACTGAAGGCCCGAGTTCGTGTACTAATCATCACGTTTTTTAACAGAATTTAGGTCCAAAAAAATAGTTCTCAGTAAAATTGCTCAAAATGACTCGTGTATATTTGTCATGTTGTATAAATAAACCGAGTAAAAGTTTAACAATCCCGTTAAGCTCCGAATTCGTGTCTTTGAACATCACGTTTTTTTAGAAAATTTGGGTCCGAAAAAAATTCTCCACAAAAGCTGCTTCAAAAGACTAAGAACGTTTTTTCATACTGTAAAAATACACCAGACAAAGTTTCACATTCCACTGAAGGCCCGAATTCGTGTACTAATCATCACGTTTTTTACAGAATTTAGGTCCAAAAAATAGTTCTCCGTAAAATTGCTCTAAATGACTCTGTATATTATTTATATTGTATAAATACCCCAATAAAAGGTTAAAAATCCCGTTAAGGTCCGAATTCGTGTGCTAATCATCACGTTTTTTTAGAAAATTTGGGTCCGAAAAAATTCTCCACAAAACTGCTTCAAAAGATTAAGAACTTTTTTTCATACTGTAAAAATACACCAGACAAAGTTTCACATTCTACTGAAGGCCCGAATTCGTGTACTAATCATCACGTTTTTTTAGAAAATTTGGGTCCGGAAAAATTCTCCCCAAAATTGATTAAAACGACTAAGAACGTTTTTTCATACTGTAAAAATACTCCAGACAAAGTTTCACATTCCATTAAAGGCCCGAATTCAATTACTAATCATCACGTTTTTTACATATTTAGGTCCGAAAAATAGTTCCCAGTGAAATTGCTCAAAATGAATCGGTATATTTGTCATGTTGTATAAATACCCCAATAAAAGTTTAACAATCCCGTTAAGGTCCGAATTCGTGTGCTAATCATCACTTTTTTTCGAAAATTCAGGTCCGAAAAATTTCTCCACAAAATTGATTAAAACGACTAAGAACGTTTTTTCATACTATAAAAATACACCAGACAAAGTTTCACATTCCACTGAAGGCCCGAATTCGTGTACTAATCATCACGTTTTTTAACAGAATTTAGGTCCAAAAAATAGTTCTCCGTAAAATTGCTAAAAATGACTCGGTATATTTGTCATGTTGTATAAATAAACCGATAAAAAGTTTAACAATCCCGTTAAGCTCCGAATTCATGTGCTAAACATCACGTTTTTTTAGAAAATTTGGGTCCGAAAAAAATTCTCCACAAAAGCTGCTTCAAAAGACTAAGAACTTTTTTTTCATACTGTAAAAATACACCGGACAAAGTTTCACATTCTCATCGAAGGCCCGAATTCGTGTACTAATCATCACGTTTTTTTAGAAAATTTGGGTCCGGAAAAATTCTCCCCAAAATTGATTAAAACGACTAAGAACGTTTTTTCATACTGTAAAAATACTCCAGACAAAGTTTCACATTCCACTGAGGGACCGAATTCGTTTGTTAATCATCACGTTTTTTACAGAAGTTAGGTCCAAAAATTAGTTCTCCGTAAAATTGCTCAAAATGACTCTGTATATTATTTATATTGTATAAATACCCCAATAAAAGGTTAAAAATCCCGTTAAGGTCCGAATTCGTGTGCTAATCATCACGTTTTTTTAGAAAATTTGGGTCCGAAAAAATTCTCCACAAAATTGCTTTAAACGACTAAGAATGTTTTTTCATACTGTAAAAATACACCAGACAAAGTTACACATTCCACTGAAGGCCCGAATTCGTGTACTAATCATCACGTTTTTTACAGAATTTAGGTCCAAAAAATAGTTCTCCGTAAAATTGCTCTAAATGACTCTGTATATTATTTATATTGTATAAATACCCCAATAAAAGGTTAAAAATCCCGTTAAGGTCCGAATTCGTGTGCTAATCATCACGTTTTTTTAGAAAATTTGGGTCCGAAAAAATTCTCCACAAAATTACTTAAAACGACTAAGAATGTTTTTTCATACTGTAAAAATACACCAGACAAAGTTTCACATTCCACTGAAGGCCCGAATTCGTGTGCTAATCATCACGTTTTTTTACAAAATTTGGGTCTGAAAAATAGTTCTCAGTAAAATTGCTCAAAATGACTAAGTATATTATTTATATTGTATAAATACCACAATAAAAGTTTAACAATCCCGTTAAGGTCCGAATTCGTGTGCTAATCATCACGTTTTTTTAGAAAATTTGGATCCGAAAAAATTCTCCCCTAAATATGCTTAAAACGACTTGGAAGGTTTTTTCATACTGTAAAAATACACCAGACAAAGTTTCACATTCCACTAAAGGCCCGAATTCATTTACTAATCATCACGTTTTTTACATATTTAGGTCCGAAAAATAGTTCCCAGTGAAATTGCTCAAAATGAATCGGTATATTTGTCATGTTGTATAAATACACAAGTAAAAGTTTAACAATCCCGTTAAGCTACGAATTCGTGTGCTAATCATCACTTTTTTTCGAAAATTCGGGTCCGAAAAATTTCTCCACAAAATTGATTAAAACGACTAAGAACGTTTTTTCATACTGTAAAAATACACCAGACAAAGTTTCACATTCCACTGAAGGCCCGAATTCGTGTACTAATCATCACGTTTTTTAACAGAATTTAGGTCCAAAAAATAGTTCTCCGTAAAATTGCTAAAAATGACTCGGTATATTTGTCATGTTGTATAAATAAACCAGTAAAAGTTTAACAATCCCGTTAAGCTCCGAATTCATGTGCTAAACATCACGTTTTTTTAGAAAATTTGGGTCCGAAAAAATTCTCCACAAAACTGCTTCAAAAGACTAAGAACTTTTTTTCATACTGTAAAAATACACCAGACAAAGTTTCACATTCTACTGAAGGCCCGAATTCGTGTACTAATCATCACGTTTTTTTAGAAAATTTGGGTCCGGAAAAATTCTCCCCAAAATTGATTAAAACGACTAAGAACGTTTTTTCATACTGTAAAAATACTCCAGACAAAGTTTCACATTCCACTGAGGGACCGAATTCGTTTGTTAATCATCACGTTTTTTACAGAAGTTAGGTCCAAAAATTAGTTCTCCGTAAAATTGCTCAAAATGACTCTGTATATTATTTATATTGTATAAATACCCCAATAAAAGGTTAAAAATCCCGTTAAGGTCCGAATTCGTGTGCTAATCATCACGTTTTTTTAGAAAATTTGGGTCCGAAAAAATTCTCCACAAAATTGCTTTAAACGACTAAGAATGTTTTTTCATACTGTAAAAATACACCAGACAAAGTTACACATTCCACTGAAGGCCCGAATTCGTGTACTAATCATCACGTTTTTTACAGAATTTAGGTCCAAAAAATAGTTCTCCGTAAAATTGCTCTAAATGACTCTCGTATATTATTTATATTGTATAAATACCCCAATAAAAGGTTAAAAATCCCGTTAAGGTCCGAATTACGTGTGCTAATCATCACGTTTTTTTAGAAAATTTGGGTCCGAAAAAAATTCTCCACAAAATTACTTAAAAGCGACTAAGAATGTTTTTTTCATACTCGTAAAAATACACTGGACAAAGTTTCACATTCCACTCGAAGGCCCGAATTCGTGTGCTAATCATCACGTTTTTTTACAAAATTTGGGTCTGAAAAATAGTTCTCAGTAAAATTGCTCAAAATGACTAAGTATATTATTTATATTGTATAAATACCACAATAAAAGTTTAACAATCCCGTTAAGGTCCGAATTCGTGTGCTAATCATCACGTTTTTTTAGAAAATTTGGATCCGAAAAAATTCTCCCCTAAATATGCTTAAAACGACTTGGAAGGTTTTTTCATACTGTAAAAATACACCAGACAAAGTTTCACATTCCACTAAAGGCCCGAATTCATTTACTAATCATCACGTTTTTTACATATTTAGGTCCGAAAAATAGTTCCCAGTGAAATTGCTCAAAATGAATCGGTATATTTGTCATGTTGTATAAATACACAAGTAAAAGTTTAACAATCCCGTTAAGCTACGAATTCGTGTGCTAATCATCACTTTTTTTCGAAAATTCGGGTCCGAAAAATTTCTCCACAAAATTGATTAAAACGACTAAGAACGTTTTTTCATACTGTAAAAATACACCAGACAAAGTTTCACATTCCACTGAAGGCCCGAGTTCGTGTACTAATCATCACGTTTTTTAACAGAATTTAGGTCCAAAAAATAGTTCTCCGTAAAATTGCTCAAAATGACTCGGTATATTTGTCATGTTGTATAAATAAACCAGTAAAAGTTTAACAATCCCGTTAAGCTCCGAATTCGTGTGCTGAACATCACGTTTTTTTAGAAAATTTGGGTCCGAAAAAATTCTCCACAAAACTGCTTCAAAAGACTAAAACGTTTTTTCATACTGTAAAAATACACCAGACAAAGTTTCACATTCTACTGAAGGCCCGAATTCGTGTACTAATCATCACGTTTTTTTAGAAAATTTGGGTCCGGAAAAATTCTCCCCAAAATTGATTAAAACGACTAAGAACGTTTTTTCATACTGTAAAAATACACCAGACAAAGTTTCACATTCCACTGAAGGCCCGAATTCGTGTGCTAATCATCACGTTTTTTACAAAATTTAGGTCCAAAAAATAGTTCTCCGTAAAATTGCTCAAAATGACTCGGTATATTTGTCATGTTGTATAAATAAACCAGTAAAAGTTTAACAATCCCGTTAAGCTCCGAATTCGTGTGCTGAACATCACGTTTTTTTAGAAAATTTGGGTCCGAAAAAATTCTCCACAAAACTGCTTCAAAAGACTAAGAACGTTTTTTCATACTGTAAAAATACACCAGACAAAGTTTGACATTCTACTGAAGGCCCGAATTCGTGTACTAATCATCACGTTTTTTTAGAAAATTTGGGTCCGGAAAATTTCTCCACAAAATTGATTAAAACGACTAAGAACGTTTTTTCATACTGTAAAAATACACCAGACAAAGTTTCACATTCCACTGAAGGCCCGAGTTCGTGTACTAATCATCACGTTTTTTAACAGAATTTAGGTCCAAAAAATAGTTCTCCGTAAAATTGCTCAAAATGACTCGGTATATTTGTCATGTTGTATAAATAAACCAGTAAAAGTTTAACAATCCCGTTAAGCTCCGAATTCGTGTGCTGAACATCACGTTTTTTTCGAAAATTCGGGTCCGAAAAATTTCTCCACAAAATTGATTAAAACGACTAAGAACGTTTTTTCATACTGTAAAAATACACCAGACAAAGTTTCACATTCCACTGAAGGCCCGAGTTCGTGTACTAATCATCACGTTTTTTAACAGAATTTAGGTCCAAAAAATAGTTCTCCGTAAAATTGCTCAAAATGACTCGGTATATTTGTCATGTTGTATAAATAAACCAGTAAAAGTTTAACAATCCCGTTAAGCTCCGAATTCGTGTGCTGAACATCACGTTTTTTTAGAAAATTTGGGTCCGAAAAAATTCTCCACAAAACTGCTTCAAAAGACTAAGAACGTTTTTCCATACTGTAAAAATACACCAGACAAAGTTTCACATTCTACTGAAGGCCCGAATTCGTGTACTAATCATCACGTTTTTTTAGAAAATTTGGGTCCGGAAAAATTCTCCCCAAAATTGATTAAAACGACTAAGAACGTTTTTTCATACTGTAAAAATACTCCAGACAAAGTTTCACATTCCACTGAGGGCCCGAATTCGTTTGTTAATCATCACATTTTTTACAGAAGTTAGGTCCAAAAATTAGTTCTCCGTAAAATTGCTCAAAATGACTCTGTATATTATTTATATTGTATAAATACCCCAATAAAAGGTTAAAAATCCCGTTAAGGTCCGAATTCGTGTGCTAATCATCACGTTTTTTTAGAAAATTTGGGTCCGAAAAAATTCTCCACAAAATTGCTTTAAACGACTAAGAATGTTTTTTCATACTGTAAAAATACACCAGACAAAGTTACACATTCCACTGAAGGCCCGAATTCGTGTACTAATCATCACGTTTTTTACAGAATTTAGGTCCAAAAAATAGTTCTCCGTAAAATTGCTCTAAATGACTCTGTATATTATTTATATTGTATAAATACCCCAATAAAAGGTTAAAAATCCCGTTAAGGTCCGAATTCGTGTGCTAATCATCACGTTTTTTTAGAAAATTTGGGTCCGAAAAAATTCTCCACAAAACTGCTTCAAAAGATTAAGAACTTTTTTTCATACTGTAAAAATACACCAGACAAAGTTTCACATTCTACTGAAGGCCCGAATTCGTGTACTAATCATCACGTTTTTTTAGAAAATTTGGGTCCGGAAAAATTCTCCCCAAAATTGATTAAAACGACTAAGAACGTTTTTTCATCACTGTAAAAATACTCCAGGACAAAGTTTCACATTCCATTAAAGGCCCGAATTCAATTACTAATCATCACGTTTTTTACATATTTAGGTCCGAAAAATAGTTCCCAGTGAAATTGCTCAAAATGAATCGGTATACTTGTCATGTTGTATAAATACCCCAATAAAAGTTTAACAATCCCGTTAAGGTCCGAATTCGTGTGCTAATCATCACTTTTTTTCGAAAATTCAGGTCCGAAAAATTTCTCCACAAAATTGATTAAAACGACTAAGAACGTTTTTTCATACTATAAAAATACACCAGACAAAGTTTCACATTCCACTGAAGGCCCGAATTCGTGTACTAATCATCACGTTTTTTAACAGAATTTAGGTCCAAAAAATAGTTCTCCGTAAAATTGCTAAAAATGACTCGGTATATTTGTCATGTTGTATAAATAAACCAGTAAAAGTTTAACAATCCCGTTAAGCTCCGAATTCATGTGCTAAACATCACGTTTTTTTAGAAAATTTGGGTCCGAAAAAATTCTCCACAAAACTGCTTCAAAAGACTAAGAACTTTTTTTCATACTGTAAAAATACACCAGACAAAGTTTCACATTCTACTGAAGGCCCGAATTCGTGTACTAATCATCACGTTTTTTTAGAAAATTTGGGTCCGGAAAAATTCTCCCCAAAATTGATTAAAAAGACTAAGAACGTTTTTTCATACTGTAAAAATACTCCAGACAAAGTTTCACATTCCACTGAGGGCCCGAATTCGTTTGTTAATCATCACGTTTTTTACAGAAGTTAGGTCCAAAAATTAGTTCTCCGTAAAATTGCTCAAAATGACTCTGTATATTATTTATATTGTATAAATACCCCAATAAAAGGTTAAAAATCCCGTTAAGGTCCGAATTCGTGTGCTAATCATCACGTTTTTTTAGAAAATTTGGGTCCGAAAAAAATTCTCCACAAAATTGCTTTAAACGACTAAGAATGTTTTTTTCATACTGTAAAAATACACCAGACAAAGTTACACATTCCACTGAAGGCTCGAATTCGTGTACTAATCATCACGTTTTTTACAGAATTTAGGTCCAAAAAATAGTTCTCCGTAAAATTGCTCTAAATGACTCTGTATATTATTTATATTGTATAAATACCCCAATAAAAGGTTAAAAATCCCGTTAAGGTCCGAATTCGTGTGCTAATCATCACGTTTTTTTAGAAAATTTGGGTCCGAAAAAATTCTCCACAAAACTGCTTCAAAAGATTAAGAACTTTTTTTCATACTGTAAAAATACACCAGACAAAGTTTCACATTCTACTGAAGGCCCGAATTCGTGTACTAATCATCACGTTTTTTTAGAAAATTTGGGTCCGGAAAAATTCTCCCCAAAATTGATTAAAACGACTAAGAACGTTTTTTCATACTGTAAAAATACTCCAGACAAAGTTTCACATTCCATTAAAGGCCCGAATTCAATTACTAATCATCACGTTTTTTTACATATTTAGGTCCGAAAAAATAGTTCCCGAGTGAAATTGCTCAAAATGAATCGGTATATTTGTCATGTTGTATAAATACCCCAATAAAAGTTTAACAATCCCGTTAAGGTCCGAATTCGTGTGCTAATCATCACTTTTTTTCGAAAATTCAGGTCCGAAAAATTTCTCCACAAAATTGATTAAAACGACTAAGAACGTTTTTTTCATACTATAAAAATACACCGGACAAAGTTTCACATTCCACTCGAAGGCCCGAATTCGTGTACTAATCATCACGTTTTTTTAACGGAATTTAGGTCCAAAAAATAGTTCTCCGTAAAATTGCTAAAAATGACTCGGTATATTTGTCATGTTGTATAAATAAACCAGTAAAAGTTTAACAATCCCGTTAAGCTCCGAATTCATGTGCTAAACATCACGTTTTTTTAGAAAATTTGGGTCCGAAAAAATTCTCCACAAAACTGCTTCAAAAGACTAAGAACTTTTTTTCATACTGTAAAAATACACCAGACAAAGTTTCACATTCTACTGAAGGCCCGAATTCGTGTGCTAATCATCACGTTTTTTTAGAAAATTTGGATCCGAAAAAATTCTCCCCAAAATTTGCTTAAAACGACTTGGAATGTTTTTTCATACTGTAAAAATACACCAGACAAAGTTTCACATTCCACTAAAGGCCCGAATTCATTTACTAATCATCACGTTTTTTACATATTTAGGTCCGAAAAATAGTTCCCAGTGAAATTGCTCAAAATGAATCGGTATATTTGTCATGTTGTATAAATACACCAGTAAAAGTTTAACAATCCCCTTAAGCTACGAATTCGTGTGCTAATCATCGTTTTTTTCCAAAAATTCGGGTCCGAAAAATTTCTCCACAAAATTGATTAAAACGACTAAGAACGTTTTTTCATACTGTAAAAATACACCAGACAAAGTTTCACATTCCACTGAAGGCCCGAATTTGTGTACTAATCATCACATTTTTTAACAGAATTTAGGTCCAAAAAATAGTTCTCCGTAAAATTGCTCAAAATGACTCGGTATATTTGTCATGTTGTATAAATAAACCAGTAAAAGTTTAACAATCCCGTGTAGCTCCGAATTCGTGTGCTAAACATCACGTTTTTTTAGAAAATTTGGGTCCGAAAAAATTCTCCACAAAACTGCTTCAAAAGACTAAGAACGTTTTTTCATACTGTAAAAATACACAAGACAAAGCTTCACATTCCACTGAAGGCCCGAATTCGTGTGCTAATCATCACTTTTTTTACAAAATTTAGGTCCGAAAAATAGTTCTCAGTAAAATTGCTCAAAATGACTCGGTATATTATTAATATTGTATAAATACCCCAATAAAAGTTTAACAATCCCGTTAAGGTCCGAATTTGCGTGCTAATCATCACGCTTTTTTAGAAAATTTGGGTACGAAAAAATTCTCCACAAAATTGCTTAAAAAGACTAAGAATGTTTTTTCATACCTTAAAAATACACCAGACAAAGTTTCACACTCCACTTAAGGCCCGAATTCGTATCTAATCATCACGTTTTTTACAGAATTTAAGTCCAAAAAAAGGTCGGGGTAAAATGCCTGAAAATGACTCGGTATATTTGTCATGTTGTATAAACACACCAGTAAAAGTTTAACAATCCCGTTAAGTTACGAATTCGTGTGCTAATCATCACGTTTTTTTTCGAAAATTCGAGTCCGAAAAAAATTCTCCACAAAATTGATTAAAACGACTAAGAACGTTTTTTTCATACGTAAAAATACTCCGGACAAAGTTTCACATTCCACTGAAGGCCCGAATTCGTGTACTAATCATTACGTTTTTTTAGAAAATTGGGGTCCGAAAAAATTCTCCACAAAATTGATTAAAACGACTAAGAACGTTTTTTCATACTGTAAAAATACCCCTGACAAAGTTTCACATTCCACTAAAGGCCCTATTTCGTGTACATTACACCACGTTTTTTATAGAATTTAGGTCCAAAAAATAATTATCCGTAAAATTGCTCAAAATGACACGATATATTATTTATATTGTATAAATACCCCAATAAAAGTTTAACAATCCCGTTAAGGTCTGAATTCGTGTGCTAATAATCATCACGTTTTTTTAGAAAATTAGGGTCCGAAAAAATTCTCCACAAAATTGCTTAAAACGACTAAGAATGTTTTTTCATACTGTAAAAATACACCAGACAAAGTTTCACATTCCACTGAAGGCCCGAATTCGTGTGCTTATCATCACTTTTTTTACAAAATTTAGGTCCCAAAAATAGTTCTCAGTAAAATTGCTCAAAATGACTCGGTATATTATTAATATTGTATAAATACCCCAATTAAAATTTAACAATCCTGTTAAGGTTCGAATTCGCGTGCTAATCATCACGCTTTTTTAGAAAATTTGGGTACGAAAAAATTCTCCACAAAATTGCTTAAAAAGACTAAGAATGTTTTTTCATACCTTAAAAATACACCAGACAAAGTTTCACACTCCACTTAAGGCCCGAATTCGTATCTAATCATCACGTTTTTTACAGAATTTAGGTCCAAAAAAAGGTCGGGGTAAAATGCCTGAAAATGACTCGGTATATTTGTCATGTTGTATAAACACACCAGTAAAAGTTTAACAATCCCGTTAAGTTACGAATTCGTGTGCTAATCATCACGTTTTTTTCGAAAATTCGGGTCCGAAAAAATTCTCCACAAAATTGATTAAAACGACTAAGAACGTTTTTTCATACTGTAAAAATACTCCAGACAAAGTTTCACATTCCACTGAAGGCCCGAATTCGTGTACTAATCATTACGTTTTTTTAGAAAATTGGGGTCCGAAAAAATTCTCCACAAAATTGATTAAAACGACTAAGAACGTTTTTTCATACTGTAAAAATACCCCTGACAAAGTTTCACATTCCACTAAAGGCCCTATTTCGTGTACATTACACCACGTTTTTTATAGAATTTAGGTCCAAAAAATAATTATCCGTAAAATTGCTCAAAATGACACGATATATTATTTATACTGTATAAATACCCCAATAAAAGTTTAACAATCCCGTTAAGTTCTGAATTCGTGTGCTAATAATCATCACGTTTTTTTAGAAAATTAGGGTCCGAAAAAATTCTCCACAAAATTGCTTAAAACGACTAAGAATGTTTTTTCATACTGTAAAAATACACCAGACAAAGTTTCACATTCCACTGAAGGCCCGAATTCGTGTGCTAATCATCACTTTTTTTACAAAATTTAGGTCCCAAAAATAGTTCTCAGTAAAATTGCTCAAAATGACTCGGTATATTATTAATATTGTATAAATACCCCAATTAAAATTTAACAATCCTGTTAAGGTTCGAATTCGCGTGCTAATCATCACGCTTTTTTAGAAAATTTGGGTACGAAAAAATTCTCCACAAAATTGCTTAAAAAGACTAAGAATGTTTTTTCATACCGTAAAAATACACCAGACAAAGTTTCACACTCCACTGAAAGCCCGAATTCGTATCTAATCATCACGTTTTTTACAGAATTTAGGTCCAAAAAATGGTCCGGGTAAAATTGCTCAAAATGACTCGGTATATTTGTCATGTTGTATAAACACACCAGTAAAAGTTTAACAATCCCGTTAAGCTACGAATTCATGTGCTAATCATCACGTTTTTTTCGAAAATTCAGGTCCGAAAAAATTCTCCACAAAATTGATTAAAACGACCAAGAACGTTTTTTCATGCTGTAAAAATACTCCAAACAAAGTTTCACATTCCACTGAAGGCCCGAATTCGTGTACTAATCATCACGTTTTTTAACAGAATTTAGGTCCAAAAAATAGTTCTCCGTAAAATTGCTCAAAATGACTCGGTATATTTGTCATGTTGTATAAATAAACCAGTAAAAGTTTAACAATCCCGTTAAGCTCCGAATTCGTGTGCTAAACATCACGTTTTTTTAGAAAATTTTGGTCCAAAAAAATTCTCCACAAAATTGCTTTAAACGACTAAGAATGTTTTTTCATACTGTAAAAATACACCAGACAAAGTTTCAAATTCCACTGAAGGCCCGAATTCGTGTACTAATCATTACGTTTTATTATAAAATTGGGGTCCGAAAAAATTCTCCACAAAATTGATTAAAACGACTAAGAACGTTTTTTCATACTGTAAAAATACCCCAGACAAAGTTTCACATTCCACTAAAGGCCCTATTTCGTGTACATTACATCACGTTTTTTATAGAATTTAGGTCCAAAAAATAGTTCTCCGTAAAATTGCTCTAAATGACTCTATATATTATTTATATTGTATAAATACCCCAATAAAAGTTTAACAATCCCGTTAAGGTCCGAATTCGTGTGCTAATCATCACGTTTTTTTAGAAAATTAGGGTCCGAAAAAATTCTCCACAAAATTGCTTAAAACGACTAAGAATGTTTTTTCATACTGTAAAAATACACCAGACAAAGTTTCACATTCCACTGAAGGCCCGAATTCGTGTGCTAATCATCACTTTTTTTACAAAATTTAGGTCCCAAAAATAGTTCTCAGTAAAATTGCTCAAAATGACTCGGTATATTATTACTATTGTATAAATACCCCAATTAAAATTTTACAATCCCGTTAAGGTCCGAATTCGCGTGCTAATCATCACGCTTTTTTAGAAAATTTGAGTACGAAAAAATTCTCCACAAAATTGCTTAAAAAGACTAAGAATGTTTTTTCATACCGTAAAAATACACCAGACAAAGTTTCACACTCCACTGAAGGCCCGAATTCGTATCTAATCATCACGTTTTTTACAGAATTTAGGTCCAAAAAATGGTCTGGGTAAAATTGCTCAAAATGACTCGGTATATTTGTCATGTTGTATAAACACACCAGTAAAAGTTTAACAATCCCGTTAAGGCCCGAATTCGTGTGCTAATCATCACGTTTTTTTCGAAAATTCGGGTCCGAAAAAATTCTCCACAAAATTGATTAAAACGACTAAGAACGTTTTTTCATACTGTAAAAATACTCCAGACAAAGTTTCACATTCCACTGAAGGCCCGAATTCGTGTACTAATCATCACGTTTTTTTACAGAATTTAGGTCCAAAAAATAGTTCTCCGTAAAATTGCTCAAAATGACTCGGTATATTTGTAATGTTGTATAAATAAACCAGTAAAAGTTTAACAATCCCGTTAAGGTCCGAATTCGTGTGCTAATGATCACGTTTTTTTAGAAAATTTGGGTTCGAAAAAATTCTCCACAAAATTGATTAAAACGACTAAGAACGTTTTTTCATACTGTAAAAATACACTAGACAAAGTTTCACATTCCACTGAAGGCCCGAATTCGTGTACTAATCATCACGTTTTTTACAGAATTTAGGTCCAAAAAATAGTTCTCCGTAAAATTGCTCAAAATGACTCTGTATATTATTTATATTGTATAAATACCCGGAAAAAATTTTAACAATCCCGTTAAGGTCCGAATTCGTGCGCTAATCATCACGTTTTTTTAGAAAATTTTGGTCCGAAAAAATTCTCCACAAAATTACTTAAAACGACTAAGAATGTTTTTTCATACTGTAAAAATACAGCAGACAAAGTTTCACATTCCACCGAAGGCCCGAATTCGTGTACTAATCATCAAGTTTTTTTACATATTTAGGTCCGAAAAATAGTTCCCAGTAAAATTGCTCAAAATGACTCGGTATATTTGTCATGTTGTATAAATACACCAGTAAAAGTTTAACAATCCCGTTAAGCTACGAATTCGTGTGCTAATCATCACGTTTTTTAAGAAAATTTGGGTCCGAAAAAATTCTCCACAAAATTTTATTAAAACGACTAAGAACGTTTTTTCATACTGTAAAAATACACCAGACAAAGTTTCACATTCTACTGAAGGCCCGAATTCGTGTACTAATCATCACGTTTTTTTAGAAAATTTGGGTCCGAAAAAATTCTCCAAAAAATTTGATTAAAACGACTAAGAACGTTTTTTCATACTGTAAAAGTACACCAGACAAAGTTTCACATTCCAATAAAGGCCCTAATTCGTGTACATTACATCACGTTTTTTACAGAATTTAGGTCCAAAAAATAGTTCTCCGTAAAATTGCTCAAAATGGCTCGGTATATTATTTATATTGTATAAATACCCCAATAAAAGTTTAACAATCCCGTTAAGGTCCGAATTCGTGTGCTAATCATCACGTTTTTTTAGAAAATTTGGGTCCGAAAAAATTCTCCACAAAATTGCTTAAAACGACTAAGAATGTTTTTTCATACTGTAAAAATACACCAGACAAAGTTTCACATTCCACTGAAGGCCCGAATTCGTGTGCTAATCATCACTTTTTTTACAAAATTTAGGTCCGAAAAATAGTTCTCAGTAAAATTGCTCAAAATGGCTCGGTATATTATTAATATTGTAGAAATACCCAAATAAAAGTTTAACAATCCCGTTAAGGTCCGAATTCGTGTGTTAATCATCACGTTTTTTTAGAAAATTTGAATACGAAAAAATTCTCCACAAAATTGCTTAAAAAGACTAAGAATGTTTTTTCATACCGTAAAAATACACCAGACAAAGTTTCACACTCCACTGAAGGCCCGAATTCGTGTACTAATCATCACGTTTTTTAAAGAATTTAGGTCCAAAAAATAGTTCTCGGTAAAATTGCTCAAAATGACTCGGTATATTTGTCATGTTGTATAAATACACCAGTAAAAGTTTAACAATCCCGTTAAGCTACGAATTCGTGTGCTAATCATCACGTTTTTTTACAGAATTTAGGTCCAAAAAATAGTTCTCGGTAAAATTGCTCAAAATGACTCGGTATATTTGTCATGTTGTATAAATAAACCAGTAAAAGTTTAACAATCCCGTTAAGGTCCGAATTCGTGTGCTAATCATCACGTTTTTTTAGAAAATTTGGGTGCGAAAAAATTCACCACAAAATTGCTTAAAAAGACTAAGAACGTTTTTTCATACTGTAAAAATACACCAGACAAAGTTTCACATTCCGCTGAAGGTCCGAATTTGTGTACTAATCAACACGTTTTTTTAGAAAATTTGGGTCAAAAAAAATTCTCCACAAAATTGCTTAAAACGACTAAGAATGTTTTTTCATACTGTAAAAATACACCAGACAAAGTTTCACATTCCACTGAAGGCCCGAATTCGTGTGCTAATCATCACGTTTTTTTACAAAATTTAGGTCCGAGAAATAGTTCTCAGTAAAATTGCTCAAAATGACTCAGTATATTATTTATATTGTATAAATACCCCAATAAAAGTTTAACAATCCCATTAAGGTCCGAATTCGTGTGCTAATCATCACGTTTTTTTAGAAAATTTGGATCCGAAAAAATTCTCCCCAAAATTGCTTAAAACGACTAAGAACGCTTCACTGGCCTATTGAAGACCGAATTCGTGTATTAATCATCACGTTTTTTACAAAATTTAGGTCCGAAAAATATTTCTCCGTAAAATTGCTCAAACAATTGTATGTTTTTCATATTTTATAGATATATGGCACAATGTTTCACTTATCTGTGCCAAATACGTGTGCTAATCATCATGTTTTTTAAAAATTTAGGTTCAAGAAAAATTTTTCATAAAATTGCTGAAAATAATTCAATATGTTTCTAATTACGTAAAGACAAATCGCAAAATGTTTCACATGCCTATTGAAGCCCGAATTCGTGTATTAATCATCACGTTTTTTACAAAATTTAGGTCCGAAAAATATTTCTCCGTAAAATTGCTCAGAACAATTCTGTATGTTTTTCATGTTTTACAGATATATGGCACAATATTTCCCTTGTTTGTAGAAGGCCGAATCCGTGTGTAAATCATAACGTTTTTTTCAAAATTTAGGTCCGAAGAAAATTTTTATATAATTTCTCAAAACTATTCAATATATTTGTCATTACGTAAAGATACATAGACAATGTTTCACTATAACTCATGTGTTAATCATCATTTTTTTTACAAAATTTAGGACCGAAAAATATTTCTCTGTAAAAGTGCTCAAAACAGTTTTGTATGTTTTTTATGTTTTATAGATATATAGCACAATCTTTCACTTATCTGTAGAAGGTAGAATCTGTGTGTTATTCGTAACGTTTTTTTAAAATTTAGGTCCGAAAGATTTTTTTATAAATTTGCTCAAAATTATTTAATATGTTATTCAGTATGTAAAGATACACCACTCAACGTTTTACTGGCCTGTTGAAGCCCAAATTTGTGTGTTAATCATCTCATTTTTTACAAAATTTTGGTCTGGGAATATTTCTCTGTAAAATTGTTTGGAATAATTCTATATGTTTTTTATGTTTTATAAATATATGGCACAATGTTTCACTTGTCTCTAGAAAGTCAAATCCGTGTGCTAATCATCATGTTTTTTGAAAATCTAGGTCCGAAAAGTTTTTTTTATAAAATTATTCAAAATTATTCAATATGTTTCTCATTACGTAAAGATAAATCGCACAATGTTTCACTGGCGTTTTGAAGCCGAATTCGTGTATTAATCATCAAGTTTTTTACAAAATTTTAGTCTGGAAAATATTTCTCCGTAAAATTACTCAGAACAATTTTGTATGTTTTACATATTTTATAAATATATGGCACAAAGTTTCACTTGTCTGTAGAAGGCCTAATCCGTGTGCTAATCATTATGTTTTTTTCAAAATTTAGGTCCAGAAAATTTTTTTTATAGAATTTCTAAAAATTATTCAATATGTTTCTCATTATGTAAAGATACATGTACAACGTTTCCGTGGCCTGTTGAAGCCCGAATTCGTGTATAAATCATCACGTTTTTTAAAAAATTTACGTCCAAAAATTACTTCTCTGTTAAATTGCTCAAAACAATTCTGTATGCTTTACATGTTTTATAGATATATGGCACAATCTTTCACTTGTTTATAGAAGGCCTAATCCGTGTGCTAATCATCACGTTTTTTCAAAATTTAGGTCCAAAAAAAGTTTTATAAAATTGCTCAAAATTATTCAATATCTTTCCCATTACGTAAAGACATATTGCACAACGTTTCACTGGCCTGTTGAATCCCAAATTTGTGCATTAATCATCACGTCTTTTACAAAATTTAGGTTCAGAAAATATTTTTCCGTAAAATTGCCCAAAACAATTCTGTATGTTTTTCATGTTTCATAGATATATGGCACAATGCTTCACTTGTCATTAGAAGGCCGAATCCGTGTGCTAATCATTACATTTTTTCAAAATTTAGGTACGAAAAAAATTTTTTTATAAAATTGTTCAAAATTATTCAATATGTTTCTCATTACGTAAATATTACATCACACAACGTTTCACTGCCTGTTCAAGCCCGAATTCGTGTTAATCATCACGTTTTTTACAAAATTTAGAACCAGAAAATATATCCCTGTAAAATTGCTGAAAATAGTTCTGTATATTTTTTTTATGGTTTATGGATATATATAGCACAATGTTTCACTTTTCAGTAGAAGGCCAAATCCGTGTGCTAATAATCACGTTTTTTTTAAATTTAGATCCGAGAAAATTTTTTTATAAAATTGCTCAAAATTATTCAATATGTTTCTAATTACGTAAAGATACATCGCACTATGTTTACTGGCCTATTGAAGCACGAATTCGTGTATTAATAATCACATGTTTCACAAAATTTAGGTCCGAAAAATATTTTTCTCCGTAAAATTGCTCAGAACAATTCTGTATATTTTTCATGTTTTATAGATATATGGCACAATGCTTCACTTGTCTGTAGAAGGCCAAATCTGTGTGATAATCATCACGTTTTTTCAAAATTTAGGTCCGAAAAAATTTTTTTTTTTAAATTTCTAAAAATTATTCAATATGTTTCTCATTACGTAAAGATGCATCGCATAACGTTTCACTCGCCTGTTCAAACCCGAATTCGTATGTTAATCATCACGTTTTTTTTAAAATTTAGGTCCGGAAAATATTTATCTGTAAAATTGCTCAGAACAATTCTGTACGTTTTTCATGTTTTATAAATATATGGTACAATGCTTCACTTGTCTGTAGAAGGCCGAATCAGTGTGCTAATCATCACGTTTTTTACAAAATTTTGGTCTGAAAAATATTTCTCTGTAAAATTGCTCGGAACAATTCTGTATGTTTTTCATGTTTTATAGATATATGGTATAATGCTTCACTTGTCTGTAGAAGGCCGAATCTGTGTGCTAATAATCACGTTTTTTCAAAATTTAGGTCCGAAAAAATTTTTTTTATAAAATTGCTCAAAATTATTCAATATATTTCTCAGTACGTAAAGATACATCGCACAAAGTTTCACTGGCCTGTTGAAACCCGAATTCATGTGTTAATCATCACGTTTTTTACAAAATTTAGGAGCGAAAAATATTTCTCCGAAAAATTGCTTAGAACAATTTTGTATGTTTTTCATGTTTTATAGATATATGGACAATGTTTCACTTGTCTATAGCGGGCCGAATCTTTGTGTTAATCATCATGCTTTTTTCAAAATTTAGGTCCGGAAAAAAGATTTTATAAAATTGCTAAAAATTATTCTATATGTTTCTCATTACGTAAAGATACATCGCACAACATTTCACTGGCCTGTTGAAGCCCGAATTCGTGTGTTAAACATCACCCTTTTTACAAAATGTAGGTCCAGAAAATATTTCTCCGTAAAATTGATTAGAACAATTTTGTATGTTTTTCATGTTTTATAGATATATGATACAATGTTTCACTTGTCTGTAGAAGGCCGAATCCGTGTGTTAATCATTACGTTTTTTTACAAATATTCATCAATTTAATTTGTCACGATCAATGCCTCGTTGTCAGTTAATGCCCAATTCACCATTATTTTGAGGAAATTGGTGAATTTCGACTCGTTGATTCTCATAATATTAATCACATTCATCACAAACAGACTTTGTCAAACTTATATCTATATTTCTAGATGTGATATTAATATGAAACTTTGCACGATTGATCACTACAATACGAGGAACATACAGTTTATTTCAAGAATTTTTCGAGACAATTTTTTTCCGGCCGAGAATTTATTGATTTTTTAATTCACTTTCTAGATATAATATTCACTCCAAAAATTTGCATGGAGAGTCAACATAACATGGAGAATATACATAAATTTTTCAAAATGTTTTAGAGACAACTATTTTTCAAATGAAACCCTAAAAATTTGATATAATGTATAGTAAACGGCTTCAAGTTACAAATCATCAATTTAGTTTGTCACGATTAATATTTCGTACACGTTAGTGTCTGGTTCACTATTATTTTGAGGAAATTAGTGAATGTCGACTCTTGTCGGTGACCTTAATATTCATCACGAAAAGAGTTTGTCGAATTTATATTTATCTTTCTGGATGTGATATTCATGTGAAACTTTGCACGAATGATCACTACAATAAGAGGAACGTACAATAGTTTTTTAAGAGTTTATCGAGACAATTTTTTTCGAGCGAAAACTTATCTATTTTTTAATTCACTTTCTAAATATGATATTTATTCAAAAATTTGTACTGAGAGTCAACATAACATGAAAAACGTCCATAAATTTTTCAAACCGACTAACTAACAATTTGACTTAATGTATAACAAACTAATTTTGAAAAAAACTTAGTTCACCAATTTAGTTTGTTCTGATCAATGCCTCGATGCTTCTTAGTGCCTAGTTCACCATTCTTCTTAGTGTCTAGTTCACCATTATTTTGAGGCAATTGGTTAGCTTCGGCGCCCATTGATGCCCTTTGTGTAAAACTTTGTACAATGAATCTTTAAAACATGAGAAATATATCGAATTTTTTTAGGGTACAACGATTTTTCGGATGAAAATTTCAAAAAAAATGTGAACTTCAACAGGAAGTGTGAAAATTTTATCCCTATCAATCTCATTGGTTCACATTGACCATTGATCATTGCTTTAGGTAATTTGAAATAGTTTAAGCCTGAGAAAATCAGAATGTTTAAACTTCAAAAATTCATGAATGGACCTGCAACATGTGAAAAGTACATGTCTGATTCAAAAGAAACTCAGTTTTCCTCGCTATTTTGTACCAGGAAATAAACACATTGAAAGATATAGAACGGCTCGACGCTGTGAATTGTTCAAGAACTGCAAATACAAACCGAGTAATTTATTTGAAAAGAGTTAAACAGATGAGAAACTTTGTGCTCAACCTCTTTGAAATAAGAGAGATCCACAGTTACTAGTGATGACTTCCGCCATCATGTCCACCTTCATTTGCCTTCTGTGCAGCTGCTCGCAGCTGACGTTGTTCTTCCTTGTAGATTCGGTTCCTTCGTTGATACTTCAGGAAGAAAAAATAAGCAATGTTAGCCACATAAACAAATAGAAATCTCCATGAAGTTTGAGGAGCATAAAGAGAAAAACCTGTTTATGCAGATATGTTTAGCAGACAATTCACAATTTGCATTTTCTTATAGCGGTACTACCCAATCCAAAACAGCTCGTATGTATGAGAGATAGAAGGAACAGGCATAAAATGTAAACGTAAACAGGTATACACTAAAATTTATAACTCCTTGACGGCAGTTGGCCGCTTATTCAAAGAACTCTTTGTTGCATATCTGCACGTATCACACAACATCATATCACAAAGGTTTAGGGAAAATTAATGTCGTGTGCAAACCACCAAAATCACAAAATAAGACAATCCAGCATTTGAGGGATATGCCGCACAAAGCCTTCGCATATTTGATCAAAAAATTCATGGGTCTTCTGCATCTATCCTTTGAACAGCATTCTTGTTCATCTTTATTGTTTTCAAATGTTTCTAAGCCTCCTTACATGTTAATTCCAGCAGTAAGAATTCATCCCAAAAAAAAATATTTCCAGCAGTAAGAAAATAAAACTTCTATTTTTTGGGATTTAGACCAAAAGTGTGATCTTCCAATTGTTCTCCCCCCTACACCACGAAGAGATAGATAAAAATTTCTCACACATGGTTTGCATGAGCAAAGGACTAATTTAGGAATAGTTCAATCCTCAAAAAGTGAAACCAGTACAATATGGCAACAGAATAGATGAGAAGGGGAATGTTTGATTAGTCTTGTTAAACACCTATTTGGAATGTATCTAACTACAATTTGTTTATCCACTCCAACTCGTTTATAGGACTGGACGTTCATCACAACCTACTGAACAATATCAATGTTCTACTTGCTCTCGCACACATAGAGGCATCATAGATCCTACAATGTACTTAGTTTTCCCATGTCCAGGAATACTCTATAGATTGTCTTCTTCCTGCAACTCATAACCTCTCCATGCAAAAAAACATATACTAGAGAAGAAAATGTATGAGGTCTAAACAAACAAAAGACAGTAGGAAAAAAGATCCAATATGTAGTAAAGCATTTTAGCATAAAGTAGAGTAGCAGTCATATCACGAAATAAGTGCACTCATTAGAAAACCCAGTGAATAAGGAAAAAGGATATCATCCTCAAAAGAAAGGTCGGGAGCAAGATGATACCTTTCCCAGCAATGGTAACTCATGAACAAAACAGTACAGAGATGATAGAAAGATAGAAATGACCTCTTAAGAGTCTTTTCAGAGATTCTAAACAAAAATAATATTTGCTGCAATCAAGAATTCAAAGTTGAACTCAATGAATAACTTCACAACACAAACTCAATGAATAACTTCACAACACAAAAATATCTACCTTGCACCACCACATCAATACCAATTCTTTTTTTTTTTCCCAAGACGCATAAATACCAAAATCAAGACATAAATACCCAATTTTTTGTTTCTGCAAAGAAAAAGTTATACATCAAGAGAAAGAAAAATCCATGACCATGCTAAAATCCTTGCTACAATGCAGCTCAAATTAAACCCTAAATCATATCACAGAGAAGACAACTTGGTAATTAGTTAGGTTAGAAATTCAACAGTCTAAACACGCCAAACAATTTTTTAAAAATGCTCTAATCTTTCGAATATGCTAACCTCTAATCTTTCAACAGTCTAAACCTAGTTATTCCAGTTCGCATTCCAATATCAAATGACAACTACATTAACCAAAATGCACAGAGATACAAAAAGAAAATTAAAACAATAAACGAAATGGAGGAAAATAAACACCTCTTTTGAATGGTGAAGACACTCGAGATAGTCTTCTCGGAGAAGAGAGCAATCCTTAGGTTCTCTGCAGCGAGACATACACTCACTGAAGTCAATCCAGAAGTCATAGCATCTGCCTTTGTTCCCAGTTATTCCCCATCCAGACGCCATCTACCAATCTTAGGTAAATTTTTGGATCAACAATTCCTGAAATTAGAAATTCAAAGTAAAATCAGATTAAGATAGAACATAAAAACAAAACAAAAATGCAAAATCACTGTCGGAGTAGACAATGAGGTAGAATTTCTTGAAGAGATTACCGATTGAAAACCAGGAGAAATTAAATTGAATATTGAAGAAGAATCTGAAAACTGCGATGAGAGAGTTACGATGGAGGAGGGTTCGATTTTACCTGAACAATTTCTTCTCTGTGCCGATTGCCAAGTTCTTCAGCCGCAGGGGCACTCGCGAAATTAATTTAGGATCTCTGAGGACAGTTTAGTAATTTTATTATATACTCTACATGACATAATGGGGATGTAGCTCAGATGGTAGAGCGCTCGCTTAGCATGCGAGAGGTACGGGGATCGATACCCCGCATCTCCATTTAACTGTGGTTAAAAGTTTTTGATAATTTTCCATTTGGTCCTTTATCTTTTAAATTCTTTGAAATTTGTCCCGCTAAAAAATTATTAATCAATGAAGGGGATGTAGCTCAGATGGTAGAGCGCTCGCTTAGCATGCGAGAGGTACGGGGATCGATACCCCGCATCTCCATTTGATCTTCGTTTTAAAGTTTTTGATAATTTTCCATTTGGTCCTTTATCTTTTAAATTCTTTCAAATTGGTCCCACTAAAAAATTATTAATCAATGAAGGGGATGTAGCTCAGATGGTAGAGCGCTCGCTTTGCATGCGAGAGGTACGGGGATCGATACCCCGCATCTCCATTTGATCTTCGTTTTAAAGTTTTTGATAATTTTCCATTTGGTCCTTTATCTTTTAAATTCTTTCAAATTGGTCCCACTAAAAAATTATTAATCAATGAAGGGGATGTAGCTCAGATGGTAGAGCGCTCGCTTAGCATGCGAGAGGTACGGGGATCGATACCCCGCATCTCCATTTGATCTTCGTTTTAAAGTTTTTGATAATTTTACATTTGGTCCTTTAGCTTTTAAATTCTTTGAAATTGATCCCACTAAAAAATTGTTAATCAATGAAGGGGATGTAGCTCAGATGGTAGAGCGCTCGCTTAGCATGCGAGAGGTACGGGGATCGATACCCCGCATCTCCATTTGATCTTCGTTTTAAAGTTTTTGATAATTTTACATTTGGTCCTTTAGCTTTTAAATTCTTTCAAATTGCTCCCACTAAAAAATTATTAATCAATGAAGGGGATGTAGCTCAGATGGTAGAGCGCTCGCTTTGCATGCGAGAGGTACGGGGATCGATACCCCGCATCTCCATTTAACCAATGTTTTAAAGTTTTTGATAATTTTCCATTTGGTCCTTTTTCTTTTAAATTCTTTCAAATTGGTCCCATTAAAAATTATTGATCAATGAAGGAGATGTAGCTCAGACTGTAGAGTGCTCGCTTACCATGCAAGAGGTACGGGGATCAATACCCGGCCTCGTAACATATTCGGAAGTCAATATCATTTCTCTTCACATATCTTTTGTTATATTTTATAAATATCGAGACTGATCTGCAAAATCTAATTATTACAAATTTCGGAGAAAAAACACAACCTAAGATGACCGGCACACACTAATACTTTGAAAATTCCGGTGATGAGATTAAATAGTTTTGACATTTGTTTGTGGACAAAATGATCGGAAAATTCAAACATGTCAACTTTGGTGGCATATAATTAGTTAATAATCCATTAACTTTTCGTGGTCAGCTTTGGATCTTCCGGAAGAAGTCGTTATTATAAGTAGTAATAGCAGTGGCATTTAGGTGGGAGGAGAAGCATTAACTCACAATAATTTATTGAGTTCTACCAATAATAAAAATAATAATAAAAGGAAAAAATATTTGCCAATATACAAAAAGATTAGTTTAAGTTGAATGTTGATGCCGCTTGGACAGCTAATAGTGTAGGTATTGGGGTCTCATTAGGAATCACTTTGGAAGATGGAGAATTTCGTTAGTCTTCGTTTGGTCGGAAAATTTGACTACACCCACTACACTCTTGAAAGTGATTGCAAAGTAGTTATTGATCAATTTCTAACTCAGTCCGAGATTTTTGGCCCTGTAGGACATATAAATCGCAAATTCTTTTCCTTATTGATGAGCAGTTTGGCAGTCTGTTATTTTATCTTTTGAGAGTCGTGATAATAACATCCCAGCATATTTATTGGCCGCTCAAACTGTTTCTATCTATCTCTCCAACATTTGAATTGAGGTGGTTCCCCTTTTATCCCCACTGTTGTTCAAGCAGATTTAATATAATTATTTCTTTCTTAAAAAAATGAAAATGTTTGAAATATTTATTCTAAGATGATAATTCAATTAACTAAAATAATTTTTCATAAGTCAAAAAATGAGTGTAACTTTCTATGTATAAATCTTTTTGCTATTAAAAAATTTTATTTTGAGATATTTTATGCGATAAATATTACTATCAACATAAAATAAAAAAACAAAAGTGGTCTCAATAAAATAATAACTCTATTTTAGTTTTCAAACAAAATTTTTAAATAAATCGGAAGTCAATAAGATACTCACCTACCATTTGTGAGCTTGACTAAGAAGGAAGAGAGAAAGAAAAGAAGAAAATGATACTTTACCTTTTCACAAAAGGTAAAATTCTTTGTTCATTTACTGGGTTTTCATCAAACTACCTAACGTGTAGAGATACATATAAAAAAATTTTCACATTTAAAAAAGTTAAAATTCTCATACTATTGTTATTACGATTCAAACCTTCATTTATGGTACTAACTTTGTAACTCAAAGCCGACTAAATTACGCTTATACGGATATAAAATGATACTTTATATTAACTTACTGTTATTGTGATTTTTTACTTTAAAAAGATAGATTTCTTTTTCTTTCATAAAAGGAAAGTGTCGTAAAGACAATCAACACACCTTTCACTATCTTATGTTGGAGCTCTCATATCATTACCAATAAACTGTATAATTATAATTGCCGATAATACCTAACACCACTAAAAAGTAAGAATAATTCAAAAAATTTACAACTTCGGTCAAGATTCAAGCTCAACTTCGACTTTACCATACCTAATGGTGAAAATATTTATTTTAAATATACTTTATTATAATTGCTACTTTGTGTCAAAATTATAAGTCCTTCTGGACTGGACGTATTATATATACGAATTAAGGATTAAAAAACTAATGTAAATATCTAATATACATTATAAATAAGGATAAACAAATAGAGAAAATAAGATAATAAATCAATATTGTAGAACCCACATGAAGATAGTTCAACCGGTCATGAGACTGTAGAGTTGATCCCAAAAGTAAGGCTCGAATTATAATAGTTCTGGTGTAAGAATTTCGACATTTTCAATAGTGTGAGATAATATAATTATTTGTTTTCACCTAGTCTTAAATCTCCAATATGCAAAACCGTTGAATCACTGTTGTTGAGAATCTCACATCGGCTAATTAAAGAAAATAATTACTCCTTATAACGACTTGGGCAGTCCTCCCCTTTTGAGGTATCTTTTTGGGTTAGTTAGGCCCAAACCTAAATTTTAATATAGTATCAAAGTCAGACATCATATGTCCATTTATAGCGTGACTTGGACCGTCCTCTCCCTCTTGAGATATCTTTTAGGGCATCGTACCGTCTAGAAAATTAATTAACATAAAATCAATCAAACCAACAACAATAGCAAACACTTTAATAACTAATACCATTTCTCATGTATAAGAGGACAAACAGAGAAGTACTACTACTACTAATCTTAGCTTCCCCTTCCACCTCTCCACCCCCTCTTCCTTTTATTAACCAATGGCAGAAAGGGAACAAGTTCGGCCACTAGCTCCGGCATCGGAACGGCCAATTAGCAGCGACGATGACGAAACTGCCCTTCATCATCATCAGCAGCAGCAAGTAAAGAAGAATTTCCATCGGAAAAGATGCATAAAGTGCTGCATAGGAATTACTGCCAGTAGTCTGTTAATTATAGCCATTGTTATGGTTATTTTGATTTTCACAGTGTTTAAAATCAAAGACCCCGTTATTAAACTTAACGGAGTTACTGTTGATAAGCTTGAGCTAATGAACGGCACCAGTATTCCTCGTCCTGGCTCTAACATCACCTTAACGGCTGATGTTTCTGTCAAGAATCCGAATTATGCATCTTTCAGGTATGGCCGTTGGTTTTAATATTTGTAAAAATTTAAAAAATTATTGATAAGAGTTGATTTTTTAAATAAATTTTAAGTAAGAAAAATGGTTATTTTGATAGATTAATTTTATTATTTGATTTTATAATTTTTTTTCAATTATTATAATTTTTGTTTAAGAATATAAATGTAATTAAGTAGTTTAATTTTATGGATTTGAAGGGAACATTTTAGTTGCAATATGCTTGTCGCTTAAAATAAATTATTTTTAGTTTATTTTTAAAAATAAAAAATTATATATTGCGATATTTTTTAAAATTATTCATGATTACTGATCGTGTTAAAATAAAAGTATTTTATTAATTAATTTAGAATTATATTAACTTTTTAAAAGTACTTTTTTCAACTATTTCACAAAAGAATAAAATATATTGTAAAATATGCCCAATATGTTCTTTAAGGACTATAATAAATGAAATAAAGAACAAAGGGACCTTTGAAACCTAATTCGTAAGGGTTAGATTCTTTTTAATTTTAGATGATTTTATTTAAATTTGTACTTCAAAATTAAAGGTTTTGATTTTATCTATGCAGATATAGAAACACCACTACTACTCTCTTCTACCGCGAAACTATGATCGGCGAAGCCCGTGGCCCTCCAGGAAAGTCAAAGGCTAGAAGGACTATGCAGATGAATATAACAGTACATATTATCACTAGTCGCCTAATTACGCATCCTATGTTAACCGATGACATAAGTGGCGGTTTGCTTCCGATGACCACTTATACAAGAGTTGGTGGGAGAGTGAAAATACTCAAACTAATCGATAAATATATTGTGGTGAAAATGAATTGCAGTATGTCTGTTAATACCACGAGCAGAACAATTCAAGATCAGAAATGCAAACGCAAAGTTCAGTTCTAGGGTACGATCTTATGTACGAATTACTATCCCTTATTCTTTTTTTTTTTAACTTTTAATTTTCACGGTTTTAATATTTTATTATGGAATTATAATACCTTTTTGTATAATAGGGCATATATGTACACATTTTTAAAAAATGCATCATGATTTTAGTTTGATGATTAATTTTTGTATCTAATTCTCTTCATTTGGAATTGAATCAAAAGTATATATTCAAAATAAAATAATTAACATCCAATTTTAAACATAAAGAATATCTAATACCAGAGATTGAGACCCTTAACCTACTTTCTATTTCTCTATATATTGAAGTACAAAATTATTGTCAATTTATACCCCAATTTCACTTAAAAATTTTCAAAAAATAGAGATTTAATATAAAATAAATATGACTTTTTTTAATTCAATCTAATTTTTTCAACATTACTTTTATTGGCCTTTAAAATAATAAGTAGAGACTCAAAGAGAAATAAAATACCTTTGACTATTTCATGTGAGAAGTCCACGTCATCAACTCCTCCTCCTAGTAAGGAAGATGATAGTTGAAAAAAGGCCAACATCTCCACAATTTTTGGACTCTCAGTCGGAACATTGAGGATGATTTTTTTTTTCTCTCTTTTTTCTTTCAAGAAAAAGAAAAATAAATCCCCCTTTCTCTCTCATCATTTGACTCTCAACAAGATTGAGTCCACCTTCTCGATTCCAAAAGAAAAAATTAAGAGTATAGCTTATAATATCTTAACGGTTTTATATCATATCTTGATTCTAATCATTTAATTGTCTAACGGTATTTTAGAAAGAATAAATCAGATACACAATAATTTTTGAAAATTCAATGTCTGGTGTTCACAAAAAATACTTAAAAAAAAGTAAAAATTCCACACTTTAACGATTAAAATTTAAATGTTAAGTTTTGATAATAATCTTGTAGTCCCGAACCAATAATATTAGGTGCTTGTAGAGTTGGTACTTAGTGGGTTCGAATCTTTTATAGCATTTTATGTGTCACTCTTTGTATCACTTTTTAATTTAAATATATTATAAAAATAAAATAATATATAAAATGATACAGAAAATTCTGTACATAGTAGTCTTATTAGATTACGTTTTCAACCAGCCCGTATGGGCGTAGCTCAGTTGGTTCTGGGGCTGCAGAGTTAGTCCAAAAGCCAAGGTTCAAATCCTGGCAAAGGCAGCAGTCTGCAAGACTGTTGAGTTACCATGATTTACATCCTCTACCTGGGCGTCGGACAGTCTGATAGGAACCTTGAGGGCGAGAGATTTCGTCTTTTAGTCCAAGATTACGTTTTTGACCAATCAAATTATCAAAATCAACAACCAGTAACGAGTTTTGCTCTTCCTGTTTTGTTTTCTTGTTGAGACAGGACAGAAACGAGCCCCAAAGTCTCCTTTAGAGATGAAAAAATATTCAAGGCTAGCTATGTTCGGTTCCCATTGCAATTTTGAACTCTCTCTCTCTCTCTCTCTCTCTCTCTCTCTCTCCATATCCTACCATTTCAACTTTTCCCATTTCTTAAAACTTGAAACCCAAAAAGAAAATACTTTGAGAACCAAACAAAGACTAAGAATAATAATGCATTTTTGTTTAATAAAATTTATTAATAAAATACAATACGAGAATTAATGTTAAAATAAATATTACGAAAAATGCTACACAGAATTCAAATCGATTTCAAAGAGTGTTCAATATAACAAAATCACAATAAAATATACTTTTTTTAATAACGAGACATAGTTCAAACTCAAAACTTTTAGTCGACAGCAAGTGTTTATATGACTAAGTTGTTATCTTATCATTATTATTAAGGTGTGATCCAATAGAAATTACAATTGAAATTTCATTTTATATTTTGTATATTTTTCAAATTATTATGCGTGAAAAATATTTAATATATGTCTCTTGATACATGGAGAAGGAGGAAATATAATTTAATATAGTTAGAACTCAAACTTTTTTGTGTAATAAATATTGTTTATGTGAATGGATTATTATTTTATTTAATAAAAAAATGTATTACTATTTTACCATAATAGTATGTACGTATAAAAATTTTTGTTATAAACCCATTCAACGTACCTCACATCACTTCTTATTGATTATATTTCCAATTATAAAAACAAAAATCAAGAAAAAGAGTGATGTAACTTAATATAGGCTACATAGTTCGTAAGTAAGAACATGAATCGAACATATAATAAAATTTTCTTACCTATATATAGAATTATATATATATAAACATCAACCATTTCTAATAAAAATAAGTATATTTGAATCATTTAATATATCTTTTAATACACTATTTAGTATATTTCCTCCCTTCATTCATTGAGTCAATGTCCTTAGAAGCAAGGAGTATGTCCGCGTGTTTCAACGAGAACGCCGAAAAAACCCGAACTCTAAATTCCATCCATTCTCGGTGATTGAGGCCACATACCTCGCCAGTTCTATGTAGCCTTCACTCATAAACTTCAGTTTATGGCAAAACTAATCTTATCCAAAATGGAAAAAAGAAGGAATAGAGAATCTGTTGATAAGTTTATCTATTTCCGAGGTATCTATTCTTACTGCTGAAACTACTGTTTTACTATCTTTGTCTTCTGAAGGTATCCACTTTGTTTTTCCATACTTTCCGCATTCAGTTCTAGCTATTTCTTCACCTTCTAATCGACTTAGGATCCGAGATAAAGAGATAACACACTTAGTTGCTTTACTTTCCTTTTCCCTGCTACCAACAACATTACCGAGTATGAAACTTGTGTACTGTAGATGGTTTTATAAAAATGATGTGTTAAACTCAATTTTTGTATGACTTTAATTAGTCTTGTTTAGTGCTAAACAAATGGGCTAAAATCCCAAAAATCCACACGAAATCAGCCCAAAAAAGGCCCGGTAAGTGAGAAGATCTCACCATCCATCAATCTATCATCCCACCACAGTGGCCATTAAATGACCCTTCTCTGTTTTCCAAACCACAGTATTAAATGCAGCAGCTAAGCACCTCACCCACCTTCCTTCTTCACTCCTAGACCCCCCCATTTCCCCCTTTTTTCCCAATCAAATGGATCATCATCCCAATTCCACCACCACCAAACCCTCCATCCTCTTCCAATGTCCACCACCGTCATCTCCTCCTCCTCCGCCGTCCCACCAACACCACCACCTCTAATAACCACCACCACCAGCAGCAAAAACTCCATTTCTCAAAACCTAAACAGCATAGGACTTGGGTACGCCATTGCTATAGCCCTAGGTTTCCTCGTACTCCTCTCGACAGTAATTTTATCTTCTTACATCTGCTGCCGTTCAGCCGCCGCTCGACGACGACGCCGTCGTAATGAATCTGACGTCACTAATCAACATCAAAATTCTAATAATCCGCATGAAACCAGCATATACCTACCTCGTATAATCTTCGTAGCTGAAGATGAAAATGAAGACATTTCGTCCTCAGAAAACGTCGTCGTTGGGCTCGATCAAGCTGTGATAAATTCGTATCCGAAATTCAAATTTTGTAAGAGAAATGGAATCAGCGGCGGAGGAGGAGGAGGAGGAGGAGGGGGAAACGACACCGTTTGTGCTATATGCTTGTGTGAGTATAAAGATGGGGAGATGTTAAGGCTGTTGCCGGATTGTAAGCATTATTTTCATGTCACGTGCGTTGACGCGTGGCTTAAGCTAAACGCATCTTGTCCTGTTTGTCGGAATTCTCCATTGCCAACGCCTCTTTCCACGCCGTTGTCGGAGGTTGTCCCCCTTTCTCAATATTCCGATGGTCGGAGGAGGTCATAACAAGAATTTTTTTATTTAATTTTTTTTCCTATTTTGTTATGTAAAAAGGGTTCTTAATTTTTCCATATTTTTGGAATTCATGAATTGTTAAATTTTGTCTTTGGTTATGTCAAAGAAAAAAATTGGAAATATTATTGGAAGATTTTTTTTCTCTTTCGTCTGTGCTCTATTTTGTTTATTATTATACTAGTATCTTTTTATTCCTTATTTATATTATTATTCGACGTGATTAATTTCTGGATTTATTTGTGCCCGTTGTGACCTAATCTTGAATGATTTCGACTAGTTTTGACTAATTTAGATTTTTTTATGTATGTTGTGTGTAGTCATAACTAACCCGGATTAGTCTTGACTAATCTGGATTCCTTTAGGTTCGTGGGGGCCTCGTTTTGAATGATTCGGATTAGTTTTAATTAAATTAAGTTTATTTATGTGTGTCGTTACTAAAATTCAGCACAACTAGGAGGATTCGAACCTTCGATCGCCGATCACCCTGTAACTATGTATTCGATCATGGTGGGGCGAAAAGTCTTTTCTCTATATTACAAGCATTGAAATGCAGCAAGAAAGTAAAAACTTCTAATTTGTGTTTCAATCAAACAAAAGACAGACAGAGCGGATAAGAGTTGTATTCGATCTAGTAAATACGGACCCTCAGAGCTAGATTCGGCAATACAAAATTTGGAAAGCAGCAGGTATGACAAAAAGAAGACACTTTCCTGTGTTGCACTGAAGACGAAGATTTTCTGACGCAGTGCGGGCGCTGAATGGAATGGTCGATTTATTTCAAGTGGATTGGATCATCAGTTGATTGAAAATTTTTTTCATTGGCTTGTCGTTTATTTGAGTGGCCTTTGCAATTTGTTTCAAGTGTTATATATTAGTGACATTGTGTAATAATAATAGAGCAGTGTTTCATTTTTTGTTGCACTTGTTTGTTAGTAGTCGAAAAGTAATATTAACTTTTATTTTTGTTAATATAAGATTTCCCATTGTTTCTTTTTTCTTCTTTCATATGTCGGAAACATAAGTGTAAATTGAATTCCGAATCTATCATCTAATAAGAGTGATTCTATTTGATTAGTACAGTAAATGTCAGATTATTAGTGAATTTCAATCTTTTGCTCGTTTTATATTGTCAAGATAAAAACTTACTTAAGAGGTTAAGGTATTATCATTACGATATTTGATTTTGTTTGTTCGTGTTTTGGTACAAAAGATGTTACATTATTAGTAGATATTACTCCCGAACACTAGATCCGATGTTCATCATATAGTCTCTATGGATATTTAATTTTGAATCACCTTGGAGTGCTGAATGTTGCATAGCTATAGCATCAAGAAAGATGGAGAAAGTAAATGTCATTCCCGAATTACACATAAATCCTAAGAAGAAATCAACAAAACAAGGGAGTTTAGTAACAAATCAGAAGCCGAATTGAGATATGTTACATTTCTTTTCGGTATTTTTGGTCTTATTGAGTCAGTTCAAACTAATCTTCCGTACAGCTTTGATATTGATAGTCAGCAAAATGGGGAACACAGGGGTTTATTCCATATTTTAAATATGTAACAACTACACGATAAACTTGCTAAGAACTTTTTTATCGAAGAAATGAAAAAGTACGTGAGAATCAAACCGAACAGACTAGGAAAGCAAAATTTCATGGGAGCTAATGGTATGTTCACTAGTATTGGCCGTGCTTGTTTTGTAATGAAGAAAGAACTCAAAATGTACATGGAACATGACGTTGGTGACCTTTGTAACGCCGACTGGAAATTAGGACAAAAGTTAATGATACATGGATGTGATCCTTTTACCTAGGCAAAGATGTTTCGTGAGGACGCATAAACTATATAACAAGCCATTTCTAGTTCATGAGGCCATTTGGCGGCTTCTTGATGATCAAAATGTACGTTGGAATCATTACAAATGCAAGAGTTTCGTGTGCCTACTAAGAATTCTAGTACTACTGTTATTGTTAAAGGCTTCCTTAAATATGCGACTTTACTTCAATCTTTTTTATTATCACGAAAAGTTATGATGAATTTTTAAAGTTAAATCCGAGTTTCAAAACATGAGAGCGGAGTTTCCGACCATTGAAGTACTAGGATTGAAACCTCAAGAAATCAGAATTGGATTGGATTTTAGTGTTGGAACAGGCAAATTTGCTGCTAGGATGAATGAATTCAATGTTACAATTGTTTCTGCTACAATTAATCTTGGTGCACCATTTAATGAAATGATTGCACTCAGGGGATTTTTCCCTCTTTACTTGACTATAAATCAACGGCTGTCATTCTTTGATTCATAGTACTTTGTTAAAGGTTCAAGTTCATTTTTAAGGTGTATCTGAACCCTCTAGTTTAATGTTGTCCGTAAATGTTTAGTCTTGCAGATTTTATGCTAAAAATGCTTTAAGTGTGAAGGGATATATAGAGAATTTGGGCGAGCAATCGTGCCTCTTTAAATGTATGTTTGAGGTTTTTCAGATAACTCACTCTAAAAAATACCTCCAAATGAGAGGACTGCCCAAGTCTTTATAAGTTGTAATTATTTTCTTTAATTAGTCGATGTGGTATTTTCATTCTCAACACACCCCCTCACGCTCAGTCTGCAGGATTGGACATCTGCGGATGGCCCAACATCATGGCTCTGATAATGTTAGATTTTTTTTGGGCTTGGGCCTAACTCACCCCAAAAGGTACCTCAAAAGAAGAGGACTGCCCGAGTTTTTTTTATAAGTAATAATTATTTTTTTTAATTAGCCGATGTGGGATTTTCATTCTGAACACTACCTTTAAAGGGGAATTAGACCTAAATCCGTTTTCAATAAGAAATTGTAACAAGTCCTTTTTCTATTTGTCTCTCTAAGATGATGATGAAGGATGTACAAAAGCTAATAAGCACTTAAAATCCTTTACATGGCATGCCAAGTAAGATGTTTTAAATTTGAGTCATTTGGAGAACGGTTTAATATTACATATCAGTCTAGTGCTGCTGTTTCTGTGCCTTGTGCCCTCCGATCCTTCCTAGATTATTAATCGATGACTCTTGTATATTGAATTAAAAAAAAAATTAATGAAAATGGAATATGTTTAATTAATCATGACCTTAAATTAATGTCATGTGATCTTTCTTTTGGGCAATCTTTAAAGGTAAATAAACAACATCATTGATGAAGAATCAGAATACTTTTGTCTGGGTAACTTACAGCTTCTTTGAGTACCCTTTTTACTGTTTGGTTTTCATAGGACCACAAACCACACAGTTAAGAAGGAAGCTTAAAATGGAGTGGGCTATCTGTTTTTGCTGCTTTCTAGGTTTTGGTTAGGATGGTAGTGGTTAAAATGATCCCGGGAGTTAGCTCAGTTGGTTAGAATAATTATTTACAAAGTGATAGATTCATATTCAGATCGTGAATGTATAATAGAAGATGTACTAATTAGTTCAGTTAGTTATAATAACTATTTATAAAGTGACAGATTCACATTCAGATCGTGATTGTACTAGAGAGTATAATAAAATATGTACTAGTTAGTTCAGTTGGTTAGAATGACTATTTATAAAGTGATAGATTTACATTCAGATGGTAAATGTATTATAGAGCATAGTAAAAGATGTATTAGATGATTCTCACCGATAAATTTTAGATTCCATTTATATTTTCATCTTACATATATAAAAATTTAAAATAATCGTTTTAGAATATATTTGGATTGGAGTTTAAAGGAAAACTAGTTTTATTATTATTAATTTTTTACATTAGACTCCGTATTCTTTCTTATAATCTATTTATCTTCTCTAAAATAAGTAAAAAATCTAAACTTTTTTAAACTTAACTTCAATTCAAATACACCTTAGTCCCTTTGATTGCACTCAATATCGTCTAGTGTATTTTTAAAAATGTTCTTCAGTATACTTTCTTTAGTAATAATTTTTCTCTCAGGGTTTATCTTTTTGTTCTATATGATTTATTAATTAAGTTTTTATAAAAGAAGTGTTCCGTAGAAAGTACTCCCTCCATTTTTCTTTTTATTTGACACATTTTAGATATCATATTGTTTAAGAAAATGTAAAATTTTTTATATATATATATATTTTTGTGTAGACTAATAATTCCTTTCATAGTTTTCTTTCTCCTCAGTATTGTTTCACTAAAAGAGATTGGAATTATTTATTAATGGGAGGGTATTATAGGAAAAATTTTATTAAATGTTGTCTTGGAACTACAAACGACAAGAAAAAAACACGTGAATTCCATAATGTACCAAGTAAAAAAATTAAAAGAAATATATTAGAAGGTATATTAGACGATCTGACCTTCTTACAAATTATTTTCTGGTCATTATGGTTTTTGAAGAACAGAGATGCAATCATAATAGTTCCTGTTTTATACACGGTGCATTTATTTTGAATTTAAAAACAAAATTTATTATTTTTAAGATTTAACTCTCACGTTCTCTCTCACGTTTAACTGGCATTTTACGAATTCTACGTAAAAAATTCTCACGTGATTTTTTATTGCAATATACAAAGGTTGTTCTCCATTATTTAAAAGTAGCTGCTCTTAACTTATGTTAAGTTATAAATTGTTTTAGAGTTATTCTCGACTGCTTATTATATTTGCTTTTAATTTAAAAAAAATTGATAAAAACTATTTCGAAAAGGTTATTATAGAATGCTTTTTAGAACTACTACTACTTGTTAATATTATTAATAATAAAATAATTATATTAATTAATTTAAAAATTTTAATTGCTTAAAAGAAGTATAAGCAATAAAAAACGGTGATTATAATCATTAGAGAAAAAAAAATTGTAGGGTCAAGAGATTAAATTAATTTAATTTTTAGGATCAAAATGAAACTTTCTTTTTTTTTTTCAAAAGAAAAAGAAGGATGAATATTCATACGGTACAGCTAGTGTCTGCATCGCACATCTCCAGGCAACGTGGATCCCACTTGATGTGTGAAAGTCCAATCTCGACCGCCAAATTCTTTTAAAGTTGTCGTCCTCATGCTATCATCTTTTCGACACGTGTCCCACTTCCTTACCGGGTCGGTGACACAACCACGCTAAAGCAAAACCCTAGCCAAAGCTCCGTTAGATAGACGACATAACCAAAGTAAAGTTAGATCCTCCTTTTCAAAAAATAAATATATAATTTTTTTTAATTTTTAAATTTTTATTCATAATAAATGTCAATTTGAAAAATTTTATTATGGACCCGATATATGCCCACTCATGAACTATGTAATTTGTATTATACCATTCATATACCGCATATTTCCCACTCATATAGTCAATTTGAAAAATTTTGTTATGGACCTAATTCATGTCCCACTCATGAACTATGTAATTTGTATTATGCTACTCATTCACCGTGTTTACAACAGATTTTTTCTATTTTTAAAAAACATTTATTATATATATTTTTAATTTTATTCTCATTTTTCTCTGTATTTATTTCTCTCATCTGTCTTTCTTTATATGTATCTCTATATTTATAAAAGACATATAAGTATTCTTTCCTTTTTTTTTACTTGTCATATTAAGTCAATTCTATTCTAAGATAATATTTAATAATTTTTTTTATTATACTCTCATTAGTAACAAACTTTACCATCTCTTTATTATTATTTTTACTGAATAAGTAATTATATTAAATAACAGAAAATAAATTACACAAATAAATAAGAAAAAAACACTTAATATCGATAAAAAAATAAAATCTAACTTCATATATTTCTGAGTGGAATGGATACGAACATAAAATAAACAACCTAACACACATCTAATATTTTTAGGATATTTTTAAAACCAATTTAGTTTATAAATTAATAAAAATAATAATGTAAAAAAGAGAATTTTGAATAATATTTTAATTTATATAAAAAAATTTATATTTTTAATTAGTATAATGTTAGTAAAAAGACGAAAAAAGAATTAAAAAAAGCTTATTTTGTAGGGAAAGGACGAAGGAGTAGATAACGTTCCACCGTCCAAGCCCAATTCCTAACGTTCATTCTCTGAAAAAAGAATCTTGTCACCGTTAAATCTACTAACGCCGTTAATCTCCTCGATAAACCCCAAACCCTCTCGGCTGATTTGAAAATTATCCCGAACCTCAGGCTCGGATTCTTCCGAACCTTCTCGATATATATTTCAAGCGTCACCCTTTCTTCATTTTCTCTACTCTTCACATCTTGCCTTTTTTCTTCCTAATTTCTAAGCTTAGAAAATTTTCATATCTAAATCAACTTTCCTGTTGAAGGATAGATTTTGTTTGTGATTTTTTCCTTTTGAAGGTTCAGATTTGAAAATGTCGGAGCACGATGATCATGTTTCGGAGAAGAGAGAAGAGACATTGATGGAGAAGATTGCCGAGAAGTTTCATGGCGGAGATTCTTCGTCGGATTCTGATTCCGAGAAGAAGAAGAAGCCAGCAGAATCTTCGTCGCCGTCTTCTGTCAAGGCTAAGATTTATCGCTTGTTCGGTAGAGAAAAACCTGTTCACCAGGTCTTCGGTGGAGGCAAACGTAGGTTCTACTTGCAAACTTAGTTACTTGTTTAACTTTTTGATTTATGTTTGAGTTAGTTTTTTGTTAATTAACTGTGCTGTGAATATCAGATCCGATGAAATTAGGCTCAATTGAAATGATGTGGGAGGGTAACTAGGGTTTAGGGTTTTAATGAAAGGACTTACATGAGCTTTAAGATTAAGTTCACTATACTATTCTTCTTTTATTGAAATTAGTTGCTTCCAGATCTAAGATGTTCGTTTACTTCTGAAATTAAGTTGATAAGGATTAAATAATCTGCATTTCACTGCTATTTATACTGAACTCATTAATCTGCTTATTTATGTTATGTGTTTGGATTGAATTTGATTTGATTGCTTAGAGTTGGCTGAGTATTGACCTAATCTATATTAGGAGAGAAAGAGGATTCGGAATAGAAGGATTACAAGAAAAGTTGCTGCCATTTTCACTTTCAGTAGCTGTGATATGATATTTCACCTTTTCAACTAATGGTTTAATGTATATATCATTCATAACTAGACTTTCGAAATGAGATCAATGTCAGACGAATGACTAGGGAGATAAAACAAGATTGATGAGCCAAAGGGTATAATCAAGTGACAAAATGTGTAGTTTGCATCTTTTTGCTTGAAACAAAAGTAACTCTTCATCTTCCTATGATACATGTGCATATGAAACTTGCATATCTATACATATAAGAATATGCATTTCTTATTCTGCTCTAATTAATTAGTTGGATTATTTGGTGCAGCGGCTGATGTGTTCTTGTGGAGGAACAAGAAGATTTCTGCAGCAGTACTTGGAGGAGCTACGGCTGTTTGGGTTCTCTTTGAACTTCTCGAGTACCATCTGCTTACACTGATATGCCACATTATGATTCTAGTGCTTGCTGTCCTCTTTTTGTGGTCTAATGCAACAACTTTTATCAACAAGTGAGTTTCTTGCCATCCAAATTTCAGGTGAACTGTTGTGAAAATGCTACATTGCATTCTGAAGTTATTGTCTTACTGTTCTTGTATAGGTCCCCTCCACGTATACCAGAAGTGCAACTGTCAGAGGAGCCATTCCTTCAGGTTGCTGCTGCCCTGAGGTTTGAGATTAATCGTGCTCTTGCTGTCTTGCGGCAAATTGCATCAGGGAAAGAGCTGAAAAAGTTTCTAGCTGTAAGTACTCTTGCAAATCATTTATTAACCTATGTCTCAGCTGCGTGAGTAAATATCTGGTCATTTTTATAGAACACTCCTTAAAATGTGATGAACCGGCTGATTTAGGATTGAGATTTTTTATATTTGCACATCGACTAGACTTTGCAGTCTTTATAATTGCTGACACGATAGATTGTTTCTTCCACCAGGTTATAGCTGGCTTGTGGTTGCTCTCGGTTCTTGGTAGCTGCTGCAATTTCTTGACATTGTTCTATATAAGTGAGTATTTCAAAGATTTCTTGCTTTGTCTGTTAATTTTCCCTAAAACACATTTTGAAAACTTTTCTATTCAATGGGGGGCCGATATTTTCCTTTCTAATAAAACTGGCTTATTAATGTTTTGATGAAACAGCATTCGTCTTGCTCCACACCGTGCCTGTTCTATATGAGAAATACGAAGATAAGATTGATGCATTTGCAGAGAAGGCGATGATTGAAATCAAGAAACAATATGCAGTACTTGATGAAAAAGTTTTGAGTAAAATTCCTAGAGGACCTTTGAAAGACAAAAAGAATGCTTAGGGAGGGGGGTAATGCTCTGTTCCTCAACCATCCTGAGGAGAGAGGTATTTAGGGTGCAGAGTCAATTTGGGAATGTAATTTGATCCTTCCTTATCCTGGCATTTTTTTTCTGGTTTGTTCTAATCCAACTTTGTGTTTGGTAACGGTCTTTACTAGTATTCTGTGTACAACAATATTTATCTGCCGGCTAATTTTGAGGTATTTTTATATTAGTTGTGTTTCCCGACTTTTGCAAACAATCCCCCACAACCCAAACATTTTGGAATTGGACCATTTGCTACTTATATTTTGTTGAACTTACTCTCTCCCTTGGAGTTGCTGGGCACATGGAATATAAGAAATTTTATAATTTTTAATAAGTATTTATTTAATTTTTTTATTTTTATATGTACTATTTATTTATTCTCATGGAATGTAAAAAATTTTATAAATTTTAGTAAGTATTTATTTATTTTTTTATTTTTATATTAATTTTATTTCATTCTTACTATTTATTTATAATCTATTATTATCTTGTAATTCAACAGTTCCTTTTTTTCGAGACTATTAATCTATATATTAAAAATTAAAATTCAATCAAAGGTTTGTATAATCCAAAACATGTAATATTTACCTTCTCTTTCTAAGATACTCGAGAGCCGCAATGAATTCATTTCAAACTTTCTTTTGCAATTTTATAAGAAAATCATTCAATACTTTTATTTGAAACGAGTCACAAAATAATATTTAGGTTTTGAAATAAAGTTATTTGTCCAAAGAAATAAAGTTATTGTCCAAATATATATCCTATAGGAGTGCATGTACATTTGTGATTTCAGTCTGTTGGTAGGATAACCCTATTGAATAGACAGAAGAAAAAAGGTCGAAAGAATAGGATCAAGAAATGGCCAGTTTATACACAATGATATGCTAGGCAAAAATTTTTACACTAAATTAACTACAACAAATAATTATTTCATGAATATCTTCGAAGTTGTCTCTGAAATTGAGAACTGTTATCAGAAGAGAGAGGTACCGTTGAAAACTCAGAATCCATTGTGGTTTCCGACTGGATGGGACTTCCGCGAGATGGAAGGCTGTTCCGGTTTTGGTAGTTTTGATCTGGCTGAGCTCCTCCACCAGTGGACAAACGCGGACTTCCTTTATTTTGATCAGCTTGAGGATTTGCTGTAAGTTCTCGCTTCTCTCTCTCTTCTGTTTCTTTGAGAAGGAAGTCAACCCAGAGATCTGTAAAAGACTGGTTGGTATATTCCAACCGTATAAAGAGATGAGTTTAAGGCGCGGGCGAATTCTACTGTGCAACATTAATGCAAAAGGGCAGAAAGGTTAATTACCTGATTATCAGGTGCCATATTTGGTGAAGCTTCTGATGAGCCACTGCCCAAAATGCCACCAACTAGGCGGCCAGGAAGTCCCAAGACACCACGGACAACTCCCTTGCCTGCTCCTTGCTGAGCAATGCCTATTCTCTGCTTGTCTTCATCAGAAAATCCCAGCATACGCACCATAAGTTCCAAAACCTGCAGTGATTGGAGAAGAGTGGTGATTAAAAAAGGATAAAAAGTTCATTGAGATTCTGTCTACTCTGACGTTTCCCTATTAGGCCTCGTGCAACTTCAGGGGTCATGTGGGAATACGATGAAAACAAAATTCAACATAACAATTCAATCTTCAATCACAAAAGCATCAACATAATAGATCTTTATCAGCATATGGTGGTGTTTCTTCAGTTCATATTACGCTAGTCTCCGCTATAGGATTACTTTCATGAGCAAGAATGGTATAGGATTTCTTTAATTGAAAAGAATTCATCGAAATCCTCATTCTAAAGCAAAGCCACAAAGTAAAATAAAAAAAGAATGTCACATATGGCGGGACTCGGAAAATATAAATTCTGTTCATTTTCAATTAACAGCATACCACTGGAAGTGCATAAACCTCAGTTATCTCACAATATTGGCATCCAGAATCATACCTCTCTGCTGTGATTTCTCTGGAAGTAGGTCACCAATAATTTGATCACAATGCGCCTGTCAAAAGTACATGTTAGTATTTTATATTTCCCATGTTGAAAGGTACATAAAATTGAAACCCCAGGAGAGCATTTGTATCAATAGCAAGCTCAAATGTGAACAATCCAGTGACTAATACAATAAACTGGCTAGGAATTCAAAGATGGTAAATGGTTCGTTCATTTAGGAAGCTAGGATAAAAGAAACAACCGTCAAAATGCCGTGACTAAAGCACTCAGTGAATGGAACACTAAAACAAATAGGGACTTGCCTCAGTAAGTTCTGAAAGAACCATGACTTAAAGGTGCAGATAAAAGGACAAAAGTTTAGAACCAAAGTGCCCTACTTGGAATAGCAAGAAGAAGCCCTAAGCTCTTCAAGCTATGGAAACAAGAAGGAAAGAGCAAAAACTTGCAGCAAAATGGCTGATTAGCTAGCGCCATAAGATGATACTCATTTTGTAATTGAGTACAGAAGAACTAATCCAGTAAAAAGGGTGATATTTGGATCTTAAAAGAAGAGAAAACACGCTAAAAAAATATGAAGGTGTATCTTCTGCAACAACTTATCACTTTTAACAATTAGGGCATAATGTCAAAGAGTATAACCTGTCAACAAGAAAATCAGAATCCACAGACATCCTATTCAGCCTTGTCATGCTGTGCTCCAGTGCACGCCGTAATTTTGAATTGTCTTCCTCCAGCTTTGTCACTCTGTTCTTTCCTTCAGCACATGCCTTCTCTACTTTTGATAGTTTATTGACTAGTTCGTCTTTTTCCCTCTTCAGTGTTTCTGCTTGTTGATAGGCCTCCTGGTAAAAGCATGCCCCAAAGAAAAAAAAAAAAAAAAGAAAAGAAAATTAAAGGCAACTTAAAACCTCAAATCTTTGTCAAAGTTTTGGGGTCAATCTTGAATTAATGATTTCCCAGATGATAACAGATTTAACGTCTACTGAGGTTATGATGCTGCATAAATTACACAAAGAGCCACATGATCCTTTTCACAAGCATAATTAGCACATAATAGGCCATAAATTAGCAGATGTTTAATACCCAAGAAATATAAAACTAGCACTATTAAATAGTAAAATGAAATTTGAAATCACCAAGGGAAATATAGTCCCTGGAAGTCGAAAAGTGTTTCAAGAACTTCAAATGGATATGAGGCGTAAGAGATGGCACCTTTAGAAGCTCAGACAGTTTGGCTGATTCTTCTTTTGCAGCACACAGATCCTCAGCAAGGCGTTCCTGAGGACACAATTAAAATGTCAGAATGTTTTCTATCTCCAGAAGGATCCAGCTTTGCTTATTTTCTTTAATAATAAAAAGAATGTCTACCTTAGCTTCAATTTCAGCATAATACTGGCCAAGAGCAGTTTGCAGGTTAAGAATTTCAACATTCTTCATCTGAATTGTGCTCATGCTACTTGCAACTTTCCTGTTTAGGTCATCAATAACTTCCTTTGACTTATTAAGTTCACTTTCATTCAACCGTTTAAGTTCTTCCAGACTTCCAGTGGCCTGGTTAAGAGCTTTTTCCAACTGTGCTATTTGAACCTTCTGATGATCATTTTGTGCTTTTAGTTCTTCAATAACTTTGCTGTCCTCATCCATCTTTTCTGCTTCTTCAGATTCCTGAATATAGCAATCCCATCCGCCACAGAAAAAAACTTTACTTTAATAATTCTGTTAACCTATAATAAAAGGAAGAAAAGATCTTTATGCTAAAAGCACTGATAATTAAAAGCAGACTATGAGTGAAGGCTAGTTACAATAAAAATAGCTGGATGAGGAATCTACAAAAACCATAAGCTAGCCAGGCAAAGCCTATGGATTCCTTTCTACTTGTAAATTCCAAATCTACAATGATTTACTTTCCCTATTTGCCTTGCTTTACTCTCCTAACTGGAAGTTTCCAGCTTTGCAGAAGCCCTCAACAAAAACTTATCAATTCTCAGAGGAAAACGGAGAAAGCCTGCCGCAAAATACAACATGAGATGATCCATACTTCCACGAAACCACGTATAAATCACTGGAACACACTTTTCCTCATCTTCTAAGGTTGTCACCTTGCAGAATCAGACTCGGTTGCCAGGATGCCAGCTAAGTGAAAGGGCAGCCATGCTATGAAAACTAGTCAATACATGACAGAAAGCCACGGTTCTGCAGTACAATGCCACACAATGATCTTTCCCCACGATCCCATAGATATGACAGAAGAAATAACAACTCAATAAACTGACTCATGGAAAGATGTAATCAACCCCATTTTGAACGTCTAATGAGAAAATGAAACTTTCAAACAGGGGGAAATCGATCCAAATGTCTTTGTGCTACCAAAAGGGAGTATAACCTTTTCCAGTAGGTGTTGCTTAAGGCGGTTGAGTTGTTGCAATGCTTTATCCCTCTGTCTGCAGGCTTCCTTCAGATCCTTCTCTAGCTTTTCCAAAGATTGTTCCATTTCTTCCTTTCCTGAGAGTCCTTCCAATAGTACCTTCTGAAAAGAAATATTCACGTTACATGACGACTGCAAGCATGAAACTAAGCAAAAGAAGAAAAAGAACAAGCAATTACGAGCACAGGAAGCTTTTCTTCATAACTTCAAGCATGGATAAACCCACCTCATTCATTCCATTGGAAAGATTTTTGTGTGCTGAGGCATCCTTTGTTGCTTGTAGGGCAGTCTCAAGTTCAATTTTCTTATCCTAGAAATGAAAATGGTTGGAAATAAAATTAGTTCCAAAATTCCTGATGATCTCATATCTGTTGATTATTATTTAAAAAAAAAAAAAGCATTGAGTAGAACATTACAAGGAGATAAGAGTAACCTTAAGATTAACATTTTCTTTCTCCAGGTCCATGATTGTCTTTTTTAATATTTCCACCCTTTCATCAGCTTCATCTTTGTCTTTTCTCTGCATTTCCATTTGCAATCTTCTTATTTCCATTATTTTTTGATTCAGCTCATCACGAGCTTTTATCATCTCAGAGGATAACTGTAGATGGCAAGGAGCAAAGTAACAAATTTTAGTACTTGTACTTATGCAAGATGGTAGCATAACATGGAGCATATTCTTATAACTTCAACGAGGCTAAAGCAGGAAAGGAACATAAGGTAACCTTGTGGTTGCAGCTTCATTGCACAGAGGAAGTGTCACATTTATAATATTATGATATAATTTGACCCAGAAGGAGAGATGACAACCCCAAGTCACATATGCTTTATTTTCATGCAAGATGCAAAGTGGTATTATATTGCTCAACAATCAAATACAGTGCAGGGCAATAAGTTAAGGACAGTATTCTAAAGGCTTGAATACATGAAACATAAATTGTCATGAGGTAGTATGAGGTTTTGAAAGCAGGTTAAGTTAATAAATACTGTATGAGAATCAAGTTCAAACTCACTTTATTCTTGACTACTTCCAATGAGTTGAACTCCTGCTGAAGAGATGCCTTTGACTTCTGTTCCTCTAGAATGTAAAGTAAGAATCTCAGAAAAAAAGATACTTGATCCAGAAATAAAATCTTACAATTGGATCTTAGAAAAAGTACCTTCTAATCTTGACTTCATACTTGACAAATTGCTGCGCTCTCTGTCCAGTTCCATTCTCAATTGCTTTATTTCTGCTTCATGACTTGCTTGCCTTGTTTCCCAAGCTTTATTTTTCTCTTCCAGCAAATTTATAAGCTCCTGCAAGCATTATATATCTGTTGTCAAATTTATGATAACCAAGAAAGAAATCAAGGAAAAAGTGGAAGTCTAATATTTGAATTCAGAAATTTAAATCACGAAAAGGGGCTAAGTAGTTTCATGGGCAGATAACTGCAACAGTACAAATATAAAAAAGAACCTAGCTAAATTATCACTGTGAATTCAAATCATGGGGACAAAATTCCAGTTAATGTTCCACTATAAAAAGATTTAGCCAAGGCAAAAGGTCAAGAATACATAAACACATTAGTATATAGAAAAGAAGTGATATTCCAATCAGATAAAGGTATTAAGTACCTTTTCATTGCTCCAGGTTCCATTGCTTTGCCCATCCTGTTTGGGTACATTACCATTCTGGGAATGGTTTCCAACTCGATTTTTCACCATAATTTTACTGTGACGGCTCGGCAACTGGTCATTACTTCCCTAAAATATTCCAGCCAGTGTCAGGTCTCAATAAAAATCCTATAATCAAGTCTTTGACCGAAAAGATAACTGAGAAAAGTTAAAGCATGAAATAGGATAAGAAGAACAGAATGATAAAAGTGAAGGACTGACAGAAACAGCTTTCTACTTGTGAGACAAAGTAGTAACTTGAGCTAAAAAACCATAGAAATCATACAGTCCAGGTAGCTGCAGCAAGAATAACTTTCGCAATAAATAAACAGATCGAAGACGCAAACCAGACAAGGACAACAGATTCTTTACAAAGTTTTCCATGGTTCTAAGGCTGGCATGACTGATCACATTATGAAGCACATGAACTATGTTAGTGCAACAAAATATCTACAAAAAGATGCTAACCCATTTTGAACAATTGGACACATAATGTTTTGTTAGCTACATGAGCTACCAATTCCTTATCACCAACAGACAAATCACACAGTTTCAATTTTTTATCCCTAAAATATTTGGATTTCTAGAATCGTAGTACTGATACATTTGCCAATTAGATGACAGAAAACCATGAAATGTTGCTTTGTCATTCTTGATGTTGTATTTCATCAGATTAAAACACTTATTGATTTCTGTATATGATTTCAGAAGAGGAACAACTTCTGTGAATATCTCCAATGGTTTACAGCTAAAACATTTATTTAAGTAAAATAAGCACCGCATCTGCTTTAAATCATTAATAGCTACCTTGGGCATGCTTTTAGATGCAGAAAGGGCAGCATTTTCTGTTTGGAGATTTCGCTTCAGTCTACCATTTTCTTCACTCAGCCTTGAAATTTGATCCTGCAAGACAAAATTACTTTAAGCCTGGTAGCCATTTGTACTTTGCCAAATAAAAGATGACTAGCATTGAATAAAAGATCAGCAATCTTCAGCCAGGAAGTAAGATCTGGTAATCTTTCTATAGATTAAGATGGGCATTGGCACTGTGGGCGTTTGTATACTTAAAGCATCAGAACCAAATTGGAAAGAAAGAAAAATCAAGTAACGAGGAACTGCCTTCAAGCTTTGGGGCAAAAACAGAATTTGAGAAGGGCTAAATAAAGGATCTCTGTCCCTTGAAAAGGTTCCACCTCTTGCACAGCTGATGACAATCGACCAGTTCAAAATAACAAAATACTCGGGTGCCATAGTAGAATAAGGGCAAACATCAAATATACAGTAACAGAAAACAGATAAAACTTAAACAAAGAATTCACCTCTTTCTCCTTCAGTAATGCAGCATAATTAACAGACAATGCCTTGATTTCTGCCTCAGAATTCTGCAGTCTCTTAATCTCTGTTTTGTATTGTTCAATCTGAAACACACCCGTATAACTATGTCAAGCTAATCTTAGTAACAACACACCCTTGCTAAACCAAAAAAGAAAAACAAAGAGAAACCAATGCAGAGTCTAATTTTTTAGTGTCCTGGGAAATCAGAAGACAAAGAAATGATAAAGCTGCTGAAACTAATACATCTCCTTTACACTGTCTGAACCTTCATCTGCTTTTCATCACATAAGTCAACAAATTGAGATATGTATTTAAGTTTTAGAAAATTTGGAGAGAAAATTTGGAGAGAAATCTAGATCTGCAAATTCAACCATCTGCATTGCAGCATGAGCATCTTATATGAGTGTCAGAATGCAGGTTACTAGTCCTGGCATGATATGACCACTTATTCCTCCCTCAACCAAACTCCATTAGAAACATGACGCTCAATACACTAAAGGAAATTCACTCCAATTGCACCTCGCGGTTTAATTAGACTCCCTCAGCAATAACAATAAGGACGCAGTAACATAAATTGCCAGTATTCCGTAACTGATTTAACTCAATGCAAAGGTAAATAACTCAAAAACAGTAGACTCTCCTCGGTAACTTCACGCAATGTCGAAATTCCTTATCCTCGTAAGAAATTAAAAATCAAATCAATAAGATTGGAAACATCAAAAAGCTAAGCTAGAAATTCAGTTCAAAAGAAAAAAAATCCAAATCATCCATATAAAGCAATTGAAACGATTCATACACTAATTTCATATGCACTCCAAAAGAAATACCTCAGACTTGTAAGGTGAATCGAAGCCATTAGCAGTAGTAGGCGTCGGTGACCTTGAATGAGAGAAATTACGAGAAATCCTTCGATCAGAATCCGGAATGCTACCATCTCGATGAGGTGGTGAACTGTACATTGACAACTCATCATCGTCGTCGTCGTCGAGCACATCTAGAGCAATTTTATTCAAATTCTCCTTCAAGTTTGCGATCGAACTCAACATCACAAAACAATATATACAACTACTTCACTAGATTTGCCAAAATCGAAGGTATATTTTGATAATTTTTAGGGTTTAATTTTTGTGAGAAGATTTAATGTGCGCCAAATTGGAGGGAGAGAAGGAGGGAAGAAAAGATTAATCTCGGTTGCCCAGTTTTTTGTTTTTAGACGGAATGGATAGTAGATCTAATCTGTCCTGTGCTTTTGCCGTTTCATTAAACAGACTGGGTGACGTAATAAATCGTATAATGGGCCCCGCCTTTAACACATTACAATTTACACATGTAAGTCTCGCCTCGCGTGCTCAACTGCTGATTGGACGAATTACGTGTATATATAATCGTTTAATATATTATTTAATATATTTTTTAACAAATTTATAAGGAATATATATTAAACAATTTCGGCTGCTTTTTGAAATATATGAAATTAACGAATTTAAAATTATAATAGTTAGCAAAAAAAAATATAAATCTCAAACTAAAAAGTTTAAATTTCAAAACAAAACTCTATCCGAATATATCGATAAGAAAATAGAGTTTGTTTCTAACCGACACCCAGTACACTTAGCGGATTCAATTACTAACATTTGTTTCAACATTAAAGATAAATTAAAAAATAAAGCATGGGAACAAATAGGTTTAATATTGAGTTTGCTAAGTACAAATAAATTAAGACTTTTAAATATTGAAAACAAAAATTTAAACTTAATTCGCTAAATATATATTAGAGATTCTCAATACTAAAAATAAAGATTATAGATTGAATCCGCTTAACACAATTATGTTAGGAATTCTTAATATTGAAAATAAATATTAGAGCTGAAAAAAAAAGTTAGGGACTGAATGGACTATTTTCTCAATAAGAAACGCGGAAAAAAAAAAGAAAAAAGAAAAGACCCGAGAATCAGCCATTCGGATCGGGCATACAGTTCGCGACCCGCTTCAAGGGAAGAGCAAGAGCAAGGAACCGATATAAAAAGCGACGCAAAGAAAACCCAGCTGAAGCACTTGACAAGGAGGAACGGCCTCCTTAGGGTTTACAGTTGGAGCTGCGGCGGCATAAGCAAGTGAATCTTCTTCTGCATTTTCAATCTAAATCCCTGCAAAACAGTTCAATTTCAGCTGAAAAAAGAGAAAATCGCAATGAAGAGAAAGAATAGAAAGTTGTGTGATTGCATCCAAGCAACATGAACCACCATTCTTATTGGTTCGTATTCACTGAGCGATGATCTTCTTCTTCTTTCTTCAACAATTTTTCTTTTAATCGAAGGTCCTATGGACGAAATGCAGTGTAATTCAATGCATTCTCGGCCAAGTTTGCCTTCGGATATTAATTTCCAGAAATCAGATCGCCGAATTGAATGGAGTTCGAGTTGAGTTCATGTTCATTCGATTCGGTTTCTGTTCGTAGATCTATTTTCAAACATTAAAATTTTCGTCTTTTTGTTTTTGAAAGAAACAAAAAAGCGAAGGTCCCAGCGGAGAGGTAAAATGACTCTGTAAAAGAGACCTCTCTAACATATTGATACATACCTTCGAAGATTGATATGCCGAATCGTAGGATGCTCCAAATTTTTCATGTTTTGGTGCGTCTTGAACCCTCGGCTACACCTGCATATTTGCACAAAATGATCATGAAATTTTCTATGTTTTCAAAACTAAAGAAAAAATAAATTTCTTACCTTGATTGATATGTCCAAAGTTGCTTGTTAAACATTTTTGCCATTGACACTATACTGGAACTAAGAATGGGGGAAAGAACTACAAGGGCAAAGATCTCTCAAGAAAACAAAGTTATTTGTCATCAGAACTGATTACAAGACAGCATATGGAGATGGAGTACACAGCTGAAAAATATGCATTAATCTAACACAAGTTTTAGCTAATTTTCACGAACTAAAAGCACAAATCCTAAAATACATTAAACTTAACAGGAAAGGAAACCAACCAAACACTGAGCAGGGCTGCCTTTTGCCACAACCACTCCGGTGGCCACCTCCCCAAAATGCTGCCCACCCAACAACTGATCATGGTGGCCAGCCACTGTCTTGGCCAGCATCACAGAAAAGTGAGAAGATAAGAAAAGAAACCAACAAGCCAAAGAGGACTAGGGCTGAAGCCATCACGGTTACAATTACCAAAATCAGCATCATAGCAACCCCAAATTGCCTCCTAACAGGAAGCCATGGTCAAAAAAACCGAAAAAACTCAAATTCAAAAACCACAGGCTTCCTTCTCTTCAACCAGCAAGGCAGAAAAGCCACAATGGTCCTCGGCACTACCGACAAAAAGAAAGCCAACTTCCTCTAAGTTTTACTCTAAGAGAAAATTCGCAAAATACTCTTTGAGTAAATAACTACTTCATGCAATAAGATTTTGATACCAGTTGAATAATAATGTCACTCTGATTTACACTGTTTGTCTCTCGAATGATCATGAACAAAATGAAGTCGACATTTTGGATTCTCATAAATCTAATCTCTTCTACTCAATGCCAAAAACTCAAGTGGTGCTTGATATCTTGGGATTTGAGGCAAGTACCTGATTTGCCCCAATGTTTAATGGCTCTCGAGATTTTCATGCATTACACTTTAACATCAGCCGTGCATCTTTTGTTCTGAACCATTTGCTGTGTAAGTAACCACATTCCATTCCAGCACAGAGGCAAGTTATTGAGGTTTAACAAGGTAGGATGCCCAAATTCCATCAGAGGGAGGGGGTGGCTGAATCCAATGCCCTGGTATGCGGCTGCATTAAAGTTCCATATAATATTTGATAAGATGAACTTCTAAAAGTGCAAAGCAAAGAACATTATAAATATTAATCCATCAATAGGTTTTTCACTTCTTCCAATCTTCTTGTGGTAGAAAAGAACTCCACCACAAAGAACCTTGTGAGTATACTTAAAACTGTTCAAAACATTAAGGGAAATCAAACGAAAGAAATAATCCCTCTTCTTGCTTGGTACATTGGAATTGCCATGCAAAAGATTCCAAACCTCGAAATGATCTTTTAGTTATTTATTTATTTTATGAATAAATTGTCCATTACTTATGTGTATGTGTTTGTGGTGGAAGAGAAAGAGAGAAATATAGAATAGGAATATCATAATAAGAAAATAGAGGATTAGTAAGAGCCTAGTTACGGTTTTAAAAATATCAGCATATGTACCTTCCTCCAGGCCTAATGTATGAATCCCATGCTCTTCTAACCTGCATAAACAAAAGGGCATCATCAGTCAAAAGATCATTTGGTGAGAATCTGATTCTCAAATAGAAAAAACACCATTGGAAACCTGGAGAATGACCAATATGATATGATTTCAGTCTTTTAATGGTATGCATAAAGGTTTCTTCAATGGGGAAGAGATTATCACTAATTTGACTTTGTCTGAGAGGTGTACTTAATCATAACTTCTAAGCAATACCTTGGATGAAAACCAAGGAAACAGAGAAACGATAGAGCTGAGAGTAAAGCAAGAATTTCAGTCATGAAGTGCGCTGGGGGAAAGAATAATGCATCAGCGGGAAAGAGCAAGGTCAAATATATGGATTACCTCAATGAGAGTCCCCATATCGGTATTACTACCATAGTAATAATGATAAAATTCCATAGGCAGATTCGCCACAGAATCATATGCACTGTTAGAAATTGGTCCTTTTGTGCCTTCTTTTCTGGATTCCTTGTCAGCGACTGCCGGTAAGCCCTTTTTGCCTTCATTCTCTACTAGCTGGTCATGATTCTCCTTACTGTTCTGATGTTCTTCTGAGTCTGGTGCATCTCTATGGGTAGATATTCTTGATTCCTCTGCAGTAGCAATGGCATCCTTGGCAGACTCTGTATCAACGGCAGCCAACACTTGGCGTTCTTCTTCCTCGACGGCAGCTCTAACTCTCTCAAGAAACTTGTCATCTTCTTCAGGGAGAAAATGACCTGTGTAACAATGAAGGAACTTTCTTACTCTGGAATTAAGAGTATACAACACAACCATGTATTCATCACTGTGAATATCGTGAACACATTTCCTTATGCATGGCAACCCCAAATTTATCACCTCTACTTTGGTCTAGAAATATTTCTAAGCAAGAGATCTAAAAATAATCTACAATTCTTAGCTAAATTATTAGACGACAGACTGGGATTTATATATATAGAGTTTCCAGAGATGCAAAATTCTACACCTTCAAGTGAATTTAAAAGGGATAGCAAATCCAAAAAAGAGAAAGTGATAATAGAAAAGAATTCACCTTGTTTTTTCAGTTTTTGAATTCTGATTGAGCGTAGTTCTTGCAGCTTCTCCACAATCAACATCAGCTCAAGCTAAAAGTACAAACATTATGTGCTTGAAAAAATGGAGGGGAAGGAAAAAGAGAAACAAGACAAGGAAGAGATAAAACACTTTAAAATCATATACAAGACTAACATGTCAGAGCTGGAGGTAATATTTAAAAACTACATGTTTTCCACAAAATATTGTTCCCATTTCTCCCTAGTTTCTTCAAAAGATCATGAACTCAGATTTAAATGTATAATATTAATACGAGAAAAATAGGCCCCTTTAAATTGTTGTTGTTGTATGACATTGCTTCATCTAGAAAGGTTGTTTCATTCATCCCAAAATTTTCTGCTTTAATAGGAACGGAGGAATGAAATGGACTCATAATTGAAAAGAAACGTCAAATAGAACATATACCATGGCCTTAAACTTTTTATAACATGGTTAATAGAACTTCAGAATCAGCCATGGAGGATTTTAGAAGTTTTCCATATGAATGGAATCATACAATATCTCACCTCAGATTCTAATCTTTTCCTCTCTTCTTTTGCCTTGAGTTTTGCTATTTCCTTCATCTTTTCTACCTGCACACCAATATGCCTCTGTCAGTAAGCAAATACATTAAGTGTCCAACAGCATTGAAAAAACTTATCTTGTCAATAAACCAATAATGACCACCCTTCAGATAAAAGCCACGAGTTTTAAATAGCAACACAAGCAACAGAAGAAATGTAAATTACTCAAAACATTACACACATAGAATCAGGCAGTACAGAAATGATAAATAATTTACCTTAACTTTAGCAATATCCTTTGCAATTTCTCTAGTTCTCCATTCATCAGCTGCTTTGTCAACGTGTTCAAATAATTCGCGCTCCTAACATCCAAGAAAATATAAATTCGCCACAAATTGAAACCATACTTGCTCAGCAACATGCAATCATAATCATAAAAGAACAACACAATCACAAACATAGCCATGACAATTGTGAAAGAAGGTTTATAGGCAATGATAGTCAGGTTTACAGACCTTTGCCAGCTTTTGAGCAATCTTCTTCCTCTTTCTTTTCCGCCAAAGTTTGTTTCTCTTGTATTTCTGCATCTTATTTGCTAATCTAACTGCTGCAGATTTTTCCTCCCACGGAGCTTTCTCATCAGCAACCACTCTAAATGGTTCGAGCTGATTCCTCAATCTCAATATTACAGCATTCACAGCTTCCAACGAAAGCCGTTCTTGCGATTCCAGAGTCATTCTACTTCCCTCTACCAACTTACGAAACCTCTCAATTGAATTGTCACCTTCAGCTGAACCTTCTTCATTTTTCATTCTAACCAACATTTCCAATTCTTTTTCTCTGAATTTACCGATCAAACCATAAGCAATATTAAACGACAATAATTAATTTTCTGTAATTCAGAATCTAAAAGTTAACTAACTTACAGTGCTTTGGCAAGATCAAAAGTATTATTTAAATCTTTCAGGCGGTCACGGACGTTAACGGAGTTCCAGAAGGCACTAGAAGGTGGTGGTAAAGGAGGTAACGTCGGCGTCCACGGCGGAGGCATCATTGGAGTAAATTGACCTCGAATTACTGGATTCATAGCAGATTTTGCTACAATAATAGCCAAAACAAACAGAAAAACGGTAGCATAAGATTCATTTTAATCCGAAAAACTTCAAAATAGGTAAAGTTCGGGAAGTAAAAATCAAATTACCTCAGCTAAGGATATCTATACTGTCTCCGATTGTTCTAAACCTTGGCTTAAACCCCAGTGAATGTGACGCAGACGGCGAACGTAGTCGGAGAAAGAATGTCTAACGAACAGAATTTTTCACCTGTTTCTGTTTGTAGTTGGTTCGAAATCAAGACTATGGCAATTTAGCGTCTCCTCAACGCATTATAAATGTGTTACTAAGAAATGCGTCAATGGGCGAGTTAAGTTTAGTGTTCCCATAACGCATTCTTATAAAGGTACTGAGAATGCGTTATAATCTGAATCCGTGAATATCCTAATCCTTCTCTTTAATTAGTTGGGAAAATAGCCTATTTAGTCCCTGAAGTTTAGTTTTTGATAAGATATGGTCCTCTAAATTTATTTTCTATCATTATGGTCCCTAAACAATTTACAACAGCTCATAAGATCCTTTTGTCGTCTAACACTTAATTAATGAGAAAATATTACACGAGCTACATGAAATGTTAATGTTGATAAGCAAATTTATATGAAATGTTTGGATTGCCTTTTGGAATTAAATTAAACTTAGGCCCGTTTGATAAAACTGAAAATGGAGTCTGAAATTTGAATTGTTTATGTTCTGAATTTTGAATAAATTAATTAATAAGTGATAATTATATACAAAATATTGTAATAATTTCACAAACAATATACATATTAAAACTTCATAATTAAATAAAAAATTTTACTTAAACTTTATAATTATAATTAAGCACATCAAACACACTTAAATATTAAGTACTATGTTATCAAACACACTTAATTTAATAAACTCTTAACTAATTAATTTCAATAGGTAAATGAATTTAACAAACAAGGCCTTAATCATCATAATTCCATCAAGATATTAAGAGAAATCAGTGCTTTTTCTATATACAGAAAATCACTATTTACTTATGCAAAAAATGTTTTCATTTAATCGATAAAACTTAGGTCCCGTTTGATAAAACTGAAAATGGAGTCTGAAATTTGAATTGTTTATGTTCTTAATTCTGAATGAATTAATTAATAAGTGGTAATTATATGCAAAACGTTGTAATAATTTGTCAAACAATATACGTATTAAAACTTCAGAATTAAGTACAAAAATTTCACTTAAAATTTATAATTACAATTAAACACATATTAAACAATTAAGTGATTTAAAAAAATTGCTATCAAACGCACTTAAATATTAAGCACTATGTTATCAAACACACTTAATTCAATAACCTATTAACTAATTAATTTTAAGAGGTAAATTAATTTAACAAACAAGGGCTTAATCATCATAATTCCATCAAGATATTAAGAGAATCGGTTCTTTTTCTGTATACAGAAAATCACTATATAAATCGATTCCATTATCTAATTTTTCTTTTAAAAGTACGAGCATGTTCCATTTGACTACCACACAATGATAGATAAAAAGATGACAACAGATCCGCTGACCAATAATTTGACCCTCTCACTTAATATCTTTCATATAACATAATAAATAAGATGTTTTAAATTCGAGCCGAAAACACAGATATACTCATAGACAAGCAATGAATGTAAACAAGAACATACCATATGATACATTCTATTTTAGAAAAAATGAAAAACTACCTTAAACTTGTCTTAGTTTAAATTCACAAACAAGTGAACAACATTGTACAATAGACAATTCTAACATGCAAACATAGAACAATGTCTTTGGTCCCCTCTAATTCATTTTCTTCCTCTTTTTATGTTCTTTCTATATACGTTTTCTAATTTTGGTCTTTCTTGACTTCCTTATTTCTAAGGGCAACCTCTTCCTCTCAATTTCACTCTTATTCTCAATCTTTAAGTCTACCCTTTGCCTAACTACCTTTTTTTTGTTGTTCTATGAGTCAATATCTCTTTAATAGTTTAGAAACATAAAATTTTAGTGCATTTGGACAGGTTTCATTTTGGAACATAATACAAAATTTTAAGTTTGTAATAATACACCTCTCGTTTTATGGATAACCTCTGATTATAAATATAAGAGGTTTCAAATTTTTGTATATAAATTAATAGTATTGAAAATAAGATAATATTTTAATTACAGTACGTTTTCTATCCAAGAAAGAGATAGATAGTGAGAGTGAAATAAATGAACAGAAAATGAGTATAAATGGAAAAAGTTCAGTAAATGCTATTGAAAGCTGTAAATACCCTTATATTCTTAATCATTCCCAATAAGTTTAAAATCCCTTATATTTACGACCGGAGATAGCATAAAATTTTCAAAATCAAACATCATATCTGACCCTTATAAACACTTACCGAAAAAAACTTCTACAAATGTTATGGTTAGCTGGTTGTATTGAAACAGACTTCACACCAATTTAACTCTAAAAGATACTTTAAATTGAGAAGGATTATGATGTGAAACGACCTATCCAAGTGATTTGGCGTCTCAGTATCGATCCATTTGAGGGGCTCGATGACCCAATGAATAGGTATGAGGTCAAGAAAGTCAATCAACTCGAGAACAATGAGATACTTTTCTGAATTTAATATTGAATGAATATTGTGTTTTACCATTATACTATTTTCTTTCGAACCATTTTCAACTAAGGCATAGGATTGTAGTATTTGGGAATTCGTCCTCTTTCTTTCCGCTTTCTAACTTAAATATAAAAGTATAGTTGATGATTCATCCTCTCGTTCAACCTGTGCCGCCCTTTCTTACTTATCTCATGAATGCGAGATATTTCAACATACTGTTTCCCGTTCCCTTTGATTCTTCAATCCTTATTGGAGTCATGCATCTATCATTTTTATCAAAGGACACCCTGCCTAAACTTCAAAACAAAATACAATGCCAAAAGCCAGTTTCTTTGATAAGAACTTATTTGTTTGTATCTTTATAGATACATCTCTAATGCCAAGTATATATGGCTAAGTTAAATGAACTAGAAATGCTATAGAATTATAGAGTATGAAAAGTTTTAACGTTTATGGACAAGAGGTGTGTGGTCCAATGATTTAACGGCCCTCACTTAAGATCCTCTACATAATATGTCAAATAAGATATCATAAATTCAAGTCACTTAAAAAACAATTTAATGTTATATATGAACTTATTGCTGCTATTTAGAAGCCTTGCGTCTCTGGACAGAGGTTTCCCTCTTTGGTCACTATGCTAGGAAATGAGCCAAAGACACTGTTTGGTTAGGACAATGATTGACCAACAGTTAGCGGGGACAACTAGGATAACTTTAAAAGGTCGGTCCCCTCAACCTAACTAAATACTAGTACTAATATTTGTGGTGTTTCTTTTTTTTTTTTTCAATATTTTTGATAAGTTCTCGATATTTAAAAGTACACGATTTTAATTAATTAGATTTAATATATGAAAGTGTCGGATTCTAAACGTTTTATGACGTTAGAAGAAAGATCAAAACTTTCGACTTTTCTAACATTTACAGTGTATTTAATTAGTATCCCGAGTGATAAAGTTATTTGTGGTGTTTCTTCAACATTAAATGGATTCAAAAAAAAAAATATTATAATAGCACAATGGATAAGCGCATTATATCCTAATTCCGAGGAGAATTGCCAAGTTTATTAAGAGTTCATTAATTTACCATATTAAAATTTGGACTTAGGCCTAACTCATCCTAAAAGATACCTCAAGAGGAGAAGAATTGTCCAAATTTATTAATTCTTTGTACCAAAAAGGTGAAATCCCTCGCCCACAGAGCCCCAGCAAACTGGAAGATGTAGGCACTGGTGCACACAAGGAACCACTCCCACATTGGAGAAGTTGAAATTCTCACACTGCAGCTGCCAGCATTTGAACCTTGGACCTTGGTACAACTCTGCAGCCCCAGAATCAACTGAGCTACATCCATACAGACAAGAGTTTATTAATTCTTTAATTAACCGATTCAGAATTCTCAATAAAAATCGAATCTGAATTAATTAATAATATATTCTTAAATATCGGACACGAAAAAAGAAAGATTACAAAAAAATGGAGGGTATGAACATAGCAAAATTTGGATGACTTTTTTGTCATTGGTTTTATGTCCGAACAAAGGTCATCCCCCGTGGACCCTTGTTGTCTTCCTTAGTTGTTTCTCGACCAACTTAACAAGTATGGTTCAATTCAAGAATGATTATCCATTCTTGGACAAAAAAAAAAAGGCGAATTCCTCGCCTCAGGCCCTCACTAGACTGCCTGACGCCCATATGAAGGATGTAAATCATGGTGATTCAGCGGTCTTGCAGACTGGAGGCCAGGACCTGGTGCGCACAAAGAACCACCTCCCACATTGGAGGGATTGAAATTCCTACACTGCCGCTGCCAGGATTCGAACCTTGACTCTTGGACCAACTCTGCAACCCCAGAACCAACTGAGCTACGCTCATGCAGGCAAGAATTGACAATATTGTTATGCATGAAGAATTGACAATGTTGTTAAGATGTTCCGAGCAATCTTTTAATATAAGATTATTAATAAAACGTGCAATGTTTACCTAATTAATCGTACTAATATATTATATATATTTTAAGAGTATAAAATGTTCGGAACAGACTAAGTAATGACTGATTGATTATTATTAGCAGTTTCACTTTCATATAAACGAACTATAACTTATAATTCAAACTGTGAAGAGATTTTTTAGATTAATTTACTCTGGCAAAATCGTGAGTCGTCCAAGACATAAGAAGCATGATAACTTAATGTCATCCTCACTATTCTCCCGATAATTTATTGTTAAGATGTTCCTAACAATCTTTTAATATAAGATGATTCTCTATCGTTACGTAATGCGATTGTTCCCCCTGTTTCTCTTTTATATTTACCTAATCATACTATTATTTCACTATAATTATATGATTTTTTACGAGTAATATATATTTTTTATAATTATTTATTCCGATCATTGTAGCACGTCTGTTGCCCAAAACATAAAGGGTATAATTCCTTAATATCATCCTCATCTTCTTTCGACTTGTCCCAATAATCAGTTCAGAATTCTAAACTCAACAAAAATAATTAAATTAACACAAAAATTGTGTTCGTTGTAGAATTTAACCCAACACCTTATAAAAGAAATAATTATTTTTAAAGACGAAATAATTTATTTAATATGTATATAGATATGGCATGCTAGTGGATGCCAAGCAGGCATCAATCTTGCTCAGAATCAGCAAAAATAGCACCAAATTTTACAGAAAAGAACAAAAATAGAAGACGATAGCATGTGAGGGCCTTCAAATCTCTATCAACTTTTTTTTTTTTTTTAAAAAAAAGGAGAGAGAAAATAAATGCTAAAACTTTCATAATGTGAATTCTCAACACATTAACATGAAGAGAATTTTATTGTTTTTCATCTCAAAATGTACAAAAAATTCATAAATTCTGCACCATTTCTTTTAAATGTACGTAATTCTGACTACTCTGATCTCCATTTCCAGAGTATTTGCAAAGTTGATTATATGACTTTGGACGTTTCACGATAATGCCGATTACTCCGAACTCAATTTACAGAATATTTGCAAAGCTATTATATGGCTTTCGACGTTTCACGGTAATACAGGGAAGACTCACTCAGTTTCGTTTTTCTTTCGTCCCATGAAAAGTGTAAGTCCTCATTGAGCTGAAATTAAGAAAACAAGAAAATAACAACAATTAGGAATAGAATTTCACGCGTTTTTTTTTACCTGTCACATTAATATTTTTCTATTTTATCATCTTATTGATAACAAATTCTATTTTTTTTATTTTTTTAATATAGAAATAATAATGAAGAGAGAGAAATGTTTGAAAAGATATATTAGTCTACTTAAAGAAAAAATATTTAAAATTTCGTACCTTTTATAATACAGTGTGGTGGAAAAGAATGTGATCAGTAAAAAAAACGAAGTAGATATCAATTAGAGCCAAAATATATATATATATATATATATATGAATTGAGAATTTACCAAATGATCTCTTGCAATGAAGGATTGCTTCATGAATAGAACTTTCATAAATGGAATAATTAGGACTTCGTTGAGGAGAAGAAGAAGCTGCCGCCATTGGTGAATTCTTCAAATAAACATCATCTTTAGTGATGATCCTTAAGCTGTAATTATCAGGTGAAGCGAGGACAGAATTGTCACAACTTTTTACTTCCCAAAATTTTCTATCAAAATCAACAACTCTAATACTCTTTCTAGAACATCTCAATCTTTTAACAAAAAACTCCAAGCATTTCCTCAACATTTTATTGGACGATTTTGCCCATTTCCTCACGAAATAATAATTATTATAATTAGCTGAAGAAATTTGAGGAATATTTGATGAAATTGAAGGAGTAGAATAATAATAAACGGTCTTGATGCATCCATCAGAAAATATTTCATCAGCTGGAACAAGATCATCAGAAGGATATTTATTCAAATTGAAATCAAAATCTTGATCCAATTTATTACGGTGGGGATGCATTACAGAGGAACAATCATCATCATCATCGTGAAGAGAAGAAGGTCTGCTGCTGTAGAGAAGAGATTCAATAGAAGGAGGGGGTTTTTGGTCAATTAACCAGCTATAAGAGAAACTATCAGTGGCAAGAGGTTGAGGGTTTCCAGCCATTGCTAAATATTAATAAAAGCTGGCTTTTGATGATGTTTATAAGATGGGAATACAATATATGGAAAACATATATATATATGCTTAATTTCTGTATATATATATATAGAGAGAGAGAGAGAGAGAGAGAGAGAGAGAGAGAGAGAGAGAGAGACATGGAAGGATTGGGAGTCACGTGAGAATAGTTTATATATTCAACCACATTATCATTATTCTCTCCATATATATAAAGTTCATATATTTAACCACATTATCATTAAATTTTATGCTCGGAGGGTTTGCACCAGTTTATATATTATTTTCTGTATTACTTTCTAATTTAGTATATTTTATTAATAAAATTTATTAAATAAAAGATAAATTTTAAAGAAAAAAGATGAACTTTAAAGAGAAAATATATTATAAACAGAAAAATAATACAAATTGGCTTCGTTTAGGCGTTTGTTCTTCATCAAATCAGGTTAGGCTTGCCTCGGAATTGGAGTATGGGTCCCCGTCTCCCCAACCAATTTTCGTTCAATAACATAAAGAGTTTGCAAACATAATGAGGGTGCCTCTGAAATAGAGTAATTTTCTAACTAGGGTAGGACATAGACTAATGGGCACAAGCCCTATTCGCTGGTGGAATTCCCTTCTTCAAGTTCAAAAGAGCGTGATGTCTCGAGGTCGAAGTCTTGAACAAGGGCATAGCATTAGCTTCAATTGAACAAGCTCAATCTTGAAAAAGAAAGGTGGTAGGCCGAAGAACCGTTGAAGGCTTCAACTTGGCCACTGAAGAAGGCGAAGGCTGGGCGAGAGAAGAGACTAGGCCAACTTACTGCTTACTGCCATGTGAAGCTTTAGGCTCATCCCTGAAACAGGAAGATTCGGGGGCACCTACCAAAGGAGTCTTCCCTGCGTTTAGTCAATCTACGCAGAGTGAATCGGTCCCTCAGGAACCCCGAAAGGGCTGCCGTTCGATGGGTACACGAAAGTGACGAAGTTGCTTTGACTACAGAACCATGCCTGTCTGTTGATGCGAATTGGATGGAAGCTAACGATCCACCAATGTGTCATCCAAATTGCGGAAACTTTTGCAAGTGCGAAGCCAGGAATTTCTCTCTTTCTGCTGTTCCCATCTCTATCATAAGGTGGAGAGAATGTTCCAACTTTTAGTCTTCCTACGCTGACGAATGCCTATTTTCTCTTCTCTGAAGTCTACAACAAACAAGTGGAAGAGGCAGGATTCGAACCTACGTACAAAAACTTCAACAGATTTACAGTCTGTCGCTTTTGACTACTCGGCCACTCTCACTTTCTTATCCCTAAAGATGGATAAGAAACCCGTATTGTAGTATCGGCCGTACCTACCTATCTATGAGACATTCAAGATCGAAATGAGTGATATACAAAATGGTATAGACGATCAGGTGATTAAATTCTTTTAGAAGTATAGTACTCTTTATTAACATCCTTCTTATATGCCATATATATAAAGTATGAAATGGAACAATTTAATTTGGGATAGTTGATAAATGAAGTGTTTAAATCGTAAGACCGGTGATAAGGTGTATTTTTTCTAGTTTTAAATAAAAATAAAAATAAACAAGAAATTATATGATGAAAACAATCTATCAACTTAAAAGTAAAATTAGATTCATATCAAACAAATTTTTATATTTATTTAGATTTAAACTCACTGGAAGGATGAGAGTTCATAGACGGACTGAACCTAGAAAGGTTCATAAGGTTTAATAAAGTTATTTACACAAATATAGCGATTAGAGAAGCGAAGCAGGCTTACTGAGATAAAGATAGAAATCGAAAGGCAAAGAGATAGGCAAGTGAGAAAGCGCATAGCAGCACATAAAAACAAAGACCTTCAAGCGACGACCACGCCCGACGGGCGATGGGTGTGTGTTTGCAAGGTCCCAGGATATGACACTGATCAAGCTTAAGATTTGTGCTGCAGGGCAGAGGCTGTAGTTCCAACTCCAACGTATGAAGAAAGATCCGAAGATACAGATGCAGACGCCTAACCAACAGATTCAATTTTCCTCGAACTAACGGATTCCGTTTTTCCAAATCTTAAAGTATCAAATATCTACTATAGTAAAATTATAGATTCTCTGTTGCTCATTTAAAGCTGAATCATTAAGTTTCATTATGGAACATTATCTTATTTATAATAAAATTAATACACAACTGGAAAAGTAATTTAATTTGAGTTTTATGCGTGTGTATTTTTTAGTTCATGAAAATAAATTATTTGTGACATAATATATTATTTTTTTAAAAAGATTCCAAATTAAACTCTTATCCAAATCGAGACTAAATTGATCCCATTTCATGAAAAGAGTTAAAATAAGCTAGAAGGATAATTAAAAATAATTATGGAGAAAAGAAATGGTATATGGATTTCTTGTAGTGAGAATTTATAGCCGAAGATCCCATTTTATTATATCCCAATTTTAATTTGTTTTATTAATGCAATATAGAAAAAGACCAAGTATGATTGTGAAACATTTTTAAAAGTTCTTTTTATATAATATTATTAAGGTCTTTATTTATCAACTGTTTATGATTCATTAAAATAACAAAAAAACAATAAAAAAAGACGGTGACTTAATCAAAATAAGTCAAAGTATAAAGGTCGGCTAAAATTTATATTTTTTTTTTGAAGAAAGTGATCGTTTATATATTATTATTTTATGTGATAAATATAAATTTTTTAAATTTACGTCCACAGATTAATATTTTTAAAATTTCTGAAATCAAAATATTTTTAATTTAAAATATTTAAATTGCTCGTCTCTTTTTCTTCAACACTTCTTAAGAATATACGATTATCTAGTTTCAAGAATAATAAATAATGGTATGTTTAGAAAAAAAATAAAATGACTTATATATATTTGATCATTCTCAATTCTTTTATAAAGAATTTTTATTTTCAACCAGAAGTAGTATATAATTGAATAAAAAATATAAGTATAAAAGCACTTTACACCTTAAAAACTATATGAAAATATCGTAAAGTAATATATACGGTCTACAATACTTAGATTAAATCGACAAGGTTTTATTTCAAAATTTAATGCAAACATTTTATTTAGGTCCAATATTTTTTGCCATGCATAATTTAATTTTTATAAAAGTTAAAATAAAAATATGAAAATAAATTTCATCCAATCAATCATTTAATTGCATCAAAAGGCTTATATATAAATTAGGAACTTATCTTCTAAATTTAATATGAAAAATTAGTAAATTTTTGGTATTAGAAACTTTATAGTCATTTGCTTAATTATAATAACAAATAAAAATATATATTTTTTATTTAATATTCTATCTCTATTACCATTATATGTATTTTCTTAACTTGTCACAGTTATGAAATTAATGTAATATTTAATAAATTTTTTCATTTTATCATTTTGCAAGAAAAATAAAACCAACCTTCTTCATTCTCTTGTCATAAAAGAGATTTACATGACGAGTATCTTAATTTACATTAAAAAAATTATTTATACTTTATATATTTTTTAAAGTATAATGTCTCATTATGGAAGAAATAAAAGAAAATGGAATATACATATTTTGATTATTATAAAACGATAAATATTTTGAAATAAAAAATAAATTAAAATGAAAAATCAAAAGGCAGGCTTTGACATCCACAATCATGCTAGTGGTGGATGGTTAAAATCGTCATGAGATTCATATACCAAGAAAAGACGATTAGGCAGTCGGTCTCGTTGTTTTCATACTATAGTGTATAAATATATATATATATATATACACGGAACTACATTGAAAGAAAAGTCAATCCCTATTTTCATCGGAAAATTGTCATACAGTTATTATAAAGAAGAGGAAGGGACAATCTAGAAAATTTTGTTTTCAAATATTTATGATTATTTAGAAAATTATGAAAAATGATTGATATATGTTGAGAATCTCACATCGGCTAATTAATGAAAATAATTATATCTTATAAATACTTGGACAGTCCTCCCGTATCCATGCGCTTCATATTCGCCCGGAGTTCGCTCCCAGAAATATAGCCATCCCTGCCCCCTCACGTCAATCCCACGAGCCTCTTCATTGAATCGCGGCGGGAGAGCAAAGCCAAATAGAAAAACTCACATTGGGTTTAGGGATAATCATGCTCGAACTGATAACTTCCACCACGTCAAGGTTACACTCTACCGCTGAGTTATATCCTTTCCCTGCCCGCAGTTGAGCGACCCGTACAGATGTACAGATGTCCATTCCTGGGCGTGAGGGGTGTGTTGAGAATTTGGAGTGAGTTAGGCCCAAGCCCAAAAATTCTAATATGATATCAGAACCAGTTATTGGGCCACCCGTACAGATGTCCATTCCTAGGCGTAAGGGGTGTGTTGAAAATTTGACGGTCTTTATTTTTTAAAAGTGTCCATTATATAGACGAATTTCTGATAAAATTTGTAATGTAATTTCGTCATTCTAATATGATATCAGAACCAGTTGTTGGGCCACCCGTACAGATGTTCATTCCTAGGCGTAAGGGGGTGTGTTGAAAATTTGACGGTCTTTATTTTTTAAAAGTGTCCATTATATAGACGAATTTTTGATAAAATTGTAATGTAATTTCGCCCTCTATCCTTCTAATACTAATACCGTACCTATATATATATATACATGCCCATGTTATGAAATTTATACTTAAAAAGAAAGAAAAAGTAGGAGGAAACAGGGGTCCCAAAGTTGTTTGGGAGATGAAAATTAGATGACAAAAAAATGTTCATCTTCATTAGAAGCTGCCATGGACAAAAGAAATATGAGGTCCCCCTTTCCATTGATCTAAAGTAACAAGATGATCAGATGATCTAACGGTTGGAATTGGAGGATTTTTAGAGCCTATATATATATATATGTTAGAATTTAGACTTGAGCTTAACTCACCTCAAAAAATACCTCAAGAAAAGAGAACTGTCAAAATCTTTATAAGGAATAATTATTTTTTAAATACTAGACATGTGAGATTCTAAACAATATATATTTATGATGGCTACTCCTTTAATGGATACACATATTATTATAACAAGTTCATATTCATTACATGCATACATTACATATTTTTAATTGAAGAAAAATGTGTTTTTCCGATAAAGTTTGAGTATGAGTAATTTATGCAGAATTACTCAATTACACCACGAAATTGTTGGATTGTTGTATTTTAGAGGATATGCAAATTAAAAAAGTTATTTTTATGTTGTAACGGTTTGAAAAAATGATTCGAATATCTGCACTTCAACATTACATGTAGTCTTACGTTTTCGTACATTTCGTCTTTTCTGTACAAGCTGGAATCATCCTTGAGTAAGGGTGATCCACCGACTCCCATCAAGTAAAAAATTCTTTAAATAGTGTGTATTTTAACGGTACTCCAGAATAAAAATATGAGACAACCTTCACTAATGATCTTTTTTCTTTGAAATGCGCTAATTAATAGAATATCATATTTATTTTTTAATATTTTGAAAATATTTTTGTTAGAGATATCACATCAGTATGTGATTCTTTTAAATTATTTTAGATTCAACCATATATTGATTATAATTAAGATACTTTGTATTATAGTATTATTATAGCAGTATTCCTTATTAGTGGTTGTTAGAATAGAATTATGATACTTTATAACCTATAAATAAATCATAATGAATAAAAAGACATCAAATTGAAGCATTCAATATTATTCTTCTTGAATCCGTCAGAATATATAAATTTAATCTATATATATCATGATAGTGTATGGTAACATTATAAAGCTGAAAAAATAAAAAAGAAAAAAAAAACATTATAAAGCTGAAAAAAGAAAAAAGACATTATAAAGCTGAAGGATCATGAGAAAGAAAAGTAAAAGGAGAGGGATGGGGAGAGCTTCTACTTTTTCAAACAGAATTTATGGAAAAAGAAAAACAGAAAGAGCGTTGATTGTATTGTATTTATGGGAAAGTAAAGTTTGGGATGCGTAACTCGTAAGCTTTGAAAAATTTTGCACCACTATGTATATAATTTGTAACTTGAATTTTATTTATTATGTTAATTAAGTATTTAATATTTAAAAATAATAATTAAGGAATAATTTTATTTTTACGGTAAAATAAATTGAATGAAAACTGATCAGAAAATAAGTAATGTCTACCATATGTTAATTGAGAGAAGAAATATAATTAAATAAAATCTTTTTCCAAATCTATCAAAACACACAATTATCACAAAATCTCATCAGAAGAAAAAAATGGCGCAAGTCTCTTTCTCTCCCTTCCACAAATCTTTAAAAATCATAAATCAAAACTTCATCAAACTATTATTGTAGGGCCTTATTTACTTGCAATCAACGGTAAGTGGTAAGGGGTATTATGGGGATTTAAAAAGTTTTAATATCCAAAATTTATGATATTGTCAAAAAGATAAAATTCATTTTCTAAATTTTATTATGACATAATAGACATTATTTATTTTCGATCAGTTTCTGTTCAATTCATTTTAGTGAAAAAGTAAAATTACTCATAATTGTCATTTTAAAAAATTGAGTACTTAATTGACATAATATCAAAATTCACAATTACTTTTTTAGTAGTAACTCAAAAGTTTATGAATTTAAATTCAAAAACGCTTCGAAATTGAATATTTTGTTTATCAAGATCATAATTATTCCTCTTTTGAATAATTTAATCGACAATTCAAACTTAAATCACATAAAATTCTCCATATAAGAAAGGCAAAAAAGGTACCAAAAAGTGAAAATATCTCATCTATAGGACTTCATCAAATTAACCGACGTCCAGGTGAAATACCATTAAAAAGGAATTGTACCACATGCTAACTAGAAAGTGGAATACCATATAACTATTATTATTCGTTAGGTACAAGAGAAGATCATAACTAATTATATTGCTTCTAAGAAAAAATAATCATGTTAATATATATAAATAATTATTTGTATTCATGTTTATAGAATAATAATTTTAAATTTAATAAATTTGACAAAATATAAAATTTTAATACAAGTTATTAAAAATAATATAAACTATAATTTTTTTATTTTTTATAAAAATATTATAAAAAATATATAACGAAATTTTTTTTTCTTTTTTATACATTATAGAATAATGTATTCAAACTTAAAATTTTTATCCTAATAAAGAGTATTTTATCAATAATTTAATATTTTGTCCGACGAAAAATATAAAAGATATTATAGATAATTTTAGAATTGAAAATATAAAAAATTTAAAATTACCGTAGATAATGATTGGTTACCTGTAGATAACTCTGTATTACTGACACATTACAGGTGTTGTATAGCTGGGGTTAAATTAAAGCTTACGGTGCGTAGAATTTAGTCAACGAAAATTGCGATTTTCGTGAAAAATACGGTCTTTTATTAATTATTACATTTTTTTTCATCATGAAAATCGATAAAATACGAACAGAAATTTAAAAAGTACATATAAAAAGTTCAATTTTTTTATTTTTTTTCCAACTTTCTCGCTCTCTCTCTCTCTATATATATATATATATTTCTTTTTTCTCATCTCTCTAAAAAATTATTTGAATATTCTTGGAGAATATAGATGATTTTTTAAGATTTTTACAGAAAAATATTGATTTAGAGGTAAAAATCGATCAAATTGGTAATAAGAATTAAAAATTCATAATTTTACCCCATCTAGCCGAAATTATTGGCCTAACTAGTCGAAACTGGGGGTTTTCAAAATTTTCAGATTTTTTTAGAGTTATGTTATTATGTTGAATATGTTCTTATGTTAGTTTTTTAAAAATTAAACCTCAATTATGAAACTAAATTATTATTAAACTAAATAACATTGAACTATCAATTTTTTATTTTTTTCCAATAATTTAACCGATTTTTACCTTTAAATACATATTTTTTTCAATAAAATCTTCAAAATCATCTATTTTTTACTTGAATTTCTTCAATTGAAGAACACTCTTGAATTTTTAGAGAGAGGTGAGAGAATTGTTGTAGAGAAATAAAGTGAGGAAGGGAAAATTATTTTCTCATGTAACTTTTAGATTCTCGTGCGTACTTTATCGGTACCGTTTACCTTATTTGATAAATTACAAATTCTTTTTTATGTTTTTTTTGTGTGGACCAAAACGCCTTTCAAAATTTTCTTTCTCCTCATTATTATTCTATTAGTTTTTACATTGGAAAAATTAGATAATGTTGGAATTTATTATTGATAGAAGGGTATAATAGAAAAAAATTTATTAGCAGTCCACATAGATTGTTTGTGAGATAAGAGGTAGGACCAAAAGAAAAAATACTACATTTATTATAATTAATGTGTTTTTTTACTTGTCACGTTATGGTTCCAAAACAGTAATTAATTAACTTTTTCTTATTATATCCTCCCATTAATAACAAATTACAATATTATTTTATTATTCTATTAATATAAAAGCTAGTAAAAATAATAATCCAAAGAAATAAAAGTTTGAAGGGTATTATAGGGCATTCTGTACCACTCTGTATACCACATTCCTTTTATAATATATTTTCCCTTTAATGTTGATCTTTTTTCCTTAAAGTTTTAACTTTTTTATTAAGTTTTATTAATAAAATATACTAAATTAGAAAGTAATATATTGAGTGAAATACAAAGTGGGACAGGAGATTCGAGACCGTAATCTAATTTATACAAAAAAGATATTAAATTTTTCGTATTTTCTTAAATATTATAGTTTCTAGGATAAAAAAAAAAGGAAAAAGTAAAAAGATTGACGTTTTTAAACTTAAGTGGACTTTATACAAGATAAGATTGACATACAATACTAAATTATTTTTTAAGTGACTCAAATTGAAAATTTCTTACTTAATATGTTAAGTGAAAATATGAATAAGGGGTCACGCTATCGAGTCAGAGTCCAGTTTTGAGAATTGAAAAAAAAACTGGAATTGAGGAAAGAAAAGAGGGAGTATGCCACTTTATGCGGGTTTTCTCCGCATATCTCGTCTAATCTTAAAAAAAATAAAAAATAAAAAATAAAAAAATCCCCTAATTATAATTTACCTCTCAAAATTTTAAGAGTCCTCAGAACATCCAAAACAAACCAAACCTCTATACATACGCAAATTCCATCATTTGTGTAATTTGATCGATCAACCTTCCCTCTAATATAATCCTTTAATCTCTCATATATATATATGAGATATATATGAGAGATTTAGAGGGGAGGTTTTTCGATTCATCATCGGCGGCAATAATAATGGATGATAAGATTGAGAACAACAACAACAAAAGGTACATTACGGCGGAGGAGTTGAAAAGGCACAATAAACCTGAAGATTTGTGGATTTCAATCAATGGAAAAGTTTACAATGTTACCGATTGGATGAAAAATCATCCTGGTGGAGATGCGCCTCTTTTGAATCTGGCTGGACAAGACGTTACGGATGCGTTCATCGCTTTTCATCCTGGTTCGGCATGGAAATATCTCGATAAATTCTTCACCGGATTTTATTTGAAGGATTTTCAGGTATCGGAAGTTTCTAAGGCTTATAGAGAACTCGCTCATAAATTTTCGATGGCCGGACTTTTTGATAAGAAAGGTCACGGCGTGATTTATTCTATGATTTCAATTGTGTTGATGATGTCGATTTGCTTTTACGGCGTGTTGTTTTGTACCGATTTCTGGATTCACATTGTTTCTGGAGCCGTGTTAGGGTTTTCTTGGGTACAAGTCACCTATTTGGGTCATGATTCGGGGCATTACCAGATTATGACTTCAAGGAGATTCAATAAATTCGCCCAAATTCTCACCGGAAATTGTTTAACAGGAATCAGTATTGCTTGGTGGAAATGGACTCATAATGCTCATCACATTGCTTGTAATAGTCTCGATCACGATCCAGATCTTCAACATCTACCGTTTTTCGCCGTCTCCGGCCAGTTTTTCAAATCCCTAACTTCTCGATTTTACGGTCGAAAACTCACATTCGATCCGGTGGCGAGATTTCTGGTGAGTTATCAACATTTCACATATTATCCGATTATGATTGTGGCGAGATTGAATCTCTATTTCCAGACATTTCTGTTGCTTTTCTCCAATCGAAGAGTTCCTGATCGAGCATTGAACATTTTGGGGATTTTGATTTTCTGGACTTGGTTTCCTCTATTAGTATCGTATCTACCAAATTGGACGGAAAGATTTTTGTTCGTATTGATTAGTTTTGTGGTAACAGCTTTTCAACATATTCAATTCACTCTGAATCATTTCGCCGCCAATGTTTACGTCGGACCACCAGAAGGTAACGATTGGTTTCAGAAACAAACCGGAGGAACAATCGACATTTCTTGTTCTTCATGGATGGATTTTCTCTTCGGCGGACTTCAATTCCAATTAGAACATCATTTATTTCCTCGATTACCGAGATGTCAACTGAGAGGAATTTCTCCATTCGTACAAGATTTGTGTAAAAAACATGGTTTGCCTTACAGAAGTTACAGTTTTTTTCAGGCGAATTTGAAAACGCTTCAAACTCTTCGATCTGCTGCTCTTCAAGCTCATGATTTAGCCATTCCTGTTCCCAAGAATTTAGCTTGGGAAGCTTTTAATACTCATGGTTGATTCCGATTCGAATTCCGACGACAACGGCGGCAGTAAGCAATTTCTGGAAACGATTTTGCTTTTCAATTATAGCAAATTTAGATTTGGAGTAACAGTTGATGATGATGATGATTCGTCCGTTCTCCCTCTTGCATGCATGGTCAATCTCGTGCTTGGTGTGGCTAGCTCCCTCCTTGGATCTCATAAACTAAGAACAATATTTCTTTTTAAATAGTTTTTTTTTTTTAAATAGTTTTTTTTAATTCTGATTTTATTGTTTGAACTCTATAATAATCCTAGGAAGTGGTTGTTGATCTTTTGCATCTTTCTGTTGTGAACAATGAATCATTTTTATATAGTTATTTCTTTTTTATTGAGTTTAATTTTTTTTTTCATTGCTCATATGACACTAAATACACGCAAAAATATAAATAAATTTTCTTTTTTCATTTTTTCTCTCTACCTCAACTCTCTCTCTTTTCTCTACAAGCTTTAAAAACATCAAACTCAAATATATTAAAATCCCATAGTTAAAAACTTAAAAAATATATATATTATTATATATTCGTTTATTTACAATTTTATTAATTTATAAATTAAAGAAAACACAACATATCAATCCTGAAAAATTATAAAAACGAATTTTTTTCTTAAATTTTTTCGTATGTACTTTTTATATTTTTTTATATTTTTATGCGTATTTTATCTGTTACCGCAATTGATCCTCCCAAGTATAATGAGTGACCTCGGAATATAAATGAATGTAAGTTCCAAGAAATTCGAGCCCATGAATTCTACTTTGCTTCAAGGGTGGATTTTCTTTCTTTCATGAATGCATTTATTACAGAGACAATGGCGTCGATTAGATCATGGGACCTGCGAGTCACTTAGCACGTGCTTCTGTGCTACTAGTTCATACTATCTCTTTTCCAGAAGAATTGTTACTATTATCTTTCGCGATCGAAAATATAAGTCTTTTTAAATTTATATACATAAATTAATAATTTTAAAATTAAAATATTTTTTAATTTAAATATTTAAATTACTTATTTTTCTTTTTCTTAAAAGTAAAAAATAATCAAATTCTAATGAAATAAATATTAAAAAAAAGTATTAATTGTTCAAAGAAAAATAAAAAAGACATATTTAACCATAATCAATATCACTAACAGGTCTTGTCAGAGCCTTTCTCTTACTCGTTCTAAAAGGACTTATATTTTCGACCGAAGATAGTATCAGTCATGATCGTTTCAATAATTTTTGATAACTAAAATATTAATAGAAGTAATTAAGTGAATCACGTAATCAGACCACGCAACTCTATAATTTCGTTAACTTTTGTACCAAAATTTATGAAGAAAATATTGATATTATGAGAGAGAGAGAGAGTAATAGGCAACAAAGGGTAAAAAAGGGAAAAAATAAGGCCAATACTTAGCTTTTGGTATTGCCTTTAAGTAGTCCTTTTTGGTCCTTGGTTCTGAAGAAAAAATTAATGGTGAGGTGATGCTCTATGGGGTCTGAATTTGGGAGCTGTTGCCAATATAGTGCTCTCTGGAGGAGTAACTTCCCTTTATGTCGGCAAAAGCTACATACAATTCAAGAACTTCTTTTTATTTTTTTATTGGGAATCTAAAATTTTGAAAGACTTTTTCATAAGCTTAAATTAATCTCTACCGGTCCACATAAACATAATTCAGTTAGTTTTGGAATTACATAGTTAGTATCAGCAATCAACGTTCAAATCCTGGTAGTGATAGTGTGAGAATTTTAACATCTCTAATGTGGGAAGTAGTTTTTTATGCACACTAGTTCCTGACCTCCAGTCTGCAGGAATGCTAAATCACTATGATTTACATTCTCTAGTTGAGCGTCAGATAGTCTAATAAGGACCTTGTAGGCGAGGAATTTCGCATTTTTATACTAATTATTACTCAAACTGATTTATACATTTTCTAAATTCAAACCCGAAACTTTTAGTTAAGGAGTAAATGTTGAACAACTCAAACTATTGGTCAGAACTTCTTTTTTATATCTGCAAATGAAATATTCTCTCCAGAGAAAAAAATTAAAGGACAATCAGAAGAATGATTTTGCCTTAATACAAATCACATTGTTTATGGTTAGGAATATTAACCTGATTTATAACATAATTTTTCAAAGTAAAATTGTTCATGTGTAAAGATTCTTAAAGAAAAAAACATTTAAAATTAATTAAAATGTTTTAAACGAATTTTAAACTATATATAAGTTATTTTTAAATTAACTTTTTCAAAAAGAAAAATATTATGGAAACAAAAACAAACTTTTCAACTTTTTTTTTTTTTTAAGAAAATCTTTAGCTATGTACCCTATTACCAATATATGGCCCACATAGGCGTAACTCAGATGTTTTTGGGCTGCAGAGTTGGTACTAAGGTCCAAGGTTCGAATGTCAGTAGCGGCAGTATGAGAATTTCAACCTCTCTAATGTGGAAACGTTGAGTCTATATGATTTACATCTTCCACTTGGGCATTGAATGGTCTAATGGAAGCTTTGTAGGCAAAGAGATACCAATATATATATATATTTGCAGCCCAAGTCCAATTTTAGAGTTAGTTGGGTTGGGAATAAAGTACATGAAGCCCAATGTATGAGGCCGAAAGCCCACTATTGCTTCCATCCCCTATGTGTCTATTCCAAAGAGCAGCGAATTATTATATTGTTATATATTCGTTTATTTTTAGTTTTACTTATTTAAAAATAAAAGTTACAATCAATTAAATTTGACGAAATCGATAATTTTTTAATAAGACTTTTCAAAGGTATTATAATTCTTCAAATTCGATCTGTCTTGTTCTTTTACGTTTAAATTGATAAATTATAAATAAATATAAAATAAATTTCAACGATCGGATTGAGTAGATTTGAGTTTGATGTTCTTAAATATTGTAGAGAAAAAAGAAAGAAAGTAATTTTCACGCCTAGGGTTTCTTAGAGAATTTCGCCAATTTGGGGTTGCAGAGTTGGTACTAAGGAACAATATTCAAATCCTGACCGTGACAATGTGAGAATTTCAACCAATGTGGGGTGGTTGCTTATGAGTACTAGTATCTGGCCTCCCGTTTGCAGAGCAGAATTTTGACTTAGAGAGAATTAGGTCAAAGAGATTCATTTTAGCGGGAAAGATTAAATTTGTTTTTGTGATATACATATTTCCGTGCGTATCTTATTGATGCCTTTTCAAAATTATTTCCCATCAACCAATCAGAAAATTTGATTCCATAATTAAGCGATAATTCCAAATTATCCAAAAAAAATCAAACTTATCCACTTGGGCTTTCCCCATTTATTCCCCTCCCTTCCTTTTTCCCTTTACCCGATTTTCCGACTAAATCCAAACATCGAGTTTTCCATTTTCCAATTCGAATATTCGATCGAATTAAAAAAAGAAGAAATATGGCATTCATAGATTATTCATCCGTTTGATTTTCCATTGTCCACTTGAAATTCTGTCGGAAGATGGCCATTCTTGTATCGCCGGAAGTTTCTTCAATTTATCGCACGCCGGTGGTTAGAGTTATCTCCAATACGAGCCCTAAGATCATTTCGAAGCTGGATTTCTCGAGAACTGGAAAATCGGCTGTTGGAATAAGGGTTTCTTTAAGTATTAAGGATGTGGAGGATGTTAAGGTTTTGAATTTGGGAGATAATGTTGGTTTGTACGGTCAATTATCAGCTCCGGTGAAGGAGAGTACGAATACGATGCCTTCTTCTTCTAAGCAGAGCGAAGATGAGGAGGAGAAGAGGAACTATTATTTGAATGCTGGTTATGCTATTAGGACTCTCCGTGAAGAGTTCCCTGCCTTGTTCTATAGGGAATTGAGCTTCAATATTTACAGGTTTGATTCGAGATACTTTGCTTTGAAGTTTAATTGTTGATTATTTTGCATTAGAATTCTTGTTAGTTGAAATTCAAGATGCCTTTGGTGATTTTGTGCTTAAATAACACAAGTTTTTCCCTATCTATAGACATACTTAGTTTGAAATACTTCAACAAAGCAGCCATTTTTACAGAGATTTGGGTGCATGAACTGTTTTCTCTGTCTTTCCAGCTTAATTAGAGTTATGCGTACTCTTGCATCATGAATGGGGATGTTGTTGTTGTTAATCCCATTTTTGGACTTTAGATTGGGGTATACATGGCCATGCCAAGTTCATTTGGAACCCTTAATGTTTGTCAATGAGTTTCAGTGTTTAAACCTTATTATTACTAATGCTCATCCAGTTAAGGGGTAATTTAGTTCCACAAAAACTCATGAAGAACTCCAACTAATTTGTTTGAAAGAGACTCATTGTACTTGAATCTGTTGAATATGACTTAAGCATTAGAGCTATCTTGCTTCACTTGATTTCCTAGATCAGGTTTCTCATCAACATTGTGGAATTGGTTAAGCTGCATGTACAACATTTTTCTTTGCTGTATAGGTATTGCTTGATTGAGTATGCTAGTATCCTGCTCTTCATAGTGAGGCGAAATGCAAATCATATACAATCAAGTTATCCTCTCCTAGGCTTTTCATCTTGCATGCTATTTGCATTTTCTTTCCACAAAACAAAATGTATTTGCTTGTGCACATTTGAATGTTTTTGTGCTTCGTATGGGAGATTCGAAGAATTTCACTGTTCTTTGTCCATGTTTTCTCCTTTGAACTGTAAGCTCATTTTTGTGATTAATATCTTTTTCTCTCACTAGGGATGATATAATATTTAAAGATCCACTTAACACTTTTGTGGGGATAGAGAACTACAAGTCAATATTTTGGGCATTGAGATTCCATGGAAGACTATTCTTTAGGGCATTGTGGATCGACATTATCAGTTTACGGCAGCCTGTGGAGAACATGATAATGGTTCGTTGGACTGTCCATGGCATTCCTAGAGTTCCGTGGGAGAGCCGTAGTCGTTTTGATGGCACTTCAGAGTACAAACTTGATAAGAATGGGAAAATCTACGAGCATCGAGTTCACAATATTGCTTTGCATACTCCCCCTAAATTCAAAGTACTTGCTGTAGAGGAATTGCTTCAGTCTATTGGCTGTCCCTCTACACCAAAGCCAACATACTTTGAGATTTCATCTTCTTCCATGACGAATATTTTGCCTCAGGTGAATTCCACAGGGATCGGGAGTTATGTCTCTTCACTTTTGACCTCTGTCCAGGTCTCTGACACCGACTTATTCCCAAGATCATAGTAAGGATACAATCCTGAAATTTTGATCAATTTTGTCACCTGCTGCACTATAGTTTTACATTGTTGCATCAGTATGCAATGTAAAAATGCTGCTCGGTCGTCGCGAATCTGGACATGGCTACATGCTACTCAATCTAGTCCTCTACTGATGTAATATACAAGTCTTCTATGAGCTGCCTAGGCTTGCTAAAAGAAACCAGGGAAGTTGAACTGATGATCAAACCCTCTCTGGCTACTGGCATCTGGTGTATGTTTGTAAATCTTGTGTATAGAACATATCTATTTGTAATGGTTGTTAAATATATACATATATACATATATATATATATATACAGACACCTGAATTGCATCCTTGTGCTGATTGGCCTTAGAAGTTGTGGCTTTGAGCTCTGATCTTTCTTGTTCAAGCAGGTTGGTCCTTAATAAGGATCAGTTTTCTTCTATCCATATTAGGCACTGATCAGGTTGGTTTCTTCCATCTTGTGTATCTTCTGATTGTGAATGCTAAATGCCTGCATTTTCCAGCTCCACTTCACTGCTCATAATCTTGTATGGTCACAAAAGTTTGATATGATATGGCGTTTAAAGTTTGTTTTCTACTGTTATGATTCTTAAATAATTTGTTGTTTGTGATAGTTTGGTAACTACTTTTACCGTCAAATATTTCACCAAGAAGCAGGCGTATGGAACGGGGGAGATGAGATGATCCCACAAGGATCTAATGAAAAAAGGTTCTCGTTCTAGTAGTGGGTAATTTTATACTCTCTTTGAAGTGGGTAATTTTATACTCTCTTTGAAAGATGGACTGATGAAGACTTTAGTCTAAAACTCAATTTTTCAGGAAGGATCAATAAATTTACTTATATGAAATAAAATTGTAAAATTACATAAGTTGTACAGGCGATTTGAACCTTTTGAACACTTTTTGAGACATTATTTGACTAAGTTAAATTTGTAACTAAAGATTAAATTAATCAGGAAACATAAGAGGTCAAATGATCCATTAAAATCAATCAAAAACAGTTAAAGTAACGTTTAAATTATAAGGACCGTAGGCATGAAACGGTGGCCCATAATAAGAGGTCAAATGGTCCATCAAAATCATATGGACTAAGCCAGAGAGACAGAAAGGGACAAGTCCACCCGGTTAATAAATGTTCTGGTCCAACGACTCTGCCGTGGTTCTTCCCGGTTCAACCACCCATTATCTGCCCACAAATATATTAAATGCCTGCACCGCGCCGCTGCTGAGCTGAGCCAACCTACAGTAGACTCTAATGCGACTTCATATATAAACGAAGAAGCAGAAGGCAAGTCATTTTCACTTGCATTTAACTCCAAATCCCAGGATTGCTTCTTCAACACACTCGTCAAAAGGAAACCACCTTACTTCATTACAAATCTAGCTAATATCATCAAAATTGCGTTCGTTGCATTTCGAATCAGGAGATTGTACTATTGAACGTAATTTCTATTGTGATTTCAACAAATTTCACTTCGGAGCTCGATTAATTGATCCAGAACTGGTTCTGTGTAAGATTTATTTGATTCGAGGAAGTAAATTGATGGAAGTTGAGAAGATTGGGGCGGAGAAGCCGCCGATGACCTATGATGAGGTTTCAATGGAACGGAGCAAGTGTTTCGTTAAGGCTTTACAGGTATTTTTCATATATTTTTTCCTTAATTTGTTTGTTCTTCTTTTATCAGATCTGTTCTTTTGATCTATACTTTCGAAGTTCGAATCGGATACCGTTTCCGGTTTGTCTTTGCAATTCTCCGTTACTGGAGTTGTTTTTGAATTTCGCGCGAATTTAGTTGAAGAGGGAGAGGCTGAGAGCTGAAGTTGAGTTGAAATTGTGCGTCGCTTTTCATTGCAGCTTAGCTTACCTCTGTATTGTTATTTTTTCTATTTGTTAGTAGATATTTCCTGTGTTTTTTTTTTTGGTTTATATCTTTGTTTTTCTTTCATATTTAGTTCATTTGAAAGATAGGTGTAGCAAATATGCTTGTTGATTTGTTTTGCATGAGATTTGATTAAGTTTCGCATGTGATTTTTTATCCCGTTGATGATAAGCTGGGATGCTTAGCACTTTCCTATATATTGAGGCAATTGAACTTTGCTGGCTGATAGTAATCTGCAATTTGCATCCTTGTGTTTGACTTCGCAAGTGCTAAATTTAGTATTTCATGGATATGATAATGTTCATGCATCCAGTTCCCCATGCTTGGGTGATACTCATTCTACATTAATTTTTTAGATGATATGGTTGTTTATGATTTATATTCTATAATCTGTTTCAATCAATACATTACATATATTAGATTGCTGGACCCTGTTTCTCAGATATGTTCTGTCAATTTGGAGTACATGTTACATGTAACTTCACTCTTTTACACCTTTGCTATTTCAGGAGCTCAAAAACCTAAGGCCTCAACTTTATTCTGCTGCAGAATATTGTGAAAAGTCTTACCTTCATAGTGAGCAGAAACAAATGTATGAGTTCTGAAAATCAAATTTTCAATGTACTTTGCTTTAGCACCAAATTTTCCAGTGATTAAATTTGACTTTTACACTGAACTCAAGTATGTGAAAGTCTATGAAATACTTTCCTAACGAAGCTCCTTCCCTTATAATTTTTCTTCATATTTAATATTAGGGTCCTGGACAACCTAAAAGATTATGCCGTAAGAGCTCTTGTAAATGCTGTTGACCACTTGGGAACTGTTGCCTACAAATTGACTGACCTTCTTGAACAACATACCCTGGATATTTCAACCATGGATCTAAAGATCACATCTTTGAACCAGGTATGTGCTTGATCTTCCCTTAGTGAACTGTTTATAGTTAAAGAGGATTGTCCATAATAGTGGCTAATCTTGGCGATCTCCCCCCAATTCCCCTGGGTAAAGCAACTACGAACCTGCCAGACATATACAGAAAAAGAAGGTCTCAGACAACAGCAGTTATTAGCAATTATTCCAAGGCATCACAAGCACTATACTTTACCTAGTAAGAGTTCTTTTAAATATCATGATCCATAACCAATTTTCTTCCTTAGGTGCTTATTGATTATTTTCTGTAATGATTCCCTAGATTCTGTCAACAAGAAGGTCCACTTTAGTCCACATATACGGACAGATCTTAGGGTGCAAATTCAAGCAAAGCCACGTCTTTACCCTTCAGGTAACTACGCCCAATTTCTTGGCCTGTAAAATTCCTAGCTAAACCTTTGAGTTCAGTCAGTAATTTAACACAGTCAGTTTCAGGCACACCTGCTGCAAAAACTCTTTCTTGGCATTTAGCATCTGAAACAAAGTCTTCTCTTAAAGGAACGCAACGTGCATCTTTGAGGTTAGCTGCGGAGTTCTTATGATTTGACTAACAACCAGCATTATCCAATTTCCATCTACCTTTGCTTTGGAGCTTAAGTACTCCATTTGCTTAACTTTGCAGCACTGATGACTCAAAAAGCTCTGGAAAAACATCCGCTGCATTCAATTTGTTAGGTATACCAAGGAGTTCATTTTCCATTTGTCTCTTTGACTTTAGTTGCATTTTCTGTTGCACAAGTACAACTAGATGCTTTTTAACCTCTACTTTGTATTCTGATTATCAGATGCTGAACAGAGTCTACGGATGAAATCTCATTCTCAGTTGCCAAATTTAGGGCCTGCTTCAAGTGTGGCTATACAGACCTTGGGAATTGGACGGCGGGTAATATTATTGTTCTCTGGAACTAAACATGCCCAAATTCTTTAACTACGAGATTATCTGATGCAAATGAATGATCCAATTTCTCCATATGATATCTATATTTACATCATTTTGCTCCTTTAATATCGGCCTGCAAGTTCATCACTTTCTTCCACGCAATACTGTACTTTCTCGCATAAATTGCCTATGTTATTATACATCTTACAATACGTTATATCTTTTCAATGCCACATTCAATCTGTTACCCCATGAATAAACGCGGTTTGAGGTCTTATTACGGAATTACATTGCAGGAGGCACAAGAGGGCTCAAGACCTATGACTCCATTCAGATCTTTTGATAACCAAAGTCGTCGTGAAGTTGTACGAGCCCCTGCCCGGAGCAAGAGTGTACTGTCAGCCTTCTTTGTCAAACAGAAGACACCTAAACTGATGTCATGAAAAAATCCTTTGAAAGAAATGAAGTATCTCTCGATTCTTAGTCTGACGATCGGCTTCTTCCTTGATTATTACTTTGCTAATCATTGTGAATCAGTTTTTAACCTTTTTCTTGGCTCCATCAATAACCAGAAAAGTGTATAATTTTTTGCTGTAGGGAGTGGCCTGAAAAAATGACTCTATAACTTGGCTTGTGCAGACAATTGAAACTCAATGCTTACTTCTGTATGATTGCTTATAAATAGTGACTTAAGTTTTGAGTATGAAAGGATATTATAACTTGTCTAGTGCAGAATTCTTTGAAGCTCAATGCTCATTTATGTATGATTGCTTATAAATGGTCAATAAGTTTTGATTATGAAAAGTCGAGGGCTTGTCCAAGTAACAAGAGTTGATATTTCTCAACTGAAAGGTTGCGATTCGATTCTTGCTTAATGTGGGCATATGATTAATCCGATCTCTGTATTGTTAGTGTGTGTATATATATATATATAGCAAGATAAATAATGTTCAAGATCGGTAGTACTTTAATAAATTTTCTTAAAATACTATTGGACTATTAATGCAGGTCTCATTCTACCTTTCTCGGTCTTTTGACTAAAAGCAAGTATATTATTTGTATTTATAAATTATTTTCGTTGATTGTATAAAGAAAATATTGCACATTTAACTTTTGTATTTTATTTTTTAGTTGTAATTTTGCTTACACACTCCATTCAAAGAAAGCCTTTTGTATGAGTAGTTCAAATGGTTATGGGATTACTTCTAGTCTGTAAGATCGTTGAGTTAAACAGTTTGGTGAAGGCTCTAAGATTACGAATATAAATAAATAGAATTTGATATTGTAATTATGATGCAATCCAAATAAATACTTGGGTGATATTTTGAGAAATTTTCTATACTTCTAATTAAAAAAAAAGAAAGAAAATCCAAATATAGGAGGAAGAAAGAAAAGAAAATTGCATATAGATCCGATTCGTACTCGGGTCGGGTCGGGTCGGATTTACAGTATTTTCCAGTTTCAGCTGTTACTAGCAACCCATCAACAGCTCTCTCTACTCCCTTCTTGCCTCTCCAATCTCAGTACTATCTCCTGCCGACGGCTCCGACTGAGATCTCCATTGCTTATCACTTCCTTCTTCCTTCACAAAACCTCATTTGGACTTCAATAGAATCAAATTCAGCCCCGGAATTCTCCACATCTTCAGTAAAAATTCACTCGGCTTCTGTAGGAATTGAAATTCAGCGGGGCATTAAATCTTTTGATTTGAATTGAATTCTTCGGATGCCATTAATAGAAAACATCCAATCATAAGGAAATGGCGGCCGTTTTACATCAGAGGGCGGCGCAGAACAACATTCCGTCGGATGGATACCCATTGTCCCCTCGATCTTCTCAAAATTACCAAAAGCCCAATACTCTCTTCAACCGAACAAATCTTGTACTTCTCCTTGTTCTACTTGTACTTCTTGGAGTTGTTTTCCCATGGATTCAAATCCCAGAAGGTCTATTCGTGGGTTCTAATGCCAAGTTTTCTCAGTCTAAGTGGAGGGATTATAAACTATCTGAAGCAGCTGCTAATGTGGCTAAGAATAAGACCGTTATTGTTTGTGCTGTGAGTGAGCCTTATTTGCCTTTCTTGAATAATTGGTTGATTAGTATTGCGAGACAAAAGCACCATGAGAAAGTTCTAGTGATCGCAGAGGATTATGCTACTTTGTATAAGGTTAATGAAAAGTGGCCCGGACATGCTGTGCTTGTTCCACCAGCATTGGAGTCTCAGACTGCTCATAAGTTTGGTTCTCAGGTCTGAATCCTGATAATGATATTATTATTTACTTCTGGGTTGTTCTTTAACCTGCTGGATGTCTTGATTTGGTGTTGATTTTTTTTTTACTTCTTTTGCTTTCTAAAGCATAACTCAAGTTTTGAACTAACATGTTCAGTTGCTCACTTTCAGTTAGAAAATGATCTGTTCTGTAGCCACAGTGGTACAAATGTTTGTTTAAATTCGCAATTAGACTGGGACACTTGATGCTCGAGTGACCTTCAATGCCAATTTTCCTTTCCTTTCCTGTCCTGCACCATTGTGTTTGAAGCAATGAGTTTTATATTGTTTCAAGCATTTGAAAAAACTAATCGAAGAATCACAAGTCCTAGTGAAATACTATTATGGGAAATGTTGAGCACCATTCAAGTGAAACATTGCTAAAAGAACATGACAAATAGCTTATTCAATCAGGGGCACAGAGCATCTAAAACTATTCTCTTAAAACAGACAGCATCATAATGCATTTGGACCCCTCTAATATAGTTTTCATTCATCGTGCCTGACATTTGTGAACTTCTACTTGTTAAATTAGGACTGCTACTAGTTTATTATTTGTTTTTGCATTGGAAATAACCATGGAACTCTCATGAACAGGGATTCTTCAATTTTACAGCCAGAAGGCCCCGCCATCTTTTGCAAATTTTGGAGCTTGGCTATAATGTCATGTATAATGACGTTGATATGGTTTGGTTAGCAGATCCATTTCCTTACCTGCAAGGCAAGCATGATGTTTATTTCACTGATGACATGACTGCGGTGAGAATACAGTGCCGATTCTATGATTGTTATAGCTATGTGCACTCTCTTATTGATTTTTGGCCCACATAAACAACACTAGTTGTTTATCACGATGAGCTTCTTCTCCAAGCATAAGCTCTAACTGTATCTGGGAAGAACCTGCTTAGTGAATGCATTGCATTTCCTGCTTCCTTAATGTTGTAATTCATGTATCAGTATAGCTTTTGCATAGTATTATGGCTTAATCTTGCCTGTCCAGAAATTAAGCCTATGAATTGGTGATCAATTATTTGTTTTTCATGCACCTGCCAGTGTTTGCTGCCTTGATTCTCTCTTTTGCATTCATATTTCTTGGCCAGTCATGACAGTGCTCTGTGCTCTTCTCCTTTGGATTGCCAGGTGAAACCTCTGAACCACCCTCACGATTTGCCCCCTCCTGGGAAAAAGGGACGCACTTACATTTGCAGTTGCATGATTTACATGCGCCCCACTAGTGGAGCAAAACTAGTTATGAAGAAGTGGATTGAAGAACTTCAGGCTCAGCCGTGGTCCAAAGCAAAGAAAGCTAATGACCAGCCCGCATTCAACTGGGCACTAAACAAAACTGCTGGACAGGTATGCAATATTTCAGTTTTTCTGTTTGTATTTGTCCTTTCTATCATTGCCTATATGTGGCTTGTAGCATTTGGAGCTTCCGAGCTAGTGATAGTAATAGTTATTATCCATGAACATTATTATCATTGAGATCAAACTTGGAATTTGATAATTTATACTTCATCAAAATGAATGCAAATCTATAATAAACTAGCCAGATTTAGCAAGAAACTGGTGTGACTTTTGCGGGTCAAGGGCTGTTTCATTTTATAAAGGCAGCCTTTTCCTCATACTGCAGAGGTGTAGATTAACCTAATGGCTAGCCTAGAAAAGGGAGGTTGTAGCATTTTAACTGGTTACTACTCCTGGTAGGCGAATTTCTTTTTGTGGTCCACATTTATGTGACTCATGGATTCGAAGCATTCAAGCCTTGACCTTGTAAAAGTTGAGTTAAGCTTAATAGAATGTGCTGAGTAGCTCCTTATTTACCTTACATTTATGGTTTTCATTTACTTGTGTCTTATGCAACAGAAGCTATATGAGTTGGGATTAAGCTTAAAATATGTACTTCTTGGTTATAATTGTCTTTGGAAGGCAGTTGAATAATTGGTTAGTTGTTATAGTACTCCTTTTGTTTTTTCTTTTGGGTTGTGGGGGGAAGCCCGGGAAACGGGTGGTTAACTTGCTTCTTCAGAAAGTGCTTTTCTGCTTAGTTTATTGCATTCAACCCCTCTCTATCATCCCTTTTCCATTAATCTACTTCCAAAATATTTTAACTGGTTCTAAAGTTCATCCGATAATGTTGACAGCTGAGCCAAGTGGTTTTGTTGGAACATGACATCAAGTGATTTTGACAATTCCTGTTTGGCCTCTCCTATAATTATATTCTGATTGAGGTAAGCAATTTAACTTGTGTTGTCTTTGGACATTATTGCAGGTGGACTTGTATCTGCTGCCTCAGGCGGCATTTCCTACCGGAGGTTTGTACTTCAAGAACCAGACATGGGTTGAAGAAACTAAAGGAAAACATGTTATTATTCATAATAATTATATTACTGGTTTTGAGAAGAAAATAAAGCGATTTCGCGATTATGGTCTCTGGTTGGTAGATGATCATGCCTTGGAGTCTCCACTTGGAAGATTATGATGCAAATTCTCACTCTACTCTCTTTGATTATGGGAAAGTCTCGAAGGCGAAAACCCCCCACCCCACCCCACCCCACCCCACCCGTATCAGAGTCCCCTTGGAGTCTCTATTGCTGCTGGTGGGATATTTCAGCTTCCCAGTTTGGCACCCATTTTTGGAAGGCTTAGCAATTGGATCTGAAAGTGTTGAGAAATATAGCAAAATGTAACTTTCTGTCACTTTCTCATGCATATTTTTCTGTAGTTGATTGGTGTATTTAGTAATTTGATTTTGTTTTTTTTATTGGAAATTATTTATAATTAATTTTTCCACTCTCTTATTGTATGCAAAGAAAGTGGTATTTTACCTTGTTTTCTTTGTTGGTTATTTGGGCATCCAATTTTTAAGCCTAATGTGGAAAAAATGCAAATTGAACAGCAAGAATTTGAAAATCATGTAATTTTTTAATTAAAATACTTTATATACCATTAATAAATAATAAAAGTGGAATAAATGCATAAAGAAAAAGGAAAAAATTAAATAAATTATTTATTATAAAAATGCGTTTGCCGGGAGTCGAACCCGGGTCTATTGCTTGGAAGGCAATTATCCTAACCGTTGGACTACAAACGCTGATGGAATGGAATTCTCTCGTATTAATATATCATATTTTTATTTAAATAAAAGAAGAAAAGGAAATAAAATTACTCCCTCCCTTTCAAAAAACGATTTCTTTTAATTTTTAAAACATATATTTAATATATTAAGGATTTTGAAATTAATTAAATGTTTTATTAATATATCTCTTATAAATAGAGAGAAAAAAATAATAAAATTGAAACACTTGTTGAAAATGGTAAAGACTAATTATTAATGAAACAAATTTTTTTTAAGAAAAATATTTATTTTGAAAGGGAGGAATAATAATTTGTATGGATACAAAATGGACATTATCATATGGCTTTCTTTCACCTCAATCCGTGACTCGTGAAATATTTTATTAGTAGGGACCCACTCACATTTATTATTATTATTATTAATTTCTATTTATTTAATCACAATAACAAGTGGGGAAAAGAAAATTATTCCACCCCACATGTATGTATATTTGTCTAATCAATTCTTTTATTAACAAAAAAACTTGAAAAAAAAATGTTTTACAAATAAAGTTTATCTTAGGTATAAATTTCAATATATAAAGGATGAAAATTTTGTAATAAAATGGTGGGACAACCGGAATTGGGCTAGATGGGGTTTCCATAGCTCCTTTCTTTATATCGATTCTGTTGCTATCGAAAAAGTGGAACTACTTTCCCTTCAGTGGGTTCACGAGATGGCCGGTCACGGACGATTAACCCTGCGAGGGCACTTTGAGCTTCCAACAACAGTATGACAAATCAACCGCTTGTGGGAGGTTCCTTTCAAACTAGGTTTTCAAGACACTGATATAAGTAGTTTTTTTATATTCATGTCGATTGGAGATTAATGCTTGAATAATTTTATCTTTAATAAGAATAATATATGAGAGACACCTTATACAAATACAAATTGAAAAAGAAAACACACTTAAATTTTAGTAACAGTGTGAAAATTTTAACTTCGGTAGTTTTTTATGTACACCAATATCTGGCCTCCAGTCTACAGGAATATTGAGTGACCATGATTTATATCCTCTATCTGAGTGTCGGGGGAGAAGGGATTTCAATTTTTCTTTTTTTTAGTGAGGAAAAATCACACCCCAAATATATATTGCTTCCTTAGATTTGATTTCCCTTAAATATAGCACACGTCAATAGTTTACTCTCCTAAGTCTTCTCCTACCCAAAATATCGCGCTTTTTCTCGTCACTTCACCTTCTATCTCTCCCACAGTAATTCTCAAAATCTCACTCCACCGCTGTTAAAATTTATCGTCGTTGACGACCATTGCCACGTCAGTAATGCAGCCGCATGCTCTTCCTCCTCATCTTCTTTGCGTTCTTTCTCTAGCTGTCTCTCTATCTTTCTCTCTCTCTCTCTCTCTCTCTCTCTCTCTTTGTGTGTGAATGGATTTTTTCTAGTTTTTTTTAAGTTTAAAAAAGGGAAAAAAATTCATTGATTTCTTTAATAAGTGAAAAACCCGTAGCTAATCCAATCAATTTTTTGTCTAGTGTTGTTGCTTGGTCACCACACTCTGTATTATTGAGTAGCTTCTGCGTAAATCCCAACTTTTCTTTTCTGTTTTTTTTTTTGGGGAATCTATGGTGGAATGCTTGATTTTAGTGAAGAAGATTGGTTTTGAATTGATGGGATTTTAATGGGTTCTCTTGAAAGTGGGATTTGTGGCAAGAGAGATCATCAGTCCTTACTGCGTTCTTCTTCCGCTACGGGCAGGAGCAGCTTCAATGAGAGGAACCAAAATGCATTTTGTCAAAGAATCAGATCAAGATTTGCAAGATTTTGCTTCTTCAGAAAGATTAATTACTTCTGGTTTATTTCAGTGGCGGCGTTACTGTTCTTTTTTGTTGTTTGGCAAATGAAGTATCTTGGTCCGGAGATGGAAAATTCTGGGGGTTTCTTGAAGCCGAGAAAAGTGGATTCTACAGATTTGGCATTCTTGAAAGAGTTCAATGGGTTGGATTTTGGCGAAGATATTAAGTTTGAGCCTTCAAAAATTTTGGCCAAGTTTCAAAAGGAAGCTATACAAGTTAATGGTTCAAGAAATGTTTTGAGATTTGGTTATAGAAAACCCAAGCTTGCAATGGTGAGCTCTAGTGTATTTCTTTATCCTGTAGTATTTGGCTTCCTATAATGATTTTTGCTTAGTGCAGAAGGGGTGGCATCTTTTCTACTATTAGTTTCAATTTCTTCCTATAATGATTCTTGTTTTGGGGCTTGTAAATTACATGTTAAGGATTGTTTTATTGTTTGATTTCTTCTTGTAGGTCTTCGCAGATCTATTAGTTGATCCATATCAAATTCAGATGGCTACTATTGCGGCTGCTTTGCAGGAGATAGGTTATGAAATTCAGGTAATTATGATTTCACCAGTGAATTACATGCTTTATGCGTTACATGATCAAGAACCGTAAACCCCTTTGTGTAATTTTCAACCATATGCTGTAGTCTTTAAGCGTTTTTACAAATTGAGTTGATTCAATAATACATTTCAGCTGCCTATATGCACCTTCACTGATTCTATTAACGTCCTTGATAAATTGTATTTAGCCTCTGTTGGAGAAGATTTCATGTCATGGACGATCTAAAGGTTAATAGTGAAAATGCCTGTAATCACAGATGAAATTGAGCTGTTAGTCGAAGGATGACTTGTCCTGTTTTTGTTTAATTTTGATTTCGAAGCCTTAAAGTGTAGTCTCATCCATTTGCATCTCTATTGCATATGCCTTTTCCAATTGTTCTCTTAATTGTAAAATATAATGTTTACATTTCTTGCAAAGTACATTGCTATGATTCATTAACTTAATATTTTGGTGAGGTAATTATTTGTATTAGCATTTCCTGCTTTTTATGCTCTGGATGGTTTTCCCTACTGCTGGACGCCTTGATGTGATAATGAAATAGCGTAGCATTGTTTACCGTAAAAAAATGCAGGTGTTTTCGCTTCATGATGGTCCTGTTCGTGACGTCTGGAGAGATATTGGAATTTCACCCAATGTGCTGGAAAGTAATGAGAGCATGGATGTAGCTGTAGACTGGCTAAAGTATGCTTTACTTGTTCTTTTGGCTTCTCATAATATTATTGAACATCTAAACTAATATTGCTTGCTGTGCCGTTCAAAGTTCTTGTGTCTTTCAGCATCATATATAGGATGCAATTATAGCTAATGGGATTATCATGTATTCTGTCTTCTTTGATATCTTTCTAAGAGATGTCTTTTAAGAGTTTACTCTTAATTGCACTCAAAATTTCTTATTTTTATCCTGTTTGAGTGCAGTTACGATGGCATACTAGTCAACTCACTTGAAGCCAGTGGTATTTTCTCCCGGTAAGCATCATCAGCTGGATTTTAATAGGAGTTCATGCTGTGTTTTTTAATTGTACCATGAATTGAGCGCCTAACATTGTTATTAGAAGTTCAGCTTAAACAATGAAATTCCTGCTACTTAAATCCACTAGTATCTTGTTGAATTCTCTAAACAGCTTATATTGTCATTCGTTGCATTTTTGCATCTCCCTTTTCTGAGTCCTCTACTACAGTTTAGAACATATTTTTTCTCAGTAGAAATGAATGATTTTACTTGTTCCAGCCTTATGCAGGAACCTTTTAAGAATGTACCTCTTATATGGACCATACATGAACAGACGCTTGCTGCTCGATTGAGAGATTATGCTCTAAGTGGCCAGAATGATCTTGTTAATAATTGGAGAAAAGTCTTCAGTAGGGCCACTGTTGTCGTCTTCCACAATTATATCCTGCCGGTATGGTTTCATTTGCAGTCTCCTCTTTCCCCTCTCTGACCAACCAAATCTATGGATATATATTTGGACGTGTTACAATTGTAAGTTGTCTATAAGTTGTAACTGTATAAAATGGATGCAACCATTCATGCTTAAAAACCTCTTTTATAAGTAAAATGGATGTAAAAATTAGAGCTGGGAAACTTTTGCCCGTCCTTGGAGTCTTTGCAATTCATAATCTGATGTGAGATTATCCAGGATTTGTCTCTTTATCATGTAACTTATTCAATACTCCACCAATTTATGCCTTCATATGTCAATCAAATGTGCACATTTGCGTCATATATTTATCCCTGTGTCACGGGATTCATCAATCCATTTTTCCAATGATTGCATATATGACCTCCTTTATTTTCTTCTCTAACTCTGTGGTTCTTATAGAAAATAATTGGAAGTCCTAAATCACATACTTGATGATTCCGTATTTTGTTAGTGGTTGGGTATTCAGATCATCATGTTGAGGATTGGTTTTCCATTTGCATTCATTTTGTAGATGATATATTCCGCTTGTGATACTGGAAACTACTTTGTGATACCGGGATCTCCCACGGAAGCATGGGAAGCCGACAATTTCCCGGCCTTAGACAAAAGTAATGAGCGTGCAGGGATGGGCTATGCTCCCAGTGACTTCATTATCACGATTGTTGGAAATCAACTTCTTTACAAGGGTCTGTGGCTCGAGCATGCAATAGTTTTGCAGGCTTTAGTGCCACTCATTAAGGATTTTCCAAATGATGGCAACACAAGCTCGCATCTTAAACTCATTATCTTAGCTGGAGATTCAAACATTAACTATAGTATGGCTGTGGAGGTAAAGAATTTTGCAATTCCCCGGTTTTTTATTCACTCCTTTACCCTTCATACTCGAGAAAAGAAAATATTTTAAGTTTGCTACATTGTTTTGGGGCCGTTAATATTGTTTTCTTTTTCCTTTTTTCTGCAGACTATTGCGGCAAATTTGAGCTACCCTGTCGGAATGGTGAAGCATGTAGCTTTTGATGAAAATTCTGACAGCATTCTCAATGTAGCTGACCTTGTGATATATTCATCCTTCCTTGATGGGCAGTCATTTCCAAACATTTTGCTAAAAGCTATGTGCTTTGAGAAACCAATAATAGCTCCAGATCTACCGATCATCAAGAAATATGTATGCATCTGCATCTAATTTCTTGTTAAACATGCAGTTGGTAGCCACAATTGAAGTGTTATGATATATAGCCTCGCACTATCTATTTAATCTATTAGTCAAAGCTTTACTTTTATTATTATGTGCTTACCTTACATTTGAAACGTTGCATGCTCAAATTCCACCTAACAGAAGTTATTAAAAGTATCAGCCTTGTTGTAATGGTTTTGAGACATATCTTATGCATAGGTTTTGAGATTAACTCCTTACTTACCCTTTTTCTTCAGCACCACTCACCATTGCATTGCATTAGTTGTTGTGAGTTTACTGTCAATCACCACCAGATTTGTTACTTGTTGCACTTATTTGATTCTATATCAGCCTGATGACTGCATTTTCAAAATCTATTAGGTTGATGACCGGGTGAATGGCTATTTGTTTCCAAAAGAGGATCTGAGGGTTCTATCCCAAATTGTGATGCAAGTGGTCGCAAATGGAAAATTATCTCTTCTAGCTCGTAAAGCTGCTGCTATTGGAAAACTTACTGCTAAGAACTTAATGGTTTCTGAGGCTGTTGAGGGATATGCTTTGCTACTGGAAAATATTCTCAGGTTCCCGTCTGAAGTCACAAATGTTCAAGGAATCACAAAAATACCCACTAGCCTGAAAGTAGAATGGCTATGGCATCCTTTTGAAGCAATAAGGAATTCAAATTTTGAGAATGGAACTAGGAGGGTAAGTAGTTATTTAGACAAGGTTGAAAAGCAATGGAATAATACGCAGAAAGGGAATTCAATGTCTGTTCCTACAACGAATGAAAGTTTTGTGTACAGTATCTGGGAAGAACAGAGGTCTGTTGACATGGCTAATATGAGAAAGAGAAGAGAAGATGATGAGGTATGTGTCTCCATTTCTAGAATTTCCTTGACTGCTAATTTCTGCAATAAATTTAAACCTATTTAATTGGATACAGCTAAAGGACAGAACAGAGCAGCCTCGGGGAAATTGGGAAGAAGTTTATCGAAATTCTAGGAGAGCAGATCGCTCTAAGAATGACTTACATGAAAGAGATGAAGGAGAGATTGAAAGGACAGGACAACCGTTATGCATTTATGAACCTTTCTTGGGGCAAGGAACATGGCCCTTTCTGCACCGTTCTTCACTTTATCGGGGACTTGGATTGGTAAATATTTCACTTTAATTGTCTTTCATCATTGTCGTGTATAGCAGCCTGAAGATTGATTCATTGTTTAGCTTTTGCTTTTTATTGTTCAAGATGTTTACCTGAGTGAAACCATTATTCTTAATCTGATATGGGCTTATGCTCTTGGTTATTCTAGTCCTCTAGAGATAGGAGACCTGGCGCAGATGATGTCGATGCACCCTCTCGACTTCCACTTCTAAATAATCATTACTATCGAGACGTTCTTGGTGAATATGGAGCCTTTTTTGCAATTGCAAACCGGATAGATCGTGTACATAAGAATGCTTGGATTGGATTTCAGTCTTGGAGAGCAACAGCGAGGAATGTAAGTTGTTCATACTGAATACTTGAGTTGTCTTCAACAATCTTTTATACATTGTCAGGTAAATAATAGGGACTAATCTCACACTAAACAGGAATCCTTGTCCAAGACCGCGGAAAAGTCATTGTTAGATGCTATCCAATCTCGAAGACATGAGACACTTTATTTTTGGGCTCGCATGGACATGGATCCAAGAAATCCACTAAAAGAGGACTTTTGGACATTTTGTGATGCCATTAATGCTGGAAATTGCCGGTAAGCCCTTGTTTTTTTTCCGTATGATTCCTTTCTATCCCATTATTCTTTTAGATGCCCCATAATTCATGTTCTAAATTTCTGATAATCTATGAAGCTTCGCTTTCTCTGAGGCTCTTAAGAAGATGTATGGCATAAAGAACAACTTGACTTCTTTACCTCCAATGCCTAATGATGGAGATACGTGGAGTGTCATGCATAGTTGGGTGTTGCCAACAAGGTCTTTTATGGAGTTTGTCATGTTCTCAAGGTATTTTATCCTATGTATCTCTGGACTTAGATTTTTTGACTCCTTTTCTTACCCTCAATTCATTTTTATCTACGTGAAGAACTCATCGAGAATACTGCTGTTGCATTTGCAGAATGTTTGTGGATGCACTTGATTCCGAGTTCTATGAGCAGCACCGTCTAACAGGGCATTGTTATCTTAGTTTGGCAACGGTAACTCTCTTCTATCTGGAGTTTGAAAGACGGTTATGATTATCATAATAGGTTTATGTTGATCATTTGGAGAACTCTCGTAACACATGATGATTTGGCAGGACAAACACTGTTATTCTCGGATGCTTGAGTTACTTGTAAATGTTTGGGCCTACCACAGCGCTAGACGAATGGTTTATGTGAATCCAGACAATGGAATGATGCAAGAGCAGCATAAACTGAAGAGCCGAAGAGGTAAAATGTGGGTGAAGTGGTTCCAATTCAGCACTCTTAAGAGCATGGACGAAGACTTAGCTGAGGTAGCAGATTCTGATCCTCCGGGAGGACATTGGCTGTGGCCTTCAACGGGGGAAGTTTTCTGGCAAGGTATATATGAGAGAGAGAGGAACCAAAGGCATCGTGAGAAAGAGAAGAGACGGCAACAAAGTAAGGATAAAATCTCTCGGATTAAGAAACGTGCTCGTCAAAAAACAATAGGCAAGTATGTTAAACCCCCACCAGAAGAAGAGTCTTCTAACTCAACAGCAGCAGCAGCAGCAGCTATAACAGCTAGGCTTTTAAGGTAGCATTTGCTCATCCATTTTACAGTAGCAGTAGTAGGTATAGTTGGATAAAATTCTTCAATTCTTTGCCATTTAAAATCCTCATCCATTGATTCATTCTTGTTCAGAGAGGATGCCATGGTTCATGTCTTGTATTTGCATCCCTCTGTTAATGGTCTATACTGCCCTTTTCGTGTATTATTTTTTTTCTTCTGCTATTCTTTCTTTACCACAATGAAAAGGGCCTTATTGTAACCTAACAAACAGCAATACTTTTGGCTATTTTGTAGCTATAGATAGATGCAAGCTGTGTAAAGTACCATACTTTGGCTGTGATTTTTAGAGCAATTATTCTCATTTTTACCAGTTTCCTACTTTGTTCTTTCCCAGAGCAGCTCATTCTTGTACAAATTTACAGATTTGGTAAATGGTAATTCATCCATCTACTTACAATCCACTCATGATCGTCTGTAACTGTAATATCCTGTAATGAGCGTTATAGAAAATGTTACATAGAATAACCGTAGAACCCATTGCGCCATGCAATGCATTACATTCAAGACGAAGACATGAATACAAAGGCAATTTCAAATGCATGGAATATAATCTGGACTCGTAGCGTTGTTCAGCATTTTCCACAGAATTTCAATCCCAATTCTAAAAACTAAACAAAACAGAAGGATGAGAAGATTTCGTCTTCTTTAGATCAAGTAGCGAGTCATGAACAAAACAGAGCATCATCTACGTATTGGTTGCTTGATCATTAGATCACCTGTCACAGTACTATTGTTGCTATATCCTATTCACTAAACTTCGAAGAGATAGAACTTCTGTCGGATCAAGAATCCACGTTACAATGGAAACATACACCAACAAGAGATCCCATCAGACAAAAAGCTCGGATCATCCAAGGAATCGTGCAATAGATAGAGACGATATCTTTCTGCAGAATTATATGACTCATCCATGGTATCAAATTCTTGGAGCTGCATGAACACGACATCATATTATCAGAAGATAACAAGACAGGATAGAAGAATAGAAAAGCAACATGAAAGAAAGCCCTCTTTTTGTTTCTTTATGGGCAAATACATTTCTATAGCAATTATATATATCTTTCAACTGAAATTTAGCTTACCTCCACCAACGGTAGCTTCAGGCATCCGTTCAATGGAGTATTTATGCTGTGTAATATACATGATTGGCACACCAGGGACCTAGATATCATAGTTCATTCCATCAGCCAATTTCCAACCACGGGAATAGAGAAGTACCACGATAACAAATTTCTCATACCTTTCGTATCCTGCGTTTCAAATCTCGATCACATGTTGCAACAATGTAGCATTTATGCTGCACATGTCAAACAAAATAGATTCAGAAGAAATAAGAAAGTTAACAACTCTGTTCAGGATAAGACTTCAAAACTTCTTGCCACAAACTTGCCACATTTGCACATGAAAAGCTATCAGAGAGCATACGAAATACCCTTAAAACTTGCATGATGGAATAAAGGGAAAAAAACGTATATCAATAGTCTTTGACGCTTCCGAAAAGGACTCAGGCGGGAGGTTAGGACTTGTACCTGTGTAACTCTATCCACTAAGCAGTCATCAGCATAAGTTCCTTTGTGCACACAAGGAAGCCTTTCAAATCGAGGATCCTTTGCAATTCTACTCAAATTGAACAAAAGAAAGAATAAAGTACAAGCCAGGTCAATAACAAGGGAATGAAGTATTATAAACACACTAATTTATCACCAAGCAATCTATTACCCTACAAACCAAGAAGAATATGCCAAGTAAATTGTACATAATGCATCTAAAAGGAAATGACAGAAGAATTCACCTCAAAGCAACACGGTATTTCGTACCCAACTTCTCAAGCTCAGCCATCACGCAATCAGTGATACAAGGAGTACCTGAAGAGAGATGAAAGACAGAGAATGGTAATTAAGCTGCTGAGGAGGAGTAAGATTACTCACTTTAAATGTTTTGAGTTTTCAAGAAGACATAAAAGATGATAGTAATTGACTTCCTACGAGAAAATCATCTAAATGTTCACATTCTTTAAGACAATTCCATCTGATCAGTAAAATGACCAAAAAGATGAATATCTGCAAAACACAAACCGAGAAACCTAGAAAGAGTGTAAATAGTAAATGCTCGGACAAAAAAGCCACCATAACATAACATGAAGCAAAATAGAAAAGGAAGACAGAAATCAGTAAAAGCTATTTGAAACTTACATTTTGCATACAAGCAGTCCATCATTGCTTTCTCCAAATCCAACTACAAGAAGAATATTAAAATAGACAATCAGCATGAAGAAACTCAACTACTAAAAGATGTCAAAGGGAAACCACCCCCTTCATTCAAACCACAACAATATGTGAATGTACATGAACCATAAAAGAAAAAGGTAAAACAGAATGCAAAACAAAATCCAATTCAAGAACTCACTTTATTTTGAATAGAGAAATTGATGAAGTTAGTATCCACTAATACTCTATATGGCGGCCCCAAGGCTGTGTTGTGCGTGAAGAAAAGAGCAGATGGAACATTTGGCCTGAAGGACTAAAGCAATCAGCACACACTAAATTCCACACTTCAACACCCCCCCCAAAACCAAATCACACATAAAATTAGAAAAGGGTTTGCTTACACATTTCTCGGGAGCTTTTCTTTACTCAAATCCTTCTTATTTGGGTTCAAAACCTCTTGCTCGTATCTGAACATTAAAAAATTCAAATCATAAGCATATATATACAGAAAAAAAGAACTGTTCTGAGATTAATATAGAGGAGCATACTGTTTAATGGCTTTTGAAGTCACCATTTTCTTCATAACAGCAAATTTGGGTGCTTTTTTAGCTTTTCCCATTTTTTCTCCCTGATTTTTTACTCCTTAGCGCTAAAGTCCTCCTGAATTCGGAACTTTACCCTCAATTCAGATGAGTGATTTGCTCTGATTATTGCAGCAATGGTGATTATAGACCCAAATATCAAATTAGCAAATTAATTGAGCTGAACCCAGGTAAATAAAACCCAGAACAAAGAAGTAAAATTGACCAAGAAATTACATACCTAGTGATAGATTCAAAAATCTTTCCTTACAGTAGATTGAGTGGGAATTGAATAGACCACCAGCAAACTTATCAACTTCAGCTAAAAAAAAAAAAAGCCAACTTTCGTTCTGCTTATCTTTTGTGAGGTGGATTCCGTTCAAGATTGTTTGTATTTTTGGAGGTCCTGATGAATGAAGAAACAAGAAGAAGGGGCCACTCCACCTGAAGAACAAGAACAATTCGGTTTTACCCTAGGCTTTTCATGGATCATATTGAACTTGGGCTTCCTACACTTTGGCCCAGGCCCATTTTAGAAAGAGAAATTCAAAAGAATGCGATTTAATTAAAAGTATAAGGGTATCTTGGGAATTTCAGTTTTAGAAACTCAGAAATATCTAGACATTAATAGAATAAATACAGGATATTAACACGTGTCCAGAAAAAATCCGCCCAACTACAACCGTTGATAAACGCGCGAAAGCTCTCGAAGGCCGTAGAGGAATTTAACCGGGTTTGTATATAAAGGGACGAAACTTTACCCATTTGAAACTCAATAGATAAACAGCATACTGCGAAGCGATCTGAGAATCAGCGCTCTTTAAAGTTTTTAATTTTTGTTTATTTTGGGTTGGTGGATCGATTTGTTCCGGTAATTTTACGCATTTGGATTTGTGGAAGGATCGGAGGAAATTTTCTGTTAAATTCTTCTTTGTTCTGTAAGTTTTTGCTTCATTAATTCTTAATTTTGAGTTCTTTCTACTGCATTTTCTATTTCATTTGAACTATATACGAAGATTGATTTCTGAATTTTGATGATATATTGTGGAGAAATTTGTTTCTTTCTTCTGAATTGATTTCCATTGAATTTGAGATATGCAAGCTCTGTTGTGCTATTTAATTATTTATATTCTGTATGATTTGATGTTTATGATTTTCTATTTTACATTGTTGTTCTCTGTGTTGTTCCTTCTTGGATCAATTTTCCTGTTGACAGGTCTTAAGATTGGAGTGCTTTTGGATAGAGTTTGGTTTTCAGATTTTTGCATTGTGATTCCAATGAGTGGAATGGTTTGTGAGAGGAGATGAAGGTTTTAAAACTGAGATTTGAGATGCTATCCAATTATGTAAAAGATGCACAAACCATGCAAATTGATGGACCATCTTGTTTTTGGTAACTAAACTGATGGAACTTGATTGTGAAACTTACGGTCATTATCCACATAAACAAAACCTGTTGGCTTAGTTAAGTAACTAATCTTTTAATCCACTGAGAGAATATATGAATGTATTTGACTTTCATTTGGATCGGATTTAAGAATGAAAACGTTGAGATTTTTTTCTTAATTTTTGTAAAAGGTAAATTTGTTGTGAGAGGAGATGTCGGGATTTAGCAGCAAAACAAAAGAGTTTAAAATCAGTTTTGGATTGTAAATCCAATCCAAATGCACCTATTCTTCTCTAAAAAATGAATTTGACCAATTATGAGGATGGAATGGCATGATTATTTCTCCTTATGAATTTGTATCTGAGACCAAAGTGTGTATGCTCATAGGCAGCAAGTCTATTTTGGTTCGAGATAAGTTTACGAAGAGGGGGTCTTATGGAGGAGGGTATAACCTTGGCATGTCTAGGATTGCTCTAGTAGATTGATACTTTTATTGTGTTACTTATTCATGTTTTTGTTGCTTCATACAGACAATGTTTCAAGTATTTTCTGTTATTGAATCCATTTGAATATGCGTACTAAGTTGTATGCCATTTTGCCTCATAGGTTTTTTATTGGCCAAAGCATCATTTTTACAGCAGAGTTGGTGGTTTAGTTTTCTAAACTACCGGTGGGTTTTCTTTTATAACAATGTTTCCAGTCCATCAATTCGACTTTTATCCCCATCAGAGGAATCAAATGCAGTCTCCACCATATTGTTACCCAAGCTTTGAAGCTATTCCACCTCAGATGAGAGCTGATCCAGACAGATTATACCATCTGCCTTGCGGTAGCAGTTATGGATATGCGTATCCTTCACAATGTCATGGTTGCTGTGGACATAACCACTTCCCTGGCTACTATGGTCTTAGCTCTCCTTATGCTCAACCTCCATCTCCTTATTATCATTGTAATAATTATCCACTAGCTCCAGGAGTTTATCCCATCCCTTACATACCTCCTGGACAGCAGACAGTAGAGCTGCCACGTTATGAATATGATAAGGATATGCATGGATATCACCACTGCTGTGGTTGTTCAAATCATCCTTGCAACCGGAAAGCTGGAAAGACAGTAAAGATTGAAGAAGAGGGTCCTGATATAACGGAGAAAGTGGATGAGTCATTGGTTCCTGTCAATTCAGGGAACTATCCAAATCCGCTCATCTGGTTTTCACCTAATAATGTCAAGAATAAAGAGGACAATAGGTCTAAGGAACTACAGTATGAGAAGCAGAATGATGGCTCCAACCTTGTGAAGAGTAATTACCCGCATCCGATTTTATGGTTTCCACCTAATTACATCATGAACAAGGAGGACAACAAATCCAATGAACAACAGTACGAGAAGGAGGGAGAGAGCTCCAGCAGTGCAAAGACTAATAATCAATATCCACTTCTGTGGCTTCCACCTACGGGCATCATGAATAAACAGGTTAATGAACCACATAGTGCAAAGAAGGGAGGTTATTCCAACGGTATAAAAACTCATGAGAAATCAGAACCTTCAGACCACCAGCGGAATTTCATGAATGGATGGTTTCCATTTGTTATGAACAATGTGGGACCATCAAAGAATCTGTCACAAGGGCAGCAACAAAAACAGCAAGGAGATGATAAACCTGGCTTTCCGTGTCCTGTGTTCTGGATTCCTTATAAACCTGATGAAATGGAAAGCAAGGATGATAAGAAGGCTAGTATTGTTCAAGAGAGTGCCCACACAGAACCTCCCCGCTGCAAGGTGTACCCAGTAATGGCTCCTGAAACTGAAGAAAATAACAAAAGAGAAGTGAATGATGAGAATATTTCCCCTAAAGGCCCAAAACTAATGGAGAAAAATAACATCCAGAAAACGATTCCTGTGAAGCAAGCAGAGCTCGAGGGGGAAAAAAGGGACAAGGTGAAAACCAAAACTTCTGGGATGCCTCTAAATGACAGTGAAGCTAGAAAATCATCTGAAGATGGTGATAAAAGAAAGTCCCCTTCTCCGCCAAAGTCATCAAAGTTACCTCCCGTCTGTCTAAGAGTTGATCCCGTACCTAGGAAGAAAAAGGATAATGGCAGTTCAAGGTCTCCAAGTCCTCCTGGTGACAAAGTAAAATCACAAATTGTGTCTGCGGAGAATGTTAAGCCGGCTACCTCAGTGGATGCAAAAGGAATCTCTCAACAAGAAATACCGTCTATAAAAGCTCTGCCAGAGAGGGCCAAGATCAATGAGCAGCAAAAAAGCAAAACAAAAACAATTCCAGTTTCTGATGGTACAGGAAACCAAATTTTGATTTGGGATCCACTATCTACTAGTTCCCAGGAAGGAGCTACGGAGAGCCATACTAATCTTAGATCTAGGGATGCAGTTGATGATCCTGCTGCTACTGACAAGTGCAAGAGAGATGCTGGTGCAAAAGCAGAGGAAAAATCTATTGATTTCAGCAGTCAAACTGATGAGAATGTAGAGAAATGCAAGCCAGAAGAAACTCCTGCTAACAACCTAAAGGAGCTTAAAAGATTTCAATCAGAAGCTGAAGCAGCTCTTGTAATCCAGTCAGCTTATCGTGGTTATGAGGTTCGTAGGTTAGAACCATTGAAGAAGCTGAAGCTAGTCATGGAAGTAAGAAAGAAGGTAGCTGAGTTGAAGAGTTCTGTTCAGGCTTTTGAATCATCTCCGCATATCCAAGATGTTGACAAGTGGAAAACTGTGATGGGTGAAACCATAATGAGCCTACTGCTTAAGCTTGACACTATTCAGGTAAGCATATAATCAGCTCGCTTCAATATATGCTATCTGATCCCATTTTTCTGTCTTTTAAATTTAATGAATTTGGTGCATCTTGTATGCCTACAATCCTGAAAAGCTTATCTGGATTAACAATGCTGATATACACTTGCTTAGTTTTCCAAGTATTCATTTACAATCTGCCTGAATTTATATGACCAAAGATTAATGGACATGTGGTTACTTAACACGATGAGGAAAAGAATTTTGGATTTTTTGTATATGATTTTCGCTTTATAGTTGTTCCGTCTTTCTCTCTTTCTTCTATCTTCATTGCTTTTGAACTTCTAACCATGATGGCTCTGAAACACGGGACCAAAAATGACCTTTGATTTCTTGTCATATGTCAGGGTATGCATCCCAGCATCAGAGATATCAGGAAAGCCGTAGCTAGAGAGCTTGTGGATTTACAGGAGATGGTTGATCATCTTACTCAGAAAAAAACTGAAACATTATCTGAGCAAGTGTCAACTATATTACCTGCAGAAAACACAGATAAAGGGGACAATTTATGCATCAAAGATGACAAAGCAGGGGAAAAGCGAGCTGGGGAAAATAGTCAATCAGACCCTGATCTTTTAAAGGAGTCCCATCAAGAAGTGGCTTGTCATGAAGAGAGTAGTCCTTCGATACATGAAGTGACCAACTCGGGGAATTCAGAGATCCCTGAGGTGTTAAAGGACGAGGGTGACAATCCTCGGGAATCAATCTCAGAAGTTACCGATATAGAAGCAGAATTACAGAAGGGAGATCCTGGAGAAGATGCAGTTACCAACTCCAGAAATCTAGATGTCCCTGTGTTGGTCATAGGTGAGGGTGAAAATCCTAGGGAAGCAACTGCGGAGCCTATTTCCACAGACATGGATTTACAGAACAGTGTTGTGTTGCCTCAAGTTAATGACCAGACAATCAATCCTGCAGTGGGAGAGACCTGTTCCTTGTCGACTAATGAAGTCTCAAAACTAAAACAGTTGGAAGAATTGCCGAAAGGTGAATTTGATGAATATAGTCGCATGCAGGATAATCTTATCGGCAAAGAGATAGCGCCAGAAGATGAAGTTTTAGAGAACGAAATGCCAATAGGAGCAATAGACGAGAATACTGATATCCAGGACAAGGATGCAGTTGAGGATAAATTATTAGAAGAGGACTACTCAGAATCTAAGGAGATGGCAGAGCTATCGCAGGGAATACTTGATGATAATGATAACAAGTCGAAGAAGTATTTGTGCATTGAGGTGGAGGAAGACAGAGGCGAAACAGCTGCAATGACAGTGGATGTGAATGCAGAAACAGAGCCGAGCCAAGAGACAACAACACTTTCCGAAGTAAATGAGAGTTTGGGATTTGCAGAAGATGAGGAAAACAATATTGATCTTCTTGAGATGATGGTTCATGGATCAAAAGATGCATTCCAAGTTCCGGAAGAAGAGACCTGTGTCGTTTCCCCTGCAGCAGAGCTCTCCGATTGTGCTAACCCCGAGGTGAATGAGGACTTTGCAGCAGCAGAGAATGAAATACCCATAGTCACCAATACCGTGGAAACTTGTAAAGAAGAAGATAGACTTACTGTTGACAAAAACTCTCCAGAAGGCAATTTTCTTGAGGAAATGAGCAAGTTATGTGATTTGGGACATGAAGAAAAGCAGCTGAATGACAATCCTGAACAGAAAACATCAGTTGAAGCAGCTGCTGGAATCACCGCGACATTTGCAGAAACATGCGAATTGGAAACACAGCTGGCTGATCATCATCGCGCTCCAATGGAAGCCATTAAAACAGAAGAAGAACAAGAGCTTCTTCCTCCATCATCAGCAACAGGCAGCCAAATTTCACAACAAAGTGATGATGTATTCTCAGAGGGAGGAGGAGACAAGAAGCTCATTGAAGAAAACATGAGATTAAGAGAGACAATGCAGAAGCTTATTGAAGCAGGTCAACAACAGTTGAATGCCATTTTCAAACTCTCAACAAGAGTTAAAGAATTGGAGAAGAGAATGGCTAAGAAAAACAAGTTAAAGATGAAGAGAAAAAATGGATCTTCTTGTTTGAAAGTTTCTAATGACCCTTTGAAAAAGGAGAAGCAGTTGGATCATGGATTGGCAATGTAGAACGCTGAGTTCTGTTTGGAGACTATGTAATGTAATGTTTGTGTAATAAAAAAGCTTTGTGCCCCTTTTTTTTCTTTAAATACCAATACGGATTTTTCCATATTTTTCTTATATGGGATGGAAATATAAATCGAATATATGATTTATCGGATAGTAAGAAGTGTTTAAATTTAATAAATTGCATATTTGATTAGTAAGGCAAGCATAATATTAAGGAGCATTTAGATTAGATTTAAGTTTAGAAAATAGAGTAGAAAATAAATTAAAAGATTTAAAAATTGATCCAAATGCCCCTTAATGAACTTTCCTAATCAAAAGCACCATATATTTCCTTATTTTATTTAAAAATAATGGTTACGTGTTTTATTAGTTGTTATATTTCGAATAATATTTAAATAAAATAGATGTTTATTTTATTGTGAGGTTAGAATATTCTTCAAAATCTTATTTCTTGTTCTTATTATTTATACAATCTTTTATATTACAAAAGTAGAAGATGTTGAAAGTTGTTATAAATAAGAGAGTATAACGAGAAAAAATTCATTATATTTACATTTTCTTTATAACGTGATAAGTAAAACAAAAATACAAATTATAGAACGTGAAAGGAAAAAAAACGAATGTATATTTCCTTATCATGTTAATTCGGTATCCGAAAGTTATCGACTAATTCGGAATAATCATAAGAACAGAAGACTAACATGTTGAATCAAATCCTCCCTAATAACTGGAGAAACCTAAAAGAGGAGTCTTGCCATCTGATAACACGGTACTACTTCCAGTTAAAAATATAAGTATTTTTAGACTTATGAGCACATCTTAATATTCTTGAAATCCAGATATCTTTTAATTTTAAATACCCAAATTACCCTTTTCTCTTTTTCCTCGCCCATTCTTAAGAGTCAAAACACTATTCAATTCCAATAAAATAAATAAGAGTATATTTGAAAAAAATATTAAATGTCTATAAAAAAATATAAAAAAACTTATATATTTTTTACCACAGATAGTAATAGTATTTCCTTATCCTAACCAAAAGAGGAGTAGCCTTAGCTTTGGGCCGTTTAGTGTGAATTGAAATTAGAAACAAAGAACAGGTGGCCCAACCCATGTAACTGGTGACAACCTGGCACCAGTTGGCCAAGCCCAAAAACTGACCCTCCCTTCATGGCTTTATAAAAGCTCCAAACGCGTTATGCGTTCTTCTGCCAATGCTCTTTCTAGAGCAAAATTGAACGGAGGGAGCTGCCGCAGAGCAAATTACAGGAGGCAGGGGCAGCTTCAGTTCTTGGTAAAGAAATTTTCTCCCCCAAATCCTCAAGAATTTCTACATATTTTCTTCAATTTTCTGATCACAAGATTACAAAATTGAGAAAGAATTTTAGGCGTTTGATAAAATTCTATCTATGGAGTATGACAAGTAATCTTAATTCTTGAGAGAGAAGGATCGGATCGTAATGGTGGGGAATACGCTAATTCTTGAGATAAACTTGATTTCAGCCCAAGGTTTGAAGCTGCCTTCGGCTGATTCTCGCCGGAGTAATCATGCCTACGCAATGGTATGGGTTGATTCAACTACGAAGCTTCGAACTAGAACCGATCGACTGGGTGGAGAAAACCCTAGCTGGAATGATAGATTTCTTTTCCGAGTTCCCCCCAATTTTATTGTTTCCGATACATCCGCCGTTACCGTCGAGATCTATGCCGCCGGTTATATTAGGGACGTTCTCATGGGAAGCGTCCGGCTACTCCTCAGTAACTGCTTCGGGAAGTCATTGATTGATATTTTGGGGATTCCGACCTTTACTGCAGTTCAAGTCCGGCGTACTTCCGGAAAATTCCACGGAGTTCTTAACGTCGCTGCTACAGTTTACGGTAACGAAGATTTTCCATTATTCAACGGTTTATCAGCGATTTCTTTTCGCGATTTGATGAGAGGCCAAAGTACCGTGAAAGATAATAAGGAGAGTTTGCGGTGGAAGCGGCGGCTCAGCCGTGTAGGTTCGAAGAGGAGTGATCAATCCTCCGGTGGTGAATCTTGTGATTTTGATCTTTCGTCGATGGATTTATCAGATGGATCTGAATCCACGACGTCGTCTTCTTCATCTACTGCGACGGTGACGACGGCGGCGGCACCTAATGCTCTGAAAGAATGGAATGGATTGAAGAAAGGTATGGCGGGAAAATTGAAGGTTTTGAAATCTGCTGACGGTCCAGGTGGATTAATGTGTGGACTAATGCTTCAGAGACGGGCTTGTTTATGTCCGTCCGATCGTTTCTGGGAAGATGATGATGAATCATTTCAAGAGAATCTTTGATGTGCGGTCCAGATTGATAGGCTCATGAATCTGACGGTAACTAACACGAGTGCGATTCTCTTTTTTGACGTGGCAAGCATGTGAGGCGTCAGATTCAGAAAAAAAAAAAGAAAAAGAAAATGGTGTTGGAGAATTTTTTGGGTTTGATTTTTCTTTTTTTTTTTTGGAACAATTTTGTGATTCAATTTTGATTCATTCATATATGAGATTTGTTGATTTTGCGGGATTTTATTGGAGTTAAATTTGCACCCTAAATAAACAAATTAGGCTTGAATAATTTTTTTTTTCTTTTTTTTTTACCAACTTTTAGTTTTAAAATCATTATTGTCTTATAAATAATTTTCTTTCACAAACATTAATAAAAAAAATATGTCTGTCTAAGATATGTTTTAGGATTGTCAACAATTTCGAGTTAGTTCAATAAATCAGATAGACAGTATGTGTAAGATAATATATAAAGAGATAAATAAAAATACAAAAAAATACTCATTAAAAATTGTGAATTGGCTTATATTTTTAATTATTCTTTAAAAAACTTTCCTTAAAATAAATTTTAAAAATTTATATTTCTGATCGGATATGGTGCAATATGTTAAAATTAAATCTTATAAAATTATTAAACTTTAAAAAAATATATACTTTAAATTAAAATTTTATTTAATATTAACATATATTTCAAAAACACGCGTTAAACAAATGAAAAGAAAAAATACACATAAAACTAAAAATAAACGGACTCTTAATGTAAAAAATGGTGGAGTTTGGGCTGAGTTGAGCCCATTTTTTACTACATTTTATGGACCTAATTCGAGTGGTAATGGGCTTGAAGCCCAGGCCTTCCCATCTAGCATTCTTCATAAACTATATGCTAAAATCATATAAATTGAACAACCAGTAATACCATTACGAAGTTTTATGATTGTAGAACTGGTACTAAGAGTAAATGTTCGAATCTTAATTGTGATAGTGTTTGGTTCATTATGCGGGCCAAACCTTTAAACTTCAGTCTGAATAATTATTGGGTCACCATGATTAATATCTTTTAACTAGAGTCTAATCTAGTAGAGCTGAAATACGATAGATTTCATTTTTTTTAACCAAAAACAAATCTAAAAATTGATAATACTATGCAAGATTCGAACTCATAAGATTGGGAAGGGAAGAGGGTCTATTCGGATTAAGGGCTATTTCGGGAGTTTGTGAAAGAAACGAAAAAAAATAAGTGAGTTGATTTCCTCTAAACGCTGTTTGTGAGTAATAATATAATATTAAATAACATGTAATTTATTATTAATGTTACGAAAGAACCATCTATTTTCTCCTCTCTTCTCTTTTCCGCTAAAAACTCTCAAAGGAAAGAAAATCAAATACTTTCCCTTCTCTTCATTTTTAAACTTCCAAACTAGTCCCGAAGGTCCATTTAAATTAGAAATAAAAATAAAAAATTTTTGAAGATTTTTTTACACGAAATATATAAAAAATAAATTATTTAAAAAAAGAAATACGATTCGGAATAAAAAGATAAATAATTTTTTTATTTAAAAATTTTCAATTCAAATAGACAATGAATGGTGCATTAGGTACGCCGACCGACGGCCGTCTAATCTTTCCTTTCGTAGCAGCACAGCACAGCACATCCCAATACCACGGCGGGACTGTTGGTGGCCGGCGGAGTAGGGTAGGTAGCTGGTGGCGGTAATAGTACTTCTACTGCGGCGGTGACATTTTGATTTGACCTTCCTCCGTCACCCACCTCCATAAATATTCAAAAAAAAGGGAATCCCTGACGTAATTTAGATGAAGGAAAGCAAAACGCCATCAAAATGCTACCAAAATGGAAACCAAAAACTTGCACCACTGCTAACTGCTACCGACTCCCTATATGTATATATATATATATATATATTTCTTTTTCTTTGATTATTAAATCAAAGTTGTGGACGAGAAAATCCAGCTAATATTTTGGTCTTTTGATCAAGTAAGTTGTAAATGGCGAGAGAATATTTAAATAATAATTTTAATTCTATCATAAAATAATATTTCTTTTATTCTCTTTGAAAAGATACCTAGTTTGAAAGTAATCTTTCACATGCGGTTTATTTGTCATACTGTCGTTGGAAGCTCAAAGTGCCTTCGCCGGGTTAATCGTCCCTGACCGGCCATCCCGTGAACCCACTAAGGGGAGAGTAGTTCTACTTTTTCGGTAGCGGCGGAATCGGTATAAAGAAAGGAGTTATGGAAATCCCGTCTAGCCCAATTTCGGTTGACCAGCGAGGGAAGCTAGGCATTTTTGGGCGGGCAGAAAGGCGGTGATCAGATACGCGTTTGGAGCACCCCATTCCCAAAAGTTCAGAGGGAATGATTCAACTCATTGAAATCAGAGGGCGCGGTGCGAAGGGAGGAGAGGCATTTAAGGGGTGCCTTTCTCAGAGCAAAAATACCCGTTAGTAAAACAAAGTAAATAAACCAAAGAGACTGAAATATACTTACTTACCACCGTGGGTCTGTTCTGTCGGCAGAAGAAAATGTCACCGAAATCGATGCGGCGTCGAGAGGCAGTAAGCCGCGTTGAGGTGTCGTCGTTAAAAGACAATAGTAAGATCGGAATAATCTCTTAGTCACGGGCCACAAAACAATAAAAGAGTTACTGATTTCCCTTCTCTCTCTAACTTTTCCGCTTTCTTCCTTAAAATATCATAACAGTGATTGCAAGAAATCGGAGATAGAAATGACCGAGACAGCGGCACAGAAGTTAAAAAGGCGGAGAAGAGTTGTCCTGTACGAAATAGGGACTATCATGCTAGTTCCTATCGAGAAATATAAGTTTTTCTCAATTTTCGTAAAAAGTAAATTTTATAGGAGAGAAATAAGGGTATATGTATGGAGTTTAATGTAAAAAATAAATAAATGAATTTTGAATTAGTATATTAGTAGTAATATTAATTTAAGAGGGAAGGTGTCATTTGATTGATTGGGTCCATTCAGATTTGACCTATGAATCTTTATCTTCTTAGATCAAATCTCGACTTATCACTTTTAAGGGGTAACAAATCAAATGCGGTAAAATGGTAAATTAAAATGCATTTTTTATTTGGCTTTTGAGATTTTTAAATTTTCAACTCCTTGTAGATTCTTTAGAAAATAAAAATATACGAGCCGTTTTAGACTTGAACACAAAGTTTTATGGTTTTGAAAATAAGATAATTTTTTTATTTTTTATAAATAAAGAAAAAGATAGATAATGAGAGTGAAATAAATGAATACAAAGATGGGTAAATATGAAAAAAAAATTCAATAAATACTTATTGAAAGTTATAAAATCCTTATATTTTTAATTATCCTCAATAGGATTAAAATTCCTTATATTTCTGGCTGAAAATAGTATTAATGTCAGCTTAGCCTTCGATCCCTTCCTAAGACTATCGAATACTGAGTTGAAGGGTGAAATAGAACATGAAATCGTAAGTTTCCACGCACTTAACAACATCTGAATAGGAATAATAGTCTTAAAACAGTTGGGGTCGTCATTTTTTTTGTTTTCTGAAAGAAGTCTGTGCCTGCGCTAATGCCTAATAAATTTAGATTTTTACCATATTTTATGCTGTTTTTCAAAAAATTATTATACATAGATTTAGACTAATTCTTCAAAGAGAAGCAAAGCAAATAAAAAGTAACTCAAAAAAGATCAATTAACAAAAAATCCAACGTCAACCGTGATGACCAAATTGGTCATTACACAAATGTGAACCAATTCAAACCAACCCAAAAACAATTTCCATAAAAAATTTTAAAAAATTAAAAAAACTTTAAAAAAAAAACTCTGCCAAAAATATGTGGTGAATCTTGCTAAGACCCCGCAAATCCCAACCACTATAACTTCTCTATGTAATCTTTTTGCATTTTTTCCACACACGTGATATATAAGTGAGATAATTAAAATTTTATTTATATAGATACGATTTATTTAATTTTAGAGTTATAGAATTAATTTGAAAACTAAAATTCGAATTCTGGTAAATTCAACGTAGAAATGTCACGTTTTTTATAAATTATTTTTTATAAATATCAGATAAATGATTCTCAGTCTAACGAAATATTAAGTTATTAAAAATTACATTGAATAGAGTAATATACTTTTTCCCCATTTTGCCCTGCAAATCAATTTATTTTTCTTTCCAATCATAATCCCTCCCAAGACTATTACCATTTGGCTCAGCTAGAGATGTAAATGAGTCAAGCCGTCTGTGCGCGGCTCGCAAATTGCTTAGTCAAAACTCAGTTCGAACTCGTTTTTGACTGAATTCGAATCGACTCGATAAGTAAACGAGCCAAGTTCAAGTCTCATTTACACGGATTCGATGGCTCATCGAGCCGAGTCAAAACATATAACTTTTTACTTTAATTTAATTATTATATATAATATATCTTTTTAAAAAATTGAGTTCGAGTTCGAACCGAAATTAATATATCCGATCGAGCTCTGATAAAAAATATCAAGTTCGATTCGACTCGTTTAGTACCTTTATATTATTATTTAAAAAATAGATAAATTTTTAGTGAATAGGGACTTTGCAATTATTTTTCTTCACTATATTCAACCACACATTGTCTCTTCTTGGTTCTTCTACCTAAAGCCATATATATTTCCACTAAGTTTGGCCTTGAGAGATCATTGCTTTGTGGAATAAACTCCTTCACCACATTTTTATTTTAAATAATACTAAATGATATTTATATATTCCTTCCGTTTTATATTATCTGTCCCCTTAAAACAAGACGCGAGAATTAAAGAAATAATTGAATTGCATAATTATTTTTTAACAATCGTTAATAGTTTCTAATGAAAGTTTTTAGGCAATTATTTACTTTCAATAAGATAGAAGAATATATAAAATAATATTATTTAGTATTTTCTATTTACTAAAGTGACAGATAGTGACTTGGGGTCTAAGGGAATTGCCAGGCAGGATTTCAGAGCGATAGTCCCTTTCGTTTCGTAGGCGATCCATCTCTGGAGCTACTGAGATTTGCTTTTCTGACAAGACAGTTCTCATCAATTTCATTCCATAATCTGTTTTTGGAATTTCTCTGAGAGAGCCTTAAGGCGAGTGATTCTATGCAGAGTGATATTAGCAAAGCAAGGGATTTGATACCCGCATTCCATCGAAGTTCCATTTTAGTGTCGGACCAAGGCAATAGCAAACTCGTAGAGAGATCATACAGCTCGCACAAAGACTCCTAAATCTATCCCGAGCCTTTTCTTCCACCTCTATTCTCCAATCCTCGATCAAACTTGCATTCCCAATTTTGAAAATAAATAAGTATATCTAAACGACAGATAATATGAAATGAAAAGTACAACAAATTCGGTCATTCTTATTGCCTTCATTTTTTTACTTGTCAAATTGTGATAATTCTCGTATTATTTTTTAATTGTCACATTATGATTTCAAGACAATAGTTATTGAACTTTCCCTATTATACTTTCTCATTAATAACAAATTTCAACATTTCTTTATTCTTATAACATGAAAACTAGTAGAAACAATAATGAACAGATAAAAAGTTTTGAAATATATTATAATATATACATTAAAAAAAATCTAAAATTTTATATTTTTTTTAATAATGTAATATTTATAACGTGACAAGTAAAAAAAGACAGAATTAATTTTACCAATAGGGTTTTCTCAAACATTCTATATATATATATATATATTTGTATCATGACATGTGTCCCATAGAAAAAGTATGAGTAGCTTATTGGCTCAAATGTGTTTCAAGAGCTGGCCCTGTTCATGGATGACGTGAAAGTTCAGGTATCTTCTGATTTTTTCTTAAAGAAAAATTAAATTAATTATAATTAAGGTTTTAAAGTTCTTTGGTTTTATATGAATTTTTTTTAAAAAAAGTTTTTCTCTTCATTTTTTTATTGCAAAATGGATGTCTTTTGTGTGATCTTTAAGGTCAATTGTAATGCTTATTCATGTGGTCCACTATGGTCAAATATCTTTTTTTTATTAATTTAAACTAGAAATAAAAAAAAAGGAGAGTAATATATAAATTATTTGACATGTATTCCTCTTATTAATCTTATACATTATTTATTCTAGTATTTCTTTCTTGGACCTTCGGATGCCTTCGCCATCCTCGGAACGGGGGCTGCAGTACACCCTTTCGAGTGGGTACGCCCTTACAGCCGGGTACGATCCTGTTATCCAGAAAAGCAAGAATAACTACAAAAAAGTTCAAAAGCCCTCAACACTTTACAATAGGGAGTGATACAATCCAGCCATCCCTCGCCCTCAGGGTCCCCACCAGACTGCCCGACGCCCAGGTAGAGAATGTAAATCATGGTGACTCAGCGGTCCTACAGACTGGAAGCCAAGACCTGGTGCGCACAAGGAACCACCTCCCACATTGGAGAGATTGAAATTCCCACACTGCGCTGCCAGGATTCGAACTTTCTAGTATTTCTTTCTTTGTCGCTTATATATATGTATATTTTTTCGTTTTAAAATAATTATCACTTTAGTAGATTAATAGAATATTAAATGAAAGTTTTTATAAATAATTCTATAAAATACAATAAATGTGTGTATACACAATTTATTAGAATTGTTATCTTTCAATTTAAATAATATCCTAAAATGACATATAAATGGAAAGGAAAGAAATATTGCACATTAATTAGTAACAAAATTGTTGAATTATGAAAAAATAATAAACTTAAATTAATTACCTATATGTATTGTAATTTAATTGTTATACTTAAATATTATATTAAAAAATTATAATGAATTTGGATGGATTTCCATAGCAAATTCTTAGAATAAAAAGACAAAATTTGAAAATATTTTTTTACACTTTTTATTTGTGAGGGAACCACATTAAACTATACTATATAAATTAGACACTTTTCTTTTTTCTTTTTTTTAATAAAAAAATGTATATATTACAAGTGAGGGGTGAGACATGAGTCATGAGTTAAGATGGCTTGGCTGGAAAGAAGGATTTGTAGTGGGGTTACCACTTACTACACACAATTCTCTTTTCTTTTTTTTTTTTATATGAAAAAAAAATACTTTTGTGTTTTTTGGTAAATAAATAAATACTTTTTGTTGCAAATGTATTTAAGGTCTGTACTAAGAGGCGCGTGATTCAATAGTTTGACTTTTTCACTTAAAATTTTTCATACTGGGAAATTTTGAATTCGAGTTATCTATGAAACAATCTAATAGTGCGTAACAGTCTAGTGCTGTTATTTAAGGGAATTTTTCCATTCTTTTTAAATTAATCGATGATATTTTATAAGGGATTAAAAAATGTATTTAAGGTCAATGCCAATGTATGCATGGACCCCTTAATGGAGGCTAATGCACAAATGACAAACAAGAAAATACTAATAAATTATAGTCATGTGTTTGCTTATTGTAATAGACAAATTAGATCTTGTCTTGGTTTGATTTTGCACTAGTGAGAATTATTAATTTGTTAATTCTTATACAATATTATATATAATTATTCTTGTTTTGTACTTGTCTAGATTGGCATTGGTAATCGCATATTCTCCAAAGTAGTACAAACATAGTTGAGGATCTTGTCCAAATTATTTTTTATTTATATATATACCATTCTTAATTAGTAATTTAATTTATCGTTAATTATTTAGACGAGTATATAATTACTGCACGATCAATTATATAACAGTGTTGTCGTATAAATTGACGTTATGAGGAAACAATAGTACATACACAAAAAAAAAATGGTAAAATATATTTCAGAAGAGAAGGAATTGCTTAAACTTATAAGGGGTTAATATTTTATTAATTATTGGATGTGTGATTTTTTCGATATTATTTATAGTGAAGTGTAGAATATATGTCCTTGTTAAATGCTTCAATCTTTTAGAAAATACATTGAATTATTTTTTAAAATATTTACACATAATTAATGATTATAAAAATAAAAAAAAATTTGAAATAAAATACATTTATTGCTCTTAATAATAAGTAAGAAAAAGAGAGGTAGAAAGAATGACATTAATAAAAAAAAAAAAAGGGATAGAATTGTACAAAGGAAAAATTGTAATAAATACTTATTTTATAAAAAAATGTAAGAATTTTATACTTATGAAATCAATTATTCCCTCTAAAATAGTTATTTTATAATAGGAAAATACATTTTAGGAAGCTATGAATAATTATTTGTAGTTTTAATGAATCTATAGAAAAAAAGAGGAAAGGTATCAATAAATTCAAATTCTCTATTCATTTCTTGTCATTTTGGGAAGGGAGGGTGTGGTTTTCTTCTTTACTTCCAATCTCGTAACTGAAAGGCGAAATCTCTCGTTTTCAATGCTCTACCAGACTACCCAATGTCCAAATGGAGAATATAAATTATGCTGACTTAGTTGTCTTACAGATTATAAATCAGATTCACAAGAAACTAATTCCCACTTTAAAAAAATTAAAATTCTCATATTATCACTATTAAAATTTAAAATTTTATCTTCATTACTAATTCTACAGTTTCAAAACCAATTGAACTAGACAGCTCGTTTCTTTACTTCCAATGTCAGCAAAGGCCAAAGTGGGGAAAGAGTGATGCAAATAAAGGGGACAAAAGAAAAGGAATAATAAATGATTAACAGAGGTAGAAGAAGAAAAGTATATTGCTTTGCGCTGGCATTATATTGTTCTTTTTTTTTTTTTTTTTAAATTTGAGTTCTTTATGTCATTTTGTGCCCATTTCAATGATTTTTTTTTTCTTTTGAAACCAACCCATTTAAATCATTGTTGTACAATTCATAAGTCTTAAAAATCTAATGGACAAGCGTTTGAGTTATTTAGAAAAACGCCTATGCATTTTATAATATATTTTTTAGTATATTTTTAATATAATAATTTTATTGAATATAAACTTAATAAAATAAAAAAATAAATTTTAAATTTTTAAAAGAAAATATTACATTAAACAATCCAAAATACTGAACACTTTTAGATAATTTGTAATATTTTATTTTATAATACTTTTTTTAAGAATTTATTTTTCAAAATCTATGATTTTTATTTTATTTGATAATTTTTATAAATAAAATATTATATTACCAATGGTACGTGTATGTAATATTTTCTTTTTTTAAAAAAATTTATATTTTATTTGATAAATTTTATTAATATAATACTATACTAAAAATCTTACAGAACAACTTATAGAAAGGATCTGAATCGATAAAAACTGTGTATTCGAGATTGTCTAATGCATCTTTCTGTATACGACTTTAAAAATAATTATATATATACACAACATGAATATATCTCTCAGTTTTCCATGCATTATATTTATATAAATCTGTCAGAGAGTTAATTGGGATTTGAAAGAAGAAGTGCATTGTATTGAGCAGCCCACAGCTCTATGCTTTTGATCAGTGTTCTGACTAGTGAGATCATTATTTAGCATCTTTTAAGATCACCTATTCATACTTACACTTCACTAGAGAAATATATATATATATATATATATGCCGATTATGGAATTGTAGAATTAGTTTCAAAAGTATAAGTTTCGAATTTTGATGCAATGTGAAAATTTTGTTTTTTAGGTGTGATTTACGGTGTAGAGATACCACTTTCTTTTGGAATAGTCCTTTGTAAATACCAGATAAAAAACCTCAAATTTAACAGATCGCTGAATTATCACAATCTATTTATCCGCTATTCTATTGAATCAAGAAAAGGGGGCCTCAATCTCTCCAATGTGGGAAGTGGTTCCTTGTGCGCACCAGGTTCTGATCTCCAGTTTGCAGGACCACTGAGTCACCATGATTTACATTCTCCACCTGGGCGTCGAGCAGTCTGGTGGGGACCCTGAGGGCGAGGGATTCGCCTTTTTGGTCCAAAAAAAGGGGGCCTTATAACCCGCGTAGGTATAGCGTAATTGGTTCAATCTCTTTAATGTAGGGGGTGGTTCGTTGTGCTTACCAATATCTGGCTTCCAATCTGTACGGTTGCTGAGTCACCATGACTTATATTCTCTACTTGAAGGTCGGATAGTTTGATGAAAACTTTGTGAACGAAAGATTTTACCTTTTTAGTACAAAAAAACGGAAGCCTCATAGATTAGAGATATTTCACTCTTTTGATTCCAAAAAACAAGAACTACATTGCATAATAAAACGTATGTAGTTCTTCCGATTGAAATATCTCAACTCTTGCCGATAGGACAAGATTAAGAAACTTTGGACAAAGAAATTGATAATAGTATCTGGCCTTCAGTCTGTAGGACCGCTAAGTCACCATAATTTACATCCTCCACGTGGGCGCCGGGTAGTCTAGTGTGGGCCTGCCTTTTGGTCCAAGAAATTGATAACAGTAATAAAATTGAACACCAGAAGAGAAGTACTATAGATATAGTTTCCTTGATTTTGGGTATATAGAGATATTTGATAGTGGTTTCCAGCAGCAGCTAGTGGACAGTGGGCAGTTGCAGCAGCAGCATAGCTAGATGGTACCTCAACAACAGAACTCAACATATTCTACTATTAGTGATCATAAACCAACCAACCAAACCACCCCCTATATAATGTAATAAGGGCAAAATCGTCCGTTCACAGGATCTTATTAGACTGCTCGATACTCGAGTAAGAAGATGTAAATTATAGTGACTCAGCAGTTCTACAAACTGGAGACTATGGTGTGCACAAAAAGCCGCTGCCAGAATTTAAACCTTAATTTTTGTTACCAAACTACGTTAATGCAGACAGGAGTGGTTCAATATTAATTTAGGTGGTTATGGTATCATGTCAAATATTATGCAGAAGTCCCCGGTAGAATCCATAGTAAATAATATTTTTGTATAAAATTAATGATATTTTACACGTGTATAAAATAGATTAGCTAGATGCTAATTATTTAGTATTAAAAGACAAAATGTCTCATCCACAAGATTTCACCAAACTGCCCGACGCTAAAATATATGATGTAAACCCCGCCAATGCTAACTACTTATTTGTAATATCAAGAGGCCAGTCTGTTCAACTCCTTTCACTAATTGACCGTTCTTTCAAATATACATTAATGTACATTTTTATTTTTAAATGAAATTTCGATTCCTTTCTGATAAAAAAAAAAAGAAAAAATATTTGAAAGAAAGAAAACTGACTAAAGTAATAAACGATTCTTTTATTTTTTTAATTAGTCAATTTTAGACTTTGAAATGCTTATATTATTAAAGAACTCTAAAATATTTGGCACAATCTTAAGCATAATTTGGATATAAAATATTACTTGAGAAAAAGACTTCAATTCTAAGTATATCGTTGTTAAAGAAGAGAACAATTCCCTATTCTCCAATATTAATCCCTTTTAGATCCTTTCAAATTATTAACTATAGAGAAAGTATTATTATTATTTAAAACTTGTCATTTATCACTTAAATACTATATATATTTATTTAAAAAAAATAAAAGTGGAATAAGATTGGAATGTCCAACTCATAAAAAATCACTCTATTTAGTTAGGTAAAGCAGCCCTATTGGACGAAATGCTTTTGAGATGGGCTCCTCCTCCTCCCATTACTTTCATCATTAAATTTTATCGGGTCAGTTTGAGTCAGTTTGAGACTGTTTTCGATATGTTATGGGAATTTAATTTTGAAAAATATAAAAAAATATTAGATGGGTATTTATTTATTATTTATTTTATTTTCTTTGTATTTATTTAAGTATTCTAAAGTTGAGTTTTATTTATATTATCATAGATATTAAGATTTTGTCAATTTTTTATTGGTATTATTTATTTTATGTTTTAATACAACTTCTTATTATGTAAAAAAAAGACATTATTGAGTCAAAAAATTGATGAAATTTATTATATTAGATGAGGATAAACTTGTCAATATAAAGAGAATATATATTTTTTTCTATTTGTACAAATATTTTTTTATACTATATTAGACTTTTATTTCAATAATAATTTTTTAGGAGAATATTTTCTATTAGGATGGATTGGATTTGTTTTTGTTTTCTCCAAAAAATAAAAATGTATGATAGAGAGAATTAGATAAGAATAGATAAAAAAAAAAAAATTTTTTCATAATTATCTAAAAATATCCGGATTTAAATTTCAACTTCCAATATTGGAGATTTTAAAATTTTTTTAATGGATTAAAACATTGTTCCATGATTCTAAAAGTTTCTGAAACTTTTTAAATTTCAACTTCTAATATTAAGAAAATTTTAAATAGTTTTAATAGATTAACATTTTAAACTAATTAAAAAACATTCAAATCGTCTAATAAATGTTTTAATATTAAAATATACTAAAAAATGTATTAGACAACGAACTGATCAAAATATTCTAGAAATAATGTTTAGAGATGATTGGAAATCATCAACTAGGATTTTCTTATTATAAATCAAGACTTTAACTTCTTAAGCTATATTTTGAATTATATCGCTAATTAATTAGATTTGAAGGAGGAGAATGATAATATAATTAACATTGAGTATAGGTTTTTAATGAAAACGTGGTAATTCAGTTGATTAAAAGCATTTTTACTATGAAGATTTGTTAAAAATATATTTCTCGTAAAGATTGAACAAATTTTTATTTTTGATTTTTGAATTAGGAAATAAAACTGACTCATAAAAAATAAATTATATCACAAAAAACAAACAGACTTGTAAATATGAATTTATCTCAAACTAGTTTTAAAAAACAAAAATGAGAAATTATCTATAATTGCCCACAAATACTTTCCTTTTTTTGTCATAAATATTTATTCATTTATATCAAATTATAATTTTCGCTTAACTCATTCTATCAAATATACAATATTCTACAGAAAAAAAGTTGAATACACAATAGAAAATGATACGTCTAACATACATGTCACCAATCATAGGAACTTTTGCCCGTTCATGAATAGTAAAAGTCATATAAATTAGTTTCAAATTCTTAAACTGATTCAATCTTGCAAAAAAAGAAATAGTAAAAACTAAAAACGAAAAAGTTAAGGGACTTGAAATTAATTTTTAAAAAAAATTGGCCTACCAGTGAGAAATGTGTTAGGCTTAGTTTATTTATTAATTTGATAGAATCAATAAATACAAAATTATGTTTAGATATAAATGAAATAAATAAATATTTATAAATAAAAAATATAAATTATTTGTGGACCATTATAATGATTTTCTCTAACAAAAATTGAAGATTTGTTAAAAATGCATCCTAAAGAGTAGGTTAGTCAAACAATTTCTGGTGGAAAAACAGAAATTTGAGCCACAAAAATAGGTAAAAATTGAAAAAAAATTGATTTTTGATTTTCCAAAAAAAAATAATAATAATAAATAAATCCTCCTCCTAGTGTAGTGTAGTAGTAGTACTAGTATCATTTTGAAAGCTCCGTCTGATGAGTAAGACAGCATTATACTCCTTTTCATTGTTGGCCAAAATCCCCATGTTTTTTCTTCTCCACAGTTAAATAAAATCCCCCCATCAAATTCTTCCTTACTTCTTCCAACCCCTTCCTTACCCCTACCCCCACAACACACCTTGGCCATCCGCCCTTCTTCTTCATTCATCTTCCTGTCGTTTTTGCTGAATCAAGAGACGTCTAGGTAACGAAATACTACTTGCCCCTTTCTATTTTGTCTGTTTCTTTACCCTCATTTTGGGTTTGGGTCTTTGTAACGCACGCCATTTTTTGGGTTTATTAAATCATGAATTGAATAAAAAAAAGAGAAGGGAATTCATTGTTTTGCCCATTTGGGATTATGTGTTTTGGGTGCCCATTTGTGATTTTGGGTTTTTAAAAGTGTTTTTTCGATTGAAAGGCACAGTTTTGTTGTTCATGTCCGTTTGTTCCTTTCAATTACTAGCTGAATTTTGGGGCGTCGACCCTTTTCGGGATGGCCCTTTTGGTATTAGTGTGATTGAAGGACAGATTGGGTTCTTGTTAATGTAAAAGGTGTGATTTTTATGAAGAATTTTGTTTGAGTTTCTGCAGAAAATTCTCTTCTTGGGAAAACGATTTCTGGGCATTTAAGATCTGCCTGTGTTACAATTTCTTATGCTAGCTTGTGTTATTGGTACTTCTGATTTGTGTCTTCTGTTGGCATGTTTGATGTTTGATTGATGGCTATGTTTAGTCTTTTCATTTTATTTAATTTGTTTTACCTAACTTTCTCGGTTATTTTTTTTTCCTTCTGAGAGAAATTTGAGTAGGATTATTTTCTGTAGGAAAAAGGTAAAAAGTAAGTTTCTTTTTTGGTGGATAAATCCCACTACTTGATGTGTAGATTTGGTTGTATTTGCTATTTCCTGGTGCATTTATTGTGATAGGTTAGAAATGCCTTTTTCAATTTCTTGGTAAGAAACAATAACTGGTTTGCCATTCTCATATTTTTTGCTTTCTGACGTAGAACAATTCGATCTGTTTTGTAAAGAAGCTCCTGGTTCTAGAGGAGTATTCTTTAAAGATGTTATTGCTTAATTTTGCGATTCGATGCTTTTGAAGTTTCCAGCCCTTCATCTAGATGGTGAAATACTGATTTTGTGTTGGAGGAAGCAGAACATTTCTTCTGCATTTTGTTTAAGCATTGATCTTGTCCTTTTTCTTATCATTTTTGTCCAATTCTACCCAGAATCGTGTATTCCTTTTGGTTTATCGGATCATGTAAATATCCTTTTCTAGAGTTTATTTGCTGGTTAATTGTAATTTAGGGTAAATCATTCATGACCTTTCCATTTGGGATGAGATAATTGGTCAAGGAACTGTTGTTTATAGCACAATGCTCATTGCCAGGCCCCGCAAATGCATTATTAGTTTCTTTTTTTGTTTTCATTTTGTATAAAGTTTTCGGCACTCTTGAGACTTGTTCTTTCTTAAAAATCTGTTCAATTAGGTTGGAATTGTTTTTATGCTGAAATTTTCACTTTGTGATCTCATTTAATTTGATATTTTATTTAGATTTTTGAATGCTTTATGGACGGGGGAACATCTTGGGAAAGTCATTGCCCACATTATACTGCGAGACAAACAATTCAATTTGACACTTTCTCTGATGGCAATGGTGATGGAAATAAAGAAGCTACTGCTGTCTCCTTAGATGTAATGCCTGACGATCTGTTAGAACGTATATTGTCCAACCTTCCTATTGCTAGCATTTTCAGGGCAGGCTGTGTGTGTAAAAGATGGCATGAGATTGTGACCTCAAGACGGTTTATTTGGAACTTATCACAGGTTCTATCACAAAAGCCATGGTATTTCATGTTTACAAGTTCTGACGAACCAGTTGGTTATGCTTATGATCCAACCTTGCGAAAGTGGTATGGCATTGAGCTCCCCTGCATCCAGGCATCTAATTGGTTCATTGCATCATCATGCGGGTTGGTGTGTTTCATGGACAATGATAGTAGAAGCGAGCTGTATGTCTGTAATCCAATTACCAGAATCTGCAAGAGGCTTGAGGATCCTCCGGGGCTTAAATTTTCTGATTACAGTGCACTCGCAATGTCAGCCAACAGAGTTTCTCAAACCTATAGTATCTCAATTGTCAAATCCAAGCAAGTGCCTGGAAACTTCTTTCAGTGGGATCTTTCAGTCCATGTGTTTGATTCAGAGAGGATGGTTTGGTCTACTCCCTTGACCGAGGTTTTGTCAGGTTGGAGGGGCGGTGATGAGAGTGTGATCTGCAATGGAGTTTTATATTTCTTGATCTATTCTGCTGGAGGTGGTTTACCAGAGAGCCGACATGGCCTAATCACTTACAACCTCACTAGTCGATCATCCCATGGTTTGTTAATGAAGAGTTTCATTCCGGCTCCTTGTTCCCTTACATGTGGCCGCCTAATGAACCTCAAGGAGAAGTTGATAATGGTTGGTGGAATTGGGAAACAAGACAGGCCCGACATCATTAAGGGGATTGGCATATGGGCTCTTAAGGGAAAAGAGTGGCAAGAAATTGCCCGTATGCCCCATAAGTTCTTCCAAGGTTTTGGTGAATTCGATGATGTTTTCGCCAGTAGTGGTACAGATGACCTCATATACATTCAAAGTTATGGTGCCCCTACTCTTCTTGTATTTGATGTGAACATGAAGCAATGGAAATGGTCACAGAAATGCCCGGTGACAAAAAGATTTCCGCTTCAACTCTTTACTGGTTTTTGTTTCGAACCAAGGCTTGAGTTTTCTCCCTGATTTTGTCTAGTCTTTGCTGGAAAAATGGTCTCTTGCATTGGAGCTCTATTATGAATTTTCTTTTTGGTTTTTTGATTTATTATTTTTCAATGCTTTCTAAAAGGGTTCATAGATGATGATGTACCAGCCATTCTGGCTGTTCATTTTAATTGAATATCCTTAATTCTTTATTCTAGTAATGGATACTTTTGCACAATCATTTGAAGATTCACTTGCTTTTCAAGGCAGGCACATATATATCTTTGTGGTTCTTGTTTTCCTTTAATGGCTGTCCTGTCTTGTTTGTTTGTTTTTCAGTTTTCAAGAAAATGAGAAACAGGGTTTCTGCTGTTATCTTATGATTTGCTGCAATTCTGATGAAATTCAAGATTTTTTGTTTGATGGATGCCTTTACAAGACATGAGAAAAAACCCCAAAATCTCCACCCCACAAAGTCAAAAAGTCAGGAGATTATGGGCTTCCATGCCTGTTGTGTATATGATCAGAACTCGTAAGAGTTCATGATAATTTGAACTACATTATTGGACCGAACTACATTATTGGACCAAAGGCGAATCCCTCGCCTTCAGGGCTTCCACCAGATTATCCGACATCCGGTGGAGGATGTAAATCATGATGACTCAGTGGTCCTGTAGACTGGAGGACAGGACCTGGTGTGCACAAGGTGTCCTGGTGTGCACAAGGAACCATCTCCCACATTGGAGAGATTGAAATTCTCACACTGTCGCTGTCAGGATTCGAACCTTGGCTCTTGTCTCTGCAGTCCCAAAACAAACTGAGCTACGCCCATGCGGGCATTTGAACTACATTATAGGGGAAATATTGAGTTTGATCAAGCCTTAATCTATAGGGGTCAATAAAGACAACTCGAAAGGTTTATTTTTTCCTTCCCTCTCTCTCTATCCAGAAAATATTGATTATGAGGTAAGAAAAGTTTCAAAAAAATTTTTTTGTCACTTAGAGTGATTTTCGCCCAGAGATGGACGAAATTTTATGTGAAATTTCAACCAAATGTGCGACAATCATAGGAGACGAAAAAAAATTTTTTAGATTTTTTCTTAACTCAAAATCAATATTTTCTTGCAAAAAATCTTCAAAGCAATCAATATCTACCTCCAAAATGTGTTAAATGTGAAAGATTGAAGTTTTTTAATAGAGATAAGTTAGAGAGAAAGAGGGAGGAAAAATTTAAAACTTTTTCGAATTATCCTTATAGATTTCTCAGTTGCCTTTATTGACCTCCAATCTATTGCCAACTATAGCTTCTTTTATTCTTCTTTGTGGAATACAACCGGATAAAGAATATTTGGCTGTCTTCTTTTGAATTTGATAACTTAGTATCTGAGAGTCATCTATTAATTCCGAAAGCAATCAGCTGCTTCTTGAGTGATTCGTATTCAAAACATCTCACTTAGTATGTTCGATGAAGGTACCTAAGTGAGGAGAATCGTCTCTATGTGCTTTTAACATCTGGCATTATTATATTCATGAACATTGTTTTGTAAACATAGAACTAAGTTTATGAGGCATACAGGCACAGTTAACTGATTCAGACTTTTGTTTCTTTATTATTGTCATTTAAGGTGAAAACAAAATCAAGAATGGGCTGTCCTAATTCAGACACATTTTAAGAATTCTAAATAAAGAAATGTGAACAGAAAGAATTTCTTTTTTTTTTGGTTGTTAGAGCTTATCCACACACATGAAATGGACATTTTTTTAAATAAAAAATATGTTTAAGGTTTTGTTCTTCTTGCCGAATCCATAAAGAAACTTCCTCCTAATTATGAATTCTTTAAGAAATGCCGGGTATTCTCATTCTATAAAATATTATTTTTATTCGAGAGTTAGAAATCGATTTTAAGAATTTCACAATATTATAAGAGACTCTGACTCTTATTAGAAGGTTATAGAGTAATTCTAGGTGTTTCATGGCATTATAAGGAAAACTCAACCTCGTAGACATTTACAAGTCTTTTAGAGCGTAGGTTTATTAGAGTGTTTTAAAATGTTTCACAGTACTTTGTCAAAGATTAGAATCTTTAACCTCGTACATATTCACTCGACTGACTAAAAATATTTCATAGTGTAGAATTTGACTCTTATTTCGGAGTTAGAGACTGATCAAAGACATTTCATAGTGTGAAATTTGACTCTTTTAAGGAGCTATGGATTGATCTTAGGTATTTCGTGATCCTATGAGGAAGATTTGGACTTTTAACTTCACAGATATGCATAATACAAATCTGACTCATATTTAAAGTGTAGAAACTAATTTTAAATGTTTCACGGTGCTATAAAAAAGATTCGAACCTCCGAATTAATCAAATCTTAGATCGATCGCCCTGAAACTACATAATATTCTTTGATTCCGTTCTCCCAGTAAGATCAATATCAAAACCTATGAGGTATGAAAGTTTCACATCTAAGTAATATTCGATCTGATAGTTTACGATATAGATTATAGCCCCAAGGAATGACAGTCATTTCCCTGAGTTGACCATTGGTCTTTAATGCGGTTTGGCCGCAAGTACTCTTCTTTTATATGTACATTGGCTCGTTGGCCCCATTTGAGGTACACAGTGATGCTTCTGATCGAGCTATAGGTGGAGTTTTGATGTAGAGAAAACACCCGGCGGCGAGCTAGAAAGAAGGATCTCAGAGATAAGGTATTTGTGGAATCATAGTATATAGTGCTTCCCCGATGATTGAAGGTGGAATCAATTCCTCTTGGACAACATAAACATAGGCCAAGAAAACATCATATGTTTTGAACAAAAAGAGAATCAATCACAAAGGGGAATATTATGCTTTGCAGATGTCTGCTCCTCACATAATAAACAGCAGATTAGTTCCCATGGGAATCTTGAAAGGGCTGTCCACTTTTTAGGACAATGCCGCCCTTTGAGATATTCCATTTCTATCCCATGTTCTTTCTTTGTCCCTCTGCAAATTAATTATTGGAATATCATGTGGATTTTCTTTTTTGGTTCACATTTTTTATTGGTATTAAATGGCAAAACCTCTCGCCCTCATGATTCTCACCAAACTGTACGACGCGCAAGTGGAGAATATAAACAGGGACTGAACCAAGGGATGCTTGGGTGGGCTCCAGCCCTCCCAGAAAATTTTAAAAACTTTAAAATTTTTAGGTATTTTACCTTCAAGCCTCCCTAATTTTCCTTTTTTGCAGCGTGCCACTCACAAACATATAGCCTTAGTTCCTGGTTTCTGGGTGCTTTCCTTCCGTGAGGAAATCCGGCTCAGAATGTTGAACCGGTCCGACTTTAATTCAGACACCGGTTAGGATGACCCACAGCATTCCTTGGCGACACCCCCATGAGCCGAGTTTTTAGTTCCTCCCATGAGAAATGACAATCCTTGCCTTCTTGTCTGGTGTGAATGCTCGTTCCTATGCGCATCGCCCCAGGTACAACCCTTCTAACCTATAGGTACCGACGATTGAACGATATCCTGCACCAGTTTCAGGATCATATTTTATTTGTAAATTTAGAATTGTTTGAATAGTTTTGTACTTGGAATGCATCTATAAAATAGACGAAATTATAGCAAAACTTTTATTGTTCTTCAGCCCCCAACTTCTTTGTCCTGGTTCCGTCCTTGGATATAAATCATGGTGACTCAATGGCTATGCAGATTGGATGCCAGGCCTTAATACGCACAAGGAATCGCCTCCCACATCGGAGATGTTGAAATTCTCATACTGTTGCTGGTCATAGTACACATTCTTTATTATTTCTTTTTTAGTTTTTTTGGTTACCTACTATTTTTTTAAGAGAAAATGAAATAGATTATTAAGAAACTGTTTGAATTGCGGGAAAATTATCTGCGGAATTATCCATATTTAAACATGGCACGGATGAGTTGAAGAGGCTAGGCCAGCTAGAAAGTGAGTTGGATAGTTAGCCGATCGTATAATATAAATAACAGAAGCCTGCAATCTTCTTGAGCGAGAGGTCTCTTGATCTAACATTCTGTTGCCGTCACTTTTGATACAAATAGTAAAAAAATCCAAACGATCTCTTACTTTAAGACCCTCTCGAATGACAATGGCTTCAACATAATTTAGCTAAGAAGATTTCGGTAGGTTACTTAGTAATATTTAGAAATTCATATCTCTAACGAAGTAAATTATAATGTTTAATGTATTTTTTTAAATATATATTCTTATTTTATTTTGATTTCATTTTTAAGAATGCATGATTCATTTCTCCATATAGTGCAAAGGTTTTTTTTATGGGTAATTTTCTTGAAAATATTATATATTTTTTAAAAAATACAATTTTCAATAAGAGTAAATATTTAAAAAAAATAGGAATTTTTACTTCATAGTTGTGGGCCTAAAATATCAAAAGAGGGGAAGTGGGCCTAATAAACTTTATGGGCTATGAGTGTAGGCCTCTTTGGGCCCTTCTCCTGGTATTGGGCTTTATGTTTTTTAGGGGTGGGCTGTTATAACACTCGGCCCCTTCTTTTATTTTCCTGCCCGGTCTGCATTAAGTCATATTATCTACGGTTGTTTTTTATGTCTTCGATTATAAAGATATAAACGGTAAGAGACGTGATGTAGTTTAATATATACCATATAATGTGTGAGTATAAATATGAATCGAATTTATAAGTAGAAATGACGTTTGTATTTCTCTGAAAGGATCATGTGGGCTGTACGTGAATTATCTGGTTAAAAATATGATCTCGCATGGCGAAATGGGTGGAAATAATTGAAGAAAATTAGTTCTTAGTCATTAACGGTTGAAATAAAAGATGACAAATAATTTTTTTATTAAACGAGGGTGATTGGAATTCAATACCTGTTATGAATATCTTTGCGAAGAGAAGGAAATCAAATAATCAACTAATACAAACTCGATTTATGGAGCGATTTACGGAACACACAAATAATTTAATTCTTATTCTTTCAATAATAATAATTTGAACTTTATTTAGAAAATAGTACTTGGCTATTTTTTATTATGGCATCGAATTCAATCTCGTGTTGGTATTAATAGTTCACTCATTGAGCTATCGCGGTGGAGTCATTTCGAGCCATCAAGGATTGAGGCGAAAAAATCCGTCTAGAATCGTTTGTACCGCTTCGTATACCATTTTTCTTTTATATTTCTCCAATAAAAAATATAAGGGATTTTAAAAGGTTGAATATAGTAAAAAATATGAGAGGTTTTACACTTTTCAAGGCGGTTATTACATCTTTTCTATTTATACCCATCTATTTGTTCATTTATTACATTCTTATTATCTATCTCTCACCTTATTTGCTAAGGTATAAAGAGTATTTTGACTCCACAATTGACTTGTTTTCAATGCCCTTAATTTTTGTACAAAAGTCTAAAGCTCCAGAGGGAGTAATATATTTTCTTTTTAGGACCTAATTGATTGTGAAATTGTAAAATTAATAAAAAGATTATAAAATATATAAAGAATGATACACAAAATAATACAGAATTTCCGGGAGAAAAAAAAACATGATGGCGGTCACACAATGTCTACTATGTTAGGCAATGGACCACAACCCCCAACATCTCACATTCTTTCTTTTTGGCTTTGTCTAATGTCCATGAAATCGAAATCCAAGAGAATTTATGACCAAACCAACCTTGCCGAGGCCGCAGGCAAAAGAAGGACGAAACAACAAAAAGTTGCCAGCATCAGCAGAAGAATGCCAGAATCAGCTCAGCTACTACTACTGCTACTCTCACAAACAGTTTGTGAGGACCACAAGAAGAAGAAGATGCATTTGCTACTTAATTTGTTGTTCTACTTGTCCCCTCTCCTATATAGACCGCATCATTAACCTTAAACCCTCTTTTTTGATTTTTCATTCTGCCCCAAATATACAGAGAATCCTTTCTTAATCGCTTTTGAGGAGTAACATGACACGAGTACAAAAGGACCAATCACAGAGATGAAAGATATGGAGAGAGAAGAAGATATATACTATCAAGAAAATGAAAAATGGGATAGGTTGAGAAACAGAAAAAGGAAAGGGTTTGTTTTTTTTTCTTTTTCTTCATCTTGATGAGGTTTTTTTCTCTAGAAGAAGGGATTTTGAAAGATGCCTCTCCCTTTTCTTTTCTTGAGGTAAGTAGTGAAAGATGTCAAATGGGTTTTATGTAGAGAGCAAGAAGGAGTGTGAATTTTGTTTTGAATTTGTTGAAAATTGAGGCAGAGAGAGAGAGAGAAAGAGATGGAACAAGAAGAAAAAGTTGGAGGAGAGAGAGGGAACAAAAAGGAAGAATTGTTAGGGATAAAGTTGAAACGAGGGATTTTGGTAGGGAAAAGAGGGGGTCAGAGTACACCTTCACCGACTTGGAAATTGGGGTTAGCTGATGAGACTGATCCATTTCAAGATTTCACTTTTCCCTCCAATTTTACTAGAACAATTTCTGCTAGAAAACTTGCTGCTAACCTTTGGGAAGTTGAATCCCCAAGTGTTAAGTTTGTCAAGATGAGCAAAGGTGGACCTCTTCAACATCATCACAAGCACAAAAACAAGGGCTTTGAGCTTCCTAAGCCAATTGGTCAGCCTCCTGATAATTCTAATGACCAGGTGATTCTCTATGTTTCTGAGTTGATAGTTCCTTTTCCTTTTGTTACCTCGTGGATTTTGTGATTTTCTATTAAGGGATTCCGTTTGATTTGGTTTTTAACTTCCGGTTTCTGATCTTTTGTTTCTCAATCATGTTTCTTTGTTTGTCAAAACTCTTCTTTTCTTGACTGTGTAACTTGTTAGCACTTGCCAGCATAAATATTATCAGTATCTGTGTTCTGCCTTTTCTGCACAGGAAGATGTAGCATAAAAGGGATTATCTGATTAGGCAAAACCCCAGATATCTAGACTTCAAGGAGATCTTCGAACAGCTATATTGGTCTCTAATAAGTTTGAGGGCTTTTAGGCATGAGATTGGCACCTCTATGCATCACTAGTAGAAATAATTTGTCTGTGTTTCTGTTAAGTTTTGCATGTCATGACCTTAAGAAAGTAAGAAATAGGAAATATCTCATAGTTGAACTGTTGTTTCTTAATTTGTTTTATTGGCTATCCAACAACTATGCTTTCTATTAGATTGGTTGCTCTTCGTAATCGTTTTAAGCTGATAATGGGGCATGTAATATGTTACAAACACGTTTAGTTGCCAACTAGATCATTGCAATTTGTGAAAGAGCCTTTCGTTATCTTGGTATCGGCAAATGGAATTGCTATCAACTCTTAAAGTTAACTCTGTTTGCTAACAGCTACCAACCGCGAGTAATTTAAGGAAACATGTTGCGGAGCCATCAATGCTATGCCAATCGGTTGAGAGGAAATGTGACACTTTTCAGGCTATTTCTTCAAGAAGCTGTAGCTCAGTGGAGGTACTTTTCCTTCTTCTTCACATTCTTTAAAACTTGTTAGTTGTCATTTTGTGATTTTGTCAACGGCAAAAAAAAAAGAAAAGGAAAAAAAGGTTGTGAATTGGCAATGTGCTATAGATGCAACTACAGCCAACACTAGAAGAAAGATATTGTTGTTGATATCGGGATGACCCTATTGCTGACTGAGAGAGACTGAGAATCTTAGAGATTATGCCCTCATCAATCCCCCTGTTAACCGCAAATAACAAAAGAAAAAACTCTATAAATAATTTATGTTGGCTACTTGATTGTGTCGTTAAAGAAAAATTTCAACTTTGGAACTTAGCTTCTTTGCTGTGGTTTACCATTATGGTAAGTGCATTAATCTCACTTTACATTTCTGGAATCATGAAGTACTTTGTATTTTTCGCGCCAGATGATGGCTCCTTACCGACCGGCATTCACGCCATCCAGATTTAAAGGTAGATTTAGAGAATCAAGCTACAATTTGAAAACATCCACTGAGTTACTCAAAGTACTAAATAGGATTTGGAGCCTGGAAGAACAGAACATTTCAAACATTTCTCTGGTGAAAGCAGTGCAGAAAGAACTAGATATTGCACGGGCACAAATTAAAGCTTTATTGAAGGAGAAGAAAAGAAGTCGTCAAGAAATGGATGATTTGATGAAACAATTAGCTGAAGCTAATGATGCTAGGAGAAATAAAGAGCAAGATCAAATTCAAGAAACCATTCAGTCTCTTAGAAATGAGCTAGAAGATGAAAGAAAATTGAGAAAGCATTCAGAAAGTCTTCATAATAAGTTAGCTCGAAAGTTATCAGAAGTTAAATCTTCCTTCTCAACTGCATTAAAAGAGCTTGAGAGAGAAAAGAAAGCACGGATACTTCTAGAAGACTTGTGTGATGAGTTCGCGAAGGGCATAATAGATTGTGAACAAGAGATTCGATTCCTGAATCACAAATCTGAGGACTTTGGTGTAAGGAAACATACTGATCGGTTGATTCTTCATATTTCTGAAGCATGGTTAGATGAGCGGATGCAAATGAAGTCAGCAGAAGCAAACTCTGGTCAAGACCAGAAAACAATATTGGATAAGTTGAGTTTAGAAATAGAAACCTTCCTTCAAGCTAAACAATCTGGATCTTTTCAAGATAATGGTGTCGCGTTATCGAAAAAGCCCATTAGAAGTGTATTACAGAGGTCATCTTTAGAGTCATTTCACTTGAATGAGGCTGGAAGTGCTCCTAAGAACGGGAATGATGAAGAAGATTCTCTTGACAGTGGCTTATATAGTTCCAAAGTGAACAGAGATCCCAGTCAGCAACACAGAGATGGCTCCACCAGTCAACGTGGGGAAGTTGCAGCAAATAGGAATTTGCAAAAGGTTGTCCACTCAAATCGCATGAAGAAAAGAATCCTGTCACGAGTAGTTAGAAAAGATTCTGATGTTTCTAACTTGCAAGCCCAGTTTAAAGAAAACATGCGACGTGATTTCTCAAGCAATAGGTCTAAGGGTGAGCGTGTTGATGGGAAACAATCTCAGACAATAATAGGAGATCAAAGTAAACTGGATGCTCTGGAGAACATGTTAACGGATGAAGTTGTGCCAGAGCATTCATCCGGAAAAAAGAACAAAGAAATGGAAAGCCAAAGTGAGTTGCTTAATAAGTTAAAAAGCGGTCATTCCTTCCCCACTGACGGTATGGAACATCAACATAAAAACAAGAATGCAATACACTCTTTTACTAAATCTTCATTTGTAGATCCTGCCTGCCAAGTGGAGAGATGGACATCAAAAGCAGTTACTAGCGATCCTGAAGCACTTGAGTCTTCCTTGAGGCAGCCTCAAGGCACAGAAGATAATACACTGAAGGCAAAGCTTCTCGAAGCAAGGCTTGAAAGTCAGCAGTCTCGCTCAAGAGCTTCGTGTGGCTTATAGTTCACAAACTGAGAAAGGTAGCCTATAGCTTTGAATCTGATTGTGAATACTGAGTGTTAGTTCATCATGCCTTCTCTTAAAAGTAGATTTTCGAATGCTGAATTGTTGAAGCAGCCAGTATAAGCCTTATCTCCATAACTTATAAATGAGAAACATATGGTTTTTGACGGCTTTCAAATTGTGATATAGTGATTGTCTTAACTGTATTCCTTTTTTGCTGGAGAAGGGATGACTTAAGGAATCTTATTCTTGCGAAATTTAGTGTTAAATCCATCACTTCTATTCATGAATTACTAATTTTCTAGTCTTTTTCTGGGTGTAGACCTCTTTCGTGCAGGATGAGCACCATTTTGTTTACTAAACTTTAGTTTCCAGCTAAAATTGCTTCTCACCCTCCCCTCTCCCCCCTCCCCCCTCCTCGCCTCCAACAACCCGAGACTAAGACATGATCAAATAGAATGTCAGGTACTAGTATCGATTGTTTTACCGGCTTCAGTCACATATTCTCCAAGAACACCGCAGTTTGAAGCTGTTTCATCAAATTGATTGTTGAAACTTATTGCAGTAGAAATCTTGAAGTTTTAACCTTTGTCTTTGTTTCCCTGCCTAATTTGTTCTTGGTTCTTCTTCTGTTACATCTTACCTAGTTGTTTCATTAGCAGTGAAACAAAGGGTGAATTGTCTGAAATTGTTTCATTAGAACTCGCGTTTATATACTATATTGATGCAGAACCCTCGAGCTCAAATTTTGAGAATGCCACTGTCTTCTGCAAAGAGCTTTTGCCGCCTTTGTAGTCTTACTAAGTTCGACTGGAGATTAGTCTGATTGTATTACGGATTTGTTCAGATACTTTATGGTCAAAGAAAAAACATATATATATATATTGCTATAAATTTCATGATTCAGAGTTGAAATATGTATTGTCTGCTGCTCAAAAAGTCAGAATTCCGGCTTGTATATTTTTTTATTCCATTGAGAAGGAGATGGGAAAATGATTCCCAAAGACTTGTATGTTGGAAATGGACCAATCAAGTTTGTTTTCTTTCCAAGTTTTCGTGAATCATGAAATATTTTGAGCCGGTTTGTATATACACGAGAGAGATTAATGGATGGTGTCACAAAGTAGACCTTTAGTTTAGTATCGCCGATTAATTCAGGAGGGATCGGAAGGTTCAAGGTTCTAAACAACAGTATTAGGCTGGCATGCGGCATTAAGTTGGCATGTTAGATGGAGGATTCTAGGTAAGGATGGTCGCAATTTCGTATTGTAATTTCGTATTCACGTATGACGGATTTTGAAGATTTTTAGTAGGTCTGTATGTATACCGGAAGAAATTAATGAATAGAGTCACAAAACATATCTTCGGTTTAGTTAAGGAAGATTTTAACTATTTCATCATTTACGCGCATTGTGATTTTGTATTAACATACTCGTTCAATTTTTGTTAGATTATGAAAGATTCTGAGCGTTTCTGTATATATACAAGAGAGATTAATGGATAAAGTCACAAAGTAAACGTCTAGTTTTAAACAGATCTGCATATATACGAGAGAGGTTAACGTCGGATTTATTAAGGTCTTTTTTTTTTTTTTTTTTTAAGCATGAGGGCTGCTGTGGTAACAATAAGCTAAGAATTGACCTTTTTGTGGACTCTTTCAAATTTTTGGTGCCATTGAAATGTTCATGTTTTATGGTCATTGGATAATGCTATGCTGGAATTTGTAGATAATATTAGTTTTTTTTTCTTTATTATTATATCGGATGTAATTAAAAAGCGTTATTCTTATAAAAAATCACACGAAATATCTATACTTGATAGAGATAAAATAAATGTCATATAAATTTTACTATCTAAAATATACGCTTTAGGTACAATTTTAGAAACAAGATAATTTATTTTATTTTTTTTATCATAAATATATGTAAGTGCGTTTAAAATTATGAAAAATTTATCTCTATCGACTACTTGAGTGTTCGGCTGCACGAAAAGTATGAAAAACTCTAGATTCTGATATGAGGTAGGCTTGGCACAAGGCAACATCCTGCGCCGAGGTGTGGATAATGCTGGTCTTTCATAGAGATAATTTTCCACCGGAGTTTTTTGAAGAAGTTGCGATGATTTAGTGGCAATTATGAAAAAGTCGGAATAATCTTATTTTTTAACAGTGCATCTCGGTGCCTATTTTTCTTTTTCGTGACGAAAATTAATAGTTAATAAATGTGTCATAATAATTTTTTCTACGAGCTTTAGCTATTTAAAAAAAAAAAGAAAAAGAAAAAAGAATAGCCCCAAACAATTGGTAGTATAAGATTCGAGAAATGCGTCTTTCTCTCCCATTTCCATTCCTTGCTATTAATATTTGGAAGGCAGTTCCCAAAATCCGAAGTGGAAAGCTGTGGCATCCAAATGGAAGTCTCTCCATTGACTGACTCTGGGTCTTCTCTTCCATTTTGCAGCCTCCATTTCTCCTTCTTCAGCAGATTATACCTGTAGGAAGGAAGCAATTTCTAGGGTTTTTAAGGGGTAGAGGAAACGGAGAAATCAAGGGAAGGTGGGAAAACCCTAGCTAGATTGGTAGATAAACAAAACCGTAGTTGCTTTTACTGTTGTTATTATTATTATTATGAAGGATTCGAATTTGGATTTATTTGACCCTAGAACGGCTGTGATGGAGAGCGCTGCGTACTCTCCGACCAGCAGCAGTCGCGACCCAGATTTCGGTTTCGCCTTCGACGATAGCAATTTTTCAGACCGAATTCTCCGGATCGAGGTATTGGCGGATGACTCATCGGAAACTCACTCCGGGACCGATGCTTGCCAAACTCTTGCTGATTGGGCTCGGTATCGCAAGCGTCCTAGAGAAGATGTTAAAAAGCACGATGGTATTCCCTTATTTCCTTCATTCAATATTTGCAAATTTTTTCTAATTGGAGTGCTTTTTCTGCATATGTTAAGAGTATTTTTGTAGCGGGATTTTTTTGGTCGATGATGAACCTTTGTTTAGTTTCTGCTGGAATTTTATTGCAATGATTTTACATACAAAACCATTCGGGATTATTTGCTTGTAGTATTTGTATTCCTGGGCTCTATGTTTATTGGTGATTAACGAATTTCTGTTGCTGGAAAACTGTTCTCCTTTTGGGGCTATTTGGTTTTCAATGGGCTGCACTCTATTTTGTTTTAGAGAAATCAAGTATTGAAATATAACTGCTTTTGATCGCCAAATAAATCTTTGGAGAGTAAGCTTCGCATGTCAAGGCCAAACCTTGAGTATTAGGCTACTTCACTTTTAAGTTTGGCATGAGGTTTTGTTTCAAGGTGCCACATGATATAAATTGGCATTTATGTGTATTTGTTGATATATACTGGTTGGCGAGGAAAGAAATTTTATTTTTTTCTATGACATGCACTTATATTAGTATCTCTTCTCTCCTGCACATACCCCCTTTAGTTCATCCGTGATGTACTGGGCTCTAATTTTCTTCTTGAGTCCATATTCACTCTTCGTGGCGTGGTTTCCTTATTTTGGAGCAATTCTAAAATTTCTGAAGTTAATGATTGCTGTTGTGATTTTCAAAATATTTTGCGGCATTAGGCCAGTGTTAATAGCAATTTTTACATTTGTTTCCATCATCAGAATAGTATGTACAGAGGATTTTTTTTTTCTTTTTTTTTTTTTGGTGGGTAAGTCTCTTTAGAGGAAAGTTCTCACGCCCTGACTAGTATTCGCAACCTCGTTTTCGTGGTCTTTCAGGATTGGTCGTTGTGTGTCACCACCTCCCTATAATTCCTTTTACACCGTTCAGTTAGCATTTATTATGTGATTTCAACTTTACTCGTGTATTTAATTCATTTATTTCACTTTCAATCTGACTCCCCACATCTCTCTTGATTTAGTAAGGGTATTGAAGATATTTTAGTTCAAAAGTTACCTTATTTTCAAGACCTATAATTTTTGTTCACAAGTCCAAAAGGACTTACATTATGACAGGATGTAGTTCTGTTTTTTGTGTCTCATTGTCTGATGAACTTTTCAATTAGTCCATTCCAGAGTCTTCTATCAGTATATTTTGTTCTTTTTACTTTGTGTCTGTAGCTACTACTTTTATACATTTGTAGCTCTGTAGGATGGACTTGTTAATTGTTTAGTCAGTTGCAGAGTTCCATAATGCATGAGTTTGTCTTTTCACTGTTGAAGCTAATTAATGTTTATGGATGGGAGTAATTATAATTATGTCAATAATTAAAATGGACAATTTCATGTAGTCCTGCATGGATCAGTCTTTGTTGTATGTGCGCCTGAGTTTATGGAGTGTTTTTCCTTTCAAGAACTCATCATCAAGAGCAACTCTAAAACAGTAATGATTTCTAATGGGTTCCAATCAAAGTTGTGAAAGAGAATAAGAATGCTTAGGGTGAGAACATCCACAGAATGTTAATTCACAATAGACTGCCTGCCTTCATTCATTCAACAGTTTAAATACGAAACAAATACTAACAGCTTTCCTAACAATATGGACCATAACGTTTAGTTGCTAGAGTGTAGCAATTATTGAATTGAAATAACAAACTACCAGAGCTACTTTTGAGCAAAATCAAATTTATGCACGTCTGCCTTGGCACTCTCGAAGATCTTCTAGGTTTATCAGTTTCTTTCTTACACATCCGATGTCTTTTCTCCTGTAAATTAGATATTCATGTATGCATAATCGTTTGGATATTGCAGTATTTTGCTTATTTCTTATGCTGGTACGGGTTTTTGCTGATGTTAACCAGACATGTGCCACTCGTTTGCAGCTTTGGATATCACTATATGCCCTGAGGAGCAAATTCTAAACTGTAATCAGCATGATACTGATGATGTAGCAGAATGTGAAAATCAAGAGGTGGAGGAATTCACAATGATTGAAGAATCACCCCTCTCAGGTATTGATTTCATGATAGTTCACATATTCTTTTTCAATTTATTTAGTTAGTTTGGGCTCAAATGATTCATGTATTTAGTAGTCTTCCAATATCCATTTTACTTAGATTGCAAATTCTGTCTTTTGTCCTCCAAATTGAAGCCTTTTATTGTTTTTATAGGAGATGAGGCTGCAAATAGTGATGACTTAGACTGTGACATGGATACGTCAAGAGTTCTTAGAGTTAGAACATTACATATCAGTTCTCCTATCTTGGCAGCAAAGAGCCCATTCTTTTACAAGGTAACAGTTTTTATTGTTATTAGTTTGTTGCATTTCTTCACTTAATTGAATTGGGAAATGATGCGTCCTTTTCTTCTTAATACATGCAGCTCTTTTCAAATGGGATGAGGGAGTCAGAGCAGCGACATGTAACTCTAAGAATTAATGTCTCAGGTATTTTTACTCCCTGATGTTGTTCTTTATCCGAAAATTAATTGCCAACACTGGGAATTATTTTCCAAATATAATGATGGTAGTTTCCTTCATCATCATCATTATCCTGCTCTCATCCTCCTCAGTGAACAAATTTAATCCCATTTAGCTGCTCCCAATGCCTTGGTTCATATTTTCTTCACCTGTGAAACAGAGGAGGCTGCCCTTATGGAGCTGCTGAATTTTATGTACAGCAATAAGTTAAATGCAACCACGGCACCTGCTTTGTTGGATGTCCTGATGGCAGCAGACAAATTTGAAGTTGCTTCATGCATGCGGTATTGCGGCCGTCTTTTACGTAATTTGCCTATGAATCCAGAGTCTGCTTTGCTCTATCTGGAGCTTCCTTCTAGTGTCTTAATGGCTGAAGCAGTTCAGCCTTTGACTGATGCAGCAAAGCAATTCCTAGCTGCCCGTTACAAAGATATTACAAAGTAAGTTCAAGAATTTTTACTGATATTCTGATAAAGGAGTGCTTTCCATCCTTAAACATAAAACAGAATTCATTTTTGTTTTTGGCTTTCTGTCTATCAATTTATAATGCTCTTCTTCCTCTCCTCTCCACTTTTATACCTGTTCCCCTCCCTAAGAACACAAGAAGAAGAGAAGTGAAGTCCAGTACAAACATCCACTTGTTCTTTCCCATTTTGTTTGCATATTGTGGTACCTTTGTTTTCACTGATCAGTGTGGGTCATGCACATTCCTGGATATGTCCTGCATTTGGCAAAATCAAATTCGACATTAAATGCAAAATAACAAATAAACTTATTGGAACTTAAATTGGTTTAATGAAGTCTTGCAATTTTTGGCAGGTACCAAGATGAGGTCATGAACTTGCCCCTGGCTGGCATTGAAGCTGTCTTTGCCAGTGATGATCTCCAAGTGGCGTCAGAGGATGCAGTTTATGACTTGATCGTAAAGTGGGCTAGAGGTCATTATCCAAAGTTGGAGGACCGGCAGGAAATCCTTGGTTCACGTCTCAGTCGATACATCCGGTTTCCTTACATGACCTGCCGGAGACTCAGGAAGGTTCTATCCTGCAATGACTTTAATCATGAGCGTGCTTCACAGTTAGTTCTTGAGGCCCTATTTTTCAAGGCCGAGGCTCCTCATCGTCAGCGAATTCTGGCAGCTGAGGAGTCTGCTTCCAGTACCCATCGTTACGTGGAGCGGGCCTACAAATACCGACCTGTTAAGGTAGTTGAATTTGAACTCCCACGCCAGCAATGTGTGGTGTATTTGGATCTCAAGCGGGAGGAGTGTGCTACATTGTTTCCTTCTGGCCGAGTGTATTCTCAAGCATTTCACTTGGGTGGACAGGGCTTTTTCCTGTCTGCACATTGTAACATGGATCAACAGAGTTCTTTTCATTGTTTCGGTCTGTTTTTGGGGATGCAGGAGAAGGGTTCAGTGACATTTGCCGTTGACTACGAATTTTCTGCCAGATTGAAACCTACAGAGGAGTATATAAGCAAATACAAAGGTAATTATACTTTCACTGGTGGAAAGGCAGTTGGATATCGGAATCTATTCGGCGTTCACTGGACTTCATTCATGGCTGAAGACAGTCATTTTTTCATCAATGGCATACTTCATCTCAGGGCAGAGCTTACAATGAGGCAATGAATCTTGTAATCTTGATCCCTTTTATTAACAGAGGCCAAAGTGTTCCACTCCACTTGGGAACATAACATATTATATGGTGTTTTAAGAGGCAGTCCCAAGAAATGTTGATGCAAGTTTGGAACACTTGACATTTATGGAAATCTTCTTAAAAAGTACTACAATTTGGCTCAGCCCAAATCATGTACTTGAAGAATGTAAATGTTATTTATGGAGCCAGGGAATCACCCTGTTTTAACCTCTTAAAATAGCTGCTATTTCTAGAATTACAAACCCTCCTTTTCAATGTTATATATATATATATAAATATGTATATATATGTCATTAATATTATTGGTTCTTATTAGTGTCGGGTGTGAATTAATGCGTTGATTACCATTATATGAGAAATGTATTTTGAGAAAGAATATGTATCTTTTTTAAATAATGGTCAACAAGGCATTAATGCACACCAAACACGAATATACGTTCTTCAAATAATGGTTAACAACTAATGTTTGAGTCTTTAGGGATATGATGACTTGACGTTATTATCCTCACATTTCTCTGACTTATCATCGACAGTCTGTTCAGGGTTCCAAACTCGACGATGGTAATTAAACACAAGGATTGTGCTCGTTGCGGGACTTAACCCAACACCTTATGGCACGAGCTGGTTTGCGTTCCTGAAGGCACCCCTCTCTTTCAAGAGGGTTCGCGGCATGTCAAGCCCTGGTAAGGTTCTTCGCTTTGCATCGAATTAAACTACATGTTCCACTACTTGTTAGGCCCCCGTCAATTCCTTTGAGTTTCATTCTTACGAACGTACTTCCTAGGCGGAATACTTAACGCGTTAGCTATAGTATTGTACGGGTCGATACGCACAGCGCCTAGTATCCATCGTTTATGGCTAGGACTACTGGGGGAGTTTGTACTTTTATACATTCAGGAAGAATAGTGTAGTTCAAATCACGACCTTTACTTGATATGAACTTATTTTTGCTATTAAACTAACTGTCTTCAGTTTTTGTCTTCGTACAAATTAATTTATTTTTTAGAAGAAATAGACACTGCTAACATACTTATGAACACATTAATATTCTTGAAATCAATGTCTTTTAATTTTAAATACCTAAATTACCCTTTTTTCTTTTCCCTCACCTTTTCTAAAAGAGTTAAAGACTATTCAATTTTAGTGAAATAAATGAAGGTATATTTAGTCAATCATAATTTAAAGCTTTTTTGAGATATATTTTACTTTTGAACTATTTGCGTGGTGTCGTTTATGTTGTTGACTTCTGAATTCACTTTGGCCAGGTAATTTATATGTGTTAGATATATATATCATATTATTGAGGGATAAAATAATCTGTTTACTTCTCTTCCGAACATGTGTGTAGTTGTCCATTACTTTGCTAAAATGACCAGATTTTATGGGTCAAGAGTATAATCAGCAGTCTGCAAATAGTTCATGGACAAGACGTATCTTAAAAAAGATTTAAGATATGACTTACTAAAAAAAACACAGTTGAGGACATTTTTCGCTATTTTCTCTTTCTAAGGGCATCTCTGAAAGTTTCCAGTGGGGAAAACAATCTTGTGTTTTCTGTTCCATTAATGTAAAATTGTGTACATTATATAGATTTGTCAAGGTGACAAATCCTAAACCTATTTGGTCTAGAAAACCTATACTAATTATAACTCATAGATATACATAGTTTAGGATTAGTAATCCTATTTACATAAGAATTCTTAACACTCCCCCTCAAGTTGAAGCATGAATATCAGTAATGCCCAACTTGGATGCTAAACGATGGAAATGTGTTGGTTGTAGAGCTTTGGTAAAAATATCAGCGGGCTGAACTTCACTGTGGATGTAGAAGGGAGAAATGAATCTTTCTTGAAAGGCATCTCGGACAAAATAACAATCAATTTCAATATGCTTGGTGCGTTCATGGAAGACAGGATTTTCGGCAATGTAAAGAGTGGCTTGATTATCACAGTGTAATGGTATTGGATGAGTGGTAGGCACATGAAGGTCACGGAGTAGACTGGATAACCATTTTAACTCACATAAAGTCATTGCCATAGAGCGGTATTCAGCTTCGGCAGAAGAACGAGAGACAGTGTGTTGTTTCTTTGTCTTCTAAGAAATAGGAGATCCACCAAGGGTAATAAAATAACCTGTGATAGATCGTTGTGTAATTGGGCAGGTAGCCCAATCTGAATCACAATAGGCGGTCAGTAAAAGAGGAGATTTAGATTGAAGAATAATACCGCGTCCAGGACTGCCGTTGAGATATCGAACGACGCGGATAGCGACGTCCCAATGAGCACAACGGGGGGCGTGCATAAACTGAGCAAGTGTATGGACTGTGTAGGCGAGCTCAGGTTGAGTGAGAGTAAGATAAATCAGCTTCCCGATTAGTGTGCGGTATCGATCTGGTTTATCAAAATAAGGTCCAGAGGCTTTTGCCAATTGATGATTCGGTTCAATGGGTGTTGATGCTGGTTTGGCTCCCAATAAACCAGTCTCAGAGAGAATTTCCAAAGCGTATTTGCGTTGGCATAAGAATAATCCCGAAGGATTTCTTGCAATTTCAATACCCAAAAAATATTTGAGAGGACCCAAGTCCTTCATATGAAAACATTTATTTAAGAAAATTTTGAATTTTTCTAGAGTGGGTAGGGAATTTCCAGTAATTAGTAAATCATCCACATAAATGAGAACGCATAGAAAAATGCTGTCTCGAGAGTATGTGAAAAGAGAGTAATCGGCATAAGATTGGGAGAAGCCATACTTACGAAGAGTTGAAGTAAGTTTTGAAAACCAACAGCGAGGAGCTTGGAGAAATCCATATAAAGATTTCTTCAAGAGACAAACTTGACTGCGGAAAGATGAGCGAAAATTAGGTGGAGGTCGCATATATACTTCCTCTTGTAAATCTCCATGAAGGAATGCATTGTGGACATCCATCTGATGGATAGGCCAGTTTCGAACAGTAGCAACAGAAAGTAGAGTTTGAACGGTGACCATTTTAGCCACTGGAGCAAAAGTGTCTGTAAAGTCGATACCTGGCATTTGTGTGTTTCCTAAAATCACCAAGCGGACTTTATATCGTTCGATGGTGCCATCTGTTTTGTATTTAATTCGAAAAACCCATTTACTTCCCAAGGCACGTTTTCCAGGAGGCAAGGATGTCAAGGACCATGTGCCATTTTTTTCAAGTGCATCAATTTCGTGACACATCGCGGCGCGCCAAAGAGGATTTGAGACTGCTTTGGAGCAGGTGGTGGGCTCGGATTCTGTGGCTATAGAAGCTAAAACATGCCTGTGGGAAGGAGAAAATTTTCCATAGTCCACAAAATGAGTTATTGGATAGAGGGACGTACCTGAGAGGTCCGGAGAGGGTGAGTGAGCAGTGGAGGAAGGGGATGTAGAAGACTTCCATATAGCATTGCAGTCATAGTCTCAGAGTCGATGCGAAATACTTTTTATTCTAGTGCTTTCTCTTGTGCTGAGAATGGACGGATTTTCTTGTGGATTTATTTTGGATGTGGGTACCTGGGTATCTGCCGCAGCCTGGTCTTGGGTAGAAGATGTGGCTGGCCCAAGGCTGGAATGGACCTCTTGTTGGGTTGCTGTCGCTGGGCCATGAGGAGCAGCAACTGGAGGTGGGTCGCATGAGGCTTCAGGAGAGCTGGGCCGCGGTCCATGTGGTGCTGGGCTTCGGGAGGCAGCTGGAGGTTCTGGTGCGGAGCATGTGGGTGGGCCGGGCGAAGTTGCTGACTCAGATGGGCCGCGCAAGGTTTCTGGTCCGCGTGATACTGGGCTTCGGTAGGCGGCTGGAGGTACTGGTGCGGAGCTCGCGATTGGGCCAGGCGAAGCTGCTGGGCCGCGTGCAGGGGTAGGCGAGGCTGCTGGCGTAGATGGGCCGCTCAATGCTTCTGGGCTGCGGCTAAGGTGTTTCTTTTGTGGGCTGTTGGTTTTTTGGCCAATACTCCCCCTATCTTGTATACAGGTTTCCTTGGAGCCCAAAATTTGTTCTCCAAAATTGTATAACTGTGTAAAATCCATAGGATGGATTAAGGCTTCAGATTTTTCTTTGTACGGAAAGCTTGTCTTGTCAAAAATCACATCTCGGGATATAATAAATTTTTCTGTTTGCAAGTCATAAAATCTCCAACCTTTCTTGTTAAAAGGATAGCCAAGGAAAACACACCTTCAACTGCGGGCTCGAAATTTATATTTAGGTGGATCATGGTCATGGACATAGGCTAAACATCCAAAACTTTTAACATGAGAGTATGAAGGTTTCTTTCCAAACAATAGCTCAAAAGGAGTTTTACCGTGTAATAACTTTGAAGGTGTGCGATTGATTAGATATCCTGCTGTTAGAACACATTCTCCCCAAAACTTGATTGGCAAATTAGCTTGAAAACGCAAGGCGCGGGCGACATTTAGAATATGACGATGTTTACGTTCAACTCGTCCGTTTTGTTGTGGAGTACCAGGAATGGTTGTTTGGTGTATTGTGCCTTGAGCAGAAAAATATGATTTGAAACATATGAACTCCGTGCCATTGTCACTTTGAATTATTTTTATGGTTTTGTGAAATTGGGTTTTGACCATTGCAAAGAAATCCTTTAAGGTAGACACGACTTCGCTTTTCTCAGATAGTAAATATATCCAGATAGCTCTAAAAAAATCGTCCAAAATAGTTAGAAAATAAGAAGCTCCTATAGTAGATGCAGTTTTGTATGGGCCCTATAAGTCACAATGGACTAAATCAAAGATTTCAGATGTTTTATTTATGCTCAAGGAAAAATGATCACGGGTCTGTTTGGCACGTAAGCACACATTACAAGGGCTAGTCTTGGTGTAGAAGATTTGAACAATTTACTTACTACAAAATCCGAAGGATGACCCAATCGAATATACCACAATGTGCTGGAATCAAAACTTCACTAGAAAAAGCAAATAGATCTGGTAACTGCAGATGTTTGTAGAAAAAGATCCCATTCCTTTGCTCACCCACTCCAATCGGCCTCATCGAGATACGGTCCTGTATAACACAATAATCATTAGAAAGAGTGATAAAACATCGGGAGTCACGAGTCAATTGGGACAAGGAAATTAAGTTGCACGTAAGCTCAGGAATATAGAAGACACTATGAAGTTTGAGTCTCGTATTTAAAGAGATTGTTCCTTCTTGCAGGGCAATTGTTTTAGCGCCATTGGGTAAATCAATAGTATATGGGTAGATATTATTTAAATTTGTTAAGAGATCTTTTCTACCAGTCATATGATGAGAGCATCCTGAATCCAAAATCCATAAATTTTTCATACCAGATAATTTTTTGGATTGCGTGTTACTTGAATTTTTTAATGCGGTCAGCAGAGTTGACCACTGGTCAATTGTCAGGTTTGGAAAAGGGCCTAGCCCACTGCTGCTGGTGCTCGGCCCGTTGTTGCTTGTGCTCGGCCTGATAGGCCCGATCCAGTCTTCTTCTCCAACTAAGCTGTTGCCGCCGCTAGGGTTCTCTGCCGCCATTCGTCCACGCCGAGCAAAGGTGGAGTTGGCCCAAGCTTCCAGCGGGCGTGCTCCGTCGATGGCATGGGTTCTTGCCGTCAGCTATTGCCGTCCACCGCGTCCAGATCTGCCGCCGCGGTCGCCGCGCCATTGACTGTAATTTCTGTGTGGAGTTCCGCTGCCGGCGGCTGTGGTTTGAAGATTGTTCTGCGGCCACCATTCTGGGTAGCCCACCAGTTGGAAGCAGCCGGTGACTTCATGACCGGCTCTCTTGCAATATGTGCAATAAAATTTTGATGGAGGTCCTCCGCGTTCTGCTCCGGCGCCGGCGACGGCGAAGGCGGCGCCGTCGCTGGTATGGTCCGCGGCTCGTGTCAGATTTTTGTTCTGTTCTTCTTTACAAATTTGAGCAAGAATTGTTCGTAATTTGGGCATAGGTTCCTGTTGGATCATATGGGAACGGTCAGTGCCATAAATTGCACTATTTAATCCCATCAAAAATTGGAAAAATCTTTTCGTTTTCTCTTTCTTTTATGATAAAAGATAAGAGTTCTGTATCTGTGCTAGACGGAAGTTGAGTGTAATTTTCCAATTCATCCCATAATTTTTTCAATCGTGAAAAATATACTTGTATCGAATCTCCAACTTGTTTACAATTTGCCAAGGTAGCTTTTAATTCATATATTCTTGGCCCAGTGCCTACCAAGAATCTTTCCCTCAAATCCGTCCATAATTCATCGGCTCTCTCGGAGTGATATATAGTAGATCGAAGAGAGGGCTCGATAGTGTTGAGAATCCAAGAATTTACTAGATTATTGATTTCCCATCATTCTTCTTCTTTGTCTGGATCATTATCTGGAATGGGAATTATTCCATCAATAAATCCCAACTTCTTCTTTGATCTTAAGGCCATGCGCATGGCTCTTGCCCATTCTGCATTATTATTGTCCTTCTCGGTCTCTCGTAGCTGGACTGTTATTAGAATCAGTCCAGGTCCATCAGCGGATGCTACATAGTAAACATCTTTCTTCATTCGGCGAACATGGCTTTCTTCCACTATGTTGTCATCAACATTGCCAATATTGTCATTACTCATTATGAGAGATTATTTTTTTTTTTAGACAATTGGCTCTGATACCATGAAAGTTTCTAGTGGGGAAAACAATCTTGTTTTTTCTGTTCCACTAATAAAAAATTATGTACATTATATAAATTTGTCAAGGTGACATCCTAAACCTATTTGGTCTAGAAAACCTATACTAATTATAACTCATAGATATACATAGTTTAGGATTAGTAATCCTATTTACATAAGAATCCTTAACAATCTCCAATAGTAATTTCTCTAGATTTCTCTTCATCTTTTATATTTTAATAATATATAATAATATAGTAATTTAAAAAAAAACAAAATTTATTTATTTGTTACATATTCATCTAAAATATTATTTTTATATTACACTCAAATTTAAAGTAATAAAATAATTGATAAATCAAAATTTGAATTAAAAATTTATACTTTAATAAAATATTATACAAAAACATAAAATACATTAAAAAAAAAATACTAGTATTACATTATAACAAACGAAACACACACAAAACCAATAAAAATAAAAATTACATAATCTATTAATTTTTTGAATTAATTTATTTTTCCATAAATGTTCTATTAACACATTCCTTAATTCAAAATGTGCATCTTTATTAACCCATAATTTGTCTATATTACACATTATTATATAGAGTAAACTTTAGCTTACATAAAATTGGAATAAAATATAAAATATAGAAATTATAAGATTCGTTTAACACGAAGACGGGCTTTAATGGGGATGTGATACTTTGTTTTGTGTTTTCATACAATATGAAAAACATTCCGAATCGTTTTGAGTAATGTTTTGGAGAACTTTTTTTGGGAGCTAAATTTTGTAAATAACGTGACGATTAACACACGAATTCGGGCATAAATGGGACGATGATACTTCTGTTTTGTGTTTTTATACAAATGAAAAACAGTCAGAATTGTTTTGAGCAATTTTTTGGAGAAACTTTTTTCGGACCTATAGTTAGTAAAAAAATGTGATAATTAGCACATGAATTCGGGTTTAAATGGTAAGGTGATACTTCGTTTTGTGGCTTTATACAACATGAAAAACATTCACAATCATTTTGAGCAATCTTTTGGAGAACTTTTTTTGGGACCTAAATTTTGTAAAAAAATGTGATGATTAGCACATGAATTCGGGCTTAAATGGAAAGGTAATACTTCGTTTTGTGGCTGTATACAACATGAAAAACATTCAGAATCTTTTTGAGCAATTTTTTGGAGAAACTTTTTTCGGACCGATATTTAGTAAAAAATGTGATAATTAGCAAATGAAGTCGGACTTTAATGGGGATGTGATACTTCGTTTTGTGTTTTTATACAACATGAAAAACGTTAAGAATTGTTTTAAGCAATTTTCTAAGGAACTTTTTTTCGGACCTGAATTTTGTAAAAAAATATGATGATTAGCACATGAATTCGGGTTTAAATGGGAAGATGATACTTTGTTTTGTGTTTTTATACAAATGAAAAACATATAGAATCGTTTTGAGCAATTTTTTGGAGAACTTTTTTTCGGACCTAAATTTTGTAAAAAACGTGATGATAGTACACGAATTCGAGCTTAAATGGGAAGGTGATACTTCATTTGTGTTTTTATACAACATAAAAGAACATTCATAATTGTTTTGAGCAATTTTTTGGAGAATTTTTTTTCAGACCTAATTTTTGTAAAAAATGTGATGATTAGCACATGAATTCGGTTTAAATGGTAAGGTAATACTTCGTTTTGTGGCTTTATACAACATGAAAAACATTCAGAATTGTTTTGAGCAATTTTTTGGAGAACTTTTTTTCGGATCTAAATTTTGTAAAAAAATGTGATGATTAGCACAAGACTTTGGGCTTAAATGGGAAGGTGGTACTTCGTTTTGTGTTTTATACAATATGAAAAACATTCAGAATCATTTTGAGCAATTTTTTGGAGAACTTTTTTTGGACCTAAATTTTGTAAAAAATGTGATGATTAGCACACGAATTCGGGCTTAAATAGAAAAATGATACTTCGTTTTGTGTTTTATACAATATGAAAAACATTTTGAATCTTTTTGAGCAATTTTTTGGAGAGCTTTCTTTCGAACCTAAATTTTGTAAAAAACGTGATGATTAGCACACGAATGCGGGTTTTAAAAGGAGAATGATATTTCATTTGGTGTATTTATACAACATGAAAAGCATTCTGAATCGTTTTGAGCAATTTCTCGGAGAACTTTTTTTCGAACCAATATTTTGTAAAAAACATGATGACTAGCACACGAATTTGGGATTTAACGGAAGAGTGATACTTCGTTTGGTGTATTTATAGAACATGAAAAACAATTAGAATCGTTTTGAGCAACTTTTCGGAGAGCTTTTCTCGGACCTAAATTTTGTAAAAAACGTGATTTTTAGCACATGAATTGGGGCTTTAACAGGAGAGTGATACTTCATTAGGTGTATGTATTCAATATGAAAAACATTAAGAATCGTTTTGAGCAGTTTTTTAAAGAACTTTTTTCCGACCTAAATTTTATAAAAAACGTGATGATTAGCACACAAATTCGGGCTTTAATGGGAATGTGACACTTCGTTTTGTGAATTTGTATAAAATGAAAAACATTCAGAATCGTTTTGAGCATTTTTTTGGACCAAAATTTTGTAAAAATCGTGGTGATTAGCACACGAATTAGGGTTTGAACGGGAGAGTAATATTTCAATTGGTGTATTTATACAACATGAAAAATATTCTTATTTGTTTTGAGCAATTTTTCGGAGAAATTTTTTCGGACCTAAATTTTTTAAAAAACGTGATGATTAGCACTTGAATCCAGGCTTTAACGGGTGAGTAATACTTCTTTTGATGTATTTATACAACATGAAAAACATTCTGAATCGTTTTGAACAAATTTTTGGAAACTTTTTTCGGACCTAATTTTTATAAAAAACGTGATGATTAGCACACGAATTCGGGATTTAACGGGAGAGTGATACTTTGTTTGGTGTAATTCTTCAACATGTAAAACATTAAGAATTGTTTTGAACAGTTTTTAGGAGAACTTTTTTTGGGCCTAAATTTTGTAAAAAAAGTGATGAATAGCACATGAATCTGGGCATTAACGGGAGAGTAATACTTGGTTTGGTGTATTTATACAATATGAAAAATATTCTGAATCGTTTTGAGCAATTTTTTAGACAACATTTTTTTTGACCAATATTCTATAAAAAACGTTATGATTAGCACACGAATTCGGGCTTTAACGGGAGAGTAATACTTTGTTTGGTGTATTTATACAACATGAAAAATGTTCTGAATCGTTCGTTTTGAGCAATTTTTTGGAGAACTTTTTTTTAGACCTATATTTTGTAAAAAACGTGATGGTTAGCACACGAATCCGGGCTTTTACGCGAGAGTAATACTCGGTTTGGTGTATTTATAAACCAAGGAAAACTTTCAAAATCGTTTCGAGAAATTTTTTGAAGAACTTTTTTCCGAACCAAAATTTTGTAAAAAACGTGATGATTAGCACATGAATTCGGGCTTTATTGGGAATGTGATACCTCGTTTTGTGTATTTATACAAATAAAATACATTCATAATCGTTTTGAGCAATTATTTGGAGAACTTTTTTTCCGACCAAAATTTTGTAAAAAACGTGATAATCGGCACACGAATTCGGGCTTTATTGGGAATGTGATACCTCGTTTTATGTATTTATACAATTAAAAATACATTCAGAATCGTTTTGAGCAATTTTCTGGAGAACTTTTTTTCCGACCAAAATTTTGTAAAAAACGTGATGGTTAGCACACGAATTCGGGCTTTATTGGGAATGTGATACCTCGTTTTGTGTATTTATACAAATAAAATACATCCAGAATCGATTTGAGCAATTTTTTGGAGACCTTTTTTTCGGACCAAAATTTTGCAAAAAACATGATGGTTAGCACACGAATTCGGGCTTTATTGGGAATGTGATACCTCGTTTTGGGTATTTATACAACATAAAAATACATTCCGAATCGTTTTGAGCAATTTTTTGGAGACCTTTTTTTGGGACCAAAATTTTGTAAAAAACGTGATGGTTAGCGCACGAATTCGGGCTTTATTGGGAATGTGATACCTCGTTTTGTGTATTTATACAAATAAAATACATTCAGAATCGTTTTGAGCAATTTTTTGTAGAACTTCTTTTCGGACCAAAATTTTGTAAAAAACGTGATGGTTAGCACGCGAATTCGGGCTTTATTGGGATTGTGATACCTCGTTTTATGTATTTATACAATTAAAAATACATTGAGAATCGTTTTGAGCAATTTTCTGGAGAACTTTTTTTCGGACTAAAATTTTGTAAAAAACGTGATGGTTAGCACACTAATTCGGGCTTTATTGGGAATGTGATACCTCGTTTTGTGTATTTATACAACATAAAATACATTCAGAATCGTTTTGAGCAATTTTTTGGAGAACTTCTTTTCGGACCAAAATTTTGTAAAAAACCTGATGATTAGTATACGAATTCGAGCATTATCGGGAATGTGATACCTTCGTTTTGGGTATTTATACAAATAAAATACGTTTAGAATCGTTTTGAGCAATTTTTTAAAGACCTTTTTTGGGACCAAAATTTTATAAAAAACGTGATGATTAGCACACGAATTCGGGCTTTATTGGGAATGTGATACCTCGTTTTGTGTATTTATACAACATAAAATACATTAAGAATCGTTTTGAGCAATTTTTCGGAGAACTTTTTTTCGGACAAAAATTTTGTAAAAAACGTGATGGTTAGCACACGAATTCGGGCTTTATTGGGAATGTGATGCCTCGTTTCGTGTATTTATACGACATAAAATACATTCAGAATCGTTTTGAGTAATTTTTTGGACCAAAATTTTGTAAAAAACGTGATGATTAGCACACGAATTCGGACTTTATTTGGAATGTGATACCTCCTTTTGTGTATTTATACAAATAAAAATACATTCAGAATCGTTTTGAGCAATTTTTTGGAGAACTTTTTTTCGGACCAAAATTTTGTAAAAAACGTGATGAACGCACACGAATTCGGGATTTATTGGGAATGTGATACCTCCTTTTTTGTATTTGTGGAAATAAAAATACATTAAGAATCGTTTTGAACAATTTTCTGGAGAACTTTTTTTCGGACCAGAATTTGGTAAAAAACGTGATGGTTAGCACACTAATTCGGGCTTGATTAGAAATGTGATACCTCGTTTTCTGTATTTATAAACCATAAAATACATTCAGAATCATTTTGAGCAATTTTTTGGAGAACTTTTTTTTGGACCAAAATTTTGTAAAAAACGTGATGATTAGCACACGAATTCGGGCTTTATTTGGAATGTGATTCTCGTTTTGTGTATTTATACAAATAAAATACATTCAGAATCGTTTTGAGAAATTTTTGGTAGAACTTTTTTTCGGACCAAAATTTTGTAAAAAACGTGATGGTTAGCACGCGAATTCGGGCTTTATTGGGATTGTGATACCTCGTTTTGTGTATTTATACAAATAAAAATACATTCAGAATCGTTTTGAGGAATTTTCTGGAGAGCTTTTTTTCGGACTAAAATTTTGTAAAAAACGTGATGGTTAGCACACGAATTCGGGCTTTATTGGGAATGTGATACCTCGTTTTGTGTATTTATACAAATAAAAATACATTCATAACTTTTTGAGCGATTTTCTGTAAATATTTTTTCGGACCAAAATTTTGTAAAAAACGTGATGGTTAGCACACGAATTCGGGCTTTATTGGGAATGTAATACCACGTTTTTTTATTTATATAAATAAAAATACATTCAGAATCGTTTTGAGCAATTTTCAGGAGAACTTTTTTTCGGACGAAAATTTTGTAAATAACCTGATAGTTAGCACACGAATTCGGGTTTTATTTGGAATGTGATCGTCGTTTTGTGTATTTACACAAATAAAATACATTCAGAATTGTTTTGAGCAATTTTTTTGCGAACTTTTTTTCGGACCAAAATATTGTAAAAAACGTGATAGTTAGCACACGAATTCGGGCTTTATTTGGAATGTGGTACCTCGTTTTATTTATTTATACAAAGAAAAATAAATTCAGAATCGTTTTGAGCAATTTTCTGGAGAACTTTTTTTCAGACAAAAATTTTGTAACAAACGTAATGATTAGCACACTAATTCGGGCTTTATTTGGAATGTGATCCTCGTTTTGTGTATTTATACAAATAAAATACATTCAGAATCGTTTTGAGCAATTTTTTTCCGAACTTTTTTTCCGACCAAAATTTTATTGAAAACGTGATAATTGGCACACGAATTCGGGCTTTATTGGGAATGTGATACCTCGTTTTATGTATTTATACAATTAAAAATACATTAAGAATCGTTTTGAGCAATTTTCTGGAGAACTTTTTTTTCCTACCAAAATTTTGTAAAAAACGTGATAGTTAGCACACGAATTCGGGCTTTATTGGGAATGTGATAACTCGTTTTGTGTATTTATACAAATAAAATACATTCAGAATCGTTTTGAGCAATTTTTTGGAGACGTTTTTTTGGGACCAAAATTTTGTAAAAAACGTGATGGTTAGCACACGAATTCGGGCTTTATTGGGAATGTGATACCTCGTTTTGTGTATTTATACAAATAAAAATACATTCATAATTGTTTTGAGCGATTTTCTGTAAATATTTTTTCGGACCAAAATTTTGTAAAAAACGTGATGGTTAGCACACGAATTCGGGCTTTATTGGGAATGTGATACCACGTTTTTGTATTTATATAAAAAAAAATACATTCAGAATTGTTTTGAGCAATTTTCAGGAGAACTTTTTTCGGACCAAAATTTTGTAAAAAACGTGATGGTTAGCACACGAATTCGGGCTTTATTTGGAATGTGATACCTCGTTTTATGTATTTATACAATTAAAAATACATTCAGAATGGTCTTGAGCAATTTTCTGGAGAACTTTTTTTCCGACCAAAATTTTGTAAAAAACGTGATGGTTAGCACACGAATTCGGGCTTTATTGGGAATATGATACCTCGTTTTGTGTATTTATACAAATAAAATACATTCAGAATCGTTTTGTGCAATTTTTTGGAGACCTTTTTTTTTGACCAAAATTTTGTAAAAAACGTGATGGTTAGCACACGAATTCGGGATTTATTGGGAATGTGATACCTCGTTTTGTGTATTTATACAAAGAAAAATTTATTCATAATGGTTTTGCGCGATTTTCTGTAGAAATTTTTTCGGGCCAAAACTTTGTAAAAAACGTGATGGTTAGCACACGAATTCGGGCTTTATTGGGAATGTGGTACCACGTTTTTGTATTTTTATAAATAAAAATACATTCAGAATCGTTTTGAGCAATTTTAAGGAGAACATTTTTTCCGACCAAAATTTTGTAAAAAACGTGATGATTAGCACACGAATTTGGGCTTTATTGGGAATGTGATAATTTGTTTTGTGTATTTATACAAATAAAATAGATTCAGAATCGTCTTGAGCAATTTTTTGGATAAATTTTTTCCGGACCAAAATTTTGTAAAAAACGTGATGGTTAACACACGAATTCGGGCTTTATAGGGAATGTGATACCTCGTTTTGTGTATTTATACAACACATAATACATTCAGAACGTTTTGAGCAATTTTTTGGAGAACTTTATTTCCGACCAAAATTTTGTAAAAAAGTGATGATTAGCACACGAATTCGGGCTTTATTTGGAATGTGATCCTCGTTTTGTGTATTTATACAAATAAAATACATTCAGAATCGTTTTGTGCAATTTTTTGTAGAACTTTTTTTCGGACCAAAATTTTGTAAAAAACGTGATGGTTAGCACGCGAATTCGGGCTTTATTGGGATTGTGATTCCTCGTTTTGTGTATTTATACAAATAAAAATACATTCAGAATCGTTTTGAGGAATTTTCTGGAGAACTTTTTTTCGAACTAAAATTTTTTAAAAAACGTGATGGTTAGCACACGAATTCGGGCTTTATAGGGAATGTGATACCTTGTTTTGTGTATTTATACAAATAAAAATACATTCATAATATTTTTGAGCGATTTTCTGTAAATATTTTTTCAGACCAAAATTTTGTAAAAAACGTGATGGTTAGCACACGAATTCGGCCTTTATTGGGAATGTGATACCACGTTTTTTTATTTATATAAATAAAAATATATTCAGAATCGTTTTGAGCAATTTTCTGGAGAACTTTTTTTCCGACCAAAATTTTGTAAAAAACGTGATGGTTAGCACACGAATTCGGGCTTTATTTGGAATGTCATCCTCGTTTTGTGTATTTACACAAATAAAATACATTCATAATCGTTTTGAGCAATTTTTTGGAGAACTTTTTTTCGACCAAAATTTTATTGAAAACGTTATAATTGGCACTCGAATTCGGGCTTTATTGGGAATGTGACACCTCGTTTTATGTATTTATACAATTAAAAATACATTCAGAATCGTTTTGAGTAATTTTCTGGAGAACTTTTTTTCCGACCAAAATTTTGTAAAAAACGTGATGGTTAGCAAACGAATTCGGGCTTTATTGGGAATGTGATACCTCGTTTTGTCTATTTATACAAATAAAATATATTCAGAATCGTTTTGAGCAAATTTTCTGGAGAACTTTTTTTCGGACCAAAATTTTGTAAAAAACATGATGGTTTGCATGCGAATTCGGGCTATATTGGGATTGTGATACCTCGTTTTGTGTGTTTTTATACAAATAAAAAGACATTCAGAATCGTTTTGAGCAATTTTCTGGAGAACTTTTTTTCGGATTAAAATTTTGTAAAAAACGTGATGGTTAGCACACGAATTCGGGCTTTATTGGGATTGTGATACCTCGTTTTTTGTATTTATACAAATAAAAATACATTCATAATCGTTTTAAGCAATTTTTTGGAGACCTTTTTTTCAGACCAAAATTTTGTAAAATACGTGATGGTTAGCACAAGAATTCGTGCTTTATTGGGAATGTGATACCTCGTTTTGTGTATTTATACAAATAAAATACATTCAGAATCGTTTTGAGCAATATTCTGGAGAACTTTTTTTCGGACCAAAATTTTGTAAAAAACGTGATGGTTAGCACACGAATTCGGGCTTTATTGGGAATGTGATACCTCGTTTTGTTTATTTATACGACATAAAATACATTCAGAATCATTTTGAGCAATTTTTTGGATAACTTCTTTTCGGACCAAAATTTTGTAAAAGACGTGATGATTAGCACACAAATTCTTGCTTTATTGGGAATGTGATACCTCGTTTTGTGTATTTATACAAATAAAAATACATTCATAATCGTTTTCAGGGATTTTCTGCAGAAATTTTTTCGGACCAAAATTTTGTAAAAAACGTGATGGTTAGCACACGAATTCGGCTTTACTGGGAATGTGATAAAACTCGTTTTGTGTATTTATACGGCATAAAATACATTCAGAATCATTTTGAGCAATTTTTTAGATAACTTCTTTTTGGGCCAAAATTTTGTAAAAAACGTGATGATTAGCACAGAAATTCTTGCTTTATTGGGAATGTGACACCTCGTTTTGTGTATTTATACAGATAAAAATACATTCATAATCGTTCTGAGCGATTTTCTGCAGAAATTTTTTCGGACCAAAATTTTGTAAAAAACGTGATGGTTAGTACACGAATTCGGGCTTTATTGGGAATGTGATACCTCGATTTGTGTATTTATACAACACAAAATACATTCAGAAACGTTTTGAGCAATTTTTTGGAGAACTTTATTTCCGACCAAAATTTTGTAAAAAAGTGATGATTAGCACACGAATTCGGGCTTTATTTGGAATGTGATCCTCGTTTTGTGTATTTATACAAATAAAATATATTCAGAATAGTTTTCAGCAATTTTTTGTAGAACTTTTTTTCGGACCAAAATTTTGTAAAAAACGTGATGGTTAACACGCGAATTCGGGCTTTATTGGGATTGTGATACCTCGTTTTGTGCATTTATACAAATAAAAATACATTCAGAATCGTTTTGAGGAATTTTTTGGAGAACTTTTTTTCGGACTAAAATTTTGCAAAAAACGTGATGGTTAGCACACGAATTCGGGCTTTATTGGGAATGTGATACCTTGTTTTGTGTATTTATACAAATAAAAATACATTCATAATCTTTTTGAGCAATTTTTTGTAGAACTTTTTTTCGGACAAAAATTTTGTAAAAAACGTGATGGTTAGCACACGGATTCGGGCTTTATTGGGAATGTGATACCTCGTTTTGTGTATTTATACAAATAAAAATAAATTCAGAATCGTTTTGAGCAATTTTTTGGAGAACTTTATTTCCGACCAAAATTTTGTAAAAAAGTGATGATTAGCACACGAATTCGGGCTTTATTTGGAATGTGATAATCGTTTTGTGTATTTATACAAATAAAAATACATTCAGAATCGTTTTGAGCAATTTTCTGGAGAACCTTTTTTCGGACCAAAATTTTGTAAAACACGTGATGGCACACGAATTCGAGCTTTATTGGGAATGTGATACGACGTTTTTGTATTTATACAAATAAAAATAAATTCAGAATCGTTTTGAGCAATTTTCAGGAGAACTTTTTTTCCGACAAAAATTTTGTAAAAAACGTGATGGTTAGCACACGAATTCGGGCTTTATTAGGAATGTGATACCTCCTTTTGTGTATTTATACGACATAAAATACATTCAGAATCGTTTTGAGCGATTTTCTGCAGAAATTTTTTCGGACCAAAATTTTGTAAAAAACGTGATGGTTAGCACACGAATTCGGGCTTTATTGGGAATGTGATACCTCGTTTTGTGTATTTATTCAAATAAAAATACATTCAGAATCGTTTTGAGCAATTTTCTGGAGAACCTTTTTTCGGACTAAAATTTTGTAAAAAACGTGATGGTTAGCACACGAATTCGGGCTTTATTGGGAATGTGATACCTCGTTTTGTGTATTTATACAAATAAAAATACATTCATAACTTTTTGAGCGATTTTCTGTAAATATTTTTTCGGACCAAAATTTTGTAAAAAACGTGATGGTTAGCACACGAATTCGGGCTTTATTGGGAATGTAATACCACGTTTTTTTATTTATATAAATAAAAATACATTCAGAATCGTTTTGAGCAATTTTTTGTAGAACTTTTTTTCGGACAAAAATTTTTGTAAAAAACGTGATGGTTAGCACACGGATTCGGGCTTTATTGGGAATGTGATACCTCGTTTTGTGTATTTATACAAATAAAAATAAATTCAGAATCGTTTTTAGCAATTTTTTGGAGAACTTTATTTCCGACCAAAATTTTGTAAAAAAGTGATGATTAGCACACGAATTCAGGCTTTATTTGGAATGTGATCCTCGTTTTGCGTATTTATACAAATAAAATACATTCAGAATCGTTTTGAGCAATTTTTTGTGGAACTTTTTTTCGGACAAAAATTTTGTAAAAAACGTGATGGTTAGCACACGAATTCGGGCTTTATTCGGAATGTGATACCTCGTTGTGTGTATTTATACAAATATAAATACAATCAGAATCGTTTTGAGCAATTTTTTGGAGAACCTTATTTCCGACAAAAATTTTGTAAAAAAGTGATGATTAGCACACGAATTCGGGCTTTATTTGGAATGTGATCCTCGTTTTGCGTATTTATACAAATAAAATACATTCAGAATCGTTTTGGGCAATTTTTTGTAGAACTTTTTTCGGACCAAAATTTTGTGAAAAACGTGATGGTTCACACGCGAATTCGGGCTTTATTGGGAATGTGATACCTCGTTTTGTGTATTTATACAAATAAAAATACATTCAGAATCGTTTTGAGCAATTTTCTGGAGAACCTTTTTTCGGACTAAAATTTTGTAAAAAACGTGATGGTTAGCACACGAATTCGGGCTTTATTGGGAATGTGACACCTCGTTTTTTGTATTTATACAAATAAAAATACATTCATAATCGTTTTGAGCGATTTTCTGTAGAAATTTTTTCGGACCAAAATTTTGTAAAAAACGTGATGGTTAGCACACAATTCGAGCTTTATTGGGAATGTGATACGACGTTTTTGTATTTATACAAATAAAAAATACATTCAGAATCGTTTTGAGCAATTTTCGGGAGAACTTTTTTTCGGACCAAAATTTTGTAAAAAAACGTGATGGTTAGCACTACGAATTCGGGCTTTATTTGGAATGTGATACCTCGTTTTGTGTATTAATACAAATAAAAATACATTCAGTATCGTTTTGAGCAATTTTCTGGGGATCTTTTTTTCGGAATAAAATTTTGTAAAAAACGTGATGGTTAGCACACGAATTCGGGCTTTATTGGGAATGTGATACGACGTTTTTGTATTTATACAAATAAAAGTACATTCAGAATCGTTTTGAGCAATTTTCAGGAGAACTTTTTTTCCGACCAAAATTTTGTAAAAAACGTGATGGTTAGCACACGAATTCGGGCTTTATTGGGAATGTGATACCTCATTTTGTGTATTTATACGACATAAAATACATTCAGAATCGTTTTGAGCAATTTTTTGTAGAACTTTTTTTCGGAACAAAATTTTGTAAAAAACGTGATGGTTAGAACGCGAATACGGGCTTTATTGGGAATGTGATACCTCGTTTTGTGTATTTGTACAAATAAAAATACATTCAGAATCGTTTTGAGCAATTTTCTGGAGAACTTTTTTTCGGACTAAAATTTTGTAAAAAACGTGATGGTTATCCCACGAATTCGGGCTGTATTGGGAATGTGATACCTCGTTTTGTGTATTTATACGACATAAAATACATTCAGAAGCGTTTTGAGTAATTTTTTGGATAACTTCTTTTCGGACCAAAATTTTGTTAAAAATGTGATGATTAGCATACGAATTCGGGCTTTATTGGGAATGTGATCCTCCTTTTGTGTATTTTTACAATTAAAAATACATTCATAATCGTTTTGAGCGATTTTCTGTAGAAATTTTTTTTGGACCAAAATTTTGTAAAAAACGTGATGGATAGCACACGAATTCGGGCTTTATTGGGAATGTGATACCACGTTTTTGTATTTATATAAATAAAAATACATTCAGAATTGTTTTGAACAATTTTCAGGAGAACTTTTTTTCCGACCAAAATTTTGTAAAACACGTGATGGTTAGCACACGAATTCGGGCTTTATTGGGAATGTGATACCACGTTTTGGTATTTATATAAATAAAAATACATTCAGAATCGTTTTGAGCAATTTTAAGGAGAACTTTTTTTCCGACCAAAATTTTGTAAAAAATGTGATGGTTAGCACACGAATTCGGGCTTTATTTGGAATGTGATACCTCGTTTTGTGTATTTATACAAATAAAAATACATTCAGAATCGTTTTGTGCAATTTTTTGGAGAACTTTTTGTCGGACCAAAATTTTGTAATAAACGTGATGGTTAGCACACGAATTCGGGCTTTTTTCGGAGTGTGATACCTCCTTTTGTGTATTTATACAAATAAAAATACATTCATAATCGTTTTGAGCGATTTTCTGCAGAAATTTTTTCGGACCAAAATTTTGTAAAAAACGTGATGGGTAGCACACGAATTCGGGCTTTATTGGGAATGTGATACCTCGTTTTGTGTATTTATACAAATAAAAATACATTCAGAATTGTTTTGTGCAATTTTTTGGAGACCTTTTTTTCGTACCAAAATTTTGTAAAAAACGTGATGGTTAGCGCACGAATTCGGGCTATATTGGGAATGTGATACCTCGTTTTGTGTATTTATACAAATAAAAATACATTCAGAATTGTTTTGTGCAATTTTTTGTAGAACTTTTTTTCGGACCAAAATTTTGTAAAAAACGTGATGATTAACACACGAATTCGGGCTTTATTGGGAATGTGATACCTCGTTTTGTGTATTTATACAAATAAAAATACATTCAGAATCGTTTTGAGCAATTTTCTGGAGAACCTTTTTTCGGACTAAAATTTTGTAAAAAACGTGATGGTTAGCACACGAATTCGGGCTTTATTGGGAATGTGACACCTCGTTTTTTGTATTTATACAAATAAAAATACATTCATAATCGTTTTGAGCGATTTTCTGTAGAAATTTTTTCGGACCAAAATTTTGTAAAAAACGTGATGGTTAGCACACGAATTCGAGCTTTATTGGGAATGTGATACGACGTTTTTGTATTTATACAAATAAAAATACATTCAGAATCGTTTTGAGCAATTTTCAGGAGAACTTTTTTTCGGACCAAAATTTTGTAAAAAACGTGATGGTTAGCACACGAATTCGGGCTTTATTTGGAATGTGATACCTCGTTTTGTGTATTAATACAAATAAAAATACATTCAGTATCGTTTTGAGCAATTTTCTGGGGATCTTTTTTTCGGAATAAAATTTTGTAAAAAACGTGATGGTTAGCACACGAATTCGGGCTTTATTGGGAATGTGATACGACGTTTTTGTATTTATACAAATAAAAGTACATTCAGAATCGTTTTGAGCAATTTTCAGGAGAACTTTTTTTCCGACCAAAATTTTGTAAAAAACGTGATGGTTAGCACACGAATTCGGGCTTTATTGGGAATGTGATACCTCATTTTGTGTATTTATACGACATAAAATACATTCAGAATCGTTTTGAGCAATTTTTTGTAGAACTTTTTTTCGGAACAAAATTTTGTAAAAAACGTGATGGTTAGAACGCGAATACGGGCTTTATTGGGAATGTGATACCTCGTTTTGTGTATTTGTACAAATAAAAATACATTCAGAATCGTTTTGAGCAATTTTCTGGAGAACTTTTTTTCGGACTAAAATTTTGTAAAAAACGTGATGGTTATCCCCCGAATTCGGGCTGTATTGGGAATGTGATACCTCGTTTTGTGTATTTATACAAATAAAAATACATTCAGAATTGTTTTGTGCAATTTTTTGTAGAACTTTTTTTCGGACCAAAATTTTGTAAAAAACGTGATGATTAGCACACGAATTCGGGCTTTATTGGGAATGTGATACCTCGTTTTGTGTATTTATACGGCATAAAATACATTCAGAATCATTTTGAGCAATTTTTTAGATAACTTCTTTTCGGGCCAAAATTTTGTAAAAAACGTGATGATTAGCACAGAAATTCTTGCTTTATTGGGAATGTGACACCTCGTTTTGTGTATTTATACAAACAAAAATACATTCAGAATCGTTTTGAGCAATTTTCTGGAAAACTTTTTTTCGGAGTAAAATTTTGTAAAAAAACGTGATGGTTAGCACACGAATTCGGGCTTTATTGGGAATGTGATACCTCGTTTTGTGTATTTATACAAATAAAAATACATTCAGAATTGTTTTGTTCAATTTTTTAGAGAACTTTTTATCGGACCAAAATTTTGTAATAAACGTGATGGTTAGCACACGAATTCGGGCTTTTTTGGTAGTATGATAACTCGTTTTGTGTATTTATACAAATAAAAATACATTCATAACCGTTTTGAGCGATTTTCTGCAGAAATTTTTTCGGACCAAAATTTTGTAAAAAACGTGATGGTTAGCACACAAATTCGGGCTTTATTGGGAATGTGATACCACGTTTTTGTATTTATATAAATAAAAATACATTCAGAATTGTTTTGAACAATTTTCAGGAGAACTTTTTTTCCGACCAAAATTTTGTAAAAAACGTGATGGTTAGCACACGAATTCGGGCTTTATTGGGAATGTGATACCTTGTTTTGTGTATTTATACGACATAAAATACATTCAGAATCGTTTTGAGCCATTTTTTGTAGAACTTTTTTTCGGACCAAAATTTTGTAAAAAACGTGATGGTTAGCACACGAATTCGGGCTTTATTGGGAATGTGATACCTCGTTTTGTGTATTTATACAAATAAAAATACATTCAGAATCGTTTTGAGCAATTTTCTGGAGAACTTTTTTTCGGACTAAAATTTTGTAAAAAATGTGATGGTTAGCACACGAATTCGTGCTTTATTGGGAATGTGATACCTCGTTTTATGTATTTATTCAAATAAAAATACATTCATAATCGTTTTGAGCGATTTTCTATTGAAATTTTTTCGGACCAAAATTTTGTAAAAAACGTGATGGTTAGCACAGGAATTCAGGTTTTATTGGGGATGTGATACCACGTTTTTGTATTTATATAAATAAAAATACTTTCAGAATCGTTTTGAACAATTTTCAGGAGAACTTTTTTTCCGACCAAAATTTTGTAAAAAACGTGATGGTTAGCACACGAATTCGGGCTTTATTGGGAATGCGATACCTCGTTTTGTGTATTTATACGACATAAAATACATTCAGAATCGTTTTGAGAAATTTTTTGGATAACTTCTTTTCGTACCAAAATTTTGTAAAAAACATGATGATTAGCATACAAATTCTGGCTTTATTTGGAATGTGATCCTCCTTTTGTGTATTTATACAATTAAAAATACATTCATAATCGTTTTGAGCGATTTTCTGTAGAAATTTTTTTGGACCAAAATTTTGTAAAAAACGTGATGGTTAGTACACGAATTCGGGCTTTATTGGGACTGTGATACGACGTTTTTTTATTTATATAAATAAAAATACATTCAGAATCGTTTTGAGCAATTTTCTGGAGAACTTTTTTTCCAAACAAAATTTTGTAAAAAACGTGATGGTTAGCACACGAATTCGGGCTTTATTGGGAATGTGATACCTCGTTTTGTGTATTTATACAAATAAAATACATTCAGAATCGTTTTGAGCAATTTTTCGGAGACCTTTTTTTCGGACAAATTTTGTAAAAAAAGTGATGGTTAGCGCACGAATTCGGGCTTTATTGGGAATTTGATACCTCGTTTTGTGTATTTATACAACACAAAATACATTAATAATAGTTTTGAGCAATTTTTTGGAGAACTTTTTTTCTGACCAAAATTTTGTAAAAAACGTGATGGTTGGCACACGAATTCGGGCTTTATTGGGAATGTGATACCTCGTTTTATGTATTTAGCATACGAATTCAGGCTTTAATGAGAATGTGATACTTTGTTTTGTGTATTTGTACAACATGTAAAACATTCGGAATCGTTTTGAGCAATTTTTTGGACAACTTTTCTTTGGACCAAAATTCTGTAAAAAACGTGGTGATTACCACACGAATTCGGGCTTTAACAGGAAAGTAATACTTCGTTTGGTGTGTTTATACAACATGAAAATTGTTCTCAATCATTTTGAGCAAATTTTTTGAGAACTTTTTTTCGGACCAAAATTTTGTAAAAAACGTGATGAAGAGCACACAAATTTGGGCTTTAGAGAGAGAGTAATATTTCGTTTGGTGTATTTGTAAAACATGAAAAATGTTCTTAATCATTTTGAGCAATTTTTCGGAGAACTTTTTTTCGCACCTAAATTTTGTAAAAAACGTTATGATTAGCACACGAATCCGGGCTTTAACGGGAGAGTAATAATACTTCGTTTGGTGTATTTATACAACATGAAAAACATTCTGAATCGTTTTCAGCAATTTTTTGGAAACTTTTTTTCGGACCTAAATTTTGTTAAAAACGTGATGATTAGCACACGAATTCGAGATTGAACGAGAGAGTGATACTTCATTTGGTTTAATTCTTCAACAAGTAAAACATTATGAATTGTTTTGAGTATTTTTCTGGAGAACTTTTTTTTGGACCTAAATTTTGTAAAAAACGTGATGATTAACACACGAATTCGGGCTTTAACGGGAGAGTGATACTTCATTTGCTGTATTTATACAACATTAAAAATATTCAAAATCGTTTTGAGTAATTTTTTGGAGAACTTTTTTTGGACATAAATTTTGTAAAAAACGTGATGATTAACACACGAATTCGGGTTTTAACGGGAATGTAATACTTCGTTTGGTGTATATATGCAACATGAAAAATATTCAGAATCGTTTTGAGCAATTTTTCAGAGAACTTTTTTTCGGTCCAAAATTTTATAAAAAACGTAATGTAACACGAATTTGGGCTTTAATGGGAGAGTGATACTTCATATGGTGTATTTTTATTAAATGAAAAACATTCAGAATCGTTTTCAGCAATTTTTTGGAGAAATTTTTTCGGACCTAAATTTTGTTAAAAACGTGATAATTAGCACACGAATTCGAGCTTTAATGGTAATGCGATACTTCATTTGGTGTGTTTATACAACATGAAAAACATTCTGAATCGTTTTGAGCAATTTTCATTCGAACCTAAATTTTGCAAAAAAAGTGATGATTCACACACGAATGCGGGTTTTAAAAGGAGAATGATATTTCGTTTGGTGTATTTATACAACATGAAAAACATTCTGAATCATTTTGAGCAATTTCTTGGAGAACTTTTTTTCGGACCTATATTTTGTAAAAAACATGATGACTAGCACACGAATTCGGGCTTTAACGGTAGAGTGATACTTCGTTTGGTGTATTAATAGAACATGAAAAACAATTAGAATCGTTTTGAGCAACTTTTCGAAGAGTTTTTCTCGGACCTAAATTTTGTAAAAAAATGTGATTTTTAGCACATGAATTGGGGCTTTAACAGGAGAGTGAATTAGGTGTATGTATTCAATATGAAAAACATTAAGAATCGTTTTGAGCAATTTTTTAAAGAACTTTTTTCCCACCTAAATTTCATAAAAAACGTGATGATTAGCACACGAATTCGGGCTTTAATGGGAATGTGACACTTCGTTTTGTGAATTTGTATAAAATGAAAAACATTCAGAATCGTTTTGAGCATTTTTTTGGACAACTTTATTTTGGACAAAAATTTTGTAAAAATCGTAGTGATTAGCTCAAGAATTAGGGTTTTAACAGGAGAGTAATATTTCGATTGGTGTATTTATACAACATGAAAAATGTTCTTATTCGTTTTGAGCAATTTTTCGGAGAACTTTTTTCGGACCTAAATTTTTTAAAAAACGTGATGATTAGCACTTGAATCCAGGCTTTAACGGGCGAGTAATACTTCTTTTGATGTATTTATACAACATGAAAAACATTCTGAATCATTTTGAGCAATTTTTTGGAAACTTTTTTTCGTACCTAAATTTTATAAAAAACGTGATGATTAGTACACAAATTCGGGATTTAACGAGAAAGTGATACTTTGTTTGGTGTAATTCTTCAACATGTAAAATATTAAGAATTGTTTTGAGCAGTTTTTAGAAGAACTTTTTTCGGACCTAAATTTTGTAAAAAATGTGATGATTAGCATACGAATCTGGACATTAACGGGAGAGTAATACTTGGTTTGGTGTATTTATACAATATGAAAAATATTCTGAATCATTTTGAGCAATTTTTTAGACAACTTTTTTTTGGACCAAAATTCTGTAGAACACGTGATAATTAGCACACGAATTCGGGCTTTAACGGGAGAGTAATATTTTATTTGGTGTATTTATACAACATGAAAAATGTTCTAAATCGTTTAGAGCAATTTTGCGGAGAACTTTTTTTGGACCTAAATTTTGTAAAGAATGTGATGATTAGCACACGAATTCGGACTTTAACGAGAGAGTGATACTTCGTATGGTGTATTTATACAAATGAAAAACATTCAGAATCGTTTTCAGCAATTTTTTAGAGAACTTTTTTTCGGACCTAAATTTTTTAAAAAACGTGATGATATAAGCACACGAACTCGGGCTTTAATGGGAATGTGATACTTTGTTTTGTGTATTTATACAAAATGAAAAAATTCAGAATTGTTTTGAGTAATTTTTTGGAAAACTTTTTCCCGAACATAAATTTTGTAAAAAACGTGATGATTAGCACACGAATTCGGGCTTTAGTGGGAGAGTGATTCTTCGTTTGGTTTATTTTTTCAACATTAAAAACATTAATAATTATTTTGAGCAATTATTTGGAGAACTTTTTTTCGGACCTAAATTTTGTAAAAAACGTGATGATTAGCACACGAATTCGGGCTTTAACGGGAGAGTGATACTCCGTTTGGTGTATTTCTTCAACTAGTAAAACATTAAGAATCTTTTTGAGTAATTTTTGTGAGAACTTTTTTCGGACCTAAATTTTGTAATAAACGTGATGATTAGCACACGAATTCGGACTTTAACGGGAGAGTGAAACTTCGTTTTGTGTATTTATACAATATTTAAAGCATTCGGAATCGTTTTGAGCAATTTTTTAAGAAGTTTTTTTCGCATCTAAATTTTGTAGAAAAAGTGATGAATGCACATGAATACGGGCTCTAAAGGCAGGGTGATACTTTGTTTGATGTATTTATACAAGTCGAAAAACATTCCTAATCGTTTTGAGTAATTTTTTGGATAACTTTTTTTCGGACCTAAATTTTGTAAAAAACGTGATGATTAGCACATGAATTCGGGATTTAACGGGAGAGTGATACTTTGTTTGGTTTAATTCTTCAACAAGTAATACATTAAGAATCGTTTCGAGCAATTTTTTGGAGAACTTTTTTCGGACCTAAATTTTGTAAAAAACGTGATGATTAGCAAACGAATCCGGGCTTTAATAGGAGAGTAATACTTGGTTTAGTGTATTTATACAATATGAAAAACATTCTGAATCGCTTTGAGCAGTTTTTTTGGCAACCTTTTTGTGGAGCAAAATTTTGTAAAAGACATGATGATTAGCACACGAATTCGGGCTTTAACGGGAGAGTAATATTTCGTTTGGTGTATTTCTACAACAAGAAAAATGTTCTGAATTGTTTTGAGCAATTTTTCGGAGAAGTTTTTTTCGGACCAATATTTTGTAAAAAACATGATGGTCAGCACATGAATTCGGGCATTAATTGGAATGTGATACTTTGTTTTGTGAACTTATTCAACATGGAAGACATTCAAAATCATTTTGAGCAATTTTTTGGAGAACTTTTTTTCGGACCTAATTTTTGTAAAAAACTTGATGATTAGCACACGAATTCGGGCTTTAATTGTCATGTGATACATCGTTTGGTGTACTTATTCAACATTAAAAACATTAAGAATCGTTTTGAGCAATTTTTTGGAGAACTTTTTTTGAACATAAATTTTGTAAAAAACGTGATGATTAGCTCACGAATTTGAGCTTTAATGGAAATGTGATACATCGTTTTGTGTACTTATACAACATGGAAAACATTCCAAATCGTTTCGAACAATTTTTTGGACAACTTTTCTTTGGACCTAAATTTTTTTAAAAACCTGATGATTAGCAAACGAATTCGGGCTTTAATTGTAATGTGATACTTCGTTTGGTGTACTTATATAACATGAAAAACATTCTGAATTGTTTTGAGCAGTTTTTTGTAGAGCTTTTTTTGGCACCTAAATTTTTTTAAAAAATGTGATGATTAGCCTACGAATTCGGGCTTTAACGGGAGAGTAATACATCGTTTGATGTAATTATACAACATGAAAAATGTTTTGAATCGTTTTTAGTAAATTTTCGGACAACTTTTTTTTGGACTAAATTTTGTAAAAAACGTGATGATTAGCACACGAATTCCGGCTTTAATTGTAATGTGATACTTCTTTTGCTTTGTTTATACCACATGAAAAAAATTCTGGATCGTTTTGAGCAATTTTTTTGAAAACTTTTTTTTGGACCTATATTTTGTAAAAAACGTGATGATTAGCACGAAGTCGGGCATTAACGGGAGAGTGATACTTTGTTCGGTGTATTTATTCAACATGAAAAACATTAAGAATCGTTTTGAGCAATTTCTTAGAGAACTTTTTTCGGACGTAAATTTTGTAAAAAAGTGATGATTAGCACACGAATTCGGGCTTTAATGGAAATGTGACACTTTGTTTTGTGATTTGTACAACATGAAAAACATTCAGAATCGTTTTGAGCAATTTTTTGGACAGCTTTTTTTCGGACAAAAATTTTGTAAGAAACGTCATGATTAGCACACGAATTCGGGCTTTAATGGAAATGTGATACATCTCTTTGTGTACTTATACAACATGAAAAACATTCCAAATCGTTTCGAGTAATTTTTTTGACAACTTTTTTCAGACCTAAATTTTTAAAAAAACGTGATAATTAGCACACGAATTCGGGCTTTAATTTTAATGTGATACTTCGTTTGGTGTATTTATACAACATGAAAAACATTCTGAATCATTTTGAGCAATTTTTTTTAGAACTTTTTTCCGAACCTAAATTTTGTAAAAAATGTGATGATTAGCACACAAATTCTTGCTTTAACGGGAGAGTAAAAATTCGTTTGGTGTATTTATACAAATAAAAACTGTTTTGAATTGTTTTGAGCGATTTTTTGTAGAACTTTTTTCCAGACCTAAATTTTGCAAAAAACGTGATGATTAGCACACGAATCCGGGCTTTAACGGGAAAGTGACACTTCATTTTGTGTATTTATACAACGAGAAAAATATTCTGAATCGTTTTGAGTAATTTTTTGGAGAACTATTTTTCTGACCTAAATTTTGTATAAAACGTGATGATTAGCACACGAATTCGGGCTTTAATGGGAATGTGATAGTTCTATTTGCGTATTTATAAGAAATGAAAAAATTTAGAATTTTTTTGAAAAATTTTTTGGAGAACTTTTTCCGGACCTAAATTTTGTAAAAAACGTGATGATTAGCACACGAAATCGGGCTGTAACGAGAGAGTAAAAATTTGTTCGGTGTATTTATACAACATGAAAAATGTTCTGAATCATTTTGAAAAAATTTTTGAAAACTTTTTTCCGTACCTAAATTTGGCAAAAAACGTGATGATTATCGCACGAATCCGGGCTTTAAGGGGAGAGTGATACTTCGTTTGGTATATTTTTACAACATGAAAAATATTCTGAAATGGTTTCGAGTAATTTTTTGGAGAATTATTTTTCGGACCTAAATTTTGTATAAAACGTGATGATTAGCACGCGAAATCGGGCTTTAATGGGTATATGATACTTCATTTGCTTTGTTTATGCAACATGAAAAACATTCTGAATCGTTTTGAGCAATTTTTTGGAGAACTTCTTTCGGACCGAGATTTATTAAAAAACGTGATGATCAGCACACAAATTTGAGCTTTTATGGGAATGTAATACTTCGTTTTGTGTATTTGTACAACAAGAAAAACATTTAGAATCGTTTTCAGTATGTTTTTGGACAACTTTTTTGTGGACCAAAATTTGGTAAAAACGTGATGATTAGCACACGAATTCGGGCTTTAACTGGAGAGTAAAAATTTGTTTGGTGTATTTATACAACATTAAAAATGTTTTGAATCGTTTTGAGCAATTTTTTGGAGAACTTTTTTTTCCGGACCTGAATTTGGTAAAAAACATGATGATTAGCACACGAATCCAGGCTTTAACGGGTGTGTGATACTTCGTTTTGTGTATTTATACGACATGAAAAATATTCTGAATAGTTTTGAGTAATTTTTTGGAGAACTATTTTTTAGACCTAAATTTTGTATAGAACGTGATGATTAGCACACGACTTCGGGCTTTTAATTGGTATGTGTTACTTCGATTTGTGTATTTATACAAAATGAAAAAATTTAGAATTATTTTGAGCAGTTTTTTGGAGAACTTTTTCCGAACCTAAATTTTGTAAAAAACGTGATGATTAGCACACGAATTCGTGCTTTAATAGGAATGTGATACTTCGTTTTGTGTATTTGAACAACAAGAAAAACATTAAAAATCGTTTTGAAAAAGTTTTGGACAACTTTTTCTTGGCCCAAAATTTTGTAGAAACGTGATGATTAGCACACGAATTCACGCTTTAACGGAAGAGTAAAAATTCATTTGGTGTATTTATACATTATTAAAAATGTTCTGAATCGTTTCGTGCAATTTTTTGAAGAACTTTTTTCCAGACCTAAATTCTGCAAAAAACGTGATGATTAGCACACGAATCCGGGCTTTAACGGGAAAGTGACACTTCATTTTGTGTATTTATACAACGTGAAAAATATTCTGAATCGTTTTGAGTAGTTTTTTTGGAGAACTATTTTTCTGACCCAAATTTTGTATAAGACGTGATGATTAGCACACGAATTCGGGCTTTAATGGAATGTGATAGTTCATTTGCTTTGTTTATGCAACATGAAAAACATTTTGAATCGTTTTGAGCAATATTTTGGAGAACTTCTTTTCGGACCTAAATTTTGAAAAAAACTTGATGATTAGCACTCGAATTCGGGCTTTAATGGGAATGTGATACTTCGATTTGTGTATTTATACAAAGTGAAAAAATTCAGAATTGTTTTGAGCAGTTTTTTGGAGAACTTTTTTCCGGACCTAAATTTTTTTTAAAATGTGATGATTAGCACACGAATTCGAGCTTTAAAGGGAGAGTGATACTTCGTTCGGTTTATTTGTTCAACATGAAAAACATTAAGAATCGTTTAGAGCAATTGTTTGGAAAACTTTTTTCGGATCTAAATTTTGTAAAAAACGTGATGATTAGCACATGAATTCGGGCTTTAATGGAAATGTGACACTTCGTTTTGTGTATTTGTACAACATTAAAAACATTCTGAATATCTTTGAGTAATTTTTTGGACAACTTTTTTTTTACCAAAATTTGTAAAAAACGTGATGATTAGCACACGAATCAGGATTTTAATGAAAACGTGATACATCGTTTTGTGTACTTATACAATATGAAAAACATTCCAAATCGTTTCGAGAAATTTTTTGGACAACTTTTTTTCGGAACTAAATTTGGTAAAAAACGTGATGATTAGTACACGAATTCGGGCTTTAACGGGAGAGTAATACTTCGTTTGGTGTATTTATACAAATTAAAATGTTCTGAATCATTTTGAGTAATTTTTTGGAGAACTTTTTCCGAACCTAAATTTTGTAAAAAAATGTAATGATTTGCACACGAATCCGGGCTTTAACAGGAGAATGATCCTTCGTTTGGTTTATTTATACAACATGAATAATATTCTGAATCGTTTTGAGAAATTTTTTGGAGAACTATTTTTCGGAGCTAAATTTTTCAAAAAGCGTGATGATTAGCACACGATTTCGGGCTTTAATGGGAATGTGATACTTCGATGTATTTTATACAAAATGAAAAATTCAGAATTGTTTTGAGCAATTTTTTGGAGAACTTTTTTCTGAACCTAAATTTTGTAAAAACGTGAGGATTAGCACACGAATTCGGGCTTTCACGGGAGAGTAATACTTCGTCTGGTGTATTTATACAACATGAAAAATGTTCTGAATCGTTTCGATCAATTTTGCGGAGAACTTTTTCTGGGACCTAAATTTTATAAAAAACGTGATGATGAGGACACGAATTCGGGCTTTAATAGGAATGTGGCACTTCGTTTTGTGTATTTGTACAAGATGAAAAACATTCAGAATCATTTTGAGTAATTTTTTAGACAACTTTTTTTTTGGACAAAAATTTTGTAAAAAACGTGATGATTAGCACACGAATTCGGGCTTTAACGGAAATGTAATACTTCGATTTGTGTATTTATACAAAATGAAAAAATTCATAATTATTTTGAGCAATTTTTTGGAGAACTTTTTTTCGGACCTAAATTTTGTAAAAAAGGTGATGATTAGCACGCGAATTCGAGCTTTAAAGGGAGAGTGATACTTTGTTCGGTGTATTTATTCAACATGAAAAACATTAAGAATCGTTTAGAGCAATTTTTTGGAAAACTTTCTTCGGACCTAAATTTTGTAAAAAAGTGATGATTAGCACATGAATTCGGGCTTTAATGGGAATGTGACACTTCGTTTTGTGTATTTGTACAACATGAAAAACATTTTGAATCGTTTTGAGCAATTTTTTGGATTCAGAATGTTTTTTCTTGTTGTATAAATACACCAAACGAAGTATCACTTTCCCATTAAAGCCCGAATTCGCGTGGTAATCAACATGTTTTTTAAAAGATTTAGGTACAAAAAATAGTTCTCCAAAAAATTGGTGAAAATAATTCTATATGTTTCTCTAGTTTTAAAAAGAATCGAACAAAGTTTCACTTGTCCTATGAAGGCAGAATCTAATTTAATCATTACGTGTCTTTATAAAATTTAAGTTCGAAAAAATTTTCTTTATAAAATTGTTCAAAACGATACACTATATTTCTCATATTGTAAAGATACATTGCATAACATTTCACTTGCCTGTTGAAGATCGAATTCGTGTGCATATCATCACGTTTTTTACAGAATTTAGGTCCAAAAAATATTTCTCCGTAAAATTGCTCAGAACAATTATGTATATTTTTCAAGTTTAATAGATATATGGCATCATGTTTCACTTGTCTGTAGAAGGCCGAATCAGTGTGCTAATCATCACTATTTTAAAAAATTTAGGTCATAAAAAAGGTTTTTCATAAAATTGTTCAAAATGATTCAATATGTTTCTCATTATGTAAAGATACATTGCACGAGGATTGACTTGCCCTTTGAACCCCGAATCGTGTGCTGATTATCATGTTTTTATAAAATTAATGTCCGAAAATAGCTATCCTTAAAATTAAGAAAAATGATTCTGTATATTTTTCATGTTTTGTAAATACATCGAACAAAGTTTAACTTTCCCATTAAAGCTCGAATTCGTGTGCTAATCATCACTTTTTAAAAAAAAATTTACAAAGTTTTAGATGATTATAATGACTATAAAAATATATAAAAAATTAAACAACACTTCCTCGTTATTTTTATAATGGGCAAAAATGGAGCAAAAGCTCACCAATTTGCTAGAATAATGGTGAAATGGATACTAATGGGCATCGAAAAACTGATCGGAATCGACGGAATTCAATGATTTTATAGTTCAAAAACCGACGATGTGTAAATCTAAGCCATTTAATATTACATTAAGCCAATTTTTTTAACATTTTGCCCGAAAAAAAGTCAGCTTTCTTGAAATTTTTCTGTATATTCCTCATGCTGTATAAATCTATTGTACAAAGTTATAGATGAATATCATGACTATAAAAATATATAAAAATTAAACAAAGTTTTTTCGTTATAATTGGCAAAAATAGAGCAAAAAAGCTCACCAATTTTCTAGAATGATGGTTAAACAGACACTAACGGGCACTGACGAACTGATCAGAATCAACAAAATTCAATTATTTGATTGAATTTGCTAGAATAATGGTTAATCGGACACTAACAGGCACCGAGAAACTGATTGAAATCGACGGAATTCAATGATTTGATAGTTCGAAAATCGACAATGTGTAAATCTACGCCATTTAATATTACATTAAGCCAAATTTTCTATATTTTCTTCATTTTGTATATATCCGTTGTACAAAATTTCAAATGATTATCATAACTATAAAAATATATAAAAATTAAACAATATTTTTTCATTATTTTTATAATGGGCAAAAATGGAGAAATAGTTCACCAATTTGCTAGAATAATAGTGAAACGAATACTAACAGCCACAGAGAAACTGATAGGAATCGACAAAATTGGATGATTTGATGTTCAAAAATCGACAATGTGTAATTCGAAACCATTTAATATACATTAATCCAAATTTTTAATGTTTCGTCTGAAAAAAATCATCTCGAAAAAATAATAAATAAATTATACAAAGTTTTAAATGACTATCATGACTATAAATTGTATAAAGTTTTATACCACTAAGAGAATTCCCGATATTTAGAGATATACTACCTTTTTAATTCTAACAGAACCTATTACTCAAGTGTCAGGACTGATCTTGAATGTTTCACGATGAAACTCTAATGGGAAGATTATATATAACTAGCTAGCATTTTTATTTATTTTTTAATACTTTTAAGAGATATTTGATATTTAACATATACTCTTCCGATTAATTTGACACACCATAATATATAGATAGCGACTCTTATTCAAAATTTAAAGACTAGTCTCGAAAATCATATATAACTAGTTAGCATTTATATATATAACCTCTCCCTTACTTTAACAAGTAAGCCTTAACGCCCTTACGGTCGAGTGTCTTCAAACCTTCCTTCGTAGTCAAATCTGATGATACGCTTTGGCGATGTTTGTTACCTACCAAATCAAATTAAAAGCCTGCTAGGTGATCGAAATCGCTCAGGTCAATGAGGACTCACTCACTCACCTACTCCTTATCTATTTAATAGTTTCTTCTATCTACTAAATTCAAAAGGTGACCCGCCGCGCCAGGCTATAAGATACAGATGGTGTACTATTTGACTGGTAAGAAAGAGCTTCCGTAAGAACTTGAAAACTCTTGTATGTATGGTAACCCTCTCTTCCGCTACTGATGGACTGTCATATAACTAACATTTGTATTTCAAAGTTTCCTTCTTGCTCAATATGATCAAATGCTACCTACAATAGAGGACAATGCCGTCCATGCAACAATAACACAACTAATGGGAATTCAAGAATTCAAAAAGATTGCTTCTGCTGGCACATTGGAGAACCCTAAAGTTTAAAACCTTCTCCAATGTATATAAACACTAAAATATAATACTTCACGCCCTGTTCTGGACTGTACACAATATAACACTTAGATTTTATACGTTCGGCTAATAATCATGTTACATCATGAATCCAGCAGTATTCACGACTTACTATTTAATAAGTGTCTAAAAGCACATCACATTTATCGCATACAGAATATGAGTTTTATGTAATATGGGTTGGGAATCTTCTCTTTGTTATGAAACTAATATTTTCTTAGAGAAAGCAATAGCTTAACTACTAACAAATTGGCCATTGGATGATGACTTAAAAGGAAGATGATAATATAAATTTTCCCAACCCTTTGGGGACATCTTTAGTTTTCTAATCAATTTGGTGCCATAATTGAACTCCAAGAATGCATAAATTATGTTCTTATTTCAACTAAACAAGTTTTACATAATGTGGACACTAGCTAAGTGCCCAACAACCATCATACAATTTGACAAAATGATAATATAAGTATGTACTTAATTATTTGTAATTATCTTTAGAATATCATTTTGCATAATAAAAACGATTACTTGTCAAGTAGTAAACTGTAAATACTGTCCATATGAACTATGAAACCGAACTTGACAACTATTAATGTTTTATATGTTACATAAGTATGGACTTAATTATTTGTAGTTATGTGTCGTTTTAAATGTAAATCTGACGTGTTTATATGTCATATTATGCTTATAGGTACTGACAAGTTTATGAATAACACGGAGTCTAACAACCACTAGAAAATTTGACAAGATGAGATGAAAAGCATAAGAACAAGAAACCAAACTTGATCAATAATGAATCTAATAAATAAATCTATATTCACTTTCAAAATCAAAGAATGATGAAATCAACCAAAAATGAAATCAAAAAGAAAAAAGGGAACAATTTTTTTTTTTTTTTTAAGGTACATAACTATTCTCAAGAACAGGTTGTGTTCTGATACCTGAAGCAGAAGGCATTCTACTTGAACCAATCCAAATTGAATCTAAAGCTTCATTTCTTTCTGATTCTTTTTCCATCTTTGCAATTCTCTTCTTTCTGATAACTTTATACAAAAAAATCCCAAAACAAACCAATAAAATCAACCCAAGAATTCCAATACCAAATCCTATTTCCCACCATTTCCACAACCTCTGTTTTTTACTCTTCTCCTTTGGCTTTGATGATGGCTCAATTCTTGGTTGTGGTTCTTCATAAGGTATAACAATGGAGAAATGCCCTTCATTTCCTGCAACACAAGAATTCGTTGTCTCGGCGACCACATTACTAAATTCAATCTCCCCTTCATTGCCAAATCTAACACATTTTTTCTTCATAGTATCATTTCTAGACAAGAATTCAATCCATGGAAAATGTACCAAAATTGGATCTTTCATAGGAAAAAGCCCAATTGACCCATTATTATTGTGATGTTTTCTACTAATATTAGTAGTATCATAAGCCATTAGGCCTAAAACAGGGGTAATAAGAGTATAATTTGGAACATTATAATAAAAAGAAGACAAATTTCCTAGGTTTGAATAAACAAGAGCAATTCTTCTTGCAAATGGCCTAGGTAATGTTCTTGGAGGAACATTAAAGAAACTAAAATTAGCACCTCTTAACCAAAGAGTTGAACTTCTTAAACGAACAATTGAAATTTCAATACCAGAAAAATTACCAGGAAGAGAAATATTGTAATAAATACCTGAACGACCATTTTCGATTCTTTTTAATGAATAATCGTAAATCAAAGAATCTAATGAATCTGGGTCAGACATATTTTGTCCAAGAACAAATTGGAACAAGAAAATGTACGATAATATTGTTATTTTCTTAGAGCCCATCAAAAAAAACATTGTCCCTTGAAGAAAAATTGATTCTTCATCCTTAAAATAGGGGAAAAAACAGAGAGAAAACCCTCATTCGATTTGGGTTGTAAGAACTGAGGAGGAATGTTTGAAAGAATTGGGGAAACGTATGATTAAGGAGGGATCAAAGAAATTATAGCCCAGATGGAGGAATGTTTTCAAAAGATTAAAAAGAATAGTAATGGTGGTGTTCTTGATCGATCTAATTTGGCAATTAAGGGGATGAATTTAGAGAGGATACATGACTTGTGTATGAAAGAGACTGAAGAAGATGATTGAGAATTGAACGACCCGAATCTTTGATGATTATAGTTTTAGACAGAGGGTGTCTTGGTTGGGGTGGGTGGGGTGTTGGGGGGGGGGAGGGGGTGCTTGAAACTCAACCTGATATATCCGCCTTTGGTCCAACTAATCTAGTTTTGAAATATAAACACTCTTAACAGACGACATTTATTGCATTGATATCTTGTATTTGAATTTGAGGTCTCGATACTGGAAAATTTTACTATAGATTCGATATAAAAGAAGTGAGACTCAATCTCATGTATATCCGCCTCTGGTCCAACTAATTCAGTTCGAATCTCTATAAAATAAAATAGAAAACAATATTTGTTATATTGATATCTCGAATTTGAGATTCTAATACTAAAAAATACTATTATGAATTCAATTCATGGGAGGCGAAACTCAATCTGGCCCAACTAACAAACCCAACTAATTCAGTTTGATAATATTAAGATAGGAAATGACATTTGTTGCATATATCTCAAAGCCGTGATCTTGATACTAACAAATTATATTATGGACCAGTTTATGAGACTAGGTATGAACTTCTCGGATCATATCAAGTCATATAATCTATCTTGTTAAGATTTTCTAATAACTTCTTCAATCATATTAAATCACATTATCTGTGTCGTTTACATCTAGATTTATTATGTGTGCGAGGAAATAAAGAAGACAAGATATTAGTTATATAGGTGATACGATTTAATACGATCTAAATAATTAATGTTCCCATTTATAAATTAAATTCATATTACTCGTGCTGTTTATATTTAGATATATTAACCATACAAATAATACGATTTAATATAATTTAAAATATTTATATTTTCATTCATAAATTAAGATTATAATAAAATTTTATTCCGAAATACCAAAAAGATCCGGCCATAGAAAAGCTTTTGAGTTGTATTATAGGCTAAACTAAATTGTTTAAGGTTTTTTTTTTTTTTTTTTTTTTTTAGGAGTTGGAGTCGGGTTAGTTGTATTATGTGTTGTTTATCCATGGTGGATACAGATGTAAGGGAGAAAAAAGTAGGCATAAGACAGACGATGCCAACGAGGTTTTAAGTTTAAGGTGGGAATGGGCTGACCCGACCCAAAAATTTATTATAAAAAGAGTAGTATAAGAAATTTAAATTAATTAGAAAAATATTAAAAGATATTAGAGTCTTTTTCTTATATGAAAATATCAATGAGTTTAAAAGAAAAAAAAGTTTTCTAGCTATTTATTAAATTACATTATAAATATGTGATTATTAAGGATAGTAATAGGCGGGTCAAACTGGATACTTCTTTGTCTCTAAAACTTATTTTTACTTTATTTTGTCTCTGATTTCATTAGAAACACAGCTGGAAATGAAAATGAATTTTCAATCCAAGCTTGAGAATGAGTTGAGAACAGGGATCAGGTTCTCTTTATCCCCACCCCCTATCCATTTCTACTAGAGTTGTAAATTGAGCGAGTTTACCCATACCCGACTAGGTCTACACCCATTTATAGCGGGTAAGGTTCAAAATTTATACCCGCAGACCTGGACTCATACCCGTACTCGTAACTTATATTAAATGGATCTAGGCAGAATATAATGATACCCAGATCCATTTTTCTTTCTTTATCTAATATGATTGATGTTGGCGATTTATTTATTTTTGTTCTTATTCTAGGTTTAAATTTAGGTTAAAAAGTTGGAGTGATCTAGATCCCTACAGAACAACAAGATCTTACCTTTGTCGTTGCACGTTTTTACCAAAATGGAGGTTCTTTCCACTACATAACTAATTATTTATCATATAATTAATCTCTTTGTGTTTTATATATATTTTATTTAACAGGAAAAAAATAAAAAAAATGACAGACGAGTACGGGTATACCCAAACTCTACCTAAAACCCTAGAGGAGTTGGGTCTAAATCCATAAATTTGGTACCCGACAGGTCTAAGTATGTGTTCATGTTTCATTATAAAGGTTTAGGTTCAGTACAAGGAGTAATGTACCCATCTGGATCCGATTACAGCTCTAATTCCTACTTATCCCCATTATTATATATATTTTTTATATTTTTAACATTGTTAGAAATTTTCTTTTTGAAATAACTATTAATTATATTATATTTTTAAGTTTTAATTCGTCTACTTTTGTAACATGCATATTTTATTTTGGTGTTTAACAGCTTGGGCCCTCAATTTTCCAATGGGTTTGGATGGGGATGGGACTAGCTGAGGCTGAATTGTGATGGAAATGATTTTCATACTCAAGCACATAAATGAGTTCGAGAATTGAAACAAGATAGGAAGGTGGGGATGGGATCGGGATTGGAGTCCTGCCTACCCTCACCCTCGTTGCCATCCCTAATGATTATTAAGACGGATGAATTCAATATTAGTTAATAGGTTTCTGATAATATTTTAGTAAAAAAGAAAAATATAATAAATAAAAAGAGTATTTTATATTAGAAAGTAATATAAAAAATGACACATAAAATGATGCAGATGATCTCTATCTGATGGTTATAATAAAAAGAAAATAATATTGTATCGTGACAAATTAATATTTTTCTGTTGAGAATTCTCCGTAACTATTTTGTAAATAAAAATTAGTTTCTTTAAAACTTAGACAATGCTTTTATCTCGAGATATATTTTTTGGAATTAATTAGTCTAATATTCATGTTCGTATTAAAACACTTAAAAATATTTAATTTTGTAAACTTTACTAAAGAATCGAGGCTCAAGTCAATATTTTCAGGCAGGATTAATATTTTAACCTTGTCTTCAACCCACGGCCGGAACTTGTTCCCGTTTTGGACGGCCGGAGCTTACAGCACCACCTGGCTCGTTGCTGTTGAAGATGAAAATCCAATAAAAGACACAGTCAAAATGTCTATATACTATATATATATATATATATATATAGAGAGAGAGAGAGAGAGAGAGAGAGAGGGGAGAGAGAGAGAACTATCGTAATCATCATGCTCTTTTACTTTTTTTTTTTTTTTAATAGCATGAAGAAATATCAATTTGAGGATTTGGTTTTTGAATTAATATATTTTCTCTAGTGATTACTTTTAGGATACGTTTTGTTATCCTGAAATGATATGAAATGAAATTTTTTACTATTTAAAATCTTTTCTTATCTAGATTAAGGTGAAATTCTATGTTCATTTCAGTGTTTGAAAGGAAAATATAGAACGAAATGATGGATTTCTTTTGTTTGTTTAAAAAAATTAATATTTTATGTAGTAATAAAATGAAATTATATATAATATGACATAAATGTTTTTTTAGTATAAAATGTATTTTTTATATTTTAACCCACATTAAAGTTTAAAAAAATTAAATATTTTAATTTTTGTAAGTGTAAATATTATATATAAGATTGAAAATAATAATCGAAATAAAAGAAAGTATGATATATAAAATTAATGAAACATAATATATGTAATATATTAAGGGTATAATAATTCGATAATTTTAAAAAGTAATTATCACTCCCCTGAAAAGACATTTTCATAGGTTTTAGTATGAAAAATGGGCTTTTCTGTAAAAAAATTTATTCTTTACTTATAATTCAAATATCAAACACTAAAATGAAAAGAGAAGTAGAAAAGTCATTCATTTTCACTATATTTTCGCATACAAAATATAGCGTTAGAAATTGTCCTTTTTATTTGCAAGAGATGTTTCAAAAAATTAAAATAAGACTTTAATGATAAAAAAACATCTATAGGGCAATGTGTAAATTTAATATCAAATATTCTCCACACACTATTCATTTATATATATTTGTTTCTAATTTCATAGAAATGAAAAAATAAAAAGAAATGCATAATATATAGTATATTTAAATAGAATATCCACCTAGAATTCTTGCAAATAGAAAATAAGTACCAAAGTGTGATTTTTTTTTCTCCTTGCATATTTCTTCTTAATATTAAATGGTTGGTCTAATTTGTGCTCTACAAATAGAATTTAAAACACTAAAATGGTTTTTTTTTATGAAAACTATAAAGAATTATTGATAAGAATACTAAAATTTTTAAATTAAAAAACTAATTTATATTAACATATGCATTAAATATACATTAAAAAGTTCTAATAAAATATTATAAAAAAGAAATATTACATAAATATTACTAATATACAGGATTTCAGCAATAAAATCCTCCTCATTTTATATGTGATAGTGTGATGAATTTATATATTATGAGATCATATATTTAGATGTTGCGAGGCGTATTAGTTGTACCCTTCAATTCGTAAGTTCAAAATGTCACATTATGATATTAGAATATAATTATTAACGAATATACAAAAAAGTACCGATAATTATTTAATAATAAGTTATATGTGCTATTAAACTCATCAATCGCCCTCTCCAACTCTTGTGCCAATGAACCTCAAAACACAAAGGAAAGTGGAAAAAGTAGTAATTAGACATTAGGGGAGGGAAGAAAAAACACTTAAGATCGTCTAGTATATTTTTTTATATACTTTCTAATATTTTTTTTAATCGTAATTTTTTCTTATAATTTATCTTTTATTCTATAGAATTTTTATTAATAAAATTATTATATAAAATCTGTACTAAAAAGTGTACTATAGGGCATTAGAAGATCCAATTGAAGAAAAAGAAACCAAAAATTAAATGGATTTTCAAGATAGGGAATTAGCCAATGAGGAAGCTCAAAATCTCCACGTGTCATCAAAGGCAATCAGTTCCTCTTGAGTGAGAGGAAGAGCAAATATTGTGGATAGAAAAGAAAAAGAATTTAGGAGGAACACAGAAAAAAAATAAACTTTTTCTCATTTTCTTGCAAAATTTCAAGAAAACCCCACTTCACTCCCCTCTCAAATTCAATCACCAAACGGAGAGAGAGGGGGATAGATAAAGAAAGAGAGGCTAAAATCAATCAATCCCAGAACCCAGATTTCTCATCTTTTGCCCTCTTTTTTCTTTTCTGGGCAGCCAAATGGCAGCAGCAGCAGCAGCAGCTTCCACTTCCATGGCGGCCGCAGCCGTCTTGACTTCAAGATTCCCTGTCCGTTCAACCACCAATTGCTCTGCTTTGCCTTATTTACCACCCCGTTTGTCCTCTAATGGGCCCGTTTCTACTACTACCTTCAGGCCCTTGTCTTCTTCTTCAGGTATAAGGATTTGATTCTAAAAGGTTTCTTGATTCTTTATTTTGAGGTGGGCTTGTCCTCATTTGTATACTTCTTGAAATTTTTTTTAAATTTTTCTGAATTCCCAAATGCAAGAATGTTAGAGAAAATGATTATTTGTCTGATAGACTTAGGATCTTTGCTCTGTCTTTATTTTGATTTTGATTTCCACTTTAATGTATATATTGTTAATTGAATGAGATAAGAGTTTTGAACCTTAAACTAGTTAAATTTTTTTCAATGTTTGGACACCTAAATTTAGCTATGACTTTGTGTCTGATTGAGAGAAAGAAACCTTGTTGTGATGCTTAGTTGACTCAACTATGGCTTTGTTGTCTTCATTACAATTAATATAGATAGAGGAGCTCTTCTTAAGACCATAGAAAAACAAGAACCTTAACATTTCTGCTGCATTTTTCGCTAGCTTTTGCCAAGGTAGTGGGTAAGAACATATGAGATGAAGCATTTTACAGATGAGCTTTTACAATCTTCTTTGGGAAATAGATGAGAATAGGAAAGCATACTTCAATGAAGTTCTATAGAAAAAGGAAATACATACACCACCATCATGTTATGCAAAGCTTACAATTAGCAATTAAATGCTGATCATAGTTCACGCCACCCCAAGAAGTTTCTTGGCATTGAATGAAAACTTTGTGGTTCCTTCCGAAAAACTTGAACACCTTGCAGTTACAACATGTATCATGTGTGAAGTATGAATGGTTGTTAAGATAATCTGATGTAGTGATGTTTGCTCGGAGGCCTGCTAATTTTATACTCGTAACCAATCTTTAGCTAATGATTTTTTTGTCATTTGGTACAGAATCCAGGAGGGCTTCTTTGCTCCAAGTGAAAGCCTCCGAAGAGTCGCCTGCTCCCGTTGACTCAAGTGAATTATTATCAGATCTCAAAGAAAAGGTAAGCTGGATGCCAGACTTTCATTCATATGTGTTTCTTTCATATCAGAGATATCAAATTTCATGCCAAGGCTGTCTTTAGTTAGTCCAAAAGTCTGTTATTTGATTCTTACTATTCCGTGTTTTTTCTTTGATGGAACTTCTTATTTTTCAGTTTAAGAAGAGAGTTTATCTCAGAATGAACTGTGTCTAACTTCTTGAAAGCTTACTGTTTTTTTGTTTCTAGTGGGATGCAGTTGAAAACAAGTCTACGGTAATTCTATATGGAGGTGGGGCAATTGTTGCAGTTTGGCTCGCTTCAACTCTTGTTGGTGCAATCAATTCAGTCCCTTTGGTAGGTTATTTACGTTTTAGCATTCTGCGCTTCCTCCCCTTTCCGTTTCCAACAGAAAAACGAACATAAACTGAGAATCATTATCATTGTTGTGCTTCGTTTGAATCTCCTTGACTATTTTGCAGCTACCGAAGATCATGGAATTGGTAGGCCTTGGATATACTGGATGGTTTGTCTACCGTTACCTTCTCTTCAAGGTTTGTTCTGTTACCCTTCTCTGCTCGTGTGTTGCTACAATTCAATCTGTTGCTCAATGCCTATTTCACTATAAATTTCAATAAAATTGTATAATTTCTCCGCCTTTTTTGCCATTTAATACAGTCAAGTAGAAAGGAATTGGCATCAGACATCGAAAATTTGAAGAAGAAGATTGCTGGAACTGAATAGATATATGCACATGATTGCCACGCGAGCTCACCTTGTATATTCCAGCAAACGGCTCAAAATTGGTTCACAAATTTTCTATATAAGAGGCAAACTCTTTATGATTGTAGGTAGTATAGGTCTTTTTATGTAACTCTTGGATTCTTCTTGTTCATCTCTTTAAATAAGAATCAATGTCCATTTTGTTCCAACTCTCAATTGATTTATCTTTATGCTTTTCGAGCCTTTCGTTGCTTGATTTGGTTCTTGATGTTTAGTTGAATGTGGCCAATAAACTTTTCAACAGATTTTGTAAGCAATAGATAACAGGCCTCTCTAGCCTCTTGAAAGTTGCCGATGAGGCCTTATCTAAGTTGGCAAGGGGATACGATTCTTGCATAATGCAAAATTTACCCTCCTTTTAAGTAGGATTTATCCGGCTTAAGAGTGTATATGGCTTAAATAACCGGCCATGATGTGTATTAGATGATGCAGACAACCTTAAATAATGAATTTATATTTGTAATCAATAGAGAACAAGCCTCCCTAGTCTTTTGAAAGTTGCCAATGAGGCCGTATCTAAGTTGGCAAGGGGAGACGATTCTTGCATAATGCAAAATTTATCCTCCTTTTAAGGAGGATTTATCCAGCTTAAAGAGTGTATATGGCTTAAATAACCGGCCATGATGTGTATTAGACGATCCAGACAACCTTAAATGACTTTATATTTGTAAGCAATTGCCGATGAGGCCGTATCTAAGTTGGCAAGGGTATATGATTCTTGCATAATGCAAAATTTACCCTCCTTTTAAGGAGGATTTATCCGGCTTAAGAGTGTATATGGCTTAAATAATCGGCCATGATGTGTATTAGACAATCTAGACAACCTTAAATGACTTAATATTTATACGCAATAGAGAACAGACCTCCCTAGTCTCTTGAAAGTTGCCGATGAGGCCATATCTAAGTTGGCAAGGGGATATGATTCTTGCATAATGCGAAATTTACCCTCCTTTTAAGGAGGATTTATCCGGCTTAAGAGTGTACATGGCTTAAATGACCGGCCATGATGTGTATTAGACGATCCAGACAACCTTAAACAAAGAGAATTGATTAGGAAATGGCGAAATTTTCATTTCTTATTGTTTATTACATTTAGGAATGGCTATTCTCAACCAATGTGCTTAATATCACACAAATCATGGAGTGAAAAAGGAGGATCAAAATAAGAACCATTGAGAATTGCATACGTAAGATGCTTATTTGCAGCTTCTGATGCATGAATTCCATCCCAACTCACATAGTTGTATGGATCATTACAAGCCTTGGCAGTCACCATTTTCCCATCCACCAATTTGCTGTTGCCACAATAAAGGGTTTGGTCAAAGTTATAGGCACCTCCTCCATGTCCACAACATGCTTTTGTCCCATATAGTAGTCCTAAAAGAGTAAAAAAAGCAAAGGAAAAACATCAAAACAACCTCGTATTAACATTAACAACTGTAAATATGTCGTACCATGAGACTTGGGATGGCGGAAAAGTTCTAACAACACGGCATGAGTGTCCGCATAAATAACAGATGCATCCGGAAGATCTTGTCGAGTTTGTGCCAATGCGTTCTTGAGCATATTATTGTATTCTACAACTAAACCATTGTAGGAACTTAAGCATCCAAATTCATCAATGTCTGAACTATTGTGAGGAAGTTCCACTAGAAATGCAGGGTAGCATCCTATAGGTGCCAAATTGAGTACCAAAAATGTTCTTCCTCCTAATGCATAAAGATCCTAAAAACGAACATTAATGAAACATATTAGACTAATTGAACAACCAGATCGCAATCATGAGCCCCCGGAGCACCAAAGAGTATTTACCTTGATAGAGTTAGCAATTTTAGAAATGACTTGAGGTAGAATTTGTTTTATGCCATTTGCTCCAACATCTCCAAGATTTCCAGTGAAATCATTTTGGCCAATATAGAATGTATATAGAGATTTTCCAAATATGCTTGGTGATGGAAGCTTTGTCCCTCTCACATGTCTCATGTGATGCCCTGTTTCAATTCAGTAACCGTCGTCGTCTCAGCAGAGCAGAATCTAAGGTGTGTATAGACACGTCAAATTCTTAATGAATTATAATTACCTTTGGAATGAATTTCATCAACTCTAGACTTGAATTCTTTCATTTGGTTGATCTGAATATCAAGAGAGAAAGGGCTAACTCCAGTAACAAACAAGGAAGTATTGGGCAAGAGGACAGTGGATGCCAATGTTGCAAAGTTTGCACCATGTCTGAAATCAGAGCCAATTGCTTGCAAATATGGACTTAGAAATGGCAGCCCTAATGCTTGAGCTGCAAACAAAAAAATTTCAAGATTTTTTAGTCATTTAATTACTTGAAATGCAATAAAATAAAGACAGAGACATCCACAGAATTTTATGGAAAAAAGAAAACAGGAAACTGATGTCAGTGTTCTAACAGAAAAGGATTATGTAACCTTAGCCTCAAAGTTTGAAAATTTTCAGACACTGCCAAAACTCTAGCAGGAACAAAGATAAGGAATCCCTTACCTAGACCTCTTTTTTGGGTGCTAATCCCTTACTCTTACTAGGAGGCTAAGGTTTAAGGTATAGTCCTAAACGTGGTTCTTGATCGAAGGTTATGGTACCTTAAAAGTTTCCCAACAATGTCGGTCTTCAAGCTTTTCTTAAACCCATGAGTCCAAGAAGTTAAAAAAGACTCAAACTTTCTGATCAAATTCTATTTGATACTTTAAGGTCTTAGGATGCCATTTTGAACAACATATGCAAAATGCAAATGAAAACACAAGAGTGAAAAAAACAGAGCAAAACAAAAAAGGTACAATCTTGCGACAAATCATGTTCTAAATCAAGAAACTCTAGCAAATTCTATTACGAACCCAGTATTATTAAGTACTTGTGGATCGGATTCATAACAAAATTTTTCGAAAAACTTACCTAGGAAATCAACAATGAGCCTTCCATCAGTAGCACGACCAACAGGTTTCTTGAAAAAAGTCATTCCAAAAGGGGAAGTTTGTGCAGGAAAAGCAGCCCAAAAACCACCTGTATCTGTATTTGAATCTCCAAAATTGAAAATAGCCTTAAATGCACATTTAGCTTCATTAGTTTCTGCTAAAAATGCCACCAAAACAAGAAAAACTATCAAGATTTGTCTGAATTTTGAACCCATTTTTTATATATTTTCCTGTTCTTCAGAACAAGAGAAATAATAATAAGGGACTCTGATAAATGGCTAAAATCTGTCTGGAGAAGAAATAATTGTTTGTTATTTATATAGTGAGAATTAACAATATTGATAAGATTACGTAAGAAAGAGTCCCATGTTGTTTAGATACTATAAAATCCCTTTTTAATGTAAAATCCTAGAATTATAATATAATATAACTGAAAAGATATGATTTTGCGGCTTTACTATTCTATTGGCTAATTTTTAACTGATAATGTTACTGAAATATAATCTTGAATCAAGATACTTGATTCAGGATACTTGATGGTTAAAATTATAAATTTATAATTATTTTTCATAGAATTTTAATTTAAATATTTAATTATTCAAATTAAAATTTTAAATATTTAATTGACAATTTATTAAAAGTGGTGAGAGTTTATTTTAAGTAAACTTTTTCACATGTTTATTTTTTAATTGAAAAAAATGTACTTTCATCACATTCACAGTCAAATAATTCAAAAGGTACATCTCAAATTTCAGTTACATGACTTCTCTTATAATTCTTTAATTCTACTATTATTATTGTTAAATAATAATAATTTTTAAAAAATAATTAAATTACCCTCTTTTTTAGTAAATAACCCCAAAAAAAAAAGAAATTTAATATGTATATATACTTCGCCACTAATAATTAATTTCAAACTCTACTAGCAACTCTTGTAGCACAATATCTATATCTATTCAATGTTGTAATCAGATCCGAATCCTTGTTTCAAGAGTGGAATTCGCAACTCAGATTAAAATTATGATGAAACAAGTAATCGGTAAGTCTTCGCACAATTTGCTTACGATTGCATAAATTGCTTAAACAATCCTACTCAGTGAATCGTTTTGGAGAACTGAATAACAATTACAATTAATACACCGATGAAAAGAAAAGAATTGCTCATAGAAATCAAGAAGTTAAATAGTAGCTTCATTTCATGTTTTTTGGAAGGTAACAAAATGATACAATTGATCATAATACATTATCCAAACTTAGCCACATCTCCTACCATTATTTACTTACTAATTTAGAGAGAGAATGTCTTTGCATTGCATTGCCCCCTTCAACCTATTTTTTGAATATCACAATAGTTTTGAAAAGAAAATGGAGGATCAAAATATGAGGAATTAGCATTGAGTAGAGCAGAAACAAGAAGTTTGCTTGCAGCTTCTGTGATATGTATTCCATCCCAGCTTACATAGCTTTGTGGATCTTCACAAGAAGTTGCAGTAACTTGTTTTCCATCAATCCATTTGCTGTATCCACAGAATACTTCACGGTTATAGTTGTAGGAATCACCGCCATAGCCGCAGCAAGCTTTGGTCCCATATTGCAGACCTGGACCAACCAAGATTGAAATCAAAAGATCAGAGGATTGATCAAGACTTGTCATGCTCCGGTGCCCACAGGCCGGACCGAGAAGACAACTCATGAGTATGGCAGTACATACTTATATATATACGTATATGGGATGGGATGGGGTGTTACCGTGAGATTTAGGGTGCTGGAAAAGTTCTAAGAGCACGGCGTGAGAATCAACATATACAACATTGGCATCTGAAAGATCTTTTCTTGTTTGGCTGAGAGCATCCTTTAGCATATTGTTGTATTCAACCACAGCGTTGTTGTAGGACACCATGCATCCAGAGGGATCAATATCAGAGGAGCCATGGGGGAGATTTACAAGAAAAGAAGGGTAACAGCCGATTGGAGCAAGATTAAGCACCAGAAATGTGCGACCCCCTAATGCATAAAGCTCCTGGAAATACCATGAAGCAGTGGATTAAAACAAGCTGTGTATATGATGGTTAGGTGAGTTGAAAGACATGAAATTAAGATTAAAGGGATTTCTCCCAACCTTGATGGCGTTTGTAATTTGGGAGAACACTTGTGACTGTATTTTCTTGACCTCTTCTAAACCGGATCCTAAGTTGCCGGTGAAATCGTTTTGGCCAATGTAGAATGTATAAAGCGATTTTCCAAATATGTCAGATGGTGGAAGATTGGTGTTTCCTGCAAAAGCAAGTCCAGATTAAAGAAAATATTCAAGCTGAGTGCATATCTGCTGTTCATAAAATTAGTTATTGTTACTGAAGCATCAAACTTCATTACCTCCTGACTTCTGTTCATCTACTTTAGCCTTGAATTGCTTCATTTGATTGAGCTGAATGGTTAGTGAAAAAGGACTAATCCCACTTACGAATACGGAAGTAGTTGGCAGGATTACTGTGGATGCTGAGGTTGCAAAATTGACACCATGCTTATAATCAGATCCAATGGACTGAAGATAAGGGCTCAAAAATGGTAGTCCCAAAGCCTGAGCTGCAAAAAGCCAAGAAATATAGTACATTCTTAGAAGCTAGAGAGACCTTCGAATTATCTGTTTTCCATTTTGGTGCATCCATTAAATAGTCATTAGTATACCAGTGACAGCAACAAACTTCAGCAAAAACAAAATCTCATTCTTTTTCCAATATAAAACTAACAAAAAAGAACAGAAGAAGAGGAAATTATAGAATATTACCAAGAAAATCAATATAGAGCCTCCCATCACTAGGCCGACCAGTTGGCTTTCCAAAATAAGTCATGCCATTGGGGGAAGGCTGTGATGGAAAAGCAGAAAAGAAGCCGCCTGTATCAGAGTTTGAATCTCCAAAGTTGAAGATAGCCTCGAAAGCACATTTGCCATCAGTCTTCACCAACAGCAAAGCCAGTGCCGCCATCAAAATCATCATGATCTTTCTGAAAGAGGCAGAGTTTTTTGTCAATGAAAGATTAGTTCTTGATCCTACCATTCTTGTAGCCATCTTATCGGGGTATGCTATTAGAGAAATCTATAAGTTTTGGTCTATGGAATGGCACATTTGCGAGGTTCTTATATAGGAGAAAAAGCACCCAAAAGAAAAAAAAAATTTCAGGATTTTTGCAAATTGCACGGTGACATACGTCTATATGTGAAGAAACAGACGTCAATACGTATAGAAAGAAAGTTTCTCTTCCCTCTTTAGTAACAGATTTTGTAGTTTCATGATTTGATTAAAAATGCATGTTTTTATACATGAAAACAAGAAATCAATGTAAACCATTTGGATATATCAGAGAGTTTATACCTATAAACTGAATTAATTCCTAAAAACAGAGGATATGAAGCATTTCAAATTCATTATCCAATCGACTTAGTAGAAAAAGGCCAAAGTTGAGAGATGGATAGACCTGGCTGGCATGCAATCGGTGGACTTGCTGTGGTAATCCAAGCCTGACATTACGAGAAACAGTTAGTGGGTATGATCAAATGTCAAATGATTGCAACAAAAAATACCGCATAGAAATTAAAATTGTGCACTAAGCAGAAGGAAAATCCAAAACTTGGAAACCGATTTTCTTTGTACAACAAGATCACTACCTTATCTGCATTTGCGGCTAGCGGCATCACTAATAATGATTTGATGACCATATTCTTCAGAGAGTGGGAAATTTCTAGGAAGCCCTTCAAATTTCTGGTCAATTGACAATCTGAAACGTGACATTAATCAATCAAATAAAGTTCGAAACTTTTTACAGTCATTTCATCAAACACCTATAGGGCATTTTAGTTCTTACTATCCAAGCACATCCCATTCCACAACTTTATACTTTTCCATCAAAAACTAGTAATGCTTCATCCATAGAAAAGTAGTAGAAAGTTCGCCATTAATGATCTATATCAAGAAATCAAACACTTTCGAAATGGCACATCACATTGTGGTTCATTTCAATGCCCTTTTTAATGATTGAGCTTTGTCACCCACCATTGTCTTTCCTTGCCGGATTAGACATGAAAGTTTCATAGTGCTTTCGCATCCGATTGATCGAATGTTTCCCGGCAGCGAACCAAACCTTCTCCATTTCGCCATAATAAAATATATATATATATATAAAGAAAAAACATAATTGCGGAGTTGAAATGATTGTCTTGATGGGCCAAAATAAAAATGGGCCTAAGCCAGCAAGGAACTGCAGTTTTTTGCAGCATTAGGCCGCCAGTACCTCCAATTACTATATCCATGGCGGGCTACTTTGGCCAGATCTCGGTTGGGCCAAGCATGTTTTACCCATATAAACCATCAATTTTTTGCGTTTGGTAACTGGGTACACAAAAATCATTGACTAACCCACAGGGTGTCGGAGGTACAAGATTGTCATGTGATATTATACTGTTTTTTGGATGACTCGAATTCAACATCTCTCACTTAGCATATCTGGTAGAGGTACCTAAGATAGGAGAATCGCACCATCAAACTATACGCCTCTCCTTAAAAAAAAAAAAATTGATCGTCTAATTCACTTTTGGAAAGCATTGCTCCCTCTTCTTCTTCTGGATTCATCTCGGATGGTGATGATTATTTAATACACTTTTTCTGTAATATACATTTTATAATATTTTTATTAATAAATCTTATGGAATAAAATAGAAACCATAAGCAGAAAGTTATTATCAACAAATTAGAAAATATACTAAGACGACCTTGAGATGATCTTAGACTGTATTATAACACATTCAGTATTGGACTAAAGTGAGTTGGTTAGGGGCTCGCAAGCCAGTCAGTCTTGAGCGCAGTGGAAACAGGATTCAATGGGAGCCTACCCATGAAATTAAAGTCGGGATCAGTTATATTTGCATGGAATGATTCCCCAACCGGCTCCAACAATTTTGTATCTTATGTCCTGCCCTGTCACGATTAGTGTTACGCTAATGCAAACCCACCTGCAAGGCAGGATCATACCGCTCACTCTTAACACAAGTTCAAAGGGAACTTATTTTTTGGGTAGGTCTTTCTCTATCACGAAAATAATTCCAATATAGATGAAACAAAAAAGGCTATTAAAACTTTTGCTACGCCTTCTAAAACATTATATCTAGTACATTAATGAAACTTTTTTGTATACCGATAAGTGTCATAGTTAGATCTCTTAATTTAATAAGCGGTCTTGTTTTTTAACAACTCAAATAGAGATTAGTTTGAATATAATATAAACCGACTTTATAAAGAGAGCAAAATGTGAACGTTAACTAATGAGGTGGACTTTCATTATCAAAGCATCATCACACAAGAGAGAGAGAGAGAGAGAGAGAGAGAGAGAGAGAGAGAGAGAGAGAGAGATTTGCCCTTTTTGAATGTTATGGCAAAAGAAGAAGAAGGGCCCAATAAGTTGATACTCATTCACACCTAACAAAACACATGTTTGGGCTTATTTGCTGATAACCCACTAAATTTAGCCCCATTGATAATGGGCCATCATGAGCTGCTCATTTTTTGTATACATGGGTCCACCACCAATGGTATTACCATTATGCCCATAACTTAGGTCCTTCTTGTGATTTTTTCTTGCCTTTTTCCAAGAAAAAAACATTTATATTTTATCAATATCAAATAAAATAGTACAAGCGTCATCCTCTGTGTCGAACAACTACCATGACCTCGCACAGATAAAAAGACAAGAATTAGACAGGAACGTGAGTTAGAAACTAAAATCCCAAGTCGCGCACTGTTCGCTGTAAGAAAATGTTGGGTAGTCACTTCAGTCTAAAGAAACTCTGCGCGCTTGCTTGCTTGCAATTGTCGAGTAAGGAAGCGATTGTTTGTTTCAACCAGTCGGAAGCTTGAACAAAGGTACGCGCGAGAAGAAACTAGCTTTATACCCATAACTATAATATGAGTGCATAAAGAATCAAATGGAGAAAAGAACTTTTAACTCTCTTTTTTACTGAACACTTTCCGACTCCATACGATATAAGTATGAATGTTACATGTCCATTTCAATGTATATTAACGAAAAAGTATTCTTAGTTAGATTATAGATCGGTATATTGCCACTTTTTTTTATATGGAGAAGTCTGTAGTATATCTGTTCATATCATGAATGAAGCATGACGAGAGAGGTTTTCATTTATATACTAACCATATACTAAAATGATATTCATAGTGTGAATTAAAGGTCCCGATTGTTTGAAGCAATCCACTTTCAACTAATAATTTTTGTATAATTAGACGATTCTACTACATAAATTTTAAAAGTATTTAACAAAGTGAAAAAATAACCTTTTTGTCGAAGTTATTGGGGAGAAAAATTGTGAATTATCGAGAAAAAGAGAAGCTAGCTTTGACTTGTCAAAGATTGCCGATTATAACTCCAATCCAATGAGAATCCACACCTAGGATGATGTTGAAATTTGTGAACACATAACGTAAAAACATAAATATGGTATTTCTAAATATTTATTTTGACATAATAATAATTTATGACAATTATTACTAAATGCTGAATCGTGAGCGCTATCAAAATCATCAATACCTTTTAATTTGCAATCACGGAATTTGGCAATATGGATATAATAAAGGAGATTAGAGATAATTTGCTAATTAATATTATTATATGTTATGTCATCTTTTAATACATTCTCTAAACGATTTCGGCTAAATAAAATTTTGCTAATCGTTGAAGAGAGTGAGAGGGTGCACTTTTGTCACTTGAATTTATATTTTTATTTTTGTTCGAATTTATCATTTATTATTACAAATAATTTATTTTTCAATAAAAATTTATTTAAAAAAACTGAAATCCAATCCAATTAATTAGTGGAATTACGAGATCGGATCTCAGCATTAGCCTATCGCCAGCACATCCAACTAAGTGGTGTGCATTTAGCCACAAATTTGGACTAAAATACATATCATATTTACATGATAAAAAAGATATATATTGCTCTCTCTCTCTCTCTCTCTCTCTCTCTCTCTCTCTCTCTCTCTCTCTCTCAATATATATAAATATATACTAAACGATAAATTAAATTCATAACATATCGCATAATAAAAAAAATTCAGATTAACTAAATTAGTAAATTATTATTTTATCACTATCGTTTATAAAAACAATATATTACTTTCTCAAAATTTAAATTTATGTATACAAATTAAAATTTTAAAAAAATATAATATATACTCTTAGTTAATAAATAGAGAGAAAGAGAGCGAGAGTGAGATAATAAAATAATTAATAGAGGATAAAATTAAAAAAATTAGATAGTAAATGCATATTTAAATATGTAAAATAATTTATAATTTTACTATCAATTTAAAATTAAAATATTTATATATTTTTTATCAGAGAGATGACAATAATATAGAATGCTTTACCTTTTTGTTACTTAATATGCAATATTTATCGACTAATGTGAAAATAATCAGAAGACATAATGTCTCTAAATAAAAATATAAAATTGACGTATTATATCAAATTACTTTTTAAATGATTCGAATCCATAACTTATTATTTAATATAATAGATAAAGATATTTAAGTGAGGAATCGCGCTATATTTTATTGGGTAATGCTTAACTCCAGTTGAGAGTTTTTTTTTTAATTTTAATTGAGAGTGTTTTCTCTTTTTCAATTAAGAAAGGGTCCGCAAATTCACCACCTAGAAAGAACACGTCACCATGTCGGGACGAAAAATTGCTACCACGTCAGACCCCTTCCATTCACATGTCCCTTTCTCTATCAACCGCGAAACGCGCATCTCCGTCGATCTGGAAGCCCATCGACGGCCAGAATTCAACTGACGTGGTAATTCCTCGTTGACGTCATACTCCCACCCCTCCCCGTCACATGTGCGGCATTAAATAAGCTTAATACGTCGTACGGAGTAGCAACCAATAATAGTGAAGCACGTGGAGGAGCCCACGTGGAAGTAGACTGGTGACACGATGGCCATCCTAACATCTATCTAGAAGGTCGTGATTCGTGAGCTGGCATTTGAAACGAATAGGGGCCCACCTAATCAAATTCTTCTTCCGCTTTTAATTAATTTATTATTTTTTTTAGTTTTCTTTTTCTTTTTCAGGAATAAAATTTTATTTAGTTAGGTGATACATATTAATATAAATAAATTAAACATATTATAGTTTAATGTAATAAATCTTAGAAGAATTAGTTAACAATGTTCTTAAACTATTTAATTTTTTTTATCTGATATTCGAGATTTCTAGATTAATTCATGAGGAAATATGCAAAGCAAAAGGTTAAAAAAAAATGTAAGAAATCATTCTCAAGTCGACTCGAACTCAAAACCTCTTACTTGATAAGTCAGGTACAGGTTCCTAAAGCTGAATTGCTTTGCAATCAGATTACTTGTAAATATATGACGGTTTAAATGATAAAAAAATAATTAGTTCTGAAGTTGGTGAAACATAAATAATTTTAGCTTGTTTATCTAAATTTTATAAAATCTAAAAATTTAATAGAAATTGTTGAACATTAAGAAAACTTATATGTTAAATAGAAATTTAATAAAAATAAACGTGTTCAGAAAATTTTTATTAGAAAATGATTAAATTATTTAACTAAATATAAATTGATTAAATTTTCCTTCTTACTCGTTTAAGACTCTGAAGTTATATAAATTATATATAAGTATTTATTAGATACCTCAATAACGTTAAATAAAAATATATGTAAAATTTTTTTATTTAACTCTTTAAGTTATAATAATTTGAGATGAAAAAAATGTTTTTAATAAATAAATAAATATTGAAACCAAAATAGTAACAATTATTTAGAATTGTTTAAATATCTTTTAATATATATAATCCTTATTTACTATCTACATTTTTTTAGTTAAAGTTTATTATAAGGTATATTATAGGGTACTTAAAAGATATTCCTTTCATTTTCTTTTACTTCTCACATTATATCTATTTATGTATCTTTTAATTGATAACATTGTAAAATCAATATATTTAATGAAAGTTTTTCGCATTATATTTATTTTTTCATGAAATGATATTAAAATTTGTAAAAGTACTAATAAGAGAATATATTCATTTAAAGGACATTATAATTCATGGAAGAAACAAAATTTTAAATTTTTTAATTTGTTTGATATAAAAAAAATATGACGATTATTTAAAAAGAAAAAGATTTTGAGTGCATTTATTTATGGGACACGTCAATAATATATGGACCACATCCGAACCTGACATCAGCAAAAAAAAGCCTTTGAGAGGGGTCCTTAGGAAATTCCATTCCCTATGCTTTTTTCTATCTTCGTTGGCAAAAGATACTCTATTAATTCTAAAGCAGCGTGGACGAAGATTAACCGTAGGATTGGATCAATAACTACCGTTAGATTGGAAGAATAAGGGAGAAGTTGGGGACCGGGGTTTGCATATTTACTTTTTTGGTTATGGGATCCCTGAGCTTACACGTGGTCCGCTGATGGCGTGACTAGGAAAGCGTTTTTGGGATTTTTTAGAATCGGACAATCAACGGTGGTGATTCGACGTAGCATCGTGGTGTCTTAGTCAAACAGGCATGCGTCAGACAAGGAGTGCTCTCCGCGTCGGAAGTTGAGTTGTCTCAAAATTTTTTTTCTTTTTTTTTTTTAAAAAACATAAAATGGAGTTTATTGAAAATAAAATACCTACTCAAATTGGCTATTACATCATTTAGAATTGTTTAATATATTATATAAAATAACTTTTATAAAATAAAAAATAAATTTAAAAATATTATTAATAAATAAAGTGTATTAGAAGATGTACTAAACGATTTTTAGTGTTATAATAATTTTATAGTATACTTATTAAAAAATAAAACTGAACAATCAATATAAATACTAACTTCATTAAAATAACAATACCAAGAATGAGAGGCAAAAAAATGAGTTATCCCACAAATCACAAAATTATTATTTTTTTAATTCGGTATTCGATAATTTTTTACTAATATAGAAGAGATTAAATAGTATAAGACTGACATACAATATTAAATTGGTCATGAATATTTAAAATTTTGTAATTTTATGGGCTTCTTTTTTGGACAATCTTGAGGTGCTAATAGGGTGCAGCTCCAAATCTAAGCATTAAGCCCAAAACAAAGGCCCCATAGTTTGATAGGCCCATCAAATTCACAATAGCCAAGATATCAACTATTATTTCTCCAAAGATGAAAAAAAAAAAAGAAAGAAAACTACTATTAACCGAAATTAATTTTACGATAAAATTACGAAATTTTTATAATAAATTTTTATTTTTTTATAAATCGTTATCTCTCTAAATATGTTCTTTCTTACTTTTCTTTAGAAAATCTTGAAAATTTTAAGGTTATAATAGATAATTTTAAAAATTTTATATAAAAAATATCGATTTTAAAATAAAAATAATACAAAAAATATATAAAATTAAAAATGTAAATGGTTGCGGTTTAGAGAGAGAAAAATAATATTGAGGCCTCCTAATTAAAAAGTTAGAATTCGATTCTTTTTAAATGGATAAATTATTATTTTAATATAATTATCGTCTCTCTTATGATTAAATAATTTATTTACATAATGATATATATTCACATTTTGTATTTAAAAAAAAATCAAATGGGTAATTCAAGCATTAAGCAAGGGGCAGAAACGACTTTCTACATTAGAATGAATTGATCATATCGGATAAAAGGAAGGGGCATAAAAATCTCTCACCAAACAGACCTTAAAGAGTAAAAACACGTTGGGTGACTCATGTCTCGGGGTGGCCCACATTCGGACTTGAAAGGGCCTATCAAATACAATTAATTTCCATTATTTTACACATTAATTAATTTCCTCCTTTTAAAAAAAAAATAAAAATAAAACATTTAAACAATTAAATAAATTTTTCCATAGAAGATCAACCACGTCAGCCACATGACTGGTGGCTTTAGTTGGCTTGTAAGACCTCCAGCACCATGACGCGTAGATCTATTTGTCAATGGACACGTGTACGGCGAATGGTTATGTTGGAATAAATATATTGGACAGCACGATTATTCATGCGCCAGCTCACCAACCCCACCCGTCTCTACTCCGTATGTATTTTTAAACCTCCGTATACATATACATAAACCGCGTTTTTGATAGAATTGAAACTGAAATCTGTCTTAATTATCGATTCTGAATTTTAAGTGCGTATGTTAATTTTGAAAATTAGGAAAAGAAATGTATAGTCTGATGATACGATCCTACGATCCTGTTCATTTAAAATCATAAAACCCGTGTTAGAGATCTTGATTTCTATTAGTCAATAATTTTTGAATATATAATTATTAAAAAAAATTTAAAGTTAAATTTAATAAGTTATAATTATATAAAAAAGTGTAATAATTGTACGAACAGAATATACAGATTTTATAATTAAATAAAAAATAAAAAATTTATAATTATAATTAAATACATGTGATTTGTAAAAATTATTATTTTAAAATTTATAATTCTAATTAAATACATGTTAAAGCAATTAAGTGATTTGTAAAAATTATTATTAAAATAATAATGCAATTAGAAGGTAGAATTATTAGGTTCGAACCATATTATTTTTGAATGTGTGGAAAAATTATTGTTATCGCACTTAAATATTAAACACTTAATAGTTTCCGTTTATGATATATTATTTTATAGTAGAATCCCTTATGCTTGGACACGTGTTTGGTGACGTGGATTGTTGCCTTGGCGCTCCTCTCTCTTTCTCCCTGTTTCTCTTTCCTCATCGTCCCTCTGTGTCTCTCTCCCCTATTTTTTACTTTCTCTCTCTACAGTCTGCGAAGGCCACACGCACTCTGTTTTCTTCTCTTCTTTTTCTTTGCTGTGCGGTTTTCCTTTTTAGAGAGAGAAAATGCGGGAGTTTTGAAGATACGGTGACGGTTTCATTCTTGCGAGGGAATTTTTGAATTGATTTTTACACCTTTGTTTGGATGTTTTCTACGTTGTGGTGAGTCGATTTTGGTATTTTTAATTTGAGGCTTCTCGGTTTTTTCCCTCTCTTTCCTGTTCGTTTTTCGTTATGTTTTGAATGATTTTGTTTCAAGTATAGATTTACAGTTGCTTTTGCTTCTGATCTCTCATAATTCTGTTAATTCTCGTAAGAATTCAATTTTATTTTTCCTGTTTGGCGTTTTGTTCTCCGAATTGGGTTCGAATTCGCTTATTGATATATTTTCTGCGATGTTATTGTAAATTTTTAGTTAAATTTATTGCTAGAACGACGAGTATTCGTTTGAAAGTTGAAAAAAATTCAGGTTGGGGGCGGGATTGTGGTAGAAAGATAGATACTGCTTAAAGTTGAGACAAAATTGAAATTCTTGAGTAGCAAAAAGGACTCTAGAGTTTAATTCATAAACTGAAACTGTTGTTGAAGAAAGTAAGAAAAAGGTAACGGTTGTAGCAAATTGAAATTATATCTATAGGATTGTCAAGCACACTTGAAGTTTAGGCGAATTCAGATGTGGTGAGGCGAAGGATATTTATATAAGAAAATTTTAGCAATATGCTGAATTGATATTAGTTCTGATGTTCTTTTGTTTATTCCTCTGTATTTCTACTGGATGTGAACGGCTAAAAGTTCTCAACGTTTGAAACAAGTATAGTTTATTTTGGCCTTTTGGTAGGGTGGGGCGTGTTGTGGTACTAGGGTATGATGTTGAATTGGTTCGGTTTCTATTAATATGGCTGGAGATCCATGTCTTATTTGGTGGCTGATTTTATTGAAAGCTTATTTTGCTCTAGAACTTTTGTTTCCTTAAATATGGTACTTGTTTGCTGGCAAAAATTGGTGACATGGCTGGTTGAACTAGTTAATCAATAGGATTAGGGTATTTCGATATAGAAATATTAACTGCTGAAGATTGAAGTTGGGACAAAGTTCAAAATGATGGGATCTGGTTATTATGTGAACCTGGATGAAGGACCAATACGAGGACATTCTGTGCACTAGACAGAGCTAGATGAAATTGGCGTTTTGGACAGTAATTAACCGAGTTTAAAGCTGTGGAACTTGCTTTTTGTTGGGTGATTTATATTGTTTTAAATTGTCTTGTGTTGATTTTTATCCTTAGTTACTCATTCATGTATGTGTGCTCTTTTTCGCAATACTTCTGTGTATTCTCATTCGTAGTGTCACATTCATTCACAATTGTGACAATGACATATTCGTTGGCAGATGGTTTGCTGTTCAAGTCAATGGCTGTCCTTTTTGCTGTTAATTAGTAAGATATTTGAATAGTGACTGCAAAGCAAGTTGCTGCTGTATTTGCTTCATTTCCGCTTTCGGTCTTTGGCCATGGGAAGTAGTGAAGAGACAAAGTCGTCGAAGCCTGAGAAATCATCTTCTCCTGCACCGGTATGTTAGTCTTTTTATCTGGTAATTTTTTTCAAAGCAGTATGACATGTACCTTTCTGGAATAGCAAACTTTGCATGCTAAATTATTCGTAGGAATAGTTTGCTGATTATTTCTGTTGGGATCAATTGTATGAGTTAGTCTTATCAGTACACTGTTGCAATTTTCATTTCGAGTTCTGCATCATTTTCACAAACAATTCAAACCTTCAAATCTTCAAAAGTGTAGTCCATCCCAGTGCACCCCTATTTTAGTTGGTTTTACGTACTCTACCCCGACCAGTATTGATGGATCATTTCTTTTGGATAGCAGGAGCAGAGTAATGTTCATGTATATCCTGATTGGGCAGCAATGCAGGTAATTTCTCTTCATATGTTCTCAGTCTTCCTGTTGCTACATTTCTTAGCGTGTTGAAGTAAATGATTTCCCGTCATTATTATGCTATACAAGGAATGATCATTAATATGTCTGCTTCTATCTTCTGAAGGCATATTATGGTCCCCGAGTTGCTGTACCACCATATTTCAGCTCTGCTGTTGCATCTGGTCATCCACCTCACCCTTACATGTGGGGACCACCTCAGGTAAACATATTGGTTTAGTGACAGTTGATTTAACTGTGGTATGGCTTGTTAATTAGTGTGGATTACTTGAAACAACTGTTGATTTAAGTTGTGGTTTCCAGCCTATGATGCCACCCTATGGAACACCTTATGCTGCAATCTATGCTCATGGAGGTGTTTATACCCATCCCGGGGTTCCTTTGGTAAGGATGCCTGCCATGAGTTTTAGTTAATAATAGATTTGCTGGAATTGAATTCTTTTCTGTTCACTAAAGTTTGTTCCACAGATTTGTTGATATAGTCATGTAAATTCTTATCTAGGGTTCACATGTCAATGCTCATGCGGGGGCTACATCTCCTGGTGCAACAGAAGCTATTGTATGTACTGTGCTTGCAGTTTACATGTCTATTTTACTCTTTGTTCTTTTTAATCTCCCCCCCCACCCCACTCACTCCCTCCCCCTTCCTGCATTGATTGATTTGTTTTTTTTTGTAGGCTGCTAGTCCTTTGAGCATTGATACACCTACCAAGTCATCGGCAAATGGCAGTCAAGGTCTGATGAACAAATTGAGAGGCTTTGATGGACTTGCAATGTCAATAGGCAATGGCAACACGGACAGTGCCGATGGGGGAACTGATCATGGGATATCACAGAGGTTGGTTTACTCTTCTCAAGCTCCCTTTTGAAAATTCATGAAGCTTTTATGATGCAGCTATCAGTATCATTCAATAGGATGTCCTCAGTTCCAGGATCGATGTTTTTTTGTAATAACAGCTTAATTTTGTGTCATGTGAAACAGTGGTGACACTGAAGGTTCAAGTGATGGAAGCAATGGGACTACATCCAAGGTAAGGATTCTCTTATGATAAAGCTGGTGATGCCTTCTCTGATTAATCTTTGAACTTTCCTGTGTGCCTGAACTGCAATGGTATTTTGTTATAGGCAGGTCAAAAGAACAAGAAACGTAGCCGTGAAGGGACTCCTGCTAATGGTAAATTTGCATCTGGTGCTCGTATCTTTCATCCAGAATATTTAGAAAATTCCTTGTTAATAATTAGATACTGGTTCAATTGAAATAGCTCCCTACAGGACTGAAAGCCCAAAATGTTCTAGAGTCTTCAACTATCATTGTTGAGTTATTATTTTGTGTGATCAATGTTTGATTTGGTTTTCCCTTTCCTGAACATTTTAGCAGATAGGGAGCGCAAGTCCCTGACACCTAGTAGTCCATCAGCTGCTGTCGACACAAATGGTTCTTCAGAGAAAGCTATGAGGGCAAATAAAGTTCCTGCTGCTGCAACTGAAAAGGTGATGGGTGCTGTAGTTTCTCCTAATATGACTACTGCATTGGAGCTCAGGAATCCTTCTGCTGCCAATGCTAAGACGAGTCCGGCTAAGGTTTCCCAATCCTGTTCTTCTCTTCCGGGTGAAACTTGGTTGCAGGTATGTGCTACTGGTGTACTAGTTTGTTCTCCTTTCCAGTCAAGTGCCCTAGGTGGATTTATAGGCCAGGGGAATGTCGTTGTGGCTTGACTTCTACACATTTCCTGAGCACCAATTCTTTAGTTATGTCATGCTTCATTTGGTAGTGAAATGAGATTGTGCTTATGTTGGATTTTTTGTGATCAGAATGAGCGGGAGCTTAAGCGGGAAAGGAGGAAACAATCTAATCGTGAATCTGCAAGGAGATCAAGATTGAGGAAACAGGTAAGGAAACATATATTTGACAATCTGACTCAAAGTTGAATTATATCTTCTGCGTAGTTCTTGCTCTCAATAAGGATTGATTCTTGACTTTTCCATGTATAGGCTGAGACGGAAGAATTAGCTAAGAAAGTTCAGACTTTGACTGCTGAAAACATGACTTTAAGGTCGGAAATCAATAAACTAACTGAGAACTCTGAGCATCTAAGGCATGAGAACGCTGCGCTTTTGGTATGGCCCTGTCGTGTCTGATACTATTTCATTTTCTGGTTAAACAACAGTTAAGTTGCTGACCCCCATGTTCGAATTTCTCAGGATAAGTTGAAAAACGCACAGGTCATGCAAGCAGGGGAGATGAATAAATATGATGAATTGCATCGGCAACCAACTGGTACAGCTGACCTTCTTGCGAGAGTCAACAATTCTGGTTCTACTGATAAGAGCAATGAGGAGGGTGGTGGTGATGTGTTCGAGAACAGAAACTCCGGGACCAAGCTTCACCAGTTGCTCGATGCCAACCCTAGGACGGATGCTGTTGCCGCTGGTTGAACAAACCAGCCTGCCTTCCTGAATACATCAGGTCAGGAGTAGTTCAATGTGTAATTTTGGCATAATAAGAAGTCCAAAGTTGCAGCTAACAAAAGTAGTAGTAAAATGAAGAAAAAATAGCAGAAGCATAGGGGGGGAACAATAGGGAAAGAGTCCCGTCCCGTGCATAATTTTTACTTAAAAAACAAAAAGAATTGTAATTTGAGTTCTATCTGGTCAGCACTGAGAAGTATTTTTGAATTCAGGAGGCCATTGTGACTCGATAGTTTGTGTACATTAGAGACTTGGAAAAAAAAAAAAAAAACTATTTAGACTAAGGCTTGGTGATGGTGAGAATTCTTAAGTAATTGATGAATAGAGGACTTGTTGTCAATTCTCCTTTGGGTTCTGGTTTTTGCTCTTTTTTGCTGTAGCCCTTCACTATGCCATGAAAGGATAATTGTAATTTGGATAATTTTCTGTTTTAAATTTTGGTTGAAACTTTTAGCTGTTTTGATCTTTTTTGTGATGTTTATTATCAATCAAGTTGGAGTATTTATTATAAAATTGGGAAGATGAAAAGTTTACTTAGGATTATCTAGTGTATATTTTAATACACTTTTATTTTTTTAGTGATATGGGGTTTATTTTCTATCAAAGCTAAAATCTACAGAGACTTTAAAATTAAAATAAAAAAATAAATTAGAGATGAAGCAACCATATTGTGAAATAGATAATAAAAAAAATCGAGTATTGATGTAATCTCTAAATATACTATAAAAAAGACAATTTTAATTCAGCAATAAGGTGATTTAAAAGATCAGTTTAGAATATAGTGCAAACTTTACTTGGAGGGCATATTAAGGCTGCGAAGGAGGAAAAGTTCATATAGTATGAATACAGATAAAACTTGAATAAAAGATTTACTTTTAAGTTTATTGTAGACAAATTCAATTAGAGACTAAATCCATCTTATTTTGGTTCAAGAATTTAGAAGATTACAGTCCGTATGGGCGCCTCCAGTCTGCAGAGTCATTGAGTTATTATAATTTATATTTTCTAGTGAGGGTTTTGTGGGCGAGGAATTTCGTCTTTTGATATCAAGATTTAGAAGATTACACTATATTTGGTACCAATAATTTAGAAGATTACACTATATTTGAAGATTACAGTCCGTATGGGTGCCTCCAGTGTGTAGAGTCGCTGAGTCACTATAATTTATATTTTTTGGTGAGGGCTCTGCAGGGAAGTTTTTCGTCTTTTGATATCAATAATTTAAAAGATTACACTATACTTGGAGAATTTTCTCTTCTGATACAGCTGTAAAAAGATATTATGTTCTTCTGTCCTCTTGGGTTTTCTTGAAGTCCCTTACTTCTGAAGGAAAGGTCATGAATAAGATTATATGAGAAAATTTAATAAAGAACACGTCGACTCTCTTACATTTCCTTTGCTTTTCGTTATCTGCTAGCTTCAGACTTTTATTAAGTCAGTTATTCGAATTCATTAATATAGAACATTTGCTCTTCCAAGGGAAAGTGAACAAAGTGGAGAGAACCAAAGGGTCAGGGTTAGCAGCTAACTTGGTCCTCTTATCATAAGTTAAATAATAATAATAATAATAATAATAATAATAATAATAATGGTAGAAGAGTTAAAAATCAAAGGATTCAAACTAGAGAGAGAAAGGCTAGGCCTCTCTAGATGAGCTGGGACCTTGAATGCGCTAGCGATTGGCACTTCTGGGTTTTTCTGCCTGGTACTCTGCATTACGCGTTCATGATATTTATATTTAATTGTGTTCCGGAGACACGGTCGAAGTACGTCCATTCAGTGTGCTTCTTTCACGACATGTTTTAGTCCTGGTTGTCTTCCTGTGGTCTTCTAGCCTGAGAGAGAGAGAGAGAGAGAGAGAGAGAGAGAGAGAGAGAGAGAGAGAGAGAGAGAGAGAGAGAGAGAGAGAGAGAGAGAGAGAGAGCTTGAGGGGGTTTATTGGGCAAAGCCCATAAAGACAGCTGAAGTAATTTGGGCTTCCAGGCCCACAAACAGACTTACTGGGCCTAGAGAGAGCCATTGAAGCCCACCAATAGCAAGGCCTTTCATTATTTATGGTACTGATTACTGATCTTGAAAATGTCCAAGTTAGCCCAAAAGTAGGACTGGGCTTTTGCTGGTATAATTTTCATTTTCTTAGAAGGAAAATAAAATTTGAGAAAAAGTTTTCGGTTTAATGACGCAACCTCTCTTACTTAGATAATTTCATCTAATATGTTAAGTAGGAGGTTCTGATTTTGGGTGACAAGAGAGTGATTTAATGCTATATGCTAGTCTTGTGTTACTATTTGAAAGTTCGTACTCTTTTATTCTTCTCGAATTAATCGACAAGTCTCGAAAATTAAGCTGAAATAGTATTGATAAACAGGAAGATTCGTTGGCCCTTGATTTGATTTTATGGCTAGTTTTAACTTGTTATTGAAAATGAATAATTTTCTCAGAAATAACATAGAAGCCCGTTTTCTTTTACTTGGCACATGACACTGTTTAAAAAAATAAAAAAATTCAATTTTTTTTAAATGTAAACTAAAATGTTCTTTATTATTTTCTCTCACTTCATTGTTATTTCACTAGTTTTCATATTAGCACTGAGGGTCGTCTAATACAGTTTCTATCACACTTTCTTTGTTAGTAAATTTCCTTTAGGATTTATCTTTTATTCTATATGATTTTTATTAATAAAATTATTATAAATGATGTGTAATAGAAAGTGTATTAGATGATGTACTAGACGATTTCAATCGCCATATTAGAGAATAAAAAGATGTTAGAATTTGTTATTAATATGAGGATATTATACGAAAAAAGTTCATTAAATACTATATTGGAATTAAAATATAACAAGTAAAGAAAAAACACAAAAATTCTTACAATGTGCCAAGTAAAAAAGAAAACGGAAGAAGAAGTATATAGTAAGTAGGTAGATAGGTAGGGGAAATTAATTCAAAGGGTAGTATGATAAAGAGCTAGAAGAAGTCACATTTTGTTTTTGATGCCGAAAGTAATTTGAGATTCTAGCATAAATTATTGGTATTTAGAACGCTATCACAACCATACAATTAGTTATTATAATCCGATCTATGAATAAAAATATGAATCTCTTAATTTGTACTATCTTCGATCAGAAATATAAGTTTTTTTAGTTAAAATTGGATGGTCAAAATTATAAGTTCTTTTATACATTTTTATGTGTATTTATTGTCTATTTTTTAATTTTATATTTTTTAATTCATTTATTATGTCCTTTTCTCTTTTTCTTTCTCATTATTTGTTGAGGCCTTAAAAATTATATTGTTTTCTTCATCATTAATTCTTGTGTAAAGTCTAAAAGAACTTATATTCTTGACCGAAGGTAGCATTATGCATATTATATTTCAGTACCAAAGGTGAAATTTGGGCCCTTATTAAATTGTCCGACGTTCACCAAAAAAAGACTCAAAACGGCAGATGTTTTCGTTGTATTAAATTCAAATATATACACTGCAGGACATATTTTCTTCCAAGATATCCAGTGTTTTTTCTTTCTCGCTTCCCTTCATTTGCTTCGTGGGAGCCGCACATCACATACTTTTGTAGCAAATTCTATTTGTTCTTCGCCGTATATACAAGTAGAAATGTTTTCTCATTCCGAATCTGTAAAATCAGAATTTCTTAACCCTTTTCTTGGAAAAAAATCGAGTTCTTGTTAATCATTATGACAAAGCAATCTTGTAGAGTGAAAGCCTAAGAACTGCTGTTCACAAGATATTAGAGAGGTCGAATTTTCATATTGTCGGTACCAAGATTCCAACTAAATCATGTTTCTATTTATAGAGACGAGTTTTAAAAGATTAATCAGGTAAAGATGTGACATTCTGGCTTGATTAATACTCAGTCAAAAGATCATTTCTATCTATAAATCAATTTTATAATAAAAGTTTTTATTGATTATTCTAAAGAATTGTGTAAAAAAGATTCTTTTACCATTCAAACATTCATGTAATTATCTCAATTAAAAGTGAAAGGTAAAGGGTTCCCATCATTGATTTATCTCTATTTCTTTTTACTTCTTTTTTCCACCCTAATATCATCTATCAAATTATAATCTCAATCACTAATAGAGATGTAAATTAGTCAGATTCGAGTCTTTTTAATACTGATTCTGGGGCTCGTTAAATCTTTTGAGTCAATATATATATAAATATTAATAATATATATTACATATTATATAAATAGCGAAAATTGGTATATTATGTCAATAAAATATTTATACTTTTCAATTTTGTAATCAGAGTTTTTTTAGCAGTTTATACCAATAAACTTTTTACAAGGCATACAAACATAATGGAAAAATCTGACGACTTTTCACATACTGCTCTTATATGAGTATTTTTGTAATTTTTAAAGTTGTATTTCACCCAAATTATGTTATTAGGTGGATCGTGTTTTAATTTGTATTTAGCCTAAACAAAATGAATTGCTCCAACGTGATTAGAAAATTTTGAAATGACAAAAATGTCCTTACAAGTGCAGCACATACTAGTCCCATGCTATTCATTCATTGCCATTTTTTATAACTCATAAAAATTTTATAAGTATAAACTGCTAAAAAATTTACGATTGCAGATTTAAAAAAAATAAATATTTTATAGGTATAATTTACCTATTTCTAATATAAATATCATACATACAAAAACCTCAGTTTGAGTCACTCGAATTGTTAAATCAAGCTTGAATTCAATAAAAAAATTAAATTCAAATCAGAATTAATCTATCTAATCGAAATTAAAATTTAAACTTATTATAAAAAATCGAATAACACAACTTAAAATAAATTCAGACTCAACTCTGACTCGACTAATCAAGCCTTAGTTTCTTGGAAAGGGGGACAAAGAATGAGTGGTGAAAGTTTGCCGGCGTATGTTTCCCATAGTCATATGATGATTTCCCCAATCCAATTCAATGTTCCATTCTCTGGTCTTAACCAAGTTGTTCGTGTCTCCTCTTCACGTGAATCTTTTCCAACTTTTTCGATCCCTTGTCTATTCTAGTATTCTTCAAACCCTAATTATTTTTCTTAATCAATTCACTCCAATTTTTCTTCAAAAATATTGTATTAATCTTTCCCCAATTATATATATAACAATTGTAAGGTGTGTAGCTATATATACGGTTTGAATCATCTATACCACTTTGTGTATTACTTTTTAATTCAAGCATATTTTAATATTGAAATCTATTAAAAAAGATAAATTATAAAGAAAGAGACAAGTTCTAAAGGAAAGTGGTGCAGACGATCCTGGATGCTATATATATATCAAACTCGCATCGTTTGTACCAGTTTGTATACTATTCTCTATACCAATTTTTGACTTAGTATGTTTTATTAGTAAAATTTATTAAATAAAAGGTAAATTTTAGGAGGAAAAATATAAACCTTAAAGAAAAAATATATTATAAAAGGAAGTAATACAAATAGTGATATACAAAATAGTGCAAACGATCTTGTCCTATTTAAAAGTTAGAAAAGATCTTAAACGAGGCGGGTCTTATTTGAGTCGATAAGAGTTGAAGCCTCTAATGGAAATTATGATTTTTGACTCATTATAATATAAATCTTTACCAAACAGAGCTGATATGATTTTTATTTTTTCTCAACAGATGGTTATGAAAGATTAGATAATAACTTATGAAAAACTCTGTTATATATTAAGTTAATATTCTTATTTGTAAAGTTCTCATTTCGTATTAAATTACATCACTTTTCTCGTTGCATGTTCTTGTCTTCTATAAGTAGAAACATAGTCGATAACAAAGGATGATATATCTAAACCCTAAATCCTAAACCCTAAAACTGTCAAGATCTAGTTTATGAATAGAAATATAAATTTGATTTATTATAAAATTTTTCTAAATTAATAATGTGAATATTGTTTTTAAAACCATTAATATTTAATTTTAGAATGCAAGTATATAGCTACCTTAACAAAACAAAGAACTTTAGAAAAAGGAAAAAGAAAATCTTGAGGTGACGACTACATGAACTAGCCAACCCCCCAACCCACCAACCCCCCCCACCCCCCCCACCCCCCACCCCCCACCCCCCACCTACTAAAAAAAAATAAAAAAAATAATAATAAAAACACACCAGAGAAGAAATTTTAAAAAAAGGGTACAAGAAATTATTTTGATTTATAATGGCGGCAAAAAGGCGTAATATTTTCAATGTTTTGAGTAATAAAAAATACACAATTAGTTTGAATTTTGGTTTTTATCTATTTTTTTTATAAGTAAAACGTTCAATTTTTAACCCAAAAAAAATTGTATTAATATTAAAAAAAAAATTAACGAAGGAAATCGATAGTCAGTTTCAGTGAGCTACTACTTACTCTATTCCCCTTTTATTATTTCTTTTTCTTCTTACAGAAAAAAGATAAAAAATAAATAAACTTCTATATTTAAGGAAAAAATAATGAAAAAGAATAGGAAAAAGGCCTCTATTAAAAAAAAAATCATTTTCGCCATAAAAAAGAATTTTTTTTGGGGGGCTTCTAAATTAGAATATTCATACTTATCTACTAAACAAGTAAGATACATGCATGAATAATGATGTGTATGCATCCAAAATATATAATAAATTGAATTATAATGAATTTCAAGTTCATAATAAATGAAATATTTTTTTGATTAATAATTTATTCAAGTTCATATTCTTAGAGTAATTATGTTTTAGAAGATGTGCCTAATTGCTTCAATATATATTTTTCCCGTTTAAAATATTTGTTATTTAAAATTAAAAAATATTTTTATATATTGTTGGAATTAAATAATTATTATAAACTTTTAAAAATATTAATAATAGTCAATGAATTAATTAAATTATTTTTTTAAAATTCAGACATTTTAATGATTTTCTTTATGTTTGTATTTATCTTGATACAATAAATAATATAAAACAAAAAAATTTTAAATTTATTACCAAAAACTTTTTTTTATTATTTTAATTTAATTTTTTTTTCTGGCTGTAATCTTCTTCCCTAGTCCCCACCCCACCCTGGTAAGGGCAGTCTGGTGGCAATGGGATTCAGAATTTAAAATGAAATTGTCTGAATCTTACAACTATGCTCTTTCCCAAATCTTGACCGTTTGTACAACTAGGTTTGTACCTTTACGTATCTCCACATCCTCCTTACCAATCATCCCAAACCCGAAAAAAAATTATGTTATGAATCGTGTTCATAAATAAAGTCGAAAACTATTTTTTATTTTATTTTTTGTATAGCGTAAAATGTCTTTTAAATTTTTCTTTTTTCTCATTATTATTTCTAGAAGTTTTTAGGTTGAAAGAGTAAATATGTTGAAACTTGTTTTTAATAAGAAGATATATATATTTTGTTAAGTATTTCATTATTTTCACGATATGATAAATAAAAAAACAAAAAGAATGTTTAAGTACATACATAATATTTAATGAATAGTGTAATAAATAATATATTTTTCTATACGTTTTTTAAACTAAAAGAACTAATCCGACTTATGTTACTCAAACCAACTCATTTGTAATATAATGTTTTGAGTTTGAATTTGAATTTATATATTCTCATTTAACCGATGGTCCACACAGAAAAGGTGAGTCTGGTCATTTATATTTGTGGACCGAATCCATAACAAAAATTTATTATTCATACCTAATAATTTATAGTAATATTTTACATCTTCATTAATACTAATAATAAATAAACTAACACTTTGTTATTCATAATTATAAATGCTACGTAACAAGATAATAACTCAATCATTGAAAGCTTCCTTAACAGACTACGCGTACTGAATTCGAATCACATTTCCCTATAAATGTATCAAAAACAAAAGAATTATAAGTACTTCAATTTATTTCTTGGCCTTTCATGTTTCTATAAGGCTTTGCTTGAATAATCCCTTCAATTAGAATATCTATTTTCAGTTCATTTTATTTGAGTTTAATTAATTCAAAAACAGATTCATCTCCCGACAAGTTGCATGTCACACTTAAATTCCACATCATGCATTGCATAAAGTCAAGATTTTTCCTCTGCATTTCTTTATTATTATTCTTCCTTTAGTGGGTTTTCTATAAATTTCAATCTTGGTTTTTCATATTTTGTTAACTTACAGTTACAATTCGGAAAAAGGGTCGCCTTCTTTGATTTGAATTGAAAAAAGGCAACTGTTGGGATGGTGTCCATTGCTTCTTTTTAAGGTTCTTTAATTTCTTTGGGAGTTTATGGGTTGTTGTTGAGAGCTAAAAAGATTGAATCTTTTCTAATATTTGATGAAGTATTTTTAGAGTACATTCAAAGTTTTCCTCTTTTTAGTACATTTGTATTTGTATTTTTTTGGGTCCAATTTTTCTTTTACGTATATGATTGCGTTGGAGTGAATCTGGGAAAAAGTTTGAAGCATTGCTCTGCGGTCGCCACATGTGACCACCGTCTGTAAGAATCTTTTGTTCTCGGAGTTATTAAGACTACTACATTAAACATTTGATGGGTTCTAATTAAGTCCCCAGAATTGTTCTTGGATCTGGGTTTTAGGCAGAAAATAGATGGCCCTTTGATTTTAGTTCAAGATTTCTCTAAAGAGTTTTTGAGTTCAAAGAGAAAAGAGGGGAAAAATGGGGCATTTTTCAGGAGTTTGGGATCAGAAATCTGCAATTGAAATGACTAAGGATTGGAATGGACATGATCAGGTTGTGCTCAGGAATCCTCAAGGTGCCTCTGCTAGGGTAAGATTCTATGACTTTGTTCATTATTTTCTGTAATTTATCTTATGTAATGTTGCTCAATTTTAGTCACATAGTTCATGTTTTCTAGTACATTCATTGAAATGATGATGTAGCCTTTGATTAGTGTCAATCTCACTGATTTGGGGATTGGTAATTAGTTTATCAGTAGGATTAGTATATATATATATTCCTTGTATTCAAAAGGCGAAATCTCTAGCCCTCGGCCCTCCACCCTCGGCCTGAGGGCGAGAGATTAGTATATATGGCCTGACAGGATGGTGGACGATTAGTATATATATTCCTAAGCTTGTAGTGAACGGTGAAACAAGTTTTCTGTGGAATTCTTATTCCAATTTTCAGTTTTTTCAATTGGTTACTTACTTGTGTAATAAATCCATCAGGTTAGCTTGCACGGTGGACAGGTTACTTCATGGCGTAATGATCGCGGTGAAGAACTTCTATTCACTAGTAGTAAGGTGAGTGAATTTCTTGGCTGTTATTTAGGACAAGAAATTTGAACCCTCAAATGTTATAACAATTAGCTTTGTGGGAAATTTGGTTTGATTTTGATAAGATTGTCTTGTAAATGGTAATGGATGATCTGCCTTGCCTTGGCATAGTTTTGTGTATGCTTCTTGATTATATCTCATAATATTTGGTTCTATATGTATATATGTAGGCAATCTTTAAGCCTCCAAAAGCCGTACGTGGAGGAATTCCCATATGTTTTCCTCAGGTATGGTTTCTGTTTGTATTATTATCCATTTTGATAGAGCGAGAGCCAGTGCTTGGTCTCCAAATTAATGGTTTATATCGGTATAATTCAGTTTGGAAGTTGTGGGTCACTTGAACAACATGGATTTGCAAGAAACAGAATGTGGAGCATTGAGGATAATCCTCCCGCGCTTCCCACAAATGGTTCCCATGGTAAATCCTTTGTGGACTTGCTGCTTAAACCCTCAGAAGAGGACCTTAAGTACTGGCCTCACAGGTAAAATGGAAGTTAAACTATGTAGTTCATAATGTAAGAACCTTAAAATTCCATGTAATTGTTCTAATCTGACAATAACGAGTTCTTTTGTGGTTTTGTCTTTGGATTGGAGGTTAAAGGGACCTTGTTCTTTGTTTTTGCAGCTTTGAGTTTCGCCTTCGTGTGTCTCTTGCTTCAGATGGAAACTTAAGCTTGACATCTCGTGTTAGGAATATCAACGGGAAACCATTTAGCTTCGCATTTGCGTACCATACATATTTTGCTGTCTCTGATATAAGGTAACCAATTTTCTTTCGAGCTGATAATTTCTACAACCACCTAGTTGAAATTATGTCGTAAAAGAAGAATTTAAGACCATTGGACTTTAACTCCGTTGACAGTGAAGTAAGGATAGAAGGATTGGAAACTCTGGACTATCTAGACAATCTCTGCCAAAGAGAGCGCTTTACCGAGCAAGGAGATGCATTAACTTTTGAATCAGAGGTAAATTTGCCTGTTTCAGGAGATTTTTGTCTTAAGTTTCGTAAAAGCTGAAATGTTAGTGAGAGCCGATGTGGGTTCCAAAACTGAAATTCGTATGTCACTGTCTTCTTTCAGGTGGATCGCGTTTATGTTAGTTCCCCTAGTTGTATCGCTGTTCTTGATCATGAGAGAAAACGAACATATGTCATAAAAAAGGAAGGGCTCCCAGATACAGGTAAGTTCTGTTTTAGTACAAATTTGCTTGAAAAACAAACAGCAAAAGAATGGAGGAAGAATCATTTTGTTGTGTTCTTTACATGACAGTTGTGTGGAATCCGTGGGAAAAGAAATCCAAAGCAATGGTGGATTTTGGCGACGAGGAGTACAAACAGATGCTTTGTGTTGATCCAGCAGCAATAGAGAAATCGATAACTCTGAAGCCGGGAGAGGAATGGACTGGACGCATGGAGCTTGCTGTTGTCCCGTCAAGTTTTTGCAGCGATGACCTTGAATCTTTGAGCCTATACTTTTGATATCCTGTCAACTGAGAGGCAAGAGCAGAGGCCTCCCGGAAAAGTTCATTCATGAGTAGGGTTGCTTGAGTTTCATTTTTCTTTGAGCTAGATTTGTAAGTAAAGAATGGTATATTAACTAGGGAAAAAAGATCATTAGATGAGTAGAATATGTGCTCTAGTTGGGGATTACAATCCATAGCCAATAGTTTTTGAGAATGGCTGCTTTTCTGCATATTTCTTTGTTTCAAGACTCCTAGACATATAAGGGTGTTTTTGTTTTTTGTCACAAAGTGTTGAATAAAGAGTTGCTAGACAATAGTTTAATGGCCGGCTTCTTCACTTGCATGCTGCTTTTCAAGCTTCCGACATATTTCTACTATTTTGATTAGGCGACTGTTCAATTACTGTCTTCTTGTGTTTGCAACATATGACAAGTGTTGAATAAAGAGTTGCTAGACAGTAGTTTAATGGCCGGTTTCTTCACTTGCGTGCTGCTTTTCAAGCTTTCGACATATAAGAGTAAAGAATGTCTCTGTTTCTACTATTTTGATTAAGCGACTGTTTAATTACTGTCTTCTTGTCTTTGTAACGTTATGATGGTTGCTCGAATCACTAACTATGCAACGAGAAGATGGTGTTTAGTGCACTTTACGAAAGAGGAGGCTTATGCTTCAAGGTCTTTCTCAAGGCCATATCACATCATTCATATGAAAAAATTACCAATCTTTATAGCTAAGAATGCAAATACAAAAGTGAGGTTATGTTTCTACTACAAAATCTAAAACTACGCGTTGGCGTTTCACCTTTTTCCATCAAACAATGATAAATTACAAGTTCTTGAGATCAAAATGCAGCTAATTCTACTTGCTTTCGCGTAAAATGATCTTCTACGGTTCCTGCAGGCTCTCATAATCAACAGAACAATTCGTTTATGCTACTTTTCAGGCATCAGAAGGGAAAGTACAGGTTTCATCATCATCATCCTCCATAGCTTGATTGCTGTTAAGAAACTCCTTCCTCATGTGCCCCTCCTGACCTCTAATTGCTTCGTGTGTTCAAGTAATATCTGAAATAAAGAAAAAAGCAAGATAAACCCTTAAATGAAATCCGTAAGGAGGGAAGTCATTGATGCTGCAAATGATCATAAATAATGTCAATTGCCCTTACTTCTCGAATATAGTTTGCCACTGCTTTGCAGCCTTCAGCAGCAAGTTGCATTACGTTTTCTAATGTATCCATTGGTAATTTAGCATCCATCTACATAAAAAAGGTAAAGAAAACGCCGTTGAAAATTGTTGGATGGATTCAAAGATCAATGAAGTGTGTACTCTGAAGAAGGAAAATAATAGTAAGGAACCTGAAGGAGGGTGACTTTATCTAACTTAGGCAGAATTCCAACAGTGACATCAGGGCCTCCAGCACTATCTTCCACATAGTTTAGATCTGATATTGAAGAATCTCCACTAAATTATTATAGTAACAATAGAACTAAGAATTAATTCAATCATGTAAATAGCCTAGAAATCCAGGTGCACCGGAAATATTTACCGAGAAGAGGGGTGCTATTCAAGTACCCAGCACTGCAGGAAGTAACAAGATCACGCATTGGAATTCCAGCATCCGCAAGAGCCAAGGTAGCAGCATTTATGCATGCTGATCTTGTACCTGAACAATGCTAGCAATCAGGATAGTTTAATTTCTCAAGGATCTACAATTCGGGATACAGGGAAGGAGAACAGAAGAAACTCCGTTTCATGCTCATGTTGCAACTGGGAACAGACAAATAACTGGACGTCCATCTTACCTCCATCTGCTTGCAGAACTTGGACAAAAATGTCTATCTGGAATATGAAATGCATGGTTTCATAATCAGAAATCGAATAAGATACACATTCATTTAGGTAAGTCTCGTTTTTTGTGAGTTATGGAACCTGAGTACGGGGCATTTGATCTGTCAATATGCAAGCTTCCATTGTTTGGCGAATAACCAGTGATATCTCTGTGGATCTCCTACACCCACATAAAACCAGTTGCACAGAAAACACTATGTATATCAGATTCCATTATAGATTCTTCCACTAATATTTCCTTTGATAGTCATCATGCTTTACTGAAAAGATAAAATGAATTAAGAAAAGGCAACCAAGCATTGTCAAACCAGAACAATCGAGTCTTCACAAATTTTTTCTTGGTCAGATATGAAACTGTGTGAGATATATAACTGATAGATTGGGAAGAATTAGAGTGGTACATGGAGCAAACTACCTGTCACCTTTTGGTTTTCTCTTCCGGTCACCAGTACTGAAATTAGCCATGCTATACTCACATCGCACCTAGAATAATGTAAAGAGTAGGTAATAGAATCAAGAGGAAAAGGCAAAATAATTGAATCAAGCAAACCAGGCCATGCCCAGTTCTTTTAAATGGAATGAACACTCTGAACATTCCATCTAAGCCACAATTTTGCAGGATGGTTGCCTTATTAATGGGTTCTTTCGCCTCAACATTGGGATCAACAGGAGAGAAGAATAGGAAATAATATGCATGTCTTAGAAAGTAGTGATAATTACCAGAGCCTGATCACTCATTTGTTGGCTTTTATTTTGGACCTACAGAAAGAGAGCTGTTAGAAGAATTGTCACTTCATAAACGAAAGAACAAGAAGAATCATAGAAAAGCATGCACAAACACCCTATCACGAATGTGTCCTCAGACGGGAGAAATACAATCAATAAATTGTCTTCACACACCACTATCAAATGGACATACTGAGCTTGCAGCAGCTCGGAGTGTACAAATATTGAGACATTACAACCAATTTAACTTCTTTTCTCCACAACCAAACTAAAATCCTATCATTAAACTTAAATCAGATAGATGACAATCATTTCAATAAAAATCCTTCCCCTAAAGGAGCTTCAATAGCTAATAGTAGCTATTCACGTACATAATCTACAAAAGCAGTCATATAAAAATCAATTTCTAATGTATGGTTCTAATCAATCTCCATCCACTGAAGGCCTAAGAAAATTCAAGAAAGAGATATACCTCTCTGGGACCATACACTGCAGCAATTACTTTGGTATTGCCCATTTCAAAAACAGCTGAACTGCAATAACAAAACAGAATCAAACTTGTTTTCAGCTCCAAAATAGTCAAAAACACTCAAGTTTAAAAAAGATATCATCTTTATAAATTAAATAACCGTTTCATGCATACCCATCAGCTCTGGAAACAACCCCTATTTCAGCTCGCAGTTGTCTCATCTGACAATGTACTAAATGATTAAATTAAAGTCCAATTCTAAAAAATAATCGAGATGGAAAGAAAGAAGAAGAAAGGGAGAGAATATGAACTGAACCTCCATGGGACGACGGCCGTCTAAGCGCAGACCTTCAGGATTCACGTACTCCATTACTGTGTACTGGCGCCGGGAGACCTCTGTTAGGAAAAATTGCTCTCAATACAGAACTCGAAATCAATAATGATTGAAAGAAACTTATGACCAACAAGCGGCGAAGGAGGAGAAGCGGAAGATGAACACGGCGGCGGATCGACGGAGTGGCGCGAAGAAGAAGGATGAAGCGGCTCTGGTGACTGGCGTGAAACAAAGAGGGAAGAAGGAGGAGAAAATTTGACTACTAAACCCTCACACAAACATGAAGTTTATGATTTGGCCCCAAAGAAACATCTTATATTTTTTTTGCCCCTAAAAAGTTTACCCGGAATTGACCGTTAAAAAAACAAAGAGAAGTTAGGTCGAAGATTCTGCTCCATTTATTTTCGTATTTTTTTTACTTGTCACATTGTAAAAGTGACTGGAGATAACTCTCTTCAATTATTCCCGGGACAAGAGAGAGTAGGTCTTACTTCTCCGGTGTCCCCGCTTTTGCCTCTATCAAGCGGCGACAGCCCCCACCTCCACAGTCATAGCTTGCCCTATGGCAAGAGGAGATAACATCATACACAAGTATGTCTCTATGAATGACTTTGACGGCAGCTTCATCTGGACTTTTTCCCATAAAACCTCGTATCCTTGCATGGAGAGCAGATGAGCGCTAGTGGAAACGGGAAGGGAGCAGGCGAAGCGTTTATAAAAGTAGTGTAATATTTAGTAACTTTTTTCATTATACCCTCGTAATGAAAAACAAATTTCAACCTTCTTTTTTAAAATTTCTCACATGGAAACTTGTATAAATAATAATGAGGAGAGAAAGTTTGAAGGACATTTTAGTCCATACAAGAAACAATTTCCTGTATTTTCTTAAATAATATAATGTCTAAATTATGACAAATAAAAAACGGATGGGGTAGCATTTAAGTTTGGGTAAAGTGTATTTTTTTTCTCATAAGTTGGAAAACTATTGAGAAAGAAAAATTTTATTATGGATTCAGTCCATATTCTCATCTATGAACCATGTGTCATTATTAAGTTACATAACTCTTATTATTAATTATTTCTCCGTGAAATACATGCTATATAGTTCATAAGTAAATATATAGATCAAATTATAACATAATACTACCTCCGTTTAATATTAATTGTCGCTTATACATACTTTTTCTGTTTCAAAATATCTATCACTTTAGTAAATTAAGATAATATTAAATGATATTTTTTTCATATACGCCCCTATCTTAATTCAATTAAACAATTACCTAGAAAAATTTGTTAGAATTATTAATAACAGCCAAAGAGTAATTAAGTTTATTTCTTTTTTAATCTAGATAACCTAATCATTTTCTTAACCTATCAAGGATTGTCAAGAATAATATAAGGGGTTTTACAACTTTCAATAAGCACTTATTGAATTTTTTTCATATTTACATATCTTTCTGTTAATATATTTCACTCCTACTATCTATTTTTTTCCTCGTTTGTGAAGGGTAAAGAGGGTATTGTAATCAATAATTTATCTTGTTTTCAAGACCTTTAATCTATGTACAAAGATCTAAAACCCCTTATATTTATAATCGGAGGAAGTAGCTAATATAAATATAAAGAATTTTAAACTTTTGCACATAAATTAAGAGTATTGAAAATAATAAATTTTTAAAATTACAATACATTTTTTACCTTCGTAAATAAAAAATAGATATATGATAGAAATGAAATAAATAAATATAAAATTATAAAAAAATTCAAGAAATACTTATCAAAATTATAAAATTTTAATAAATTTAAAATTCCTTAGAAATTTTCATTCGGGTAGAAGACAATTGGTCAGGGCTCACGTGGACAGAAACAGTGAACAGTCAACGCAAAGGTCTGAATGAGTCCATGCGGGTTTTCGATTTCTACGATGTCCTTCGATGTTTGGGCTCTTTGCTTGAAGCCCAAGCTTTTACTTCTATATCCAAAACACCCTATAACTGCAATCGGAATCGTTTAGTACATTTTGAATATCTTTGAGTGACTTAATATTATGGTTCTGATACCATATTAAATTTAAACTTGAATTTAACTCACTCTAAAACATACTTCAAGAGGAAATGACTGTTTAAGTCTTTTAATTAGTCGATGTGTAATTTTCAACAAATAGATTATTTTTTAATAATTTTATTAATAAAAATTCTAACGAATAAAAAATAAACTTTAAAGAAAAGTTAAAGAGTGTTCTAAAAGATGTACGTGATGATTTGGGTGCAATAAATAAGTGTCTTTTTATTTTATTTTTTAAAAATTTTTCATTATCTTTTTTATCAATAAAAAATAATTGAATCGACAAGAAATTCTCGAATAAAGATATCCAGAGCCGTAGGATGAGTGGAGTGACGTCTTGAAGAGTTGGTATATTCTACATCAACGGTAGGGATTTAAAGAGGCTTCCGTCACTAAGCCATATATATTTGGACCTTTTCTTTTTTATTTTATGTAACAAATATTTCCTTGGAGTCCAAGAATCAATTTCTCAACTGCCTTCCATGCAAAAAACCAACAAGCCTACCAAATAAAGACTTTTGGTGCATTTTAATTTATTAGTTATATCAATTTTAAATTTTATTAATTTATTTTATTTAAAAGATTCAGAATATATTACTATTTTTGTTTCATATTATATATATTATTTTAACATATGACACAAGAATTAAGAAAATGATTGGGTTTCTCTAAATTTTAAAAGAAATAGACTATATTATTTTTTGAGTGTCGTTAATAATTTAAGAAAAAAGATTATAAATATCATCCAATTATTTATGCGCGGCTGAAAATGTTCATAAACTTTATTTTTCCATTAATTTTACCTTCCAACTATTCAACTAATTTTATTTACTTACAGTGAATTTAGTTTTCAACTAATTTTACTTTTCTTAAACCACTACTAAATTCACCAGAAGAGTACTTTTAAAAACTCAAAAATAGTAGTGAAAAGTAAAGTTTATAAACATTTTTTATAGCGCATCAGTAGTTAAACGTATTTATAATCTTTTATCCTTCCTTAATTTATTAAAATAACATATTTTTTTAAAAAAATTGACACATATTTTAAAACGAAAAAAAGTAAAAAAAGTATATTAAAACAACATATATTATGAAATGAAATAATATAATGCAACAAAGGAAATAGTAAATTTTAAAAAAATGGATATGAAGATGAAGTTATTTAAATTCAGTCAGAATCATTTGCACTACTTTATATATATATCTATATATCGCTCTTTTATATCTTTTTTTAATAATTTATTTCTTCTTAAAATTTATTAATAAATAAAATATATTAATTAAAAATTTATAAAAAAAAAGTACAAAACCGATTTAAATTTGATAGACATAATAAAACAAAGAATTAAGCCAAGTCAAACAGTATGATTAGTCCAACTTCTTCAACTCACGTGACTATAATTTCCTCACGCCTTTCATAATCATTAATTCTATCTTAATCACCATTCTCCATCATCAACTTTTTGTCTCCCCAAATTTAAGTCATTAACTACTATGAATATATTAATTGATTGAAATTTCCATTCTACTGAAAATTAAATATATATTGCTAAACTACTTTTAAACTTATCATATTTATTAATTAATTAATTATTTTTGTATATTTAATATATATAAACATATAATAGTATATGCGTCAACTATTCATATGATGAAATGTATATGTGTTAATTATTTATTATTGCCTCATAAAAACAATGCTTCTGCACTATAAAATTTTTTTTAATATAAGATGTATCACACTTGATAGAAATTACATTATTTGTACCGATTAAGATTAAAAAAAAATCTTTTTTCTTTTCCCCAACTAATACCACAAAATTAAATTTAAAAAGTTTTATTTCAAAATTTAAATCTTTGAACAACTCCACAATAATATTAGTAGAACTCAAGATATTTTTCTTTAGAATAAATTTTGATTCTTGGGTGAGCATTGACTAGGTGAGAAATATAAAAAAAAAAAAAAAAAGTGTGTTGGAGTGGGTCCTAGTGTAGGCTTACTTGGTGACCAAGCACTTTATAGTTTTTTAAATATAAGAAAATTGTCATAAAATGTTATTAAAAAATGTTATATTTCTCTAATGTTACAATATTTTATTTTTTGCATTTTTAATTTTACTATTCAACAATTTTTATAACTTTTTTATTCCATTGTTCTATTACTTCTCATGTTAAAAATATCATTGAAATGAATTTATCTAACACGTGTTTCTATAATATACCTTATATAATGTAAGAGTTAAACTCTTAACGTAGTTTCAATTTTTGTCACTTAAACAAGTTCTCACGAGTTGATTGGGCATATGTTAATATATATAAAACTTATCACACACGTTAATTTAATTATAATATTTATAATAAAATGTGTACACATTTGTCTAAAAATTGTTTCAATAATTAGTGGTAGAAAAAGAAATATAATCTTTTTTTCAATTATATTTTAAGATAATTTTCCTAAAATAGAAAATGATTGGAGAAAAAAAAAACAAAAAGATTTTAATTTAAGAATCAGATCGTCTAGTAAATTTTTTAATACACTTTTTAATGATGTAGTAGACGATGATGAGTGATATCTTTCTGTTGGGAAAAGTCCTATTTATAAGTGATTCTTTCTAATTTTTGAGTGCTCTTTCAATCCCTTTTTATCAGTTCCTTACTTTGAATACTCTTTTCTCTCCTTTAAACACTCAATTCCCTCTTCAACTCTCACTCTGATTATTAACTGATTTCCCTTTGAATTGGTTAAATCTTCCAGTTTTCATTCCTACTGATTATTGACTCTCTCTCTCTCTCTCTCTCTCTCTGTCTTCTTCCATATCATGTAAATTCAAGAAATGAACATCATCATCAAGAAGAAGAAGAACAAAAAAATTCAAGAAATGAACAAAGGAAGAAAAGTTTCAGAGCCCATCAAGAAGAAATTAGTTTCAAATTCTAATTTCAAATTGCCCAGAATCATTAGAATACATGTAACAGATTGTGATGCAACAGATTCTTCCAGCGATGAAGAAAATCCCAATCCCAATCAGAATCCGGGGACTAATTCTAGGCGTCGAAGACGAAGAATAAAGAAACACGTGAACGAGATCAGAATCGAAGAAAGAAAGAGGCAAATTTCGTGTCCCGTATCGGGAAATGCTAAGAAATTCAGAGGTGTTAGACAACGGCCATGGGGAAAATGGGCTGCAGAAATTCGAGATCCCGCGAGAAAGAGTAGGATTTGGTTAGGAACTTATGAAACTGCAGAAGAAGCAGCTATGGTTTACGACAGAGCAGCCATTAAAATTCGCGGTCCGAATGCTTTAACGAATTTTCTCAAACCGCCGGATCGAGTGGTGTTGACGTCATCAATCTCAGGTGGTTATGATTCCGGTAAAGACTCAGCCTCCGCCGAAAGCAGCCTCCTCTGTTCTCCGACCTCTGTTTTAAGGTTTAATAATGGTGGTAAATTGGGAGAAGAAAATAAGTTTAAATGGAGACCGTTGGATGATGGCAAAAGTCAGAATAATTCATTTTGGAACGATGATGGGTTACCGTTGGATCAATGTTTCTTGAATGAATATTTTGATTTTAGGTCTCCATCACCATTAATTTATGAAGATCAAGAACAAGAACATCAAGTTTTAGAAGAAGAAGGGTATTTTGATGATAATATCATTGGTGGTGATGATGATGATAATTTGGATTTGGGATTATCTAATTGGGCATTTGATGTAAATGATTTTCTTGAAGATCAACTTTTACTATCTTAGAATTTCATTATAAAAAGCGAAATTCCTCAAAGATCAGAATCTTGAGATTCTCAGGGAAATAGAAAAGTTTTGTGTGGAGATTTTTAGTACATAATTAGTTTCTTGGGTATGTTTAGTTTAATTAGGGGTTTAATTTTCTATGTTGTGATTGTGGTATATATTTATTTTATTTTATTTGGAAATTGTTCATAGTTTTTAGTCCCAACTTTTTTAATTTTCTTGCTTATACCGGAGGAGGAGACCCCATATTATACTAGCATTTACTTAATGATACCTCTACTATGTACATAAGTGGTTTTCTACCCTGATCTAGTACAAATGGGGTATCTAAGACACGATCAACAGGTAACCAACGACATAAGGATTTTCAAGGAAAATATCTATATTGAGTTTGTATAATTAATTGAAACTATATTCTTGTTTGACATATGATATTTTTGCATATTTCTTAGATGTGTTAGGTATTCCGACCTCCTGTATAAGTACTTTCTGTAATAAATGACAATTTTAGCCATGATAAGTGAACCAACATTTTGAAAGTGGGAATGGGTTTTAATGTCTTTTCTCAATTGGGATAGGGAGATTTGATTAGTTTTGACTAAAAATATAACAGAAATGGCAAAAAGGATGGATGTGGGATCCTTAGGAATGGGACATTTCAGAAGGGCATTGGATTTGGTCCCCAGCCCAGCAGGATCTTTGAGGGCCCTCCTCAATATCAACAAAAGTTTGCTGCTAATTCAGAACCAGCCTGTATATCAACAATAGTAGAGACAATCTAAGGCATGGTCTGTAAACTAGTGACATTTTCCACATACTCACTAGACCAGACAATAAACACCTACCCCTAGCTTATGACTTTTCCGCCCGCCGGGTGAAATTGGATAGTATCTCAAATAAAATCTCAAAACGTAACTCCATCTAAGAGGTAAGACTTTGGTGAGTAGGTTGGATTTAGTCTGACAAGAGGTGTGTGATCTGAACAGTTTAATACTGTATGCTAATTTTTTACTGTTGTTTGGAAGCCTTGTGCCCTACTATTCCTACCGAATTACCATATTGGATTTAGACCAGACAATAAACACCTAGGTCTAGCTTATGACGTTTTCTGCTACCGGGTGAAATTGTATAGCATTTCAATAAAATCTCAAAACGTAACTCCATCCAAGAGTAAAACTATTTTGCTTTTTTCGTGAATAGATTATGATTTTCTTATTATCTTGGTAAGACTTTGGTGAGTAGGTTAGATTTAGTCTGATAAGAGGTGTGTGGTCTGATTATTAAGTGAGAGATCGTGAGTTCGAATCACTCAAAAAGCGGTTTAATACTATATGTCAGTCTTTTACTACTGTTTTGGTTAAAGAACAACAGCCAGGTTCTTGGCATCATTTGACTTGTTTCTTGGAAACAATACTAATTAACACAAATACATCAAAGGCCAGAAAACTCAATGAGTTAAATATGATGGCTTAATGATAGACAAAATTAAAAAATCAAGAAAAAAGTACACAGGGTCTCCTTTGTTGGTAGAAGGTTTCCACGCGAAAAAGACCATTCCGCTCTTATTGAGTCAAGAGAATTAGCTCAATATTGATCCGTTTATCACTATTTTTTTCAAAAATGCTTCGAGTCTTTTGGATTAATATTTCGTGAGTTAAGATTTTGATTTATTTTCTGTTTGTCTGGCGTATCTATCGGCGTAATCTATTTTTTTGTTCCCCTAGTGCAAATGCTTATTCAGAAAAACAAAAGAAAAAAAAAAAAAAACATCAAAGAGTCCACTTGTATAAATGTCTACATGTAATAAAAACTACATGACCTAAGAATCAAAGATGGGCCTAACAAAATCAAAAGAAATGCACCTTACTATTATTATTATTATTGTTTCTTTCAGAAAATTTCTGCAGCAGCATTTCTGTAACAGCCCACCAACAAAAAGTGCAGAAAAAAGGGAAAATCAATGAATGGAGGACAGACTGACCAATAATAATCCAGAAGGGAATTAATATTATCAGCAGCAGGAGACAAAAATTCTTTTTTTTTTTTTTAAAAAATTCAGTATCCGAGAGTCAGTTATTGACTAATTCGAGTGAGATAATTGCTCAGTTAATATGTCAGATGGAAAAACTTGAATGAGAGAGTCGCACTATTGAATCACACATTTATGTATATATAATATGGCCTATATTTAAGATGACTCAATAGTAATAAAAGCATTTTTTGCAATTTGCAATATATTATATGGTCCCCTTCTGGCTAAATTTTGCTATCTTTTATTTGGGATTCTGAGAAAAAATGGAGAGGACAACATATCTTCTTCAACTTTTATCCGGTTTCTTTGGTTTTTTCTTCATTATAACACTTGTATTTCACACGTGCGATAAATATAATGTGTTTGTATGACGTATAAGTTCAAATTGTCACATTAGATATCTATTTTGACATCACAGAGATATCTGCCGAGTAAAGCAATAGTGAGTTATTGGGCTTTCGAGACTCTAGGTTTGGGAACGGAATCATAAATGTGAGAATGTGAGGTTAAATTTTATACTATATAGTCTGTATAGGAAAAAAAGTTAAGTACATTATGATATAGGTATATATGTATTTGAAGAAAGAAGAAAATTTCATAATTTATAAAATAGGACTAGTTAGATTTGTGTTCTTTTCTTTAAAAGTTCCTTGAAACAATGTCGTTCGGCTTCTCCTAAATAAGAAAATATAAGCTATAGAATTTGTTTTGAATTGCAATAGTGACTGCTCTTGATTCTATATTGAAGCACCTTCGAAATATACCTTATTTAGGATGTTTCTGCTCAGCTGGAAGGTCGGCCGACCACCCTTGGCCTAAAGTAGCTAGTTTCCACCACTAACATAATATTACAGTATACGAACATGATTAGACATATGAGAATTAAGTGTGGAGTAAAAATAGTCCTCTTCAAGCGTATTTGAATTAGGGCTTCTAACACAATCTTTTCATTGATATATATCGATGAATGCGAAGTAAAAGTCGTTACTCGATTTTCCATCCTTCCCAAAAAAGGCTGAAGGAAGAATTGGTGCTTGACAAAGAATTAGGCCGGAACCAGAAAGGCGAGAAAGACCAGGCTATCTCCGACAGACGAGAGTGGCAGAGATCGAAGTAAAGGAAGAAAGCCAAAAGCCACTGCTCTTCAACAATACTCTTTCCTATTCTCTTTCCTTTGAAACATCCGCCAGAAGAGAAGCCGAGAAGCTCCCCATTGATTGTATTATTCTTAATTAAGCTTTCATCTTTGTGATTTTGAAATTCAAAGATAAGGGTTACTAGAGGAACTTGTTCAAGAAGTTCTTGTTTTTAAGGTCATGTAATTATCTATGAAAGAAACCATTCAATGGGGAACAAAAGAAACTAAATATCAAAATAAAAGAGGAAAATCAAGATTTTGTATGCAAAAAAAACTTTTTGACTAGTAAGTAGTGTGATCGCGTGATAAGCATGGATTTATATATATATATATATATATATCCAATTTCTCAAAAAAGAATGATTTTTCTAGAATGCTCAATTCAATTTTTATTAGAAATGGAAATAGAAGTAGGACCAATGAAGGTCCATTTCACCATATTGTAGATGAAAATGGTTTGTCATGGTGATGAAATCATCTATTAGGAGATTTTCCTTTTCCCGGTGTTTAAGATATACAGTTCTGACTAACATGGACTTGATTTATAGAAGGCCTGCAAAATTTAACTCGTATTCGGAAGTAAGGATCTAGTCAGTATTTTTTCAAATTAGTGACCCGCATTTACATTAACAGTCCGCTGATCAACTGGTCCAAGTTCATAAGTAGTTAGGAGATCTTTTTGTTATGCGTGGCCAATGGAAAAAAGTGGGGCCCAAATGGATGGGTGTTTATTATATAACTCTATACTAAACAATTCGGCTATATTATTAAGAACATATGTTATTTTTATTAACTGGTGAGACTAATCTATGATGTGCTTTGTACGATATATAAACATATAATAAAGTATTCATGATTATTTTGTGATATTCTGTTGGAGATATCACATCAGTATGTGATTCTCTTAGATTATCTCTTATTCTACAAGAGATTATTTGGTTAGAATCCTATATTGATTGTATTATAGTATTCAATATTATTTTTCTGTGCCCTAATTATAATCAATATAGGATTCTAACCAAGTAATCTCTTGTAGAATAAGAGATAATCTAGGAGAATCACATACTTATGTGATATCTCCAACATATTCTAACGAGAACGATTAATAAATATAGGTGATGAGTACTGTCAAATTTATAAATCGCGCTTTTTGATCCGCGTGCCAAGTATTAGTACCTTAAGGAAGGATGAACGTAATATTTTTATCGCACTTGAGATAAGTATGGTCGTGTTAAGTTGCACTTTCGGACATGCCACCGCTATAAACATTTTGTATGGTTAATAGAAGGGCTACTTAGCTGCAAATTTGTCATGCATGAAAAGTAAGGCCTTTGTGGGGTCAAGAACAGCTAAGCCTTTATCAATTCAAACAAAACTTCCCTTTAAAGCAATACCACACAAGAAAGAAAAAAAGGAAAAAGAGATTATTATTATTATGAGTATCAAAATCAAATCAAATACAGACCATAAGGAGGGGAATCCCCTAACTTATGGTCTCCTCCAAATTTGGCCAATCAAGAAAAGAGGTAAAAGGTGAAGAATTGAAAGGCCAAATATATGAGAGAAAAACCCATCAAAATTGATGATGGAGATGAGCAAAAACCTGCCAATTCTTGTACAGAAAACATGGGATTTGTTTGATGAAATCAATGCAAAAATCCATTATGAAAACATTAGTTTTTGCAAACATTGTTTGGATCATGGTCTTTGTTGTGGGATTTCAGAGACTACAATGGAAGAGAAGAAGAAATTGATTTCTATCAGAGATTCACTCAAAGATGTCCAAGATTTGCTTGTATTTTTACAGGTATAAAGCTGCATAATCTTTGATGAATTGAGTATTCTTAAAAGCAGTGAGCTGATATTCTTCTGAAAAGTGACTGTAAAAGTGTTGCTGATTGTCTCTTATCTAATGAGTCACAATTTAGTAAGGTGGGACATATATACTGTCTGATTAGAGTCCTCGTATCTAAGCTTTATAGTTCTATTTCTTTTGTTAGTTGCTACGAGCTACTTCAATTATACTGATATTCTTCTGGAAAATGACTGTAAAAGCTTAAAGAATATTAGTGTTCATATTTTAACTCAGTATGCTACCTCGACTTAGTTCTCTAACTTTTTGATAAATGTGATTCGTGCTATAATTTCTTCAATCGTTCATGCTGATTTAATATAAATTTCACGTTTTCTCTGAAGAAAATGATTGAATTGGAGGGATTTCTTGCAGACGTTAGAGTCAAGAAAAAAGGCACATGAAAAAGAAGCTATAGCTCATCTAGAAGCAAGCAGATTGACCCTTATTGAAAAGATAAATCAGTATCCAGTACAAGGAAATAAAGGGAACAAGAAATTACAAGTTCTTGAAGAATTGAAATCTTGTTTTGGCAATAAAGAAACAGAATTCAATTGGAAATTTGAAGATCACAAGAAGAAGAAGAAGCTTGAAAAGAAAAAGAATCAATGGATTATTAGTAGTTTATTTAATGTTACCAAAACTGCAATTAAATTGGTTATTTTTTCAGCTATAATTAGTTCTTCAATTGGGTTCTACAAAAGTAGGAAAATGTATTTTAGAAAATCAAAAAGAGAAATTATTTCTCCAATGGATTCAAAGATGGGAAGAAATTTGGGATTGGTAGAAAATGATGCTTCAATTAGACCTATAGATGTTTTCCATGGAAGGGGCTGAATTGTAAATTAACAGTTCTTTTTCGGGAAAATTTTGTTATGTACTAAGTTTTTGTGCCCACTTGTTGCCGTCTAATTTGTATTTAGTCGCATCACATTATGTTGTTGATTATGTCTCCACTTATGTAGACAAGAATAACGGAGATACGGTCTATAGGGATATAGGCGAGTTGGTAAAGATTAAGGTGATGTAAAGAGAATTCTTTCAATAACACTAGTTCAAATCTCGTATGGGACAGTTTCTTACTGTCCCATTTATGGAGACAAGAATAATAGAGATACGGTCTATAGGGACATAAGCGAATGTGGAGAAAATTTTTTCAGTAACACTAGTTCAAATCTCGTATGGGATAGTTTTTTATTGAAATATTGTGAGAGTGTGTCCTGGGATTTTTTCGGTTAGTTCTCTCCGTTAGAACTTTGCCACTCGTGCACATCCTTCGATGTATAACTTACCTGGTTAAGAAGGCTCTGACACAAATAAAAGTGTTTCGGGTTTACACCTTGTCCCTAATTGAAAGAATAACAAGAACATGCAAGAAGGTCTATAAATCGGGATACAAACGTAGTGCCTAACAAAATTTTCTTTCATTTTCTTTTGAGATAATAATAAATTACTCATTTGGTCACTATAATTATGAAAAATCTCAAAAATAGACTAAATCTATTTTGCACTATGTTATGATCATAATTATAGATTTCGTAATATGGACTAAAATTAATTATTTATTGAATTTGATGGGTTATTTTATAATAAATTGTAACTTAACATATTTCATTTAAATGCTTAAAGCGGACAAACTACTTTCAATTTAGACGTAAAGACAAATAAGTATCCACTGTTTTAATTTTCGTCAAATAAGTCCCTATATACTAATGATATTAAAATTCTAACATTGTATTAAAAAGAAATACACGAGAAATGCAATTTTTGAAGAGGAGAAGCTTTTATTTCTCTCAGACTAGCCTCAGTTTTGTTGAAGGAAATAACTTGTAATGTATATTTACGTTCATGTTACCTCACGTGAGTAATTCATATGTATTTTTCTAGGAAAATTAACTATTTAACGATAAAATTTTTTTATTGAATTTATGTAAAATTTTTATTGAATTAACATAAATTGTTTAAAAATTATAATAATAAAAAATAAACTTTAAAGGCTATAATATTCATGTAAAAGGGAACTTGACAGGTGGTTAACGGTGACCGCCTCCCTACTGTTTGGCGCCCTTATTTCCACGCCACGAATCACATTTCTTCATTTTTTTTTCCTCCATGCACGAATTGCAATTCGCTACAAGAACACGACATGAGTCATTAGTCGATTCCCTCCAGAAAATTCCATTTTTTGAAAGAAACCCTCAATCCTAAATTTTTCCGATTGGTTAATTAATTAATTTGAGAGAGAATTTTTGTGCTGAAAAAATCTATAGATGGTGGTAGGTTCGGCTTCATCGAGTGCGTCTAGGCAGGGTCTTCCGTCATGGATAAGCGCTGCTACGGCGGCGAAAACTACCAGAACCGTTGAACTTGATAAGGGTTCGCAAGAAGATTACTCAGATTACCATAAGCAGGATGTTGCGAAACCTATTTCGGATGTCAATTTGGGGTTTCCAGAGAGGGCTTTTTCTGCCGCTGGTGCTGCAGTAATCTCTGCTATCCTTGTTAATCCCCTTGATGTTGCCAAGGTCATATTTGCTCTAATTTAAGACTATTTATTTGATTATTGGGTTTATTGGTGGCTTTTGATGAGACTCATCTGTAATTTTTCATTATACTCGAACTATCTGCTAAATGCTGCACATTTTTTGCAATATGGAGCTGATTGCTAGTGTTAGTTGATGTGCGTTTCTTTTCTAATGTGTCTCTGGTTTTGGAAGACAGTAGTTTATTTCATTAACTGGGTATTATCTTCGTTATCTGTTGTTTCTTGATCACTTGTCCAGGAAAAGAAGGGAAGAAAATTTTATTGATTGATTCTTAGTCTTGTCAAACCTTTCAGTTGTTTAAAAGAGCATCAATGCTTTGCTTGGTTGCCGTTTCTCTTAGCTTCCTTTTGCAAGAACGATCTTGTTACTTTTCAGAGTCCAGTTTCTTCTCTTTGGAGTCTATTTGAGTCTCGTCATTAAGGTATCTCGGCCTGGGATTTACCTTTAGTATCTAAGTATCTGCTGCTGGAGTGATGTCTGGTCTTTTATTGAATACTTGTGTATTTAACCAATTGGGACTCTTGTACCATTGCAATATTGAAATTTCCCTCGAGAAATCTGCAAATTTTAATATTGTATTCCGCTAGGTTATGAATCCGATGTTTGGTTATTCATTTCTAGTTTTCAAAATATGTTCCTGATTGCCACTTGTGTTTCTTGATTTGTCAGACTAGGTTACAAGCACAGGCTGCTCGTGCCCCTTACAGTACTCTGTGTAGTTCAGAGTGTTTTGGATCAAGTACTGTAAGTTTCCTTATGATTTCGTTCTTGTGTCTTTGAGTGAGAGTTTTAAATTCAAGATTATCGAACTTACGAAGTGTTAATGTTCCATTTCACGAATTAAACCAAACATACCTTGTATTGATAAAGCAGTATAAGTTACTAAATCATTTAAACAGCAAAGCTTTATGCAGTTGACTTGCAAAAGCTGAAAGTGGAATTTGTCTATTTCATTGAATTTGAGTTGCATCTGTTAGTAGTTGGAATATGATTTTGTCTCTGGACTGTGGTTAGATGCTGGCAGAGCGTAGCCCATCATCTTCTCGTGCACTGGTGGGTGGGGAACCAACATGCTCTCCAGATTGTTCCCGATATAAAGGGACTTTTGATGTCTTTAACAAAGTTGTACGCCAGGTTAGTAGAATTCTTTTTGAAGGTAATATAGATTATGATGTCTAGATATGTCGCATCTTTGGAAGGGACATAAGGTTCTCAGGGAATATATGATTATACTGCAGCAGAAGCTTTCCTGCTTAATCGTGATCTATAAATCATGAAAAATAGTCACTCCTGCACAAGTATTATAAGTATTATTTCTAAAAGCGGAAATCAAGAAATTATTAACTTACCAATGTATAAATTATTAGCTTTTGGTCATTTTCATCTTTGGTACCTATTCTGATATACTTTTAGGGGTAACAGATATAAGTATCTATGCAGGAAGGAATTACTAGATTGTGGAGGGGCACATATGCGAGTTTAGCATTAGCAGTCCCTTCTGTAAGTCCACCTATTGCTGTCATTTTGCATTTTTCAAAGAGTTTAAGCTAATGTATAGTTTGTTCATAATCAATATCCATTCTGGTTTATGCTGACTAAAGTTTTCCATTCAGGTAGGGATATATCTACCTCTTTACGACATTTTTCGTAATTTTATGGAAGTACAGCTGACAGAAAATGCTCCCACTGTAATGCCATATGTCCCCTTAGTTGCTGGCTCTCTGGCACGGACAATAGCATGCATCACTTGTTACCCCATTGAGTTAGCAAGAACTCGTATGCAGGTACTAAGTATTGATAAAGAAAGAAGATCTTCCTTCTACAAATGCCAACAATTAGGAACTTCTATGTTAGAGAAGAACCAAACTAGGAAGCCTCGTTAATATACTTGAGATATTTTGATATTACTAGCTATCTTCTGAGTAGTTTTTTGCTTCATTCAAATCTGGGTTGAAATTCATTTTTTCCCATGAAGTATTTGGTTTTCCTTATCTGCAGGCATGTGTTCTGAATTGCTTGTCTGAGACTACTTTCTGCAGTATTTAGTTTTAAGACAATCTTCTTTTTGATAGGCATTTAAAGAGAACCAAGCTGGTGTGAAGCCTTCAGGAGTATGGAAGACATTGATTGAGGTCGTTTCTCCAGTCAAGAGTCCAAGCAATCATCAAACTTGTATGTGTGGTTATTCTAAGATTCATCTGCCTTGACACTTTCTCTACTCCTTGTATGAGTAGTCCTATACAGATATTTCTCCGTGTTCAGTTCTTCTGTGTATTTTGTGAAGTGAATCCCTGTTGGTTCTAGAAATGAAATGAGCGCATACTTACTATGTAGCTAAACTTTTGAAGTCATACGAAATTAAACAGGAAATTTTCTTGTAGGAGGCAGAAGCAAAGGTTTATTACAAAGCATTCTTCCAGCCAGATTCCTGTAGTTGTTTTCTTTATTTCCTTGTGAGCCTTTCTGAGTACAATATGTAACCATCTGTTTTTATTCATTCTTGCAACTACTCACATCTTTCTGAAGCTTACTGTAAGGATGATTTAATGGACTTTCTGCATTATATATATATATATATATATATTATCATGCATTTGGTCCCAGCTTGTTCATTTTTGGTGATGATAATTGTTTGTTGCAGTCTCTCCCTCTTTTTTTTTTCAGTAGAAAGTAATCTACTTATCTTCTGCTTGACTTTTTCTGCAGCTCCTTGTTTGTGTCCGGAAGCTCATTATAGAAAGCACTTAGTTTAGATATTTTCTCTATGGTGTATTATTCCTTGATAACGCCATTACACTAATTCCTGCTTATGTGTTTATCAATGGCAGTACAAACCTATCGCATCTTGTGGACTGGCCTTGGAGCGCAGCTTGCTCGTGATGTGCCTTTCTCTGCAATATGCTGGTCAACACTTGAACAGGTAAAGTTTTCTTTTCCCCCCATCATTTTAGAAATAGATGTTGGCTTCTGTTTCAGCTTTCATCTTTGCCTAATTGATGCAGATCAGAAGGAGACTTTTAGGCTGGATGAATGATGAAACAAGGGTGGGTAATGTTCTTGGAGCAAACTTCTGTGCTGGATTTGTAGCAGGAAGTCTTGCAGCAGCCGCAACATGTCCTTTAGATGTTGCGAGGACCCGTCGTCAAATAGAGGTGGCTTATTTTATCTACCATTTTATGTGTATATTTGCTCCCCAATTTCCTTGAGTTTTGAAGTAGTTTGTTTCTTTTCAGAATGATCCTCGACGAGCATTGAGTATGACTACCAGACAGACATTACTTGAGATCTGGAGGTATGTAGATTGTTCTCTTTCTGATTCATAACCAAGTGATAATAATCAAGTTTAGATGAAGAATAGTTAATGGATTAAGGATTGGAAGATCCCACTAATCAAAGACCCTCAGGAACCCTATCGGAACAAGCCAAAAAAAACCCAGGAATGATACCAACCATAGTCTTTTTCAATGAAGCAATTAAAACCGGAGAATAACTAAGAATCTAGAACCCTAATCACATTCATCAAAGGTCGGTCTCGCATTCAAACCATGAGTTTGGAAGTGAATGATCGACCACGACCCTTGTACAATCAAGAACCTTAAATTAATTGATGCCACAAGTTGAAATCCTTACTTGAGACAAGTGCATAAGTTAAAGGTACCAAATTGTAGGGTATCCACCAATGTATTATCCTTGACAAAATCTGCTGATTAAAATTGTGTTTGTGTTGTACTTTCTAACTCCTATGCCGTGGGGATCAGGGATGGAGGCATGAAAGGACTGTTTACCGGAGTAGGTCCTCGTGTAGCTCGCGCAGGTCCTTCAGTCGGAATAGTTGTTTCCTTTTATGAAGTCGTCAAATACGCTTTGCACCAACGAAACTTGAGACAATGACAGCTGAGATTCGGCAGGCAGCGCATCAGAGCCGGTAGTAGCATCAGAGCCGGTAGTAGCCATCGGCAAAATGTCATCTTGAAACTCTTCAGCAGAGATGCAAATCTCAGAGGCATCCCTCAGGTAGGGAATGAATAATGTTCCCCAAGAAGCTCTCTTCCAAGTAACGTTAGTGTTTTGTTGACCGTTATTTGATTAAAAGAATTTATCGATTCTATATTTATCTTTCTAGATGCTTATTCACGTAAAATTTAGTATATTATTTTCATAATATGAGAAACATACAATAATAATTTTGTAAATTTTTAAGAATAACTATTTTTTTAACGAAAGTTTTGTAAAAAATGTGATGGTCAGCATATAGATATAGTCACATTTCAATCGACAAGTTTAAAAAAATACAACTCCAACAGTTTCAATGCTTTCTATATATGTCTTGGCGTCGTTAGTGTCTTTTTGACCCTTATTCACATGGGTGGCACTAGATGGGGATTTGGGTGGGTTTGAACTCTCTCGAAAAATTTTAAAAATTTTAGAAATGGTGAAATTTTTATATTTAAGCTTCCTCAGATTTTTTTTTGAAGTCCTAAAATTTAGGTTGTTGACTTTTCAATATAAAAAAATAAAAATTTGAAAACATAGTCGCAGAAGCAGAAGAAAATAGAAAGGAAAAAACTCCCTCTCGACTCTCTCGGTCTCTTCCCTACCTTTCTCTTCTCGGTGGTTGACAGCAATCAGCGGCGGGTGGCGGCAACGGCAACAGTCGACTGCTCTGTTCCTTCTTGCTGCTGTGCTGTTCTTCACACTTTGAAGAAAAAATAAGCTTTTCAATATATGTTGAAAAAAAGTTCCCTAAAAAATTGCTAAAAACGATTCAGAATGCTTTTCATTTTGTATAAATACACAAAACGAAGTATTACATTCCCATTAAAGTCCAAATTCGTGTGTTAATCATCACTTTTTTTACAAAATTTAGGTCTGAAAAAAAATTCTCCAAAAAACTTGCTCAAAACGATTCTGAATGTTTTCATGTTGTATAAATACACCAACGAAGTATCACAGTCGCTTTACAGTCCGAATTTGTGTGCTAATCACCACGTTTTGTTACGAAATTTAGGTCCGAAAAAAAGTTCTCCAAAAAATTACTAAAACGATTCTGAATATTTTTCATGTTGTACAAATACGCAAACGAAATAACACATTCCCATTAAAGGCTGAATTCGTGTGCTTATCATCACGTTTTTTACAAAATTTAGGTCGAAAAAAAGTTTTCTAAAAAATTGCTCAGAACGATTCTAAATGTTTTCATGTCGTATAAACATACAAAACGAAGTATCACAGTAACTTTACAGTCCGAATTCGTGTGCTAATCATCACGTTTTTTTACGAGATTTCGGTCCGAAAAAAAGTTCTCCAAAAAATTGCTCAAAACGATTATGAATGTTTTTTCATGTTGCATAAATACACAAACGAAGTAGCACATTCCCACTAAAAGCCGAATTCGTGTGCTTAACATCACGTTATTTAAAAAATTTAGGCCGAAAAAAAGTTTTCTAATAAATTGCTCAGAACGACTCTAAATACTTTCATGTTGTATAGATATACAAAACGAAGTATCACATTCCAATTAAAGTCCGAATTCTTGTGCTAATCATCACTTTTTTTACAAAATTTTTATCAGTTCGGCGGTAAGCACAGGAGTTTGATTAAGTCAAAAGAAAAGTTCTCCAAAAAATTGCTAAAGACGATTCTGAATATTTTTCATGTTGTATAAACACACAGAACAAAGTATCACAGTCCCTTTACAGTCCAATTCGTGTGCTAATCATCATGTTTTCCTACAAAATTTAGGTCTGAAAAAAAGTTTTCCATATAATTGCTAAAAACGGTGCTGAAGGTTTTTCATGTTGTATAAATACACAAACCGAAGTATCACATTCCAAGTAAAGCCCGAATTCGTGTGCTAATCATCACGTATTTTTTGGGAATTTAGGTCCGAAAAAAGTTTTGCAAAAAATCGTTCAAAACGATTCTGAATGTTTTTCATGTTGTATAAATATACAAAAAGAAGTATCACAGTCAGTTTACAGTCCGATTTCGTGTGCTAATCATCACGTTTTTTACAAAATTTAGGTCGAAAAAAAGTTTTTTGAAAAATTGCTCAGAACGATTCTAAATGTTTTCATGTCGTATAAACACACAAAACGAAGTATCACATTCCTAGTATAGTCCGAGTTCGTGTGCTAATCAGCATGTTTTTTTTGAGAATTTAGGTCCGAAAAAAAGTTCTGCAAAAAATCGTTCAAAATGATTCTGAATGTTTTTCATGTTGTATAAATACACAAAAAAAGGATCACAGTCAGTTTACAGTCCGATTTCGTGTGCTAATCATCACGTTTTTTACAAAATTTAGGTCGAAAAAAAGTTTTATGAAAAATTGCTCAGAACGATTCTAAATGTTTTCATGTCGTATAAACACACAAAACGAAGTATCACATTCCTAGTAAATTCCGAATACGCGTGCTAATCATCATGTTTTTTTACGAAATTCATGTCCGAAAAAAAGTTCTGCAAAAAATCGCTCAAAACGATTCTGAATGTTTTTCATGTTGTATAAATACACAAAAAGAAGTATCACAGTCAGTTTACAGTTCGAATTCGTGTGCTAATCATTACCTTTTTTTACAAAATTTAGGTCGTAAAAAAGTTTTCTGAAAAATTGCTCAGAATGATTCTAAATGTTTTCATGTCGTATAAACACACAAAACGAAGTATCACATTCCTAGTAAAGCCCGAAGTCGTGTGCTAATCATCACTTTTTTACGAAATTTAGGTCCGAAAAAAAGTTCTACAAAAAATTGCTCAAAATGATTCTTAATGTTTTTCATGTTGTATAAATGCAAAAAACGAAGTATCACAGTCAGTTTACAGTCCGAATTCGTGTGCTAATCATCACGTTTTTTACAAAATTTAGGTCGAAAAAAAGTTTTTTGAAAAATTGCTCAGAAGGATTCTAAATGTTTTCATATAGTATAAACATACAAAACGAAGTATCACATTCCTAGTTAAGTCCGAATTCGTGAGCTAATCATCACGTTTTTTTACGAAATTTAGGTCCGAAAAAAAGTTGTCCATATAATTGCTCAAAACGGTGCTGAAGGTTTTTCCATGTTGTATAAATACACAAAACGAAGTATCACATTCCAATTAAAGCCCGAATTCGTGTGCTAATCATCACATTTTTTACAAAATTTAGGTCCGAAAAAAAGTTCTACAAAAAATTGCTCAAAATGATTCTTAATGTTTTTCATGTTGTATAAATGCAAAAAACAAAGTATCACAATCAGTTTACAGTCCGAATTCGTTACATCACGTTTTTTACAAAATTTAGGTCGAAAAAAAGTTTTCTGAAAAATTACTCAGAACGATTCTAAATGTTTTCATGTCATATAAACATACAAAACGAAGTATCACATTCCTAGTAAAGTCCGAATTAGTGTGCTAATCATCATGTTTTTTTACGAAATTTATGTCCGAAAAAAGTTCCGCAAAAAATCGCTCAAAACGATTCCGAATGTTTTTCATGTTGTATAAATACAAAAAAGAAGTATCACGATCAGCTTTACAGTTCGAATTCGTGTGCTAATCATCACGTTTTTTACAAAATTTAGGTCGAAAAAAAGTTTTTTGAAAAATTGCTCAGAACGATTCTAAATGTTTTCATGTCGTATAAACATAAAAAATGAAGTATCACATTCCTAGTTAAGTCCGAATTCGTGAGCTAATCATCACGTTTTTTTACGAAATTTAGGTCCGGAAAAAAAGTTGTCCATATAATTGCTCAAAACGGTGCTGAAGGTTTTTCATGTTGTATAAATACACAAAACGAAGTATCACAATCCCAGTAAAGCCCGAATTCGTGTGCTAATCATCACGTTTTTACAAAATTTAGGTCCGAAAAAAAGTTCTTCAAAAACTTGCTCAAAACGGTTCTGAATTTTTTCATGTTGTATAAATACAGAAAACGAAGTATCACAGTCAGTTTACAGTCCGAATTCGTGTGCTAATCATCACGCTTTTTACAAAATTTTGGTCGAAAAAATGTTTTCTGAAAAATTGCTCAGAACGATTCTAAATGTTTTCATGTCGTATAAACACACAAAACGAAGTATCAGATTCCTAGTAAAGTTCGAATTCGTGTGCTAATCATCGCGTTTTTTTACGAAATTTAGGTCCGAAAAAAAGTTCTGTAAAAAATAGCTCAAAACGATTCTGAATGTTTTTCATGTTGTATAAATACAAAAAGAAGTATCACAGTCAGTTTACAGTTCGAATTCGTGTGCTAATCATCACGTTTTTTACAAAATTTAGGTCGAAAAAAAGTTTTTTGAAAAATTGCTCAGAACGATTCTAAATGTTTTCATATCGTGTAAACATACAAAACGAAGTATCACATTCCTAGTTAAGTCCGAATTCGTGAGCTAATCATCACGTTTTTTTACGAAATTTAGGTCCGAAAAAAAGTTCTCCATATAATTGCTCAAAACGGTGCTGAAGGTTTTTCCATGTTGTATAAATACACAAAACGAAGTATCACATTCCAATTAAAGCCCGAATTCGTGTGCTAATCATCACGTTTTTTACAAAATTTAGGTCCGAAAAAAAGTTCTACAAAAAATTGCTCAAAATGATTCTGAATGTTTTTCATGTTGTATAAATGCAAAAAACGAAGTATCACAGACAGTTTACAGTCCGAATTCGTGTGCTAATCATCACGTTTTTTACAAAATTTAGGTCGAAAAAAAGTTTTCTGAAAAATTACTCAGAACGATTCTAAATGTTTTCATGTCATATAAACATACAAAACGAAGTATCACATTCCTAGTAAAGTCCGAATTCGTGTGCTAATCATCATGTTTTTTTACGAAATTTATGTCCGAAAAAAAGTTCTGCAAAAAATCGCTCAAAACGATTCTGAATGTTTTTCATGTTGTATAAATACACAAAAAGAAGTATCACGATCAGTTTACTGATCCAGATTCGTGTGCTAATCATCACGTTTTTTAGAAAATATAGGTCGAAAAAAAGTTTTTCGAAAAATTGCTTAGAATGATTCAAAATTTTTTTTCATGTCGTATAAACACACAAAACGAAGTATCACACTCCTAGTAAAGCCCGAATTCGTGAGCTAATCATCACGTTTTTTACAAAATTTAGGTCCGAAAAAAAGTTCCTCAAAAAATTGCTCAAAGCGATTCTGAATGTTTTTCATGTTGTATAAATTCAAAAAACGAAGTATCACAGTCAGTTTACAGTCCGAATTCGTGTGCTAATCATCACGCTTTTTATAAAATTTAGGTCGAAAAAATGTTTTCTGAAAAATTGGTCAGAACGATTCTAAATGTTTTCATGTCGTATAAACACACAAAACGAAGTATCAGATTCCTAGTAAAGTCCGAATTCGTGTGCTAACCATCACGTTTTTTTACAAAATTTAGGTTCGAAAAAAAGTTCTGCAAAAAATATCTCAAAACGATTCTGAATGTTTTTCATGTTGTATAAATACAAAAAGAAGTATCACAGTCAGTTTACAGTTCGAATTCGTGTGCTAATCATCACGTTTTTTACAAAATTTAGGTCGAAAAAAAGTTTTGTGAAAATTGCTCAGAAAGATTCTAAATGTTTTCATGTCGTATAAACATACAAAACGAAGTATCACATTCCTAGTTAAATCCGAATTCGTGAGCTAATCATCACGTTTTTTTACGAAATTTAGGTCCGAAACAAAGTTCTCCATATAATTGCTCATAACGGTGCTGAAGGTTTTCCATGTTGTATAAATACACAAAACGAAGTATCACAATCCCAGTAAAGCCCGAATTCGTGTGCAAATCATCACGTTTTTATAAAATTTAGGTCCCAAAAAAAGTTCTTCAAAAACTTGCTCAAAACGGTTCTGAATTTTTTCATGTTGTATAAATACAGAAAACGAAGTATCACAGTTAGTTTACAGTCCGAATTCGTGTGCTAATCATCACGCTTTTTACAAAATTTTGGTCGAAAAAATGTTTTCTGAAAAATTGCTCAGAACGATTCTAAATGTTTTCATGTCGTATAAACACACAAAACGAAGTATCAGATTCCTAGTAAAGTTCGAATTCGTGTGCTAATCATCACGTTTTTTTACGAAATTTAGGTCCGAAAAAAAGTTCTGTAAAAAATACCTCAAAACGATTCTGAATGTTTTTCATGTTGTATAAATACAAAAAGAAGTATCATAGTCAGTTTACAATTCGAATTCGTGTGCTAATCATCACGTTTTTACAAAATTTAGGTCGAAAAAAAGTTTTTTGAAAAATTGCTCAGAACGATTCTAAATGTTTTCATGTCGTATAAACATACAAAACGAAGTATCACATTCCTAGTTAAGTCCGAATTCGTGAGCTAATCATCACGTTTTTTTACGAAATTTAGGTCCGAAAAAAAGTTTTCCATATAATTGCTCAAAACGGTGCTGAAGGTTTTTCCATGTTGTATAAATACACAAAACGAAGTATCACATTCCAATTAAAGCCCGAATTCGTGTGCTAATCATCACGTTTTTTACAAAATTTAGGTCCGAAAAAAAGTTCTACAAAAAATTGCTCAAAATGATTCTGAATGTTTTTCATGTTGTGTAAATGCAAAAAACGAAGTATCACAGTCTGTTTACAGTCCGAATTCGTTACATCACGTTTTTTACAAAATTTAGGTCGAAAAAAAGTTTTCTGAAAAATTACTCAGAACGATTCTAAATGTTTTCATGTCATATAAACATACAAAACGAAGTATCACATTCCTAGTAAAGTCCGAATTCGTGTGCTAATCATCATGTTTTTTTTACGAAATTTATGTCCGAAAAAAAGTTCCGCAAAAAATAGCTCAAAACGATTCTGAATGTTTTTCATGTTGTATAAATACAAAAAAGAAGTATCACGATCAGCTTTACAGCTCGAATTCGTGTGCTAATCATCACGTTTTTTACAAAATTTAGGTCGAAAAAAAGTTTTTTGAAAAATTGCTCAGAACGATTCTAAATGTTTTCATGTCGTATAAACATACAAAACGAAGTATCACATTCCTAGTTAAGTCCGAATTCGTGAGCTAATCATCACGTTTTTTTACGAAATTTAGGTCCGAAAAAAAGTTGTCCATATAATTGCTCAAAACGTTGCTGAAGGTTTTTCCATGTTGTATAAATACACAAAACGAAGTATCACATTCCAATTAAAGCCCGAATTCGTGTGCTAATCATCACGTTTTTTACAAAATTTAGGTCCGAAAAAAAGTTCTACAAAAAATTGCTCAAAATGATTCTGAATGTTATTCATGTTGTGTAAATGCAAAAAACGAAGTATCACAGTCTGTTTACAGTCCGAATTCGTTACATCACGTTTTTTACAAAATTTAGGTCGAAAAAAAGTTTTCTGAAAAATTACTCAAAACGATTCTAAATGTTTTCATGTCATATAAACATACAAAACGAAGTATCACATTCCTAGTAAAGTCCGAATTCGTGTGCTAATCATCATGTTTTTTTACGAAATTTATGTCCGAAAAAAAGTTCCCGCAAAAAAATCGCTCAAAACGATTCTGAATGTTTTTCATGTTGTATAAATACAAAAAGAAGTATCACAGTCAGTTTACAGTTCGAATTCGTGTGCTAATCATCACGTTTTTTACAAAATTTAGGTCGAAAAAAAGTTTTTTGAAAAATTGCTCAGAACGATTCTAAATGTTTTCATGTCGTATAAACATACAAAACGAAGTATCACATTCCTAGTTAAGTCCGAATTCGTGAGCTAATCATCACGTTTTTTTACGAAATTTAGGTCCGAAAAAAAGTTTTCCATATAATTGCTCAAAACGGTGCTGAAGGTTTTTCCATGTTGTATAAATACACAAAACGAAGTATCACATTCCAATTAAAGCCCGAATTCGTGTGCTAATCATCACGTTTTTTACAAAATTTAGGTCCGAAAAAAAGTTCTATAAAAAATTGCTCAAAATGATGCTGAATGTTTTTCATGTTGTGTAAATGCAAAAAACGAAGTATCACAGTCTGTTTACAGTCCGAATTCGTTACATCACGTTTTTTACAAAATTTAGGTCGAAAAAAAGTTTTCTGAAAAATTACTCAGAACGATTCTAAATGTTTTCATGTCATATAAACATACAAAACGAAGTATCACATTCCTAGTAAAGTCCGAATTCGTGTGCTAATCATCATGTTTTTTTACGAAATTTATGTCCGAAAAAAAGTTCTGCAAAAAATCGCTCAAAACGATTCTGAATGTTTTTCATGTTGTATAAATACAAAAAGAAGTATCACAGTCAGTTTACAGTTCGAATTCGTGTGCTAATCATCACGTTTTTTACAAAATTTAGGTCGAAAAAAAGTTTTTTGAAAAATTGCTCAGAACGATTCTAAATGTTTTCATGTCGTATAAACATACAAAACGAAGTATCACATTCCTAGTTAAGTCCGAATTCGTGAGCTAATCATCACGTTTTTTTACGAAATTTAGGTCCGAAAAAAAGTTGTCCATATAATTGCTCAAAACGTTGCTGAAGGTTTTTCCATGTTGTATAAATACACAAAACGAAGTATCACATTCCAATTAAAGCCCGAATACGTGTGCTAATCATCACGTTTTTTACAAAATTTAGGTCCGAAAAAAAGTTCTACAAAAAATTGCTCAAAATGATTCTGAATGTTATTCATGTTGTGTAAATGCAAAAAACGAAGTATCACAGTCTGTTTACAGTCCGAATTCGTTACATCACGTTTTTTACAAAATTTAGGTCGAAAAAAAGTTTTCTGAAAAATTACTCAGAACGATTCTAAATGTTTTCATGTCATATAAACATACAAAACGAAGTATCACATTCCTAGTAAAGTCCGAATTCGTGTGCTAATCATCATGTTTTTTTACGAAATTTATGTCCGAAAAAAAGTTCTGCAAAAAATCGCTCAAAACGATTCTGAATGTTTTTCATGTTGTATAAATACAAAAAGAAGTATCACAGTCAGTTTACAGTTCGAATTCGTGTGCTAATCATCACGTTTTTTACAAAATTTAGGTCGAAAAAAAGTTTTTTGAAAAATTGCTCAGAACGATTCTAAATGTTTTCATGTCGTATAAACATACAAAACGAAGTATCACATTCCTAGTTAAGTCCGAATTCGTGAGCTAATCATCACGTTTTTTTACGAAATTTAGGTCCGAAAAAAAGTTTTCCATATAATTGCTCAAAACGGTGCTGAAGGTTTTTCCATGTTGTATAAATACACAAAACGAAGTATCACATTCCAATTAAAGCCCGAATTCGTGTGCTAATCATCACGTTTTTTACAAAATTTAGGTCCGAAAAAAAGTTCTACAAAAAATTGCTCAAAAAGATTCTGAATGTTTTTCATGTTGTGTAAATGCAAAAAACGAAGTATCACAGTCTGTTTACAGTCCGAATTCGTTACATCACGTTTTTTACAAAATTTAGGTCGAAAAAATGTTTTCTGAAAAATTGCTCAGAACGATTCTAAATGTTTTCATGTCATATAAACATACAAAACGAAGTATCACATTCCTAGTAAAGTCCGAATTCGTGTGCTAATCATCATGTTTTTTTTACGAAATTTATGTCCGAAAAAAAGTTCCGCAAAAAATCGCTCAAAACGATTCCGAATGTTTTTCATGTTGTATAAATACAAAAAAGAAGTATCACAATCGACTTACGATTCGAATTGTAGTGCTAATCATCACGTTTTTTACAAAATTTAGGTCGAAAAAAAGTTTTTTGAAAAATTGCTCAGAACGATTCTAAATGTTTTCATGTCGTATAAACATACAAAATGAAGTATCACATTCCTAGTTAAGTCCGAATTCGTGAGCTAATCATCACGTTTTTTTACGAAATTTAGGTCCGAAAAAAAGTTTTCCATATAATTGCTCAAAACGGTGCTGAAGGTTTTTCCATGTTGTATAAATACACAAAACGAAGTATCACATTCCAATTAAAGCCCGAATTCGTGTGCTAATCATCACGTTTTTTACAAAATTTAGGTCCGAAAAAAAGTTCTACAAAAAATTGCTCAAAATGATTCTGAATGTTTTTCATGTTGTATAAATGCAAAAAACGAAGTATCACAGTCAGTTTACAGTCCGAATTCATTACATCACGTTTTTTACAAAATTTTGGTCGAAAAAATTTTTTCTGAAAAATTGCTCAGAACGATTCTAAGTGTTTTCATGTCATATAAACACACAAAACGAAGTATCAGATTCCTAGTAAAGTCCGAATTCGTGTGCTAATCATCACGTTTTTTTACGAAATTTAGGTTCGAAAAAAAGTTCTGCAAAAAATAGCTCAAAACGATTCTGAATGTTTTTCATGTTGTATAAATACAAAAAGAAGTATCACAGTCAGTTTACAGTTCGAATTCGTGTGCTAATCATCACGTTTTTTACAAAATTTAGGTCGAAAAAAAGTTTTTTGAAAAATTGCTCAGAACGATTCTAAATGTTTTCATGTCGTATAAACATACAAAACGAAGTATCACATTCCTAGTTAAGTCCGAATTCGTGAGCTAATCATCACGTTTTTTTACGAAATTTAGGTCCGAAAAAAAGTTGTCCATATAATTGCTCAAAACGGTGCTGAAGGTTTTTCCATGTTGTATAAATACACAAAACGAAGTATCACATTCCAATTAAAGCCCGAATTCGTGTGCTAATCATCACGTTTTTTACAAAATTTAGGTCCGAAAAAAAGTTCTACAAAAAAATTGCTCAAAATGATTCTCGAATGTTTTTCATGTTGTGTAAATGCAAAAAACGAAGTATCACAATCAGTTTACAAATCCGAATTCGTTACATCACGCTTTTTTTACAAAATTTAGGTCGAAAAAAAGTTTTCCGAAAAATTACTCGTAACGATTCTAAATGTTTTCATGTCATATAAACATACAAAACGAAGTATCACATTCCTAGTAAAGTCCGAATTCGTGTGCTAATCATCATGTTTTTTTTACGAAATTTATGTCCGAAAAAAGTTCCGCAAAAAATCGCTCAAAACGATTCCGAATGTTTTTCATGTTGTATAAATACAAAAAAGAAGTATCACAATCAGCTTTACAGCTCGAATTCGTGTGCTAATCATCACGTTTTTTTACAAAATTTAGGTCGAAAAAAAGTTTTTTTGAAAAATTGCTCGTAACGATTCTAAATGTTTTCATGTCGTATAAACATACAAAACGAAGTATCACATTCCTAGTTAAGTCCGAATTCGTGAGCTAATCATCACGTTTTTTTACGAAATTTAGGTCCGAAAAAAAAGTTTTCCATATAATTGCTCAAAACGGTGCTGAAGGTTTTTCCATGTTGTATAAATACACAAAACGAAGTATCACATTCCAATTAAAGCCCGAATTCGTGTGCTAATCATCACGTTTTTTACAAAATTTAGGTCCGAAAAAAAGTTCTATAAAAAATTGCTCAAAATGATGCTGAATGTTTTTCATGTTGTGTAAATGCAAAAAACGAAGTATCACAGTCTGTTTACAGTCCGAATTCGTTACATCACGTTTTTTACAAAATTTAGGTCGAAAAAAAGTTTTCTGAAAAATTACTCAAAACGATTCTAAATGTTTTCATGTCATATAAACATACAAAACGAAGTATCACATTCCTAGTAAAGTCCGAATTCGTGTGCTAATCATCATGTTTTTTTTACGAAATTTATGTCCGAAAAAAAGTTCCGCAAAAAATCGCTCAAAACGATTCCGAATGTTTTTCATGTTGTATAAATACAAAAAGAAGTATCACAAATCGACTATAGCTCGAATTCGTGTGCTAATCATCACGTTTTTTTACAAAATTTAGGTCGAAAAAAAAGTTTTTTTGAAAAATTGCTCGTAACGATTCTAAATGTTTTCATGTCGTATAAACATACAAAACGAAGTATCACATTCCTAGTTAAGTCCGAATTCGTGAGCTAATCATCACGTTTTTTTTACGAAATTTAGGTCCGAAAAAAAGTTGTCCATATAATTGCTCAAAACGGTGTCAAGGTTTTTCCATGTTGTATAAATACACAAAACGAAGTATCACATTCCAATTAAAGCCCGAATTCGTGTGCTAATCATCACGTTTTTTACAAAATTTAGGTCCGAAAAAAAGTTCTACAAAAAATTGCTCAAAATGATTCTCGAATGTTATTCATGTTGTGTAAATGCAAAAAACGAAGTATCACAATCGCTTTACAATCCGAATTCGTTACATCACGCTTTTTTTACAAAATTTAGGTCGAAAAAAAGTTTTCTCGAAAAATTACTCGTAACGATTCTAAATGTTTTCATGTCATATAAACATACAAAACGAAGTATCACATTCCTAGTAAAGTCCGAATTCGTGTGCTAATCATCATGTTTTTTTTACGAAATTTATGTCCGAAAAAAAGTTCCGCAAAAAAATCGCTCAAAACGATTCCGAATGTTTTTCATGTTGTATAAATACAAAAAAGAAGTATCACAATCAGCTTTACAGCTCGAATTCGTGTGCTAATCATCACGTTTTTTACAAAATTTAGGTCGAAAAAAGTTTTTTGAAAAATTGCTCGTAACGATTCTAAATGTTTTCATGTCGTATAAACATACAAAACGAAGTATCACATTCCTAGTTAAGTCCGAATTCGTGAGCTAATCATCACGTTTTTTTTACGAAATTTAGGTCCGAAAAAAGTTTTCCATATAATTGCTCAAAACGGTGTCGAAGGTTTTTCCATGTTGTATAAATACACAAAACGAAGTATCACATTCCAATTAAAGCCCGAATTCGTGTGCTAATCATCACGTTTTTTACAAAATTTAGGTCCGAAAAAAAGTTCTACAAAAAATTGCTCAAAATGATTCTCGAATGTTTTTCATGTTGTGTAAATGCAAAAAACGAAGTATCACAATCGCTTTACAAATCCGAATTCGTTACATCACGTTTTTTACAAAATTTAGGTCGAAAAAAAAGTTTTCTCGAAAAATTGCTCGTAACGATTCTAAATGTTTTCATGTCATATAAACATACAAAACGAAGTATCACATTCCTAGTAAAGTCCGAATTGCGTGTGCTAATCATCATGTTTTTTTACGAAATTTATGTCCGAAAAAAGTTCCCGCAAAAAATCGCTCAAAACGATTCTCGAATGTTTTTCATGTTGTATAAATACAAAAAGAAGTATCACAAATCGACTTACGCTCGAATTCGTGTGCTAATCATCACGTTTTTTTACAAAATTTAGGTCGAAAAAAAGTTTTTTTGAAAAATTGCTCGTAACGATTCTAAATGTTTTCATGTCGTATAAACATACAAAACGAAGTATCACATTCCTAGTTAAGTCCGAATTCGTGAGCTAATCATCACGTTTTTTTACGAAATTTAGGTCCGAAAAAAAAGTTTTCCATATAATTGCTCAAAACGGTGTCAAGGTTTTTCCATGTTGTATAAATACACAAAACGAAGTATCACATTCCAATTAAAGCCCGAATTCGTGTGCTAATCATCACGTTTTTTACAAAATTTAGGTCCGAAAAAAAGTTCTACAAAAAATTGCTCAAAATGATTCTCGAATGTTATTCATGTTGTGTAAATGCAAAAAACGAAGTATCACAATCGCTTTACAAATCCGAATTCGTTACATCACGTTTTTTTACAAAATTTAGGTCGAAAAAAAGTTTTCCCGAAAAATTACTCGTAACGATTCTAAATGTTTTCATGTCATATAAACATACAAAACGAAGTATCACATTCCTAGTAAAGTCCGAATTCGTGTGCTAATCATCATGTTTTTTTTACGAAATTTATGTCCGAAAAAAAGTTCCGCAAAAAATCGCTCAAAACGATTCTCGAATGTTTTTCATGTTGTATAAATACAAAAAAGAAGTATCACAAATCGCTTACAGCTCGAATTCGTGTGCTAATCATCACGTTTTTTACAAAATTTAGGTCGAAAAAAGTTTTTTTGAAAAATTGCTCGTAACGATTCTAAATGTTTTCATGTCGTATAAACATACAAAACGAAGTATCACATTCCTAGTTAAGTCCGAATTCGTGAGCTAATCATCACGTTTTTTTACGAAATTTAGGTCCGAAAAAAAGTTTTCCATATAATTGCTCAAAACGGTGTCAAGGTTTTTCCATGTTGTATAAATACACAAAACGAAGTATCACATTCCAATTAAAGCCCGAATTCGTGTGCTAATCATCACGTTTTTTACAAAATTTAGGTCCGAAAAAAAGTTCTACAAAAAATTGCTCAAAATGATTCTGAATGTTTTTCATGTTGTGTAAATGCAAAAAACGAAGTATCACAGTCTGTTTACAATCCGAATTCGTTACATCACGTTTTTTTACAAAATTTAGGTCGAAAAAAAGTTTTCTGAAAAATTGCTCAGAACGATTCTAAATGTTTTCATGTCATATAAACATACAAAACGAAGTATCACATTCCTAGTAAAGTCCGAATTCGTGTGCTAATCATCATGTTTTTTTACGAAATTTATGTCCGAAAAAAAGTTCTCGCAAAAAATCGCTCAAAACGATTCCCGAATGTTTTTCATGTTGTATAAATACAAAAAGAAGTATCACAAATCACTTATAGCTCAATTCGTGTGCTAATCATCACGTTTTTTACAAAATTTAGGTCGAAAAAAGTTTTTTTGAAAAATTGCTCGGAACGATTCTAAATGTTTTCATGTCGTATAAACATACAAAACGAAGTATCACATTCCTAGTTAAGTCCGAATTCGTGAGCTAATCATCACGTTTTTTTACGAAATTTAGGTCCGAAAAAAAGTTGTCCATATAATTGCTCAAAACGGTGCTGAAGGTTTTTCCATGTTGTATAAATACACAAAACGAAGTATCACATTCCAATTAAAGCCCGAATTCGTGTGCTAATCATCACGTTTTTTACAAAATTTAGGTCCGAAAAAAAGTTCTACAAAAAATTGCTCAAAATGATTCTGAATGTTATTCATGTTGTGTAAATGCAAAAAACGAAGTATCACAAATCACTTACAAATCCGAATTCGTTACATCACGTTTTTTACAAAATTTAGGTCGAAAAAAAGTTTTCTCGAAAAATTACTCGTAACGATTCTAAATGTTTTCATGTCATATAAACATACAAAACGAAGTATCACATTCCTAGTAAAGTCCGAATTCGTGTGCTAATCATCATGTTTTTTTACGAAATTTATGTCCGAAAAAAAGTTCTGCAAAAAATCGCTCAAAACGATTCTCGAATGTTTTTCATGTTGTATAAATACAAAAAAGAAGTATCACAAATCACTTATGACTCGAATTCGTGTGCTAATCATCACGTTTTTTACAAAATTTAGGTCGAAAAAAGTTTTTTTGAAAAATTGCTCGTAACGATTCTAAATGTTTTCATGTCGTATAAACATACAAAACGAAGTATCACATTCCTAGTTAAGTCCGAATTCGTGAGCTAATCATCACGTTTTTTTACGAAATTTAGGTCCGAAAAAAAGTTTTCCATATAATTGCTCAAAACGGTGCTGAAGGTTTTTCCATGTTGTATAAATACACAAAACGAAGTATCACATTCCAATTAAAGCCCGAATTCGTGTGCTAATCATCACGTTTTTTACAAAATTTAGGTCCGAAAAAAAGTTCCACAAAAAATTGCTCAAAATGATTCTGAATGTTTTTCATGTTGTGTAAATGCAAAAAATGAAGTATCACAGTCTGTTTACAGTCCGAATTCGTTACATCACATTTTTTACAAAATTTAGGTCGAAAAAAAGTTTTCTGAAAAATTGCTCAGAACGATTCTAAATGTTTTCATGTCATATAAACATACAAAACGAAGTATCACATTCCTAGTAAAGTCCGAATTCGTGTGCTAATCATCATGTTTTTTTTACGAAATTTATGTCCGAAAAAAGTTCTCGCAAAAAATCGCTCAAAACGATTCTCGAATGTTTTTTCATGTTGTATAAATACAAAAAGAAGTATCACAATCAGCTTTACAGCTCGAATTCGTGTGCTAATCATCACGTTTTTTTACAAAATTTAGGTCGAAAAAAGTTTTTTTGAAAAATTGCTCGTAACGATTCTAAATGTTTTCATGTCGTATAAACATACAAAACGAAGTATCACATTCCTAGTTAAGTCCGAATTCGTGAGCTAATCATCACGTTTTTTTACGAAATTTAGGTCCGAAAAAAAGTTTTCCATATAATTGCTCAAAACGGTGTCAAGGTTTTTCCATGTTGTATAAATACACAAAACGAAGTATCAGATTCCCATTAAAGCCCGAATTCGTGTGCTAACCATCACGTTTTTTTACAAAATTCAGGTTCGAAAAAAAGTTTTACATAAAATTTCTCAAAATGATTCTCGAATGTTTTTCATGTTGTATAAATGCAAAAAACGAAGTATCACAAATCGATTCATAATCCGAATTCGTTACATCACGTTTTTTTACAAAATTTAGGTCGAAAAAAAGTTTTTCGAAAAATTACTCGTAACGATTCTAAATGTTTTCATGTCATATAAACATACAAAACGAAGTATCACATTCCTAGTAAAGTCCGAATTCGTGTGCTAATCATCATGTTTTTTTTACGAAATATATGTCCGAAAAAAAGTTCTCGCAAAAAATCGCTCAAAACGATTCTCAATGTTTTTCATGTTGTATAAATACAAAAAGAAGTATCACAAATCAGCTTTACGACTCGAATTGTGTGCTAATCATCACGTTTTTTACAAAATTTAGGTCAAAAAAAAGTTTTTTGAAAAATTGCTTAGAACGATTCTAAATGTTTTCATGTCGTATAAACATACAAAACGAAGTATCACATTCCTAGTTAAGTCCGAATTCGTGAGCTAATCATCACGTTTTTTTACAAAATTTAGGTCCGAAAAAAAGTTGTCCATATAATTGCTCAAAACGGTGCTGAAGGTTTTTCCATGTTGTATAAATACACAAAACGAAGTATCACAATCCCAGTAAAGCCCGAATTCGTGTGCTAATCATCACGTTTTTTACAAAATTTAGGTCCGAAAAAAAGTTCTTCAAAAACTTGCTCAAAACGGTTCTGAATGTTTTTCATGTTGTATAAATACAGAAAACGAAGTATCACAAATCAGCTTTACAAATCCGAATTCGTGTGCTAATCATCACGCTTTTTACAAAATTTTGGTCGAAAAAATTTTTTCTGAAAAATTGCTCAGAACGATTCTAAGTGTTTTCATGTCATATAAACACACAAAACGAAGTATCAGATTCCTAGTAAAGTCCGAATTCGTGTGCTAATCATCACGTTTTTTTACGAAATTTAGGTTCGAAAAAAAGTTCTGCAAAAAATAGCTCAAAACGATTCTGAATGTTTTTCATGTTGTATAAATACAAAAAGAAGTATCACAGTCAGTTTACAGTTCGAATTCGTGTGCTAATCATCACGTTTTTTACAAAATTTAGGTCGAAAAAAAGTTTTTTGAAAAATTGCTCAGAACGATTCTAAATGTTTTCATGTCGTATAAACATACAAAACGAAGTATCACATTCCTAGTTAAGTCCGAATTCGTGAGCTAATCATCACGTTTTTTTACGAAATTTAGGTCCGAAAAAAAGTTGTCCATATAATTGCTCAAAACGGTGTCAAGGTTTTTCCATGTTGTATAAATACACAAAACGAAGTATCACATTCCAATTAAAGCCCGAATTCGTGTGCTAATCATCACGTTTTTTACAAAATTTAGGTCCGAAAAAAAGTTCTTCAAAAAACTTGCTCAAAAACGATTCTCGAATGTTTTTCATGTTGTATAAATGCAAAAACGAAGTATCACAATCGCTTTACAAATCCGAATTCGTGCTAATCATCACGCTTTTTTACAAAATTTTGGTCGAAAAAAATGTTTTCTCGAAAAATTGCTCGTAACGATTCTAAATGTTTTCATGTCGTATAAACACACAAAACGAAGTATCGCATTCCTAGTAAAGTTCGAATTGTGTGCTAATCATCACGTTTTTTTTACGAAATTTAGGTCCGAAAAAAAAGTTCTGCAAAAAATAGTTCAAAACGATTCCCAATGTTTTTTCATGTTGTATAAATACAAAAAGAAGTATCACAATCGCTTACTGACTCGAATTCGTGTGCTAATCATCACGTTTTTTTACAAAATTTAGGTCGAAAAAAAGTTTTTTTGAAAAATTGCTCGTAACGATTCTAAATGTTTTCATGTCGTATAAACATACAAAACGAAGTATCACATTCCTAGTTAAGTCCGAATTCGTGAGCTCATCATCACGTTTTTTTTTACGAAATTTAGGTCCGAAAAAAAGTTTTCCATATAATTGCTCAAAACGGTGCTGAAGGTTTTTCCATGTTGTATAAATACGCAAAACGAAGTATCACATTCCAATTAAAGCCCGAATTCGTGTGCTAATCATCACGTTTTTTACAAAATTTAGGTCCGAAAAAAAGTTCTACAAAAAATTGCTCAAAATGATTCTGAATGTTTTTCATGTTGTATAAATGCAAAAAACGAAGTATCACAAATCGCTTTACAAATCCGAATTCGTTACATCACGTTTTTTACAAAATTTAGGTCGAAAAAAAAGTTTTCTGAAAAATTACTCAGAACGATTCTAAATGTTTTCATGTCATATAAACATACAAAACGAAGTATCACATTCCTAGAAAAGTCCGAATTCGTGTGCTAATCATCATGTTTTTTTACGAAATTTATGTCCGAAAAAAAGTTCTGCAAAAAATCGCTCAAAACGATTCTGAATGTTTTTCATGTTGTATAAATACAAAAAGAAGTATCACGATCGCTTACAGCTCGAATTCGTGTGCTAATCATCACGTTTTTTTACAAAATTTAGGTCGAAAAAAAGTTTTTTGAAAAATTGCTCAGAACGATTCTAAATGTTTTCATGTCGTATAAACATACAAAACGAAGTATCACATTCCTAGTTAAGTCCGAATTCGTGAGCTAATCATCACGTTTTTTTACGAAATTTAGGTCCGAAAAAAAGTTGTCCATATAATTGCTCCAAACGGTGCTGAAGGTTTTTCATGTTGTATAAATACACAAAACGAAGTATCACATTCCAATTAAAGCCCGAATTCGTGTGCTAATCATCACGTTTTTTACAAAATTTAGGTCCGAAAAAAAGTTCTTCAAAAACTTGCTCAAAAACGGTTCTGAATTTTTTCATGTTGTATAAATACAGAAAACGAAGTATCACAGTCAGTTTACAGTCCGAATTCGTGTGCTAATCATCACGCTTTTTACAAAATTTTGGTCGAAAAAATGTTTTCTGAAAAATTGCTCGGAACGATTCTAAATGTTTTCATGTCGTATAAACACACAAAACGAAGTATCAGATTCCTAGTAAAGTTCGAATTCGTGTGCTAATCATCACGTTTTTTTACGAAATTTAGGTCCGAAAAAAGTTCTGTAAAAAATAGTTCAAAACGATTCTGAATGTTTTTCATGTTGTATAAATACAAAAAGAAGTATCACAGTCAGTTTACAGTTCGAATTCGTGTGCTAATCATCACGTTTTTTACAAAATTTAGGTCGAAAAAAAGTTTTTTGAAAAATTGCTCAGAACGATTCTAAATGTTTTCATGTCGTATAAACATACAAAACGAAGTATCACATTCCTAGTTAAGTCCGAATTCGTGAGCTAATCATCACGTTTTTTTACGAAATTTAGGTCCGAAAAAAAGTTTTCCATATAATTGCTCAAAACGGTGCTGAAGGTTTTTCCATGTTGTATAAATACACAAAACGAAGTATCACATTCCAATTAAAGCCCGAATTCGTGTGCTAATCATCACATTTTTTACAAAATTTAGGTCCGAAAAAAAGTTCTACAAAAAATTGCTCAAAATGATTCTGAATGTTTTTCATGTTGTATAAATGCAAAAAACGAAGTATCACAGTCAGTTTACAGTCCGAATTCGTTACATCACGTTTTTTACAAAATTTAGGTCGAAAAAAAGTTTTTCTAAAAAATTACTCGTAACGATTCTAAATGTTTTCATGTCATATAAACATACAAAACGAAGTATCACATTCCTAGTAAAGTCCGAATTCGTGTGCTAATCATCATGTTTTTTTACGAAATTTATGTCCGAAAAAAAGTTCTGCAAAAAATCGCTCAAAACGATTCTGAATGTTTTTCATGTTGTATAAATACAAAAAGAAGTATCACAGTCAGTTTACAGTTCGAATTCGTGTGCTAATCATCACGTTTTTTACAAAATTTAGGTCGAAAAAAAGTTTTTTGAAAAATTGCTCAGAACGATTCTAAATGTTTTCATGTCGTATAAACATACAAAACGAAGTATCACATTCCTAGTTAAGTCCGAATTCGTGAGCTAATCATCACGTTTTTTTACGAAATTTAGGTCCGAAAAAAAGTTTTCCATATAATTGCTCAAAACGGTGCTGAAGGTTTTTCCATGTTGTATAAATACACAAAACGAAGTATCACATTCCAATTAAAGCCCGAATTCGTGTGCTAATCATCACGTTTTTTACAAAATTTAGGTCCGAAAAAAAGTTCTTCAAAAACTTGCTCAAAACGGTTCTGAATGTTTTTCATGTTGTATAAATACAGAAAACGAAGTATCACAGTCAGTTTACAGTCCGAATTCGTGTGCTAATCATCACGCTTTTTACAAAATTTTGGTCGAAAAAATTTTTTCTGAAAAATTGCACAGAACGATTCTAAATGTTTTCATGTCATATAAACATACAAAACGAAGTATCACATTCCTAGTAAAGTCCGAATTCGTGTGCTAATCATCATGTTTTTTTACGAAATTTATGTCCGAAAAAAAGTTCTACAAAAAATCGCTCAAAACGATTCTGAATGTTTTTCATGTTGTATAAATACACAAAAAGAAGTATCACAGTCGGTTTACAGTCCGAATTCGTGTGCTAATCATCACGTTTTTTAGAAAATATAGGTCGAAAAAAAGTTTTCTGAAAAATTGCTTAGAATGATTCAAAATTTTTTTCATGTCGTATAAACACACAAAACGAAGTATCACACTCCTAGTAAAGCCCGAATTCGTGAGCTAATCATCACGTTTTTTACAAAATTTAGGTCCGAAAAAAAGTTCCTCAAAAAATTGCTCAAAGCGATTCTGAATGTTTTTCATGTTGTATAAATTCAAAAAACGAAGTATCACAGTCAGTTTACAGTCCGAATTCGTGTACTAATCGTCACGCTTTTTACAAAATTTAGGTCGAAAAAATGTTTTCTGAAAAATTGGTCAGAACGATTCTAAATGTTTTCATGTCGTATAAACACACAAAACGAAGTATCAGATTCCTAGTAAAGTCCGAATTCGTGTGCTAACCATCACGTTTTTTTACGAAATTTAGGTCCGAAAAAAAGTTCTGCAAAAAATATCTCAAAACGATTCTGAATGTTTTTCATGTTGTATAAATACAAAAAGAAGTATCACAGTCAGTTTACAGTTCGAATTCGTGTGCTAATCATCACGTTTTTTACAAAATTTAGGTCGAAAAAAAGTTTTGTGAAAAATTGCTCAGAAGGATTCTAAATGTTTTCATGTCGTATAAACATACAAAACGAAGTATCACATTCCTAGTTAAGTCCGAATTCGTGAGCTAATCATTACGTTTTTTTACGAAATTTAGGTCCGAAAAAAAGTTGTCCATATAATTGCTCAAAACGGTGCTGAAGGTTTTTCATGTTGTATAAATACACAAAATGAAGTATCACAATCCCAGTAAAGCACGAATTCGTGTGCTAATCATCACGTTTTATACAAAATTTAGGTCCCAAAAAAAGTCTTCAAAAACTTGCTCAAAACGGTTCTGAATGTTTTTCATGTTGTATAAATACACAAAACGAAGTATCACAGTCAGTTTACAGTCCGAATTCATGTGCTAATCATCACGCTTTTTACAGAATTTTGGTCGAAAAAATGTTTTCTGAAAAATTGCTCAGAACGATTCTAAATGTTTTCATGTCGTATAAACACACAAAACGAAGTATCAGATTCCTAGTAAAGTTCGAATTCTTGTGCTAATCATCACGTTTTTTTACGAAATTTAGGTCCGAAAAAAAGTTCTGCAAAAAATAGCTCAAAACGATTCGAATGTTTTTCATGTTGTATAAATACAAAAAGAAGTATCACAATCAGCTTTACTAGTTCGAATTCGTGTGCTAATCATCACGTTTTTTACAAAATTTAGGTCGAAAAAAAGTTTTTTGAAAAATTGCTCAGAACGATTCTAAATGTTTTCATGTCGTATAAACATACAAAACGAAGTATCACATTCCTAGTTAAGTCCGAATTCGTGAGCTAATCATCACGTTTTTTTACGAAATTTAGGTCCGAAAAAAAGTTGTCCATATAATTGCTCAAAACGGTGCTGAAGGTTTTTCCATGTTGTATAAATACACAAAATGAAGTATCACAATCCCAGTAAAGCCCGAATTCGTGTGCTAATCATCACGTTTTTTACAAAATTTAGGTCCGAAAAAAAGTTCTACAAAAAATTGCTCAAAGCGATTCTGAATGTTTTTCATGTTGTATAAATTCAAAAAACGAAGTATCACAGTCAGTTTACAGTCCGAATTTGTGTGCTAATCATCACGCTTTTTACAAAATTTAGGTCGAAAAAATGTTTTCTGAAAAATTGGTCAGAACGATTCTAAATGTTTTCATGTCATATAAACATACAAAACGAAGTATCACATTCCTAGTAAAGTCCGAATTCGTGTGCTAATCATCATGTTTTTTTACGAAATTTATGTCCAAAAAAAAGTTCTGCAAAAAATCGCTCAAAACGATTCTGAATGTTTTTCATGTTGTATAAATACAAAAAGAAGTATCACAATCGATTTCATGATTCGAATTCGTGTGCTAATCATCACGTTTTTTACAAAATTTAGGTCGAAAAAAAGTTTTTTGAAAAATTGCTCAGAACGATTCTAAATGTTTTCATGTCGTATAAACATACAAAACGAAGTATCACATTCCTAGTTAAGTCCGAATTCGTGAGCTAATCATCACGTTTTTTTACGAAATTTAGGTCCGAAAAAAAGTTTTCCATATAATTGCTCAAAACGGTGCTGAAGGTTTTTCCATGTTGTATAAATACACAAAACGAAGTATCACATTCCAATTAAAGCCCGAATTCGTGTGCTAATCATCACGTTTTTTTACAAAATTTAGGTCCGAAAAAAAGTTCTTCAAAAACTTGCTCAAAACGGTTCTGAATGTTTTTCATGTTGTATAAATACAGAAAACGAAGTATCACAGTCAGTTTACAGTCCGAATTCGTGTGCTAATCATCACGCTTTTTACAAAATTTTGGTCGAAAAAATTTTTTCTGAAAAATTGCACAGAACGATTCTAAATGTTTTCATGTCATATAAACATACAAAACGAAGTATCACATTCCTAGTAAAGTCCGAATTCGTGTGCTAATCATCATGTTTTTTTTACGAAATTTATGTCCGAAAAAAGTTCTACAAAAAATCGCTCAAAACGATTCGAATGTTTTTCATGTTGTATAAATACACAAAAAAGAAGTATCACGATCGGTTTATAATCCGAATTCGTGTGCTAATCATCACGTTTTTTTAGAAAATATAGGTCGAAAAAAAGTTTTCTGAAAAATTGCTTAGAATGATTCAAAATTTTTTTCATGTCGTATAAACACACAAAACGAAGTATCACACTCCTAGTAAAGCCCGAATTCGTGAGCTAATCATCACGTTTTTTACAAAATTTAGGTCCGAAAAAAAGTTCCTCAAAAAATTGCTCAAAGCGATTCTGAATGTTTTTCATGTTGTATAAATTCAAAAAACGAAGTATCACAGTCAGTTTACAGTCCGAATTCGTGTACTAATCGTCACGCTTTTTACAAAATTTAGGTCGAAAAAATGTTTTCTGAAAAATTGGTCAGAACGATTCTAAATGTTTTCATGTCGTATAAACACACAAAACGAAGTATCAGATTCCTAGTAAAGTCCGAATTCGTGTGCTAACCATCACGTTTTTTTACGAAATTTAGGTCCGAAAAAAAGTTCTGCAAAAAATATCTCAAAACGATTCTGAATGTTTTTCATGTTGTATAAATACAAAAAGAAGTATCACAGTCAGTTTACAGTTCGAATTCGTGTGCTAATCATCACGTTTTTTACAAAATTTAGGTCGAAAAAAAGTTTTGTGAAAAATTGCTCAGAAGGATTCTAAATGTTTTCATGTCGTATAAACATACAAAACGAAGTATCACATTCCTAGTTAAGTCCGAATTCGTGAGCTAATCATTACGTTTTTTTACGAAATTTAGGTCCGAAAAAAAGTTGTCCATATAATTGCTCAAAACGGTGCTGAAGGTTTTTCATGTTGTATAAATACACAAAATGAAGTATCACAATCCCAGTAAAGCACGAATTCGTGTGCTAATCATCACGTTTTTTACAAAATTTAGGTCCCAAAAAAAGTCTTCAAAAACTTGCTCAAAACGGTTCTGAATGTTTTTCATGTTGTATAAATACACAAAACGAAGTATCACAGTCAGTTTACAGTCCGAATTCATGTGCTAATCATCACGCTTTTTACAGAATTTTGGTCGAAAAAATGTTTTCTGAAAAATTGCTCAGAACGATTCTAAATGTTTTCATGTCGTATAAACACACAAAACGAAGTATCAGATTCCTAGTAAAGTTCGAATTCTTGTGCTAATCATCACGTTTTTTTACGAAATTTAGGTCCGAAAAAAAGTTCTGCAAAAAATAGCTCAAAACGATTCTGAATGTTTTTCATGTTGTATAAATACAAAAAGAAGTATCACGATCGACTTTACGATTCGAATTCGTGTGCTAATCATCACGTTTTTTACAAAATTTAGGTCGAAAAAAAGTTTTTTGAAAAATTGCTCAGAACGATTCTAAATGTTTTCATGTCGTATAAACATACAAAACGAAGTATCACATTCCTAGTTAAGTCCGAATTCGTGAGCTAATCATCACGTTTTTTTACGAAATTTAGGTCCGAAAAAAAGTTGTCCATATAATTGCTCAAAACGGTGCTGAAGGTTTTTCCATGTTGTATAAATACACAAAATGAAGTATCACAATCCCAGTAAAGCCCGAATTCGTGTGCTAATCATCACGTTTTTTTACAAAATTTAGGTCCGAAAAAAAGTTCTACAAAAAAATTGCTCAAAGCGATTACGAATGTTTTTCATGTTGTATAAATTCAAAAAACGAAGTATCACAGTCAGTTTACAGTCCGAATTCGTGTGCTAATCATCACGCTTTTTACAAAATTTAGGTCGAAAAAATGTTTTCTGAAAAATTGGTCAGAACGATTCTAAATGTTTTCATGTCATATAAACATACAAAACGAAGTATCACATTCCTAGTAAAGTCCGAATTCGTGTGCTAATCATCATGTTTTTTTACGAAATTTATGTCCAAAAAAAAGTTCTGCAAAAAATCGCTCAAAACGATTCTGAATGTTTTTCATGTTGTATAAATACACAAAAAGAAGTATCACAGTCAGTTTACAGTCCGAATTCGTGTGCTAATCATCACGTTTTTTAGAAAATATAGGTCGAAAAAAAGTTTTCTGAAAAATTGCTGAGAATGATTCAAAATTTTTTTCATGTCGTATAAACACACAAAACGAAGTATCACACTCCTAGTAAAGCCCGAATTCGTGAGCTAATCATCACGTTTTTTACAAAATTTAGGTCCGAAAAAAAGTTCCTCAAAAAATTGCTCAAAGCGATTCTGAATGTTTTTCATGTTGTATAAATTCAAAAAACGAAGTATCACAATCGATTTCATGATCCGAATTCGTGTGCTAATCATCACGCTTTTTACAAAATTTAGGTCGAAAAAATGTTTTCTGAAAAATTGGTCAGAACGATTCTAAATGTTTTCATGTCGTATAAACACACAAAACGAAGTATCAGATTCCTAGTAAACTTCGAATTCGTGTGCTAATCATCACGTTTTTTTACGAAATTTAGGTCCGAAAAAAAGTTCTGCAAAAAATAGCTCAAAACGATTCTGAATGTTTTTCATGTTGTATAAACACAAAAAGAAGTATCACGATCAGTTTCATGATTCGAATTGTAGTGCTAATCATCACGTTTTTTACAAAATTTAGGTCGAAAAAGAGTTTTTTGAAAAATTGCTCAGAACGATTCTAAATGTTTTCATGTCGTATAAACATACAAAACGAAGTATCACATTCCTAGTTAAGTCCGAATTCGTGAGCTAATCATCACGCTTTTTTACGAAATTTAGGTCCGAAAAAAAGTTGTCCATATAATTGCTCAAAACGGTGCTGAAGGTTTTTCATGTTGTATAAATACACAAAACGAAGTTTCACAATCCCAGAAAAGCCCGAATTCGTGTGCTAATCATCACGTTTTTTACAAAATTTAGGTCCGAAAAAAAGTTCTTCAAAAACTTGCTCAAAACGGTTCTCAATGTTTTTCATGTTGTATAAATACAGAAAACGAAGTATCACAGTCAGTTTACAGTCCGAATTCGTGTGCTAATCATCACGTTTTTTACAAAATTTTGGTCGAAAAAATATTTTCTGAAAAATTGCTCAGAACGATTCTAAATGTTTTCATGTCGTATAAACATACAAAACGAAGTCTCACATTCCTAGTTAAGTCCGAATTCGTGAGCTAATCATCACGTTTTTTTACGAAATTTAGGTCCGAAAAAAAGTTGTCCATATAATTGCTCAAAACGGTGCTGAAGGTTTTTCATGTTGTATAAATACACAAAATGAAGTATCACAATCCCAGTAAAGCCCGAATTCGTGTGCTAATCATCACGTTTTTTACAAAATTTAGGTCCCAAAAAAAGTTCTTCAAAAACTTGCTCAAAACGGTTCTGAATGTTTTTCATGTTGTATAAATACAGAAAACGAAGTATCACAGATCGATTTACTGATCCAATTCGTGTGCTAATCATCACGCTTTTTACAGAAATTTTGGTCGAAAAAAATGTTTTCCCGAAAAAATTGCTCGGAAACGATTCTAAATGTTTTCATGTCGTATAAACACACAAAACGAAGTATCAGATTCCTAGTAAAGTTCGAATTCGTGTGCTAATCATCACGTTTTTTTACGAAATTTAGGTCCGAAAAAAAGTTCTGCAAAAAATAGCTCAAAACGATTCTGAATGTTTTTCATGTTGTATAAACACAAAAAGAAGTATCACAATCAGTTTACAGTTCGAATTCGTGTGCTAATCATCACGTTTTTTACAAAATTTAGGTCGAAAAAAAGTTTTTTGAAAAATTGCTCAGAACGATTCTAAATGTTTTCATGTCGTATAAACATACAAAACGAAGTATCACATTCCTAGTTAAGTCCGAATTCGTGAGCTAATCATCACGTTTGTTTACGAAAATTTGGTCCGAAAAAAGGTTGTCCATATAATTGCTCAAAACGGTGCTGAAGGTTTTTCCATGTTGTATAAATACACAAAACGAAGTATCACATTCCAATTAAAGCCCGAACTCGTGTGCTAATCATCACGTTTTGTACAAAATTTAGGTCCGAAAAAAAGTTCTACAAAAAATTGCTCAAAATGATTCTTAATGTTTTTCATGTTGTATAAATGCAAAAAACGAAGTATCACGATCGGTTTACTGATCAATTCGTTACATCACGTTTTTTACAAAATTCGAGTCGAAAAAAAGTTTTTACGAAAAATTACTCGAACGATTCTAAATGTTTTCATGTCATATAAACATACAAAACGAAGTATCACATTCCTAGTAAAGTCCGAATTCGTGTGCTAATCATCACGTTTTTTTACGAAATTTATGTCCGAAAAAAAGTTCTGCAAAAAATCGCTCAAAACGATTCTTAATGTTTTTCATGTTGTATAAATACACAAAAAGAAGTATCACAATCGATTTATGATCCAATTCGTGTGCTAATCATCACGTTTTTTAGAAAATATAGGTCGAAAAAAAGTTTTCTGAAAAATTGCGTAGAATGATTCAAAATTTTTTTCATGTCGTATAAACACACAAAACGAAGTATCACACTCCTAGTAAAGCCCGAATTCGAGAGCTAATCATCACGTTTTTTACAAAATTTAGGTCCGAAAAAAAGTTCCTCAAAAAATTGCTCAAAGCGATTCTGAATGTTTTTCATGTTGTATAAATTCAAAAAACGAAGTATCACAGTCAGTTTACAGTTCGAATTCGTGTGCTAATCATCACGTTTTTTACAAAATTTAGGTCGAAAAAAAGTTTTTTGAAAAATTGCTCAGAACGATTCTAAATGTTTTCATGTCGTATAAACATACAAAACGAAGTATCACATTCCTAGTTAAGTCCGAATTCGTGAGCTAATCATCACGCTTTTTTACGAAATTTAGGTCCGAAAAAAAGTTGTCCATATAATTGCTCAAAACGGTGCTGAAGGTTTTTCATGTTGTATAAATACACAAAATGAAGTATCACAATCCCAGTAAAGCCCGAATTCGTGTGCTAATCATCACGTTTTTTACAAAATTTAGGTCCCAAAAAAAGTTCTTCAAAAACTTGCTCAAAACGGTTCTGAATGTTTTTCATGTTGTATAAATACAGAAAACGAAGTATCACAGTCAGTTTACAGTCCGAATTCGTGTGCTAATCATCACGCTTTTTACACAATTTTGGTCGAAAAAATGTTTTCTGAAAAATTGCTCAGAACGATTCTAAATGTTTTCATGTCGTATAAACACACAAAACGAAGTATCAGATTCCTAGTAAAGTTCGAATTCGTGTGCTAATCATCACGTTTTTTTACGCAATTTAGGTCCGAAAAAAAGTTCTGCAAAAAATAGCTCAAAACGATTCTGAATGTTTTTCATGTTGTATAAACACAAAAAGAAGTATCACAGTCAGTTTACAGTTCGAATTCGTGTGCTAATCATCACGTTTTTTACAAAATTTAGGTCGAAAAAAAGTTTTTTGAAAAATTGCTCAGAACGATTCTAAATGTTTTCATGTCGTATAAACATACAAAACGAAGTATCACATTCCTAGTTAAGTCCGAATTCGTGAGCTAATCATCACGTTTGTTTACGAAAATTTGGTCCGAAAAAAGGTTGTCCATATAATTGCTCAAAACGGTGCTGAAGGTTTTTCCATGTTGTATAAATACACAAAACGAAGTATCACATTCCAATTAAAGCCCGAACTCGTGTGCTAATCATCACGTTTTGTACAAAATTTAGGTCCGAAAAAAAGTTCTACAAAAAATTGCTCAAAATGATTCTTAATGTTTTTCATGTTGTATAAATGCAAAAAACGAAGTATCACAGTCAGTTTACAGTCCGAATTCGTTACATCACGTTTTTTACAAAATTCAGGTCGAAAAAAAGTTTTCTGAAAAATTACTCAGAACGATTCTAAATGTTTTCATGTCATATAAACATACAAAACGAAGTATCACATTCCTAGTAAAGTCCGAATTCGTGTGCTAATCATCACGTTTTTTTACGAAATTTATGTCCGAAAAAAAGTTCTGCAAAAAATCGCTCAAAACGATTCTTAATGTTTTTCATGTTGTATAAATACACAAAAAGAAGTATCACAGTCAGTTTACAGTCCGAATTCGTGTGCTAATCATCACGTTTTTTAGAAAATATAGGTCGAAAAAAAGTTTTCTGAAAAATTGCGTAGAATGATTCAAAATTTTTTTCATGTCGTATAAACACACAAAACGAAGTATCACACTCCTAGTAAAGCCCGAATTCGAGAGCTAATCATCACGTTTTTTACAAAATTTAGGTCCGAAAAAAAGTTCCTCAAAAAATTGCTCAAAGCGATTCTGAATGTTTTTCATGTTGTATAAATTCAAAAAACGAAGTATCACAGTCAGTTTACAGTTCGAATTCGTGTGCTAATCATCACGTTTTTTACAAAATTTAGGTCGAAAAAAAGTTTTTTGAAAAATTGCTCAGAACGATTCTAAATGTTTTCATGTCGTATAAACATACAAAACGAAGTATCACATTCCTAGTTAAGTCCGAATTCGTGAGCTAATCATCACGCTTTTTTACGAAATTTAGGTCCGAAAAAAAGTTGTCCATATAATTGCTCAAAACGGTGCTGAAGGTTTTTCATGTTGTATAAATACACAAAATGAAGTATCACAATCCCAGTAAAGCCCGAATTCGTGTGCTAATCATCACGTTTTTTAATAAATTTAGGTCCCAAAAAAAGTTCTTCAAAAACTTGCTCAAAACGGTTCCGAATGTTTTTTCATGTTGTATAAATACGTAAAACGAAGTATCACGATCGAGTTTCATGATCCCAATTCGTGTGCTAATCATCACGCTTTTTACACAATTTTGGTCGAAAAAATGTTTTCTGAAAAATTGCTCGGAACGATTCTAAATGTTTTCATGTCGTATAAACACACAAAACGAAGTATCAGATTCCTAGTAAAGTTCGAATTCGTGTGCTAATAATCACGTTTTTTACGAAATTTAGGTCCGAAAAAAAGTTACTGCAAAAAAATAGCTCAAAACGATTCGAATGTTTTTCATGTTGTATAAACACAAAAAAGAAGTATCACGATCAGTTTACGATTCGAATTCGTGTGCTAATCATCACGTTTTTTACAAAATTTAGGTCGAAAAAAAGTTTTTTGAAAAATTGCTCAGAACGATTCTAAATGTTTTCATGTCGTATAAACATACAAAACGAAGTATCACATTCCTAGTTAAGTCCGAATTCGTGAGCTAATCATCACGTTTGTTTACGAAAATTTGGTCCGAAAAAAGGTTGTCCATATAATTGCTCAAAACGGTGCTGAAGGTTTTTCATGTTGTATAAATACACAAAACGAAGTTTCACAATCCCAGAAAAGCCCGAATTCGTGTGCTAATCATCACGTTTTTTACAAAATTTAGGTCCGAAAAAAAGTTCTTCAAAAACTTGCTCAAAACGGTTCTCAATGTTTTTCATGTTGTATAAATACAGAAAACGAAGTATCACAGTCAGTTTACAGTCCGAATTCGTGTGCTAATCATCACGTTTTTTACAAAATTTTGGTCGAAAAAAATATTTTTACGAAAAATTGCTCAGAACGATTCTAAATGTTTTCATGTCGTATAAATATACAAAACGAAGTCTCACATTCCTAGTTAAGTCCGAATTCGTGAGCTAATCATCACGTTTTTTTACGAAATTTAGGTCCGAAAAAAAGTTCTGCAAAAAATCGCTAAAAACGATTCTGAATGTTTTTCATGTTGTATAAATACACAAAAAGAAGTATCACAGTCAGTTTACAGTCCGAATTCGTGTGCTAATCATCATGTTTTTTTGAAAATTTAGGTCGAAAAAAAGTTTTCTGAAAATTTGCTTAGAATGATTCAAAAAATTTTTCATGTCGTATAAACACACAAAACGAAGTATCACACTCCTAGTAAAGCCCGAATTCGTGTGCTGATCATCACGTTTTTTACAAAATTTAGTTCCAAAAAAAAGTTCTTCAAAAAATTGCTCAAAACGATTCTGAATATTTTTCATGTTGTAAAAATACAAAAAACGAAGTATAACAGTCAGTTTACTGTCCGAATTCGTGTCACGCTTTTTACAAAATTTAGGTCGAAAAAAAGGTTTCTGAAAAATTGCTCAGAACGATTCTAAATGTTTTCATGTCGTATAAACACACAAAACGAAGTATCAGATTCCTAGTAAAGTCCGAATTCGTGTGCTAATCATCACTTTTTTTACGAAATTTAGGTCCGAAAAAAAAGTTCTGCAAAAAATAGCTCAAAACGATTCTGAATGTCGTTCATGTTCTATAAATACACAAAAAGAAGTATCACAGTCAGTTTACAGTTCGAATTCGTGTGCTAATCATCACGTTTTTTACAAAATTTAGGTCGAAAAAAAGTTTTTTGAAAAATTGCTCAGAACGATTCTAAATATTCTCATTTCGTATAAACATACAAAACGAAGTATCACATTCCTAGTTAAGTCCGAATTCGTGCGCTAATCATCACGTTCTTTTACGAAATTTAGGTCCGAAAAAAAGTTCTGCAAAAAATCGCTAAAAACGATTCTAAATGTTTTTCATGTTGTATAAATACACAAAAAGAAATATCACAGTCAGTTTACAGTCCGAATTCGTGTGCTAATCATCACGTTTTTTTTAAAATTTAGGTCGAAAAAAAGTTTTCTGAAAATTTGCTTAGAATGATTCAAAAATTTTTTCATGTCGTATAAACACACAAAACGAAGTATCACACTCCTAGTAAAGCCCGAATTCGTGTGCTGATCATCACGTTTTTTACAAAATTTAGTTCCAAAAAAAAGTTCTTCAAAAAATTGATCAAAACGATTCTGAATATTTTTCATGTTGTATAAATACAAAAAACGAAGTATAACAGTCAGCTTACAGTCCGAATTCGTGTCACGCTTTTTACAAAATTTAGGTCGAAAAAAAGGTTTCTGAAAAATTTCTCAGAACGATTCTAAATGTTTTCATGTCGTATAAACACACAAAACGAAGTATCAGATTCCTAGTAAAGTCCGAATTCGTGTGTTAATCATCACGTTTTTTACAAAATTTAGGTCCGAAAAAAAGTTCTCCAAAAAATTGCTCAAAACGATTCTAAATGTTTTTCATGTTGTATAAATGCAAAAAACGAAGTATCACGATCGACTTTCATGATCCGAATTCGTGTGCTAATCATCACGCTTTTTTTACAAAATTTAGGTCGAAAAAAACTTTTCTGAAAAATTGCTCAGAACGATTCTAAATGTTTTCATGTCGTATAAACACACAAAACGAAGTATCAGATTCCTAGTAAAGTTCGAATTCGTGTGCTAATCATCACGTTTTTTTACGAAATTTATGTCCGAAAAAAAAGTTACGTAAAAAAATAGCTAAAAAGCGATTCGAATGTTTTTCATGTTGTATAAATACACAAAAAAGAAGTATCACGATCAGTTTACGATCCAGATTCGTAGTGCTAATCATCACGTTTTTTTGAAAATTTAGGTCGAAAAAAAGTTTTCTAAAAATTTGCTTAGAATGATTCAAAAATTTTTTCATGTCGTATAAACACACAAAACGAAGTATCACACTCCTAGTAAAGCCCGAATTCGTGTGCTGATCATCACGTTTTTTACAAAATTTAGTTCCAAAAAAAAGTTCTTCAAAAAATTGCTCAAAACGATTCTGAATATTTTTCATGTTGTATAAATACAAAAAACGAAGTATCACAGTCAGTTTACAGTCCGAATTCGTGTCACGCTTTTTACAAAATTTAGGTCGAAAAAAAGTTTTCTGAAAAATTGCTCAGAACGATTCTAAATGTTTTCATGTCGTATAAACACACAAAACGAAGTATCAGATTCCTAGTAAAGTCCGAATTCATGTGTTAATCATCACGTTTTTTACAAAATTTAGGTCCGAAAAAAAGTTCTCCAAAAAATTGCTCAAAACGATTCTAAATGTTTTTCATGTTGTATAAATGCAAAAAACGAAGTATCACAGTCAGTTTACAGTCCGAATTCGTGTGCTAATCATCACGTTTTTTACAAAATTTAGGTCGAAAAAAAGTTTTCTGAAAAATTGCTCAGAACGATTCTAAATGTTTTCATGTCGTGTAAACACACAAAACGAAGTATCACATTCCTAGTAAAGTCCGAATTCGTGTGCTAATCATCATTTTTTTTACGAAATTTATGTCCGAAAAAAAGTTCTGCAAAAAATCGCTCAAAACGATTCTGAATGTTTTTCATGTTGTATAAATACACAAAAAGAAGTATCACAGTCAGTTTACAGTCCGAATTCGTGTGCTAATCATCACGTTTTTTAGGAAATTTAGGTCGAAAAAAAGTTTTCTGAAAATTTGCTTAGAATGATTCAAAATTTTTTTCATGTCGTATAAACACACAAAACGAAGTATCACACTCCTAGTAAAGCCCGAATTCGTGTGCTAATCATCACGTTTTTTACAGAATTTAGTTCCGAAAAAAAGTTCCTCAAAAAATTGCTCAAAACGATTCTGAATGTTTTTCATGTTATATAAATACAAAAAACGAAGTATCACAGTCACTTTACAGTCCGAATTCGTGTGCTAATCATCACGCTTTTTACAAAATTTAGGTCGAAAAAAAGTTTTCTAAAAAATTGCTCAGAACGATTCTAAATGTTTTCATGTTTTATAAACACACAAAACGAAGTATCAGATTCCTAGTAAAGTCCGAATTCGTGTGCTAATCATCGCGTTTTTTTACGAAATTTAGGTCCGAAAAAAAGTTCTGCAAAAAATAGCTCAAAACAATTCTGAATGTTTTTCATGTTGTAAAAATACACAAAAAGAAGTATCACAGTCAGTTTACAGTTCGAATTCGTGTGCTAATCATCACGTTTCTTACAAAATTTAGGTCGAAAAAAAGTTTTTTGAAAAATTGCTCAGAACGATTCTACATGTTTTCATGTCGTATAAACATACAAAACGAAGTATCACATTCCTAGTTAAGTCCGAATTCGTGCACTAATCATCACGTTTTTTTACGAAATTTAGGTCCGAAAAAAAGTTCCCCACATAATTGCTCAAAATGGTGCTGAAGGTTTTTCCATGTTGTATAAGTACACGAAATCACATTCCCATTAAAGCCCGAATTCGTGTGCTAATCATCACGTTTTTTACAAAATTAGGGTCCGAAAAAAAGTCTCCAAGAAAAATGCTCAAAACGATTCTGAATGTTTTTCATGTTGTATAAATACAAAAAACGAAGTATCACAGTCAGTTTACAGTCCGAATTCGTGTGCTAATCATCACGTTTTTTACAAAATTTAGGTCGAAAAAAAGTTTTCTGAAAAATTTCTTAGAACGATTCTAAATGTTTTCATGTCGTATAAACACACAAAACAAAGTATCACATTCCTAGTAAAGTCCGAATTCGTGTGCTAATCATCATGTTTTTGTTGGGAATTTAGGTCCGAAAAAAAGTTCTTCAAAAAATCGTTCAAAACGATTCTGAATGTTTTCCATGTTGTATAAATACAAAAACGAAGTATCACAGTCGGTTTACAGTCCGAATTCGTGTATTAATCATCACGTTTTTTACAAAATTTAGGTCGAAAAAAAGTTTTCTGAAAAATTGCTCAGAACGATTCTAAATGTTTTCATGTCGTATAAACACACAAAACGAAGTATCACATTCCTAGTAACGTCCGAATTCGTGTGCTAATCATCATGATTTTTTACGAAATTTATGTCCGAACAAAACTTCTGCAAAAAATTGATCAAAACGATTATGAATGTTTTTCATGTTGTATAAATACACAAAAAGAAGTATCACGGTCAGTTTACAGTCCGAATTCGTTTGCTAATCATCACGTTTTTTAAAAAATTTTGGTCGAAAAAAAGTTTTCTTAAATATTGCTTAGAATGATTCAAAAAATTTTTCACGTCGTATAAACACACAAAACGAAGTATCACACTCCTAGTAAAGCCCGAATTCGTGTGCTAATCATCATATTTTTTACGAAATTTAGGTTCGAAAAAAAGTTATGCAGAAAATCGCTCAAAACGATTCTGAATGTTTTTCATGTTGTATAAACACCCAAAAAGAAGTATCACAGTTAGTTTACAGTCCGAATTGGTGTGCTAATCATCACGTTTTTACAAAATTTAGATCGTAAAAAAGTTTTCTGAAAAATTGCTCAGAACGATTCTAAATGTTTTCATGTCGTATAAACACACAAAACGAAGTATCACATTCCTAGTAAAGTCCGAATTCGTGTGCTAATCATCATTTTTTTTACGAAATTTATGTCCGAAAAAAAGTTCTGCTAAAAATCGTTCAAAACGATTCTGAATGTTTTTCATGTTGTATAAATACACAAAAAGAAGTATCACAGTCAGTTTACAGTCCGAATTCGTGTGCTAATCATCACGTTTTTTAGAAAATTTAGGTCGAAAAAAAGTTTTCTGAAAAATTGCTTAGAATGATTCAAAAATTTTTTCATTTCGTATAAACACACAAAACGAAGTATCACACTCCTAGTAAAGCCCGAATTCGTGTGCTAATCATCACGTTTTTTACAAAATTTAGGTCGAAAAAAAATTTTTTGAAAAATTGCTCAGAACGATTCTAAATGTTTTCATGTCGTATAAACACACAAAATGAAGTATCACATTCCTAGTAAAGTCCGAATTCCTGCGCTAATCATCACGTTTTTTTACGTAATTTAGGTCCGAAAAAAAGTTCTCCATATAATTGCTCAAAACGCTGCTAAAGGTTTTTCATTTTGTATAAATACACAATACGAAGTATCACGTTCCCATTATAGCCGGAATTCGTGTGCTAATCATCAGGTTTTTTAAAAATTTTTGGTCCGAAAAAAAGTTCTCCGAAAAATTGCTCAAATCGATTCTGAATGCTTTTTATGTTGTATTAATACACAAAACGAAGTATCACAGTCAGTTTACAGTCCGAATTCGTGTGCTTATCATCACGTTTTTTACAAAATTTAGGTCAAAAAGAAGTTTTCTGAAATATTGCTCAGAACGATTCTAAATGTTTTGCATGTCGTATAAACACACAAAACGAAGTATCACATTCCTAGTTAAGTCCGAATTCGTGTGCTAATCATCACGTTTTTTTACGAAATCTAGATCCGAAAAAAAGTTCTGCAAAAAATCTCTCAAGACGATTCTGAATGTTTTTCATGTTGTATAAATACACAAAAAGAAGTATCACAATCAGTTTACAGTCCAAATTCGTGTACTAATCATCACGTTTTTTACAAAATTTAGGTCAAAAAAATGTTTTTTGAAAAATTGCTCAGAACTATTCTAAATGTTTTCATGTCGTATAAACACACAAAACGAAGTATCAAATTCCTAGTTAAGTCCGAATTCGTGCGCTAATCATCACGTTTTTTTACGAAATTTAGGTCCGAAAAAAAGTTCTCCATATAATTGCTCAAAACGGGGCTGAAAGATTTTCCATGTTGTATAAATACACAAAACGAAGTATCACATTCCCATTATAGTCCGAATTCGGGTGCTAATCATCAAGTTTTTTACAAAATTTAGGTCCGAAAAAAGTTCTGCAAAAAATTGCTCAAAAAGATTCAGAATGTTTTTCATGTTGTATAAATACACAAAACGAAGTATCACAGTCAGTTTACAGTCCGAATTCGTGTGCTAATCATCACGTTTTTTACAAAATTTAGGTCGTAAAAAAGTTTTCTAAAAAATTGCTTAGAATGATTCTAAATGTTTTCATGCCGTATAAACACACAAAACGAAGTATCACATTCCTAGTAAAGTCCGAATTCGTGCGCTAATCATCACGTTTTTTTACGAAATTAAGGTCCGAAAAACAGTTCTCCATATAATTGCTCAAAACGCTTCTGAAGGTTTTTCATGTTGTATAAATACACAAAATGAAGTATCACGTTCCCATTATAGCCTGAATTCGTGTGCTAATCATCACGTTTTTTACAAAATTTTCTTCCGAAAAAAAGTTCTCCAAAAAATTGCTCAAATCGATTCTGAATGCTTTTTATGTTGTATTAATACACAAAACGAAGTATCACAGTCAGTTTACAGTCCGAATTCGTGTGCTTTTATCATCACGTTTTTTACAAAATTTAGGTCAAAAAGATGTTTTCTGAAAAATTGCTCAGAACGATTCTAAATGTTTTGCATGTCGTATAAACACACAAAACGAAGTATCACATTCCTAGTTAAGTCCGAATTCGTGTGCTAATCATCACGTTTTTTTACGAAATCTAGGTCCGAAAAAAAGTTCTTCAAAAAATCTCTCAAGACGATTCTGAATGTTTTTCATGTTGTATAAATACACAAAAAGAAGTATCACAGTCAGTTTACAGTCCGAATTCGTGCGCTAATCATCACGTTTTTGTTCGATATTTAGCTCCGAAAAAAAGTTCTCCATATAATTGCTCAAAACAGTGCTGAAGGTTTTTCATATTGTATAAATACACAAAACGAAGTATCACATTCCCATTATGGTCCGAATTCGTGTGCTAATCATCACGTTTTTTACAAAATTTTGGTCCGAAAAAAAGTTCTGCAAAAAATTGCTCAAAAAGATTCTGATTGTTGTTCATGTTTTATAAATACACAAAACGAAGTATCACAGTCAGTTTACAGTCCGAATTCGTGTGCTAATCATCGCGTTTTTTTACGAAATTTATGTCCAAAAAAAGTTCTCCATATAATTCCTCAAAACGGTGCGGAAGGTTTTTCATGTTGCATAAATACACAAAACGAAGTATCACATTCCCATTAAAGCCCGAATTCATGTGCTAATCATCACGTTTTTTACAAAATTTAGGTCCAAAAAAATTTTCTCCAAAAATTTGCTCAAAACGATTCAGATTGTTTTTCATTTGTATAAATACACAAAACAAAGTATCACCGTCAGTTTACAGTCCGAATTCGTGTGCTAAACATCACGTTTTTTACAAAATTTAGGTCGAAAAAAGTTTTTTTAAAAGTTGCCCAGAACGATTCTAAATGTTTTCATGTCGTATAAACACACAAAACGAAGTATCACGTTCCTCGTAAAGCCCGAATTTGTGTGCTAATCATCACGATTTTTTACAAAATTTAGGTCTGAAAAAAAGTTCTCCAAAAAATTGCTCAAAACTATTCCGAATGTTTTTCATGTTGTATAAATACACAAAACGAAGTATCACAGTAAGTTTACAGTCCGAATTCGTGCGCTAATCATCACGTTTTTTACAAAATTTAGGTCAAAAAAAGTTTTCTTAAAAATTGCTTAGAATGATTCTAAATGTTTTCATGTCGTATAAACACACAAAACGAAGTATCACATTCCTAGTAATGCCCGAATTTGTGTGCTAATCATCACGATTTTTTACAAAATGTAGATCCGAAAAAAGTTCTCAAAAAAATTGATCACAACGATTCTGAATGTTTTTCATGTTGTATAAATACACAAACGAAGTAGCACATTCCCACTAAAGGTCGAATTCATGTGCTTTGACATCACGTTTTTACTAAATTTAGGCCGAAAAAGAGTTTTCTAAAAAATTGCTCAGAACGATTCTAAATGTTTTCATGTTGTATAAATACACAAAACGAAGTATCACGTTCCCATTAAATCCTAAAATCGTGTGCTAATCATCACGTTTTTTAAAAAATTTAGGTCCAAAAAAAAGTTCTCCAAAAAATTGCTCAAAAAGATTCTGAATGTTTTCCATGTTGTATAAATACACAAAATGAAGTATCACAGTCAGTTTACAGTCCGAATTCGTGTGCTAATCATCACGTTTTTTTACGAAATTTAGGTCCGAAAAAAAGTTCTCCATATAATTGCTCGAAGCGGTGCTGAAGGTTTTTCATTATGTATAAATACACAAAACGAAGTATCACATTCCCATTATAGCCCGAATTCGTGTGCTAATCATCACGTGTTTTACAAAATTTAGGTCCGAAAAAAAGTTCTCCAAAAAATTTCTCAAAAAGATTCTTAATATTTTTCATGTTGTATAAATATACAAAACGAAGTATCACAGTCAGTTTACAGTCCGAATTCATGTGCTAATCGATTCTGAATGTTTTTCATGTTGTATAAATACACAAAACGAAGTATCACAGTTAGTTTACAGTCCGACTTCGTGTGCTAAACATCACGTTTTTTACAAAATTCAGGTCGAAAAAAGTTTTCTGAAATGTTGCTCAGAACGATTCTAACTGTTTTCATGTCGTATAAACACACAAAACAAAGTATCACATTCCTAGTTAAGTTCGAATTCGTGCGCTGATCATCACGTTTTTTTACGAAATTTAGGTCCGAAAAAAAGTTCTCCATATAATTGCTCAAAACGGTGCTGAAGGCTTTTCATGTTGTATAAATACACAAAACGAAGTATCACATTCCCATTATAGCCCAAATTCATGTGCTCAACATCACGTTTTTTGAAAAATTTAGGTAAAAAAAAAAGTTCTCCAAAAAATTGCTGAAAACGATTCTTAATGTTTTTCATGTTGTATAAATACACAAATAGAAGTATCACAGTCAGTTTACAGTCCGAATTCGTGCGCTAAACATCACGTTTTTTACAAAATTTAGGTCGAAAAAAGTTTTATGAAAAGTTGCTCAAAACGGTGCTGAAGGTTTTTCATGTTGTATAAATACATAAAACGAATTATCACATTCCCATTAAAGCCCGAATTCTTGTGCTAATCATCACGTTTTTTACAAAATTTAGTTCCGAAAAAAGTTCTCCAAAAAAATGCTCAAAATGATTCTGAATGTTTTTCATGTTGTATAAATACAAAAAACGAAGTATCACAGTCACTTTACAGTCCGAATTCGTGTGCTAATCATCACGTTTTTTACAAAATTTAGGTCGAAAAAAAATTTTCTGAAAAATTTCTCAGAACGATTATAAATGTTTTCAGGTCGTATAAACACACAAAATGAAGTGTCACATTCCTAGTAACGTCCGAATTCGTGTGCTAATCATCACGTTTTTTTACGAAATTTAGGTCCGAAAAAAGTTCTGCAAAAAATCGCTTAAAACGATTCTGAATGTTTTTCATGTTTATAAATACAAAAAAAGAAGTATCACAGTCAGTTTACAGTCCGAATTCGTGTGCTAATCATCACGTTTTTTACAAAATTTAGGTCGAAAAAAATTTTTTTTGAAAAATTGCTCAGAACGATTCTAAATATTTTCATGTCGTATAAACACACAAAGCGAAGTACCACATTCTTAGTTAAGTCCGAATTCGTGCGCTAATCATCACGTTTTTTTACGAAATTAAGGTCCGAAAAAAAGTTCTCCATATAATTGCTCAAAACGGTGCTGAAGATTTTTCATGTTGTATAAATACACAAAACGAAGTATCACGTTCCCATTATAGCCCGAATTCGTGTGCTCAACATCACGTTTTTTACAAAATTTAGGTCCCAAAAAAAGTTCTCCAAAAAATTGCTCAAATCGATTCTAAATGTTTTTCATGTTGTATAAATACAAAAAACGAAGTATCACAATCAGTTTACAGTCCGAATTGGTGTGCTAATCTTCACGTATTTTACAAAATTTAGGTCGAAAAAAAGTTTTCTGAAAAATTGCTTAGAATGATTCTAAATGTTTTCATGTCGTATAAACACACAAAACGAAGTATCACTTCCTAGTAAAGCCCGAATTCGTTTGCTAATCATCACGTTTTTTACGAAATTTAGGTCCGAAAAAAAGTTTTCCATATAATTACTCAAAACGGTGCTTAAGGTTTTTCATGTTGTATAAATACACAAAACGAAGTATCACATTCCCATTAAAGCCCGAATTCATGTGCTAATCATCACGTTTTTTACAAAATTTAGGTCCGAAAAAAAGTTCTCCAAAAAATTGCTCAAAACAATTCTAAATGTTTTTCATGTTGTATAAATACAAAAAAACGAAGTATCACAGTCAGTTTACAGTCCGAATTCGTGTGCTAATTATCACGTTTTTTAAAAAATTTAGGTCGAAAAAAAGTTTTCTTAAAAATTGCTATGAACGATTATAAATGTTTTCATGTCGTATAAACACACAAAGCGAAGTATCACATTCTTAGTTAAGTCCAAATTCGTGCGCTAATCATCACGTTTTTTACAAAATTTAGGTCGAAAAAAAGTTTTCTGAAAAATTGCTCAGAACGATTCTAAATGTTTTCATGACGTATAAACACACAAAACGAAGTCTCACATTCCTAGTAAAGTCCGAATTCGTGTGCTAATCATCACGTTTTTTTACGAAATTTAATTCCGAAAAAAAGTTCTGTAAAAAATCGCTCAAAACGATTCTGAATATTTTTCATGTTGTTTAAATACACAAAACGAAGTATCACAGTCAGTTTACAGTCCGAATTCGTGTGCTAATCATCACCTTTTTTACAAAATTTAGGTCGAAAAAAAGTTTTCTGAAAAATTGCTTAGAATTATTCTAAATGTTTTCATGTCGTATAAACACACAAAACGAAGTATCACTTCCTAGTAAAGCCCGAATTCGTTTGCTAATCACCACATTTTTTACGCAATTTAGGTCCGAAAAAATGTTTTCCATATAATTACTCCAAACGGTACTGAAGGTTTTTCATGTTGTATAAATACACAAAACGAAGTATCACATTCCCATTAAAGCCCGAATTCGTGTGTTAATCAACACGTTTTTTTACGAAATTTAAGTCCGAAAAAAAGTTCTGCAAAAAATCGCTCAAAACGATTCTGAATATTTTTATTGTTGTATAAATACACAAAACGAAGTATCACAGTCAGTTTACAGTCCGAATTCGTGTGCTAATCATCACTTGTTTTTACGAAATTGAGGTCCGAAAAAAAGTCCTCCATATAATTGCTCAAAACGGTGCTGAAGGTTTTTCATGTTGTATAAATACGCAAAACAAAGTATCACATTCCCATTATAGCCCGAATTCGTGTGCTAATCATCACGTTTTTTACAAAATTTAGTTCCGAAAAAAGTTCTCCAAAAAAATGCTCAAAATGATTCTGAATGTTTTTCATTTTGTATAAATACAAAAAACGAAGTATCACGACTCACTTTACGATCCGAATTCGTGTGCTAATCATCACGTTTTTTACAAAATTTAGGTCGAAAAAAAATTTTCTGAAAAATTTCTCAGAACGATTATAAATGTTTTCAGGTCGTATAAACACACAAAATGAAGTGTCACATTCCTAGTAACGTCCGAATTCGTGTGCTAATCATCACGTTTTTTTACGAAATTTAGGTCCGAAAAAAGTTCTGCAAAAAATCGCTTAAAACGATTCTGAATGTTTTTCATGTTTATAAATACAAAAAAAGAAGTATCACAGTCAGTTTACAGTCCGAATTCGTGTGCTAATCATCACGTTTTTTACAAAATTTAGGTCGAAAAAAATTTTTTTTGAAAAATTGCTCAGAACGATTCTAAATATTTTCATGTCGTATAAACACACAAAGCGAAGTACCACATTCTTAGTTAAGTCCGAATTCGTGCGCTAATCATCACGTTTTTTTACGAAATTAAGGTCCGAAAAAAAGTTCTCCATATAATTGCTCAAAACGGTGCTGAAGGTTTTTCATGTTGTATAAATACACAAAACGAAGTATCACGTTCCCATTATAGCCCGAATTCGTGTGCTCAACATCACGTTTTTTACAAAATTTAGGTCCCAAAAAAAGTTCTCCAAAAAATTGCTCAAATCGATTCTAAATGTTTTTCATGTTGTATAAATACAAAAAACGAAGTATCACAATCAGTTTACAGTCCGAATTGGTGTGCTAATCTTCACGTATTTTACAAAATTTAGGTCGAAAAAAAGTTTTCTGAAAAATTGCTTAGAATGATTCTAAATGTTTTCATGTCGTATAAACACACAAAACGAAGTATCACTTCCTAGTAAAGCCCGAATTCGTTTGCTAATCATCACGTTTTTTACGAAATTTAGGTCCGAAAAAAAGTTTTCCATATAATTACTCAAAACGGTGCTTAAGGTTTTTCATGTTGTATAAATACACAAAACGAAGTATCACATTCCCATTAAAGCCCGAATTCATGTGCTAATCATCACGTTTTTTACAAAATTTAGGTCCGAAAAAAAGTTCTCCAAAAAATTGCTCAAAACAATTCTAAATGTTTTTCATGTTGTATAAATACAAAAAAACGAAGTATCACAGTCAGTTTACAGTCCGAATTCGTGTGCTAATTATCACGTTTTTTAAAAAATTTAGGTCGAAAAAAAGTTTTCTTAAAAATTGCTATGAACGATTATAAATGTTTTCATGTCGTATAAACACACAAAGCGAAGTATCACATTCTTAGTTAAGTCCAAATTCGTGCGCTAATCATCACGTTTTTTACAAAATTTAGGTCGAAAAAAAGTTTTCTGAAAAATTGCTCAGAACGATTCTAAATGTTTTCATGACGTATAAACACACAAAACGAAGTCTCACATTCCTAGTAAAGTCCGAATTCGTGTGCTAATCATCACGTTTTTTTACGAAATTTAATTCCGAAAAAAAGTTCTGTAAAAAATCGCTCAAAACGATTCTGAATATTTTTCATGTTGTTTAAATACACAAAACGAAGTATCACAGTCAGTTTACAGTCCGAATTCGTGTGCTAATCATCACCTTTTTTACAAAATTTAGGTCGAAAAAAAGTTTTCTGAAAAATTGCTTAGAATTATTCTAAATGTTTTCATGTCGTATAAACACACAAAACGAAGTATCACTTCCTAGTAAAGCCCGAATTCGTTTGCTAATCACCACATTTTTTACGCAATTTAGGTCCGAAAAAATGTTTTCCATATAATTACTCCAAACGGTACTGAAGGTTTTTCATGTTGTATAAATACACAAAACGAAGTATCACATTCCCATTAAAGCCCGAATTAGTAGTGTTAATCATCACGTTTTTTACGAAATTTAAGTCCGAAAAAAGTTCCGCAAAAAATCGCTCAAAACGATTCGAATATTTTTTATTGTTGTATAAATACACAAAACGAGTATCACAATCGACTTTACGATCCCAATTCGTGTGCTAATTATCATTTGTTTTTACGAAATTGAGGTCCGAAAAAAAGTCCTCCATATAATTGCTCAAAACGGTGCTGAAGGTTTTTCATGTTGTATAAATACGCAAAACAAAGTATCACATTCCCATTATAGCCCGAATTCGTGTGCTAATCATCACGTTTTTTACAAAATTTAAGTCCAAAGAAAAGTTCTCCAAAAAATTGCTCGAAACGAATCTGAATATTTTTCATGTTGTATAAATACACAAAACGAAGTACCACAGTCAGTTTACAGTCCGAATTCGTGTGTTAATCATCACGTTTTTTACAAAATTTAGGTCGAAAAAAAGTTTTCTGAAAAAATTGCTCAGAACGATTCTAAATGTTTTCATGTCGTATAAATACACAAAACGAAGTATCACATTCCTAGTAAAGTCCGAATTCGTGCGCTAATCATCACGGTTTTTTACGAAATTTAGGTCCGAAAAAAAGTTCTCCATATAATTGCTCAAAACGGTGCAGAAGGTTTTTCATGTTGTATAAACACATAAAATGAAGTATCACATTCCCATTATAGCCCGAATTCGTGCGCTAATCATCACGTTTTTTACAAAATTTAGGTCCGAAAAAAAGGTCTCCCAAAAATTGCTCAAATCGATTCTGAATGTTTTTCATGTTGTATAAATACAGAAAACGAAGTATCACGGTCAGTTTAAAGTCCGAATTCGTGTGCTAATCATTACGTTTTTTACAAAATTTGGGTCGAAAAAAAGTTTTCTGAAAAATTGCTTAGAATGATTCTAAATGTTTTCATGTCGTATAAACACACAAAACGAAGTATCACATTCCTAGTAAAGCCCGAATTCGTGTGCTAATGATCACGTTTTTTAAGAAATTTAGGTCCGAAATAAAGTTGTCCATATAATTGCTCAAAACGGTGCCGAAGGTTTATCATGTTGCATAAATACACAAAACGAAGTATCACATTCCTAGTAAAGTCCGAATTCGTGTGCTAATCATCACGTTTTTTACAAAATTTAGGTCGAAAAAAAGTTTTCTGAAAAATTTCTCAAAACAATTCTAAATGTTTTCATGTCGTATAAACACACAAAACGAAGTATCACATTCCTAGTAAAGTCCGAATTCATGCGCTAATCATCACGTTTTTTTACGAAATTTAGGTCCGAAAAAAAGTTGTCCATATAATTGCTCAAAACGGTGGTGAAGGTTTTTCATGTCGTATAAATACACAAAACGAAGTATCACAGTCAGTTTACAGTCCGAATTCGTGTGCTAATCATCTCCTTTTCTAAAAAATTTAGGTCGAAAAAAAGTTTTCTTAAAAATTGCTCAGAACGATTCTAAATGTTTTCATGTCGTATAAACACAAAAAACGAAGTATCACATTCCTAGTAAAGCCCGAATTCGTGTGATAATCATCACGATTTTTTACAAAATTTAGGTCCGAAAAAAGTTCTTCAAAAAATTGCTCAAAACGATTCTGAATGTTTTTCATGTTGTATAAATACACAAAACGAAGTATCACATTCCCATTAAAGCCCGAATTCGTGTGCTTAACATCACGTTTTTTACAAAATTTAGGCCGAAAAAAGGTCTTCTAAAAAATTGCTCAGAACGATTCTAAATGTTTTCTTGTTATATAAATACACAAAACGAAGCATCACGTTCCCATTAAATCCCGAATTCGTGTGCTTAACATCACGTTTTTTACAAAATTTAGGTCCGAAAAAAAGTTCTCCAAAAAATTGATCAAAACGATTCTAAATGTTTTTCATGTTGTATAACCACACAAAACGAAGTATCACAGTCACTTTACAGTCCGAATTCGTGTGCTAATCATCACGTTTTTTACAAAATTTAGATTGAAAAAAAGTTTTTTGAAAAATTGCTCAGAGCGATTCTAAATGTTTTCATGTCGTATAAACACACAAAACAAAGTATCACATTCCCATTAAAGCCCGAATTCGTGTGCTAATCATCACGTTTTTTACAAAATTTAGGTCCGAAAAAAATTCTCCAAAAAAATGCTCAAAACGATTCTGAATGTTTTTCATGTGGTATAAATACACAAAACGAAGTATCATAGTCAGTTTACATTCTGAATTCGTGTGCTTATCATCACGTTTTTTACAAAATTTAGGTCAAAAAAAAGTTTTCTAAAAAATTGCTCGGAACAATTTTAAATGTTTTCATGTCGTATAAACACACAAAACGAAGTATCACATTCCTAGGAAAGCCCGAATTCGTATGCTAATCATCACGATTTTTTTAAAAAATTTAGGTCCTAAAAAAGTTATCCAAAAAATTGCTCAAAACGATTCTGAATGTTTTTCTTGTTGTATAAATACTCAAACGAAGTAGCACATTCCCACTAAAGGCCGAATTCGTGTGCTTAACATCACGATTTTTACAAAATTTAGGCCGAAAAAAAGTTTTCTAAAAAATTATTCAGAACGATTCTAAATGTTTTCATGTTGTATAAATACACAAAACGAAGCATCACATTCCCATTAAATCCCGAATTCGTGTGCTAATCATCACGTTTTTTACAAAATTTAGGTCCGAAAAAAATTTCTCCAAAAAATTGCTCAAAACGATTCTGAATGTTTTTCATGTTGTATAATTACACGAAACGAAGTATCACAGTCAGTTTACAGTCCGAATTCGTTTGCTAATCATCATTTTTTTTACAAAATTTAGGTCCAAAAAAAGTTCTCCATATAATTGCTCAAAACGGTGCGGAAGGTTTTTCATGTTGTATAAATACACAAAACGAAGTGTCACATTCCCATTAAAGCCCGAATTCGTGTGCTAATCATCACGTTTTTTACAAAATTTAAATCCAAAATAAAGTTCTCCAAAAAATTGCTCAAAACGATTCAGAATGTTCTTCATGTTATATAAATACACAAAACGAAGTATCACGGTCAGTTTACAGTCAAAATTCGTTACATCACGTTTTTTACAAAATTTAGGTCGGAAAAAGTTTTCTAAAAAATTGCTCAGAACGATTCTGAATGTTTTTCATGTTGTATAAATACACAAAACGAAGTATCACAGTCAGTTTACAGTCCGAATTCATGTGCTTATCATCACGTTTTTTACAAAATTTAGGTCGAAAAAAAGTTTTCTGAAAAATTGTTAGGAACGATTCTAAATGTTTTCATGTCGTATAAACACACAAAATGAAGTATCACATTCCTAGTAAAGCCCGAATTCGTGTGCTAATCATCACGATTTTTTACAAAATTTAGGTCCGAAAAGAGTTCTCCATAAAATTGCTCAAAACGATTCTGAATGTTTTTCATGTTGTATAAATACTCAAACGAAGTGGCACATTCCCACTAAAGGCTGAATTCGTGCGCTTAACATCACGTTTTTTACAAAATGTAGGCCGAGAAAAAGTTTTGTAAAAAATTGCTCAGAACGATTCTAAATGTGTTCTTGTCGTATAAATACGCAAAATGAAGTATCACATTCCCATTAAATCCCGAATTCGTGTGCTGAGCATCACATTTTTTACCAAATTTAGGTCAAAAAAAGAGTTCTCCGAAAAATTGCTCAAAACAATTCTGACTGTTTTCCATGGCGTACAAATACACAAAACGACGTATCACAGTTCCTTTACATTCTGAATTTGTGCGCTAATCATCACTTTTTTTTACAAAATTTAGGTCCGAAAAATTGCCCAAAACGATTCTAAATTTTTTTCATTTTGTATAAATACACAAAACGAAGTATGACATTCCAATTAAATCCCGAATTCTTGTGCTAATCATCACGATTTTTACAAAATTTAAGTCAAAAGAAAAGTTCTCCAAAAAATTTTCCATGTTGTATAAATACACAGAACAAAGTATCACAGTGCCTTTACAGTCCGAATTCGTGTGCTAATCATCACGTTTTTTTACAAAATTTAGGTCCGAAAAAAAGTTTACATATAATTGGTCAAAACGGTGCTGAAGGTTTTTCATGTTGTATAAAGACACAAAACGAAGTATCACATTCCCATTAAAGCCCGAATTCATGTGCATTCATCACATTTTTTACAAAATTTAGGTCGGAAAAAAGTTCTCCAAAAAATTGCTCAAAACGATTCTGAATGTTTTTCATGTTGTATAAATACACAAAACGAAGTATCACATTCTTTTTACATTCCGAATTCATCTACTGAGCATCACGTTTTCTTACAAAATTTAGGTATGGAAAAAAGTTCTCCGAAAATTGCCCAAAACGATTCTGAATATTTTTCAGGTGGTATAAATACACAAAATAAAGTAGCACATTCCTATTAAAGCCCGAATTCGTGAGCTAATCATCACGTTTTTATAAAATTTAAATCCAAAAAGAGGTTCTTCAAAAAATTGCTGAAAACGATTCTGAATGTTTTTCTTATTATATAAATACTAAAACAAAGTAGCACATTCCCTAAAAAGGCCGAATTCGTGTGCATAACATCACGATTTTTACAAAATTCAGGCCGAAAAAAAGTTTTCTAAACAATTGCTTAGAACGATTCTAAATGTTTTCATGTTGTATAAATACACAAAACGAAGCATCACGTTCCCATTAAAGCCCGAATTCGTGTGCTAATCATCACGTTTTTTACAAAATTTAGGTCCGAAAAAAAGTTCTCCAAAAAAATGCTCAAAACGATTCTGAATGTTTTTCATGTGGTATAAATACACAAAACGAAGTATCACAGTCAGTTTACAGTCTGAATTCGTGTGCTTATCATCACGTTTTTTACAAAATTTAGGTCAAAAAAAAGTTTTCTAAAAAATTGCTCGGAACGATTTTAAATGTTTTCATGTCGTATAAACACACAAAACGAAGTATCACATTCCTAGGAAAGCCCGAATTCGTATGCTAATCATCACGATTTTTTACAAAATTTAGGTCCTAAAAAAGTTATCCAAAAAATTGCTCAAAACGATTCTGAATGTTTTTCTTGTTGTATGAATACTCAAACGAAGTAGCACATTCCCACTAAAGGCCGAATTCGTGTGCTTAACATCACGATTTTTACAAAATTTAGGCCGAAAAAAAGTTTTCTAAAAAATTGTTCAGAACGATTCTAAATGTTTTCATGTTGTATAAATACACAAAACGAAGCATCACATTCCCATTAAATCCCGAATTCGTGTGCTAATCATCACGTTTTTTACAAACTTTAGGTCCGAAAAAAATTTCTCCAAAAAATTGCTCAAAACGATTCTGAATGTTTTTCATGTTGTATAATTACACGAAACGAAGTATCACAGTCAGTTTACAGTCCGAATTTTTTTGCTAATCATCACTTTTTTTACAAAATTTAGGTCCAAAAAAAGTTCTCCATATAATTGCTCAAAACGGTGCGGAAGGTTTTTCATGTTGTATAAATACACAAAACGAAGTGTCACATTCCCATTAAAGCCCGAATTCGTGTGCTAATCATCACGTTTTTTACAAAATTTAAATCCAAAATAAAGTTCTCCAAAAAATTGCTCAAAACGATTCAGAATGTTCTTCATGTTATATAAATACACAAAACGAAGTATCACAGTCAGTTTACAGTCAAAATTCGTTACATCACGTTTTTTACAAAATTTAGGTCGGAAAAAGTTTTCTAAAAAATTGCTCAGAACGATTCTGAATGTTTTTCATGTTGTATAAATACACAAAACGAAGTATCACAGTCAGTTTACAGTCCGAATTCGTGTGCTTATCATCACGTTTTTTACAAAATTTAGGTCGAAAAAAAGTTTTCTGAAAAATTGTTAGGAACGATTCTAAATGTTTTCATGTCGTATAAACACACAAAACGAAGTATCACATTCCTAGTAAAGCCCGAATTCGTGTGCTAATCATCACGATTTTTTACAAAATTTAGGTCCGAAAAGAGTTCTCCATAAAATTGCTCAAAAAGATTCTGAATGTTTTTCATGTTGTATAAATACTCAAACGAAGTGGCACATTCCCACTAAAGGCTGAATTCGTGCGCTTAACATCACGTTTTTTACAAAATGTAGGCCGAGAAAAAGTTTTGTAAAAAATTGCTCAGAACGATTCTAAATGTGTTCTTGTCGTATAAATACGCAAAATGAAGTATCACATTCCCATTAAATCCCGAATTCGTGTGCTGAGCATCACATTTTTTACCAAATTTAGGTCAAAAAAAGAGTTCTCCGAAAAATTGCTCAAAACAATTCTGACTGTTTTCCATGGCGTACAAATACACAAAACGACGTATCACAGTTCCTTTACATTCTGAATTTGTGAGCTAATCATCACTTTTTTTTACAAAATTTAGATCCGAAAAATTGCCCAAAACGATTCTAAATTTTTTTCATTTTGTATAAATACACAAAACGAAGTATGACATTCCAATTAAATCCCGAATTCTTGTGCTAATCATCACGATTTTTACAAAATTTAAGTCAAAAGAAAAGTTCTCCAAAAAATTTTCCATGTTGATAAATACACAGAACAAAGTATCACAGTGCCTTTACAGTCCGAATTCGTGTGCTAATCATCACGTTTTTTTACAAAATTTAGGTCCGAAAAAAAGTTTACATATAATTGCTCAAAACGGTGCTGAAGGTTTTTCATGTTGTATAAAGACACAAAACGAAGTATCACATTCCCATTAAAGCCCGAATTCGTGTGCTAATCATCACATTTTTTACAAAATTTAGGTCGGAAAAAAGTTCTCCAAAAAATTGCTCAAAACGATTCTGAATGTTTTTCATGTTGTATAAATACACAAAACGAAGTATCACATTCTTTTTACATTCCGAATTCATCTGCTGAGCATCACGTTTTCTTACAAAATTTAGGTATGGAAAAAAGTTCTCCGAAAATTGCCCAAAACGATTCTGAATATTTTTCATGTGGTATAAATACACAAAATGAAGTAGCACATTCCTATTAAAGCCCAAATTCGTGAGCTAATCATCACGTTTTTATAAAATTTAAATCCAAAAAGAGGTTCTTCAAAAAATTGCTGAAAACGATTCTAAATTTTTTCATGTTGTATTAATATACAAACGAAGTATCACATTCCCATTAAAGGCCGAATTCATGTGCTAGTCATCACGTTTTTTACAAAATTTAGGTCAAAAAAAAGTTTTCTACAAAATTGCTCATAACTATTCTAAATATTTTTCATGTTGAATAAATACAAAAAACGAAGTATCACATTCACATAAAGCCCGAATTCATGTGCTAATCATCACGTTTTTCTCAAAATTTAGGTCAAAAAAAAAGTTCTCCCAAAAATTACTCAAAACGATTCAGAATATTTTGCAAGTTGTATAAATACACAAAACAAAGTATCACAGTCGCTTTACAGTCCGAATTCGTGAGTTAATCATCTCGTTTTTTTACAAAATTAATGTCCGAGAAAAAGTTCTCCAAAAAATTGCTCAAAAAAGTTCTCAATGTTTTTCATGTTGTATAAATACACAAAACGAAATATCACTTTCCCATTAAAGGCCGAATTCATTTGCTAATCATCACATTTTTTACAAAATTCAAGTCAAAAGAAACATTCTCCAAAAAATTACTCAAAATGATTCTGAATGTTTTCCATGTTGTATAAATACACAAAACGAAATATTACAGTCACATTAAAGGCCGAATTCATGTGCTATAATCATCACGTTTTTTACAAAATTTAGATCGTAAAAATATTTTCTAAAAGATTGCTCAAAACGATTCTTTTTTTTTTTATGTGGTATAAATACACTAACGAAGTATCATATTCACATTAAAGGCCGAATTCGTGTGCTTATCATCACGTTTTTCACAAAATTTAGGTCCCAAAAAAAGTTCTCTAAAAAATTGCTCAAAAAAGTTCTGAATGTTTTTCATGTTATATAAATACACAAAACGAAATATCACTTTCCCATTAAAGGCCGAATTCATGTGCTAATCGTCACGTTTTTTACAAAATTTAGGTCGAAAAAAAGTTTTCTAAAAAATTGCTCAAAACGATTCTAAATATTTTTCATGTTGTAAAAATACGTAAAATGAAGTATCACATTCCCATTAAACCCCGAATTCGTGTGCTAATCATCACGTTTTTTACAAAATTTAGGTCAATAAAAAAGTTCTCCAAAAACTTATTCAAAACGATTCTAAATGTTTTCTTTGTTTTATAAATACACAAAACGAAGTATCACAGTCCCTTTACAATCCGAATTCGTGTGCTAATCATCATGTTTTTTTACAAAATTTAGGTCTGAAAAATGATTCAATTATATTTCTCATTATGTAAAGATACAGTGCACAAGTTTCCAGTTGAAACCCGAATTTATGTGTTAATTATCATGGTTTTACAAAATTAAGGTTCGAAAATAGTTATCCTTAAAATTGCTAAAAATGATTATGTATGTTTTTCATGTTGTATTAGATACATCGGACAAAGTTTTCTTTTCCGTTAAAGACCAAATTCATGCGCTAATCAGTACATTTTTTAAAAAATTTAGGTCAAAAAAATAGTTTTCCGTAAAATTGCTCAAAATAATTATGTATGTTTCTCATGTTTTAAAAATAATCGCACAAAATTTCACTTGTCCTTTGAAGGACCAATCTGTGAGCTAATCATTACGTTTTTTACAAAATTTATATCAGCAAAATAATTCTCTGTGAAATTGCTCAAAATGATTCACTATGTTTCTCATGTTGTAAAAATACATCACGCAACGTTTCATTTGCATGTTGAAACCCGAATTCTTGTGTTAATCATCATATTTTTTACAAAATTTAGGTTACAAAATTTAGGTCTGAAAAATAGTTCCCGTAAAATTACTCAAAACAATTCTCTATATTTTTCATATTATATAGATATATCGGCACAAGGTTTCACTTGTCTGTATAAGGCCAAATACGTGTGCTAATTATCTCCTTTTTCAAAACATAGATCTAAGAAAAACTAATTTTCAAAGTTATATCAAAAAAAAATTTTCATCTCATATAAATACGCCTTACAAAGTTTCACATTCCCTTTAAACCCAGTTTCTCATGTTTTAAAGATACATCGCACAAAGTTTCATTCAGATCCAAAATATTCATCAATTTAATTTGTCACGACCAATGCCTCTTGTCAATTAGTGCCCAATTCACCATTATTTTGAGGAAATTGGTGAATTTCAACTTCCGTTCATTCTCTTAATATTCATCACATTCATCACGAACAGAACTTGTCGAACTTATATCTATCTTTCTATCTTTGCACAATTGATAGTATAATACGAGGAACATACAATTTATTTCAAGATTTTTCAAAGAGTCAATATAACATGGAGGATGTTCATAAATTTTTCAAAAATTTTTAGAGGCTACCATTTTTCGAAGGAAACGCTAAAAAGTTGATTTAAGCTATATCTTTGAAAAAACTAACTTCATCAATTTAGTTGGTTCGGATGCTTCATAGTGTCCACTTCACTATTACTTTGAGGGAATTGGTAAGCTTTGACACCTGTAGATGCCTTTCGTGTAAAACTTTGTACAATGAATTTTTAAAATATGAAAAATATATCGGAATTTTTTAAATTTTTTAATATATAGAAAATATTGCAAAAGATACTTAGTCATGTGAGATTCTTAATAAGTACAATTGAAAGAAAAAGAATTGAACTATTATTCACAATTGAATTGATCATCACCATCGTCAACATCATCTTACATAACCAAGAAAAGAAGAAAATGAAACAATCAACTCTCTCTAAACCGCATTAAGAAAAAGTTTACATTTCAGCCGAAAACAAAACCAAAAAAAAAAAAAACTGAGAGAAATGTAATCATATACACACACGAAACTAATGAATCAGATACGTAAGAGCCAAAGCCACCACCATTAACAGATACGCAATTCCTTGATCGATTGAAGTTCCTGCCAAAAAAAATCAAAAATTTCCAGCAATTTTAAAGATCGGGAACCAAAAGGAAAGTACTACTACAGTTTAATTAGAGAAATCAAACGCAATTTCGGTAATCGAACAAACCATCGCTAATCGGAGCTGGAGCAGGAGCCATGGATTGCGCCTGTGCGTAGTAAGGAAGGAGAATGAAGGCGATAATGGCGAAGACGGCGGTAGCTCTCACAAAAACACCTGACATTGTGTTAACCGTCGTCGTCGTCGCCGTCTCCGTCAACGAGAATCAATCAACTGACTTGAGAATCTTACGGAGGTGGAGTCTGAGTGGAGTGGCGTTTGGGCTTTGGCTTGGCGTTTAGAGAAGGTAGGAATAAATATATAGGCTCGGAGTGAGTATTTTTGGGTTAATTCCAAAAACGCCCTTCATGCTTTTAGTCCATTGTCAATTGAATAACTAGTTTTTTTTACTTGATATTCGAGATTTTTATATTAATAAAAGTTGAGATTTACGAGACATAAAATTAATTGCAACATAAATATTAAAATGCGATACGAAACAGCTTTAAAAAGTGATTCAAATTCAAAATATCACTTAATAAGACAGGTTAAAGTACCTAAAGAAGAAATTCTTTGTCATCATGCTATCTTGTTGTTGTCGTATTTCCTTTTAGTTTTGGAGTTCCTACTCGCCGGTTTGACCACGAGTATATAAATTTTTAATTTTAATAATCAATTACTAAAATTAAGATGTTATCAATAAAATAAACTTTTAATTTTAATAATCAAGTACTCAAATAAAATTTTTTAAAACATCAAAATTACAAGTTTAAATATTCAATTGTAAATTGATTAATCGTATAGGGTTATTTTTGGAACACTAAGCAAAAAGGGGTATTTTTGGAATTAATTATATTTTTAGATGGGCCCAAAATGGTAACAAGAAGCCCATGTGCCGCCTCCCCTTTGTTCCGTTTGAGCCAGTCTGGCCGTCACACTTTTCATTGTTGGAGATTGTATTCTTTACGGTGTCGTTTTGCTGGAACAGCTCAATGACAATCCAAATGGAAATCTTTTAATTGAAGCCAACCGATTTTTTAATTTCTTTTTTAATTTTCAAAACTTTTTTATTTGTTTAATATGGAAGAGGTTAGTTAATCATTGAAAAATAATGCAACGATATTTCAAAATTCGATTTTGATAAGTTGGTTGTAACATTTGATTCTATTATAAAATATGCCAAAAAAATCAGTTAAAAATAGTCGCCGATTATCTCAAATTATAATCCGTATTTAAAAAATAAATATAAATTCGATAAATTTTTTGTTGTATTCTTAGATAACGACATTAAGTAATTTTAGTGAAGCCCGAATATGTGTGTTCACCATTTATATTAACTGACCAAATTTTTCAATTGTTCCCAAAATTCGCAATTGTGTACGTTCCTCAAGTTATAGAGATTCATCCCACAAGATTTCGTATAAATTATCACGTTTAGAAAGATAAATAAAAATTAAATAATTTTTTAACGTGCTCGTGATAAACAACGGGAGACGACAGTCACCAATTACCTTGAATAATGGTCAATAAATCACTGATGGACACTAAATAACCAGTGGGAACTATTGACATAAATAAAGTTATTTTTTTCAAATTTGTCCTTAAATTTGAGTATGATTAACAAGATACTAATGAACACTAAAACACAAAGAAATCAATTACATTGATGGAATTTGTTTTTTTTAAACTAGTCCTGCGAAGTCTAAATCCGAGCGCTAATCATCACATCCGTTGATGAATTTTCATCCAAAAAACATACATGTCCCAAAATATTTTTAAAAAAGATTGTGTACGTTGCTCATGTTACATAGATCTATATTGCAAAATTTCTTATAAATATAACCATCAAGTCGACTTTTATCTTTACGTTACAATAATAGGTGATCCTTTTAACGGAGATTAATTCATATATTGGGCAGGATTCTTTAATTATTAGGATCAGATCTTCCTTCTCTTCAACTAGTTCAGATCGTTTGTAACATTTACCCTTAAAGAAAAAAATATATTATAAAAGAAAATGTTACAAACAATCTTAGGTATTGAAAAAGAAAAAAGAAAACAAGAACTCACGTAGAGCTTAATTTCCTTGAGGAACAAATTAAAACTAGCTTTTTTTTAATTGATTCTAATAACCTTAAAATCCCTGCATTACACAGAATATTACAGAAAATTCAAACTCTAATATTTGTTAAAAAATTCTATTATGAATCTGGTTCATATCCGTACCTAATAGACCTAAAAGATTACATTAAGTCACTTTTTTTCATTGCTCGTCTCTATAATTGAAAACATAATCAACGATAAGAGATGATATAACTTAATACATATTCATAATCCACGAGCACGAACATAAACCTGATTTGTAATAAAATTTTTCATATCAGTATTGCCAGAGGAAAGCACCCATGGCAAACTTTCTTTTCTGCTCCACATCTCCAATGGCAGGAAGGCCATATTGTGAGAGCAGGCAATCAAGCTTCCATTCGGGCATGGCTTCATACTCAGCCTTAGTGTACCTTGGATAGTGCAATGGCATCTGGAAACCGCCGCATCGCTCTCTGCCACCGCCTACAGCCGCTGCTGCTGCTGCGTTTGCAGAAGCTGCTGCTGTTGGCCTTTGAATAGACTCCATTTTTCCCCTGTGATCTTCTACTCAAGTTTTTGGGTTCTAAGGAAGCCCTGTTATTTATACAAGGGAAGGGAAGGGGGTTTGAATGTGCTGGAAACTAGCATTGTCTAGGTAGGTGATGAAATTAATTTTGAAAGTAACAATGCTTTTTTCCTAATTTTATTTCTTTTTTTTTTTAAATATGTTCGGGTCTGAAAATGTGGATCGAATACAGAACCTCTTAACTTGATGAGAGATGGCCGTCATCTACTCACATTTGTTATTTTCATTCAATTATGAGGTATCCAATATTCGAAAGTCATCGATTAACTCTAGAGGAATAGGAGGGTACAAGGATCCCAAACATCAACATAAAGCTAGCACTAGACGTTAAACCCCTATTTAGAGACTCGAACTCAAAACCCTTCACTTAACATGTTAGATAGAGGTACCTAAGTGAAGAAAGTCGCGCCATCAAACCACACACCTCTCGCGCCTGAATGAAGAGGACTCGTAAAAGAGACCGTAATCTTCTTTATCTACATATCTTGTGATAGCACATTTGTTATTTTTTAGTTATTTCATTTTACATTTTTCTTTTTCAATGGAAAACGATACAATCAACATATTCCTAGCACTAAATTTATCAAAATATTCCATTTTATCCATTTCTCCATAGAAAATATCAAATATATATAATTTGGTTGGATTTATATGAAGCTGTTTAATTAAAGATAGATCTAGAGAAGGAAGGAAGACTCTATTTTGTTTTGTTTAATGCATAAGAAGAATGGCTTTCTTTAGGGCTTAGAATGTTCTAGATGCAACAAATTTATAGGGCGTGTTCATAAAATCTGACTCTATTTAAAGGCACACAATCTTAATAAAAATACACGATTTTGATTAGTACCTGATGCAGACAACCCTAACTAATTCGGATTCAACCTAGCATCCACATAATCTAATGCTACTATCCAGCCCTGACTAATTTATATTCGACCAAAATTGAAATTTGACATATGCAGTGTGCTTAATCACTGTATCAAGTAATCGGATTAATCACTGACCAGTGTGGAAATTTCAACTTCTCTAATGTGGAGAGTGGTTACTTGTGTGCACCAGTGCCTAACCTCCAGTCTGCACCCGCTGAACCATCATAATTTATATCTTCTATATGGGCGTCAGACAATCTGGTGAGGACTATGTGAAAGAGGAATTTCGCTTTTTGGTACTAACTAACTGAATTAATTTGACATATTCAATAATGCAGCAATAAGTAAAGGGTGTTTGATTCATTATAGTCCACACAAATTCACTCTTCACTAAACAATGGGGGCTACAAAGGCAGGGGGCAATAATGGTGTATCACTGCTGCATTCAATGTGTAGGCAGGCAAGGCAACTGTGGAGTGCTGTGTTGGTGGTGTAAAATCAACCACCAATAATTATGCATGTTTACTGCTTTCTAAAAAAAAAATATCTGGCCACAAAATAAACAAACTCCGAACACCACAAATGGTGTCTCATGACCCTTCTTCACTATGTGGGATGCTCCTATGCCGTGTAACCGGATTCAGACCCTCTAAGTGCTCTCAAATTTATACCCAGACCTTTATATTGAAATATAAATTCAGATTTAGACCCTTTAAGTATAAAATTTACGGACTCAAACCCGACCTTCTAAAGTCTAAGGTAGGGTATGAGTATACACATACACGTATGGTATTTTTTTATTTTTTTCTATTAAACAAAAATATATATAAAACAATGTATAACCCTAAAATAAAATTTATAACATGATTAAGAAAAGAGTGAGAGTGTGAAGAAGAGAAGATGCCAGTAAATAATAATGTATAAATAATGTAATGAGAGTGAGACCGCTAGTAATGTATAAATTATGTATTATAAAAAAACATAAAATAACATAATAATTATAAATATACATTATTATTTTTTATTATAACGGGTATATAGGTCTGGGTATTATCATACCTTATCCAAACCATTTAATAGAATCTATACGGGTACGGGTCTGCGGATATAAAATTTTAACCTTACCTGCTATAAATGGATATAGACTCGTGCAGGTACCGGTAAGACCCGCCTCGTTTACAGCCCTAGATGCTCCCACCACCAAAAGACACAATCACACTCTTGGTAATCCCGTATCCAAGAGGTATCGACTAATTTGGGAGGGATTAGAGGACACAGGACTCATAAATAGCAGTCCAACGTTGGCATACAGCATTAAACTGCTCCCAAACTCAGGACCTCTCACTTAACATATTATGTGGAAGTACTAAGTGAAAAGGTTCACACCATCGGACCACAGACCTCTTGTCCTACTCAATAGTTATTGCATCTTTTATAAACCTGTCAAAATCGGGTGCGAGTATTATCATACCCTACCCAGACCCATTTAATGGAATCTATACGGGTACAGGTCCACGGGTATAAAATCTTAACCTTACCCACTATAAATAGATATAGACCCGTACGAGTACGGATAAAACCCACCCCGTTTACAGCTCTAGATGCTCCCACCACCAAAAGACACAATCCGGGAGTCATCAACTAATTCGGGAGGGATTAAAGGACACAGGACTCCTAAACAGCAGCATAAGATTGGAATACAACATTAAACTGCTCATGAACTCAGGACCTCTCACTTAACATATCAAAGTGGAAGTACATAAGTAAAAAAGGTTCACACCATCGGACCACAGACCTCTTGTCTTACTCAATAGTTATTGCATCTTCTATAAACTCGTCAAAATCGTCTAATACAGTTTCTCTACAATACTCTTTTGGTCACAGACAGTGCCACAAATAGAGCCTCAAATGAAATGTAAGCAACCAACAAAATTTCACCATTAGTGGAACTATAGATGATTTAATAGTGACTTTCCTGCATATCAACTATCAATTTCTTGGCATCTAAAACCTCTACAATTACATTCATACATCTACAAGTTGCAGCTAGAGTGAAAAAACAGCTTGCAATTCAAATTTCCCTAAAGCTTTACATGTCAAAGAATGTTTTCTCATAGTGTAGATGATAATCAAGAATCAGTTCTTCGATCAACAGAAATTTCAATGACGTCCTCAGAATTGGCTTTTGTCGTAGAAGGAAAATCTATGAGCATGGTTGGAGGGGCAAAATACATATGCAAAGACATCATACAGATTATGATACCCAAAAATAGCTGCAAGTTCACAACAGAAAGGAAAGCATTATACGACATAGTAAGACTTTAGAAGTATGATAGTTTTCAAAACACGAGATACATAAAGCAACTAATTGCTATAAGAAGTTAACGGAAAGAAAATAAATCCAACCAAAGCGAATGCAAGAGGCTAACCTGCAGAGTTGGTTTAAAATTGAAGAGGTAGATGGATAGGATCATGGTCAGTAGCATTGCCATTGATGTTGAGTATACCTACAAGAAAAACAAAGATTGATTACCATTGATGTTGAGAGCAGTCATTTGGAGGAATGATGCAGCAAAACAAGAGGAAGAGATGTATACCTTAACAATATTGTCTGCAAACTTCATTAACCATGATACAAGAAGCCCGGTTGAGCCTAGATTCAATACCACAAGCCATGTTGTGATAGTGTATCCATTGAATAGGCGTTGCCACCATGGCCCTTTCTCAAATCCACTTCTAAAATCATCAAAAACTATACGTCCCAAATTGAATATAGCACCAAATCTTGAAAAAAAAATTATTGAATCAATTAACACAAGAATCTTGTATACGATGCCAAACTAAATGTAATTGCTTTAGTAGTGGGTTATTGACAGGTAAGCTCTCGTCAAACTGAAACATGCGAAGAACTTTGAACTTGCTTGGTACAAACAAAATGAGAATCATCTTGATACTTTGAGAACTTCTGTGCATAAACTTTCTCAAAGATTTTAACCCCTTCTTAGCCTAGAGAAAGTGCTCTTGCATCAAGTTAGGCTATTCAATAAGATATACCAACAACTGCCTAGTGCCAACACATCTTAACACGTAGTAGGAACACACTTTAAGTGTGTGAAGAGAACTCATAAGAAGGGATCATGGAAGAGAAACCAGGTATGATCAGGTTGCATCAGTCACTAGTGACAAAGAAAAATTATTTTTCCCAAAAAAGGAATTTGCTAGGCCAGGGGGTTGGCAGGGGGTACCATGGCCGTACAAGCATGATAAATGCGAGCACTCACGTATATAATTGGACGTTCTGCCAGTACAAGCTGTCATTATTCTTCTTCATGAGGTATTCTGTGTAAACACCAGCAAGAGCTGAAAGACAGGCAGACAATACACCCAACATGTATCCTTGAATTGGTGATGAAAAAAGTGAGTCACACGAGGCCTCTCCACAGCCTTTGACCTATATCAACACAAGAGTAGGTAACAATGTGAGAACACCAACTCTGCAATTGCCACACAAGGAAGGTGCTTCACTCACCAGCTAAGTGAATATAATAGCAAGAAATAAATAATGCATATGTGCTCCAGGGCACAGAATTCTTTAGTAAAGGCCAATAATAAAGGCGCTTTTAGATGAGGTGGATGGGGTGGACGGGCCAAAATGAAAACTTCTGTAGTAAATGCATATCATACATGGTCATCAATGATGCTGTAAATCCTCACTAAGTTTGCAAGACAACAGCAAACTATATTTCCAAGCAGACAACTGATTTAGCAGATTCTCTCCCCAGCTAAGTGAATATAATAGCAAGAAACAACTAATGCATATGTACTCTAGGCCACCGAATTCTTTAGCAAAGGCCAATAAAAAGAGGTGCTTTAGATGAAGTAGACAGGCCAAAATGAAACATCCGTAGTAAATGCATATTATACATGTTCATCAATGCTGCTGTAAATCCTCACCAAGTTTACAAGACAAACAGTAAAGTATATTTCCAAACAGACAACTGATTTAGCAGCTTCAATACACAAATGTCCAGCTGGTCTGAGCTTTCAAGTCTCTAACATGCAATATTGATACAACTTGGGTGAAAAGTTACATGTACTTGTCGATGAAATAATTGCAATACTCTACCTCCTTCACAATGCAGTAATACTACATTGCCACTGAAGACATATCATCCATATTTGGAACTCCACTTTTGGTGAAAATAAGAAAAATAAATTCTTTATGAAAACCATTTTCTTCTGTTTGATTTGTGAAGCATATAAGAAAGAAAATAATTCATGAACATAAGAAATGTAAGAATACTTGGATTTTCAGAATCTTGCACCATTACAATCACCTGCTATTCCAATCATAATCAATAACTTTTTGGATCATTTAATATTTACCTGGGAGGAAATGAATCCCTTCCCTTTATATATGGTTTCCTTTTTTTCTTTTACTTTCGTCATATCCATGAACCAACTACAGCCTTCAATCACGTTTCATATTTAAATCTAATTAGAGCATTAAGTCAAAAATTTTTACAAGTAAATATTAATATAAAAAGTCCCACTACGATGACAGCAGCAAAGAAGTTGACCCAACAAAAGAACAGACAATGAATGAGGATCTATCAATCTGGATAAGGATAAAACAGAACGCAACTCAAAAACAAACAAAGTACCTGACTGGTGGTTGTTCCAACAGCTAATAACACTATTGCCATCCACTGCAAGTTAGAAAGCTTCCGCTTCAAAAACAGCCTAAAACATGAAATAAAAATATTTCCTAATTTATAAGAATCAAAAGCAACATCATAAAGTAATTGGTAATAATCCTAGAAAAGGCTTTGGGCCATCAAATTTCAACAGGAAAATAAATGCATCAAGAGTGGTTCAATGAAACAATGGAAAGGTTTAAGAGAAGCAATTCAGCACCTGAACAGAATCCCAGTAGTTACTATCTTTAAATTGCCCATTATTTGGTAAGTGGATGTATCCACATAGGTTAATGTAGCAAACTGAACATTGTTGTGGATCAGGTAAATGATTGATGGGATTGGATACAAACGAATTGTTCTCCATTCCATTGTCATTTTAGGAGGAGGAACCCTTTTCAATTCTCTCCAAAGAAGAACACTAGAAACAAGAAGCTGCACTTCAACAGGAAAAACCCTTTAGTAAATTACTACAAAACAAGTTCCAAAAAATGTAGCAAGAATAATGCTACCCAAGCCCAGTTTAAATAAGTAAGCATGCACAAAACTAAGTAGCTAACAGATTCCATCCACTTCAAAGAAACAAAAACACAAGTATTCTGTTGTTTTAGCAGCATAATTCAGCTTCTGAAAGATGGGTCATCATGTAAAGTCTTAAATTAGATGCTACAAGATGGGTCTTTCCCACTTTTCTAAATAAAAATTAGATAATAAAAACAAGCGTTCTAAAAGATTGTGAAAACAAAACAACATTGCACCTTGAAAACTTCAGCAAGAAAAGGAACAGTTGCATAATCATACTTGTATCCCCCATTACTCTGAGATAATGTTGTTAGAATTCCCTGTCATAAATCACAATAATCAGAGACAAAAACAACTAAAAACATCTTATGATTTTCCATCATACAATGTTGAAAGCTACAAATCAAGAAGCATATATATATATATATATATACATATATATGTACAAAGAGAAGCGGATACAACCTGAGAGCTAGTGAGGACTGTGAGAAGCGAAGCTACAAAGTACCACTTCATAATAACAATCTTTCAATTTCTGTGTTGCTTCAAATGGATCTTTCATTCAATTCCACGAAAAATCACAAAGATGATCTTTCAATTTCTTTATCAGAGAGGGAGACGATGCGAATCTGCAAATCGCTCTCCCTCACTCTTGTGTTCTACTCCGATCTTGAAGATATTTTATGATTGTAACCTTTTGTTTATGATATTTTCAGAAAAGCCCCCTAATTCTCTTTTATTTCTATTACGGCAACAAAAAAAATGTCACTATGAATAACTTAGTTAATTAGAAACATTTCTTATCAAACAATAGATCTCGAAGCAATTTGTCTTTCCCTTTATTTGAAATTCTCAACCGTCTTACATGGTAGAAGAGCTCGGCGACATAGACGATGAAAGTTATCAGACCTAAAGTTCTCAGAAGACAACATTTTTTAATACTTTAATTCGTACTGATATCTTAACTTAGATAGTGTCATTAGCTTCTGGACACGTCTCTCGATAAAAGGTTAGACAGCCTCTCAGATATTTTTTTTAGGGCCACTATGGTTCATTCGGATATCCACGTGAGTTATGTTTTTACCAAACCCATTCTAAGAACCACAGACATATGAGATGACTCATCATATAATACATGTCTCTTTCTTTAGATTATGTGGTAATTTATATCTCCGTCCTTCTATGTATAAAAAATATATATTTCACTAATAGGCTATAATAAATCGACAAATATATTTATAATTTATATAAAATAAAAAAATAAAATTTTAATTCGTCAAATCTCAAGGAATAAAATATAATTAACCCGAAGAAAAACCATACCAACATAAAAAGGAATTTGTTGTTGGGCAAAAAAACAATGACTATAAACAAAACAAAACCAACCAAAGCCTGCCATCACGGGGTAAACGAGTCGAATCGAGCTCGACTCGACATTTTTTTTACTCGATTTGAGCTAGATTAAATTTTAAAATTTTGATTCGAACTCAAGTTTAAATTTAACTTTTTAAAAAATATATATTATATATAATAATTAAAATAAAGTAAAATTTTTATATATTATAACTCGGTACGCTTAATGAGCTATTAAATTAGTGTTAATAAAGCTCGAACTCACTCATTTGCATAGCGCGAACCGAGCTTTAATCAATCGGCTCACAGGAGGCTCATTTACAGCCTACCTGCAATTGATTCGGAGAAATGATCCAATGAGTGACACTCCAAAAACCAAACGTGCAACCACGAAAACAAGAAAACAGAAAATAATATAAGATCAAAAAGGCATTCAATTCAACGACCACATTTTCCAACTATAAAAACTGCCTACTGTTGGATCATTCAAACTATCCTGGAAAAAATTTTTTGCCCTGTGGCCTCCTCCCTTCTGCTCTTTTGCATAGATTCATCCAACGAGGAGAGGCCCGATTCTCGAAATCATCAAGTTCTCAATCCTCTTGGATCGATCTTCATGATCAAGATTTCCTGATCATCATAGAGCCAGCTCCGGTGGTGGTTTCTGCAAGAAATTCTCTGGTTCTAATATGCGATATGAAATGAGGATTTCGGCATAACCGGAAGCAAATCTCTCTTTTCATCTGGGGCATTTTCTCTGAATTTTCTGTTAGGATCCTTTGCTGGTGAGTAATTTCCTGAATATCTATCTTCATTTTTCATCTGAATATCTGCACAGAGAGAGAGAGAGAGAGCGAGAGAGAGAGAGAGAGAGAGAATGGAGCAATTCAGGCAGATTGGAGAGGTTGTGGGAAGTCTCAAGGCTCTGATGATTTTCCAGGATGAGATACAAATTAATCAACGGCAGTGCAATTTGCTGGTTGATATGCTCAACAATGCATATAAAACAGTAGCAAATGAGATGAAACAGAACCTGAGATTCGAAGAAAAGAATACGAAATGGAAGGTAATTGAAAATCCATTAAAGGAGCTCCTAAGGGTATTTAGAGAAGGAGAATTTTATGTTAGGAATTGCTTAGATGTAAAAGAATGGTGGGCTAAAGCCATAACTCTATATCAGAACACTGACTGCACAGAGTTTATCATACATAACTTACTATGCATTTTCCCGGTAGTCATCGAAGCAATTGAAATGGCTGGAGAAATTTCAGGTTGGGATCAAGATGAGATGCAGAAAAAGAGAACTATGTACTCGTTAAAGTATCAAAAAGAATGTAGAGACTCTAAAATCTTTCAGTGGAAATTTGGAAAGATGTACCTTGTTAATCAAGACTATTGCAACAGGTTCCATTCTGTATGGGATGAGGATAGGTGGATTCTGCTCAATAAGCTGCAAGAGAAGAAGAATTCAGGATCGGTAACGCCAAGGAAGCAGGAACAAAGACTTGCAGATCTGCTTTTGAGGAACTTGGGTAGCTCCGAGACACCTGATGGTAAGTTCTTGCCCTGCTCCATCTTGACGGGTTCCAAGGATTACCAGGTAAGGAGGCGGTTAGGAAGTGGGAGCTTGTACAAGGAGATTCAATGGCTTGGTGAAAGTTTTGCAATGAGACACTTCCTTGGGAATATCGAACCACTTATTCCAGGGATTTCTCAAGAACTAGCTCTCTCTCATCCAAACATTATGCACATATTTTGTGCATTCACCGATGAGGAAAAGAAGGAATGTTTCCTGGTTATGGAACTCATGAATAGAGATCTGTCCAGCTACATTAGAGAAATATGTGGTCCAAAAAAGCGAGTTCCATTTTCTCTTCCTGTTGCAGTAGACCTCATGCTTCAGATTGCACGGGGAATGGAATATCTCCACTCAAAGAACATCTACCACGGAGAACTAAACCCTTCCAACATCCTTGTGAAAGTAAGGAACGTCAGCACAGATGGCTATCTGCACGCAAAAGTTTCTGGATTTGGACCATCATCCTCTATCAGCCTCAAGCAGAGAACTAACCCCAATCAGAATGGACAGCTTCCATTCATTTGGTATGCTCCAGAAGTTCTGTCAGAGCAAGAACAATCAGGGAATGGTGATCAATCTAAGTATACTGAGAAGGCAGATGTGTATAGTTTCGGAATGATTTGTTTTGAGCTTTTAACTGGAAAAGTCCCTTTTGAGGATGGCCACCTACAAGGAGACAAAATGAGCAGAAACATTAGGGCAGGAGAGCGGCCTCTATTCCCATTTTATTCACCAAAATATTTGACAAACTTGACAAAGAAGTGCTGGCACAATGATCCTTGTCAACGCCCGAGTTTTACATCCATCGGCAGAATTCTCCGCTACATAAAGCGGTTCCTGGTCATGAACCCTGACCACAGCCAGCCAGACTCACCAATGCCATTCGTTGATTACACTGACATAGAAACAACAATCTTGAGGATCCTTCCCTCTTGGGGAAGCTCCAACACAACCCCTATATCACAAATCCCTTATCAGATGTTTGTTTACAGGGCAATAGAGAAGGAAAAATCAAATTCAAATCTGCGTGAAACTTCTGAATCAGGAAGTGATGCTTCAGCATGTGGAGACGAGAGTGCAACTGTGGATGACCCATTACCATCACCTACTGAAAAAAGGTTCAGCATGTCTCCTGAAATTACAACTAAAAGAATATCAATACCGAGAAGATCAGTCGATATAAAGGCCAACAAACAGCCAGGTTAGTTTTTTACTTTTCAAAGTATTTTGCACATTTAAATGTAAACTTCAGCATGACACAACAAATTCAGCTTTAAATTTGAGAAATATGTTTAAGGTTGTTTACAGAAAATACTACAATAATATTCCTAATCTCAACCTATCATTAAAATAAAACAAAATCTAAACTCACTGTTTTGCTTTAATTAATGACACTGTCCACATATTAAAAGTAAAGGTTATAAAATGTTTTTAAGGCATGCTTTCCTAGGAGGTTTAGTATCAATTAATACATACTTCATATGCTGATTGTGGGTAATTCTTCCATATGTTCTGCCAGAGAAAGAATGTAGAAGACCATTATAGTTTTCAAATTCACCAAAACTTCATACAGACAGTATCCACGTATCGTCAAAAGACCTTATCAAAGAATAAGGCCAAATATCACATTATATTCTCTACAACCAGTATTCCATGAAACCAAGAAACCTGAATGGAAGTTGTCCCACAGGAGATGAAACTTAGGCAGGCTCCATATTATATATACATCATCACATATCATATATATCAATCTCATGAAATATGATCATATTAACAAAAAGTAATCCAGAAGGAACATCTAAAGGAATATCACAATAACTTCTCAACCAAAAACTTTGCTAATTTTCACATCCTGTTACTCATCTAGTTGTAGTGATCTATGCATATAAAAAAATTTTGAAATATTTGACTAGCATCTCCAAGGGGGAGGTTCCAGAATTTCACTTACAACAGTGTCAATGAACATGAATGAGATGAAATCAACTTTGAAGAAAGACTCATTTAATAGAAGTTGTTATCCACAGAAAACACTCATACAGAGTAGCAGAGTCTGCCTCATTTATCTGCAAGATCCAGCATGATTTTCATAGCTAACTAAAAGCGCTCTCTTTTGCACTTCAGAATGTTTAGTCCATAAAAAAAAAAATAGGAGCATGGCACTTTAGTACCTCTTCAAGAAGAATTTCAAAAACATCATAAAAATAGAATTGAGCAATATGTTTTGATGCCCAAATCTATACTTAGGTTGGTTATTTACAGGAACACCAAAGGGGAGAGCAGTAAGACCCCCACCGTTGATTTCTTCCAGACGGACTATGAGGATGAACTCAGAAAGTCACCTAACACTGATGAGTCCAAAAGAACGAAGGTCATCCGGTCATGTTTCAGACTCAGAGCTCTCATAACCCTCAGCAGGGAAGGAATACTATTAGATAGAAATTTGACATCAACCAGTCCCACGGAGCATCGGTTTTGTGCATGAGGTAATGCATTTGGGATTTCTACACAAATTTGGCTTCCCAGATTGCAGCATCTGGTAAAGACTAGGGAGAGCTAAAGTGACAATGACTATCAGGCTCCTGGTATTGCGTATGTAGTGAATCCAAGAGAATCCACAAAGACAGCATACACAATGTCACTATACCTTTCCAGGTCCAGAAAGCATCTCCTATGAACTTATATATATTCAGTTTTCAACCAAATTCATGTAAGTTCAGAGTCATTATATTCCTTGAGCAAGCATCTCAAAAGAAAATACATGATCGAAGAAAAAGTTTGTCTTTGCAGGATTCTTGGTCTTGAAACATTTTGTCATGGTTTCCAGCCAATGACAATTTGGTAGAACTTATGCCTCGAAAAGATCTCTGGTGTCATTCACCTCAAAAAGTTGTTTCCTGCCTTTTGTATGTACTCAAAAAACAATTGTAAACTACACATGTACAAATGATCATCAAGTTCAATTTCTCACAGAGTATTTTTCAAGTAAATCCCTACAAGCACAGTAAAAAAAATCAAGGATTCTGCATGGGTAAAAGAACTACCAAAAGCCTGGAAATTTTGTGCTGGATCAGTTTTATTTCATCATGGGAGAAAACCATGTGTAAGACAACTTACAAATGCAAGGTAGAAACTTTTGATTAGATTAACAAGAAAATGTCATGAAAAGGGAAAGCATCTGACTTCCTAGGAAGAAAAAAATTTGATTTTATCTTCAGGTCTAGAGACCTATTTGTACGATATACTTCACAATGTCATGTAGAAACACCAGGGCCTGAAAATTCAGCCAATTGGTAAAATCCAAGTAAAATAACTGATAATATCATTGGTAGAAGACAATTAGGAAATGCAAAATATATGATTGATAAAGAACGTGTTTCGAAGTAATTGCTATATCAGTAAGCTACAGTAGGTTACCTAACTTTTCTTGGTAAATAAGACATCTCACTCTGCTGGCTTTAAGCCCCAAAGTATATATTCTTGGACCAACTTGAGGCTCCACAGGAAACATCTTCTTCAAACCCTTTGCTCATAAATGTCTCCAGTTAACATACCACTGCTCCACACCATAAAAGCCTTTTATAATTGACCCCAGTAGTTGTATAATTATCTTACGGATTCTACGGACCTGGAAACCTAAAACCATTCCTCTACACCAGCCTTACTAAGTACAAGTAAACGACTCCACTAGACCAAGCAGTCTTGGCGATTGTCTTGAAATTTATGACTTCGATCACTTCTTCCACATGATGAAGTGTGCACACCCAATAATAAGGACCTTGCATTCCAAAACTTTAAAGTGGTATCATAACATAGAGATCTCGTTCCAACTGCAGCAGATCCATGGCAATGGCAATAATAATGTAAAGTACTTTTGGTCATATAAGAACTTTTTCTAGACCATACGCAATAAATTTATGTTTCCACTGGAGTTGGCAGAGACAACCACGTTAGATTTTGTTCTCCAGCAAACACTTGAAACAAAATGCCCATTACTATCATCAATTTCATGGCCAGAAATAGGATCAACAGAACAAAATTTATGAGAAGTAATTGGCATTGGCAGAGATTTATAGTACAAATAGACCTGAGAGAAAATAAACCAAACGTAAGTGTACTTTTGGAAGAAAAGCAAAATACATTTTCCGAAACTGAAATAGCAATAACTTCAACAATTAACAATTAACAAAAGCAGCATTAACATTTGTCTAAACATATATCCCCCCACCCCCACCCCCAAAAAAAAACGAAAAAAAGAAAAGCGCATGGTGTGTGGAAGCAGTTGTTAGCTTCCAAAATTAAAACCAATGGTAAACAATGTAGGGTAAGAAACCAATATTTTACCAATACCTAAGATTATATATTCAGCAATTAGATACTGTCAATTTTATGTACCCTTTCTCCCTTGGTCAATGCAGAATTAAAGCCACTCCATAAATGATAATATCTTTACAAACTAGTTCTTAATTTAACTAAAACAGAGGAAAGTAGAGGAAACTCACTTCATTGGTTTCAGAACCACATGCTATGTATCCATCTAAAACAGATAAACCCACAAAGTTCTGGAAAATGCAAAGATAAGTAGTCAGACTAACCAAAACTAATTGACCGCATTCAGTGTCTACTGTACTAGGAAGCATAGAAAAGCTGACCTTTTCATTGGTATGTCCAGTAAAGGTCAAGCTACAAGCATCCAAGGAAAAACCCTCTAAGCTGGTCTTCTTGAGGTCCCACAACTTCAGTGTGTTATCCGTTGATGCAGAAACCAGGGTCTCCGAATCTAGAAACTTCACATAGCTGACAGTCTTTCCATGACCAGCTAATGTGCACCAAGGGATTCTAGTATGTCGGAGATCATAGCAGTATATCTTATAATCAGCAGAACCAAAAGCCAGTAGATGTGAGGAGTAAGCAGAGAATTGAACGCAGCAAACATTGGCATGATTCCAGATTGTATGCGTAGAGTTTCTCTACAAAGTCAAGGTAAACATTTCTCTGTTTACTAAATCATGTCTGGATCAGGAAAGAAAGTGTAGTTGATACAAGTTCTCAGCTCCAGAATGCATTTACACAATTGGCATCAGAATTGTTTGGGATAAATTATAGTTTGGAATCTAGGATGAAAAACGTCATGCAATCTTGCATTTCTTTCCTCTCCAGATGAAAATGTCAAAGAAAATAGTCTTAGCAGTATATTTGACAAAGGATTCAACAAAAATTGAAATTTTGCTATGTGATTGTAGATAATGTTCTTGAGCAAAGATATGTTGCTTCATGGCTTTCAGCAGAACTTGCTTCTTAGCATGTCAACTTGGTGAATCTGCTTCATTAGTATTATAAGCTAAGTCTCCTATTCTTTTCCCAATTGTTTAATAAGTCAAGCTTTATAAATTCGCAGCTAACATAACTCGGAATGGTGGTGGGAATTCCAGCTTAGCAAGTACAGGAATCTTACAGTACCCAAGAAGACAGTGAAGGAATGAGTTAAACCTATGATCACCATAAATGGCATGAAATAGAATACCACATACCTCAGCAATGCTCCACAGTTTTACTGAACAATCATCACTTCCACTGGCAAACTTTGCTGGATCAACTCGAGAGAAGTCAACAGACCAAGCCCTCTTCTGATGCTCACTGTAGTATGCAATCGCTTGACAGGTCCTGGCATCCCACACCTGTAAAGCCAAAATGAGAGAAGGGAAAATTCATTCAAGCCATAACCATATCACATGAGACGGTATTTTGATCACAGAAGACAGCAACAAGAACAGTTCCTTGTTGAGAGAAAGAAAAACGAGACTGAAACTGGAGCAGAAATGTTGATCCAGCAGATAAGACAAGGCAAGTACAAGTGCTACAAACTGAGGCGGATATTAAGGTGTTCTTCTACAACCAGCAAAAGATAGCATTAAACTAATTCTAGACATTACAAAGCGATCGGTAAAGATTTAAAGAAGTTAAGATCAAGAATTTGATCTCCAATTCCATTGTAAGACGAAGTCATAGTTAAGAAAAAAATAATAATTTGACAGCTTAAAGGATACACAAGAATAGATGAACCTGGCAATTTGCACATATACTCAATAATGTCAAATATACATACCTGAACTGCACCGTCATAGTCAGTTGAAGCTAAATAGTTTTTAATATAGTGGTTCCAGCAAACACAGCTGAGCTTAGATTTGTTCGACATCTCAACCATAGAATACTGGACATCAACAGAGTCATTAAGAAGTGAACTAAACTCAAATATTTTGATCTTTCTTGAGACTCCCGCAGCAGCAATGTAGTCCTCATCTCGATCAAAGCTCAAACTGCAAAAAACATTTGCAGAGTTGACAAGACCACCATTCTTTAAACCCCCACACACTTCCAACTTGCTATAGCGGGAAAATCTACAAACGCCTTCAAGAAAAGCTCCAACTCGATCTACTGATTTTCCTTCAGTTTTTGGGTCATTTTCAGGTTTAACCTGAAACATCTTATCACGGTGGCTCAGTAAATCCTTGTCTGCTCGTTCTAGTGAAGGAATCTCTTTAAGTTTGAGTTTGCATCTCGCAGAGAAGTAAGCCTTTTCAAGCTGACTGATACTTTTCACCAGATTTTCTGCAGGCTTTCCTGTCACTGAAAAAGTTTTCTGAAGTACTTCCATGTCAATGTAATGTTTAGGAAGGACATCCAACCTTGCACAACTTAAGCCCTTGTCCTTCCTGTATGATGACATCGCTGGTTCATGCCTCCTGCCAACCTCTTTGATATCTGTTTCTAAGCATTCTATGCCTCCCAGTACAGTTGAGGCCTGGTTCTGCTTCTGTTCCTCCAATGAAGCTAGAAAATGAAGCAAGAGCTCTGATTCAGTATCCTCATCCTTCTCAAAACATGATGGTACAGAACTATCAGGATGCACAGCTCCATAACTATTTATTGTTGCAGACTGCAGGATTTCCCTTTCAAGATGAAAAGATTAATGAACATGCTGAAATGTAACGTCTCATAATGTCAGATTCGTAGTCTCATATGTTTCTAAAAACAGGAGTGTCAATCTGTTATTCATTACGTAATTAGCAATTTGCAAGGGTATTCATTGTATACATGTTTTTTTTTCTCTAAACGTTGTTCTTTTTTCGGCCAAAAGTCGTTTAATATATGAGTTTTTTTAAAAGGATATTCGCGTATTATTTTTGGCCCCTGCAAAAATTAAACTCGAGCCCTCCACTGCCATTGAGGTAGCAGAAGGTTGTGTTATTCAGAAAAGCACTGAGAATGTTGCAACAGTTTATTACAGAATAAAAGTTGAGATGAAGAATGGTGTTTGCTTTTTGCTTCTTTAGTTTACAGATTCAGAAGTTGCTATAGAGTTCAGTGAGATGGATAAATTAAGTGCTGCAATGGTACCTCGTTGTTGGGCGACAAGAGGGTTCTGGGTGAAGCAGCCAAAAGCAGAAACCCGCTTCATTTGGATTTTCAGAGAGAAATTTTCCAGGCAGAATTCGATTACGCAAATCCCACATTGCTGAAGAATGGTTATCTGATGATCCAAAACAGCAAAGTAACTGGTGCAAAAAACTGATGTTAGTGCAGGACTTAAAGAACAAACTGCTGAATTGCAGATCTTCGCCTTATTCATTGCCAAAACTTTTGACAGGGTATATATGCATAAAGAAATACACGTCTGGAGAACTTAAAGAGAGAACAAATGATCATTCATGGAAATTAACAGGGTTTCGAAGATTGAGAACCTGTAATCCTATGTGCATCCAACTTTGACATAGAGATTTAGATTTGTAAACCAGAAAGGAATGCAATAGGGGATCCCACAAAATCTTTCTACTGAGTAGCATGGCCCTAAACCAAATGCTCATAACCTAAACTTTCAAATGACTGCACAGTTGAGGTTTAGTTGCTCAATGGAACAGAAATAGGCAGAGCAAAATTCAGTGGGATTTTGACAATATGGCTCATCTCAAAACATGCCAAACAATATCTAATCATTCACAATCTTTTTTCTTTTATTGAATCTACAATGATACAAATTGTCCGGACCCTCGCTGGAGTATATCTTGTGACTAAACCCAAAGGAGAAACCTATACATCCCTCGGATGATCAAGCCAGAAGTGGAATCTCTCTTGGGCTAACAATTGTTCAATAGAAATAACAATTTGCTGTCAGAATCGAAATCTATCTCGAGCTAAAAGTTTTTCTGTAGAAATAACAATGTCTCCACGATGTAGCAAGAAATTACATGATGAAAAGAAAATAATTAATTTTCTAGGGAAAAAAAGGGATGAGGATTGTAAAGAATATATGAAATCTGAAGAAATTTATTCATTAAATTTAAATAAAATAAATAAATAAGAGAACACCTCAAATAGAAGAACCCCAAGGCTATAGATATTTGATGATAACAAGTCTCTGCCGAAGAGCTCTACTGGACAAGCATACCACTTCTTTTCCAGTTGAACAATGTCAGGGTCCAAGCATGAACCAGTTAAATTGGATGTACTTTCATTGCGAGGATAATGTAGAGCCGTGCATTTGGCATAATCATCAGTATTCATATTTCCAGTATCTGCTCTAATCATCCCACATTCAGACAAAAATTTAGCTTGATCTGCAGTAGTGGTTACATCCTTCCCAAGGTTTTGTTGCTTCACAACTGATGAATTCTGGCTTTGCATATCCTGCTGTAATGGCCTTTTCTTAGTTACAACCTGGCTCAACAGACTGACTGATTCAGAAGAAGCTGAAAAAGAACCAGTGTATTTAATGCGGTTGGGAAATTCAAATATGAAATTGGATGGCCTCAAGTCTAGCAAGGCAATTCCTTCAGAGTGTGCAATATCCACAAACTGCACAATCTGTCTAAATAACTGCAGTCTCTCGACCTTTTCTATTTCAGAAACCCCAGAACCCAGCCATTCCCTCAAGTTGATCTTACTATGAGATGATATAGATCCAGCCCAATTAGTATCCTTCTGCAAAGGCTGACCTTCGCCAGCTTTTGGTGCCTCTACTGGATCGGAAGGTTTCCCACTCAAGAAAGGCAGTTGAGTTTTAGTAGGTTTCTTGGTTGTGGAACTAAATTTATCATGAGCCTCAAGGTGTTTAGATTCAACACCCTTACCCTGAAGATAATACTTGCCCAAAACTTTAGCAAAGCTAGAGGATGATAGCACTTGTAATTGATTATCCCCTAAAGATTGTCTATAGCTTGAGACAGGTTTGTTACAATTATCTGTTCCAACAGCAGCAACTTGATCAATACCTTTGTTTTTCTGCGTCAAAAGGGGCATCAACTCCTTGTGGCCCAACAACTTCCTCTCCTTGTCTTCCCCAGAATTAAACAGAACACCACCCTCATTGGACGCCTTTGCCAATTGATAAAAGTGCTTCTGGTCACACTTTTGATCCCTATTCATACTTTCATCATGATTTGAGTTACTAACTAAAGCTGAATTTGGAATCTCAAAGTTTTCTAGAGTAAACCCTTTACTAACAAGTTCCCCATCACTAGCACCATAAGAGTTTCCAATATGAGTCTCAGCATTAGCCAAAGACATTACACCTCTGCTGGAAGCTTCGAATTTATCATGAGAAGCATGGGAAGAACTCTCCGGTAACTCGGAACTAGTAGAGACACACCTATTGCAGCCCTCTGTTTCATGACGATGATGATGGCCAAATCCTTTATTCTGAGGTTCAGCCCCATCTGCTTCTTGATTTTCCACCATTTTCTCCCCAAAATGCTCCATACTAGATCAATTACACTCAGATAATCAATTTAGTATTTAGTCTACACACAATCAGATAAGAATTTCTAAACTTACAAAAGAGAAACCTATGTTACAGCGTATAGGCTTGTATTAATCCACGATCATTTCAAAAAATCCGAAAGATTAAACCCTACGCATTACAGAGAACTCAAATTCAATAAAACACACAACAAATTCAATAACTCAAACTGTTCAATGGCGGCACTTTACTTATAATCTACCAAGTTTACAGCAAACAATACAGCTGATTCTGCAAATATCTCAAGTTCTAATAAAAGTAAAAACACTAAACAGATGCAGATAAAGCAATGAATTAACTAACCTGGAGCTGGAATTAGCTCGAGCAAAACGATCTTCTTAATAATTTGCAGCTACTACAGCTTATAAACCCTCACGAAATCGGTAATAGTTTTTCAGCAGCTAGATCCCTGTGCATTTCTGGAGATTGAATTGCTTATCATTTCAACAGATTTATTTCCCTTTTTTCCTTTTTCTATAATGCACCACCAGCATGAGTTGAATTGAAACTATCACCTTACCAAATTTTCTTAAAGCTAAAATTGGTTGTATGAAACTGGTTGGGCGTTTGATTGTTTTTTAATTATTTTTCAAGGTAATCTTTTATATCCGGAAAATAATGTAATTTTTTATATAAGATATTTATTTTACCCTCAATAAATAATGAGAGATAGTAAATGAATTAAAGATAATAGAATTGGAAACTATGCAATAAAATAATGATTATGCAGTAAAAAATTTAATATCTTCTTACAATATTGTTTTGAAAGTTTACTTATTGTTTATTATTATATATAAAGATAATAATACATTTTTAAAAAAAAATTAATTAGTCTAATTTTCATAATGAAATATATTATTTTTTAATATATGATACGAAATAAGAGGTAAACTTGCAAATTAATATTTTAAAAAGATTTAAACTTTTTACTAAATAATCATTATTTTTTTATAAATTTTTTTATTGATATTAGTCGTAAGGATAATAAGTTATCAAAATATAAACGATAAATATATATTTATAATTTATATTAAATAAAAATATAAAATTATAATTTGGACAAACTCAAAAAAAGAAAATGTAATTAACCCCCAAAAAAAAAAAACCCAAGTGAGAGGTTTAAAGGATAACTCTCAAATACTGAATTACCAAATATTGTTTAATAAAATATAAAATATTAAAAATATTTAGAAAACATTACAAAAGATATTACAAAACATTCAAACCATAAAAAAAAAACTCGGTAACAAAATAATTTTACTCATTAATAATATATTCGAAATTGTTAGATAACATTACAATTTGTATCAAATTTCATACCCATGTTATTATTTTTACTGAACTGAACTTTATTGATTGGTTCAAACAAATTCTGTTATAAATTAGATTCATATATTTTTTATAAACTTTTTAGTTTGTATCGAATCACATCATTCCTATTACTGTTTATGTTTTAAGTTTATGTTTTCGTTTATAGACTTCTTATACTATATTGAGTCACATCACTCTCTATTATTGATCTGTCTTTATTTTGGTTATGAATAATAATAAATTATGTAATTTAATACAGTTTAAAATATTTATAAACAAAGACATTAACTTAATTCATAACATAATATTCCGGCATAAGTTGCTACATAGAGTGTGATGATGAGGTCATTATGGCTATATTTGTGCATGGAGCCATTCGAAAATGCTGAGCCAATACGTCATAAACATTTGTTTTTTTGTTTTCCACATGTTTTGCCGGCCATAGTAAGTCGTTATAATTATTCATAAATAATTTTTATATATTTTTATTTTAAAATAAATTTTTATTAAATTTACATCAATTACACAATATAATTTAACTATTTATTTTATGTGGATAGTACATTCAGAGATACATTAATATGTATGTACATTTCACATGAAAAAATAGTCAAATTATGTAATGTAATTAATAAATTAATATTGTCGGTCATATGTAAAATATTTTTAAATATAAATTTAACGAAAATTTATTTTTAAGCAAAATAAAAAATATTTAAAAATCAAATTTGTTTTAAAATTTTTTTTTAAATTAGTTGAGAAATTTCATACATAACATAAAAAAAATGGATTAAAACAAAAAAAAAATGAAGAAATTATAGGATTTGAGTATCATGCAATTGCACATGCTTGATCAAATTGGGTACAGATGAGGAATCTTGATCCTTAATTTTTCATCTAATAATTATACGTAAAATTTGAGAAAATCAAAAACTAAATTCATCTAAATTTAATCTATTTGATCTCCCCTGTACAAATTCTTCTCTTCCAATTCCAAATGTTCTTCTTCTCCATAAATTTACTCAAAAATACTAAAAAAGCAGATCCTTTGAGTTTCTTTGAAGGAGCAGCTTCAATGGCAGAAGAAGAAGAATAAGAAGATGACGGCGCGTTAGCTTCAACCGCTACCGTCGCCGATGACGACCTTGATCCGTTGGTGTTGATCAGAGATGGCAAAATCATGGTATGTCTATCAATGACGTGGCCCAATGATACCAATTCATAAGAATCGTATAAAGGACTCCCGCAATCCCAAACGTTCATTCCTTCTTCTTCTTCTTCATCGGACGGTTTCTGTTGCACGTCTTTCATCTGAACTGTGGAGCTTCCCGTTGGCAGCAATGGCTTCTGCTACACTTCCATTTCAGGGCCAACTTTGCAACTGCTTTTGAGGGGTTGGATTAGGTTGATCACACTATAAATACCCTTTTTTTTTTTTTTTTTTTTAAATCTGCTTGACACGAGTTTTATGTTTTATGACACACGTTAATACAGATAAAAATGTCACATTTTGAATATTATAATGTTTTTATTATTATCTTTTTTAAGTCTGTCTGACATGTTTTTTAGGACATAAATTAATACAGATAAAATATACTTATAAAATCTACTTTCTTTCCTCAGTTTTTATTAAATGTCACATTTGGATGTCATAGTATTTTTATTATTTTTTTTAGAGTCTGTCTGATCTGTGTTTCTGGACACACGTTAATACACATAAAATATACTTATAAAATCTACTTTCCCTCTTCATTTTTTAATTAAATATCACGTTTTTAGATATCATACTATTTAAAAAGTACGTTATATTTTTTTGAGTGGACTAGAATGTCCTTACAAATTTTCTCTCTCCTCATTATTATTTTTACAAGTTTTCAAATAAGAAGAGTTAGATTGGAATTTGTTTTTAATGGAAATGTATAATGAAAAAAAAATCTTAAATGTTGTATTATTTTCACAATATGACAAGTAAAAAAATACAAAAATTAACATAATATGACATGTAAAAAACAAAGCGAGGAACATATATAAGGTACTTTAAGTCTGATAAATCTATAAAAGTTAAAATAATAATAGAAATTATTGAATTATGAATAATAACCTTATATTTTAGATTAAAAAATTAATTTATATTAACGTGTGCTTTCAGGACACGAATTATATAAACTTTTTTCTTTTTTAATAATGGTAGTGAACATGATTAATTTGGCTTTTTTATTAGGTTGGGTAACCTTCCAAATTAGAAAATAATAAGATCTTGATTTTACAGAAACACCCCTGTTTTTTAGAGTGGGATATTGGCTTCCTAGGGAGAGTATTGTCATTGTCTTCTTATGGTCCAATGAGTTACTGATCTGAGTATTTAATAGTATATCTTTCTAATGGAATAAAATGGCAAATGAGGAACCTTTATTTTTAATTTGGTAATTTAATCAATTAATAAATATATCATGTTCTTTCAAACAATTATTGTTACCAAAATGGAATCACGGTGACTCAGTGATACTGCAGATTATATTGTCATTGTCAAGATTTGAACTTTGGTATTTACTACAAACTCTGCAGTCCCAAAATTAACTGAGCTATAGCCCTGCCGGGTGTTTTTGAAGCAATTATTATTTGGAAACAAAATGGTAATAATTCATTGGGTGGTTGATTAGTAGGTAAGTATTTTAGGAATGTCTGAAATCTTTTTTCACGGTATTGTGAAATATTTTATATCAAGTTTTAACTCTCGAATAAAAGTCAAATCTTGCGGACTATTGATATATAAATTTAGTTAAAATTAATAAAAATCGTATATACTTAAATACCAAACATCTTGCATCGTGTAGAGTGTCTAATATCAAATTCTGACTCTTATTTAAAAGTTAAATCTTGCGTACTCTCTATATATTGAGTCCAAATTAGTAAAAGAATGTATACTAGTGGACACATTGTGCCGTGAAACACCTACTATCAAGTCATAACTCTCAAATAAAAGTCAAATTATGCGGAAATCTGTAAATCGAGTCTGAAATTTAATCAAAATTGTTTATCTTGAATATCGAACACCTATAGAAGTTAAAAACAAAATTAAAAACTTTATTCATTCATATTATATGTCGTTTTTGGACAGTACACAAATATCTGTCGTTTTCATATTATTTGGATTCAAGATAAAATAGACTAAATTACCCTTTAAATATCATTAATGATTCTAAATACTACCTCCGTTTCACAATATAAGATTAAGTTACTAAATTTAGAGTTTCATAATATAAAATGATTTCCTTTTATAGACTTTTTTTCTCCCAAGAATACCCCTCTTCATTTAATGTATCGTTACTTAATAATTCTCAAAATATAAACCTATTCACATTGGATAAAACCTTAAAATACGGAGATAAAATATAAAGTTTTGGAATAATAAGTTTATAAAATTAATAAAAAAGTATTATAAGTAATTCACTATAAAAAACACTTTGATTTCATGTTTCCTTAATTCATGTGAAAAAATAACTTAACATTATATTATAAAATGAAAGTAATAATATTTATAAATAGTTGATTAATTTCAATAAAATAAGAGCGTGTGTTGAGTATCACCAGAGTTGGGCCACCCGCGCAGATGTCCAATCATGCAAAATTCCACGCCCAGATGTCCATTCCTGGGCGTGAGGGGGTGTGTTGAGAATATCTCACGTCGTCTAATTAAAAGGTACCTCAAAAGGGAAGGACTGCCCAAGTCTTTATAAGGAGTAATTATTTTATAAGTTTTTATAAGGAGCAATTATTTTCTTTAATTAGTCGATGTGTGATTCTCAACACACCCCCTCACGCCCAGGAATGAACATCTGGTGCGTGGAATTTTGCAGGATTGGACATCTGCGCGGGTGGCCCAACTCGGGCAGTCCAACAACTGGCTCTGATACCATATTAGAATTTTATGGCGAGTTAGGCCCAAGCCCAAAAATTCTAACAGCGTGTATGTTAGAATCTGGGCCCTCAAGGACTGCCCATTCTTTAATTAGTCGATCATGCCCAGGAATGGACATTCGCGCGGGTGGCCCAACTCGGGCAACCCAACAACTGACTCTAATACCATGTTAAAATTTAGATTTGGGCGTAACTCACCCCAAAAGATACCTCAAGAGGAGAAGACTGTCCAAGTCTTTATAAGGAGTAATTATTTTATTTAATTAGCTGATGTGAGATTCTCAACAGTGTATATATATATATAAAGTTATCGGTTAATATTCTATTGATTTAATTATAAAATATTATCCAAACGACACATAATATAAAACGGAAGACGAAGTATCATTTTACTAGATAACTTGTCCTCTTCTTTCATTCTATTTTCTTGTCTAATAGACCAAACTTGTTCAGACAGAGAAGGAAAGGAAAATGACATAAAATTTGGACATTTTTGAAGACTTCATTCATTAACTTAAACAAAAATACTAAATATTACACTTTTATACACTTTCTTAACTATTATTGAAAAAAAAAAACATTTGCCCAAAACAGACACATAATAAGACATGAACAACATCAACTAAAAGCTGTACTAAAATAGTTCTTTACCACATTATTACATAGTATTTGAAGAACAGTTCCATTAGTTGGTCCAATGCATCTTGGAGTCTTGAATTGGCTAACTGCAGCTCCTAATCCTACATAATGATCCAAAATCTTATGAAAAGTTCCTCGTTTAACAAGGCGTAATTCCAATGGTCCGATAGAGTTAACTTTTCTTGAACTAACGTAGCCAGCATCGAGGAAAGATTTGTCCAAACAATTGCAGCATTCTTTCAAGATTTCATCGCTTGCTTCACCGCTTATTTCCCAGAAAATAATGTAATGTCCTGGTTCTGTTGATGAATCAGCACGGCTAGTGAAATCGACTATTTCTACCTTTTCTTCTGATAGTACCTTTGCTGCTGCTTCTACTGCTAGCTGTAAATCTTTCTCCGTGTTCTTGTCTATGTTTATCGTTAGCAGAAGGTTTCTCCGGCAAATAAACTGTAACTCTGGAGTCGAATTGTGGAATCCTGCTACCTTAACAACGTCTCCTAACCTGTATCGGTACAACCCTGCATACATATGTTACGAGTTCATTCATCAACGATGGCAACAGCAGCTGTACGCGCTCAGAATTATCTATAACATGTATCGGTCAAAACAAAAAGACGCAGACACAAGAGGGAGACGGGTAAATGGGAAACGATACTAGAAAGACGTAAACAATATTATCTCCAAATGTGACAGCCATATGCCTACATAAACTGTATACAAGTTGTGTGCCTTTCACTAAACAATGCAAGAAACTAGTAAAATGATCTCGAAATGTACACAGTTAGGACAGAGATCAGCACATGTTTAGACAGAAGAAAACGATTCTGCTGCATAGCGCGCTTAGCCAGAAAAAAAAAGGATATTTAACAGTATCATTACAAGAGTATCGGAAGGATTAGCGTAATAACCTTAATTAATTATTGACACTTGTGCATTATCCAGCTGGTCTAGTGCAGAACAAACAATACTGAAAGAATCTCACATGGAAGCACACTATGATAAAGCAAAAAGGATAGAAATATATTTACAGACAAGAAAAAGACAGAAAATTTATACCTGCAAAACTAGTGACAAGGATTTCATATTCTTCTCCAACTTTGACTTCAGTCAAACCAACCGGCTTCGCCTCCAACGAGACAGAATTCCCATCTTCTTGGCCATTCAGACATTTCTTGAGAGGAATGAATTCAAAATAACCAATATTTGGAAGAACAGCATATGTAACCGATTCAGGAGGCAGTTTTGGATTAACATTTGCTCCAATCCATCCTTCAGAAGATCCGTAATCTGCACTAAGTAAAGGAACCTCGCCCGCATAATGTCTTAGTCTTTTCAAATAAGGTTCCATCGAGCCGGTCATGATCCCATATATGTATCTAATATTAGGGAAAAGTTCCGGAATCAATCCATACCAGTTGCTTAATCTAAGACATTTGTAGTAGATTCTATCAGCTAATTCGGGGTTGGGTTTGAGAAGTTTTGAGATGGCTGCTCGTATTGATGGAACAGAAATTCGGCTACTTAGTTTCCCCTCTCTGATATCTGAACAAAGTTCTTCCCAAACATGTTCAAAGGTACGAAAAGCATGGACAATTCCGTGTGCAAATGTTGAGGAGATTACTTGAACTTCATCCCAAAAAATGAGTCCACATAATAGATGGCAGTATAATGATTGGTTGAAATCGGGACCAAATATTACTTCATCAGGACTACAACTAGGAGTTTGCATTGCCTTCATCGTTTTCTTGAATTTTGGATCGCGATAAACATTTGTAGTAGCAGTTCCTGCGGCCAAACCGCCTTTTGTTTTGAACTGCTTACTGCTGTAAATGAATTGCAAACACTTCCCATTCCTAACTGGAAATTCCCTATAACAATTCATCAATGAAAACTTCGATAAACAACTTCGTACAAGAGGATATTAAGTAATTACAAGACTAATCGAAAAGGGAAAGCGAACGGATGTTCTTCTATTGTGTTTACCAAACAAATTTGATCAAGAAAACTCAAAGAATTGCTTGATGAAATGATGAACTGCAAATTAAGAATTGGACATACCTGTTTCTAAAGGAATACGAGGTTTTATAAATTTGCATTGTAGTTTCCATCAATTCATCATTAAAAGGCACAAACTTGGGCATTCCACGAGTAGTACCAGAGCTGTAAGAACATCAAAAATCATATAAAGGCCGAGTCTTTTTTCCCTTTTTTCTATTTTTTTTCCTCCAAAGAAACAATAGAAGATGAACTTAAAGAAAATTTACCTTAATGAGATAGTTGTGATTGGCTTTTCAGTGAGAATAGGAGAATCATCACCTTCCATAATCCTATTGATATAATGTTCCAAATCTTCATGAGTAGCAATTGGGACACAATTCTTGAAACTTTCTGGATCAGTTCTTCCATCAAGACCCCATTTCTTTAAGTACTCAGTTCCACCATTTTCTTGAAGAATCTTTTTAAGGGTCTCTTTTTGAACCCTTTCGGCATCTTCAGTCATTGCTTCAAATTCAGTAATAACTTGTTCTGGATCAAATTCCCTTGGCATCTCCTCCAACATCCCCATACTTCAAGAACTACAACAAGAAATCAAGAAACACGTATATATAAAAAAAATAATAATAACCCTTCTTTTACAAGAGAAAACTTTTTTTTTTCAAAATCCAACAACAAATCCCAGCAACTAAACTGATGATTCTAGAGTAAGAATGAGTATGTATAAAGCTAAAAAGTGGGAAAGGGTCAAAGCTAAAACAGAAAGAAGAAAGCAAATATGAAAAGGGGAAAGCTTTAAACTGAATACATCCTCCCTTTGCAATAATCCAATCCAAAGGAAAAAGATGATTTTGACATTAGTCAATCAAGTCAGCAGATGAGAAAAATAAAGAAAAAATAAATTAGAAACTTCCAAAACCATAATAATGACAGATGGTAAAAGAGGGAAAACAGAGGAGAAGGGTAGAAAGCAGGAAAGGAAAAAAAAGAAGAAGAAGATCCAAATTCAAAGTACTACGTGTGCATTCTTGGTGGATTCGTGAACCTTTTTTTTCTTTGTGATAAGTTCTAACTTCAAAACAAAAGACAAAATCAAATTTACTAGAAAGTACAGAATTTTCTTCAATCCCATTAAAAATCATCACAAGAAGTCGGCAAATTTCCAGATTATAGATAGAGATACTCCCAAGAACTAGAAATGGGAAGATCTTTTCAAAAAACCCAAAAAAGAATAATAATAATAATAATAATCTTTAAAGAAAACCATCTCAAAAGGAAAAGGAAAAAGAAGGACACGAGAATCACACCAACTCAAAAAGGTAGCTAACAAAAAGAAAGAAAAAAAGGTTAACTAAAAACTCCCCCAAATATCCAAAATCCAAAATCCCAATTATCAAAAAGAAAAAAAAAAATCAAAGGAGCCCTTCATCATCAATATGATCAAACCAGTAGCAAAATTCTCATATTATAAGACTGTGAATCGAACCCCAAGACTTCTGAGCTAATACTAAGACGTCGTTATACGAGGAGGAGACTTACGAGGTGAAGATTAAGGATGGACAACCAGATAACAATGGAAGTCGGAGCTTCTGCTGCAGCTGATTTGCTATCTTGTTTGGTTGGTGGAAAACTGAAAAAGTCCACTATACTGGACAAATTAAGTGGAAGAATGAGACAATTGGCAATTGCCCTCCCCCTTTTCTTTAATCTTTTCAGTTATAATTTCTGCTCAAAACAAACACTGCCGAAGAGAAGAAAAAGGAGAAGGGAAAATTTTGGGATTTCTTTTTTGTTTATGCAGATACCGTTGATTCTGTCGAACATAGTACTCGTACAGCATCTATATATAGAAGGGAAGACGGTGAGGTAACGCCGTTTAGGATTGTGGGACCCACTTAGGATTTGTATTACCCAGAATACCCCACGTTGGATGTCCGAATAGCGGGAGGAAATAGAAAGATGATGACAAGAGGCGGGTGGGCTCTGACAGCGATATCTAAGTGAGACGTAGTAAATATTTACGGGCTTGTAAGAATTTTAATAGTTTAATATAAAAATTAATATTTTCTGTATTAAATTTTAAATTTCTAATTTACAGAATAGTTAAGTTGATAACGATATCAAAACGGATTGTGACCAACGGATTGGACCGATCCGCCCACTAAACAGGCGGATGTGAATAAAAAAATTAGACTCGTATAAAATGCAGACTTTTTGGTACGGCTCGTTAAATCAGTGTTTTTATATAGACATATAACTCAATAGTTACAATAGCTATCGTAAATAATCGTTTCTCCTCTTAATCCCCTCGGGGGAGATTGAGCTACATTAGCTGCAGGAACGGTACTTCCCCTATTCTATTTCCTTAATCGAAAATAGGGGGAAGAATAGTATCCCGTGCATTTAAACTTTTTATGTATTCTTTTTTCATAGCTTCGTATCTACATTAGCTGCAGTTCCATTCCTTCGAATGCCTTCGACATCCTCTGAACGGGGGGCTGCAGTACACCCTTTCGGGTGGGTACGCCCTTACAGACGGGTACGATTCTATTATCAAATAAAAGCTGCAATAGTTACAACTAGTTGGTATCATTGCTTCGGATAGAATCCTCGCAACGGGCTTCACTAAAGCTTAGATTGCAATGTTTGTTTCTAAATAAATTATATATTTTGAATTACTAAAAAAATAAAAAACCTACCTCACCTATTTACTCAAGGGTTGAAGCTGGAATTGTATTTTTTTATTGGAAAATTGAAATTTTGATATTTTTAGAAAAAATAAATTTTTTTTAAAAAAAAACCTTCGATTCGAGGACTAGTTTGAATGCGGACAGATATAGATAAAAAATTTTTAATCGGTCAAAATTTGATCAAACTCGACCCAAACTGTTTGTGTTGCGGATTGATGCAGGCTGAGTTGAGAATGAGAGATTTTGTCTTTTAATATTAAGTAAGATGCAACAAATTTAAATTATTTAAAAATAATTTAATATTTAATATTAATCCGATATTGCTATTTGAGATTTTGTATTATTTAATATTTCTCGAATTAATTACAAAAATGAAAATTAACTTTTTTTTTTGCATTAGTATTGTGCATTTGTGGTCCCCTGGTTTAAGTTCCGCATAAGGACAAGTGTCATATGCGGAGTGGTTGTCTTTTTTTTAATTTTTATTTATTTTTTACTTTGGAATTGCATGCGGCCTGACGGCAGCTATGGCTTTATGTGAGATTTTCATTTTGGGAAAAGTAGGAAACTAAGGACGGAAGTGATGAGTTGCCGTTATATACTTTCCAATTATAAAAATAACCAATTTAGTCAATATTTATTTTTTGTTTTTATGATTTTTAAATATAATTTATAGTGATTTAATTAAACACTTTACCCCTCAAATATTTAATTTTTATAAAAAAAATTATACGAACTATTCATATAAGATAACTTAAAAGGTAAAAATAGATATTGGGTCTGTTCTTCGTTGTTTCTACTCTTTTTAAGCAATTAGAAAAAAGTACTTTTAAAAAAGTTATTTTTAAAAAATTATTATAGTATTTTTAATTTTAATAACATTAATAAGCAAAAACAGTTTTAAAATGCACACATAAGATAGCTTATTAAAAATAACTTTTTTCACTATATTTTTAGTTAAGAGCACATATAATAAGCAATTGATAATAGCTCAAAAATAGCTTATAATTTTAAAATAAATTAAAAACTGCTTATTTTAAGCGCGGTTAGGAATTATTTCCTCTGAACTTCACATATGTAATACATATTTTACTCTTCATATTAACACACGTTAGTAGTTTGTGTGATTTTTTAACTGAAGTTATATGATAAAAAAAATCTTTAATAAATTGTCGTGAATTATTAAGAGATTATAATTGCAGAAAATAAAATTTAAAGACTAAATAGATCATCCTTCTTTAAATTTAGCACCTAATTACATCCATGATTGTTATTATATTTTAAATAATATTTTATTCTTAAAACTTATCAATCATTTAAAATTTTTTGTTAAAAAAATATTAAGTATTATGAAGAATGTTATTTTTGGAATACCAATAGTTTAATTACACATATTACATATTTAGACATCCTCTTTTTATAAATTTTAATAGAATTTTAATTTCCATACATTATTCTAAATTGATAATTATTTTGATACTCAATAAACAATATACTTTCCCAATTTTATATGACTAAATTTTAGTTTAAATGGCACAAGGAATTTCATTAAAAGAAATCTTCTTTCTTTGTCCATAAAAATTCAACTTCTTAAATTGCTAAAAATTGATTACTTTTTTATCATAAATTGGAAAGTTAAGTGCAAAAGAGTATAAGCTTTTTGAGAAAAATAGAAATTTTGGACGCAAAAGCAATTCCGTTATGCAAATATAACAACTTTGATAATTTCTTCTAAAAATTGTCATAAGTGATACTCTAATTTCATGCAAAAATAAGTATAATATATTTATAAATTCATTATATAATTATGATAAAAAAAGTTATAAATGCTATCCGACTATTTACACACTGTTGAAAATGTTCTTAAACTAAAATTTTTACTTATTTTACTTTCCAAATATTTTCGATTTCCAGTAGAATTTCACCAAAAACTGCCACAAAATTCGCTAGAAGGGTATTTTTAAAAAGTCTGAAAATAATTAGAGGGTAAAATTAGTGAAAAATAAAGTTTATGAGCATTTTCAGCAGCTCGTAAATATAACTTGATAACTGATATAAGTGATACTCTAATTTCATGCAAAAATAAGTATAATATGTTTATAAATTCATTATATAATTATGAGAAAAAAAAGTTATAAATGCCATCCGACTATTTACACACTGTTGAAAATGTTCTTAAACTAAAATTTTCACTTATTTTACTTTCCAAATATTTTCGAGTCTCTAAAAGTACCATTCAAGCGAATTTTGCGATGGTTTCCAGTAGAATTTCACCAGAAACTACCACAAAATTCGCTAGAAGGGTATTTTTAAAAAGTCTGAAAATAATTAGAGGGTAAAATTAGTGAAAAATAAAGCATTTTCAGCAGCTCGTAAATATAACCATTTTTTTCTATAATTATAGAACTAAGTGTTCATGATACTCTTGAAATATCTGTTTAGACATAGCAAAACGGTCGTCGAGTACTATCAGAATTATATATTATAAATGTTACAGGGAATGTTATAAAATAATCCAAAGCCGAATAAATGAAATGGTAGGTTTTTTTTTTTTTTTTTCACATGTTCATATATATATAGTCTTCGGTCGGTTGTTAACAAAGAGAAAAATATTGAAAAGAAATTAATGTATGAATGAAGAAGAAAAAACAACCGTTGAATTTATAATTAATTTTACTAGAAATAAAAAGACACAATATTCAAATTCAATGGGGTAAGTTGAGACTTCTTTATCAATATTTTGTCAATCAAATCTATATTTATTTTTTCAATACTAAATTTAATAAAATTAAGAGTTTTGAAGACTTTTTTTTTTGTGAGAATAAGAAATGAATTGTTGATATTTTTTCTTTAATTTTTCTTTTTGTTAATGTATGAGTGTGAACGAGTCAAGTTGAGTTTGAATTTACATTGACTAAAACTTCAAGTTTCGCTCTAATCTTTTGTAATAAATTTAAGTTCGGTTGAGTTTATTGATTCTCATTCAAACTTGACAACTTGTATTAATAAGAGTTCGAGTTCGAAATTATATATATATATGCTCGATAGGATTGATGAACTACAGAATTTGTATTGATGAGATTCGAAAACGTGACTCATTTTCTTAGCAAGTCAGTTCGAGTTCGATCAAACACCGAACTCCAACAGAACTTTCATCAAGCTGTTTGTGAACAACTCAACTTATTTACATCCCAGTAAGTAACGAATTGTAGATAGTCCGATAATCATATATATGTATATAATAGAGAAAATCGCCTATTTTGTCTCCAAAATTTAGGTATTGATATATATTATGGTTCCCCATAAATTTTTTTTACCATTTTATCCCTAAACTGTTTACGGTCAGACATTAAAGTCCTTTTGTCGTTACACCTTTAACTTTCGTTTAAAAAAGAAGTCACAAACTTCTAGTTAGTCCCTAAAGTTTAAACTTTTACACGATATAATCCTCAAAGTTTTTTTTCTGTCATTATAGTCCATAAACAATTTAAAGAAATCCAGTAAGATCCTTTTGTCATCAAACACTTGACTTCATAAAAAAAAAAGCCACACAAGATAACTTGAAGGGTAAAATAGGCATTATGAGACATTCTCTATTAACAAAGAACATCTTCTGATACTTTGTTGGCGAATAAAAGTTGCGCCTCCTCTTAAAATTGCATCTTATTTGTGTTTCTTTTAAAAAAAATAACTTATAATACTTATTTTATCATTTAGTTACCTTGTGTAAGTAGTCCGTGTGATTCTTTTGATAGAAAAAAGCGTTTGATGGCAAATATATTTTATAAAATTGTTGTAAATTGTTTAGATGATAACGGATGAAAATAAACTTTGAGAATGCCGAAGTTTAAACTTTAGAGATTAAATAGGAATTCGTAAATTTTTTTTTAACGAAAGTTAGAGGTATAACAGCTAAAAGAACTTTAATGGCGAATCATAAATATTTAACAATGATATTAACTGAAAAAAAATTTAAGAACCATTATATTAACGCCTAAATATTAAAGACCAAATACGTAATTTTTCATATATATATATATATGTATATATGTATATATACACGGACTCGATAACGTGATTAAATTTTCTAGTAGGAAGTGTTGGGAGGGACCAGCGGAGGGGACGGAGAGGGATTATCGGCGCCGCATTTGGGGTTTTTTCCGGCTCTGAATTTGGGAACATTGAAGAAGCGAGGAATGATGGCGACGGATGAAGAGAGTTTCAGAAGCCCCAAATCTAAGCTCCATTACAGATACTACAATCTTCAAAAAGTAACCACCCAAAACCAAGCTGGATTCTTGCATTCAAAAATATCCGAGTTGAAAGTGACTCGTTTATCGCTATATAAAAGAAATTTATTGTATATCCAGTCGAGAATCTCACGTTGAATAATTAAAAATTTAATAACTTTGGACAAATACTTTTTCGTTTGAGAGTCATACTCAAGTCTAAATTCTAACATGGTATTAGAGTTATGCAGTGACGGAACCACCCTGGAAAAAGAAAACTTTAGAAATTTTGATGTTTTTACATTCAAGTCCTCTCAGTTTTGTTTTTTTCAATAGAGCCCCACAACTTCTGCTCTATTTTCTATGTAAAGTTGAAATTGTTTGAATGTTTTTGTATTTGGAATGCATCTATTTTATAACAAAATTTTTAATGTTAATCAGCCCTCTAAGTTTTCTGTCTTGGTTCCGTCACTGGAACTATGATATTGAGCCACCCGCAGATGATATTCTGCAGAATGTCACGCTTCATTATCAAATGATCAGCCTGGACAATAGGGGGTGTGTTGAGAATCTCACATCAGCTAATTAAAGAATTAGTGAACCCTTGATAAACTTGGGCAATTTTCTTCCTTTTGAGGTGCCTTTTGGGTTGAGTTAAAACTAAGTCCAAATTCTAACATATTTGAACGTTATAATTTTTTTTTTGTAATTCGGTATTTGAGAGTCGTCGATCGCTATGTAATTATGAGATGAAACAGATAAATCTCGCTCCATGTAACTCACACTATTTTATTTAATTTTAGTAAAATATAACTTGTTTTTTTTTTAAATTGATTTTTTTTTTATGGTTAAATCTCTTACCTAAAATTGGAAAAAATATTTCTTCTAGAATCATAACATGAATTGTGGCCAATAGGAACTTATTTCTTCTTTTTTTTTTCCTTTTTTTTAATATAGTATAATATATTTTAATTTATTTCTTCATCAAACTTCATGTCATGAAGCATAAACAAGACAATTAAAAAATAGGAGTGAATTAATGTTGATCTTTTCAATAACTAATCAAATATTATAGTCTAATTATTATATTAATTTTTCTAAGGGATCCTAGGGGTATATTTGTAAATAATAAAATTATAGAAGTTAATTCATTCCACATACACAATCATATAATACTTCACTTTCTCAATTAATTAATCCACTTATTTCTCTAATAAAGAATTCATTTAAAATCTAATTCTAGTTTGATTTTAATTTTTAATATATTATATATTAGTAGTACTATTCTCTTGCCTTTAGAAGAAATAAATAATATTCTTATTAAATTAATAAAATATATAAAGAATAAATCAATCATTTTTGGTCTCTTTTGACTAAACAAATGATTGAGGTGGATCCATGACTTAGCTTGATATTGAGATGATTAGTTTGTATAGATTTGTTGTCATATTATATATTATATGTCATTTCCGTAATAATTTTTTCTGTTTCAAAATATCTGTTATTTTAATAAATAAATAGAGGATTAAATGATATTTTTTATAAGGACCGATAGATTTAAATCGAAAATATGAATGTATAGCCAAAAAAATTATTATTTTTCAACTTTTTCTCTCTTTGCACAATTTCTCTCTACTCCTTCTCCACTCTAAAACTAAAATCTTTAACACTGAACTCGTATTGGAGGTATATATAGATCATTACGAATAATTTGTTGAAGAAAACATCAATTTAGATGTAAAAAAAATTAAAATTGCTCGGATCGCCCGGACATGAGGGGATTGCCTGGATGGGCGACCAGCACATGTCCGGACGACCGGCTCACGTCTGGGTCGCCGGCCCGGGCAACACCTTTTATTTTAGGAAGAAAGAAATAACTTTTGTAGGTATTTGAAAAACTTTAAACATGAATAACTCTGCGATCGGATGTCCGTTTTACGCATATGACCACTCGTTTTGACGGTTCTCGTAAAGATAACGGCATCGTCGAAAAAGTGATCAGGACGCATTTCGGAAAAAAAAATTTCTGCGTGCGAAAAGAACTCCAATATTTACCTGTATAGAAATTAAATTGTTTAGAAATTTTCATTATAATTATTAATAATGTTCAAAAGTAAGTTAGTCAATTATCTTTTGAATCTAAATAATATAACAATTTCTTAATTCTTGTACCTCGTTCTTAAGGATGTAGCTAAATCAGAGCCCCCGATTAACTACTTTGGCTCTTCCTTACCCTTTCCCTGCAGCAAAGGGGTCTTAGGTTTATTGCTTGACGAAAATAGTAGAGAAAAAGGGGAAAGCCTTTAGTTCCTGGCTTCTGGGTACTTTTCGTGAGGAAAGTCCCGGTTCAGAATGTTGAATCGGTGAGCGTTGAAGCTTGCTTCTTCTCCAGAGTTTTCTTGTACTTAATACTTTTTTTTACTCGTCACATTCTATTAATGTTCGTGTTCTTTTAACTTGTCACATCATAATTATAAGATAATATAATAAATTATTTTCTTACTATATCCTTCCATTAATAACAAATTTTAACATTTTTTTTAATATGAAAATTAGTAAAAGTAATAACGAGAAAAAATAAAAATTTGAAAGACATTATAACCTAAAAATTAATCATTTAAAATTTTATATTTTTTTAAACCGTGTATCTCGTATAACTATCTTAGACTACACAAAAACATGGTAAAAATACAGAGTAGCCCATCCCTCAATTAAATGAAGATGGTACCGACGTCGGTGCAGATTTTCTTGAGAAACGTTGAGCTTAGCTTGAGAGATCTATGGCCGAGAGAAAAGGTCGTATTTGGCCATAACTGTTTTACTAAAAGATTAGCTAGTATATATATTTATATATATATATATATATATTTGTTCACAATGCGCCGGGAATCTCAAGACGTGGTTAACTCAAGCCTCTCGCTAAAATAGAGACTTAGTTTAAGAGCCGGTTTGTAAAAGATTCCAATCCTAATAATAGATTTAGTACAGGAAAGATTGCAGTTTCATTGCTTCGAATTCAATATGGAATTTTAGTAACGGGTTGTCCTTCATTTAATTGTTGTTCTTGTAGCTTCTGTCTTTATTACTTGTTATATTTTAAATATTATTATATTTTAAAAAATACGAAATTTAAAATTCTTTTATGTAGATTATAATGTCTTTTAAATTTTTCTTCTCCCCATTATTATTTATATTAATTTTTATGTTAGAAAAATTAAAAGATGTTGAAATTTGTTATGAATGAGAGAGGGTATAACAAAAAAACTATTAAATATTATTTTAAAACTACGATATGATAAGTAAAAATAAAAAAAAATATAATATATGGCCATTGTTGATGAGATGACCGACCATCTGAGTCCCTGACCAACAAATAATTACTTGCCCCAATCTAGAGTTCATTTAAATTAAAAATTAAAATAAAAATCATTGCTTTTTTTTTTATTTTCTTAAAAAAGTAAATTTTACGTGGGAGAAGATGTAAAGTAAATATGGTCCAATACAAAAAATAAATAGAATCAAATCTCTTCATTTTACTATATAATTGAGAATTTATACTAAAAAAAAATTAAAACGCTAGTGATATAAAATAATTCTATTTTATATTATTTTATTTGAACATATTTTTTTGTTTCAAAATATATGTTACTTTATTAAGTTAAGAAGGTATTAAATGGTATTTTTCAATGTAAAGATTAATCAATTAAAATTACAAAAATATGTATATGATAGAGAGATATCTCTTTTCTTATTAGAATTAAACAATTATTTAAAACTATTACTAATTATTTAAATTTTTTTTCTTCAGACATCCCTCATTGTGTGTGTGTATATATATATATACAGGGACGGAATCAGGGGCGGTTCGAGCCCTCGAAAAATTTAAAATTTTTAGGTATTTTACCTTTAAGGCCCTTTAGTTTACTTTTTTTCAATACAACCTCAAAACTTGCTATTTTATTTGTAAATTTGGAATTGTTTAAATAATTTTGTACTTGAAATGCATCTATAAAATAGATAAAATTCTAACAAAATTTTTATTATTCTTCCGCCCTCAACATTTTTATCTTAATTCCGTCCCTCTATATATATATGGCTACAGCTGCATGCAATAATATTATCTTATTAAATATGAGGAGCATTAATTTGGATAAGGATTACTACTTTAATTTCCCCCTCGTGTTAATATAAGTTTTCGTTATTGTGGGAAGTGTGCCCTAGTGGCACTCCTATATATAGATAGGGACACCAATCTGGAGGGAACGGGAATCAATAATCTCATTTCTGCTTCATTATTTTGAAATATATTTTATACTCGTTCTATTCTGTTTAAAATTATGTCAAGAATTCTCGTCCTGTGCTAATGTGAAATCAATCACATTCCGGTTCCATTCCATATCGAAGAAACAGAACAAAAATTTTTTAATTGACTTTATTGTTGAGAATGAAAATCTCACATCGGCTAATTAAAAAAAAATAATTACTACTTATAAAGATTTGGGCAGTCCTCCCCTCTCGAGGTACCTTTTGGGGTGAGTTAGGTCCAAGCCAAAAATTTTCTAACATGGTATCATAGCCATGATGTTGGGCCACCCGCAGATGTCCAATCCTGCAAAATACCACGCTCCAGGCCCAAAAATGATCAGCTTGAGCGTGAGGAGGCGTGTTGAGAATGAAAATCTCACATCGGCTAATTAAAGAAAATAATTACTATTTATAAAGACTTGGACAGCCCTCTCCTCTCGAGGTACCTTTTGGGGTGAGTTAGGCCCAAACCAAAAAATTTCTAACATAAATGGGACTAAAAATCTCTATTTAGCCTCACTAAAATACATGAAATTTTAATTTTATTTATATTTCTATAATTATATTATTAATTAGAAAATTTTGGAAAACTGTAAAATGGATAAAGTAATAATACTAATAAAGGAATTAAATATTTTTAATAACGAGACTATAATAAAGACGAAATGTAACGAACGAGTATAGAATGAGATGAGATGGGACAAGAATGAAACAAAATAAAATGACACTCTATTATCATTCTATTCTGACTTCTTTTATACTTTTTTTATTTTTTTCCGATTTATTTGTAATTAAAATTAAAAAAATTTTATGCTATTTAAAATGGGACGGAACGGGACGAGACGATTTTACGCTTTTGACCTAGTTTTTGCCATTCCTATACGATAGATAGAGGTAATAATAACGTTGTTGAAGAAAACCCGGTCCGCTCGATCGAAAAAATCCGTTGCCTTTTTTTCTGCACTTAAAGAGGTGGGGGGTGGGGGGGGGGGGGGGGGCATGGCCATGCAGCCTATGTAGCGTTGACTCTTCTATAGTTAGCTAGATCCAGATGGACGGTGGGATTCCTTTCAGCTAGTTTTTATATTTCTCTCATGTGATCCTCATTCCATTTTTTTTTCTAATAAGATATTTAATCTTTTACCAAAAAAAAAAAAAGAATATAAAGTTTTCTTTTCTTAAAGATAATGCAAAAGCGGTCAAACACATACTTATTACTTTTTTATTTTCTTTATATATATAAATAGTGGTGGAACCAGCACAAAAAGATTATAAGTTAAAGAATAATAAAAAATTTTTTAAAATTTTAGGACTTTATTAAAAATTTTTTTTAAAGGACTTAAATATAAAAACTTCATAATTTCTAAAGTTTTAAAAAATTTTCTGGAAAAACTTGAATATAAAAAAATCTATAATTTCAAAAGTTTTAAAAATTTTTCGAGGGGGCTCGAACTACCCTTAGTTCCGTCCCTGTATATAAATCGGGGAGGAAATGTGATTGAACACAAAAATTTTAATGTTTTATTATTAATCTAGGTAGTATTTCCTTCGTTTCATATATGTTTAACAGAGTATATGTCAACTTAAAATAAATAAGAATTAAGGAAATAATCGGTTTGTCTAGAGTTAAAAATTTGATTGTCATAATTATTTTTAATAAAAGTTTATAAATAATTATTTAATTTCAAACTCATTTAATCCTCCAACTATTTACGAACTACTAAAAATGCCTCTAAACTTTATTTATACTAAGCTTTTCCTTCAATTATTTTTTAGCCTCTAAAAGTACATTTTCAGTAAATTTTACGGAGATTTTTACTGAAATTTCGCTATTAAATCTGTCGAAAGAGTATTTTTAAAAGTTAAAAAATAATTAAAAAATAAAATTTAAACACATTTTTAATTGCGCCTAAATAGTTTAAGTACATTTATAGCCTTTTTCGAAAATAAAGTAAAGGGAAAAGACCTTGGTGGGCCTAGTCGTAAGCCATACCTAATAGAATTTTGGGGATGAAATAGTAATTAGTGGGTCAAATCCATTTGGTGATCTGAGCCCACCCCCCACCTACACTTTTTGAGTTGCGGCTTTCCTTTTCAAATCCACTTGAAATTGGAAGCTGCCTTGGGAAGGCCCATCTCTTTGCATAATCCATCACTAACACTATGCCCCCCACCCACCCCACCCTCTACTCTTACTTTTTACCTCTGAAAAATCCCGTTATGGATCTGACAAATAGGAAGAGATGTAGTTTGAATCTAAAATTTTTGATCTGTTAATAAGTGGTTTTATTATTAAACTACTATTTTACCACGTTATATCTCTATTTATGCCGAAACTGGTTACTGAAGCTTTGCTTTGTTGTATCAGGCGAATAAATATAAAGGGAAGTGCTAGAAAGTGAATAAGGTGTCCTCTACATCTCCGTTTCCATATCGATTGGAAACTAGCTTAACCAAAGAGAGACACTCTTCATTTTCTCGAGCGTTCAAATGCAGGTCTGTGTTTTGTTTATTGTTCAAAGTATCTTTTAGCTAACTTTCCTATCAATCAAGTAAAGGAGATCAAAGTTGGACCATGTGGTCTTTTATTAAGTAAGTCACGTCATTTTCTTGTAGTTCTTGTCTATAAAATTTGAGACATAATCGAGAATAGGAGATGATGTGTCTTAATTCAGACCATATTGTCCATGAGTGAGGAACATGAGTTGAATCCATGAAAAAATTTTCCCTTACATGCTAGTAGATGACAAACCCAAGCCCACACTCCGATTCATATCGTCAGTGGCAGAACCAGAAAAAAAAAAATAGAGGGATTGATTAACATTTAAACTTTTTTTTAATCAGCAACCTAGCCCAGAAATTGTGGGGCTTTATTGAAAAGAAAACAAAATTGGAGAGGCTTGAATGTAAAAACATCAAAATTCCTAAAGATTTTTTTTTCCTCCAGCGGGGCTCAAGCCCACCCAAGTCCGTAAGTGGTTCCGCCACTGCATATCGTCTATATAATAAGAATTTTTATACGAGATACTACTAAAAATGTTACGCACATTTATGAGTATTACGTTCTCATTTTTTTTTCTATTTCCTCTCATTCTAATGTCAAAACTTTGTTATGTATTCCATTCATTATTAAAAACATGAATTTTTATAAACCACATAAAGTCACATCAAATATGCAGTCTATACGTATATTAAAGACGTCTTTAAGTTACATTACATATAGATTAATCTCCGTTTGAGTCGAGTAAAACTATAAAGACAGTAAAACTTTTTCACAAGATGCTGCTGTATTTTCAGAATTCGAACTCGATTAAATTAAAAGAGACACCAACTATCCCGTCTACATATCTCGTCATAATATTTTCCTCATATGGCTACTCATAGGATTAACATCATGGCACTTATCTCCTGTTGCAGTATGCCACCATATTTGCCACGAGTTACATATGCATTTGTGACTGTTATAAGTGTCAAGCTTTCTCTTTCATTTAGCCCAAAAAAAAAAAGCCTTTGCTTTCTAGCCCACATTATTTGAAGAAAAGCCCAATTATAGGTCCATTCAAGTCAACAAAACTACTTCCCCCAACCCAATGAAGACATTTGGCCCATGATAATAAATGCAAATTTGGGACAAAAAAGATATAAACCCTTAGGAAAGATGTTTGGTTTACGATCCCTTCATATAAGTATTTCTACTTAAAATGTCAAGTAAGAAGTTATGCGTTTTAATAATGTATATAAATTTTATATTATTATTTGAGGATCTTGTGTCTTTTGATCTCTCGCGAATCAGTCAACCACTTTCGGATATTGAGTTACAAAAAGTATACTTCCTCTTGATTTCGAGGTAGAAGACCTGACTTTACTAGAGAAAGGGGAGCCGCGGATTCTTGCTTTCCTTGTAGGAAAGGTCTGGGTTTGGTATGGCATTAGAGAAGACTTGTTATGTTTATACGGCTATATAGAAAAGGTGGCAAATAATTGTTTAGCCAATAATGGATTTCGCGCCACGGAATGAATCGAGGAACTAAGGACGTTTCCGCATCGGGACGAGTCAAAGAAACTCGTCTCAACATAACAATTCACTTAGTCTCGCTACCTCTTGAATTGCCACCTAAAACCTCTCCTTATTCAGTTGAGTTAGCATCATGTGACAGAAAAGAAGATTTCAACTGTCCTATGGCTCAATGTATATTTATTATTATTTAATTATGAAGCAGCTTCCATTCCGATCGGTCTGATCATAAATATAAGAAGTTTTAGATATTTGCTTATAGAATACAAGTCTTGAAAATAAAACAAATTTTTAACTATAATATCATTTTTACCCTTCATAAATGATAAAATGGTGAGAATAAAATAAATGAATAGAAATATGAGCACAGACGGAAAAAAAAATAATAAATACTTATTGAAAATTGTAAGGGAAAATCTTTATGGATCAAATTTCTAGTTGATCTTATCTACATAATGAGATATATAATTAGCAACAGCCAACGGGAAATTTATATTTTTGACTAAAATAGTTTTATATTGAACTTTATAAGTTATTTTGTAACAAATCATATTTTATATTAAAATACTTTTAAGCATTTTAAATAATTAATTGATTTTAAAAAGTAAATTACCTATTTATTTAATTTAACAATAAAGTCCATTTAGCCCCCACTTCTATTTAAACCTAAATTTAAAACCTCTAATATGAATATGAATCATGGGGATATAGGGTTTAAGGTTTGAATTGACCCGGTCAATTCCGGTTTAGTAGCCCCAAAATAGTAAAATTACAATGCAGTCCAAAGTTGTCGATTATATATATGCCTTAAGCTGCTCCAATCATTTGTTAACATGATCAGCTGCATTTTGTGGTCAACTACCGCCGTTACCGTCATATTTAGGTTTCCGTTACTAGTTTTTTTTTACAATAATCATACCATTAAATTAACTAATTTTCTTATACAAAAGGCACAAGATTTTCTTACCATTTCTACATTTTATAATAAACATTATTTATAGTAATTTTATTAATAAAAATCTATATAATAAAATAAATAATTAATAAAATAAAAAATATTTTATGTAATATATTTATTTTATAATATATTTTTCTTTATATGAAACCATACAAAATGTTTTACTTTGCTATCAACTTTTGCTCTACTTTCTTTATCCAATTTGTTGGAACCATTTTGACTTTTTGGATCTCTTTATTCCTTGCCAAGTTTTCCATTTTATTTATTGATTTTACAGTCTTAAAATCAAATTGTTTTTATTTATATTACTATAGTAAAGTTTTTCATTTTAAGTATTACTTCGCATTTTCTTTTTTATTAATTCAAAATCAGACTTCATTTTATTCATTAAATTAAAAATAATATTTGATTATAATTAAATTACGAAAACATCTCTAAATATATATAAAGGGTTTCTAATACTGAATTAATTTCTAAAACACAATCATTTGAATTGAATATGAAATTTCATAAAACTAATTCAACTTAAGTTGTCAAGCCAACTCATTTGTTGCATAAATTGATCCAAATAGACCAATAAAGAGTTTTAAAAAGTTGATCAGAGGTGTATAATTTAATGAATTAATTATTTTTATTTAAGATTCTTCACATGTTATGATATGTTAAGTAAGAGATTTAATCGAATAAAGGGTTAAAAAGTTCAGTAAGACCAGTGCACGTGTCTGACGTATCCGGCGAGTATAGTATTATTATACTCTCAGCAAGTAGCCACGAGCGGGCCACCAACAGTCCCAATCTCCAAAGCACTAAATAATTACGACGGCAAAGCAACCAACTTTCATTAACGCCGTCACATACTCTCTCTCTCTCTCTCTCTGCGGCTTTTCCCCACTTCTGTTTCCGCCATAGCCACCACCAGTCCACCACCGACTCCGGCGAAGAGATGTTCGCTTTTTGATCACTCTTCAACCTGCCGATCATCGATCGTGCCTGGTGCTTTGAGCCAGATTCGGATCGCCGTCAATTGATTTGATTTAATTTAATTTCTATGGCTTCGGAAGATGTAAAGACTAGCGAATCGGCAGTGTCGAAGATTGTGAATCTAGCTGAAGAGGCTAAGCTTGCGAGAGAAGAAATTAAACCTACTAGCCATGCTGTAATTAGTATTTGCAAGTCTCTTGTAGCTGGCGGCGTCGCCGGTGGCGTGTAAGTTAATTATATTTATTTTAATACGGTTACGATTTTCGCGTAAGCACATCTATTTCCTCGAATATATTTGTTTGATATAATACTTGCATTAATGAAAGTTATAGTTTTGGGTAATTATTTGTTTTAGACCTTTGATCGGACTTTTCACTGCATAAATTCGCCGAAGTATGGAGTATTTGATGAAAATTTGTCGGTACTTCAAGGAATTAACTGTTTATTTTTTCTATTTGAATTTCAGTTCATGTTTCACGGACAAAAGTTTAATTAGGAGAATTGTTGTACGAATTTATTAAATCTAGTTACAAAATAGGAAGCTTTCCATGGATAGAAACAGCAAAAGTTTCTTGCTTTCTAAAATTTCCCCGCTTTTTGGCTGTCTAGATGCCTGGATGGGGGAAGCAAAGTTTGTTTCCATGAGAAGAAAGCACACATCATCCAAAGATGTTTTTAGTAAACTTGTTCTTGGTTTTTTTTTTTTCATTTCCTTTTTTCCTGGTGTTGAATAGTTTGATTTGTTCGCTACTTGTTTGTTTGCTTCAGTTTCCTTGCAAGACTAGCATCTCCCAAAGCTCTATGAAGTTTCAAGCATCTGTATTTTCACCATTTCTTATTGTTTCAAGCCATGGTTTCTTTGTTTGAGTGGTCCACCTGGACTAGAACTGCTCATATCTTGGACTAACTTAGTCTGATATCATTCAGCCGATGGATTATTGCAACATGCATTTATGTTTTTATGCAATGTTCCTGGTCATACACATGCCAGAATAAGAAAGAAAGTTTCAGGAAAAAAAAAAGAAAAAGAAAAGAAAGGAATAAGAGAGAAATGAACTGCTTAGGGGTCAAGTTATTTCCTATAACTAATTTCCTTGTTTCTCTTGCAGATCACGTACAGCTGTGGCCCCATTGGAACGTCTCAAAATACTGCTGCAGGTTAATTAGAGTTCCTTGATATACTTTTATGTGCAATAATTTGTTAGCATTATGTAATCATTGTCGTCCAAGAATCCAACCTTTTTGTCTTCCTTGAGCATGCTTATGTATAGGAAAAATTTCTAGTAGATTAGCATAATTTTTTATTTAACTGGACTTCAAATATGCAGGTCCAAAATCCACATAACATAAAGTATAACGGTACAGTTCAGGGCTTGAAATATATTTGGAGAACTGAGGGTTTCAGGGGTTTATTCAAAGGCAATGGCACAAATTGTGCCCGCATTGTCCCAAATTCAGCAGTTAAGTTCTTCAGCTACGAGCAAGCTTCAAAGTAAGTTAACCAATTCTCAGTTTGAGTTTGAATTCATATAGCATAGTAACACTGCAAGACTTTGTATGAGATCACTTCCCTTTTCTTACATTTCCTTCTAATTCTGTGACAGGGGTATACTATGGCTACACCGGCAGCAAACTGGCAATGGTATGTTTATACTTCCTTTCTTTGTGAGAGGTTGTTTGTCAATCAATCTTGATTATTGTATTGATGGATTTCAGGCTTCTGTTAGAAAGCTCATTGCATATGTTTTGCATATCTATTCTTTTGTTTGATAGATGAACTAATGTGTTTGGCTCTAATCTAAACCAACTCTGGTAACAGTGTATGTGATTATCATGAAATACCTCTATGGTGGGGATAGTAGTATTGGTGAAGTCCATTGTTTTTTATCTTTCTGTATGAGATAAATAACAGACTGAGAGTAGATAACAGTGTAATCTTTTTCTTTGCATATAATGGAAGTAGAAAGTGACAAGTTTGCAAATAATCCCCTGAGATCCTGATTCATGCATTTCATGTTTTTGCAGAGGATGCTGAACTTACTCCTCTATTGCGGCTTGGAGCTGGTGCTTGTGCTGGAATAATTGCCATGTCTGCAACTTACCCGATGGACATGGTTCGGGGAAGACTGACTGTGCAGGTATTCTACAAGTTTCAAGAAAACATTGATAGGGTACCTTTTGACATTGTGAAGTTCTCATAGTTCCTCTAACTTACTTGATCACATTATTTTTCAGACGGAGAAGTCTCCTTATCAGTACAGGGGAATGTTTCACGCTTTATCCACTGTTCTTCGTGAAGAAGGTCCAAGGGCATTGTATAAGGGTTGGCTTCCGTCGGTTATAGGAGTTGTAAGTCCTGTTTTCTTGTCACTGATGCAGATCACTTCAATTGTTTGTTACAAAGATCAAATAGGAGGCCTCTCTGGGTCTTGAGATGTATTTTCTGTATTTCTTCATGTACTTGTAATGCCCCAGCAGCAATCATTGCTTGAATTTGGTTTATTGCAAGAAAAAGGAACATTTATGCACTTATACTAGTCTATACAACAGTGCCTGGGAAATTTAACAGAAGTGATAATAACAGCAGGAATTGGAGTTACATATCTTGTGATTGAAGTTCTTAATCTTGTTTCTGGTACTTATATCCTCAAGTGGTTTTGCAGATTCCATATGTCGGTCTCAATTTTGCTGTTTACGAATCACTTAAGGATTGGTTGGTTAAAACCAATTCTTTTGGGCTTGCTGAAGACTCAGAGTTGGGTGTAACAACAAGGCTTGCATGTGGAGCTGTTGCAGGGACTGTGGGACAAACTGTTGCTTACCCTCTTGATGTCATTCGAAGAAGGATGCAGATGGTGGGATGGAAGGATGCTGATGCCATTGTTACTGGTGACGGGAGGAGCAGAGCACCTTTGGAGTACAATGGCATGGTTGATGCTTTCAGGAAAACTGTAAGACACGAGGGATTCAGAGCTTTGTACAAGGGTTTGGTCCCGAATTCTGTGAAGGTTAGTCTCATACATTTAAATCTTTAATAATGATATAGCCTTCCTCAAACTCCTTTCAAATAGCTATTGGTTTTCGTTGTTTGAATTTAGTGGTTGAAATGGTAGAATATTTGTCCAAACTACTTTTACAGTACACTTATGCTCGTATATTACTTTTACAGTTACACTTTATGAAGTTTGATTAATGCAAGTTAATTTTGTTATTTTATCTTCTTCAGGTTGTCCCATCAATAGCTATTGCTTTCGTGACATATGAGCAAGTGAAGGACTTGCTTGGGGTTGAGATTCGAATATCAGACTGATGATGCCGAAAGTTTCCTAGATATTTTTTCTTTAATTGCGTGCTGAGATGATTTTGTAGGTGAAGAGCAGAGAGAGAGATAGAGAGAGAGAGAGAGATCATAGTACTGTGGCCGTTTTCTCTCCATCCGGAAGAGAGAATTTAGAGACCTAATTTACCGTGTTTATATATTTGCTTCTCAGTTTAAGTGGATGTATCTCTGGGATGCTTTAGCATTTTAGATTGCAATTTAGATGATGTCCCAATAATTTACTCTCTTGAAGAAAAAAAAAATGTAATAAGCGCGCTGATTATTTGATTAGCATGATCCAGTGGTTCTCTTTTATGTCCAGATAGATGTTAAAAGACCTTGCGTAACTTCCTGGTGTTGTTGTTGGTTCACTTTTATGTGATTGTAGCTGTAATTGATGAAACCAAAAATATAGTTAGTGTCTTGCATGCTCTTAGAGTCTTGGAAAGATGTCTAATAAGGCTAATTTTATTGCTATAAATCTCTTATTATTCTTCAGTATGACATTACTATTTGTACAGTATTACAGATTCTTGCCGAAAGGTATAAAATTGCATCGGCCCAAGAACTGCCGGCTGTATTGTAAGTGATCTTCTAATACATCTTTTAGTACAGATATATACTCTGATCGATGGTGATCTTCACGAACTTACACAGCATTCCTAGTTTGGATACAGTAGTACTTCTGACCGCAGTTCACATTTTACCCATTTGGAAGAAGAAGAATTGGTTCATTTTGCATTTTGGCCCTTTTTTTTCACATACGTCTGCAGTGCCTGTAAAACAAAGGAATAGATAGATACAAATGAGCCAATCGAAAATCATTCAGTAACATTTCCTTAAGTATTACACAGTTGAGGCATTTTTTTAGGCTAAATTAGAAGGCAAAAAGGTCTTTTAAGCACGTGATGAGGGGGCAAATGTACATTTTATTTGAATTTTCAATTTTATCCTTCAATTTAAACAAAACTTGCTTCAACCTAGAAAAGAGTAGCTTTTCTCTTGTACAAAGAGAATGTTATAATTTTCATAACAAAAAGAGATGTTACACATTTTCACTTTAGAATTTACAGGTATTTTACGTCTAAACTTCTTATTTTTTTACTATTTTATTTATAAATTTAGAATTTTTTGAATAATATCGTACTATAAATGAAATTCTAGACAAATTTTTATTGTTCTTCAACCCCTAACATTTTTGTCATGTTCCGTCACTCTTGCCGCTAATGTTACATATTATTGGAAAAAAAGATCTCTAGAACTCAAAACGTAAGAGTTTAATTACCTGCAGTCTCTAATCTTGTTAGTCTGAAACTGATGAGTTTGTCGATCAAGAGCTCTAAATTCATTCGCCTTGTTCTTCGGCTCTTGTTTACAAACACGAACACCATTAATCTTCGGTTTATTATGATGATGATGCTGCCTAACAATATCCTCCTTCGGTTTGATGATTTCTTCAAATTCCAGACGCTGCTGCTGTTCATCAGATAACGAAAGAAATGAGAGGATCAATACCAGATTCAGCTCTCTCAGGTATTCTTCTGATGTTTTTTTTCTTCTTCTGTTACTACTTTCATCAATATTCTCTGCATCTTCCTCCGATTCCGCCATTTCTGTTTCCTTCATCGATCTCTCATTTGAATCCGCTTCTTTTTCCATGATTATGATAAACTTTATAGAATCAAACCTACATAATAATTAGCCAGATCAATCACAGAAATATCTGGAATTTGTATAATTAATCATCATTCAAAAATCAAATTAAACGTACCTTTGATTGATTTTTGGTTATAATCAGTGATCCGAATTGCAGGAATTTCTGTATTGTTCTTCAATTGAGATGTGATAATGATAGGGATTCTACTCTCTGTTTTCAGGAATATATAATTGATATATATACATATAGAGAGAGAGAGAAGATAGAGAGAGAGAGAGAGAGAGAGAGATTCAAAACATAATCTGAAAATTGGTTTGTGAAATATATGCACAGAGAGAGAGAGAGAGAGAGAGAGAGAGAGAGAGAGAGAGAACCATAAAGATCGCTACCTAAAGCAGGAGAATCCATTGATGATGAAAAAATAAAAAATTTTAAAAAAAAAGGGAAGAAATTTGAAGTGAAAATAACAAAGCCACCACTCTAAAGACGACATATTAGGGACAACCTTTAGATTTTTCATTTCATATTAAATATGTCATTTGTGTGGAACAAAATTATCATCTTTGCTCTATAAAATAGCCAAGTCATTAAGTTTTTCTTGGCTTCTATAATTGTTCATTTTGGAGGAGTTTTTATAATTCTAAAAGTAATTTTGAGTCGCAAAAGCTACTTATAAAGTGTTCGACGAGCGAATACTTTTCCTTTCATAGTTCTTTTGTTGCTTCAAGTCATATTTTATGCGCAAATTATTTTAGTTCTTCTTTTTGAAGTTTTTTTTTGGCTCAATCTACAACTTGTTAGCATGGTTTTTCTATGATTTCTTCAAATTGGAGTTTGCTTCTTCTCTTTTGAGAAAATTCCTTTCTACCCAAGCATATTTGGGCCCCTTTTCAACTGTTCATTTCTGTCATAGACTAATTTCAAGAAAGCTAATTCCAACTTGTCCAACTGATCAAGCTGCACGAGTTTGATTTATTTTATACCAGTTGCTAATAGTGTTGGTTTGGGTAGAAAATGTTAAAAGAAGAATTAGAATGTTTATTCTATTATACCCAATTAAAGTTATTAGACTTGAGTTTATTTTCTATTGTCGTGGGTATAAAAGTCCTATTTACCCAATAACTTTAACTTTTGAGAAATTAAAACGTTTAGAAATCAAAACATCTTCAGCTTTTAGCGTTTCAAATCATGGTTTTTCTACGATTAGAAAAAGTTGAGGTATAGATCAGTAATTATTTCTTCTACTCTCTTATTTTTATTTTCAAATTATTAATTTGTGTTAGATTTTTCATAAAGAAATTAGAGAGAAGTTAGTAAGGGGTGAAAGTGGAAAAAATGGAAAATTAAAGGACTAAATAGAAAATCCAAATTGATCCATATACAAGCGGGCCTGATTATTTGATAGCTTTAGTTTATTGGGCTCATGGAGCCCTTAATGATTGGGCTGAGTCCAGTTTTTTCATTTTTGGTTTCCTAAGGAATCTTGGGCCCTAATTTTAATATTTTTTTACATATGTTTGATAATTCTCGATTAATTCATGAAAAATCTATGAAGTAAAAGGCCAACGACAGCGTTTAAAAATTTAGTATGAAATCGTTTAGTATATATTTTATAGTAATTTTACTAATATAAATCTTACATAATAAAATATAAATTTGAAGAGAAAGTTACTATTAAATGAAATGTATTAGAAGATATACTAAATTATCGAGATATAAGATATTAAATAATTACAAGAAAATCATGGTAACCACGTCATTGATTTTGTTATTATTGTGTCATTATCTTCTAATCCTATACATTATGAATTTTATATTGGTTAGTCTTATGGTTTAGTGACAACTTATATACCTTGGAATATTTCACTATATCTTAGTTATGGTTATAAAATTAATATATATATATATATACACGGTGAATATCTAAATACGTTTTATTTACTTAGATTTTTTTAAGATTCTGTAATCTCTTATATTTTGAATCTAAAAATAGGCTATATAAGAAGATTTAGATTTAATTATTGAGTTCTATTTTTTCTCTGTCTTATACTCTTTTTTTATTCTTTATTATATTATTATTTCGAGTAATTTATCGTGTCATGACCATTAAATTCATAACACTTATAGCTTTTTATTATTATAACTCCTAATATTAAATTTTTAATTAATTAAATCAAAATGCCAACTTTTTTTGTAATTGACACTTTCACCACCTAAATAAAAAATAATAATTGTTGAATTATAATAATGGGATACTCTCTTTGCCAACCACGGTTTCTTGGAATATTTCTAAATTCCACAACATAAAACATTGACTTTCGCTTTCGTTGACTTCTAGATTCAATATAGAATCGATTTTCTTGATTTTTCATAATTCAAAATATAAGATATTACACGTAAATTTAGTTAAAATAAATTAGAGATAAATTTAAAAATCATAATACTAAGTCAAGTATTTGTATTTGTGTTGATTTATATATTTGTTGATAAATATGAAAATTTGAACTTGAAATAATAGAAAATGTATTAGTAACATATTATTTATGCTATTTAATTTGATATTAATAAAATATAAATTATTTTTCTTTAAAACAGGAATTCAAAAATTTTAATAATTTTTGTCCACAATAATCATCTTTAGATTTCATCCCAAAAGAAAGGAAAAAAAAAGGGTAAAAAACACATCCCAAAACATCAAATAGAGTTTTCTTTTTGGTTAGTATTTAACTCTGACTAAGTAATCCCTTTGGTGGCCTCATTCAATTGCGTCATTTGGCAGTGTCGTTTAATTTAATTATGTCACATTTTAAATATTAGGAAGAGATGGAGTTTCATTGGCTGGAAAAATTAGGTGGAAAGTTCTCATAAAATTTAAAGTCCAACCTCCTAAAAAACAGTGAAAATTGATGCCGTCAAACAAGCTACTTTTCTCATCATTTATTGAAAATATTCAGCAAAAATGAAAAATAAAAATCAAGGAGGGATGATAAAGAAAAAAGAAAGTAAAAAATAGAAGTGAGTGGAATTCCAAAAATTCATGATGAGGGTGTAAATTGAAGTGATTTTTTATTTTATTTTGGGTATGCAACGATATAAAATAAAGGGATTTTTTAAGGTATAGAATTTTTGTGTACCACTTTATTTATCATCGTCTTTTTATAATATATTTTTTAGTTATAGTTTATTTTTTAAGGATTAATTTTTTATTTATTATGTTTTATTAATAAAATATAATAAATTAGAAAATAATATAGAGAATGGTACATAAAATAGTATAGAAAATTCGAATTAATTTTTTAGTTAGTTAGATATACGCAAAGTATTTATATATTATAATGATAGAAAAAACAATTTTTAGTGCGAAATAATGAAATTAACCTAAGGTTATATATTAGATTGATAAATTTTCTTTAAATTTTTATATAATCAAGACAAAAGTCTCGAAATTAAATTATATAAAATTGTCAAAAGTTGTGAATATTTGTTTATTTTGTTAAATTACAAAATATAAACACTCATTTGACACGTGAAATGTTCATAAAGTCTAATTCTTCTTATTTGAGAGTAAAGTCTGACTCTGGTTTCATAGTGTTACGGGAAGTATTATTCATAAGTAAATTGGAATGAAATGATGGTTTTATTAAAATTGTAACTAAATTGAAAAAATAAATTTGTATGTGAGTTTTATATATTTAATTTTTTTAAAGGAATTCATTATGAAAAAAATTGAGTTACAATTTAATTTTATAGAGTAAGAAATTTTAGAAAGTCTCCCGCTCATTGATTATAGAATTGTAGACTCAATTGAATTTAAGATTATAGATTTACACAGATTTAATATCTGAATTATCGCATAGAAAATTTAAAATATTTCGTGTAAAAAATAATTTAATGGTGTACGCTAATTTTTTTATTTTTAAATTACATACTGAATTATCTTGATTTTCAACCGCATAAAAATTACATAAAAGTGGAGATGAGCTGCAATAGGTGTGACTTGGCGCCACCGAAACCAAAAATGGCGGGAGGGAGCTCACTGCTGGCCGCCGCTGGGTCAGTCAAAGGGTTTCATAGTTATAGATATATAGATATGGAAGACGGAGGAGCCACCGCGGCAGAAGAAGAAGACGACGGAGGAGGACTCCGCTTTGTTCTCTTCCGGTGAGTGCTTTCTTTCCTTTTGTTAGCCAATGGTCCAATCCACTCGCATCGTTTTCCATATTAAACTAAAAAAGGGAGAGAAGACTGGGTCAGAAAGAACAGCCCCCCCCACCCCCCTCAAACCCCCCCCTGCCAACCCAGATTTCAATACAATTTCTTGTCTCACTCTGCTAACAATTTATTACTACTAGTCTACTGCTTTACTTTTCTTAGTACTGTTGCATTTACAGGGTAGAGAGAGATAGAAAGGCCAAATTCATGCTTTTTTAACCTATTAAAATTGGTTTACAAGTTTGATTTTAAATTTTTTGCATTAATTTTTTATAAAATATATTAGTCTTGACATTGATTTAAAATTTAAGGTACTGTTTATCCTAATTTGGAAGACAGAAACATAGCAAAACTTATTTTAGCTTAGTTTAATTACTTTTTTTCTGTGTTATTATAATAATTTTATCTCACATAAATAAGTATAATATATTTCTCTGGTAATAATTGTTATAGGAGAATAGCTAACAACCCTATGGATCGTGTTTTTAAACTTAGGAGGCACAAATAACTATTATAAAGAGAATTAATTTTATTATGATTGAAAATAAATTTTAAGATTAAGACTTTTAAAATGTCCAGAAACTACTTATTTATTTTGGTTAGAAGCAGGAGAAGCAGTGACAGGAATTGCTGACTTTTGGTTTTATACATTTTGATCAAAATTCTTACACCTCATCAGAAGGTACGGCTCTACTCTCTCTCTCTCTCTCTCTCTCCTGCAAAGTCCTCCCATTTGCGGAAACACAAATGTGAATTCATTCAAGAACCAAAAAGCAAAGAAAACTCAGTACGCATCTATTTCTCCTCTTTCTTTTTATCCTTTGTTTCTGTGTGTGGTAGACAAAAATACACTGGAATTTTTGTTCAATTACTGTAGATTTTCCAGTTGAATATGAAAAAGTCTACGCCCATTTTCATTTTTCTTGAAATTTTTTTTCTCAAAATTGATCATGAAAGGTTTCTCTAAACTGGATTATTATGTGATATATTTTCTGAGTTTAATTCAAGATTGACTAAGAACAGCTCTTGGAGGGAAAAAAAATGTCTCCACCAGCAAACGTTCGCTTACTTAGATGCCCAAAATGTGAAAATCTCCTCCCTGAGCTTACTGATTACACTGTTTATCAATGTGCAGCTTGTGATACTGTCCTAAGAGGTAATTTTCTTCACTTTTCTATCTCCTTTTCCTCTTCGTTCTTTCTAGTTTTGCTTTCAAGAAAACCTGCAAAAGACTGTTAAATTTGTGGAAAAAGTTTATATTATGCAAAAGATTGTTAATTCTATGGAATATAATCAAAATGTCATAAAAAAGATTTGAACTTTGTGGTTTTATCTTGACAATTTACAGCTATGGGAAGGAATGGTGAATTTGATGTTTTGTCTGAGAAGTCTGATGAAGAAAGGATTGGAGGGGTTTTGGAGAGATTTTCTCAGAGATCAGAAGAGAAGAGAATGAGAAACTTAAGTGATGCATCTGAAGATGATGTCAAGTCATCAAAAGATGGTTCTTTTGGTAGGGATAGGGAGAGAAGAAGGTTTTTTAATGATGGAATTGAAAATTTTGGGACTAGTTCTGTGGGTAGTAGAGCTGGCAAAAGAATTGTTCAGGATAGCAATGGTATGATAGATAGTACTAGTACTAATGAAATAAGTTATGCGAAAAGGGAAAAAGAATTTGTGAATATTAAGCCACAAATAGGGAATGGAATGGGATTGCATAGGTCACAAGAAGTGCAAGATTGGAGAATTAGGGAGAGTGAGATAGAGGGTTTCCGGAGGGCTCAAAGGATTGAAGAAGTAGGTATGGGATATGCGACGCTAAAGCGTCCAGACGAGGGGCGATTAAACTATCAATTACATGGCGGATACAGTTATGGAGAACCATTGCAGAGAAGGACTGAAACTATTGGGTTTGATCAGGTTGCATATCCTGGAGAAAGTCAGGCTGAGCTTTTGAGGAAATTGGATGAACTGAAAGATAAACTTAGTCGATCTTGTGAGTTAGGTGACAAGGCCCAAGATAAGGTTGCTCTTGATAGAAGGATGTTTCCCCAAGATCCTTATGGTTATTCAGCAATGAGTAAGCCTTCAATGCCATATTCGTTTCCTGATAAACAAGCGGCCAGACCTTCGTATATAGACCAGTATTTGGAGCCATCTTCCTCTATAGATAGGCATGCAAGGGTTGGATATGGCTATTATCCTCCCACGCATACTTCAGGGCATGTCCATGAATTTGAGGATCCTTTGAGGCCTCAGATGCTCAGGAGACATCCATCCCAAGCTTCTGCGCGTTATCAACAAAAGCCGTATCATGCACACTTCTCTGGACCAGTCAGGGATGGGAATATAGTTCCCGTTGATCCCTTCGAATCATATTCGCCTACAGTAAACCATCATCACCCATCCTGCTCTTGTGTCCGATGCTATGGTAAAGATCAAGCTCCAGCCCAACCTGTGCCTAATGCATATGGTAACAGACGGGTCTCTGATGGTGCAAAGGACCCTGCATTCTATCATCATGGAAATCCTAACGAATATAACCCACGTGATCACAGTGCGAAAATTTCTGATTTTCCATCCTTTCAATCTCACAGTTCTCAGTCCCATGCAAGATTGCCAGATGATCTCAATTCTGAAGTGGGCAGTTTTGTTCATCGTCGTCCTTCAAGGATGTTGGTAGCCCATGCTGGTCGCAGATGTCTCCCCATAGCTGGTGCTGCTCCATTCTTGACATGCCAAAACTGTTGTGAGTTGCTGCAACTACCCAAGAGATTGTTTGCTAATAATACAAAAGAAAAGAAAATAAGATGCGGGGCATGCGCGGCACTAATTATTTTAGTGGCTGACAACAAAAGACTAAATGTTACTGTAAGAGTAGATGTTTCTTCTGATGCAGAAGAAAATGTAATCAATGAAAAGGATCATTTAAAGCATGATGGGAATTTGAGTGAAGGCAGTTCATATGCTCATATTCATCCAAACCGAGCTAGCATGAACTTTTCCTCCGAAGATTATGATAATTCTGGATATGATTTCCAGGCAATGGATAGAGAACTTGGATCCATCTCAACTGGCCAGAGGAGCTTGAACGAATCTGGTGACATCAGGGATTCCTCTTCTTCTGATGAAGAGGACAACGTGGAACGTTCTCCTGCTGCTGTTGAAGATTCACAACCTGCTGATTTGCCGGTAGAAAAAGCTTCTCCAGCGCCTCCTGCAGGTTCATCGCTTCAAGAGTACTTTGAGTATTCGAACAAATGCCATGTCGTAAACCGATTGGGAGATGGAAGCAGAAATGGCCACTCTGAACAAGATAAAGCAGCCCCAAAGAAGATTACCTTAAGGGAAGATTCCATGAAAGATGGATCAGCTACTGAGATTGAGATATCAACCAACGAGTATTTGCCAAATACGGGGACGTCATTAGACTCTGGTGAAGTAAACAAAGAAGGATCCAATAAAACATCTGACTCGATCTTTGCTGGTATCATGAAGCAGAGCTTTGGAAATAAATCAAACAGCAACATTGAGCAGGAAAAAGCCAATGTCACAGTTAACGGGAATCTTATACCTGGTCGGCTAATTGAAAAGGCTGAAAAGCTTGCTGGACCAATCCATCCTGGAAATTACTGGTAAGCTATTTAACTAACACAATGAATCTCCTTATGTTGCTACAACTTCTGCTGTAAACTTATGCTTTCATGCTTACCTTTTAAGTTGTTCCCATTGGCTTTACTAGGTATGATTTTCGAGCTGGATTCTGGGGCGTGATGGGTGGTCCTTGTCTCGGCATTATACCTGTAAGATTTGCTACTACTTAAGAAGAGATATAATTTTGTCATTCTTGGATTTTGATGTATACCATATTCATATCTTGTAGCCTTTTATCGAAGAATTCAACTACCCTATAGCAGCAAATTGTTCTGGTGGGAAAACTGGTATTTTTGTGAATGGTAGAGAGCTTCATCAAAAGGATTTGAATTTATTGGCGAATAGAGGGCTCCCAACCGAAAGAGATAGATCTTATATTGTTGAGATTTCTGGCAGAGTCCTCGACGAGTACACTGGTGAAGAGCTGGATAGCTTAGGCAAACTTGCTCCAACGTAAATCCCCCCAACTTTCTACTTGTTTTGTTTACATTCATAGTTATCATGCGCTCGCCTTTGAATCTAAAGCTTAAGGCTAAATCAAGAATTTGCTTCATCACATTGGCACCTAAGAGATTACAAATCAAAGATCAATACTATAAGAGTCTCTCAGACATTACTTTTTCTATCGATAAAACTTTTAAGAGGATCAAATGTTTGTTTCATTTGTGCATTTTGTGATGTTTTTAACCTGTTTCTAACTAGTGTTTGAAATCTATGACAGTATCGAGAGAATGAAGCGTGGATTTGGCATGAAAGGTCCGAAACAGTGGCATAGCTGATGGATTTTTGGCTTCTCTATGTACTTAAGCTCAAAATGTCACCTCTGATACGTTCAAGAACTTCATCAATGGACCATTGTTAGATAGAAGACTTGGAAAGGAAAGAAAAAGAAAAAAACATTTTTTTTTTAGTTAAAGAAGGATTGTAAGAACAAAGTTGAATTTGAATTGATTTGTTGTGCAGTTGATGGTTTTGTTTGTGAGAATTGAGAGAAATGTGAAGATGAAAAGGTGCTGTTTCCTCTCTTCTGTGTTTTTGTAAAAACTCTTCCTTTGTCATATAAAATACACTTGAAAAGTTTGAAATTGTGCATTTCCTGTTTGCTCTTAGCTCATTTTTTCTAAATATTTGCTTTTAAGTTTATCCATTTTGTCAATTAATGCATAAGTTGGCGTGAAAACACGGAGGGGATGTGAATCATGACGTAAATGTTTTATTTACGTCACTTAGTTACGATGTAAAAGGGGGCGTGATGATAAGGACATCAAAGGTACAAGGTGTTAGTTCAAGTGGAACGGGCTCATACTTGTATGTGAACAGTCAATGAATCAAATCTGATTAAATGAAAGAGTTTAGTTATGAGTAGACCTTTATTCTCTACCTACTGAAAGAACACTGATCTTCTTGATATCTCGATGAAACTATGATGATCAGATTGGGTTTAATTTTGACGATATTTGGCTTATACTTTTTATACGAGAGAGATCAAACCTAATCCCGACGAAGTTTGGCAATCAAAACATTCCATATCGGTGAAAGGAAACACTAATCCACTTGACATTGATATTTCAGGTTGCGTTCAGTTCGAACTGATAAAACATCTGATAAAGATAAAGTAAACTATTTCTTAATTAGAATTGCTATTCGTTTATGTGGTCCATTGACATTTTTAGCACTCTGTAACAAATAGGATCATGTATTTCCATCAAGGTCGGCTCTATTTGGATTGGATTTTATTTGAAAAGAGTGATTTTCTTTTTTTCGAGATTTGTAAAAGTTAAATAGTTTGTGAGAAAATATGTGGATCATCGTAAATAATTCTGATATATAAAAAATTTTAAAAAATTTTAAAAAAGAGGCCAATTCAAATAGAGCCAAATCTCATAGGTGCATTGTTGGGCTTTGAATGTGGACCGTTCTATTAAGGCCCAATTTTAAAGTGAGTGATTAAATATGGGCCAATAAGCCCACACCACCGCGAAAGAAAAAATTCATCCTCAATTAAATAGAAAATTCGTCTATCGAGCTCAGAAGGCAGGAAAGGAATTAAAAACTAGCCTGTCAACGAGCCGCCTAGGGACACCGTGGGTTGCCTCCCCTTTCAGTTGCTTCAGAACACGGTATTATAAAACTAGATATCTTTTTCACTCATATTTAGACGTTTAGTTAGCAAATAAGCGGATACATTAATATTCAAAATGAATCATAAGACACGTCAGTTAGATAATTATAGTTTCTCATAATTTAAATAGAGAAAATATAAATATATCTTGTGAAAGAAGATAGTATTAACGTTCTTATAATTCTACCTGTTCAGATAAAGATTAATTTACACGTAATATGGTTTAAAAATGTCTTCCGTCCGTACATTTGAATCAATTCAAAAAATATATAAATTAATGTTATAAATTAATAGCAATAAATTCGTCTGTCAGGTTCGTAATGCAGGATTAAAAACCAGCCTATCAACGAATCGTCCAGGAATAGTGTGGGTTGCCTTCCCTTCCGGTTGCTTCAGAACACGGAGTTACAAAACTTGATATTTTTTTCATTCATATTTAGACGTTTGAGATATCACATGCATATTTAGTTAGCAAATAGACCGGCGGTACATTAATGTTCAAATTGAACTTATAAAGAAATTAAAATAAACCCTAAAACACGTCAGTCCGTTAAATAATTATAGTTTCTCATAATTTAACCAGAGAAAATATAAATATATCTCGTAATAACATTGACGTTTTTACGATTCTATCTGCTCAGATAAAAATAAATTTCCGTGTAATATATTTTGAAAATATTCAATTCAATATATATAAATTAATATCATAAATTAATAGTAAAAAATACATAGTTATGGGCATCATCACGTGAAGCTGTGATTGCAAATATATATGTCTGTCTCTGTGTCTTAAGATTCTCAAAAATCAGTTGGAATTATTATTTGGTGGCTGTCATGCACAAATCAACTAATTATATTTTTTAATTAAATTTTTGGATTTATACTGAAATTTTTAAACACCTTTAATTTTATTTTTCAATTTTTAAAAAATAAATACTCACCTAAATTACTCTAGAAAGTGGTTGGATTTTGTGTCTAGTCATAATAATATAGTCTGCTAAATATAGAGAAAAGATTTGACCTCTCACCTTCTCAGCTAAATTATTCCTTACAAACCTCCAAATTTGAAATAATAAAACAAAATATTTCAAAATAATAATAATAATAAAGAAGAAAATATCATATGGAGAATTATTTATACTTCTAATTTCACTTTCCTTTTCTCTTTTTAGTCTTGAAATATTTTTTAAATTTATGAATTAAATACACTCATTTCTTTGTATTTGTGTTGTTTTAGGGAAAGTATTTGCAATTTATGTTAGAAAATGATAGGTTTATAATATAGTTAATTTTGGTGGGGGTTTTGAAGTGAGAGTGAAGCAATATAATGGAATAATGGACAAAGCAAGGGAAGTGTGTAGTGTAGAAGTTTGAAGCAATAACTAAGAGGGATTGTTGAGTCCGTCCGCCAAACTTCATGTTTCAAATGTCTAGTTTTGAACGCAAAGTGAAAGTAAATAAATTTTATAAATTTAGACAAATTTTTTTTAAATACTTTTTAGGGATTCATGAGTATTTATTAGCGTGACAAGAGTTGAAGCCATATAACAAGAAGATTAAAAATTTAATTATTGTATTATGTACGATGTTACTATCTTTTTAAAGTTATGTTTCCTGTATAAAGTTAAACTCAAACTTCATACTTTAATAGGCGATCTCTTATTCATTTGTTTTTGTTCTCTTTTAAATAATGCATCAGAAAAGTCATTTGGATTAAATTTTAAATACAAAATTCATTTACTTTTTTACACTTTTTTATTGCCTTACTTATTCTCTCATAAATAATTTATTTTTTATTCATTTTAAGTAAATATTTTTCACTTTTTTCATTCTTATTCCTAATTCAAATGAACCCTAAATTAAATGCATATATGGAAGGAAGATTTTGTGAGGCATAGAGAAGAGGTAAAATGAATATGGATATGGATGAATGCCCCATGAAAAAAGAAAAAAAAGGAATATGGACATGGAGCTCGTACAAGTGTAGCTCAGTTGGTTCTAGGACTGAAGAGTTATTATCAAGGTCCAAGGTTCAAATGCTGTGTGGGAATTTCAACCTCTCCAATGTAAGGCAGAACCGTTGAGTCACTATGGTTTACATTTTTCACTTGAAAAGTCGGGCAGTCTGATGGAGGTCCTGTGAGTGAAGGATTTCGCCTTTTGATATCAAAGAATGTGATAATGGACAGGAAAGAACAAGATGAATATGTGGTCCATCAACCCATTCCCATGCATGGCCCATCATCAATATATATATATATATTAATATGATGATAATAATATCAAGTTGTTTTTTTATTTTCTTTTAATATAGTGATTATCTCCAGCTATTGTGATGCTACCCTTTTGCCTTGGATTTATTGTTTAACTGATATAATATGTTCGTTGATGAATATAAAATTTTGAATATGAAATAGTGAGAGATGTTTTAATCGTCTTTCTTTTTCATTCATAAAAAAGAATTTGCATTTCCGCGCTTACTTCTTTAGTTAAAGTTATGAATAACAATTTCTAATTTCTTTGGTCTTATATCTGCGAGTTTGAGAATTCGAAACCTGACATATAAATTTAACAGCGTTCAGAATTTTTATTTAACAATCGTTTATATTATGTTAAAAAGAATTATCAATAATATTTAAACGAATACTTATGTAACACAAAACATACCATATCACATTTATTCCAAGTGTATAATAAAGCTAAAAAAACAAAAAAAAAAGACAAAAATATTCTCTCAAAATAGAAAAAGAAATAAAGACAGGTATATATTATTGCATGGAGAAGAGTTAAGTGAAAGAGGCTAAAAGAGGAAGAGGGAAAGAAAAGTAATGGAGGTCATCATCATCATCATCTCTAACTCTTAACAGACAACTACCCCTATCCCATTAAGCTATCCTTCTTTATTACAACAATTTCAATTTAGATTTCTTTCTTATTTTCATTCATTCCCTTTTGGCTTTTTTGAATTATGAGTTTAAATCTTAATCGATATTCAAAATTAGTATATTTCTTTTAGAGTTAATGTTTGCACGGCAAATTTCTTTTGTGAGGAAAAAGAAATTCCTTTAGGCTTTTTCACTAACAAACCATTGCTTATTATGTCCATTTTCCCAAGAAAAAGAAACTCCAAACTTTATTTTCTCTTTCTTTTTAAGCTCTTATAACTCTCATTAGTGTACCTTTTCTTTCTTGAAATCTTGATTTCATTATCATCATCTTCTTCTTTCTAATATTCAAAGAAAATGAAGCAGTTCTCTCAGAACAGCAATTTCAGCATCAAGAACCCTTTTTCATCAGTACTAGTAAAATTTGCACTCTGTTTCTTGTTTCTAGGCCTTGCTTATCATCTATTTTCCTCCACTTTTGTTCAGTTTTCTCCCAATATTGTCATTACAGATGATACTTCATTCGATGTTGTACCCAGCCGGACATTTCCATCCCCTCCACCCCCTCAGCCAGTGAATGAGCCATTGATTTCCCCTTCTGATCCTCTGCCAAATGCCAAGAACAACACAGCTTCTCAAAATGGTTAGCATTTTCAATGTCCCTTTACTCTCTTCTTTCTTGTTTCTAGCTTAGTGACAATGCCTTCAAAAGCTAGAAATTATGGGAAAAAGAGGAAAAAGTTTTTTATTTTCTTGTTTCTAGCTCATGCATGAATTTGAAATTTAAGCCCCGAAATTCTCTGTTTTTTCTTTCTTTTTTGGTGAATTTTTGAGGAGTTTAGCTTGTAATTAACAACAAATCTTGTGAATTTTTGATAATTTTTCAAATTTTATGTATTATGCATCTTTTTGAATAGCCCTTTACAGAGTATATACTTTATTTGTTAAAGATTGAATCTTTACTGGAAGAACAGAAAGAAAAAGGGCTAAAAATAGAAATTTTCCATTCCTTTTTTGTTTTGATTAGCAACCGTTTAACGGGTAATCCATGATTCCATCTGGGCTTTTCTTTTCTTGGTTTTTAGTTCTCAGTAGCTTTTAAAAGTTTGCACCTTTTTTGGTTTCCGCCATTGATCTTTCTTAAAGATCTTATTTCAGATTGCTTATTTTTTTCAGGGCAATGTAATTTATTTGAAGGAGATTGGGTTCAAGATCCCAGTAGACCTTATTATACAAACAATACTTGCTTTTCAATTGAAGATCATCAAAATTGTATGAAAAATGGTCGTCCTGATACAGGGTTCTTGTCTTGGAGATGGAACCCTAGAGATTGTGATTTACCCAAATTCAATCCCACAAAATTCCTTAGTATAATGAAGAACAAATCAATGGCTTTTATCGGTGATTCAATAATGAGAAACCATGTTCAATCTTTGCTTTGCACTCTTTCTCAGGTACATTTCTTGCTTTTCAATTCCATAATTAGTACTTTAACAGTAGCGGGATCAAGAAAACTCCAAGAAACGTTACAATTAGTGGGGCGAAATAAGCCTTAAGGCTTAAAATGTGAATGGTACTTGTGAATGGTTGTTTATGAATTTGTTCAATAAGGACATTGTTTTGATCACATAATTTAAGGCCTCTTTGGTGTAATAATAGTAATGTACATAACATTTCCTTTTAGATTATTGCTAAGAAAGGTTTTCATTATAGGACAGTGGTTAGCCTCTTATCGATATTTACTTAAGGTTTAAGTTTATTGTTGTGTCCCTCACTTATGAAAGGCTACCTTTCTTTGTATGAATGATTCTGTTTGCTACCAACTGCAATAAATATCCTCAACAGCACTATTTGCATTAGTTTTCTTGAATAGTGAAATAGAATGGCGTCTTGCTATATATATATATTACATTAAAGTTTAGTGGCATATTAGACGCAAAATTGCACGTCCCATATTGATATGTCCTAGTAATTCTTATAAGGAATGTTTTGATATCGCTAAATTAGTTCATCTATGGCTGAAGGGATAAATAAGACCACAAAGAAATGCCATGTTAATCCTTTGTTCTCGTTGCGTGCACTTTAAGAAGCATTTATTGGACGGATGAGAGAATTTACATAGAGCTTAGTACATGCTAACGTGTCATTACATAAGAGTTTTTCTGAAAAGATAGAGAATTTACGAGTAACTATCATCGTGCAGGTGGAAGAAGGTGTGGAGGTCTACCATGATAAAGCATACAAAAGCAAGAGATGGTATTTCCCGTCTCATGGCTTCACACTCTCAGTCCTTTGGTCGCCTTTCTTAAGCAAAGCGGCTATATTTGAAGACGACAATGGAGTAACAACAGACATAATCCAGCTTCATCTCGACGAATTAGACCCCGTATGGACAAATGAGGTGAAAAATTTCGATTACATATTAGTAGCCGGAGGCAAATGGTTTCTCAAAAACACAATATATTACGAGAACAACACCGTGGTAGGCTGCCACAACTGCCAAGGAAAGAACAACATTACAGAAGTAGGATTTGACTACGCTTATCGCAAGGTACTCAACTCTACTTTAAACTACATCATAACTTCGAATCACAAAGTGTTTACATTCTTCCGAACAACTACACCGGATCACTTTGAGAACGGGGAATGGAACACGGGTGGTTATTGTAACAGGACGAAACCTTTTAAAGAAGGGGAAGTCGAAATGATAAGTGTAGATGAAATAATGCATAGAGTTGAAATTGAAGAGTTTGAAAAGGCACAAAGTATTGGATTTGAAAAAGGGTTGTCTTTTAAATTGTTTGATACAACAAAACTTTCTTTGTTAAGAGGTGATGGTCATCCAGGAGCTTATAGACAATATCATCCATTTGATGAAAATAAGAATGTTGCTAAGGTTCAAAATGATTGTTTGCATTGGTGTTTGCCTGGTCCTATTGATTCTTGGAATGATTTGATGTTGGAAATGTTGCTTTAGGACTTGAGAATTTTGGGGGAAAATTTTATGATTTGGGGCAAGTTTTGAAGCTTTAATGTATAGATAGATAGAATACTTTATTCTAGAGCTTTTTGCCATTTGGAGAAGATCTTTTGATGGATTTGTTTTGAGATTTAAGGCAATTTTTGGATGTATTTATTATTAGGGCATGGCCCAAGATGATATGTAATCATTCTTTTTTTAATTACAAAAAAATAAAAAAGAAATCAAGATGTATATATTTTATATTTACTTGAAGAAAATTGTTTACTGAAGTCTTATTTTAGTGACGAGAGTTTAGCATTTTCATTAGGATGAGAGCAAACGATATCATGACAAAAGCATAACAAAAGCATAAGCAGTTATAAAAAGTACTATTACAGTAATTATTTAAAAATAATTTTTAAAAAAAATTAAAAACAGATATAATAAGTAGTCGAAAACAGTTTCAAAACAATTTATAATTTATAAAAGCTGATGATTTTTTTTAAAACAATTTATAATTTATAAAAAAGCTGTTGATTTTGAGAAATGAAGAATAGAGCATTAGAATTTTATAAAATGGAAAAAAATAAAACAAATAAATAATAAAATGGAATCTCAAATATCAAAAGAGAACAGAAACCATTTTGTCCAAGAGGAAGAACGCATTACGGATTGGATCAGATTTTCCCTGGTGGGCTGCTCGTATAATTCAAGGGCCCAATCCACTAAAGCTGAATCTGGGTTGGGCCTCAATTGGAATAAGAAAATACGCCTACAATTTCAACTGGTTAATTGGCTCCATTTTTTTTTTTTTTTTTTTGTTCAAATATGACTCCATTTTTAGTTAGAGTAAGAGAAAAACAGATCAATATTGAGCAATTTCTCTTAGCTCAGTGAGGACAAAATAGTCTTTTTTACACAAAAAATTTTCCACCAATAAAAAGATCAAGTATATATATTTTTTATTTTTTTAATTTTACTTTTTACTGAGCCACCGTATTTTACTGAATATTGATCCGTTAAATATTTTCCGGTTCACTTCATGCAGAATGGTAGATGAATAATTTAGTGGTAGAGAGAGGGGGTGATGGATCTTAAGGAAATTAATTGATTTTATAATGTTCTTTGACCACTAAATAATTAAATATTAAAAATAATTAAATCATAGGATAAGAAGATATTATATATAAATAATGTTGTGTTGGGAGTGTATATACGTGGTGGGTTATCATCACTTTTCATGAGTTGAAACTTTAATTATAATACGGCATATATCATGCATAAATCATCATAGATTATACGCTTTTTTACTGTTTTAAAATATTTATTATTTTAATATAGTAAGATAATATTAAATAATATTTTTTATATATATAGCCTTATATATTATTAAAACTAAACAGTTATACAAATTTTTATTATAATTATTAATGACAATTAAAGGAATTTAGACAGTTAAATAATTTCCGTAATTATTATATCATATTTTAAAATAATTAATATTAATATAAAATACGATAATTACATGCTAATTTCTTGCAAATGTGGCTTAATTAATTAATTAATTATAAGGCTCAATTAAGTAGACTAAGGTAGTAGTACAATTTTGACTATTGTTCACATGCTGGCTGAAGTAATGTACGTACGTAGTTATGCAATTACTCTTTTGCCCCCATCATTTCAATCAACGTTAATTTATGTAGATTAATACTTTGTCTGAATATACAGACAGGTGCAGAGCCCTTAGTACTTACGTGAATCTTTCTTATAGTATAAAGACAACAAGAAGATATATATATATATATATAAAAGATACATATTTTTTATCGGATTATTTTGAGCAGATTCGTATATATGCAAGTTACGCCTTTAAATTATATTTCTTCTGATCATAAATATAAAGAATTTTAAACTCATTGATGTTTATTTTACTTTCAGTATCTATCTCTTTTTTCATTTATGAAGGATAGAGAGGGAATTGTAGTTTAAAAATTATTTTATTTTCAAAACTCTTAATATATATACAAAAGTTTAAAATCTCTTATATTTATGATCGGAGAGAATATTACACTCAGACTAACTAATCTCTATTCAAACCATGTAAAAAATTACGAGAACAGAAAAATCTCCCACAAAACACGACTGATTATAAAGGAATTCTTTAGTAATGGTATTCTTCTTCATCTTTGTGATGGTATATTAATTATACATATACAATCCTAATAAAGGGGACTAAAGGAGAGATAGACTTGGCCTCTCGTCTACAAAATCGTTGAATTACTATGGTTTACATCCTCTATTTAGCCGTCCTGTCCTTTTAGGTTTTTGCATGTTGGGGGATTAGGCTTTTCAAGAACTTTCTAATTACGTCTATTCTATTTTCCAAACCAAACCCGAATGCAATTTTTTGCGAACAAAATACTCTTTGTTTGGAGTGAAATCCTGTCCCGAAGAGATCTTCCTTCCCCCTTGCTAATTACCAAGAACTACGTTGCTACTAGTGGCGAAAAAAATTAGACCATCCCACCCAAAAACAACTCGGGTCCAACCAAGAAAGAAATGGGAGTCTTTGGGCATTGCTTGGGTTGAGTTAAGCAAAGACTGGCTACCTAGCTTAACGCCTTCACTGCACACTTTCTATATATCACCTAATGGGCAAGGCTATATAAATGCAAGAGAAAGAAAAAATGATGCCTGGAAGTTTGCATCGACAGCAAAAATGAAAAAAAACTTTAGGTGTCGAACAGTTTGAGGGGACTCTAATGACGAAAAATTTCGCCTTTTTTAATTACTAAAGTCTCCATCTTTATGAAATATTGGAAGTTAGAAGTTGAAAAGAGATTACACACTTTTTTATCCTCAATTTCTCATCATGAAATTACAAAAAAAGTGGATGAATCAATTAGCTTGGAGGGATGTGATCATGATTAGGCTACTAGAAAACTCAAATGCCTCATCATCATCATCATCATCATATATCTTCAAGTTCAACCAAGAAACTTCCTGGCACTGTTTCATATTATCTGTCAATTAAATATATATTTTTTTCTATTTTAAAATATCTGTCACTTTAATAAATAAAAAATAGAATATTAAATATTATCTGTCAATTAAATATATATTTTTTTCTATTTTAAAATATCTGTCACTTTAATAAATAAAAAAATATAATATTAAACGAAAATTTTACACGTATACTATTATTCAATATTATAAAAATAATACAATAAAATAAATACTTGAAAAAAATTTAAATAAATTTATTTTTTCAAAAGACAATTTAATTTATTTATAAATTAAAATAACTTAATTTTTTTCTAAATATTTATTTCATGTCTTAACATGATAATATATATAAAACAAAAAAGTAATTTTTTTTAATACTTATGTTATATTTTAACGTAATAAATAATATGAAACGAGATACGAGTTAATTTCACTTTTAATTTTTAAAATTAATTACTAGTTTCTCTCAAATGTATGGTCCAATTTAATATTTTATGAACTTTTTGGGCATAATTCTTATCTTTTTCTTTCCCTTTTCCTTTTTTTTTTTGGAGTTTTACAAAGACGCGATAATATCTGTAAAACCTTGTTTAAGTGGATTGAGGGCTCCCATCGAAAGGTTAGAGTTCAATTTATGTAACGTGCAGGTTGTTATTATCTTTTATAAGATTTATTTTTATTCTTAATATCAATATTATTGTAAATTTTATCAATAATGTGACAAATTTTGCATTAAAAAAAAACCCGATAAGCACATCTTGCGATCAATAAATTATATAGTTCAACCATGTATTATAAACTACTTAAGATTTATGTCACATTTTTTTATCATTCTTTGTCCCAATTTTTTTATAATATTTTTTTCTTAAATTTTATTTTTTTATAATTTTTTATTAATAAAATATATAAAATGAAGGATGAGACATTAGAGTAATACAGAGAGCATGTAACTGATAATTCGAACCGATTATAAATTGACCCATAATTCTTGATAATTGAAAAAAAAAAAAAAAACGTGGAAACCATGTTTGTTGTCGGGTGGTAGCAGCCCCATTGCATAAAATATGGGAATTTAAAAATAATCTTTAGAAAGTACCAAAATTGTTTAGGCCCTTTCTACAATTGCGTAGAGAATTTTGCTTTTGTTATAATTGAATTTGATATTTAATTTAATAGTTAAAAATATTTTTTATCAGATAAAATTTTTAAATTTTAAATTTGAATACATTTCGTTCTCCCAATTAGAGATGCAATTTTTTTTTTTTTTATGACCAAACAATAAATTTTTATTTAAGAAAGATCATCTGCCGACCAAGTTGTTAGAATATAGTCAAGAGTTTTGCCCATAAAAAAATCTGACTCTGCCGAGCCTAAAGTAAACCAAACAATGAGCTACTATATGATAACGTCCGGAAATAAAACTGTAAATACCTCGCTCTCTATGGTGAATAATGACAAAATTTTCTGATTCACGTGAATAATGGCCATACAATCTGTCTCAAACATCACTCTCGGTAAGCCTAATTCTTATAAATCATTTTTTAATTTATTAAATTTTACATATACATAATTTAAAGTTGATTTTGGCGTGTTAGTTATAAGATGTCTGTATACAAGTAACTTAATTAATTTTGGAATTGTATAATTTGTTCTTAAATTTAAGAATTGAGTCTTAACAATCGCAATATGAAAATTTCACTTTTTTGAGAGATATTACTTTGTGTGCACTAAATAAAAGACCTCGAGTTTAAATACGTTAATAAATTATAATGATTTTCATTTTCTATTATTCTGTCAAGTCAAATATAAAAATTTTAGAGCGAGAAATTTTGCTTTTATTACATTTATTAATCACAATTTTTTTTTTGGAGCAAACGATTTAATTTCAAGATATTAGCATTATATTGAATTATTATATATATATATATATATATAAAAGAAAGCATTATATTGAATTTCAAAATACATATATCCAAACACGTCCGTCTTATCAACGTGGCAAATAGTAAAGCTGACCAAAGATTTACATCAGCATGACATTTAGCACACCAAACTAATCCAGCCACTGTGTGTGTTTTTTTTTCTTTGGTATACTCGACCCATGTCCCCTTCGAAAGCTACTATCTACAATTTCTTAACAAAATAATAATAATAAAAATAAATAATTTCTTATTTCATAATCCGTTATTTGAAAGTTATTGACTAATTTGAAATATATCGATAACTACATAAGGATAATATACCGTATCAAACAGTTCCATAAGTAACTCGAATTCAAAACTTTTAATTTAGCATGTTAAGTGAAGGTATTTAAATAAAATAAGCCGATATCATTACATTAGAATCTTAAGGCCTATTAGGATCGAAACTAATAAAAATGAATATTTTTAAAAAATATTTTCACTTTAAACTTTACATTTTATCTCAAAAATAATATTTTTTTTATAAATTTTTTAAAAATATATATTTTCAAAACTTATTTTTCATCTAAGTGAAACCATAGACAAAATATTGCCGTGATTAAATTGAGTTTATATTAACTAGAATTAATGAAATTCTTAAATCATTAGAAGATTAGTTTGAACCACATTTTCATTTTTAAAGTATTTTAAAAAATAAGAAATGTCCTATTCAATTTTAAAAGTGTGCAAATTTGACTAATTTTCAAAAAAAAAAAAGAAAAAGAAAATATTGACTCGTCAATAAATTTCATTTCTTTTAATAGAACATCTATTTATATAAATTTACTTTCTATTTCTATTTTAAAATGTACTCTTTTTCATATTACAAGCTATCATTAAACATGGTCCGCATGATTTACATTTCCACCTGGACGTTGGACAGTCTGATGAGGATCTTGTAAGCGAAGAATTTCGCCTCTGGTGCTAAGATATAATTAAACATATTATATATTAATAAAAGAAATTGTTCATAATAGTTAAATCTTATAAAAATTTAAAATATTTAATAAAAATTATTAAACACTAAAATTATATATCTTAAATTAAAAAAATTAATATATACTTAAAAGTACGCATTAGACGAACTCTTAATACATGATAAAACAGTTGTCATTACAGTACCATTCCAATAGTTTAAATATATTACTTTCACGAAAAATTTTGTTATTGATTTAATTTATATTTTATTTATAAATTATATGGTGTGTATTCAATACCGTCTATTTTAATATAATAAAAAAATAATGTAACTAAATACATGTCACATAATTTGATAATTCGTGGACCGAATAAAATTTTCCAACTATATAAACACACACTTCTGTTATCTTCCCAATTTCAAATTCCGCAGTAAGCTTCAGTTTCCATTATCCTCTCCACCTCCTCTGCGGCCATGGAAGCTCAAGCTCAACCTCACATAGCTATAGTACCAACGCCGGGAATGGGTCACCTAATCCCCCTTGTTGAATTCGCCAAACGAATCGTTCATCGCCATAACTTCGCCGTTACTTTTATCATACCTACCGACGGACCTCTCCCTGAAACATCGAAAAGTTTCCTTGATTCACTTCCCGCCGGCATAAGTTACCTTCTTCTTTCCCCTGTAAACTTCGACGATTTACCTCCGGACGTTAAAATCGAGACTCGAATTTGTCTCACAATTGTTCGTTCTCTTCCTTTTCTTCGAGATGCTGTAAAAAATCTAATCGCCACAACAAAATTAACAGCTCTTGTTGTTGATCTTTTCGGTACTGATGCTTTTGATGTTGCGGTTGAATTCAAAATTTCTCCATATATATTTTACCCTTCGACCGCCATGTGCCTTTCTCTGTTCTTCCATTTGCCTAAACTTGATGAAACGGTGTCGTGTGAGTATAGAGATGTTCCGGATCCGATTCAGTTTCCCGGATGTATACCGATTTATGGTAAGGACTTTCTCGCTCCGGCTCAGGATCGTAAGAACGACGCTTACAAATGGCTCCTTCACCAAGCTAAGAGATACAGGTTAGCTGAAGGTATAATGGTGAATACATTCTACGAGTTAGAAGAAGGACCCATTAAAGCTTTGCAGGAAGTGGCGGACGTAAGTGAAATTCAAGCATTTTTCTTATATTCCGTACAAATTTTAATCCGGTCATGCGATTTTTTACTTTTTTATAATTCAATATTATTGATTAATTTAAAAAAATAAATGGCACTATTTGAATAAACTCGAACTCATCATCTTTTACATGGCATGTAAATATATTTAAAAAGAAATTATTTCATTGAAATACACTTTTGAAAGATCTTGAATCCCACCTCTATAATACGCTAAGCTAAGTGAAAAGTATAGTGTTCTCACCTATTAATTGATACCTGATTAATTGATAATTCCTAAGATGGACTTTTGGATATTCGATTGCCTAAAAATTATCAAATTTTAATTTTTTTTTACTTTTTTCTTTTTTTTTTCACTTATACTAGCTATAATATTTGCATCTAGACATTAAAAAGATAAATTCACTTATAGATAATTTTTTATACACAGTAACCAATGTATATTTTAATTATTTATACTAATATTTCTATTAATTATAAATTATATAAATCTTACATTCTACCCTCTAAATTATAATCCTGTGTTGACTACCGTTTACAGGAGAAGAAGGAAAACGAATCGGGTACCCGAAAACCACCGGTTTATCCAATCGGACCACTTATAAGGGCAGAGGATTCGGATTCAAATTCAAGTGATAAAGCGAATGAAGTTATGAAATGGTTAGATGAACAACCAAACGGGTCAGTTTTATTTATTTCATTTGGTAGCGGTGGAGCACTTTCTCATAAACAATTTCTTGAATTAGCTCATGGTCTTGAAATGAGTGAACAAAGATTCTTATGGGTAATTAGAAGCCCAAATGATAAAATCACAACAGCAACTTATTTCAGTATTCAAAATCAAAACGATCCAATTTCATATTTACCACAAGGATTTATAGAAAGAACAAAAGGGAAGTGTTTATTAGTACCATCATGGGCACCACAGGCACAGATTCTTAGCCATAGTTCAACTGGTGGATTTTTGAGTCATTGTGGATGGAATTCAATTCTTGAAAGTGTTGTCCATGGTGTTCCATTAATTGCTTGGCCACTTTATGCTGAACAAAATATGAATGCTGTTATGTTAACTGATGGATTGAAAGTTGCTTTGAGACCCAAAAAAATGGATGAAAATAATGGATTGATTTGTAGACTTGAAATTGCTAATGCTGTTAAAGGTTTAATGGAAGGTGAAGAAGGGAAGAAATGTAGAAGTATTATGAAAGATTTGAAAGATTATGCTTCAAAGGCTTTAAGTGAAGATGGCTCTTCTACTAAAGCACTTGATGAATTGGCTTCTAGGTGGAAGAACAAAATTTGTACTACTACTAAGTAAAAGTCACTTTTTTTTGGCTCCTTGTCTTTAGGGGTACCCCTAAAATGTACCCTAGCTTTTGTCATGTAAGAAAATATTCTTTCTTGATATTTGAACAAAAAGATCGCCCGTCATATCCTCTATACTATATCATATTCTTAGTCTTGTCTTATTTTGTAATATATTTTTCTCTTTAAATTTATGAACGAGACAAAGGATGAAACAGGGAATATAACATAGGATTCGAAGTTGTATGTATATATGGTTACATCAATATCTTGCTATCTTTAAGAATATCTGGATATATTTAAATGGAAAAAGCGCGTTAATACATGTCAATATCAATGACTAGCATTGGAAATATATTTTGAACTCGAAACTTCCTAACTTGTGAAGGAATGTTCTTATTGTTGAGCTACTATTCTATCACGTAACTCGATAAACTTTATGTGAACCAACTAGATAAGCTTTTGTTTCTTGCAACAAATGTTATTGTGGAGAGGGTAGGTGAGATGGGTGCATCCACAAAAACACAAGGTGGATAATTAGCCTATCATATTAGCCATTTATGAGAATGGAAAACACAATAGCAGCAGAAATGGAGTTGTTGGGATGCCATTGCCATTGCCATTGCCTTTGCCTTTGCCTTGCCACAATAAATAATAATGTAGTTTAAAATATTTTATATTAATTTTTAATATATAAAAATTATTTTTTTAAAGGAGAAAAAGGCTAAAAATATCTTTTAATTATTTACACACTTTTAAAAATGTCTTTAAACTTTATTTTTTATTAATTTTACCTTCTAATTACTTTTAAACATCTAAAAAGTACTCTTTTGCGAATTTTACGATAATTTCTTATAAAATTTCATCGGAAACCATCGCTGAATCCGTCAAAAGAATACTTTTAGAGGTTTGAAATAATTGATGGGTAAAATTAGTGAAAATAGCGCGTGAATTGGGTTGAAATTTATATCTTTTTCCCTTTTCTAAATTTGAACTATTCTATAAATAGATTATAGATATTGAAGAACTAGTTAAATAGTCCAAATTAAGAAGAGATTACGTATTTTTTTACGTCAATAAACATTGTATTGAGCTGACGTAAATAATTTAAAAATATTAAACGTAAAATATTTTCCTTCTTTCCAAAAATAAAATTTCTAATTTAGATATTTCTTGAATAATCTCTGAAATAATGATCAGGTTCTCCATTACTTGTATATATTTTAAATAATTAAAAATAATATTTATAAAAAATTATTTTAAATCAATTAATATAACAATTTGATTATTGATATCGATTTTTTAAGTTAAAAATCAGATATAATAAGCAGTCGAAAACAATTTCAGCACAGTTTATAACTTAAATTAAATTAAAAATTACTAATTTTAGTAATGAAAAATATGCTTAATGTGTATGTTCTAGAAATATTTCTTTCCAAGGTCATGGCTATCGTCATTTTACACCAATCAAATAAATGTTTTAGAGTCGCCAAAATTAATATTAAATACTAAAATATATGTACATCTTTGACTCTTGTTTTCAAATGAATTGACGACCATATATATTTGGAGAATACAAAATTAAAAAGTATAAATATAAAAATAGAAAAAATAGGAAAATAAATACTAATAATAGAAATTAAAAAGAGATTTGAATATTATTAGAAGCAATAGGACAAAAGAAGAATATAAAATTCAAGGGTTTTAAAAGGGGAAGAAAATCTAGAGTATGTTTATTAAAAGGTTTTGGATTAATTATTGATTATTCAGAATTGTTCGATATATTTTTAATACATTTTTTTCTTTGATAATAATTTTTTTAAATTTATTTTTAAAATTTAGGATTTATCTTTTATTTTATAAAATTTATATTAATAAAACACTATAAAAATTCTCATGAACGTCTAATATTACTTTTGACACACTATAAAAGGTGTGTTCTAAATAGTATTAAAGAATGTACTATATAATTTCGATTGGTATAAAAGATGTAATAAATCTTTTAGCTGATTTTTCGTCGAAGATGTTTCAAAAAATAGTTACCTTTGTTTTTTACATTTTTTCTAACATTACTAATTAATAAAAAGAAGAAAAAATATTGGATTTTGATGTCACATAGGTCCTTTATCGCATTTCTGTATCATCATCTGTAATAAAAATATCGGTTTGATTTATTTTTTTCCTTCTTTTTTATGGTAAAGAAAATATACAAAAAGTAAAAAATTATTATATATCTCTAAATTTAGATTTATGTATATCTCTAAAATATCCTCACTATGCATATGGCAAAGATTTAAAAAAAATAAAAAACCGTAAATTGATTCCAAATGAAAAGGAAAAATAATAAATCATGTTTTAATTAGAGCAAGATATTAATGATATATATTTACTTTGTACAATTAACGTATTTGTATATCTATGACAAGGTAATAGAATATTTTTTATTAGTTAAATACTTTAATTTTTAAGTTCAAATCACATCATAAAATATATATATATATATATACATCTTTGTGTATCCATAGAGATAACAAAAGGGAACACCAGTCATTGCACTTCTAGAATCGTCTATAACATTTTCTGTAATATCTTTTATAAAATTTATTTTTATAATATTTTTTATCTTTAAAGTTTATCCTTTTCTCTTGGGATTTATTTTTTGTTCGGTTAATTTTATTAACAAGATACTCTAGAATCATTCATGTTGAAAATCCCACATCGGCTAATTAAAAAAAATAATTATAACTTATAAAGACTTGGGCAGTCCTTTCCTCTTGAGGTACTTTTTGGGGTGAGTTAGGCCCAAGCCCAAAAATTATAACACAAGCCAAAAAATTCTAACATGGTATCAGAGTCAGTTGTTGGGCTACATGTCCATTCCTGGGCGTGAGGGGCTAACACGCCAAAAAATTCTAACAATTCATAATATTTTCTATAATATCTTATATAAAATTTCTTTTTATAATATTTTTTCTCTTTAAAGTTTATCCTTTTCTCTTGGGATTTATTTACTTCTAGAATCATTTATAACATTTTCTATAATATCTTATATAAAATTTCTTTTTATAATATTTTTTCTCTGTAATGTTTATTCTTTTCTCTTGGGATTTATTTTTTGTTCGGTTAATTTTATTAACAAGATACTCTATATATATTAGGAATATTATAGAGAATAAAGAATGTTACAAAGGATGTTACAATAAAATGCAAAAGGGAAGCTTTTATATTATATATATTTATTTGGCTAAATAAAGGATGATTTTATTAATGATTTGGAATGAAAAAAATATGGAAATGATTATTGGAAAAAGCCAAAAGCTATGAAATATCATTTTCATCTAGAAGAAGACACATAGTGTATTCCAAACTTATCCTCCATTTTTCCACTAACAAAAACATCCATATGGGAATGGAAAAGGGTCCATAATTTGGATCTCATTTACACCATCATCATAGTGAAGAAAAAGATCACCATTATAAAACAATTTTGTGTTCCAAAAAGTCCTCAATCATTGATGAGCCAACCATTGAGTAAAGACAAATGACAAAATAGAAAAAAGAAAGAAAAAAAGCAATTCAAATTTATTATAATACTTTTAATATATTTTATCAATAAAATTTATTAAATAAAAGAAATCTTACAAAAATATAAAATAAATATTACAAACAATATTATAAAAATATTGCAATCTTATAGTAAGTACAGAAGAATAGCAGTTCAGAATATTTGTACCATCTTTTGTAATATTTTTTTATAACATTTATCATATGATATATTTTATTAATAAAATTTATCAAAGAAAATAAAACTCTAAGGGAGTGTAATCCTTAAAGAGAAATAATATTATAAAAATGAGATATTATAGACAATTATAGGTGGTAATTTAGGGATAAAAAAAACTCTCTACTAGGATAGAGATACTAAGCTCAAATTATGTCTCTTTCACTCAGGATCGTCTAATATATATCTTATAGTATACTTCTTTTAGTAGTAACTTTTTTTTATAGCACGTTTGGTATACTGGAATGATATATAATGGAATCTTCTATTACTCGAAATCCTTTCTCATCTAGAATGGAATGTAATCCTCTTTTCATTCCAGTATTTGGAAGGAAAAGGTAGAATAGAATGATTATTCTTTTTATTTATTTGGAAAATTTATTATGTAATGTCGGAATAGAACGAAATTATATATATTATGATCTAAATACCCTTCTAGTATTAAATATATTTTTTCATACCCTAATTTGCATTAAAACTCCAAAAAATCAAATATTTTATTTCGAAATGTAACTATTCATATATAAGATTAAAAATAATTATAAAATAACTCATTTTAAATATCAAAACAGAATAAAGTACGATATATAAAAATTAATTGAATGTAATAAATGTAACATATTGAAATTATAATAGTTCAATATTTTTTAAAACAATTCTCATTTCTCCCAGAAAGCCCTTTCCATAGGTTTTAGTATAGAAAGATCTTTCCAACTTCATCCTGGAATGAGTTTTCCCGTGGAAAGGTTATTTCTACTTCTAATTTCAATACCAAACGCTGGAATGGAAAGAGAAGTTAGAGAAGTCATTTCATTCCACCCTATTCCCGTATATCAAACATAGTTTTATGTTATATTTTTTATTTTATAAAATTGATATGAATAAAACTACTATAGAAAAAATAAGGTGTACTAAATGATTCCGACTCCGCTCTTTCCTTTAATGTATAAAAAAAAAAAAGAAAAAGAAGTCTATAGTGAATAATTTCCTTTCCTCCTCACTTAGAGCAAACGATCAATTCATAAAATGCATTGGGCCAAGACCACTTCCAATTTTGGGAAAAAGGTGAAAGCCCAAAAAGCCATTTACACTTGTTCTATGAATATAAAAATAGAAAGCCCATTAGATTTAAAACAGAATATAAATAGTTATCAAAGGACAAAACCTATCACCTTATCAAACAGTCTGACGCCAAGATAAAATATATAAATTATAGTGACTCAACAATCTTGTAAATTGGAGGTTAGACTCTGATATGTACATGAAACCTCTCTCAATATTAGAGAGGTTGATATTCTACTACTGTTAAGATTTGAATCTTAATCATTATTACTAACTGAATTAGGTCGATATAAGAAAAAATAATATATAAATCCACACCATACATGGTGGTCCGAGAAAGGTGATAAGGCCCAGCATTTGAATCTTAATCATTATTACCAACTAAATTAGTTCGATATAAGGAAATATATATATATATATATAAATGCACACCGCACATGGTGGTCCGAGAAAGGTGACAAGGGCTAGCATTTGAATCTTAATCATTATTACCAACTGAATTAGGTCGATATAAAGAAAAAAATATATATAAATCTACACCACACATGGTGGTCCGAGAAAAGTGACAAGGCCCAGCATTTGAATCGTAATCATTATTACCAACTGAATTAGGTCAATATAAGGAAAATATATATATATATATATATAAATCCACACCACACATGGTGGTCCGAGCAAGGTGACAAGGACCGTTGGGCCAATAAATCCACCCACATGCACGTATTGCTGTCACTGGCCATTGACTTAATGATCATCCCTATCACTTATTAATATTATTACTCATTATTTCTCCTTTCATATTATCTGTTATCTTAATATTTAAATTAAAAAGAATAGTTAGATTGTTCGATTAAAAAATAAAATTAATTAAATCACCTTTTAATTGTTATTAATAATTTAATAAATTTTTTTACAAAATTACCTAATTCTAATTAGATACAGATATATATAAAAAAATATAATTTAATACTATCTTAATTTACTAAAATGACATATATATTAAAAAAATAAATTATAAATAAAAAGTTACTATAAAAGAAAGAATGTATTAAAAGATTTGAGTACTAATTATGCAAATATTTTGCATATAAGCGCTTCTTATCAATGGTATATCATCAGAGATTTTATATTCGAATCACATCTTTTTCTATGTATTAAAAATAAAATAAAAAATTTGAAATATTGTGTATCTCACTTATTAAAAAAAGAAAAAAAAAACATATATCATCCAATTGGCTAATTATTAAAATAGTATATAAGACCAAGAAAAAGCTGAGGTTGAAATTTGAATGTCCATATTTAGACTCAAGATTTTATTTATTTATTTTGACAATCCCATGTTCTATATATATATATATATATATATGCAATTATAGCCTTAGCAAGAAGAGGTTTTAAAAGAAGGTTTCTTGCTTGGTTCAAATTGAAATGGATAAGATGAAGAAGAAGGTATGTGTGACTGGTGGTGCTAGTTTTCTTGGTTCTTCTCTTATTCAACAATTACTTGAAAAAGGCTACCAAGTTCATGCCACCTTAAGAAATCTAGGTTTGTTTCTCTCTCCTCTCTCTTCTCTTCTCCATGTTTGCTATATGAATCAGCTTTGATATGATTAATCGAATCAAATAAGGGTAAAAATGTCTTTTTAATATGAAAAATACGTTTAATCTAATCAATTGTATCGGCTTTGATTCGACAGGGGATGCATCTAAAGTGGGAATGCTTAAAGGGCTTCCAAATGCAGAGTCAAGGCTGTTTTTGTTTGAAGCAGATGTTTACAAGCCAGATAGCTTTGGACTTGCAATTGAAGGATGTGAAATTGTATTCCATATGGCTACTCCTCTGCTTCACAACAATCAGAGCTCACAGGTTTTTTTTTTTTTAATCAACTTTTTAATAATTAATTTTCTATTATTAATGTTGTGATTTTCTTTATAATTTTGTTAATCTTTATAAATTCATTCTGAATAGTGCTATACAGCTAAATATAGTTAATTTTAGTGGCTAAAGAGGGGTAAAAATGTCATTTCAATAGAGGGTATTTGTATCTTTAGAGGGGTAAGGAGAATGAATCTTTATAAATTCTTTTTGTATTATATATGGTTTAACTATATAGTAGTAATATACGGCTAAAATTCAGTCAATTTTGGAGGCTATAGAGGGGTAAAAGTGTCATTTCAATAGAGGGTACTTGTATCTTTAGGGGAATGAGGAGTATTTTTTTCTTATATTTTCAATTTTTTTTTCCGGATTAAATGACTAAATGTTTAGTCCATAGAAATTTTGTTCACTATTTTAGATATATTTTTCTTTTTAACCTTTTCAATAAGGATAAAAGAGGTATTTATATATCTCTATTGTCAGCTACTTGCTGATGTTTCTTGACTTTTGGCTTTGAATTTTGGAAATGCATCTATATCATTTTTTATAGGACAGTTTTACTGTTGTTATTGTAATCTTATCCGATTCGAATGGAGATTAGTATGATATGATATGGCTTTAAAAATATTATTTGTGCAGGTAAGAATCCGTTTAGGACATTGTTGAGAATGAGAATCTCACATCGGCTAATTAAAGAAAATAATTATTAGTTATAAGGACTTGGACAGTCCAAAAATTCTAACGTGGTATTAGAGCCATGAAATCTAATGTTACTTATATCGCTATACTTATATATTGAATCTTTCACGCCTCACTAGTACAAATACTTCTCGTGCGAAAAAGACTATTTTGCCCTCAATTGAACCAGTTAATTAGCTCCATGTCCCTCCATTTAGCATCACTCTTAACTCAGAGGAAGATGAAAACTAAAGAATCTTTCATGCCTCACTAGTACAAATACTTCTAGTGCGAAAAAGACCATTTTGCCCTCAATTGAACTAGTTAATTAGCTACATGTCCCTCCATTTAGCATCACTCTTAACTAAGAAGAAGATGAAAACTAACTCATGGAATTTGCAGTACAAGAACACAAGTGAGGCAGCAGTGGCTGCTGTTAAGAGCATTGCAGAATCATGCATAAAATCAGGGACGGTGAAAAGACTCATTTACACAGCTTCCATTGTAGCAGCTTCACCATTAAAGCATGATGGCAGTGGTGAATACAAAGATTTCATGGATGAAACTTGTTGGACTCCTCTAAATCACTCATTTGCATACCCTAAGGATTTTCTCATTGTAAGTCCCCCTTTTACAATTTCTTAATTTCTTTATCAATATCAAGGATTCAAGATCAATTGTGTTCGTTTATTCTTTTTCTTTTGTTGCCACTTATATTAGTTAACCTTTTAGAAATAGTTAAAATTGTTAAGATGTGAGTTACACGTGATCTGTATATAAAAGGGTAAAATAGGTAAAACAATATTATTATTTTCCTTGTATAATTCTTTTGTCATACTATAAGAACAATGTTATACATATTTACTCTTTTATAAACAGATTATGTGTAACTTACGTGGCGATTTCAGCAAAAAAACCCACTATAAACCTCCACACTTTGACATGTTTAGCCACTCTTAAAAAATTTAGTGACAAAAAAGAATTAGCCACAGTTGACCGAACGTGAAAATGTAAAGGGCATTTATATATATATATATATATTCTCAATGAGTAATTAATCCTATCGCCTATAGGTAAAACAATACCCTTATTTTCCTATCAAGGGCCACACACATCATGCATAGAATTATACATCCTCCGCGTGCATACATTTTCTTTTCCTTATATCATTCTTTTGTCACACTATAAGAGCAATGTTATGCATATTTACTTCTTTATGAACAGACTATATGTAACTCACGCGGCAATATCTGCAAAAAAAACCCACCATAAACCTCCGCACTTTGACATGTTTAGCCACTCCTAAAAAATTCAGTGACAAAAGAATTAGCTACAGTTGACAGAACGTGAAAATGTAAAGGACATTTATATATATATATATTTTCAATGAGTAATTAATGCTATCGCCTAAAGAGATCGATATTGATTGTATTAGTTAGATTAAAGAGGGGTAAAATTGTCATTTATTGTAAATAAAACCTGTATAAAATAGGACGCAGAAAGTATATTCTTCTTGTGTTGTCGATTTTATTCAAATCTAATCAATTGCAATAACTTTGATCCGACAAGATTCATTGATTTCTTAATATATATAATTTGTATTAATTGTAGGACTATGCACATTCCAAGACATTATCAGAAAAAGAAGTTCTGAAATACAATACTGAAAATCTACAAGTGGTAAGCCTTGCTTGTGGACTTGTTGGTGGAGATGCAATTCAATCAAACATTCCAGAAAGCGTCGCCGTTTTAATAGCACAATATCTAAATGACAAAAATAGGTATGAAGTTCTAAGATTTCTTGAAGAATTAAATGGAAAACTCCCAATTTTACATCTTCAAGATGTTACTTCAGCCCATATTTTTTGTATGGAAAATTCAGAAATCAAAGGAAGATTTCTTTGTGCCTCTGCTTTTCTAAAATCATCTGAAATTGCAAATTTTCTTGAAAAATTTCATCAAGAGACTAAAATTGAAGATGGGTTTATTGAGGATACAAAGAGAGATATCAAATGGGGTTCTTCAAAGCTTGAAGAATTTGGATTTGAATACAAATGTGGGGTTGAGAAGATTTTGAATGATAGTGTTGAATGTATCAAGAGGTTTCTTTGATTTTTTGTATAAAACATTCTTGTTTTGAAAATGTATCTTGAGAAAACAAGCTGGGGGTATTTTTGTAATTTTACATGAGATAAGTATAATGTCCGTTACACTTGGATATCTATTTTAGCATGGTTGTCAAGTAAGTCTGTGGATGCAAGTACGAGGCGTGACATTATGATATCAAAATATGATTACCAACTAATCGTTTGGAACTAAGTATTACATTATGGGTGATAAGACTATTTCTAAAATCTCACACTTTTGTCAGGAAAGAGCATTTAATAAAGACGCTTTAAGAGAATGAATGTGATATTTCTATCCCATATTAAATAAGTACAATATATTTATATGTCATATAAACATATATTTTGTTGTCTTAATATTCTTATTTTGATGTATTTTTTTTTCTCCATGAAAGAAAATTTTTACTCTTTCAAAAATAAGGCAAGATTGAATAGCTTTTATAATTGAATTCATTTTCTTTAATTAATCAAATAACATTATAAAGTGTTGATAATCCCATATTAAGAAGGTTCCCCCGGAAGTACTTAGTATCAAAGTCAGATTGTTGGGTCAATCTCATATGTCATTCTAATGTAATAAAAAAAGATATATTTACTAATTTTTTAGTAAAATACGATTGTAAAGTATATAATAGAAATACAAGAAGGGCTATTCATTTTCTCTTTTATTGTTTATTATATCGCTGTTATATTATTTGGGACTATGCATACTGTACTCTATTAAAAGAAAATTTTGATTTTCTATTCAATTAAAATATAATAATTTTTCGATGATTACGTTATCAGTGTATTGAGAATCCCAATTCGATAATATTTGAGGTGAGTTAGAGTCACACCGGCTCAAATTTTAACACAAAAGCCATGACATCAAGTTCACCAAATTGGGAAAATTAGGAGCATAACCTAATCAAGTACCATAGCCTCATGCCATGTTTCATAATTTCTAGAAATAGGGGACTTTTCTTTTGTGGTATTTGTCATATTTGTGGTATTTGTCAAGTTATGATGTGAACAAATAATAATAACAATATTTTACTAATTGTATCAATAATTGTGATTGATATTTTTAAATTCAAAATAAATAAATAATTTTTTTCTATAAATTCCATGCCCCAAATTCCTTGTTTTATATCATCCACTTGTTTTGAGAGGTGAGAAAAATCTTGAGCTTCATCTTTAAAAAGTCCCTTCAATATTATTTTTTTTTTCAAGAAATTTGAAGAAAAAAAACCATGAAAAGGGCAGTATGTGTAACAGGAGGTGCTGGATTTCTTGCTTCTTCTATAGTAAAACAACTCTTGGAAAAGGGCTACACTGTCCATGCCACACTCAGAAATCTTGGTAAGTTAGAAGAATTATGTAGAAAAAAAAAGGAAAAAATCAATATTTTTTTCGTTATAGAAAAAGAATTTTGTAAAAAACTTCCTTCGTATCAATGTTTTTTCGTTATAAAAGAAGAATTTTGTAAAAAAAATTTCTTTCTATTATCGTTTATTGGATAGTGTAGAAAATTAATTACAAATCTTCGTACTAGTTATGAAATTGTTTAGGATATTATATAATTATCGACTGATTATAAAATAAAATATTTCGTTATTTAATTATTTATTTCTTTAACTAATTAATTGAAAACTTATTATTGATGATTAGGTGATGAATCCAAGGTAGGGTTTCTAAAAGGGCTCCCTTTTGCACAAGAAAATCTGGTTTTGTTTGAGGCTGATATATATAGTCCAGATGACTTTAAAGCTGCAATTCAAGGATGTGAAGCTGTAATTCATCTTGCCACACCTTTTCTTCACAATCCAGACAGCTCTCAGGTTTTAATTTTCTCAACCATTTATTATTAGTCTTTCGTTTTTTTTTTTTTTACTTATCACATTTGAGACATTACAGTCTTTTAACTCTTGTGATATTACGCGGGGGAAGTGTTAATTAATATATTTGTGTACTATATAAGTATGGATCTAAGTACCCACGGTCACAATGATAAAGTTGTTAGATAGGGAATGTGAGTGTTACTAAGCCTATCAATTGCACTTCCGAAACTATAGGCTTAAGGCATTATGTATAAGATATGGTTATCAGCCGGACATGAAGAAACTAAGTGTTACACTGTAAGCGAGGATGCTAGGACGGCCAGGCCCATCAGTAGTACTCCTAGGCTTGGGAATATGTGTTCTAGTATAGTAAGAATGATTGTCAAGTAAGGATTTAAGAGTGTTATTCTGTGAGCGAATATGTCAAGGTGACTACGTTTAGTTCACTCACTAATTCATAAGGCACGTGGCATGGCATCTTGTCTGGGTAGCAATAGTTGACGTATTTGGTTAGAAGTTGGAATTCATTCTCTTCATTTAAAGAGTTAATCTCGCTAAGAGTGTGACATTTCTATTAAAAACTGTCATATTATTTAAGAAAAATACGAAACTTATGAATTAGATCGAAATTATCGAATGATATAATTTCAGAGAATGATGAAATAGAGTTTATAATGTAAATGTGCAGTACAAGAATACTTCGGAAGCAGCAGTAGCAGGGGTGAAGAGCATTGCCGAGTCTTGCATAAGCTCAGGCACTGTCAAACGCCTAATTTACACAGCCTCCATCGTTGGCGCTTCGCCCTTAAAAGATGGCACCGCCGGCAACTATAAGGAGTCCATGGACGAAACCTGTTGGACCCCTCTAACTCTCTCAATTCCATACTCTTGTGATTTAATGATGGTAATTATTCTATTTTCTAGTTGATTTAATTCTGTGAAGAGACTGAACTATTAAGTTTAATCAGTCATACCTTAAAAATAAGTTTAAAAACACATCTTACTCTTGAACTATCTATAGGAAGTTGTTACTTGCAAAATTTGATCATTTTAGTCGGTAAATTGACCCATACATATAATCAGAAAAGAAGTAAATGAATAATTTTGTCTCTTGACATGCGACAAATATGTGTCGATTACTCATCTAAAATGTCCGAATTTTTCGAGATCAATAACGTAAGGGACACTTCGTAAATAATTGAACGATAAAAAATTTGAAAAAAGATTTACTTTACAAATGACTAAACAAAAATAGTTTAAGGGCATTTTAGTCATTTTTCTTCCATTAACCCATTACGGGATCGTTTCTCTTGTTAATATCTTGAAATTCTTATCCCTATAAATCGAAACATGATAACCAAGATGAGTGATGTGATATAATTTAAACTAAAGAATCCATATCCGGACTTATGAACAGATTCATAATATAATTTTTCCATTTTCATGTCAAATTTTTAAATGGTTTTTTTATCATATAGGACTACACAAGTTCAAAGACATTAGCAGAGAAACAAGTGCTGAAATACAATGGTGAAAAGTTAGAGGTTGTAACCCTTGCTTGTGGCCTTGTTGGAGGAGACTCTTTGATGAAATCCACTTTTCCTAGTAGTATTGTACCTCTACTTTCCCAATTTTTGAAGGACAAGCTTAATTACCAAATTTTGAGATTTTTGGAGGAATTAAATGGCAAAATTCCAATTGTACATGTCCAAGATGTTACTTCTGCCCATATCTTTTGTATGGAAAATTCAGCCATCAATGGTAGATTTCTTTGTGCCTCTGCATTTCTCAAATCATTTGAAATTGCAACTTTACTTCAAACATGTCACCCCGAGATCAAAATTGATGATGAGTAAGTCTTCTATTCAGAAGAATCTCGTATTGACTAGTTAAAGAATAAATAAACTTTGGGTTAATCATATTTTCTTTCTTAAGATTTGAGTAAACTGCAATTTCATCTCTATATTCTGTATAAATTATAAATATTCCCTTATTGCCTTAATATATGATTATAAATAAGAATTAGACACGCAAAATGATCTTTTAGGCAAATTTAAATCTTTTGACTACCAAATCATTATTTTTACTAAAATTAGTATTAGAGATTAATTAGTTATGAATATAATAAACAATAACGATATATTTATAATATATATAAAACAGAGAAATGAAATAATAGTTTGGACAACCCTCGAGGGAGAAAATATAATTAACCTAATAAACCTTTTTGTAAGTTTGCAAAATTATCTTTCTTTGGAGGTAATTTTTGGGGTGGAGTTAAGATTGAAAAGATGAATTTCTAATGTTTTTTTCACTTTATTTCAGGTTCATTGAAGATTCAATGAGAGAAATTAAATGGGGTTCTTCAAAGCTAGAGGAAGCTGGATTTGAGTACAAGTATAATACTCAACAAATTTTAAGTGATAGTCTTCAATGTTTTAGGAGGATTTCTAATGCCAAATAAGTAAAATTTGATTCATCCATATTCTGTTGGACTACTGCATTCTATTGTATCGAGATGATCGAGTTAGTTCTGTTTATTCTATGGTCATGACTTTCTTTTACCATGTCGTTGTTGATATTGCTAGCTTTTTCTCTGGCTTTACTCATTATGAGAGTTTAGACAAAGACTTTGATACCATGAAAGTTTTCAGTGGAAAAACAATCTGTTATTTTCTGTCTATTAACCTTATCAATATATATATATTATATCTCCAACAAAAACAAATGCTGAAAGTAACATCACTACACTAGCAAAGATTCAATGGTGATCATTGATCACACAACAAAAATTTCTAATTTCTAATTTCTAAGGATCAAAACAACTAGTTCTTGTTGCTATTACAAAGGAGATATACATTTGAATTATATAAATACAACTTGGTACAAAGATTAAGATTATTTAAGCTCTATCGGTCTCTAGAGAAAGTGTACAGTATCCAATGATACACAGGTCGTGACTAATCTGGACGCGACCTGCCTTATTAGACCTTGATAAATGAATGAATGTGAAGTCATGATCATTCATTCAAGAGAAATAAGCAAGGGTATCAAGTGGGATATATGGATCAAAATTCACTTGATCATCAATAGAAATCTCAAGATCACCAAAAGGGGAAGAATCATTTGTCACTGAATTTGGAGTTGCAATATTTGTTGCATCAGATTCTACTGATGATTTCTCCAAAATACTACCAATTATAAAGTTGTTCATATCCTCCCATGGCGACGCGAAAAAGTTTGATTCAGAATTTGGAGAATAGCAGCTCATTAACAATTGGTTTTCCACATTTTCTTGTTCAATTTGTGTGTAAGGAAAGGAAAACAAAGGGAAAATTTCTTCCCTAGTTTTCAATTCCTTTGTTTCAACTTTAAGGCCATCTTCAAGTCTTTGAATATCTTGGTTTTCTTGTACTAATAGTGGCTTGTTTGGCTTGAAGATTTCCTTTTGGATTGAGGCTGTTTTGGATGTTGAATTTGAGGTTTGTACACAACTATGCCTTCCTTTATATGTAACTACAAACATTGATGAATCCTCTTCTGATTTTTGGACTTGTTTTGTAGCCAAACAACCTTGTGTATATCGATGAGTACATCGATAATAAGATCTGTCATTATAAAAAATACTTCATTAGACGTGTTTAGACAATAAACCGTTGATCTTTTACGAAATTTAAGATAAAAGCTCTAGGCCTTTTTGTCACAAGTTGTGTCTAGGAATGGGACCATAAATTTAGGAGTGTGACAAGATGCAATGAATAGAGAAGGATACAATAAAGTTGCATTTGCTTTCTTAGATAAGTTCAAGGACATTGCAATTGAGGACAGAGCTTGAGAAACAAATGATAAAAGTGAATCATTTAGACATGTACTTTTGGATAGTTTTTTGAGTGAATCTAGTTTGGACACATCCTCTTCAATATGCTCTAACATTAAAAACCCTTTCTTGAACCATTTTTATCCTTCAACTTGTTAAAAGTTAGGCTTCGGTTGGCATGCGAGTAACTCAGCATTAACTTAAGTGGTAAAAATCGAGTTTGGATCTGATTTTACCTTAAAAATAAGTATCTTAATAAAAGAACGATTGTTTAACTAGTCAATGTGAAATTCTTAACCGAACTTTTGGATTCAAATATAAAAAAATAAATTTACTATTATGATGTGATTCTCAACAACTAATCAACTAGCACTCTAAAGCACTAAATTCATATGTAAAGAAAAAAGGACAATTTGTTTTGGATGAGGATAGAAAGAAAGCTTTTAATATCTCACCTAGGAAATATAGCTCCCAAAATATCTTTTTGACCATATTTTCTCCAATTATATCCATCATCAACAGGACCTTCTTGCCCTATTCCTGAACAAACCCTCACTTGTTCTCTCCATTTTGGCAATGTCTTTCTGCAATTGAATAGTATAATAACATTAGTTAAAATCCCGATAAAACAGACAAAGTTGAAAGAAGAATTCTGTAGAAAACTTGTTGGGTCAGTTCTTGAAAATCCAAATTTCAAGAATTGATAAATTGAGGAAAAAAGGGGTTTTTTTGTTTACCTTTTCTTGGAATAATCATGTTTGGAGACTATTCTGTCAGAGGAATAACCAGTAGTTGGGGTAATTGGAGAAGAAGAATGTGATGATGAGAATTCAAAGCTCTTTCTCTTTAAAGAAGGCTTATAACTATTATTATTATTATTCCAAGCTAAAAAAGAAAGAGCTTTATCATAAGAAGAAACAATTTTCTCAAGTAATTCTTCACATGAAGAAATCTCCATTGATTTAATAAACAATATTGGATCTTCAAGTTGATTTTTGAGCTGATTTGCCAATTCTCTGCCTTGTTTTAATTCACCAATAAGGCTCACTCCTTCTCCTTCATTTATCATTTCCATTGCCCCAAAAGAATCCAAAAGAACAATTTGAAAAAAATGTGAAGTTCTTATGTTGGGATTTTGAGAAGTGAGAAAGAAAGTGAAGGGTTTTTTAAGGTGCAAAAAAAGGGGGATGGTTTGGTGTAGGGAGGAGGAAGGAAAGAGAGGGGATATAAAGAAGAAAAGTTGGGGGAAAGAGCCAAAGAGAGTTTCTTTAGGAAATAATATGGAAGTTGGTTTTTTCCCGTACGGTCGGTCTCATGACTTTGTGCTTGTGGAAACAACAACAACAATAGTAGTCGCCGTCAGATTTTATCCGAGTAATAAGAGTTGAGATTTTTTACTTAAAGTTTGAGATTAACAACAATCATAGTCATAATCGTTATGAGACTTTATCTGAGTGATAAGAGTTGAGACCTTTCAGTCAAAGATTAGGATTAACAACAATAATTATAGTCATAGCCATTGTCAGACTTTATCCGAGTGATAAGAGTTGAGACCTTTCAGTCAAATATTGGGATTAACAACAATAATCAGAGTCAGACTTTATTCGAGTGATAAGAGTTGAGACATTTCAGTCAAAAATTGAGATTAACAATAATAATCATAGTCATAGCCGCTGTTAGACTTTATTCGAGTGATAAGAGTTGAGAACTTTCAGTCAAAAATTGGGATTAACAACAATAATCAGAGTCATAACTATTGTCAGACTCTATTCAAGCGATAAGAGTTGAGACATTTCAGTCAAAGATTGAGATTAACAATAATAATCATAGTCATAACCGCTGTCAGACTTTATTCGAGTGATAAAAGTTGAGATCTTTCAGTTAAAGATTGGGATTAACTCGTGTATAATTTAAGAGGTTAGTTTTCTTAATTTTGTAAGATTCAAAACTCTTATATAATGCAAAATGTTAACAACGATATTTTGTGAGACCTTGTGACTTTGTGGCAACAACAACAACAATTACTAAAGTTGTCTGAAGCTGTGAGCCTTGTTCGAGTGATAAGAGTTGAGGTTTTTTAATATAATATTAGGATCAATTTTTAAATAATATGTGATGTAAGGTATTGGTTATTTCTTTTTTATAAGGTTTCAATCTCTTACATAATACAGAACTTTAGGTTCCATTCTGTGTAATGCAAAATGTTAATCTATTTATAGGGTTTATTCTCTCTTTTTATATGAATTTGTAATTATGTTTAACAAATATTGTTGTTTTTGTTAATGAAAAACGTTTCTAGGCTTTTTTTAAAACCATTTTGGGGGAGAGAGAGAGAGAGAGAGCTGACCAATTCAAAGGGCCACAGCACAGCACAAGGCCCCAAACTCATTTTAAATATCCCTCTTTTATTTTGAGAGAGAGAGAGAGTGCTGACCAAATCAAAGGGCCACAGCACAAGACCCCAACTCATCTCAAATATCCCTCTTTTTTTTTGTTTTAGGCCCCTTTGTTACAATGAATTTGTATTATCTTGGTATTAAAATGTGAAATCTTTCATTAATGAGGTTTTTACTAGACTGTCCGACGTCTATATAAAAGATATAATTCATAGTGATTCAGCGGCTCTGTAAATTGGAGGCCAAATACTAATGTGCACAAGAAAAACCGTTCCTATATTGAAAATGTTGAAATTCTCACACTGCCGCTGTCAGCATTTGAACCTTAGACTTTAGTACCAACCCTACAGTCTCAAAACTAACTGAGCTACGTCCATGCGGACATGAATTTGTATTATCTATCTCTATTAATTACTTGCATTTCAAGTGCTTGTATTATAAGAGTTAAATGCTTTGTAAGTGAAAGATTTCATACTATGTAGAGGGGGAGTCTTCATATATAACTTAGGATCTACATCTATCTATATAAGAGTTCCTCTTATAAGTTTAGTACTAAGTAAATATGTTTAGCAAGAAAAAAAATTCAATAAATATTATAATATATTATCTTTATTATTATACTTTTTAAAATTCTTCTAGAGATAATAAGTACATAAGTCCGTAAAACCTTGTTATAATGATAAAAAAATAAGACTTTTTTAATCAGACATCCGTGAGGCTGTCCTAGTGACAAAACCTTAATGTCCTAACAAGAGATTCACGGTTAAAAATTCTTACATAATGCAGATGTTAATCTTCTTTTATAAAGTTTTTTTTCAAAAAATTTTAAGTATACTTAATTTGATTGATATTGTGTAAATTTGGCTAATAACATGACTATTCTAATGCTACTTCCGATTGAAATATAAGTTCTTTTAATCAAAATTGAATGGTTAAAATTATAAGTCTTTTTATATATTTTAATGCATATTTATTGTCTATTTTCTGATTTTATTATCTTTAATTAATTTATCATCTTTTTTCCTCTCTTTTTCTCTCTTTATTTATTAAAAAAACTTATATTTTTTAATATTTAATTCGTATACAAAATTAAAAAACACTTATACTCCTCTTGATTTGAGTGGAAAAAAGAAAAAAAAGTTTGAAAAGGTCAAGAAGATGAAGATGAAGAAGAAACGAGTGACGATGGGGCACGTAGAGAGGAGAGAGAAAGAGAAGAGAGAGAAAGGGGTACCAATCCAAGATCCAAGAATCTTCCAACTCGGTTCCGCGTTCTTTTTCTGTCTTGATCAAATTAAAATGACGTCCATCAATGGCGTCATCACCCTTGCTTAGGCTCTACCAAAAGGTCCGACCCGAAAGCAAAAAAAAAAAAAGAAAAGAAAAATATATCGTATTTATTATTTATTTATTAGAATCTTATCGACATTCTTTGACTTTTATTTCTTATTAACATTAAACTTTTGTTTAGGGTCGTGTTAAGATAGTAAATAAAAATATATCTTATTTATTGATGCTATTGCAATTAGAAATTATTAAAATAATATTTTTTTATAAATAATTTTTTAGTTGTTTAAACAAAACTGAAACAATGAGAACAGATTTAGGACTAGAGCTGTAAATGAGACGGGTCTTATCTGTATCAGCATGGGTTTATATTCGTTTATAGCAGGTAATGTTAACATTTTATACCCGCGGACCCATACCCATATCTGTATAGATTCTATTAAATGGGTTTGAGCAGGGTACGATGACACCTAGACCCGTATTCCCGCATACTGATTATAATAAAATAATAATATATATTATATTATTTTTATATTTTTTATTAATACATAATTTATACATTTATGATATTGAGTGGTTTATTTTATTAGTTTAGAGAAGAGAAGATAAATTTTCTTAATAATTTATAGAAAAGAAATTTTTTTCAAGATTTCTTAGGGCCTCATAGTTTAGAGAGAGAAATTTTCTTCAAGATTTCTGATTCTTCGAGACATCAGTACTACTATTTTTTTATTGGATGTTTCTTGTTAACTTGTTTCTCTTATTCAAAATTTTATACTAGTGGTTATTTGTTTTAAGGGCGAATAACAGAATATGATTTTTTATTGTTAGATTTTCTGAAATTTTTTTGTATATATTTTTGTTTAACAGGGAAATAATAAAAAAAAATATCATACATATACGGGTATATTCAGACCCTACCCCAGACCCTGGAGGGTTAGGTTTGAGTCCATAAATTTTATACCCACAGGGTCTGAGTCTGAGTTTGGGTCTATATTTCACTATAGGGGTCTGAGTTTGGGTCTGGAAGTTCCCAAAGACTCTAGACCCTTTTACACCCCTACCTAAGATGTGTTCTCCGTTGCTTATATTTTTTCTAAGCAGTTAAAAAACTTCTTTAAAAAAATTGTTTTAAAAAAATTATTTTAACACTTTTAATTTTAATTTTAAAATCATGAATAAGTAAAAACTTTAAAAAAAAATCCCTATGGTAACTTATCAAAATAACTTATTTCAACTTATTTTAAAGTTATAAGCAATCGAGAATAGCTAAAAAGTAGTTTATAGTTTAAAATAACCTAAAAACGGCTCATTTTAAATATTACCTAGAAAATCGGTAAATGCTTATTCTTGAATTTCTCCAAGAAAAAAACCAGTAAATTATGACATCACAACTACATATATTGAATCTTTACTAGTAGTTATAAAGGTGGGAAGAAATAATTGTCATTATTTTTTGTCCTAAAAATGATTAGCAAGTACTCAACGGGATATTCCTTTTTAAAATTGAAAATGAAAATGAAAATGATCATGCAAAGTTGAGGGTGTATTATTTATATTAATATGATTAGATATTCATTTAAATATGGATAAGGTTTTAAATTTGGTTTTGCCAGTTGTGAGATTAGTTTTTTTTTTTTTTTTTTTTGGGTTAAATAGTTGTGAGATTGGTTTAAGTATATAAACATCCTCAACTGCTGGAGAAAAGAAAAGGGCCAAATATATTTCATCAGCTTGATATTCCACTGACCTTATGTCGCCTTAGAAGGACGCAACAATAATCTCGGTTACTGAGTCACCATAATTTATTTATATTCTTAATAGAATATTGGGCGGTTTGGTAAAGATCCTGAGAATGAGAAATTACGTCTTTTAGTAATAAGGACACAACAATAATGTCATTAGCGATCTATAGGCCAAAAACATCACACACCCTGATTTAATATCATTTTAGTAAATTAAGAAGTATTAAACGATATTTTTCTTTCTAGAAACTTTACTTAGAATTATTAATGACAGTCAAATGGTAATTTGATTTATTTTCTTTTAATTCCAGATAATTTAATTATTTTTTAAATTTTTTTGCCCATTCTAAGACGACAAATAATATAAAAGAGGGAGGGAGTATATTGTTAATTATATAAGCCTTAGTTATAGAAACTATTTTTCAAATTTCATCCTAGTTTTGTTGGGACAAAAATAGAAAAAAAAAATGTAAATTTGGTTTATTTGCAATGGTAAAGATAGGGTTTTGACCGGTCCTCTTCCAAGAATTAACACAAAGTTTGTTTTATTAATAGAATTTGAAAGGGATAGTTATAGTATTATTTTAGATATATCCCTATAATTAAAGATTATATATAACCATAATATATTAATGACATGAATCTATCAATAATAAATGAGAAAAGATAAAAAAAAATGGAAGAGTTTGGATTATGTAGTCTTTGCCATATATATATCATGATTATATAAATTCTTACCATTGCTTTCATCTTATCTATTAGTGTTAAAAGAAGGCTTTTTAATTTTTATTAGAAGAACCAATTAAAATGTGGATCATACATTTACCAAAAAAGAAATTTTAAATAGGGATTGCATATATATATATATATTACTCAAAGCACCACTACACTCTTTAGTACACTTTCTTTAATAATAATTTTCGTTTAGGGTTTAGTTTTTAGAGTATAGAGTTTATGTTTTAATTTATAAGATTTTTATTAATAAAATTATTATAAAAGATGTTTATTAGATAGTGTATTAGACGATCGTGACTGTACACAAAGCACCTAATTCTAAAAAAGATATTGAAATATTTTATATTTTCCTGTATAATGTAGGAGTTAAACTCTTTGACCTTAGTTCTTATCGGTTCTACAAATGACATGTGTTGTATTATTTTGACTTGTGTGTATATGTTTTTCGTATATTTGCTATAATTTTTGTGATTAATGGGTTTTATTTTTGGATTTTCCTTTCACTTTCACAAAAAAAGGATATTTAAAAGATTAGGAAAGTGATTCATTAATTATTAGAGACAAAAAGGAAATGAATTCTCGTTGAATTCATGTCCCTATGCCCTGCCCACCACCACTTCTACTAAATAGAAAAAAAGAAAAAAAAAAACACCACACAATCAAATCTAGAATTTTGTGTTAGAAAATCATGAAGGAGAGGAAAAAAAAAAAAAAAAGTTGTCTAGAGAAAGAAATAACGTACGAAGTCCTCAAATTGAACTTCCAAGGAAAAGCCAAATTTACTCACTAGAAAATTCAAGCATAAAGAAGGGGCGTTGAGTATAGATTTGGCCTATCAACCCAAACTTTACACAGTTAATAAATAGACTGATAATATTAATTTATAAAGTTACGAATTTAATTTTTATATGTTACGTCATATTAAAAGAGTCTTGATTTGAACCCTAGTTATTAAATATAAGGTAAACTTTGAAAGAGTTTTATAAATCGAATCCAGATTAGGTAAAATTTTTCTCGTAACAAAAAGAAAAAAAAGGGAAAAAACATAATAGAGATTGGCCAAAAAGAAAAAAGGGAAAAAAACATAATAGAGATTGGCCTACCATGGTTATTTCATTGATGGTTCTAAGAAGGAAGAATATTTGAAACGTGTTGGACATAAAAGTGAGTATGTATTCTCTCTCTCTCTCTCTCTCTCTCTCTCTCTCTCTCCCTTGTTTTAGTTAATAATACTCGGTCAAAGCTAACTTTTAATTGAGTTCCATTAGTATCATATTGATAATTATTCGAAATAGTTGGTGACAAATGATTCTTATATTTATCGAATTTATATACATGTTTTTATACGCGATATTTATGTGAAACTTTTAAAATATATTTGAATAATATGAGAACGTATAGAATTTTTCTGATGATTATTAGGAATTATTATTTTTTGAACCAAAGTTTTGTAAAACATGTGATGAATAGTACATAGATTCAGACTTTAATAGGCAAATTTTACAGAATGAATTCCTTCAATCTTATTGGTTCACATAAATATTTTGGTGTCCATTAGTGCCTCGTTGATCATTATTCGAGTTAATTGGTGACTGTCGGCATTAGTTGTTGCTCATAGGCACAAAAAATTCTGTCGAATTTATATGTATTTTTCTAGATGTAATCTTCATGTGACACTTTGAACAATATATCTATACAGTATAAGGAAAGTATATTCTACTTCCGATCAAGAATATAAGTCTTTTGAGATTTGCACACGAATGAAGGATTAAGAAAATAATGTAAAGTTTTATGTAGGATATCTATTATACCCTTAATAAATAAAGAGAGGAAAAGAGAGGAATGAGAGATAATAAATCAATTAGAGAGGATATAATTAGAAAATAGACAATAAACACATATTGAGACGTGTAAAGGACTTGTAATTTTCACCATCCAATTTTTTACTAAAAGGACTTATATTTCTGATCAGAGGCAGTATATTTTTTTTTAAAAGATTTTTAAGAACATCTTTTTTCGTACGAAAATTTTGTCAAAAACGTGATTTTTAGTACATAGTTCCAACTTCAACGGGTAATTTAAAAAACTGAATTTCATCAATTTCATTAATTTCCATAAATGTCTTGGTTCCTATTAATACGTTATTTATCATTATTAAAGATAATTGGTGACCAGTTTGAAGTCGAAACACAAGAGTTATCTAAGGAAGATGGGGATGGCGGCTTTTGGGCTTTCTTATTCTATCAAAAGAGGTATGATTAGCACACGAATTTGGGTTTTAATGGGAATGTGATACTTCGTCTGGTATATTTATACAACATAAAAAATATACAGAATCATTTTGAGCAATTTTATGTAGAACTATTTTTGGGCCTAAATTAAAAAAAAAATGATGATTAGCACACGAATTCGAGTTTTAATATCAATGTGAAACTTTGTCAGGTGTATTTATACAACATAAAAAACATTCTGAATCGTTTTAAGGAATTTTTATGGAGAAATTTTTTTTAGACCTAAATTTTGCAAAAAAATTGATGATTAGCACACGAATTCTGGCGTTTATGGGAATGTGATACTTCGTCTTGTGTATTTATACAACATGAAAAACATTTAGAATCGTTTTAAGTAATTTTTTGGTGAACTTTTTTTCGGACCTAAATTTTATTAAAAAACGTGATGATTAGCATACAAATTCGTGCATTAATGGTAATGTGAAACTTCGTTTGGTGAATTTATATGACATGAAAAACATTCAGAATGTATTTAAGTAATTTTTTGGATAACTTTTTTACGGACCTAAATTTGTAAAAAACGTGATGATTAGCACACGAATTTGGGCTCTAATAGGAATGTGATACTTCATCTAGTGTATTTATGCAACATGAAAAATATTCAGAATCGTTTTGAGAAATTTTGTAGAAACTTCTTTTTGGACAAAAATTTTGTTAAAAAATTGACGATTAGCACATGAATTCGGGCTTTAATGGGAATGTGATACTTCATCTGGTGTATTTATACAACATGAAAAACATTCAGGATCATTTTAACAATTTTTTTGAGAACTTTTTTCGGACCTTAATTTTGAAAAAAACGTGATGATTAGCACACGAATTCGGGCTTTCATGGCAATGTGAAACTTCTTCTGGTGAATTTATATGACTTGAAAAACATTTAGAATTGTTTTAAGTAATTTTTGCGAGAATTTTTTTTCGAACCTAAATTTTGTAAAAAACGTGATGACTAGCACACAAATTTGGGTTTTAATGGTATTGTGAAACTTCGTATGGTGAATTTATATGACATTAAAAACATTCAAAATCGTTTTAAGCAATTTCTTGGTTAACTTTTTTTCGGACCTAAATTTTGTAAAAAACGTTATGATTAGCATACGAATTCCGGCTTTAATGGTAATGTGATACTTCGTCTGATGAATTTATATGAAATTAAAAACATTCAGAATTGTTTTAAGCATTTTTTTAGTGAACTTTTTTTTGGATAAAAATTTGGTAAAAAACGTGATGATTAGTGCACGAATTTGGGCTTTAATGGTAATTTGATACTTCGTTTGGTGAATTTATATTACATTAAAAACATTCAGAATCGAGTTAGGCAATTTTTTCCAGAACTTTTTTCAAATCTAAATTTTGTAAAAAACGTGATGATTAGCACACGAATTCGGACTTTAATGATATTATGAAAATTCGTCTGGTGAATTTATATGATATTAAAAAAATTCAGAATCGTTTTGAGAACTTTTTTGGGACCTAAATATTGTAAAAAACGTAATGATTATCACACGAATTTGTGCTTTAATTGTAATGTAAAACTTCGTCTGCTGAATTTATATGGAATTAAAAAATATTCAGAATCGTTTTACGCAATATTTTGGTGAAATTGTTTTCGGACCTAAATTTTGTAAAAAACGTAATGATTAGCACACGAATTCAGGCTTTATTGGTAATGTGATACTTCGTCTGGTTAATTTATATGACATGAAAACATTCAGAATCTATTTAAACAATTTTTTAAAGAACTTTTTTTCGGACATGAATTTTGTAAAAAACGTGATGATTATCACACGAATTCGGACTTTAATAGCAATATGAAACTTCTTTGGTGAATTTATATGACACTAAAAACATTCAAAATAGTTTTAAGCAATTTTTTGGTGAACTTTTTATAGGACCTAAATTTTGTAAAAAAATGATAAATAGCACAAGGATTAGGGCTTTAATGGTAATGTGATACTTCGTCTGGAAAATTTATATGACATTCAAAACATTCAGAATTGTTTTAAGAAATTTTTTATATGACTGATGAATTTATATGACATTAAAAAATATTAAGAATCGATTTAAGCAATTCTTTAGATAACTTTTTTTCAGACCTAAATTTTTTAAAAAACGTGATGATTATCATACGAATTCGGACTTTAATAGTAATATGAAACTTTGTTTGGTGAATTTATATGACATTAAAAACATTTAGAATCCTTTTAAACAATTTTTTTGTGAAAACTCTTTTTCGGACCTAAATTTTGTAAAAAACGTGATAATTAGCACACGAATTCAGACTTTAATAGTAATGTGAAAATTCGTCTGGTGAATTTATATGACATTAAAAACATTAAGAATCGTTTTAAGCAATTTTTTGGTGAACTTTTTTTCGGACTAAAATTTGTATAAAACGTGATGATTAGCACACGAATTTGGGTTTTAATGATAATGTGAAATTTCTTCTGGTGAATTTACATGACATTAAAAACATTCCGAATCGTTTTAAGCAATTTTTTGGTGACCTTTTTTTCGGACCTAAATTATGTAAAAAACGTGATGATTAGCACACGAATTCGGACTTTATTGGCAATGCGATACTTCATCTGGTGAATTTATATGACATGAAAAATATTCAGAATAGATTTAAGAAATTTTTTAAAGAACTTTTTTTCGGACCAAAGTTTTGTAAAAATATTGATGTTTAGCGCACGAATTCGGACTTTAATAGTATGTGAAACTTCGTCTGGTGAATTTATACGACCTTATAAACTTTCAGAATCGTTTTAAGCAATTTTATGATGAAATTTTTTTCTGACCTAAATTTTTTAAAAAACAAGAATATTAGCACACGAGTTCAGCCTTTAATAATAATGTGATAATTCGTTCAGTGAATTTATATGACATTAAAAATATTGAGAATCGTTTTAAGCAATTTTTTGGTGAACTTTTTTTTGGACCAAAATTTTATGAAAAACGTGATGATTAGTACACGAATTCGGGTTTTATTAGTAATGTGATAGTTCGTCTAGTGAATTTATATGACTTTAAAAAACATTCAGAATCGTTTTAAACAAGTTTTTTGTGTACTTCTTTTCCGACCTAAATTTTGAAAAAAATGTGACGATTAGCACATGAATTCGGGCTTTAATGGTAATGTAATACTTCGTTTGTGAATTTATATGACCATAAAAACTTTCAGAATCGGTTTAATCAAATTTTTGGTGAACTTTTTTTCGGACCTAAATTTTGTAAAAAACGTGAATATTAGCACACGAATTCGGGCTTAAATGATAATGTGAAAATTCGACTGGTGAATTTATATGACCTTAAAAACTTTCAGAATCGTTTTAAGCAAATTATTGGTGAACTTTTTTTCGGACCTAAATTTTGTAAAAAAACGTGAATATTAGCACACGAATTCGTTCTTAAAAGGTGATGTAATACTTCGTTGGCGAATTTATATGACATTAAAAACATCCAGAATCGTTTTAGCAATTTTTTGGTGAACTTTTTTTTCGGACAAATTTTTTTTAAAAAACGTGATGATTAGCACATGAATTCGGGCTTTAATGATAATGTGATAGTTTGTCTGCTGAATTTATATGACACAAAAAACATTCAAAATCGATTTAAGCAAATTATTGGTGAACATTTTTTCAGACAAATTTTGTAAAAAACGTGAATATTAGCACACGAATTCGTTCTTAAATAATAATGTGAAAATTCGTCTGGTGAATTTATATGACCTGAAAAACTTTCAGAATCGTTTTAAGCAAATTATTGTTGAACTTTTTTCGGACCTAAATTTTGTAAGAAATATGATACACACGAATTCGGGCTTAAATGATAATGTGAAAATTCGTCTGGTGAATTTATATGACCTTAAAAACTTTCAGAATCGTTTTAATCAAATTATTTTTGAACTTTTTTTCGGAGCTAAATTTTGTAAAAAACGTGAATATTAGCACACGAATTCGGGCTAAAATGATAATTTTAAAATTCGTCTGGTGAATTTATATGACCTCAAAAACTTTAAGAATCGTTTTAATCAAATTATTTTGGAACTTTTTTTCGGACCTAAATTTTGTAAAAAACGTGAATATTAGCACACGAATTCTGGCTTAAATGATAATGTGAAAATTCATCTGGTGAATTTATATGACCTTGAAAACTTTAAGAATCAGTTTAAGCAAATTATTGGTGAACTTTTTTTCGGACCTAAATTTTGTAAAAAAACGTGAATATTAGCACACGAATTCGTTCTTAAATGATAATGTGAAAATTCGTCTGGTGCATTTATATGACCTTAAAAACTTTCAGAATCGTTTCAATCAAATTATTTTTGAACTTTTTTTCGGAGCTAAATTTTTTAAACAACGTGAATATGTGCACACGAATTTGGGCTTAAATTATAATGTGAAAAGTCGTCAGGTGAATTTATATGACCTTAAAAACTTTCAAAATCGTTTTAATCAAATTATTTATGAACTTTTTTTCGGAGCTAAATTTTGTAAAAAACGTGAATATTAGCACACGAATTCGGGCTAAAATGATAATTTTAAAATTCGTGTGGTGAATTTATATGACCTCAAAAACTTTAAGAATCGTTTTAATCAAATTATTTTTGAACTTTTTTTCTGACCTAAATTTTGTAAAAAACATGAATATTAGCACACGAATTCGGGCTTAAATGATAACGTGAAAATTCGTCTGGTGAATTTATATGACCTCAAAAACTTTCAGAATCAGTTTAAGCAAATTATTGGTGAACTTATTTTCGGACCAAAATTTTGTAAAAAACGTGAATATTAGCACACGAATTCGGGCTTAAATGATAATGTGAAAATTCGTCTGGTGAATTTATATGACCTTAAAAACTTTCAGAATCAATTTAAGCAAATTATCGGTGAACTTTTTTTCGGACCAAAATTTTGTAAAAAACGTAAATATTAGCACACGAATTCGGGCTTAAATTATCATGTGAAAAGTCGTCAGGTGAAGTTATATGACCTTAAAAACTTTCAGAATCGTTTTAATCAAATTATTTTTGAACTTTTTTTCGGAGCTAAATTTTGTAAAAAACGTGAATATTAGCACACGAATTCGGGCTAAAATGATAATTTTAAAATTCGTCTGGCGAATTTATATGACCTTAAAAACTTTAAGAATCGTTTTAAGCAAATTATTTTTGAACTTTTTTTCGGACCTAAATTTCGTAAAAAACGTGAATATCAGCACACGAATTCGGGCTTAAATGATAATGTGAAAATTCGTCTGGTTAATTTATATGACCTTAAAAACTTTCAGAATCAGTTTAAGCAAATTATTGGTGAACTTTTTTTCGAACCTAAATTTTATAAAAAAACGTGAATATTAGCACACGAATTCGTTCTTAAATGATAATGTGAAAATTCGTTTGGTGAATTTATATGACCTTAAAAACTTTCAGAATCGTTTTAATAAAATTATTTTTGAACTTTTTTTCGAAGCTAAATTTTGTAAAAAACGTGAATATTAGCACACGAATTCGGGCTAAAATGATAATTTTAAAATTCGTCTGGTGAATTTATATGACCTCAAAAACTTTAAGAATCGTTTTAATCAAATTATTTTTGAACTTTTTTTCGGACCTAAATTTTGTAATAAAACGTGAATATTAGCACACGAATTCGGGCTTAAATGATAATGGGAAAATTCGTCTGGTGAATTTATATGACCATAAAAACTTTCGGAATAGTTTTAAGCAAATTATTGCTGAGCTTTTTTTGGGACCTATATTTTGTAAAAAACGTGCATATTAGCACACGAATTCGGGCTTAAATGATAATTTGAAAATTCGTCTGGTGAATTTATATGACCTTAGGAACCTTAGGAATCGTTTTAATCAAATTATTTTTGAATTTTTTTCGGACCCAAATATTGTAAAAAACGTGAATATTAGCACACGAATTCGGTCTTAAATGATAATTTGAAAATTCGTCTGGTGAATTTATATGACCTTAAAAACTTTCAGAATCGTTTTAAGCAAATTATTGCTGAACTTTTTTTCGGACCTAAATTTTTTAAAAAACGTGCATATTAGCAGACGAATTCGGGCTTAAATGACAATGTGAAAATTCGTCTGGTGAATTTATATGACCTTAAAAACTTTCAGAATCGTTTTAAGCAAATTATTGGTGAACTTTTTTTCGGACCTAAATTTTGAAAAAACGTGAATATTAGCACACGAATTCGGGCTTAAATGACAATGTGAGAATTCGTCTGGTGAATTTATATGACCTTAAAAACTTTCAGAATCGTTTTAAGCAAATTATTGGTGAACTTTTTTTCGGACCTAAATTTTGTAAAAAACATGAATATTAGCACACGAATTCGGGCTTAAATGACAATGTGAAAATTCGTTTGGTGAATTTATATGACCATAAAAACTTTCAGAATCGTTTTAAGCAAATTATTGCTGAACTTTTTTTCGGACCTATATTTTGTAAAAAACGTGAATATTAGCACACGAATTCGGGCTTAAATGATAATGGGAAAATTCGTCTGGTGAATTTATATGACCTTAAAAACTTTCAGAATCGTTTTAATCAAATTACTTTTGAACTTTTTTTCGGAGCTGAATTTTGTAAAAAACGTGAATATTAGCACACGAATTCGGGCTTAAATGATAATTTGAAAATTCGTCTGGTGAATTTATATGACTTTAAAAACTTTCAGAATCGTTTTAAGCAAATTATTGGTGAATTTTTTTCGGATCTAAATTTTGTAAAAAACGTAAATATTAGCACACGAATTTTGGCTTAAATTATAATGTGAAAAGTCGTCTGGTGAATTTATATGACCTTAAAAACTTTCAGAATCGTTTTAAGCAAATTATTGGTGAACTTTTTTTCGGACCTAAATTTTGAAAAAACGTGAATATTAGCACACGAATTCGGGCTTAAATGACAATTTGAAAATTCGCCTGGTGAATTTATATGACCATAAAAAACATTCGAATCGTTTTAAGCAAATTATTGCGGAACTTTTTTTCGGACCTATATTTTGTAAAAAACGTGAATATTAGAACACGAATTTGGGCTTAAATGACAATGTGAAAATTCGTCTGGTGAATTTATATGACATTAAAAACTTTCAGAATCGTTTTAAGCAAATTATTGCTGTACTTTTTTTCGGACCTAAATTTTTTAAAAAACGTGCATATTAGCACACGAATTCGGGCTTAAATGACCATGTGAAAATTCGTCTGGTGAATTTATATGACCTTAAAAACTTTCAGAATCGTTTTAAGCAAATTATTGGTGAACTTTTTTTCAGACCTATATTTTGTAAAAAACGTGAATATTAGCACACGAATTCGGGCTTAAATGATAATTTGAAAATTCGTCCGGTGAATTTATATGACCTTAAAAACTTTCTGAATCGTTTTAAGCAAATTATTGGTGAACTTTTTTTCGGACTTAAATTTTGTAAAAAACATGAATATTAGCACACGAATTCGGGCTTAAATGACAATGTGAAAATTCGTCTGGTGAATTTATATGACCATAAAAACTTTCAGAATCGTTTTAAGCAAATTATTGCTCAACTTTTTTTCGGACCTATATTTTGAAAAAAACGTGAATATTAGCACACGAATTCGGGCTTAAATGATAATGGGAAAATTCGTCTGGTGAATTTATATGACCTTAAAAACTTTCAGAATCGTTTTAATCAAATTACTTTTGAACTTTTTTTCGGAGCTGAATTTTGTAAAAAACGTGAATATTAGCACACGAATTCGGGCTTAAATGATAATTTGAAAATTCGTCTGGTGAATTTATATGACTTTAAAAACTTTCAGAATCGTTTTAAGCAAATTATTGGTGAATTTTTTTCGGATCTAAATTTTGTAAAAAACGTAAATATTAGCACACGAATTTGGGCTTAAATTATAATGTGAAAAGTCGTCTGGTGAATTTATTTGACCTTAAAAACTTTCAGAATCGTTTTAAGCAAATTATTGGTAAACTTTTTTTCGGACCTAAATTTTGAAAAAACGTGAATATTAGCACACGAATTCGGGCTTAAATGACAATTTGAAAATTCGCCTGGTGAATTTATATGACCATAAAAACATTCAGAATCGTTTTAAGCAAATTATTGCGGAACTTTTTTTCGGACCTATATTTTGTAAAAAACGTGAATATTAGCACACGAATTCGGGCTTAAATGATAATGGGAAAGTTCGTCTGGTGAATTTATATGACCATAAAAACTTTCAGAATCGTTTTAAGCAAATTATTGTTGAACTTTTTTTCGGACCTATATTTTGTAAAAAACGTGTATATTAGCACACGAATTCGGGCTTAAATGATAATGGGAAAATTCGTCTGGTGAATTTATATGACCTTAAAAACCTTAGGAATCGTTTTAAGCAAATTATTGCTGAACTTTTTTTCGGACGTATATTTTGTAAAAAACGTGAATATTAGCACACAAATTCGGGCTTAAATGATAATTTGAAAATTCAGTCCAGGTGAATTTATATGACCTTAAATACTTTCAGAATCGTTTTAAGCAAATTATTGGTGTACTTTTTTTCGGACCTAATTTTTGTAAAAAACGTGAATATTAGCACACGAATTCGGGCTTAAATGACAATGTGAAAATTCGTCTGGGGAATTTATATGACAATAAAAACTTTCAGAATCGTTTTAAGCAAATTATTGCTGAACTTTTTTTCGGACCTATATTTTTCAAAAAACGTGAATATTAGCACACGAATTCGGGCTTAAATGATAATGGGAAAATTCGTCTGGTGAATTTATATGACCTTAAAAAAACTTTCAGAATCGTTTTAATCAAATTACTTTTGAACCTTTTTTCGGAGCTGAATATTGTAAAAAACGTGAATATTAGCACACGAATTCGGGCTTAAATGATAATGGGAAAATTCGTCTGGTGAATTTATATGACCTCAAACACTTTCAGAATCGTTTTAATCAAATTACTTTTGAACCTTTTTTCGGAGTCGAAATTACGTAAAAAACGTGAATATTAGCACACGAATTCGGGCTTAAATGATAATGGGAAAATTCGTCCCGGTGAATTTATATGACCTCAAAAACTTTAAGAATCGTTTTAATCAAATTATTTTTTGAACTTTTTTTCGGACCTAAATTTTGTAATAAAACGTGAATATTAGCACACGAATTCGGGCTTAAATGATAATGGGAAAATTCGTCTGGTGAATTTATATGACCATAAAAACTTTCGGAATAGTTTTAAGAAAATTATTGCTGAGCTTTTTTTCGGACCTATATTTTGTAAAAAACGTGCATATTAGCACACGAATTCGGGCTTAAATGATAATTTGAAAATTCGTCTGGTGAATTTATATGACCTTAAAAACCTTAGGAATCGTTTTAAGCAAATTATTGCTGAACTTTTTTTCGGACGTATATTTTGTAAAAAACGTGAATATTAGCACACGAATTTGGGCTTAAATTCTAATGTGAAAAGTCGTCTGGTGAATTTATATGACCTTAAAAACTTTCAGAATCGTTTTAGGCAAATTATTGGTGAACTTTTTCCCTGACCTAAATTTTGTAAAAAACGTGAATATTAGCACACGAATTCGGGCTTACATGACAATTTGAAAATTCGCCTGGTGAATTTATATGACCATAAAAACATTCAGAATCGTTTTAAGGAAATTATTGCTGAACTTTTTTGCGGACCTATATTTTGTAAAAAACGTGAATATTAGAACACGAATTCGGTCTTAAATGATAATTTGAAAATTCGTCTGGTGAATTTATATGACCATAAAAACTTTCAGAATCGTTTTAAGCAAATTATTGTTGAACTTTTTTTCGGACCTATATTTTGTAAAAAACGTGTATATTAGCACACGAATTCGGGCTTAAATGATAATGGGAAAATTCGTCTGGTGAATTTATATGACCTTAAAAACCTTAGGAATCGTTTTAAGCAAATTATTGCTGAACTTTTTTTCGGACGTATATTTTGTAAAAAACGTGAATATTAGCACACAAATTCGGGCTTAAATGATAATTTGAAAATTCGTCCGAGTGAATTTATATGACCTTAAATATTTTCGAATCGTTTTAAGCAAATTATTGGTGTACTTTTTTTTCGGACCTAATTTTTTGTAAAAAACGTGAATATTAGCACACGAATTCGGGCTTAAATGACAATGTGAAAATTAGATGCTGGGGAATTTATATGACAATAAAAACTTTCAGAATCGTTTTAAGCAAATTATTGCTGAACTTTTTTTCGGACCTATATTTTTCAAAAAACGTGAATATTAGCACACGAATTCGGGCTTAAATGATAATGGGAAAATTCGTCTGGTGAATTTATATGACCTTAAAAAAACTTTCAGAATCGTTTTAATCAAATTACTTTTGAACCTTTTTTCTGAGTCGAATATTGTAAAAAACGTGAATATTAGCACACGAATTCGGGCTTAAATGATAATGGGAAAATTCGTCTGGTGAATTTATATGACCTCAAACACTTTCAGAATCGTTTTAATCAAATTACTTTTGAACCTTTTTTCGGAGCTGAATTCTGTAAAAAACGTGAATATTAGCACACGAATTCGGGCTTAAATGATAATGGGAAAATTCGTCTGGTGAATTTATATGACCTCAAAAACTTTAAGAATCGTTTTAATCAAATTATTTTTGAACTTTTTTTCGGACCTAAATTTTGTAATAAAACGTGAATATTAGCACACGAATTCGGGCTTAAATGATAATGGGAAAATTCGTCTGGTGAATTTATATGACCATAAAAACTTTCGGAATAGTTTTAAGAAAATTATTGCTGAGCTTTTTTTCGGACCTATATTTTGTAAAAAACGTGCATATTAGCACACGAATTCGGGCTTAAATGATAATTTGAAAATTCGTCTGGTGAATTTATATGACCTTAAAAACCTTAGGAATCGTTTTAAGCAAATTATTGCTGAACTTTTTTTCGGACGTATATTTTGTAAAAAACGTGAATATTAGCACACGAATTTGGGCTTAAATTCTAATGTGAAAAGTCGTCTGGTGAATTTATATGACCTTAAAAACTTTCAGAATCGTTTTAGGCAAATTATTGGTGAACTTTTTCCCTGACCTAAATTTTGTAAAAAACGTGAATATTAGCACACGAATTCGGGCTTACATGACAATTTGAAAATTCGCCTGGTGAATTTATATGACCATAAAAACATTCAGAATCGTTTTAAGGAAATTATTGCTGAACTTTTTTGCGGACCTATATTTTGTAAAAAACGTGAATATTAGAACACGAATTCGGTCTTAAATGATAATTTGAAAATTCGTCTGGTGAATTTATATGACCATAAAAACTTTCAGAATCGTTTTAAGCAAATTATTGCTTTGAACTTTTTTTTCGGACCTCAAATTTTTTAAAAAAACGTGCATATTAGCACACAAATTCGGGCTTAAATGACAATGTGAAAATTAGATCCGGTGAATTTATATGACCTTAAAAACTTTCAGAATCGTTTTAAGCAAATTATTGGTGAACTTTTTTTCGGACCTAAATTTTGAAAAAACGTGAATATTAGCACACAATTCGGGCTTAAATGACAATGTGAAAATTCGTCCGGTGAATTTATATGACCTTAAAAACTTTCTGAATCGTTTTAAGCAAATTATTGGTGAACTTTTTTTCGGACCTAAATTTTGTAAAAAACATGAATATTAGCACACGAATTCGGGCTTAAATGACAATGTGAAAATTCGTCTGGTGAATTTATATGACCATAAAAACTTTCAGAATCGTTTTAAGCAAATTATTGCTGAACTTTTTTTCGGACCTATATTTTGTAAAAAACGTGAATATTAGCACACGAATTCGGGCTTAAATGATAATGGGAAAATTCGTCTGGTGAATTTATATGACCTTAAAAACTTTCAGAATCGTTTTAATCAAATTACTTTTGAACTTTTTTTCGGAGCTGAATTTTGTAAAAAACGTGAATATTAGCACACAATTCGGGCTTAAATGATAATTTGAAAATTCGTCTGGTGAATTTATATGACTTTAAAAACTTTCAGAATCGTTTTAAGCAAATTATTGGTGAATTTTTTTCGGATCTAAATTTTGTAAAAAACGTAAATATTAGCACACGAATTTGGGCTTAAATTATAATGTGAAAAGTCGTCTGGTGAATTTATATGAACTTAAAAACTTTCAGAATCGTTTTAAGCAAATTATTGGTGAACTTTTTTTCGGACCTAAATTTTGAAAAAACGTGAATATTGGCACACAATTCGGGCTTAAATGACAATTTGAAAATTTGCATCGGTGAATTTATATGACCATAAAAACATTCGGGAATCGTTTTAAGCAAATTATTGCGGAACTTTTTTTCGGACCTATATTTTGTAAAAAACGTGAATATTAGAACACGAATTTGGGCTTAAATGACAATGTGAAAATTCGTCTGGTGAATTTATATGACATTAAAAACTTTCAGAATCGTTTTAAGCAAATTATTGCTGAACTTTTTTTCGGACCTAAATTTTTTAAAAAACGTGCATATTAGCACACGAATTCGGGCTTAAATGACAATGTGAAAATTCGTCTAGTGAATTTATATGACCTTAAAAATTTTCAGAATCGTTTTAAGCAAATTATTGGTGAACTTTTTTTCAGACCTATATTTTGTAAAAAACGTGAATATTAGCACACGAATTCGGGCTTAAATGATAATTTGAAAATTCGTCCGGTGAATTTATATGACCTTAAAAACTTTCTGAATCGTTTTAAGCAAATTATTGGTGAACTTTTTTTCGGACTTTAAATTTTTGTAAAAAACGTGAATATTAGCACACGAATTCGGGCTTAAATGACAATGTGAAAATTACGTCGGTGAATTTATATGACCATAAAAACTTTCGAGAATCGTTTTAAGCAAATTATTTTTGAACTTTTTTCGGACCTATATTTTGATAAAACGTGAATATTAGCACTACGAATTCGGGCTTAAATGATAATGGGAAAATTAGATACAGTGAATTTATATGACCTTAAAAACTTTCGGAATCGTTTTAATCAAAATTACTTTTGAACTTTTTTTCGGACTTTAAATTTTGTAAAAAAAACGTGAATATTAGCACACAATTCGGGCTTAAATGATAATTTGAAAATTAGATCGCAGTGAATTTATATGACTTTAAAAACTTTAGGAATCGTTTTAAGCAAATTATTGGTGAATTTTTTTCGGATCTAAATTTTGTAAAAACGTAGAATATTAGCACTACGAATTTGGGCTTAAATTATAATGTGAAAAAGTCAGTGTCGGTGAATTTATATGACCTTAAAAACTTTCAGAATCGTTTTAAGCAAATTATTGGTGAACTTTTTTCCCCGACCTAAATTTTGTAAAAAAACGTGAATATTAGCACACGAATTCGGGCTTACATGACAATTTGAAAATTCGCTCGGTGAATTTATATGACCATAAAAACATTCAGAATCGTTTTAAGGAAATTATTGCTGAACTTTTTTGCGGACCTATATTTTGTAAAAAACGTGAATATTAGAACACGAATTCGGTCTTAAATGATAATTTGAAAATTCGTCTGGTGAATTTATATGACCATAAAAACTTTCAGAATCGTTTTAAGCAAATTATTGTTGAACTTTTTTTCGGACCTATATTTTGTAAAAAACGTGTATATTAGCACACGAATTCGGGCTTAAATGATAATGGGAAAATTCGTCTGGTGAATTTATATGACCTTAAAAACCTTAGGAATCGTTTTAAGCAAATTATTGCTGAACTTTTTTTCGGACGTATATTTTGTAAAAAACGTGAATATTAGCACACAAATTCGGGCTTAAATGATAATTTGAAAATTCGTCCGGTGAATTTATATGACCTTAAATATTTTCAGAATCGTTTTAAGCAAATTATTGGTGTACTTTTTTTCGGACCTAATTTTTGTAAAAAACGTGAATATTAGCACACGAATTCGGGCTTAAATGACAATGTGAAAATTCGTCTGGGGAATTTATATGACAATAAAAACTTTCAGAATCGTTTTAAGCAAATTATTGCTGAACTTTTTTTCGGACCTATATTTTTTAAAAAACGTGAATATTAGCACACGAATTCGGGCTTAAATGATAATGGGAAAATTCGTCTGGTGAATTTATATGACCTTAAAAAAACTTTCAGAATCGTTTTAATCAAATTACTTTTGAACCTTTTTTCGGAGCTGAATATTGTAAAAAACGTGAATATTAGCACACGAATTCGGGCTTAAATGATAATGGGAAAATTCGTCTGGTGAATTTATATGACCTCAAACACTTTCAGAATCGTTTTAATCAAATTACTTTTGAACCTTTTTTCGGAGCTGAATTCTGTAAAAAACGTGAATATTAGCACACGAATTCGGGCTTAAATGATAATGGGAAAATTCGTCTGGTGAATTTATATGACCTCAAAAACTTTAAGAATCGTTTTAATCAAATTATTTTTGAACTTTTTTTCGGACCTAAATTTTGTAATAAAACGTGAATATTAGCACACGAATTCGGGCTTAAATGATAATGGGAAAATTCGTCTGGTGAATTTATATGACCATAAAAACTTTCGGAATAGTTTTAAGAAAATTATTGCTGAGCTTTTTTTCGGACCTATATTTTGTAAAAAACGTGCATATTAGCACACGAATTCGGGCTTAAATGATAATTTGAAAATTCGTCTGGTGAATTTATATGACCTTAAAAACCTTAGGAATCGTTTTAAGCAAATTATTGCTGAACTTTTTTTCGGACGTATATTTTGTAAAAAACGTGAATATTAGCACACGAATTTGGGCTTAAATTCTAATGTGAAAAGTCGTCTGGTGAATTTATATGACCTTAAAAACTTTCAGAATCGTTTTAGGCAAATTATTGGTGAACTTTTTCCCTGACCTAAATTTTGTAAAAAACGTGAATATTAGCACACGAATTCGGGCTTACATGACAATTTGAAAATTCGCCTGGTGAATTTATATGACCATAAAAACATTCAGAATCGTTTTAAGGAAATTATTGCTGAACTTTTTTGCGGACCTATATTTTGTAAAAAACGTGAATATTAGAACACGAATTCGGTCTTAAATGATAATTTGAAAATTCGTCTGGTGAATTTATATGACCTTAAAAACTTTCAGAATCGTTTTAAGCAAATTATTGCTGAACTTTTTTTCGGACCTCAATTTTTTAAAAAACGTGCATATTAGCACACAAATTCGGGCTTAAATGACAATGTGAAAATTCGTCTGGTGAATTTATATGACCTTAAAAACTTTCAGAATCGTTTTAAGCAAATTATTGGTGAACTTTTTTTCGGACCTAAATTTTGAAAAAACGTGAATATTAGCACACGAATTCGGGCTTAAATGACAATGTGAAAATTCGTCTGGTGAATTTATATGACCTTAAAAACTTTCAGAATCGTTTTAAGCAAATTATTGGTGAACTTTTTTTCGGACCTAAATTTTGTAAAAAACATGAATATTAGCACACGAATTCGGGCTTAAATGACAATGTGAAAATTCGTCTGGTGAATTTATATGACCATAAAAACTTTCAGAATCGTTTTAAGCAAATTATTACTTGAACTTTTTTCGGACCTATATTTTGTAAAAAAACGTGAATATTAGCACACGAATTCGGGCTTAAATGATAATGGGAAAATTCGTCTGGTGAATTTATATGACCTTAAAAACTTTCAGAATCGTTTTAATCAAATTACTTTTGAACTTTTTTTCGGAGCTGAATTTTGTAAAAAACGTGAATATTAGCACACAATTCGGGCTTAAATGATAATTTGAAAATTCGTCTGGTGAATTTATATGACTTTAAAAACTTTCAGAATCGTTTTAAGCAAATTATTGGTGAATTTTTTTCGGATCTAAATTTTGTAAAAAACGTAAATATTAGCACACGAATTTGGGCTTAAATTATAATGTGAAAAGTCGTCTGGTGAATTTATATGAACTTAAAAACTTTCAGAATCGTTTTAAGCAAATTATTGGTGAACTTTTTTTCGGACCTAAATTTTGAAAAAACGTGAATATTAGCACACGAATTCGGGCTTAAATGACAATTTGAAAATTCGCCTGGTGAATTTATATGACCATAAAAACATTCAGAATCGTTTTAAGCAAATTATTGCGGAACTTTTTTTCGGACCTATATTTTGTAAAAAACGTGAATATTAGAACACGAATTTGGGCTTAAATGACAATGTGAAAATTCGTCTGGTGAATTTATATGACATTAAAAACTTTCAGAATCGTTTTAAGCAAATTATTGCTGAACTTTTTTTCGGACCTAAATTTTTTAAAAAACGTGCATATTAGCACACGAATTCGGGCTTAAATGACAATGTGAAAATTCGTCTAGTGAATTTATATGACCTTAAAAATTTTCAGAATCGTTTTAAGCAAATTATTGGTGAACTTTTTTTCAGACCTATATTTTGTAAAAAACGTGAATATTAGCACACGAATTCGGGCTTAAATGATAATTTGAAAATTCGTCCGGTGAATTTATATGACCTTAAAAACTTTCTGAATCGTTTTAAGCAAATTATTGGTGAACTTTTTTTCGGATTTAAATTTTGTAAAAAACATGAATATTAGCACACGAATTCGGGCTTAAATGACAATGTGAAAATTCGTCTGGTGAATTTATATGACCATAAAAAACTTTCGGGAATCGTTTTAAGCAAATTATTGCTCGAACTTTTTTCGGACCTATATTTTGTAAAAAACGTGAATATTAGCACACGAATTCGGGCTTAAATGATAATGGGAAAATTCGTCTGGTGAATTTATATGACCTTAAAAACTTTCAGAATCGTTTTAATCAAATTACTTTTGAACTTTTTTTCGGAGCTGAATTTTGTAAAAAACGTGAATATTAGCACACGAATTCGGGCTTAAATGATAATTTGAAAATTAGTCCCCGGTGAATTTATATGACTTTAAAAACTTTCAGAATCGTTTTAAGCAAATTATTGGTGAATTTTTTTCGGATCTAAATTTTGTAAAAAACGTAAATATTAGCACACGAATTTGGGCTTAAATTATAATGTGAAAAGTCGTCTGGTGAATTTATATGACCTTAAAAACTTTCAGAATCGTTTTAAGCAAATTATTGGTGAACTTTTTTTCGGACCTAAATTTTGAAAAAACGTGAATATTAGCACACGAATTCGGGCTTAAATGACAATTTGAAAATTCGCCTGGTGAATTTATATGACCATAAAAACATTCAGAATCGTTTTAAGCAAATTATTGCGGAACTTTTTTTCGGACCTATATTTTGTAAAAAACGTGAATATTAGCACACGAATTCGGGCTTAAATGATAATGGGAAAATTCGTCTGGTGAATTTATATGACCATAAAAACTTTCAGAATCGTTTTAAGCAAATTATTGTTGAACTTTTTTTCGGACCTATATTTTGTAAAAAACGTGTATATTAGCACTACCAAATTCGGGCTTAAATGATAATGGGAAAATTCGTCTGGTGAATTTATATGACCTTAAAAACCTTAGGAATCGTTTTAAGCAAATTATTGCTGAACTTTTTTTCGGACGTATACTTTGTAAAAAACGTGAATATTAGCACACGAATTCGGGCTTAAATGATAATTTGAAAATTCGTCCGGTGAATTTATATGACCTTAAATACTTTCAGAATCGTTTTAAGCAAATTATTGGTGAACTTTTTTTCGGACCTAATTTTTGTAAAAAACGTGAATATTAGCACACGAATTCGGGCTTAAATGACAATGTGAAAATTCGTCTGGGGAATTTATATGACAATAAAAACTTTCAGAATCGTTTTAAGCAAATTATTGCTGAACTTTTTTTCGGACCTATATTTTTTAAAAAACGTGAATATTAGCACACGAATTCGGGCTTAAATGATAATGGGAAAATTCGTCTGGTGAATTTATATGACCTTAAAAAAACTTTCAGAATCGTTTTAATCAAATTACTTTTGAACCCTTTTTCGGAGCTGAATTCTGTAAAAAACGTGAATATTAGCACACGAATTCGGGCTTAAATGATAATTTGAAAATTCGTCTGGTGAATTTATATGACCTTAAAAACTTTTAGAATCGTTTTAAGCAAATTATTGGTGAATTTTTTTCGGATCTAAATTTTGTAAAAAACGTAAATATTAGCACACGAATTTGGGTTTAAATTATAATGTGAAAAGTCGTGTGGTGAATTTATATGACCTTAAAAACTTTCAGAATCGTTTTGAGCAAATTATTGGTGAACTTTTTTTCGGACCTAATTTTTGAAAAAACGAGACTATTAGCACACGAATTCGGGCTTAAATGACAATTTGAAAATGCGCCTGGTGAATTTATATGACCATAAAAACATTCAGAATCGTTTTAAGCAAATTATTGATGAACTTTTTTTCGGACCTATATTTTGTAAAAAACGTGAATATTAGCACACGAATTCGAGCTTAAATGATAATGGGAAAATTCGTCTGGTGAATTTATATGGCCATAAAAACTTTCGGAATAGTTTTAAGCAAATCATTGCTGAGCTTTTTTTCGGACCTATATTTTGTAAAAAACGTGCATATTAGCACACAAATTCGGGCTTAAATGATAATTTGAAAATTCGTCCGGTGAATTTATATGACCTTAAATACTTTCAGAATCGTTTTAATCAAATTACTTTTGAACTTTTTTTCGGAGCTGAATTTTGTAAAAAACGTGAATATTAGCACACGAATTCGGGCTTAAATGATAATTTGAAAATTCGTCTGGTGAATTTATATGACCTTAAAAACTTTCAGAATCGTTTTAAGCAAATTATTGGTGAATTTTTTTCGGATCTAAATTTTGTAAAAAACGTAAATATTAGCACACGAATTTGGGCTTAAATTATAATGTGAAAAGTCGTGTGGTGAATTTATATGACCTTAAAAACTTTCAGAATCGTTTTAAGCAAATTAGTGGTGAACTTTTTTTCGGACCTAAATTTTGTAAAAAACATGAATATTAGCACACGAATTCGGGCTTAAATGACAATGTGAAAATTCGTCTGGTGAATTTATATGACCATAAAAACTTTCAGAATCGTTTTAAGCAAATTATTGATGAACTTTTTTTCGGACCTATATTTTGTAAAAAACGTGAATATTAGCACACGAATTCGGGCTTAAATGATAATGGGAAAATTCGTCTGGTGAATTTATATGGCCATAAAAACTTTCGGAATAGTTTTAAGCAAATCATTGCTGAGCTTTTTTTCGGACCTATATTTTGTAAAAAACGTGCATATTAGCACACAAATTCGGGCTTAAATGATAATTTGAAAATTCGTCCGGTGAATTTATATGACCTTAAATACTTTCAGAATCGTTTTAATCAAATTACTTTTGAACTTTTTTTCGGAGCTGAATTTTGTAAAAAACGTGAATATTAGCACACGAATTCGGGCTTAAATGACAATTTGAAAATTCGCCTGGTGAATTTATATGACCATAAAAACTTTCAGAATCAATTTAAGCAAATTATTGGTGAACTTTTTTTCGGACCAAAATTTTGTAAAAAATGTAAATATTAGCACACGAATTCGGGCTTAAATTATCATGTGAAAAGTCGTCAGGTGAAGTTATATGACCTTAAAAACTTTCAGAATCGTTTTAATCAAATTATTTTTGAACTTTTTTTCGGAGCTAAATTTTGTAAAAAACGTGAATATTAGCACACGAATTCGGGCTAAAATGATAATTTTAAAATTCGTCTGGCGAATTTATATGACCTTAGAAACTTTAAGAATCGTTTTAAGCAAATTATTTTTGAACGTTTTTTCGGACTTAAATTTCGTAAAAAACGTGAATATTAGCACACGAATTCGGGCTTAAATGATAATGTGAAAATTCGTCTGGTTAATTTATATGACCTTAAAAACTTTCAGAATCAGTTTAAGCAAATTATTGGTGAACTTTTTTTCGAACCTAAATTTTATAAAAAAACGTGAATATTAGCACACGAATTCGTTCTTAAATGATAATGTGAAAATTCGTTTGGTGAATTTATATGACCTTAAAAACTTTCAGAATCGTTTTAATAAAATTATTTTTGAACTTTTTTTCGAAGCTAAATTTTGTAAAAAACGTGAATATTAGCACACGAATTCGGGCTAAAATGATAATTTTTAAAATTCGTCTGGTGAATTTATATGACCTCAAAAACTTTAAGAATCGTTTTAATCAAATTATTTTTGAACTTTTTTTCGGACCTAAATTTTGTAATAAAACGTGAATATTAGCACACGAATTCGGGCTTAAATGATAATGGGAAAATTCGTCTGGTGAATTTATATGACCATAAAAACTTTTGGAATAGTTTTAAGCAAATTATTGCTGAGCTTTTTTACGGACCTATATTTTGTAAAAAACGTGCATATTAGCACACGAATTCGGGCTTAAATGATAATTTGAAAATTCGTCTGGTGAATTTATATGACCTTAAGAACCTTAGGAATCGTTTTAATCAAATTATTTTTGAACTTTTTTCGGACCTAAATATTGTAAAAAACGTGAATATTAGCACACGAATTCGGTCTTAAATGATAATTTGAAAATTCGTCTGGTGAATTTATATGACCTTAAAAACTTTCAGAATCGTTTTAAGCAAATTATTGCTGAACTTTTTTTCGGACCTAAATTTTTTAAAAAACGTGCATATTAGCACACGAATTCGGGCTTAAATGACAATGTGAAAATTCGTCTGGGGAATTTATATGACCTTAAAAACTTTCAGAATCGTTTTAAGCAAATTATTGGTGAACTTTTTTTCGGACCTAAATTTTGTAAAAAACATGAATATTAGCACACGAATTCGGGCTTAAATGACAATGTGAAAATTCGTCTGGTGAATTTATATGACCATAAAAACTTTCAGAATCGTTTTAAGCAAATTATTGCTGAAATTTTTTTCGGACCTATATTTTGTAAAAAACGTGAATATTAGCACACGAATTCGGGCTTAAATGATAATGGGAAAATTCGTCTGGTGAATTTATATGACCTTAAAAACTTTCGGAATCGTTTTAATCAAATTACTTTTGAACTTTTTTTTCTGAGCTGAATTTTGTAAAAAACGTGAATATTAGCACACGAATTCGGGCTTAAATGATAATTTGAAAATTCGTCTGGTGAATTTATATGACTTTAAAAACTTTCAGAATCGTTTTAAGAAAATTATTGGTGAATTTTTTTCGGATCTATATTTTGTAAAAAACGTAAATATTAGCACACGAATTTGGGCTTAAATTATAATGTGAAAAGTCGTCTGGTGAATTTATATGACCTTAAAAACTTTCAGAATGGTTTTAAGCAAATTATTGGTGAACTTTTTTTCGGACCTTAATTTTGAAAAAACGTGAATATTAGCTCACGAATTCGGGCTTAAATGACAATTTGAAAATTCGCCTGGTGAATTTATATGACCATAAAAACATTCAGAATCGTTTTAAGCAAATTATTGCGGAACTTTTTTTCGGACCTATATTTTGTAAAAAACGTGAATATTAGAACACGAATTTGGGCTTAAATTATAATGTGAAAAGTCGTCTGGTGAATTTATATGACCTTAAAAACTTTCAGAATCGTTTTAAGCAAACTATTGGTGAACTTCTTCTCGGAACTAAATTTTGTAAAAAACGTGAATATAAGCACACGAATTCGGGCTTAAATGACAATGTGAAAATTCGTCTGGTAAATTTATATGACCATAAAAACTTTCAGAATCGTTTTAAGCAAATTATTGCTGAGCTTTTTTTCGGACTTATATTTTGTAAAAAACGTGAATATTTGCACACGAATTCGGGCTTAAATGACAATGTGAAAATTCGTCTGGTGAATTTATATGACCTTAAAAACTTTCAGAATCGTTTTAAGCAAATTATTGGTGAACTTTTTTTCAGACCTATATTTTGTAAAAAACGTGAATATTAGCACACGAATTCGGGCTTAAATGATAATTTGAAAATTCGTCCGGTGAATTTATGTGACCTTAAAAACTTTCAGAATCGTTTTAAGCAAATTATTGGTGAACTTTTTTTCGGACCTAATTTATGTAAAAAACGTGAATATTAGCACACGAATTCGGGCTTAAATGACAATGTGAAAATTCGTCTGGGGAATTCATATGACAATAAAAACTTTCAGAATCGTTTTAAGCAAATTATTGCTGAACTTTTTTTCGGACCTATATTTTTTAAAAAACGTGAATATTAGCACACGAATTCGGGTTTAAATGATAATGGGAAAATACGTCTGGTGAATTTATATGACCTTAAAAACTTTCAGAATCGTTTTAAGCAAATTATTGGTGAATTTTTTTGGGATCTAAATTTTGTACAAAACGTAAATATTAGCACACGAATTTGGGCTTAAATTATAATGTGAAAACTCGTGTGGTGAATTTATATGACCTTAGAAACTTTCAGAATCGTTTTAAGCAAATTATTGGTGAACTTTTTTTCGGACCTAAATTTTGTAAAAAACGTGAATATTAGCAAACGAATTCGGGCTTAAATGACAATTTGAAAATTCGCCTGGTGAATTTATATGACCATAAAAACATTCAGAATCGTTTTAAGCAAATTATTGCTGAACTTTTTTTCGGACCTAAATTTTGTAAAAAACGTGAATATTAGCACTTTCGAATTTGGGCTTAAATTATAATGTGAAGAGTCGTCTCGGTGAATTTATATGACCTTAAAAAACTTTCGGAATCGTTTTAAGCAAATTATTGGTGAACTTTTTTTTCGGACCTAAATTTTGTAAAAAAACGTGAATATTAGCACACGAATTCGGGCTTAAATGACAATTTGAAAATTCGCTCGTGAATTTATATGACCTTAAAAACTTTCGGAATCATTTTAAGCAAATTATTGCTGAACTTTTTTCGGACCTATATTTTGTAAAAAACGTGAATATTAGCACACGAATTTGGGCTTCAATTATAATGTGAAAAAGTCGTCCCGGTGAATTTATATGATCTTAAAAACTTTCGGAATCATTTTAAGCAAATCATTGGTGAACTTTTTTTCGGACCTAAATTTTGTAAAAAACGTGAATATTAGCAAAAGAATTCGGGCTTAAATGACAATGTGAAAATTCGCCTGGTGAATTTGTATGACCATAAAAACATTCAGAATCGTTTTAAGCAAATTATTGCTGAACTTTTTTTCGGACCTATATTTTGTAAAAAACATGAATATTAGCGCACGAATTCGGGCTTAAATGATGATGTGAATATTCCTCTGGTGAATTTTTATGACCTTAAAAACTTTCAGAATCAGTTTTAGCAAATTATTGGTGAACTTTTCTTCGGACCTTAATTTTGTAAAAAACGTGAATATTAGCACACGAATTCGGGCTTAAATGATAATGGGAAAATTAGTTTGGTGAATTTATATTACCTTAAAACCTTCAGAATCGTTTTAATCAAATTACTTTTGAACCTTTTTTCGGAGCTGAATTCTGTAAAAAACGTGAATATTAGCACACGAATTCGGGCTTAAATGATAATTTGAAAATTCGTCTGGTGAATTTATATGACCTTACAAACTTTCAGAATCGTTTTAAGCAAATTATTGGTGAAGTTTTTTCGGATCTAAATTTTGTACAAAACGTAAATATTAGCACACGAATTTGGGCTTAAATTATAATGTGAAAAGTCGTGTGGTGAATTTATATGACCTTAGAAACTTTCAGAATCGTTTTAAGCAAATCATTGGTGAACTTTTTTTCGGACCTAAATTTTGTAAAAAACGTGAATATTAGCACAAGAATTCGGGCTTAAATGACAATGTGAAAATTCGCCTGGTGAATTTGTATGACCATAAAAACATTCAGAATCGTTTTAAGCAAATTATTGCTGAACTTTTTTTCGGACCTATATTTTGTAAAAAACATGAATATTAGCGCACGAATTCGGGCTTAAATGATGATGTGAATATTCCTCTGGTGAATTTTTATGACCTTAAAAACTTTCAGAATCAGTTTTAGCAAATTATTAGTGAACTTTTCTTAGGACCTTAATTTTGTAAAAAACGTGAATATTAGCACACGAATTCGGGCTTAAATGATAATGGGAAAATTAGTTTGGTGAATTTATACTACCTTAAAACCTTCAGAATCGTTTTAATCAAATTACTTTTGAACCTTTTTTCGGAGCTGGATTCTGTAAAAAACGTGAATATTAGCACACAAATTCGGGCTTAAATGATAATTTGAAAATTCGTCTGGTGAATTTATATGACCTTAAAAACTTTCAGAATCGTTTTAAGCAAATTATTGGTGAATTTTTTTCGGATCTAAATTTTGTACAAAACGTAAATATTAGCACACGAATTTGGGCTTAAATTATAATGTGAAAAGTCGTGTGGTGAATTTATATGACCTTAGAAACTTTCAGAATCGTTTTAAGCAAATTATTGGTGAACTTTTTTTCGGACCTAAATTTTGTAAAAAACGTGAATATTAGCAAACGAATTCGGGCTTAAATGACAATTTGAAAATTCGCCTGGTGAATTTATATGACCATAAAAACATTCAGAATCGTTTTAAGCAAATTATTGCTGAACTTTTTTTCGGACCTAAATTTTGTAAAAAACGTGAATATTAGCACACTAATTTGGGCTTAATTGACAATGTGAAAATTCGCCTGGTGAATTTATATGACTATAAAAACATTCAGAATCGTTATAAGCAAATTATTGCGGAACTTTTTTTCGGACCTATACTTTGTAAAAAACGTGAATATTGGCACTCGAATTTGGGGATTAAATGATAATGTGAAAATTCGTCTGGTGAATTTATATGACCTTAAAAACTTTCAGAATTAGTTTAAGCAAATTATTGGTGAACTTTTTTTCGAACCTGAATTTTGTAAAAAACGTGAATATTAGCACACGAATTCAGGCTTAAATGATAATGGGAAAATTCGTCAGCTGAATTTATATGACCTTAAAAACCTTCAGAATCGTTTTAATCAAATTATTTTTGAACTTTTTTTTCGGAGCTAAATTTTTGTAAAAAACGTGAATATTAGCACTACGAATTCGGGCTTAAATGATAATTTGAAAATTAGTCTGGTGAATTTATATAACCTTAAAAACTTTCAGAATCGTTTTAAGCAAATTATTGGTGAACTTTTTTTCGGACCTAAATTTTGTAAAAAACGTGAATATTAGCACACGAATTCGGGCTTAAATGACAATTTGAAAATTCGCCTGGTGAATTTATATGTCCATAAAAACATTCAGAATCGTTTTAAGCAAATTATTGCTTTGAACTATTTTTCGGACCTATATTTTGTAAAAAACGTGAATATTAGAACACGAATTTGGGCTTAAATTATAATGTGAAAAGTCGTCTGGTGAATTTATATGACCTTAAAAACTTTCAGAATCGTTTTAAGCAAATTATTGGTGAACTTTTTTTCGGACCTAAATTTTGTAAAAAACGTGAATATTAGCACACGAATTCGGGCTTAAATGACAATTTGAAAATTCGCTCGGTGAATTTATATGACCTTAAAAACTTTCAGAATCATTTTAAGCAAATTATTGCTGAACTTTTTTTCGGACCTATATTTTGTAAAAAACGTGAATATTAGCACACGAATTTGGGCTTCAATTATAATGTGAAAAGTCGTCTGGTGAATTTATATGATCTTAAAAACTTTCAGAATCATTTTAAGCAAATCATTGGTGAACTTTTTTTCGGACCTAAATTTTGTAAAAAACGTGAATATTAGCACAAGAATTCGGGCTTAAATGACAATGTGAAAATTCACCTGGTGAATTTGTATGACCATAAAAACATTCAGAATCGTTTTAAGCAAATTATTGCTGAACTTTTTTTCGGACCTATATTTTGTAAAAAACATGAATATTAGCGCACGAATTCGGGCTTAAATGATGATGTGAATATTCCTCTGGTGAATTTTTATGACCTTAAAAACTTTCAGAATCAGTTTTAGCAAATTATTGGTGAACTTTTCTTCGGACCTTAATTTTGTAAAAAACGTGAATATTAGCACACGAATTCGGGCTTAAATGATAGTGGGAAAATTAGTTTGGTGAATTTATATTACCTTAAAACCTTCAGAATCGTTTTAATCAAATTATTTTTGAACTTTTTTTCGGACCTAAATTTTGTAAAAAACGTGAATATTAGCACAAAAATTCGGGCTTAAATGACAACGTGAAAATTCGTCTGGTGAATTTATATGACCATAAAAACTTTCAGAATCGTTTTAAGCAAATTATTGCTGAACTTTTTTTCGGATCTAAATTTTGTACAAAACGTAAATATTAGCACACGAATTTGGGCTTAAATTATAATGTGAAAACTCGTGTGGTGAATTTATATGACCTTAGAAACTTTCAGAATCGTTTTAAGCAAATTATTGGTGAACTTTTTTTCGGACCTAAATTTTGTAAAAAACGTGAATATTAGCAAACGAATTCGGGCTTAAATGACAATTTGAAAATTCGCCTGGTGAATTTATATGACCATAAAAACATTCAGAATCGTTTTAAGCAAATTATTGCTGAACTTTTTTTCGGACCTAAATTTTGTAAAAAACGTGAATATTAGCACTCGAATTTGGGCTTAAATTATAATGTGAAGAGTCGTCTGGTGAATTTATATGACCTTAAAAACTTTCAGAATCGTTTTAAGCAAATTATTGGTGAACTTTTTTTCGGACCTAAATTTTGTAAAAAACGTGAATATTAGCACACGAATTCGGGCTTAAATGACAATTTGAAAATTCGCCTGGTGAATTTATATGACCTTAAAAACTTTCAGAATCATTTTAAGCAAATTATTGCTGAACTTTTTTCGGACCTATATTTTGTAAAAAACGTGAATATTAGCACACGAATTTGGGCTTCAATTATAATGTGAAAAGTCGTCTGGTGAATTTATATGATCTTAAAAACTTTCAGAATCATTTTAAGCAAATCATTGGTGAACTTTTTTTCGGACCTAAATTTTGTAAAAAACGTGAATATTAGCAAAAGAATTCGGGCTTAAATGACAATGTGAAAATTCGCCTGGTGAATTTGTATGACCATAAAAACATTCAGAATCGTTTTAAGCAAATTATTGCTGAACTTTTTTTCGGACCTATATTTTGTAAAAAACATGAATATTAGCGCACGAATTCGGGCTTAAATGATGATGTGAATATTCCTCTGGTGAATTTTTATGACCTTAAAAACTTTCAGAATCAGTTTTAGCAAATTATTGGTGAACTTTTCTTCGGACCTTAATTTTGTAAAAAACGTGAATATTAGCACACGAATTCGGGCTTAAATGATAATGGGAAAATTAGTTTGGTGAATTTATATTACCTTAAAACCTTCAGAATCGTTTTAATCAAATTACTTTTGAACCTTTTTTCGGAGCTGAATTCTGTAAAAAACGTGAATATTAGCACACGAATTCGGGCTTAAATGATAATTTGAAAATTCGTCTGGTGAATTTATATGACCTTACAAACTTTCAGAATCGTTTTAAGCAAATTATTGGTGAAGTTTTTTTCGGATCTAAATTTTGTACAAAACGTAAATATTAGCACTACCCAAATTTGGGCTTAAATTATAATGTGAAAAGTCGTGTGGTGAATTTATATGACCTTAGAAACTTTCAGAATCGTTTTAAGCAAATCATTGGTGAACTTTTTTTCGGACCTAAATTTTGTAAAAAACGTGAATATTAGCACAAGAATTCGGGCTTAAATGACAATGTGAAAATTCGCCTGGTGAATTTGTATGACCATAAAAACATTCAGAATCGTTTTAAGCAAATTATTGCTGAACTTTTTTTCGGACCTATATTTTGTAAAAAACATGAATATTAGCGCACGAATTCGGGCTTAAATGATGATGTGAATATTCCTCTGGTGAATTTTTATGACCTTAAAAACTTTCAGAATCAGTTTTAGCAAATTATTAGTGAACTTTTCTTAGGACCTTAATTTTGTAAAAAACGTGAATATTAGCACACGAATTCGGGCTTAAATGATAATGGGAAAATTAGTTTGGTGAATTTATACTACCTTAAAACCTTCAGAATCGTTTTAATCAAATTACTTTTGAACCTTTTTTCGGAGCTGGATTCTGTAAAAAACGTGAATATTAGCACACAAATTCGGGCTTAAATGATAATTTGAAAATTAGATCAGGGTGAATTTATATGACCTTAAAAAACTTTCGGAATCGTTTTAAGCAAATTATTGGTGAATTTTTTTTCGGATCTAAATTTTGTACAAAACGTAAATATTAGCACACAATTTGGGCTTAAATTATAATGTGAAAAGTCGTGTGGTGAATTTATATGACCTTAGAAACTTTCGGAATCGTTTTAAGCAAATTATTGGTGAACTTTTTTCGGACCTAAATTTTGTAAAAAAACGTGAATATTAGCAAACGAATTCGGGCTTAAATGACAATTTGAAAATTCGCCTGGTGAATTTATATGACCATAAAAACATTCAGAATCGTTTTAAGCAAATTATTGCTGAACTTTTTTTCGGACCTAAATTTTGTAAAAAACGTGAATATTAGCACACTAATTTGGGCTTAATTGACAATGTGAAAATTCGCCTGGTGAATTTATATGACTATAAAAACATTCAGAATCGTTATAAGCAAATTATTGCGGAACTTTTTTTCGGACCTATACTTTGTAAAAAACGTGAATATTGGCACTCGAATTTGGGGATTAAATGATAATGTGAAAATTCGTCTGGTGAATTTATATGACCTTAAAAACTTTCAGAATTAGTTTAAGCAAATTATTGGTGAACTTTTTTTCGAACCTGAATTTTGTAAAAAACGTGAATATTAGCACACGAATTCAGGCTTAAATGATAATGGGAAAATTCGTCAGCTGAATTTATATGACCTTAAAAACCTTCAGAATCGTTTTAATCAAATTATTTTTGAACTTTTTTTCGGAGCTAAATTTTGTAAAAAACGTGAATATTAGCACACGAATTCGGGCTTAAATGATAATTTGAAAATTAGTCTGGTGAATTTATATGACCTTAAAAACTTTCAGAATCGTTTTAAGCAAATTATTGGTGAACTTTTTTTCGGACCTAAATTTTGTAAAAAACGTGAATATTAGCACACGAATTCGGGCTTAAATGACAATTTGAAAATTCGCCTGGTGAATTTATATGTCCATAAAAACATTCAGAATCGTTTTAAGCAAATTATTGCTGAACTATTTTTCGGACCTATATTTTGTAAAAAACGTGAATATTAGAACACGAATTTGGGCTTAAATTATAATGTGAAAAGTCGTCTGGTGAATTTATATGACCTTAAAAACTTTCAGAATCGTTTTAAGCAAATTATTGGTGAACTTTTTTTCGGACCTAAATTTTGTAAAAAACGTGAATATTAGCACACGAATTCGGGCTTAAATGACAATTTGAAAATTCGCCTGGTGAATTTATATGACCTTAAAAACTTTCAGAATCATTTTAAGCAAATTATTGCTGAACTTTTTTCGGACCTATATTTTGTAAAAAACGTGAATATTAGCACACGAATTTGGGCTTCAATTATAATGTGAAAAGTCGTCTGGTGAATTTATATGATCTTAAAAACTTTCAGAATCATTTTAAGCAAATCATTGGTGAACTTTTTTTCGGACCTAAATTTTGTAAAAAACGTGAATATTAGCACAAGAATTCGGGCTTAAATGACAATGTGAAAATTCACCTGGTGAATTTGTATGACCATAAAAACATTCAGAATCGTTTTAAGCAAATTATTGCTGAACTTTTTTTCGGACCTATATTTTGTAAAAAACATGAATATTAGCGCACGAATTCGGGCTTAAATGATGATGTGAATATTCCTCTGGTGAATTTTTATGACCTTAAAAACTTTCAGAATCAGTTTTAGCAAATTATTGGTGAACTTTTCTTCGGACCTTAATTTTGTAAAAAACGTGAATATTAGCACACGAATTCGGGCTTAAATGATAGTGGGAAAATTAGTTTGGTGAATTTATATTACCTTAAAACCTTCAGAATCGTTTTAATCAAATTATTTTTGAACTTTTTTTCGGACCTAAATTTTGTAAAAAACGTGAATATTAGCACAAAAATTCGGGCTTAAATGACAACGTGAAAATTCGTCTGGTGAATTTATATGACCATAAAAACTTTCAGAATCGTTTTAAGCAAATTATTGCTGAACTTTTTTTCGGACTTATATTTCGTAAAAAACGTGAATATTAGCACACGAATTCGGGCTTAAATGATAATGGGAAAATTCAGTCAGTGAATTTATATGACCATAAAAACTTTCAGAATCGTTTTTAGCAAATTATTGCTGAACTCTTTTTCGGACCTATATTTTGTAAAAAACGTGAATATTAGCACACGAATTCGGGCTTAAATGATAATGGGAAAATTCGTCTGGTGAGTTTATATGACCTTAAAAACCTTAGGAATCGTTTTAATCAAATTATTTTTGAACTTTTTTTCGGAACCTAAATTTTGTAAAAAACGTGAATATTAGCACACGAATTCGGGCTTAAATGATAATTTGAAAATTCGTCTGGTGAATTTATATGACCTTAAAAACTTTCAGAATCAGTTTTAGCAAATTATTGGTGAACTTTTCTTCGGACCTTAATTTTGTAAAAAACGTGAATATTAGCACACGAATTCGGGCTTAAATGACAATGTGAAAATTCGTCTGGGGAATTCATATGACAATAAAAACTTTCAGAATCGTTTTAAGCAAATTATTGCTGAACTTTTTTTCGGACCTATATTTTTTAAAAAACGTGAATATTAGCACACTAATTTGGGCTTAATTGACAATGTGAAAATTCGCCTGGTGAATTTATATGACTATAAAAACATTCAGAATCGTTATAAGCAAATTATTGCGGAACTTTTTTTCGGACCTATACTTTTTAAAAAACGTGAATATTGGCACTCGAATTTGGGGATTAAATGATAATGTGAAAATTCGTCTGGTGAATTTATATGACCTTAAAAACTTTCAGAATTAGTTTAAGCAAATTATTGGTGAACTTTTTTTCGAACCTGAATTTTGTAAAAAACGTGAATATTAGCACACGAATTCAGGCTTAAATGATAATGGGAAAATTCGTCAGCTGAATTTATATGACCTTAAAAACCTTAAGAATCGTTTTAATCAAATTATTTTTGAACTTTTTTTCGGAGCTAAATTTTGTAAAAAACGTGAATATTAGCAGACGAATTCGGGCTTAAATGAAAATGTGAAAATTCCTCTGGTGAATTTATATGACCATAAAAACTTTCAGAATCGTTTTAAGCAAATTATTGCTAAACTTTTTTTCGTACCAAAATTTTGTAAAAAACGTGAATATTAGCACACGAATTCGGGCTTAACTGACAATGTGAAAATTCGTCTGGTGAATTTATATGACCATAAAAACTTTCAGAATCGTTTTAAGCAAATCATTGGTGCACTTTTTTTGGGACCTAAATTTTGTAAAAAACGTGAATATTAGCACACGAATTCGGGCTTAAATGACAATGTGAAAATTCGCCTGGTGAATTTGTATGACCATAAAAACATTCAGAATCGTTTTAAGCAAATTATTGCTGAGCTTTTTTACGGACCTATATTTTGTAAAAAACGTGAATATTAGCACACGAATTCGGGCTTAAATGATAATGTGAAAATTCGTCTGGTGAATTTATATGACCTTAAAAACTTTCAGAATCAGTTTTAGCAAATTATTGGTGAACTTTTCTTCGGAACTTAATTTTGTAAAAAACGTGAATATTAGCACACGAATTCGGGCATAAATGATAATGGGAAAATTCGTCTGGTGAATTTATATGACCTTAAAAACCTTCATAATCATTTTAATCCAATTATTTTTGAACTTTTTTTCGGACCTAAATTTTGTAAAAAACGTGAATATTAGCAGACGAATTCGGGCTTAAATGAAAATGTGAAAATTCCTCTGGTGAATTTATATGACCATAAAAAACTTTCGAATCGTTTTAAGCAAATTATTGCTGAACTTTTTTCGTACTCAAAATTTTGTAAAAAACGTGAATATTAGCACACGAATTCGGGCTTAACCGACAATGTGAAAATTCGTCCCGGTGAATTTATATGACCATAAAAACTTTCGTAATCGCTTTTAAGCAAATTATTGCTCGAACGCTTTTTTTCGGACCTATATTTTGTAAAAAACGTGAATATTAGCACACGAATTCGGGCTTAAATGATAATGGGAAAATTCGTCTGGTGAATTTATATGACCATAAAAACTTTCAGAATCGTTTTTAAGCAAATTATTGTTGAACTTTTTTTTCGGACCTATATTTTGTAAAAAACGTGTATATTAGCACTACGAATTCGAGCTTAAATGATAATGGGAAAATTAGCTCCGGTGAATTTATATGACCTTAAAAACCTTAGGAATCGTTTTAAGCAAATTATTGCTGAACTTTTTTTGGACGTATATTTTGTAAAAAAACGTGAATATTAGCACATACTAATTTGGGCTTAAATTCTAATGTGAAAAGTCGTCCGGGTGAATTTATATGACCTTAAAAACTTTCTGAATCGTTTTAGGCAAATTATTGGTGAACTTTTTTCCCCGACCTAAATTTTGTAAAAAAACGTGAATATTAGCACTACTAATTCGGGCTTACATGACAATTTGAAAATTCACCGGTGAATTTATATGACCATAAAAAACATTCGGAATCGTTTTAAGCAAATTATTGCTCGAACTTTTTTGCGGACCTATATTTTGTAAAAAAACGTGAATATTAGCACACGAATTTGGGCTTAAAATATAATGTGAAATTCGCCTGGTGAATTTATATGACCATAAAAACATTCAAAATCGTTTTAAACCTATTATTTCAGAACTTTTTTTCGAACCTATATTTTGTAAAAAACGTGAATATTAGCACACGAATTTGGGCTTAAATTATAATGTGAAAAGTCGTCTGGTGAATTTTATATGACCTTAAAAACTTTATGAATCGTTTTAAGCAAATTATTGGTGAACTTTTTTCCAGACCTAAATTTTGTAAAAAACGTGAATATTAGCACACGAATTCGGGCATAAATGACAATTTGAAAATTCGCATGGTGAATTTATATGACCATAAAACCATTCAAAATCGTTTTAAGCAAATTATTGCTGAACTTTTTTTCGGACCTAAATTTTGTAAAAAAACGTGAATATTAGCACACGAATTTGGGCTTAAATTATAATGTGAAAATTCGCCTGGTGAATTTATATGACCATAGAAACATTCAAAATCGTTTTAAACAAATTATTGCTGGACTTTTTTTCGGACCTATATTTTGTAAAAAACGTGAATATTAGCACAGGAATTCGGGCTTAAATGATAATGTGAAAATTCGTTTGGTGAATTTATATGACCTTAAAAACCTTCAGAATCAGTTTTAGCAAATTATTTTTGAACTTTTTTTCGGACCTAAATTTTGTAAAAAACGTGAATATTAGCACACGAATTCGGGCTTAAATGGTAATGTGAAAATTCGATTGGTGAATTTATATGACCTTAAAAACCTTCAGAATCGTTTTAATCAAATTATTTTTGAACTTTTTTTCGGAGCTAAATTTTGTAAAAAACGTGAGAATTAGCACACGAATTCGGCTTAAATGATAATTTGAAAATTCGTCTGGTGAATTTATATGACCTTAAAAACTTTCAGAATCGTTTTAAGCAAATTATTGCTGAACTTTTTTTCGGACCTAAATTTTGTAAAAAACGTGAATATTAGCACACAAATTCGAGCTTAAATGACAATGTGAAAATTCGTCTGGTGAATTTATATGACCTTAAAAACTTTCAGAATCGTTTTAAGCAAATTATTGGTGAACTTTTTTTCGGACCTAAATTTTGTAAAAAACGTGAATATTAGCACACGAATTCGGGCTTAAATGACAATGTGAAAATTCGTCTGGTGAATTTATATGACCTTAAAAACTTTCAGAATCGTTTTAAGCAAATTATTGCTGTACTTTTTTTGGGACCTATATTCTGTAAAAAACGTGAATATTAGCACACGAATTCGGGCTTAAATGATAATGTGAAAATTCCTCTGGTGAATTCATATGACCATAAAAACTTTCAGAATCGTTTTAAGCAAATTATTGCTGAACTTTTTTTCGGACATATATTTTGTAAAAAATGTGAATATTAGCACACGAATTCGGGCTTAAATTACAATGTGAAAAGTCGTCTGGTGAATTTTATATGACCTTAAAAACTTTCAGAATCGTTTTAAGCAAATTATTGGTGAACTTTTTTCCAGACCTAAATTTTGTAAAAAACGTGAATATTAGCACACGTATTCGGCTTAAATGATAATTTGAAAATTCTTCTGGTGAATTTATAAGACCTTAAAAACTTTCAGAATCGTTTTAATCAAACTATTGCTGAACTTTTTTTCGGACCTAAATTTTGTAAAAAACGTGAATATTAGCACACGAATTCGGGTTTAAATGACAATGTGAAAATTAGTCTGGTGAATTTATATGACCTTAAAAACTTTTAGAATCGTTTTAAGCAAATTATTGGTGAGCATTTTTTCGGACCTAAATTTTGTAAAAAACGTGAATATTAGCACATGAATTCGGGCTTAAATGACAATTTGAAAATTCGCCTGGTGAATTTATATGACCATAAAAACATTCAGAAACGTTTTAAGCAAATTATTGCTGAACTTTTTTTCGGACCTATATTTTGTAAAAAACGTGAATATTAGCACACGAATTTGGGCTTAAATTATAATGTGAAAATTCGCCTGGTGAATTTATATGACCATAAAAACATTCAGAATCGTTTTAAGCAAATTATTGCTGAACTTTTTTTCGGACTTATATTTTGTAAAAAACGTGAATATTAGCACACGAATTCGGGCTTAAATGATAATGTGAAAATTCGTTTGGTAAATTTATATGACCTTAAAAACGTTCAGAATCAGTTTTAGCAAATTATTTTTGAACTTTTTTTCGGACCTAAATTTTGTAAAAAACTTGAATATTAGCACACGAATTCGGGCTTAAATGGTAATGAGAAAATTCGCCTGGTGAATTTATATGACCTTAAAAACCTTCAGAATCGTTTTAATCAAATTATTCTTCAACTTTTTTTCGTAGCTAAATTTTGTAAAAAACGTGAATATTAGCACACGAGTTCGGCTTAAATGATAATTTGAAAATTCGTCTGGTGAATTTATATGACCTTAAAAACTTTCAGAATCGTTTTAAGCAAATTATTGCTGAAATGTTTTTCGGACCTATATTTTGTAAAAAACATGAATATTAGCACACGAATTCGGGCTTAAATGATAATGTGAAAATTCGTCTGGTGAATTTATATGACCTTAAAAACTTTCAGAATCAGTTTTAGCAAATTATTCGTGAACTTTTCTTCGGAACTTAATTTTGTAAAAAACGTGAATATTAGCACACGAATTCGGGCATAAATGATAATGGGAAAATTCGTCTGGTGAATTTATATGACCTTAAAAACCTTCAGAATCGTTTTAATCCAATTATTTTTGAACTTTTTTTCGGACCTAAATTTTGTAAAAAACGTTAATATTAGCAGACGAATTCGGGCTTAAATGAAAATGTGAAAATTCCTCTGGTGAATTTATATGACCATAAAAACTTTCAGAATCGTTTTAAGCAAATTATTGCTGAACTTTTTTTCGTACCTAAATTTTGTAAAAAACGTGAATATTAGCACACGAATTCGGGCTTAACTGACAATGTGAAAATTCGTCTGGTGAATTTATATGACCATAAAAACATTCAGAATCGTTTTAAGCAAATTATTGCTGAACGTTTTTTCGGACCTATATTTTTTAAAAAACGTGAATATTAGCACACGAATTCGGGCTTAAATGATAATGGGAAAATTCGTCTGGTGAATTTATATGACCATAAAAACTTTCAGAATCGTTTTAAGCAAATTATTGTTGAACTTTTTTTCGGACCTATATTTTGTAAAAAACGTGTATATTAGCACACGAATTCGGGCTTAAATGATAATGGGAAAATTCGTCTGGTGAATTTATATGACCTTAAAAACCTTAGGAATCGTTTTAAGCAAATTATTGCTGAACTTTTTTTCGGACGTATATTTTGTAAAAAACGTGAATATTAGCACACGAATTTGGGCTTAAATTCTAATGTGAAAAGTCGTCTGGTGAATTTATATGACCTTAAAAACTTTCAGAATCGTTTTAAGCAAATTATTGGTGAACGTTTTCCCTGACCTAAATTTTGTAAAAAACGTGAATATTAGCACACGAATTCGGGCTTACATGACAATTTGAAAATTCGCCTGGTGAATTTATATGACCATAAAAACATTCAGAATCGTTTTAAGCAAATTATTGCTGAACTTTTTTGCGGACCTATATTTTGTAAAAAACGTGAATATTAGCACACGAATTTGGGCTTAAAGTATAATGTGAAATTCGCCTGGTGAATTTATATGACCATAAAAACATTCAAAATCGTTTTAAACAAATTATTTCTGAACTTTTTTTCGAACCTATATTTTGTAAAAAACGTGAATATTAGCACACGAATTTGGGCTTAAATTATAATGTGAAAAGTCGTCTGGTGAATTTTATATGACCTTAAAACCTTTTAGAATCGTTTTAAGCAAATTATTGGTGAGCTTTTTTTCGGACCTAAATTTTGTAAAAAACGTGAATATTAGCACATGAATTCGGGCTTAAATGACAATTTGAAAATTCGCCTGGTGAATTTATATGACCATAAAAACATTCAGAAACGTTTTAAGCAAATTATTGCTGAACTTTTTTTCGGACCTAAATTTTGTAAAAAAACGTGAATATTAGCACACGAATTTGGGCTTAAATTATAATGTGAAAATTCGCCTGGTGAATTTATATGACCATAGAAACATTCAAAATCGTTTTAAACAAATTATTGCTGAACTTTTTTTCGGACCTATATTTTGTAAAAAACGTGAATATTAGCACAGGAATTCGGGCTTAAATGATAATGTGAAAGTTCGTTTGGTGAATTTATATGACCTTAAAAACCTTCAGAATCAGTTTTAGCAAATTATTTTTGAACTTTTTTTCGGACCTAAATTTTGTAAAAAACGTGAATATTAGCACACGAATTCGGGCTTAAATGGTAATGTGAAAATTCGATTGGTGAATTTATATGACCTAAAAAACCTTCAGAATCGTTTTAATCAAATTATTTTTGAACTTTTTTTCGGAGCTAAATTTTGTAAAAAACGTGAGTATTAGAACACGAATTCGGCTTAAATGATAATTTGAAAATTCGTCTGGTGAATTTATATGACCTTAAAAACTTTCAGAATCGTTTTAAGCAAATTATTGCTGAACTTTTTTTCGGACCTAAATTTTGTGAAAAACGTGAATATTAGCACACAAATTCGGGCTTAAATGACAATGTGAAAATTCGTCTGGTGAATTTATATGACCTTAAAAACTTTAAGAATCGTTTTAAGCAAATTATTGGTGAACTTTTTTTCGGACCAAAATTTTGTAAAAAACGTGAATATTAGCACACGAATTCGGGCTTAAATGACAATGTGAAAATTCGTCTGGTGAATTTATATGACCTTAAAAACTTTCAGAATCGTTTTAAGCAAATTATTGCTGTACTTTTTTTCGGACCTATATTTTGTAAAAAACGTGAATATTAGCACACGAATTCGGGCTTAAGTGATAATGTGAAAATTCCTCTGGTGAATTCATATGACCATAAAAACTTTCAGAATCGTTTTAAGCAAATTATTGCTGAACTTTTTTTCAGACCTATATTTTGTAAAAAATGTGAATATTAGCACACGAATTCGGGCTTAAATTATAATGTGAAAAGTCGTCTGGTGAATTTTATATGACCTTAAAAACTTTCAGAATCGTTTTAAGCAAATTATTGGTGAACTTTTTTCCAGACCTAAATTTTGTAAAAAACGTGAATATTAGCACACGTATTCGGCTTAAATGATAATTTGCAAATTCTTCTGGTGAATTTATAAGACCTTAAAAACTTTCAGAATCGTTTTAAGCAAACTATTGCTGAACTTTTTTTCGGACCTAAATTTTGTAAAAAACGTGAATATTAGCACACGAATTCGGGCTTAAATGACAATGTGAAAATTAGTCTGGTGAATTTATATGACCTTAAAAACTTTCAGAATCGTTTTAAGCAAATTATTGCTGAACTTTTTTTCGGACCTAAATTTTATAAATAACGTGCATATTAGCACACGAATTCGGGCTTAAATGACAATGTGAAAATTCGTCTGGTGAATTTATATGACCTTAAAAACTTTCAGAATCGTTTTAAGCAAATTATTGGTGAATTTTTTTTCAGACCTATATTTTGTAAAAAACGTGAATATTAGCACACGAATTCGGGCTTAAATGATAATTTGAAAATTCGTCTGGTGAATTTATATGACCATAAATACATTCAGAATCGTTTTAAGCAAATTATTGCTGAACTTTTTTTCGGACTTATATTTTGTAAAAAACGTGAATATTAGCACACGAATTCGGGCTTAAATGATAATGTGAAAATTCCTCTGGTGAATTCATATGACCATAAAAACTTTCAGAATCGTTTTAAGCAAATTATTGCTGAACTTTTTTTCAGACCTATATTTTGTAAAAAATGTGAATATTAGCACACGAATTCGGGCTTAAATTATAATGTGAAAAGTCGTCTGGTGAATTTTATATGACCTTAAAAACTTTCAGAATCGTTTTAAGCAAATTATTGGTGAACTTTTTTCCAGACCTAAATTTTGTAAAAAACGTGAATATTAGCACATGAATTCGGGCTTAAATGACAATTTGAAAATTCTCCTGGTGAATTTATATGACCATAAAAACATTCAGAATCGTTTTAAGCAAATTATTGCTGAACTTTTTTTCGGACCTATATTTTGTAAAAAACGTGAATATTAGCACACGAATTTGGGCTTAAATTATAATGTGAAAATTCGCCTGGTGAATTTATATGACCATAAAAACATTCAAAATCGTTTTAAGCAAATTATTGCTGAACTTTTTTTCGGACTTATATTTTGTAAAAAACGTGAATATTTGCACACGAATTCGGGCTTAAATGATAATGTGAAAATTCGTTTGGTGAATTTATATGACCTTAAAAACCTTCAGAATCAGTTTTAGCAAATTATTTTTGAACTTTTTTTCGGACCTAAATTTTGTAAAAAACGTGAATATTAGCACACGAATTCGGGCTTAAATGGTAATGGGAAAATTCGCCTGGTGAATTTATATGACCTTAAAAACCTTCAGAATCGTTTTAATCAAATTATTCTTCAACTTTTTTTCGGAGCTAAATTTTGTAAAAAACGTGAATATTAGCACACGAGTTCGGCTTAAATGATAATTTGAAAATTCGTCTGGTGAATTTATATGACCTTAAAAACTTTCAGAATCGTTTTAAGCAAATTATTGCTGAACTGTTTTTCGGACCTATATTTTGTAAAAAACATGAATATTAGCACACGAATTCGGGCTTAAATGATAATGTGAAAATTCGTCTGGTGAATTTATATGACCTAAAAAACTTTCAGAATCAGTTTTAGCAAATTATTGGTGAACTTTTCTTCGGAACTTAATTTTGTAAAAAACGTGAATATTAGCACACGAATTCGGGCTTAAATGATAATGGGAAAATTCGTCTGGTGAATTTATATGACCATAAAAACTTTCAGAATCGTTTTAAGCAAATTATTGTTGAACTTTTTTTCGGACCTATATTTTGTAAAAAACGTGTATATTAGCACACGAATTCGGGCATAAATGATAATGGGAAAATTCGCCTGTTGAATTTATATGACCTTAAAAACCTTAGGAATCGTTTTAAGCAAATTATTGCTGAACTTTTTTTCGGACGTATATTTTGTAAAAAACGTGAATATTAGCACACGAATTTGGGCTTAAATTCTAATGTGAAAAGTCATCTGGTGAATTTATATGACCTTAAAAACTTTCGAATCGTTTTAAGCAAATTATTGGTGAACTTTTTTCCCTGACCTAAATTTTGTAAAAAACGTGAATATTAGCACACGAATTCGGGCTTACATGACAATTTGAAAATTCGCCTGGTGAATTTATATGACCATAAAAACATTCAGAATCGTTTTAAGCAAATTATTGCTGAACTTTTTTGCGGACCTATATTTTGTAAAAAACGTGAATATTAGCACACGAATTTGGGCTTAAATTATAATGTGAAATTCGCCTGGTGAATTTATATGACCATAAAAACATTCAAAATCGTTTTAAACAAATTATTTCTGAACTTTTTTTCGAACCTATATTTTGTAAAAAACGTGAATATTAGCACACGAATTTCGGCTTAAATTATAATGTGAAAAGTCGTCTAGTGAATTTTATATGACCTTAAAAACTTTATGAATCGTTTTAAGCAAATTATTGGTGAACTTTTTTCCAGACCTAAATTTTGTAAAAAACGTGAATATTAGCACACGAATTCGGGCTTAAATGACAATTTGAAAATTCGCATGGTGAATTTATATGACCATAAAAACATTCAAAATCGTTTTAAGCAAATTATTGCTGAACTTTTTTTCGGACCTAAATTTTGTAAAAAAACGTGAATATTAGCACACGAATTTGGGCTTAAATTATAATGTGAAAATTCGCCTGGTGAATTTATATGACCATAGAAACATTCAAAATCGTTTTAAACAAATTATTGCTGAACTTTTTTCCGGACCTATATTTTGTAAAAAACGTGAATATTAGTACAGGAGTTCGGGCTTAAATGATAATGTGAAAATTCGTTTGGTGAATTTATATGACCTTAAAAAACCTTCGTAATCGGCTTTTAGCAAATTATTTTTGAACTTTTTTTCGGACCTAAATTTTGTAAAAAACGTGAATATTAGCACACGAATTCGGGCTTAAATGGTAATGTGAAAATTCAATTGGTGAATTTATATGACCTTAAAAACCTTCAGAATCGTTTTAATCAAATTATTTTTGAACTTTTTTTCGGAGCTAAATTTTGTAAAAAACGTGAGTATTAGCACACGAATTCGGCTTAAATGATAATTTGAAAATTCGTCTGGTGAATTTATATGACCTTAAAAACTTTCAGAATCGTTTTAAGCAAATTATTGCTGAACTTTTTTTCGGACCTAAATTTTGTGAAAAACGTGAATATTAGCACACAAATTCGGGCTTAAATGACAATGTGAAAATTCGTCTGGTGAATTTATATGACCTTAAAAACTTTCAAAATCGTTTTAAGCAAATTATTGGTGAACTTTTTTTCGGACAAAAATTTTGTAAAAAACGTGAATATTAGCACACGAATTCGGGCTTAAATGACAATGTGAAAATTCGTCTGGTGAATTTATATGACCTTAAAAACTTTCAGAATCGTTTTAAGCAAATTATTGCTGTACTTTTTTTCGGACCTATATTTTGTAAAAAACGTGAATATTAGCACACGAATTCGGGCTTAAATGATAATGTGAAAATTCCTCTGGTGAATTCATATGACCATAAAAACTTTCAGAATCGTTTTAATCAAATTACTTTGGAACTTTTTTTCGGAGCTAAATTTTTTAAAAAAACGTGAATATTAGCACACGAATTCGGGCTAAAATGATAATGGGAAAATTCGTCTGGTGAATTTATATGACCTTAAAAACCTCCAGAATCGTTTTAATCAAATTATTTTTTAACTTTTTTTCGGACCTAAATTTTTTATTAAACTTGAATATTAGCACACGAATTCGGGCTTAAATGATAATTTGATAATTCGTCTGGTGAATTTATATGACCTTAAAAACATTCAGAATCGTTTTAAGCAAATTATTGCTGTACTTTTTTTTTGACCTAAATTTTGTAAAAAACGTGAATATTAGCACACGAATTCGGACTTAAATGACAATGTGAAAATTAGTCTGGTGAATTTATATGACCTTAAAAACTTTCAGAATCGTTTTAAGCAAATTATTGCTGAACTTTTTTCTGACCTAAATTTTGTAAAAAAACGTGAATATTAGCACACGAATTCGGGCTTAAATGACAATGTGAAAATTCGTCTCGGTGAATTTATATGACCTTAAAAACTTTCGTAATCGTTTTAAGCAAATTATTGTCTGTACTTTTTTTCTGACCTATATTTTGTAAAAAACGTGAATATTAGCACACGAATTCGGGCTTAAATGATAATGTGAAAATTCCTCTGGTGAATTCATATGACCATAAAAACTTTCAGAATCGTTTTAATCAAATTACTTTGGAACTTTTTTTCGGAGCTAAATTTTTTAAAAAAACGTGAATATTAGCACACGAATTCGGGCTAAAATGATAATGGGAAAATTCGTCTGGTGAATTTATATGACCTTAAAAACCTCCAGAATCGTTTTAATCAAATTATTTTTTAACTTTTTTTCGGACCTAAATTTTTTATTAAACTTGAATATTAGCACACGAATTCGGGCTTAAATGATAATTTGATAATTCGTCTGGTGAATTTATATGACCTTAAAAACATTCAGAATCGTTTTAAGCAAATTATTGCTGTACTTTTTTTTTGACCTAAATTTTGTAAAAAACGTGAATATTAGCACACGAATTCGGACTTAAATGACAATGTGAAAATTAGTCTGGTGAATTTATATGACCTTAAAAACTTTCAGAATCGTTTTAAGCAAATTATTGCTGAACTTTTTTTCGGACCTAAATTTTGTAAAAAACGTGCATATTAGCACACGAATTCGGGCTTAAATGACAATGTGAAAATTCGTCGGGTGAATTTATATGACCTTAAAAACTTTCAGAATCGTTTTAAGCAAATTATTGGTGAACTTTTTTTCAGACCTATATTTTGTAAAAAACGTGAATATTAGCACACGAATTCGGGCTTAAATGATAATTTGAAAATTCGTCTGGTGAATTTATATGACCATAAATACATTCAGAATCGCTTTAAGCAAATTATTGCTGAACTTTTTTTCGGACTTATATTTTGTAAAAAACGTGAATATTAGCACACGAATTCGGGCTTAAATGATAATGTGAAAATTCCTCTGGTGAATTCATATGACCATAAAAACTTTCAGAATCGTTTTAAGCAAATTATTGCTGAACTTTTTTTCAGACCTATATTTTGTAAAAAATGTGAATATTAGCACACGAATTCGGGCTTAAATTATAATGTGAAAAGTCGTCTGGTGAATTTTATATGACCTTAAAAACTTTCAGAATCGTTTTAAGCAAATTATTGGTGAACTTTTTTCCAGACCTAAATTTTGTAAAAAACGTGAATATTAGCACACGTATTCGGCTTAAATGATAATTTGAAAATTCTTCTGGTGAATTTATAAGACCTTAAAAACTTTCAGAATCGTTTTAAGCAAACTATTGCTGAACTTTTTTTCGGACCTAAATTTTGTAAAAAACGTGAATATTAGCACACGAATTCGGGCTCAAATGACAATGTGAAAATTAGTTTGGTGAATTTATATGACCTTAAAAACTTTCAGAATCGTTTTAAGCAAATTATTGGGGAGCTTTTTTTCGGACCTAAATTTTGTAAAAAACGTGAATATTAGCACATGAATTCGGGCTTAAATGACAATTTGAAAATTCGCCTGGTGAATTTATATGACCATAAAAACATTCAGAATCGTTTTAAGCAAATTATTGCTGAACTTTTTTTCGGACCTATATTTTGTAAAAAACGTGAATATTAGCACACGAATTTGGGCTTAAATTATAATGTGAAAATTCGCCTGGTGAATTTATATGACCATAAAAACATTAAAAATCGTTTTAAGCAAATTATTGCTGAACTTTTTTTCGGACTTATATTTTGTAAAAAACGTGAATATTAGCACACGAATTCGGGCTTAAATGATAATGTGAAAATTCGTTTGGTGAATTTACATGACCTTAAAAACCTTCAGAATCAGTTTTAGCAAATTATTTTTGAACTTTTTTTCGGACCTAAATTTTGTAAAAAACGTGAATATTAGCACACGAATTCGGGCTTAAATGGTAATGGGAAAATTCGCCTGGTGAATTTATATGACCTTAAAAACCTTCAGAATCGTTTTAATCAAATTATTCTTCAACTTTTTTTCAGAGCTAAATTTTGTAAAAAACGTGAATATTAGCACACGAGTTCGGCTTAAATGATAATTTGAAAATTCGTCTGGTGAATTTATATGACCTTAAAAACTTTCAGAATCGTTTTAAGCAAATTATTGCTGAACTGTTTTTCGGACCTATATTTTGTAAAAAACATGAATATTAGCAAACGAATTCGGGCTTAAATGATAATGTGAAAATTCGTCTGGTGAATTTATATGACCTAAAAAACTTTCAGAATCAGTTTTAGCAAATTATTGGTGAACTTTTCTTCGGAACTTAATTTTGTAAAAAACGTGAATATTAGCACACGAATTCGGGCATAAATGATAATGGGAAAATTCGTCTGGTGAATTTATATGACCTTAAAAACCTTCAGAATCGTTTTAATCCAATTACTTTTGAACTTTTTTTGGGACCTAAATTTTGTAAAAAACGTGAATATTAGCAGACGAATTCGGGCTTAAGTGAAAATGTGAAAATTCCTCTGGTGAATGTATATGACCATAAAAACTTTCAGAATCGTTTTAAGCAAATTATTGCTGAACGTTTTTTCGGACCTATATTTTGTAAAAAACGTGAATATTAGCACACGAATTCGGGCTTAAATGATAATGGGAAAATTCGTCTGGTGAATTTATATGACCATAAAAACTTTCAGAATCGTTTTAAGCAAATTATTGTTGAACTTTTTTTCGGACCTATATTTTGTAAAAAACGTGTATATTAGCACACGAATTCGGGCATAAATGATAATGGGAAAATTCGCCTGTTGAATTTATATGACCTTAAAAACCTTAGGAATCGTTTTAAGCAAATTATTGCTGAACTTTTTTTCGGACGTATATTTTGTAAAAAACGTGAATATTAGCACACGAATTTGGGCTTAAATTCTAATGTGAAAAGTCATCTGGTGAATTTATATGACCTTAAAAACTTTCAGAATCGTTTTAAGCAAATTATTGGTGAACTTTTTCCCTGACCTAAATTTTGTAAAAAACGTGAATATTAGCACACGAATTCGGGCTTACATGACAATTTGAAAATTCGCCTGGTGAATTTATATGACCATAAAAACATTCAGAATCGTTTTAAGCAAATTATTGCTGAACTTTTTTGCGGACCTATATTTTGTAAAAAATGTGAATATTAGCACACGAATTTGGGCTTAAATTATAATGTGAAATTCGCCTGGTGAATTTATATGACCATAAAAACATTCAAAATCGTTTTAAACAAATTATTTCTGAACTTTTTTTCGAACCTATATTTTGTAAAAAACGTGAATATTAGCACACGAATTTCGGCTTAAATTATAATGTGAAAAGTCGTCTGGTGAATTTTATATGACCTTAAAAACTTTATGAATCGTTTTAAGCAAATTATTGGTGAACTTTTTTCCAGACCTAAATTTTGTACAAAACGTGAATATTAGCACACGAATTCGGGCTTAAATGACAATTTGAAAATTCGCATGGTGAATTTATATGACCATAAAAACATTCAAAATCGTTTTAAGCAAATTATTGCTGAACTTTTTTTCGGACCTAAATTTTGTAAAAAAACGTGAATATTAGCACACGAATTTGGGCTTAAATGACAATGTGAAAATTCGCCTGGTGAATTTATATGACCATAAAAACTTTCAGAATCGTTTTAAGCAAATTATTGCTGAACTTTTTTTCGGACTTATATTTTGTAACAAACGTGAATATTAGCACACGAATTTGGGCTTAAATTATAATGTGAAAATTCGCCTGGTGAATTTATATGACCATAAAAACATTCAGAATCGTTTTAAGCAAATTATTGCTGAACTTTTTTCGGACCTATATTTTGTAAAAAACATGAATATTAGCACACGAATTCGGGCTTAAATGATAATGTGAAAATTCGTTTGGTGAATTTATATGACATTAAAAACCTTCAGAATCGGTTTTAGCAAATTATTTTTGAACTTTTTTTCGGACCAAAATTTTGTAAAAAATGTGAATATTGGCACACAAATTCGGGCATAAATGGTAATGGGAAAATTCGCCTGGTGAATTTATATGACCTTAAAAACCTTCAGAATTGTTTTAATCAAATTATTTTTGAACATTTTTTTCGGAGCTAAATTTTGTAAAAAACGTAAATATTAGCACACGAATTCGGGCTTAAATGACAATTTGAAAATTCGCTCGGTGAATTTATATGACCATAAAAACATTCGGAATCGTTTTAAGCAAATTATTGCTTGAACTTTTTTCTGACTTATATTTTGTAAAAAAACGTGAATATTAGCACACGAATTTGGGCTTAAATTATAATGTGAAAATTCGACTGGTGAATTTATATGACCATAAAAACATTCAGAATCGTTTTAAGCAAATTATTGCTGAACTTTTTTCGGACCTATATTTTGTAAAAAACGTGAATTTTAGAACACGAATTTGGGCTTAAATGATAATGTGAAAATTCGTTTGGTGAATTTATATGACCTTAAAAACCTTCGTAATCGCTTTTAGCAAATTATTTTTGAACTTATTTTCGGACCTAAATTTTGTAAAAAACGTGAATATTAGCACACGAATTCGGGCTTAACTGACAATGTGAAAATTCCTCTGGTGAATTTATATGACCATAAAAACTTTCAGAATCGTTTTAAGCAAATTATTGCTGAACGCTTTTTTTCGGACCTATATTTTGTAACAAACGTGAATATTAGCACACGAATTCGGGCTTAAATGATAATTTGAAAATTCGTCCGGTGAATTTACATGACCTTAAAAACTTTCGGAATCATTTTAAGCAAATAATTGTCTGTACTTTTTTTCGGACCTATATTTTGTAAAAAACGTGAATATTAGCACACGAATTCGGGCTTAAATGATAATGTGAAAATTCGTCTGGTGAATTCATATGACCATAAAAACTTTCGAGAATCGTTTTAAGCAAATTATTGCTTGAACTTTTTTCGGACCTATATTTTGTAAAAAACGTAAATATTAGCACACGAATTCGGGCTTAAATGATAATGGGGAAATTCGTCTGGGTGAATTTATATTACCTTAAAAACTTTCGAATCGTTTTAATCAAATTACTTTTGAACATTTTTTTCGGAGCTAAATTTTGTAAAAAACGTGAATATTAGCACGCGTATTCGGCTTAAATGATAATTTGAAAATTCGTCTAGTGAATTTATATGACCTTAAAAACTTTAAGATTCGTTTTAAGCAAACTATTGCTGAACTTTTTTTCGGACCTAAACTTTGTAAAAAACGTGAATATTAGCACACGAATTCGGGCTAAAATGACAATGTGAAAAATTAGTCTGGTGAATTTATATGACCTTAAAAACTTTCAGAATCGTTTTAAGCAAATTGTTGGTAAACTTTTTTTCGGACCTAAATTTTGTAAAAAACGTGAATATTAGCATACGAATTCGGGCTTAAATGACAATGTGAAAATTCGTCTGGTGAATTTATATGACCATAAAAAACTTTCGGAATCGTTTTAAGCAAATTATTGCTGAACTTTTTTCGGACCTAAATTTTGTAAAAAAACGTGAATATTAGCACACGAATTAGGGCTTAAATGTCATTGTGAAAATTCGTCTGGTGAATTTATATGACCATAAAAACTTTCAGAATCGTTTTAAGCAAATTATTGTTGAACCTTTTTTTGGACCTATATTTTGTAAAAACGTGAATATTGGCACACGAATTCGGGCTTAAATGACAATGTGAAAATTCGTCCCCGGTGAATTTGTATGACCATAAAAACTTTCAGAATCATTTTAAGCAAATTATTGCTTGAACTTTTTTTCGGACCTATATTTTGTAAAAAACGTGAATATTAGCACTACGAATTCGAGCTTAAATGATAATGGGGAAATTCGTCCCCGGTGAATTTATATGACCTTAAAAACTTTCGAATCGTTTTAATCAAATTACTTTTGAACTTTTTTTTCGGAGCTAAATTTTGTAAAAAACGTGAATATTAGCACACGAATTCGGGCTTAAATGGTAATGGGAAAATTCGCCTGGTGAATTTATATGACCTTAAAAACCTTCAGAATCGTTTTAATCAAATTATTCTTCAACTTTTTTTCGGAGCTAAATTTTGTAAAAAAACGTGAATATTAGCACAAGAGTTCGGCTTAAATGATAATTTGAAAATTCGTCTGGTGAATTTATATGACCTTAAAAACTTTCAGAATCGTTTTAAGCAAATTATTCCTGAACTGTTTTTCGAACCTAAATTTTGTAAAAAACGTGAATATTAGCACACAAATTCGAGCTTAAATGACAATGTGAAAATTCATCTGGTGAATTTATATGACCTTAAAAACTTTCAGAATCGTTTTAAGCAAATTATTGGTGAACTTTTTTTCGGACCTAAATTTTGTAAAAAACGTGAATATTTGCACACGAATTCGGGCTTAAATGACAATGTGAAAATTCGTCTGGTGAATTTATATGACCATAAAAACTTTCAGAATCGTTTTAAGCAAATTATTGCTGAACGCTTTTTTTCGAACTATATTTTGTAAAAAACGTGAATATTAGCACACGAATTCGAGCTTAAATGATAATGGGAAAATTCTTCTGGTGAATTTATATGACCTTCAGAACTTTCAGAATCGTTTTAATCAAATTACTTTGGAACTTTTTTTCGGAGCTAAATTTTTTAAAAAAACGTGAATATTAGCACACGAATTCGGGCTTAAATGATAATGGGAAAATTCGTCTGGTGAATTTATATGACCTTAAAAACCTCCAGAATCGTTTTAGTCAAATTATTTTTTAACTTTTTTCGGACCTAAATTTTTTATTAAACATGAATATTAGCACACGAATTCGGGCTTAAATGATAATTTGATAATTCGTCTGGTGAATTTATATGACCTTAAAAAACATTCGAGAATCGTTTTAAGCAAATTATTGCTGTACTTTTTTTTTTACCTAAATTTTGTAAAGAACGTGAATATTAGCACACGAATTCGGGCTTAAATGACAATGTGAAAATTCATCTGGTGAATTCATATGACCATAAAAACTTTCAGAATCGTTTTAAGCAAATTATTGCTGAACTTTTTTTCGGACTTATATTTTGTAACAAACGTGAATATTAGCACACGAATTTGGGCTTAAATTATAATGTGAAAATTCGCCTGGTGAATTTATATGACCATAAAAAACATTCGAATCGTTTTAAGCAAATTATTGCTTTGAACTTTTTTCGGACCTATATTTTGTAAAAAACATGAATATTAGCACACGAATTCGGGCTTAAATGATAATGTGAAAATTCGTTTGGTGAATTTATATGACATTAAAAACCTTCAGAATCAGTTTTAGCAAATTATTTTTGAACTTTTTTTCGGACCAAAATTTTGTAAAAAATGTGAATATTGGCACACAAATTCGGGCATAAATGGTAATGGGAAAATTCGCCTGGTGAATTTATATGACCTTAAAAACCTTCAGAATTGTTTTAATCAAATTATTTTTGAACATTTTTTTCGGAGCTAAATTTTGTAAAAAACGTAAATATTAGCACACGAATTCGGGCTTAAATGACAATTTGAAAATTCGCCTGGTGAATTTATACGACCATAAAAACATTCAGAATCGTTTTAAGCAAATTATTGCTTGAACTTTTTTTCGGACTTATATTTTGTAAAAAACGTGAATATTAGCACACGAATTTGGGCTTAAATTATAATGTGAAAATTCGACTGGTGAATTTATATGACCATAAAAACATTCAGAATAGTTTTAAGCAAATTATTGCTGAACTTTTTTCGGACCTATATTTTGTAAAAAACGTGAATATTAGAACAGGAATTTGGGCTTAAATGATAATGTGAAAATTCGTTTGGTGAATTTATACGACCTTAAAAACCTTCAGAATCTGTTTTAGCAAATTATTTTTGAACTTATTTTCGGACCTAAATTTTGTAAAAAACGTGAATATTAGCACACGAATTCGGGCTTAACTGACAATGTGAAAATTCGTCTGGTGAATTTATATGACCATAAAAACTTTCAGAATCGTTTTAAGCAAATTATTGCTGAACTTTTTTTCGGACTTATATTTTGTAAAAAACGTGAATATTAGCACACGAATTCGGGCTTAAATGATAATGTGAAAATTCGTCTGGTGAATTCATATGACCATAAAAACTTTCAGAATCGTTTTAAGCAAATTATTGCTGAACTTTTTTTCGGACCTATATTTTGTAAAAAACGTAAATATTAGCACACGAATTCGGGCTTAAATGATAATGGGGAAATTCGTCTGGTGAATTTATATTACCTTAAAAACTTTCGAATCGTTTTAATCAAATTACTTTTGAACATTTTTTTCGGAGCTAAATTTTGTAAAAAAACGTGAATATTAGCACGCGTATTCGGCTTAAATGATAATTTGAAAATTCGTCTAGTGAATTTATATGACCTTAAAAACTTTAAGATTCGTTTTAAGCAAACTATTGCTTGAACTTTTTTCGGACCTAAACTTTGTAAAAAACGTGAATATTAGCACACGAATTCGGGCTAAAATGACAATGTGAAAAATTAGTCCGGTGAATTTATATGACCTTAAAAACTTTCGGAATCGTTTTAAGCAAATTGTTGGTAAACTTTTTTTTCGGACCTAAATTTTGTAAAAAACGTGAATATTAGCATACGAATTCGGGCTTAAATGACAATGTGAAAATTCGTCCCGGTGAATTTATATGACCATAAAAACTTTCAGAATCGTTTTAAGCAAATTATTGCTGAACTTTTTTTCGGACCTAAATTTTGTAAAAAACGTGAATATTAGCACACGAATTAGGGCTTAAATGTCATTGTGAAAATTCGTCTGGTGAATTTATATGACCATAAAAACTTTCGGAATCGTTTTAAGCAAATTATTGTTGAACCTTTTTTTTGGACCTATATTTTGTAAAAACGTGAATATTGGCACACGAATTCGGGCTTAAATGACAATGTGAAAATTCGTCTGGTGAATTTGTATGACCATAAAAACTTTCAGAATCATTTTAAGCAAATTATTGCTGAACTTTTTTTCGGACCTATATTTTGTAAAAAACGTGAATATTAGCACTACGAATTCGAGCTTAAATGATAATGGGGAAATTCGTCTGGTGAATTTATATGACCTTAAAAACTTTCAGAATCGTTTTAATCAAATTACTTTTGAACTTTTTTTCGGAGCTAAATTTTGTAAAAAACGTGAATATTAGCACACGAATTCGGGCTTAAATGGTAATGGGAAAATTCGCCTGGTGAATTTATATGACCTTAAAAACCTTCAGAATCGTTTTAATCAAATTATTCTTCAACTTTTTTTCGGAGCTAAATTTTGTAAAAAAACGTGAATATTAGCACAAGAGTTCGGCTTAAATGATAATTTGAAAATTCGTCTGGTGAATTTATATGACCTTAAAAACTTTCAGAATCGTTTTAAGCAAATTATTCCTGAACTGTTTTTCGAACCTAAATTTTGTAAAAAACGTGAATATTAGCACACAAATTCGAGCTTAAATGACAATGTGAAAATTCATCTGGTGAATTTATATGACCTTAAAAACTTTCAGAATCGTTTTAAGCAAATTATTGGTGAACTTTTTTTCGGACCTAAATTTTGTAAAAAACGTGAATATTTGCACACGAATTCGGGCTTAAATGACAATGTGAAAATTCGTCTGGTGAATTTATATGACCATAAAAACTTTCAGAATCGTTTTAAGCAAATTATTGCTGAACGTTTTTTCGGAACTATATTTTGTAAAAAACGTGAATATTAGCACACGAATTCGAGCTTAAATGATAATGGGAAAATTCTTCTGGTGAATTTATATGACCTTCAGAACTTTCAGAATCGTTTTAATCAAATTACTTTGGAACTTTTTTTCGGAGCTAAATTTTTTAAAAAAACGTGAATATTAGCACACGAATTCGGGCTTAAATGATAATGGGAAAATTCGTCTGGTGAATTTATATGACCTTAAAAACCTCCAGAATCGTTTTAGTCAAATTATTTTTTAACTTTTTTCGGACCTAAATTTTTTATTAAACATGAATATTAGCACACGAATTCGGGCTTAAATGATAATTTGATAATTCGTCTGGTGAATTTATATGACCTTAAAAACATTCAGAATCGTTTTAAGCAAATTATTGCTGTACTTTTTTTTTTACCTAAATTTTGTAAAGAACGTGAATATTAGCACACGAATTCGGGCTTAAATGACAATGTGAAAATTCATCTGGTGAATTCATATGACCATAAAAACTTTCAGAATCGTTTTAAGCAAATTATTGCTGAACTTTTTTTCGGACTTATATTTTGTAACAAACGTGAATATTAGCACACGAATTTGGGCTTAAATTATAATGTGAAAATTCGCCTGGTGAATTTATATGACCATAAAAACATTCAGAATCGTTTTAAGCAAATTATTGCTGAACTTTTTTCGGACCTATATTTTGTAAAAAACATGAATATTAGCACACGAATTCGGGCTTAAATGATAATGTGAAAATTCGTTTGGTGAATTTATATGACATTAAAAACCTTCAGAATCAGTTTTAGCAAATTATTTTTGAACTTTTTTTCGGACCAAAAATTTTGTAAAAAAATGTGAATATTGGCACACAAATTCGGGCATAAATGGTAATGGGAAAATTCGCTCGGTGAATTTATATGACCTTAAAAACCTTCAGAATTGTTTTAATCAAATTATTTTTGAACATTTTTTTCGGAGCTAAATTTTGTAAAAAACGTAAATATTAGCACACGAATTCGGGCTTAAATGACAATTTGAAAATTCGCTCGGTGAATTTATACGACCATAAAAACATTCAGAATCGTTTTAAGCAAATTATTGCTGAACTTTTTTCGGACTTATATTTTGTAAAAAAACGTGAATATTAGCACACGAATTTGGGCTTAAATTATAATGTGAAAATTCGATCGGTGAATTTATATGACCATAAAAACATTCAGAATAGTTTTAAGCAAATTATTGCTCGAACTTTTTCGGACCTATATTTTGTAAAAAAACGTGAATATTAGAACAGGAATTTGGGCTTAAATGATAATGTGAAAATTCGTTTGGTGAATTTATACGACCTTAAAAACCTTCAGAATCTGTTTTAGCAAATTATTTTTGAACTTATTTTCGGACCTAAATTTTGTAAAAAACGTGAATATTAGCACTACGAATTCGGGCTTAACCGACAATGTGAAAATTCGCTCGGTGAATTTATATGACCATAAAAACTTTCAGAATCGTTTTAAGCAAATTATTGCTGAACGTTTTTTCGGACATATATTTTGTAACAAACGTGAATATTAGCACACGAATTCGGGCTTAAATGATAATTTGAAAATTCGTCCCGGTGAATTTACATGACCTTAAAAACTTTCAGAATCATTTTAAGCAAATAATTGCTGTACTTTTTTTCGGACCTATATTTTGTAAAAAACGTGAATATTAGCACACGAATTCGGGCTTAAATGATAATGTGAAAATTCGTCTGGTGAATTCATATGACCATAAAAACTTTCAGAATCGTTTTAAGCAAATTATTGCTGAACTTTTTTTCGGACCTATATTTTGTAAAAAACGTAAATATTAGCACACGAATTCGGGCTTAAATGATAATGGGGAAATTCGTCTGGTGAATTTATATGACCTTAAAAACTTTCAGAATCGTTTTAATCAAATTACTTTTGAACTTTTTTTCGGAGCTAAATTTTGTAAAAAACGTGAATATTAGCACACGTATTCGGCTTAAATGATAATTTGAAAATTCGTCTAGTGAATTTATATGACCTTAAAAACTTTCAGATTCGTTTTAAGCAAACTATTGCTGAACTTTTTTTCGGACCTAAACTTTGTAAAAAACGTGAATATTAGCACACGAATTCGGGATAAAATGACAATGTGAAAATTAGTCTGGTGAATTTATATGACCTTAAAAACTTTCAGAATCGTTTTAAGCAAATTGTTGGTAAACTTTTTTTCGGACCTAAATTTTTTAAAAAACGTGAATATTAGCATACGAATTCGGGCTTAAATGACAATGTGAAAATTCGTCTGGTGAATTTATATGACCATAAAAACTTTCAGAATCGTTTTATGCAAATTATTGCTGAAATTTTTTTCGGACCTAAATTTTGTAAAAAACGTGAATATTAGCACACGAATTAGGGCTTAAATGTCATTGTGAAAATTCGTCTGGTGAATTTATATGACCATAAAAACTTTCAGAATCGTTTTAAGCAAATTATTGTTGAACCTTTTTTTGGACCTATATTTTGTAAAAACGTGAATATTGGCACACGAATTCGGGCTTAAATGACAATGTGAAAATTCTTCTGGTGAATTTGTATGACCATAAAAACTTTCAGAATCGTTTTAAGCAAATTATTGCTGAACTTTTTTTCGGACCTATATTTTGTAAAAAACGTGAATATTAGCACACGAATTCGAGCTTAAATGATAATGGGAAAATTCGATCCCAGTGAATTTATATGACCTTAAAAACTTTCAGAATCGTTTTAATCAAATTACTTTTGAACTTTTTTTCGGAGCTAAATTTTGTAAAAGACGTGAATATTAGCGCACGTATTCGGCTTAAATGATAATTTGAAAATTCGTCTGGTGAATTTATATGACCTTAAAAACTTTCAGAATCGTTTTAAGCAAACTTTTGCTAACTTTTTTTCGGACCTAAACTTTATAAAAACGTGAATATTAGCACACGAATTCGGGCTTAAATGACAATGTGAAAATTAGTCTGGTGAATTTATATGACCTTAAAAACTTTCAGAATCGTTTTAAGCAAATTATTGGTAAACTTTTTTTCGGACCTAAATTTTGTAAAAAACGTGAATATTAGCACACGAATTCGGGCTTAAATGACAATGTGAAAATTCGTCTGGTGAATTTATATGACCATAAAAACTTTCAGAATCGTTTTAAGCAAATTATTGCTGAACTTTTTTTCGGACCTAAATTTTGTAAAAAACGTGAATATTAGCACACGAATTAAGGCTTAAATGACATTGTGAAAATTCGTCTGGTGAATTTATATGACCATAAAAACTTTCAGAATCGTTTTAAGCAAATTATTGCTGAACTTTTTTTCGGACCTATATTTTGTAAAAAACGTGAATATTAGCACACGAATTCGGGCTTAAATGATAATGGGGAAATTCGTTTGGTAAATTTATATGACCTTAAAAACTTTCACAATCGTTTTAATCAAATTACTTTTGAACTTTTTTTCGGAGCTAAATTTTGTAAAAAAACGTGAATATTAGCACACGAATTCGGGCTTAAATGATAATGGGAAAATTCGTCTGGTGAATTTGTATGACCTTAAAAACCTTCAGAATCGTTTTAGTCAAATTATTTTAGAACTTTTTTTCGGACATAAATTTTGTAAAAAACGTGAATATTGGCACACGAATTCGGGCTTAAATGATAATTTGAAAATTCGTCTGGTGAATTTATATGACCTTAAAAACATTCAGAATCGTTTTAAGCAAATTATTGCTGTACTTTTTTTTTTACCTAAATTTTGTAAAGAACGTGAATATTAGCACACGAATTCGGGCTTAAATGACAATGTGAAAATTCATCTGGTGAATTCATATGACCATAAAAACTTTCAGAATCGTTTTAAACAAATTATTGCTGAACTTTTTTTCGGACTTATATTTTGTAACAAACGTGAATATTAGCACACGAATTTGGGCTTAAATTATAATGTGAAAATTCGCCTGGTGAATTTATATGACCATAAAAACATTCAGAATCGTTTTAAGCAAATTATTGCTGAACTTTTTTCGGACCTATATTTTGTAAAAAACATGAATATTAGCACACGAATTCGGGCTTAAATGATAATGTGAAAATTCGTTTGGTGAATTTATACGACCTTAAAAACCTTCAGAATCTGTTTTAGCAAATTATTTTTGAACTTATTTTCGGACCTAAATTTTGTAAAAAACGTGAATATTAGCACACGAATTCGGGCTTAACTGACAATGTGAAAATTCGTCTGGTGAATTTATATGACCATAAAAACTTTCAGAATCGTTTTAAGCAAATTATTGCTGAACGTTTTTTCGGACATATATTTTGTAACAAACGTGAATATTAGCACACGAATTCGGGCTTAAATGATAATTTGAAAATTCGTCTGGTGAATTTACATGACCTTAAAAACTTTCAGAATCATTTTAAGCAAATAATTGCTGTACTTTTTTTCGGACCTATATTTTGTAAAAAACGTGAATATTAGCACACGAATTCGGGCTTAAATTATAATGTGAAAATTCGACTGGTGAATTCATATGACCTTAAAAACCTCCAGAATCGTTTTAGTCAAATTATTTTTTAACTTTTTTCGGACCTAAATTTTTTATTAAACATGAATATTAGCACACGAATTCGGGCTTAAATGATAATTTGATAATTCGTCTGGTGAATTTATATGACCTTAAAAACATTCAGAATCGTTTTAAGCAAATTATTGCTGTACTTTTTTTTTGACCTAAATTTTGTAAAGAACGTGAATATTAGCACACGAATTCGGGCTTAAATGACAATGTGAAAATTCATCTGGTGAATTCATATGACCATAAAAACTTTCAGAATCGTTTTAAGCAAATTATTGCTGAACTTTTTTTCGGACTTATATTTTGTAACAAACGTGAATATTAGCACACGAATTTGGGCTTAAATTATAATGTGAAAATTCGCCTGGTGAATTTATATGACCATAAAAACATTCAGAATCGTTTTAAGCAAATTATTGCTGAACTTTTTTCGGACCTATATTTTGTAAAAAACATGAATATTAGCACACGAATTCGGGCTTAAATGATAATGTGAAAATTCGTTTGGTGAATTTATATGACATTAAAAACCTTCGTAATCAGTTTTAGCAAATTATTTTTGAACTTTTTTTCGGACCAAAATTTTGTAAAAAATGTGAATATTGGCACACAAATTCGGGCATAAATGGTAATGGGAAAATTCGCCTGGTGAATTTATATGACCTTAAAAACCTTCAGAATTGTTTTAATCAAATTATTTTTGAACATTTTTTTCGGAGCTAAATTTTGTAAAAAACGTAAATATTAGCACACGAATTCGGGCTTAAATGACAATTTGAAAATTCGCCTGGTGAATTTATACGACCATAAAAACATTCGAATCGTTTTAAGCAAATTATTGCTGAACTTTTTTCGGACTTATATTTTGTAAAAAACGTGAATATTAGCACTACGAATTTGGGCTTAAATTATAATGTGAAAATTCGATCGGTGAATTTATATGACCATAAAAACATTCGGAATAGTTTTAAGCAAATTATTGCTCGAACTTTTTTCGGACCTATATTTTGTAAAAAACGTGAATATTAGAACGAGAATTTGGGCTTAAATGATAATGTGAAAATTCGTTTGGTGAATTTATACGACCTTAAAAACCTTCGTAATCAGTTTTAGCAAATTATTTTTTGAACTTATTTTCGGACCTAAATTTTGTAAAAAACGTGAATATTAGCACTACGAATTCGGGCTTAACCGACAATGTGAAAATTCGTCCCGGTGAATTTATATGACCATAAAAACTTTCGTAATCGTTTTTAAGCAAATTATTGCTCGAACGTTTTTTCGGACCTATATTTTGTAACAAACGTGAATATTAGCACACGAATTCGGGCTTAAATGATAATTTGAAAATTCGTCCCGGTGAATTTACATGACCTTAAAAAACTTTCGTAATCATTTTAAGCAAATAATTGTCTGTACTTTTTTTTGGGGACCTATATTTTGTAAAAAAACGTGAATATTAGCACACGAATTCGGGCTTAAATGATAATGTGAAAATTCGTCCCCGGTGAATTCATATGACCATAAAAAACTTTCGTAATCGTTTTAAGCAAATTATTGCTCGAACTTTTTTTCGGACCTATATTTTGTAAAAAACGTAAATATTAGCACACGAATTCGGGCTTAAATGATAATGGGGAAATTCGTCTGGTGAATTTATATTACCTTAAAAACTTTCAGAATCGTTTTAAGCAAATTATTGCTGAACTTTTTTTCGGACTTATATTTTGTAAAAAACGTGAATATTAGCACACGAATTTGGGCTTAAATTATAATGTGAAAATTCGACTGGTGAATTTATATGACCATAAAAACATTCAGAATAGTTTTAAGCAAATTATTGCTGAACTTTTTTCGGACCTATATTTTGTAAAAAACGTGAATATTAGAACAGGAATTTGGGCTTAAATGATAATGTGAAAATTCGTTTGGTGAATTTATACGACCTTAAAAACCTTCAGAATCTGTTTTAGCAAATTATTTTTGAACTTATTTTCGGACCTAAATTTTGTAAAAAACGTGAATATTAGCACACGAATTCGGGCTTAACTGACAATGTGAAAATTCGTCTGGTGAATTTATATGACCATAAAAACTTTCAGAATCGTTTTAAGCAAATTATTGCTGAACGTTTTTTCGGACATATATTTTGTAACAAACGTGAATATTAGCACACGAATTCGGGCTTAAATGATAATTTGAAAATTCGTCTGGTGAATTTACATGACCTTAAAAACTTTCAGAATCATTTTAAGCAAATAATTGCTGTACTTTTTTTCGGACCTATATTTTGTAAAAAACGTGAATATTAGCACACGAATTCGGGCTTAAATGATAATGTGAAAATTCGTCTGGTGAATTCATATGACCATAAAAACTTTCAGAATCGTTTTAAGCAAATTATTGCTGAACTTTTTTTCGGACCTATATTTTGTAAAAAACGTAAATATTAGCACACGAATTCGGGCTTAAATGATAATGGGGAAATTCGTCTGGTGAATTTATATGACCTTAAAAACTTTCAGAATCGTTTTAAGCAAATTACTTTTGAACTTTTTTCGGACCTATATTTTGTAAAAAACATGAATATTAGCACACGAATTCGGGCTTAAATGATAATGTGAAAATTCGTTTGGTGAATTTATATGACATTAAAAACCTTCAGAATCAGTTTTAGCAAATTATTTTTGAACTTTTTTTCGGACCAAAATTTTGTAAAAAATGTGAATATTGGCACACAAATTCGGGCATAAATGGTAATGGGAAAATTCGCCTGGTGAATTTATAAGACCTTAAAAACCTTCAGAATTGTTTTAATCAAATTATTTTTGAACATTTTTTTCGGAGCTAAATTTTGTAAAAAACGTAAATATTAGCACACGAATTCGGGCTTAAATGACAATTTGAAAATTCGCCTGGTGAATTTATATGACCATAAAAACATTCAGAATCGTTTTAAGCAAATTATTGCTGAACTTTTTTTCGGACTTATATTTTGTAAAAAATGTGAATATTAGCACACGAATTTGGGCTTAAATTATAATGTGAAAATTCGACTGGTGAATTTATATGACCATAAAAACATTCAGAATAGTTTTAAGCAAATTATTGCTGAACTTTTTTCGGACCTATATTTTGTAAAAAACGTGAATATTAGAACAGGAATTTGGGCTTAAATGATAATGTGAAAATTCGTTTGGTGAATTTATACGACCTTAAAAACCTTCAGAATCAGTTTTAGCAAATTATTTTTGAACTTATTTTCGGACCTAAATTTTGTAAAAAACGTGAATATTAGCACACGAATTCGGGCTTAACTGACAATGTGAAAATTCGTCTGGTGAATTTATATGACCATAAAAACTTTCAGAATCGTTTTAAGCAAATTATTGCTGAACGTTTTTTCGGACCTATATTTTGTAACAAACGTGAATATTAGCACACGAATTCGGGCTTAAATGATAATTTGAAAATTCGTCTGGTGAATTTACATGACCTTAAAAACTTTCAGAATCATTTTAAGCAAATAATTGCTGTACTTTTTTTCGGACCTATATTTTGTAAAAAACGTGAATATTAGCACACGAATTCGGGCTTAAATGATAATGTGAAAATTCGTCTGGTGAATTCATATGACCATAAAAACTTTCAGAATCGTTTTAAGCAAATTATTGCTGAACTTTTTTTCGGACCTATATTTTGTAAAAAACGTAAATATTAGCACACGAATTCGGGCTTAAATGATAATGGGGAAATTCGTCTGGTGAATTTATATTACCTTAAAAACTTTCAGAATCGTTTTAATCAAATTACTTTTGAACATTTTTTCGGAGCTAAATTTTGTAAAAAACGTGAATATTAGCACGCGTATTCGGCTTAAATGATAATTTGAAAATTCGTCTAGTGAATTTATATGACCTTAAAAACTTTAAGATTCGTTTTAAGCAAACTATTGCTGAACTTTTTTTCGGACCTAAACTTTGTAAAAAACGTGAATATTAGCACACGAATTCGGGCTAAAATGACAATGTGAAAAATTAGTCTGGTGAATTTATATGACCTTAAAAACTTTCGTAATCGTTTTAAGCAAATTGTTGGTAAACTTTTTTTTCGGACCTAAATTTTGTAAAAAACGTGAATATTAGCATACGAATTCGGGCTTAAATGACAATGTGAAAATTCGTCCGGTGAATTTATATGACCATAAAAACTTTCGAGAATCGTTTTAAGCAAATTATTGCTGAACTTTTTTTCGGACCTAAATTTTGTAAAAAAACGTGAATATTAGCACACGAATTAGGGCTTAAATGTCATTGTGAAAATTCGTCCCGTGAATTTATATGACCATAAAAACTTTCGAATCGTTTTAAGCAAATTATTGTTGAACCTTTTTTTGGACCTATATTTTGTAAAAACGTGAATATTGGCACACGAATTCGGGCTTAAATGACAATGTGAAAATTCGTCTGGTGAATTTGTATGACCATAAAAACTTTCAGAATCATTTTAAGCAAATTATTGCTGAACTTTTTTTCGGACCTATATTTTGTAAAAAACGTGAATATTAGCACACGAATTCGAGCTTAAATGATAATGGGGAAATTCGTCTGGTGAATTTATATGACCTTAAAAACTTTCAGAATCGTTTTAATCAAATTACTTTTGAACTTTTTTTCGGAGCTAAATTTTGTAAAAAACGTGAATATTAGCACACGAATTCGGGCTTAAATGGTAATGGGAAAATTCGCCTGGTGAATTTATATGACCTTAAAAACCTTCAGAATCGTTTTAATCAAATTATTCTTCAACTTTTTTTCGGAGCTAAATTTTGTAAAAAAACGTGAATATTAGCACAAGAGTTCGGCTTAAATGATAATTTGAAAATTCGTCTGGTGAATTTATATGACCTTAAAAACTTTCAGAATCGTTTTAAGCAAATTATTCCTGAACTGTTTTTCGAACCTAAATTTTGTAAAAAACGTGAATATTAGCACACAAATTCGAGCTTAAATGACAATGTGAAAATTCATCCGTGAATTTATATGACCTTAAAAACTTTCGAATCGTTTTAAGCAAATTATTGGTGAACTTTTTTTCGGACCTAAATTTTGTAAAAAACGTGAATATTTGCACACGAATTCGGGCTTAAATGACAATGTGAAAATTCGTCTGGTGAATTTATATGACCATAAAAACTTTCAGAATCGTTTTAAGCAAATTATTGCTGAACTTTTTTTCGGACTTATATTTTGTAACAAACGTGAATATTAGCACACGAATTTGGGCTTAAATTATAATGTGAAAATTCGCCTGGTGAATTTATATGACCATAAAAACATTCAGAATCGTTTTAAGCAAATTATTGCTGAACTTTTTTCGGACCTATATTTTGTAAAAAACATGAATATTAGCACACGAATTCGGGCTTAAATGATAATGTGAAAATTCGTTTGGTGAATTTATATGACATTAAAAACCTTCAGAATCAGTTTTAGCAAATTATTTTTTGAACTTTTTTTCTGACCAAAATTTTTGTAAAAAATGTGAATATTGGCACACAAATTCGGGCATAAATGGTAATGGGAAAATTCGCTCGGTGAATTTATATGACCTTAAAAACCTTCAGAATTGTTTTAATCAAATTATTTTTGAACATTTTTTTCGGAGCTAAATTTTGTAAAAAACGTAAATATTAGCACACGAATTCGGGCTTAAATGACAATTTGAAAATTCGCCTGGTGAATTTATACGACCATAAAAACATTCAGAATCGTTTTAAGCAAATTATTGCTGAACTTTTTTTCGGACTTATATTTTGTAAAAAACGTGAATATTAGCACACGAATTTGGGCTTAAATTATAATGTGAAAATTCGACTGGTGAATTTATATGACCATAAAAACATTCAGAATAGTTTTAAGCAAATTATTGCTGAACTTTTTTCGGACCTATATTTTGTAAAAAACGTGAATATTAGAACAGGAATTTGGGCTTAAATGATAATGTGAAAATTCGTTTGGTGAATTTATACGACCTTAAAAACCTTCAGAATCAGTTTTAGCAAATTATTTTTGAACTTATTTTCGGACCTAAATTTTGTAAAAAACGTGAATATTAGCACACGAATTCGGGCTTAACTGACAATGTGAAAATTCGTCTGGTGAATTTATATGACCATAAAAACTTTCAGAATCGTTTTAAGCAAATTATTGCTGAACGTTTTTTCGGACCTATATTTTGTAACAAACGTGAATATTAGCACACGAATTCGGGCTTAAATGATAATTTGAAAATTCGTCCCGGTGAATTTACATGACCTTAAAAACTTTCGGAATCATTTTAAGCAAATAATTGTCTGTACTTTTTTTTTGGGACCTATATTTTGTAAAAAACGTGAATATTAGCACACGAATTCGGGCTTAAATGATAATGTGAAAATTCGTCTGGTGAATTCATATGACCATAAAAACTTTCAGAATCGTTTTAAGCAAATTATTGCTGAACTTTTTTTCGGACCTATATTTTGTAAAAAACGTAAATATTAGCACACGAATTCGGGCTTAAATGATAATGGGGAAATTCGTCTGGTGAATTTATATTACCTTAAAAACTTTCAGAATCGTTTTAATCAAATTACTTTTGAACATTTTTTCGGAGCTAAATTTTGTAAAAAACGTGAATATTAGCACGCGTATTCGGCTTAAATGATAATTTGAAAATTCGTCTAGTGAATTTATATGACCTTAAAAAACTTTAAGATTCGTTTTAAGCAAACTATTGCTTGAACTTTTTTCGGACCTAAACTTTGTAAAAAACGTGAATATTAGCACACGAATTCGGGCTAAAATGACAATGTGAAAAAATTAGTCCGGTGAATTTATATGACCTTAAAAACTTTCAGAATCGTTTTAAGCAAATTGTTGGTAAACTTTTTTTCGGACCTAAATTTTGTAAAAAACGTGAATATTAGCATACGAATTCGGGCTTAAATGACAATGTGAAAATTCGTCTGGTGAATTTATATGACCATAAAAACTTTCAGAATCGTTTTAAGCAAATTATTGCTGAACTTTTTTTCGGACCTAAATTTTGTAAAAAACGTGAATATTAGCACACGAATTAGGGCTTAAATGTCATTGTGAAAATTCGTCTGGTGAATTTATATGACCATAAAAACTTTCAGAATCGTTTTAAGCAAATTATTGTTGAACCTTTTTTTGGACCTATATTTTGTAAAAACGTGAATATTGGCACACGAATTCGGGCTTAAATGACAATGTGAAAATTCGTCTGGTGAATTTGTATGACCATAAAAACTTTCAGAATCATTTTAAGCAAATTATTGCTGAACTTTTTTTCGGACCTATATTTTGTAAAAAACGTGAATATTAGCACACGAATTCGAGCTTAAATGATAATGGGGAAATTCGTCTGGTGAATTTATATGACCTTAAAAACTTTCAGAATCGTTTTAATCAAATTACTTTTGAACTTTTTTTTCGGAGCTAAATTTTGTAAAAAACGTGAATATTAGCACACGAATTCGGGCTTAAATGGTAATGGGAAAATTCGCTCGGTGAATTTATATGACCTTAAAAACCTTCAGAATCGTTTTAATCAAATTATTCTTCAACTTTTTTTTCGGAGCTAAATTTTGTAAAAAAACGTGAATATTAGCACAAGAGTTCGGCTTAAATGATAATTTGAAAATTCGTCCCGGTGAATTTATATGACCTTAAAAACTTTCGTAATCGTTTTAAGCAAATTATTCTCGAACTGTTTTTCGAACCTAAATTTTGTAAAAAACGTGAATATTAGCACACAAATTCGAGCTTAAATGACAATGTGAAAATTCATCCGGTGAATTTATATGACCTTAAAAACTTTCGGAATCGTTTTAAGCAAATTATTGGTGAACTTTTTTCTGACCTAAATTTTGTAAAAAACGTGAATATTTGCACACGAATTCGGGCTTAAATGACAATGTGAAAATTCGTCTGGTGAATTTATATGACCATAAAAACTTTCAGAATCGTTTTAAGCAAATTATTGCTGAACGTTTTTTCGGAACTATATTTTGTAAAAAACGTGAATATTAGCACACGAATTCGAGCTTAAATGATAATGGGAAAATTCTTCCGGTGAATTTATATGACCTTCGAACTTTCTGAATCGTTTTAATCAAATTACTTTGGAACTTTTTTTCGGAGCTAAATTTTTTTAAAAAAAACGTGAATATTAGCACACGAATTCGGGCTTAAATGATAATGGGAAAATTCGTCCCGGTGAATTCATATGACCTTAAAAACCTCCCGAATCGTTTTAGTCAAATTATTTTTTTAACTTTTTTCGGACCTAAATTTTTTATTAAACATGAATATTTGCACACGAATTCGGGCTTAAATGATAATTTGATAATTCGTCTGGTGAATTTATATGACCTTAAAAACATTCAGAATCGTTTTAAGCAAATTATTGCTGTACTTTTTTTTTGACCTAAATTTTGTAAAGAACGTGAATATTAGCACACGAATTCGGGCTTAAATGACAATGTGAAAATTCATCTGGTGAATTCATATGACCATAAAAACTTTCAGAATCGTTTTAAGCAAATTATTGCTGAACTTTTTTTCGGACTTATATTTTGTAACAAACGTGAATATTAGCACACGAATTTGGGCTTAAATTATAATGTGAAAATTCGCCTGGTGAATTTATATGACCATAAAAACATTCAGAATCGTTTTAAGCAAATTATTGCTGAACTTTTTTCGGACCTATATTTTGTAAAAAACATGAATATTAGCACACGAATTCGGGCTTAAATGATAATGTGAAAATTCGTTTGGTGAATTTATATGACATTAAAAACCTTCAGAATCAGTTTTAGCAAATTATTTTTGAACTTTTTTTCGGACCAAAATTTTGTAAAAAATGTGAATATTGGCACACAAATTCGGGCATAAATGGTAATGGGAAAATTCGCCTGGTGAATTTATATGACCTTAAAAACCTTCGTAATTGTTTTAATCAAATTATTTTTTGAACATTTTTTTTCGGGAGCTAAATTTTGTAAAAAACGTAAATATTAGCACTACGAATTCGGGCTTAAATGACAATTTGAAAATTCGCCCTGGTGAATTTATACGACCATAAAAACATTCGTAATCGTTTTAAGCAAATTATTGCTGAACTTTTTTTCGGACTTATATTTTGTAAAAAAACGTGAATATTAGCACACGAATTTGGGCTTAAATTATAATGTGAAAATTCGACCGGTGAATTTATATGACCATAAAAACATTCGGAATAGTTTTAAGCAAATTATTGCTCGAACTTTTTTCGGACCTATATTTTGTAAAAAACGTGAATATTAGAACGAGAATTTGGGCTTAAATGATAATGTGAAAATTCGTTTGGTGAATTTATACGACCTTAAAAACCTTCGAATCTGTTTTAGCAAATTATTTTTGAACTTATTTTCGGACCTAAATTTTGTAAAAAACGTGAATATTAGCACACGCAATTCGGGCTTAACCGACAATGTGAAAATTCGTCCTGGTGAATTTATATGACCATAAAAACTTTCAGAATCGTTTTTAAGCAAATTATTGCTCGAACGTTTTTTCGGACATATATTTTGTAACAAACGTGAATATTAGCACACGAATTCGGGCTTAAATGATAATTTGAAAATTAGTCCGGTGAATTTACATGACCTTAAAAACTTTCAGAATCATTTTAAGCAAATAATTGCTCGTACTTTTTTTCGGACCTATATTTTGTAAAAAACGTGAATATTAGCACACGAATTCGGGCTTAAATGATAATGTGAAAATTACGTCCGGTGAATTCATATGACCATAAAAAACTTTCAGAATCGTTTTAAGCAAATTATTGCTCGAACTTTTTTTCGGACCTATATTTTGTAAAAAACGTAAATATTAGCACACGAATTCGGGCTTAAATGATAATGGGGAAATTCGTCCCGGTGAATTTATATGACCTTAAAAACTTTCGTAATCGTTTTAAGCAAATTACTTTTGAACTTTTTTCGGACCTATATTTTGTAAAAAAACATGAATATTAGCACACGAATTCGGGCTTAAATGATAATGTGAAAATTCGTTTGGTGAATTTATATGACATTAAAAAACCTTCAGAATCAGTTTTAGCAAATTATTTTTGAACTTTTTTTCGGACCAAAATTTTGTAAAAAATGTGAATATTGGCACACAAATTCGGGCATAAATGGTAATGGGAAAATTCGCCTGGTGAATTTATAAGACCTTAAAAACCTTCAGAATTGTTTTAATCAAATTATTTTTGAACATTTTTTTCGGAGCTAAATTTTGTAAAAAACGTAAATATTAGCACACGAATTCGGGCTTAAATGACAATTTGAAAATTCGCTCGGTGAATTTATATGACCATAAAAAACATTCGGAATCGTTTTAAGCAAATTATTGCTTGAACTTTTTTTCGGACTTATATTTTGTAAAAAAATGTGAATATTAGCACACGAATTTGGGCTTAAATTATAATGTGAAAATTCGATCGGTGAATTTATATGACCATAAAAACATTCGAATAGTTTTAAGCAAATTATTGCTCGAACTTTTTTCGGACCTATATTTTGTAAAAAAACGTGAATATTAGAACAGAATTTGGGCTTAAATGATAATGTGAAAATTCGTTTGGTGAATTTATACGACCTTAAAAACCTTCAGAATCGCTTTTAGCAAATTATTTTTTGAACTTATTTTCGGACCTAAATTTTGTAAAAAAACGTGAATATTAGCACACGAATTCGGGCTTAACCGACAATGTGAAAATTCGTCCGGTGAATTTATATGACCATAAAAACTTTCGGAATCGTTTTAAGCAAATTATTGCTCGAACGTTTTTTCGGACCTATATTTTGTAACAAACGTGAATATTAGCACACGAATTCGGGCTTAAATGATAATTTGAAAATTCGTCCGGTGAATTTACATGACCTTAAAAACTTTCGGAATCATTTTAAGCAAATAATTGCTCGTACTTTTTTTCGGACCTATATTTTGTAAAAAACGTGAATATTAGCACACGAATTCGGGCTTAAATGATAATGTGAAAATTCGTCCCCGGTGAATTCATATGACCATAAAAACTTTCAGAATCGTTTTAAGCAAATTATTGCTGAACTTTTTTTCGGACCTATATTTTGTAAAAAAACGTAAATATTAGCACTACGAATTCGGGCTTAAATGATAATGGGGAAATTCGTCTGGTGAATTTATATTACCTTAAAAACTTTCAGAATCGTTTTAATCAAATTACTTTTGAACATTTTTTCGGAGCTAAATTTTGTAAAAAACGTGAATATTAGCACGCGTATTCGGCTTAAATGATAATTTGAAAATTCGTCTAGTGAATTTATATGACCTTAAAAACTTTAAGATTCGTTTTAAGCAAACTATTGCTTGAACTTTTTTCGGACCTAAACTTTGTAAAAAACGTGAATATTAGCACACGAATTCGGGCTAAAATGACAATGTGAAAAATTAGTCTGGTGAATTTATATGACCTTAAAAACTTTCAGAATCGTTTTAAGCAAATTGTTGGTAAACTTTTTTTCGGACCTAAATTTTGTAAAAAACGTGAATATTAGCATACGAATTCGGGCTTAAATGACAATGTGAAAATTCGTCTGGTGAATTTATATGACCATAAAAACTTTCAGAATCGTTTTAAGCAAATTATTGCTGAACTTTTTTTCGGACCTAAATTTTGTAAAAAACGTGAATATTAGCACACGAATTAGGGCTTAAATGTCATTGTGAAAATTCGTCTGGTGAATTTATATGACCATAAAAACTTTCAGAATCGTTTTAAGCAAATTATTGTTGAACCTTTTTTTGGACCTATATTTTGTAAAAACGTGAATATTGGCACACGAATTCGGGCTTAAATGACAATGTGAAAATTCGTCTGGTGAATTTGTATGACCATAAAAACTTTCAGAATCATTTTAAGCAAATTATTGCTGAACTTTTTTTCGGACCTATATTTTGTAAAAAACGTGAATATTAGCACACGAATTCGAGCTTAAATGATAATGGGGAAATTCGTCTGGTGAATTTATATGACCTTAAAAACTTTCAGAATCGTTTTAATCAAATTACTTTTGAACTTTTTTTCGGAGCTAAATTTTGTAAAAAACGTGAATATTAGCACACGAATTCGGGCTTAAATGGTAATGGGAAAATTCGCCTGGTGAATTTATATGACCTTAAAAACCTTCAGAATCGTTTTAATCAAATTATTCTTCAACTTTTTTTCGGAGCTAAATTTTGTAAAAAAACGTGAATATTAGCACAAGAGTTCGGCTTAAATGATAATTTGAAAATTCGTCTGGTGAATTTATATGACCTTAAAAACTTTCAGAATCGTTTTAAGCAAATTATTCCTGAACTGTTTTTCGAACCTAAATTTTGTAAAAAACGTGAATATTAGCACACAAATTCGAGCTTAAATGACAATGTGAAAATTCATCTGGTGAATTTATATGACCTTAAAAACTTTCAGAATCGTTTTAAGCAAATTATTGGTGAACTTTTTTTCGGACCTAAATTTTGTAAAAAACGTGAATATTTGCACACGAATTCGGGCTTAAATGACAATGTGAAAATTCGTCTGGTGAATTTATATGACCATAAAAACTTTCAGAATCGTTTTAAGCAAATTATTGCTGAACGTTTTTTCGGAACTATATTTTGTAAAAAACGTGAATATTAGCACACGAATTCGAGCTTAAATGATAATGGGAAAATTCTTCTGGTGAATTTATATGACCTTCAGAACTTTCAGAATCGTTTTAATCAAATTACTTTGGAACTTTTTTTCGGAGCTAAATTTTTTAAAAAAACGTGAATATTAGCACACGAATTCGGGCTTAAATGATAATGGGAAAATTCGTCTGGTGAATTCATATGACCTTAAAAACCTCCAGAATCGTTTTAGTCAAATTATTTTTTAACTTTTTTCGGACCTAAATTTTTTATTAAACATGAATATTAGCACACGAATTCGGGCTTAAATGATAATTTGATAATTCGTCTGGTGAATTTATATGACCTTAAAAACATTCAGAATCGTTTTAAGCAAATTATTGCTGTACTTTTTTTTTGACCTAAATTTTGTAAAGAACGTGAATATTAGCACACGAATTCGGGCTTAAATGACAATGTGAAAATTCATCTGGTGAATTCATATGACCATAAAAACTTTCAGAATCGTTTTAAGCAAATTATTGCTGAACTTTTTTTCGGACTTATATTTTGTAACAAACGTGAATATTAGCACACGAATTTGGGCTTAAATTATAATGTGAAAATTCGCCTGGTGAATTTATATGACCATAAAAACATTCAGAATCGTTTTAAGCAAATTATTGCTGAACTTTTTTCGGACCTATATTTTGTAAAAAACATGAATATTAGCACACGAATTCGGGCTTAAATGATAATGTGAAAATTCGTTTGGTGAATTTATATGACATTAAAAACCTTCAGAATCAGTTTTAGCAAATTATTTTTGAACTTTTTTTCGGACCAAAATTTTGTAAAAAATGTGAATATTGGCACACAAATTCGGGCATAAATGGTAATGGGAAAATTCGCCTGGTGAATTTATATGACCTTAAAAACCTTCAGAATTGTTTTAATCAAATTATTTTTGAACATTTTTTTCGGAGCTAAATTTTGTAAAAAACGTAAATATTAGCACACGAATTCGGGCTTAAATGACAATTTGAAAATTCGCCTGGTGAATTTATACGACCATAAAAACATTCAGAATCGTTTTAAGCAAATTATTGCTGAACTTTTTTTCGGACTTATATTTTGTAAAAAACGTGAATATTAGCACACGAATTTGGGCTTAAATTATAATGTGAAAATTCGACTGGTGAATTTATATGACCATAAAAACATTCAGAATAGTTTTAAGCAAATTATTGCTGAACTTTTTTCGGACCTATATTTTGTAAAAAACGTGAATATTAGAACAGGAATTTGGGCTTAAATGATAATGTGAAAATTCGTTTGGTGAATTTATACGACCTTAAAAACCTTCGAATCGGTTTTAGCAAATTATTTTTTGAACTTATTTTCGGACCTAAATTTTGTAAAAAAACGTGAATATTAGCACTACGAATTCGGGCTTAACCGACAATGTGAAAATTCGTCCCCGGTGAATTTATATGACCATAAAAACTTTCGGGAATCGTTTTAAGCAAATTATTGCTGAACGTTTTTTCGGACCTATATTTTGTAACAAACGTGAATATTAGCACACGAATTCGGGCTTAAATGATAATTTGAAAATTAGTCCCGGTGAATTTACATGACCTTAAAAACTTTCAGAATCATTTTAAGCAAATAATTGTCTGTACTTTTTTTTTGGGACCTATATTTTGTAAAAAACGTGAATATTAGCACACGAATTCGGGCTTAAATGATAATGTGAAAATTCGTCTGGTGAATTCATATGACCATAAAAACTTTCAGAATCGTTTTAAGCAAATTATTGCTGAACTTTTTTTCGGACCTATATTTTGTAAAAAACGTAAATATTAGCACACGAATTCGGGCTTAAATGATAATGGGGAAATTCGTCTGGTGAATTTATATTACCTTAAAAACTTTCAGAATCGTTTTAATCAAATTACTTTTGAACATTTTTTCGGAGCTAAATTTTGTAAAAAACGTGAATATTAGCACGCGTATTCGGCTTAAATGATAATTTGAAAATTCGTCTAGTGAATTTATATGACCTTAAAAACTTTAAGATTCGTTTTAAGCAAACTATTGCTGAACTTTTTTTCGGACCTAAACTTTGTAAAAAACGTGAATATTAGCACACGAATTCGGGCTAAAATGACAATGTGAAAAATTAGTCTGGTGAATTTATATGACCTTAAAAACTTTCAGAATCGTTTTAAGCAAATTGTTGGTAAACTTTTTTTCGGACCTAAATTTTGTAAAAAACGTGAATATTAGCATACGAATTCGGGCTTAAATGACAATGTGAAAATTAGTCCCGGTGAATTTATATGACCATAAAAACTTTCGGAATCGTTTTAAAGCAAATTATTGCTTGAACTTTTTTTCGGACCTAAATTTTGTAAAAAACGTGAATATTAGCACACGAATTAGGGCTTAAATGTCATTGTGAAAATTCGTCTGGTGAATTTATATGACCATAAAAACTTTCAGAATCGTTTTAAGCAAATTATTGTTGAACCTTTTTTTGGACCTATATTTTGTAAAAACGTGAATATTGGCACACGAATTCGGGCTTAAATGACAATGTGAAAATTCGTCTGGTGAATTTGTATGACCATAAAAACTTTCAGAATCATTTTAAGCAAATTATTGCTGAACTTTTTTTCGGACCTATATTTTGTAAAAAACGTGAATATTAGCACACGAATTCGAGCTTAAATGATAATGGGGAAATTCGATCCCGGTGAATTTATATGACCTTAAAAACTTTCGAATCGTTTTAATCAAATTACTTTTGAACTTTTTTTTCGGAGCTAAATTTTGTAAAAAACGTGAATATTAGCACACGAATTCGGGCTTAAATGGTAATGGGAAAATTCGCCTGGTGAATTTATATGACCTTAAAAACCTTCAGAATCGTTTTAATCAAATTATTCTTCAACTTTTTTTCGGAGCTAAATTTTGTAAAAAAACGTGAATATTAGCACAAGAGTTCGGCTTAAATGATAATTTGAAAATTCGTCTGGTGAATTTATATGACCTTAAAAACTTTCAGAATCGTTTTAAGCAAATTATTCCTGAACTGTTTTTCGAACCTAAATTTTGTAAAAAACGTGAATATTAGCACACAAATTCGAGCTTAAATGACAATGTGAAAATTCATCTGGTGAATTTATATGACCTTAAAAACTTTCGGAATCGTTTTAAGCAAATTATTGGTGAACTTTTTTTTCGGACCTAAATTTTTGTAAAAAACGTGAATATTTGCACACGAATTCGGGCTTAAATGACAATGTGAAAATTCGTCTGGTGAATTTATATGACCATAAAAACTTTCAGAATCGTTTTAAGCAAATTATTGCTGAACGTTTTTTCGGAACTATATTTTGTAAAAAACGTGAATATTAGCACACGAATTCGAGCTTAAATGATAATGGGAAAATTCTTCTGGTGAATTTATATGACCTTCAGAACTTTCAGAATCGTTTTAATCAAATTACTTTGGAACTTTTTTTTCGGAGCTAAATTTTTTTAAAAAAAAACGTGAATATTAGCACACGAATTCGGGCTTAAATGATAATGGGAAAATTCGTCCCGGTGAATTCATATGACCTTAAAAACCTCCAGAATCGTTTTAGTCAAATTATTTTTTAACTTTTTTCGGACCTAAATTTTTTATTAAACATGAATATTTGCACACGAATTCGGGCTTAAATGATAATTTGATAATTCGTCTGGTGAATTTATATGACCTTAAAAACATTCAGAATCGTTTTAAGCAAATTATTGCTGTACTTTTTTTTTGACCTAAATTTTGTAAAGAACGTGAATATTAGCACACGAATTCGGGCTTAAATGACAATGTGAAAATTCATCTGGTGAATTCATATGACCATAAAAACTTTCAGAATCGTTTTAAGCAAATTATTGCTCGAACTTTTTTTTCGGACTTATATTTTGTAACAAACGTGAATATTAGCACACGAATTTGGGCTTAAATTATAATGTGAAAATTCGCCTGGTGAATTTATATGACCATAAAAACATTCAGAATCGTTTTAAGCAAATTATTGCTGAACTTTTTTCGGACCTATATTTTGTAAAAAACATGAATATTAGCACACGAATTCGGGCTTAAATGATAATGTGAAAATTCGTTTGGTGAATTTATATGACATTAAAAACCTTCAGAATCAGTTTTAGCAAATTATTTTTGAACTTTTTTTCGGACCAAAATTTTGTAAAAAATGTGAATATTGGCACACAAATTCGGGCATAAATGGTAATGGGAAAATTCGCCTGGTGAATTTATATGACCTTAAAAACCTTCAGAATTGTTTTAATCAAATTATTTTTGAACATTTTTTTCGGAGCTAAATTTTGTAAAAAACGTAAATATTAGCACACGAATTCGGGCTTAAATGACAATTTGAAAATTCGCCTGGTGAATTTATACGACCATAAAAACATTCGTAATCGTTTTAAGCAAATTATTGCTGAACTTTTTTTCGGACTTATATTTTGTAAAAAACGTGAATATTAGCACTACGAATTTGGGCTTAAATTATAATGTGAAAATTCGACTGGTGAATTTATATGACCATAAAAACATTCAGAATAGTTTTAAGCAAATTATTGCTGAACTTTTTTCGGACCTATATTTTGTAAAAAACGTGAATATTAGAACAGGAATTTGGGCTTAAATGATAATGTGAAAATTCGTTTGGTGAATTTATACGACCTTAAAAACCTTCAGAATCTGTTTTAGCAAATTATTTTTGAACTTATTTTCGGACCTAAATTTTGTAAAAAACGTGAATATTAGCACACGCAATTCGGGCTTAACCGACAATGTGAAAATTCGTCCCGGTGAATTTATATGACCATAAAAACTTTCGGAATCGTTTTAAGCAAATTATTGCTGAACGTTTTTTCGGACATATATTTTGTAACAAACGTGAATATTAGCACACGAATTCGGGCTTAAATGATAATTTGAAAATTCGTCTGGTGAATTTAAATGACCTTAAAAACTTTCAGAATCATTTTAAGCAAATAATTGCTCGTACTTTTTTTCGGACCTATATTTTGTAAAAAAACGTGAATATTAGCACACGTAATTCGGGCTTAAATGATAATGTGAAAATTAGTCCGGTGAATTCATATGACCATAAAAACTTTCAGAATCGTTTTAAGCAAATTATTGCTGAACTTTTTTTCGGACCTATATTTTGTAAAAAACGTAAATATTAGCACACGAATTCGGGCTTAAATGATAATGGGGAAATTCGTCTGGTGAATTTATATGACCTTAAAAACTTTCAGAATCGTTTTAATCAAATTACTTTTGAACTTTTTTCGGACCTATATTTTGTAAAAAACATGAATATTAGCACACGAATTCGGGCTTAAATGATAATGTGAAAATTCGTTTGGTGAATTTATATGACATTAAAAACCTTCAGAATCAGTTTTAGCAAATTATTTTTGAACTTTTTTTCGGACCAAAATTTTGTAAAAAATGTGAATATTGGCACACAAATTCGGGCATAAATGGTAATGGGAAAATTCGCCTGGTGAATTTATAAGACCTTAAAAACCTTCAGAATTGTTTTAATCAAATTATTTTTGAACATTTTTTTCGGAGCTAAATTTTGTAAAAAACGTAAATATTAGCACACGAATTCGGGCTTAAATGACAATTTGAAAATTCGCCTGGTGAATTTATATGACCATAAAAACATTCAGAATCGTTTTAAGCAAATTATTGCTGAACTTTTTTTCGGACTTATATTTTGTAAAAAATGTGAATATTAGCACACGAATTTGGGCTTAAATTATAATGTGAAAATTCGACTGGTGAATTTATATGACCATAAAAACATTCAGAATAGTTTTAAGCAAATTATTGCTGAACTTTTTTCGGACCTATATTTTGTAAAAAACGTGAATATTAGAACAGGAATTTGGGCTTAAATGATAATGTGAAAATTCGTTTGGTGAATTTATACGACCTTAAAAACCTTCGTAATCGCTTTTAGCAAATTATTTTTGAACTTATTTTCGGACCTAAATTTTGTAAAAAAACGTGAATATTAGCACACGAATTCGGGCTTAACCGACAATGTGAAAATTCGTCTCGGTGAATTTATATGACCATAAAAACTTTCGTAATCGTTTTAAGCAAATTATTGCTGAACGCTTTTTTCTGACCTATATTTTGTAACAAACGTGAATATTAGCACACGAATTCGGGCTTAAATGATAATTTGAAAATTCGTCCCGGTGAATTTACATGACCTTAAAAACTTTCGGAATCATTTTAAGCAAATAATTGCTCGTACTTTTTTTCGGACCTATATTTTGTAAAAAACGTGAATATTAGCACTACGAATTCGGGCTTAAATGATAATGTGAAAATTCGTCCCGGTGAATTCATATGACCATAAAAACTTTCAGAATCGTTTTAAGCAAATTATTGCTGAACTTTTTTTCGGACCTATATTTTGTAAAAAACGTAAATATTAGCACACGAATTCGGGCTTAAATGATAATGGGGAAATTCGTCTGGTGAATTTATATTACCTTAAAAAACTTTCGGAATCGTTTTAATCAAATTACTTTTGAACATTTTTTCGGAGCTAAATTTTGTAAAAAACGTGAATATTAGCACGCGTATTCGGCTTAAATGATAATTTGAAAATTCGTCTAGTGAATTTATATGACCTTAAAAACTTTAAGATTCGTTTTAAGCAAACTATTGCTGAACTTTTTTTCGGACCTAAACTTTGTAAAAAACGTGAATATTAGCACACGAATTCGGGCTAAAATGACAATGTGAAAAATTAGTCTGGTGAATTTATATGACCTTAAAAACTTTCAGAATCGTTTTAAGCAAATTGTTGGTAAACTTTTTTTCGGACCTAAATTTTGTAAAAAACGTGAATATTAGCATACGAATTCGGGCTTAAATGACAATGTGAAAATTCGTCTGGTGAATTTATATGACCATAAAAACTTTCAGAATCGTTTTAAGCAAATTATTGCTGAACTTTTTTTCGGACCTAAATTTTGTAAAAAACGTGAATATTAGCACACGAATTAGGGCTTAAATGTCATTGTGAAAATTCGTCTGGTGAATTTATATGACCATAAAAACTTTCAGAATCGTTTTAAGCAAATTATTGTTGAACCTTTTTTTGGACCTATATTTTGTAAAAACGTGAATATTGGCACACGAATTCGGGCTTAAATGACAATGTGAAAATTCGTCTGGTGAATTTGTATGACCATAAAAACTTTCAGAATCATTTTAAGCAAATTATTGCTTTGAACTTTTTTCGGACCTATATTTTGTAAAAAACGTGAATATTAGCACACGAATTCGAGCTTAAATGATAATGGGGAAATTCGTCTGGTGAATTTATATGACCTTAAAAACTTTCAGAATCGTTTTAATCAAATTACTTTTGAACTTTTTTTCGGAGCTAAATTTTGTAAAAAAACGTGAATATTAGCACACGAATTCGGGCTTAAATGGTAATGGGAAAATTCGCTCGGTGAATTTATATGACCTTAAAAACCTTCGTAATCGTTTTTAATCAAATTATTCTTCAACTTTTTTTCTGAGCTAAATTTTGTAAAAAAACGTGAATATTAGCACAAGAGTTCGGCTTAAATGATAATTTGAAAATTCGTCTGGTGAATTTATATGACCTTAAAAACTTTCAGAATCGTTTTAAGCAAATTATTCCTGAACTGTTTTTCGAACCTAAATTTTGTAAAAAAACGTGAATATTAGCACACAAATTCGAGCTTAAATGACAATGTGAAAATTCATCCGGTGAATTTATATGACCTTAAAAACTTTCGTAATCGTTTTAAGCAAATTATTGGTGAACTTTTTTTCGGACCTAAATTTTGTAAAAAACGTGAATATTAGCACACGAATTCGGGCTTAAATCGACAATGTGAAAATTCGTCCCGGTGAATTTATATGACCATAAAAACTTTCGGAATCGTTTTAAGCAAATTATTGCTGAACGTTTTTTTCGGACATATATTTTGTAACAAACGTGAATATTAGCACACGAATTCGGGCTTAAATGATAATTTGAAAATTCGTCCGGTGAATTTACATGACCTTAAAAACTTTCAGAATCATTTTAAGCAAATAATTGTCTGTACTTTTTTTCGGACCTATATTTTGTAAAAAAACGTGAATATTAGCACACGAATTCGGGCTTAAATGATAATGTGAAAATTAGTCCCGGTGAATTCATATGACCATAAAAACTTTCAGAATCGCTTTTTAAGCAAATTATTGCTTGAACTTTTTTTCGGACCTATATTTTGTAAAAAACGTAAATATTAGCACACTAATTCGGGCTTAAATGATAATGGGGAAATTCGTCCCGGTGAATTTATATGACCTTAAAAACTTTCGAATCGTTTTAATCAAATTACTTTTTAACTTTTTTTCGGAGCTAAATTTTGTAAAAAACGTGAATATTAGCACACGTATTCGGCTTAAATGATAATTTGAAAATTCGTCTAGTGAATTTATATGACCTTAAAAACTTTCAGATTCGTTTTAAGCAAACTATTGCTGAACTTTTTTTCGGACCTAAACTTTGTAAAAAACGTGAATATTAGCACACGAATTCGGGATAAAATGACAATGTGAAAATAAGTCGGGTGAATTTATATGACCTTAAAAACTTTCGAATCGTTTTAAGCAAATTGTTGGTAAACTTTTTTTCGGACCTAAATTTTTTAAAAAAACGTGAATATTAGCATACGAATTCGGGCTTAAATGACAATGTGAAAATTCGTCTGGTGAATTTATATGACCATAAAAACTTTCAGAATCGTTTTATGCAAATTATTGCTGAAATTTTTTTCGGACCTAAATTTTGTAAAAAACGTGAATATTAGCACACGAATTAGGGCTTAAATGTCATTGTGAAAATTCGTCTGGTGAATTTATATGACCATAAAAACTTTCAGAATCGTTTTAAGCAAATTATTGTTGAACCTTTTTTTGGACCTATATTTTGTAAAAACGTGAATATTGGCACACGAATTCGGGCTTAAATGACAATGTGAAAATTCTTCCCGGTGAATTTGTATGACCATAAAAACTTTCAGAATCGTTTTAAGCAAATTATTGCTGAACTTTTTTTCGGACCTATATTTTGTAAAAAACGTGAATATTAGCACACGAATTCGAGCTTAAATGATAATGGGAAAATTCGTCTGGTGAATTTATATGACCTTAAAAACTTTCAGAATCGTTTTAATCAAATTACTTTTGAACTTTTTTTCGGAGCTAAATTTTGTAAAAGACGTGAATATTAGCGCACGTATTCGGCTTAAATGATAATTTGAAAATTCGTCTGGTGAATTTATATGACCTTAAAAACTTTCAGAATCGTTTTAAGCAAACTTTTGCTAACTTTTTTTCGGACCTAAACTTTATAAAAACGTGAATATTAGCACACGAATTCGGGCTTAAATGACAATGTGAAAATTAGTCTGGTGAATTTATATGACCTTAAAAACTTTCAGAATCGTTTTAAGCAAATTATTGGTAAACTTTTTTCTGGACCTAAATTTTGTAAAAAACGTGAATATTAGCACACGAATTCGAGCTTAAATGACAATGTGAAAATTCGTCCCGGTGAATTTATATGACCATAAAAACTTTCGAATCGTTTTAAGCAAATTATTGCTGAACTTTTTTCTGACCTAAATTTTGTAAAAAACGTGAATATTAGCACACGAATTAAGGCTTAAATGACATTGTGAAAATTAGTCCGGTGAATTTATATGACCATAAAAACTTTCGTAATCGTTTTAAGCAAATTATTGCTCGAACTTTTTTTCGGACCTATATTTTGTAAAAAACGTGAATATTAGCACACGAATTCGAGCTTAAATGATAATGGGGAAATTCGTTTGGTAAATTTATATGACCTTAAAAACTTTCACAATCGTTTTAATCAAATTACTTTTGAACTTTTTTTCGGAGCTAAATTTTTGTAAAAAAACGTGAATATTAGCACACGAATTCGGGCTTAAATGATAATGGGAAAATTCGTCCCGGTGAATTTGTATGACCTTAAAAACCTTCAGAATCGTTTTAGTCAAATTATTTTAGAACTTTTTTTCGGACATAAATTTTGTAAAAAACGTGAATATTGGCACACGAATTCGGGCTTAAATGATAATTTGAAAATTCGTCTGGTGAATTTATATGACCTTAAAAACATTCAGAATCGTTTTAAGCAAATTATTGCTGTACTTTTTTTTTGACCTAAATTTTGTAAAGAACGTGAATATTAGCACACGAATTCGGGCTTAAATGACAATGTGAAAATTCATCTGGTGAATTCATATGACCATAAAAACTTTCAGAATCGTTTTAAACAAATTATTGCTGAACTTTTTTTCGGACTTATATTTTGTAACAAACGTGAATATTAGCACACGAATTTGGGCTTAAATTATAATGTGAAAATTCGCCTGGTGAATTTATATGACCATAAAAACATTCAGAATCGTTTTAAGCAAATTATTGCTGAACTTTTTTCGGACCTATATTTTGTAAAAAACATGAATATTAGCACACGAATTCGGGCTTAAATGATAATGTGAAAATTCGTTTGGTGAATTTATATGACATTAAAAACCTTCAGAATCAGTTTTAGCAAATTATTTTTGAACTTTTTTTCGGACCAAAATTTTGTAAAAAATGTGAATATTGGCACACAAATTCGGGCATAAATGGTAATGGGAAAATTCGCCTGGTGAATTTATAAGACCTTAAAAACCTTCAGAATTGTTTTAATCAAATTATTTTTGAACATTTTTTTCGGAGCTAAATTTTGTAAAAAACGTAAATATTAGCACACGAATTCGGGCTTAAATGACAATTTGAAAATTCGCCTGGTGAATTTATATGACCATAAAAACATTCAGAATCGTTTTAAGCAAATTATTGCTGAACTTTTTTTCGGACTTATATTTTGTAAAAAATGTGAATATTAGCACACGAATTTGGGCTTAAATTATAATGTGAAAATTCGACTGGTGAATTTATATGACCATAAAAACATTCAGAATAGTTTTAAGCAAATTATTGCTCGAACTTTTTTCGGACCTATATTTTGTAAAAAAACGTGAATATTAGAACAGAATTTGGGCTTAAATGATAATGTGAAAATTCGTTTGGTGAATTTATACGACCTTAAAAACCTTCGTAATCAGCTTTTAGCAAATTATTTTTGAACTTATTTTCGGACCTAAATTTTGTAAAAAACGTGAATATTAGCACTACGAATTCGGGCTTAACCGACAATGTGAAAATTCGTCCCTGGGTGAATTTATATGACCATAAAAAACTTTCGTAATAGTTTTAAGCAAATTATTGCTGAACTTTTTTCGGACCTATATTTTGTAAAAAACGTGAATATTAGAACAGGAATTTGGGCTTAAATGATAATGTGAAAATTCGTTTGGTGAATTTATACGACCTTAAAAACCTTCAGAATCAGTTTTAGCAAATTATTTTTTGAACTTATTTTCGGACCTAAATTTTGTAAAAAACGTGAATATTAGCACACGAATTCGGGCTTAACCGACAATGTGAAAATTCGTCCGGTGAATTTATATGACCATAAAAACTTTCGAATCGTTTTTAAGCAAATTATTGCTGAACGCTTTTTTCTGACCTATATTTTGTAACAAACGTGAATATTAGCACACGAATTCGGGCTTAAATGATAATTTGAAAATTCGTCCGGTGAATTTACATGACCTTAAAAACTTTCAGAATCATTTTAAGCAAATAATTGCTCGTACTTTTTTTCGGACCTATATTTTGTAAAAAACGTGAATATTAGCACAAGAATTCGGGCTTAAATGATAATGTGAAAATTCGTCTGGTGAATTCATATGACCATAAAAACTTTCAGAATCGTTTTAAGCAAATTATTGCTGAACTTTTTTTCGGACCTATATTTTGTAAAAAACGTAAATATTAGCACTACGAATTCGGGCTTAAATGATAATGGGGAAATTCGTCCCGGTGAATTTATATGACCTTAAAAACTTTCAGAATCGTTTTAATCAAATTACTTTTGAACTTTTTTTCGGAGCTAAATTTTGTAAAAAACGTGAATATTAGCACACGTATTCGGCTTAAATGATAATTTGAAAATTCGTCTAGTGAATTTATATGACCTTAAAAACTTTCAGATTCGTTTTAAGCAAACTATTGCTGAACTTTTTTTCGGACCTAAACTTTGTAAAAAACGTGAATATTAGCACACGAATTCGGGATAAAATGACAATGTGAAAATTAGTCTGGTGAATTTATATGACCTTAAAAACTTTCAGAATCGTTTTAAGCAAATTGTTGGTAAACTTTTTTTCGGACCTAAATTTTTTAAAAAACGTGAATATTAGCATACGAATTCGGGCTTAAATGACAATGTGAAAATTCGTCTGGTGAATTTATATGACCATAAAAACTTTCAGAATCGTTTTATGCAAATTATTGCTGAAATTTTTTTCGGACCTAAATTTTATAAAAAACGTGAATATTAGCACACGAATTAGGGCTTAAATGTCATTGTGAAAATTCGTCTGGTGAATTTATATGACCATAAAAACTTTCAGAATCGTTTTAAGCAAATTATTGTTGAACCTTTTTTTGGACCTATATTTTGTAAAAACGTGAATATTGGCACACGAATTCGGGCTTAAATGACAATGTGAAAATTCTTCTGGTGAATTTGTATGACCATAAAAACTTTCAGAATCGTTTTAAGCAAATTATTGCTGAACTTTTTTTCGGACCTATATTTTGTAAAAAACGTGAATATTAGCACACGAATTCGAGCTTAAATGATAATGGGAAAATTCGTCTGGTGAATTTATATGACCTTAAAAACTTTCAGAATCGTTTTAATCAAATTACTTTTGAACTTTTTTTCGGAGCTAAATTTTGTAAAAGACGTGAATATTAGCGCACGTATTCGGCTTAAATGATAATTTGAAAATTCGTCTGGTGAATTTATATGACCTTAAAAACTTTCAGAATCGTTTTAAGCAAACTTTTACTAACTTTTTTTCGGACCTAAACTTTATAAAAACGTGAATATTAGCACACGAATTCGGGATTAAATGACAATGTGAAAATTAGTCTGGTGAATTTATATGACCTTAAAAACTTTCAGAATCGTTTTAAGCAAATTATTGGTAAACTTTTTTTCGGACCTAAATTTTGTAAAAAACGTGAATATTAGCACACGAATTCGGGCTTAAATGACAATGTGAAAATTCGTCTGGTGAATTTATATGACCATAAAAACTTTCAGAATCGTTTTAAGCAAATTATTGCTGAACTTTTTTTCGGACCTAAATTTTGTAAAAAACGTGAATATTAGCACACGAATTAAGGCTTAAATGACATTGTGAAAATTCGTCTGGTCAATTTATATGACCATAAAAACTTTCAGAATCGTTTTAAGCAAATTATTGCTGAACTTTTTTTCGGACCTATATTTTGTAAAAAACGTGAATATTAGCACACGAATTCGGGCTTAAATGATAATGGGGAAATTCGTTTGGTAAATTTATATGACCTTAAAAACTTTCACAATCGTTTTAATCAAATTACTTTTGAACTTTTTTTCGGAGCTAAATTTTGTAAAAAAACGTGAATATTAGCACACGAATTCGGGCTTAAATGATAATGGGAAAATTCGTCTGGTGAATTTGTATGACCTTAAAAACCTTCAGAATCGTTTTAGTCAAATTATTTTAGAACTTTTTTTCGGACATAAATTTTGTAAAAAACGTGAATATTGGCACACGAATTCGGGCTTAAATGATAATTTGAAAATTCGTCTGGTGAATTTATATGACCTTAAAAACTTTCAGAATTGTTTTAAGCAAATTATTGCTGAACCTTTTTTCGGACCTATACTTTGTAAAAAACGTGAATATTAGCACACGAATTTGGGCTTAAATTCTAATGTGAAAAGTCATCTGGTGAATTTATATGACCTTAAAAACTTTCAGAATCGTTTTAAGCAAATTATTGGTGAACTTTTTCCCTGACCTAAATTTTGTAAAAAACGTGAATATTAGCACACGAATTCGGGCTTACATGACAATTTGAAAATTCGCCTGGTGAATTTATATGACCATAAAAACATTCAGAATCATTTTAAGCAAATTATTGCTGAACTTTTTTGCGGACCTATATTTTGTAAAAAACGTGAATATTAGCACACGAATTTGGGCTTAAATTATAATGTGAAATTCGCCTGGTGAATTTATATGACCATAAAAACATTCAAAATCGTTTTAAACAAATTATTTCAAAACTTTTTTTCGAACCTATATTTTGTAAAAAACGTGAATATTAGCACACGAATTTGGGCTTAAATTATAATGTGAAAAGTCGTCTGGTGAATTTTATATGACCTTAAAAACTTTATGAATCGTTTTAAGCAAATTATTGGTGAACTTTTTTCCAAACCTAAATTTTGAAAAAAACGTGAATATTAGCACACGGATTCGGGCTTAAATGACAATTTGAAAATTCGCATGGTGAATTTATATGACCATAAAAACATTCAAAATCGTTTTAAGCAAATTATTGCTGAACTTTTTTTCGGACCTAAATTTTGTAAAAAAACGTGAATATTAGCACACGAATTTGGGCTTAAATTATAATGTGAAAATTCGCCTGGTGAATTTATATGACCATAGAAACATTCAAAATCGTTTTAAACAAATTATTGCTGAACTTTTTTTCGGACCTATATTTTGTAAAAAACGTGAATATTAGCACAGGAATTCGGGCTTAAATGATAATGTGAAAATTCGTTTGGTGAATTTATATGACCTTAAAAACCTTCAGAATCAGTTTTAGCAAATTATTTTTGAACTTTTTTTCGGACCTAAATTTTGTAAAAAACGTGAATATTAGCACACGAATTCGGGCTTAAATGGTAATGTGAAAATTCAATTGGTGAATTTATATGACCTTAAAAACCTTCAGAATCGTTTTAATCAAATTATTTTTGAACTTTTTTTCGGAGCTAAATTTTGTAAAAAACGTGAGTATTAGCACACGAATTCGGCTTAAATGATAATTTGAAAATTCGTCTGGTGAATTTCTATGACCTTAAAAACTTTCAGAATCGTTTTAAGCAAATTATTGCTGAACTTTTTTTCGGACCTAAATTTTGTAAAAAACGTGAATATTAGCACACAAATTCGGGCTTAAATGACAATGTGAAAATTCGTCTGGTGAATTTATATGACCATAGAAACATTCAAAATCGTTTTAAACAAATTATTGCTGAACTTTTTTTCGGACCTATATTTTGTAAAAAACGTGAATATTAGCACAGGAATTCGGGCTTAAATGATAATGTGAAAATTCGTTTGGTGAATTTATATGACCTTAAAAACCTTCAGAATCAGTTTTAGCAAATTATTTTTGAACTTTTTTTCGGACCTAAATTTTGTAAAAAACGTGAATATTAGCACACGAATTCGGGCTTAAATGGTAATGTGAAAATTCAATTGGTGAATTTATATGACCTTAAAAACCTTCAGAATCGTTTTAATCAAATTATTTTTTGAACTTTTTTTCTGAGCTAAATTTTTGTAAAAAACGTGAGTATTAGCACACGAATTCGGCTTAAATGATAATTTGAAAATTCGTCTGGTGAATTTCTATGACCTTAAAAACTTTCAGAATCGTTTTAAGCAAATTATTGCTGAACTTTTTTTCGGACCTAAATTTTGTAAAAAACGTGAATATTAGCACACAAATTCGGGCTTAAATGACAATGTGAAAATTCGTCTGGTGAATTTATATGACCTTAAAAACTTTCAGAATCGTTTTAAGCAAATTATTGCTGAACTTTTTTTCGGACCTAAATTTTGTAAAAAACGTGAATATTATCACACGAATTCGGGCTTAAATGACAATGTGAAAATTCGTCTGGTGAATTTATATGACCTTAAAAACTTTTAGAATCGTTTTAAGCAAATTATTGCTGTACTTTTTTTCGGACCTATATTTTGTAAAAAACGTGAATATTAGCACACGAATTCGGGCTTAAATGATAATGTGAAAATTCCTCTGGTGAATTCATATGACCATAAAAACTTTCAGAATCGTTTTAAGCAAATTATTGCTGAACTTTTTTTCGGACCTATATTTTGTAAAAAATGTGAATATTAGCACACGAATTCGGGCTTAAATTATAATGTGAAAAGTCGTCTGGTGAATTTTATATGACCTTAAAAACTTTCAAAATCGTTTTAAGCAAATTATTGGTGAACTTTTTTCCAGACCTAAATTTTGTAAAAAACGTGAATATTAGCACACGTATTCGGCTTAAGTGATAATTTGAAAATTCTTCTGGTGAATTTATAAGACCTTAAAAACTTTCAGAATCGTTTTAAGCAAACTATTGCTGAACTTTTTTTCGGACCTAAATTTTGTTAAAAACGTGAATATTAGCACACGAATTCGGGCTTAAATGAAATTGTGAAAATTAGTCTGGTGAATTTATATGACCTTAAAAACTTTCAGAATCGTTTTAAGCAAATTATTGGTGAGCTTTTTTTCGGACCTAAATTTTGTAAAAAACGTGAATATTAGCACATGAATTCGGGCTTAAATGACAATTTGAAAATTCGCCTGGTGAATTTATATGACCATAAAAACATTCAGAATCGTTTTAAGCAAATTATTGCTGAACTTTTTTTCGGACCTATATTTTGTAAAAAACGTGAATATTAGCACACGAATTTGGGCTTAAATTATAATGTGAAAATTCGCCTGGTGAATTTATATGACCATAAAAACATTCAGAATCGTTTTAAGCAAATTATTGCTGAACTTTTTTTCGGACTTATATTTTGTAAAAAACGTGAATATTAGCACATGAATTCGGGCTTAAATGTTAATGTGAAAATTCGTTTGGTGAATTTATATGACCTTAAAAACCTTCAGAATCAGTTTTAGCAAATTATTTTTGAACTTTTTTTGGGACCTAAATTTTGTAAAAAACGTGAATATTAGCACACGAATTCGGGCTTAAATGGTAATGGGAAAATTCGCCTGGTGAATTTATATGACCTTAAAAACCTTCAGAATCGTTTTAATCAAATTATTCTTCAACTTTTTTTCGGAGCTAAATTTTTTAAAAAAACGTTAATATTAGCACACGAGTTCGGCTTAAATGATAATTTGAAAATTCGTCTGCTGAATTTATATGACCTTAAAAACTTTCAGAATCGTTTTAAGCAAATTATTGCTGAACTGTTTTTCGAACCTAAATTTTGTAAAAAACGTGAATATTAGCACACAAATTCGAGCTTAAATGACAATGTGAAAATTCGTCTGGTGAATTTATATGACCTTAAAAACTTTCAGAATCAGTTTAAGCAAATTATTGGTGAACTTTTTTTCGGACCTAAATTTTGTAAAAAACGTGAATATTTGCACACGAATTCGGGCTTAAATGACAATGTGAAAATTCGTCTGGTGAATTTATATGACCATAAAAACTTTCGAATCGTTTTAAGCAAATTATTGCTTGAACGTTTTTTCGAACTATATTTTGTAAAAAACGTGAATATTAGCACACGAATTCGAGCTTAAATGATAATGGGAAAATTCTTCCGGTGAATTTATATGACCTTCGAACTTTACGAATCGTTTTAATCAAATTACTTTGGAACTTTTTTTCTGAGCTAAATTTTTTTAAAAAAAACATGAATATTAGCACACGAATTCGGTCTTAAATGATAATGGGAAAATTCGTCTGGTGAATTTATATGACCTTAAAAACCTCCAGAATCGTTTTAATCAAATTATTTTTTAACTTTTTTTCGGACCTAAATTTTTTATTCAACATGAATATTAGCACACGAATTCGGGCTTAAATGATAATTTGATAATTCGTCTGGTGAATTTATATGACCTTAAAAACATTCAGAATCGTTTTAAGCAAATTATTGCTGTACTTTTTTTTTTACCTAAATTTTGTAAAAAACGTGAATATTAGCACACGAATTCGGGCTTAAATGATAATGTGAAAATTCATCTGGTGAATTTATATGACCATAAAAACTTTCAGAATCGTTTTAAGCAAATTATTGCTGAAAGTTTTTTCGGAACTATATTTTGTAAAAAACGTGAATATTAGCACACGAATTCGAGCTTAAATGATAATGGGAAAATTCTTCTGGTGAATTTATATGACCTTCAGAACTTTCAGAATCGTTTTAATCAAATTACTTTGGAACTTTTTTTCGGAGCTAAATTTTTTAAAAAAACATGAATATTAGCACACGAATTCGGTCTTAAATGATAATGGGAAAATTCGTCTGGTGAATTTATATGACCTTAAAAACCTCCAGAATCGTTTTAATCAAATTATTTTTTAACTTTTTTTCGGACTTAAATTTTTTATTAAACATGAATATTAGCACACGAATTCGGGCTTAAATGATAATTTGATAATTCGTCTGGTGAATTTATATGACCTTAAAAACATTCAGAATCGTTTTAAGCAAATTATTGCTGTACTTTTTTTTTGACCTAAATTTTGTAAAAAACGTGAATATTAGCACACGAATTCGGGCTTAAATGACAATGTGAAAATTCATCTGGTGAATTTATATGACCATAAAAACTTTCAGAATCGTTTTAAGCAAATTATTGCTGAACTTTTTTTCGGACTTATATTTTGTAACAAACGTGAATATTAGCACACGAATTTGGGCTTAAATTATAATGTGAAAATTCGTCTGCTGAATTTATATGACCTTAAAACCTTTCAGAATCGTTTTAAGCAAATTATTGCTGAACTGTTTTTCGAACCTAAATTTTGTAAAAAACGTGAATATTAGCACACAAATTCGAGCTTAAATGACAATGTGAAAATTCGTCTGGTGAATTTATATGACCTTAAAAACTTTCAGAATCGTTTTAAGCAAATTATTGGTGAACTTTTTTTCGGACCTAAATTTTGTAAAAAACGTGAATATTTGCACACGAATTCGGGCTTAAATGACAATGTGAAAATTCGTCTGGTGAATTTATATGACCATAAAAACTTTCAGAATCGTTTTAAGCAAATTATTGCTGAACGTTTTTTCGGAACTATATTTTGTAAAAAACGTAAATATTAGCACACGAATTCGAGCTTAAATGATAATGGGAAAATTCTTCTGGTGAATTTATATGACCTTCAGAACTTTCGGAATCATTTTAATCAAATTACTTTGGAACTTTTTTTCGGAGCTAAATTTTTTAAAAAAACATGAATATTAGCACACGAATTCGGTCTTAAATGATAATGGGAAAATTCGTCTGGTGAATTTATATGACCTTAAAAACCTCCAGAATCGTTTTAATCAAATTATTTTTTAACTTTTTTTCGGACCTAAATTTTTTATTAAACATGAATATTAGCACACGAATTCGGCTTAAATGATAATTTGATAATTCGTCTGGTGAATTTATATGACCTTAAAAACATTCAGAATCGTTTTAAGCAAATTATTGCTGTACTTTTTTTTTGACCTAAATTTTGTAAAAAACGTGAATATTAGCACACGAATTCGGGCTTAAATGACAATGTGAAAATTCATCTGGTGAATTTATATGACCATAAAAACTTTCAGAATCGTTTTAAGCAAATTATTGCTGAACTTTTTTTCGGACTTATATTTTGTAACAAACGTGAATATTAGCACACGAATTTGGGCTTAAATTATAATGTGAAAATTCGCCTGGTGAATTTATATGACCATAAAAACATTCAGAATCGTTTTAAGCAAATTATTGCTTTGAACTTTTTCGGACCTATATTTTGTAAAAAAACATGAATATTAGCACACGAATTCGGGTTTAAATGATAATGTGAAAATTCGTTTGGTGAATTTATATGACACTAAAAACCTTCGAATCGGTTTTAGCAAATTATTTTTGAATTTTTTTTCGGACCAAAATTTTTGTAAAAAAATGTGAATATTGGCACACAAATTCGGGCATAAATGGTAATGGGAAAATTCGCCTGGTGAATTTATATGACCTTAAAAACCTTCAGAATTGTTTTAATCAAATTATTTTTGAACATTTTTTTCGGAGCTAAATTTTGTAAAAAACGTAAATATTAGCACACGAATTCGGGCTTAAATGACAATTTGAAAATTCGCCTGGTGAATTTATATGACCATAAAAACATTCAGAATCGTTTTAAGCAAATTATTGCTGAACTTTTTTTCGGACTTATATTTTGTAAAAAACGTGAATATTAGCATACGAATTTGGGCTTAAATTATAATGTGAAAATTCGACTGGTGAATTTATATGATCATTAAAACATTCAGAATCGTTTTAAGCAAATTATTGCTGAACTTTTTTCGGACCTATATTTTGTAAAAAACGTGAATATTAGAACACGAATTTGGGCTTAAATGATAATGTGAAAATTCGTTTGGTGAATTTATATGACCTTAAAAACCTTCAGAATCAGTTTTAGCAAATTATTTTTGAACTTATTTTCGGACCTAAATTTTGTAAAAAACGTGAATATTAGCACACGAATTCGGGCTTAACTGACAATGTGAAAATTCGTCTGGTGAATTTATAGTACCATAAAAACTTTCAGAATCGTTTTAAGCAAATTATTGCTGAACGTTTTTTCGGACCTATATTTTGTAACAAACGTGAATATTAGCACACGAATTCGGGCTTAAATGATAATTTGAAAATTCGTCCGGTGAATTTATATGACCTTAAAAACTTTAAGAATCATTTTAAGCAAATAATTGCTGTACTTTTTTTCGGACCTATATTTTGTAAAAAACGTGAATATTAGCACACGAATTCGGGCTTAAATGATAATGTGAAAATTCGTCTGGTGAATTCATATGACCATAAAAACTTTCAAAATCGTTTTAAGCAAATTATTGCTGAACTTTTTTTCGGACCTATATTTTGTAAAAAACGTAAATATTAGCACACGAATTCGGGCTTAAATGATAATGGGGAAATTCGTCTGGTGAATTTATATGACCATAAAAACTTTCAGAATCGTTTTAATCAAATTACTTTTGAACTTTTTTTCGGAGCTAAATTTTGTAAAAAACGTGAATATTAGCACACGTATTCGGCTTAAATGATAATTTGAAAATTCGTCTAGTGAATTTATATGACCTTAAAAACTTTCAGATTCGTTTTAAGCAAACTATTGCTGAACTTTTTTTCGGACCTAAACTTTGTAAAAAACGTGAATATTAGCACACGAATTCGGGCTAAAATGACAATGTGAAAATTAGTCTGGTGAATTTATATGACCTTAAAAACTTTCGTAATCGTTTTAAGCAAATTGTTGGTAAACTTTTTTTCGGACCTAAATTTTGTAAAAAACGTGAATATTAGCATACGAATTCGGGCTTAAATGACAATGTGAAAATTCGTCCCGGTGAATTTATATGACCATAAAAACTTTCAGAATCTTTTTAAGCAAATTATTGCTGAACTTTTTTTCGGACCTAAATTTTGTAAAAAACGTGAATATTAGCACACGAATTAGGGCTTAAATGACATTGTGAAAATTCGTCTGGTGAATTTATATGACCATAAAAACTTTCAGAATCGTTTTAAGCAAATTATTGTTGAACCTTTTTTCGGACCTGTATTTTGTAAAAAACGTGAATATTGGCACACGAATTCGGGCTTAAATGACAATGTGAAAATTCGTCTGGTGAATTTGTATGACCATAAAAACTCTCAGAATCGTTTTAAGCAAATTATTGCTGAACTTTTTTTCGGACCTATATTTTGTAAAAAACGTGAATATTAGCACACGAATTCGAGCTTAAATGATAATGGGGAAATTCGTCTGGTGAATTTATATGACCTTAAAAACTTTCAGAATCGTTTTAATCAAATTACTTTTGAACTTTTTTTCGGAGCTAAATTTTGTAAAAGACGTGAATATTAGCACACGTATTCGGCTTAAATGATAATTTGAAAATTCGTCTGGTGAATTTATATGACCTTAAAAACTTTCAGAATCGTTTTAAGCAAACTATTGCTGAACTTTTTTTCGGACCTAAACTTTGTAAAAAACGTGAATTACACGAATTCGGGCTTAAATGACAATGTGAAAATTAGTCTGGTGAATTTATATGACCTTAAAAACTTTCAGAATCGTTTTAAGCAAATTATTGGTAAACTTTTTTTCGGACCTAAATTTTGTAAAAAACGTGAATATTAGCACAGGAATTCGGGCTTAAATGACAATGTGAAAATTCGTCCCGGTGAATTTATATGACCATAAAAAACTTTCGTAATCGTTTTAAGCAAATTATTGCTGAACTTTTTTTCGGACCTAAATTTTGTAAAAAACGTGAATATTAGCACACGAATTAGGGCTTAAATGACATTGTGAAAATTCGTCTGGTGAATTTATATGACCATAAAAACTTTCAGAATCGTTTTAAGCAAATTATTGCTGAACTTTTTTTCGGACATATATTTTGTAAAAAACGTGAATATTAGCACACGAATTCGGGCTTAAATGATAATGGGGAAATTCGTTTGGTGAATTTATATGACCTTAAAAACTTTCACAATCGTTTTAATCAAATTACTTTTGAACATTTTTTCGGAGCTAAATTTTGTTAAAAAACGTGAATATTAGCACACGAATTCGGGCTTAAATGATAATGGGAAAATTCGTCTGGTGAATTTGTATGACCTTAAAAACCTTCAGAATCGTTTTAGTCAAATTATTTTAGAACTTTTTTTCGGACATAAATTTTGTAAAAAACGTGAATATTGGCACACGAATTCGGGCTTAAATGATAATTTGAAAATTCGTCTGGTGAATTTATATGACCTTAAAAACTTTCAGAATTGTTTTAAGCAAATTATTGCTGAACCTTTTTTCGGACCTATACTTTGTAAAAAACGTGAATATTAGCACACGAATTCGGGCTTAAATGACAATGTGAAAATTCGTCTGGTGAATTTATATGACCATAAAAACTTTCAGAATCGTTTTAAGCAAATTATTGATGAACTTTTTTTCGGACCTAAATTTTGTAAAAAACGTGAATATTAGCACACAAATTAGGGCTTAAATGACATTGTGAAAATTCGTCTGGTGAATTTATATGACCATAAAAACTTTCAGAATCGTTTTTAGCAAATTATTTGTGAACTTTTTTTCGGACCTAAATTTTGCAAAAAAAGTGAATATTAGCACACGAATTCGGGCTTAAATGACAATTTGAAAATTCGCCTGGTGAATTTATATGACCATAAAAACATTCAGAATCGTTTTAAGCAAATTGTTGCTGAACTTTTTTTTGGACCTATATTTTGTAAAAAACGTGAATATTAGCACACGAATTCGGGCTTAAATGATAATGGGGAAATTTGTCTGGTGAATTTATATGACCTTAAAAACTTTCAGAATCGTTTTAATCAAATTACTTTTGAACTTTTTTTCGGAGCTAAATTTTGTAAAAAAACGTGAATATTAGCAAACGAATTTGGGCTTAAATGATAATGGGAAAATTCGTCTGGTGAATTTGTATGACCTTAAAAACCTTCAGAATCGTTTTAATCAAATTATTTTTGAACTTTTTTTGGGACCTAAATTTTGTAAAAAACGTGAATATTAGCGCACGAATTCGGGCATAAATGACAATTTGAAAATTCGCCTGGTGAATTTATATGACCATAAAAACATTCAGAATTGGTTTAAGCAAATTATTGCTAAACTATTTTTCGGACCTATATTTTGTAAAAAACGTGAATATTAGCACACGAATTTGGGCTTAAATTATAATGTGAAAGTCGTCTGGTGAATTTATATGACCTTAAAAACTTTCAGAATCGTTCTAAGCAAATTATTGGTGAACTTTTTTTCGAACCTAAATTTTGTAAAAAACGTGAATATTAGCACACGAATTCGGGCTTAATTGACAATGTGAAAATTCGTCTGGTGAATTTATATGACCATAAAACATTTCAGAATCGTTTTAAGCAAATTATTGCTGAACTTTTTTTCGTAACTAAATTTTGTAAAAAACGTGAATATTAGCACACGAATTCGGGCTTAAATGACAATGTCAAAATTCGTCTGGTGAATTTATATAACCATAAAAACTTTCAGAATCGTTTTAAGCAAATTATTGCTGAACTTTTTTTCGGACCAATATTTTGTAAAAAACGTGAATATTAGCACACGAATTCGGGCTTAAATGATAATGGGGAAATTCGTCTGGTGAATTTATATGACCTTAAAAACTTTAAGAATCGTTTTAATCAAATTACTTTTGAACTTTTTTTGGGACCTATATTTTGTAAAAAACGTGAATATTAGCACACGAATTCGTTCTTAAATGATAATGTGAAAATTCGTTTGGTGAATTTATATGACCTTAAAAATTTCCGAATCGTTTTAATCAAATTATTTTTGAACTTTCTTTCGGAGCTAAATTTTGTAAAAAACGTGAATATTAGCACACGAATTTGGGCTTAAATGATAATGTGAAAATTCGTCTGGTGAATTCATATGACCCTAAAAACTTTCAGAATCAGTTTAAGCAAATTATCGGTGAACTTTTTTTGGGAACTAAATTTTGTAAAAAACGTGAATATTAGCACACTAGTTCGGGCTTAAATGATAATGTGAAAATTCATCTGGTTAATTTATATGACCTTAGAAACTTTTAGAATCGTTTTAAGCAAATTATTGGTGAACTTTTTTTCGGACCTAAATTTTGTAAAAAACGTGAATGCACACGAATTCGGGCTTAAATGATAATGTGAAAATTCGTTTGGTGAATTTGTATGAACTTAAAAACTTTCAGAATCGTTTTAAGCAAATTATTGGTGAACTTAAAAACATGAAAAATATACTGAATCGTTTTGAGAAATTTTATGGAGGACTATTTTTCGAACCTAAGTGTTTAAAAAACGTGATGATTAATACACGAACTCGGGCTTCAATATGCGAGCAAAACGTTTTGCGATGTATCTTCATAACATGAAAAACATAGTGAATCATTTTGAGAATTTTATAGAGAATTGTTTTGTGAACATAAATTTTGTAAAAAACGTAATGATTAACTCACAGATTCAGCCTTCAATGGACAACTCAAACTTTGTGCGATTATTTTTAACAATTTTATGGAGAACTATTTTTTTCCTAATTTTTTTAAAAAAACATGATGATTAACACATGAATTCGTACTTCAACAGGCAAGTGAAACGTTGTGTGATGTATCTTTACAACATGAGCAACATATTGAATCATTTTGAGCAATTTTACATAAAATTATTTTTGGGATATAAATTTTTTAAAAAACGTGATGATTCACTTAAATATTTCGCCTTCAAAGGAGAAGTGAAACTTTGTGCGGCATATATATAAAACATGAGAAACATACCGAGTCATTTTGAGCAATTTTATGGAAAACTATTTTTCGGACTATTTTATGGAGAAAACATACGGAATCTTTTTTAACAATATTAAGGATAACTATTTTCGAACCTTAATTTTTTAAAAATATGATAATTAGCACACAAATTCGGGCTTCAATGGGAAAGTCAAACTTTGTGCAATGTATCTTTACGTAATGAGAAGCATATTGAATCGTTTTGAGCAATTTTATAAAAAAAAATTTCGGGCCTAAATTTTGAAAAAAAAAAAAAGTGATAATTATTAGCACACGGATTCGACCTTCTACAGACAAGTGAAACATTATGCCATATATATATATATATAATATGAAAAACATATAGAATTGTTCTGAATAATTTTACAGATAAATATTTTTCGAATTTAAATTTTTAAAAAAACGTATTTTATATATATAAATGGGGCCCTTATGCTTGCTACTGGGCCAGTAAAGGCCCATAACATTCGACTTAGTTGGGCCGATCTTAAGTTTTCGAGAAAAGTTTAAAGAAAATGACTAAAAGATCCAGTTAAATAGGTGTTGTTCTTGGATGATTTTTTTTTTTTTTTTTTTTGCAAAAAAAGATATTTATTCATAGTAAAAAAAAGAGTAAAAATTCAAAAAATACATCCATTCAAGTAGAGCTTTGTGCTTAAATTTACCCCAATTTTATTATTTGGTTTGAAATATTTTTTTACCATTATAATATCTAAAGATTTTATATGCAACATAATATTTAAAAATCCATCCATTGTTAAGGGGCATGTTATGAAGTTTTAGGACGTGAGGGGAGAACTGTTTAAGTCTTATAAGGATTAATTCTTTCTTACAAACTACTCGTGTAGGATTCTCAACACACCTACTCACGCCCAAGTCTGGACATCTGGAGTGTCAAATTTGCAGGACTAGACATTTGTGTGGGTGGCCCAACACGGATAGCCTCAAAACTGACTCTGATACTGTATTAAAATTTAAGTTTGAGTCTAATTCACCTTCTCACGCCCAGGACTGGACATCTGGAGTGTGAAGTTTGCAGGATTTGACATCTGCAATGGTGGCCCAACAACTGACTCCGATACCATGTTAAAATTTGGGCTTGAACTTATCTCGTCCTGAAAGGTACCTCAAAAGAAGAAGATTACCCAAGAGTAATTCTTACTCATAAACTAGTCATGTGTGATTCTCAACGTACACTATTAATGTGTAAAAGTAAATAGCTCATAAGAAGAAATGTAAGACCTAAAAATTAAAAAAATAACTAAAATAATTTATTTTTTATTTCCCTTCTAAATGGCATAATAAGCGATAAAATTTTAAGGGTAAATCGGTCATTTTCCCAATTTTAATTCTATAATTTCCATTATTTTTTTACAAAAAAATAGAAGATTTTAACATATTTGTTGTGATTCAATTCCTTGTTTGGTTGTAATTGGCAAGCAAATTTTTCGTTTTCTGATCCATTTTTCCCAAGTAATGTCTTTGTTCATATGCTGAACGAGAGAGAGAGAGAGAGAGAGAGAGAGAGAGAGAGAGAGAGAGAGAGAGAGAGAGAGAGAGAGAGAGAGAGAGAGAGAGAGAGAGAGAGAGAGAGAGAGTGTGTGTGTTATTTTTAACATCTAAAGCTGCCAAAGGAACGAAATCCCAATTTGCCAGTAAGGCCTTATTCTGCCCATCCCATCCAATTCCCCCTTTTTACTGCTGAGGCTAAGGGACTTGACATTACAATTTGGCTACAAACCACCCAACTTTCTTCACTTATGATGACACACAATATTGACCATTCCTCACTTCTTTTCTTTACCTCCACCACTCATTTCATTGGATAAGGTATCCTCTTGCACGTTTAAGAACGCGATTCTTGTATTCAGTAATATTTACAAGAAAAGGGCTTGTCTTAGTAATTTACCAAAAGAAGGCGCGTAGGGCGTAAATTCCCGATTGGTTACGGGCAGTGACGATGTAGAATTTCAATCTCTCCAATGTGGGAGGTAGTTCCTTGTGCGCACCAGGTCCTGACCTCCAGTCTGCAGAACCGCTGAGTCACCATGATTTACCTCCAGTCTGGTCCTATTGAAAATATCAGTGAAATTGAAGATTCGAATAGAAAAGATACAACCAGCTTCAGCTCCGTATCAAGGTCACGATCGATATCGTTATTAACATCAACATCGTCACTATGGGAATCAAATGGTTGTTCATGTATCTTTATCTTTGGAGGCCCAAGCAAGACCCGTTTACTTATGTTTTCTCATATGAATATTTTGTCTCAGCTATTAGGGATCCCATTTCCGTACCAATTCAAGATATGATCTCTTCTCTATCTCACGTTATGTTAGAACGAATACCCTTCCATCACTAACTTTGTGAGACGAGAGCGTGACATGTTTAAGATCGCAATTCATGTATTTAGTAATGCCAACGTCTGTAACTTTGTCGTTATGTTAAAATAAATATGTTAAAAGTAATAATAGATGCTTAAGTCCAGAATAAATATTATATTGTCTTATGTGAGATAGGAGTGTTACGTAACTATAAAACAAAAATTCTTTTATTTTCTATTTTATATAATGTTTTATGATTTTGGAATTTTCTATTTTTAGATTTCGTATAAAAAGAAAATTATTTTATAAAAAAATATGAGATTCAAAATTAAAAATTTATGAGATTTAAATGCAAGATGTTGTGCTAAGAGGAGACATTTGGATTAATGTCTCTGCCTAATAAGCCAAGGAAAACTAACAACAGCTTAATTAGTTCTTCTTAGACAGGCTTAACTAATTAATTAACTTAATTAGATAATTAATTAAGTTAAGTATTTGAACCCCAAGACTTACACCCACTGGTCCTACCTAATTTAATAGTCGAGTTTTGAAAAGTTTGAAGAATTCGTTCTTACTCAAAATGCTTGTTAGTATCATTCGTGCTAGAAAGTTTAAGGTACCTTAAGAGGAGAGTACTGTCCAAGTCTTTATAAGTAGTAATTATTTTTTTTTAATTAGCCGATATGGGATTTTCATTCTCAACACACCCCCTGATCATTTTTGGGCTTGGAGCGTGGCATTCTGCAGGATTGGACATCTGTGAGTGGCCCAACATCATGGCTCTGATACCATGTTAAAATTTGGACTTGGACCTAACTCACCCCAAAAGGTACCTCAAGAGGAGAGGACTGCCCAAGTCTTTATAAGTAGTAATTATTTTTCTTTAATTAGCCAATGTGGGATTTTCATTCTCAACAATTCGTAATATTTTTATAACATTTTTTCTTTTACTTTTAAGAGGTATTCAGTATTTAAAAGTATAGAATTAGAGTCTGACTCAAGATATTTTAACATGTTGCCACATAAAATGATCGAACTTCTGACATCGTATTTTCTTCTTATTATATTAAAAATGTAACAAAAAGAATATTACTATCTCGAGTCAGAAATAAGTCCTTTTAAACTCTTGCACACAGATTAATATTTCTGAAATCAAGATGTTTTTAATATAAAAAACCCAATTTACCCTTTTCTCTTTTTCTTCAATCCTTCTCTCTCTCTCTCTCTCTCTCTCTCTCTCTCTCTCAAGAGTCCAATATTCAATCGATTAAGATATTAGCTAATTCCAATACTCTAATTAAAATAAATAAATGAAGGTATATTTAAAAAAAATCATCAAATTGTTATAGAAAAATGCAAAAGAACTTATATTTTTTACCATCTTAAAAAATTCAAAAATAACTTATATTTTCGACCGGAAGTAATAGAAAGGATCTGAACTATATATATATATATTTTTTTTGGACCTAAGAAGGAAATAGCAAAAATTGCAAACTAGGAAAATGAAAAACTAATGGGGAGGTAGAGAATTGTTTTTTTCCTTTTCTATATTTTACAAAAAAGAAAATACCACAAACTTGCTTGAAAATAATTCATTCCAAGAAATTGAAAAAAATAAAATAAAATAAAGGAACGTGTAAATTAACAATAAAATAAAAAAACTTAATTAATATTTGCTACATCTTCTCTTATACTCAGATCGTCTTCTGCTTGCAAAACCATCGTTGTGTCTCATTAACCAAAATCTCTCTATTTCCTCCGGCGTCCTCCCCGGAATTCTTCCCGCTATCAATTCCCACCTAAATTATTCGTGAAATAAGATGTGGGACCATATTATAAAATATAAACGTACGTACTATATATAGTATGCATGGCAAACTTCAAGTATAATAATAGTAATTTGAATCATTAAATTTGATATTTAGGCGTGTTATTATATAAGACGAAAATTATTTAAGTAATTATATATTTTTTTATAAATAATAAGATGTGACCTATCAGAACAAACTTAACGAGATTCGTGGGGTCAAAATAGTATAAAATTGAGTTAATTTTAAAAATATTTTTGTAATTTTAGCAAATTATTAATTGAGTATCTAAATTTTTATTTTAATAAATAAGTACTTAAATTAAATTTTCATTAAAAAATAACAGCTAAAATATTTTTAATTTTACCAATTTCCCTTTTGCAAAACTCTAGTTTAAGTACTTATTTATCAAATTAAAATTTTATATACTTAATTAATAATTCACTACAAATATAGAGATATTTTTTAAATTAATCTGTAAAATCACAAGAATAATAATTAAAAATATATTTTTCTCTCTATTCTTATTTACTATTACGTGAATATCATAATTACTCATCATCCATATTTAATATTTCGCAAACTCTACTAACTTATTTAACGACTAATTTCTTAACTCTAATTGATTTTTATTTTACGTAAACTCTATTACCTTAATATTAAAGTCTAATTAATGCGTAATTTCATTAATTCTAATTAATTTCGATATTCATAAAAAAAATAAAAAACAAATAAAAAATTACCTGTCTCCGACGAGTTTATGCATTCTGTAAATGAGGTCTTCTTCTTGTTCAGTCATGTTAATAAATTCCCACTCAATACTACTCACTTCAACTACAATATTTTCCAAAACCAAAAAAAAATTAATATCACAGAAGAAATTATAATTTGAAGAAATTTTTTCAAAAAAAAAAAAAAAACTCTCACCTTCATAAGCAGAAGAACGCACTACCTTTCTTTGCTTTGTCCTTCTTTTATCCATGGATTCCAAAATCAAGAAAACGCAGAAGGAAAAAAAAAAAAAAAAAAGAGCCAATGGAGAAAATTTTTGGCTTTCTGGGGTGTTTGAAAATGGCAACCAAAAGCAAGCAAAATATATGAAGTTATAAGAAATGGCGTCTTGGGGGGGTGGGGGGGGTTTGGGGGAAGGGGATGAAAGCTGAAGGTCATAGAAATAGATAGTCATGGTCTATGGTCCTACCAAACAAACAAATATATTTACCCATGAACTTTGACTTGTGGTTGTTCTTTTTTTCTTTTTTTTTTTTTTTTTTAAGCTTAAAAGAAAATTTAGCTATCCTACCTAAAGTCTTTCTTGTTTTTTTTTGTTTTTAACCCGATATTTAAAAATCATGAACTAATTCAGAAGGATAAGAAGACATAAGATCCTCAAACAACAATACTAGATTGACATATGATATTTAATAACTCTCTAAGTGACTCGAATTCAGGACCTAAGTAAGGAGTCAAGTCTCTCGAATTCGCCGGTATGGGTGTAGTTCAGTTGTTTTTAGGGCTGTAGAGTTGGTACCAAGGACCAATGTTCAAATCCTGACGGCGGCAGAGTGAGAATTTCAACATTTCCAATATGGGTGAATTGGATTGGATTTGTCATGCCAGATATTGGGGGAACACAACCAAACTTTGACTGTATATTTGGGTGGGGGTTTGGGGGGCATTATTGATATAAAGAATGAATCTCTATGATTATTACAACAGATTACATTTATAATAACAAATGCTATATCGGAAAGTAAAAGAAATAATATAGACATAAAAAAAGATGTATCTTGATAAAATTATACACGTGGTAACTAAATAGCAAAATCTAAAAAGAAATTATAGACTTCAACCGGAATATTTGAAAGTATCATTAACTAGGGAAAATAAATTCAGTAGCAGCAAAGTTTAATAGGGAAGAATTAGTTTTATCCGTTATTATCGTATCTACATGAAAGATGACAATCAGAGAGCAATCAAAGGTAAAGTCATTGATTCTATTGTTGCTACGAAACATCAGGAAAAAAAAAAAGTAACAAAAATATAAAATTAGTAGTTAAAAGTTCACCTTAAAATACTCGTTTTGACACAATAAAGACAATAATCAAATAATAAATTGTAATACTATCAGATTTATGAAATTTAAGAAAAAAAGAAAATGTGTAATTTTATACATTTGTTTCTTGCTATACACACATTTTCACAAATAAACTATCCAAGGCTAATTATTGCAAGCTTGCTTTCCTCCCTTTCCTCTCGCTTTCGCTCTAGTCTTTATGGCGCAATAAGGTAAGTTGTATTCGGCTCAATCCTTTTAGGAAAAGATTAGATTTAGATGATATTTATAGAAATACGGATCCGATCGGGTTTGGTTTGGGAAATAGAATAGACGGAATCAGAAATGGAACCTTTGGCGAGACTCCAACAAGGAAGCCATCCCGTATCTAAAGAAAGAGGGCATTCTCTTATGTACCCCCACGTTACTTCTTTTTGAGACTCGACCTTTCTTGATTAGAAACTGCTTAAAGGTAGATTTTTTGTCGTTTCAGCCGAAGGTGACCAGGAAATTAATTTCTATTTCTTGTTATCGTGGAATTCGTCATCAAGACGGATCGCCCTTTCTTTTCGGATTAGCTATTCCTGTCCTTAAGGAAGGTCATTTTGTCATCAGTGGAGGGGCATGCGCAGCCACTTTGTGGATGGCAGCTTTTCACTACTCTCTAGAATTTTATGTTAAATGAAATATAAAGAGAAAATTTACTTTTTCTAAACAAACTAGGAAGAAACTAAAAATTGTCAAAATCAAATTTGATCCCATCAAACCTTATTTCAAATAAGGTCTATTCTTGAAAATGAAATAAATTAGTTATAAATTGTCATGTGTGGGCAAATTTGTTTAAAAAATAATTAATTTTCCATTTTGATACTCAATCCAAAAAAAGGACAAAGATTACTATTCCAAAGAGGATGTAATATCCTATTCAAAGTTCAGAAATGTCCTATGATATAAATTTATGTAATATATTGAATTGTCCTTGGAAATAGAATCAATGAATCCTTAGCTTATTAGGCACCCTTGCCCATGCATGGCTATGAGTTGGAGAATGAAAATGAAAGTGACTTTTGAATAAAGGACTATATGGGAATTAATTTTTTGCCCAACAACCCACCATCCCAAACCATTACTTCTTGTTTTGTAAGGACTATGATTAATTATGAACTCTAATTTTATTTTTTTTTAGAAATTTGTTATAATTATATACTCGAAATAATTTATGTTTTTCTTATAATACTCGAAATATTTTTACTTTATTTTTTAATACCTTAAATAGTTTATTATGACAAATAATGTTGGAGAAGATGAAAACCAGCGAGAGAATACACATCCTGCTTATTCTCGGAAACTAGCTTTCAAAGAAGTTGGGGCTTTCATTGAGATCAGAACAAAGTTACATCCTTCTCTCACTCTCAATAGTTTCACTGTCCCATGTAGTTCTCTGTCAAAAGCAGAGGAATTTATAGTAGGAAGGAAAGGTGATGAAAGACGCGCTTTCCGTTCAACTGACGTAAAAAGAAAAGCAGGGGCAAAAAAGAAAAAATAAATAATAGGAGCTTATGATCCTTTTATTGGGACTTGAGAATTTAGTCTATCGTATAAAATTAATTATGTGACTATTAGACCGTCGTGAGACAGGTTAGTTTTACCCTACTGGAGGAATCGTTGATTCGCACAATTGGTCATCGCGCTTGATTGAAAAGCCAGTGGCGCGAAGCTACCGTGCGTTGGATTATGACTGAACGCCTCTAAGTCAGAATCCGGGCTAGAAGCGACGCGTACGCCCGCCGTCCGTTTGCCGACCCGCAGTAGGGGCCTTTGGCCCCCAAGGGCACGTGTCGTTGGCTAAGCCGGCGCAGCAGAATTTCAACGAACCAACACTTGAAATGTTTTTTTATTAATTATTTTTAAAAATAAAAATCCATTATAATTACCCTTATACAATTTATATTATTCTCATTATATCTGAAATATTTTTATTTTATTTTATTGTGCCTCATTAAAACGGCTAATTATGCCAATTAATGTCGAAGAAAACAAAATCCAATTAGAGAACGCACATCCTGCTCAATTGCTATCATCAAAAAAAGACAATTTGGTATTTTTATATCATTTCAACGATCAATCTATACAAAAAAAATATGCGAAGGATAATTCATATTTATGTGATTACAAAAGTAAAAGTTAAATGTTCAACGAAAAAATTATCTTACTGATTTGCTATAAAATTGTTTGAGTGTGAAGTCAGATTAAACGTAATTAGATTAAACGTAATTACGTAACTCAATTGGTTTTAAAGCTAAAGATTTGATATTAGTTTTATTGAAGAGACATTACACATATGTTCCTCCGAGGTTTGGTTCGAGGTTGGACCGACGGTTTAGAGATGGGGTTTAGTTTTTCCGGTCTCATCCGTTTTTCAATCCACAAGTACTTTGGTTTTCTGGGAATTTGCAAGCAAGCCAACACCCAACACCAACTTTTCCTGTTCTTTCTTACACACAATAATAGTCTACAACTTTTTTTAAGACATGTACGGAAATTATTTACTTGATGCTATTTATATTTTTTTAACTATTAAAATTTGATCATTTTAATCGAGTAATTAATTGGTGTATACTCAAGAATAAAGTGAATGAATAATATTTTCCTAAACATTAATAGTTTAAGGTAGTGTCGAGAATACTAATTAAAGAAAATAATTACTCCTTATAAAGATTTAGACAGTTCTTCCCTCTTGAGGTACCTTTTGGGGTGAGTTAAACCCAGCTTAAAATTCTAACATGGTATCAGAACCAGTTGTTAGACTGCCCGAGTTGGGTGATGTCCATTCGTGAATATGAGGGAGTGTATTGAAAATCTCATATCGATTACTCCTATAACACGTAAAAGTGTAAACTAAACATATCATTTACAATCCTAATTTAAATAAATAAAAATAAAAACTCACTGGAAGTATCATACCACACTATCAATTTCTAAGTTCATGCAACAATCATTGTCAACCCCATGAAAATGGATCCGCTTGTCTCATCTGCCAATCATGACCCCCATTTTAGATTTTTTTTTTAAACAAAAAAACCCCCCCAACGACTATTTCTTCTATTTCAATATTTTTTTTTCTTATAAACCGATCTCAACCTTATAGCCAAGTAATCAATCTCTCACTCTAACTCAAATCTTTTAATACATCTTCTAGTATAACCTTTCTCGAGTAGTATACTTCTTTTAGTAGTAATTTTTCCCTCTGTGTTTATTTTTTAAAGTACACTAAAAAAGTACGAAAAGAAGATATACTAGAAGATCTCGATTGCCAAATAATAATAACTAGATCCTCCTTTTCTAACCCTCAAAATAACAAAAAATCAATAACTAAATCCACAACGAAAAGCCAAAAAATATGTAACTATGACTCTGCAAGACACTTATAAAACATGCCAACTACTATTCTTCTCTTCATCCTATGGATGGAAGTGGGCAACAGAAGGACAAGCATAAAACATCTAAATACAAAAAAAAAAAGGTATATATGTCAGTTTAAATCACCAATGGGACCAATAAAACTACCTTCAATAGCTACAAAGATTTAACCCTGCTACTGCTACAGACTTATCAAATTGCTTAAGGTAATTTTGCAATTTCAATTACAACAAAGACAATATTGTATAAATCTACAGAATCTGGACCGTAAATCTGGGAAACCTTCCCGTGTTGGTGAGATAATGGCCATATGATTTTTTTTGCTACTATCTTGTGTTGTAAGAGAAGGGGGATGATACATACCCTCACCAAGGTTGTCCTTTTCCTCCAAGACGTCGAGCCAGCTCCCAGTCTTTCTTCACTGTGGGGGCAAGAAATGCAAAACTATGCTTACTGAGTCCAAATAAGTCAGGTAAACTGGCATTTAAGTCCAAAACACAACAGACAATATACTCCCATGCAGTAATCAACTAAGCATTATAAAAGAATCAAAACAAAGAAAGAGAACAGAAGCTTGTAGCTGCTGTTCTTTCGGGAGGTCAAATATGTATTATGGTTATTTGATGGGTGGTTGGTCAATGAGTCACAACATAGCTCAACCACCCAACTGGTCTTGTCAAAACCTACTATGCCTCTGGTAATATACTGATGTAAGATAGAAACAAAAACTATCGCTAATCCATATCTTTTAGCTTGTAAAGCTTGAGAACAAGGACGTTATAGAAGTTACAAAAATGAGAGTAAAGATTGAAAGAACTTTGAATATTATAGAAGGTACAGTGGTTCAGTTAGAAACAGCGGTTATGTTTACTATCAAAATCAGTTTATAAAAGACCAAATGTAAAAGCCGAGCAGCATGAGAACCCTCATTACATGATCCTATTGTATTAAGGCAGGAAAAAAAAACAAATAGAAGTTTTTTCTTTCTTTTTTTTAAAATTGTGGAGGGGAGGGGGGGGGGTGTTTCTTAATTGACAAGAACCAATACTTACTCAAGGTTACACGCTTTGCATGAATTGCACAGAGCATTGCATCTTCAAACAATTTAACCAGATAATCCTCTGCTGCCTAAGAAAAAATGATAACAAGTGGATTTTAGTAAACCTATCAACCAATCTTCGCTCAATAGTAAACTAAAGAATATGAAGTACAAGTGCAAAGGAATGTAATCATGCAACAGTATGACACAGTATCCTTTTATAATCATAAAAAGAAATAAACTCTTGAAATATCTAGTATAGTTACAGTAAAAGATATCTACCAACAATTAGGTGTTATCTATTTGCGAAAAGAAGTCTTATGGCAAAAGAGTATAAGAAGTCCATTTCAGTAAGGATATCAAGATTATACGAAGTCATTACTTTAATTACATGAGATGCACTGGTTATAAACAAAAAGACAATTGGGATGAAACTCCAGAGGTTCCAAACAAGAAAGTAGGAAAGTAAAGTGCATTTATCATCTACTATCTGATAAAGAATTATTGCTGAATATGACAGAAGAAAAATATGGTTGCAGGACATCCATTATGTAAGGTAATCTAAACATAGAGAGCCAGTGACAACTTTTTTGACAAGTCAATTTATAATGCATCAACAACAAGTGAATGGATGTTAAGGTTTCAAAATACAGAATGGATTTCAGAAATTGTAAACACATTTACATGTGAAGTTTCCCTGACTAGAACATACTACTTATGAAAAACAGATTCACAACTTGCAGTACTAAGCAAAATTGGAAAAAATGAACCTTATCTATACCGAACTCTATGCACAAACGACGCATATTACCAGAACCAGTTACACTCAAGATAATGTTGAGTAAAAATAACTTTACGTGCATCTTGTGTACCTCTTGCAGTGCCACTAGAGCTTCAGCTGTCCAACGGGAGACTTCTGGTGCAAAGAAGTTGCTGATTTCTTTTACCTATGTTGCAAGCAGCAACTTAAACCTTACAGTAAAATAGGTGCAAGGAACTAAAAGTCATATATTAACCCTTCCAATGGTGAAATATCAGACAGAAATTTTTTTATTCTGAAGGGTGTTAGATAGAGCTCTACAAATGTCATACTCTGTGATCAATGCAAAGAACCACAAGGAATTTTTGCCTCTAATGCCCAATCTCAGTCAATGAGATCTCAAAGTTTCTCAAAGCATGATAGCAAGTTGCTAGTTTTGGAAATACAAATAAATATATGAAAGTTGAGTAAGAAAGTATCCCTTATATTGACTAACAGATCAAAAGAAAACATAAGCCCTCACAAACAACATCTGAGTCCTTGTTTATAAGCATTTCACAGACTAATTGACAAAAGCTCTTTTTTTCCTTTTTGGTTTAATTATCGGTGCAAGGTACTTCCTGATTTAAAATTAGCAAATTAAACATGCCCACACATTGAGTTCAAAGCCACTTGATTAAAAAATTAATGTCATGAAATGCAAATAAAAAATAGGAATGGTCATAAGGGTAGCAATAGTACAAGTATCAACAACAACATCAATAAGCTTGTGTAGTATTACTTCATCCTGAGCATCTAGCTTCCTAGAGCTTTAAAAGAAAAAGTTTGAAATAATTTTATGAAAAGGAACATAGTATTGATTAAAGATTTTCAGCACTGTGCACGGAGACATGAAGCAAAGACACAGAAGCCAGAAGCCAGGAGCAGTTATATAGAAATTCAGGCTTATAGGTTCAAATTGGAGGCTTCACGGAATTTTGGATAAACAAAAGTGTTCAATGAAAGTGCACCAGTTGAATTAGTGCTAAGAAATGAATGGGGCATTATATGGTAACATTAGCAGGCAACTTGTATGTGTTTCTATTCACCATAGATGAAAGGAGCACAGGTAGGTCTGTTAACATAATTATTTAAAACTCAGCTCATAAATCCAAAAGTTAGCAATTCTCAACTCAAAAAGCATCCACAATAAACGAAAACACGGCCTGTTTGGTTTGAGCCTTTAGAACATGGAAATGAATATAACACAATCCACATGATTACTGACTTATCCTAACAATGCAAAGGCTTCTTTAAATTTCTACACATGAATTTCAGAATGTAGGTGAAAGAAGGGAATGAAGAAAAACTTAAGCTGGTTAGAAACGGTCCATCCACGTTTTTGTGTACCATATATGATTAGCTTCAAAAGTCAATTAAGGTATGACACCCTAGAATAAAATGACTACCGAAAGTTACAACTTTATAAGAGATAATCCATTAACTTCACAAGTTCAACATACACAAGAGCAGGGGAGGGGGGGAGCATGAAATTGGACATTACAGTTCTAATGAAAGGAGCAGCAGGAATGAGGAGATTCCAAGTCTTTTGAAAATGCCGAATTTCACGAAGAGCTACTGTGCCTGGTTTATGACGGTACTTTCTTTTCCTACTCTGTGGCTGTCTTGAACCTTCATCAAGCAAATACACCAAATTACAAATCTCAACAACACTCCCCTACAGAAGAGATCCCAAATAAGGGATAAAAAGATTCCGAAGAGCTGCATACTTACTTCTAGGTGAACGTCTCAGACTTTGTCTCTGTGACATCTGTTTGGAAGAAAAAAAAAATCACCATTAATTAAATCCTTAAAGCACGGTGCTTTAATCTACAGTTACTAAGCATCAAAGAGAGGTAATAATACAGAGGGAGTCGAAGAAGTTGATGCAGCAGCTGAAAAATCAAAGATTACAAACAGAGTTAGGGTTTCATAAATCAAAAAAACAAAAAACAAAAATGGAAACTCGCATTCGAGTAGAGATGAGGACAGAAGACATACCTGACCGTTTGGGACGATCAGGAGTTCGTACGGCAACATTTTTTGCTCTCGCCATAGATTTTCTTCTCCGTTCTTCTTTTGAATTGAAGCGTTTGATTTCCGGCCTAACAACGAAATGCAAATTTTTATCTTTCTCCTCGCTTCTCGATTAGTTTAACAGAAATTCCAGATGAATCTCTGCCGGAAACGAGAGGGAAATCAAAGATTTTGCCTCTGTTCTTCTGTTGATTCCCGCTCTATTTCATTTTTGAATTCAGCTCCGGTTTTTTTAATTATGGGTTTCCACTTTTTTGCTGCCTAATATGCATAAGAAGCTTCTTCACTCGTAAACGGACACTTTCAAAACGATTTCGAGCCGTTTGTAGTTGTTTTTACGACGTCGTATCAGTGTTAGAACATAACACATAGAAAAGTTGGAAATTCCCCTTTTTCTTTTTTCCTTTTTTTTGGGTTTGTTTTCCTTTGAAAAATTCCCCAAAATATCCCGTACTAAGTCACATTATTATCCAAAAATTTATTTTTTACCCCGAAACTTTAATCATATAATATTTATGATCCCTTTTTATCTTAATCGACAAAATTCGTAAAAAAAAAATGTGTTGATCGCTATTGTAAAAAATTAGAAGAGCAAAAACATCAATTCAAACTATTACCCCAAAAATTAATAAACTCATATATATTATACATGCATGTAAAACTCATATATATTATACATGCACGTGGGTATTAAAGTCGGATACAGAATTATTTTAGTCGAATTCAACTCACTACATCCATGAACATAATTCTTAAAGAAATTTTAATTTTGGAGAGAATGATTTGAATGAATATTTTTACCTATACAAATTTTCACATACAAGCAATAAGTGTCTTTTTACAAATTCTATTGACTAAAATAGTGATAAACCAAACACAAACATAATAATAAAAATTTCTGAAAAAAAAAACATTTAACACATAATACGGCTGAAATAAATAATACAATACATTTTGGAGGAATTTCCCTTTTCTTTTCCTTTTTTTTTTTCTCTTACAAAATATGGAATAACCTCTTTTTATTCAATGAATCAATCAAACTAATATACACTATTTGACAAAAAGTCTATCTCAGAAAAGTTTGTTGTATTAGAGCCAAGATCCTCAAAGTGCCACATCCCCCCATTATTTATTGAGCATATTTTATTAGTTTAATTGAGTGAAATTATCAAATATTAAGAATTCAGATTGATATTAATACAACATTTGCATTTACATGATACCTAATGAGTAATGAAGACAAGCACAAAGAATGTTACTACTACAAACTCAAAAAAAAAAAAATGCCTCAGATGGAGATGAGTAGCTAAAGGATTGCCAACCAAAACCTGTATATCAAACGCCTATAACTTGATTTTTGCTTCCTACAAACAACTCTATGGCTGTGATGGCATAGGAGATGTTGGAGGCTTGAAATCTGGATACTGCAATCAAATTAACTACGAAGATCAGAAACGCAGAATGAATGAGCTTTTAACCACATCATTTTTATGTTAAAAGAAGACCGGCAAGATTTCATTTTGTTATTCGTGTAATGAATATATAAACGCGGACTCCTTTATATGCAGCATAATTTGAAATTATGGTATTCAAGCGTGCCTTCGCTTTTACTGATGATCGGTAGATATAGGAGGTAAAAATGAAAGAACTTACGTTAGGATAAGGTGATAGAGGTCTTGGAACTACAGGAAGTGATTCTGCCTGAACTTGAGCTTGAGGTACTGAATTGAGTTCTGGTGTTGGTTCCACAACTGCTGCTTTTGATGGCACATTGACTTCTGGTGTTGGTTCCACAACTGCTGCTTGGGATGGGACATCGTTCACCTCTGAAACTGTTTCGGCTTTTGGTACTGTGCTAGCAGGGCTTGACTCGGTAGGTGAAGGTAAAGCCTTGCTAGAAGCTGTTGGTGGTAGAAGGGCCTTTCCAATTTGCTAAAGTTGCCAATGCAATAGAGTTAACATTCAACCATATCGCTAAATAGTAAGAAATAGCACCTGGTAAAATCTGACCGAGAGATGCGTTTTTTCTTTGGGGGGTGTTTCAGGGGGAAGTTTGAGTTCCATGCAATTACCTTGATCTCATCCACAAGTTCCTTGGGTGCAACCTTAGTAGTCAAAAACTCATCAACCTCTTGCAGAGTTTTTTTCCTATCCTGTCAAAATGATAGAGAAAGGTTGTATAGAAAAACTTTCATATAGAAGAAAGCCTTTAGTAAAGCATGACTTCAGAACTATGTTGGTTTGAATAAGCGTGGCATGGATGACCATACAGTACAATTGAAACAAATCAGCAGGATGTTTTAATTCCAGCATCCTAGGATATCATGTTCATCAGCATAAAAACATACAAAATACAAGATGAATATTGTCAATTTAAACTATCAAGAAGAAAGAAGACATTAAAACCAAAGATCCAGAAGAATTTGATGTTATCAGAAGGCAGGTTCATACAGGTCATGCAGAATACAATTTGCCATTAAGAGTCATACAGAGTGATCCATATTTAACAATAAATATACAGTCAAAGAAGATTTCATAAACTAATATATCTTGCAGAACCTTCTTTCAGATGTATAAGTTTATTTTAGAAGGTACTTCCTTGAGATTCAGGACATCAAGCTAGGAATGTCATCAAAGAGGGCAAAAGTTTAGAGGTCCAGCATAATTAGTTTATGAAGTTCATAGACTGGATTAATGAGTCTTCAATGGCCATTTGATTTGAGAAATTTATGGAAAGCAGTACACGAACCTCAGCAAACAGGAGTTTCTTGCTGAAAAGCTGAATAATCGCAGCTGAACCTAAGAGTTGCAATATTGTTTCCACCTAAAATGTACAGAGGACTGTTAGCAGTAATCCTTCTGCGGAAGACGCTTATAAGCTATTGAGAAGGAAATTAATGGCAGCCTAACCTCAGAGAAAGCCAATAATCCTAATCCAGTTGCAGCAGCAAGGCCAAGAGTCAGAGATGCAGCATCAGCTCCTTCCTAAAGTTAAAAACATTTTTTTTAGTTTTCTATGCTAGAACATTCAGCTGCATTATGGTAAAAACATCAGAATTACCCCTAAGCCACCACCAATTGAATCGGTCAAACTGCTCAGATCAAAACTCAACCCCTTCTTGGGAAGTATCCAAGGAAGTCCACTGTTCTGCACATTGCAGTTAAAGCTCTTAAAACTAATATCGAGAAGCTGATGATATGTAATCACTAATAATATTTCTAGGGATCAACTTCAGCCCTTGTGTGTCGCAAAGAAACTACTTCAATCCATTTAAGTGTCAAAGATTCTGGATATAAGTATTTACCATCCATCCTCGGCTTCCTTCAGCTCCATCTTTGATAGCGTATGCAGCTTTGAAACCATTAGCTGTGACAAGCTCCGCAACCAGTTCAGAGTTTCCATCAAATCTGGCTTCATACAAAAGTAAAAAACTTAATTGGACTCACATATTGATTTGACCTTTTGTTTCTGAAATTTAGTTGTTAGTTAATTTTGCTGTTTTAAAGCTGAATGCTTCTTAAGATGCTTCACCATAGGGCTTTAACAAGATTAGTAAGCTGGTATTACATTAGAACAAATAATAAAGACTTAGGCAATAGTTGTTTACACCTTTATCCAAGCAATTACCTCAAATCTTGTTGACTTGAAACAACAATGATGCAAATTTTTGAAATATTGAAATGAACTTTATAGTTAAAGCTAATACGAGAATCACATGAACTTAAACTAAAAGACTGATATTGAATTATTGAAAACTTATATACCAGGATTTTGTCCAAAATCTTACTTGTCCAAGACAAACAGTGTCGTATTTTCTGGCTCCTTGATCTTCAAGGACAGCTTCTTTAAGAATCCAGGCTTATCTTCACCTTTATAATGAACAGTGACCGGCTTCTTCTTCAATCCACGAATATCCGGACTTCCTACTTGTCTCAACTCCGATGGTGGTCTTATATCCAGCAACTGAGCACCTTCATCATCAGCCAATTTCGCATAAGCAGTTTTGGCAGACTCAATCCCCCACGGCTTCGACTTACCAAACAACTGAGAAATAACTAATGGAACAGCTAGAACAGCAATACCACCACCAATAACTAGAGGATTCTCCCCCACAAAATTAGCAATACCATCGATAGCTCCGGAAGCATCAAAATCCGGCGGTGCCGGAGTAGTACCGGATTGCTCTAATGCTTCCTCATACGTAAGTGCTTTAGCTGCTAATCCTGTACCGAAAACAGAGGATAAAAACACAAAACCACCACGTATAGTTCTCGATATTCTCTCCTCTACTATATTCAATGAATTATTGGTGAAATTAGGGTTGTTCCGAAGCTGAGCAACGGCGGAGAACGAAATCGCGCCGCCGCTCTTTCTTTGTTCAGTTCTTCTATCGGATAGAACTGATAATGGTGTCAATCCAGCTGCATTTAGAGCCTCCATAGCATAATTCTGTAGAAATTCGTAGTTTTCGATCGAGATAGTTTTGAAAATCTTCTTGTTTATGGAGTTCTAGCTAGCCTAAGCCAGCATGAGCACCAGAGTTGGTTATTGGTTCAGTTCAGTGGGAGGGGGGAGAGAGGGAAGAAGAGAGAAGACGTGGAAGGGGATGAGTATTCGACCAGTAAGAAGAAGCCACGTGGTATGAAGAAATCGCAGGTCCCTGATTACATTGCTTGTGGATTGATTTTGTGCTTTTTATCATCTTGTGGTTGAGATTTGTTTGTGGAAGTTTTTAGAAACCGGGGTTGTACAGTGTGTACTACTCCACTTGCTCCAGTGATTGTAGTACGCCACTCCCATGTCGAAGCAAGGCGAAATCGATCAGGTTTTGATGTGCACAAAAATTTACTAACTCTAGATTGTTATTATCAAGATTTGAACCTTAATCAATATTAACAACTCTAGAACCACAGAACCAACAGAACTATGCTAATACGAGAACTCTAATATCCAAACTCCTTTCTACATGATAGCGTAGCTAAGTGATAGATTGTACTATCGGACCAGACATACAAAATATCCTGAATAATTCAAAGCGTAAAACTTCTCACTTGACATGCAAGCAAAGATACTTAAGTGAGAAAAGTCCCGCCATCGAATCTCACACTACTAATCGTGAAAGATATAATTTAAACTAAATTCAAACTAACTAAAAAACGAGTCGAGTTTGAACCTTATTAATACTGACTCGATGACTCGTCGAACTTATAAGTCAACATATATAATTTTTTATTTTATTTTAATATATATACACTTTAAAAAAAATTTGAATTGAAACTCAATAGCCGGATTCACACTCAAACCAAAATTAAAAGACTCAATCAAATTTGAATTAATTAAAAAAGTATCGAATCGAGTTCAAGCCAACGAATTCGAACTCAATTCAACTCGTGTACATCTCTACATTCGACAAATAATATATTTTTCTCATCAACTAAAATAGTAATCGATAAAAAAAATAAATACATTATTAAATTTTTTAAGCGAAAAAAAATAAAATTAGGTCAGAGAGATTTCCCTTTTATCTCCAGTAAGTTTATGATACACAGTGTACTACTCATCTTGCTCCAGCGCTAGTAGTACACAACTCCAAATCTCTGAATCTTTGGTTTTTTTTTTTAAAGAAAAATAATTATATCTGAGGTTTTTTTTTAAAAAAAATGTGAAAATTATATTAGATCAAAGTCAAATAAAATATAATAGGATATTTTTGAATCGCCTATCTAAAGATATAAAGCTACAATATTTGACGAAAAGAGCTCTAATCTAATCGAGAATGTGTCTTAATATCACATGTGAACTTATCATACGAACTAAAGTCCGCTACACTTTTACATTCAATTTTAAGATGAAAAGAAAACAAATTTAAATGTATTATATAAATATATAAGTATAAATATAAATTGAATAATGACTAAAAAGATATTATGCATTCCTTTGCTCGGTAAGCTCAAATCAAACTCTTTTCTAACTTCTCATGTTATAAGGAAGAAAGACTATAAATGTCCTCAAACTATTTACGCACTGTTGAAAATACCTCTAACCTTTACTTTTCACTAATTTTTACACTCCAACTATTTCCGAGCCTCTAAAAGCACCTTTTGACGGATTTAGTGGTAGTTTCTAGCGAATTTTGTGGCGTTTCTCCTAGTGAAATTTCCCCAGAAACCGCCACAAAATTCGCTAGAAACTACCACTAAATCCGCCAAAAAGATACTTTTAGAGGCCCGAAAATAGTTAGAGGGTAAAATTAGTGAAAAATAAAGTTTAAGAACATTTTTAGCGGCGCGTAAATAGTTGGAGGGTTTCTATAGGCTTTTTCCCTATTATATAATTTGAAAATAGAAAGTTTGAAGGGGTAAAAATCTGAATCAAACCAAAAAAAATATATATATATTCAGTAGGAGTGGAATAAAATTCTCCTAAAACTCCAAAAAATCATGTCTGGAGAAAGCAAATAAAAGAAAATAACTCTGCTTCACTTCTAAGGAAAATACTAACAAAAGACCATAAGAAAATTACTACAAAATCTAACATAAGGAAGAACATAATCTACAAAATGTCGAAAAAGTAATCCAAACCTTGGCCAATCTCCCATATTGAGATACCAGATCCCCATGAATGAGCTTCCTCAAGCCGAACTGCGATCGATTTTAGCGATGGATAAAATACCACATGTTTGATGTCTTTATCATCAGAATATAAGAAGAAATGTTCAGCACTCTTCTTTTCCCATTGTATTATAGGCTTGTGCTGCTCCAACAAAGATAGATACTCCCTCCCCAAAATCGGTCCGCCACCCATCCCTGTGAAAATCATCGGTTAGGGAACCGTATTGCAAAACAAGGTCAAGCGAAGATATCTAACAATGAGCATATACACAGCAGACACGACAGAGAATGGATTAAGCGCAAACTTCTTGATCATTGGAAAACATTGCTTAGATGACTCATTATTGGCTTAATTGGAGAGTGAGGAGAAGAACAACACTCAGTAAATGCAGTTAATACGGGCCAAACAAATACTGTTAAACATGTAAGCAAGGAAGACAAGCTTGCCATCTTACTGGACTTGCTGCTGTTATGTTTAAAGGTTTTTAAGCAAATGAACACATACTCTATGCTTCTTATGACATGCATCCTGTGGTATAAATTGATCATATGCATGTAATATATGTTGATTCATACTTGATAGCGTAATTTAATCATACCTCCTGAGAGTTCAAAATCATTGCCATAAAAATTGATGCCAACAAATATCTTTTCAGCCAACTTCCGACCTTTATTATCTGTGCCAAGTAGAATCTTCAAGGTTGAGCGAATCCATTCCAACGGTGCATTGGGACCCGGATTGTGAGGAACCGAGAAATCATATGTCATAAGAGAGAAACCATCTACAGAGTCACCTATATTTCTCAGATCTTCTGGCCCAAAATCATGATGCTGTAGTCTATCTGAGTACGGTGGTCCTATGACATACACGAACTCTAGAATCTGTTGGCTTTTTCTCTCTAAGCTCACTGAATGCATGGCTTCTCCCAGTTGCTTTATAAACTGCAAAGCCTGAATTTGCAAAGGGAATCAGAACTTCATTAATGGTTGTTAGACTACTGTTCCCAGACATCATCAATTCACAAATTGCATTAACTTTCATAGACAGGTATACGAGTTAATATAAGAACTAAGCTTGCACTAGAAGAAAATCAAGGTTTAATGAAATTATTAATCCTGCTATGGTTCAATAGATTGTTTGCCTCAAATTTCAACAGGTTTGAACTCTCCTAGGAAAGGGGATGCTGAGCTATGGTTTCTGCTGCTAAGTTTACAACAGCTTTTGAGTCTCAGGCTAAAGCTGTTTCTCCCTGGAGCACATCTAAAGCTTCATACAGGCATGGTGAACTGGCTATTGCTAGAAGACTTCTCTAATTTCAAACTTCAGTTGTTCAAGTTGAAAGCAGAAAAATGGTGAACAATAACATATTGTGATATGAAAAACTGCTAAGGCAATGTCAATGCCTTGAAAAACTGCTAAGGCAATGTCAATCTTGATCAAGTTAAAGGAAATGTAAGAACTCAGAGATGTACCATAACACGCATCTCAGGATCATGCAGGATACCGTAGGCTGCCCATCTTGACCAAGACTCCAGTACAATTCCATCATAATCCATTTCCCTGTAAAATGAGAAGTAGAAACCCCCCATATCCAACAAATTTTCACAGCCATATAAAAACATAGAACTCGAAAAATAAAAAGAATATTTAGTGAAGGCAAAAAATATACTCCATCTATCCAAAATTGAACGGTCCACTTTTTACATGGAACAAAAATAAGGAGAGTAGTTTGACTGTAAATTGTAATAATCGCCATATTAATTAAAGAGGCTTATGGTAGGACTCTACTTGCTAGTTGAATCCCTTCATGAAGGAGGTAAGTTATGGGAATTAGAGAGAAAATACATTTACTTTAGGAAAGCGGACATTATTTTTTGGACAAACTAAACTAGAAATGTGGAAATTCAATTTTAGATCGGAGCGGGGGGGAAGAATATGATATTACATAGAACAAAGGCAACAAAATTATTTTTGTATTTATTTGATGTCCGATTTATGTGGTGTAGCCATAACTTTTCTGAATAAGATAGGTACAGTCGGTCTTAATTGCCACAATGAATGAGCAATGTTTCTATACACCAATTTTGGCCCAAAGCATCCAATTTAAATCACATAATCACGTTTCTCCTTATTCCTATGATCACCCATTAAATTTTCTGCTGCAAATTTTCTCCTTTTCTTGCATTGCAAAATAGGTTTAACGAGTCTATAGATGGAATATGTCAGTAAGTCATGTAATCACCCTTTTTTCTTAATAATGTAACAGTTTTGGGCTTAGATGCCACCATAATACAGAAGTAAATTTCCACAAAAATGAATGATGGAATTTACAATAATTGAAAAAAACAAAAGAGAGAGAGAGAGAGACACAATAAGAGATATTGTCATAGTGGATGCCTTAATGTGCAGGGACAGAGCCTGTGTGATTAAAACTTCAAAATGTACACCAACAAGATATAGGTTTTTGCTGAGCAAGAAAATGAAAGAGGAACGTACTTGCATTCTTCTATAATAATATTAATTGCTTTATCCTTCTGTTTCTTCTTCTTCAAAAGGCCCATCGGACTTGCTTCAAAAACAACTCTCGGTAATATCTGTCATTGCACATTAAATTTCTTCAAAATGACTGAGTAGACAATAAAGATCAATGAATCAAAGTTGATCATACCTTAACATTGCCTTTCATTCTGAGTTCTGAAATCCATGCTTTGTCGGCATTGTGTCTTCCTTCAAGAATCAACTTGCTTCCTTGGCTGCCATCAAATATCTTCATAGCTTAACGTCAGCAAAAAATTTTACATACGACTAGTAAAGAATCCCACTATTCACCTCATTTATTTCAACATTATCCACTTTTCCTGATAAACTTTGGTATATCAGTCAATCATGATGACAGAAGGTTTTATCACTCTGGCAAAAGGTCCTTTGACAGAAATATAGAACCATGACTAGATAAATCAATAGTGTTTATACTGATACACAACAAAGAAAATGTGACTTAAGTGATCAACTTTCATATTCATTATTCATACTCAATTATATGGAATGACTCAAGTCTGCAGGGTGTATACCTCTTAAGGTCATACCACACAGGTGATACATGTGTCAGCTTAGAAGAAAACTTCTTGGCTAAGTCGTATCCTTTTGAGTTCCTGTACCATTTATCATTCAAGAATGAACCTGTTAACTCATGGAAAATAGAGAACAAGTATGTGAACAGTCAATTATAATTCTTGAAACGCATATATTCAATGGATTATTATGAGTTAAGAAAATAGAAATACCAGGGAGCAATATAGGCTAGTACAGGATTTCTAAACTGCCGCTGACTCAAATTCTCCGAAACCTTCATATGCTCCTGCATTTCTTGAAATTTAAGCAGCAAAAAAACTCAAAAAACTAAATTATTATCTCTAATTAGAATTCCAAATTAGAAAAACTAAGGAGACATTCAAAAAACAGGAAAACAGCGATCACAGTGCTTACAGTGAGAATTTCACGGTAGTTTACATCAGTCTCAACGAGGCCTCGCTCGTACACAAACGGCATGTTGATTTTCGTACCCGAATTCGGAGCCTGGACTTTGCTATATATGATCACAGAAACGGCGGGAGCTACGATGAATACTAGAACGAAGATGGCAGCGCGCTTGCGATTTTGGTTCCTAATTAGCCGATCTGCCAAATCGTCGTTCACGAATTCCTCCGTCGACGATTGATCAACTCGCTTGGAGAGGCTGCCGGAGCTGGCTCCCACGCGTCTGTCTCTCTTCTTACCCATACCGATTCAAGATCCCGAGTTGGAACACTGAGAAGTATATACCTCGTTAGCTCAGAGGAGAGCAGTGAGCAGCACTGAACTGAAATGGAGGTTAAAGCTCTGCAAAATGGCCCATTTTATATAAATGCTCTTAACGCATCCACGATACTTTTTTACTTATGCGTTCTCTTCACGTCTTCATTGATAAAATTAAAGTTTGACTCGATTCGACTCGTTTGCACAGTTGGTTAGAAATGTGCTCAACGCAAAGAATGCATTCCAACTCAAAGTACGAAGCGATCGAGGAAACATGTAATGGACAAAAATAGCCCTGTCTTTTAGAATTATTTCGCTCGAAGCCAATCCAAGTGACTATAGGAAGAGAAGATAACAGAGAGAAGTATCTCTAATGAAAGCCTTTGCAGCAAAAGGGGTTTTAGCTGAGCTGAGATAAACCCTGTGCCAAAATCGAGTGCTTTCAATCTCTTGTTCTTCACTGCTCAGCGGAAGTAGGTGAGCACAATTTTCAGTTTTTTTTCATATCGATGCTGTTGCGGTTTCTTTCTAATGCCAGCTTCTTCCTGTTGAGTTTATCTGTTTAATTTCTCATTTTGTTATGAAATTGAACCAATAATGGAGGTCAATTTATTGATTTCTTCGCACAAAATCTCTCCTTGTATTGGTGCCTTGCCGTTTAGTATATCGTATAAATCATGTTCAAGGGAAAGACCTAAATGTTCTTTAAAGATGTCTGAATCAGCTTTTAAAAGCCAGAAAGTAAAGACTCTATTCTTGGGTGATAGTTTAGATTATCAAGAAAAGAGTGAATCTTGGGGTAATTTAAAGAGAACCCATGATTCTTTCTTGCCTATAAGAGCAGCTGCTACAAAGTGGAGGAAAGAACGTCCCTTTGATAATGTAATCCAAAAGGATAAGAAACTTAAATTGGTTTTGAAGATTAGGAAAATTTTAATGAGCCAACCTGATAGGATAATGGCACTTCGCGATTTGGGTAGGTTTAGAAAAGCATTGGGTCTTCAGAAGAAAAGGAGGTTTATAGCTTTATTGAAGAAGTTTCCTGCTGTGTTTGAGATTGTTGAAGAAGGGGTTTATTCTCTTATGTTCAAGTTGACTCCGGAGGCTGAAAGGCTTTACTTGGAGGAAATGAGAATTAGAAATGAGATGGAGGATTTGTTGGTTGTCAAGTTGCGGAAATTGTTGATGATGTCGACTGATAAGCGGATTCTTTTGGAGAAAATTGCCCATTTGAAGACTGATCTTGGCCTTCCGACCGAGTTTAGAGACACAATTTGCCACAGGTATCCACAATATTTTAAGGTTGTGGCAACCGGTCATGGACCAGCATTAGAGTTGACTCATTGGGACCCTGAGATAGCTATCTCTGCTGCAGAGCTTGCGGAAGAAGAGAATAGGGTAAGAGAGATTGAAGAAAGAAATTTAATTATTGACAGACCACCTAAATTCAACAGAGTGAAGCTGCCACGGGGTCTTAACCTTTCAAAGGGAGAGATGAGAAGGATTTCTCAGTTCCGAGATATGCCATACATATCACCATACTCTGACTTCTCTTCCTTGAGACCTGGTACAATTGAGAAAGAAAAGCATGCTTGTGGTGTTGTTCATGAGATCTTGAGTCTCACTCTTGAGAAGAGAACTCTTGTGGACCACCTGACTCATTTCCGCGAGGAATTCAGATTCTCTCAGCAGCTAAGAGGGATGCTGATTAGGCATCCTGACATGTTTTATGTGTCACTGAAAGGTGATAGGGATTCAGTTTTCCTTCGTGAAGCATATCGTGATTCTCAACTAATAGAAAAGGATAGGCTTTTGCTAATCAAGGAGAAACTCCGTACACTTGTTTCTGTTCCACGCTTTGGAAGAAAGGAAATTTCAAAGAAAGATGACACAGAAGGAACCGAAAAAGGAAGAGGAAGTGCTGGGGAAGAAGAAGAAGAAGAGTGGTCCAGCATTGATGATTTTGCTGGTGATGATTTTGCTGATGATGATGAGGACTATGAAGAAGATGAGGACGATTGGAGTGACGAAGGAGATGACTTGCCCCCAGACTTTGATGATAATGATAATGATGGAATTGTGAACCTTGAAAAAGGCAAACAGAGGAAGAGGACAGATGACGTGGAGAAAAAGGATGAGAAGGTTCTTGTTCCTGTCTTTCCAGATGGCCGCCCAAGAGAGCGCTGGTAAACAAGACGATGGTTTATTATCTGAGAAACCAAACTCAAATAACAAAATAACATGAAAAGCCAAGTGCATAAGGAGAGAGATATAGCTGTGCAACAGTTTTGTTTTTGCATGAGATTCATTGGACATGGAGAAGAATGTGCCGGTTCTATTAATCTGGAGAAGAATGTGACACAACATTTGGAAATCCCATGTCTATCTGAGAATAGTTGTCACGGAGCTCCAAATCAAGCAGGTCTCCCAACTTGTGGCTCAGGAGTTGAAGAGCAGTTGATTGCATGTTCTTGCATTTCTTTAGCAAACAGAGCAGATGTTCTTTTCCTTCCATGTTAATCAAGTACTCAACTTTGCATGAATTTTGAACTCACTAAAGAGATGTAATATCATGTCTTCCTGCAACATAGTATATATTGCAGCTGTAGTTTTGGTATCCCAGACCTGAACCATGAAATTCTTAAAAACACATGAAAGTTGAATTAAAATATCTCTTTTATGATTATACGTTAAACGAATTCATGGATATATTAGTAAGTGCTTGGCTCATATTTGACATATTACTTGTTTACTTGGTGTGAAGTCCTTTCTGCTTTTAAATATTTGTTGTGAATACTTCTTAAAGATTGAATTCTGGAATTCTTCATATGCAAAGCATGTTCTTGTACCCCGAGTTTATCCAGTAGCTATAAAACTTTCTGCTTGGGAATGGATGTTGGTGCTTCTCGTAGACATTGAGCCAACAGATAGAAAAATGTAGTCATGAGAATAGTTCTATCATTTGATGTAGTATTTTTACGCGATATGAAGCATTCTTGATAGTAGCATAACTTAGAATTGTTGCAGGGCTAATCTGATCAAATTCTTTTGCTAGAAACGCGGATTATGGAGATACGAAACTGTGATTTATATTTCTTACACTGTTACAGCCTAATTTGTCATACTCCCTTTACCAAATTCTTTTTTTGAACTCATGGGTTGAAGCTTGGAGCTGCTGTTCACTGTTTAGTAAAGTCATATCTGTGTTCATTTCTTTATTCTTTTTCCACTTGGATTCAAATTTCTTGTACTAATAGCATAAATTCACATTCTTAGAATATTGTCTATTTGTTTTACCCAATAATTGAAGGCATTAGAGTAAGAGCAGCCTATCCCTTTTGTTTTTGTTCTATTCTTTTATTTTCTTCTGCTTGATCCAATCATGATTGAATCAAGATTGGAGCTTGTTTGTCTCTTTATGTTTTCTTTGTTCTTGGACTTGAATGCCTTATGTTTTTGTCAGAGGAAGACTAAGAAAACATAACTGAAAACAACAAGGTTGGAGCTTTGTCTCTGTATGTTTTCTTTGTTCTTGGACTTGACTGCCTTATTCTTGTGCCAGAGGACTAAAGAAACATAACTGAAAACAACAGATACAATGTAATATGTTCGTGTGTTATATAAGTACGAGTTTAAGTATTTATAGTCACCTTGATATATCTGTTTTGACGTAATGCTAAACTCATAAGTCATGATCTTAAGCTCTCTCGCAAGGGACGTGCGCGTGGTGAGAGCTATCCCTAAAATCCCGCACTTAAGGGATGAAAAACTCTACACTCCTAATCTGATCTTAACTTAAGTTTGGAGCACTTGACGAGATTGATTACTGAGTGTTGTAGTTTGATGAGTCGCGCTCTCGGATCTGCAAGAAGGGAATGATATAGTTTTCAATTGAGATCACGGTACATGTGTCATGTTCAAGTTCTTTGATTTCCATTTCTCTGTATTAAAGATTACACAAAATGTACCAGCAGGGGCAGGGACGGAACTAGAAATTATGAGTTTTTTACATTCATGTCCTCTCATAATTTTTTTTTCAATAGAGCCCCAAAACTCTATTAAAATTTTTATTGTTCTCCAGCCCCTAACTTTTTGTCCTAATTCTGCCACTGAGCAGGGGACTCTTGAGGCACTAGAAAAGTCAATCTTCAAGACAAAAAAGATTTTTTGTTTTTCAGCTGTTTCTTTGTCTAAATTCTAAAGATAATTATCATTGTGCTTAATTTTAGACACATAGATTTGAGGGTACAAAACTTTCAAATAATAACACAAGACTGATATATAGCATTAAACTATTTCTTGAAGTGACTCGAAATTAAAACTTCTCACTTAGTATATCAGATGAAAATACCTAAATGAGAAGATCGTGCTATCAAGTCACTCACGGCTCTAAAGCAATATTTGTTTATTTACTCTAAAGCAGCCCACCTCCCCATTTAACAAAATCTTTTATAAAAGAATCATCACTTTCAACCAAAGGCCAGCAGAGTGTGTGAGACGCGGCTTAGCTGAAATTTTTAGCCTTTGAAAGGCCTCTTATGGCATCTGTGGAATATCATACTATGAAACCAGACTCTTATTTACATATTAGATGTTTCATAAGTCAAATCTGATTAAACGTAAGCGTTCTCTTAAATGAACCTTGATTCTAAATATATGAGAGAAACGCAAACTTTGTTGGCATCTCAATGCAAACGGAACATTTCATAATAGCGAAACAGTTCCTGATTAATCTGAACTCGGTATCCGAAGTGTCTTCTATATCTAATTTATACTCGGGGTTAGGCTCTAGTTCAAACGTTTCATAGCGTCGCGAGAAGGATTCGGACATTTAGCTTCTTAGACATTCAGAGTGTGCTTATCCATTGTGCCAAGCCAGCGAATTATCTGCATACAATGTTTGTTGAATGATGGTTTTGGCCTAGTTTGGCAAATTTTGCTCCTTGCATGGACATATCTCAGTTAGTTCTGGAATTGTAAAGTTGGTAACAATGATAAATGTTCAAATTCTAGTAGCCGCAGTGTGGGAATTTCAACCTCTCCAATGTGGGGATGGTTCCTTATGTGCACCCGGGCCTAACCTCCAGTTTACAAAACCGTTGCGTCACCATGATTTACATCATCCACCTAAGTGTCGACCAGTCTGGAGAGTTCTAAAGGCAAGAAATTTCGTCTTTTAGTAACAAGAAGATCATCGATAGCAATCATATCCAAAGGAATTGTTCCTACAAAGAGATAAAATGCCTTAAAATTATTCTTTGTTCATGAGGGGGTTGACTTCTTTATTTAAGCCCTTGAGGGCAAAAGCTATAATGGTCCCAACAAACTTTTCTCTCATATTGCTGCCTATTGTTTGTTGCCTATAAATACATGTTTAAATTGCTCTCTCAATAACAATCAAACAAGAAAAATTGGTTAGTTTCTTGTTTTCAAGAAGATCTCCAAAGCTCTTTTTTGTTAACTCTCCCTCAAGGGCTTCTGGCCTCATCTTGCTAATCTTATTGCCTCTTTGTCTTAATGGAATAAAGAGGGCTAGAAGAACTTGAGGGAGAACTGACAAATTGCGGTTTGCTAATAAAAGTGTACTCGAGGTTAGAGCTCAGTCTTAGAAAACGTTTTACAGTACTGTGAGTTTTTAAATATTCACAATGTGCTTATCTACTGTATCAAGATACTGCGTCGGGGAAGTGAACAAACTTTATCATGCATTTTCTGCCAAAATCTTGAAGTAAGAATATCTATCTTCTTGCTCATATTCTACAAGAATTTAGTGCATTTGACTATCATCTACTTATGTTTCTAGTTTTGCTTGAGATTCTATTTGCAAAGGTATGATAAATTGTTAGTTTCTTTTAGACATATTGTTAGAATTCAATAACAGAGATGAAAGTTTGAACAAAGAACAAGGTAGGTGAAATTGGTAGAGCCTCTCGTATTTTAATAAAATGCAGGTATGTCTTGCAAGAACTTTGATGTGTTTATAATCTTACTTGACTCGAGATGGAACTTTAAAATTGCTGTTGTATCTTGTGAAAGAACTTTGTTGCCCTATATAATCCTGCTAGACTCAAATGAGGATTAGTACGATAGTAAGATGGGATATTAGTACGATCTTATTTAAAAATTTTCATGGTCAGACAAAAAAAAAACATGGGCTATTTTTGTGACATCTTTTGTGCGGCTTAGAACACTATGAGAAAAAAATACACTATGGAAGACAAAAAATATGACATACGATCCTGATTCTAAGAGAAATTTATCAAGGAGAGAGTCACTGAAAAGCAGGAAAAGTTCTTGAAGGGCAAGGGGGGAAATAGCACTCTTAATTCTTTTGTCAAAAAATTTTTTTTTGTGCGCATTTTTTGGCTCGGTACTAGCCTTACTCTATTTCCTTACTAGTAAGAAATAGCGGCCAGCTCCACCTGCCCCAGAAGGATATTCTCTCAAGTACCCCACGCTCCTTTTTTGGTAATACGCGTGAGAGGCTTTCTACACTAAGATTCAAGCTGATATTAAATTACAGAAGGGCCTAGAAATGGGGCATAATGGCATCCAAGTTATGCAGCAGATTTGGCAACCCCAAAGCCCAAACCAATGGGCTCAGATTTTCTTTCACTTTTGCAAGTGAGACCTTATCCATTAAAAAATCTGCCTATGGTAGAGCAAAAATTGTCTTCCTTACTTTTCTTCTTCTTTTTCTCCATTTCTTGTTTCTCTGTTTTACAGCCATGAGCATTCTTCAGCTCTGAATCATACTGTTAAGCTTGATGGAAGCAATCGCTTTCCCACAATGCTTGAATTTGGTCCTTCAAACCCCTCCGACACCGAATAAATTCAAGCATGGCATCAACAATTTTAGCGCAACTCTTCTTCCCCATGACTTAAATGAGCTAAAATCGTTGCATTCTGTAAAAGAAATGCATGCCCAGATCGTAAAAATGTCCGAGAAGTGGGTTTCTAGTGAAAGAACCCAATCTTTAATCTCAAATTACCTGGAATTTGGTGATTTTCAATCGGCAGCCACGGTTTTCTTTTTGGGTTTCCAGAAAAATTATCTTTATTTGGATTCGTTTTTAGAAGAATTAAAGGGCTTTGGAGGAGACCCTTTTGAAATTCTTGAGGTTTTCAGTGAGTTGCATAAGAAAGGAGTGGAGTTTAACAGTAGTAATATTACACTGGTTATGAAAATTTGTTCAAGTTTAATGGAGTTATGGTTTGGATTGGAAATTCATGCTCTCTTGATCAAAAGGGGACTTGATTTTGATGTCTATATAAAATGTGCATTGATGAACTTCTATGGTGTGTGTTCTGATATAAAAAGTGCTAATCAGGTCTTCTATGAAACTCCAAATCATGAATCTTTACTATGGAAGGAAGCCATTTTGATGAACTTGAAGAGTGAAAAATGGGTTCAAGTCCTGCAACTTTTTTCAGTTATGCAATATTCTTTTGTGAAGACTAACATTTTTACAATACATAATGTATTGCAAACTTGTGCAAAATTGGGAGCTCTTGATGAAGGAAAGCAGATTCATGGGTACGTTATTCGAAATGCTCTTGAATCAAATATTTTGATCTGCAATTCATTGATTAACATGTATATGAAAAATAATGATCCTGTTTTAGCTAGAACAGTTTTTGATTTAATGGAAAATCGAAACTTGTCCTCGTGGAATTCGATCATATCTGGTTATACTATCCTTGGTTATCTACATGAAGCACTGAATCTATTTCAAGATATGCAAATTTACAATGTTAAGCCTGATATTGTGACCTGGAATTGCCTTTTGTCAGGTCATTTATTGTCTGAACTATACTTTGAAGTTTTGAGCATTTTGAGGAAAATGCAATATGCAGGGTATAAGCCTAATTCAGTCTCTATAATTAGTGTTCTTCAAGCTATATGCAAATTGGGATTCTTGAAATTTGGGAAAGAAATCCATTGTTATGTGTTAAGGAATGGTTTTGAAAGTAACCTACATGTTGTTACTTCACTGCTGGACATGTATGTGAAAAACAATGACTTGATACAAGCTAAAACTGTCTTTGATAATATGAAGAACAGAAATATTTTTGCTTGGAATACTTTGATTTCAGGATATGTTTCTGTGGGTCGTTTTGAAGAAGTGCGAAGTTTCTTAGATCTGATGGGAATGGGAGGAATTAAACCGGACTTAATCACGTATAACATCATGGTTTCTGGATATTCAAGTCTAGGTTGTATCAAAGAAGCTTTGGACATTCTTATCAAAATGAAAACTTCAGGTTTGGCTCCTAATGTTGTTTCGTGGACTGCCTTAATATCAGGTTGTTCACAGAATGGATACCATGAAGATGCATTTCGATATTCTATTGAGATGCAAACGGAAGGTATAAAACCCAACTCGTCCACCCTTTCAAGCTTACTTAGATCTTGCGCGGGACTTTCTTTGTTACAGAAAGGAAAAGAGATACATTGTCATAGTATCAGAAACGGTTTAGTAGAGGATGTTTTTATGACTACAGCTCTTATTGACATGTACAGTAAGAGTGGCAGCTACAAGAATGCCTACGATGTTTTCCAGAACGCCAAGAAGAAGACGTTAGCCTCTTGGAATTCCATGATAGGAGGACTTGCAATGTACAGCTTCGCAAATGAGGCGATCTCACTATTTCACAAGATGCCAGACGAAAATATTCAACCTGATTCCATAACTTTCACAGCTGTTCTCTCTAGCTGCAAAAACTCTGGTTTAATCGATCAGGGTTGGAAATACTTCGATCTCATGAAGCGAGAATACAACATAATCCCAAAAATCGAGCACTATACTTGTATGGTTGATCTTCTTGGAAGAGCTGGATATATTGATGAAGCTTGGGATATCATTCAAACAATGCCAATGCAGCCTGATGTTACTGTTTGGGGATCATTTCTTGGATCATGCCGAGTACACGAAAATTTGAATCTTGGAAAGATTGCAGCTAGAAAACTTTTCGAATTAGAACCTCAGAATCCCGCGAACTACATCTCATTAATGAACCTCTACGCGGTTCTAAACAAATGGGAGGATGTGGATCGAATCAGAACCTTGATGAGAGCTAGAGGCCTCAAAAACGGTCATATTTGGAGCTGGATTCAAATCAAACAAACAGTTCATGTGTTTTCTGCTAGAGGAAAACCTCATCAAGATGAAGGAGAGATTCATTTCGAGCTATATCAGTTAATATCTGAGATGAAGAACTTGGGTTATGTTCCTGCCATTGATTGTGTTTATCACAACATTGACGCCATGGAAAAGGAGAAGATTTTACTTGGTCATTCAGAGAAATTAGCAATTACATATGGATTAATCAAGACAAAAGGCTCTGCTGCACCAATAAGAGTGATCAAGAATACAAGAATTTGTTCAGATTGTCATACAGTGGCAAAATATATTTCATTGTTGAGAAATAGAGTTATTTTGCTTAAGGATGGTCTTCGTTTTCACCATTTCTCTAATGGTAAATGTTCTTGTAATGACTTCTGGTAAGCTTTCTTGAGAACCAGCAAGAGAAGTGCTTCTATCGAAATATCGCGCCGTGAAATGCTCATAACCAAGCCCTAACTTCCATTAATGGTGTCGAAACATTCCGAGTCTATCCGGGACAGGGATAGACGTTACCTTTTGGTTAAGAGTCAAACTTTATGAATTCTCTATAGACCGTGTATCCCTGAATATCAAACGTTCAGACTAGGCCCTAAACGCTAACTTCTGATTAAGAGTCAGCCGATGCTTCATGGGTCAAGTTCAAGTTAGTTAAGGTTATGTACCTAAAAATATCAAACACTTCTTCAAATATATAAAAAGACTCTCATCCTCGCTAAAACAGTATGTGTCTATAGGTGTATATCTAACATCAAGGGTGAAAAGTGTAATATTGTCATCAGAATTGTCTAATACACGTCTTAATATGTTTTCTTTGGTAATATTGTCCGGCAAGGGAGCCAAATGTATTTTTTCCAATTTTGTCCTTCATTGAGTCACCATACCCTAAACATTTCCCATACCTTAATGACATAAAATCACGACAATTTGTTCCTTTCCTTCATTTTTTTGGGATTCTTCTGTAAAGGTGCATATTTATTCAGGAATATTACAACTTGACCAATTCAGACTCGACTTATGAAGTACCCGTAAAATTTAACTTTTACTCGACTTATGAAGTACCTGTAAAGTCTAACTAATACTTCTGACTAATCCGACCGAACTGACTTATGAAGTACCTATAAAATCTAACTTTTACTCGAGTTATGAAGGAGGTGTAAAGCCTAACTAATACTCCTGACTAATCCGGACTCGACTTATAAAATACTCAAAACCAATTTATTCCTTTCTATGCAAAATGAAAAACACTCATTATCAACATATAATCAAAACCAAGAAATTAACAGCACAAAACAATGGTCTCAAGCCAGATACAAAATCTAGAAGAACTTGTTTTTTACCACCAACCAAAACATTTCCCAGAACTCATATTGCATAATATGTACATTGTTTACACCATAAAACTAGAAGATCTTGTTTTTTACCACCAAGAACGAAATCTGGCATTAAGAAAGAGCATTACATCCACTAAAAATTCGCGACGAAAAGACTTAAAAAACTTCAAATTAAACAACGAGGAGGAAAATAGTGACCAAACAACAAAATTCTTAATCCAAAAAAGATTGATGATTCAGTTCATTTCTGCATTGTTGTTCAAATTCATGGCGGCTTCAACAACTTTATCTTGCATAGCCATCCTCTCTGAAATATCAGCTAATGATTTGAGGTTGCAATTGATCAGTGCCTTTACAAAGTAGCAAGTTTCATCTTGGGTGTTTCCTTCAGGAACATCAACAACAAATGACTCAATAACTACTGTCCCTGGTCTGCCATCAATAATCTCTGGATGGACTGTAACATTTGATGAATAGTTCTGCAAAAACAAAAAGATGCCCTCAGTAACAACAATAGCATGTTTTCTCCTAATCCAAGAACATAAAAACCAGCCAAATTAGTGAGATTCAAACATGAAATGAGAAAATTCTCAAGTGGAATGGTATTTTTCCAAGAAGTAAACTCTCTAGTGGGATGGTCTAATGAAAAACCGCGGCCTTATCAGAATTTTTCAAGAAAATAAGAACCTCAGGACAGTTGATCATAATCAAGATCAAAAAAGAAGAAACCATATGAACATATAGGAGTCTCTGTTGGTAGATGTCGAAATGGACAAATGCAACTAAAATTCCAGCTGAACTCTAGCTAACATTCAGCATTTTAGCACCATAAATAGTAGCAGTAGATTACGAGCACCGAGTAACAAATTAACTCAAAAAGTTCCATGAGCCCAGAAGCCAAATTTTGAAAAATTCGACAATAACATGCACAATTTGTTCATTTCAAGTCCAGTTTCTTCAAGTTCCCCTGTGCCATTTAGGAAAAATAAAGAACTGGTCCTCTTATTCACTTGTTTTCCTCTTGTGCAGCTCCAAGAAATCCAAAAAGTCCAAATAATACACAAATATCAAGTTAACAAACTACACAGAAAACTTCAAAGGTATCATAATTACACAGTACATAATAGTAGACAATTATTGGTGAAACAGTATTCTTGATCTTATCATTAGGCCAGGTGTTTCTTTGTCCCTTGCAAATCACACATTAAATTGCAATCCATTCAGAGATAAGAAGGAAAAGAAGGATAAGGATAAACCTTAAGCCTGTGATCACCACCAACAATCTTGATCCTAAGAATGTGCTCATGATCATCAAGTAGTTCAAGCCTCTCAGTGCTGGTTGTGGCTGGAAGGCCTGACCTCACATTTACCTCTCTAACACTCCCAATTTTAAGCTCCCCCTCAATGGTACATCTACTAACAAAGGGCTTATACTTCTGTGGCTGATCAAATCTCCTCACCAATGACCAAACCTGCAAGAAAATAACCCAAGAACGTCAAAATTCAATGAAAAAAATTCATTAAATTGGCTTTTTAGTAGGAGATCAACATCCTCTCTCACCTGAGATCTAACTAAAACAGTAAACATGAGTATAAAATTCTAGCTACAGATGAAATACCCAGAGGAAAGATCAGCTAATAAACGAAAAATCCAGGCAAATTAATCCAGAAATCAAATTGAAATCGCATGACCCTTTTTGTAATAAATCCCAAAGAATGTCCAAGTATCAAAATAACACAAAATTAACTCCATTCAGCAAGAATTCAAGAACAATCAAGAAAGCACAAAACAGAGTAAGAAATCATACGATATCAACAGGGGCTTTGATGTGTTTGACAACAAAGGAAGAGCACTGGTGTTCTCTGCACTGTTGGCCATGTATGTGGTGATTCCTAACTAAGCTTTCTGTCTCCATGAATTTTTCAAGATTTCATACAAAGAAAGAAATTCCAAATCAAAAGGCCCAACAATTGGATGAGCTGAATTGAGTTCAGAAAAAAGAGGAGAAAGGAATAGATAGAGAGGAATGGAAGGAGTATATTGTGGATAGAGATGAGTCTTGACTTGAAAGGAGAGGCAAGGCAAGGCAACAGAAGAAGTAAGAAGAAGCAGTAGTAGTAAAAAAAGTTAAACAGGGAACTAGTGCAGAATGAATATGGGAATGGGGAGATCCTTTTTTTATTTATTTATTTATTTATTTAATTGGACTATTATAATATACTATACTGCTTTACTTTTCAGCTGGACAAAAAGAGAGTCCACCACCCACCGGCCCACCAATGGCATTCCAAAAGCCCCAAACCTACTTCCCACCATTGGGCCCCACCCCCTCTCTCTCTCTTCTTTCTCTCTCTTCTTTCTCAAGAAGGTCCACTTAGATTTCGTAGTTATCCTAAATACTTTTTTCATTTTAAAAATATCTTTTATTTTTTAACATAAAAATAATATTAAACGATATTTTTTTTATATATATTAATTATTAATAAATTTTTATTGACACTGTTAATGATAATTAAAAGGTAATTTAGTCAATTTCTTAATTACTGTGTCAATAAAAACTACTAGTAGTATACATATGTTTACTAATACATCAAATATCTAATAATATATTACCGTTTCATATTTTTCCGTCTCAAATATACAAATTAGTCGTTTTAAATTTCAAAATATAATTTTAATTATCCTATAACTCAATTAGATTTATTGATCTTCAAATAAATTTATAAAGATATAAAACCTATAATTAAATTTATGTATAAATTTCTTCAACTAATTTTATATTTTTCATAATGTTAATAATTATTTTTTAAAAAATAATATTTTTTCCAATTTTTATAAGACTAGTCTTTCTAAATAAAAGGATATTTTTGTCATAAAAAACTTGGTATTAACTATTACAAACATAATTTAAAGTAAAATTAAATTAGTAAAGAAAGGAGATGGACTAGTGGTGGAGATGTTTTACCACTTTGCCCCTAACCTAATTAAGAAAGAGAAATATATATTATATTTATTATAGTAGTTATTAGATATTTGATTTATTAATAAAGATTTGCCAATTCTCAATTCATGTTCTATTAGTTATTGTATAATTATTGGCATACATAATATAGAAAAAATAGTTTCCAAAAAAAATCCTATTTGGTGAATATTCCTTCTTCCTTTTTTAGGAAGTTCCAATTTTATTCTATATTCCCAAGTAGGATTCAATCTTTATCCAAAGAGGAAACTCTAAGGAGAGGTCATTAATTGTTTATTAAGGTTCTTTTAAATTGTCAAAAAAAAAAAGATTATATGAAGAAATATGTCATAAAATTTCCTTGTAATTAAATTTTCAAAAAAAATTATTTTAAAAAGTAGATTTCAATATAACATTTTTATTCCTTAAAAAGTATAACATTTTTAAGCTTTATTTGAATTTTCTTTTAGTTTGAAAAATTTTAGTTTTTTTCTTATTAAATTTCATAATATTAAATTATTTATGATTAAAGATGCAAGGCTAATAAATTCATAAAATTAGTAATATTACAAAGAGTATTATACGAAATGTTATAAACGATCCGAACTCATAAAATATTAGTTTATAGGGAAATCAAAGTGGAAAGACTTTTCTTTTAATTAAAACATAAATCGGTACATAAAATGATACACAAAATAGTACCGACGATTCTGGGAGAAATCAAAGTAGAGAAACTTCTTTTTTAATTAAAACATAAAATTGATACATAAAATAATACACAAAATAGTACAGACGATTCTGAGAGAGATCAAAGTGGAGAGACTCTTTTTTTAATTAAAACATAAAAATTATACATAAAATGATACACAAAATAGTACAGCCGATTTTGTGAGAAAAGAAAGGGAAAGGTCATTCTATGTAAAAGAAGCAGAGAAGAAGAGTCTCTTCTATAAGGATGTATCCGTGAATGGCTCCCTAATCTTTGCTAAATTTCGAGAAAATAAAAACTTCAAATCCATCCCAAAGAAAAAGAAAATGATTTAAATTTCAATCCTTTAGAATATACTCTTTTAATCAATTTATATATTTGTTTATAACATTTCATGTAAAATATAAAATATAAATAATAAATACTACCAATTATTATTTATTTAAGTTGATGAAATTTGAGGTCGCATAGTTAAAATTTTTCGAATTTATCTATATTTAATATAAAATTTATATTATTTTTATTTATTTTGATATAACCTCTTCACTAATAATGTGAGACATTTTTGTTATCTCTCTTTATCAAAAAATTATTAAGAGTATAATCCAAATTTCTGTTTGGTCGAAAAGAAAAATGTAATTATTTTTTAAGAAAAAAAAATTGTTAACTTTCCCTATCAAAAAATTATTAAGACAAAGCATGTTTGGTCAAAAGAATGTTGAGGAACAAAGGTTTCTAGCCTTTCGTTTAGGAGGATATGACTCATCAGTCTCGATTCAAATAATTAAATTTTATATTTTATCGATCAGGATAGTGGATCGTGTTGGTTCAAAATCAAGTGCATCAGGTATTTTGCGGATTAAATAGTAAGTTGGATCAGTTTTAAAGTGTACCCGATCCAATCGAGACAGTATATGAATTAAAACGATCAAAATCGCACGTGAAGGACACCATTAAAGATTCTTCTCATTTACTATTTAATGAATATTAAACCATTATAATTTCTTATTATTAACACTTATTGTTTAAAAACTGATCAAAGTTATCATCTATCAGTTATCACTCACGGGAATTATTATTAACACTTATTTCCTCCGTTTCTTATCATCTATCAGTTAGATATACTTTTTTCCGTTTCAAATACTCTTATCCTGTTAAAATTAAATAATTGTTTAAAAACTTTCATTAAAACTATTAATGACAGTCGAAGGGTAATTTAATTAATTTTATCTTGAATTTGGACAACTCAATCATTTTCTTGAAACAGATAGTCGTAGAACCAGGCTGAGCCCCTTGGAAAATTCAGAAACTTTAGGATTTTTTAGTTTTTATATTAAAAGCCCTCCCACTTTTGTTTTTTTCAATAGAGCCCCAGAACTTTGGTTGGACTGCTAATTTAAAAAAAATAATTCCCGTGAGTGATGGGTGATCACTCCTTATTGGTAATGGGCTATTATATATTTTTTTCTATTTTATTTGTCAACTTAGAATTGTTTGAATGTTGTTGTACTTTGAATCCATCTATTTTATATACGCAATTCTGACAAAATTTTTAATGTTGTTCAGCCCCCAACTTTTTAGTTCTAGTTCCGCCACTGAAACAGAAATAGTAAAAAACATCTACTAATTATTTTGAAAGCAATCCCCTCGACTCTAATTGGCTTAAATTTTTGTTAGCATATTCATGAAGATAAAGAAATTAAAAACAATAGTGAGAGATAATCATATGCAATATATATATATATATCAAAGATATGTAGCCTCCATATATGAAATGGGATCTTCAAGAACATAAGGAAAAATATATTCATTCTTGTTTCTACTCATTTTAGATTCAGATATGGATTACATGTATATATGTTTGGCCTAATTTGATCAAAGTTACATGCTTTTGTTCTTGAATTGGTTCTTTCACATGGATAAAAGATAAAAAGTTTTCTTCTATTTCTTTTTTTTTTTTTTCCATTTTAACCATTGAAAAGTGTACACTTGGAAGCTCCACATTTCACATATAAAGAATGGCCCCTTATATTAGTTGGTTTTGGCGCTGCAGAGTTGGTACTAATGTCCAAGGTTCAAATGCTGGCAACGACAGTGTGGGAATTTCAATCTCTCCAATGTGGGGGGTGGTTCCTTGTGCGCACCAGTGCCTAGCCTCCAGTCTGCAGAGCCACTGAGTCACCATGATTTACATCTTCCACCTAGGCATCGGGCAGTCTGGTGGGAGCCTTGTGAGTGAGGGATTTCGCCTTTTGGCACTAAGAATGACCCCTTATCCTAAAGGAAATAATTCTGCTTGGAGTCGTTTAATACATCATATATCTTATCTTTTATTCTATAAGATTTATATTAATAAAGCTATTATAAAAAAAAATATAATAAAGAGTGTACTAAACGATCCCGGTCGAAATAGTTTACAATTTTAAAATTAAAAATACTATTACAGATAATGTATTAGACGATTATGTATTAGTGTTGAACGAGTACTTGTTATATAATTTTAAGTTTGTCCGATTAAGAGAAATGTTTCTAATCTACTTCAAACATGTCCTATAAACATCATATGAAAAACATAAAAGAAAATACAAAATTTTTTTAAAAAAATTCTTATATAAATTAAACTACACTCCAAATCAATAATTTTACTCATTATCATTTCTATAAATTTTTAATAATAAATGTAATAAGAAAAATTTCATGATATAAAAAAAAATCCGTAAAATATTATATAAATGATAAGAATTGAGACTTCCCGATCAGAGTTTTAAGCACGCAATAAGTAAAAACATGAACAAAGGAAGGGAATAGTAATTTGGCGGCACTCATATGGTATGATAAAGGTGGGCATAGATAGGTGAAGATTGCATGAGAAACTTATGAAGAAGGCATATTTTTGCAGAGAGAGAGAGAGAGAGAGTCACGAGGCCGAATCCAATTCAGATAGTGGTGTTCGCCACTTTGAAAATTAACGGTTCAGATCATTTATAATATTCTCCGTAATATTCTTAATATATAATTTTTTATTAATAAAATTTATTAAATAAAAAATTAAATTTTAAAATTTTTCGTGCTTCCGTGTTGAATTTTCATTGGCTGATCTTTCTCTATTTTTTTTAGAAGGACAATCCAATCCTTGTTTGTTTCTTCTACCATTGTCGTTTTGTCAATTATCAAACATCCAATAGGCACTTCCCCATTGGCTGCCTAGAAAAAAGCGAATAATTAATTAGTGTAATAAAAAGCAAAATTATCAATATATAAAAAAAAAAAGTACTTTCTATTGCTAATATTTTTTTGGCTGAATATTCAAAAGGGAGATATTTGTAATTAAAATAATTTTCAAACTTTATTATAATTTAATAAAAAGAAAAATTGAGAAATTAAGATAATTAAACAATAGTTATATAAAGAAATGAATCTAAAACTATCAATAAGTGGTGAATAAAATATATTCATATTAATAAGTTAGAACAAGACTAAACTTGAATTTAATTACGCGTGGAAACAAACAGTGATCCGATATATAAATTATTTTTGTGTCGTGAATTTAAAAAAAACAATTAAAAAACAAAGTAAGATAAATAAAGAAGGAAAAATCCGACTGAAGCCGTTAACCAGATATGGCCAGATAAATAAATTAGAAATAAAAAAAAAATTATTTTTATTGAGTGAAGAGACACTAATGTTATTGGCCATCTCAACCAATTCCACTTTATGCATTAATTCTTTAATAGTGATGTTAAAAAAGTGTATGGGTTATCTTGAATTCTATGATTCGTGCATTGCCAAAAAGCCAACTCCAAAATTCCCCCTTTTCCAAAGGCCAATGGCCAATGGAAATAACACCCTCATCTCTCTCCTCTTGGCCTTTCTTCACAAATTCCAAATCCAATGAATCCTTCTATCTGCTCGATCAAAATTCAGTTCGAATTCGAGTCAATTTGTTAAGTAAACGAGTTGAATTTGAGCTCATTAATACTGATTCGATAGTTCGTCGGGCCTATCGAACTCGAATTCTGATTAAAATTTTAAAACTCGATCAAACTGGACTTGCTTTGTTTATAACCTTACTCAATCAAAACTAAAAACAAGTCTCTATTCCTATTTTTTATTTGGTTTTCTTTTTATAAATGTCAATGTTATTTTTATTCTCTCATTTTAATAACTAGAATCACTATAACGAAAAAAAAAAACCACTTTTTTTCTAAAACGAGAATAAAAGAATTTACTCTAAAGTATGTGTAATTATTGTACCTTCAAACATCAAATATTCGATCAGGGTTTATTTTTGAGATTTTTATTTATTTGTGAGAATAAAAAATCTTAAATTTTCCTTTAAAAAAATAACACAAGCCTCGAATTTCAAGTAAAATTTGCATTGGATTTCAATTACAAATGCTGACTTCATTTTGGATTATTTAATCGTGTATATTAGAATATATTAGAAGGTGTATTAAAAGATGGGATCATATATTATTTTCTTTTAACAAATAAAATATAAAAATGGGAAAGCTAAAGTGCTGATAGAAACGAGGCTTTAACCATCCGGTTTTGGTGGGCCGTTAAGCCCAATGTTGGGCCGTTTCGGGTCTTGGGAAAGGAGCAATATTTAAAAACATTTATTATCTACTATGAGGCCCAAGCCCAATATTACCCGATCAAACCGTAAATAATATCTTCTGTAATATTTTTTTACAGATGACTTGAACTGTAAAAATAATATCCAAAATTTAAACCGCTCAAAATCATATATAAATTTATTAAATAAAATATATATATGATATACTATTTTTTTTTTATTATCTTATTTGCCTCCTAAATAATAAATTTACTATATATATACATTTGAGGTTCCGCCATATTATAGTGATATACACCATCCATTTTTTTGTGTAAAGCTCTATTTGAATTATTTTTGAATTTGAAAAAAATATTATATTTTATAAAAATTAAATTATTTATGAAAAATGAAGGGACAAAGCAAAATAGAAGTAGTAATAGTATTTACTTTCCGCTACAAAGAAAACCAAAAGGCAAGAAGCTGATGAAACGCACCGTTTGGTTTTGTTTTTGTCCTTTGAAAGGTGTTGCCCTCTTAGCCCCTCTCCTCCATGCAACCACACATTTGGCTCTCTCTCTCTCTCTCTCTCTCTCTCTCTCTCTCTCTCCTGTTTCTTACTTACTTTTGACTTTATATGTCCAAAACCCCAACTTCTTTTTGTCTTGCTTCTTCTTTTTTGTTTTTTTTATACATCTAAAATGTACATTGTATTTAGAGGTATTTCGTTCGTTCACATAGTCTGAATCTTACTCTTATTCACGAGTTAAAATATTACAAATATTCGATATTTAAAAGTATACGATTTACATAACTCGAAAGATCTGACTCTTATTTAAAAATTAGAAGACTACTAACTCTTATTTAAAGTCTTACTCGGAAGTTATGAGCTTAACTTTTCTTTAAACATTTTATAGCTTTAAAAATTAATTAAGCTATACTCATATAAGTAACGATACTCATTTCTCAAATATTTACAATACGCTTACTCATTGGGACAGATAGTTGATTACTTTGCCCGCATAGGTGTAACTCAATTGTTTTTAGGATTGCAAAATTGGTACTAAGGTCCAAAGTTCAAATATTGTCAGCGACAGTGTAGGAATTTCAACATCTCCAATGTAGGGGTGATTCTTTATGCGCATCAGTAACTGGCTTCTAGTTTGCAGAGCTGCTGAATCACTATGATTTACATCTTTCACTTGCGCATTAGGCAACCTGATGAGATCCTGTAGGCGAGAAATTTCGTCTTTTGTTACCATGACAGGGGATTAATTCTTCTAATTTTTTCAAAAACATAAAAACTCCAAAACAAGACAAAATTGATACTCAAAAGAAGGTCCATGTGAGAAGATTCTCAGATCCATCCATTCCAGCCTAAGAGTGACAGAAAAAACTCTCCTGGGGATTCATCTCATTCTCTCTCTCTCTCTCTCTCTCTCTCTCTCTCTCTCTCTCTCTCTCTCTCTCTCTCTCTCACACACACACACACACACAGAGTACAGAGGAAGTGTTCTTGAAAATTCGTCATATAAAAATGGCTACAAAGTTTTCAAATGATTCTTCATCATTCATCAATGGAGAATTTCCATTTCCTTGAATCCCATTAATGGCCAGCCAGCTCTTATTAACAAGTTTCCACCAGGTACTCATATCAAAATCTCTCTCTAAATCTCCTATTTTGCTTTTTTTCTTTTTTTTTTTTTCTTTTAAAGATTTATAAAGTTCTTCTTCTTGGCTATTTATTTATTTATATTACCTCCAGTCCGAAATTCAACAACTAATTCATAGATTTCTGCTAAAAATACAGCATAAAATCATTTATGATAACTCAAACTCAGAATCTCCCCATTTTCGAAAATAACTCCTAAGAAAAAGAGTGTTCAAGCTATTCTTTCGTTGTCCAGCTATTTATTTGTATTTAGTCGTATTTATGCAATAAAAGAACCACAGAATTGTACTAAAAGACAGCTAGCTAACAAAAACATAAATAAAAATAAAACTCTTGAACAGAGCCCATGTAAATAAAAACAGAATTTTCTTAGAAAATCAAGTTTTTGATCCTCAAAAGACTTAAAAGATCTTCATTTGATAAGTTTCCTATATTATTACTTTTGTTTCCGTTATCAATTTGTGTACTACTCTATTACTATTTTTTTTATAATATATATATTTAGAGTTTTTCTGCTACTTTACTTATTATTTTTTTATAATATATATTTGTGGAGTTTATATTTTATTTATTAAAAAGAATATTTTCTGTATCACTTTGTATTCTATCCTATATGCTACTTTCTTTTTATAATATATTATCTTTTATTTATTAATAAAATAGACCAAATTAAAAATAATACAGGAGATCTGACCTTACCCTATACCCTATAGCATCTATGATAACAAGAGTAACCTAAGAAGAAAATATATAATAAAAGATATTATGAAAAATATTACAAAGATAATAATAATAGTCTTTATGTCGCTAGTAATAAAAAAATAAAAATAAAAAGAAATTAGAGTTTGAACAAAACGGAAATTGCAAGAAATCCTATATATTCCCAACAACAATTAAGGTTTTTTGAACCACTAATCAAAATAAGCAAGAAAAAATATATGGTAATTAATAAATATATATATGTTGTTTTTTGTTGTCTGTTTATTTGATTGAATTTGATTTATTTTTTGGTATTTTAATGGGGATTTCTTTTGTTTTGTTTTCTTACCAAAACAGAGATTATATGGCGGAATCATCAAGCAAGATCATCTTTGGTTAGAACGTTAAAGACTTTTTGAGAGGTTAGTAACATAAATTTATTTATTTTGTTTTTAGATTAATGTAAGAAATTTACATTAGTTTTTGTCATGAAACTTAGTCCAAATATATCCCTTATGAACACTGGATGCTGGTCCGGGTAAGGTATGGTGATAACCAGATCCGTATACTCGTATTAATAAAATAATAATATATTTTATATATTATATTATATTAATATATAATTTATAATTTTTTTAACATATTATTTTACTCTTATCTTTAACCCTAATCTACTACCTCTACTCTACCTACCAACTACACTCACATCACACTCACACTATGACGATTTTGTGTATATTTGAACTTTTAATTATGTGAATTAGAGATGTTAAATGATTTTATTTGTTGAAAGAAATGTTAAGGAGATTATGTTAATCATGTTAAAATTTTTATTTTTTGAATTATACATTGTTTTATATATTTTTGTTTAACAGGGAAATAAAATAGAAAAATGTCATACGAGTACGGGTATACCCATACCCGTACCCTACCCTGGACCCTGGAGGGTCGGGTCTGGGTCCAGAATTTTATACCCTAGAGGGTATGGGTCCGGGTCTGAGTCCAAGTTTCACTATAAGGGTATGAGTCCGGGTCTGGAGTACCCTGAGGGTCTGGACCCGTTTACAACCCTACTTATAACTAATAGTATAATGCGTTGACTGCTGAATTTAGCTTCATAGGATGATGACATTTTGTAACACCCTCGAGTCTATATAGCCCAAAATCAAAGCTTGTTTGATTTCTTGTACATAAACAAATCTAATCAAAGCGATTATAACCAGGCATTATAAATACAGAGATTCTTGTGCACTTTTCATTCTTATGTTAAAGTTACCAAATGGTATTTTTAACGTTATATTCTCGTCGAAAACAAGGTTTTATTTTGTCACGTATTTCATCTTTATAAGGTTTCTTCCCCTTCACAGGTTTGGTTTCTTAGGACATCACGAGGAAAGGGTGGTGTTCTAGTTATGGCGAGCGGATCACTGTCTGTTTCCAGCTCTCCAGTAACTGCATTCAAAGAGCAAACTAAACTTTCCAGGTCCTGTTCTAGTAAAGATTTGTATACTAAAGGCAAAATGCAAAGATCATATTCAGACAATCACCTATGTTACTCTGTTAATCGAATACGGGCATCAGCAACACAACCAAAGCTCAAAACTAGTCCTTCTATGGGGGGTATCTTTAATTTCCAGTTTTCGAGTTCACTCATTCCGGATTCTCTTAAATTATTTTGGTTTGATGATCCGGAGAGAAACAAAGAAGGTTTGAATGTGGAAGAAGAGAGTGATAACGAGATTGAGATTGATAAGGAGAAGAAGAAAGCGAATTGGGTTGAAAGAATCATGGAGATTCAAAGTCGTTGGAGAGAAAAACAGAAGGATACTGCTATGTATAACGTACCAGATGAAGAAGCTAATGAAGATTGCCATGGATATGGAGACGGAGACGATGATGGCTGCCAAGTGGATTATGATGAGGAAGAAGATGAAGAAGGCTTACAAGTTGATAGTGAATCCTTCAAGAAGCTTTTGAATGGTGTTTCTTGGTCAGATACTAAGCTTTTCTCTAAATTGGCTTTCTTGTGCAACCTGGCTTATGTTATCCCGGAAATCAAGGTACGAGTAATAACTGCATCATCCTAAGTGCGGATGATTTAGTCTATTCATCTTTCAAATTGAGACAACATAATCGTTTTCTTAATAGTTCTGTCGTGTCCTAAAGTAACAGATAAAAATTGAAACCGAGGGAGTAAAAGGCATGGTTCTAGCCACAGAGGAACACATCCAAGAACAAAAGAAATGATAGATACATAAAGAGACATTTTAAAGCCTTGAATTCTTTCACATCCCACCCTTTAAAGCACCATAAGACGGCCCAAAACAGTGTATACACAATAGAAAACACTAAGCATACAAAAAGAGAGAGATTTGTGAAGAGAATGGCCAATCATTTTCAGAATCAATATCTAAACTTGTCTTGTTAGTAAAAGTGCTAACTTGCTAAACCATTACTTTCCATTTAACCAATATGCAGGCCCAGGATCTAAGAAGGTACTATGGTTTAGAATTCATAACGTCTTCACTAGTGAAGAAAGAAGAGGCGGCAGCATTGAAGGATAAACTTGATAAAGATTCAATTCGCGTACCTGTGGCTGCATCTGCAATTGAAGAGTCAGGTGTACAGAAGACAGAGAATCCTGCTCAGAGGCGTGTTCCGCACCCATATGTTGCCTATGAGATTGCTGCTTCTGCTGCATCTTATGTTCAAGCCCGCGCCAAAGGCCTATTATCCCTTGGTTCTGAACCCCAGCTGGGGATCAATGAAGAGGATTTTCATGCGAAAGCATATCAGGGAGAAGAGGTAGAGGAAGAAGACGGACCTGCTTCCCGTGTATACAAATCGGAGATGGCTGCATATGTAACAGCATCAACAATGACAGCAGTGGTTGCAGCAGATGAAAAGGAAAAACAGGAGGCAGCAAGAGACCTTCAATCACTTCATAACTCCCCCTGCGAATGGTTTGTCTGTGATGACTCAAGCATATACACCCGCTGTTTTGTTATCCAGGTAACTAACCAGTATGGAAATACATATATAGAAATGCTCAATAACACAATCTCAGGATTATAGAAAAGCTATAAAAATGAATGAGCGGTCAGAGAAAATGATTTACAGACAATTCGATGCGCAGCATACAGCTTCACACTTATGCATACAAGGATTCTGAATGGCTTTACGAACTTCTTGTTTATGTGATGCAGGGTTCAGACTCATTGGCGTCATGGCAGGCAAATCTCTTTTTTGAACCTACAAAATTCGAAGTAAGGTTTCCAGTCACAGTATAAGTTCAAGGATAAAAATTGAAACTAGAATTAACCAAAGAAACTTATACTTGTCACAGGGGAGAGATGTTCTAGTTCATAGAGGAATTTATGAAGCAGCAAAAGGAATATATGAACAATTCATGCCAGAAATTATTCAGCATCTAGACAGATTTGGTGATCGAGCAAAGCTTCAATTCACTGGCCATTCTCTTGGAGGTAGCCTCTCCCTTCTGGTCAACTTGATGCTCCTGACTAGGAAAGTTGTCAAGCCATCTGCTCTTCTACCTGTTGTCACATTTGGATCCCCATTTATTTTCTGTGGCGGCCAAAAGATCCTGCAGGAGTTGGGTTTGGATGAAAACCATATTCACTGTGTGATGATGCATCGCGATATAGTTCCAAGAGCATTCTCCTGCAACTACCCAAACTATGCTGCTCAAGTCCTTAAGCGTCTTAATAGAACCTTCCGCTCACATCCTTGTCTAAACAAGCAAGTAAGTTGCTCCATCTACACTTTCAAGGCCATTTACTCACTGAATTAATCTCATTGTCTTCTACTCTGTGTTTGGCACAGAAGCTGTTGTACGCGCCCCTGGGAAAAATATTTATCCTTCAACCAGACGAGAAGATGTCCCCTCAACACCCTTTGCTTCCAGCAGGCAGCGGTCTCTATGCATTGGAAAACAGCAACCGTGCCATTACAGCAGCATCTTTGAGGGCCTTCCTCAATTCTCCACACCCAGTTGAAACTCTTAGTGACCCTACGGCTTATGGCTCTGAAGGGGCGATTCTTAGAGACCATGACTCAAGCAACTATTTAAAGGCAGTGAATGGGGTTATCAGGCAGCAAACAAGGCAACTTGTCAAGAGAGCTAGAAAGCAGAGAAATCTCTTGTGGCCTCTATTAACTTCACAATCTCCCCATGCCTGGAGCCGCGGCCAGAATCTGGAAGACATGTTAGTGACAAAAGACATAATGACTGGTGCTTAAAAGTTTTTCCAGACAAAAACTCACTTGTATACATGGGGGGAGGGGATGTTCATAAGAGCTTGACATTGGCATTCATATGTTTTCACCATGTAAATATTATGACATTGTCTGGGTAGTATATTAATACAATCATAACTGTTGCTAACCCTTTAAACATGTAAATATCAATAGAAGATATTACTCCACAATCTCTAAAGAAGTAGTTGAAGGTGAAAAAAATTCATTTAAGACGTACTGAAATGCAACAGAAAGCTTTCTCCCAGCATTGCCAACATATATCCCATTTATATGGAAAGGCTACAATTTTCAAAACCAACATACATCCCATTTTATCTCATCAAAATTTTTCCAGCACTATATAAGAAAGGAGGGAAGGTAGGAAAGACACATCAAAGGAAAGTAAACCACAATGCACTACCTGACTATCAAAGGCAAGGGGAAAGGAGAACTAATGTAAACAAGCTTCAAACCACTATTGCAAATCAAGATTCTACATAAGGTGAAGCAAATATATATTGGATCCAGAAACTAAGTTATGCACCACCTGACAATTACAAAGACCAGGGGAAAGGGAATTAAGGTAAACAAGCTTCTAACCACTATTGCAAAACAAGATTGTACAAAAGATGAATCAAATATATATTGGATTCAGAAACCACATTATCTGTAACCAACGAGTAAAGACAGTACCACTTTGGAACTACTGTACTGAAACAGGAACTACTAGGAAGTTCAACTTTCGTGACAGTTTAGCAAGTTTACCCTTAGTTACAGCTACAAAATTGAGCAAAACAATACAAAAAAATTTCAAGAAAATTAGTTCAAAACTTACGTTGGACGGAATTTGGTTATAGTGCTCCTGCAATTAAAAATATGATCAAGTAATTTCACCAAGATCATAACCAAGCTAGCCCACTGAAATACTCCATGGCAACCTAATAATGAAGCAAGCCTCAATGAAGCAACAAATCTGTAAAAACCTGAGAGAAAAAAAGAGAAACTATTGTTTCCATTATGATTTTCTTGTTTCCATTATTTCAAGAAGAATCACTACTATTGGAACTCATATTCTATCTGTGAAAGAATTGTTTTTTGCAGAAACTGTATCTCAAAGAGAACCTGTTCTTTACTGCCAAGAATTAACCAAAAATTCACTACTATTCTTGCGTTGCAGAGTAAATAAGTATAATTCAAGCAATGGTGTCAGTTTTACATTACTCAACATTGGCATCAACAAAGATATTTCTAAAATTAGGTGAAACCATGTATCAGTATATTTGATCTCAAGAAATTAATTGCAAAAGCCAAAAGACAGGAGAATTTCCGCTTCAAAGGACTACATGCATTACAAAAGGAGGGGGGAATTAAAGTGCAGAATTACAAGGCATGTGGCCCAGACATCATTTTTCCTGAGCTGACTTCTTCTTGAGTATTTCAAATGCTGTGTTGAATATCCCATTTGTTGGCTGGTCACATACATAGCACTTTTTGTTCCTTGCATGATGCTGTCAAAGAAAGAAAGAAAATCAAGTAAATCAACAATATCACATATCATCACTTATTCTTTCACTTTCCTGTTCCAAATACAGCAAGAAATTTCGATCCAATTAATTTCATAGAAAGATGAACCAGTAGCGAAGATATTCAATTTACCTTCAGTGCGCAATGCAGACAAAAGTAGTGCTTGCACCTAGTCACAACAGGTTCTTGAAAAGCTTCCCTACAAATGAAACAAGCAAAGGGCAATGAATCATCTTCATCTTCGTCACTTCTTTCTGCAGGCCCTTCGTCCTCATCTTCAATACCTAAAGCAATATTCCTCTTTCTTTCCTTCTCTTTTTCATCCCATTCCTTTTCCAACTGCCAACCGGATTTATAATCTCCACGGTCATGCAAAAATTTACATGAATCTCCGTACCCACAATAACCAGTCTCTTTATAATCTTTACAGAGATCTGGCTGATAGTCAAATCTAGCTGACACTCTAATGTGCGCCGAAGCCCTGAGAGGTCCATGTGCTCCACCAGCTTTCTCGGCAGCAATAGTCTGCTCTCTTCGGAAACCAGCCTTGTAATCAGTGTAGCCATGCATTCCGCTATATAACTTTTCACCTCCAGAACTTGTACTTTTTCCTTTTAATGCTTCCTCTGCTCGCTTAAGAGCTCTCTCTCTGATTGCACGAGAATCTCTTGAGAACTCAGTCTCAGTTTCTAATGTTGCTGTTGCTCTACTATCATTCTGCACCTGGATTTCTTTTGAAGACTCGAATTGGAAAAAGGGGGTTTTCGAGTCCTCTTCAGATTCTTTATTCACAGAACGTTTAGTAGGTCCAGTCGAGAAGTGTAGTTTATTATCTGGCATTACTTGCTTCTTCTTATTGAATGTCACCGAACTCTCATCCTTTGAATCTTCATTCCCATCCTCCCCCTGTTCAATAGCAGGGCGCTTTCTGATGTTCTTGGCCTTAGATGGCTTCTTGAAGAAGCTGCAAACTGTTAAAAATTGCTAACATCAACAAGAATGGATAGAGAAAACCAAAAAAACAGGTGCATTTACCAAAGAAAATTACTTCATCATAACATGAAATCGCCAAAAAAAAAAAGAAATAAAAAATTTACATACGTACACAGTGACAAGAATGTAATGCTACCACTATTTTTAATTTGTATTTTTTTTTTTAATTAATGAAACCCATAGCTTCATCACAGTATGAGGAGGTAATTGGAAAGTAAGACGAGCTCAATTAACTTATTTCTTATTTTGGAGCTCATCTTTGCAGAGCTGAACTTGAATGAAAAAATTGGCTTAAAATCAATAACAATAATTGGCGCAAAAAAAATAATCAGAATAACGAAACTAAACTTTATCGAAAGGGTAATAATAGCTCATACCTTGTTCTTGAGGCTGTTGCTGTTTAGGCTCGTCAGAATCCGCCATTGAGCTAACTAAATCAAACAACTACTATTAATTGAATAGAAATATCCTGATATTTCTTCAACGCCTAGGGCAAAAATCAAAAGCTTGCAGACTCGGCGGTGTTGCAGCGGTGGTAGCGATAGCCAGCTGAAAGACGAGGAACTTTGTAGAAGAACCAATTATCTAACAAATTCCAACAATCAATAAGCAAAAGCCGACTTCATTGGAAGCTTCCAAAAAGATTGGGTGGCAGCGGAGGCTTTTGAAGGCGGAGGAAGGAGGAGGACGGCGGGCGGCCCCGATAAATAATTGGGGCAGATTATAGATTTTTCCTCGACCCGGGACCCGACATGATCTTAAACTTAGTAGTAAATTGTAAAAATAGTCCCCAACTATTTTATTTATAGCAATGTAGTCCTTTTCTTTATTTTCAATATTTCTAGTCTCTCAACTAAATTTTTTCCTTTTTTTTATTAATTTCGTCATTCCTCTTTATTTTCAATATATATAATCTCTGAGTATTCTATTTTTTAATTCCAATCGTTACTCGTGCAATAGAATACAATAAATTTAACATATATGCTAAACAAATGCACATATTAAGAATGACAAATATGTGTTTTCAATAACTCTTTTATAAAAAATATATCTATTTTTTCTTCATCTCTCTTTTCAATTTACATATTTGTCAATATTAATATGTATAAGTGAAAGGCACATGCTTCAATTTACCGTTTCCTGTTGCATGAGTGACAATTGGGATTGAAAAATAAGGTATTCATAATTTAAGGATTAAAAGTTGCTACAAAATAAATAGCCGAGAGACTATAAATATTAAAATTGAAAAAATTGAGTAACATCAATGAATTAGGACTGACATATGATTTTTTGCATGGCTATTAGAAATATATGACCTGTCGGGGATCATAATTTTTGTAGGACTAAAAACATCTATCTACATGACAAAAGTATTAGAGCAAGTATACAGTGAGCTAGCAAATATATTAGAAAATTTCATAAAGTACAGAGAAGAAAAAATAAGCATTAATAAGAGTTTGATCGCTTGAATGATAAGCACGATTAGATTGAGAGCCTCCTTCCTCGTCCTAGAAGATTATTTATTTATTGTATAGCAGAAACTAATCGAGCTCCGTTTGATCTCCCAGAAGCGGGAACCTCCAAAAGGGTGCCTCAGCTGCCTTTCTCGTTTTCCAGCCTCACGCACACTAAGTTACTCGCAAGTAGAAACCTATGAGCTTACACACTCATGTGATTGAAACTTTTTTGTAACTTTTACTTCGATTATTTATATAAAAAAAGTATATAAATACTACGGATTCCTTTGGACAAGAAAATGAAGAAATAGGACTAAATTGTTAAAAAAAATAATTTATAGACCATTTTGCAATTTACTCAAAACTTAAAGGGGAAGGCATCGTAAAGTGAAGCCAAAGCCCATTATAATTGGATTCCGGCCCAAACCCATAATGCCACCTTTTAGGGCTCCATTGTCTGAAAACACCAAAAAAGTATTGTCTTTTAGCCCAAAGTGCGCAGGGCATGTGTACTCTGTACGCATTTATTTTAACCCCAAAAAAAAAAAATACTATTTATATTTTTTTTTTATCAAGATATTTTTCACTAAAAGATAATTTATTATTTTTTAGCATGACTAAATATTAGTTGGCTCGAATTTCTTGTATTATTTTATAATTTAGTCTATTTTATTAATAAAATATAATATATAAAAAATAAGTCATAAGAAAAAAGATAAATCATAAATGAAAAATATATACAAAGAATTTTGTGTTATATTATTTGTTGCACGTTATAAAAAGAAACTATTACATAAAATTATGTATTTTAATAATTATTATAAAAGTTAAAGATAGTTTTTGATTAATTTTAGAAGAATCGAGTGTTACAAGATCTACAAGATCTACGATTAGAGTACAAAGTTGAAAATCCGATCAGAAATACTATAATTTTATCGTATTTTAATAAATGGATTAAGTATCGTTTCTTTAGGTCCCTGACCAGTCGAGTAAGAAGTTATGATATACAAGGTAAAAAAAAAAAAAGGAAATGAAAAAAAAAAACAAAGGGTGAAAAGGGCCAGTTCCTAATAACTTACAATTTCCTGCTCCGAATTCTAGAGATATATATGTATTGTACAGAAAGCCATAAAATCCAAGTCCTAATCTTCCCCAACAACGTCAAACCAATTTCTCTCTGTTTTCTCTCTCTAAAATTTTTGTTTTTCCCCTGAATTCAGATTTCCCTAAATCATATACACTCAACAAATTTCTGCTTCTCAATTTCTCAAACACTCCTAGAATAGAAAGCCCTTTGGTTTCTCTCTCTGACTCTATCTGAAATCGACGATCCCTTCATTTCTTCTTCACTCATTTTATTCAATTTTTCCTTCATGAATCAGCAAACAGAAAAGGAACAGTAAAATCTGGGTCTTCTGATTTTTATTTTGATTTTTTATTTTTTTTGTTTTTTGGGGTTTTTGTTTTACATTTATTTTTTTTTTCATGCAAGAACTCTTGTGGGTTCTCGTTGATTTTGTCGACATTGCACTGGTTGATTGCTCGCTTCTAACTCCTAAAAGTGTTTCATTTTAGGGTTTTGATAGTTTTATGTTCTTTTGATCACCAAAAAATATATGTATTAGGGTTTCAGTGGCGGACTTTTTTAGTTTCTGTTCTTTTAAATTTTCTTGGCGTAACAACTGATTTTTCTGGGAAATAGATAGTTGAAATTTTCATTTCTACTATATTCGTTTTTCCTCTTCACGAGGAAATGTTATGACTTTATGTTTATTATAAGATTCATTCCCCCCATTTAGTAGGGTTCTTCATCTTGTAGGATTACCCTGTACCTGTACTAAACCAAAGGAATATATATACTTGGATAGAGGATCTTTTGGTTTTCCTGGAGTTTGGTTTTGAAGCTTGTATCTTTTAGTTTGATATTGGCATTCCCGAGCATAAAAACTTGGGATTTAATTTCCAGGTTTAATTAACTTGATAGCAAAAGATATTTTGTTTTGGGGGTGCCTATAAAAGCAGTAGTGTATGGGAGAACATGAGAGATGGGCAGAGCCAAGTGGGCTATTGCCAAATGGATTATTGCCCAATGCAGGACCTGTGAGTCGAGTCCTGGACTCAGAGAGATGGTTAAAGGCAGAGGAGAGAACTGCAGAGCTTATTGCCTGCATTCAGCCAAACCAACCATCTGAGGAACGCAGAAATGCTGTTGCCGATTATGTGCAGCGGCTCATTATGAAGTGCTTCCCCTGTCAGGTTGTTCATTCCGGGCTTATATATTATTTACTGCTTGGCACAGTTGTTTATGCTTTACAGTGATGAGAAATTTCTTGTTACTTCATTTCTTTTCACTTTATTGCACTCAAAAGGTGAAACTCATCAATTAGAGATTTTGCAATGCCTGGTCACTCTTTAGGGTCAAAATTGTTTTTGTCTTAGACATTGGTCTGAATGGTTTAGAGAATAAGAGTCAAGATCAAATATTAGCATCTGCAAGATTATGTATACTAGCAGAGACACTGATGAAATCAGATTTTACAGGATAGATAAGGGTGATGGCAATGCAATCTGGTAAATCCATATACAGATGAAATTGATACATCAATGAGTAATATGGGTTGTCTTTTTTCTAAATCCTTTTGCTCATGAAAGTCATAATTATGGGATAGTAGGAAAAAACCTTATGCGGGAAGCTATGTTCGGGATTATATCTTCTAGTATTAGTTTTACATAAGAGAAGTAAAATTCTTTGAAATTAAACTGCTTTGTTTGGATGCTTTCTCTGAAGTGATAGTTTCTCCTTCTCCAACACCTGGATGAAGGAGTAGAGGATCCTTTGTTTCTCTGATTCACTCCAGTGCTGTATTGGTTTCCCTTTACAATTATCACTGTCTGATATATCTGATCTTTTACCCTCAAAACAGGTTTTTACATTTGGCTCTGTACCCTTGAAGACTTATCTACCTGATGGTGACATTGATTTGACTGCTTTTAGTAATAACCAAGCTTTGAAAGACAGCTGGGCTAATCAGGTTCGCGATATGCTAGAGAATGAAGAGAAGAACGATAAGGCTGAATTTAGAGTGAAAGAGGTCCAATACATTCAGGCTGAAGTATGTCCTATATCTAACAATAGTTCGTGGATTATTTTATGCTTCTTTTTCATCCGTAATATGTGCCACCATTATACTTGATATTTGACCATATTACATCTTCTGACTCTATAAAGGTAGTTAAAGTCATTTTAAGTGCACAAATACTTGGTTACTTTAGTTGATTGCATCTTAGCATGTTTTAGTGCTCTTTTTTATTGTTATTTCAATTAAATATCTTGACATAATTAGTTTTGCAAATGTATTTTTCCGAAAAGTACCAGTTAAGTCATTAGTACTTCTTTTTGTGAAATAATTAGTTTTCCTTATGTAATCCTAGTGTATATTCTCGTATTCTATTTGCTCGAATGGCTTCTTCTATTAGTAATCTATGGAGTTATGGCCTTGTGCATGTGTTAGATCAAATACATGAAAGAAATATTGTAACTAACATAATCTATTTCTTTGTTATGATTAATAGTTAGTTTGAGTTATACAGCTAGACAGGAGCTTTTCTTTCTTTGTCAACTATAGACATTTTTGTGTTTCACTACTTAGGGCAGTATTTTACTGATTTTTTATTTGTATGGTTCTGAATTTGTATTTCATGAGAAATTTCCTTTGTCTATTCATTACAGGTGAAGATAATTAAGTGTCTGGTGGAGAACATTGTTGTAGATATATCTTTCAATCAGCTTGGTGGACTATGTACCCTTTGCTTCCTTGAGGAGGTCTGCAGCTTTTTACTAGTCTTAATAATTGCATAGCTATTAAATGGCTGAGGGCACATTTTCTACATCATCAGTTATAGCTGCTTCTTTCCCATGTGTATCAAAGTAGTTGATAGATACTATTTGCCAGAAGAAGAAACTGAACTATTTGTTTGTTTTGTAGGTTGATCATCTGATAAATCAGAATCATCTTTTTAAACGTAGCATTATATTGATTAAGGCATGGTGTTACTACGAGAGTCGTATACTGGGTGCTCATCATGGTCTTATTTCAACTTATGCCCTTGAGACTCTAGTCCTTTACATATTTCATGTTTTCAACAATTCCTTTGCTGGACCACTCGAGGTTTGCTATTAGTATTTTGTTTTTTAGGTTTAAATTTTTGTTGTACTTTCCACTTAATCGTTTAGACTGACTTTCAGGTCCTTTATCGCTTTCTGGAATTCTTTAGTAACTTCGACTGGGACAACTTTTGTGTTAGCTTATGGGGACCTGTACCCATTAATTCACTTCCTGATGTAACTGGTAATTAACGTTCTCAATTTTCCACTAACTACACCATTTTGTTAATCTTGGTTGGAAATTATGAGCTTTTTAATAATGCGATAAACATATTTTACAGCCGAACCACCTCGAAAGGACAGTGGAGACTTGCTACTCAGCAAACTGTTCCTTGATGCCTGTAGTACTGTCTATGCTGTTTTCCCTGGTGGTGTGGAAAACCAGGGTCAACCTTTTGTGTCCAAACATTTTAACGTGATTGATCCCTTACGTGTGAACAATAATCTGGGACGTAGTGTCAGTAAAGGTATCTGCTCTGTAACTCCTAACTTTACCCATTTCTCTTGAATGTTGGTGAGTTTTTGTTAATTTATTTTCTAGTAGATCCGTTGATTTTTTTCTGAATATCTTTACTTTCATATGTTCTCTTCTCATTGGAACTAAATATATATGTTTTCTGTTTTTTTTTCTTTTCAAAATGATAGTACTGGTTTTTCCTGCCTCAACGGCAATGACTTTAACCTATCAAAACTGGAAGACGTATGTAATGTGGTGTGAAATTTATTTCCATAACTATGGTTTGCTGATTAGAACAGTGAAAATAATTTTTTTGAAGCAGCTATTAGCAACTTCTTTTTGTTTTTTCCGAGCTAAAAACATGTAGGAAGTGGGTCTTATATGGATCTCTGATCTGGCCTCATGTTTCCCCTACCCACTCTCTCTGTTGCGGCCTATGCATTGGATGGTCATTTATCAATAAGTGTAGGTAAATACAAGGAATGGGAGCAGCTTGTGTTCTTGGCTTAGATGCTTCTCTTAACCTAAGGTTCCATCGTCATGGAATTTGATGAATCAGCATTTAGCTACTTTTTTAATGGATAAGCATTAATAAACAATTTGGGTGCGTCAGTAGCTCAAATCTTGCTTCTTTTTTCCGTGATCATCAATAAGCAGAATTCATGGATTGATTGATCTCATAAATTGTTTTTTGGTTCTACTTGGTTTTTAGTTATATGTATCATCACAATACTTCTTCCAATGTTTAAAGATACGAGTCATTGCACCAAAATTTGATGTTTTTGGAATGTTTTGCTATCGTTTTTTGAGATCGACCTCTCTACCACATGCCAAACTTGTCAATGATTCAGTTGGTTAGTTAGCAACTTAGAAAGGTTATGATTCATTGTTATCTTACTTCGAATTGGGGAACTTTATAATTCGGCCTCAAGTGGTCTTCAGGTATATCTTTTCTGTTAACCTCATCTCAGTGATAGTTTTAAAGTTGTATGGTTTGGATGAAATTAAAACAAAATATCGATGGCATGAGGAGACCAAGGGATAAGATCCAGCACATTGCCTTTTGGGATGCGATGCATATCAGAAGCTGCCAGAGATGTGGTTTTCTGGGGTGGTAGACTTTCTCTATCATTCAAGAGGATTAAGATTAATACTGGATGGCCTACTAAACTTTCTTCAATTCTATCTTCTTTGCATGGACTTGTATGAACTCCTTTGCCTGGTAGCAGCACTGTAGGTCTAATGTGCTGGAAGCAAGCATTTAAATTCAGTTGAGTCAAGTGTTTTATTTGTTTCTTGGGTCAGTTCGGCTCACTATGCTGATGAGGTGTGTGAGGCTCTTGGAAGTTTTGAGTCGAATGAGTATATGTATCTTGTCACTCGCTCTCTGTTTGCAATATTTACTTATTTTGAGTTTCAACTTCTGTTTCCAGGAAATTTCTTCCGGATACGCAGTGCTTTCGCGTTTGGTGCTAAAAGATTGGCTCGATTACTTGAGTGCCCCAAAGAGAATCTAATTTATGAAGTAAATCAGTTTTTTATGAACACATGGGAGAGACATGGCAGTGGTCAACGGCCTGATGCTCCGGGGACCGATTTGTGGCACTTCAGATTGTCGACACCGGATCACCTTTCTGAGTCTGAGAATGGTAGGAGTAATACTGCCAAGAAATTGAATGACTCCTCTCTTCGTGTAACAGATGTTGACGGGACTCATTATGTTGCCTCGCAACACGGTAATTATTTGCCTGGAAGCACACCTAGACCAGGTGATCTCTCTGCAGATTCTCATACTCAAAGCCAAAAGAGTCATGGCAATTTGAACAGCTCCAGGGTACCTGGTCAGGCTGCAAGGGAATCTACTTCTAATCGGGTAGACGGTTCTGACAAAGATCAGAGAAATTTGAAATCTGATCGTTTGGTGAATGACATACAAGGACGATTTGTTTTTGCCAGGACACGCTCTAGTCCTGAACTGACAGAGGCATATGGTGATGCAGCAGCTTCTCAACCTAGGCGCAATAGAGTGCCAGAAAGTGCAAAAACACAATCAACTTCGGCTAGGCAGGAAAATAATAATAGGAGGAAGAACAATGGTACTGACAGTTTGGGTAGCCATAGTGGCAGATCTTCAAATGATGATTCTTCATCTGTCAGACATGCTCCATCTCATCTAAGTCTGGATGTTGCTGCTGAGTCTGTAAGTGGCTCAAATAGCTATCATCAAGATTCAGGCTTTGATGTTCTGAATGACGAGCTTTCCTCCACTGTTGGAACACAAGGAATGCTTCAGGAAGAGCAGGATCTCGTGAATATGATGGCATCTACTTCACTTCATGGTTTTAATGGTCAAGTCCCTCTGCCATTTAATTTAGCTTCTGGCCACCTACCTTTTCCGATTTCCCCATCCTTTCTGGCTTCAATGGGATATGCACAACGGAATTTACCTGGATTTCTTCCCACAAATATCCCCTTGATTGATCCTTCTTTCTCAAACATGCAATTTCCTCATGGTTTGGTTCCACCACCATTAACTCATTATTTTCCAAGCACTGCGTTGAATCCCAGTTCAGATGATGCTATTGAAAGAAGTAACGAGAATATTGGTTCCATGGAGATCAACTCAGGGGATGCAGAGAGTGATTTCTGGCAGGAGCAGGAAGTAGGTTCCTCAAGTGCCTTCGAACCAGATAATGGGAATCTTGAAATGCTTCAGTCAGATAACAATCCGCATTCTACTTTATCAGGTTATAATTTTGTTGCTCCATCGTGGGTAAGTGGTGGTTCTGGCACACGAGTTCAGCAGAAGCAGAACAAGGAAAAACGTAGCTCCCAGAGAGAGCATCATCTAGATAATTTTCAGCTTCAAGACAACAAAGGTAGTGAAGCTTATTATGAAGAAAGAATGTCAAGTTCAAGGTTTTCATCTGCTCCTCATAGTAATTCAGTGCGAAGTAGAACTTCCTCTGAAAGTTCATGGGATGGATCATCCGCTAAGTCGTCAAAGTCAGTAAGAGAGAGGCGTGGAAAGAAAGTTGCAGCTGCAGAGTCTACTGGTGGTTATGGAAAGGGTAAGGTATCTAATCAAGTTGAGGATGATGATCAGGAATGGAGTCAGCAATCAAACGTGGGTGCTGACATGGCAGAAAGAAACCTTGGAGGTCAATCTGTTGCTTCTTTTCAAGCCCCTAGGCATCACATGCCTGGCTATGAAGATGCTCAAACAAGTGGATCAGATTCAATTATCCCCATGGCACCAATGCTTATAGGTCCTGGATCTCGACAAAGAATGACTGACAATTCTGGAGTTATTGCGTTTTATCCCACTGGGCCACCTGTTCCTTTTCTAACTATGCTTCCAGTGTATAACATTCCACCTGAAACTGGGGCTTCTGATTCATCAACAAACCCCTATGGAGTAGAGGAAGGCTTGGAGAATAATGATTCTATTCAGCACTATGATACAATTGAGGGGCTGGATCAATCTGATGATTTAAATTCGACTACCTCCTTTAGAGTGGCCACTTCTTTGGAGTCATCTGAGGAGCATAAGCCTGATATTCTTAACAGTGACTTTGCCAGCCACTGGCAAAATCTACAATATGGTAGGTTTTGCCAAAATCCTCGGTATCCTGGGCCTGTGATGTATAACTCTCCGGTTATGGTTCCACCTGTTTACCTACAAGGCCGCTTCCCTTGGGATGGTCCTGGAAGACCTCTTTCAGCTAACCTCTTTTCTCAGTTGATGAGTTATGGTCCTCGGATTGTTCCAGTTGCTCCCCTACAATCTGTTTCAAATAGACCTACAAATGTTTATCAACGATATGGTGATGATATGCCTAGATACCGGAGTGGAACTGGGACTTATTTGCCAAATCCTGTAAGTATATTCTCTCAATCAACATGTTTTTCGTTGATCGAAACATTTCAAAAATGTTCATTGGTTAGAGCATTTTGACACATCTCTTTCCCTTTTTTTTTTTTTTTGAGCATCTCTGGCCAATTTTTGCCTTAAAATATTCGAGCTATATGGTTTACAATGCTAATCTAAACATGCACATCTTGAGGGGCCATATCCCGGCATGGTACAAGCATCTAATTTCTATACCTAAATTCTATGTCTATGTTGGACCTTAATCATCTATAAAGAACTATATAAAGAAAAGAATAAATAAATGCTAAAATAAAGAAGTAAGTGGTCCACCTTGCCAAGCTGCTTTACTTAAGTGGACACACTAGTTATGGCTCAAAAGTAATTGAAGTTCACTTGTGTGTTCTCTCTTTTTTAAGGCCTTTTTCATGGGACCCTCTGAATCTTTTGCCGATTAGAAAACTTGCTCATTCGCAAATTTATAGCATATTTTAATCATCTAGTTTAACCCAGTTATTGAGGTGTTGAGTGAGTTGGCAGAAGGTATCAATTTGTTTGCAAAGCATTTACATTCAATTTGTTTGCCAAGCATCAACTATTCCTGTGATTTAGGTAGTGTAAAAGTTTATCTGTAGCCTATAGTGTGTACTTTGTCAGAAGTATCAATGAATGTAGTAGTAAAACTTATTCATATATAGTTTGAATTTTGGCACGCATTAATTGAGAGGTCATGCATGCTTGTGAATTTGGCACAATGCATGACTCTTTTTATCTTGAACGCACACTTCCAGCACACAATCTTTGGGGAAAATTGTAATCAGACAACTGACCTTTCTATGTTCGTGTCTTTCAGAAGGTCTCTGCTAGGGATAGACACTCTTCTGGTACCAGAAGAGGGAACTACAACTATGATAGGAATGATACTCATGGTGACAGAGACGGAAGCTGGAATATGAATTCAAAATCACGAGGGGCAGGTCGAGGTTACAACCGTAATCAAACTGAGAAATCAAATTCAAGATTCGATCGCTCGTCTTCCAATGAAACCCGAGCAGACAGATCTTGGGGGTCATATAGAAATGAGCCATTCTCTTCTTACCAGACGCAAAATGGTCCCCTGCATTCAAATTCCACTCAAAGCGGCCCTCCTAATGTTGCTTATGGCATGTATCCTTTGCCAGCCATGAATCCTAGTGGAGTCTCTTCAAATGGACCTACTGTTCCACCTGTTGTAATGCTCTATCCATTTGACCATAATTCCGGTTTTGGTTCACATGGCGAACAGCTTGAGTTTGGATCTCTAGGTCCTATAGCATTCAGTGGTATAAATGAACAATCACATCCAAGTGAGGGGAACCGTGCAAGAGGAGCATTTGAGGAACATGGATTTCATGGGGCTGCTGGTCAAAGATCTCCCCAAGATCCACCATCTTCACCTCATTATCACAGGTAATCTTTCTATGTTTCATCTAGAATTGGGTGCTTTTGAAGTTTTTCTAGACATCTTCGGTTGGTTTTTGTTGGTCCCTTGTGGTGCAAGGTTGTCATCTCTCGCGTAATATAGTTGCAATCTCTACTTATTAGCCACGGGATACTGTTGCTAACAATTGATCATTAGGAGCTTTTGAAATTGTTTCTCTGAGCAGATTATCCACTTATACCTCCTGGAACATTTCATGACGTTGTGAAATTTATCATCTTAACAGGAGGGTTTGATTCTTTATCCAGATCAGCAATCCCAAAGAAACTATCTGTTGAAAGACGAGAATCTACATCCTCTTCATTTCTTAAATCAGGTAGAAAATGATGGTGAATAACCATCCGGGTTATGTGGAAAAGTCGCCCTTCTCAACTTCCATTTAAAGATCCGCGCACATAATGCAGTTGCTTCTCAAGTTAGTTCCTCATTGATCTCTCCTCTACAGATATTGCTTGTTTGTAAACTATCATCAAGTCACAACCTTCTTAACTGCGGGAAACTTGGCAGGACGAAGTAGTAGAAGTCGGGTAGAAGTTCTCATCCCTTTTTCTCTTTTTTGTTATTGTAGGAAGTAACATACTGTAATTTCATGAAAGTAGAAAGCTTTCCAGGGTAAAGAATTTAGAGGTTAACTCGGTATAATTTTGTTTAATCCAATCAGGGTTTTCTTCACCATATATACATTAGGGTTATGAAATCACTTTGTACTACTATTTTCATCCAACTTTTGATTTGGATGACCACAGTGTAGTAATATTAAGGACAAGTATAAGTTTATTATAATGTTAGAATTTCCAAATTTTAGCACAAATCCATGTTTTAATCTTGTATGTTATTATCCTTTTAACATTTTAGCTGTCATTTTCTTGCTTGTGTTTGTACAAGGTTAGTTGCAGGATGTTTCTCTATAAATAGAATAGAATTGTCCTAAAACTCTAATGTCTATTTTGGTGTAGAGTGGTTTTTGGAAAGAAAAGAGAATAAGAAAGAAGGGAAGAGGTGGAAGGATGATTCATTAGTTTCTATTTATGTTTTAGTGTTCTTTAGTTTCTTTTGTTAACCCGTTATTCAAGAATCATCGCTCAATTTGGAAGAGATTAGGGAGGGTATAGGACTTCCAAACAACTGCACAAAGCTGGCTTGTAGTATTAGACTGTTCTTTAGATGATTCGAACTCAAGAAAGGGTTGTGCTATTAGATCATACACTTCTTATTTGGTTTCTTAGTGACTATTATTTGAGATGGTTGGTGTAAGCTTTCGTTGTTGCTTATTGATTTGTACAAGTATCGAGTACTAACGCCACCAGACTAACCAAAATCCGCTAGTAAAAGTTGCCAACAAATCCAACCCAAAAAGTGAACGCAATATGAAACCATTTTTCTCATTTTTAAACATCAACGTATAATTGAGTAATAAGCCCTTCTTCTTAACCGGCTTCTGTCTTGCAGACAATACAAATCGAGCTAAATATTCTTCAGTGTGCAAAATAACTCTTCTAAAGCAATGAAAACTTCCAAAAAAAACATAGAGGCTTTTAATTTGCAAGCCCTATCTCATGTCATAGATAGACTTGAAAGGGGAAAAAAAACTACCAAACAACAATGGTGGCAAAAAATAAGTACATATTTCTTTGAATAAAAAGGAGCTATTTCGATCGAAGGCCAGGGATATTCCTTAAACCCATTTTCCCCAGGACTAGCTTAGGAATGGCAGGAGGGTTGTCTAGTCCCATGCTTCGACTGAAGTCATTCGCGAGCTCCACAAGCCTGTACTTGTCTTTACCGATAGTCTTGTTAGAATTGTAGTAACCAAGCCAGGCCTGGTATGCTGTTTCTTTCGTTTTCATCTCCACATGAGATAGCGCTCTTTCAACCTGTCCATTCGAGTAAATTTATCATCTCAGATGGTAGTTATTGTTTATAACATAATGAGAGATTACAGCTCAAGAAAATAGCATCACTTTCAAAGCCATCATAGAGCCATTCAGGCCAGAATGAACCCCTAATAGCCTACTGTAGGTTGAAAACGGCCTCAGAAAATGAAACGAAAAAGGCATAAGTTAAACAAGATGTACCTTTTTCTTTGTGTCTGGATCGATCAAAGGTACTTCTGCCTTTGATAATGGTAAGTCTTTAATTGTTGACAAAAAGAACTCCTCCCACGGTGCCAATAGTAGTATGCCTTGTCCTTCTTTACCTTTGCGTCCAGTTCTACCAAGTCGATGTATATACTGTTGTCTATCAGATGGCAGGCCAACCTACAGAATCAAAAGCGCGTAAACTATGGATATGGTCCAAGCTAGTAAACAAATAAAATGACTTGTTACAAGATAATACTAGCTTGGCACTAGAAGCGACACTAATTTGTCACCAAATTTTAGTTTATGCATGATGAAGCTTTACCTGGATAACAAGGGTAACATCTGGATAGTCAACCCCACGTGCAGAGACATCGGATGTCACAAGAATTAGACCTTTAGACTTCCGGAATTCATCTGAAACCCTAGTTCGGTAACTTTGGGGTTTTCGAGAATGGATTTCCCGAACATTCAAGTTCAGTTCACCAAGGAAGTCAGCAACCAGTTTGGTAACCATTGCAGTTGTACAGAACACCAAAACCTGCATTAGGCAGTTGAAAGACAGAAATGTATTTGATCATATTGCGCAGAAATATTTTATGAGATAACAAGTATACGGTAAGGACATACTGGTTAACTGAGATGACTTTTTTCAATAGGGTTTCAGAAGATTCTGAAAAGGTTAGAACCTTGCGCCCTTTGAATGAGAAAACCGTACCTTATAATCAACATCATCTGCAATATGCTCTCTCAGCAGAGTATAAATAAGTGTAAAATGGTTGTCTAGTGGAGCAACTAGATGTGTCTGCCTGACCTGTAATGTTAAAGTTCCAATAGTAAGTTTCTTATTGCCTGAGTTTTTAATTTAGCAAACAAATAGGAAGTCGAGCTGTTGCATACCTGGGCATGTGTATCTTCACTACCCTCGGCAACTGTGTTGATAAATTCATGATCTCTTCTCAAAGCAATATGGCAAATCTGGCGAACCTGCAAGCAGTAAAAGGAGAAAACCGCTAAGATTTTCTCTTATTTATTTGCTGGGCACCAACTAAGATTGAGTATAAAGGTCACACTAATTTAAATTAATCAAGAACCTCTTGAGGAATTGTAGCAGAGAAAAGAAGCGTCTGGCGCTGTTTTGGAACAGCAGCTATGATTTTCTCAATCTCTTTACGAAATCCCATGTCTAGGAGATGATCAGCTTCATCAAGCACCAATACTTTAACACCCATTAATCGAGTTGCAAATCCAGCTGTATTCTCAATATGATCTCTTAGCCTTCCAGGTGTAGCCACAAGAATCTGAGATTCAAATGCACGAGATACTTGTTTTACAGCAGATTTGGATTAAATTAAAAATTACTATATATATTTATTAAAGAAAATAAGAGATAGAATTTTACAACTTGGACGTGAATAAGGAGTAAAGTCCATCTATCTTGAATAAGGAGTAAGAAAAACATGTTCTCATATAGCACAAGATAACAATCCAACACAATAAACTACTTAATATTTAGTACTCCTTTTTGACTCCTAGCATCAGTAATAACTTCCAGCTCCACCTGACTACAAACAATCCTCTGCAACCTCATGTAGTTGATCTATCGAATCAAAGGCACAATGTCGTCCATTCTAAGGCAAGTATCACAAAAACAATTTTACTAATTTCCCGAATACTAATAAACTTACTTGGCATGGGTTTGCCTGCATTCGTTTTTGTTCCAAGGTAAGCCTTGTACCACCAATAACAACTTGAACGCCAATTGAAGGGTGATATTTCAACAGGGTGTTCGCCTCTGTGGCAGCTTGACTGGCGAGCTCCCGAGTTGGACATATGACGAGCACAAGAATCGGTGGTCTCTTCTGATCACGATCAATAGGTGGGGACTTGACAACTGCTTCAATTGAAGGGAGCTGAAATTGTATTTGCAAATGTAATAGTTGTAAACATCATTTAACCAAAGAGAAACAAAAAAATTACTACTAAATGTTGCCATCTAACATAGAAATTGTAGATAGAGAATCTAATTAAAACCATTCCCAGATTTGCTAGTAAAATCAGAAATGGCGGTTTGTGCAGAGTTTCAATCAAAGTAGGAAACGTCAAGAAATACCCCTTTTTATAAGTAGACAAGTCCAAGAGAAGATGCCTAGTGAAAATTGTAATTATCCATGAAGCAAGACTTTGTCCCTCACATTACAACCAAAAGAACTATACTTTTCCCCTTTTACCCAATAGGAGTAGGAGGAGGATTTAAGAAAGATCATTATGATATGAAAAAAATAATGGGGGAAGCATCATTACCAAAAAAGCAACTGTTTTCCCTGTGCCAGTTTTAGCCTTGGCCAGAACATCCTTACCTAGACAACAAGTTGACTGTTAGAATAATAATAGAATGGACAAATTAACTTGGCTAAACTGAAATCTGAAGGAAAATGAGGCAGCCAGAAAGAATATTAAGTAGTGAAGACAACATCTGAGGTAAGCAAATCCTCGATATATCAACTCTGGAGTTAACAAATGAGGTTCAAAGTAAAACCAGTGGAAATATTTAGTAAACCTACTAAGATAAAGAAATACCTTTCAGGATTTCTGGAAGTGTTGCTTGTTGCACCACAGTCATTTTTTCATATCCAACAGCTTTAAGTGCTTTCAAGGTCAAAGGAGAGATTGCACATTCATCAAACCTGTAGGTATAAAGTGTTATGAAGCAACGATCATATAGACAGCTAAAAAATGGAGTACCAGTACCTACCATATGCAAGAAATGAATGACAATTCACACAAGACCTCACTAACTTGCATAGATGACATCTTATAACAGTTCATCCATATAAATAAATGTGTGAGACACCAAAAAGTAGAAACTAAGAAAAACATTAAACCTAGTTTCTGTCAGATAAGATTCAGTTCTTCCTGGAGAGCTTAAGGGAGAAGTATCTTCACTTCTGGACTGAGAAAAGCCAGTCCCTGTCATGAAGGTGTTATCTCCATCCTCCTCATCATTATCACTGTCAACTTCTTCACTGCCTTCTTCACTCTCAATCAACTCCTTAAAACTGACATACCCTTTATCCTCCTCTTCCTCAAGCACATCGTCATCTTCATCGGATAGTAGGGCTGTCCTCTGCTTCATCCCTTCACCTCTACCACTTCTTCCATATTCCATCGAAACCCCTCTCTTACGCTCAATTCCAAATGCCCCTTTTTGGTCTCTTCTCTCATTTTCTTGTCTGTGGCTCGAACCCCCTCTCTTATGCTCAATTCCAAATGTCCCTCTTCGGTCACTTCTCCTCTCGTTTTCTTGTCTGGGGCTTGAACCCCTGGAAAACTTGTCATTTGAATTTAGGCCCTTTGTCCTACCAAACCCATTGTCACCTGACATTCTATTTCCACTCCTTGACATTGTCCTCTCACCATCCCATTCCCCGCCTCTCCTTCCCGAATCAAACCTCCCCTTTCTGTTTGGGGAAGAATCCACAGAATTGTAGCCACCACTTCGCCTACTTGACCCCTTAAACTCGTCAAAATCAGCTGCCCTCCTCCTCTTCTCACCTCTGTCTTCTCTCCCCCTACCCCTGCTACTATTCCTATCTCCTCTAAAATCTCTGTTCCTACCATCACCGCCATTATCAGCATCACTATCACTGTACACATTATTTTTCCTCACGGAATTAGAACTCAACCCACCTACCCAATCACTAAGTTCAGCCTCATCGTCCATCAAACTCTTAGAAAACCGAGACTCACTAGCTGAACCAGAACCCATTCTTTCACGGGCCGAGCGAGTCGACATTGCGCGGGTAACAGGAAGGTTCTGAATTATTTGTGATTGTTGTTGAGAGGCTAAATTCGGGAAGCGAAAAGGTTGGTATTTGAGCTTGTGAGGGAATACCCGGGAGAAAATTGGTAAAACCCTAGTAGTAGCCTTCAAAGGTGGAGTGGGTTTCATGGCGACCGGCAAAGAGGTATTCAAGAGGCGGATGTTTGGGAGAAGCTTCAAATTGACTGGCATGCTATAAATTACTGAAAAACCCCCGAATGTTTCTACTCAAACGGTGTTAGTATCTAGAATAATGAGGATAATTTGGTAAAGAATGGAGCTGATTTCGCCGGCAAACTGTGCTGCAGATGCCGGAGATATAAGAGAAGAAGAGGGTTTAAGCCCCTCTACTGCTGTTGGCAAAGGGTTTAAGCCTTTGCTGAACAGACAATGAGCGGACGGGATGATTTTGTACTACTACCCAATCCTCCTCATACGGCTATACAATACGAACCGACGTCGTTTAGTTATATCCTAGACCTAGAACTATTTCAATTTTTTAGATTTACAAATACAACCATCCTTTTTAAATATATAGTGAATTCAACCCCCATAATTCATCTATATTTTATTCCTTTAAACTTTTCTTTTTTTCTCTAAAAAAATTCAAGATACAAATGATAATTTTTTAAAGATTTGATTAAATAAAAATATTAGAATAGTTATATATTCTTTTGCTACGATTATTTAAGATTTTAAATGTATTTCATACCAATTTAAATTAAATCTCATAAAAATGGGTTATGTTCTAAAATTTACAGGTGCATAACGTATAATAATGGTATAAAAGAATAATTAGAGTGACAAGTGAAGAATTAAAAACCCTAAAGTTTTAATGATGAATGTGTGTTTGTATAATATATAAGTATAAACTAAATATTTACGTAAACATTTAGAATATTCTCGAGTATTTGATTAAAAAATATATTTATTATTGAATGATAAACCTATCCTAATTCACAATGGCATAATTTGAATCGGTTTTTATTATGAAAATAATGCATATTTTTTCTTATAATTTGTAAACAATTTGTTGTAAATACGTCTCGAAATGAAAAAAATATAAAAGAATTTTCATATACATCAAGTAATTGTCTAATATTTGTCCAATGAGAAATAAGTGTGGAAAAAAATATTAATAATATGAAGATAAAGTTTCAAATATGTGTAAATCATGGAACAAAGAGTTTTTTCATGTCTAAATATTAATTATTCTTAATAAATATTCGTATAATAATGTGAATAACGTTACAATATCTTATTTATCGTATTGTATATTTTTCGTATCGTAAAAATATATTTCTCTTTTATTCCACACTATATTCACTTTCCATCCGTGAGATTGCAAGTATTTTAAAATACGAGAATATCTAATCAAGTCTATTATATATTTGGATACCGCCCGACTTATATGCTTTGGAAACTTACCAATTTATTGAGTTGACTTCGATAAGTTTATTAACAATATTACTATTATCTTCAAAAAAGTAGGATTACGTGAAATTTTATCTTATATTTCTCATAACTCCGAAACTTTTTTTTAAATTTATTATATAAATTACACTTGAACTAATAATATTAAAATATATAAATAAAATAATAAGATTTATTGAGCCATAACATAATTGGTCCGGTTCAAATTATGCCACGAAGGAATTATACCGCAGCCTTTAGGATTTTCCACCGTACATCTCTTTCTTTTCTTATGCTGATGCCATCAGCCCGATAGCCCACAAAGGCAACAAAAGACAGAGCCACATACCAGGGTATTTCCGTTTTCGCGCGGGCCACTGGTCTTCGTCTCCCTCCTAATTTTTGTTTCGCGTTTCGAATTTCGCTGCTTTCTTGGAGCCAAAGCTCTATAAAAAATTCGATTTGAACCGCCGTTTTTCATAATAATTTTTCCCTTTCAATTTGCGTATAGCGAAAAATATATACTATTTTTTGCATCCATACTACATTGACACACACGAAAATTCGGTAATTCACACACACATATATATACTACATTGGCTTTGTTGTGTATAGAGTATTGATGGTCATACAATAAATTTGTTGAGAACGATTTAGAAAATCTCACCGCTTGGTTTAAATTGCTTCAGTTCCTTTTGGGTTTCTCCGTTTTTTCTTTTTTGTTTGTATTGGGAGAATTCTCGATTGTTCAGAACGAGTTTGTATTGACGATTTTCTTGCCCCAAATTTGATTGAGAGGAAAGGTAGCTTTCTTGGGTCGATTTCGATCGGTGGGTTTACTGTTTTTTCTGTAAATTAGGGTTTCGCGACCAATTGTTGTGAATTTTTGCCCTAGGGGCCATCCATTCGTTTAAATTCGTGAATAATTACCCGGATTTTGTGAGCTGGAAGTTTTCTGCGATTTTGTTTATTCGGAATTCTTCAGAAACTAGGGTTTTTGAGTCTGTTCGATGGTTGGGTTTCATTGATTTGGAGGTAGTAGAGCATGGTTGTGAAGCGGACAAGTACAGTCGGAATGGCGAACCTCAAGCGCTGTAGAATCGATGAAATTGAAGGATGCGAGGACGATAAGGGATCGTGTCTCGCTGCCGATAAGGAACACCAGAGGGCAGCTGGTTATGATGCTTGTTGTCAGGTACCTGTGAACGAATGCGAAGGTTACAGTAGTGATTTTGCTACTTCATGGTCCAGCGGACCTTCATTCTGCTCGGCGGATGTGGAAACCAATTCAAGGGCTCTCAGAGGTGTCAACGAGAGTGATGAGGGGCATGAAGCTCAACTGTTGAAGTCTTCACGAGTGCGTAGTCGAGCACTTCCCTCCAAATTCAGTGATTCACTTATGCATTCCTGGAAGAAAGTTAAATCAGTCGATAAAAAATTGTCTCTTAATGGTAATGCAAAAGAAGGTGGTTCTGTACGAGGTAGAAAGAAATTAAAGCGGGAAGGATTGCTCTCTGGCGTGGCGCATAAGAGAAGTCGAATGGGCAGTGAGTCTGGCTTCCATTTGTACAATAGTGTTGAGTTGCTTCCTCAGTCTATGGAAGCTGAGGACGCAGAAATTGGTAACATAGGTTGCAAGGATTTGTATAGTAGTAATAGTAGGTTGCTTTCTAGTTCATTGAGTTCTGTGACGTCTGTTGATGAAGGATGTTCATCGTCACTGGTTGTTGGCAGTCCTAATTACCAGCAGAGGGCAAAGAATGGCTTTGCCGAGGCGGATCCGGAGGTTAAAGACAAGGCAAATTGTTCTTCTGCTGTGGGCAAACTATCGAAGGAAAAGGGTAAAAAGGAAGACTTTTACAAGCCCGATGACTTTGTGTTGGGCGATATAGTTTGGGCTAAATGCGGCAAGAAATATCCTGCTTGGCCTGCTGTTGTTATTGATCCAATGTGGCAAGCCCCCGAGGCTGTTTTAAGAGCTTGCGTACCTGGCACAATCTGCGTAATGTTCTATGGTTACTCAAAGAACGGAACACAAAGGGTAACTGACTTTTAACTCTTGTCTTTTCTATTTCTCTTCTCCGTACATAATTTTGTAATTATTCTGATTGTCTACTCATTCTGTAGGATTACGCATGGATTAAAGAAGGATTGATTTTTCCGTTTCAAGAATACTTGGATAGGTGTGCATATCTGTCAAAATATGATTTTTCTGATTTTTTTTCTTTGTTTTGAGAACCTTTTTTTTTTGGGTTTAAGTATTTATTATTTATTTACTTTGTAGATTCCGAGTGCAAACCAAGTTGTTTGGTAGCAAGCCTGCTGATTTTCAAATAGCAATAGAGGAGGCAATTCTAGCAGACAGTGGATATGTTCAAACAGTTGCTGGTGCTGAACCTAAAACCTCTCCCCAAACAAATCACAGTGAAATGGAAGAGGCCTCAGGCTCCAATTTGGAGCAGGAGTTTTCTTCTCTTGACCAGGCAAGATCCAAAGGAAGCCTTTGCTCCTTTAACTGCAAGATGCAGCACAGCTTATGCTAGCTATTCTGATGCCTTTGTCCTTTACTTCACCCATCAAAAATATTTTTTACTAATAAATTTAATCCTTTTGTTGTGTTTTAGGATCCTAATCATAAGAGAAAAGAGACACAGTCTTGTGATAGCTGTGGATTAGCTTTCCCTTTAAGAACAATGAAGAAAATGAAAGATGAAGCTGGTAAACCTCAGTTTTGCTGTGAGCACTGCATTAAGGTAAATAAAAACCATAAATTTCTGCAATATTTTCTGCAAATATACCCGGGCACTTCTAGTTATAAACTTTGTTATTACAGTTAAGGAAATCAAAACAATACTGTGGCATATGCAAGAAAATTTGGCATCACTCAGATGGCGGGGACTGGGTAAGATCCTTTGCTTCATCATATGCAATATAGTGTTTTTTACCTCAATTCAGAGTAATATCTGATATATTCTCTTCCTCTGATTGTGGACAAAATTTTGGTGTAGGTGTGCTGCGATGGTTGTGATGTCTGGGTTCATGCTGAGTGTGCCAACTTTTCAACTGAGATTTTCAAGGTTAGATTAATTGTTACACTTGTTCTAAACTTTATGGCTTTTAATCCAACATTTTTCTTCAAAAAAACTGTAGGAGCTAGTTGACTGTGTTTTGCTTTTACAGGATTTGAAGGAGATTGATTACTTTTGCCCAGATTGCAAAGCAAAGTCTAGTTATAAATATTTGGTTTCAGATAGCTCAAAATCAAACTTCAGGTACTTCAGCTGCTTTGTCAATTAAGCCTTATCTGGTAGCTTGGTTCAGAGGTCATTTCTAAAATGTTTTGAAATTTGTAAATGTTTATTTAATAGGTCTGGGGAAAACAATGGACAAACTGAATTACCTGATACGGTGACAGTGGTCTGCGCTGGCGTAGAAGGAACCTATTATCGAAGTCTTCATTTGTAAGTCCATGAAACTCCAGAAACTGAAGCATGATGAATTTGTTAATTTTTGTGAAATTTCCAGAAGTTGGCTTTTGGCATTTCAGTGTCCCAAACTTTAGAAAAGAATATTTCAGTTGTTGTCTTTAGATATGGGCTTTTACTTTCAAGGACAGATCTGTAGTAGTCGTCCTCATTTAAATTTAGTTACTCCAAATCTGCTTTTTGGATATCTAAACTTCTCCTTGCATTCACTTAATCTAGATTCATGAGTATGATTTAAAAGTCTAGCATGTCAAATGTTATTACAAGTATCATTTAACATGCACAGTTTTGTCCGTGTATTTCAGTCTATTAAGGTAGAAACGAATATCATAAACTTCAATCGTGTACCTTTGTTTGTTGGTATTTTATGCAGTTTATAATAATTCAAAATCCTGAAGTTTGGATGAGAAATGGATTTTGATTCATTTACAATTTTTTCCTTCAGAGTTCAATGTATGTGTGGTTCTTGTGGGACAAAGAAGCAAACACTTACTGAATGGGAGCGACATACTGGTTGTAGAGCAAAAAAATGGAAATGCAGTGTCAAAGTGAAGGATACTATGCAAACACTGGAAAAATGGGTCTGTACCTCTTCTGAAGTTCTACGAATCTAGCCCATTCTCTAGTTCAGTATGCATATGCTTGTTTTACTTTTCGGACTGTTCTCTCAATTGCTGGCCTAACCGTAGATGCTTGTACATTGATGTTCCCGGATGATTATAGTAAACTTGAATTTTGACCTATTACATTTTGTGAGAGTATTATATAAACAAGTAATTGATTTTTTGATGTCTGGTACAATATCTAAGTGAATGGGGCTAGTCCACGTGAGGCGTGGTAAAAGTTAGTTCTAAACGAAAATTATAGTCAGACAACAAGACTTGTAGATGGTTAGAAATTGTGGCAAGATATGTTGAATGCATGAGATTTAGGATGTGACTGTAAGTTTGTGTTCCAAATGTTGTACACTTGCCATATTTAAAACTTTATCTAACTTTATAATTTATTCCATTTTCAACCCCTCTATTCCCTTTTCCATCTCATTTTTTATTTGTTCAATATCTGTAATGTTCTTGTAAAATCTAATCTATATATATATATATATATATCTTCGCCATTATTAACTTGTTTATAGAAAACTTTGATTACTTTTTTGTTAAGTATTTAGGTTTTTGGTTTGACCATACACATATTTGTTATGCATTAGCCTCAATGGTAACCCTCATTTTCTCTTTAGTCCTTTCTCAGGTGTGACTTCCGCAATTGTCAACCTGATGTTTTCTTTAAGTACTTTATTGATTCAATTAAAGTCAGGATATCTTAAATATGCTCTACGGGTGTTTTCCTGCAGATTTTAGGGTGTAATGCGCATTTCTCTGACTCTGTTAAATTAGAGAAGCAGCAATTGATTGGCTTTTTGCAAGGCAAGTTTATTCCATCTATTTACTTCAGTTTTCTTTTGGAGCTCGTTCTTTTGACTTTTCTTGTGGTTATATGTTCTCCGATGAGATGTATAATTTTTTATTTTCTATTATAGAAAACTACACCCCTGTGAATGCAAAATGGACAACAGAGCGCTGTGCTATTTGTCGATGGGTTGAAGATTGGGAATACAACAAAATTATCATATGCAACAGGTATAATGATGTTTGCAATTTTTGAGCAAGTATCTCTTGAACCTATTCTTAATTCTCTCATCTCTTGAACCTATTCGTCCCAGATCCAAAACCGAAAGGACCCCCCGAACTTTTCTCGGTTGTGAAACATATTAAAATTTACTAGAAGTCCCCAAAAGAAAATAGAAAATGCAAATAAAGAAAACAAAAAATTAGAGGGGGTTCAAACTTCTTCCTCTTCCAAACTTATTGAAAAAATCCAATTAATAATTTAGAAAATAATTGGAAATTACAGTTTTAGTTCCATTGAAATAAGCTATTCTTTCTCTTTAAGGTGTCAAATAGCTGTACACCAAGAATGTTACGGAGCAACGAATGTTCAAAATTTTGCTTCATGGGTTTGCCGAGCATGTGAAACTCCTGAAATTGTGCGGGACTGTTGCCTCTGTCCTGTTAAAGGCAAGCTCTTTCACTTTTTTACATTTCGTCTGTGTTTACATAAAGAAATTCTTCTATCTGGTATTAACTTTCTTCCTTTTCTTTTCGTTTTTTTTCCCCTTGTGGCAGGGGGTGCTCTAAAGCCAACTGATATTGATGGCTTATGGGTTCATGTTACATGTGCGTGGTTTCGGCCTGAAGTTGCTTTCCCAGAGCATGAGAAGATGGAGCCTGCTTCTGGAATCCTCAGGATACCATCGAGTTCTTTTCACAAGGTACAGGTTTTCTGAAATAAGTTACTGATATTATGATGTTGGTGTTCCTTTTCATTTTTATGATGTTGAGGTTTTAAGTTAAGTGGCAGCGTATGCCAGATGATTAGCATCTGGATTCTGAAGTTTGATTATTTTCTTAGTTACTATTGTTTAACTTATATGCTGGTAATTGTAATGTGATTTGTTGGTTAAAGTTTGTGTTATTGGCTTCTAAGACATTGTTATGTGGTTAAATGTCCAGGCATGTGTCGTCTGCAACCAAATTCATGGTTCTTGTGGCCAATGCTGCAAATGTGCCACCTACTTTCATGGCATGTGTGCTTTACGAGCTGGATATCGCATGGAAGTAAGTAAACTGTGTTTCAAGTGTATCCTGATGCGACTGCTTAGTTAGGTACTCCTTATACACAAAGGTTCACCATGCCTGCAGGATTTCTTGGTAGATCTTCTTATAAACCAAAAGCACTGCTTTATCTAAATTCTGTAGAGTTATCACTCTTGAAACACCTTTTGCATTTATGCTCCTAAGGATTCTCTTTGTTTTTGGCCAGTGGAGTATTTTTCGCAGTACTTTTGTGCCCATTATTTTGCTGTTGCATAATTAAGATCAACAAGATCATCTGCATACTTAAGATATTTGCTTGACAGCTCATAACAACCGTTACATCCTTATCTTGCAGCTGCATTGTGTGGAGACGAATGGGGGGCAAATAACTAACTGGGTGTCGTATTGCGCTGTCCACAGGTATTTATGCTTTTTTTGGGTAAATTCCACGGTAGTTATGCTACTTCCTCATTATTTTGATTTGGTGGAAGTGATTGATTTTGGCTCCAATTTCATGATTTCTCAGATATCTGGTATTGTTGGTTAAATTAGTTATGCTTTCCATCATCCTTCTTTGACTCTGAATTTCTTGCAGTATTCCAGATGCAAATAATGTCTTGGTTATTAGAACTCCTGAAGCAGTTTATTCTACCAGAAATTCACTTCAAAGCCAAAATCAAGAACAGCGCTTGAAAGCTTCAAGGCTTGTATCATTGAGGAATGCTGAAATCTCCAATGAAGATAGTACTGAAGATACTGATATTGAGCCACTCTCTGCTGCAAGGTGCCGTATCTACAAAAGATCAATTAAAAAGGTTGAGCCTCTCTCTCTCTCTCTCTCTCTCTCTCTCCCTACACACACACACCTCTCTTAGTTGTTTTATTTGTGCGCACTCTTATCTTGTGCCATCTTTTGAAGTCCATTTTCTCTGTTGTTTAGAATGGGCAAGTGCCAGTGTTCCATCGACTAATGGGGCCACGCTATCATTCGCTTGATGTGATCGACTCCTTAAGCTGTCACAGAGTAATAGAGATGCTTATAACAACATTGATACTTATAAACTAAGTATTTCTGCAAAATATGCTACTTATTTTTCTTTAGCTCTTTGTAACACGTGAGCTTCTCGTTTTTCCATCTGCAGGAAGTTGAGGATGAAAAAGCCTTCTCGACATTTAAGGAGCGGTTGAAACATTTATGGGTAATTATCTTTTCTTCACTTGCTCTTATTTGTTTATATTCTCCATGGTCAATATTTGCTAATGCTTCAACCTTTGCCATAGGCATATTCATTTCTTATAAGTGATTCCTTGTTAACTGATCTTTCAAATAAGCAGAAGACAGAAAATCATCGGATCTGTTTTGGTAAATCCGGAATACACGGATGGGGCCTATTTGCACGAAGGAATATTCAAGAAGGAGAAATGGTACTAGTATTTCTGGCTATGGTTTTCTTTAATGTGTTTTCTATACTCGTCCATGATTTTTTTTCGTTAGCTACTTCCTTTCAGTTACATCTGATTGTTGGAAAGATTTTTCGTTTTGTTTAATCCAAACCATCTCTGTCTCTGGATGTGTGTCTATGTGTTATCTTGTAAGACTTGCAAATTTTAATTGTGACCAACCCTTCACAGGTAATTGAGTATCGTGGTGAGAAGGTGAGGGGCAGTGTTGCAGATCTTAGGGAGGTACGCTACGGTTTGGAAGGCAAAGATTGTTATGTAAGTAGATGTTGTATGAATTTCCTCTCTCGCGATAACTTTGTGTAGATACTGCTTAGAAGATCATTGCGTAGATACTATATCGATATGCATGGCAACACATATACTAGTAGTTTTATCGATTTACTTCTCTGTAAGGGTAAGGAGTTGTTGGGTCTATTGTGATCATTTAATACCATGTCATGTGCAGCTTTTCAAAATCAGCGAGGACGTTGTTATTGATGCAACAAACAAGGGCAATATAGCACGCCTGATCAATCACTCTGTAATCTCTCTCTCTCTCTGAGCGCGCACACACACTCATGCTGGCGACTGGTTTTGTTCTGTTTTCTAGTACGCGGCACTTGCTAATTAGTACTATTTACTGCTGTTATCCTTACTACTGTTCTGTGGTTTCAGTGTATGCCCAACTGTTATGCAAGAATCATGAGCGCGGGTGAGGAAGATAGCCGGATAGTTCTTATTGCTAAAACTAATGTGTCAGCTGGCGATGAGCTAACGTATGACTTCTCTTCCCTCTCTCTTCCTCGCCCGGGTTTCTTTCCTTTCATCTTTGATCTTACATATATAGATATATGTTTGTGCAGGTATGATTACTTATTTGATCCGGATGAGCGCGACGATCACAAGCTTGCTTGTAAATGTAGGGCTCCAAACTGCAGGAAATATATCAATTAGGTTGAGAGCAAATGTACAGAGTTTTCTGAGTCCCTAACCCATTTTTCAGCACATTTTTGATAGCTCTCTTATTGGAATTTTCTTCATTCTCTATTGTAATTCTTACTAGTCAAAATGAGCCATAATACACCATCTACCTTTTTAATTTATAATAATTACTTTTTGTAAAATTTCCTTTTTCTTGTATATGGATGACAACTCTTTAGGTTTGTTTCCTTGCTTGTAAAACTCTTTATTAGACCAATTGTGTAAAAATGAGAGTTATCAATTTGACTCCATACCTTTCAATTCTTCTCATTTAGTTTTTACCTTCTCTTTCTTTTTCTCTGTTACCAAGTTAAAATTTCTCGCCCTTAAAGGCCCCTACTAGACGTAGCCCCCACTAGACGTGTAGGTGGACGATGTAAATTATGGTGATTCAGCAATGTTGCATATTGAAAGTTAAATCTTGGTGCGCACAAGGCAGTCTTGCAGACGAAAGGTTAGGCCTTTGTGTGCACAAGGAACCATTTTTACATTAAAGAAATTAAAATTTTATACTTTCGTTATCGGGGTTTGTCTAATGCGTGTTTTGAGGCATATGTTAAATTGACTTCATATATTATATTATATTTATATATGATATGTTTCATCCTTAATGTGACCCATAGACTTATATGTAATAGCATAAATGATACATTTTATAAAGCATTTCTTTACCTTCCAAATTCTTAATATTTATTTCATAAGATAATTTTTGTTATTTCTCCCCTCTTTTTTTCTCTTATATTTATATTTATGAAGAGTATAAATGACATATTTTGTAAAATATTTCTTTATAAACTCTTAAAATATTTATATTAGAAGATGAAATCTCATATATTATGAATAGAAAGTAGCACAAAACACATGGATGCAGGTGAATGCCACGAGAAATAGTGAGTGCAAATTGAGAGAATAGTCCGCATGAGCGTAGCTCAGTTAGTTCTGAGATTGCAGAATTGGTAACAACGACCAATATTCAAATATTAACAGTGACAATGTGAAAATTTCAACATCTGTAATATGAGAATAGTTCTTTATATACATCAGAATCTCACTGGTTAGCAGCCGTTGAATGAAAAGTCCAAATTGAGAGAATAGGTAGAGAGCCCAAATAAATTTTTTTTATTTTTTTTTTATTTTTCTAATTTCATAGAGAAAGACCTGTATGAATATGAACTCGACGCCCCAAGTTGGAGAGCAGTAGGCAGTAGTAACAAACATGCAATCCACGGTCACCCTCAGCTAGCATTTGAATCTCACGTTTGGCGCGCCTATAAATAACGATCAGCGCTCTTATTTCCTCATTAGCCACCAATCCATTTTTGAGAGCTCAGAAGCAGCAGCGGTTCTCATCTGCAATTGCCGAAGAGATAGAAAAACAATGGGGAGGAGAATGCGAAGAGCCAAATCTCTTCGCAGCTGCGTCTCTCCTCGATTTTCTTATCGCACTCCGCACTCCATCTTCTCCTGGTTCTCTTTCTCTCTCTGTCTGTGTATTTAGTGCCTATATTCGTTTGAAGTCTGTGATTATTATCAGAAAATGAAGCTTGAATACATAGAGAATCGAAGTCTACGAATTTCGCGTGCTCGAATTTTGTTTCTGAGCTGATAAATATACATGTCAATAGTATTTGTAAATTCACTAAAATTTTGGTGTTATATAGAGTTGCTCATCGCATGATCAGCTTCTGAAATTCAAATCTAATTGTTCAATATGAGGAATGTGCTCCGTTATTCAGCTCAATAGCTGTCTGTTGAACAATTTCATAGAGAATTCGTCAGAAATTGAATGGAATGAGGACTACATTGTAGTCCTGTTGTGAAAATTCTGTTTATGATTTAAGCATCTTTGGTTCGGCGAACCAAAACGCCAATTCGATTAAGGATCTATGTCTTCTCTGTCTTTTTTTGTTAGGTAAGGATCTATGTCTTCTATTGGTTTTAAATTCCTGCTTATGTCTTCTCTGAATTCATTTGCTTATGTATCGATTGGTATCTTTTTGCACGTTTAGATTGATTGAAAGTTCCTGAATTATAATGTAAGATTAGACAACAGTCAGCTCTGCTTTCCATGCTGCAGAACTTTTAGAATTTTACTCTGCTTTGTGATGTGGAGGTTGAATTTAAACCTAAATCACTCAGAAATTTCTTCAATTATAAGGTATGAAGCCGATGTGTGGACTGAAATTGCCAAGTTCATGGATGGAAAAACTTTGGTGATGCTTGCATTGACTTGCCGGTGGTTCAATCGCCTCCTAATGGATGAGAGCATATGGAAGCATGCATGTTTGCGTGATCTCCAGGTCCCTGATCCTGGACAAGTGGGATTTAAATGGAGCAAGCTATATGCTAAAGCCTTTGGTGAGTATTAGTCCTTTCCATTTCTTTTCTAGTATTGCTTTTAGTCACTGCTTCAAGTAATTTTTGTAATATGAAGGTACTGTGTGTATTATCTTTTGATGAAATTCATGCATTAATTCATTTCAGATGGAAGTCATTCTTACACATTTCGCCAGCAGGAAAAGCATATAGGTAAATGTTCTTCCTCTTATACTTTCATTCGAAGGGCGAGGTGACATGGTATGAAAATCAATAGGCTGCAGCCTGCACGTAAGTTCACTTGTGGTTCTCAGAACTGTGGACCTGATATGTGCAATAATTTTAGGCTTGTCCATTCTGTATTCTAATTCTCCTTCAGAAAATGTATCTTCCAGCTAGTGAAATTCGAAAAATAATGCAATTTGTAGATCAATGAGTGACCGATAACCTCTTTGCATTTTCATGCAACGAACCAATGCTTTGCTGTATCCTTGCACCTTCAAGAATACCTGCCTCTGTTTGGAGTCTTTTACATGAATACATTAGCAATAAATATGAATCCGTTAACAGCATACTATTTCTTCTTGAAAGAAAGATGAGAAATTACATATTCTTTATTCAATTGCATATGGTTTCAGATCATAGTTTGAGCAGTATGTATCAAAATCTATGCCAAAGTTATTAAATTTCTTTTTGTTCTCACTTTGTACTATTACTCAAGATTGGCTGCGAATTGGATCATTTCTCTTTGAATCACCCGTTGCACTCATGACGGAGAGTCTAAATGCTCCATTGAGAGTTCCAAAGGAAGAGACAGTGGAGAAGATGTTGAACAATGGCTGTTGTTTGTTGGAGAATATTAAAACTGGAATCTGGTTGGCTGGTAATACAAATATGACTTATCTATAGTTCAAGGCATTGGCCATGTTTTGGTGACCAAGAATCTGTTTTAACATTATGTGTAATCCGTATGGGATGATATTAACAGACTTACAACTCGTCCGCTGCCCTGTTTGTGACCTCAATACATGTGAGGGTAAGTCAAATATGTGCATTCTATTTATAAGTTTACTGCAAAACTTACTTTTGGTTTAAATATTTTGCTGCAAGAGCTCCCGATAAAAACTGTGTATTTTTAGAAATAAGCATATTATTCTGTATGTTGTTTTTCATTCAAGAACTGTATATGAAAGAGAGGAGCACATTTTTTTGGCCTTTCATTACCAAATATATGTTTCCATGCAGGGACTATGCAGGTAATGGATGCAAGGCACATTGAACTATTCCTGCACGGGGAGTACCTGGATGGAAACTGGGAATATGAGTTATTGGGATCTCATGATATCAAGAAGCAAGCATCTGGAGCCTGTGCTGCAATTTTTGACTTCAAGCATCTGAAGGATCAGTCCACTGCTGGTAACTAGTAACTTTATTACTACCAAATATTTATACTGATGGAGAGTACTCCTAAATCCAAGTCTCAACTGAATCCTTGGATCACAAACAATATGATAGACTTTCACATTTACCACCTTTACATTTATGTCCTTACACGAACTAATATTTGAACGAATGTCAGAGATATTTGATTTCAAGTCATGGGTCGGGAAAGCAAATGACTGGCAACCTAAAGCTATGATAACTCTTCATGCAGTAGCTGTGAACACCAATTTACAAGATAATGAAGGTAAATTGAGTAGTCTATTTAATATTCGCAACTATATGTCTAGTTAAATGACTTGAGTATGTTTATTCCATTCAGTGATATCAATCCTCATTAACAGTTCATCTAACAAGTTAAAATCTAGATATGGAAATTCTTTTTTTTTTATTTTTTTTTCCCAAATCGTTAACTCCATTTATTCGTTTATTTGTCTTGGGAAGCAGGTCTTCATGTCAAGTATCATGCAATGAGAGCAGGAAAGAATGGTGAAGTTGTTTCAATTAGAGTATCTCAGCAGCTCCTCTGATGCTGATCAGATTCCAAGAAACTTGGCAATCTCCCCTTGTATTTGTTTTGGACATGGAGGAATTTCAATACTTCTTCCTCTTATCTGCCTGTCCATTCTAATGCTGCTATATATATATCTGCAAGCATGAATATTGCTTTGCACAAAGAAATGAAATTTTGTCCGGTTTCCATCTGTAGATGAATAGTAGTTTGAATAATGTACTCAAACAATTTTTATAAATCTGAGCAGCTTTCTTGGGTATTCTTTGCCTGCTGTTGTGCGTTCCAGATGCAGAATTATATGGTCAATGGTTTTGGTTAAAGTAGTAAATTACTACAGCTAGATATGGTTTAGACTTTTCTGCTTTAGGATCTTTTGACTTTTGAAATTACCATATTCTATTGATATGATGATATCATTGCCAACACGAAGGACTTTCATTTTTTGTATGGCCTGGCAGTGCCTGAAATCATAGTCTTATTGCATATGGACATTCTGAAATTCATCTTTTTTCTTTCCCTTTTCTGTTCTTTCATTTCTGCTAGATGTATATGTCCAGATACCACTTGTGGTGACGAGGGCTTCTCCATAAGATTCCCTTTCAGACTGGAGCAACAACCTCAAGATTGTGGCTACCCGGGATTCGATCTCAGATGCAATGATCAAGGCAAGTCTATTCTCAACCTTCCTTTTTCTGGAAACTTTTTTGTGCGCGATATCAATTATCTTACTCAAGAAATACTACTCTATGATCCCAATGATTGTCTTCCAAGTCGCCTTTTGAACTTAAACCTATCATCTTCTCCTTTTCGAGTTACTTATTATCAAAACTACACTTTCCTTAGTTGTTCTTCAGAGTTTTTTAGTTCTAAGTTCACTACCATTGATTGCCTTAGCAATTCCACAATCTCTGTATTAGCTACTTCTTCTGTAAACCTTGCTAAAGCCATGAACATGTGTACTGTGATCTATACCTTGCCTGTTCCACTTTCATCTCGGGATCAAAATGCTGGTTGGTTTTCATCTGATCTCAAAGGAGATCTTCTTTTGACATGGAACATCCCTGGTTGTGAAGAATGTGAAGCAAACGGTGGCGTTTGTGGGTATACTGCAAATAGTACGAGCAAAAACATTTCTTGTTTTGATCGTCAAAGTACAGGTAACCATCCTTATTCCTTAATCTTGAACTTGCCTTCTCTTTTTACACCATTTCATGAATCCCGGTTTGATGATTTTTGTTGGCACAGTAAGTTTCCAGTTCATATCATTAGTAACATTTTGTGTGACCGTCCTTCGGTAATATCTCTACATAATATTAATATAAATGTTACATACGATCTGAGTAGATGTTGCAATGGTATTGAATAATTTTAGGAAGGTCAAATATGGCTGTGGATTAAAAGAGCATTGGAATTTAATAGGAACATAGTTGAATTGGACTCTGCTAAATATAACATTTATTTATTAATAGAGCCATCAGCATGACTAAACAAATACAGGATTTTTAATACCATCTAAATGTAATTGATTCGCTCAAATGCTGTAATGTCAACTTGATCAAAAGTTGTTTGATGCTAAAATATGGCTGTAAATTCACTCCAATTCCGAGGTTGTAAATTGTTTGCCTTTGGATAAAATAGACAATTAATTAATTTATTTTTGAATTGTCAATCTAAAACCAAAATTTTTTAGTGCCTTTGATGGATTCTGTCTTTGGTTCAATCACACCAAAAAAGATAACAAGATTTGAAAGTCCTTTAACAAATAAATAATGTATCTGTTTATTGAAAAACAAACTCTAATAAGATTTAAAAGCTTTTCACGAGCCTGAATTGTGAATAAAAGGATTTTTGTGTTTGTGTGCTCACAATCACTCGAATACAGATGAATTTGGTAGTTTCACACCTTGTGTGCGCGACTTTTGTCGGAATATTACGTGACTTGAAAATTCTTGATTTCATTGTGCTTACCAATATTGATTATGCATAATAATTTAAAATAACAATTGACTACAATAATAATAGATAAATTTTAGTAATTCATATTGACAATTCGTATTGATGATACGTGGTTTATATTTTGCTAGGAAGAATTTCAAAGGGTTTGGAGATACTCAAAATCCTAGCACTAGCCATAGTAGTACCAGCAGTTACATGTTCACTAGGCATACCATGTCTTCTCTGTTGTATTGACAGAAGAAGATGGGATTGGGTAGCCAATGGAGGAAGAGAAACTCAAAATCGTGCCACCGCCACAGCTACCGTAACGCCACAACTACCATTGGTGCCTGAAGGCCTTGACAATACCACCATTGAATCTTACAAAATGGTAGTTCTAGGCGAAAGCAGGCGAGTTCCTGGACCTAATGATATTACTTGCCCTATATGTTTGACAGATTATTGTCCTAAAGATACAGTCAGGTGTATCCCTGAGTGTCAGCATTGTTTCCATGTTGATTGTATTGATGAATGGTTGAGAATGAATGGTAGTTGTCCTATTTGCAGGAATTCTCCTAGTCCTTAAAGACACCACCCTCATTCATAACCTGTTCTTTTTGAACTCCGAAAGTATTGGTACAATATTCAGTTCTTCTCATATTATATACCTTTTTTGTTCTTCCATTGGTTTTCACACACTTTGTATCACTCTAGGAATGTTATAGAGAAAGTTTGGATATTTCATTATATGACAATTGACAAGAAGAAAAAACTTAGTTCAGAGTACCAAACAGGATACATATATAGCAACATAAGTACAAAACAAAGTTATTTCTTGGCAAGCAACTTCTTTGGGAGCATCTCTAGAGGTGTGGTTTTGAGCAGGAAAAGCCTCCCTGCACGCTCTTGCAAGGTTCCTCCACATTTTAAGCCCCTTTCTTGAAGCTCTGATTTTAATCTCTCCATGCCCAGAACCTACATTTCATAAGGAATCTAAATGAATACGAAGGGCAAAGTAATCTGAACCGAAAGTAAAAAGAGAACGTAAACAGCTACACAATCAAAAAATATACCTACCTCAAGCTCAGATGCCGAATTAAAATCTTCAAGATTTAGTGGTTTCTCGGGATTCAGTGCCTCTGCACTTGTATTAATCATTACTTCATCCTGAATATCTGATTTAGACATGGAATTACCATCGACTTTTACACTTGATGCTTCTTCCTCAACTAAGCTGGAGATAGTTTGTGCCGGCTGCTCCTCTCTCTCTACAACATCAGAAGAATCAGATTTCTTGGACACTCCCTCTTCAGTTGGGCCCGAAATGACAGACATCTCCAAACAGAATTTATCGGCCTCCTCCCGAGAAGGCAGCTTCTCTTCAGAAACTCCCAAACCAGGTTCATGACTACTTTCATCAGATTTTTTATATTCTTCAGCTCCCGAATCCTTCTCTTCCTCAGAGCCACTATTAGAAGGGACCTCACCAAAAGAAGCTACATCATGCTTGACCTCCGTTACAGAACCTGAACTTTGATCTGCTTCTGTGCTCGAGTCTGAATGATTCCCGTTATCGGTAACATCAGATTTATCGTTCTCTTCCCCTTCACCCTCGCTATCATCATCATCATCATCCATATCCTCACTATCACTTTCACCCAATTTCCTCTTACCCATCCTGAAATGTTAATAAGTACAAAATGTTGCCTTATATCAAAGAAATTCACTTTAGAATCATTTGCTTTCTACATTTCAAACCAGGAAATTACCAAATGAATCCCCATTTATACTCATGTTTAGATCATTAAGTTCTATATAAAACTTGGCAAATTCTGCTTACTAGCATATATCTTATATTGCTACTTTCATCTAACACAGTAGGTAGCAATTCAATCAACATATCAAGAGACAGAAAAATCTACAAAAAGGAAAAAAAATCATATGAAAGAACCAAAGAAATGTCAGAAAAGCTTACCAAATTTTGAACCTTTTGGAACTGGATTCAACTCCTTGGGCACCTTTCCTCTTAGAAGCCACCAAACTCTTGATGGATTCCCTAACTGATCTCTCAACCTCTTCCATACACTTAGCAGAATCCTCCCTATACTTGTCCACATACTTCTCAACATCTTCACCCCCTTTTCCCTTTGTCTTCTTCATCTCTTTAGACTTCTTCTTAATATACTCCTCAGCCATCTTCTCCAGCTTCCTTTCCTCCGCCTCCGCCTTCCACTCCTCCAACTTCTTCTCGGCATTAACATGCCTCAGCCTCCGCCCACTCATGTCACGACAGGCATCGAAATTATTGGTCTTCTTCTGCCCTGCTTTTGTCGCCGCCCCTCTCAATAACGAACCAAACCCACCTTTTCCTCCCCTGAGTCGCAATAGTAGGTGAACCACCATCGGAAAGTTGCCATCTCCGGCACTGCGCGGCTCGTTATTTCCAATATTAAGGATTCTCTGATCGCAGCTAAGGACAGTGGGTTGATTGAATGGAAGGAGGAGAAGTTGAAGATTCGAAGGGATCGACGTTAGGGTTTGAATCTTTTGCTTCAGTGTTGCAACGTTAATGGTTGGGGTTGTAAAATTGACGGCTCGGTGCTTTCCATCGAGGAATTTCACCAATATTTGATGGATTTTTTCGTGTTCTTGCTTCGTTTCCATATTTGATCCACAAAGATTGATTATTTTCTAGGGCGAAATTGATTTTCAATGCACAGAAGAGAGAAAGGAGAAGAACGAAAAGAGAAGAATTGATCAGCTAGATAAATACATATATATATATATATGTATTTTGTTTTGGGCTAAAATCCTGATCCATTTTTAGTTGGGCTTCCGAGATGAAATTCAAGAGTCCAACTTCTTTAGAAGGCCCACTTTTGTCTTATGACCCAGAGCCCATATATATTCAGGATCGTATGCAGTACTTTGTGTACTTCTCTATATATATTCTGTCCGTGAAGATCTCATCAGAGCGCCCTAGGTATTGGTATGTACTCGGATTTCGTTCGAACGTCCGTGAATTTTATCATCAACTTGATGAATTATCCCAAGAACTTCTGAGTCCTCGGGTATCCAATTATTTTTTTGTTGTTTTAATTTCCCCCTTTACCAGACAAAACAACACGCAATGAAATCGAAGACGGGGCTGATACTACCACTTGGATCTGGAATCTACATGTGAATAGGTGTTTTACTACCAATCACAAGGTAAAACAAAAAAATACGCTGACGGGGTCAGAACTTATTCATACGGTTATGCACTCTTTGAATAGGCGTCCTCAGTTCAGATTGCAGGCTGCAACTCGCTGGATTAACCGCATTTTATATGTTTAGAATAAGTATTCACGGGAGGTACTGCAGAACATGTGAGAGTGCGACCAAGTCGACTGATCCGTTTTAAATTTAAAAGATTTCGATAAGGCTATCCCCACTCAGACCAAGATAGAACCAGTTATGACGTATTGTGATATGTATAGTAGAGGGGCCCATCATCTCCACCTCGTAGGAACTATGAGATCACCCCGTAGGAACTACCTCTCTATATACCATTTTTCTTTTATTATATATTTTCTCTTCAGAGTTTTTTTTATTTTATTTTTTTAATAAAAATATATCAAATTAAAAAGTGATACAGAGAGTGTGATACACAAGATGGTACAGACAATCCAAGTCGGAACCCTGATCCTGAGCTGCCATTCTGAAATTGTTTTTTTGAACGGCCAAGAATGTCAAAATATCGATACGTTGGTTTCGATATTTTGACGAATATTATTATGTGAACTACATATGATTTGTTCATAAAAAATAAATAAATATTAATATACTATTATTTTACCAATCAATAGTAAATTATGTTTCGAAGCATACATCTTCTACGTATATAGTTTTTTCTTATATTTTACTTGTATAATTCTTTTATCACCTTATAATGATAATATTATGCTTATTTTACACTTTTATAAATAAATCATAATGGTTTACGCTCTAATTTATACACAAAAACATCAAAAACTTGTGTATTAAACATTTTTTGTCATTCAAATGACTAAAAAATAATAAATTTTAAATTAATAAAATATAAAAAGATAAGGACATTTTTTTTAATATATTCTCAACGATGCTTAATCCTTAGCCCACACAATGCTTCATTATAGAGTTTAAATACATTTTTTAGGGGGAAAAAAAAGTTATGGCATCCCAACAAGAGCAAGTTCCAAGTTTAAATACATTTTCTTTCATTTATTTTCAATTCTTGGTTTTTAAAAAAATATTAATTATTGAGTTGGAAAAAAAATAATAATCCACAGGAACTGTTCAGACTTCTTCTTCCCATCATAGACAACGAAGTGATGATAAAATAATCTCTATTGAGATTTAAAATAAAACCCACACAAAGCATCTTCCTACAAGTTTTTGACTTTGAATTTCTTTTTATATTTTTCCATATTAATACTGACTCGATCATCTGTATTATTTTGTATATTATTCTTTACACTATTTATTAATTTAAAAGATAATTTCTAAAAATATATTATAAAAGAAAATAATACAAAGAATAGTACACAAAGTAATAAAAACGATCAAGTGTATTATTAATATTTCCTCCTTTTCATATTAGAAGATACTTTGAGATTTTTAGATTATTAAGAGACCTTGAAATTAATATGATTTCTGACATATATAAAATATTTTAAATACTTTTGTCTTAAAAATACTTTTGAAAATTTGTTAAAGAGCGATTAGATGGCTCAGAAGTATATATATCACCTCAGAAGATACTTCAAAAGGGAAGGAGAGGGTTTTTATAAATATAGGGATTCCACAAGAATATCTTATATTATCAAAACTCAAAGAAAATGCAATTGAAGAAAGGATGAATGATTTCTTGTCACAAACCAATTCATAAACTCATATGGAATTTCTCATAATCCTAATTCTCCTCCTTTTAATTCCACCATTTTCAATTGTATATTCACAAGAAGAAGACTGCTCAATTTCATTCTGCTTTAGCCACAGCTTCCCTATACGATTTCCATTCCAATTAAATCAACAGCCTCAGCAGAAGTGTTTCTATCCATCAGGATTCAATCTCAACTGCACTAATCAAGGTAAATTACTTCTAAATCTTCCTTTTTCTGGAGATTTCTTCGTTCGAGATATCAATTACCTTACTCAAGAGATTCAACTCTACGATCCTCAAAATTGCCTTCCGAATCGGATTTTGAATTTGAATTTGAATTTATCTTCTTCTCCGTTCGTGGCTTCTTACGTTGAGAATTATACTTTTCTTCGGTGTTCTTCGGAATTCGTTAGGTCTAGATTTACTCCCATTGATTGTCTTAGCAATTCGACCATCTCTGTTTTGGCTACTTCTTCTGTTAATCGCGTTCAAGCGATGAAGAATGTGTGTACAATCATTGAAACTGTTCCGATTCCTAGAGTTCATCCGATGAGATTTGGTGATGGATTTTCTTCGGACTTCAATGGCGATCTTTTTTTGTCGTGGAATTTCCCTAACTGTAAAATCTGTGAAGCTCAAGGCGGCACTTGTGAGATGAATTCAAGTCAAGATGTTATTTGTTCTGATGTTTCAGCTCCTGGAAAAGGTAAAAATTCAGGTCAACAAGGATAGTAATTTAATTTATAAAATATTTTCACTTTTTTATTTCTTTATTTTTAATAAATTTAGAAAATTTAGAAAATATTTCACTTTTTTATTTCTTTAGAAAATATTTCTTTACTTTTAGAAAATATTTTTTTTATTTTATTTTTAATCAATAAGGAGTAATCAAGTCACTTCCCTCTTACTTCTTTTATCGCAACAAATTTAACTTTTACGAATCTCAAAAAGCACAGTATTCCAGAAAAAAGTAAACCAAATAAAGCTTTTATCTTAGCCAATAAGTAAATTTTATCACATAAGTGATATATAAACCGATAATATTAAAATACATGAATAAAAAATACACATATCATACCATATTTTACAACTTTTAAGATAAAAAGTTATGTTCTCCATTACTTAAAATAAGCAAATTTTAGCTTATTTTAAACTATAAATTATTTTTTTAATTTTTCCCAATTGTTTATTATATATCTTTTAGCTTAAAATAAACTAAAAAAATTATTATTCAAAAGTTACTCGAGTTGCCTTTTAAAATTGCTTTTTAAAATTATTAAAATAATTCTTTTAAAACAATTTTTTAAAAAAATACTTTTTTCAACTACTTAAAAAAAGCAGAAGTAATAGAGAACAAAACGTGTTATAAACGTATAGTTAATATATTCAACGCACATAAACTTTTAAATCATATTAAGTCACATCATTCATATTAATATCTGCATTCTTTCTTTGTTTAGATTATTAATCACAAGAGTTATGTCCGTTAATATATTCCAATAATCTATATTTGTATTAAAGAACTGAATTCATAACGAATTTTTTTATAGATAAAATGACAGTCGGCCTCAATATATATATATATAAATCATATCATTTTAAAGTTTTCTTTTTATAAAAATTTAGTTAACATGAAATTTCTTGGAACAGGAAGACATCATGGAATTCTAAAACTAATTGGCTACACCATTTTTCTTCCATTTGTGATTCTCCCATCTTTGTTTATTGGCATATTATGCTGCAAATTCATAGTGGTTAGGGAACAAAACAGAATTAATGCCAATCTTCTTAGACTTTCAAACACAAGAGCAGCAGCAGCAGAAGAAATGATCCCTCAATTGGCAAGAGCCCTTGATGAGTCAATTATCCAATCTTACTCAAAAGTAATTGTTGATGAAAATAGAAATCTTATTGTTGATTTGATCTGTTCAATATGTTTAGCTGAATATCAATTTGGAGATATACTTCGGTGTATACCTGAATGTGAACATTATTTTCATGCCGATTGTATTGATGAGTGGTTACGTATTAAAAGTACTTGTCCAGTTTGTAGAATTGCTCCTCCTCGTCATGCTCAAAATACATAGAATGTATCTGAATTGTAATTAAATTGAGAAAATGTGTTAACTTTTGGTATATATTTAATTTTTACGAAGAAAAAAAGTGGAATTCATGAATAAATTTTATAAACTAATGATACGTCAACGAAGTCGTGAAGGTTAAAGATCAATGGTAGAGAGACAAGAAAGAATATCTATCAAATTCGAGAAATTAAAAAGCAAGTTATCAAATTCTAAAAGATCATATTTAATCGATTTGAACTTAATTATCACACTGAACGAATCATTTATTAATGTGATAACGTCCTTCTATAGTGTCCAATAAATTGCAATAGCCTCTTCAGGATTGATCTAACCATAAGGCGAATACCAATGTGGTTTATGGCAACAAATTCGATGCCTAGTAAACCATTCATATAGGTGCGTAGTGTTTTGAGTTGATTTTGATACAATGGAGAGCAGAGTCTTCTGCAAAGCATTGGTTATTGAATATCCAAACTCGGTAGGAAAGACAGGTAAATATCCAAACTCGAATCATAGATAGGCACTCGACTCTATATGAAGATAGTGAACTAAGGGGATTACAATGGCGAAGGGGGCCAATCGAGGAGACTGGAGGAGAGTAGTGAATCGTCTTCTTTGAAGTTTCTCAAGGATCGGGCTTTAAGTGGCTATCAAAGCCTTTATCTTTATTTGGCTATTCAGCAAATTTTTTGTCTAGAAAGTGGACTTCTTTCTTCATTCAAGTAAGATAGTGGATCGAGAAAAGTTCGATTTGCCTTAGTCTTTGACGTCGGAAGCAACAAGAGACGAATCTTATGAATTAGATCCATATTGTAGTATGTTTCCAAAGTTTTATTATAAATAATTGAATCTCTGTATACAAAAAACGCGTATTATTTGTTGTTATGCCACAAATTGTACATGAATGATCATTTGTAACATTCCTTTTCATCTTCGGTATATTAACTGTTACAGAAAAAGTGTTACAGTAGAAGTAATATATAAAATCAGAATGCTAAATTGTAACAAAATAACAAGCCCGTGATAGTTAGGGGTGGGGAATAAATTTTTAAAATATACAGGGCCTAATAGTTATTTATAAAGAATTCAGGACCAAAAGTGAAAATAATCCATTAACTTTTGCCTCTGTCCCCTATTTGGGTTCGTTTTCTCGACCAAGGAAAAAAGAACAGCGATCGAGACGATGAAGAGCAGCAACAGCAATAGCAATTTGGCTGATAAGGGTCGGACCCTGCCGGCTGACCCGAATCTTCCTAGATACATATGCCAGAACTGCCGTAACTACCTCTGCTTCATTGGCGTTGATTCTCATGCCGATAAATTCTTGACCGATGCCTCCGCCGTCTCTCGCTCAGGTGAATGAGTTTCTCCGTCTCCTTCGATTTCCAGCTTCTTTCGTGCTAAAGAAATTGAATCGTTCTTCTCTATTCGCGTACGCAATACTAATTCGTAGTGAAATACATTGGATTTTTGTTAATCTTCTAGCTTTTCTAGCTCATAAATTGGATAACTGCAGATGCTTATACATATTTATGTTTACTTATAATTATAGTTTTTTTGAAAGTTTTATTTTATGGAATTATCTTTTCTTCAGTTGTTGCTGCTCCAACATATAGTTAACTGCTATAGTTTACTCTGATGAACTGCAGGAGCACCATAGGGAAATCAATTTGTTGTTGATCCTTTCTCTATTCATAAAATCGGAGGCTTATGTAGTTCATAGGAAGTCTCATGGAAATTGAGGATTCAATTAAATTATTGCCAAATTTAGATTTGGAAAATGTATAGAAAGTAAAGAATGCCATTAATGAATACATTATGTCAGTTACTTGAGAATTACTGAGTCTTCCATCTGAATTTGTTTTGATTGCAAGACTAGAATTACGAGTGTGTGACAATTTGAGATGAATGGCCAGGTATGCAGGGTTCACCAGTCCATGGAGCTAATAGTGTTTTATCCTCAACACGCATGGATCATTCATTTGTAGTGTTGCCAAAGCAAAAAAATCAGGCACCTGGGGTCCCTCCTCGGCCTCGCCCTGGAGCTAACCATCCCGAGCCTAGTCAGTCTGGTAGGGCAATGGAAGAATCATTTGTTGTTTTGCCTCCACCAGCAGCATCTGTTTACAAATTGGAGTCTGCTGCTGATGGAGTTGGTGCTCATTTGCCGTCTCCAGAAGGTGGACCTGCTAATATTCCTGTCCAACCAAATAATTCTGGCTTTCACTCCACCATAACTGTATTGAAGCGTGCATTTGACATTGCCACAACGCAAACACAGGTAACATATTAGACATTATATTGACTGTAAAAGAATCTGAATATGATCTTGCGCAAGTTCTTACATCTTCAGAATACTTTTTATCCAAAATAAGAAGCCTTTATTATACATAACTAACTAATTATATCAGGGATCTTTCTGAGATTGACAGACATTTCATCTTTTGTCATGGTCTTTTGTACCTTCCACTCTTCAGGTTGAACAACCCTTATGTCTCGAGTGCATGCGGGTTTTATCTGGTAAGCTAGATAAGGAGGTTGAAGATGTGTATAGAGACATAAAAGCGTATGAAGCCTGCCTTCAACAATTGGAGGGTGAGGCAAGAAATGTTCTCAGTGAGGCAGATTTTCTTAAAGAGAAGCTCAAGGTGCATATTCGTTGATAGACTTACATGATTAAGTAACTTTCTTGATATAGATAAACCACACATGCCCCCGAAAAAGAATCTTGTTGGATCTACATGTTTTTTGTTTCTCTTAGTCTCTTGCTCATTGTGAACAAGAACAACTGAATCAGACCATATTTTCTTATTTAAGATAGAAGAAGAAGAACGAAAACTTGAAGCAGCCATTGAGGAAACAGAGAAGCAATGTGCAGAAGTTACAGCTGAGTTGAAAGAATTAGAGTTAAAATCTAGTCGCTTCAAAGAGTTGGAGGAACGGTAAGCTACACTGGACTGGTTTTCTTATTGGAAACAGACGATATGTGATTTATCACAATCCAAAATGGCTTCCTTATATGAATAGATTTGTTCCAGTGGTATATCTTGTTTTCTGCTTTTTTTGAGGTCAGACTATGGTTTCTTGTGTGCCACATTTAATTTTCATGGGGTTTTCTCTTTGGCAGGTATTGGCAGGAATACAACAATTTCCAGTTTCAGTTGATTTCTCATCAGGTATCATTTTGTTAAATATTTTTTTATTTTGGGCTTATCAAATTCCTACATGTTTTACAAACGTGATCTACTGGGGACATTGGGCACCAACCATCTACTGTTTGCTTTTCTTGGCAGTTGTTCTTCTCTCTTGTCAATATATAATTCTAAAGCCAGAGTTGGTTTTTTGGTTAGCAGGAGGAAAGGGATGCAATTCTGGCCAAAATTGAAGTTTCACAAGCTCATTTAGAATTGTTGAAGCGCACTAATGTGCTCAATGATGCCTTTCCTATCGGGCATGATGGAGATTTTGGAACAATAAACAACTTCCGTTTGGGAAGACTTACTAAAATTCAGGTGTGTCAGTAATATAAACATATCTACACTGCATTTACACGAGAGCAATGGAGGGAGAGAGGAAGGGGGGGGTGTTGATGGTGAGTGAATGAGTCCTCATTAATCCAATTCTATGTTCTCTCTTTCTTCTGGATATCATATTCATGGTTCTAGCCTCTAAGGTTGGACAGGCATTTTCTCAGAACCAGCTTCAAACCCACTGCAACAGTTACCTGTACTCTTTGCATGTGCTTACAGAATACAACTAAAATTTGAGATCAGAATTTCGTATTGGTGTGCATATCATCGTAGGATAGTAATTGGGTTGACAAAATTCACCAAATGCAAGTTGTTTGAGATTTTGAATAGGAGAACTGTCTAAATTTTTATGTATCTTGACTATTAGTTCATGGCTGCTTTAGATGCCAAGGACTTGTGTGCTTATGATTTATATAAATTCCCATTCTTTAACACATTGTCATGGAAATAGTTTTGACAATGAAAGTTTGTCACTAATGTAATTCTTTTACGGAAATGATAGGTTGAGTGGGATGAGATAAATGCTGCTTGGGGCCAGGCTTGCCTTTTGTTGCATACGATGGCTCAACATTTCCGGCCAAAGTTTCAGTAAGCTTTCTATGACCATTTTTTTTTAATATCTTTGTTCATCAGGTCTCGTTGAATTTTATAAATGCTACTTACACTCCAGGCCCAGGAACTATGATGGTATATTTTTCATTTTTCTAAGTTTTTTTTTTCTTTTTTAGATACCGGATCAAAATTCTTCCAATGGGGAGTTATCCGCGCATCATGGACACAAACAACAATACTTATGAATTGTAAGTGGAAAATTCCCTTCGGATTTCTGTATCCTATAATATGGTCATCACCATGGGTGTTCTCTCACTCCTGCCCCCTTAATCTCCACTCCCAATCAACGAGGATAAGTGAAATTTAGTCTAATGATTTCTCATAGAGACTTTCGAGTAATGTTTTGAAACAGCTATTGATTGGCCTGATACTGGATTGAATCAGTCATCTGTAATCCCACTACATAGGATTAGAAATGTTATTCATCTGCTCGTGTCATCATTGTCTAAAGCGGGTTCATAACATTAACATTCATTTTTGCTTCTTGATTTTCTTAGAGATCAGTCTTATGAAATTAATCCAGATGTAGATCAGTATTACGGACTTTTATGAGATACATTTGTTCGTTTTCAGGTTTGGTCCCGTTAATATTTTCTGGAGCACTCGCTATGATAAGGCAATGACATTGTTCTTGACCTGCCTCAAGGATTTTGCTGAGTTTGCAAATTCAAAGGACAAAGAGAACAACATTCCTCATGAGAAATGTTTTAAACTTCCTTACAAGTAAGCTTTGATGAATTTACCTTCCTCATGCTACTTCTTTTCCTTTAAAATATAAAGCCCGTAATTGAAAATTCCCCCCATCCTCGCACAAAAATGCAATGGGCAGTCTTCAAATTCAATTGAAAGCTATTGGATGTAGGATCTTGATTTTGACTGCTCTCACTTTTAACTTTGTTCCATATATATCATGTGGGCCAGCCGATAGCCCACGTATCAGACACTAAACTGATAAGAACATATACTACGCTTGATATTAACCCAAAAACCGAGAAATGTATTATGCTTTCCTGCTTATTACCAATCTTGAACTTGTATTTTGCAGGATTGAAAATGACAAGGTGGAAAACTACTCAATAACACAAAGTTTCAGTAAACCGGAGAATTGGACGAAAGCTCTAAAGTATACCCTCTGCAACTTGAAATGGGCACTCTATTGGTTTGTAGGCAACACAAATTTTCAACCACTTTCTGGTTCTGTCTCTTCTCATGCTGAAGTTTCGGCTGCAAGCTCATTGTACAGTAAAAACCACAATGGTACCAAATCCTAATATTCTTGAATATCACATTTTATGACAATTTATGAATCCCTCTGCCTGTAAATATTTGTATAGTTTTGGATAGGTATCTCGGAGACATTTTGCTGATTTTGAATGGGTAAATTGCTTCCTGAATCTCTCACTTGGTTTCAGATGAAATTACCCAAGTGAGAGGAAAAAACTCGTTGATTGAATACATAAACATAACTCTCCTTTCTACAGATTCATGAAGTAACTTTTTGAGTAGAGAAATTGAGGTTAGCGTACATCCATTTTCGAAGGGAAACGCTTTTGGCTGACCCCTATTCATGCATGGCAGGGAATATGGCACGATATTTTCTAAACCAAAAATGCCAAAATTCCTTTTTTTTTTTCAAATCATGAAGTATTTTGAACGAGTTTATAAACGTTTGAGAAGCCAAAGCCAAAGCCATTTTTTTTTAATGAATAAAAAGAATTTGCTAGTGAGGGTGTTCGTGTTAACGGCTTACGAGTCGGGCATCGGATCCGTATTTCTATAAATATCATCTAAATATCATTTAATCTCGCATTCAGGCAATTCCAAGGAAAAAAGAAAATAAGACAGACTAGTGATCTACTCTTTTTCAAGGGATTTGAATATTGATGAGCGAATATATCAGACTTACTGCTTATTAAGAAAATAGAATCATTAAGAAAGAAGTATAATTTAGAAGTCGATAACATTGATCAAGACTAAACTCATGATTTTGATTTTATCGTGCTGTGTTGGAGACCTACGTTCTATTGTATATAGACAATAGCAATAAAATATAGACATTAATATAATTAAACTCCCAACAAATAACAACAAAATATAGACACAAATATAGCTAAACTCCCAACAAATAACAATAAAATATAAACACATATAACTCCCAACAAATAACAACAAAATATAGACACTAATATACAACAAAAAAAAGACACGTGATCATTAATATATAGATGATATATATAGAAACTCTCAACAAATAACAATAAAATATAGACACTAATATATACAAACAAAAAACACTTAGGTCACCTATCTTATTGCTTTTACTTTTTTTAAGCAGTTGAAAAAGTGCTTTTAAAAAAGTTGTTTCAAAAAGTATCTGTAGGTAACTTTTTAAAAATAGCTATTTTCAACTTATTTTAAGCTAAAAACAAATATAATAAGCATATGAGAACAACTTATAACTTAAAATAAGCAACAGAACAGAGCTTATTTAGAAATTTTCAAAAAAATATCAAAATATATATAGATACTAATATACACAAAGAAAAGACACGATGTCATTAATATATCTAATATATATAGCTGATGCCTATAACAACTCCCAACAAATAACAACAAAATATAGACACTAATATATAGACACACGGTCACTAAATATCTAATATATATAACTGATGTATATTAGAAACTCCCAACAAATAACAATAAAATATAAGACATTAATATACACAAAAACAAAATCACGGTCACTAATATATTTAATATACAAATGATATATATAAAAACTCCCAACAAATAACAACATATATAGACATTAATATACACAAACAAATATATATATATATGTTTCTTCTTCAAAAAGAAAAGCAAAGAAAGTGAGAGTTGATCCAATTGCAACTAATTTTTAACAAATCTATTCAAAACCTCCATTTTTTTAAAGCTTTGTTTAGTCAATATGAGCGTTATGCCAACTTAAATTTGGCCACCAAAAGTCTCCAAAACCTTTGAATATATTATTACATTAATTATTAATTAAAAAGGAAGGTTACAATACATTTTTCTCTTTATATATTAAAGCTTTGAAATGGTAGTTTGAAGAGGGAGAAAGTAAAGTAATAATATGGGGGAAAAGAAATACATAGTAGAAATAGAGTCTGCTAGAGAAGCTGAAAATGGAAGGCCTTCAAGAGGAGCTGTTTATAGAAATGTATTGGCAAAAGATGGTTTTAAACCTCTTCCTTATGGGCTTCACTCTTGTTGGGATATTTTCTTGTGAGTTTTTTATTTTTTTAATTATTTTTTGGGTTATATATTTTTTGCTTCTTGAAATTTGAATGAAGTTTTTTTTTTTAAATTTATTTTTAATTTAGTTTATATATTGCGTGACAACTGATAAAGAAAAATTATGTTACGTATATGATTTATCGACTAGGATGTGAATTTCTTAGAATTAAATTATGTATTTAGAAAAAAATATTAATTCAAAGAGATTATGTTTCTCCAATAGAGTAAATTGATGGATTGTAATATTCTTAATATTTTTTTATTTGATTATATTTTATTTAGTGAAATAAAATTTAATTATATAGAAAATAAATTATAAGAGAAAAGGTAAATTTTGAAAAAGAAAATGTTCTAAAGGAAATATTATTGATAGGGTGTTAGCTGTTGGGCTTGGTATTTGGGCTTCGTTTATATAAATGAAAAGCCCAACAAATGGCCCTGTTTTTGAGATTCCAAAAAAAAATTCTGAACGAATTACAATGATATACTTTTGCATGGAAAAGTAAATGACATTTCAGAGGAACTTATAATGGCGAGCTGAAAGTGGAAGACGATTTCTTCTTGCTTCTCGACGTTTTAGAGATGATAATCGGTTGAAGTTTTGAAGCTCTGTTTGATTTTCCGGGAAGAACGAGAAGAGTTGCAAACTTTGTTTGTTTTGATTTCTCTCGTTCTTTCCTGATCGCCGAGCAGAGCCTTCATTTTCGCCTCTATCGATCAGTGCACGAACTTCATTTTCCAATTATTCGCCGTGTTTCTGAAAATGTTACAAAATTATGTTACTGATCGATTTTTTATTTTTTTTTCAGCAATTCTGTGAAGAAATATCCTAGTAATCGGATGCTAGGTGAGCGAGAGATGCTAAATGGCAAGGTTCGGTGGTCTTCTACTCATAGTTCGATCTTTTTATTTCTCATTTTTGTTTCTCTAATAAACATTTTATATATTATGTTGTGTTTTCAGGCAGGTAAATATGTGTGGTTAACTTATGAACAAGTGTATGATTTGGTGCTGAAAGTGGGAAATTCTATTCGAGTTTGTGGAGTTGCACAAGTAAGTTTGAAGAATAGTTTACAGTTGAATTTTTATAAGGCTCACATGTTGATCTAGAATGAAATTCTAAGATTTGAGTTTGAGCTACATTTTGAGCCGGCATAGGTGGATAACTGGCAATGTGATCATTTATGTTCATCTAGCAGAGAATTAAATTTCTAACTTGATTGTCTACTGTTTCTGTTCAGGGTGATAAATGTGGAATCTATGGTGCCAATTGCTCGAAATGGGTTATAAGCATGCAGGTATCTGACTATGTCCCTGAATCTTCTGAGTTCTCTGTGATCCAGCTTGTAGTGACATAGCCTCCACATAAAACAAATTAATCTTAAGTTTTGAAATGGAAATGAATGGAAAGTAAAGGATTAAAATTGAGATTAATGTGTAAGTGTTATTGGTTCTCTTGCAGGCATGCAATGCTCATGGTCTTTATTGTGTCCCTTTATATGACACTTTAGGTAAGAGTTTATTGGTTTTGCAATGGATAATTAAGGTTCAATATGTTTTTTGCAAAATATATAATTTCATCGTCAGTAAATTTACTTTCCAAGTCTTGGATCATGAATGATCTTACTTTATTTTCGTATGTGATTAGGATTTTGAAGCAGTTATGATTGAATAATTAGATAGTTTTTCCTCATTTCATTTAATATCAACTTGGCTGTGGGTTTAGGTGCTGGAGCAGTGGAGTACATCATTTGTCATGCAGGAATTTCCATTGCTTTTGCTGAAGAAACTAAAGTTTCTGAGGTAAGGAGTATTGGCAGTAAATTTTCAATAAGACATGCACAGTATTATGCTTGCTTCCCTTTTTGCTTTTTATCCTCTTTTTGTTTGGCAATGAAGTTGTTTAAGGAAATGACTCCTTAACTATGATGGTTCAGGTGTTGAAAACATTCCCTGCCACTGGAAAATACCTTAAAAGTGAGTTTGTTTTTCTCATTTTCTCTGAGCTTAACATGAGTTGAGTTTTTATAATGATGTTACGTGAAATGTAGCTCTTGTCAGCTTTGGCAAGGTTACTCATGAACAAAAGGAGGTCTCTGGAACTTTTGGGTTGAAACTGTTCTCATGGGATGAATTTTTGGCCTTGGTAAGATACCTCCCTAAAACTGTTATCTTATTAGCATTGTAACATGCGTGTTCTACAGAAAGATCTTTTGGTGGGTTCTGTTTGGTGTGATTTCCTGAGATTACTGCTTACTGCTTTTAAATCGTGGCTAATATATCTTGAAGATGCAAACTAGAGATATGCGTAATGTAATAGATAAAGCTAATGTGATTAGTTTTTCAGTCTTTATGCTTTTAAATAATGACAAACGGAATTTCTCTATTATTTGTGATGTTATCTTGCTTCAATTGGCTAAAGCCTCATGTGTAAACATAGAAAAACAAATACATATGGTGGTGCTCAGTTATTGACTGGGAAACTTTTGCTGATGAGTTGAAGTCACACTTGAGAAGGTTACTTGGTTATTTTGAATGCTATGTGAGTCTTTGTCTGGGAAGACTTTATGTTGCGTAGCCATTAATGGTGACTTTTTCATACTTGTTCAGGGAGTTGGCCAGACCTTTGACTTTCCTACAAAGAATCCAATTGATACCTGCACGATAATGTACACTAGTGGAACAACTGGTGACCCGAAAGGGGTGATGATTACCAATGAGAGCATTCTTTCCATTATATCAGGCGTAGATCACCATCTAGAGAGCTTAAATGAACCGGTGAACTTAATGCTCTATTACTTTGTATAGCTTTGTTACTTTTTTATAATAACACCGTAGTAGGTAAATCAAATACTTCCCAATATTCCATTGTCAGCATTTTGCTTACCTTCAGTTCACGAGGTTACCTGTAATACATGAAATACCTACTTATATCTGTCAATTTAACCATCACTTACAGTTCAGTGAACATGATGTATATTTGTCATACCTTCCTTTGGCACATATATTTGATCGGGTGATTGAGGAATTGTTGATCTCCAGAGGTGCCTCAATAGGATTCTGGCATAAGGTAAATTGAGAGAAAATATTTCTTTTCCCCAGATTAGAAAATCCATTTAAAATGGCTTTGTATTGTGTCTTCAGGATGTGAAACAATTGATCGATGACATCCGAGAGCTTAGACCCACGACATTGTGTGCTGTTCCTCGTGTGTTAGACAGGATATATTCTGGTAAAAGATAATCTGTTTAACAGTAAGATGATTCTGATTATGTGTTCCTTAATGATACAGCTTCTTACTTATCAGCTTTCCATGAAATTTGTTTTTGCAAGTTCCCCAGAAAATTACATAAAATCTCTCAGTTTCTGATTTAACATAGTTCAATCAGAAATTGGATGTCACATGGTTCGATGTTTGAATAATTCTCAGGTTTGGTGGAGAAGATTTCTTCTGCAGGTTTTGTGAAACATGCTTTATTCAACCTTGCATATTCATAGTAAGTGTTATTTGCTTCTGATAAATAGTAAATAGTTTTCATTAAGCAATATTTTTCATAAATACTCTCTAAAAGGAGAAGAAACCTCAAGGCGAACCAGAAAGAAGAAAACAGATAAAACAGCTAAGAACATTTATCGAGTTTTGGATTAAGGAATGTGCAGTAATGGTCTTGTTGGTATGTACAGCAAACTTCGTAACATGGCTAAAGGGTTTAAACATGTAGAGGCGGCTCCCCTGTTTGACAAAATAATTTTCAACAAGGTAAAGGATTCATGACCTCTTTCGAGCAGTCTGCTTTCTTCTTTTGTCTTAATATGGTTGCTTATTTGGTTCTGCTTGTCATGCATATGCCACGACTAAATCTAGGTTAAAGAAGGTCTAGGAGGGAACTTGCGCCTTATATTATCTGGCGCAGCACCGCTTTCTTCCAATGTGGAGACGTATCTACGAGTAGTGACATGTGCTCATGTTTTACAAGGATATGGTACAAAATTTGTTCAGCTCAATACTCAATTCTCCTTTTCGTTTCCTTGAAAGTATAAAAATACCCCCTTCTTAGCAGTTCCACAATGAATAATTACATCTCACCTGTCCTTTTAAAATGGTAGTAATGGAATTGCAAATTCAACAAAATAACAAGGAAAGTTTATGCAGTTCTCGTTACTATTTTTTTTCATTCTCTGATTTATCAAATAAGGCAAGTAAATTCTAATAGTGTATTGTAGCATGTATATGAATTCGGAGAATGATGATTCCTATGAACACTGTGTAGGTTTGACTGAAACCTGTGCTGGGTCTTTTGTGGCACAACCAGACAAATTATCAATGATCGGTACAGTTGGACCACCTCTGCCAATCGTGGATGTATGCCTAGAATCTGTTCCTGAAATGGGTTATGATGCCCTTGCTAGCACTCCGAGAGGGGAGATTTGTATTAGGGGGAAGTGCTTGTTCTCGGGATATTACAAACGCGAAGATCTTACAAAAGAAGTTATAACTGATGGATGGTTTCACACTGGTGAGTCTGTTTGTACAAATACTTTGTCATATGATTAAATAATTTCAAGGACAAATCTATCATTTATACTTAGAGCACATGTCCTAACCAAAAAATATAAAAATAAAAATAACAGGGGATGTTGGCGAGTGGCTACCAGATGGGAGCATGAAGATTATTGATCGCAAGAAAAACATTTTTAAGCTTTCTCAAGGAGAATATGTTGCCGTGGAAAATCTCGAGAACATCTACTCACTTGCCTCATGCATTGATGCAGTAAGTATTCGCATTTGGGGAAGCAATGGGCTGCGACTTTCATTTATTCCTGAAATCTTTCGCCTGAATTTCCACTTTTGAGTACTGTTTAAATTATTGAACTAATTCCTTGGCCTGTTTGTTTCAGATATGGGTCTATGGTAACAGTTTTGAGTCATTTCTTGTTGCTGTTGTCAACCCAAACGCGGAATCTCTTGAACGCTGGGCCGAGGAGAATGGTGTGACTGGGGATTTCAGTAGTCTATGTGAGAATCCAATAGCCAAAGCATATATTTTCGAAGAACTGACTAATATTGGAAAAGAAAAGAAGGTCTTCTCTCGTTTACTTCACTGCATATTCGCTTGTCTATTCCCTCTATTAAATTTTCCAATATAGTCATGATCTGTTTATTGTTTTCACAGCTAAAAGGCTTCGAGTTTGTCAAAGCTATACACCTGGACCCTGTACCTTTTGATATGGAGCGAGATCTCCTGACCCCTACTTACAAGAAGAAGAGGGCACAATTTTTCAAGTATTATCAGGTTTGCTCATTTAATTTTTGATCCCATCTTAGAGCATTCATTATGTGTCATTCTGAACTTTTGTTGGTCTAATGGCAATTTCTTCCTCTCTATATCCAACATTTGCTTCATCATGACTGTTTTCTAGAGCTTGAATATGAACCTTGAGGAAGTTTCTTTTGGTTTCCTGTTTTTAACGTGTTCTAGAACGATGAGTTCATAATCCCGAAAGCTTAGTTTACGACAGATAACTGTTTTCATGCTGACCATAGTTGAATGATGAATTGCAGAATGTCGTTCAAGATATGTATAAAACTGCCAAGATAAGCTCAAGAGGATAAATTCATCACCTTTATCCAGTTTCATCTTGACTAGTCAGTCTCTCTAATACTTTTATAGTATGAAATTACTACTCATCATTACCAAGTATTTCACTGAGTGTATTTGAGAAATTTGTCTCTCTTCAACTTAATTTAGAGTGGAGCTAAATTCATTCATTGTAACAAACCAATACTGCTCTCTGATTTTCTCTGAACTGTTTGCCTTCTTAGTTTTTGTACACTTTCTTTTCATTATAAGCATGATATTCATTCTATTGCTTTGAATAATGGGGAATAGATGCAAATGAATGCTCTTCTCTAATGTTTTATGAACTTTAAAGTTTGGCCTATTTGGATAAAGGGTTGTTTTTTAGATTTTTGTCTAGCATTCTATAATAGCTAGATTGTTTAGACTTGGAATCGTTTAATGCATCTTCTATTATAAAAGGACCGTATTAGTAGACGTATAAGAGGATCTCGACCGGATTATATTTGAAATGTTAACCAATTTCAGCCTTATTATTAAGCTCTGAAACTTATTTTAAATTTGAGACTTACCTCTCTTCTCATAAATGTACTTTGTACCTGTATCTTATAAACAATTCATATTTTACTTTTACTATAATTATACATCCAAATTGTTTCAAGAAATTGTCAAAACAAACAAAAGATTTCAGATGACTGATATATACAAAACATAAAAATCCTCTTGAAATTTACAAAGAAAGAATCCCTTTACCAAATGATTATCATGGAGAGGCTCTAGTTCGGTCCTCTGCACTAAAATCAGGCTCAGCTGGCTTCTGAAGCAGTAAAGGAGGTACCCTTGGTGATAACTTAGGAGGTAGCCGAGGATGGTTGCGGCGCAATGCCCGAAGTGCATTTGCAGCAAACTTGGAGGCATAAATAGTGGCACCAAGGCTGGTTAGATTCCCTCCTGCTAATTCGTTCTGTTGCCTTTCTTCTTCCTCTTTTAAGGACTTCTCAAGTTTCTTCCTGCAGTATCTCCTCCAAGCTGCTTGTATGAAACAAGCTGCCCATGTTCTCCATTGCTGAGAATAGAACCTGCCATACATGCATATCATATGTCACATTGTTTTCTCTTTCCTTCATAGTCTGTCCATTTCAATTTCAAAGCATACTTTTTTCGCTTCGAAGTATCTATTATTTTAGTAGATATTGAGATAAAATAATTTAACAAATACTTAGATATAATTCAAATAAACTCATATTCTCAAGTAAGAGCAGTTTAAGTTAAGGACCTCCGCCTATTAAGAGGCGTTTGTTAATTGTTACCCTTTTTTTGATACAATGGGGATGGAGACATGGTGTTATACTTGGCCGGTTAAAGGGCATTTGTTACTACTGAGCTATTAGCTTATCTCCACATGTTATTATTCATTATTGGCATAGTTTTACTCTACCAAATGATGAACCAAAATTAAAGGAAAAGTATATATATATATATATAGACTTGCCTGAAAATGTGCTGGATCTTTTTGCTTTGGAGACGTCTGTATTGGGCTGCCACAAACTTGAGATCATCAGCCTTGAGAGCAAAAGCTTCTACATCCGTCACTGCTTGAACTGTTCTAGTGGAAGTACGGAGACTGGATGAAGAGTTGGGATCCAAAGCCCAAGTGAGAAGCTCCTCTCCACAGAAGTCACCAGCCTTGAGATAATCAGAGTTAAAGAAACCTGTTCTTCCACCATTGGTGGTCATAGTCAAAAGATTGCCCCGCATGATAAATAGCATTTCATCAACTGGATCTCCTTCCCGAATTATTAAACTCTTCTCTGTGAAAAGAGCTGGTTTTAGATGGTCACATAGTGCATCCAATAATGTATCATCCATTTTCTCAAACATTGGCACCTGAAATGGGGTGATCAATGTGTTAAATATCAATGTAGAAAGACAAGAACATCCACCAAATGCTCAGGAGAAAGGTGGAGAATGTAATAGTGAACTTACTCTGGTCAGTAGAGCCCAGCAAAGATGGCGGTTTATGTCCCTTCTCAAGTCCTTGGGAAGATTCTGAATGAGTTGATCTTCTTGAACACCTCTGGTTTCTTGCCATTTGTACTGTTCGTACCGCCTAATTCGTTCCTTTAGATCCTCAGGTAGCATTCGATGGGACATCCACTGATCTGCATCTCGCCTTTTTACTCTCATTTCTTCTACTCTAACAGTGATGGACTGCAGATATTTCTGTAATGGCAGCAGAGAACAAGAATCAGTTTTAGCGAGCACTTCAGTCCACATTCCACAGAAATTACAAGAAATCTGCAGGTCTTAAAGGCACTTAAATTCATATTATTAGTTCAATGGAGATTGACAATGAAGAGAGCAGAACCAATATGCTTAGAGTTACAAATGTTGCCAACAATGGCTTAGTTAGAATGAAGCTCAAACCTGCATGTTGCCAATCAGCAAAGAGAATAAGATCAGACCAACTATGGCGATAGCAATGGCAAAAAGACTTTCCCCAACAAAGTTGCTTGTCTTAAGGTTTTGTCCCACCGAACTGTATGAACAAATAGAATAAAGTCACAAACTTGATCTTTAGATATAATGTGCAAGTTTGTGAATTAAGCACAAACCTCAAATTTCGCAATCCCCACCAGAAGCAATAGAAGAGTTTCTCCCAGAAGTTTCTCTTTTCAACCACTTGAGACTGAAGAGCATCAAGGAATATGCCGAAATCAAAGTCCGTTGGGTTCTTTATTTGATTTTGCTCAAGGAGAGGGCAAGAAGTATTCAGAAATGAATAATCTTCAGTGCGTGTGACATCACAATACAAGCCATTTGTATGACATTGCTCATGCTTGCCACAGGCAATTCTCCAGCACTTATCTTGACGTTCTACTGAGAAAATGTACCAGAATGCTCCTAGTACCTGTTTGTCCACCATTACAATGATATGCGTAAAAAACATAGACGGAATTAGAACTTTGATTTTGAGGGATCAAAAATTAACTGTAGAAGACTTACATTACTTGCTAGCATATAGAGAAAAAGATTGAAAGCGGCACCAGCCCATGCAGTTTCAGTGAATATGCCAGACGTTCTTGTTACCTCCTTGTACAATGGATATATCCGGATGAGTCTTGGAACATACTGGGTGAAAATGGCACCCTCTAACAGGTTTTTTGTTACCAGTGAAGTTGGGGCACTTAATTTTGGGATAAGTAAGATAACCACCTGAGGAAAGGGAAGAATAGCTAGCACATCAACAATAAAGTATGTGCGCAGGTATCTTTTGGCTATAGCAGGCAAATCCTCGATTAAATCTCCTCTTCCAAATACTCGAGAAGGAACAATATATCCAGTACGGAATTGTAGAATTATGTGAAGTATATAGAAGAGGTCAGTAACAGAACGGAGAACAGAAGCTATGATCTTTAACTTATTATCCAAATCAAGGCACTTTCTGGTGTTGTCAACAACAGGGACATAAAAGAAGAGGGGATCCAAAGACACTGCAATTATACAGGAGATTACAAAAATTTTATTCCATCTTTGAAGAAATGGCCCCCGGGGATCTAAAACCTTTTTCCTGGATTCTGCTGGTTCTTTTGTTGGCTGATTGCTTTTTGGATAGGCATATAATGATCTCTTTAAGCTCTTAATCCTTTCGGAACCTTTCTCGAATCCTCTTCTAATACTGCTCACCATTGAGGTAAAACTTGGTTTTCTAGCAGAAAGCAACCAACGAGAGGGAGATTGTGTCTCAGAACCAAAGGAATTCACTGAATTCCACTCCTCGAACCTGAAAAAGAATAATTGTTGGATTAAGAGTGAAAACCTCTGCAAATGCCACATTCTTATATGGTAAACATGTCAAACAAACGTCAAGATTTTCCAGAAATTTTGTCAATTTTCTCCGTTTAAAATCACCAATCCAACACCAACAAGAAGATGACTTTCCTATTTCATTTGCCAATAAAAGCATTCCAGTTTTAAAATCACGAGAGAAAACCAAGTGTTTGAATAGGTACGGAAATGCTGAACCAAGCAAGTGTTGATGATATTTTCAATACTTAGAAAAATCCTAGTAATCCAAGCAAATCATTACTACTTTAACCAAAGAAAGAAGCTCTCCATGACAACAAAACATCATAAAAGTTTGCACGTCAAATTCAATTAAACACTATAAATTGAAAACTGGAGGCAGAACCGCAGAAAGTATAATTAAACAGACAAAAAACAAAAAATCTACCTTACATGTCTGTCTCCGTTGAAGTTCATCACTGGCTGTTCACTTCACTTCAGTTTTAACGTTCACTTTTAAACCTTCGGATTCACCTCAAAACACCGATTGAATTTCTCCTTTTCCTGGCCAGAAAAAACAAAACATTCAGAAAAAAATAAAATTAATTAACACACATACATAATCAGTACCACCGTAATTCCTACCTTTATCTGCTTAAATTACTCCTCCGAAGAAAAACTGAAAATTCTCCGTCTCCGATCATTCATTACCGGCTGGGTAAAGTTGAGTAGTCGTGATCGGAGAAGAGAGAACAGAAATTGATCAGAAACAAACATGAAAAATGGAAGTTTTCCCCAAATTAAGAGAACACGGTGAGTAGATGAAGGACTTAAACTGCGATTTTTCGTCAAGTAAATGCAGCTGCTGAATCCGACTTTGGAAACTTCCTAGAGAAAACACAGCACAGTACCATATATATATACACGAGGACCGCGTCAATATTCAGAAAAAATAAATAAATATGGCGGGAGAATGGTCAACGGCTATGGGGATATTTTTTTTCCTAGCAATTTCATTTGTACTTTCAGCTGGGACCCTGACGGAAACTCCACTCCTAACGGGTATTGATAATTGCCGTTACAAAATTTCTTTTCCCTCTTAATTACCGCGTAAACGGGTACAGATTCTCTGAGTACTTTCAAACTTAAATTCATATTCTTATAGTGAAACATGTATTTAAACGCAGATTCAGACCCTTTCGATATAAAATTTATAGACTCAAATTCAACCCGTCTAAAATAGGATCTGGATATATCCGTACATGTATAATATTTTTTAATTTCTTTTCTTCTTAAACAAAAATATATATAAAAAAAAATTTAGAAAATCTAACATTAAAAAATCATGCTTCTATTATTTGCTTTTGGAACAAACAATGGAGAAAACAGTAGTACTGATATCTCGAAGAAGAATAATAAATTTTGAAGAAAATTTATCTTATCTTCTCTAAACTATGAAAATAAACCACTCAATATCATAAATGTATAAATTATGTATTAATAAAAAATATAAAAATAATATAATATATATAAATATATATATACGGTTTGGATATCATCGTACCCTACCTAAACCCATTTAATAGAATCTATGTGTATGGGTACGGGTACGGGTCTGTGGAACCTTACCCGCTATAAATGAGTATAGACCCGCGCGGTTACGGATAAGACCCGCCCCGTTTACAGCCCTACTCTCAACTCCCTCTCTAAACACTTTTTTTTCCACTTTTTGTCTGTAAAATCTCGAAGATTTTAAGGTTAACAATTGATAATTTTGAAAATTTTTTATAAAAAAAATATCAATTTTGAGGTAAAAAACAGCACAAAAAACGCATAAATAAAAGCTGTTGATGCGCCAAACTACTTTTAGAGGTCTAAAAATAATTAAAGGATAAAATTAGTAAAAAGTAAATTTTAGAAGCATTTTCAACTTTGCATAATAAATAATTGGAGGGCATTTATAGACTTTTTCCCATAATAATATATGACTTTATTTTCTTTAAAAAACATATTTTCGGGGTTTGGCGCTATAAAATATAATATTTAAAATATAATATTTGGTTTGATTTTCGACTATTTGACCTTCAAATGGTTATTGATGGAAGATGGAGTAGGTCCTTGAATGAGATAACATTACATTTCCAGGGACTTATTTGAAATTTAACATTTATTAAATTCAGAGAGAAACGGCGCCATTCTCAGCGTTTCATGATGAACAGAGACTTGCCCTAAAAATATAAACACCTCCTCTCCCCGTGAAATTTGTGAGATTTGCCGCCGCAACACAATAAGCTGGTTCTTATTACCGATCAATCCCAGGTACTACTAATTTACCAAGATTTGATTTCAATAGGTGTTCTCTTGCAAATCAGAAAGGTGAAACTACATTGGTTCATTTGAATGTTTGTAATTGAAAGTTTTCCATTTTACAATTTTTTTAGTTTTTGGGAGGGAGATGATTCAGTAGCAGGTCACTTGGAAGTCACTTGCAAATCAGAAAGGTGAGACTATATTGGTTCATTTGAAGGTTTGTTATTGAAAGTTTTCCTTTTTACAAAATTTTTAGTTTTGGGAGGGAGATGATTCAGTATGTTCAATTAATTCACTTGCAAATCAGAAAGATGAAACTACATTGGTTCATTTGAATGTTTGTAATTGAGAGTTTTTTCCTTTTTTACACTTTTTTTGTTTAGTTTTTGGGAGGGAAATGATGGAAAAGTAAAAGGTCTGAGGAGGAGTAATTGATGGTAGTAATGGAGGTGGAAGCAATTGAGAGAAAAGTAAGAGGGCCCCTGTCCTTGTATAAGTTGTTACAATGTGACTGTCGCAACCTCTTCTAAAGCAAATTACACCAAAGCTTAAAGCTTTGGAGACTGGGTTGTAATAAAAGGCGTGGGTTTCATTCTAGTATTGAATGATAATCTAGACTTCGCCCTACATTATGCTTTTACCTCTGTGATTTTGTGTATTTGAAACAGCTACCATCATGCCTCCTGCAGTGATCTAACTTTCTTGCTGATCCCTTTATTGGAAACTCAATTGCTGTATTGTTCTGTATTCATGAATTCATTAAGCATGGCAAAGACCATGGTGCCTTGAAACATCCAGGGTTGGGCCATAACCCGAGAAGGTGTAGCAGGCTCCCTAGGCTGAGTCTGAATAAGTCATGGCATGCACCTCTTGGTGGTATAAAAAGTTCAAAATTAGTTTTTTCAGGTTGTTTCATGTTGTGATAGTGGTTGTTTAGTTAATGGAGTTTTCATTTAGAAGGGCTCCTGCCTGATGAATTCTTTTATCTTCTTGATTACTTTAGTAGGATGTTATAGTATGGATTCTTGGAATGGGGATATCTTGATAAATGTCAGTCTAGTTTTATCTCCTCAGCTGGTATATTAGATGTAGGTTTGAACAAGGTTGTTGGGAAATTTTACTTTTTATTTAATGAACCTCACAAGTCTGGTCATTTTCTGTTATTGAAGCTGATAGAGCTTGCAATTAAAAAAGGAGCTATAGTTTCTTGAAGAAGAATGGTATTGTTGAAGATGCTTGAGGAGGGGATATTAGACACTGATGGCTGGTGTGTGATGATGGGTCATTCAGATGGGCTTTCAGGCCCATTAGGAGACTTGGACTCAATAGTTGGAAAGGTGAATTGGGTCTAGTTTTAGAAGGGGAACCCACATGCATTAACTAAGTCAGCATAGAGAGAGAGTCTTCATAGGGGAATTGGCACTGCTTATGGACAATATTATAAACTTATGTACATTGATTGGTTTTGTGTAGTGCCAACCCAAAGACTCCCCTCGTTCGGTTCCAATTATATTTTACATTATTAATTGGATTTTTTCCAATAAGTTTGGAAGAGTAAGAAGTTTGACCCCAGGGAGGGAGGGAGGGTCTTCTCTAAATTTTATTGATCTTAATAGAAGCTTCTCTAAATGGTTGGCTGCTCTTTAATAAGTGGACGTTTTGTGGTAATTTTTGAAAATTGAATTTGCTGATATGCAACCATGTAACACTGAGTTAATAGAGACAAGGATAAAGAAATTGATCTCTTTTGGCTGTTATGACTTTGCTGATTGATTGTCGGGAACACAATTGTATGTTTTAACTGTGGTTACCTAATTTTTTGAAGAAATACATCCTGTTTTAGCTTCATTCCTCTTCCTCCCTGTTTTCCTTGACATGCAATTATCTGAAACTACAGCTTTTGTGTCATAATCCTGTGTATAAACTTGGCGGCCATTTTTGGCCAAACCTTCAAGTATCCATGAATAGGTTAGCCATATTGTCCATCCTTTATCCAGATTATCACACCCTAGAATGAAATGTTCTATATAACTGAATCTTGATGGTCAGGAGGAGCCCCTTTAGATTCTTTAAAGTGTTATTTTCCTGATTATGTTAAGTTCATGAAATAAACTTCTTTGTCAATATCTGGTAGTACCTTTAGTGGCCATTCCCAGATGGGAAACACCCTTTCTTTAGGCCAATGGTGGAAAAGTTTGGTAAAAACCAGTCAAACTAATTGGTTGGTTAAGGAAATAGAGAGAGTTCTCCTTCTTGGCATAAATAATGTAATCCCATCCTGTCCTTCTAAGGAATTTAAAATGTGTTTTGTTTCTCTAGATCATCTGATTGGTTTATTTAGACAAATAGTAGCATTGTATTGAGCTTTACGGGCGATGCGGCTCGGTTGACAGTGTGATATAAGCTTGAGAAACAAAAAATTGGCATGTGGAATAACACTAGAGAGACAATAAAGAAAGACTTGGGGGGAGAGGATTAAAATGGCTAATAAAGAAGCATTTTGCTATGCCCTTTTTGGATTATAAAGTGTATAATATAAAATGATACCGCCCCATTTATTAATAGTGATTATGATGGTGCTTGAAATCTTGAATTGAATCCTGTTTATATTGGTGGATTCTGGTTGACTTCTTGTTTAAAGTAGCATTATGTAGATGACAAATGAATTACTAATCATCTTAGTGCTCCAGCAAACATGGCCTAGGATCGTCTGTTCCATTCTCTATACCATATTAGGAATTCTATACCATATTAGGAATGAGACGGAGGATGGTACAGAAAATGAGAAGCAAATATATGTAAGCATTGTTCTCTATTATTTATCGGTTGTTTTTAGTTTATTTTAATCAATAAATTGTTTTTTAGTTCTTCTTAACTGTTTATTATTTCTTTTTTAAAAAAGCATATGCAATTGAGAATAGGGGCATAATAACAGATGCTTCTTTTGCTATTCTTTTGTATAAGATCGTTTGTAACATTTTATGTAATATTTCAGGAGCGATGCCGACTATGAGTATGTAAAATCATATGGGTGTAATATTTGGGTTTTTTTTTTTTTTTTTATAGAGAAATTTGATTTTCAAAGTGGGATTGCTTGTTTGAGATTAGTGCCAATTTCCCTAGATTGTGTCAACTAATATTATTATGTGACAAATAATATTATTTGAGTAAGTGCGACATATCTTTCTCCAGTCTTTTGTTCTATATTTTATTACTAAATAGTAGTACTTTTACTATAAGTGCAGTGTCAATTACTTAAATATTTCTTTTGTGTTTTTTTTTTAACTTGTTATATTTTATTTTGATTTGTAATACCATAAAAATAATATAATATTTAATATTTTTTTATTATAATTTTGTTTCTTATTTTAAGTTGTTTTTGAGCTTTTAGTTTATTATGGGAGTATTTTTTAGAACTGTTCATACTTATTGATATTATCAAAAATAAATATTTAGAATAATTTTTTATGGGTATTTATTTTTAATTGTTTGAGCTAGTTTGAATTTTTTACCATATACAAATTTATATAATATTAATTTTTATATATTTTAACTCGATAAACTTGACGAATTATTATATTAATATATTAAAAAAGTTTCAATTCGAATGGAGCTAAGTGGTTCTTGAGTGATTCGATTTATTACAAGTCTTGTATTGGAAGATATATTAGATGATTATCATGAAATGTGATAAATAATAAAATAAAAAGAAAACCTGAGGGAATAATAAGGTAGTTTTTCAGGTCACTGTCTGAACTTTTTGTCGATAGCCTGTCATGTAAGGGAATTATAATTGAAATTCTATGGACTACATTTTATTGGCAAAATTTGGTAATAATCGAACCCACTTTTTTTTTTTATTTTATTTAACGTACACGATTTAGCAATTTAATTATTCCCTTTGACTTGTGAATAGTCTATTTTCTTCAAATATTTAACATTATTTACTAAATTACAAATTTAATCAATTTTCTATGTCAATTTATTACCAATTTAAATATTTATATTTTGTGGGAAAGTTGCTAACATAGAGAGTAAATTATGCTCAATTTGGCAACGATTTAACCTAGCAAGTTGTAGAAGATTTTTCACAAATCAAAATCTGATAAAAAGACAAAAAATAAATAAATAAATAATTCAACTTTGGGCAAAATGGCCAACAAATGGGTGGTGTATATTGTATTATCTATCTCTTTTACCATCATTTTCACTTAACATGGCGGTTTAGGCTTCTTCATTCATAATACACTTAAGGCTCCATAATTTACAAGTAAAATAAGTCAAATATATCTCTTTTGAGAAATTATTAGTCCTTTTTATATCCGGTGATTTGATGCAGTGATCAAGTGCGTTGTTATTATCTGAAAGGGTGAAAGATTGAAGGCTCTAATTCTTCGCATATTGTGAATATTTGAGAGGTTGAAAGTTTGTAAGTGTCATAAAATATTCAGAATCAGTTTTAACTATCGAGTAAAAGTAATTTCACAAACTCTCTTTAAATTATAAATGTTTAAAAAATAAAAAATCTAAAAATTTCACGTTTAAAACAAGTTCTAACTTAAAAGTAAGAGTTAAATTTTATAAATATTTTTTATATTAATCAAGATCGTGTACTGAAATTATTAGTTCAAAGGCATTATTTACCTCCTAAATTCACTTGGGGACTTAAAAGGGATATAAAGTCAAGGTACCAAAACATGCCCCAATAAGGGAAGCATTTTGGCTTGCTTGGATAAGATTTTGTCTTTATGCTTCAATTTTGTTTTTTTGAAAATATTAGTTTAATAGAATTTTGGAAAAAAAAAAAAAAACAGGTTCCTGTCTTAATATATGTGGGTTCATACGTTTGTCCATGCTCTACCACAAATATATTACTAGGTCTATGAAATTTTGCTTATTTTAAGTGGGCAAAAATAATTTTAAAAATTAATAATATTTATATTCTTTCACTTAAAGATCCTCCACGTGATATGTTAAGTGAGAGATTTTGAATTCGAGTCATTTAGAAAGCGATTTAATGTCGTGCTATTATTTAGAGGTCTTGTGCTCTCCGATTCCTTTTGCATTAGCCGACAATTTTCAGATATTGAATTTTAAAAAAATAATTTTTAAAATTAAATAATAATAATAGTAATAAGCAGCTTTGGAAATCATACGAATACTGTGTTTCCCCAATTCCAGAATATACGGTATTTTTGTCATTTCTGTAACGGTATTTCAAGGTATAGGACAATTTTGTCATTTACGAAATTATTATTAATGAAAATAAGAGTTTTTTTTTAATTTTTTATTATGTTTTAAGTATCAACATTAAAAAAGATTTTTTAATGGCAAACTTAACAAAACTATATAATTAAAAGTTGGAAAAAAATGAACCAAACTGTTGAGAGAGGAAAAATAGTTTAAAAAAATAATAATCTTTTTTATTTTACTTGTCACATTGTGGTTTTAAAATAATATTTAATTTCTTTTTATGCCTTCTTATTAATAATAAATTCTAACATCTTTTTATTATTATAATATGAAAAACTAATATAAATAATAATGAAGAGGGAGAAAATTTTGAAGTGCATTATAGTCTAAAAAAAAAGAAAACCAAAATCTATATTCGTCTTTTCTTTATAAATGGTTGAGTTCTCGTACGTTTTTAACTGTTCAAGTTTATTGAGTTGGAATAGTCGTTGTTTACCTGCACGAACATAATCAAAGTTAATTAATTTTGAATTGCTCAATCCGCTTTATGCTCAACTTCTACGGGTAAATGATAAGACTTCCCATATAAAGACGAAACAAAGTAAATCCTATAAACCTTGTTATATGCCCAAAGAGCGTCATTCAGTTTAATACTTAAATAATATGATATTCAAAATGTGACAAGTAAAAAAAAAAAATAGAGGGAGATGTATATTTTTGTAAATAAAAGGGTAATAAGTAAGATTTCATAGTAATTGAAATTGAATAAATAAGTCATTTTAGGTGTGAAAACAAAAATTCCAAGAGTTGGTTCATTATCCATTTTGTAGGGGAAGAGAGGAAAGAGACGAAAGGTCTTGGAGAATATCTTGAGCTTTAGATATTTTGAATTTAGCTTTTTCTACAATATTACTTTTGTTTTCTTTAAAAGAATATATATATATATATGTGTGGTGAAAATTTTATAAATACCCTCAAATTATTTACGCACTGTAATAAATATTTATAAATTTTACTTTTCATTAATTTTATCTTTCAACTATTATTTAGCTACTAAAAATACTCTTCTCGCGAATTTTGCAGTGGTTTTCATGAAATTTCACAGAAAACCACTGCAAATTTCGCCTGAAAGGTACTTTTAAAGGCTTAGAAATAGTTTGAGGGTAAAATTAATGAAAAGTAAAGTTTAGAAACATTTTCAGTAATACGTAAATAGTTGAAGGGAATTTATAACCTTTTTCCTTATATATATTATATATAGAAACCGTAAATGAAAATAACAAAACATGCCACTGAAAGACTCTACTGAAACAAAGATAGGCTATCAAGAACGTAAAAGAGGTAGGATGGGCAGTTGGTCAGATCTAGTATGGATCGTACATGGACGGTAGTTGGAATCGGCGACTCTCCCATAGGTCCCTCATCTGAGATCCCTAGGGAAGAGGATCAAGTTGGCCCTTGCGAACAGCTTGATGCACTATCTGCATTCAACCCTTTGAGCGAAATGCGGCAAAAGAAAAGGTATATATATTATATATAGAAACCGTAAATGAAAATAAATTTGCTTGTGCTGAATAAATTATTCTTAAACCTCAAGTATGAAAACTCAAATAAATAAATGTGTCAACTTAGACAAAAAAAAAAAAACAATATATCTCCACAACGTTTAATAAAAAAAAGAATTATATATCACAACATTATAATTGTGACAAATTAATAATTTAACGATAAAAAAATATTTTTTACTTAATCAAATATTTTAAATTCGAATAATATTTTTCTTTCTCAGCTATTAAAAAAAACTATAATCTTAAATCCTTTTGTCCTCCCCTCTTCTTTCCCTCAATTCAAAGGTAGCTTTTAGTGCTCTTTGAAATCGTTTTCAATGGTTTCTTTCTTAAGGATTTTCCAAAATGATATATATGGGTGGCGTAAACTCAAAAACATCTCTTATGGTCAAAAGGGGATACCTAAATTGGAATTTCATTTGCAATAAAAGACCACATGAAATCAACTTGATTATTGTTTTGTTCCTAATTTAAAGAATTTTATATAATTTCCCTTAAAATGCCCCTCAAGTATTTACTTAATTTGCACAATATTCTTAAACTTATATTTTATTTTATTTTTATATTCATAACTTAAAATTGTGTATCGTAAAATAGTCTATAGTCACTTCCTGATTCTATATGCTACTCACATGTGTGTAGAGGGGTAAACTTGTCCATTAAAGATTTTTCCTGAGATTACATGCTGCTGCTTACATGTGTATTTGCAATGCAAAAGACATTTTGTGATGGAGGAAAAGTCTTTAATGGACAATTTTCCTCCCCAGAAACACACAGAGGAGCAACACGTGATCTCCAAGAGGTGGCGCCGTTGTTATTTATGATAGTAGACTATTTTATGATACACAATTTTAATTTAAGGATATAAAAAAATAAAATATAAGTTCATGAACATTGATATATATGTGGAAGTTTAGCAAATACTTTAATAAAAAATAAAAAACATTTGGCCAATAATATCATTTTAATAAAGAGGTATGAAATAATTAAAAAGAAAATAACTAAAAATGCACTCAAATTATTTATAAGTTTAATCGGTCATCATTTTAAATCTTTTTTAAAATACATTTTATCAACGAATTACCTATGACGTCTCGTTTATGCTCTTGACATTCAAAATTCGATCACTTTTGCCAAGAAAATCACATGAAAAATTATTGATTTACGTATTTTCTGACTCTATACATATGTCAATTATTCGATTAAAATAATAATAAGATTTTGATGAATAAAGGCATAAGTAACTTCTTATAAATAATTTAGAGGTAAATATATCTTAAAAGAAATTACTAGTGAAGGGAAGGTAATTAAGAGCCGTGGATGAAAATAATGAAGGGCTATGATTGATTTTGGGGTAGAAGAGATAAAAATGATATTTATGTGGAAAGTTAATGAAGAAAATGGTCCCCAAAAAGCATTGTCGACCAGCAGAGGCCAGTCCAGAACCTGCAATCTGCAACCAACACCCAAAACAGACAATCGCTACTAGCTAGCTGCCTCTTACCAATAATATTATGAAAATATTGACAAAATATATTCCCTACTATAATTTATATAAATTATAGTAATTATGACGTGACAGCAAAATTTATCGAGCGAGAGATTATGAATTTCAATTATTTTGACAACGGCTTTATACTGGATTTATCATCTTTGTACTTAGAGACGGAAGAAGGATACAAATTTTATCAGAAGTATAAAAACTGCTCAAACAATTTTAAATTTAACAAAATGGTATATATCAATTATTTTTTTATAATTTTCTAATACAAAATTACCAATTTACCTTTTCATCTTCTTAAAATTTAGTCGAAAAGTTGAATAAGTATAGGTAATCGGAGTTAGAGAGTGGGAGACTTATGCGGTTCAAAATTATTATCTATACTATCTCATAGTAACTTGTACTCGACATATCAGCTAACAAAAAGACTTTAAGATTCTCGCTTGACACTTGACACTTGTAAAGCTTTAGAGTTTAGATTGTTCAAGTGTATTCGTCGCTATTTTTCTCTCGATTAATCTAGAAATATCGGACGGAAAATAAAAAATTTATAATTTTTTTTCCTTTATTAAAAGTAAATATATATTTTTGTAAAAAAATCAAAATGTAATCAGTGTCGTGGAATGCAGAAGCTGCTGCATAAAATGACAATAAAATTTCAGACTGTTAAATCTCCGCCCTTCCTTCCTTATCACTCTCCCTTCCTTCCCTACCTATATCCTCTCTTTCTCTCTCTTCTCTCTCTCTCTCTTCCCCTTCTTCTTTCTTTCTTCTCAGCGTCAATATATTCAATTCTACTGTTCTTCTTCATATTCATTATTATCCAAAACTAATTTTTATCAAAAACCTCTCATAAACCTTATAAAATTCTTCACTTATCTGTTGTTGCTGTTTGATTCATATTTAATGCTGCATTAAAGAAGCCCTCTCTTTCAGTTATCAGGTAACTTTGTACTTTATTTATATTGCCCGTCGTCGTTTCGAGAAAAAGTTCTGTTGCAAAAAACACACGTGTTTTCTTGTCGTGCTTTTGAATAGTGGTTGCGAATTCAATTTATAACTTAGATGGTTAAAGTAAGAAAAAGTTGTGTTTGTAACGGATATATATGGTTTGTAAAAGTTGAGTTGTGAATTTAATTTACAATTTTAGATAATAAAAACGCTTTACAGTAATAAATAATTCTGTTAACAACGGACATATCTGTTGCAAAACTCGTGTTTTGGTGAGCAGTTATGGATTTGGTTTACGATTTTAGATTGTAAAAACGCTTTACTATAAGAAATAGCTATATTTGCAATTGATATATGTACAAGTCGCGTTTTTTAATAGATGCGGATTCAATTTACAATTGTAGATTCAAAAAATGCTTAAGTATAAGAGATAGTTCTATACGCATGTTTTGTTGTAGTTGCGTATTCAATTTATAATTTTAGATTGATCGAAAGAGAGATAAGTAATGAGGATTGAATTGTAGGTGTTTGTTTTCTTGCGAGCTTTTCAATTTCGTGAATCAGTCGAGAAATCTTAAGAATCGGAAATGGCACCGAAGAACGGTCGTGGGAAGACCAAGGGCGATAAGAAGAAGAAGGAAGAGAAGGGTAATTGATTAAATTTTCTTAATTTTTAATTTATTTTTATTATAAAATAAAATATTAATGGAAATTTGTGCTTTTAATTTGCAGTTCTTCCGGTTGTGATGGACGTAAGGATAAACCTGCCGGACGACACCCACGTTGTTTTGAAGGTAATAGTCGGTATCGAGTTAGAATTTCAATAATAAAAGTATTTTTAAGGTCTGAATTAAAAAGATACTTCCTGTTGTGATTGATATAAGGATAAACCTGCCGGACGACACCCCTGTTGTTTTGAAGGTAATAGTCGGTGTTGAGTTAGAATTTCAATAATAAAAGTATTTTTAAGGTCTGAATTAAAAAGATACTTCCTGTTGTGATTGACATAAGGATAAACCTGCCGGACGACACCCGTATTGTTTTGAAGGTAATAGTCGGTGTCGAGTTAGAATTTCAATAATAAAAGTATTTTTAAGGTGTGAATTAAAACGATATCTTTTTTTGATTGACGTATTAATATATATGTATAACGTTCGGAACTTTATTAAATAGTATTGAATTAACAAAATAGTTGTTCAATAATAAAATTATTTGTTCAAAATTAAAGGGTCTTGAATTAGTAAAATATATATATTTATTACATAAAAATATTAGTGTGAATATAATTAGTTAGTATTCAAATTATTACAATTAAGATTTCATTTAATAATTATCCTAATAATTAACATTTTTTTTATGTTTAGAATTGAAGAGCTATTACTAATGATTTTTTTAAATATTTTAATGTTTGTAGGGAATTTCAACGGATAGGATTATAGATGTTCGTAGATTACTATCTGTGAATACCATAACCTGCAATATTACCAATTTTCAATTATCCCATGAGGTTAGAGGGCCACGATTGAAAGATACGGTGGACGTTGCCGCACTGAAACCTTGCACCCTCACCCTCGCCGAAGGTAAAGATCAAACAAACAAACGACGTCGTTAAACTGGTGTTATTTTCATTAAATGTTTTACTGTTTTGCCCTTAACTTTTCAATTAATTACTTCACAGAGGACTACGATGAAGAGAGTGCCACGGCGCACGTTAGGAGGTTGCTGGATATCGTGGCCTGTACGACGAGCTTTGGGCCGTCGGCGACGAAAGAATTGAAGAGCGAGAAGAATGTGCGGGTGGCGCCGGATTCCGGCAAGAGTTCGAAGAAATCGAGTAAGAAGCACGGAAATAATAAACGGCAATCTTCTCCAACTCTGCCGTCGACGGCGTCTCAACAGCCGCCGTCATCAGCTGCAGCGGCGTCGAAAGATGTTGCTGCTTCAATGGAAGGAGAGGGAGAGATGAGCAGTTCGTGCCCTAAGCTCGGTAGCTTTTACGAATTCTTCTCTCTTTCTCATCTCACGCCTCCTCTTCAGTGTAAGTATTTTGTTTTTACACTCAGAATTCTTCAGGAAGAGCTAATTTGGCTTTGATTGACTCAAATTGAGTTAGTAAATGTTCTCATGCTTATGGCAGATATAAGAAAAGTAAGAAGAGAGCATGATGAGGAGAGTTTAGTAGCTGATCATCTTTTCTCTTTTGAAGTAAGAATCATCACTGCCTATTTTTCTGTTTTACTTACATTTCAAAACTTCTACTGTTGTAATAAGCTGCTCATATTCTTCACAGACAAAGCTTTGCAATGGAAAGATAGTAGCTGTGGAAGCATGTCGGAAGGGGTTTTACAGTGCTGGAAAGCAGCGGTTTCTATGTCACAATCTTGTTGATCTGTTAAGACAGCTGAGTAGAGCCTTTGACAATGTCAGTAATGCTGTTACGTTTGCTGCATCATCTAAAGTTGTTATTTTCAAGTTTCTCATTAGTTTGCCTTTGGGAAACCAGAAATCTGTTGTTTTGATGTTTGATAAACATCTGCTTACTTTTTGACTTGGTTGTTTCTATTGGATCTCTAAGTTTGAAGAACCTTTCAGTATATCATTTCTATCCTCCATTTTCCATTACATTCCAAGAAGATTGGATAGCACTTTCTTTTTACATTCAGCAAATGAGATGCATTATCAATCCTATTGGGGGGTTTTCAAGTATCATCATTGTGCATGGGTTGTGCATTGTTCACGTCTTGACGTATCACATTTTTGGTGACCACAGGCTTATGATGATCTCATGAAAGCATTTGCAGAACGGAACAAGGTGCACTCATTTTCTAATTGGACTCTTTTTTAAGTCTTTTTGCTTGGCATTCCTCTCCTGCACATTGTTGTTACCTGTCTGCTATATTCGTCTTTTGCAAAGAACTATTTAACCTCATAACTATTTAACTGTTTGCAGTTTGGGAACCTGCCATATGGCTTCAGGGCAAACACTTGGCTCATTCCTCCAGTAGCTGCAGTGTCCCCATCCATTTTTCCTGCCCTCCCCATTGAGGATGCAAACTGGGGAGGAAATGGTGGTGGTCTAGGCAGAGATGGCAAGAGTGATCTGTTACCTTATGCAAATGAACTAAACTTTCTAGCTTCCATGCCATGCAAGACACCTGAGGATAGACAAGTTCGCGATAGAAAAGCTTTTCTTCTTCACAGTTTATTTGTAGATGTTGCCATTTTTAGAGCCATCTCTGCTGTACAACATGTGATGGGAAGGCCAGAATTAACTCATTCAGCGGTTAACAATGAAATTATTTACACAGAGAAAGTAGGGGATCTAATTATATCTGTCATGAAAGATGCTTCAGATGCCAGCTGCAAACTGGATACTAAGATTGATGGAAGTCAAGCAACTGGTGTAAATGCTGAAAAATTAATTGAAAGGAACCTATTGAAGGGAATCACTGCTGATGAAAACACAGCTGCACATGTAAGAGAATATCAAGGAGGCCAGTCAGATGGTTTCCCTGCAGATTTTGCTCTTTTTTTCTTGAATTAGTGTAATTTAATTAATTTTGTGAGTTTTTGGGTGCAGGATATTGCTACTTTGGGTGTCGTCAACCTAAGGTATTGTGGTTTTATAGCTATTGTAAAAGTACAAGGGAAAGAGGATAAAAACATGGGCCCTCCAGTGCAAAGCATCGAACTTTTGGATCAGCCTGAGGGTGGGGCTAATGCCCTCAATATTAACAGGTTTGCCTACTTACTGTTTCATGAAATTATCCATATAAAGAAAATACGGTCACCTTGTTATATTAAATGTGATCCTGATTTCATTGCTCCTACGTACTGACTGACCATATCTCACTAAGAATCCTCAAAAGGTTTCCTGTTATCTGATTATCTGCCCACTAAAGGTGACTAAGGTTACCTTGTTATGTTAAACATGGTCCTGATTTCATTGCAGCTCACCTTTTTTATCTCATATTTGTTGATCTGGAGTAATATTCTTGCAGTTTGAGATTTCTTCTTCATGAGAAAGCAGCTTCTGAGCAAAATAGGTCCTCAGCTCTATCACAAACTTCAGAACATGAGGAGCTTAATTCCTCCCGTGCTTTTGTGGAGGGCTTATTGGAAGAGAGTCTTCACAAGCTTGAGGAAGAAAACTTTGAAAGGGAAGCTTACATTAGATGGGAACTCGGAGCTTGTTGGATTCAGCATTTGCAAGATCAGAAGAAAGCAGAAAAAGATAAGAAACCATCTACTGAGAAAACAAAGAATGAAATGAAGGTTGAAGGACTTGGAATACCGCTGAAATCGCTTAAGAATAAGAAGAAGACTTTTGACGGAACTACAACTGAAACTGGTAACTTCAACTCCATCACAGATGACATCAATGCGGAAGCAGAAAAAACTACTGCATCTTCTACAGAATCTCAGCTTGAGACTGATGGTGATGAAAATGAGCTCATACTGAAAAAAGTGTTGCCTGATTCTGCTTTTACTCGGTTAAAGGAGTCAGAGACTGGATTACATCGCAAGGTAAACTTCATTAGTTATGGGAGGTATGAGAATTTTTTTAACTGAAAAAATGCGCTAAACTGCTTCTTCTCATTGGTAGTCATTGCAAGAGTTGATTGGCTTATCCAAGAAATATTACAGTGAAGTTGCTCTTCCAAAATTGGTAAGCGTATTACTATTCCACCTTTTCATTTTTCACTTATATAAACATCTCCTTTATGTATCTCTCTTACATCTAATCATGAAATACAGGTTGCAGATTTTGGTTCTCTGGAACTTTCACCAGTAGATGGTCGAACTTTAACAGACTTTATGCATACCAGAGGCCTCCGTATGCGTTCTCTTGGACAAGTTGTAAGTTCCTAGGGGATGATATATAGTTTCCAAACTTCTTTTAACATCTCTCACTTGTTCGCTCATAGTTATGACAATATTCTACAAATTTTACCCATTTGATTTTCTCTTACTTTTTAGGGAATCTGTATGTCCTTTTTCTTTTCTTTATACAGTAAATTTTACAAAAACTAGTTAGACAAGATAATCGGTCTTGTCTGTGAGCAGAGTTTGAGAAATCTATTATGCCCAGGATCATCTTTTTCTTCCCTGCTATATTGTGTTGTTTCCAATCTCCTGACAAGTTGCACTTATGAGTTTTGATCTATAAGTTTTAAACTCTTTTACCTAAATACGTGAATATGTTTTGGTTCCTACATATAAAGAAGATTTTATTGGTTCCAATTGTATTGCGTTTGCGGACATGCATGTAAATCATGCTACTTCTGTTGGCAGGTTAAGCTTTCAGAGAAGTTATCACATGTGCAATCTCTATGCATGCATGAGATGATTGTACGAGCTTTTAAGCATGTCCTTCAGGCAGTGATTGCTGCTGTTTCTGGGACTGAGAATTTGTCTGCAGTAATTGCTGCTGCTCTAAACTTGATGCTTGGGGTTCCTGATAATGAACAATCGAATGCTATTGTTGTTCATCCCCTTGTCTGGAGATGGCTGGTGGTTTTCTTAAAGAAGAGATATGAATGGGATCTTACCATCTCAAGTTACAAAGATGTTAGGAAATTTGCCATTCTTCGTGGTTTATGCCACAAGGTATTACTCCCTCTGTTTCAATTTATTTGTTGCTTGGACGTATTTTTTCGTTTCAAAATATCTGACAACTATCAAAAGGACAACTAAAACTGAATAACTGTCTTTCTTTGCATAGGTGGGTATTGAGCTGGTTCCAAGGGACTTTGATATGAGCTCTGCAAACCCTTTCCGGAAAGTAGACATTGTGAGCCTAGTACCAGTCCATAAGGTAAATTGTCAGAGATTGGTTCCTATGATGCTGCTTATGTGATTGAAGTGATTGATATAATTTGAACTTTATGAATCTTTTGTTTCTCTGCAGCAAGCTGCGTGTTCTTCTGCAGATGGGAGGCAGCTCTTGGAATCATCTAAAACGGCTCTTGATAAAGGAAAACTGGAAGATGCTGTGTGCTATGGGACAAAGGTAATTCATATTGAAGAACCTAGTAAAGCTTTATCTTTGTACAAATTTTACCTTGGTCCTTCCTCTATATGGGGCCTTTTAGGGTGATTGTAGTTTTAGATCGTTCTGCCCTAAAAGAAAAAAATGAAAACAGTAATACTCTAGTTGGTTCAAAGATGAACATTGCTGAAGTCATATACATTTGTAAATGGCTCCGATGACTGTTTTGTCAGGCTCTTGCAAAGCTCGTAGCTGTATGTGGTCCTTATCATCGAATGACGGCAGGGGCTTACAGTCTTCTTGCAGTAGTTCTCTATCACACTGGAGATTTCAATCAGGTCTATTCTCTTGTGTATTCTGTTATCTGTACATCTCCAAATAAAACCACTTTGGCCTTTAGGATATGATAATATCTAAGCGGACAACGCCAGATACCATGATTTCTAGTTTTGATCCTGTCTTACCTGCTTCTGATACTTCAGATCTCTTACTACGTTCCTTTATATCTCAAAAACTTTTTGATCAAATAGGCCACAATCTATCAACAAAAAGCATTGGACATCAATGAACGAGAGCTAGGGCTTGATCATCCAGATACCATGAAAAGTTATGGGGATCTTGCTGTATTTTATTACAGACTTCAACACACGGAGCTAGCTCTCAAGTATGTAATTCTGCTGCTTTGACTTTGTTTTCAGATTTACCTGATCTTCTAAAAATGGTTTTGCTCTATATTGTTTCCAGTTTTCTCTTTATATGGTTCTAGGTTCTAGCACAGCTCTGGTTATATGAGCTCAAATTACATGAATGTAATCTACCTGTTTCAATCTCATATATGTCAGTTTGCTTATAATCGTGTCAGAAGCTGTTACTTCAGAGTTTCTAATAATCTAGCCATGGAAATTTGAGCAACAGTGATCTTGCTTAACCAAAATAACAAGTTCATCTTATTATCATGAAGTATTATCATACTAGAAACATGTCGAATTCCTCCCAAGTCATATGAAGTATTCATTTCTCATTTCAAATGACCGATGTGGTCAACCAGGCTCCATTGTTCTACAAAGATGCGTCTCTAAAACTGTATTTGGCTATTTGACGTTTGAACATGCAAATATCTAGGTACTAAAATGACCCTGTTTCGGTAGAATTCAGAAATCAGGAACAAAGAGATGGTTTCTGACATAGGCTGGGGGACATGGAAAATTATCTTTAGTATTTGATTGTGGATATTTTTTGTTTGTTTAGATATGTGAAGCGAGCTCTATATTTACTACATCTCACGTGTGGTCCATCACATCCAAATACTGCTGCAACATACATAAATGTGGCTATGATGGAAGAAGGTTTGGGAAATGTGCATGTTGCGCTTAGATACCTCCACAAAGCACTCAAGTGCAACCAAAGGCTACTGGGTCCAGACCATATTCAGGTTGCTTACTAATCCCAGTTTGTGGTTGAGAGAAAATTCTCAAATTTGGTCTATACTGTTTTAACATATTTCCTTTGGTATTGTTCTGTCAGACTGCAGCAAGTTATCATGCCATAGCAATTGCACTTTCATTGATGGAAGCATATCCTTTAAGTGTTCAGCATGAACAAACAACCTTGCAGATTTTACGTGCGAAACTTGGCCCAGATGATCTTCGTACACAGGTTTGTTAATGACTTTGATGCTGAGGGATGCAAAAGATGTTATTCTTCGTGTGTTGATGTAAATGTCATTTTATCTGCACTCATCCTGAATTAGCAATGCTACTTGTTCTTAGAGGTTTCTCTCAAACATCTCATCTGGGGCACAGTTCTAGTTTCAAGGTTCAGCTGGTCATGTATTTTTGGGATTTATGTAACTTAATGATGCAGGATGCAGCTGCTTGGCTGGAATACTTTGAGTCCAAGGCTTTCGAGCAACAAGAAGCTGCTCGAAATGGGACTCGGAAGCCTGATGCATCTATTGCCAGCAAAGGCCACCTCAGGTATACCATTTGAATTTTGCTTCACCTTTAAGGATATTTTAATACAGCTCTCGAACTTCATGACCTCAGTTGGGCTATCTATATATAACACCAAATCGAGAATTACTGGGGAGAAAGTATGTACTCTGGAACACCGTTAGGAATGGGCCTATCTATTCCCTTTCTGTTCAGTACAGTTTTTCATGTGTGATTAGGGTGTAAATGAGCCAAGCCGCTCAGTCATTGCTCGGTTCAAGTTCGCTGTTGACCGAGCTTAAGCTCGCTCGCTAGGCAAATGAGCCGAGTTCGAGCCTCATTAATACTGGCTCGGTGGCTCGTCGAGCCTATTGAACCAGCGATATGATTTTTTTTACTTTATTTTAATTATTATATATAATATACCTTAAAAAAAAAAGAATTCCAGCTCGAGCCAAAATTAAGGGACTTGATTGAGCTCGAGCTGAGTTCAAGCTGATTAAAAAAGTGTCGAGTCCAGCTCGAGCTTGACTTGGCTCGTTTACACCCCTAGGCGTGATTTATCACCATCTGTTTTATTTGCTGTCTACGATCTTTTCCAGTGATAGTTGGATAATGCTACAAAGTGATATCTTTTTCCTCAATGTAGCTAATTAATCAATTCAAGAATATTGTTTCCATGATACCGAGAGTAAATGATTTGGAAAATTGGTTACAAAACAAGAATGGGGCAGTTATTTACATCTAATTTAGGATGGTCATGTAACATAACGTCCTACCATTTTCTGAGGATATCGTGATTGATGCAGTTTAATTGATTAGTCCCTGTAACATCTCGTGCCTATTTTCAGAAATTGGAAATATCTAATCAATATATTGGGAATCCGTTTTCGTTTACTCATTATCTTTATTGGCAGTGTATCGGATTTGCTTGACTACATAAATCCCAGCCCTGATGACAGCGGGAGAGATACTGCGGGAGTAAAGAGGAAGAATTATCTCACTAAGGTAAATTTGATTTTGGCTTATCTCAATATTCTCTCTCTACATAGAAAATGAACCTTTTATTCATAAAACGAAATTCCTGCGCAAGATGATCTGTCCTTCATTTTGAATTTCTTGTACTTCTCTATTAGTTGTTAGTTTCTTTCACTAATGTTTTTGGGGTGAAAATGAATTATTGAATTCTCCAGCTAAATGTCAAAATTATTGGTTTCCTTTCTCTTGAATTATATAATTGTCTTCCTAATACTCAAAAACATATCCTGTTAAACTAGTTTTCTTCTGTTTCCTTAATATATCAATCTCTTGATCAGAACAATCTGATTTCTTGTTGAGTGAAAGTGATGTTTATCTTTAGCTGTGTGCCTGTGTCCTACTTTGTTTCCAGGTGAAGGGAAAATCTCAGCAGAACAGCATCTCCACATCAACTTCTGAGGTTTCTCTTGGAGATCCACTAAAAGATGGGTCAGATGAAGAAGAGAAACACATTCCTGAACCGCAAACTCATTCCGACGGAGACCATGCATCTGCCTTGCTACCAATTGACTCCAAGCAAACGGCAGATGATGAAACTATTCAGCAGAAAAGAATTCAGTCAGAAGAAAGTGAACGCACTCTCGGTGAAGCAGAGAAACAGATTGTTGTCAATGATCTCTCTCCTGAGACACCTGCTGAAGGGGAAGATGGATGGCAGCCAGTTCAAAGACCGAGATCAGCTGGCTTGTATGGGCGACGCCTGAGACAGCGCCGGTCAACCATTAGCAAGGTCTTAGGATATCAAAGGAAGGATGATGTCTCTGACATGGATCATCATAAGCTTAAGAATAACTATCAAAGTAGTCGATATTACCTGTTAAAAAAGAGGGCAATGTCACCAGGAAGTTATGCAGATTACTATGTGGCAAAGACTCCCTCTCCTGGCACTAAATTTGGCAGGAGAGTTGTCAGAGCTGTAACATACAGGATTAAATCTGTGTCTTCATCTGTCAAAGAGGCCACAACCGAGAGTTCCCAAAATGGAAGTGAGGTATTAAGTTCTCTTGAAAATGGGACAGTTTCAGCATCAAAGGATGTCGGAAAAATATCTAACAAAAGTTCAATAGTGACCCTGGGAAGGTCCCCTTCTTATAAGGAAGTAGCTGTGGCCCCGCCAGGTTCTATTCCTTTATTGCAGGCTAGGGCTTCTCATAATCAGGCTTCTTTAGGAGAAGAACTTCAAGATATTAGAGAGCAACATGATGAAGCTCAAGAAAATTGTAAGAAGTCTATCGAAACAGATGAAGAAAAAATGAAGGAGGAAAAAATGAAAGAAAATGTAAAGGTGGAGGCAGTTCAGGATCTACCTGTAGATTCAGTGGACAATTTGAAAGATGCAAAAGAAGCCACCCGTAAGGAAGAAGAAATTCTTTTGCAGGATTCAAGTGATAAAAAAGATTCTGAAGCGATGTCCTCAAGTGTGGTAACAGGCCATTCCAACTATCTTCATGTTGATGAAATAGAACAGGAAGATGTTCAGATTAGTAGTAAGCTAGATTCTGTTGACTCTCATATGGAGAATCGTTGTGAGAAGGACACGCCAAAGACTTATGAATCTGAAAATCATTCAGACTGTATTTCGCAAGGGGTGGATGACGTAAGGATAAAGCCTTCAATTTCATGTACTAGTGATACTAGAGAATTGACGAACAAGAAGTTGTCTGCATCAGCTGCTCCATTCAATCCATCACCTGCTGCAGCAAGGATAGCTCCACTGCCAATTAATATTACTCATCCTGGTGGTCCAGGAACTGTTCCTGCCATTGGCCCTTGGCCAATGAATATGCCTCTTCATCCCGGGCCAGCAACTGTCTTACCAGGTCCAATTTGCTCCTCTCCTCACCACCCCTACCCATCACCTCCACCAACACCAAATATGATACATACTGTACCTATTATGTACCCTCCATATACTCAACCTCCAAGCTTAACCCCTAGTCCTTTTCCAGTGACTAGTGGCCCATTCCATCCCAACCATTTTGCATGGCAGCGTAATATGAACCCCGGTGCATCAGATTACATTCCTGGCACAGTTTGGCCTGTCTGCCATCCGATAGAATTCTCACTCTCACCACCTGTGGTTGAGCCAATATCTGAACCCACTAGAGAATTAAAAGGGGAACCTGATAACTCTGAGAGTCTGGGTCTGGCACCAAATTTACCTACAGATCTCAATACTGGAGATGAGGATAAAAAAGAAATAAACCTTCCAGCATCAGAGGCAGTGGAGACCTTGAATGACATGCCTACAGTTCATCCAGAAAATCAGATTTCCGGCATGTCAAATTTGCACAGCATTCCCTTTCCTGGAAACCAATTAAACAACAACTATGATGCAAATGGAGATGCTGAAAAATGTGGCGAGTATCATGCCTGCAGACACCAGAAGAATAATGACAATGAGAAGACATTCAACATTCTAATCAGGGGGAAAAGGAACAGAAAACAGACACTTAGAATGCCAATTAGTTTGCTTAAGAGGCCCTACAGTTCACAATCATTCAAAGTTGTCTATAGCAGGGTTATCAGGGAAACTGGATCTCCAATATCTGCTGGTTTTCCTTCAGATGGAACTGCCAAAGTTACTGCTGCTTAAGGAGAACTTGTGCGTGCCATGAATAGATAATAGCAGGCTGGTCAAGAGGAATTTGGTGATGTTTCATTTTCAACTGATATGCAAGAGGGAAGGCCGCAAGCTCTAGCTGATCGAGATTCATTAGATATCTGGGTAATCAATTTCAGAGATCTCTGCTGCAGGTTAGTCTTTATCTAAAGTGACTCTTCTACTTTTCTTTGTTCAGTGTCAAGAGCAATTCTTTTGATTCTATTTCTCCTTTTGAGAAAGAGAGATCTCCATTCGATTTATTAATTGCGGATAATTCATCACCGTTAGTTTCAGCAGTCTATTTCTCTTCCAATGACTTCTTTCCATATTTTTCAAAAAGGTTTTCATTAAGGAATAGGCATTCCTCATATATAGAGAATTACTATCTGTGAGCCTGAGTTTCATTGACTTCTCTCCTTTTGTTTCTTCAACATAGAAGTAATTTCCCTTATTAAGGCATTTCTTTATATTTGCAGGTTCCTTGAGGAATACATTTTTGGGGGTCTTAGAAGGGGTTTCCTTCTAGGTGATGATTCTTTCCTTTTGTCAATTTATCTTGAAAATTTTGATCTTGAGTGCATAATAGAAGATTCAGAAATTCCTAATTATCCCTCTTCTTTATCCAAATAGCAAGGACTTTAATTATATTTTTGGTATCCTGACTTCAAAGCTAGACAATTCAATTGTATAGGAGAAATATTCTTTTAAATAAGGTTAACAAAGCATAGCTTGCTCTATTATTTGCCATTATCTTGCAAATTTTCTAGAATTATCTTTTATGATTTTCTCTATTATCTTGAATTTTCTTTTATTCTTTGAGAAGACTCTTGATTGTTGCTTTTAAGTTGGACATGAAAACCTTGTTTGGACTTTGGAAATTGAGAAGAGTAATGCTATACGGATTAAGCTTGATCCAAAATCGGATCAAATAGAGTGAAAGTGTCATTTCCTGTGTAGAAAGTACTTGTACAAATAGGGTGCAGAAAGTAAATTTCTCTTGTGTTGACAATTAAAAGGGAGCAAAATCATGAGACAGGAGCCTGCTAGTCTCGTAGAGTACCTAACCATACCCTAAATATCATTCATTTGGAAGTTTGAAGGATATGCTGCTGCATTTGATCTTCTTAGCCTTGACAATGCTTCCAGAACTATGCAACTCATCAAAATAAAACCAAGAACAAAACCATAACCTATCTTCCATGCAGAACCTGCATCTCCAATATGAATTCCTAGGACTATATTCACAGCAGCCAGAAAGATGACAATCCTCCCCATCCAGAAATGATACAAATTCCAATACTTCCGGTTCTTGCTGTCCTTGCTAGGTCTTGCAAAGAATGCCATGACCTGAGTAGAAAAGCTATATATTATACATGCTCTGAAACATGGTTTCTTGATTGAGAATAGTGTTAATCTCAATATTGGCATTTAGGATCATCTTTAACATCCTCTATAACATCTCTTGTAACATTTTCTCTAGGAGTTATCTTTTATCTTGTAGGTTTTATTAGTAAAATACTATATTAGGAATGTTATAGGACAGGAGTAATGGGGGCAAACCTGTAGAATGGTGAAAACAAGAACAAAGATGCCAATGGTTTTGTGTGCCACAATATGATCTTGTAGCCTGTGGTTAAGTGACAATCCCACAACAACAGCAGCAATTCCTAGTATGAAACCCATAAATTGAATTACTACGTGAAGATAGTACCATAGAGGTTCCCTATGCCTTAGGTATCTAGCAAAAATGGCCCCACAAGGGAGAAATAGACCCCATCCTAGCACGCTCAATGCTCCGTGTGTCTTCTTCATGCTTTCGAATCCATAGTCTCTACTTGATGTTGAAGTAGAATCTGCAGAATGACCTGAAAATAGAAGAGGAAGAATCCACATTATTCGATTTCAAAGCTCATTTTATCCATCCATACATTGTCACGCCTTGTATGATACGTTTTCAGAGTGCAACTTATAGGTCTGGCAGTAGCATGCCACTCACAGCCATGTCCTTGTGTAACATTCAATCTTATTACACTTATCTCGTATGGGATAGGACATAGTGTAACTCTCCTATTATACATGAGATAAGTATGACTTATTTGTACAATATATAAGCATATGTCTCAGTGCCTATATATGGTCACTTTGGAATGTCTATTTTGAGATAACCAAGTAAAGGTCATGAGTGTTGTCAGTCTCATGAGCTGTGCTGTGCTGTCAGACTCCTAGGCATGAGGGGTGACATTATAGTATCAAAGAATGACTACCATACCGGACATGTGGGAACTAAGTTAGGGGTCTTGGGGTTCCTAGCATGCCAAACCTATAAGTCGCGCACTCGGACATGAAATGTGACATAGAAGTATCGTATATATATATATGTAGATATCTTATCTTGTAGAAAGTTGAAAACACAAAAAAAAAAAAAACAATGTGTTTCAATGACAAACCTGAAGAGAAGTCGAGGTATATAGTTGTTTTGTCATCATGGATAGTAAGATGGTGATGCTGAGGATATCTACTTGAATAAGCTAACAAAATAGGTTGCCTTTTGAGATGAGTTCCAAACTTTAATTGAAAAGCCAAATATATGGAAGCCCCTTGAAGTGCAATGTATGGTGGAACACTTGTTAATGGCAATTCACCTTTCTCTGGTTTAATCTCTGAAGGTGTGAAGCCTTCTACATAATACTGTTTAATTCTTGAATGGCCTTCTGGATTTATCCACCCCACCATACAACTAGAATTTAGCATCATTCCATCCCTTGAGAAACCCATTCCTACCCATCCACTATTGTATGGAGTTGATAATACTATTGTGATTGTATTGTCTTCTGTGTTGGAATACTGCAATTTAAGAGAAAGAAAGCAGCAGTCAATCTATTGGAAATAGCTAAAATAGGAATTGATCAGAATTAGGACAAATAGCCTATTTAGTTTCTAAAGTTTAGGCCTTGATAAGATATGTTCTTGAAGTTTATTTTCTATTGTTTGAGTTGAATTGTTGTCCACATATAGCCTTAACTTCTGTGAAAAAAACCACACAAGTTATCACCTAAGGTAAGTATTATAAGTCATTCTCTCCAAAACAAATACTTGTGAGATGCGATTTTGCGTTAGAACTAATAACAAGAAGTGGGAGATTCTTTGAAACTTACTCTTAGCAGGAATGAATTCCATAGACGTTTACAGACCATATTCTGTAGATTACTGTAAGGAAGTGGTAGAAATGAGGACAGATCAATGCCACAGAGAACTGCATCATCTGAGGCAGGGCCTTCATCTGCATTAACATTTTGTTTTTCCAAATCAAAGAAAACAAGAAAAACAATTATCAAACATGTTAATGATGATCTACATGAAGACCATGATGAATTAGCATCCATGGTTGGCTGAAATTTTTGGCAGAGAGATTATTTTTGTGAAGGGAATGGAGGAAAATGTTAGTTGTTGAGAGAGTTTGATCTGTATTTTTCTTGTGTTTGAAGACTATTTGTGTTTGATGGTAGTGGTGGTGGCCGTGGCCATGGTAGGGAAGAGGGCAGAGGTGGGTGGGGGGGTGGTGGTTGGAGGTGGCGGGTGATCATCATCATGATTTTACCTGCCAAACTCCTTGTTGATCAAACTAAAACAACAAACAGAAACCACTCAACTGTATTTCTCTATCTCAAAGATAAATATTTGGAAATGCCTAGATGATCTTTGCTTTAAGATGGGTTAAGTTAAGCTTAAGTAGAGAGTTGAGCTTTAGCTGTCAATTTGAAAGTAATTTGCATCCTTGGGTACATGTAGCAGTTCTATCCCACCCGGGATAAGTATGATGTATTTGTATGACTGTAACAGATGCTAGGCTTATGAATTGCGTTCTGGAACTTGCTGGCGTAATATTATGTTATCATGAAACTAAGTGCTACACCGTTGGTTAGGTCTGGACTAAGTATGGGGTGTCTATAGTGAGGGCTATTGCCAAATAAAAGTTGTGGATGTTGTCATGTTTATGAGTCGCACAAGTCACCTCTTGAATCCTACACTATTGGGGCGTCTCACTAAGGATGGTTGCCAAATAAGTATTGTGAGTACTGTTAGACTCGTAAGTCGCATTCTCAGGCCTACGGTTGTAGATAGTGACAAAAAGTATCTATTGCAACGTTTATTTTATATTGCGAGAAGCCTAATAAATGTTGAAATAGGTCTATAGCAACATTTGTTATAAAAGTTAAATGAATGTCACTTCTGTCATCTGTTATTTTCTTTGTTTATGTCTTAGAAACACAACAAATACCTAAGAAATAGAAGAGATATAACATAATAATATTATGTTTTGATATTTTATTGATTAAATGATCTTGTTAAAGAGAGAGAGAGAGAGAGAGAGAGAGAGAGAGAGAGAGAGAGAAGTACAAACTAAAAAGCATGTTACTTTTGTGTTGTGTTTTATTCATAATTTTTTCCAAAGATTTTTTCCTCAATTACTTGGCAACAACAAGTTATTACAATTCTCCCAAAACTAACAAGTAATCACCATTTAAAACATCTTCTCCCATTCCCATTGCAAGATTGAACCTCAAGAACTTCAATTGCATTCTTCTTCTTCATTTCACCCCACAATCATCATGTGTCTCTCGTAAATCACTCAGTATCCTCTAATACATCTTCTGATACATCCTCTAATACACTTCCGGATTTATCCTTTATTCTATAGATTAATAAAAAAAGAAAGTGTATTAGAAGGTATAGTAAACTATACTGGCTACTTGTATAGTAGTAGTAGCATATTGAATCTCGAATCATTCTTCTTCAAAGTGCAAGATTTATCTTTTGTTTTAAAGGCTAAAAGATTTGGGAATCCTATAAATATGTTCTTCACCACTTTTTTCATCAACCCTAGCAATCCATCTACTTTTATCACTCTTCTTTGTCATGCTTCTCTTTCTATCCATCTTTCTATGTCTTTCTCTTTTAATATCATTGTTTTTCCCTATCATAGTAATCTCCATACCTTTTCCTATAGGATGTTTTATAGATCTTACTTTAGCCTTATTTTCCACCCCTTTTAAATGACCTCCTAGCCCTTTTCTTCCTTGTACCAAATTGTTTGCCACAACCACTGATCTTTTAGGATTAACATCAAGTTTTTGCAACAATTTCCTGTTATCATCAGTTTGGCAATCAACCACAGAGAAATCTATGTTCTCATACTTAGGTAACACTTCAATGGGATTCCCTGTTCTGAACTCTACCATGTCATTTAAGCCTGAATCTTGAATAGTTTGCCGCGATTCGTTGAGGGTTATTTCTGGAACAATGCATACAACTTTGCCTCCAGTTTGTCTAGCAGCAGCTGCTAATGCTACTGTTGATGTTGAGACTTCACATGTTACTTCTACCATTAGTTTTGCACTCATTCCTGCAGCTAATGCTGATATGAATTCTGAACTTTTTGGTTCTTGTGTTTCAGATGAGCTGCATTTCTCTCTGTGTTTATTGCACTGCAAAAAGGGTTACAAAAGAAACAAAGCAGTTAGTTTTATTTTATGAGTCTTTGTATCAAAATGAGTAAAAGGATTCTTGGACTCTGGATATCATTTAGAAAACAAAAAATGAGCAAGTATGAATGCCTAGAAAGTGAAAGGTTTGAATACCCTCCTAAGGCCGTAAAATGTTTAAAATTAAGTCCTAATCTCGGGCACGTTTTAGAGATATCAAAAGCTATAAAATCAAAAGCTTTTAGCTTATTTTAAGCTATAAACTTAGCCCGCGGGAGTCAAGGGGTTGTAAGGACGACTTCCAGAGAAAATTAGGTTAAGGTGGACAAAAAATGAGCATTCCGGCGGCTTTGTCACTTATGATCAGTGTTCACAAGAGCGAGACTGTTCCATATCTTACAATGTTCAAGCAGCATTTCTTGTCGGGAAGGAACATTCCTGTTTTGGAACTATTCTCTAAATGTGTTTAAAATAGCTTTTGCTTATTGAAATTGTTAAAATAAAATTGTTGTATTAATTTAGAGATATCAAAAAACCATAAAATCAAAAGCTTTTAGCTTATTTTAAGCTATAAACTGTTATAGAACTATTCTCTGATTTTAGCTTAAAAAAGTTGAAAGCAAAAAAGCTGAAAGCTATAAACTGTTTTGGAATTATCCTATGATTTTAGCTTTAAAAAGTTGAAAAAAGCTATTTTGAAAAGTTAATGTGAGAATGTTTTGTAAAATATCTTTTGCTTATTGAAATTGTTATATTAATTTATTTAAAATAAATTTTTTTATACGCAACTTATTTTTAATTGCTTAAAAAAAGCATTAACAATAAAAAACATACCATAATCAAATCAAATGCCTATATATTTCCTCTACCTTACATCTAGAGTTTCAAACCCATAAAAAAAAAATGAATCTTGATTTTGGGGCAAATAGAAAACCAAGGTTGAATGTTTTCAATTCAATAAATCACCATCATCCCATTTTGTAATTAAGTAAATAGATAAAAAGGAAGCCCAAAATGATCATAAATCAAGAATATATATAATAGAAGAAATGAAATTAAAAATTAATGTAATTAAATTATGATAAAGAAATGAAGAACACATTTTTTACCAATTTAATGGTATCAAGATATGCATTTGTAGCAGATATTGGTGACCATTCCATCTTCAAAATTAAACCCTTCTCTAATTTCCTTCCTTCCTTTCTCCTCCTTCTTGATTACCAGATAAAATACGAGTCCCAAAATTGAAATCTGAGATCTAAAATGCTATCTAATTTGTCACCCCCGAAGAATCTAAAAAAATCTCAAGAAAGTGAAAATTAATAACGCTTTAGCTTGCAAATTAAACAAAAAAAAAAAAGCAGAATTGTTTATAGTATATATATGAAATGTGTGTGTGGGAATTATTTATTTTGCAAGAGGCTTTTTATGTGGGAAGGAAATGAGAAGGTTTTCCTAGCAGCATGAGTTTGTTTTGAATGTGAAATGATAAAATTGGGGGGTGGGGGGGGGGGGGGGGGTTGATCTGATCTGGTGATACGTCGCGTATAAAGCGTGGGTAATATTCAGTTATCACTAATTAATTAATTATCATACATTTATTAACTCCCGTTTATCATGCTACCTGCTTTTGACTCTAACTCCTCTTTTTGTTTTAATAGTCGAGCTGGATTCGAAACTTTTTTACTCAACTTGAATTTGGTTCGAACTCGGTTGAGTTTTAAGATTTTGGTTTGAGTTTGAGTTCGAATTCAATTATTTGTGTCGAAGTCGAGTTTGAATTTAATTTTTTTTAAAGAGATATCATATATAATAATTAAAAAAAATTATATATTCTGATTCGATAAGTTTGAAGAGTCATCGAGTCAGTATTAAAGCTCGAACTCGACTCGTTTGCTTAGTAAGCCGGCTCGAGTTCGGTCAATAGCGAGCTCAAACTGAGTTTTAACCGAACAACTTGCGGGCCAACCTCATTACACCCTATGACTCTATTCATTTAAAATCAATATATCATACATTAAAAATAGTACATACAGACGATACGAGCCAAATCCAATTTTTTCCTTCTTTCACTTTGATTTCTCTTAGAAGATTTTGCACGCAGTATATTCATCAATTGACGTCCACCAGAATGGATATTCTTTAAATAACATTAATTTTCTTTATTTTCCTTTTCTTTTCACTTTTTTATATACATAAATATACTAAAAATACCTATTCTTTATTTCTTCAAAAAATTCTGTTAGAAATGCGGTTTACAGGTTGGAACATGAAAATCATATGAAAACTTTTGGCATTTCACTATAGAGAAAATTATTATAATTGATTATTAATAATTTATACCTTTTTTTTTTTACCTATATACATTTATTCATTCATTTATACCAAATAAAACTTTCGATTAATTGATAATACATAACACACGTATCATCATCTAGAAAAACATATTTGTCCATTTATAAAATGTAAAACGAAAAACCTTATCAGGGTTTGACATGCTGCTCTTAGGCCCAGAAATTCTTATATAACTTAAGATCGAGTTTCCCTAAATCAGTAACAGAAGCAAGAACAGGCGATCGGTCCTAAACCGATTAAGTAATTTGTAAAGCAGCTTCCTTAATGAGTTTGAGTGAATCTTCAAGGTCATCAAGCAGTTGATGGGGATTTGGAATCACACTTTCATCTACTGATAAAACCATGCTCATCTTGTTCACATAGCTTTGGAAATTTATCACCAATCCCTGTTAAAAATATCAATATTTATTTCTGTTCGATTCAGATTTTCTATAAAAATATTTATAACAATAAATAAAATATTATAAAAAAATATTACAGACGATTCTGAATAATTGCGATGAGCTGAGAATACTTACATGAGGTTGTCCATATGAACTTGGAGCAATATAATCCATAGGGTGGCCATAGAACTCAATTTCTTCTAATGGTCCAACTAAGTTAGAGAAGCACATTGTAGTATTTGTGATTATTTTGTGAGATAGAGCACTTGCTGTCTGTTTAATTATAATCATAACAAAATTAGGAAAAAATAATATAAATGCTCTTCAATTATTTATGCGTTGCTGAAAATATTTTTAAATTTTATTTTTTATTAATTTTACCCTTCGACTATTTTTGAGTCTTTAAAAGTACCCTTTCGGCGAATTTTGTGATGGGTTCCGGTAAAATTCTACCGAAAACCACTGAAAATTCGTTAGAAAGGTACTTTTAATGCTCGAAAATAGTTGGAGAGTAAAATTAGTGAAAAGTAAAGTTTAGAAGCATTTTTAGCAATGTGTAAATAGTTGGAGGACATTTATAGGATTTTTCCCATATAATTAGTATTAGTATTTTTTCTTGATGGAATTAATCGTCTAAAAGAATAATAAAAAAAAAAGTTTCCTGTAAATTTGTTGAGAATTAATAAAAGAAATAGTTGAAAATTAAATTTGACAAAAGTAAATATATGTTGAAGACGAAAAATAACATTTAATCTATAGTTCTTATATAGGCTTAATTTAAAAAACAAACTCAAAGTCTGAAATCAATGTCAATTAGGTACTCTATCTTTTAATTTTGACAATTAAATACTCAAATTAATTTTTTATAACTCTTAAATTTCATATATCAAGTGTCAATCTAAAAAAAATTAGTAATTCATTTTTTTAAATATTAGAGTCAAAATTCTTAAAGTATCGTGTTGATTAAACAAAACTAAATAATTTAATTTAAACAAAAATTTTATTTTGATACTTAATTATCTAAATTAAAGGACATGATATTTAATTGAGTATATTTTTTAAATTAACTCATATATATATATAGGAGATAATATAAGAAAGAAGATAGCATACTTTAATACCGAAAAGCTTGAGGACCAATTCGGAAATGGAGAAAGTGTAAATGGCTTCAAGTGACCGTTTCTTCCGATCAATGGCTGCTTTAGCTTGTCTAACATAATCCAAAGGATTATCTCTTAATCTGATTGTAAACGGAAGAAGAACAAAGCCAATCCAATTTCCCCATTTGGCTTCTGTGTTTTTCTCCATCATATCTGCTAGAGCCTGCACCAATGGTGAATTTGGACATGAGATCAATAATCTACACCATTGTTAGGGCCAATCGACCTCCTTAGGCGGAACCAGTAAGAAAGCCTTAAGCAGCGAGAAATCCCTAAATCTCAGAAAATCGACCGAGTAATCCGGCGAAATTGACAAGAAAATCGCATTGGCCTCTGACTAAAATTTCCATCCGGTAAAATTTTCTCGACTCCATGGACAAAATTCTGTGTGACTTGTGTGTATATATATTTAAATTCTAATTCTACCTGATGTTCAAAGTTGTTCTTAGCCCCCCTTTTATTGTAATTTGTAGAGCGAGAATGAATTTCTTGACAAAATTTTGACCCTTTTCATTTCACTCTGTATTTTTGTCCTTGTCATCTAATGAATGTTGGGGGAAAAATATGAAATTCTGTATACTTTGGATGTGAATTGGTGTAGATGATGATTCAAGTTTATGATTTTTAAAGTTTTTGTTTGCAGCTTGTATTGGAGGTCATCTTCTGATCGCTTTTGCATTCGTATCTTCGGCTTGTACAGAGGTATTTATTTTATAGTGTTTTAAACCCGTGAGTGATGGGGTAATCATTCCTCGTGAGTGATGAGTGATCACTCCTCGTTGGTAATGGGGGATTACCTATTTTTTTGCTATTTGTTTTCAAATATTTTTTATTAGTTAGAGAATTTTAGAGAATAATTGATATGTTACATTTTTGTTAACTTTGAATTGTTTGAGCGGCCTTTGTCCTTGGAAAATCGTAATTACACAGACAAAATTTAGCCAAAATTTTCATATTTTGAAGCTTATGAGGTAATGAAATTACTTACAGTTTTCTCTGTAGTTGAAGTTTAGCATTGTTTTACAGCTTGGATGGTGTTGTAGATTAACTTTTTTCGTATCGTTAAGCCTAGCCCCCAGAATTTTAGTCCTGGTTCTGCCATTGGGTACCCCATCACACATTTAGTCCAGGATCCCATCACACATTTAGTTCAAGATCTGATCAGGAATGCGAGATTTTAGAGATGCGCTAGGTGCCCATCACTTTTAGATGCTATGATCCTGGACACATTTAGTCCAGGATCATACCAAGGATGTGGGTTCTAGACGCCAGGTGCCCGATCACACATTTAGTCCAAGATCTGATCAGGAATGCGAGATTTTAGAGATGTGCTAGGTGCCCATCACTTTTATTCTAGGATGAAACTAGGGGTGTTAGATTTTAGAGGTGACTCCCACCGTGTGCTCAGTGACATCATTCACACTACTGCACAATTGGCCTCACAAAACCTAAATTGATGTCCCTAAGTGCTTATATTTAGGACTCATGCTTATATCTACAAATGCATCACATATATTCAATGTGGGATTAGGATATCACAATATTGGTTATATTTGGCCCCAAATCAAGGAGAAGTAGAAAACCTGGATTCCTGCAGTTGGCCTTAAGTTGATAAGTAATGTTGATCGAAGACGAATATTCTTTGGCAGATTGTTCTTCTTCTCGGTAGCTCCAACATCGTTCTTATCTTCAGCTGGAAAATCACAATCTCAATTCAAGATACAATGACAAAAAAAATCAAGAAATGCCCTCTTGAGGGGAATCTGAAAAACTAGTCTATATAAGAGAAAAAATATTTAAAGTTTTGCATTTTTTTAAAGAGTGTGTCTGAAATGTGACAAATAAAAAAAACAAAGTAGTATTATATATGAGCAAAGACGATACAAAACTTACCGTATCTCCTGTTAAGATATCGAGACAAACCAGCTTGTGTAATTCCTAGTGCAACATCATTTATGGTCTGAAAATATGAAAATATCAAACATAATTAATACTAAAATTCTTCACTTTCTCAGAACAACTCATCAAGAACAGGGAAAAATTAGTGAAAGATTAATAACTTTGACTTGCTTTAATTACCATGTCCAATGTATTTTTCACCAACTTCAAATCATCAAGACTAACTGTACGGTAAACAATTCTTCTAGGATTAAACTCTGAACCAGAAGGAGCCTTAATTGGAGTTTCTGTATCTTTCAAAAACAGAGCAGTAGCCCCAAACGTAACTATGTCTACTATAGTGTTCCAAATCATTTCCAAAAACAACCAAATTCCGGCCAAATACTTCCTCATTAACCCTCTTGCAGAAGAACATTTTGCCGTGGAAATTTTCTTTCTTTTCTTGAGAGGAATTGTTGGTAATTCATCTGGTTTAGAAACTTGGTGAGTACAAGCAAGTAACAGAGACATTAGAGATGTTCCATCTCCTAATGAATGGTGGATTCTAAAGATGCCAATTCCTTGAGTATTTGATGTTTTTATGTTGAGAAGATGAAGTTCCCAAAGGGGTTTTGATTTGTTAAGACTTGATTTGGTTAGGTTGTAAACATAGTCCTCTACAAACTTGTCTGATTCTTGTTCTTCCATGTTGGGATCTATGTTTGGTACAATAACATGTTGGTCTAAATCCACCCTTGTTTGGACCCATTTCATTTCTCCACTTGTTTCATCCATAACCTGCATCAAATTATATCAATCAGTACTATACATTACAGATATTACTCGGGACTAACCGTAGTGAGTAAACACATTGTGAATTTTGGGAAAGTCGAATATTTGAAGTCTTTTTATGATTTCGTGAAATGATTAGTGTTAGACCCTAACTTTTGAGTAAGAGTTAGATTCTACCAACATTTCGTAAATAGATTCTAGATAATTAGGACTGTCTACTCTTAAATACCGAACGAATTTGAAATAATCAAGTAAGACTCTTTCATTTCAGACAAAATTAAAGAGCATAAAATGTTAAGAGAGGATAGCTGCGAACACAAACAAATTATTATTCGGTGAATTTTGTCCTATTATTTTCATATTCTTGCTAACTTCTTTAGAGATAGGCATGCATGCAACAATTCTAGAGCAGAGTTCTTGATTTGGGATCTGTGCATCTCGGGGTTTGACATCCTGTGAACATTTCTAAACAATTCATCACGAGTGAGACATTTATTTTTTGTTTTATTATACTCCCAACACTTTTTTTACTTGTCACATATCACATATACATTCTTTAAAAAATACAGAATTTTAAACTTATTTTCTTGTATAGATTAACATGTTCTTCAAACTAATCTATCTCTTCATCATTATTTCAACAACTTTCTGTGTTAGCAGACTATTTGAAGTTGAAATTTATTTGTTACGAGGAATATAATAAAAAAAAGTTTATTAAATTTTCCTCTCTCTCTGTAGCTGTTTCATATTATCTGTTCCCTTAGGATAGAGCAGAAAATTTAAGGAAATGATTGAGTTGTCTAAATTCTAAAAGAAATGTACTAAATTATTTTTATGATGTAATAAGTAAGAACACGAAAATTAGTAACAAGTAGCGAACCTGAACACTTGAGAAACGAGGGTGCTTAAGCAAAGTGTGAAGTAACTTGTCTTTCACAACTTGAGGATAAATCTTGCAGGAGCCCCCCATGATTGCAAGTACATGTACATTGAAGTTAGGTTCATTGAACAAAAGAGCTGAAGGGCTCAATGGTTCTTCTTCTTCTTCTACTAATTCCTCCATTCCTCTCATCACCTCTTTAATAATAATATCTCCATTTCTCTTGGTTTGAATTGGTTTAAGGCCTTCTTTTCTCCATCTCAACCCACTAAATGGCTCCATGTTTTCAAGGGTAAATTGAAATGAAAAGGGGTGTTGGGTTTCCCTATATATAGAGGCAGAACATTCAAGGTCAATTGGGAAGGTATTAATAGCCTTTTAATGCAAAATGAAGTTGCCTAGAAGGAAGCTAAATGACAAAATGAGCACAATACATATCCAACAACATTTTTATAATGACTTTTTTTTTGGACAAAAATTTTGTAAAAAACGTGATGATTAGTATACAGATTTGTCAGGTTTTAACAGGCAAGTTTTAAAAAATTAACTCCATCTATTTTATTGATTCTCATAAGTGTCTTGGTGATTATAAGAGTATTTTTTGACTAATTCTAGGTGGCATGTGACTGGCGGCTCTTGTTATTGTTTATGGTGACAACGAATAAGATTTAAAAAAGTTCTTCACAAAATTTGGGCCTTAATTGGAATGTGAAACTTTGTCTGGTGTATTTATACAACATGAAAAACATTTTGAGTCGTTTTATGCAATTTTGTGGAGAATTATTTTTTGGACCTAAATTTTTTAAAAAAACGTGATTATTAGCACACGAATTCGGGCCTTAATTGGAATGTGAAACTTTGTCTAAGGTATTTCTATAACATGAAAAATAAACAGAGTCATTTTTAACAATTTTACAGAGAATTATTTTTCAGACCTAAATTTCGTTAGAAACGTGATGATTAGCACTCGAATTTCGGCCTTAATTGGAATGTGAAACATTGACTGGTGTATTTATACAAAATGAAAAACATTCAGAGTCGTTTTAAGCAATTTTGTGAAGAACTATTTGTTGGACCTAAATTTGGTTTAAAAACACGATGATTAGCACACGAATTCGAGCCTTAATTGGAACGTGAAAATTTGTTTGGTGTATTTATACAACATGAGAACTTTCAGAAACGTTTCGAGCAATTTTGTGGAGAACTTTTTTCTGACCTAAATTTTGTAAAAAACGTGATGATTAGTATACGAATTCGGGTCTTAATAGGATGTGAAACTTTGTCTGTTGTATTTATATAACATGTAAAACATATCGAGTCATTTTTAACAATTTTACAGAGATTATTTTTCGGACCAAAAGTTTGTAAAAAAGGTGATGATTAGCATCCGAATTCGGGCCTTAATTGGAATGTGAAACTTTGTCAAGTGTATTTATACAACAGGAAAAAATTTAGAATCGTTTTAAGTAATTTTGTGAAAATTTTTTGTGGGACCTAAATTTTGTAAAAAAACGTGATCATTAGAGCACGAATTCGGCCCTGGATTAAATTTGAAACTTTGGCTGGTGCGTTTATACAGCATGAAAAACCTTCAGAGACGTTTTAAGCAATTTTGTGCAGAACTTTTTTCTGACCTAAATTTTGTAAAAAATGTGATGATTTGCACACGAATTCAGACCTTAATGAGAATGTGAAACTTTGTCTGTTGTACTTATACAACATTAAAAACAAACCGAGTCATTTTTATCAAATTTATGTAGAACTATTTTTCGGACCTAAATTTTGTAAAAAATTTGATGATTAACACATGAATTCGGGCCTTAATAGGAATGAGAAACTTTGTCTCGTGTATGTGTGCAAAATAAAAAACACGAGTCATTTTTAGCAATTTTGGGAGAACAATTTTTTGGACTTAAATTTTGTAAAAAGACGTGATGATTAGCATACAAATTTGGGTCTTAATTGGAATGTGAAACATAGTCCGGTGTATTTATACAACATGAGAACCATTCAGAAACGTTTCAAGCAATTTTGTGGAGAACATTTTTCCGACCAAAATTTGTGAAAAACGTGATGATTAGCATACGAATTTGGGACTTAATGGGCATGTGACACTTTGTCTAATGTATTTATACAACATGAAAAACATACCGAGTCATTTTTAAGAATTTTACAGAGAACTATTTTTCTAAATTTTGTAAAGAAAATGTGATGATTAGCACACGAATTTTGGTCTTAATTGAAATGTGAAACTTTGTTTGATTTATTTATATAACATGGAAAAAATTCAGAATCGCTTTAAGCAATTTTGTGACGAACTTTTTTTTTGGACCTAAATTTTGTAAAAAACGTGATCATTAGCACACGAATTCAGGCCTTAATTGAATGTGAAACTTTGGCTGGTGCATTTATGCCCCATGAAATACATTCAGAATCGTTTTAAACAATTTTGTGAATAACTTTTTTTGAAACATAAATTTTGTAAAAAACGTGATGATTAGCACATGAATTCGGGCCTTAATGGGAATGAGAAACTTTGTCTGGTGTATTTGTACAAAGTAAAAAACAAATCGAGTCATTTTTAACAATTTTACGGAGAACAATTTTTCGGACGTAAATTTTGTAAAAAAAGTAATGATTAGCATATGAATTTGGGCCTTAATTGGAATGTGAAACTTTGTTTGGTGTATTTCACATTCCACTGAAAGCCCGAATTCGTGTACTAATCATCACGTTTTTTACGAAATTTAGGTCCAAAAAATAGTTTTCCGTAAAATTGCTCAAAATGACCCGGTATATTTGTCATGTTGTATAAATACACCGGGCAAAGTTTAACAATCCCGTTAAGGCCCGAATTCGTGTGCTAATCATCACGTTTTTTTAGAAAATTTGGGTCCGAAAAAATTCTCCACAAAATTGATTAAAACGACTAAGAATGTTATTTCATACTCGTAAAAAATACACTGGACAAAGTTTCACATTCCACTGAAAGCCCGAATTCGTGTACTAATCATCACGTTTTTTACGAAATTTAGGTCCAAAAAATAGTTTTCCGTAAAATTGCTCAAAATGACTCGGTATATTTGTCATGTTGTAGAAATACATCGGACAAAGTTTAACAATCCCGTTGAGGTCCGAATTCGTGTGCTAATCATCACGTTTTTTTAGAAAATTTGGGTCCGAAAAATTTCTCCACAAAATTGTTTAAAACGACTAAGAATGTTTTTTCCTACTGCAAAAATACATCTGACAAAGTTTCACATTCCACTGAAGGCCCGAATTCGTGTACTAATCATCACGTTTTTTTTACAAATTTTAGGTCCGAAAAAGAGTTCTCAGTAAAATTGCTAAAAATGACGCAGTATATTTGTCATGTTGTATAAATACATCAGTAAAAGTTTAACAATCCCGTTAAGGTCCAATTCGTGTGCTAATCATCACGTTTTTTTAGAAAATTTGGGTCCGAAAAAATTCTCCACAAAATTGCTTAAAACGACTAAGAATATTTTTTCATACTGTAAAAATACACCAGACAAAGTTTCACATTCCAGTGAAGGCCTGAATTCGAGTACTAATCATCACGTTTTTTGACAAAATTTAGGTTCGAAAAATAGTTCTCAGTAAAATTGCTCAAATTGACAAGGTATATTTGTCATGTTGTATAAATACACAGGACAAAGTTTAACAATCCCGTTAAGGCCCGAATTCGTGTGCTAATCATCACGTTTTTTTAGAAAATTTGGGCCCGAAAAAATTCTCCACAAAATTGCTTAAAACGACTAAGAACGTTTTATCATACTGTAAAAATACACCGGACAAATTTTCACATTCCACTGAAGGCCCGAATTCGTGTACTAATTATCACGTTTTTTACAAAATTTAGGTCCGAAACATAGTTCTCAGTAAAATTGCTAAAAAGGACTCGGTATATTTGTCATGTTGTATAAATACACCGGACAAAGTTTAACAATCCCGTTAAGGCCCGATTTCGTATGCTAATCATCACGTTTTTTTTAGAAAATTTGGGTCCGAAAAAATTCTCCACAAAATTGCTTAAAACGACTAAGAATGTTTTTTCATACTGTAAAAATACACCAGACAAAGTTTCACAATCCACTGAAGGACCGAATTCGTGTACTAATCATCACGTTTTTTTACAAATTTTAGGTCCGAAAAAGAGTTCTCAGTAAAATTGCTCAAAATGACTCGGTATATTAGTCATGTTGTATAAATACACCGGACAAAGTTTAACAATCCCGTTAAGGCCCGAATTCGTGTGCTAATCATCACGTTTTTTAGAAAATTTGGGCTCGAAAAAATTCTCCACAAAATTGCGTAAAACGACTAAGAACGTTTTTTCATACTGTAAAAATACACAAGACAAATTTTCACATTCCACTGAAGGCCCGAATTCGTGTACTAATTATCACGTTTTTTTAACAATTTTTAGGTCCGAAAAATAGTTCTCAGTAAAATTGCTAAAAATGACTCGGTATATTTGTCATGTTGTATAAATACACCGGACAAAGTTTAACAATCCCGTTAAGGCCGATTTCGTGTGCTAATCATCACGTTTTTTAGAAAATTGGGGTCTGAAAAAATTCTCCACAAAATTGATTAAAACGGCTAAGAATGTTATTTCATACTGTAAAAATACACCAGACAAAGTTTCACATTCCACTGAAGGTCCGAATTCGTGTACTAATCATCACGTTTTTTTAATAATTTTTAGGTCCGAAAAAGAGTTCACAGTAAAATTGCTAAAAATGACGCGGTATATTTGTCATGTTGTATAAATACACCGGACAAAGTTTAACAATCCCGTTATGGACCGATTTCGTGTGCTAATCATCACGTTTTTTAGAAAACTGGGGTCCAAAAAAATTCACCACAAAATTGATTAAAATGGCTAAGAATGTTATTTCATAATGTAAAAAGACACCAGACAAAGTTTCACATTCCACTGAAGGCCCGAATTCGTGTACTAATCATCACGTTTTTTACGAAATTTAGGTCCAAAAAATAGTTTTCCGTAAAATTGCTCAAAATGACTCGGTATATTTGTCATGTTGTATAAATACACCGGACAATGTTTAACTATCCCGTTAAGGCCCGAATTCGTGTGCTAATCATCACGTTTTTTTAGAAAATTTGGGTCCGAAAAAATTCTCCACAAAATTGCTTAAAACGACTAAGAATGTTTTTTCATACTGCAAAAATACACTAGACAAAGTTTCACAATCCACTGAAGGACCGAATTCGTGTACTAATGATCACGTTTTTTTTACAAATTTTAGGTACGAAAAAGAGTTCTCAGTAAAATTGCTCAAAATGACTCGGTATATTAGTCATGTTGTATAAATACACCGGACAAAGTTTAACAATCCCGTTAAGGCCCGAATTCGTGTGTTAATCATCACGTTTTTTTAGAAAATTTGGGCCCGAAAAAATTCTCCACAAAATTGTTTAAAACGACTAAGAACGTTTTTTAATACTGTAAAAATAAAGTGCAGATGACTTGAATCTATATCTATCTTTGATTGAACCTAAATCCACTTCCTTCTGTTCTGTCAAGTGGAAAGATCGGTCTTTATCGCCGATAGTAACAAAGGGAGACGCTTACTCTCCTATTTCAAAGGTGAGATTAATAAAAGATATATACAAGGGATACAGGTGCGGGGGTACAGATATAGGAGTAAACCAAAGGGAGGACCGAGAAGAACAGACAAATTTTCACATTCCACTGAAGGACCGAATTCGTGTACTAATCATCACGTTTTTTACAAAATTTAGGATCGAAAAATAGTTCTCAGTAAAATTGCTAAAAATGACTCGGTATATTTGTCATGTTGTATAAATACACCGGACAAAGTTTAACAATCCCGTTAAGGCTCGATTTCGTGTGCTAATCATCACGTTTTTTAGAAAATTGGGGTACGAAAAAATTCTCCACAAAATTGATTAAAACGGCTAAGAATGTTATTTCATGCTGTAAAAATACACCAGACAAAGTTTCACATTCCACTGAAGGCCCGAATTCATGTACTAATCTTCACGTTTTTTACGAAATTTAGGTCAAAAAAATACATTTCCGTAAAATTACTCAAAATGATTCGGTAAATTAGTAATGTTGTATAAATACACCGGACAAAGTTTAACAATCCCGTTAAGGCCCGATTTCGTGTGCTAATCATCACGTTTTTTAGAAAATTGGGGTCCGAAAAAATTCTCCACAAAATTGATTAAAACAGCTAAGAATGTTATTTCATACTGTAAAAATACACCAGACAAAGTTTCACATTCCATTGAAAGCCCGAATTCGTGTACTAATCATCACGTTTTTTTATAAATTTTAGGTCCGAAAAAGAGTTCTCAGTAAAATTGCTCAAAATGACTCGGTATATTAGTCATGTTTTATAAGTACACCGGACAAAGTTTAAAAATCACGTTAAGGCCCAAATTCGTGTGCTAATAATCATCACGTTTTTTTAAAAAATTTGGTCCCGAAAAGATTCTCCACAAAATTGCTTAAAACGACTAAGAACGTTTTTTCATACTGTAAAAATACAACAGACAAATTTTCACATTGCACTGAAGGCCCGAATTCGTGTACTAATCATCACGTTTTTTACAAAATTTAGGTCCGAAAAATAGTTCTCAGTAAAATTGCTAAAAATGACTCGGTATATTTGTCATGTTGTATAAATACACCGGACAAAGTTTAACAATCCCGTTAAGGCCCGAATTCGTGTGTTAATCATCACGTTTTTTTAGAAAATTTGGGCCCGAAAAATTCTCCACAAAATTGCTTAAAACGACTAAGAACGTTTTTTAATACTGTAAAAATACACCAGACAAATTTTCACATTCCACTGAATGCCCGAATTCGTGTACTAATCATCACGTTTTCTACAAAATTTAGGTCCGAAAAATAGTTCTCAGTAAAATTGCTAAAAATGACTCGGTATATTTGTCATGTTGTATAAATTCACCGGACAAAGTTTAACAATCCCGTTAAGGCCCGAATTCGTGTGTTAATCATCACGTTTTTTTAGAAAATTTGGGCCCGAAAAAATTCTCCACAAAATTGCTTAAAACGACTAAGAACGTTTTTTAATACTGTAAAAATACAACAGACAAATTTTCAAATTCCACTGAAGGCCCGAATTCGTGTAGTAATCATCACGTTTTCTACAAAATTTAGGTCCGAAAAATAGTTCTCAGTAAAATTGCTAAAAATGACTCGGTATATTTGTCATGTTGCATAAATACACCGGACAAAGTTTAACAATCCCGTTAAGGCCCTATTTCGTGTGCTAATCATCACGTTTTTTAGAAAATTGGGGTCCGAAAAAATTCTCCACAAAATTGATTAAAACGGCTAAGGATGTTATTTCATACTGTAAAAATACACCATACAAAGTTTCACATTCCACTGAAGGCCCGAATTCATGTACTAATCTTCACGTTTTTTACGAAATTTAGGTCAAAAAAATACATTTCCGTAAAATTACTCAAAATGACTCGGTAAATTAGTAATGTTGTATAAATACACCGGACAAAGTTTAACAATCACGTTAAGGCCCGATTTCGTGTGCTAATCATCACGTTTTTTTGAAAATTGGGGTCCGAAAAAATTCTCCACAAAATTGATTAAAACAGCTAAGAATGTTATTTCATACTGTAAAAATACACCAGACAAAGTTTCACATTCCACTGAAAGCCCGAATTCGTGTACTAATCATCACGTTTTTTACGAAATTTAGGTCCAAAAAATAGTTTTCCGTAAAATTGCTCAAAATGACCCGGTATATTTGTCATGTTGTATAAATACACCGGGCAAAGTTTAACAATCCCGTTAAGGCCCGAATTCGTGTGCTAATCATCACGTTTTTTTAGAAAATTTGGGTCCGAAAAAATTCTCCACAAAATTGATTAAAACGGCTAAGAATGTTATTTCATACTGTAAAAATACACCAGACAAAGTTTCACATTCCACTGAAAGCCCGAATTCGTGTACTAATCATCACGTTTTTTACGAAATTTAGGTCCAAAAAATAGTTTTCCGTAAAATTGCTCAAAATGACTCGGTATATTTGTCATGTTGTAGAAATACACCGGACAAAGTTTAACAATCCCGTTAAGGCCCGAATTCGTGTGCTAATCATCACTTTTTTTAGAAAATTTGGGCGCGAAAACTTTCTCCACAAAATTGCTTAAAACGACTAAGAACGTTTTTTCATACTGTAAAAATACACCAGAAAAATTTTCACATTCCACTGAAGGCTCGAATTCGTGTCTTAATCATCACGTTTTTTACAAAATTTAGGTCCGAAAAATAGTTCTTAGTAAAATTGCTAAAAATGACTCGGTATATTTGTCATGTTGTATAAGTACACCGGACAAAGTTTAAAAATCACGTTAAGGCCCGAATTCGTGTGCTAAACATCACGTTTTTTTAGAAAATTTGGGCCCGAAAAAATTCTCCACAAAATTGCTTAAAATGACTAAGAACGTTTTTTCATACTGTAAAAATACAAAAGACAAATTTTCACATTCCACTGAAGGCCCGAATTCGTGTACTAATCATCATATCGTTTTTTACAAAATTTAGGTTCGAAAAATAGTTCTCAGTAAAATTGCTAAAAATGACTCGGTATATTTGTCATGTTGTATAAATACACCGGACAAAGTTTAACAATCCCGTTAAGGCCCGATTTCGTGTGCTAATCATCACGTTTTTTTAGAAAATTGGGGTCCGAAAAAATTCTCCACAAAATTGATTAAAACGGCTAAGAATGTTATTTCATACTGTAAAAATACACCAGAAAAAGTTTCACATTCCACTGAAGGCACGAATTCGTGTACTAATCATCACGTTTTTTTACAAAATTTAGGTCCGAAAAAGAGTTCTCAGTAAAATTGCTCAAAATGACTCGGTAAATTAGTCATGCTGTATAAATACACCGGACAAAGTTTAACAATCCCGTTAAGGCCCGAATTTGTGTGCTAATCATCACGTTTTTTTAGATAATTTGGGCCCGAAAAAATTCTCCACAAAATTGCTTAAAACAACTAAGAACGTTTTTTCATACTGTAAAAATACACCAGACAAATTTTCACATTCCACTGAAGGCCCGAATTCATGTACTAATCATCACGTTTTTTGCAAAATTTAGGTACGAAAAATAGTTCTCAGTAAAATTGCTAAAAATGACTCAGTATATTTGTCATGTTTAAATACACCGGACAAAGTTTAACAATCCCGTTAAGGCCCGATTTCGTGCGCTAAGCATCACGTTTTTTAGAATATTGGGGTCCGAAAAAATTCTGCACAAAATTGATTAAAACAGCTAAGAATGTTATTTCATACTGTAAAAATACACCAGACAAAGTTTCACATTCCACTGAAAGCCCGAATTCGTGTACTAATCATCACGTTTTTTACGAAATTTAGGTCCAAAAAATAGTTCTCCGTAAAATTGCTCAAAATGACTCGGTATATTTGTCATGTTGTATAAATACACCGGACAAAGTTTAACAATCTCGTTAAGGCCCGAATTCTTGTGCTAATCATCACGTTTTTTTAGAAAATTTGGGCGCGAAAACTTTCTCCACAAAATTGCTTAAAACGACTAAGAACGTTTTTTCATACTGTAAAAATACACCAGACAAATTTTCACATTCCACTGAAGGCTCGAATTCGTGTACTAATCATCACGTTTTTTTATAAATTTTAGGTCCGAAAAAGAGTTCTCAGTAAAATTGCTCAAAATGACTCGGTATATTAGTCATGTTTTATAAGTACACCGGACAAAGTTTAAAAATCACGTTAAGGCCCAAATTCGTGTGCTAATCATCACGTTTTTTTAGAAAATTTGGTCCCGAAAAAATTCTCCAAAAAATTGCTTAAAACGACTAAGAACGTTTTTTCATAATGTAAAAATACAACAGACAAATTTTCTCATTCCACTGAAGGCCCGAATTCGTGTACTAATCATCACGTTTTTTACAAAATTTAGGTCCGAAAAAATAGTTCTCGATAAAATTGCTAAAAATGACTCGGTATATTTGTCATGTTGTATAAATACACCTGACAAAGTTTAACAATTCTGTTAAGGCCCGAATTCGTGTATTAATCATCACGTTTTTTTAGAAAATTTGGGCCCGAAAAAATTCTCCACAAAATTGCTTAAAACGACTAAGAACGTTTTTTAATACTGTAAAAATACACCAGACAAAGTTTCACATTCCACTGAAGGCCCGAATTCATGTACTAATCTTCACGTTTTTTACGAAATTTAGGTCAAAAAAATACATTTCCGTAAAATTACTCAAAATGACTCGGTAAATTAGTAATGTTGTATAAATACACCGGACAAAGTTTAACAATCCCGTTAAGGCCCTATTTCGTGTGCTAATCATCACATTTTTTTGAAAATTGGGGTCCGAAAAAATTCTCCACAAAATTGATTAAAACAGCTAAGAATGTTATTTCATACTGTAAAAATACACCAGACAAAGTTTCACATTCCACTGAAAGCCCGAATTCGTGTACCAATCATCACGTTTTTTACGAAATTTAGGTTCAAAAAATAGTTTTCCGTAAAATTGCTCAAAATGACTCGGTATATTTGTCATGTTGTATAAATACACCGGACAAAGTTTAACAATCCCGTTAAGGCCCGAATTCGTGTATTAATCATCACGTTTTTTTAGAAAATTTGGGCCCGAAAAAATTCTCCACAAAATTGCTTAAAACGACTAAGAACGTTTTTTAATACTGTAAAAATACAACAGACAAATTTTTTCACATTCCACTGAAGGCCCGAATTCGTGTACTAATCATCACGTTTTCTACAAAATTTAGGTCCGAAAAATAGTTCTCAGTAAAATTGCTAAAAATGACTCGGTATATTTGTCATGTTGTATAAATACACCGGACAAAGTTTAACAATCCCGTTAAGGCCCGATTTCGTTTGCTAATCATCACGTTTTTTAGAAAATTGGGGTCCGAAAAAATTCTCCACAAAATTGATTAAAACGGCTAAGGATGTTATTTCATACTCGTAAAAATACACCGGGACAAAGTTTCACATTCCATCGAAGGCCCGAATTCATGTACTAATCTTCACGTTTTTTACGAAATTTAGGTCAAAAAAATACATTTCCGTAAAATTACTCAAAATGACTCGGTAAATTAGTAATGTTGTATAAATACACCGGACAAAGTTTAACAATCCCGTTAAGGCCCGATTTCGTGTGCTAATCATCACGTTTTTTTGAAAATTGGGGTCCGAAAAAATTCTCCACAAAATTGATTAAAACAGCTAAGAATGTTATTTCATACTGTAAAAATACACCAGACAAAGTTTCACATTCCACTGAAAGCCCGAATTCGTGTACCAATCATCACGTTTTTTACGAAATTTAGGTTCAAAAAATAGTTTTCCGTAAAATTGCTCAAAATGACCCGGTATATTTGTCATGTTGTATAAATACACCGGGCAAAGTTTAACAATCCCGTTAAGGCCCGAATTCGTGTGCTAATCATCACGGTTTTTTAGAAAATTTGGGCCCGAAAAAATTCTCCACAAAATTGATTAAAACGGCTAAGAATGTTATTTCATAATGTAAAAATACACCAGACAAAGTTTCACATTCCACTGAAGGCCCGAATTCATGTACTAATCTTCACGTTTTTTACGAAATTTAGGTCAAAAAAATACATTTCCGTAAAATTACTCAAAATGACTCGGTAAATTAGTAATGTTGTATAAATACACCGGACAAAGTTTAACAATCCCGTTAAGGCCCGATTTCGTGTGCTAATCATCACGTTTTTTTGAAAATTGGGGTCCGAAAAAATTCTCCACAAAATTGATTAAAACAGCTAAGAATGTTATTTCATACTGTAAAAATACACCAGACAAAGTTCCACATTCCACTGAAAGCCCGAATTCGTGTACTAATCATCACGTTTTTTACGAAATTTAGGTCCAAAAAATAGTTTTCCGTAAAATTGCTCAAAATGACCCGGTATATTTGTCATGTTGTATAAATACACCGGGCAAAGTTTAACAATCCCGTTAAGGCCCGAATTCGTGTGCTAATCATCACGTTTTTTTAGAAAATTTGGGTCCGAAAAAATTCTCCACAAAATTGATTAAAACGGCTAAGAATGTTATTTCATACTGTAAAAATACACCAGACAAATTTTCACATTCCACTGAAGGCTCGAATTCGTGTCTTAATCATCACGTTTTTTACAAAATTTAGGTCCGAAAAATAGTTCTCAGTAAAATTGCTAAAAATGACTCGGTATATTTGTCATGTTGTATAAGTACACCGGACAAAGTTTAAAAATCACGTTAAGGCCCGAATTCGTGTGCTAATCATCACGTTTTTTTAGAAAATTTGGGCCCGAAAAAATTCTCCACAAAATTGCTTAAAATGACTAAGAACGTTTTTTCATACTGTAAAAATACAAAAGACAAATTTTCACATTCCACTGAAGGCCCGAATTCGTGTACTAATCATCATATTGTTTTTTACAAAATTTAGGTTCGAAAAATAGTTCTCAGTAAAATTGCTAAAAATGACTCGGTATATTTGTCATGTTGTATAAATACACCGGAGAAAGTTTAACAATCCCGTTAAGGCCCGATTTCGTGTGCTATAATCATCACGTTTTTTTAGAAAATTGGGGTCCGAAAAAATTCTCCACAAAATTGATTAAAACGGCTAAGAATGTTATTTCATACTGTAAAAATACACCAGAAAAAGTTTCACATTCCACTGAAGGCACGAATTCGTGTACTATCATCACGTTTTTTTACAAAATTTAGGTCCGAAAAAGAGTTCTCAGTAAAATTGCTCAAAATGACTCGGTAAATTAGTCATGCTGTATAAATACACCGGACAAAGTTTAACAATCCCGTTAAGGCCCGAATTTGTGTGCTAATCATCACGTTTTTTTTTAGATAATTTGGGCCCGAAAAAAATTCTCCACAAAATTGCTTAAAACAACTAAGAACGTTTTTTCATCATCGTAAAAATACACAAGAAAAATTTTCACATTCCACTGAAGGCCCGAATTCGTGTACTAATCATCACGTTTTTTGCAAAATTTAGGTACGAAAAATAGTTCTCAGTAAAATTGCTAAAAATGACTCAGTATATTTGTCATGTTTAAATACACCGGACAAAGTTTAACAATCCCGTTAAGGCCCGATTTCGTGCGCTAATCATCACGTTTTTTAGAAAATTGGGGTCCGAAAAAATTCTCCACAAAATTGATTAAAACAGCTAAGAATGTTATTTCATAATGTAAAAATACACCAGACAAAGTTTCACATTCCACTGAAAGCCCGAATTCGTGTACTAATCATCACGTTTTTTACGAAATTTAGGTCCAAAAAATAGTTTTCCGTAAAATTGCTCAAAATGACTCGGTATATTTGTCATGTTGTATAAATACACCGGACAAAGTTTAACAATCCCGTTAAGGCCCGAATTCGTGTGCTAATCATCACGTTTTTTTAGAAAATTTGGGCGCGAAAACTTTCTCCAGAAAATTGCTTAAAACGACTAAGAACGTTTTTTCATACTGTAAAAATACACCAAAAAAATTTTCACATTCCACTGAAGGCTCGAATTCGTGTCTTAATCATCACGTTTTTTACAATATTTAGGTCCGAAAAATAGTTCTCAGTAAAATTGCTAAAAAATGACTCGGTATATTTGTCATGTTGTATAAGTACACCGGACAAAGTTTAAAAATCACGTTAAGGCCCGAATTCGTGTGCTAAACATCACGTTTTTTTAGAAAATTTGGGCCCGAAAAAATTCTCCACAAAATTGCTTAAAATGACTAAGAACGTTTTTTCATACTGTAAAAATACAAAAGACAAATTTTCACATTCCACTGAAGGCCCGAATTCGTGTACTAATCATCATATCGTTTTTTTACAAAATTTAGGTTCGAAAAAATAGTTCTCGATAAAATTGCTAAAAATGACTCGGTATATTTGTCATGTTGTATAAATACACCGGACAAAGTTTAACAATCCCGTTAAGGCCCGATTTCGTGTGCTAATCATCACGTTTTTTTAGAAAATTGGGGTCCGAAAAAATTCTCCACAAAATTGATTAAAACGGCTAAGAATGTTATTTCATAGTGTAAAAATACACCAGAAAAAGTTTCACATTCCACTGAAGGCACGAATTCGTTTACTAATCATCACGTTTTTTTACAAAATTTAGGTCCGAAAAAGAGTTCTCAGTAAAATTGCTCAAAATGACTCGGTAAATTAGTCATGCTGTATAAATACACCGGACAAAGTTTAACAATCCCGTTAAGGCCCGAATTTGTGTGCTAATCATCACGTTTTTTTAGATAATTTGGGCTCGAAAAAAATTCTCCACAAAATTGCTTAAAACAACTAAGAACGTTTTTTTCATATCTGTAAAAATACACAAGACAAATTTTCACATTCCACTGAAGGCCCGAATTCGTGTACTAATCATCACGTTTTTTGCAAAATTTAGGTACGAAAAATAGTTCTCAGTAAAATTGCTAAAAATGACTCAGTATATTTGTCATGTTTAAATACACCGGACAAAGTTTAACAATCCCGTTAAGGCCCGATTTCGTGCGCTAAGCATCACGTTTTTTAGAAAATTGGGGTCCGAAAAAATTCTGCACAAAATTGATTAAAACAGCTAAGAATGTTATTTCATACTGTAAAAATACACCAGACAAAGTTTCACATTCCACTGAAAGCCCGAATTCGTGTACTAATCATCACGTTTTTTACGAAATTTAGGTCCAAAAAATAGTTCTCCGTAAAATTGCTCAAAATGACTCGGTATATTTGTCATGTTGTATAAATACACCGGACAAAGTTTAACAATCTCGTTAAGGCCCGAATTCTTGTGCTAATCATCACGTTTTTTTAGAAAATTTGGGCGCGAAAACTTTCTCCACAAAATTGCTTAAAACGACTAAGAACGTTTTTTCATACTGTAAAAATACACCAGACAAATTTTCACATTCCACTGAAGGCTCGAATTCGTGTACTAATCATCACGTTTTTTTATAAATTTTAGGTCCGAAAAAGAGTTCTCAGTAAAATTGCTCAAAATGACTCGGTATATTAGTCATGTTTTATAAGTACACCGGACAAAGTTTAAAAATCACGTTAAGGCCCAAATTCGTGTGCTAATCATCACGTTTTTTTAGATAATTTGGGCCCGAAAAAATTCTCCACAAAATTGCTTAAAACAACTAAGAACGTTTTTTCATACTGTAAAAATACACCAGACAAATTTTCACATTCCACTGAAGGCCCGAATTCGTGTACTAATCATCACGTTTTTTGCAAAATTTAGGTACGAAAAATAGTTCTCAGTAAAATTGCTAAAAATGACTCAGTATATTTGTCATGTTTAAATACACCGGACAAAGTTTAACAATCCCGTTAAGGCCCGATTTCGTGCGCTAAGCATCACGTTTTTTAGAAAATTAGGGTCCGAAAAAATTCTGCACAAAATTGATTAAAACAGCTAAGAATGTTATTTCATACTGTAAAAATACACCAGACAAAGTTTCACATTCCACTGAAAGCCCGAATTCGTGTACTAATCATCACGTTTTTTACGAAATTTAGGTCCAAAAAATAGTTCTCCGTAAAATTGCTCAAAATGACTCGGTATATTTGTCATGTTGTATAAATACACCGGACAAAGTTTAACAATCTCGTTAAGGCCCGAATTCGTGTGCTAATCATCACGTTTTTTTAGAAAATTTGGGCGCGAAAACTTTCTCCACAAAATTGCTTAAAACGACTAAGAACGTTTTTTCATACTGTAAAAATACACCAGACAAATTTTCACATTCCACAGAAGGCTCGAATTCGTGTACTAATCATCACGTTTTTTTATAAATTTTAGGTCCGAAAAAGAGTTCTCAGCAAAATGACTCGGTATATTAGTCATGTTTTATAAGTACACCGGACAAAGTTTAAAAATCACGTTAAGGCCCAAATTCTTGTGCTAATCATCACGTTTTTTTAGAAAATTTGGTCCCGAAAAAATTCTCCAAAAAATTGCTTAAAACGACTAAGAACGTTTTTTCATACTGTAAAAATACAACAGACAAATTTTCACATTCCACTGAAGGCCCGAATTCGTGTACTAATCATCACGTTTTTTACAAAATTTAGGTCCGAAAAATAGTTCTCAGTAAAATTGCTAAAAATGACTCGGTATATTTGTCATGTTGTATAAATACACCGGACAAAGTTTAACAATCCCGTTAAGGCCCGAATTCGTGTGTTAATCATCACGTTTTTTTAGGAAATTTGGGCCCGAAAAAATTCTCCACAAAATTGCTTAAAACGACTAAGAACGTTTTTTAATACTGTAAAAATACAACAGACAAATTTTCACATTCCACTGAAGGCCCGAATTCGTGTACTAATCATCACGTTTTCTACAAAATTTAGGTCCGAAAAATAGTTCTCAGTAAAATTGCTAAAAATGACTCGGTATATTTGTCATGTTGTATAAATACACCGGACAAAGTTTAACAATCCCGTTAAGGCCCGATTTCGTGTGCTAATCATCACGTTTTTTAGAAAATTGGGGTCCGAAAAAATTCTCCACAAAATTGATTAAAACGGCTAAGGATGTTATTTCATACTGTAAAAATACACCAGACAAAGTTTCACATTTCACTGAAGGCCCGAATTCATGTACTAATCTTCACGTTTTTTACGAAATTTAGGTCAAAAAAATACATTTCCGTAAAATTACTCAAAATGACTCGGTAAATTAGTAATGTTGTATAAAGACACCGGACAAAGTTTAACAATCCCGTTAAGGCCCGATTTCGTGTGCTAATCATCATGTTTTTTTGAAAATTGGGGTCCGAAAAAATTCTCCACAAAATTGATTAAAACAGCTAAGAATGTTATTTCATACTGTAAAAATACACCAGACAAAGTTCCACATTCCACTGAAAGCCCGAATTCGTGTACTAATCATCACGTTTTTTACGAAATTTAGGTCCAAAAAATAGTTTTCCGTAAAATTGCTCAAAATGACCCGGTATATTTGTCATGTTGTATAAATACACCGGGCAAAGTTTAACAATCCCGTTAAGGCCCGAATTCGTGTGCTAATCATCACGTTTTTTTAGAAAATTTGGGTCCGAAAAAATTCTCCACAAAATTGATTAAAACGGCTAAGAATGTTTTTTCATACTGTAAAAATACACCAGACAAATTTTCACATTCCACTGAAGGCTCGAATTCGTGTCTTAATCATCACGTTTTTTACAAAATTTAGGTCCGAAAAATAGTTCTTAGTAAAATTGCTAAAAATGACTCGGTATATTTGTCATGTTGTATAAGTACACCGGACAAAGTTTAAAAATCACGTTAAGGCCCGAATTCGTGTGCTAATCATCACGTTTTTTTAGAAAATTTGGGCCCGAAAAAATTCTCCACAAAATTGCTTAAAATGACTAAGAACGTTTTTTCATACTGTAAAAATACAAAAGACAAATTTTCACATTCCACTGAAGGCCCGAATTCGTGTACTAATCATCATATCGTTTTTTACAAAATTTAGGTTCGAAAAATAGTTCTCAGTAAAATTGCTAAAAATGACTCGGTATATTTGTCATGTTGTATAAATACACCGGACAAAGTTTAACAATCCCGTTAAGGCCCGATTTCGTGTGCTATAATCATCACGTTTTTTTAGAAAATTGGGGTCCGAAAAAATTCTCCACAAAATTGATTAAAACGGCTAAGAATGTTATTTCATACTGTAAAAATACACCAGAAAAAGTTTCACATTCCACTGAAGGCACGAATTCGTGTACTAATCATCACGTTTTTTTACAAAATTTAGGTCCGAAAAAGAGTTCTCAGTAAAATTGCTCAAAATGACTCGGTAAATTAGTCATGCTGTATAAATACACCGGACAAAGTTTAACAATCCCGTTAAGGCCCGAATTTGTGTGCTAATCATCACGTTTTTTTAGATAATTTGGGCCCGAAAAAATTCTCCACAAAATTGCTTAAAACAACTAAGAACGTTTTTTCATACTGTAAAAATACACAAGAAAAATTTTCACATTCCACTGAAGGCCCGAATTCGTGTACTAATCATCACGTTTTTTGCAAAATTTAGGTACGAAAAATAGTTCTCAGTAAAATTGCTAAAAATGACTCAGTATATTTGTCATGTTTAAATACACCGGACAAAGTTTAACAATCCCGTTAAGGCCCGATTTCGTGCGCTAATCATCACGTTTTTAAGAAAATTGGGGTCCGAAAAAATTCTCCACAAAATTGATTAAAACAGCTAAGAATGTTATTTCATAATGTAAAAATACACCAGACAAAGTTTCACATTCCACTGAAAGCCCGAATTCGTGTACTAATCATCACTTTTTTACGAAATTTAGGTCCAAAAAATAGTTTTCCGTAAAATTGCTCAAAATGACTCGGTATATTTGTCATGTTGTATAAATACACCGGACAAAGTTTAACAATCCCGATAAGGCCCGAATTCGTGTGCTAATCATCACGTTTTTTTAGAAAATTTGGGTCCGAAAAAATTCTCCAGAAAATTGCTTAAAACGACTAAGAATATTTTTTCATACTGTAAAAATACGCCAGACAAAGTTTCACATTCCACTGAAGGCCCGAATTCATGTACTAATCATCACGTTTTTTACGAAATTTAGGTCCAAAAAATAGTTTTCCGTTAAATTGCCCAAAATTACTCGGTATATTTGTCATGTTGTATAATTACACCGGACAAATTTTAACAATCCCGATAAGGCCCGAATTCGTGTGCTAATCATCACGTTTTTGTTTAGAAAATTTAGATCCGAAAAAGTTCTCGACAAAATTGCTTAAAACGACTAAGAATGTTTTTTCATAATGTATAATTACAACAGACAAAGTTTCACATTCTACTGAAGGCCCGAATTCGTGTACTAATCATCACGTTTTTTACGAAATTTAGGTCCAAAAAATAGTTTTCCGTAAAATTGCTCAAAATGACTCGGTATATTTGTCATGTTGTATAATTACACCGGACAAAGTTTAACAATCCCGATAAGGCCCGAATTCCTGTGCTAATCATCACGTTTTTGTTTAGAAAACTTAGATCCGAAAAAGTTCTCGACAAAATTGCTTAAAACGACTAAGAATGTTTTTTCATAATGTATAAATACAACAGACAAAGTTTCACATTTTACTGAAGGCCCGAATTCGTGTACTAATCATCACATTTTTTTACAAATTTTAGGTCCGAAAAAGAGTTCTCAGTAAAATTGCTAAAAATGACTCGGTAAATTAGTCATGCTGTATAAATACACCGGACAAAGTTTAACAATCCCGTTAAGGCCCGAATTTGTGTACTAATCATCAAGTTTTTTTACAAAATTTAGGTCCGAAAAATAGTTCTCAGTAAAATTGCTCAAAATGACTCGGTAAATTAGCCATGTTGTATAAAGACACTTGACAAAGTATAACAATCCCGTTAAGGCCCGAATTCGTGTGCTAATCATCACGTTTTTTTAGAAAATTTAGGCCCGAAAAAATTCTCCACAAAATTGCTTAAAACGACTAAGAACGTTTTTTCATACTGTAAAATACACCAAACAAATTTTCACATTCCACTGAAGGCCCGAATTCGTGTACTAATCATCACGTTTTTTACAAAATTTAGGTCCGAAAAATAGTTCTCAGTAAAATTGCTAAAAATGACTCGGTATATTTGTCATGTTGTATAAATACACCGGACAAAGTTTAACAATCCCGTTAAGGCCCGATTTCGTGTGCTAATCATCACTTTTATTTAGAAAATTTAGTTCCGAAAAAGTTCCCGACAAAATTGCTTAAAACGACTAAATTTTTTTTTTCATAATATGTAAATACAACAGACAAAGTTTCACATTCCACTAAAGGCCTGAATTCGTATACTACGTTTTTTACAAAATTTATGTCTACAAAATAGTTCTCCGTAAAATTGCTTAAAATGACTCGGTATATTATTCATGACGTATAAATACACCAATAAAAGTTTAACAATCCCGTTAAGGCCCGAATTCGTGTGCTAATCATCACGTTTTTTTAGAAAATTTGGGTCCGAAAAAATTCTCCACAAAATTGCTTAAAACGACTAAGAACGTTTTTTCATACTGTAAAAATGCACCAGACAAATTTTTACATTCCACTGAAGGCCCGAATTCGTGTAGTAATCATCACGTTTTTTACAAAATTTAGGTCCGAAAAATTGTTCTCAGTAAAATTGCTAAAAATGACTCGGTATATTTGTCATGTTGTATAAATACACCAGACAAAGTTTAACAATCCCGTTAAGGCCCGATTTCGTGTGCTAATCATTACGTTTTTTAGAAAATTGGGGTCCGAAAAAATTCACCAAAAAATTGATTAAAACGGCTAAGAACGTTATTTCATACTGTAAAAATACACCAGACAAAGTTTCACATTCCACTGAAGGCCCGAATTCATGTACTAATCATCACGTTTTTTACGAAATTTAGGTCCAAAAAATAGTTTTCCATAAAATTGCTCAAAATGACTCGGTATATTTGTCATGTTGTATAAATACACCGAACAAAGTTTAACAATCCCGATAAGGCCCGAATTCGTGTGCTAATCACCACGTTTTCTTAGAAAATTTGGGTCTTAAAAAATCCTCCACAAAATTGCTTAAAACGAATAAGAATGTTTTTTCATACTGTAAAAATACACAAGACAAAGTTTCACATTCCACTGAAGGCCCGAATTCGTGTACTAATCATCACGTTTTTTTACAAATTTTAGGTCCGAAAAAGAGTTCTCAGTAAAATTGCTAAAAATGACGCGGAATATTTCTCATGTTTTATAAATACACCGGACTAAGTTTAACAATCCCGTTATGGCCCGATTTCGTGTGGTAATCATCACGTTTTTTAGAAAATTGGGGTCCGAAAAAAATTCTCCACAAAATTGACTAAAACGGCTAAGAATGTTATTTCATACTCGTAAAAATACACTGCATAAAGTTTCACATTCCACTCGAAGGCCCGAATTCGTGTACTAATCATCACGTTTTTTTACGAAATTTAGGTCCAAAAAATAGTTTTCCGTAAAATTGCTCAAAATGACTCGGTATATTTATCATGTTGTATAAATACACCGGACAAAGTTTAACAAACCCGTTAGGGCCCGAATTCGTGTGCTAATCATCACGTTTTTTTAGAAAATTTGGGTCCGAAAAAATTCTCCACAAAATTGCTTTAAACGACTACGAATGTTTTTTCATACTGTAAAAATACACCAGATAAAGTTTCACATTCCACTGAAGGCCCGAATTCGTGTACTAATCATCACGTTTTTTTACAAATTTTAGGTCCGAAAAAGAGTTCTCAGTAAAATTGCTCAAAATGACTCGGTATATTAGTCATGTTGTATAAATACACCGGACAAAGTTTAACAATCCCGTTAAGGCCCGAATTCGTGTGCTAATCATCACGTTTTTGAGAAAATTTGGGCGCGAAAACTTTCTCCACAAAATTGCTTAAAACGACTAAGAACGTTTTTTCATACTGTAAAAATACACCAGACAAATTTTCACATTCCACTGAAGGCTCGAATTCGTGTCTTAATCATCACGTTTTTTACAAAATTTAGGTCCGAAAAATAGTTCTCAGTAAAATTGCTAAAAATGACTCGGTATATTTGTCATGTTGTATAAGTACACCGGACAAAGTTTAAAAATCACGTTAAGGCCCGAATTCGTGTGCTAATCATCACATTCTTTAGAAAATTGGGGTCCGAAAAAATTCTCCACAAAATTGATTAAAACGGCTAAGAATGTTTTTTCATATTGTAAAAATACACCCGACAAAGTTTCACATTCCACTGAAGGCCCGAATTCGTGTACTAATCATCACGTTTTTTTACAAATTTTAGGTCCGAAAAAGAGTTCTCAGTAAAATTGCTAAAAATGACTCGGTAAATTAGTCATGCTGTATAAATACACCGCACAAAGTTTAACAATCCCGTTAAGGCCCAAATTTGTGTGCTAATCATCATGTTTTTTTAGAAAATTTGGGCCCGAAAAAATTCTCCACAAAATTGCTTAAAACAACTAAGAACGTTTTTTTCATACTCGTAAAAATACACCGGATAAATTTTCACATTCCACTCGAAGGCCCGAATTCGTGTACTAATCATTACGTTTTTTTGCAAAATTTAGGTACGAAAAAATAGTTCTCGATAAAATTGCTAAAAATGACTCAAGTATATTTGTCATGTTTAAATACACCGGACAAAGTTTAACAATCCCGTTAAGGCCCGATTTCGTGCGCTAATCATCACGTTTTTTAGAAAATTTGGGTCCGAAAAAATTCTCCACAAAATTGCTTAAAACGACTAAGAATATTTTTTTATACTGTAAAAATACACCAGACAAAGTTTCACATTCCACTGAAGGCCCGAATTCATGTACTAATCATCACGTTTTTTACGAAATTTAGGTCCAAAAAATAGTTTTCCGTAAAATTGCTCAAAATGACTCGGTATATTTGTCATGTTGTATAAATACACCGGACAAAGTTTAACAATCCCGATAAGGCCCGAATTCGTGTGCTAATCATCACGTTTTTTTAGAAAATTTGGGTCCGAAAAAATTCTCCACAAAATTGCTTAAAACGACCAAGAATATTTTTTTATACTGTAAAAATACACCAGACAAAGTTTCACATTCCACTGAAGGCCCGAATTCATGTACTAATCATCACGTTTTTTACGAAATTTAGGTCCAAAAAATAGTTTTCCGTAAAATTGCCCAAAATTACTCGGTATATTTGTCATGTTGTATAATTACACCGGACAAAGTTTAACAATCCCGATAAGGCCCGAATTCGTGTGCTAATCATCACGTTTTTGTTTAGAAAATTTAGATCCGAAAAAGTTCTCGACAAAATTGCTTAAAACCACTAAGAATGTTTTTTCATAATGTATAAATACAACAGACAAAGTTTCACATTCTACTGAAGGCCCGAATTCGTGTACTAATCATCACGTTTTTTACGAAATTTAGGTCCAAAAAATAGTTTTCCGTAAAATTGCTCAAAATGACTCGGTATATTTGTCATGTTGTATAAATACACCGGACAAAGTTTAACAATCCCGTTAAGGCCCGAATTCGTGTGCTAATCATCATGTTTTTTTAGAAAATTTAGCTCCGAAAAAATTACCCACAAAATTGCTTAAAACGACTAAGAATGTTTTTTCATACTGTAAAAATACACCAGACAAAGTTTCACATTCCACTGAAGGCCCGAATTCGTGTACTAATCATCACGTTTTTTTACAAATTTTAGGTCCGAAAAAGAGTTCTCAGTAAAATTGCTCAAAATGACTCGGTAAATTAGCCATGTTGTATAAAGACACCGGACAAAGTATAACAATCCCGTTAAGGCCCGAATTCGTGTGCTAATCATCACGTTTTTTTAGAAAATTTAGGCACGAAAAAATTCTCCACAAAATTGCTTAAAACGACTAAGAACGTTTTTTTATACTGTAAAATACACCAAACAAATTTTCACATTCCACTGAAGGCCCGAATTCGTGTACTAATCATCTCGTTTTTTACAAAATTTAGGTCCGAAAAATAGTTCTCAGTAAAATTGCTAAAAATGACTCGGTATATTTGTCATGTTGTATAAATACACCGGACAAAGTTTAACGATCCCGTTAAGGCCCGATTTCGTGTGCTAATCATCACATTCTTTAGAAAATTGGGGTCCGAAAAAATTCTCCACAAAATTGATTAAAACGGCTAAGAATGTTTTTTCATATTGTAAAAATACACCCGACAAAGTTTCACATTCCACTGAAGGCCCGAATTCGTGTACTAATCATCACGTTTTTTTACAAATTTTAGGTCCGAAAAAGAGTTCTCAGTAAAATTTCTAAAAATGATTCGGTAAATTAGTCATGCTGTATAAATACACCGCACAAAGTTTAACAATCCCGTTAAGGCCCAAATTTGTGTGCTAATCATCATGTTTTTTTAGAAAATTTGGGCCCGAAAAAATTCTCCACAAAATTGCTTAAAACAACTAAGAACGTTTTTTCATACTGTAAAAATACACCAGACAAATTTTCACATTCCACTGAAGGCCCGAATTCGTGTACTAATCATTACGTTTTTTGCAAAATTTAGGTACGAAAAATAGTTCTCAGTAAAATTGCTAAAAATGACTCAGTATATTTGTCATGTTTAAATACACCGGACAAAGTTTAACAATCCCGTTAAGGCCCGATTTCGTGCGCTAATCATCACGTTTTTTAGAAAATTTGGGTCCGAAAAAATTCTCCACAAAATTGCTTAAAACGACTAAGAATATTTTTTTATACTGTAAAAATACACCAGACAAAGTTTCACATTCCACTGAAGGCCCGAATTCATGTACTAATCATCACGTTTTTTACGAAATTTAGGTCCAAAAAATAGTTTTCCGTAAAATTGCCCAAAATTACTCGGTATATTTGTCATGTTGTATAATTACACCGGACAAAGTTTAACAATCCCGATAAGGCCCGAATTCGTGTGCTAATCATCACGTTTTTTTAGAAAATTTGGGTCCGAAAAAATTCTCCACAAAATTGCTTAAAACGACCAAGAATATTTTTTTATACTGTAAAAATACACCAGACAAAGTTTCACATTCCACTGAAGGCCCGAATTCATGTACTAATCATCACGTTTTTTACGAAATTTAGGTCCAAAAAATAGTTTTCCGTAAAATTGCCCAAAATTACTCGGTATATTTGTCATGTTGTATAATAACACCGGACAAAGTTTAACAATCCCGATAAGGCCCGAATTTGTGTGCTAATCATCACGTTTTTGTTTAGAAAATTTAGATCCGAAAAAGTTCTCGACAAAATTGCTTAAAACCACTAAGAATGTTTTTTCATAATGTATAAATACAACAGACAAAGTTTCACATTCTACTGAAGGCTCGAATTCGTGTACTAATCATCACGTTTTTTACGAAATTTAGGTCCAAAAAATAGTTTTCCGTAAAATTGCTCAAAATGACTCGGTATATTTGTCATGTTGTATAAATACACCGGACAAAGTTTAACAATCCCGTTAAGGCCCGAATTCGTGTGCTAATCATCATGTTTTTTTAGAAAATTTGGCTCCGAAAAAATTACCCACAAAATTGCTTAAAACGACTAAGAATGTTTTTTCATACTGTAAAAATACACCAGACAAAGTTTCACATTCCACTGAAGACCCGAATTCGTGCACTAATCATCACATTTTTTTACATATTTTAGGTCCGAAAAAGAGTTCTCAGTAAAATTGCTCAAAATGACTCGGTAAATTAGCCATGTTGTATAAAGACACCGGACAAAGTATAACAATCCCGTTAAGGCCCGAATTCGTGTGCTAATCATCACGTTTTTTTAGAAAATTTAGGCCCGAAAAAATTCTCCACAAAATTGCTTAAAACGACTAAGAACGTTTTTTTATACTGTAAAATACACCAAACAAATTTTCAAATTCCACTGAAGGCCCGAATTCGTGTACTAATCATCACGTTTTTTACAAAATTTAGGTCTGAAAAATAGTTCTCAGTAAAATTGCTAAAAATGACTCGGTATATTTGTCATGTTGTATAAATACACGGGACAAAGTTTAACAATCCCGTTAAGGCCCGATTTCGTGTGCTAATCATCACTTTTATTTAGAAAATTTAGTTCCGAAAAAGTTCCCGACAAAATTGCTTAAAACGACTAAATTTTTTTTTTTCATAATATGTAAATACAACAGACAAAGTTTCACATTCCACTAAAGGCCTGAATTCGTATACTAATCATCACGTTTTTTACAAAATTTATGTCTACAAAATAGTTCTCCGTAAAATTGCTTAAAATGACTCGGTATATTATTCATGATGTATAAATACACCAATAAAAGTTTAACAATCCCGTTAAGGCCCGAATTCGTGTGCTAATCATCACGTTTTTTTAGAGAATTTCGGTCCGAAAAAATTCTCCACAAAATTGCTTAAAACGACTAAGAACGTTTTTTCATACTGTAAAAATGCACCAGACAAATTTTCACATTCCACTGAAGGCCCGAATTCGTGTAGTAATCATCACGTTTTTTACAAAATTTAGGTCCGAAAAATAGTTTTCCGTAAAATTGCTGAAAATGACTCGGTATATTTGTCATGTTGTGTAAATACACCGGACAAAGTTTAACAATCCCGATAAGGCCCGAATTCGTGTGCTAATCATCACGTTTTTTTAGAAAATTTGGGTCCGAAAAAATTCTCCAAAAAATTGCTTAAAACGACTAAGAATATTTTTTTATACTGTAAAAATACACCAGACAAAGTTTCACATTCCACTGAAGGCCCGAATTCATGTACTAATCATCACGTTTTTTACGAAATTTAGGTCCAAAAAATAGTTTTCTGTAAAATTGCCCAAAATTACTCGGTATATTTGTCATGTTGTATAATTACACCGGACAAAGTTTAACAATCCCGATAAGGCCCGAATTCGTGTGCTAATCATAACGTTTTTGTTTAGAAAATTTAGATCCGAAAAAGTTCTCGACAAAATTGCTTAAAACGACTAAGAATGTTTTTTCATAATGTATAAATACAACAGACAAAGTTTCACATTCTACTGAAGGCCCGAATTCGTGTACTAATCATCACGTTTTTTACGAAATTTAGGTCCAAAAAATAGTTTTCCGTAAAATTGCTCAAAATGACTCGGTATATTTGTCATGTTGTATAAATACACCGGACAAAGTTTAACAATCCCGTTAAGGCCCGAATTCGTGTGCTAATCATCATGTTTTTTTAGAAAATTTGGCTCCGAAAAAATTACCCACAAAATTGCTTAAAACGACTAAGAATGTTTTTTCATACTGTAAAAATACACCAGACAAAGTTTCACATTACACTGAAGGCCCGAATTCGTGTACTAATCATCACGTTTTTTTACAAATTTTAGGTCCGAAAAAGAGTTCTCAGTAAAATTGCTCAAAATGACTCGGTAAATTAGCCATGTTGTATAAAGACACCGGACAAAGTATAACAATCCCGTTAAGGCCCGAATTCGTGTGCTAATCATCACGTTTTTTTAGAAAATTTAGGCCCGAAAAAATTCTCCACAAAATTGCTTAAAACGACTAAGAACGTTTTTTTATACTGTAAAATACACCAAACAAATTTTCACATTCCACTGATGGCCCGAATTCGTGTACTAATCATCACGTTTTTTACAAAATTTAGGTCCGAAAAATAGTTCTCAGTAAAATTGCTAAAAATGACTCGGTATATTTGTCATGTTGTATAAATACACCGGACAAAGTTTAACAATCCCGTTAAGGCCCGATTTCGTGTGCTAATCATCACTTTTATTTAGAAAATTTAGTTCCGAAAAAGTTCCCGACAAAATTGCTTAAAACGACTAAATTTTTTTTTTCATAATATGTAAATACAACAGACAAAGTTTCACATTCCACTAAAGGCCTGAATTCGTATACTAATCATCACGTTTTTTACAAAATTTATGTCTACAAAATAGTTCTCCGTAAAATTGCTTAAAATGACTCGGTATATTATTCATGATGTATAAATACACCAATAAAAGTTTAACAATCCCGTTAAGGCCCGAATTCGTGTGCTAATCATCACGTTTTTTTAAAAAATTTCGGTCCGAAAAAATTCTCCACAAAATTGCTTAAAACGACTAAGAACGTTTTTTCATACTGTAAAAATGCACCAGACAAATTTTCACATTCCACTGAAGGCCCGAATTCGTGTAGTAATCATCACGTTTTTTACAAAATTTAGGTACGAAAAATTGTTCTCAGTAAAATTGCTAAAAATGACTCGGTATATTTGTCATGTTGTATAAATACACCGGACAAAGTTTAACAATCCCGTTAAGGCCCGATTTCGTGTGCTAATCATTACGTTTTTTAGAAAATTGGGGTCCGAAAAAATTCTCCAAAAAATTGATTAAAACGGCTAAGAACGTTATTTCATACTGTAAAAATACACCAGACAAAGTTTCACATTCCACTGAAGGCCCGAATTCGTGTACTAATCATCACGTTTTTTACGAAATTTAGGTCCAAAAAATAGTTTTTCGTAAAATTTCCCAAAATTACTCGGTATATTTGTCATGTTGTATAATTACACCGGACAAAGTTTAACAATCCCGATAAGGCCCGAATTCGTGTGCTAATCATCAAGTTTTTGTTTAGAAAATTTAGATCCGAAAAAGTTCTCGACAAAATTGCTTAAAACGACTAAGAATGTTTTTTCATAATGTATAAATACAACAGACAAAGTTTCACATTCTACTGAAGGCCCGAATTCGTGTACTAATCATCACGTTTTTTACGAAATTTAGGTCCAAAAAATAGTTTTCCGTAAAATTGCTCAAAATGACTCGGTATATTTGTCATGTTGTATAAATACACCGGACAAAGTTTAACAATCCCGTTAAGGCCCGAATTCGTGTGCTAATCATCATGTTTTTTTAGAAAATTTGGCTCCGAAAAAATTACCCACAAAATTGCTTAAAACGACTAAGAATGTTTTTTCATACCTGTAAAAATACACTGCACAAAGTTTCACATTCCACTGAAGGCCCGAATTCGTGTACTAATCATCACGTTTTTTTACAAATTTTAGGTCCGAAAAAGAGTTCTCAGTAAAATTGCTCAAAATGACTCGGTAAATTAGTCATGTTGTATAAATACACCGGACAAAATTTAACAATCCCGTTAAGGCCCGAATTCGTGTGCTAATCATCACGTTTTTATAGAAAATTTGGGCCCGAAAAAATTCTCCACAAAATTGCTTAAAACGACTAAGAACCTTTTTTAATATCGTAAAAATGCACTGGACAAATTTTCACATTCCATCGAAGGCCCGAATTCGTGTACTAATCATCACGTTTTTTACAAAATTTAGGTCCGAAAAATAGTTCTCAGTAAAATTGCTAAAAATGACTCGGTATATTTGTCATGTTGTATAAATACACCGGACAAAGTTTAACAATCCCGTTAAGGCCCGATTTCGTGTGCTAATCTTCACGTTTTTTAGAAATTTGGGGTCCGAAAAAATTCTCCAAAAAAATTGATTAAAACGGCTAAGAACGTTATTTCATACTGTAAAAATACACCAGACAAAGTTTCACATTCCACTGAAGGCCCGAATTCATGTACTAATCATCACGTTTTTTACGAAATTTAGGTCCAAAAAATAGTTTTCCATAAAATTGCTCAAAATGACTCGGTATATTTGTCATGTTGTATAAATACACTGGACAAAGTTTAACAATCCCGTTAAGGCCCGAATTCGTGTGCTAATCACCACGTTTTCTTAGAAAATTTGGGTCTGAAAAAATCCTCCACAAAATTGCTTAAAACGACTAAGAATGTTTTTTCATACTGTAAAAATACACAAGACAAAGTTTCACATTCCACTGAAGGCCCGAATTCGTGTACTAATCATCACGTTTTTTTATAAATTTTAGGTCCGAAAAAGAATTCTCAGTAAAATTGCTCAAAATGACTCGGTAAATTAGTCATGTTGTATAAATACACCGGACAAAATTTAACAATCCCGTTAAGGCCCGAATTCGTGTGCTAATCATCACGTTTTTATAGAAAATTTGGGCCCGAAAAAATTCTCCACAAAATTGCTTAAAACGACTAAGAACGTTTTTTATTACTGTAAAAATGCACCAGACAAATTTTCACATTCCACTGAAGGCCCGAATTCGTGTACGTTTTTTACAAAATTTAGGTCCGAAAAATAGTTCTCAGTAAAATTGCTAAAAATGACTCGGTATATTTGTCATGTTGTATAAATACACCGGACAAAGTTTAACAATCCCGTTAAGGCCCGATTTCGTGTGCTAATCATTACGATTTTTAGAAAATTGGGGTCCGAAAAAATTCTCCAAAAAATTGATTAAAACGGCTAGGAACGTTATTTCATACTGTAAAAATACACCAGACAAAGTTTCACATTCCACTGAAGGCCCGAATTCATGTACTAATCATCACGTTTTTTACGTAATTTAGGTCCAAAAAATAGTTTTCCGTAAAATTGCTGAAAATGACTCGGTAAATTAGTCATGTTGTATAAATACACCGGACAAAGTTTAACAATCCCGATAAGGCCTGAATTCGTGTGCTAATCATCACGTTTTTTTAGAAAATTTGGGTCCGAAAAATTTCTCCACAAAATTGCTTAAAACGACTAAGAACGTTTTTTCATACTGTAAAAATACACCAGACAAAGTTTCACATTCCACTGAAGACCCGAATTCATGTACTAATCATCACGTTTTTTTACAAATTTTAGGTCCGAAAAAGAATTCCCAGTAAAATTGCTCAAAATGACTCGGTAAATTAGTCATGTTGTATAAATACACCGGACAAAATTTAACAATCCCGTTAAGGCCCGAATTCGTGTGCTAATCATCACGTTTTTATAGAAAATTTTGGCCCGAAAAAATTCTCCACAAAATTGCTTAAAACGACTAAGAACGTTTTTTAATACTGTAAAAATGCACAAGACAAATTTTCCCATTCCACTGAAGGCCCGAATTCGTGTACTAATCATCACGTTTTTTACAAAATTTAGGTCCGAAAAATAGTTCGCAGTAAAATTGCTAAAAATGACTCGGTATATTTGTCATGTTGTATAAATACACCGGACAAAGTTTAACAATCCCGTTAAGGCCCGATTTCGTGTGCTAATCTTCACGTTTTTTAGAAATTTGGGGTCCGAAAAAATTCTACAAAAAATTGATTAAAACGGCTAAGAACGTTATTTCATAGTGTAAAAATACACCAGACAAAGTTTCAAATTCCACTAATGGCCCGAATTCTTGTACTAATCATCACGTTTTTTACGAAATTTAGTTCCAAAAAATAGTTTTCCATAAAATTGCTCAAAATGACTCGGTATATTTGTCATGTTGTATAAATACACCGGACAAAGTTTAACAATCCCGTTAAGGCCCGAATTCGTGTGCTAATCACCACGTTTTCTTAGAAAATTTGGGTCCGAAAAAATCCTCCACAAAATTGCTTAAAACAACTAAGAATGTTTTTTCATGCTGTAAAAATACACCAGACAAAGTTTCACATTCCACTGAAGGCCCGAATTCGTGTACTAATCATCACGTTTTTTTACAAGTTTTAGGTCCGAAAAAGAGTTCTCAGTAAAATTGCTAAAAATGACGCGGAATATTTCTCATGTTTTATAAATACACCGGACTAAGTTTAACAATCCCGTTATGGCCCGATTTCGTGTGGTAATCATCACGTTTTTTAGAAAATTGGGGTCCGAAAAAATTCTCCACAAAATTGACTAAAACGGCTAAGAATGTTATTTCATACTGTAAAAATACACCAGACAAAGTTTCACATTCCACTGAAGGCCCGAATTCGTGTACTAATCATCACGTTTTTTACGAAATTTAGGTCCAAAAAATAGTTTTCCGTAAAATTGCTCAAAATGACTCGGTATATTTGTCATGTTGTATAAATACACCGGACAAAGTTTAACAATCCCGTTAAGGCCCGAATTCGTGTGCTAATCATCATGTTTTTTTAGAAAATTTGGCTCCGAAAAAATTACCCACAAAATTGCTTAAAACGACTAAGAATGTTTTTTCATACTGTAAAAATACACCAGACAAAGTTTCACATTCCACTGAAGGCCCGAATTCGTGTACTAATCATCACGTTTTTTTACAAATTTTAGGTCCGAAAAAAGAGTTCTCGATGAAAATTGCTCAAAATGACTCGGTAAATTAGTCATGTTGTATAAATACACCGGACAAAATTTAACAATCCCGTTAAGGCCCGAATTCGTGTGCTAATCATCACGTTTTTATAGAAAATTTGGGCCCGAAAAAATTCTCCACAAAATTGCTTAAAACGACTAAGAACCTTTTTTAATACTGTAAAAATGCACCAGACAAATTTTCACATTCCACTGAAGGCCCGAATTCGTGTACTAATCATCACGTTTTTTACAAAATTTAGGTCCGAAAAATAGTTCTCAGTAAAATTGCTAAAAATGACTCGGTATATTTGTCATGTTGTATAAATACACCGGACAAAGTTTAACAATCCCGTTAAGGCCCGATTTCGTGTGCTAATCTTCACGTTTTTTAGAAATTTGGGGTCCGAAAAAATTCTCCAAAAAATTGATTAAAACGGCTAAGAACGTTATTTCATACTGTAAAAATACACCAGACAAAGTTTCACATTCCACTGAAGGCCCGAATTCATGTACTAATCATCACGTTTTTTACGAAATTTAGGTCCAAAAAATAGTTTTCCATAAAATTGCTCAAAATGACTCGGTATATTTGTCATGTTGTATAAATACACTGGACAAAGTTTAACAATCCCGTTAAGGCCCGAATTCGTGTGCTAATCACCACGTTTTCTTAGAAAATTTGGGTCTGAAAAAATCCTCCACAAAATTGCTTAAAACGACTAAGAATGTTTTTTCATACTGTAAAAATACACAAGACAAAGTTTCACATTCCACTGAAGGCCCGAATTCGTGTACTAATCATCACGTTTTTTTATAAATTTTAGGTCCGAAAAAGAATTCTCGATGAAAATTGCTCAAAATGACTCGGTAAATTAGTCATGTTGTATAAATACACCGGACAAAATTTAACAATCCCGTTAAGGCCCGAATTCGTGTGCTAATCATCACGTTTTTATAGAAAATTTGGGCCCGAAAAAATTCTCCACAAAATTGCTTAAAACGACTAAGAACGTTTTTTATTACTGTAAAAATGCACCAGACAAATTTTCACATTCCACTGAAGGCCCGAATTCGTGTACGTTTTTTACAAAATTTAGGTCCGAAAAATAGTTCTCAGTAAAATTGCTAAAAATGACTTCGGTATATTTGTCATGTTGTATAAATACACCGGACAAAGTTTAACAATCCCGTTAAGGCCCGATTTCGTGTGCTAATCATTACGATTTTTAGAAAATTGGGGTCCGAAAAAATTCTCCAAAAAATTGATTAAAACGGCTAGGAACGTTATTTCATACTGTAAAAATACACCAGACAAAGTTTCACATTCCACTGAAGGCCCGAATTCATGTACTAATCATCACGTTTTTTACGTAATTTAGGTCCAAAAAATAGTTTTCCGTAAAATTGCTGAAAATGACTCGGTAAATTAGTCATGTTGTATAAATACACCGGACAAAGTTTAACAATCCCGATAAGGCCTGAATTCGTGTGCTAATCATCACGTTTTTTTCGGAAAATTTGGGTCCGAAAAAATTCTCCACAAAATTGCTTAAAACGACTAAGAACGTTTTTTCATACTGTAAAAATACACCAGACAAAGTTTCACATTCCACTGAAGACCCGAATTCATGTACTAATCATCACGTTTTTTTACAAATTTTAGGTCCGAAAAAGAATTCCCAGTAAAATTGCTCAAAATGACTCGGTAAATTAGTCATGTTGTATAAATACACCGGACAAAATTTAACAATCCCGTTAAGGCCCGAATTCGTGTGCTAATCATCACGTTTTTATAGAAAATTTTGGCCCGAAAAAATTCTCCACAAAATTGCTTAAAACGACTAAGAACGTTTTTTAATACTGTAAAAATGCACAAGACAAATTTTCCCATTCCACTGAAGGCCCGAATTCGTGTACTAATCATCACGTTTTTTACAAAATTTAGGTCCGAAAAATAGTTCGCAGTAAAATTGCTAAAAATGACTCGGTATATTTGTCATGTTGTATAAATACACCGGACAAAGTTTAACAATCCCGTTAAGGCCCGATTTCGTGTGCTAATCTTCACGTTTTTTAGAAATTTGGGGTCCGAAAAAATTCTACAAAAAATTGATTAAAACGGCTAAGAACGTTATTTCATAGTGTAAAAATACACCAGACAAAGTTTCAAATTCCACTAATGGCCCGAATTCTTGTACTAATCATCACGTTTTTTACGAAATTTAGTTCCAAAAAATAGTTTTCCATAAAATTGCTCAAAATGACTTTCAGTATATTTGTCATGTTGTATAAATACACCGGACAAAGTTTAACAATCCCGTTAAGGCCCGAATTCGTGTGCTAATCACCACGTTTTCTTAGAAAATTTGGGTCCGAAAAAATCCTCCACAAAATTGCTTAAAACAACTAAGAATGTTTTTTCATGCTGTAAAAATACACCAGACAAAGTTTCAAATTCCACTGAAGGCCCGAATTCGTGTACTAATCATCACGTTTTTTTACAAGTTTTAGGTCCGAAAAAGAGTTCTCAGTAAAATTGCTAAAAATGACGCGGAATATTTCTCATGTTTTATAAATACACCGGACTAAGTTTAACAATCCCGTTATGGCCCGATTTCGTGTGGTAATCATCACGTTTTTTAGAAAATTGGGGTCCGAAAAAATTCTCCACAAAATTGACTAAAACGGCTAAGAATGTTATTTCATACTGTAAAAATACACCAGACAAAGTTTCACATTCCACTGAAGGCCCGAATTCGTGTACTAATCATCACGTTTTTTACGAAATTTAGGTCCAAAAAATAGTTTTCCGTAAAATTGCTCAAAATGACTCGGTAAATTAGTCATGTTGTATAAATACACCGGACAAAGTTTAACAATCCCGTTAAGGCCCGAATTCGTGTGCTAATCATCATGTTTTTTTAGAAAATTTGAGTCCGAAAAAATTCTCCATAAAATTGCTTTAAACGACTACGAATGTTTTTTCATACTGTAAAAATAAAATAGATAAAGTTTCACATTCCACTGAAGGCCCGAATTCGTGTACTAATCATCACGTTTTTTTACAAATTTTAGGTCTGAAAAAGAGTTCTCAGTAAAATTGCTCAAAATGACTCGGTATATTAGTCATGTTGTATAAATACACCGGACAAAGTTTAACAATCCCGTTAAGGCCCGAATTCGTGTGCTAATCATCACGTTTTTTAGAAAATTTGGGCGCGAAAAATTTCTCCACAAAATTGCTTAAAACGACTAAGAACGTTTTTTCATACTGTAAAAATACACCAGACAAATTTTCACATTCCACTGAAGGCTCGAACTCGTGTCTTAATCATCACGTTTTTTACAAAATTTAGGTCCGAAAAATAGTTCTCCGTAGAATTGCTAAAAATGACTCGGTATATTTGTCATGTTGTATAAATACACCGGACAAAGTTTAACGATCCCGTTAAGGCCCGATTTCGTGTGCTAATCATCACATTTTTTAGAAAATTGGGGTCCGAAAAAATTCTCCACAAAATTTATTAAAACGGCTAAGAATCTTTTTTCATACTGTAAAAATACACCCGACAAAGTTTCACATTCCACTAAAGGCCCGAATTCGTGTACTAATCATCACGTTTTTTTACAAATTTTAGGTCCGAAAAAGAGTTCTCAGTAAAATTGCTCAAAATGACTAGGTAAATTAGTCATGTTGTATAAATACACCGGACAAAGTTTAACAATCCCGTTAAGGCCCGAATTCGTGTGCTAATCATCACGTATTTTTAGAAAATTTGGGCCTGAAAAAATTCTCCACAAAATTGCTTAAAACGACTAAGAACGTTTTTGCATACTGTAAAAATACACCAGACAAATTTTCACATTCCACTGAAGGCTCGAATTCGTGTACTAATCATCACGTTTTTTACAAAATTTAGGTCCGAAAAATAGTTCTCAGTAACATTGCTAAAAGTGACTCGGTATATTTGTCATGTTTTATAAATACACCGAACAAAGTTTAACAAACCCCGTTAAGGCCCGGTTTTGTGTGCTAATCACCACGTTTTTTAGAAAATTGGGGTCCGAAAAAATTCTCCACAAAATTGACTAAAACAGCTAAGAATGTTATTTCATACTGTAAAAATACACCAGACAAAGTTTCACATTCCACTGAAGGCCCGAATTCGCGTACTAATCATCACATTTTTTAGGAAATTTAGGTCCAAAAAATAGTTTTCCGTAAAATTGCTCAAAATGACTCGGTATATTTATCATGTTGTATAACTACACCGGACAAAGTTTAAGAATCCCGTTAAGGCCCGAATTCGTGTGCTAATCATCACGTTTTTTAGAAAATTTTGGTCCGAAAAAATTCTCCACAAAATTGCTTAAAACGACTAAGAATGTTTTTTCATACTGTAAAAATACACCAGACAAAGTTTCACATTCTACTTAAGGTCCGAATTCTTGTACTAATCATCACGTTTTTTACGAAATTTAGGTCCCAAAAATAGTTTTCCGTAAAATTGCTCAAAATGACTCGGTAAATTAGTCATGTTGTATAAATACACCGGACAAAGTTTAACAATCCCGTTAAGGCCCGAATTCGTGTGCTAATCATCACGTTTTTTTAGAAAAATTTGGGCCCGAAAAAATTCTCTAAAAAATTGCTTAAAACGACTAAGAACGTTTTTTCATACTGTAAAAATACACCAGAAAAATTTTCACATTCCACTGAAGGCCCGAATTCGTATACTAATCATCACGTTTTTTACAAAATTTAGGTCCGAAAAATAGTTCTCAGTAACATTGCTAAAAGTGACTCGGTATATTTGTCATGTTGTATAAATACACCGGAATAGTTTAACAATCCCCGTTAAGGCCCGATTTTGTGTGCTAATCATCACGTTTTTTAGAAAATTGGGGTCCGAAAAAATTCTGCACAAAATTGACTAAAACAGACAAAGTTTTAAGAATGTTTTTTCATACTGTAAAAATACACAAGACAAAGTTTCACATTCCACTGAAGGCCCGAATTCGTGTACTAATCATCACGTTTTTTTATAAATTTTAGGTCCGAAAAAGAATTCTCAGTAAAATTGCTCAAAATGACTCGGTAAATTAGTCATGTTGTATAAATACACCGGACAAAATTTAACAATCCCGTTAAGGCCCGAATTCGTGTGCTAATCATCACGTTTTTATAGAAAATTTGGGCCCGAAAAAATTCTCCACAAAATTGCTTAAAACGACTAAGAACGTTTTTTATTACTGTAAAAATGCACCAGACAAATTTTCACATTCCACTGAAGGCCCGAATTCGTGTACTAATCATCACGTTTTTTACAAAATTTAGGTCCGAAAAATAGTTCTCAGTAAAATTGCTAAAAATGACTCGGTATATTTGTCATGTTGTATAAATACACCGGACAAAGTTTAACAATCCCGTTAAGGCCCGATTTCGTGTGCTAATCTTCACGTTTTTTAGAAATTTGGGGTCCGAAAAAATTCTCCAAAAAATTGATTAAAACGGCTAAGAACGTTATTTCATACTGTAAAAATACACCAGACAAAGTTTCACATTCCACTGAAGGCCCGAATTCATGTACTAATCATCACGTTTTTTACGAAATTTAGGTCCAAAAAATAGTTTTCCATAAAATTGCTCAAAATGACTCGGTATATTTGTCATGTTGTATAAATACACTGGACAAAGTTTAACAATCCCGTTAAGGCCCGAATTCGTGTGCTAATCACCACGTTTTCTTAGAAAATTTGGGTCTGAAAAAATCCTCCACAAAATTGCTTAAAACGACTAAGAATGTTTTTTCATACTGTAAAAATACACAAGACAAAGTTTCACATTCCACTGAAGGCCCGAATTCGTGTACTAATCATCACGTTTTTTTATAAACTTTAGGTCCGAAAAAGAATTCTCAGTAAAATTGCTCAAAATGACTCGGTAAATTAGTCATGTTGTATAAATACACCGGACAAAATTTAACAATCCCGTTAAGGCCCGAATTCGTGTGCTAATCATCACGTTTTTATAGAAAATTTGGGCCCGAAAAATTTCTCCACAAAATTGCTTAAAACGACTAAGAACGTTTTTTCATACTGTAAAAATACACCAGACAAATTTTCACATTCCACTGAAGGCTCGAACTCGTGTCTTAATCATCACGTTTTTTACAAAATTTAGGTCCGAAAAATAGTTCTCCGTAGAATTGCTAAAAATGACTCGGTATATTTGTCATGTTGTATAAATACACCGGACAAAGTTTAACGATCCCGTTAAGGCCCGATTTCGTGTGCTAATCATCACATTTTTTTAGAAAATTGGGGGTCCGAAAAAAATTCTCCACAAAATTTATTAAAACGGCTAAGAATCTTTTTTCATACTGTAAAAATACACCCGACAAAGTTTCACATTCCACTAAAGGCCCGAATTCGTGTACTAATCATCACGTTTTTTTACAAATTTTAGGTCCGAAAAAGAGTTCTCAGTAAAATTGCTCAAAATGACTAGGTAAATTAGTCATGTTGTATAAATACACCGGACAAAGTTTAACAATCCCGTTAAGGCCCGAATTCGTGTGCTAATCATCACGTATTTTTAGAAAATTTGGGCCTGAAAAAATTCTCCACAAAATTGCTTAAAACGACTAAGAACGTTTTTTCATACTGTAAAAATACACCAGACAAATTTTCACATTCCACTGAAGGCTCGAATTCGTGTACTAATCATCACGTTTTTTACAAAATTTAGGTCCGAAAAATAGTTCTCAGTAACATTGCTAAAAGTGACTCGGTATATTTGTCTTGTTGTAAAAGACACCGAACAAGGTTTAACCAACCCCGTTAAGGCCCGCTTTTGTGTGCTAATCACCACGTTTTTTAGAAAATTGGCGTCCGAAAAAATTCTCCACAAAATTGACTAAAACAGCTAAGAATGTTATTTCATACTGTAAAAATACACCAGACAAAGTTTCACATTCCACTGAAGGCCCGAATTCGTGTACTAATCATCACGTTTTTTAGGAAATTTAGGTCCAAAAAATAGTTTTCCGTAAAATTGCTCAAAATGACTCGGTATATTTATCATGTTGTATAAATACACCGGACAAAGTTTAAGAATCCCGTTAAGGCCCGAATTCGTGTGCTAATCATCACGTTTTTTTAGAAAATTTTGGTCCGAAAAAATTCTCCACAAAATTGCTTAAAACGACTAAGAATGTTTTTTCATACTGTAAAAATACACCAGACAAAGTTTCACATTCTACTTAAGGCCCGAATTCTTGTACTAATCATCACGTTTTTTACGAAATTTAGGTCCCAAAAATAGTTTTCCGTAAAATTGCTCAAAATGACTCGGTAAATTAGTCATGTTTTATAAATACACCGGACAAAGTTTGACAATCCCGTTAAGGCTCGAATTCGTGTGCTAATCATCAAGGTTTTTTAGAAAAATTTGGGCCCGAAAAAATTCTCTAAAAAATTGCTTAAAACGACTAAGAACGTTTTTTCATACTGTAAAAATACACCAGACAAATTTTCACATTCCACTGAAGGCCCGAATTCGTATACTAATCATCACGTTTTTTACAAAATTTAGGTCCGAAAAATAGTTCTCAGTAACATTGCTAAAAGAGACTCGGTATATTTGTCATGTTGTATAAATACACCGGAATAGTTTAACAATCCCCGTTAAGGCCCGATTTTGTGTGCTAATCATCACGTTTTTTAGAAAATTGGGGTCCGAAAAAATTCTGCACAAAATTGACTAAAACAGCTAAGAATGTTATTTCATACTGTAAAAATACACCAGACAAAGTTTCACATTCCACTGAAGGCCCGAATACGTGTACTAATCATCACGTTTTTTACGAAATTTAAGTCCAAAAAATAGTTTTCCGTGCTCAAAATGACTCGGTATATTTATCATGTTGTATAAATACATCGGACAAAGCTTAACAATCCCGTTAAGGCCCGAATTCGTGTGCATCACGTTTTTTTAGAAAATTTGGGTCCGAAAAAATTCTCCACAAAATTGCTTAAAACGACTACGAATGTTTTTTCATACTATAAAAATACACCAGACAAAGTTTCACATTCCACTGAAGGCCCGAATTCGTGTACTAATCATCACGTTTTTTTACAAATTTTAGGTCCGAAAAAGAGTTCTCAGTAAAATTGCTCAAAATGACTCGGTATATTAGTCATGTTGTATAAATACACCGGACAAAGTATAACAATCCCGTTAAGGCCCGAATTCGTGTGCTAATCATCACCATTTTTGAGAAAATTTGGGCCCGAAAAATTTCTCCACAAAATTGCTTAAAACGACTAAGAACGTTTTTTCATACTGTAAAAATACACCAGACAAATTTTCACATTCCACTGTAGGCCCGAATTCGTGTATTAATCATCACGTTTTTTACAAAATTTAGGTCCGAAATATAGTTCTCATTAAAATTGCTAAAAATGACTCGGTATACTTGTCATGTTGTATAAATACACCGGAGAAAGTTTAACAATCCCGTTAAGGCCCGATTTCGTGTGCTAATCATCACATTTTTTAGAAAATTGGGGTCTGAAAAAATTCTCCACAAAATTGATTAAAACGGCTAAGAATGTTATTTCATACTGTAAAAATACACCAGACAAAGTTTCACATTCTACTGAAGGCCCGAATTCTTGTACTAATCATCACGTTTTTGACGAAATTTAGGTCCAAAAAACAGTTTTCCGTAAAATTGCTCAAAATGACTCGGTAAATTAGTCATGTTGTATAAATACACCGGACAAAGTTTAACAATCCCGTTAAGGCCCGAATTCGTGTGCTAATTATCACGTTTTTTTAGAAAAATTTGGGCCCGAAAAAATTCTCCACAAAATTGCTTAAAACGACTAAGAACGTTTTTTTATACTGTAAAAATACACCAGACAAATTTTCAGATTCCACTGAAAGCCCGAATTCGTGTACTAATCATCACGTTTTTTACAAAATTTAGGTCCGAAAAAGTGTTCTCAGTAAAATTGCTAAAAATGACTCGGTATATTTGTCATGTTGTATAAATACACCGGACAAAGTTTAACAATCCCGATAAGGCCCGAATTCGTGTGCTAATCATCACGTTTTTTTAGAAAATTTGGGTCCGAAAAAATTCTCCACAAAATTGATTAAAACACCTAAGAATGTTATTTTATACTGTAAAAATACACCAGACAAAGTTTCACATTCCACTGAAGGCCCGAATTCTTGTACTAATCATCACGTTTTTTACGAAATTTAGGTCCAAAAAATAGTTTTCTGTAAAATTGCTCAAAATTACTCGGTATATTTGTCATGTTGTATAAATACACCGGGCAAAGTTTAACAATCCCGTTAAGGCCCGAATTCGTGTGCTAATCATCACGTTTTTTTAGAAAATTTGGGTCCGAAAAAATCCTCCACGAAATTGCTTCAAACGACTAAGAATGTTTTTTCATACTGTAAAAATACACCGGGACAAAGTTTTACATTCCATCGAAGGCCCGAATTCATGTACTAATCATCACGTTTTTTACGAAATTTAGGTCCGAAAAATAGTTTTCCGTAAAATTGCTCAAAATGACTCGGTAAATTTGTAATGTTGTATAAATACACCGGACAAATTTTAACAATCCCGATAAGGCTCGAAATCGTGCGCTAATCATCACGTTTTTATAGAAAATTTGGCTCCGAAAAAATTCTCCACAAAATTGCTTAAAACGACTAAGAATGTTATTTCATACTGTAAAAATACACCAGACAAAGTTTCACATTCCACTGAAGGCCCGAATTCGTGTACTAATCATCACGTTTTTTTACAAATTTTAGGTCCGAAAAAGAGTTTACCGTAAAATTGCTCAAAATGACTCGGTATATTTGTCATGTTGTATAAATACACCGGACAAAGTTTAACAATCCCGATAAGGCCCGAATTCGTGTGCTAATCATCACGTTTTTTTAGAAAATTTGGGTCCGAAAAAATTCTCCACAAAATTGCTTAAAACGACTAAGAATGTTTTTTCATACTGTAAAAATACACCAGACAAAGTTTCACATTCCACTGAAGGCCCGAATTCGTGTACTAATCATCACGGTTTTTTACAAATTTTAGGTCCGAAAAAGAGTTCTCTGTAAAATTGCTCAAAATGACTCGGTATATTAGTCATGTTGTATAAATACACCGGACAAAGTTTAACAATCCCGTTAAGGCCCGAATTCGTGTGCTAATCATCACGTTTTTTTAGAAAATTTGGGTCCGAAAAAATTCTCCACAAAATTGCTTAAAACGACTAAGAATGTTATTTCATACTGTAAAAATACACCAGACAAAGTTTCACATTCCACGGAAGGCCCGAATTCGTGTACTAATCATCACGTTTTTTTACAAATTTTAGGTCCGAAAAGAGTTCTCGGTAAAATTGCTCAAAATGACTCGGTAAATTAGTCATGTTGTATAAATACACTGGACAAAGTTTAACAATCCCGTTAAGGCCCAAATTTGTGTGCTAATCATCACGTTTTTTTAAAAAATTTGGGCCCGAAAAAATTCTCCACAAAATTGCTTAAAACAACTAAGAACGTTTTTTCATACTGTAAAAATACACAAGACAAATTTTCACATTCCACTGAAGGCCCGAATTCGTGTACTAATCATCACGTTTTTTACAAAATTTAGGTCCGAAAAAGTGTTCTCAGTAAAATTGCTAAAAATGACTCGGTATATTTGTCATGTTGTATAAATACACCGGACAAAGTTTAACAATCCCGTTAAGGCCCGATTTCGTGTGCTAGTCATCACGTTTTTTAGAAAATTGGGGTCCGAAAAAATTCTCCACAAAATTGATTAAAACGGCCAAGAATGTCATTTCATACTGTAAAAATACACCAGACAAAGTTTCACATTCCACTGCAGGCCCGAATTCATGTACTAATCATCACGTTTTTTACAAAATTTAGGTCCAAAAAATAGTTTTCCGTAAAAATGCTCAAAATGACTCGGTATATATGTCATGTTGTATAAATACACCAGACAAAGTTTAACAATCCCGTTAAGACCCGATTTCGTGTGCTAATCATCACGTTTTTAGAAAATTGGGGTCCGAAAAAATTCCCCACAAAATTGATTAAAACGGCTAAGAATCTTATTTCATACTGTAAAAATACACCAGACAAAGTTTCACATTCCACTGAAGGCCCGAATTCATGTACTAATCACCACGTTTTTTACGAAATTTAGGTCCAAAAAATAGTTTTCCGTAAAAATGCTCAAAATGACTCGGCATATTTTTCATGTTGTATAAATACGCCGGACAAAGTTTAACAATCCCGTTAAGGCCCGAATTCGTGTGCTAATCATCACGTTTTTTTAGAAAATTGGGGTCCGAAAAAATTCTCCACAAAATTGCTTAAAACGACTAAGAACGTTTTTTCATACTGTAAAAATACACCAGACAAATTTTCATATTCCACTTAAAGCCCGAATTCGTGTACTAATCATTACAATTTTTACAAAATTTAGGTCCGAAAAATAGTTCTCAGTAAAATTGCTAAAAATGACTCGGTATATTTGTCATGTTGAATAAATACAACGAACAAAGTTTCACAATCCCGTTAAGGCCAGATTTCGCGTGCTAATCATCACGTTTTTTAGAAAATTGGGGTCCGAAAAAATTCTCTACAAAATTGATTAAAACGGCTAAGAATGTTATTTTATACTGTAAAAATACACCAGACAAAGTTTCACATTCCACTGAAGGCCCGAATTCTTGTACTAATCATCACGTTTTTTACGAAATTTAGGTCCAAAAAATAGTTTTCTGTAAAATTGCTCAAAATGACTCGGTATATTTGTCATGTTCTATAAATACACCGGACAAAGTTTAACAATCCCGTTAAGGCCCGAATTCGTGTGCTAATCATCACGTTTTTTTAGAAAATTTGGGCCCGAAAAAATTCTCAACAAAATTGCTTAAAACGACTAAGAATGTTTTTTCATACTGTAAAAGTACACCAGACAAATTTTCACATTCCACTGAAGGCCCGAATTCGTGTACTAATCATCACGTTTTTTACAAAATTTAGGTCCGAAAAAGAGTTCTCAGTAAAATTGCTAAAAATGACGCGGAATATTTCTCATGTTTTATAAATACACCGGACTAAGTTTAACAATCCCGTTATGGCCCGATTTCGTGTGGTAATCATCGCGTTTTTTAGAAAATTGGGGTACGAAAAAATTCTCCACAAAATTGACTAAAACGGCTAAGAATGTTATTTCATACTGTAAAAATACACCAGACAAAGTTTCACATTCCACTAAAGGCCCGAATTCATGTACTAATCATCACGTTTTTTACGAAATTTAGGTCCAAAATATAGTATTCCGTAAAATTGCTCAAAATTACTCAGTATATTTGTCATGTTGTATAAATACACCGGGCAAAGTTTAACAATCCCGTTAAGGCCCGAATTCGTGTGCTAATCATCACGTTTTTTTAGAAAATTTGAGTCCGAAAAAATCCTCCACGAAATTGCTTCAAACGACTAAGAATGTTTTTTCATACTGTAAAAATACACCAGACAAAGTTTTACATTCCACTGAAGGCCCGAATTCATGTACTAATCATCACGTTTTTTACGAAATTTAGGTCCAAAAAATAGTTTTCTGTAAAATTGCTCAAAATTACTCGGTATATTTGTCATGTTGTATAAATACACCGGGCAAAGTTTAACAATCCCGTTAAGTCCCGAATTCGTGTGCTAATCATCACGTTTTTTTAGAAAATTTGGGTCCGAAAAAATCCTCCACGAAATTGCTTCAAACGACTAAGAATGTTTTTTCATACTGTAAAAATACACCAGACAAAGTTTTACATTCCACTGAAGGCCCGAATTCATGTACTAATCATCACGTTTTTTACGAAATTTAGGTCCGAAAAATAGTTTTCCGTAAAATTGCTCAAAATGACTCGGTAAATTTGTAATGTTGTATAAATACACCGGACAAATTTTAACAATCCCGATAAGGCTCGAAATCGTGTGCTAATCATCACGTTTTTTTAGAAAAATTGGCTCCGAAAAAATTCTCCACAAAATTACTTAAAACGACTAAGAATGTTATTTCATACTGTAAAAATACACCAGACAAAGTTTCACATTCCACTGAAGGCCCGAATTCGTGTACTAATCATCACGTTTTTTTACAAATTTTAGGTCCGAAAAAGAGTTTTCCGTAAAATTGCTCAAAATGACTCGGTATATTTGTCATGTTGTATAAATACACCGGACAAAGTTGAGCAATCCCGATAAGGCCCGAATTCGTGTGCTAATCATCACGTTTTTTTAGAAAATTTTGGTCCGAAAAAATTCTCCACAAAATTGCTTAAAACGACTAAGAATGTTTTTTCATACTGTAAAAATACACCAGACAAAGTTTCACATTCCACTGAAGGCCCGAATTCGTGTACTAATAATCACGTTTTTTTACAAATTTTAGGTCCGAAAAAGAGTTCTCAGTAAAATTGCTCAAAATGACTCGGTATATTAGTCATGTTGTATAAATACACCGGACAAAGTTTAACAATCCCGTTAAGGCCCGAATTTGTGTGCTAATCATCACGTTTTTTTAGAAAATTTGGGTCCGAAAAAATTCTCCACAAAATTGCTTAAAACGACTAAGAATGTTATTTCATACTGTAAAAATACACCAGACAAAGTTTCACATTCCACTGAAGGCCCGAATTCGTATACTAATCATCACGTTTTTTTACAAATTTTAGGTCCGAAAAAGAGTTCTCAGTAAAATTGCTCAAAATGACTCGGTATATTAGTCATGTTGTATAAATACACCAGACAAAGTTTAACAATCCCGTTAAGGCCCGAATTCGTGTGCTAATCATCACGTTTTTTTAGAAAATTTGGGCCCGAAAAAATTCTCCACAAAATTGCTTAAAACGACTAAGAACGTTTTTTCATACTGTAAAAATACACAAGACAAATTTTCACATTCCACTGAAGGCCCGAATTCGTGTACTAATCACCACTTTTTTTACAAAATTTAGGTCCAAAAAAGTGTTCTCAGTAAAATTGCTAAAAATGACTCGGTATATTTGTCATGTTGTATAAATACACCGAACAAAGTTTAACAATCCCGTTAAGGCCCGATTTCGTGTGCTAATCATCACGTTTTTTAGAAAATTGGGGTCCGAAAAAATTCTCCACAAAATTGCTTAAAACGACTAAGAATGTTATTTCATACTGTAAAAATACACCAGACAAAGTTTCACATTCCACTGAAGGCCCGAATTCGTGTACTAATAATCACGTTTTTTACAAAATTTAGGTCCGAAAAATAGTTCTCAGTAAAATTTCTAAAAGTGACTCGGTATATTTGTCATGTTGTATAAATACACCGGACAAAGTTTAACAATCCCGTTAAGGCCCGAATTCGTGGGCTAATCATCACGTTTTTTTAGAAAATTTGGCTCCGAAAAAATTCTCCACAAAATTGATTAAAACGGCTAAGAATGTTATTTTATACTGTAAAAATACACCAGACAAAGTTTCACATTCCACTGAAGGCCCGAATTCGTGTACTAATCATCACGTTTTTTTACAAATTTTAGGTCCGAAAAAGAGTTTTCCGTAAAATTGCTCAAAATGACTCGGTATATTTGTCATGTTGTATAAATACACCGGACAAAGTTTAACAATCCCGTTAAGGCCCGAATTCGTGTGCTAATCATCACGTTTTTTGAGAAAATTTGGGCCCGAAAAAATTCTCCACAAAATTGCTTAAAACGACTAAGAACGTTTTTTCATACTGTAAAATGACACCAGACAAATTTTCACATTCCATTGAAGGCCCGAATTCGTGTACTAATCATCACGTTTTTTACAAAATTTAGGTCCGAAAAATAGTTCTCAGTTAAATTGCTAAAAGTGACTCGGTATATTTGTCATGTTTTATAAATACACCGGGCAAACTTTAACAATCCCGTTAAGACCCGAATTCGTGTGCTAATCATCACGTTTTTTTAGAAAATTTGGGTCCGAAAAAATCCTCCACGAAATTGCTTCAAACGACTAAGAACGTTTTTTCATGCTGTAAAAATACACCAGACAAAGTTTTACATTCCACTGAAGGCCCGAATCATGTACTAATCATCACGTTTTTTACGAAATTTAGGTCCGAAAAATAGTTTTCCGTAAAATTGCTCAAAATGACTCGGTAAATTTGTAATGTTGTATAAATACACTGGACAAATTTTAACAATCCCGATAATGCTCGAAATCGTGTGCTAATCATCACGTTTTTTTAGAAAATTTGGCTCCGAAAAAATTCTCCACAAAATTGCTTAAAAAGACTAAGAATGTTATTTCATACTGTAAAAATACACCTGACAAAGTTTCACATTCCACTGAAGGCCCGAATTCGTGTACTAATCATCACGTTTTTTTACAAATTTTAGGTCCGAAAAAGAGTTTTCCGTAAAATTGCTCAAAATGACTCGGTATATTTGTCATGTTGTATAAATACACCGGACAAAGTTTAACAATCCCGATAAGGCCCGAATTCATGTGCTAATCATCACGTTTTTTTAGAAAATTTGGGTCCGAAAAAATTCTCCACAAAATTGCTTAAAACGACTAAGAATGTTTTTTCATACCGTAAAAATACACTGGACAAAGTTTCACATTCCATCGAAGGCCCGAATTCGTGTACTAATCATCACGTTTTTTTACAAATTTTAGGTCCGAAAAAGAGTTCTCGATGAAAATTGCTCAAAATGACTCAGTATATTAGTCATGTTGTATAAATACACCGGACAAAGTTTAACAATCCCGTTAAGGCCCGAATTCGTGTGCTAATCATCACGTTTTTTTAGAAAATTTGGCTCCGAAAAAATTCTCCACAAAATTGCTTAAAACTACTAAGAATGTTATTTCATACTGTAAAAATACACCAGACAAAGTTTCACTTTCCACTGAAGGCCCGAATTCGTGTACTAATCATCACGTTTTTTTACAAATTTTAGGTCCGAAAAAGAGTTCTCGGTAAAATTGCTCAAAATGACTCGGTAAATTAGTCATGTTGTATAAATACACTGGAGAAAGTTTAACAATCCCGTTAAGGCCCGAATTCGTGTGCTAATCATCACGTTTTTTTAGAAAATTTGGGCCCGAAAAAATTCTCCACAAAATTGCTTAAAACGACTAAGAACGTTTTTTCATACTGTAAAAATACACAAGACAAATTTTCACATTCCACTGAAGGCCCGAATTCGTGAACTAATCATCACGTTTTTTACAAAATTTAGGTCTGAAAAAGTGTTCTCAGGAAAATTGCTAAAAATGACTCGGTATATTTGTCATGTTGTATAAATACACCGGACAAAGTTTAACAATCCCGTTAAGGCACGATTTCGTGTGCTAATCATCACTTTTTTAGAAAATTGGGGTCCGAAAAAATTCTCCACAAAATTGATTAAAACGGCTAAGAATGTTATTTCATACTGTAAAAATACACCAGACAAAGTTTCACATTCCACTGAAGGCCCGAATTCATGTACTAATCATCACGTTTTTTACGAAATTTAGGTCCAAAAAATAGTTTTCCGTAAAAATGCTCAAAATGACTCGGCATATTTTTCATGTTGTATAAATACGCCGAACAAAGTTTAACAATCCCGTTAAGGCCCGAATTCGTGTGCTAATCATCACGTTTTTTTAGAAAATTTGGGTACGTAAAAATTCTCCACAAAATTGCTTAAAACGACTAGGATGTTTTTTCATACTGTAAAAATACACCAGACAAAGTTTCACATTCCACTGAAGGCTCGAATTCGTGTACTAAGCATCACGTTTTTTTACAAATTTTAGGTCCGAAAAAGAGTTTTCCGTAAAATTGCTCAAAATGACTCTAGTATATTTGTCATGTTGTATAAATACACCGTACAAAGTTTAGCAATCCCGATAAGGCCCGAATTCGTGTGCTAATCATCACGTTTTTTTAGAAAATTTGGGTCCGAAAAAATTCTCCACAAAATTGCTTTAAACGACTAAGAATGTTATTTCATACTGTAAAAATACACCAGACAAAGTTTCACATTCCACTGAAGGCCCGAATTCGTGTACTAATCATCACGTTTTTTTACAAATTTTAGGTCCGAAAAAGAGTTTTCCGTAAAATTGCTCAAAATGACTCGGTGTATTTGTCATGTTGTATAAATACACCGGACAAAGTTTAACAATCCCGTTAAGGCCCGAATTCGTGTGCTAATCATCACGTTTTTTTAGAAAATTTGGGTCCGAAAAAATTCTCCACAAAATTGCTTAAAACTACTAAGAATGTTATTTCATACTGTAAAAATACACCAGACAAAGTTTCACATTCCACTGAAGGCCCGAATTCGTGTACTAATCATCACGTTTTTTTACAAATTTTAGGTCCGAAAAAGAGTTCTCGGTAAAATTGCTCCAAATGACTCGGTATATTTGTCATGTTGTATAAATACACCGTACAAAGTTTAGCAATCCCGTTAAGGCCCGAATTCGTGTGCTAATCATCACGTTTTTTTAGAAAATTTGGGCCCGAAAAAATTCTCCACAAAATTGCTTAAAACGACTAAGAACGTTTTTTCATACTGTAAAAATACACAAGACAAATTTTCACATTCCACTGAAGGCCCGAATTCGTGTTCTAATCATCACGTTTTTTACAAAATTTAGGTCCGAAAAAGTGTTCTCAGGAAAATTGCTAAAAATGACTCGGTATATTTGTCATGTTGTATAAATACACCGGACAAAGTTTAACAATCCCGTTAAGGCCCGATTTCGTGTGCTAATCATCACGTTTTTTTAGAAAATTTGGGTCCGAAAAAATCCTCCACAAAATTGTTTCAAACGACTAAGAATGTTTTTTCATACTGTAAAAATACACCAGACAAAGTTTTACATTCCACTGAAGGCCCGAATTCATGTACTAATCATCACGTTTTTTACGAAATCTAGGTCCGAAAAATAGTTTTCCGTAAAATTGCTCAAAATGACTCGGTAAATTTGTAATGTTGTATAAATACACCGGACAAATTTTAACAATCCCGATAGGGACCGAAATCGAATGCTAATCATCACGTTTTTTTAGAAAATTTGGCTCCGAAAAAGTTCTCCACAAAATTGCTTAAAACGACTAAGAATGTTATTTCATACTGTAAAAATACACCAGACAAAGTTTCACATTCCACTGAAGGCCCGAATTCGTGTACTAATCATCACGTTTTTTTACAAATTTTAGGTCCGAAAAAGAGTTTTCCGTAAAATTGCTCCAAATGACTCGGTATATTTGTCATGTTGTATAAAATACACCGGACAAAATTTAACAATCCCGATAAGGCCCGAATTCGTGTGCTAATCATCACGTTTTTTTAGAAAATTTGGGTCCGAAAAAATTCTCTACAAAATTGCTTAAAACGACTAAGAATGTTTTTTCATACTGTAAAAATACACCTAACAAAGTTTCACATTCCACTGAAGGCCCGAATTCGTGTACTAATCATCACGTTTCTTTACAAATTTTAGGTCCGAAAAAGAGTTCTCACTAAAATTGCTCAAAATGACTCGGTATATTAGGCATGTTGTATAAATACACCGGACAAAGTTTAACAATCCCGTTAAGGCCCGAATTCGTGTGCTAATCATCACGTTTTTTTAGAAAATTTGGGTCCGAAAAAATTCACCACAAAATTGCTTAAAACGACTAAGAATGTTATTTCATACTGTAAAAATACACCAGACAAAGTTTCACATTCCACTGAAGGCCCGAATTCGTGTACTAATCATCACGTTTTTTTACAAATTTTAGGTCCGAACAAGAGTTCTCGGTAAAATTGCTCAAAATGACTCGGTAAATTAGTCATGTTGTATAAATACACTGGACAAAGTTTAACAATCCCGTTAAGGCCCGAATTCGTGTGCTAATCATCACGTTTTTTTAGAAAATTCGGGCCCGAAAAAATTCTCCACAAAATTGTTTAAAACGACTAAGAACGTTTTTTCATACTGTAAAAATACACAAGACATATTTTCACATTCCACTGAAGGCCCGAATTCGTGTACTAATCATCACGTTTTTTAGAAAATTTAGGTCCGAAAAAGTGTTCTCAGTAAAATTGCTAAAAATGACTCGGTATATTTGTCATGTTGTATAAATACACCGGACAATGTTTAACAATCCCGTTAAGGCCCGATTTCGTGTGCTAATCATCACGTTTTTCAGAAAATTGGGGTCCGAAAAAATTCTAAACAAAATTGATTGAAACGGCTAAGAATGTTATTTCATACTGTAAAAATACATCAGACAAAGTTTCACATTCCACTGAAGGCCCGAATTCGTATACTAATCATCACGTTTTTTTACAAATTTTAGGTCCGAAAAAAGAGTTCTCGATAAAATTGCTCAAAATGACTCGGTATATTAGTCATGTTGTATGAATATACCTGGACAAAGTTTAACAATCCCGTTAAGGCCCGAATTCGTGTGCAAATCATCACGTTTTTTGTAGAAAATTTGGGCTCGAAAAAATTCTCCACAAAATTGCTAAAAACGACTAAGAATGTTTTTTCATACTGTAAAAATACACCAAACAAATTTTCACATTCCCATCTGAAGGCCGAATTCGTGTACTAGTCATCACGTTTTTTACAAAATTTAGGTCCGAAAAAGAGTTATCGATAAAATTGCTAAAAATGACTCGGTATATTTGTCATGTTGTATAAATACACCGGACAAAGTTTAACAATCCCTCTAAGGCCCGATTTCGTGCGCTAATCATCACGTTTTTTAGAAAATTGGGGTCCGAAAAAATTCTCCACAAAAGTGATTAAAACGGCTAAGAATGTTATTTCATACTTTGTAAAAATACACTGGACAAAGTTTCACATTCCATCGAAGGCCCGAATTCATGTACTAATCATCACGTTTTTTACGAAATTTAGGTCCAAAAAAATAGTTTTCCGTAAAATTGCTCAAAATGACTCGGCATATTTTTTCATGTTGTATAAATACACCCGGACAAAGTTTAACAATCCCGTTAAGGCCCGAATTCGTGTGCTAATCATCACGTTCTTTTAGAAAATTTGGGTCCGAAAAAATTCTCCACAAAATTGCTTAAAACGACTAAGAATGTTATTTCATACTGTAAAAATACACCAGACAAATTTTCACATTCCACTGAAGGCCCGAATTCGTGTACTAATCATCACGTTTTTTTACAAAATTTAGGTCCGAAAAAGTGTTCTCAGTAAAATTGCTCAAAATGACTCGGTATATTTGTCATGTTGTATAAATACACCGGACAAAGTATAACAATCCCGTTGAGGCCCGATTTCGTGTGCTAATCATCACGTTTTTTAGAAAATTGGGGTCCGAAAAAATTCTCCCCAAAATTGATTGAAACGGCTAAGAATGTTATTTCATACTTTAAAAATACATCAGACAAAGTTTCACATTCCACTGAAGGCCCGAATTCATGTACTAATCATCACGTTTTTTACGAAATTTAGGTCCAAAAAATAGTTTTCCGTAAAGTTGCTCAAAATGACTCGGCATATTTGTCATGTTGTATAAATACGCCGGACAAAGTTTAACAATCCCGTTAAGGCCCGAATTCGTGTGCTAATCATCACGTTTTTTTAGAAAATTTGGGTCCGAAAAAATTCTCCACAAAATTGCTTAAAACGACTAAGAATGTTTTTTCATACTGTAAAAATACACCAGACAAAGTTTCACATTCCACAGAAGGCCCGAATTCGTATACTAATCATCACGTTTTTTTACAAATTTTTTGTCCGAAAAAGAGTTCTCAGTAAAATTGCTCAAAATGACTCGGTATATTAGTCATGTTGTATGAATATACCGGACAAAGTTTAACAATCCCGTTAAGGCCCGAATTCGTGTGCAAATCATCACGTTTTTGTAGAAAATTTGGGCCCGAAAAAATTCTCCACAAAATTGCTAAAAACGACTAAGAATGTTTTTTCATACTGTAAAAATACACCAAACAAATTTTCACATTCCACTGAAGGCCAGAATTCGTGTACTAATCATCACGTTTTTTACAAATTTTAGGTCCGAAAAAGAGTTCTCGGTAAAATTGCTCAAAATGACTCGGTAAATTAGTCATGTTGTATAAATACACTGGAGAAAGTTTAACAATCCCGTTAAGGCCCGAATTCGTGTGCTAATCATCACGTTTTTTTAGAAAATTTGGGCCCGAAAAAATTCTCCACAAAATTGCTTAAAACGACTAAGAACGTTTTTTCATACTGTAAAAATACACAAGACAAATTTTCACATTCCACTGAAGGCCCGAATTCGTGAACTAATCATCACGTTTTTTACAAAATTTAGGTCTGAAAAAGTGTTCTCAGGAAAATTGCTAAAAATGACTCGGTATATTTGTCATGTTGTATAAATACACCGGACAAAGTTTAACAATCCCGTTAAGGCACGATTTCGTGTGCTAATCATCACTTTTTTAGAAAATTGGGGTCCGAAAAAAATTCTCCACAAAATTGATTAAAACGGCTAAGAATGTTATTTCATACTCGTAAAAAATACACTGCATAAAGTTTCACATTCCACTGAAGGCCCGAATTCATGTACTAATCATCACGTTTTTTACGAAATTTAGGTCCAAAAAATAGTTTTCCGTAAAAATGCTCAAAATGACTCGGCATATTTTTCATGTTGTATAAATACGCCGAACAAAGTTTAACAATCCCGTTAAGGCCCGAATTCGTGTGCTAATCATCACGTTTTTTTAGAAAATTTGGGTACGTAAAAATTCTCCACAAAATTGCTTAAAACGACTAGGATGTTTTTTCATACTGTAAAAATACACCAGACAAAGTTTCACATTCCACTGAAGGCTCGAATTCGTGTACTAAGCATCACGTTTTTTTACAAATTTTAGGTCCGAAAAAGAGTTTTCCGTAAAATTGCTCAAAATGACTCGGTATATTTGTCATGTTGTATAAATACACCGTACAAAGTTTAGCAATCCCGATAAGGCCCGAATTCGTGTGCTAATCATCACGTTTTTTTAGAAAATTTGGGTCCGAAAAAATTCTCCACAAAATTGCTTTAAACGACTAAGAATGTTATTTCATACTGTAAAAATACACCAGACAAAGTTTCACATTCCACTGAAGGCCCGAATTCGTGTACTAATCATCACGTTTTTTTACAAATTTTAGGTCCGAAAAAGAGTTTTCCGTAAAATTGCTCAAAATGACTCGGTGTATTTGTCATGTTGTATAAATACACCGGACAAAGTTTAACAATCCCGTTAAGGCCCGAATTCGTGTGCTAATCATCACGTTTTTTTAGAAAATTTGGGTCCGAAAAAATTCTCCACAAAATTGCTTAAAACTACTAAGAATGTTATTTCATACTGTAAAAATACACCAGACAAAGTTTCACATTCCACTGAAGGCCCGAATTCGTGTACTAATCATCACGTTTTTTTACAAATTTTAGGTCCGAAAAAGAGTTCTCAGTAAAATTGCTCCAAATGACTCGGTATATTTGTCATGTTGTATAAATACACCGTACAAAGTTTAGCAATCCCGTTAAGGCCCGAATTCGTAGTGCTAATCATCACGTTTTTTTAGAAAATTTGGGCCCGAAAAAATTCTCCACAAAATTGCTTAAAACGACTAAGAACGTTTTTTTCATATCGTAAAAAATACACAAGACAAATTTTCACATTCCACTGAAGGCCCGAATTCGTGTTCTAATCATCACGTTTTTTACAAAATTTAGGTCCGAAAAAGTGTTCTCAGGAAAATTGCTAAAAATGACTCGGTATATTTGTCATGTTGTATAAATACACCGGACAAAGTTTAACAATCCCGTTAAGGCCCGATTTCGTGTGCTAATCATCACGTTTTTTTAGAAAATTTGGGTCCGAAAAAATCCTCCACAAAATTGTTTCAAACGACTAAGAATGTTTTTTCATACTGTAAAAATACACCAGACAAAGTTTTACATTCCACTGAAGGCCCGAATTCATGTACTAATCATCACGTTTTTTACGAAATCTAGGTCCGAAAAATAGTTTTCCGTAAAATTGCTCAAAATGACTCGGTAAATTTGTAATGTTGTATAAATACACCGGACAAATTTTAACAATCCCGATAGGGACCGAAATCGTGTGCTAATCATCACGTTTTTTTAGAAAATTTGGCTCCGAAAAAGTTCTCCACAAAATTGCTTAAAACGACTAAGAATGTTATTTCATACTGTAAAAATACACCAGACAAAGTTTCACATTCCACTGAAGGCCCGAATTCGTGTACTAATCATCACGTTTTTTTACAAATTTTAGGTCCGAAAAAGAGTTTTCCGTAAAATTGCTCCAAATGACTCGGTATATTTGTCATGTTGTATAAAATACACCGGACAAAATTTAACAATCCCGATAAGGCCCGAATTCGTGTGCTAATCATCACTTTTTTTAGAAAATTTGGGTCCGAAAAAATTCTCTACAAAATTGCTTAAAACGACTAAGAATGTTTTTTCATACTGTAAAAATACACCTAACAAAGTTTCACATTCCACTGAAGGCCCGAATTCGTGTACTAATCATCACGTTTCTTTACAAATTTTAGGTCCGAAAAAGAGTTCTCACTAAAATTGCTCAAAATGACTCGGTATATTAGGCATGTTGTATAAATACACCGGACAAAGTTTAACAATCCCGTTAAGGCCCGAATTCGTGTGCTAATCATCACGTTTTTTTAGAAAATTTGGGTCCGAAAAAATTCACCACAAAATTGCTTAAAACGACTAAGAATGTTATTTCATACTGTAAAAATACACCAGACAAAGTTTCACATTCCACTGAAGGCCCGAATTCGTGTACTAATCATCACGTTTTTTTACAAATTTTAGGTCCGAACAAGAGTTCTCGGTAAAATTGCTCAAAATGACTCGGTAAATTAGTCATGTTGTATAAATACACTGGACAAAATTTAACAATCCCGTTAAGGCCCGAATTCGTGTGCTAATCATCACGTTTTTTTAGAAAATTCGGGCCCGAAAAAATTCTCCACAAAATTGTTTAAAACGACTAAGAACGTTTTTTCATACTGTAAAAATACACAAGACATATTTTCACATTCCACTGAAGGCCCGAATTCGTGTACTAATCATCACGTTTTTTAGAAAATTTAGGTCCGAAAAAGTGTTCTCAGTAAAATTGCTAAAAATGACTCGGTATATTTGTCATGTTGTATAAATACACCGGACAAAGTTTAACAATCCCGTTAAGGCCCGATTTCGTGTGCTAATCATCACGTTTTTCAGAAAATTGGGGTCCGAAAAAATTCTAAACAAAATTGATTGAAACGGCTAAGAATGTTATTTCATACTGTAAAAATACATCAGACAAAGTTTCACATTCCACTGAAGGCCCGAATTCGTATACTAATCATCACGTTTTTTTACAAATTTTAGGTCCGAAAAAGAGTTCTCAGTAAAATTGCTCAAAATGACTCGGTATATTAGTCATGTTGTATGAATATACCGGACAAAGTTTAACAATCCCGTTAAGGCCCGAATTCGTGTGCAAATCATCACGTTTTTGTAGAAAATTTGGGCCCGAAAAAATTCTCCACAAAATTGCTAAAAACGACTAAGAATGTTTTTTCATACTGTAAAAATACACCAAACAAATTTTCACATTCCACTGAAGGCCAGAATTCGTGTACTAGTCATCACGTTTTTTACAAAATTTAGGTCCGAAAAAGAGTTATCAGTAAAATTGCTAAAAATGACTCGGTATATTTGTCATGTTGTATAAATACACCGGACAAAGTTTAACAATCCCTCTAAGGCCCGATTTCGTGCGCTAATCATCACGTTTTTTAGAAAATTGGGGTCCGAAAAAATTCTCCACAAAAGTGATTAAAACGGCTAAGAATGTTATTTCATACTGTAAAAATACACCAGACAAAGTTTCACATTCCACTGAAGGCCCGAATTCATGTACTAATCATCACGTTTTTTACGAAATTTAGGTCCAAAAAATAGTTTTCCGTAAAATTGCTCAAAATGACTCGGCATATTTTTCATGTTGTATAAATACACCGGACAAAGTTTAACAATCCCGTTAAGGCCCGAATTCGTGTGCTAATCATCACGTTCTTTTAGAAAATTTGGGTCCGAAAAAATTCTCCACAAAATTGCTTAAAACGACTAAGAATGTTATTTCATACTGTAAAAATACACCAGACAAATTTTCACATTCCACTGAAGGCCCGAATTCGTATACTAATCATCACGTTTTTTACAAAATTTAGGTCCGAAAAAGTGTTCTCAGTAAAATTGCTCAAAATGACTCGGTATATTTGTCATGTTGTATAAATACACCGGACAAAGTATAACAATCCCGTTGAGGCCCGATTTCGTGTGCTAATCATCACGTTTTTTAGAAAATTGGGGTCCGAAAAAATTCTCCCCAAAATTGATTGAAACGGCTAAGAATGTTATTTCATACTTTAAAAATACATCAGACAAAGTTTCACATTCCACTGAAGGCCCGAATTCATGTACTAATCATCACGTTTTTTACGAAATTTAGGTCCAAAAAATAGTTTTCCGTAAAGTTGCTCAAAATGACTCGGCATATTTGTCATGTTGTATAAATACGCCGGACAAAGTTTAACAATCCCGTTAAGGCCCGAATTCGTGTGCTAATCATCACGTTTTTTTAGAAAATTTGGGTCCGAAAAAATTCTCCACAAAATTGCTTAAAACGACTAAGAATGTTTTTTCATACTGTAAAAATACACCAGACAAAGTTTCACATTCCACAGAAGGCCCGAATTCGTATACTAATCATCACGTTTTTTTACAAATTTTTGGTCCGAAAAAGAGTTCTCAGTAAAATTGCTCAAAATGACTCGGTATATTAGTCATGTTGTATGAATATACCGGACAAAGTTTAACAATCCCGTTAAGGCCCGAATTCGTGTGCAAATCATCACGTTTTTGTAGAAAATTTGGGGCCGAAAAAATTCTCCACAAAATTGCTAAAAACGACTAAGAATGTTTTTTCATACTGTAAAAATACACCAAACAAATTTTCACATTCCACTGAAGGCCAGAATTCGTGTACTAATCATCACGTTTTTTACAAAATTTAGGTCCGAAAAAGTATTCTCAGTAAAATTGCTCAAAATGACTCGGTATATTTGTCATGTTGTATAAATACACCGAACAAAGTATAACAATCCCGTTGAGGCCCGATTTCGTGTGCTAATCATCACGTTTTTTAGAAAATTGGGGTCCGAAAAAATTCTCCACAAAATTGATTGAAACGGCTAAGAATGTTATTTCATACTTTAAAAATACATCAGACAAAGTTTCACATTCCACTGAAGGCCCGAATTCATGTACTAATCATCACGTTTTTTACGAAATTTAGGTCCAAAAAATAGTTTTCCGTAAAATTGCTCAAAATGACTCGGCATATTTTTCATGTTGTATAAATACACCGGACAAAGTTTAACAATCCCTTTAAGGCCCGAATTCGTGTGCTAATCAACCCGTTCTTTTAGAAAATTCGGTCCGAAAAAATTCTCCACAAAATTGCTTAAAACGACTAAGAATGTTATTTCATACTGTAAAAATACACCAGACAAATTTTCACATTCCACTGAAGGCCCGAATTCGTGTACTAATCATCACGTTTTTTACAAAATTTAGGTCCGAAAAAGTATTCTCAGTAAAATTGCTCAAAATGACTCGGTATATTTGTCATGTTGTATAAATACACCGAACAAAGTATAACAATCCCGTTGAGGCCCGATTTCGTGTGCTAATCATCACGTTTTTTAGAAAATTGGGGTCCGAAAAAATTCTCCACAAAATTGATTGAAACGGCTAAGAATGTTATTTCATACTTTAAAAATACATCAGACAAAGTTTCACATTCCACTGAAGGCCCGAATTCATGTACTAATCATCACGTTTTTTACGAAATTTAGGTCCAAAAAATAGTTTTCCGTAAAATTGCTCAAAATGACTCGGCATATTTGTCATGTTGTATAAATACGCCGGACAAAGTTTAACAATCCCGTTAAGGCCCGAATTCGTGTGCTAATCATCACGTTTTTTTAGAAAATTTGGGTCCGAAAAAATTCTCCACAAAATTGCTTAAAACGACTAAGAATGTTTTTTCATACTGTAAAAATACACCAGACAAAGTTTCACATTCCACAGAAGGCCCGAATTCGTATACTAATCATCACGTTTTTTTACAAATTTTTGGTCCGAAAAAGAGTTCTCAGTAAAATTGCTCAAAATGACTCGGTATATTAGTCATGTTGTATGAATATACCGGACAAAGTTTAACAATCCCGTTAAGGCCCGAATTCGTGTGCAAATCATCACGTTTTTGTAGAAAATTTGGGGCCGAAAAAATTCTCCACAAAATTGCTAAAAACGACTAAGAATGTTTTTTCATACTGTAAAAATACACCAAACAAATTTTCACATTCCACTGAAGGCCAGAATTCGTGTACTAATCATCACGTTTTTTACAAAATTTAGGTCCGAAAAAGAGTTATCAGTAAAATTGCTAAAAATGACTCGGTATATTTGTCATGTTGTATAAATACACCGGACAAAGTTTAACAATCCCTGTAAGGCCCGATTTCGTGTGCTAATCATCACGTTTTTTAGAAAATTGGGGTCCGAAAAAATTCTCCACAAAAGTGATTAAAACGGCTAAGAATGTTATTTCATACTGTAAAAATACACCAGACAAAGTTTCACATTCCACTGAAGGCCCGAATTAATTGTACTAATCATCACGTTTTTTACGAAATTTAGGTCCAAAAAATAGTTTTCCGTAAAATTGCTCAAAATGACTCGGCATATTTTTCATGTTGTATAAATACACCGGACAAAGTTTAACAATCCCTTTAAGGCCCGAATTCGTGTGCTAATCATCACGTTCTTTTAGAAAATTTGGGTCCGAAAAAATTCTCCACAAAATTGCTTAAAACGACTAAGAATGTTATTTCATACTGTAAAAATACACCAGACAAATTTTCACATTCCACTGAAGGCCCGAATTCGTGTACTAATCATCACGTTTTTTACAAAATTTAGGTCCGAAAAAGTGTTCTCAGTAAAATTGCTCAAAATGACTCGGTATATTTGTCATGTTGTATAAATACACCGAACAAAGTATAACAATCCCGTTGAGGCCCGATTTCGTGTGCTAATCATCACGTTTTTTAGAAAATTGGGGTCCGAAAAAATTCTCCACAAAATTGATTGAAACGGCTAAGAATGTTATTTCATACTTTAAAAATACATCAGACAAAGTTTCACATTCCACTGAAGGCCCGAATTCATGTACTAATCATCACGTTTTTTACGAAATTTAGGTCCAAAAAATAGTTTTCCGTAAAATTGCTCAAAATGACTCGGCATATTTGTCATGTTGTATAAATACGCCGGACAAAGTTTAACAATCCCGTTAAGGCCCGAATTCGTGTGCTAATCATCACGTTTTTTTAGAAAATTTGGGTCCGAAAAAATTCTCCACAAAATTGCTTAAAACGACTAAGAATGTTTTTTCATACTGTAAAAATACACCAGACAAAGTTTCACATTCCAAAGAAGGCCCGAATTCGTATACTAATCATCACGTTTTTTTACAAATTTTTGGTCCGAAAAAGAGTTCTCAGTAAAATTGCTAAAAATGACTCGGTATATTAGTCATGTTGTATAAATATACCGGACAAAGTTTAACAATCCCGTTAAGGCCGATTTCGTGTGCATTCACGTTTTTTAGAAAATTGGGGTCCGAAAAAATTCTCCACAAAATTGATTGAAACGGCTAAGAATGTTATTTCATACTTTAAAAATACATCAGACAAAGTTTCACATTCCACTGAAGACCTGAATTCATGTACTAATCATCACGTTTTTTACGAAATTTAGGTCCAAAAAATAGTTTTCCGTAAAATTGCTCAAAATGACTCGGCATATTTGTCATGTTGTATACATACGCCGGACAAAGTTTAACAATCCCGTTAAGGCCCGAATTCGTGTGCTAATCATCACGTTTTTTTAGAAAATTTGGGTCCGAAAAAATTCTCCACAAAATTGCTTAAAACGACTAAGAATGTTTTTTCATACTGTGAAAATACACCAGACAAAGTTTCACATTCCACTAAAGGCCCGAATTAATGTACTAATCATCACGTTTTTTACGAAATTTAGGTCCAAAAAATAGTTTTCCGTAAAATTGCTCAAAATGACTCGGTATATTAGTCATTTTGTATAAATACACCGGACAAAGTTTAACAATCCCGTTAAGGCCCGAATTCGTGCGCTAATCATCACGTTTTTTTAGAAAATTTGGGTCCGAAAAAATTCTCCACAAAATTGCTTAAAACGACTAAGAATGTTTTTTCATACTGTGAAAATACACCAGACAAAGTTTCACATTCCACTAAAGGCCCGAATTAATGTACTAATCATCACGTTTTTTACGAAATTTAGGTCCAAAAAATAGTTTTCCGTAAAATTGCTCAAAATGACTCGGTAAATTAGTCATGTTGTATAAATACACTGGACAAAGTTTAACAATCCCGTTAAGGCCCGAATTCGTGTGCTAAAAATCACGTTTTTTTAGAAAATTTGGGCCCGAAAAAATTCTCCACAAAATTGCTTACGACGACTAAGAACGTCTTTTCATATTGTAAAAATACACCAGACAAATTTTCATATTCCACTGAAGGCCCGAATTCGTGTACTAATCATCACGTTTTTTACAAAATTTAGGTCCGAAAAAGAGTTCTCAGTAAAATTGCTCAAAATGCCTCGGTACATTAGTCCTGTTGTATAAATACACCGGACAAAGTTTAACAATCCCGTTAAGGCCCGAATTAGTGTGCTAATCATCACGTGTTTTTAGAAAATTTGGGCCCGAAAAAATTCCCCAAAAAATTGCTTAAAATGACTAAGAACGTTTTTTCATGCTGTAATAATACACCAGACAAATTTTCACATTTCACTGAAGGCCCGAATTCGTGTACTAATCATCACGTTTTTTACAAAATTTAGCTCCGAAAAATAGTTCTCAGTAAAATTGCTAAAAATGACTCGGTATATTTGTCATGTTGTATAAATACACCGGACAAAGTTTAACAATCCCGTTAAGGCCGATTTCGTGTGCTAATCATCACGTTTTTTAGAAAATTGGGGTCCGAAAAAATTCTCCACAAAATTGATTGAAACGGCTAAGAATGTTATTTCATACTTTAAAAATACATCAGACAAAGTTTCACATTCCACTGAAGGCCTGAATTCATGTACTAATCATCACGTTTTTTACGAAATTTAGGTCCAAAAAATAGTTTTCCGAAAAATTTCTCAAAATGACTCGGCATATTTGTCATGTTGTATAAATACGCCGGACAAAGTTTAACAATCCCGTTAAGGCCCGAATTCGTGTGCTAATCATCACGTTTTTTTAGAAAATTTTGGTCCGAAAAAATTCTCCACAAAATTGAACGACTAAGAATGTTTTTTCATACTGTGAAAATACACCAGACAAAGTTTCACATTCCACTAAAGGCCCGAATTAATGTACTAATCATCACGTTTTTTACGAAATTTAGGTCCAAAAAATAGTTTTCCGTAAAATTGCTCAAAATGACTCGGTATATTAGTCATTTTGTATAAATACACCGGACAAAGTTTAACAATCCCGTTAAGGCCCGAATTCGTGCGCTAATCATCACGTTTTTTTTAGAAAATTTGGGTCCGAAAAAATTCTCCACAAAATTGCTTAAAACGACTAAGAATGTTTTTTTCATACTCGTGAAAATACACCAGACAAAGTTTCACATTCCACTAAAGGCCCGAATTAATGTACTAATCATCACGTTTTTTACGAAATTTAGGTCCAAAAAATAGTTTTCCGTAAAATTGCTCAAAATGACTCGGTAAATTAGTCATGTTGTATAAATACACTGGACAAAGTTTAACAATCCCGTTAAGGCCCGAATTCGTGTGCTAAAAATCACGTTTTTTTAGAAAATTTGGGCCCGAAAAAATTCTCCACAAAATTGCTTACGACGACTAAGAACGTCTTTTCATATTGTAAAAGTACACCAGACAAATTTTCATATTCCACAGAAGGCCCGAATTCGTGTACTAATCATCACGTTTTTTACAAAATTTAGGTCCGAAAAAGAGTTCTCAGTAAAATTGCTCAAAATGCCTCGGTACATTAGTCCTGTTGTATAAATACACCGGACAAAGTTTAACAATCCCGTTAAGGCCCGAATTAGTGTGCTAATCATCACGTTTTTTTAGAAAATTTGGGCCCGAAAAAATTCCCCAAAAAATTGCTTAAAATGACTAAGAACGTTTTTTCATACTGTAATAATACACCAGACAAATTTCACATTTCACTGAAGGCCCGAATTCGTGTACTAATCATCACGTTTTTTACAAAATTTAGCTCCGAAAAATAGTTCTCAGTAAAATTGCTAAAAATGACTCGGTATATTTGTCATGTTGTATAAATACACCGGACAAAGTTTAACAATCCCGTTAAGGCCCGATTTCGTGTGCTAATCATCACGTTTTTTAGAAAATTGGGGTCCGAAAAAATTCTCCACAAAATTGCTTAAAACGGCTAAGAATGTTATTTAATACTGTAAAAATACACCAGACAAAGTTTCATATTCCACTGAAGGACTGAATTCGTGTACTAATAATCACGCTTTTTACGAAATTTAGGTCCAAAAACTAGTTTTCCGTAAAATTGCTCAAAATGACTCGGTATATTGGTCATTTTGTATAACTACACCGGACAAAGTTTAACAATCCCGTTAAGGCCCGAATTCGTGCGCTAATCATCACGTTTTTTTAGAAAATTTGGGTCCGAAAAAATTCTCCACAAAATTGCTTAAAACGACTAAGAATGTTTTTTCATACTGTGAAAATACACCAGACAAAGTTTCACATTCCACTAAAGGCCCGAATTAATGTACTAATCATCACGTTTTTTACGAAATTTAGGTCCAAAAAATAGTTTTCCGTAAAATTGCTCAAAATGACTCGGTAAATTAGTCATGTTGTATAAATACACTGGACAAAGTTTAACAATCCCGTTAAGTCCCGAATTCGTGTGCTAAAAATCACGTTTTTTTAGAAAATTTGGGCCCGAAAAAATTCTCCACAAAATTCCTTACGACGACTAAGAACGTCTTTTCATACTGTAAAAATACACCAGACAAATTTTCATATTCCACTGAAGGCCCGAATTCGTGTACTAATCATCACGTTTTTTACAAAATTTAGGTCCGAAAAAGAGTTCTCAGTAAAATTGCTCAAAATGCCTCGGTACATTTGTCATGTTGTATAAATACACCGGACAAAGTTTAACAATCCCGTGAAGGCCCGAATTCGTGTGCTAATCATCACGTTTTTTTAGAAAATTTGGTTCTGAAAAAATTCTCCACAAAATAGCTTATAACGACTAAGAATGTTTTTTCATACTGTAAAAATACACCAGACAAAGTTTCACATTCCACTAAAGGCCCGAATTCGTGAACTAATCATCATGTTTTTTTACAAATTTTAGGTCCGAAAAAGAGTTCTCAGTAAAATTGCTCAAAATGACTCGGTATATTATTCATGTTGTATAAATACACCGGACAAAGTTTAACAATCTCGTAAAGTCCCGAATTCGTGTGCTAATCATAACGTTTTTTTAGAAAATTTGGGTCCGAAAAAATTCTCCACAAAATTGCTTAAAACGACTAAGAATGTTTTTTCATACTGTAAAAATACACCAGACAAAGTTTCACATTCCACTGAAGGCCCGAATTCGTGTACAAATCATCACGTTTTTTTACAAATTTTAGGTCCGAAAAAGAGTTCTCAGTAAAATTGCTCAAAATGACTCGGTATATTAGTCCTGTTGTATAAATACACCGGACAAAGTTTAACAATCCCGTTAAGGCCCGAATTAGTGTGCTAATCATCACGTTTTTTTAGAAAATTTGGGCCCGAAAAAATTCCCCAAAAAATTGCTTAAAATGACTAAGAACGTTTTTTCATACTGTAATAATACACCAGACAAATTTTCACATTTCACTGAAGGCCCGAATTCGTGTACTAATCATCACGTTTTTTACAAAATTTAGCTCCGAAAAATAGTTCTCAGTAAAATTGCTAAAAATGACTCGGTATATTTGTCATGTTGTATAAATACACCGGACAAAGTTTAACAATCCCGTTAAGGCCCGATTTCGTGTGCTAATCATCACGTTTTTTAGAAAATTGGGGTCCCAAAAAATTCTCCACAAAATTGCTTAAAACGGCTAAGAATGTTATTTAATACTGTAAAAATACACCAGACAAAGTTTTATATTCCACTGAAGGACTGAATTAGTGTACTAATAATCACGCTTTTTACGAAATTTAGGTCCAAAAAATAGTTTTCCGTAAAATTGCTCAAAATGGCTCGGTATATTTGTCATGATGTATAAATACACCGGACAAAGTTTAACAATCCGATTAAGGCCCGAATTCGTGTGCTAATCATCACGTTTTTTTAGAAAATTTGGGTTCGAAAAAATTCTCCACAAAATTGCTTAAAACGACTAAGAATGTTTTTTCATACTGTAAAAATACACCAGACAAAGTTTCACATTCCACTGAAGGCCCAAATTCATGTACTAATCATCACGTTTTTTAAGAAATTTAGGTCCAAAAAATATTTTTCCGTAAAATTGCTCGAAATGACTCGGTATATTTGTCATGTTGTATAAATACACTGGACAAAGTTAACAATCCCGATAAGGCCCGAATTCGTGTGCTAATTTTTTTAGAAAATTTGGGTCCGAAAAAATTCTCCACAAAATTGCTTAAAACGACTAAGAATGTTTTTTCATACTGTAAAAATACACCAGACAAGGTTTCACATTCCACTGAAGGCCCGAATTCATGTACTAATCATCACGTTTTTTACGAAATTTAGGTCCAAAAAATAGTTTTCCGTAAAATTGCTCAAAATGACTCGGTAAATTAGTCATGTTGTATAAATAAACTGGACAAAGTTTAACAATCCCGTTAAGGCCCGAATTCGTGTGATAATCATCACGTTTTTTTAGAAAATTTGGGTCCGAAAAAATTCTCCACAAAATTGCTTAAAACGACTAAGAACGTTTTTTCATACTGTTAAAATACACCAGACAAAGTTTCACATTCCACTGAAGGCCCGAATTCGTGTACTAATCATCACGTTTTTTACAAAATTTATATCCGAAAAATAGTTCTCAGTAAAATTGCTAAAAATGACTCGGTATATTAGTCATGTTGTATAAATACACCGGACAAAGTTTAACAATCCCGTTAAGGCCCGAATTCGTGTGCTAATCATCACGTTTTTTTAGAAAATTTGGGCCCGAAAAAATTCTCTACAAAATCGCTTAAAACGACTAAGAATGTTTTTTCATACTGTAAAAATACACCAGACATTGTTTCACATACCACTGAAGGCCCGATTTCGTGTACTACTCATCACGCTTTTTTACAAAATTTAGGTCCGAAAAAGAGTTCTCAGTAAAAGTGCTAAAAATGACGCGGTATATTTGTCATGTTGTGTAAATACACCGGACAAGATTTAACAATCCCGTTAAGGCACGAATTCGTGTGCTAATCTTTACGTTTTTTTAGAAAATTTGGGTTCGAAAAAATTCTCCAAAAAATTGATTAGAACGACTAAGAATGTTTTTTCATACTGTAAAAATACACCAGAAAAGTCTCACATTGCAATGAAGGCCCGAATTCGTGTACTAATCATCACGTTTTTTAAAAAATTTAGGTCCAAAAAATTGTTCTCCGTAAAATTGCTCAAAATGACTCGGTATATTTGTCATGTTGTGTAAATACACCGGACAAGATTTAACAATCCCGTTAAGGCACGAATTCGTGTGCTAAACTTCACGTTTTTTTAGAAAATTTGGTCCGAAAAATTTCTCCACTAAATTGCTTAAAACGACTAAGAATGTTTTTTCCTACTGTAAAAATATACCAGACAAAGTTTCACATTCCACTGAAGGCCCGAATTCGTGTACTAATCATCACGTTTTTTACAGAATTTAGGTCCAAAAAATAGTTCCGTAAAATTGCTCAAAATGACTCGGTATATTATTTATGTTGCATAAATACACCAGTAAAAGTTTAACAATCTCGTTAATGTCCGAATTCGTGTGCTAATCATCACGTTTTTTTAGAAAATTTGGGTCCGAAAAAATTCTCCACAAAACTGCTTGAAACGACTAAGAATGTTTTTTCATACTGTAAAAATACACCAGACAAAGTTTCACATTCCACTGAAGACCCGAATTCGTGTACTAATCATCACGTTTTTTAACAAAATTTAGGTCCGAAAAGTAGTTCTCAGTAAAATTGCTCAAAACGAGTCGGTATATTTGTCATGTTGTATAAGTACACCGGACAAAATTTAACAGTCCCGTTAAGGTCCGAATTCGTGTGCTAATCACGTTTTTTTAGAAAATTTGGTTCCGAAATAATTTTCCACAAAATTGATTTAAACGACTAAGAATGATTTTTCATACTGTAAAAATACACCAGAAAAGTTTAACATTCCACTGAAGGCCCGAACTTGTGTACTAATCATCACGTTTTTTACAAATTTAGGTCCAAAAAATAGTTCTCCGTAAAATTGCTCAAAATGACTCGGTATATTTGTCATGTTGTATAAATACACCAATAAAAGTTTAACAATCCCGTTAAGGTCCGAATTCGTGTGCTAATCATCACGTTTTTTTAGAAAATTCGGGTACGAAAAAATTCTCCTCAAAATTGCTTAAAACGACTGAGAATGTTTTTTCATACTGTAAAAATACACCAGACAAAGTTTCACATTTCACTGAATGCTCGAATTCGTGTACTAATCATCACGTTTTTTTACAAAATTTAGGTGCGAAAAATAGTTCTCCATAAAACTGCTCAGAATGACTCGGTATATTTGTCATGTTGTATAAATACACCAGAAAAGGTTAACAATCTCGTTAAGGTCCGAATTCGTATCCTAATCTTCACGTTTTTTAAGCAAAATTAGTTCCGAAAAAATTCTCTACCAAATTGCTTAAAACGACTAAGAATGTTTTTTCAAATTGTGAAAATACATCCGACAAAGTTTCACATTCTAATGAAGGCCTGAATTCGTGTACTAATCATCTTGTTTTTTTACAAAATTTAGGTCCTGAAAATAGTTTTCCGTCAAACTACTCAAAATAACTCGGTATACTTTTCATGTTGTATAAATACACTCGACAAACTTTAACGATCCCGTTAAGGTCCGAATTCGTATGCTAATCATCACGTTTATTTAGAAAATTTAGTTCCGAAAAAATTCTCCACAAAATTGCTTAAAACGACTAAGAATGTTTTTTCATAATGTATAAATACATCAGACAAAGCTTCACATTCCAATGAAGGCTTGAATTCGTGTACTAATCATCACGTTTTTTAACAAAATTTAGGCCCAAAAAATAGTTCTCTGTAAAATACCTCAAAATGACTCGCTATATTTTTCATGTTAGATAAATGCACCTGTAAAAGTTTAACCATCCCGTTAAGTTCCGAATTCGTGTGCTAATCATCGCGTTTTTTCAGAAAATTTCGGTCCGAAAAAATTCTCCACAAAATTGCTTAAAACGATTAAGAATGTTTTTTCATACTGTATAAATACACCAGACAAAGTTTTACATTCCAATGAAGGCCCGAATTCGTGTAGTAATCACACGTCTTTTTACAAAATTTAGGTCCGAAAAATAGTTCTCCATAAAATTGTTCAAAATGACTCGGTATATTTGTCATGTTGTGTAAATACACCAAAAAAGTTTAACAATCCCGTTAAGGTCCGAATTCGTGAGCCAATCATCACGTTTTTTAAGAAAAATTAGTTCTGAAAAAATTCTCGACAAAATTGCTTAAAACGACTAAGAATGTTTTTTCATATTGTATAAATACATCATACAAAGTTTCACATTCCAATGAAGACATGAATTCGTGTACTACTCATCACTTTTTTTACAAAATTTAGATCCGAAAAATAGTTCTTTGTAAAACTGCTCAAAATTACTCGATTTATTTGTCATGTTGTATAAATGCACCAGACAAAGTTAAACAATCCCGTTAAGGTCCGAATTCGTGTGCTAATCATCACGTTTATTTAGAAAATTTAGTTCCGAAAAAGTTCTCGGCAAAATTACTTAAAACGACTATGAATGTTTTTTCATAATGTATAAATACAACAGACAAAGCTTCACATTCTAATGAAGGCTTAAATTCGTGTACTAATTATCACTTTTTTTACAAAATTTAGGTCCGGAAAATAGTTTTTCGTAAAATTGCTCAAAATGACTCGATATATTTTTTTCATATTGTATATACACTAGACAAAGTTTAACAATCCCGTTAAGGTACGAATTCTTGTGCTAATCATCACATTTTTTACAAAATTTAAGTTAAAAAAAAATTTCTCCACAAAATTGCTTAAAACAATTCTGAATATGTTTCATGTTGTATATATACACCAAACAAAGTTTCACATTTCCATTAAGGCCGAATTCGTGTGCTAATAATCACGTTTTTTAATAAATTTCGGTCCGAAAAAAAGTTCTTCACAATATTGCCTAAAATGTTTCTGAATGTTTTTCATGTTGTATAAATACACCAGACAATGTTTTACATTCACATTAAGGCCCGATTTCTTGTGGTAATCATCACGTTTTTTTAAGAAATTTAGGTCCGAAAAATAGTTTTCCGTGAAATTCCTAAAAATGACGCGATATGTTTTTCATGTTGTATAAATACACCAGACAAAGTCTCACAATCCCATTAAGGCCGAATTCGTGTTAATCATCACGGTTTTAGTAAATTTCGGTCCGAAAAAAATTTTCCAAAAAATTACCTAAAACGTTTCTGAATGTTTTTTATGTTGTATAAATACACTAGACAATTTCACATTCACATTAAGGCACAAATTCGTGTGCTAATCATCACGTGTTTTTACAAAATTTAGGTACGAAAGATAGTTTTTCGTAAAATTTCTCAAAATGGCTCGGTATGTTTTTCATGTTATATAAAAACAGCAAAACAAAGTTTCACATTCCCATTAAGGCCAGAATTCATGTGTTAATCATCAAGTTATTTACAAAATTTAGGGCAGAAAAGAGTTCTCTACAAAATTGCTTTAAAATAATTCTAAATATTTTTCATGTTGTATAAATACATCCGACAAAGTTTCACATTCCATTAAAACCCGAATTCGTGTGCTAAGCATCACATTTATTTCAAAATTCAGGTCCGAAAATAGTTCTCCATAAAACTGTTCAAAATGACTCGGTATATTTCTAATGTTTTAAAGATACATCCCACAAAATTTCAGTTGTCATTTGAAGGCATCTGTGAGTTAATCATTACATTTTTTAAAAAAAATTATATCGGAAAAACTGTTCTCTGTAAAAGTGTTTAAAATTATTAACTATGTTTATCATGTTGTAAAGATACATTGCACACGTTTTACTTATCTATTGAAGCCTGAATTCGTGTGCTAATCGTCACGTTTTTTACAAAATTTAGATCCGAAAAATATTTCTCCGTAAAATTACTCAGAATAATTCTGTATGTTTTTCATGTTGTATAGATATATGGCATAATGTTTTATTTATCTGTAGAAGCACGAATTCATGTGCTAATCATCACATTTTTTACAAAATTGCGGTAATCTGTCAAGGAAAGATAATGTTATTTAACACAATTTTCAAACTACTACTTCATTAGGCAAAATTAATTAAGGAAATATTAAATAAAAGAATTGTCAATGGTAAATAGAGTATGGAACTTAAAAGAGCCGGCAATGGCGATGCCGAGGCAATAATAGAAAGAGATGAGAATCAAGGGATGGGAGTTAATGTGCTCCCTCAGAATCTTCGAATAATGGTTAATAAGACATTAATAAACAAGACACGTACGGAAATCAATAAGATTGATAGAATTTGTAAATTTCATGTAAAGTTTTTTTTTAATCAAAATTCACGTGAAACTTTGTAAGATGTATATGCATGACAAATCGAGCTAAAAAAATCTTTAAATAATAAAAAATATTTGCAATTTTATAGCCAAAAATAGGTAATACCCCAAGCGATCGTCCACCACTCACAAAATAAATACCTTAATAAAGGCTGAAAATAAAAATCCATTAAAATACCACTTTAGAATAAATAACACTAATACAAATACTAAAACAATAATCATAATAAATTATTCTATTTTCTAAATAAAAACAACTTCCAAAGCAAAAACAAAAAACAACACTAAAGTATACATTGCCATTACCACCTTTCCATTCGTCAACCGGCCACTCAACCTTTTAGCTTGGAGGCCTCCCAGAGTAAATCCTATCCCAACTTTCCGATTGAAAAACCTCAACTAGTCTTAAGTTAAGAGTCCTAAACTCTTACCAAAAAAGGCCTCATCGGCAAAAACATACTCCGAAAAGGTAGACGATGGCAACTAAAGGGAGGGGTTGGGGGCACATAACCACTATCTATTGCCATTATCACCTCTGTTTGATGCTCTGCTGATCAGAAGGGATATTTGCAGCCATCAAATGGAAAAATGTATAAATGCAAAATCAATCAATATTAAGACAAATAGTTGGAAACTACAACCTTATAGAAAGCATAATGAAAAAAGGAGACTGCACCTTAGGATCAACATTACAATAAGCTCAAGACGAGGCTTCTCCAATCATCAACAAATGATAGCTAGCTAGTTATAACAATGGATTAGCAGGAAAACAACAATTCCACTCCCTCAACAATGCCAACTGACAAAATTTCAGGTCGATCATGTACTAAATCTACAAATGGATACAATAGATTTTACCTGTATGAAAGCCTAGGTAGACAACACGCTAGCTCCCATCGCCATTCCCATTCCCATTCCCATTCCCAATCCCCATAGGAAGAATCGCGTGTCAAATCAAAGAATTGCAGCCACCTTTGATTACATCTACAATATACTACTTAGAATGTAAATGAAATATGTAGATCTCCATCTCCATACATCTACTTTGACCAAGCAACTGAATCAATCTCGGACTGAGCAGCTCTATACAACTCCAGCCTCTTAGCAAGGGAAACACGCCGCTGCATTATTGCAGGATCCTCATCCAGAAGAGTACCCAATTGTTTTGCCTGCGTAGTCATAAGAAAATTTGAATTAGCATAGAACCTTTTTTTTTTAATTCACTTATTGCTGCTACCATGGGAATCTAAAAAAAGAACTTACCTCCTTCTTGCCCAAGTCGGTAAAGAAATGATCGAGTAAGCTGCGTTTGGCCTCGCGGACTTGGCAATAAACGATAGATTTTGGAATTGAATGTCTCAATGTCGCACAAACCATATTGACATAAGACAACACGTTGGACCCTGTTACCAGGCCAAAAATCACCAGAGGTTAACTCCCAGCCAGGTCAAATATCTCATACTTCATTATTGCAGAAGGTAGAGTCAGCAAAACATGCATATACAACTTACCAATTCTTCGGAGGTATGAATCATTATATCTGTCAAAAATTGAATGTGTTGGATTTCCACCCTTCTCAATATCTTGAGGAAGCTTTCGAAAGAAATCCACAGTAAGATAACTACATTCCATTTCAACAAGCTGCAGAGTTGCTTTCTTGCTCTCATCCCTCATTCGATCTAATGACTCAACAGCTGCATTTCCAACCTCCACTCTCAGTGAAGGATATTGCTTCAGCTCCTGCAAGCAAAATACGACATGCAAACATAACGGTGAGGGATGCTTAAGGCATAAATAGTTCAAGTCCATAAAGACACCCAGGTCATTACCTTTTTGTCCAATTGGAGTGTCTTGTTTTATCCTTTATGTTTTCTAGTTTCACACAATTCACCTTCTTATGGGCAGGGGTGCATAAGGGAGGCTACTTGCATATAATGATGTACAACATACATGTTCCAATCATTCACTAACAACATGAACTACTACTTTCTTTTAACTCAAAAGACAAAGCAAACAGAATAGCAACACTAAAACTAGACATCTCTGAATATTTTGCACATATTTACTTTGAAGAGGAAGAACTTACTGAAGTCTCACTAATTGACTTGTGAACAAGTTCCTTCAATATTGCATGGACCTGAAATCACCTTAACCAGGTTAGGTAATATAAATATAGATATACTTTAGTCAACTTAATATAAATATAAAATTATTTCCAGAAATTACTTCCAATAATTTTAAGCAAGATAATAGAAGTAACCATAACATAAATCTTATCCCTGTGAAGATAAACAAGATGATTAGATGTAGATTTAAGTAACTGCAGCAGAAAAAGCATACCGCATCAACAGCTGCCTCTGCAGGACCTTTAATGGTAACCAATGTAGATTCAATGAGCCGACGATACCCCTGTTCAGGGGCTATTAGATGTGGTTGATAGCCATCAGCTTCTGTGATTAGCTTCCTCACATTGTCCATAGAAAGATGCTTGTCAAATTGCAATCTTTTCAATGCAGCAGGGAGTTGATTGTCAAACACATGGTAAATTTTATCACCACCAGGCCGGCTGCAAGGAGAAGCCAAATGAGAGGGAGAAACCATTATCTGAAAACTCATTTACATATTGGAGCTTTCCAAGCAAAATTCATCAACATAAAACATACACTCCATCCAGATGCTCTTTGAAATTTCCATCAAAGCCACGACAAATTTCCATTATCATGTATAGCTTTCCCTGAATAACAAGAGAAAAACATTAAAATGCTAATGGCACTCGCGCGATCAATCGATGGACGGGGGAATTGCGTGAATGATGAGAGACCGGAAATATTTTGAAGAAAAACTGTCTCAAAATAGCAAAAGGAATTGAACATATGCAACAACCAAACCAGAAAAGGTCTGGTGAATTTCCAAATGAGGATACAGAAATTCATTATAGGAGCAGAGATTTATCAAACAAGCAGAAATTAAATGATAAAGAGGTTACAGCATACTCACTCCAGCATCAGTTGCTACAGGCTTTCCAAGACGGCTCAACTCTGTTTCCAGCTCAATGATAGTTTTGTTAATCAGTGACTGAAGAGATGGAATTCGAGCCTTGATGACAGATTCCAAATGCTAGGACATGAAAGAACAAATGAATGTCACATCATGACTCCAAATAAATAGTCAAAGCCACACTTTATTATTATTATGATTATCAAAAGGTCACCATTTTTAAAACATCAATACAACCATATAACAAATATTTGAATATTCTCTGGGAAACAACTATTACAATTTCCTGAAATAAAGAAACCGATTTTTTTTAATTTAAAAAAAAAAATTATGTGGCAAGACCGGAAGAAAAAGCTTATTTAACAGTCATACCATCTGCCCATAATGAAATTCACCAAATAATTAAAAGGCATCTATTGTAAAAATATATTAAAAAAAGAAAAAAGCATGCATACTTTAGAAAGAACTTTCCCAAGATGCTCAGAACCCATTCTGTGTGCAAGATGCTTGTACTCTGGGGTGCTAGCAAAGTATTCCCGCTCTCTACGCCGAGCAGCAATCATATCAACATTTTTGTTGATATCTGCTTGAGAACGATTAACAACACCGATCCATGGAAACTGGAGCCTATATGATCTTCCTTCCAAAATCTGAGAATTCCATAACAAATATCATCATCAGAGTTTTAACATTCAGATGGAGAAGTTGAAAATCCTTAACACTATATGGAGAATATCAAATTCATATAAAAAGCTAAATCCTTTGGAGAATGGTCGGAAAAACATGTACTGATAGGATAAAATGACACAAAGAAGATTTCCAAGTTCAACATGAAGAAACATAAGAGTATTTCACAAGCAGAGGGCTTGGAAGGCATCTAAAAGGCTGTTAAAGCTTGGGAAAGCCATAGAAAGGGCAATGAAAGGCTTCTCTACACAAGAAAATGCAAGCGAAGGGTTAAGGAAAAGATTGGAAGGCACTAGAACACCAAAAGGAGCTCAAAAAGAGCCCATGGGCTGGGCAGAGAAAAGCTAGCGTGGGCCAATATAGCAGCCAAGCTGCTGGTGAGCAGAACACACCCGGCACAGGTTGTCTCAGGACAGCTGTTGCGGCTGTGTCGAAGCCAAGCCCGGCAGCTTTATTCTCCTTCACTTTCAAGCTGTTTTTATTCATTTTTAAACATGTTTTTGAGTATTTATGATGTATTTAAGTGGGTTTAAACCCCAAAACACTTAGTTCTACTTTCCTTATCTTATTAGGATAACTATAAATACTCTCTTTCTAGTGAGAGAAATCAGATTTTGATGTTTTAAGATACTCTTTGAATAGAGAATATTCCTGCCTTCTTCATTCCATGGCTTATCAAGAGAGTTCCCCTCTTCTTCTTATGTGGTTCTCAAATCAGCCTAGAGTTCTTAAATACAAGTTATTCTTGGGTTCTAGTGGATCAATTAAACTTCGACCACTGGTAGGGGTTTTAGAAAGACTAGAGCTCTATTTGGATTGGCTTCACCTTGAAAATTGTGGATTTTTTTTTATTATTGGGTTTCGTGAAACTGAAATTGTTTGTGAGAGAAGATGTGAGACCCAAATTGGAAAAAGTGAAAAGAGTTTTGGATTGAAAGCCAATCCAAATAGAGCCTAGTTCTTGCTTCGCTTGATAGTTGGAGCCTCCAATATCTACTACTGGGGTTTTAGTTTTCAGATTAGGGTTCTTCTACATTGTTCCAGCCGGACTAATTGTTGTTACGCTTCTTGAGTCATTACATTTCTTCTAGTGGGAGTTTCTAGGGTAGTGTTCTTGTTCTTACTCATCTTGGGGCTTATTGGTGGGTCGTTTTAATTCAATATAGGGACCACATTTTCATGCCCTTATCCTACCAAATAAAGGAACAGTATACAATCAATATGTCAGAAGAAGATCCCTGTAAACAAATTCAATAAAAATGTAAATGCAAAAAAATTGTGAAAACATTTAACTTTTGTACATGATAGAGAGAATAAGGATTGATCACAGGACCAAAGAGAGCAAATATCCAAAGCAGAAGAAGTTCAAGACATTGTCATGGAATCTAGTTGGTAACAAAGTACAGAGGCGAACTTACTTCAACAGCATCAGTACCCTTGTCCATAAGATCAATTTTTGTTAGAACCCCAAAAGTCCTCTCACCTGAAATAATACAATGAAGCAAGTGATCAGAGAGTTCTCTTATCAAAGGACAAAGAACAAGAAGCATATCACAAAAATTCATAACAGTTATCACAGAATAGGAATAAACTGGCTTTTTGCCTCAAGGTGATAATGATTCTGTTTCTCCACATTGTATGTCTATAACAACCTACACTAGTTTAACATACAATTATGCATCGTGTGAAGTGCAGGCACCGCAACTCTAAGAGCGAGTGTAAGCTATAATATGTAGGAGGACCAAAACATCTTTTGAATAGTACCTTTGGGGTCTACTTCACGGGAAATTTTGATTGCATCTGATGTAGCAAGGTCCTGATTGGCTGGAGAAACGGCCAGAATTATACAATTTGGCTGCAATATCAAAGGAAATTTTCCTCAAATCAAGGGAAGGAGAAAAATGCCTCATAAACTAATAATAATTTCATGATGTGCAGAAAATTATTCAGGACAGTCAAGATTTACTTTTATGATGATATAAGAAAGTTTCCAAATTGCCCCCATAGTTTAAGGGGAAATAATAAAAGTTTACATTCACTTTAACCGCATGAAATTAATACCAAAACGGGGGGCATTTACCTTCTCAATAAAGGCGCGAACCATGTTTTCAATATCCTGGACAATGCTGTCAGACTGACCCTCTGAATATATTACAGATAATGTAATATTAATTATAGGCAATAAAAAAGTTCGAAACATGCAGAAAATATAATAATCCTAACAAATACAAGTACCATGAGATGCTAAACTCACCAACAGCTACTTTTGTAAGTCCGGGAAGATCAATCAATGTCAAGTTCACCACTGTCATAATGAGAAACACAGACTTCATTAGAAAAATGAAGTTCAAAAGATAACTTCATGAAAGACAAGATGAATAATAAAGAGAAAAGTTAGCTATCAAAGCACATATTCTGAAATTCGATATCTTTGAAAGAATCTCACTGAATCACAAAAGAAAAACCACCAATGCTCGGAATCAAACAACTGGATTGCATGTAAAGGAATGATTTCCAAAAATTGATTTTCTTTTTCCATTACATAATTGATGCTAGTTGCCTCCCACGTGAACTCCAAAACAAGCACAAAGTCCTCGTGCAACTAGAGGGAGATCTTTTCTATTAAAATTCTTATATAACGACTCTAACTATTTACATTCTCCATAAAAGAAAATGCCAGCGTAAGGAATAAGAAAAGCTTCTCATCAGCTATGTGAGAACATACCATTAGCGAAAACTTGCTTACACACACTAGAAAAATCAAGCATATAGAGATTTACCAAAAATATATCTCACCATTTGGAGAATAAATACTGAGATAGATTGGCACACTAGAAATTTGTTTGCTACGGCCTGTCTCTCGATCAGTTTCATCAGCAATCTCCTTTCTCACAGCGGCTGAATGAAGGAGGACATAGGCATTAGATTCTGAGAGCAAATGGATAAAAGTGAATTTGTGAATTCCAGAAATTCAAAAAACATACCAAAATCTGTGAATTTCTTTCGAGGCAGGTGCCCAAACTCTGCGTATTCTCTTCCTTCATCAATGCGATGAAGCTGAAGGACCAGAGGACGCCTAGTCACAATGCCTGCAGTGAAAAGATCATTTAAAATATCTGTACAATACGAATGCCATTGAGGATATCTCAAGAGAATATAACAACGAAAAGAACAGAAATTTACCAGATCCACGGGGTAAGAAGTCCTTTCCAACAATGCTCTCAAGCACCGAAGACTTCCCAGAGCTCTACAAATGAATAAACCATTTAGATCATTAGATTAAACAAATGTGTGATTGGAGTGTCCATGGGAAATCAAACTTGCGTATCTAACATGTGCTTCACTTAAATAGTTAACCTCAATTTCTGACTGAACTAACGTTGAACAATAGTTGTATGTTGGACTAGTTACTAGCGTACTACTATTCAAGAAATGGGCACCAGATGAGAAAATTAATGTCAAGTCCCAAACCAAATTTTAAATCAATCAATGACACATTGAGGTAGATCTGAAACTCCTGAGCTAACAAACATTGTCAAACAAAAGCAATATTGAACAATAACCAACGATCGAAAGAATCATAGCTTAGCTTCATGTACTTACTTCAAATCCATATTACCAAGTAGATAATAAACGATTATAGACAATAACATATCAAAACCCATAAGATCCGAAGGCAAGGATTGTGCAGTACCTGACCACCAACGACGGCGATGGAAGGCAAAGCGTCCCAAAGAGTGGGAAGAGCGCTTTCTTCGCCATGATCTCCAAGAGCAGTGCAAGCCTTCTGTAGTCTATTGACCAGTTGTATCAAGTTCTCCATTGTATCAGTACTGATACTCTTCTTTTACAAAAATATTATCTTCCCGAGTCAAGAAAGAAATGATCCGCGAGTTGACTCGGCCCTAATCGCCACCAGTGGCACCGATACTTATTGAAATTACCACCACCCGATCTCTTCTCCGATCTCTTCTCCGATCGGATTGAATATTACACAAAACGATATAGCTAGCTCTCAGGTAGGATTAACTGCAGGCGACGGATCAAAGAGAATTTATCTCGGAGTTTAGCAGTACGATTTATTTCCCTTTTTTTAAAACTTAAAGCAGAAGAATTTAAATGAAGAACCGCGTGGGAGTCGGTGCAGAGCGGTGCGGTGGTCGACGGGTGGAAATGGGGGTTCGAATTCGATTGGGTTCGGTTGGTTTTGGGCTGTTCTTATAGGTAGGTAAGGTAGCTAGGGGGCCTCTTTTCTGTTTGGTTTTTTTTGAAAATGAACTTTTCCGAATTTGAATTCCCAATGGGCCATGTTCATCACCGGTTGCCGTGCCCGTTGTCAATTGCCTCTTTTTTCCGTTGGTATATATATTTTACTAGTTTCTATATATTTTTTCTGGATATTAATTTTCATATTAGAAAAATAAAAATAGTTCGGGTATTATAGAAAAAAATTCATTAAAAATATTATTTTGTAACCATAACGTAATAAGTAAAAAAACACGGGAAGTCACAAGTACAAAAAGCAGAGGGAGAAAATTTCTTTTAAATTATTATTAAATGAAGTATAATAAAAAGTGTACTTAGATGATATATTTAGATAAAAATCCAGAATGTGAGACTTCTCACTCGTAAATGACTGTCTAATTTTTAGATGAAGTTAATCATAATAACTTCGTAATCGGTTCAACACTCACTCCACACTCTGAAAAATTGAGATATTAAACTGTCAATCTTTGATTGTGAGGATTTTATAACTCATACAAAATCTCACGAGTATATGCACTATAAATATTCTAATATAAATCCCGTAATATTTTATTTTTTAAAAAATTTTACTTTGATTCAAGGGATTTATATTTATATTTATAAATCGGATCCATGACAAAATTTTTTGGATATGACCAGAGGACGCAGCACCACAACCAATAAGCATATTCCTTCACTCGATGGCTCAAGTAAATGGTACATTCACCCCCTATTTGGCCAACTTCCTTCCTATAAGATGGGGCATTTCTAGTTCACCAAACACCAATAGCCTCTTTTTTTCTCTTCAGAGAAGGCTAGCAGACTCTCGAACTTGCCTGCCACTATTCTATTGTCTTCCCATTTGCTTTTTATCTGTTTCGATGCGGACTGAACACATAGTATTAGTAGTAGTAAGCATCCCTGTCTTTTCATGGATTCTATCTTGATGAATCTTACTTTCAACTTCCCGAACCACCATTCTTTTTCAGTTTTAAGTTTCAAGAACTCCCAAAGATTGCAAAGATCTTCAATAACTGTGAAAAAATACTCCAATCCCAAAAATCCCATCTCACAATCGGAAAATTACAGCTCACCCTTGAAAAAAGTTTCTGTTTTTGTTCCAATCATCAAGAAATTCAAAGATTTTTGCAGCCCAGCGAGTTTGCCAACAGAATTTGAGGGGAATTTTTTGCAAAATGGAGCTTTTGGAACGGCTCTTCTAAGCGTGACTTCAACTGCTAAGGTAAAAATTAGCCCATTTGTGGCTACTTTAGCTGCAAACCCAACTTTTGTTTCTGGGTTTTTTGCTTGGGCGATAGCTCAATCCACTAAAGTTTTCTTGAACTTTTGGGTCGAGAGGAAATGGGATTTTAGTCTTATGTTTGCCTCTGGAGGGATGCCATCTTCTCATTCTGCCTTGTGTACTGCATTGACTACCTCAGTGGCTATTTGCCATGGAGTTGCAGATTCATTATTTCCAGTTTGTTTGGGCTTTAGTTTGATTGTTATGTATGATGCTATTGGTGTTAGACGCCATGCTGGAATGCAAGCAGAGGTAATCTATTTTCTTTATCCATTCAATCTCCAATTTACTTGAAAAAATATCTGTTTGTTTTATTGTATATGTTTTGTAGCACTGGAAAAACTGTATCTACATGCCACAAACTCAAGACTTGAAGTTTAATGGGGCATGTGAACAATTGGTTCATTGAGATTGTATTAGGCATTTAGGACACACTATTAGGCATTGAATTATGCCATTTTTTTATCACATATCTGGAATTGGCAAGGTTTTTTTGAGAAAATTGGGGGAGGGGAGGAGGGGTAATGAGAGAGCTTGAAGATGACCCTTTCTGCTTGTGTAGAAGTAAAATATCTTGAATCTTCTCTCTCTTCAGAGTGTAGAAATCTTTTTCTTCCAATTCCGGTGTTTTGCATCTTGCCCTTTTAAACAGCAGGGGACATGCCTTGTTATGTTATTTGAACTATATATTAGTAGCTCCATAGCTCTCTCATTTTTACCTCCTAGTTTCTCTGTGCTTTCGTCCCCTATATATACACCCGATTCTCATATAAACTTCTAGATGTTGCTTCATCTTTTATAAGTTCATAAAGCTTCAATAATCTCAAATGCAAATGCTCTAAAAGAAGTTATCATATCATCTTTTTCTTCCCTTTGGATTCATTTCCCCCATTGAAACCTGTCCATAGCCATTACTTTCTCCGAATGAAAATAAGCATACTTATGATATAGTATCTAATCAAGGATCATAGTTGAAACCCTTTTCTCTGCTTTCTTATCACACACTGACTGAAACTTCAGTTTGCATTTCCAAATGCTCTACGAAACTTAAGTACCCTAGCTAATCAAAATCTTTTCATAGAATAATATGCAAGGACTAATCAACCGGTGACTTATCCTAGTTCTATTGTAGCATCGCGTTATAAGGTTTACGATGTGTGAACTTCTAAATACCGTGCCATCATTCTCCTAATCTAGTCGCCAAAAAGTTTCTACTGCTACATCTATCAATATGATCGGATAAATATCCAGTTCGTATTGATCATTGTGATTCTTGTGCTAAAAAAGGCTAAAGAATTTCTGAAATGCAGGTCCTGAATGTGATTGTTGAAGACTTATTTCAAGGTCATCCGATTAGTCAGAGAAAGCTGAAGGAGCTTCTTGGGCACACGCCATCGCAGGTTTTTGCCGGAGCTTTGCTTGGCATATTGGTTGCTTGGTTTTGTTGTCAAAGTTGTGGTGTTGCAATCTGATGATCTCCTTAGATGGAGAGAGAAACACAGCAACCAGAGATGAATGAGGATGATTTTGTAAAACATGGATTATTTTTACTTGTAAATCTTCTGAGTATTTTTTATAGCCCTTTTGAGTAGCTTTTGTATTACACATATGTAAATTTGGAACTATGAAACTCTTAGATATTAGAGTGTAAAAAACAGGGCTATGGAGATTCCTTATTTAAATATGTGAACATTTTGCAATATATTTTGTTGGAGGCTTCCAAGAAGTGTCCGGTATTTAACAGTACACTGTCTTGCGGAGTTAAGCTTTACTCGAAATTCAACACTTGGTCTAAATATTTCATAATATCATAATAAAGATTCAGACATTTAACTCTCAAATAATAAATAAAATCCTATTTCGAATATATTTTGTACAAATTAAAATTAATCAAAATATACTTTTTGTAATAATGAGGAGAAAGAAAACTATAAAAAGTATTTAGTTTAGATAAAAGAATCTATAAAATTTCGTATTTTGTATTTTTTAAATAATGTGATGTGTAAAATTTAAAAAAAAAAAAAGAGAGTAAATAATCTTTTGCCGGGTAAACATTGCGGGAAGATGTGTTGATAAAAGACGGTTGACCATTGTCCTCTTTCGAGTTTCTTCGGAGTCAACAATTGGCAGCTGAGCTAAGGCAGAACGGACCTAACAAACTCAAGAAATCCGATGTTCTCAGCCGCCAAAGGAAAAGAACTGATGATTTGCATATAATAATGCTACCGAGCAGGTTCTTCGTCGTTCTCGTTATTGATTTGGTTTCTGAAATTCTTCCGGTCTTAAGTGGATCTTCAGCTGATTTTTGCGCTCTTTAGTTATAATTACTCCATTTTTGGATGTAGAGGAATTAGGATAGGATCTTTATTTCAATTGTTCTTGGAGATTAAGGAAAGAACGAGAAACAAAATAAAAAAATTTTCTGGAAAATAATGTCTTAATTCTGGTTTATTTTGCTTCGTGCTAGCTGATGAATATGCGTACTAGTCGAATAGCTATAAGCAATTGAAAACGGCAAAAAGAAAATGCTTAACATAAGCTAAAAGGTGCTTATTTTAAGCAACTGTCATGGCCCTAGGAGTCTGTACTTGGGTAGATTTGGTTTTGATATTTTTGCATTGGTTTCGTAACAGCATAATAGTTTGTGAAAGGGAATGTGGGCTCCAAAATTGTGATTCGAGACAATTTTAGTTTACTTTTGAATTTCGGTGTTCAGACAGATTCCATTGATTGTACTTGTTTATGTGCTTTCAGTTTATGGGATACATAATATGGGTATTGTTGCTTGATGAATAGTTGGATATAAATGATATGCCAAATTAAAAGAAAAAGGAGCTCTGGATTAGGCATTATTGGCTAATTCTAGGCAGTGAAGATATGGTTAATTCTAGGCAGTGTGAATTTCACTGAAGTTTATACTTGAATCTTATGCAGATAAGGTAAAATATCTTGTCTATTCCATATTTCTACAAGCTATTTAAAGCTGGTTGTAATCCTAAGAGGAAAATAACAGCACTAGTATAGTCCTGGTGTGATCCTGCTGATATATATATTCATGGGTTGTGTTGAGTCAAAGGAAAAGGAAGAAAAAACACCAAGAGTTTCGGATTTCATGAAACTCGCTTCAGAAACACAATGTAAGTTTCTGATATTTCACGTTAGAAGCACTTGGTAACCTTCAAATACAGGCTTGAACGATGATATCGTGTGATGTTTTTTTGTTTGGCAGTTAGTTTAAGTGAAGTGGAGGCACTACATGAACTGTACAAGAAACTAAGTAGTTCTATAGTCAATGATGGTTACATACAAAAGGTAGATGATTCTTCGGGTTAATCTTTAAGATCAGTTAGTCTTCAAAAACTTTTTCTTTGGTTGTGACGGTGATTGGCTCGTTCACTTGAAGGGTAGTTGATTTCCTGTTTTTCTTGATAAACAGGAAGAACTCATGCTTGCACTTTTTAGGAGTAGCAACAAGAAAAGCCTTTTTGCAGATAGAGTATGCACATCTAGATACTTTTTCCAGTAAAAATTGAAGTCATATTGAACGCAGTAAACTTAATTTACCGTTTATCTCTCTGCATTTTTGGCAGATGTTTGATCTTTTCGATATCAACAGGAACGGGCACATTGATTTTGGTGAATTTGTTCGATCCTTGAGTATTTTTCATCCAAGAACTTCTGAAGCTGAAAAAATTGCAAGTAAGCAAGGTGAAGCATGATTGAGGAAATCATGCACTTATGAGTTATGTCCCTCTGATTAAGATGTTGTTTTTATGTTTCCATTTATGTCATACACTTAAAAAATCTTATGATGGCGAAAATTGTGGCAGATGCATTCAGATTATATGATCTAAGACGCACTGGATACATTGAGCGTGAGGAGGTAATAAGATGACCAAGAAAATCTTGGCTCTGAGGAAACTGATTAGGGGTCTCTATTGATCTAGTGCTTGTTTATTGATTATCAATCATCTTTTTAATTCTTTTCGCTCTTTTCTGACACCTATTATTTTAGATTTGAAAGTTAATACTGAAGTTACATGATGTTCTTCTGATGGGGTTATTGGCAGTTGAAGCAGATGGTTTCAGCTCTTCTGATTGAATCTGACTTGAGTTTATCAGATGATATTGTTGAATCTATTGTTGATAAGGTGAATATTGTCTTTCCGGTATTTTGGCACTTTGATAAGTGGAATTTTCTTATTTTCGCCTCTTGTTTGGTTATACAGACATTCAAAGAAGTAGATAAAAATGGTGATGGTCGGATTGATGAAGAAGAATGGAAAGAATATGCAGCTAAAAATCCATTGCTACTGAGGAACATGACTCTTCCATACTTGATGTATGTCTTCTCACTCAATTACAATCAAAATTGTTTCTCGCATAATACATCAACACATGCGTAATCTATTATTATTTTTGTTTGGTGATGAATATCGGGTCCGGATGATGCTTAAGTTAGTAGGGTCCACAGAATAAATAGTACTAATGATAAGCAATTAAGGATATTAAACGCGCAATATTTACGAAATAGTAAATGAGGAGAGAAATACCTTTTAAGCTGCCCCCCTTGACCATACTTTGTTAGTGCTTCCAATGTGAGATTGCCAGCATTTTGACCTGCGAACCCTGGTGTCTCTGCATTCCGGTTTTAAGTAGCCAGTGTTATCCATCAGGCTTGCTCTGATGAGTCGTGTCCTATCATTTAGATAATGCAAGAATTGTATGGATGCCATCTTATCAAAGTTGATCCCTAAATCTTCTGGCCTTTGTGCTTGCTTGTTTTTCTCGTTCTAGGCCTGAAGTTGCAAATTCCTGCTCACTGTCCTTGCAACCGGCATAAATCTTTTCTGTGTATTGGTTTTCTTTTCGTGATGGGTTTCAATTTTGATATTCCTGCGATTTTTCAGGCAGCAGCACAGTTGATCTAAAGTTCTTGTGAGAAAAACTATTGTGATTACTTGCCTTATGGGTTCTGTCTATTGCATATCCTTCTCTTTACCATTTAATGAAGTTAGTTAACTTATATTGCAGTTTTTTTCCTAATAATTTCCTAATCTGTATTTCCAGGGATGTTACTCTTGCATTTCCCAGCTTTGTGATACACACTGAAGCAGATGAATCAAAATTGGCAAAATAGCTTTAAACCAAATATGGCCTTTCTTAGGTGCCGAAAGTGTCATCCCCGTGGACACACTGATAGGACTGTAAACAGGTCCAAATGGATCAGGTATACCCTGTCGCTAGGATTTTTCTTGGCCGCGCTCGCAGTACATAAAGAAAGGGAAGCTCTTGTATACCAATCCATCAGTTTTCCCCAGCTTTGTATATCTTTCTTGGCTGCTTAAACAGAGACTAGAGAGCTAGAACGAGTCAGATTTGTGCCCTTTTTCACTTCTCACTTTCTACTCTGTAAAGTTTGAAGTTTGAACTTGTAAATTCAACCTGGCGCTGGAATACTTTTTTAAATCATTAGCTTCTCACATGAAGGACTAATGAGCAGTCAGCACGATAATCATCTGCATATATATATATATATATATTAGTGATAAATAAACTGTATTCTCCCACCTTTGACTGACTGGATTGTTTATGAGAGAGAAAAAAAGAAAGAAGAAGAAAAGGCAGCGGCAGTGTGGAAATTTTAATCTCTTCAATGTGGGAAGTGATTCTAGTCTCCAGTTTACAGGTTGAGTTATCATGATTTACATCCTCCACCTGGACGTCGGACAGTTTGGTAGGGACTCTATGTGTGAGTAATTTCGTCTTTTGGTACCAAGAAAAATAAATAAAATTATTCAAGAACCAGCTTTGTCTAGTTCCTGGATTTTGAATTGAACATTGACCAGAGCTGTTACTTCTCTCACTTATATACTTTCACTTGACATTCTAAGCGAGAGTTTCTTAATTCAAGTCACTTAAAAAACAGTTTAATGTCGAGTATTGTGTTACTGTTGGGAGGACTTATGCTTTCAAATCCCAATTACTGAATTAGAACACAAACTGGTGTTGGCCCGTCACGGACGTGCCCACTTTGAAAATGTTGCCATTTTCCGTCGCTTCCACGTTGTGCTGCTCATCTTAGAACTGGTCAAGTTTTGATACAAACTGGAAATGCAATTTATATTTCGGGAAAAAAGTAATTATATTAGATCAGTTTGTAAAATAATTACGCATTATAAAGGCTTAGATAGTCCTCCCCTCATGAGGTACTTTTTAAGATGAGTTAGACACAAGTTTAAATTTTAACATGGTATCAGAACTAATTGTTGGGCTGTCCGAGTTGAACCACTCACACAGATTTTCAGTCATGCAAACTTCACATCTCTTTTACTTTATGTTAAAAAATATTTATTTTTTTTCAATTAACAAGTTTGGAACAATTTTTCACCTAATACCAACAAATTTTGGGGGTAAAATGGTCCCATTGAGAATGATGTGAGGAGGATAACGTTGTGAGTAGAAACCAGGTAAGGTTAGCGTGGACAGGCATCTTTAAACGCCGTTATGTAACGGCAGGAAACATCTCCGTCTAAAAGTCGTTATTCAACGAATATAAAAGTCAGCGGTTTTCCAAACGCGTATCTTCTTCTTCTTCACCATTTTCTCTCTCTACAGCGCACCAAGAGAATTTTCCCCCTACCATTCTTCCTCCAACCCTAATTTCTCTGCAAATTTCTCGTCGATTCTTATCCAGTGACCCTATATCACCTCTCCCATCATTATCATTTCGCTTTGGTTCTTGCTCACTTCTGTAAGAATCCGCCTCTTTGCGTGCTCAGCTTTCCTGAATTCCTCCGCAGCAATTTCAGGTTAATTTTTCTGAATCTAATATGGGGAAACTATGATTTTTGGGGTGCCTTATTGTTATTTTTGGTCATAGATGATGATCAATTAAGAAAAGGCCTATATTATCATGAATCTATAACATCTGAGAGGGCTTCTTCTTTTGATTTTTTTTTGTACAGTTTGATCTTTTCTCTTTCAGATAGTCCTGTAAATAAAAAGATCATGTGTACAAAAATATTGAGTATTGGTTTGTAGATTTAGGTTTCTCCTTTTGTTTCTGGTAGATTCTTTTTCTTTTCTTTATGGGAATTTAGGGCTCAAGATAATTGGGTAGAAGAAAATATGTCTTCAGCTGGTGTGGTTACAATAAGTCCACTTCTTGAGGATTCTCTGGTAGGATCATTAGCATTAGCACCTCTAGCGGATAGCCAAGAGTCAATTTTGATATACTTGGCTATGCCTGGGTCCATGGTGCCAATGAGGGTATTGGAATATGATTCAATTGAATCTGTGAAGCTCCGGATACAGACCTGTCAAGGGTTTGTGGTGAAAAAGCAGAAATTGGTTTGTGGAGGCCGAGAATTGGCAAGGAGCAATTCCCTTGTTAGGGATTATGGAGTAAGTGATGGGAATGTTCTGCATTTGGTTCTCCGCCTCTCAGACCTTCAGGTCATTAATGTTACAACTTCTTCTGGGAAAGAGTTTACTTTTCATGTTGATAGGAACCGGGATGTTGGATATGTTAAGCGTCAGATTGCAGAAACTGAAGATGGCTTAGGTGATGTTGATGACCAAGAGGTCTTATGTAATGGCGAGAGGCTTGAAGATCAGAGGCTCATTAATGATATTTGTAAGCATAATGAGGCTGTCATTCACTTGTTTGTGCGCAAATCTGCAAAAATAAGGGCTAGGCCTGTTGAAAAGAATTTCGAGCTGTTTATTGTGGCCCCTCGATTGGATGATTTGAGAGAGCACGATGTGGACAAAGAAACCGAGCTTAGGGGGAAAGATGCAGAGAGTAGTGTTTTGGTTCCTAGGAAGCCCCCAGATAGAGAGGTGGTATTGGAACCTGTAATTGTTAACCCAAAGATTGAATCTCCTTTGGTGATTAGTAATTTGGTAAATTCTGTTCTCGAGGGTTTAGAGAGAGGGAATGATCCAGTTAGGTCTTCTGAGGGAACAGGTGGAGCATATTTCATGCTGGATGCATCTGGAAAGAAGTATTTGGCAGTGTTTAAGCCCATCGATGAGGAGCCTATGGCAGTGAATAATCCCCGAGGGCTGCCTTTGTCAGTAGATGGTGAAGGGTTGAAGAAAGGAACAAGAGTAGGAGAAGGTGCACTTAGGGAATGTGCAGCTTACATTCTGGATCATCCAAAGAATGGTCGACGGTCATTTGTTGGGGAGCTTAAAGGTTTTGCTGGCGTACCTCCTACATTTATGGTCAAGTGTCTGCACAAGGGTTTCAACCATCCAGATGGTGTAAAAACTAAGATTGGGTCCTTACAAATGTTCGTGGAGAACGAGGGAAGTTGCGAGGATATGGGTCCTAGTGCTTTCCCTACAGAGGAGGTCCATAAAATTGCTGTGCTGGATATGAGAATGGCAAACGCAGATAGGCATGCTGGAAACATATTGATCAGCAAAGGCGGCGATGGCCAGACTAAGCTGATTCCAATTGATCATGGTTACTGCTTGCCTGAGACTGTAAGTTCCGCCCCTGAATTCTCTATAACGCCTGACCTTTGCTGCTTAATACTTTCTACTTGGTTGTTTCCTTAGTTATTGCATTCATTTTTATGTCAGTGCCTTTGGCGAGGTTTGTGTTTCTATGGATTTTGTTTCTGATTAGATTGATGAAGTATGTGTCTTCTAGCATATGGATTTGGTACCATAAGCTTATTTGTTGCTCACCTTGGAGTACTTATAATTAGTCTAGAAGGTCATGGAGTTTTCATCAAAGAATTATTGGGGATATGCTAAATTTCTTTTGTTTCTTGTGATCTTATTGCAGTTTGAAGATTGCACATTCGACTGGCTCTACTGGCCACAAGCTCGTAAGCCTTTTAGTTCAGACACAATTGAGTACATAAAATCACTAGATGCTGAGGAAGACATTGCACTGTTGAAGTTCTATGGTTGGGAACTGCCTCTTGAAAGTGCATGTGTACTACGCATATCCACTATGCTACTTAAGAAAGGAGCAGCGAGGGGGCTGACCCCCTTCGCCATAGGCAACATTATGTCCAGAGCGAACTTGAACAAGGAATCAATCATTGAAGAAATTGTTCAAGAAGCTCTGGATTCGGTGCTGCCTTGTTCAAGCGAAGCTGCATTTCTGGAGACTGTCTCCACTACAATGGATCGTCGTCTTGATGAAATTGCCTAGAGAAGGAGGCGTTGTACGAGGAAAGCTGGTATATATTTGCGTATAATATCTTTACATAGGGGTACAGCACTTATGTTAAGATCTTTAGTTTACATTTCAAAAGTTTAGAACAAAAAAGTTTCCTTCCATTCTTTGTTATTACCAACCTTTTCAGCTGTTAATTGGATTTGACCCCCCTAATGGATGTGGAGGACAGATTCAACTTCTGCAATTAATCAACAATTGCAGTTCTTTCACTTGGTTTCTCAATTATTGAATACCTAAAATACTACTATTTCTCTAGTGTAAATTGTTTGTGCAGTTTTTGCAGAAGAGTTGAATTTGCCTTACCTTATAAACTTGATTCCTTGAGTAATTGTTACTAGTTGAAATGGGATTGGATGGAGTTCAGCTTTGTTTGAGTTAATGATTTGGAAGAGAGAAAGTGAGTTTTAATTTGACAGTTTTGTATTATTGAACTCACAAATCCAAACTAAAGGTATTCTATATTCAGTAGCTACGAAATTTGCTATGACTTTTTACTATCGTCCAATTGAAGCTTTTGCTTCTGTTCAATACATAGCGACAGAAGCTAACTATGGTCGGCAAGTATGATGGTCCTAAAGATTACAGACTTTGTTCTAGTTGTATTGATCGCATCTTTTGGATTGTAACAGGTGTACCTGAAGCTATTCAAGAATACTATTTGTGTCTTGATTAATCCGAACCTGACATGGAGGCTTAGAGTTTGAAAGAGTGGTTAGGTATCAAAATATCAAATGTAAATATTCATCTATTCCTTAACCATGACTTGGTGTCCAATTCACCTAAAACTGAATTATGCCAAGCTTACTTTTCACTCAAATTCCTTTCATTAGCTTAAACCATTCCCCCCTCCCCCCTCACACACACACACACAAATGTCCCCTTAACCATTCTTGTAAGCCAAATATTCTTCATTCTTTTATCCCTAAAAACTATACAAATATCCATCAAACAAGCCACCCACATTTTATGTATCTAGCAAAAACAAAATCCACCCTATTACTTCTTTTATTTTGACCATGAATTATCTTTAACAGGCTTGTACACACAAAAAAGCACAAATACTTATTTAAGGTAAGATTACAAAGGTAACAGATCCTTGTTTGAGTCAGATAAGACCATACTTTTAACCATCTTCAAAGTTTATAATAATTTTAACCATCTCAACTATATGTATCGCGATAATTATCCTTAGATTAGGGAAAAAATACAAGACAATGCCAAAAGTGAAGATTTCTAGGAATGGTGTAACTTAACTACCCCCATACTTTCCAACATTCTCATTCTTATTCCTTAGTATGGGAATGGGAAAAAGGTAAATTGAACCAACTATGTTACCCAAAATAGTAGTTACTGTTAAAATTATAGATATAACGGTAGATCCAAAAACATCCCCCTACGCACCCACCCCCCACCCCCCACCCAAACCAATCTAATACATGCATTTCAAGAAATCTACTGAGAACCCTTTTTCTTCTTTATTCACCATTTCTTCTCTCTCTCTTTCTGTGAATATAAGCTTTTTCTTGCAATTATAGAGAGAGAGAAAGAGAAAGAGTAGTTAGAAGTACCTGTTGGTGGTAATCAATCATGTATGACCCTTATGCTCATAGATCTAAGTCTAGCCGGAGCCGTACAAATTTGGCCTCCTGCCTTGTCGCCACCATTTTCTTACTCATCCTCATCGCCGGAGCCGTCGTCGTTTATTTCCTCGTTTTCAAACCAAAGCCTCCAAAAATCGCCGTCGACGCCGTACAATTTCCGACTTTCTCCGTGACAAACGGAACCGTTAATTTCACATTTTTCCAATTCGTCACCGTAACAAATCCGAACCGCGACGAGTTCACTCATTACGACAGTTCACTTCAGCTGGTTTACTCAGGACAACCAGTTGGCCTTGTTTTCATACCGGCGGGAAAGATCGTCGGAGGCGGAGCTCAGCACATGTCAGCTAAATTCAATGTCCAATCTTATCCTTTGCCTGCGGCGGTGGCGGCAAGGGTGAGTGAATTGAGCAGCGGTGGTGGAGCAGCAGGAATTGGACCGGTTACTGCAGGTCCTACTATGGAAGTAGAGACGAGAATGAAGCTTGTGGGAAGAGTTAGGGTTTTAAAGGTGTTTACTCATAGAGTTGAGAGTGGCGTAAGATGTGGAGTGGTGATTGAAGTCAGCCGTGGCTCCGTCTTGGGATTCCGCTGCTGAATCTTTTTCCGGCCGCTCGATTTGAATTTGGATTTGTTGTAGTAGTAGAGTAGTAGTAAATAGTGAAATTTGGAGGAGTGTTTAGGTAAAATTCAATTCTAGGGATTGAATTTAATTGAAATTTGGTTGTTGAAGGCAAAGAAGTGCACAGAAAGCTGTGTGCTTTCTTTCAGGCGAGGTTTTAATGCCATTAATCTCGCCATTGTAAGTTTGAAGAAACTAATGAATGAGAATTCTTGTTTCGCTCTACTGGTTCAGATCTTCTATAACATTAGTTCGGATATCCAATTATTTTCTTAATTTTTATGTCATATCTTAAAGCGACACTTAATATAAAACAAGAGTGTATATCATTAAAGTGCTAGACTTTTCTCCCGGTAAAAGTTTGACTATGCATTAGTAAAATAAAAGGACTATTGCATAGTCAACTCTTCCTCGGAGAAGTCTAACACTTAAATGACATAAAACTACAAAAACAACTTGAGAGATTATGAGATATCTTGAACGGAACACCTTTTAACAACTTGAAAAATCATGAGATATCTTGAACGGACTCGTATACACACGAAAAACACCTTTTAACAACTTGAGATCATGAAATTTTGGAGAAAACACTGTTTTTGAAGGTGCCGCTCTTGAAGAGACCCGTATATACATGAAAAACGCCTTTTAAGGCACACCATACCCAAAATAATGCTAGTAAAGGTCAGCTAGTTCCAGGCTTCCAGCATCATCCCTGTAGTAAATGAATGAGCAGTAAATGGCGAAAAGGATGCTACAAAGTTGAATTTTAAGGCCTAAAAGCAATACACAACCTTGGGAATTCCTTCAATATCAGCAATAGATGAATCCTCAATGGCTCTTTACAGTTGGCTTGAAACACAGCTTAAAAGCAAGGGAAGAAGATTCAAGGCTGTCGTCCGCCTTTCTGCAAATTAGAAATACAGGCACCTCGCGATACTATGCTACTGTTTTACGTGCTGCTTTCTCTCTTCACTATTCTACTATCTGCAAGTAAGGATTATCGAACTAAGCTTTAACCAATAACAACACAATCAACTTCATGAACATAACAATGATTCGGGTTTGAGCCTCAACCGAAGAATGAGAATGTCATTGGGGAAATCAGAATTTTAATGCTCAATGATATCAGAATAAAAACGATCTTTTAACACCCTGATAGAGGCATGATAAGAATGCAAATTCGGTGTATGATATCCAGAATGCAGCATATTCAACTGATTATCATTCTGATCATGCAGTTATCAAATAAAACCATCAAAGATTGAAAGATGAAGAAAAAGAAGTTACATTACCGGGGGAGAAGATTTGATAAACAAGACTTTTACCTTGAATTCGGTATTTGTCAAGACTTGGTAGGCTTCTTTAGCTTTCGCTTTGATCTTCTCCTGGTATATTGAAAAGATAAGGCACCCTTAAAACTATATAAAACGAGACCCTTGTAACATAATATCAAAGAGAAAACAGGTCATTGTTTATCACAATATCAAATCTAAGATTATGCCAAGACTTATACACATCTTTTCCCATAGTAAAACAACTTGCCAATAGAATTAGAGGATTGACTTTACCTTCTTACAGGCTTCTTCAGACCAAATACGCCCTTCATCACTGCACTTATGTCCAGAGAACGTTCCCTCATGATTGTATCATGATATATCTTGCTTCCAACTTCAGCAATTAATTCTTCCACCTCTTCCAGCGTTTGGTCCACGTTGAGCTCCAATTCCCCTTTCCTGATGACAGTAACACCAAATCCATTTGCTTTGGCATCCCGAAAGGCATCCTGCAAAATTCAGCAGAAAATAAGGGAAAAGTGATAGATTCTCTTAATACAAACAAACTTAGATTCCAAATAAGACAAGACTAATTGACAGTAATCCTCACTCTAATGGAAATTCACAGGTGATGTCCAGGATAGGCCCTCTCAAGTACAGCCTACCAAAAAGCCTTAGGCCTGTGGATAGCTTTGTTACTCCCTTCTCTAGCAACTTAAGTTTCTATCACATGGTCACTTAACAAAATCAACTACCTAGTTGTTTGAGCATGTATCAATTGTAAGAAGACTACATGCATTCTATTGGTCATTATCCTATTCGACCCAATACAGAAAATCCATTTTTGCTTTGCAGCTATGGTGAAAATATATTTAAACATTTCAGATGTTAGCAGCACGGAACAGAGGCCTGTACTCGTATATATGTGTAAACAAAACTTTCATATTCTTGATGACTTGTTCATATTGTAAATTTGTACTCATGAGCAATTTACCTTGGGTGGTCTTGCAACAACATGCGCATTGCCTTTTCCAAGCATTTCCATATGAGCCTGGATAATATAGCAAAGATTTTTGCAATCACCAGCATCCTCAAAAGCAACCACATGATACTGCTTAGGATCCAATTCAAGATCAGCAGCCATCTCTAACGAATAAAACCCTACTTCCTGCTTTCCATCTTCCTCGGTGTACAATTCAATGCACTATGAGGAATAAAATGAAAGGAAAACCACATTATTCAGAAAATGTTATATATCTATAAAAACAGGAATAATTCATATACACAACGAACCACAATTGTGAGTCAACATTTAGGCATGGAAAGAGCTCAGTATAACATTACTCCTTGAACAAAATTAACACATAGAACAGACCAAAAAGAAAAGGAATACCGACACAGTAGTATAATATTATAGACACGGATTATGCAAACCAAATGCTTAGACTAAGAAAAATGCTAAAACATTACTAGGAATGTGAATCAAACAAATGAACAATAAAGGGACATTTATAAAATCTTTGGCATCAAGAGTTGTAATTTTCTATTGCCAAGCCCTAACAATTGAGTCAATCAAGAAGAAAGGTTACCAGTATATACGGGAGATCCAACCACCACAAATAGTCTGGTTCCTTTTCATCTCCATATTCACGATACTTGCTAACAACAGCATGGGGACCAAACATTTCCATTTCTCTTTTGACCTTGTCAAGTTTTTCTTTGATAATCTTCTGTCCCCTCTCAGGTAATTTATCCATCAAATCAGCTGCTTCCTTGATTTCCTTCTCCGTAATCCATCTGTCCAGGTCCTTCCCTATATCCTTCATAGTAGCTTTGATTTCTGGATCCGACTCTGCATTATAAGACTCAAGAAACCCCCGGGACCATTTCTTCGTGTGCTGCCAGAACTCTTTTCCTGACTTTTTACCAGCTCTAACTGAGCCATCACTCCCTTCTATAACAGTCCTTGAGGTTCTGGAGGATCTATTTTGATTTCCAGAATTCTGACAACGGAAAGTTGAGGCTACTGGAAGGCCATCACTGGATAGAGATTCTTTTGACTGAACCAATTCCCTATCCTTCATGAGATCTGAATTGCAGATGTTTTCAGCAATAGGTTTCTCTTGACTTATCCTACTTTTGAGGAACTCGGGGATTTTTTCTACAGGGGGCCCTTTCCAGCGAGGTATAATTTTCTCTGGTGGGTCATACAAGCTAATGCCATCTATAGGAAAAGAACAAAAGATCCATTAAGCGGAGCCATAAAAAGAGATAATTCATCTAAATCTAACTGCACATCTCCACCCACTACCTCCCAGAGAAAGAGAGAAATCAAGAGATGAAAGTGCACATGCACACATGGAGAAACAGAAGACAGTAAAGTATATCTGCAGAACATTACTGAGTTTCTTAGCTCAGAATCCAATCAATTAGAATGGAAATAAAATATCCTCACTAAAGAGAATGGAATGTAAGGCTAAGAACAAATCAGCACCTGCTCCATAGTCAAGATTCTCAATGTTCGAATGCATCCATTCATGCAAATTTAATAACTTTGCATTTTCATCTTCTACTTTCTTCTCAAGGCCACTAAAGAAAGCAAGTTTTTCTTCATCATCCAAGAGATGAAATGGATCCCTTCCTGCCAATTCATTATCACGAACTCTGAATACAATTTCTCTAAGCCTTTCATCTTTCATCCATTCAAGTTCATTGCCATCTTGGCCAGATATGAGCTCCATCATCTCAATCTTTAAGCTCATATCTTCATTTATTTTCTCCTTAGCCACTACATAATTATCTCTAAAGCCAACTCCGATCTTTTTAACTATGGGTTCAAGCTCATGGAAATTCTTCTCTATCCATTTCCCTTGATTCTCTGATAAAGCCGGTTCTGCCACACTGCTACTGCTTTGTTGACCGGAAGTGGCAGGAATGTCAACACCAACTCCTCCTCCTGTTTCATTAACACCCTTAACATTCTCCTCAGTTGGAATTTTCTGCTTCTTATCTAAAGTAGAATCTAGACAAGATGACGAAACATATGAAGGTGTTGAGACTGGAGAAGATTTGCAGTAGCCGTTCTGTTCCTGGCTCATTTCAGTATCTGTAGGTACTGACGAAAGAGATGATTCAGTCTCTAATGGACTTGAGGCCCCAAGATCAACTTCTTGTTTATCTCCTTGATTCTCAGTTTCCAGATTCCTATTTGTGGATTGAAAATCTTCTGCTTTTCCAAGGGAAAATTCTTCAAAATCATGCATCAAATTATGTGTACTGGTTGAAGTCAACAGATCAAACAATTTTTCAGTTGAATCTAATCTCAGATTTGTTCCTTCTACTGCTTTCTCATCACTTGGCTTAGCCAAGGCAGCATCAACTTGTTTAATGTTTCTTGCCTCATTTGCTAAATTTTTCTGTCCTTTATCATGCTTGTTTGAGAGATATTCTCTCGCTTCCTCAACAGAACTTATAATCCTGAACCTTTTGGTTACAGACCTCTCATTAGTTGTGTTGGATTGTTCACTGACTTCAACTGCATCAAAATGGAATGAAGCTGAGAGTCTGTCAACCATATCTTCTGCAGGGAATTCAGTATCATCCGGGATTTTCATGCTTGTAATTTTACTGGTTTCAGACAATCCATTTTGTGCTGAAGCCAAATCAATATGATTTCCACTTTCATCTTTTGAATCAACGGCTGATGGTATGAAAATTTTAGTTCCACTTGGATCTTCTGTTTGTACTCCACCTTCATTGGGTGGTTCCTTTCGAGAATGCTCATTTACAACACTAAACTTCTGTATCATTTCCTTTTCTTGGGACAGCTGGTTCAAGACTCGTTCACCTTCATGATCATTATTTTCTGCTAAACTATTACCTTTTTCAAGTTCTCGTGCATGCCTTGCCATTGCTCTTATTTCCTGAATTCGTCTTTCAAAATCAACAGGCAAAGCTTCTTGACTGCCTAGGTTTTCGGGTAATGCCAGTGTGCCATTTGATTTACTTGCTTGTGTTATGCTTTTCAGCAGTTCCTGCTTATCAAGCTGAGGTCTCTCAATTGGTGGAATTTTTGGTTCTGTATAATCAAGGACTTCGATACTGCCCTTCATATTGGTCTCTTTATCCATTCTAGCTTTTATCTTTCTCCTTAACATTTCCTTCTCCAAACTTGTATACTCCTGCCCTTGATCCCCAACAATAAACAAACGCTTGACAACTGAGATCACAAAGATACCACAGACCACCAGGATTGCGGACCGTGACAATTTGGAAATAACAGCAGGTTTTAGTGTAACTTCCTGAATGAAGTTTCTAATACTAGATGTCAGACCATGTCTACGAGTATCTCTCTGAAATAAGCTTCTAGTACCAGATTTCTCACTGGAAACAACATATTTCGCAACCGAGCTATTCCCAGGCAGCACTTCATTCCCATCCTCCATTTTTCTAGCTAAGGTTTTTGCATGAGAAATTCTGGAATTAACTTTAGTTAATACTTCAAGATCATGCTCACCTTCATTATACAACAAAGGGTCCAACCCACTTCTTCGCAAAATCTCATCCTCATCTATAACAACCTTCTCAACCTTACCATCAGAATCTCTAAAAACTGTAAATATAGGTCCTGTCCCTATACCCCAAAATTCTATATCCTTCTTATACTGCTCAACCCAACCCTCTAACCTATTCCATAAGACAGACTCGCCCAAAAGTTTTGATTTTGATTCCAATTCGGTTCCTTTAACATCAGCGGATAGGCTAACATCTTCAACAATCCCAGAATTAGAATCAAGAGTACTACTTTTCTCGGCATAATTAAAAGAGTTTGATTCAAGAACTCTACGACTTACCTGTTGCTGTTCGGCGAGCTTCTTCCTCAGATAATTTTGGCGCTTGGTGGGTCGACGAAAGCTAGCTGAAATTCTGAATCTGGAGGGAGAAGAGAAGGACAAATAGGGTGAAAATGGGGAATGTGGAGGGAATTTCTTGGAGGTAAGTATACATAATTTAGATGGAGACTTGTTTATCAATGTAGGTCTGAAGGAGAATTTGGGGGAAATTAGAGGGTTGCCTGAGATTGTAGAGTTCATAAGCTCCATGGATGAATTCTCCACAGAGCTGAGGAAGAAAGTGCTTAAACCCTTTGTAATTTGTAAACCCTCTCACTAATATATTTTTCTCCATCTTTTCCTTCTTTTTATTTTCATATTTTAATAGCCAAACTTATTTTTTTCTAAGATTAATGGTCAAGATGATATTGTGGAAGAAAATAGTACATCACTTTGAATTTAAAAAAATAAATAAATAAATTACTCATATATAATTTTATTTTTTTTGCTATATAAACTCGTATATAGAATCTATCATATTATAAAGATTTTTCAAATAAATGAATATGTATATTACAATTTGAACAGAGAAAATTACTAAAAGTACCATCGAATCACTTTTCGTCAATTTTTTAAAAATATTTTAAGATATTTTTACTTCTAAACTAATTACAAATGGTTATTTAAGTATAAAAATATAAGAATCTCTAACTATCTATTTTCTTGATAAACATAAATAATTCGATAGTAAATAATATAAATGTAAAATGTTTCATACAAATTAGAAGATTTGAATCCAATAAATAAAAAAAGAATAAACAATTAGTATTTTATGAGAATAATAGAAGATTTAAAGTACCTCTTATTAGAGTTGGCAAAAGAGTTGGCCAACTCTTAAGCATCATATTCGGCTTTGTGCCTTGCTATAAAAAATAAAGGAAATAGTTGGCAAAAGGCGGTTATGCATTTTTAAGTAATTTTACTATCCCTAATTATTTGTCAAATAATTACTAAAATTTTGACTTAATAAATTATTTAAATCAAACTCATATTTTATTTTGGAACCGATAAATTTCTCAATAAAATTATGAAATTTTCACAATAAAATTTTGTTTTCCTCTCAAATTTGGTACTAGTGAGTGGCGCAACCATCATATGGTGTGCCAGCAGCTTTCATTTCTAACTTTATGCGTATTTTATATCGTTTTTATCTCAAAATCAATGTTTTCTCATACAAAATCTTCAAAATTATTTATTTCTAACTTCAAAATTTTCTAAAGAAAAGTGAAAGAGAACACGTTTTGAGAGAGAAAGAATTAGTAAGAAAAATGAAATTTTATCGTAAAATTTATCGAATTCCTTTCATTTGGGATCATTTTTACAAAAAAAAAAAAAAGGAAATCACATTTTATTTCTTAAAAAAAAGAAAAGAAATAGAAATGACATTGGAGTTTAATTGATGGAAAAATATCCTCAAAACAAACACAATAGGGCACTCAACCAGAGCTCAATTTACAAAATTATATGCTAGCTTTTAAAATATATAAATTGTTAATAATGGTAAAATATAAAACGTGTGACCAATGAAAAAAACCAAAACCATCACATATTTAAAAAAAATACGCAACATTTATATAGAAGATATAGAGAATTAACAATAGCACCAATCTAAAAAAAAATTGCCTTATTTTGCTATTTTTCCTATTTTCAAATATTGAAAATGTATTTTTGAACATATATTTATGTCAAAATAGTTCTAAATGCTTCTATTTAAGAGAGTATAGACTTATCTACTTTCCAATTTATGTAAATGAAATTTCAAGGTAGTCTTATAATAAAGAATTTTGGTTTGTAATTATCCAATAAATATATATCTTGTTATGATTATAATTTTATCTTTTTATGCAATTATATTATTTTCATTTTTTTTTCTAATATCATATCAACCAACAAAGTTTAGTATCAGTAATTTGAACGAGAATCAAGAATTTTATTTCGTCCTACTACTTTATATCATATCTTATTCTCGTCTCATTTAAAATGATGTTAGGGATCTTCGTTTCTACTTCAGTGGGGATAAAATCAATCACATCCCTGTCTATCCCCAACCGAAGAAACATGATGAAAAATATCTCGTTTAGCCCTACGGAAAAATGGAACTAAAAATCTCCATTTAATCACATCAGAATATATGAAATTTTAATTTTATTTAAACCCATATAATTATATTATTAATTATAAAAATTTTGAGAAAATTATTTATATTATGAAATAGGTAAAGTAATAATAATACAGGAATTAAATATCTATAGTACCGAGATTGAGATTGGATTCCTAACAAAATAAAATTTCATTCTCATTTCATCATCACTTTTTCTGTTCCATTCCCATCCCACTTCCAATTAAAATCACGCATTCCTAACAAAGTTTCTTTTATTATAGAATATTTTCATTTCTTTAATTATCCACTAAATATTATGAAATTTTTATTATATCCAAAAATTATTTACAAAAATCTCAACATATTAAAAAAAAAAGTACGTCTAAAAAAGTATACGTTCTTACTAATTAAATTACCAAATAATATAATAATTTAAAATTAATAAACTTTACATTCTTAAAATTTAATAAAATTTATTAAACTTAATAAAAGTTAAATATTAATTTGTAAATTTACTTAAATTTAACTTTTATTCACAACACGCGTTGGAAAACTCGTTAAAAACTTACTAAAATCATAATATTCCTATATTAATTTTTTCACTCAAAAAATAGATACATGAATTTAGTTTTATTTATGGAAGAATTTAGTTTATGGTATTAAAAAATAAAAGGAAAATGAGTGTCACATTTAATAGTTTCATAGTATTTTGTTGGATTAACAATAATAAATAAAAACTTTTATAATTATGCCACGATGTTTTCTACTCATAATTAGCTGTCATTATATCAAAAGGACAGGAATGGCATTACCGTAGTATCATCCGATTAGAAGGGCTTTTCCTTTATCACTGCCACCGCATAGCATATGACGTAGTAGTATATATCATCTCTCTCCCCGTCAACACTTCCTAGTTCACACTATCTCTCACACCTACATAGAGAGCGAGAGAGAGTTGTGTTCCTTTTGGGATTCTCAAACAAGAATAAAAGATTCATCAAAAAAAATCCCCGAAATCGAAAGAGATATGTGCCCAACGAAGCAAAAGCAGAAGCAGAAGCACATGAAAGGGCATAATCATACCTGTAGTTCGGCTGCGGCGGCGGCAAAGGATGGTGGCGGAGGAGGAGCGGAAGATTGGAGACAAGAAGTGATCAACGGTGGATCTTTAAAGAACGTGGATCTTCAAAATGGATCCAATGGTTGGGCATCACCTCCCGGTGATTTATTCTCCCTTCGAGGACCACAGTATTTCACGAGAAAGGCGAAGATACCTTCTGGTGCTTGGCTTCTAAATCCTGCCGGCGTTGATTGGTTACGATCGAATTCGAAGCTCGATCATGTCCTGGCGCGTCCGGATAATCGGGTGATGAACGCATTGAAATCATCCAACGCTCGTGGTAAAAACCTAAAGACATTTGTGATGGCCGTTAACCTACAAGTTCCCGGCAGGGAGCAACACAGCGCGGTGTTTTATTTCGCTACGAAAGACGACGAAGGTCTCCAACCAGGCTCGCTTCTCTACCGATTCGTTCACGGTGACGACGATTACCGGAACAGCCGGTTTAAGATCGTGAACCGGATTGTAAAAGGACCGTGGATTGTGAAAGCGGCGGTGGGAAATTACGCCGCTTGTATATTAGGTAAAGCTTTGAAATGCAATTACTATGCCGGTGAGAATTACTTTGAAATCGACGTAGATATTGGAAGCTCCGCCATAGCCAGCGCAATTTTGCATTTGGCGTTGGGATACGTGACGGCGGTGACGATCGATATGGGGTTTTTGGTGGAATCGCAATCGGAGGAGGAATTGCCGGAGAAACTATTCGGTGCGGTTAGGATTTGTCAAATGGAGATGTCTTCAGCTACTTATGTTGAGAATAGCAGTAATAATAATAATAATAATCCTAGTACGACATCGTCCAGAAGGGTAATGCATAGTGGCAGCAGCTGACAAATTAACAGTAAAATCTGCTCTACTCTTTTGGACAGTTTGTAACAGATTATTCAGTTTGATTTAATGAAATAAATAAAAATCCCAAATTTTATTTTCTTGACATCCATAATTTTTATTTCCTTTAACCAGCATTGCTTCATTCTCTATGGATGAATACTGAATCCGAATACTGAATCCTATTGTAGTGTGCTCGAATTGAACTCAAACCGAGCACATTTTCTTGGTAACCGAGTTAATTAGACCCCAATCGATAACTAACTCGGTTACCATTTGGTATTGAGCTCAATTTGAGCTTAATCAGCTTGAACAGCGAATTCGAATTGAACTCCTTTTGCTGATGTCCCAATGGAGCATGTCCTTTAACGGCATTCCATGAGACCTGCTTAAAAACAAGAGTGCCAGAGGGCAGAGAAAGGGAGAACTGAGAAGAGATAAATTTGGCTGGCAATTCAAGAATTCTGTCAAGGGTTTTCACAATATCTTTTTATCAACAAACAGAGGAACTTTCAGCAACTTGATGATATACATAATTCTAATGAATTTTTCAACATCACAAAGACATTAAATCACCCATTAGACATAAAAATCTCAGCACAAAATACAGTGAAAGAATTTTAAGAGTCAATTATTCTGCAAGCTTTTAACTACAGAGATTTGGTATGCAAGCCCCATTATCTGGGTTCTGCTGCTCCTTCCATATTCGCCCAGTAACACGAAGTTTGAGCTCTTTCCTGTCACCACCGGAGAAGAAAAGTGCCATGTTTCGCTGTATGATAAGACCATCGTGGCTGTCTCTAACCTTTCTGTGACTATCCCTTATGCTTCTTGGGGTGCCTTCCCATATGAGTTTCCGACCATTTCCTCCAACCTCCAAGCTGTAGCTGAAGTTCCGGGCTTCCATTTCATCTCCCATAAATCGAAGAAATGCCATGTATACAGGAGCCATGCCTAGTTGAAAAGCTTCGAAATGGAGACAGAAATATTGGCCATAACAATTGAAAACCTGAAGAGAAAGCAAATGCGATAAACTTCATTATACATCATAATTCATGTCCATTGAGTATGAACAAGCATATCCCGTTCTTTGCCAACTTCTGTACATCAAAAAAGAATAAAGCCGCTTGTTGAAAGAGGGGAATTGGGTTGCCCAGTGGGAGGGAGGAGAGAACGAAGGGAAAATTAGGTACACGTTCCATGAAGTTATTGATGGTTGAGAACCTATACTAACAACTCAAATTATTCTTATTCCTGAGAAACAGTAAACTGCAAAACATTATCAGTCCTAAATGCTTTGTTTTAAAGAAATGTTGAAGATTCAATAACATAGATACTTACTGTTAGCATCCATGTAGCGTTTTCCACTTCACGAGGATTAGATTTGACATATCGGTGATTAAAGGTGCATCCGGTGTGCATGTCGACTTTGTGATCATCTCGCAAATGAGCAACCAGGTAAGGAATATCCCCAAGAACTGAGCACTCTGAACCAGCATATGGGCAGTTGTAGGGTCTAAAATTACAAATAGCCTCATGTTTCAGCTTACTGTAATAAGGGAAAATCTCTGGACATCCAAGGGAACAGTACTTGCAGGGGAGTTCAAGTGATTCGGCGACCTTTTCTAATGCTAAACATCTTATATCACCAAGCTCCTGTCTACAAGTTGGACAACGATTGTGTACCCTTACTTTACAGGTGGAACAAAGAGTATGTCCATTGTGGCACTGCAATACATAGTATATTGCCCCAAGATAAGCAAAACTACTTCTAGATTCAACATAGGATGGAAAGAAATGATATATAGATGAAAGAATAAAAGCAGACTAGTCAAGGGTGTCCATAGGACTTCTGTCAGATTCTTTACTTTAAGCCAAATTGCTTTCTACTGCACACACACACACACACAGTAGAGAGTATCTAAGCCAAAATAATGGCAATAGGTAAACACATGCAACCGCATAGAAAAACTTTTAAAAGCAGAATTGTGCTTATAGAGGCAGAAACAATGAATATCACATGCTCATGAATATGCTGGAACTGCAAGCTTGTGCAGCACACCACTTGAGGATCTAGAATTTCACATGGCGGGAACTAACAGCTAATATACTCTGCTTTCATGGACCTAGTTCATGAGTATGTATGCATATCTTAATGTGTTCCACTCCAGATTTCTAAACATAAGATATTCTTACCAGAGAATTGAGAGGTACCTATACAAATGTGCCATTCTTTAACTCTCAAGCACTATACCACATCACAGACATATGCTTATTACACAAATGCATGTGCAGACATGTACACACATATCCATAAACATGTAGGTGCTCAAAGCTCCTCTTCTAGGATAACACTAATAAAGAGGTAGGATGCGAGAAAACTTTTTAAGGAAAGTTTAAATTCAAAGGTGCCCCATGATACAACAGGTTGTCTAAGCTTCCATGATATGATGTCGACTATTTTTCTTCTGGAACTCTTAGTGATCTAATGTCGACTATTAGACCCATATAAAGCAACAACTAGAACTCCTAAAGTAAGTGTTATAGTTGATGGAACAAATATGGGATAGGTTTTCAACATCTAAACCTCCTTATCATTTGGGATTAACAACGAGGTTTTTCTTTTAGCATCCATCAAAAGTTTGAGGGAAGATAAGCATATCTTTGACACTAATCATCATAATCTAGAAGTCATCCCTCAGCCTGAGTCTTTGAGTGAAAACTACTTCTTTTTTTAGATATACAAAATTATACATTGCTGTGGAGCTCATATTGCTAACTGCAAGTGGAGTAGCTAATAATGATAACTAAAGGAAATCAAGAGCTGAAGGTCAGACTTCAGACAGAGAAGATTGAAGATGGAAATTTCAAGAGCTGATCTTCAGATGGAGAAGATTGAAGATGCTATTAGATCGAAAGTTCCTCCTAGGGCTTCGCCTCTCTCTCTTGAAGATGCTAATAGAATGAAAGTTCCTCCCTCGCTCCCTTTATGTGATTGAAAACTGCATCTTTCTATATAACTAGCTCAACCCAGCTATATGCCAAACTAAAACTCAATGAGTAATTCTTTCCTGTCGTTATCTTCCATTTATTATTAAGATTATTATTGTTGGGGAAGGCAGTTAAGTTATCCAGGTTGTCACTAGGTTAACATAAGATAACATGCGAATGAATCCTGCAGTTCCAAAAAAGAAAATAAAGACAATCTCAAGGATAAAATTATGTTCAAAATAACTCTCCATTGTCATTCAAGAAATAGATAGTTTAGTAATAAAAACATAATAATTATTTCAATTCAGTGTGAGAATTCAATGAAGAAGTAACAAGATAAAACACAAAAAATAGCAACAAATGCCCATAGGTAGATAGTTTAGTATGAACAATGAAAAAGAAGTAGAGGTAGCAGAAATATGATCCGCTGATTTGACTATTACGTGGTAACAAGATCAAACAGCTTTGCGAAGAGAAATTCAATAGACAAGGAAAGTCGCAAACCATGTTCTCAGTCTCAATTAGCATTACTTTGTACCTCATACATACTCAACTAACCCATATTTTCCAAGTTACGAAATGATATGAATCTATTCTGGACTGATCACCAAATGTGAACAAGCAATGAGCAAAATAAAGTTCTTTGACTTTTTTAAAGCAAATCGAGGGCATTCTCACCCTGAATTAGCCTCTGACACTCATTCACAAAGAAACAAATAGAACATCGTCACTCCATAAAATCTCAGCCAACAATATCTCTTTGGACCTAAAAGAACCAATTGCATACTTCTACCAGCTGGATTCCCCCAAACTGAATCCTATATTCTCAACCAGTTTGAACAAAAACCCAGAAAGCTAAACAAATAGAGAAACACCCATGATAAATTTTGAGACAAAATACAGCATTCCCGGACCCATTAGAATAACGAAAGACCAAGTCAATTTTCATGAAACTATTCCACAGAGACAATCTTCAAAGAAACGAAGCATATTTACCCAAACAAAAAGCAATCTAGCTCTAATTAACTCGTCAAAATCTGGTCCAGAAACCCCAACTTCAAACGAACTTTCACATGGAAAAAAAATGTTGAAGAAATATAAGAAAAGAGAGAGACCTGATGAATAGGTGGGTACATAGAATTGGTACAAACAGGGCATTCGAGAAGCTCGTGAACACTGGTGGAGGGATGAATAACGACACCGTTTTGGTTGGTGAAGTTCTGCTGGATGGCCTTCGTAGCAGCAGAAGAAGAAAACTGAGGATGATGATGAATATTATTCAAATGAGGATGATGATGGAGTGCTTGGATCTCATCCTCATCAATTCCATCAGAAGATGTTACGCATTCAATGCTATCTTCCTCCATTCATACAATCAAATCTCTGCACCAGAAAATTCTTGGTTTCTACACTATTATTATATACTCATATAAATAACATTTAAAAAAAAGTACGACCTAGAAAATCAAAATATGAATGAATCTCCTTCTCAGCATAAATTGGTACTTCAATTCAATCTTCTTCTGATTCGATTGTCAAAACCGTGTAAGGTTTTGATCAAAAACCATAAAAACAATAATAAAGAAAGACAGAGAGGAGCCTGTTTTCTTTTTCTTGATGGGGGTTTTTCTTTTTCTTTTTTTTTTTTTTTATTTCTCCATTACAATTAGGAGAGAGAGAGATAGAGGGTAGATAAATTAGGTAAATTCTAGCGGACCACTGCGAGGAGAGGGAGAGGGATAGTGATGCTAACCGAAAGATTCTTATTCCTTTTTTTTTTCCTTTTTTCTTTTTCCTATTTCTCTCTTTTTTCCCTTTTTTCTTATTAGTGATTTTAATATTGTTTTCACCCCATGACGCCATGTCCAATAAGTTCTAAATGAAAATTTTAAATTATTTGTGAAAGAAATAAATGAAACTTAAAGTAAAAAAATGTAAAAAAATAAATATATTTTATATTTAAAATTTAATTTAAATGGAAGTACTATGTAAATTTAGTGCGAATTAATTAAAACTTATGTACTTAGAATATTAAGTTCTCGGCGGTAATCGAAAAAAAAAAATCAAAACATAAGAGTTTGTACCAATTTTAAGGATTTGGTAAATATGTTTTCAATCACTCTTCTTCAATCCATTTTACTAAAAATAAAAATAATCTATTTAGTCCCTTAGTTATTAACATGATATAATTATAAAATTTATTTTATATAATTATAATTTTTAAATAATTTATGAATATTCAATAAACTTTTTTACTAATTTTATCGTCAAACATTAATGCATTTATATTGAAATTTTAAAATAAAATAATTTATAATATATATTTTAATTTTCAAATTTGATAAGCTTCCCAAATGGCATAATTAAATCACTCAAAGAATGATAGTTTTGAATGACAGAGAAAAAATATGTAATGAGAAAGTAGAATAAAAGATGACTTAGTTTAAAAGTTACTTCAAAGTGAAAGGTCCAGCATAAAGACAAAGTTTAATTAATTACTTAAAATGGATTATGCCTTAAATTTAAGGACAAACAAATGCTATATCATCTTACTTCCATACTAATCTCTTCATTGATTTTAGTGTGCATCAAGTGTCATGTTTACTCAAAACTCCTAATGATAGATTTTGAAGGCCCTCGGTCCAATTAACCACGGTCCAACACTCATTCCATGGCCTCCTTGTCCCGAAACAGAAAGCAAAATTGGAATTTTCGGAGGATAGCACCTCTTCCAGCCTATCATTCTCTCACAGTTTAGACGCCAATACATACTCAGGATCACTCCTTTCCTTGGGGAACTACTTGCTTTACCGATCAAGCTTCCTTACCAACCCCGGCTAGTCTCGGACAGGCTCATATTGGTTGAGTATGCTACTTTCATAGGCGACTTTCCAGAAGGTTCAAGGCCGTTAAGGGCTCTTCTTCTCAGAAAGACCAACTTCATTCATAGCTTAATAGTCAAGTTTCTGACCCCTGTCCTTCTACTGTCTTTCTAAACTAGCAGAATCGTGGGACATCCAAAGTGGGAAGTTGATTGTTGGTTTTTATTCCTCACTCTCGTATAGGTGAACGACGTGTTAACCGCTGACTGATGTAGCTTCTGGCCAAGAAAATGGTCCACTAGAGTGTTCCCCCAATCACCTTTACCCTCCTCAGAAATGCCCTTAGGGGGATCACCTTCACTCTCCCATTGTCCCTCACAGGTTCAACAAATGAAAGAGACTGAGGAGTTGGAAAATTACCCGAGAATACAGCCGGAGAAGTACCAGATGAAGCAAGGACAGCACTTGCATAACTGAGATTCCTGGCACGGGTTGGGGGGACCTTCAATGGGGGCCGGGAAATACCTATAAAACATAAAGAAGACATATGAAGATTGATTCTGAACATATTTAGATGTCAAAGTCAATATTGATACTAAATAATAAGGAAATAAAGACAGTCACATCAAAGAGACAATAACTAAAGATCGAAAAGTCCTATAATAAATAGAGAAGTATACATATTCATAAATGACCAGACTTGGTTAAATCTTAAGATCAATGATAGATATCGAAGGCGTTTAGTTTCAATACTTATAAAACATAAAAAAGACATATAAGGATGGATCCCGAGCATGTTCAAATGCCAAAGACTATGAATACCAAATAATAAAGAGTGAAAAGTCCTCTAATAAGTAATGAGGTGTACCTATTCATAAAAGACCAAGTCCCAAAAGAATTTAGGAACTTCTGATGTAGGACTTCAAAGGGGCATCCCTTAGAAATGTATAGAAAAGCCAAGCATTAAGAGAGAGTTATACAGTTAAATCCCAAGGCATGAATAGTAAAAAGGATTGGAGAAATACCTTATACAGGCCAAAGTCTATCTTCACTTCTCTCAAGAGTGCTTCAGAGCTTCTGGGAAAGAGGAGTTTCTGACTTCTGAGGTTTCTGAAAATGAAAATAATGAGAAGATGGTTTGCAAAATTTGTTCCATTGTAATGCCAGTGCAAGTGAAAGAGTTTCAATGCAAGACTTTTTCAATGAATTCATCAGAAAAAGATCACCAGAATTCCAAAATAGAATCAAATTAACTTTACATTACCAAATCAACTGAGTTTAAACCTGTACAAAATCTACATTCATACGTATATACATTGATTTTTATTATAGAATCCTTTGTATTGCTTCGTTTGTCCGTTTGCTGCATTCACCAAGAAGACGAGGAACTCTTTCATCTACCACTGATTATGAAAGGCTTCTTTGTAAGTGCTTTCCTCCAGCACGCTCAACTGTCTAACTGTTGCATCTCTTACACGGGTATTTAGTAGCTTCTGAGAAAGTCTCTGTTTTGTAGTTTCTTTCTTTTTCAACATTGATGCGAGAGTATCACATTTTTTCCCACGTGCAGATCTCACAGCATTCGTTGTCTCTAGGTCTTCACCAATATGTGAAGACCTCCAAGTTGTAGCAATTGCAGCATCTCGTAAAACTGCTTCGTTGTGTTCTCGAATTTTTGCATGCTTTGCTTTTCTTAGAGCCCGCTTGTCATATTCTCTATTCTTAACTTCCTCCTTGTCTCTCTCTCGAACATTCTTCACAGCCTGTCTCGCCAACTGTTCCACCAACTCAGGAGTCATCTCCTCCATTGAGTAGTGACTATAGCTCAAATCAGGAGCAATCTCCTCTTCATCAAGAGGCATCTTCTCAGATGATGAATTTGGATTGATTGGATTTCCTTCTTCATCTCGAGGAACGATAGGTCCATGAAAAGGACACACTTTCAAGTCTCTTCTCTGACAAAGTCCGCCCTTCCTCAAAGGGGCCCAGCATGGTTGCATTTCAGCAGGATCTTCCTTATAGATAGTTGCCTGGACGCTCAACTCGGCAATTTTTCTGGCCGGAATAACTGCATCATAGTCTACTCTACCCCAATGACTTTCAAACTCTAATCCCCGTTGGTTGGCCAAAACATCCTGATTTGAACCCCAATAATCCAAGAAAGTTCCCCAGTTAACTTCCGGGGCTTCAGCCAAGAGCTTACTCCTGAGAGGGTCGGCTTCTTTACCACTTGGCTCACAATTGCGTTTCTTGTTTCTATTGGACACTTTATTGCTGCCTACAGCAGTTTCATCTTTTGGCTTACTTGAACTTGATGCAACACATAACTCATTGGACTTCTGCATCCTAGAAGAATTTTCCTTTGCTAATGGTTCCAAAGTGCGTTCTTCCCAAATATCTTCTTCCTCAGTATTTGTAGTTTCTGAAATAGCACAACCTACATCTTCACATTTCTTCTTTACTGACTTAAGCTCATTTAGAACATCAATAAGCTCTTTCAATGAGGTATCTCTGAACCTTTCATCTGGTGCTTCTACTCGTATCAGAACAGATATCCATTCTTGAACTGCAATCAAATGCTTTGTGACCAGAACCTTGTATAACTCCCTCAAGGCATCAAAAATTACCTTATTTTCACTATTCTCTTGAACCTTCTCCGCTTCTTTCAAAGAGTCAAGACGGATTTGTCGCAGTTCTTGGTTACGGAACTCTTCCATTTCCTCATCGTCCTCCAGAGGAGCCAGTGGCATATTATCATCCTCATGTCTCATAATTTCTATACATTCACTAATCTCATCCATTGTCGACTGAATATCAGATTTAATTGAAGGCAGATTAATCTTCAATGTTTCAAACTTGTTCAGCAAAATTTCTTGTGTCCGCTTCTCTCTTTCCCTCCTTTCCTGCTGAATCCTAGCAGCATTCGCTTGCAAATTAGGGAACTGATAACGAAGTGTGTTCTTTAGATAGTCATACCCTAACCTAAGCTGCCTGTAATGAATTCCAAATGACATATTCCATTTCTCCAAGAACTCAATTGCCTTCGTACGCAGAACAGATGCAACAGAAGCAGGGGCAGGCAGTGGCAGATTACTCCTGAATCCTACGCTGAACGTCAGCAGTTGATCTAGGTTCTCCACAAGGAGTGTTCTGAAAAGCTTTGACCGCATGAACAGCTCATCTATTATTAGAAGTGCAAGGTACCTTACCTGCAGAAAAAGGTTCGTTTATAAAATTTTAGTCCCAGAAACCATGTTTCCTTATACAGCTCATGACATTAGTAAAGAAGATAATGTGCTTATAGAAATATGCTACTGTTCAATATAGGAAACAAACAGCAGTTGGACCTCTTTTAGAGGAACTAAGGTATAACAATTAACAACATAATATCATAGGTTGTTTCTTTTCCTGCTTTGACATTAAAAGTTCTTAAATTGGTTTTGAGCCAGATTCAACATGTTGCTTGTGTTTCAACTAAGATTCTCCTGCTCTAGACATAAAAGAAAAATCTTCTAAACAAGTCAATGAAGATATTTTCAGCATCATAACCACAAGGAAGAACACAAGTACCACGTCATTCAGAAAGTTCTCCCATAAAAATAAGTGTAGTTAAAGCTAGTTTATTCCCATGTTTAAGTTGAATAATACAGCTTAATTCATAACTCAACTCAGCTGGATAGATTATTCAGAATACAGTTTTTGAAATCTAATAATTTCCGGCACTAAATTGGATCGAAATATATAATTATTTCATCAAATCATATATTTGAACACAATTAAGTAACCAACTCCGACGATAAGCACCAGCGTTTTCCAACTCGAAATCTCAAAATACTAACAACAGCAATAAAATGGCGGCAACTTCAATGGATTGAATTAGAAGTACACTAATGAATTTGAAACGAAATAAAGAAGGAATAACCTGAGAGTGATCTCGTTTCATAAGAGACATTAGGGTTCGAGCAGCTAACCGAAGCTCCGAATCAGAGTAACGAACAACCGATTTTATCGATTTGAGCAGCCTCGGATCTACCTCTGGCCTGGTAGAATTCGTAGCCTTCTCTATCAATCCTGCAACTATCATCTTCTTCTCCTTCTCCTCTCCGCTTTCTTCCATGACTATCTCTATTTAGTTTCACCTTCGTTTTCCCGGGAAGAAGAAATTTGTCGTTGAAAAATGGGAAAATTCTTCCGGGAAGTTGAGGCGGTGGGGGGTGGTCAATATTATGAAATAAACGTCGTCGTTGCGAGAGTTGACATAATAACGGACAAAACTACCGCGGTGCGGGGCCCCGTTGGGTTCCATCCCCGAAAGCCCAGTTTCTCATCCGACTCTATAGATATGGAAGCCCATTTTGATGTCCATTCTTTTCTAGAGACGAAGCACCAGGCCCAAAGTTGATTTTAACCTTTACTTACTCTTAGCCCGTGCCAGTATCCAGTGTTATATGATCTAATTAATTCGAATTCAGTTCATGAAGCGATCCTAAAATCGGATGCTTATTCTGATTAAAGAGGATGCTCAAGTCTTCATCATTGAGGTCGGAGGGTCAGTATTTCGACAGTAGGATCATTTCACTTTAGACAGTTAGGTAGCTTACCCAACTGTCCAAAGCTCAAGGGAGACAGAACTTAAAGGCGGAACATGGATCCGTACGGGGAGAAGAAAATGACGATGTGTGTGAACACGAAAGAAGGGCCTGCAGATTGCCGCGACGCATCAACAGCATCAGAATCTGGGAAGGATGAGGAAGAATTCATGTATTAAGGATAAGTGGCATCTACCCAGGCCGGAGCTGGAGTCAGGGAGAAAGTCTTCGAACAAAGGACCCACATTCTTGTTATTAGCGTTACCCCGTTCAAATTGTGAACCTTCTGCTTGAAATTTCTCGATGCATAATAAAGGCTGGGAGAGATGGCGGAAGGAAATCCTTTTTATTAACCGAAACAAATAAGAGAAATCTTTAAATTTTGACTTGCGAAGCATCTACAAAGCCTAACTCTTATTTAGTTGGTAGGATATATTTTTATTTAGAAGGATTAGGAGTTTAAAATGTATCTCTGTCTATTTCGCGATATCATCAAGAGGATTCTATATTTTTAGTTTTCTTGTTACGATAAGAAAGCATTATGTTAGTATAAAGTTCGATCTCTACGTGTGATGTTATGTTGAAAAAGTTAACGTGAGTACAACACGCACTTTTTTATTTGTTTCAGAGCCATTTTGGTAGGGTGTACTAAACTCACCATGTACTACACCATCGGGCGGTTCACCTAAATGCCGAGTCTTCTTATTAGTCAAGTGCTAATTGCTGTCTGGCAGACAATCTCCGTAGAGGTCAAAGAGCCCAAGACACACATCCACCAGATAAGCATATAGTTCGTTGTGATTCTCAAATTCAAGTCGTTGGGCGCTTCGTGTCCTACCTCCTTTCTCTTCCTTTTGCTTCGGGCTTCTGTTCCCTCGTTACTGCTCAAAGGAGCGTAGGGATGACAGGATTTGAACACGTGACATTTTGTACCCAAAACAAATGCGCTACCAAACTGCGCCACATCCCTTCCATTGTTCTACACTGTCATTGTATTGAATAGAATTCCTGTCTTGTTTAACTAAATTTTCTGTAGTCCTTGCTATTTATATTCTGCTAACACTGTATAAATCAAGTGTAAATTTGTTAAGACAGTGTAAACTTGAATACCCCTAAATCTTTTCAAAGGTTAAAAAAATATGTGTTAAGTTAATTTTGACTTTTGAGAGCATTAAAAAAGTTGGGAAAATAAAAGAATTCCCCATGTTATTTTTTTTCCTAAATAAAAAAAAAATTAGGAATGTTTTAACATGATTAATGAGATTGATGATAGATTTTTTTAAGGGCGAACATGCTCCGGAAAATAATATGCTCATATTAACACTTCATTAAAATTGTTTTGGTCAACTTTTTGGATCCATATTTGAAATAAAATAAAAATGCTTCTTTTTTTATTTTTTATTTTTATTTTTTTTCTCTCGATCATGATCATGATCAATCATGGCAATTGCACATGGTTCCCCCCCCAATGCCAAGATGAACAGGGGAGAGAATTTTCTGCTTTTCACACCGTCAAAATAATTAATAAATTGAAATTACTCCCATTCGCCGCCGCCGCTAATCACGTAACCAGTTCTTTCTTCTTTTTTTTTTCTTTTTTTTTTGGAAAGATGGAATTCTGACCTTTTATGATACACAAATATGTATTAAGATAATTGTAAATAAGTTCAAATGAGTACCATATTCTTATACGAGACCTATATTTTTATAATGAAATATGAATTTACATTTAAATTCAAATCCGTTAAATATTAATTTATGAATTCCGATTTAGCCCTCTAGGATTTTGAGTAAGGTCCGAATTTATCCGGTCACTTTTTTCTATTAAATAATATATACAACACAAAAGGATTAATATTTATAGTTTTAGAAAGAACCTCAATTTTGATAAAAACGTGCAACTGCAAAGACAAGATATTCAACTGTTCTATTTTGAAGGGATGTAAATCACCCCAATTATTGAACTTAAAATTAAAACCATAATAAGAATAATAAAATAAATCGTCAACATTAATCATAGTAGAAAATAAAGAAATAAGGAAAGAATTAAGTAGGAAACAAAAACAGTCCGAAGGAGTCTTTAGTTATGGAAAATAAATTATGTGTTTTTTCATAAACCAAATATATAAAAATAACATAATATATAATTATATAATTATTTTATTATAACAGGTATACGAGTAAATAGGTTATACGGTTTCGGGTTCGCGAATTTTGCATATTACGGGAAGTAAGACCTACACTGTTCATACCCTTATGTGGGTTGTATTAAAAAATAATTAGATGATCGCAATTCCTTACCCTTAAATCTCTACTAATTGTCGGATGAAAAAGATAAAAGGTATAAATCATAGTGATATACGTAAAGAACCTCTTATATTAGAGATATCAAAATTTCTCCTATTGACGTTGTCAGTATTCGAATTTTAACTCTTAATATTAATATTATAACTTCAAAATCAGGTAAAATATTTTTATTTTTTCTTTTTTATTGGGATGAAAATAGGATATAAAAAGAGAAGAAAATGTAAATATTTTATGTATATTATTAAAAAAGAATTAGAATGGGTGCAAATAAAGGCATTGAAAAGGATTGAAGGACAAATAAGTAACAATTTACATCAATTCATTAGTTTGTACTTTCGTCTTTGCCCACTAACCGTACACCCTCCTCCATGTGCCCTTTTTCTTTATTTTTTTTCTTTTTCTCACACCACGACGCGTTTTTTTTTCAGTAAATTATAATTATACCTATCAATAACTCTCAGATACCGAATTAAGTGAAAAAAAAAACTATACCTTCATTCATGAGAGGGTGCTATAATGAATGTTTCTAAATTTATTTTTATGTATTTTAATAAAATTAATAAAGTTAAGATCATGAGTTTGAATTTTATTAGTTATCGAAAAATTATACTTGTTCTTTAGTAATATATATTTTCTTGGATTTAAAGAGGGCCGAGTTTTTATTAAAAAATTATTAATGGTGTTAGTTTTTCAATTGATCTGAAACATTCACTAATAAACAAAAAAGTCTAAACATAATATATTAAGGGTGTATTAGTGGAAGATTTTGCTATCTTTATAATTTTACTCAGTTTATAAAGATTAATTAAACAAAAATGTATAATCTTTATAATCCTACCAATTTTTATAAAAATTAATTTGAATACAATATAATTTAAAGATATATTCCGTGTATATATAAATCATGGTGAACATTCAAAAAAATAATTTTAATTAAAATTTAAAAATATTTTATCAAATAAAAAATTAAATTATTATAGTACTTTAAAGTGACATGGATGAAGTAAAAAAATCAAAACGTAATATCACAAAAAAGGAGGCAATTGCCAAATGTATCAGCCTCTTGGCGACGCATGTCCACCGTCCTTATCAAATCCGCCGCACCGCTGATATTTTCCCCAATAAAAAAATAAAATAAAATATAAAAGATAAAAAATTACCCGTCAATCTCTCAACCAAACATGCCCCAACCCCAATTAATTGATCCCGCCAACAAAATAACTGTCCCATCCACCCATTCTAGAAAAATTACAAGCTGGAAAATGCAGAAAATTTTCATTACTTGATTAAAAAAACTAATAATTCAACTAAATACCATGTGATTTTTTCAAATACTTTTTTAAACCCGATATTTGAATTATATTTTTTTAACTTTAATATTCAAGAGTTGTCGATTAACATTACAAAATTAACATTATTACAAGAATAGAATAACGACAACTAAAATAATATTATTTTCGTATATCAAACCGTTCAATATAAAGACAATTTTCAGTACTAATTAATTTCAACTACGTAAAGTAAATATCTTATATATATCTATATATCTCTTAGAGCTTATATATATATCTCTTCCATTCTCAAATTGAATCGATAAATTCCCTATAGCTAGAACTAAATGTTGGACGAAGGTCAGGTTTAGCGTACCGAAAGATAGCAGGTTGCTTCCAAACTCCAACCATTTGAAACTGAATTGCTAAACATAAATGTAGTCACTGGAGCCATTCTAAAAAGGGAGAAATCTTTTCGAATTCCAAAAACTACTGAAATAAGACGATAATCTTGGATTATTGAAGAGTCGTCCGACCACTTGGTGATCGAATTAGAGAAGTTTTTACCTCACTCCACTCGTTACCACTAAACGACAAAACCAGGAGCAGAAGGAGGGACTTGAGGCAGTTCTTGCTTTTTGTTTTAGCAATTGTGCCCCACTGATTCAATAATTGCTTAGCCATCGAGTCTATATTTATCAAAGTTCAGACTAAAACCCCAAGGTTCAACGAATGAATGAAACTATCACGGCCACCCTATAAATACGTCTTTCGAATGGTATAATTGTCCACTTCTCCTTTAGAATAGGATCATCGTTGGTACTTCTTTTACTAATACTCCTTCAATTTTAAAGTAATAATCGCTCGTTAATCGACTTAAAAATAACTTAAAAATCTCTTATGATATATAATAAGCTAACAAAAATAACTGTTCCCGCCAAAATGCAGAAAAATTACAAGCTGGAAAATGCAGATATTTTCATTACTTGATTTGAAAACTAATAATTGAGCAAACACCATGTGATTCTCTCTTATCTTCTTTTTTTTTTTTTTTCCTACTGCCTAATAATCAATAATAATAATTAAAATATTTTCTTGTCTGGCCTTCAGCCAGAATTTCAAGAAGAAAAACAGTTACCCAATTTTACCAGAGCAGTAAAATTTAAAATTTAAAAAATAATAAAAACTAAAATTATTATTCATCCATCTTCAAGCACATCCTCGAGGAGCGAACCCAACCCGGGAACTTGCCGTATCGAAAACCACTCGGAATCCTTGCTGTTGAATGTTTCCGATGATCGACAAACCACTTAACGTGCCGGCGAATGCAAAGCAGAATCTACCGCTGCTATCTACAGGAATCAAGTAATTCGACGCCGGCAACGAAACGTCGGCGCCGGTGAAATGCAAAACAACCGTCGGAACTTTTACCTCCGTCTTACCAGACAGATCGAAACACGTGTCGAATAGAGAGAAATCCGGAGCTCGTTTCAGATTCGAAGCTCCGGTTCGGAATGCATCTCGCAGAGCAATGTAAGCAGGTCTTGTTAAACGGGTCACGGAGGTACCCGAATCCACTATGACTCCTCCATTTCCGGCGCCATCCAGTTTGAAAAGTGACTCCGTAATGCCAGGGACTCGGGTCCCGCCCACGCTGATACCGGTTAAACCCACGTAGTAAAAGGTATCCATCTTTGGGTTGGTTAACATAGGGGTAAAAACGGCATTTCGCGAAACTGCAGATTGGCCGAATACTATTGACGATGGTCTAGCTGAAGCCGACCGATCTACTAAACAGTAAGAGAATTTTTGCCCAAACCGACGACCCGTTTGACCCGGAAATGAGAGCTTCCCTCTGCCGAGACCCAATAAACCGGCTGCTCCGATGAATAAACCTTCGTTATCGTGGCCACAACCGAATGCAACGTTCTTAACGCGCGTTCGCCGGAAAGTTAGAGTTTCAGTGGAGAATTCGCCGACGGTGAAAGAGCCGTCGCCGTATGATACTTGGTAAAGACACTTCTGGCGGTTGTTACATCCCGGAGAATCGAGACGTCGGCAAAGAGGAGATGAACAAGCGACGGAACCGAAGGTAGAAGAGCGAGATGGATTGAAAATCGGGTCGGACTGGGTGTAGCATTTCCTACACGGAGAACACTGGATCCAGACAATATCACTTCCGGTATCGAGCACCATGTAAAAGTACTTCGCTGGAGTTCCAACTCCGAGGCGCGTGAAATACTCACCACTCCCCTGTGAGAGTCCAGAAATTATTGAACTGCTGAAATCTCCACCAACAGCTCCTCGAGGACTCGGCCGACCCCGGAAAGTAGCATTAGTCTTCACTGCAGCCAGCTCAGATATGGATTTCACTCTGAGCGCATCCCGTTGTAAACGGGTACGGAAAATGGACTCCGGAGTGTCATTAAAGTTAGTGGTAGACAGCAAATCAACGTGGTGTAGCTGTAAAGAAAAAGTGTCAGTTTCCTCGCCGGAATCCAGCTCGGAATCTGTGAAATTAACTTCGGAGTCATCCTTCCAAGAGAGTGACTGCGGCGGTTTGGGTAGAGGACGGAGGACAAGGGATTGGTACTGGAGTGCAGTGGAGGAAATGGAAAGAGAGAGAAAAATGAAGAAGGAAAAGATAAGTAAAGGAGACATGGCTATGGCTGGTTTTTTTCCTTCCATGAGAGGAAAAAAGAGGGAGAGAACGGAGGAAAGGGGTAATAGGGTTGGAGAGTATAAATAGTGGGTGGGGGAAAACCCACTAAGAGAGGAGAGTGAAGGCGGTTTTTGTTTGGAGGTATATGTGAAGTGTGAACGTAGAGAGAGAAGTAGTAGTACTTGGGTACTTGAAATTTGGATTTGGAAATAAAGCAAGAAATGGCTTATGCTCGGTAACAAAAGGTGAAATTTTTTATCCATATGTCTTTATTAGACTGTCTAACGTCCAAGTGGAAACGTTTCGGTGATAGATGTAAATCATGTTGACTCAGTGGTTTTGCAGACTGGAGGTCAGGCAATGGTGTGCACAAGAAACCACCCTCACATTTAAGAGTTTGAAATTCTCACACTACCGCTGCCACCATTTGAACTTTGGATCTGAGCTATGCCATGCGGGTAAGAAATGGCTTATACTTCGTGGAAGATAGTGAACTAGAAAGTTTAATGATGTGATTCAGTAATAGAAGTATTTTTATTTTACTAAACGAAATTTTCTATTCTTAAAATCTTCATCAAATTGTTCGATGTTTAGATGAAAAATGTAAATTACGATAACTCGCGACTTTGCAGATTAGAGATCAGATCTTGAGTTTGAGTTTATTGAATCTTCAATTTATTTCAAAAGTTAAATTATACAGATTGAGTTTGAGCAATTTAACGAGTTAAAATTTCAAGAATTCCATATAGAAAATTTTTTAGATTTCTTAGTACTTGTTATATAAATATTGTTATATATAAATATGTATACTTTTTTACTTGTTGGAGAATGTTCGGTCTTTAGCATTATATATACGTTTCACTCATTATTTGATGTGAACATCACCCTCTTAAGTATAATTACACTAATAAACTGAAACTGAAAAAGTAATGTGATTTAAAACAAAAACGAAAAAAAAAAAACCGCATTGATCATTGCATCACCATCCAACTAGTATTAATTACAATAGAAACCCATCGTTCTTTTCCTCTTCAAATAGTGAGGGAAAGAGGCCTATTAACTCGTTGCTTACTGACGTTCTACGGATTGCTGCCTACTGCTTCTTTGGGGAGAAAAGAATCGTATGGGAATAAGGTAATGAGGCAATCGTCTTAAAACCAAAAATCCTGCTATAGAGGAAAAGAATACAAAAGACCATCCGAATAGAGGTCTGGTTGATTTTGTTTCAATAATATTAGTCGTACGTTTATATTATCTCGATAATTATAATACTCACACGAGATAAATCGTTAGCGTCCATTCATGTAAAAAGTGTGAGAGACGAGATTCTACGACATATAAGAATTGAATTATTGAATTAATAAATTTGAGTTTAAATTGTGAAGAATAAACTAGTGAAGGACTATTTATGCAAAATACTATTTTTTGGGGGGAATTAATTTATGTGTTCCTTTTTGGCTGTAAAGTACAATAATGGGTATTATCGCTGTCATCCAAATCCAATCCACGGCCACCGGACCACTCTTTAACCTCCCCTATTCCCTTCTCTCTCAAGGCCTTTTATGTAATTGAACTCATTCTCCGGTACTTTTGCTAAATAATTCCGAGTGGGGTTGCCCATAAATATGTACAAAGGAGGTGGGGGCTGCCCCTATTACCCGTGATCTTATTTTCTTGGCTGAGTGTAGACTCTTGGCAATTCGTCAATGTTCAAGTAGAAGATATAAATTATAGCGATCAAATTTAGTGCTGTCATGTTTTAGATATTTAGACTCGAAAATACGATTTATATGAGTAGCAATATTCACGGCATTACTTGATAAGATATCACAAGGTGATCATGGTTATTTAGGTCTATCTTTATAAATAGGGACGAAACCAATAGGGGGCTCAGGTAGGCTCAAGCCCCTCCGAGAAATTTTGAAAACTTTAGAATTTTTAAGTATTTTACCTTCAAGCTTCCCGAGTTTTTTTTTTTTTCAATACAATCCCAAATTTTGCTATTTTATTTGTAAATTTTGAATCGTTTGAATAGTTTTGCACTTACAATGCATCTATAAAATAGATGAAATTTTAACAAAATTTTTATTGTTCTTCAGTCCCCCAATATTTTTGTTCTGATTCCGTCCCTGCTTATATACCATTCAAACATTTCTTATATATCACATCTGAGATTGGGATTTCACATACATCCTCTCTAAGACCTTAGCGCCTTGTTAGGCAACCCAAACTTAGCACAAGACTAGATTAGGATTGCAGAATTCTAGCCCGCATGGGCGTAGCTCAGTTGATTCTGGGCTGCAAAGTTGTTACCAATGTCCAATGTTCAAATGCTGGTAGCAGCAGTGTGAGAATTTCAACCTGTCCAATGTGGAAGGTGGTTTCTTGTGCGCACCAGTGCCTGGCCTCCAATCTACAGAGCCATTGAGTCATCGTGATTTACATCTTCCACCTAGGCGTCGAGCAGTCTGGTGGGAACCCTGTGAGCGAGGAATTTCGCTTTTTCATACCAAAGATTGCAGAATTCTAGAAGTGACTCCCACCGCTTGTTCACGATGTGACATTTAGTCCCACACATACAAAACATTTCTTACATATCGCATGTGAGATTGAGATTTCATAATTATCACGGGTAAGATTCGGATCATAACTCTGCAATTTTAATAGCCTATCGAATAATTTTATTTTTTTTAGAGAAAAAAAGGAAAGAATCTGCCGTATGTTATGTGTCCCCTTAATAAACATCCCACCTCTTGGGTGTGGAGACTCTGGCCATGACAAACCATCTGCTTCTGCACCAAGAATCTTGGCTTAATGCACGCTGGCTGCTCACCCATCCATTTTATAAATTAATTATTTCACTATTATTATTATATAAGTTTGTATATAAAATTTATTTTTTTAGCTTCTCACATGTAGGATGAATTATTTGCAAAATAAAAATATGATATTAAGAATATTAATTTTCGAAATAAAACTCAATCTTTATGTACAAATAACCATTGTCTTTTACATTTTGTCAATCTGAAACTGATTCTTTTTTTCTTATTATTACTATTTATATGGCGCAATTTTTTAGGAATAATAAAAATTATTATAATGCAGAAATTTATAATGTTCTTTAACAAAAATCATTACTTGAATTACATGAAGTCTGTCATAAAAATGCTAGCATCACCTACAAAACGATGATATAAGTAAAATATGAATAAAATTGTTTTTTTTTAGTTAAAATATGAAGAAAAACTGTATCCGTATAGGATGTGTACTTTTTAGCATGATTATATTATTGATTGGCAAAATAAAATTGTGTTATGTTTATTTTACCTTTTTATGAGCAAATCATATGTAACTCGTGTGATGATAATTACGTTTTGATATTTTTAGATAATAAAAAAGAATAAGTAACATAAATGATTAAAAAAGCGGATTAACTTTAATTTAATTTAGCAGAACGTAAAAATACGAAAGGTATTTTTAATTTTATTAAAAATATATACCAAACAATTTACAAGAAGCTGGGGAGCTTTTTTGTGCTTTAGAAAGACAGTCTTGTTGATCAAGGAGTTTTCCGGGATTCTACTTTTTTTTCCTCGAAAAGAAACTCTAGAATTTTATTAGTTAAATAAATTTATTGGCCATAATAATCTCAATATTATAAATTCAACCAACTCTCTGAAAGAAAATTAAATAAATTTGTTATAAAGTCAAAAAGGGCAGATAAACGGTGGAGGGGTAAAGATTAAAGAAGCACACGGATACAAGCATACGCCAAGTAAATGCTGCTGTTGTAACCAGTGAGGGGCAGAGCAGTCTTTTTAGACCAAATTGCAATGCTACCCCAACTTTTAGAAATATTTCATCAAAATCGTTTAATATACCTTTTTTCTTGATAATTGAGGAAAGGACTGTTCAAGTGTTTATAAGTTGTAATTATTTTTTTTATTAGCCGATGTGAGATTCTCAACACACCCCTCACGCCCAGGAATGGACATCTGGTGCGTGAAATTTTGCAGGATTGGACATCTACGCGGGTGGCCTAACTCGGGCAGCCCAACAAGTGGCTCTGATACCATGTTAAAATTTTTGGGGAGGACTGTCCAAGTCTTTATAAGTAGTAATTATTTTCTTTAATTAGCCGATGTGAGATTCTCAACAATAATTGAACTAATTTAAAAGGAATTAGAGAACACAAAACTCTCAAATAATAACATAAAGTTATCATTTGAATGATTTAAATTTAAAAATTTTCACTTAGTAAGTTAAGTGAAGAAATCTAAGTGGAAGGATTGTATCATCGAACCAAACGCCTCTTGCCCTCTAATATACCTTTTAATATACTTTTACTCTTTAAAAAATGTACTAGACGATCATAAATGAAATTTTTTTATCATAAACTTGATTCATAAGTGGAGACATGAACTCTTGACTTGTATTAAAAGTTTTTTGATATAACATTGGGTGCCTCGCGCAGAAATCAAGTTTCAAACTGGCATATCTATGATTATTTTCTCCCAGATGTTGATTCGTTTTTTGATTGAATTATTTTCCTCTAAAGCAAGCCTAGGATCAAAGGAAGAGAGAGGAGCAGCTTGACCGGACATGACTTCTTTCAGCCTAAATCGTGATTCTTACGAAACCTATTAATTGTACAGTCTTTTGTACTTCTCGAATGGGATTAGGAGATTGACAGCTTGATAGCTACTTTGCTATCATCGAATCTAGGAACTTTTGCTTGCATTGTATTATTTGGTCTACGTACCGGAACGGATAACATTCAAGATTATGTATGATTATGACTTAATACAAGTCAATAAATCTCTATATATTTACACTAATTTATAATTAAATTTTCTCAACTTCTATTCTAATAATGGATTGGCTTTCTATTATAGTTTAGTAGTTTTGCATAGCTCATGTATTGGCTTTCTTAAGTATTTAACACTAACATTAGCCATTTATATTAGTAACAACTATATGGTCCCAAAAGGCCATAAATATATATATATATATAGTAGTAAATATTTAATAGGAGAGGTAGAAGTTGGTAAAAGGACAGCATCTTCACTACTTTAGCAGCAAAAAAAAAAAAACTTGTCCTCATCTAACATTTAATAGATGCTCATTAGATTAAAATATAAAGATTGTGCATATTTGGATTGAATTTAAATAAAAAAATAATTGTTTCAAGAAATAAATGTTTTATTTACATAATTTAGTCGCAATGTAAAAGTAGAGGAGATGTAAATGATGAGGGAAAACTCTTCCCTTCAACATCAGGGGTGGATTGAGACATGTTAAAAAGTCCATTTTAACCTTTTACAAATTAATTAATTACAAATTTATCATAAACTAAACTCTTACTCCATATATATAACATTTTTAACTTTATGAGATTCATATAATAGTAAATTATATATTATAAAAATTATTTACCTAAGTAATCGTTCCACCCTTCTTATTAACCTATTCACATTAGTGAAGCGGCTGCTCCCTTTCTTGGCGACTGCTTTTGACTAACTTAGATTCCCATCGGACTCCCAAGCAGCTATAACTCTTAATAAGTCATAGCATTCCCTGCTCGGGTTCGCTCGAATCCTGGGTGACCAGCCCAAGTCGAGTGATGAGTCGACCTCCAAAACGACCACTACACTCCCTTGCTATCCGCCCTTACGGGCAGGTACGATTTTGTTATCCAGAAAAGCTCTTTCGTTTACATACGCAAGCTCCCAATTAGTCGCAATCGTGGTCCCCATCAATTTCTCCATGTTCGGAAAATTTACTTTTCTCTCACCTCTACTAAACAATTTGAAATAAAATAATATATTTTTCCTAATAAAAGTAAATAATATCACTTACCCTCCTCCCTTCTTTTCCCCTTCCCCCATCGTGAACCAAACAATGACCAAAATTTCATATATATAAAAATTATAGGTGATGTAACATTACAATTTATCTTTAAAATAATTATTTTTTTTTACTAAAAATAATATAATGAAAAATAACTTGGTTGAAGGTAAGAATATATATATATATATATAATATACCAAGCAGAATGGCCAATTGAAAAGGAGAACCACTAGCTTTATAATGGAAGCTGTCATTTGCCCAATAACAGGGCCAAGTATTTTTTTTTTCCACATAAAAGAGAATTAAAGGACATGAAAAAAGAGGATTCATAATTTCCCCAATGAAAAGATGAATGATACGCATTGCAAAAGAAAATTCGGTCATAATCGTAAACGTAATATAAAATTTTAAAAGATAAAAAATTCAAATTCTTTTTATCGCGCTATAAAACGTTCAGTATCATATCCTTACCGTATAATATAAATCAAACTTTGCAGGTATTTTGCGATTATATATAAAATTTATGTAAAAGTAAAATTTAACTAAAAATGCAAACATCCGAGTCCAAAATAATTAAACTAATCGTAGAATCATACTTTTGATGCTTAAGTCAGAGGGTGATTTTTGTAGAGTAATTAGGGGCAGAATCAGGGGTGGCTCGTATGGGCTCGAGCCCCCCCCCGAAAATTTTTAAAAATTTTAAAAATTATGAGTTTTTTACATTCAAACCCTCCAGAATTCGAAATTGTTTGAATAATTTTGTACTTGGAATACATTTATTTTATAGACGAAATTCTAACAAAAATTTTATTATTCTTCAACCCCTAACATTTTTATCCTGGTTCCGACACTAAGAGTAATAGTACAGTAAAAATCAATATATTTTACAAATGTAGATAGAACCTTTTTATAATGTACCAAAATGAATAAATTTACTCTCCCAGTTAATGTGAGATTTCTAATAATGAACTTTTTGACCTTCTGAACTATGTGAGGTTATCAGATTCAATGATAATGTAATCGGAAGTTAATTTTTAAAAAGTCTCTTTTCTTAAATAATAAGTTTGTTAGTACAGACTCAATAAATGAGATGAGCTGATCGCATTATACATTGTAAAAATTAAATTCATAAAAATGAAAATACGATTATATTTATTCATCGTAATTTTATAAAAAGGCTATTCTTTTACCGACCAAAAAACGTAAAAATTTTAATACAAATGAGTAGCCAAACGAGGCCTTGCAATGGCCATTAAAGGCTGAGCCTTAGGCATGGTCATGCCATAAACTTCTATCGTATCAATATCTTGATGGCTTAATCCAGGAGGAGGGCTCCAATCAAAAGAATGAAATAGCCGAGCCAAAGCCAATAAAACCAAAGTCACCCCAAGTGGCGCGCCAGGACACTTCCTCTTGCCAGCACTAAATGGGAGTATCTTAAAATCGGCTCCGTGGCTTATTTCAACGCGGCTTCCATCCAAAGTCAAATGTCTTTCCGGCTTGAATTCTTCCACATTGTCCCATATCTTTGGGTTCCTACCTAAGCCGTGTGTGTTGATGAAGACACGTGTCTTTTCAGGTATATAATAGCCGTTGATTGTTGTGGCTCGAGTCGATTCGTGTGGGATGAGAAATGGGCCGGCTGGATGCATTCGGAATGTTTCTCGTACGACGCAGCGTAGGTAATTGAGGTGGACTAGATCAGATTCCATCACCATTCGATCCTTTCCCACTACTCTATCAAGCTCTTCTTGGACCTTTTTGAGGACACGTGGATGCTTGATCACCTCCACCATTGCCCATTCGTTAGTCACAGCAGAAGTATCTGTGGCAGCAGCTATCATATCCTAGCATTTAAAAAAAAATTACTCAAAATTATTCATTTAAGTCATATTTGAACAATATTTAGCAAAAAAGTCATATTAAAAAATAAAAAGGAAAAAAAACACTAAAATTTATCTTGAACCTAATGCAAATTTATCATTTGTTCGGATCCCTATAATATAACTTTTTAATATACTACTTTATTAATAAAATATGTTATATAAAAGTTAAAGCATAAAGAAATAAATATTATAAAATAAAATACTAGAGGGTGTTATAATTTCTAAAAAAAGATGATGTTATAGTCAATTCAGCTCAAAATCTTAAACTAAAGCTTCAGTCATCGACTCTTCTGTTATTAGATCATTGAAAACAGTTACAGAACTACCTTATAGAAAGGGTAGCTGATTGCCCCTCATTTCGGGGAAAAATCATCATAGGGGTGGGGGGCAAATTTTTTGAAAGGGAGAGGGCGAGAGGGAGGGGTCATCATGCAAATTTTTAGTGTAATTTTGCCCCGTCCTTCTTATCTTGGTTGTATCCCTCATTGAAAAGGAGATATCAGCAATCGAGCTCTATCTTTTATAAAATTTTAATAAAAAATATCAGAATCAAATTCTATCCGGATATTACCTGCATTAAGGCTTTAATTTCAACATCATCCATATGTTCTCTTCCATTTTCACCAGGCAAGGACAATAAAACATCAACAAAATCCATCTCTCCATCATCTTTTTGTCCTCCATTTTTCTTTTTTATTTTATGTTCTTCAATAATCTTCATATGAAAATCATCCACTCTTTTTTCCACTTCCTTCATTTTCTTCTCACAGCCATATGGGTCAATCCATCTCCAAATAGGCAAATAATCACCCAAATAAATCAAGCCCAAAAGCCTAAATAACTCATGGGTTATTTCCATAAACTCATGGGCTTCTTCTGGCCCTGATGATTTCACCCCAAAATATTGCTTTCCTAGCAACATTCTAGTCACATTATTCATTGAAAAAGCCCCCAAAACTTGCCTTAAATTCACTATTTCCCCCTTTTGGGCACTGCCCCAAATATTTTTCACAAGATATTGGGCCTCATAAGTCCTATGTCTAACAAATGAGTCCAGCCTTCTTGTTGTTAGCAAATGTTCCATACAAATCCTTCTCATTCTCTTCCATTTTGGGCCTAATGGAGCCAAGGCCACATCTCCACACCCATAAGCCAAGTGAAAGGCAGCCAAGGTCCATGGCCGGGAGGCAAATACATTGTCTTGTTGAAGTAGAATTTCACGGATAATATTAGGATCGTCTGTAGTTATAGCATCGACACTTCCTAGTCGAAGGTATACGAGAGGTCCATATTTTCGACACAAGTTTGCCAAATCCCTATGGGGAAACTGGCCCAACTGAAGAAGGTTGCCGAAGATGGGCCAGTTGGGTGGACCTGGCGGTAGTTTCGTGTACCCTCTTCTTCTCTTCAACCATGATAGGACGAAGACGAGCAGGGCATAAGTACAAAGAATTATATAGAATAAGGAGAAGGTACTCATAATTTCTTTCAGTATAGTTTTTGTAAAGAACAAAGAAATACTAATAATCAAGATGTATGCTGTAGAGTGAAATTTTTGTAGGTCGTAAATATTTTTATGATGAAATGTGAAGAGTGTATTAGGAAGATATTTGTTACTTCATCATCTTTGCATTTACTAGTGGCTTTAAAGAAATGCCATTTGCATGATTACTATTACACTATGAGATTTTTACTTCGTTAACTAGTAATTTAATAATAAATTAACAAAATTATGAAACCAATTAACAAAAAAAAGTCATAGTAATTGCGAGATTCAGCTAATATCTATGGAGTACATCTGTTGAAAAGTTGAATTTAGAATGAAATATGCATAGTAACTGATTGATGCTTAGTATTTTCGACATTTTACTTCATATTTAGGACTACACATGTGAATTATAAAGCTGATGATAAATACTTACTCACGATCGTATCTATCAAAATGTTAGTAATCATTAGTTACAATCGTGTCGAGATAATTATTTTTCTGAAAGACTTTAATTTTAAAGTTAGTAACGTTGTGTAGAATATCAATAATAATTAACTAATAGATCTTTAATGACTGAACGAGCAGTAGAGAGGTATATTTTATTATATTATTCTATAGATCTTTAATAACTGAACGAATAGTAGAGGGAAATTAATAATTTTATCTCAAAAAGCAACTTTGAAAAAGAAATATCCAAATTAATATATTATATAAATTAACTTAAAATTGCTCATCGAGGGGTTCCATGGTCTAGCGGTTAGGACATTGGACTCTGAATCCAGTAACCCGAGTTCAAATCTCGGTGGGACCTTCTTTTTTTTCCCTCTTTTTTTTCCCTCTTTTTTTTAGTGTAATCATCAAATCCCTAAGCTGCTAAAAATCATCAAATTTTCCATCTATCTCTTTTCAAGATCTTTCCCTTTTTTCTCCCAGAAAAGCAAAAACATGGAAGAAATTCGAATTCCTTGCAGCAAACGAAGAAAAATCGAAGAAACGGTACTCAACATTCTTAAAGATGCAGATTTGGAAACAGCCACCGAGTACAGTGTTCGAACCACCGCGTCCGAGAAGCTTTGCATCGACCTCTCCGACCTCGACTCAAAAATCTTCGTTCGACAAGTTCTCGAGTCTTTTCTCCTCTCAATAGCAGCGTCGGATGATAATAAACTTGCAGAAGTAGGGGAGGATCATCGAAAATTGACTAATGGCAATGTTGTTGATTCCACCGAGAATAATAATGGGAGAGTTATATGTAAGGTTCGTTGAACAACATAGGTATTGAATTTACTGTTAGAACTTCTTTTTCGTCTTAATTTGTTCTTTTAATTCTTTGCTTTACCATTTTATTACATGTAGTGTTGTACACTGTTTTATGTTGTCAAATGTGGGAAGTTTTAAGATTAAAACGTTGTTTTTAGGGGAAAAGAACTCATTCGCTTTTAATTTGTTTATTTTTAGCTATCAGAAAAGAGGAATGTGGCAGTTATTGATTTCAGAAAAGGGCAGACTTTGGTTTCGATTCGCGATTACTATATAAAGGATGGAAAGCAATTTCCTTCGGGTAGAGGTATTAATAGCTATTAATTCTTTAAACATTTCCAGGAATTAACTGTATTATGCTTCACATAATGTAGTTTTTAGCAGAATCTATGATTTTAATTTCGATGAAGAATGTGCTGTTTTTGTCTAAATTTACTCAAATTACCTTCACTTAATGGTGCTCTACCTCGGATGTTATGCTGTTAGAAAATAAAGGTCATTTGGAAACTCAACTGATTTTGTTTGTTGTCTTGGAAGTGGATATTGTGGTCTGAATATTCTTTTAATATTGTTCAATTTCCTTCATATGTCTGAGTGGCATCCTTTAAAGATGAGAGGGGGTAGCTTAGAAAAGAGAGATGGCAGCAGTGCATGAACAGAGCTGTTGGCCTTTTGATTTCATATGGTTTAAGTATGCTTCAGCATCTATTTTCCATGCCAAAGGTCTGGATATAATTTCCATTTCTACTCGAGTTCCATGTGGACCTTTGCCTAGCCTACTTTATGACATATACTATTTTTTTGAAACATTTTGTTTGTAAATAATTTTACTCTGAATCCAGGAATTACGTTGACAAGTAGGCAATGGTCATGCTTTAGGAGTAGCTTCTCAGCTGTAGATGAAGCTATTGAACGGATGCAATCAAAGATAAGGTACTTCTGTTTTCCTTTCAAAGATAAGGCTGCAAGTATAAATAGTTAAGGGCGATGGAGATGAGGATTTCGTTCAACTCCCCTTACGTCGGTTTGATTGAACAATGCTTATGGTTTAGTTTCAAATAGATCATGTCATGGTTGCGTTTTCTAAACATATTTATCTAGTGGAAAGAACATAAGTTTCTTAGAATTAACTGTTCGGTTGATGAATTGTAGGTCAGTTGCAGTTCAAAATCTGTCTAATGAAAATATTCCGAGTTCTGTGAATAATGTTAGTCTTCAAGGATCGGTGGCAATTGATCAAAACCACACGGACGCAAGTATACCAAGTTCTGTCAATGATGTTGACCCTCAATGTGATACTATTGCGAAGACAAATTATGAGATGTTGAATTCAATTGATTCACACTTTCTATCAGGCTCTGTACATCAGATAGCCATTGAGAGACACCAACCTCAATCAGACACTCGTGATCCACTTCCTGCTGCTACTCCTCAAGAGCAAATAAATCATGATCAACTTGCCAGTCCTTCTCAGGGCCTTGTTCCCATCATGACCACTCGTCTTAGTGGGAAAAACTACCACTGTTGGATGCATCAGATGGAATTTTTCCTGAAGCAGCTGAAGGTTGCTTATGTGCTCACTGATCCATGTCCCAGCATTCCCATGGAAGGTGCAAACTATGACGAAATTAACCAAGGCAAAATTGCCTCTAACAAATGGGCTGATGATGAATACATATGCCGGCACAGCATTTTGAACTCTCTCTCTGATAATCTTTTTGATCAATACTCCAAGAGGGGTTTCAGCGCAAAAGAGCTATGGGAAGAACTTAAATCAGTGTATTCAGAAGATTTTGGAACAGTGAGGTCTGAGGTCAACAAGTATATCCAATTTCAGATGGTTGATGGTGTCTCTGTTGTTGAGCAGGTTCAAGAACTCAATTACATAGCAAACACCATCACTGCTTCAGGCATCTGGATCGATGAAAACTTGCATGTGAGTGTGATCATTTCCAAGCTTCCGCCTTCTTGGAAGGAATATCGTGCAAAATTGATGCACCATGAGTTTTTAACTCTTAATATGTTAGTTCATCTTTTGAAAGTTGAAGAAGAGTCTCGCAATAAAAGCAAGAAAGACTATCCTTCTCAAAACGGTAATGTGGCTGATGTAAAGGTGGAAGAGAGATTTGAACTGAAGAGAAAGGATGGGACGAGGTTGTGCTATACCTGCCACAAGGAAGGGCATATTTCAAAATATTGCCCTACTAGGAAGCATGAAGCGGAAAGGGCAATGAGTTGGAACCGGGAGCCTAGAGAGGGCCAGACTAACAGAGTCCGAAGAACTGCAGATGGTTAACAAAGTCTACTAGAGCTCTTCTGCATTAATTCGGGTATGTTCTTTTGGATCCTTAAGCAATGTTGCCCTGCTGAAAATTCTTGGTGAATCGTCATATTATGTTCGTCTTAAGTCTTAACTAAATCCATGCATATAAATCTTAAAAATTTTAGCCCCTCTCCAGGGGTATCTTTAGATGGTTAACCAAGTCTACAAGAGCTCTTCTGCATTAATTCGGTTATATTCTTTAGGATCATTTAGCAATGCTGCCCTGTTCAAAGATTCTTGGCAAAGGTTCATATTATATTAATTATTGGCCTTAAGTCTTAACTAAATCCATGGATGTAAAATTCTGAAATTTTAGCCCTTCAAATTAACTTCAGAGGTGTTTTGTTCCTCACTTATGTGTAAAATAGAGATCTCTATATGTAGGGGGCATTAAAACAAGATGATGAAAAAATCTTTGCTCATAAAATAACTTGGCACTTTTGGCTTTTTTAACATCTTATGTAATCTCTCTTTTAATATGTCCTTTTATAATACTTCTTTCTTACGATTTACCTTTTATTTGGTAGTTTTTTATTAATAAGTTACTATAATAAAAATGTTAATATCGGAATTGGACTTTTCTGAGTTGCCAATGTGAAAGTCAAGATAGGTTAATTCATGTCTCTTGGGACTAGTCTTTTGAACAAATGAGAAACGAACTCAAAATTGGTTGTTTTTTCTAAAGCATTTCCACAAGAAGAAAGTGTGTGCCTAGGAATTGGTGGCCAGTTTAAACAAATATTATTGCCCACTATATATATAAATAAAATTTAGATTTTTTTTTTGTGCTTGAATTTATTATGCAAACGTCTATGCATTACGTGATGATTTGAGGTGTTTCTTTGTTTTAAAACTATAATTAGAATATGGTGAGAGATTTAGGAGATGAACATGTTATAGCTGATGCTATCTCCACGTTTTCAGCTGTCTTTATCTTTATCTTCATGTGTTCAGTTTTTACTATGTTTAGTTATTTGGGAATTTGAAATCGTTACTTAGTTGCTTTAGCCCTAGTTTGGTTCGCAGGAGAGGAAGGGGGAGAGAGAGTGACATTATTTATTTCTATTAAAGGAAGTATATTAATTTACTTCAAAATTGTTCAGTAGGGGTTGGAGAGAAGTAAATCACATTTATTCCCCTCTTTTTTAAGGGCGTGAAAAATAGAAGGTAAATAGTTTTTTATTTTATATAATTTACTATTATATCCATCGTATAAAGTTAGAAATGTTATATATATGAGGTAAGATTTTAGTTTAAGATAAATTTGAAATGAATTAATTTTTAAGAGAATAAAATGGACTTTTTAACATCATTAAGTCTTTATCCGTCTGTTTTGAGGGGGATTAATTTATTATTCCCCTCTACATTTACATCTATTTACGTCTTAATTTACATCTCATCCTATTCCCTTCTTTAATTTCACTCCAATCAAATTAGGACTTAATTTGTACTCTATCAATAATGTATTTATTAGCTTTTGTTGAATCTTATGAGTAACTTTCTTTAAAAAAATAAAAAAAAGGAAAAAAACATGTTTTATTAAATGTTAATGATAATATGATGATGTTTCCATGAAAGAGAGAAAGAAAAAGAATAATTTGATGTTAAATAAAGGAAATTGGTGTTTGACTAGCATTTATCTTGTGATGTTGTAGCCAATCCTCACTAAACACGTGTAGTTTAAGCACGTGATTTAGATGTTTTTTAGATCTTTTAATTTAATATCCCAATTATTTACTGTTATTATTCTTACTAATATCATCACCGTCAGAGTTTTCCAATTATGGCCAAGCAATTATAACAATAATCACTCCCCATCTATTTTCAACTTTCAACTCATAAAATATGCAAATCTTCCCTTCTTGGAAAATTCTAATATGAACCTGATTCGCGAACACTACAAATAATTAAGATATTAATTAAATTAATAATGTAACGTGATATGATTCAAGAAATTTATAATTTTATTTATTAATCAGATATGTAACAAAATTATCTCTCATCTACTTATACAAATATCACATTAGCTTCTTTCTTTTTGTGTTTTCCCTTTTATATAATGGATTTTCTAAGGACTCTTACGAAAAATGCTAGTTTTTCTCATTTGTCGGAGTAATTTCTTAAACGATTGTTAATGTTAATGTAAGATAATCAGTTCGATTCTTATATGTGATGTCGGGTTAAAAGGACTCAAAATTTCCTTCAAGTAAAAGCTCAAACATAACCGGTAAAAATACTGAATGTTGTAATCTAAAAGAAATTGATTTTCTTGGATAGATTGTCAACTACTATATAATACGTGCCTTGCATTTTGCCCAAAAGAGGATTATCTTGGGATTGTGGCGGACATCTTGAGATGCTATTGGGAATTTGTGATAATGAAAAGAGAGAGAGAGAGAGAGAGAGAGAGAGAGAGAGAGAGAGAGAGAGAGAGAGAGAGAGAGAGATGGAGAAATAATTGATGAAACTACACATTGAATATTCATGTTTCACATGATTCTTTAGCATTCAATAAATATGTTTCTCATTTTACTTGTTTACCAATCAACTTGTGAAGCCAAGCCAAGCCAAGCCATCATTCATCATATGTCAATGAAATGGACTCTTTCATTTTCTTTCTTCACCACTAATTATGATTTTGGGTCCCTTTTATTTAAGCATATATATATATATATATATATCATGTACTACTACTATTAATGTACATTCATTTTTCTCTATCTCAAGTGGATCTTTTTTTTTTTTTTCTGACTTTTTGACTACCACATGATCTGCTTCCCCTCCCTCCTTTTGTTTGTATTTTTAGCCCTACCAAAAAGTACATGCCCACATCTCTTTGCTCTCTACCCTTCACCTTTAAGATCTTATCCCCTTTGTTAGGATTAAAAATAGCCAAATAACCGGAGGAAGTGCAACTGGAAATATAGAAACAAAGTGATTTTTGAAATTGTATATTTCTGTTAGTGAGTATATCATTGGCAAGATTAAAATACAGGTATATAAGGTGCTCTTTGTTTTATATCCATGTACCCATGCAGGGGTAGTTTAGCTAGATGCCTATCACAAGGCTTGGGTTGTAATTGACTGCGTGTATCTGTAAATCTTCTTTTTAATCTATATACATATTTACATTTAGATAAAAAAAAATAGCCCAACAAAGTTTGGACTCATCTCGATAAGAAAACTAGTATTTTGCGTTGTGTAAGAGTTACATTTTAACTATACTGGAAAAATCTTGATGTTTTGTTATTCGGATAAGGTCTTATATGTAATTTAGAACAACTCTGAAATAGAAAAGACGTGCCGAAAAGAAAGAAAACAAAAGGAAAAGAATAAAAGTGAATAGTAATAAGAAAAATGAGGACTAAGGGGGCATAAAAAAGAAGAGAAGAAAAAGCAAAATGGAGTGGCGGTCTATATTTCAATCACATGTTTCAATGGGTATCCACACACACACATAGATAGGACTTTGCCTTTTCTTAAACGCATGAAACAAAAAGAAAATGGTTCGTTCATGAATGGCCCTTTCTTTCTTCTTTGTGCTTCCATGTTCCATCCTAAAATGACACTTTACTCCTTGCACCAATCTTCTTTTCAATAATAGATGATTGATTCTTATCCTTTATATTATCTCGTATCACACTGTCTGGTTTAAAAGAATCTTATAAATAATTCTGGACGCAAATTGTCACTCAAAATCACATACTTTAAGATAGAAGTTTTGAAACTTAATACGCGTAAATAAAGAGGCAATTGCCACCTTAGAAGCGATTCAAAAGGAAAACATGTCTATTAGTAAAGAAAAAGGGACATTAGAAAGTAGGCATGTCTAGAAAAAGTATATTGGACAATTCTGGTCATTTTTTTTAGTAATCTAGTATCCGAGAGTGATTAACTAATTTGAAAGAAATTAAAGAGCACAAAACCCTCAAATTGCAACACAAAATTGACATACGATATTAAATCACTTCTTATGTTCTTTAAGTGATTCAAATTCATAACATCTCCCTTAACATGCTATCGCGTCATTGACCCAGTATAAAAATACTTAAATGAGAAAAATCGCGTGATCGAGAGGGACACTTTGTCAAGAGTGAGAGTCATTTGAATCACGGGATGCTGCGCCTAGTTTCTGTGTTCCCTAATGGGCCACCAATGACTATTACTCACTCATACACGGTTTCTAGAAAAATCTTAATATTCAAATAAAGGCAACACAAACTTTTCCCTTTTCTTCAAATATTTCCTTCTGCAACTGTTTAAAGATACTTCAAATCTCTCTTTTTATGGAAAATAAAATAAAATAAAAGTAGCCAAGAAATTGAACTTATTTTTGCTTTTTCTTTCTTCACACGCATTGCTAAAGTAAGGAATAATAATAAATAGTATTCTCCAACAACAACTAACGTTATGATAATGAAAGTTTTTCCCCAAAAAATAAATAAATAAATAAATAAATCCCTCTCTAGAAATGGTACTAAGTCACTTTCTTACACCAAAAACACATGGTTCAATTCATAGAGAAGTAGTATCCATTGAGCATACCATTCTTGACAATAATACAAACTCATATGCTAAGCTAATATATAGTCAAATTTCAATCAAAATATGGTAGTTAATCCATATAATAATGAATGGTAAAAGAAGTAAGAACAAGAACATACCGGATCCCATCAGAACTCCGGAATTAGGATGAGCCAACGGGACTTCTTCACTCTAGTTCATAGCAGAAACACAATCTTGATGCCTCAAATTGGATTAAACACAATCCAAAATAGAACTTGACAATATTAAATCCTAGATATTACAAACTCTTACATGACTAACCTGGACTTTTGTAAGACTTCAGACAACAACAGAACCAAGAAAAGAAATATAACTCAAAGAAGTGATTAGAAATGAAGTTCAGAAAACTTGATAGTTTTCTACAACATAATTCATCTTCCAAAGAAAAAATACTTCTATGACAGGATATGTATACTATAAACAAAACACATAAAACTGCTATGTTTACTAGGTCAAGAGATAAATATTTCCTAATCCTAGCTTCAACTGCTGTATACCAAAATCTCTGCAGAAGCTTTCATAAAAAGAGTTGTAACTAAAATTTATGCCTAATGACTATGTCAATTACATAGGTTTCGTTACCAAAATGATCACGAAGATTGTGAGGTTGCCTCACGATCTCGGGACATTGCTGCTATCAACTTTTCCTTTGTTAACTTGTCTGATCCTTGAGACTTGACAACAAATGTGTGAAACACTGTTTCATTACCTGTGGCCAGTTTTGAATCCAAGACGTTCACCTGTGTTTCTTTGAATGCTTGAATGACTCCAGATACAGGATGAGCATCCAATGGACAGGTCACCTTCACAATAACTTCATCACGTGCGGCTTCAATATCGATTTCAGGCACTTGATTTTCAACGCCAGAACTCGCGTTCTTCTCAAAAGCTAATGCATCTCTTGAGGTGCTTCCCACTTTCTCCTTTTCTGATTCCAGGTCCCTAAGCTTCTTCTGCAGCTCGGTTATGTAAGCAATGGCATCTCCCAAAAGGGATGCTTTATCCATTTTAGAAATATTGGGTACAACAGCTCTCAGTGCGTAAAACCGCTGATTCAGCTTCTCTCTTCGCTGCCTCTCTGCCTCGACATGATTGAGGGGCTCTTCTCTTCCATTGGCAGGTTTCCGACCACGCTTCCGAGGCCTCTTTTCATCAGCAGCTAGAACTGCACACTCTTCTCTGCATGGAGCCTCAATATCTGAATGCTCAGACTCAGCACTTACAGGTCTTGAAACTACAGGTCTTGATGTCGCTCCTGTAAAGTCAATTTGCATTTGAGCTGGCTTTTGATGCTGAAAATTGTTTACACGACTTGCTCCATTAACAAACCCCTGTAAATTGTTTGGTTGTGTCTGGGGACTATAAAGTTCCACAGGATTGCCTGGCTTAACATGATTGAATTGTGTCCACGCGGTGTTATTCAGACCATTGCACGTGTTTGGAAACGTAGTAATTCTGTTTCCATTTGGATAAGCATCCCACTTTCTTTCGTCTGGCTTTCTGACGACAAGCTTTTCCCGACTTTGAGCATGAATTGAATTCAAATCTTGACCAAAAATCTTGTGAACGCTGTCTGGCCGTTGCCCTATCCCCAAATTCATGTAAGGTGCATTGCCATCCACGTCGGCTGCCATTGTCACAGGTGCAACTTGTTTGGCCCTAATTAGTGACGAATACAATGAGAAGGAAGACCTAACGGACTGCATGACCTCAAAACTTTCTGGAATGCATCTAACTGAACCTAATTCAACTACCCCGACATCAGTAGGAATCAGCACAATAGTTCGCATACCAGCGGACTTCGCTAGAAATGACCTAACACAATAATCTGTAGATGACTTCAATGAATCAGATAACCAAAAAGGCTTCCCAGATCCGAAACACTTCCCCGGACCTCCTTCTCCACGAGGAAATGAAAAGTACATGGATGCCAGGAAGAACATCTCAGTATCAGTAACCCTATCCAATCCAAAAGCATAACTATCCTCTTCTGTTCCACCAAAGCATGTATGCAGTTTCTGAAGAACTCTTTTCCTCATCCTCTGTTGAGTTTCATCCTCAAGCCGGAGACTTAAAATTTGGGTAAATTCGGATTCCTCTCCATCTCTAGGTTCTCTGCAACAGCCATCACCCCATCCTAATACCAATTCGCCGGACTTGGACCGGGAAATTTGCCAGAAAATTGCATAATTCCAACTAAAATTGGCAGCGTTTGGATGTTCAACGAGATCTGAAAGCTTATTCTGCAAATTTTCATCATTCCCCATAACCATTAATGAACCGTCAGCTGAAACAGTATTGGAAAACAAGAAATCAAAAGCCTTAGTCCCCAAAACCGCCGCCACCATTGTTTTATCTTCATCAGTCCAAACAACACCTCCCATACCGACTCCTATTTTCATTTCCAGAAGAATCCACCTCCTATTCAAAAAACTCCAGAATTTCACTATCCATTCCAACAGAAAAAAAAAATCCAAATTAAACCAAATGCGAAGAATTAAAGAGTATTTTCAGCATGCAACTAGAAATCCAACGAATTTAATAACCAAATCAACCAATTCAATTGATGCCAATCTCGACTCTTACTGCCTCAATGCTCAATCGGTTACAAAAGCCAATTACAGATCTCAAAATCTCCGAATTTAATAATTTAACTCATTAGCTAAAATTCAATAATTTTATAGAGTTAAAATACAGACATGCATAGATAAACTAAATTCAAATAAACAGGAAGAACATATACACATACCAGAAGAAGAAGAAGAACTCTTTGCCTGTACTGTAGAATTTTGATAGTGCGAAGAAAAGCTGTAAATCAGAGGAAATTCTACTCTTTTTTTTTTCTTTCCTGGAAAAGAAAAACAAAACGAGCCGCAGTTTCAGAAGCGAAAGCCAGAAAATCTCATCCTTCCTTCTCTACCAATAATAATAAAAATCAATAAATAAAAGAAGAGAAGAAAGAAAAAAAAAACAAGAAAAGAGTTTATGTTTTGTTTATGTTTATAGAGAGAGAAAGTGAAGAGAGAGAGAGAGAGAGAGTGAGAGAAAATATTGCTTCTCCTAAAAATCTCAACTGAATCAACCCATCATGTGCGTTAAGTTAACACAGAGTAAAGTGTGTTTTAACTTAGGGGTTAAAAAAGGGGTTAAAAGTTAACCATGGTTTGGTTTGGGTTCAAGGACTTAATAGTAGGGGGAGGTTGACGGCCTTTTGGTTTGAGAAGGGGAGTCCTCTTTTCTTTTTTATATATATATATTTATATTTTAGATAAATATATATTTATATAGAGAGATTTTGAGTGATTTGCTTCTTTTTTTCAAAAACATAAAAGATTTGGAAGTAAAAATATACCAATTTTTTGTTTCTTTTCCTTTGAAAAAAGTTTTTTTTTAATTAGTTAGGAAAAATTAATTTTCTATTGCAAATAAATTAGATAATTTTTGAGTAAGCTAAATAAAAACTGTAACGTAAGAGTACATAGAATAATTATGAGGGTCGTGATATTTCATAATTGTTATATAATTAATGATCGAATGTATTCCAGAATCAGTAAAAAAAGTAATTCAAATATATCCTTGTAAAATAATTTTTATTTAGCCATTTAAAAATCCAATAATACATAAGTCGAAATATAATATATAAAAATCACGCAAATTGTTTCGTCATCCTAATAGTTTTAGATATTATGATCTAATCAATTTACAATATTCGTACGAAAGGGAACAAAAACAACACGAGCTGGTGGCAGGAAAGCCTTCCAAATAGGTACAATCTCTTTGCGGTCTCAAAGAGTATGCAGTGACGTTTCTTGCTGACCACGGCAACTCACAGTGAAGATTCAACAGAATCCCTTGATGAAAATAATTGATTGGTTTTCAAACCATCGTGACGCACATATCATAACGTAAGATAGCGTAGGAGGATCCATTGTGGACCGTAATTTGCATTTTCAAGGTTGATGCCATGAGTCCACTCGCTCTTTCTTTCTCAAAAGTTTACCGTTAAATTAAAATTAAAATAATACTATTATTTTTTTCACTTTAATATCATATATATTCATATCGCACAATTTACACATTACAAATTATAAAAAAAAACATTTTTTTTATAAATTAAAACCCAATCTAAGTACACTATGATCACTTTGTCATTTTAAATTTAAACTCAAATGCATTTTAATAAGTATTTCCTTTGTTTCTTTAACCATGTGGGAATGCTTTTAGGGAAGAAATAATTTGCTCTTTATTCGTGCGTGTGAAATTCAAGAAACACGTGCATACCTACACTACCATAGATGAGACTCTCCGAAGCAAAGATGACTATTAAAAGTTTTATTTCAAAAACACCCCCATAGTATTAGGTTATTGTGAATTGAGTATTTATACATTTAAATTTGACTATTGAGTATTTAACAGTCAACTCTATTAAAATGCAAGTTTCTATGTCAAATTGTTAAAGAAGTGGTCAATTAAATGCTTATTTGTCAAAATTATATATAAATAAATACTCAATTAACAATAGTTTAAGACTATATGTTATTACATAGTAAAGGGATATTTTGAATAATTGATAAAATCATTAAAAAAATAAATAAAAATTTAAATTAATTTCAAAATTAAAAAATATAAATATCCAATTAAGAATAAACAATTGAATGGATATTTATATCTTAGGGAATGGTAAAGGTAATCAAATGTGAGTTGAAAGTGAGTTAAAGAGCTTCTTAAAGAGAAAAAGCAAATCCTAGAATAGGATTAAAAAATTAAAAAAAATTAAAAAAGGTTGCAGGGGAATTGTAGATGATTGGTGATTGTGAGACAATTAGATCTTGCAATGACTATTATGGACCATGTCTTGGTTGCTTGAGTAGAATCCAAGTATGCCAAAAGTTTTTTTTTTTTTTAAGTATTTTGTTTGAATTCGAGATATTTATATAATGAAATGAGCAGTATTTTTACTATTGAGTTACTCGTATATAATTATAATAAAAAAAGTCTAAAATCACGGCTTTTGAAATTTTTAAGGAATATATTACTTTTGATATTTTTATTAAAGAAATTTTTTCTTTAATTTCATATAATCCCAAACAATTTAACTTTCACGAAATTAGAAGAAAAAGCAACTTTTTAAAACTAAAAATTAAATATCCAAATGCACTTTCTATTATTTTTGCTTGATAAAAATGTCGTATTATATTATCATTTATGGATTTCATAAAAAACTTTAAGATACACTAAGGAGAAACTCGATAAAACAAACATGACGAGTAAACATCTTAAAGTTCATAATAGTCAAATTACTTGTTATACGATTAACATTACGACTATGAATTAATAAAAATCATATATGAGCTATATGCAAAACTAGAATTACAGATTATTTGAATGAAAATTCCAGTAAAAGAAAAGCTAACGCTAGATGAATGTGCCCTTCAGTAGACTTATATATTATCTACTCCTACTACGGACGATGAAATTCTTAAATAATTGTTTGAGCGGCTGAGCCTCCATTGTTTGAAAATTGAACCGACAAGTAAAAATATAATTTTTTAAAGAGATAAATTACAATTTTAACAAATTTGAAAACAAAAATAAGTAGAATTTGATTAAATTTAAAACTAATATTTTTTAAAAAAAGGAAAGTAAAAACTAATAAATAATCTAAATTGAGGGTTGATTGGCTTAAGGCGAGGGGCACGGAGTCCTTGACCGTACCAGCAGAAATTCGTGAACTGAATTGGTTAAAAGGACAGAACAAATATAATTGCACCGCCAAATTCGGTTTGATCAAAGTGCAAAATCCACGGCACGGCGAACCACAGGGGAACAAAACAAGGGACGCAGAAGACGGACGACGTGGCGGAATCGTACTGCACTACCGTACCAGCAAAGAATACACCAATGGTCAGCGATGAGAAGTATAATAGGCACACGCCAAACACGTTACCACAGTGAATACCAGAAATTTGAAAAAAGAAATTTTAAATAATAAATGGAAGGATCACGTGCTTCGTGCAAGAATGCGCACATCGTTTCACGTGATGTTCACGAGGGATTTGCTACTTTATCGGCCGCGTGTGAGTATGGGTTGGCTTTTGAATGGGTTGGCTTGGCACTTGTTTGTTGGTCTCAATGGGTGAACACGTGTGCAGAAAGCTGAAAAAGGAGGGGATTATGGTAAACGTGTATCAATTTGGCGGAAGTGATTGATAACTGCTCAAAACGCGTGATTAAAAGAAAAAGTAATTATTTATATTTTTTTTATATCGTTCATTAATATTAAATGAGTTAAAATTTAATAATTTTCAAAATTTCTCCTTTTTCTTAAAATAAATATTTTAATTTATTTTAAACTATAAATTATTTTGAATACTTTTGTTTATTAACGTTATTAAAATTAAAAAAGTTAGAATTATTATTTTAAAATATTTTTTAATAGCTTAAGAAAAAGTAAAAGCAGTAGAGTACATATCCGTAGAAGAGTGAAAGAAAGGGAATAATTAGAAAAATAACAATAGTACAAAAATTATCGAAAAATTATAAGTGCGTAAAAAATAATATTATAATACTAATAAATAAAAGAAATATACTATAACTTCTTTAAGAGCGTCTTCGTCATAAATTTTTTACCATAATAATAAAGAATAGGACTACTTAACTTTTACATATTCATACCATGAATATAAATGTTAAGAACCATTTAATGAATAAATAGAAAATTAAGAAAATACCCATATTTGATACGATTTAACATTTTTTAATAAAAATAGAAAAAAATCTTGATTTAAATAATAAAAAAATTAAAATTATCGTAGAATCTTTAAACACGAAGAAATTTACATTGAGAGAAATTCATCATAATTTATATAAATCATGAGTTGCATATACGATAATTTAACATATTTTACCAAGTTGACAAGTATAAATTCATCTCATGAAAATAAAAATAATTCATTAAGTATAATAACTGAAATTTAATATTACGAATACAACGTAATTTTCGTAAATAGTTTTTAGTATTATTTTAAGCATTTTTATAAAAAAAAAAAAAAAAAAAGAAAAGAAAAGGTAAGGCCTTGAAGTTGGTGATGGTTAGAAACAGAAGCTCACACCCTTCACGTGCTTCTTTTGGACTCGGTCCTATCTTCCTCCACTGCTTACGTTCTCCAAAGCAACCCCCAACTAATGCCCACCCCCCCACCCCCCACCCCCCATTCTCATCTCATTTGACCGACTCTTTCAATTCCCTTTAAGCCCACCGCTCCATATTTATTCTTCCTAAGAAAAAAAAATTAATCGAAATTAACTTGAAATAATTTTTTCTGTTATTTATGGTAAAAAAATATGTCTTTTTTGAGTGATTAAAAGTGATAAAAATTATTGAATTCTTTTTATTTCTATTTTCTCCATCCCTCATTATTTATTTAGTATATAAAAGGTAGACTTTTAACTTTTATATAAATGTTAAAAAATACTTATATTTTTTATCGGATATTATACTTATTAGAGTAATTAATATTTATTTTTATGCAAAGACGATATCGATATGATAATTTAGTGAGTGATAAATATTTTCTTAATTGTTTCGAAGTTTGAAGGTCGAATATTTTATATAATATCGTGAGATATTTATACTAAAATTTTAATACTTAAATAAGAAACGAGTGAATTTGAATTAATTAATATATATAATATATATTTTGGATGGAATCAATGTAAAATGATTAGGGAATGGGAGTTGGGAAGTCAAATTTACAAGCTTGTAATCTGTTTTGGCCTTGAGTAGTTATAATAAGAATTTATTGATTAAAAAAATAAAAATAATTTTAATATGAACTTAAATCCTTTTATATACGTTAAGACCAGTATTCAAATAGAGGAGAATTAGATTCAATGTTTCATGTGGAAAACGCCACGAACCCAACCCACTTCAATATTAGAAATTGTAAATAAATATCTAAAGTCTCAATCAATACTAATATATATTTTATAGATGTAATATAATTATTTCTTTTTTCATATATATGTTTTTATTAAGATTTTTATTTATATTACTCACAAATTACAAAATAGTTATAACATTAAATTAATTAGTATTTTTATTTTATTATGTATAAATTGATTTACTTATTCTAATATAGAATGTTAGTTAAAGCTCTATCATATATGGTTTGGTTACTGCCACGGACGGAATAAGGGGTGGTTCGAGCTGCCGAAAATTTTAAAAACTTTAGAAATTATAGATTTTTTATATTCAAACTCATTCTAATTTTTTTTTAATAAAGCCCGTTCTTTAGTCTCTCAAACCTTTTTGTCTTGGTTCCGTCACTGATTACTGCAAAATCATTTACATTATTGTCTTCGGTACAAAAAAAGAGACCTCCACCGCACTACTAAATATCTAAACAAAAAGTGTAAATTATACAGACTTAACACTTGTCTAAAACCTAATGCGATTCGAATTTTAACTCTTAATATCAACTTTATGATTTTAAAATCAGTTAAGCTATGATCATACAAACTTTCTATTATTGCATTATCGTACTCGTTATTGACTACTTTGTTAACCTCAATGATCAATCCTAGTGAACTCCAAAAGGATTGGCAGATAGTTCTTGGCTTTGCTTCTTTACCAGATTAATTATTTGGTCAACGAAAGGCGCTGGATAGTGCCACGACTCTTTAAAAAAACGTTTTTTTGCCTTTTTTCGAAAAACATTATTTTTAGAATGAAAAGAAAAATTATATAATTCGTAAAAGGAAATGTGAAGAAAAAAAATAACTTTTTTGTGAGAAAACCGAAACAAAATTTATTAATGGGCCTATTTGATCAAAGTTTCTAGCCCAGTAACTGCTTATTGGGCCCATATTCACATACCTAAACTACTAGCCCATAGGCCCACACTCGATTAATTGATCCAAATAGTTGCGTACTATTCCGATCCGAATCGTTTATTACACTTTCTAATATTCAGTTTAATGCATTTTATTCAGTAATAATTTTTAACGAGTATACAAAATATATTAAAAAATATACTATATGATCCCGATCATATGTATTCAAGTTCTTATATTCTTATATAAGTTTACGACTATCTTCGGTCGAAAATATAAGTTATTTTAAATCTTTTTACATTTCTTTATGAATATTTTATTTTTTTTAAATATACTCTCATTTATTTCATTACAATTGGGTAGTCTTTAACTCTTGAGAGCAGATATTTAAAATTAAAAACTTTTTGATTTTAGAATTATTAATCTGTGTGTATAAATTCAAAATAACTTATATTTCTCAAGTGGAAACATTTAGACGAGAAATTTCGCATTTGGATATTTAAACTATTTTTTATTCGGCTTTTCGGCCGATGGGCAATGTGTTGTCAATCAAATTCATAAAAAAAATATATATATTTATATTATTGTACATTTATTATACTATATCCATTCCACCTATTTAAAAAAAAAAAAAAAACACCTCTATTGTATTGGGTTTCTCTTTACAGATCAACTTTGTCGTCAATTTATGCTCCCGAAGAGTCAAAAACCCAAAATAAGAGGGAAAAAAGGGGGAAAAATTTTAAAAGTTTTTGAAAATTTGATTGGGCCGAATCCATGATTAGGCCCAAGTAATAAAATTGGCTCAATCATTCTTTACTTATATAAAAACCGACGCAAAATTTCCAAATCCCTCCTTTACCATCTGGTTCAAAACCCTTTCTCCCTCCCGTTGAACTGATTGGTTCTCTCAGTCACAGGTACTTACTCTTCTCCATTGATTCTCTGCCATTTTCTTCCTTTTCTGTTAGATTAAGAACTTTAGATATTTGAATTTGTTGTTCTATCGCGAAGATATTGTAATAATTTTTCATTCAGTATATATTTAAATTTAATCTCAGTAAAACCCTACATAGCGAAAGAGAATCATGGAGTGGAATCCAGAAACCCTTAATTTTCTTTCTCAATGCTTCCTTAATACGCTATCTCCTCTTCCGGAGCCTCGCCGTCAGGCCGAGGCTGCTCTCTCTGAGGCTGCCGAGAAACCAAATTATGGTCTTGCAGTCCTCCGTCTTGTGGCTGAGCCTGCTGTTGACGAGCAGATCCGGCAGTCGGCGGCTGTTAATTTCAAAAACCACCTCAAAGCTCGTTGGGCCACAATCCAGCATTCTGAAGCGGATCCCCAAACGTTAAACCCTATACCTGACCATGAGAAGGAGCAAATCAAATCCTTGATCGTGACATTGATGTTGAATTCGAGTCCTAGGATTCAAGCGCAGCTCAGTGAAGCCCTTACTGTCATTGGTAAACATGATTTCCCAAAAGCATGGCCTACTTTATTGCCTGAGCTTGTGTTGAGCCTGGATAGGTTAAGCCAAGCAAATGACTATGTTTCGGTTAATGGAGTTCTAGCTACTCTTAATTCCTTGTTTAAGAAGTTTCGTTACCAGTTCAAAACCAATGATTTGCTTCTGGATCTAAAGTATTGCTTAGACAATTTCGCCAAGCCTCTGTTGGAAGTGTTTAAACGCACTGCAAACCTTATTGATCAGGCAGTGGCTTCTGGTGCTGCCACTGCTGCAATCCTTAGGCCATATATAGAATCTCAGAAACTGTGTTGCAGAATTTTTTACTCTCTGAACTTTCAAGAATTGCCTGAATTCTTTGAGGATCACATGGAGGAGTGGATGATTGAGTTTAAAAAGTATCTTACAGTGAAGTATCCTGCCCTTGAGGACAATAACAATGGACTTACCCTCGTTGATGAGCTGCGAGCTGCAGTGTGTGAAAACATTAGTCTTTACATGGAGAAGGAGGAGGAGTTGTTCCAGAGATATTTGAGTGGTTTTGTGGAGGCGGTTTGGGGTCTTCTTGTTGTTGCATCTGCCTCTTCGAGTAGGGAACAGTTGACGGTGACTGCAATTAAGTTCTTAACCACAGTAAGCACTAGTGTTCACCATTCTCTTTTTGCAAGGGATGATATCTTGCAGCAGGTTTGTCAGAGTATTGTGCTTCCGAATGTCATGTTACGTGATGAGGACGAGGAGTTGTTCGAGATGAATTATGTTGAGTTTATTAGAAGAGATATGGAAGGCAGTGATCTTGATACTAGGAGGAGGATTGCTTGTGAACTCCTCAAGGGCATAGCTACGCATTACAAGGAAAAAGTCACTGAGAAGGTTTCTGCTCAGATACAGAATTGTTTGGCTGTGTTTGCTGAGAATCCAGCTGCAAACTGGAAACATAAGGATTGTGCTATTTATTTAGTTGTGTCCCTTGCTACTAAGAAAGCTGGTGGAACTTCTGTTTCCACTGATCTTATAGATGTTGGGAGCTTTTTTGGGTCTGTAATTGTCCCTGAGTTGCAAAGCCATGATGTGAATGCATTCCCGATGTTGAAAGCTGGAGCACTCAAGTTCTTCACCATGTTTAGGAATCAGATACCAAAACCTGCGGCATTGGCATTGCTTCCTGATGTGGTTAGGTACCTTGGTTCGGAGTCGAATGTGGTACACTCATATGCTGCAAGCTGCATTGAAAAACTGTTGCTGGTCAAAGATGACGGGGCTCGATCTAGGTATACATCCCTGGATATCAGTCCGTTCTTGCTGCTGCTCATGACGAACCTTTTTAATGCCTTGGACAAGCCAGAATCTGAGGAAAATCAGTATGTTATGAAGTGCATTATGCGGGTTCTCGGAGTTGCTGACATTTCTCGTGATGTTGCTTTACCTTGCATTACTGGTCTGACTAGAGTGCTTAACAGAGTTTGTGAGAACCCTAAAAATCCTGTATTTAACCACTATCTCTTTGAATCAGTGGCTGTTCTTATCAGACGAGCTTCTGAGAAGGATCCTTCTCTTATTTCTGCATTTGAAGCAAACCTTTTCCCCAGCCTTCAAATGATCTTGGCTAGAGATGTCAGTGAGTTCTTTCCTTATGCATTCCAGTTGCTTGCTCAGCTTGTTGATTTGAATAGACCTCCCCTTCCAGAACACTATGTTCAGATCTTCGAAATTCTTCTTTTGCCTGATTCATGGAAAAAGTCAGCAAATGTTCCAGCTCTTGTTCGTTTACTGCGGGCTTTCCTACAAAAGGCACCCAATGAGCTTAACCAACAGGGAAGGCTATCTAGTGTGCTCGGGATATTTAACACGCTTGTTTCATCTGCTAGCACAGACGAGCAAGGATTTTATGTGCTGAACACTGTGATTGACAATCTTGGTTATGAAGTAATTTCTCCATATCTGAGCCATATTTGGGTTGCGCTCTTTAAACGGCTGCAGTCCAATCGAACAGTAAAATTTGTCAAGAATCTTATAGTATTTATGTCTCTTGTTCTAGTCAAACATGGTTCCCAGAATCTTGTGGCTTCGATGAATACTGTTCAGCCTGATATATTCCGTACAATTGCGGAGCAGTTCTGGATACCTAATCTTAAATTGATCACAGGTTCCACTGAGGTGAAGCTAACATCAGTTGCTTCGACCAGACTTATTTGTGAATCTCCAAATTTGTTGGACCCTAAGCTCTGCGGGAAAATGTTGGACAGCATTGTGACTCTTCTTTCACGACCAGAGCAGGAAAGAGTTGAGGATGAACCAGAAGTCCCAGATTTTGGAGAGACTGTTGGTTATAATGCCACTTTTGTCAATCTCTACAATGCTACAAAGAAAGAAGAGGATCCTGTCAAGGAAATTGATGATCCAAAGCAATTTTTGGTGGTCTCTTTGGCTAGGATATCTTCTCTTTCCCCTGGGATGTATCCCCAAATCATTAGTGAAAATCTTGATCAAGCTAATCAGGCTGCACTACTTCAGCTTTGCAACTCTTATGCTGTCTCGATTGTTTGAAAATTTCTCTAACGGTATGTCTTTGCTCTTTGTCCCATATTCTTATCCATTTGCATGTTGAATGAAATATATATTTTTTGTTCTGGTTCTGTATTTTGTTCCTTTTCCCCATGCATCTATTGTGGAATTTGGGTAAACTGTTACGTGCCTGACCTCTGTAAGGTTCATTTATCCTTTCCTAATCTCCCTGGTCATGATTACTTCCTGAATGTCCTGCGTTATTTGTCTGCCCAAAACTGATCTGGGTAATTGGTAGTTGCTGCCTGACCTACATCCTTGGTTTAAAGGTTATCCTTAAGTTTGGATCATGACTCACAACTACCAATCAAATGTCTGATTGCATAGAAATGATGATTAAGGACCAATCCAGCAGAAATCGAGCTATAATATTTAGATGCCGGATGGATGGTTTGACAGTCAGGGAGAAGTAGATTAAAGTGCATTTCTACTTCAGCCAAAAAAAGTTGTGATAGTAGAAAAGATGAAGTTAATGGCTGATAACATGTTATCTACAAGCTTGCTTAGACTAGGCTGACTAGTTCCAAATGTGGCATCCTTTCACTATGTTGATTATCGGGCTATATGAAATCGGTACATGGTACTATGTGGAACTTTGCTTTTCAGATTTTCAAGAAAACCTATGTTTAATTTGCGGTTTGGTTAAAAATCTTGCTTATATAGTTTCTCTTTCTCTTGGTTTTTTCTTTTTTTTTTTTTTTGGGAGGTTGGGTTGGGGGGGTGGGGGGGACTCTCCCTCTGTTTTACTTAGTGATTTCTTCTTAGGAGTTTTTGGTGTCTCTCTCTCTCTCTCTCATGAAAACAAAATCTTTAAGCGTTTCAAAAGGAGTTTGTCTTTGCACTCTTGAAATAAGTCTCCAGCTAGTGGTTCTCCGCAGATTTATCAAGACGCTGTCATGGAATTTCTGTATGCAAATTATTGAAATATATCTTGTGTATTAAATAACATAGATTTATGATGGTTTCTTAATTGTTACTCTTTCATTTATGGGGTGTCCCAAAATGAAGTATTGTGATTCTCGTGTGAAAGTCATGGTTTTGTGCTTATGTAAAAATGACTCTTGGTAAAACCATATGTGTTTTTACTTTAAGCGCAAAAAAAAAAAAATGTGATATACGTATTGGTCAGCTTGTGTTGAATTGCTGCTTGATTTTGTGAATCTAGAGTTTTGCTACGTAGTAATTTTATGTTGTTGAATGCAGTTTTTTACTTTGATGAAATGTTTTGATAAACTATATGATTGTGTCACATATTTCTTTACTTTTTCCCCGAGTAAGTATCAATTAGTCTAATTTTCAGGGGTTTTATTTCTCTAGACATGGTTCCGGTCTCCTTGGCATGTAAATGTCCCGGTCTTTGTACGCAGTTCATACAATTTCTGCTGTTAGACCATGGGAGAAGCTGTGGGCACAAGTTTATGATCAAGGTATGTTTTGGCTTTCCTTCACATCAGGGTCCACTGTTTCGCCTTCCTTGTTGAACCACATTGGGATCAGATGCATATAATATATAAGATTGAGGGTCACATTTAAGTCCGCCAGCGATTTGTGTTGAAGATTTGAGTCTTATTTTGCTGCTGCGAACATTTTTGTTTTCAATTCTTGCGAAAAGCCTTGAGCATTTTAATCCATTCGAGGAGTTTAGGCTGGATTTTGGGTCTTGATTTGTACTTTTTCTTGACTGTATGAATCTAAAGTATATTGCCATTTGTCCCGAATGTCACAAATTATTGAGAAAAAAAAGCAACAGAAGAACCAAGAACATGAAGCAATTACAAAGTATGTTCTTTTTTTTCTAGAGTTTAATGGATATATATATATATATTTTGTATGCAACTGTAAATATTCAATTTTGGTTCTATCATGCACAGGGTTGAAGATTAATTTTGGGCCAATTTCAAATAGTTGGGTTGGGCTTGGTCCCAATCTAGACTGGGGTCATTTCCTGAAACAATTTAGGAAGAGAAAATGTTTAATTAGAACGTGTGTGGTCTGATGTCGCGAATTTTTTTACTTAATTGCTTTCATTTGGGATGTCAAATGAGATGTTTTGAATTTGAGTTACGACGGAAATAAATTAATGTTGCATGTTAATTTTGTGCTGTTTGATTTTTTTGAATTAGTCTGAATTAGTCGATAATTTTTATATGTTCAAGTGTAGAAAATGTTTAATGGAATGCGGGGGAATTCTTGGTGCTTACATCATGCCAACGGCATGCATGCGTCAGGTTCATTTCATTAATAATCATCCTCCCTATCCCTTTCAGTTTAATTATGATTAAAAATATTTCCCAATCCAATCCCTCAATATATCCAAAAAATAATAATAACAAGGAGACAACAATGCATTAAATTTCGACCACTGAAAATGATATTTGATTTGATTGCGCGATTTCTACACTTCAATATTTTCACTTGATATAAAAAAAAAATAGAATTTAAGTAAGCGATCTTTTTGCGATTCGGTGTACTTTCTGGCTCGCAACGGCTCAAATGGGCGGGGCTCTCTATTTGCTTGTAATGCCGGCTATTCACCTTTAGTTAGAAGTAGAAGTAGGGGCGTTGTTTGCCCCACACTTCAGAAAAAGTCAAAAAGTATAGAAAAAAGTACATAAGAAATGAGAAAGAAAAATTTGGTTACGGGAATCGAAGGTTAGGGCGATTACTTTAGTAGAACTACACCTAAAAAAGAAATGTCAAGTAAAATTTCTTGAGTTTAATTCATTAAATAAATAATTTAATATCGTGTGTTAACTTAAATCTCATTAAATTAGCTGATGACTCTCATATATCGGATTATTTACATAACCATCAATGAAAACGAAATACAATTCATTACTCTATACTCAATATTTCCACAATAAGTGCAAAATTTCCTCTCCAATGGAAGGATTATAATTAATGAAAATTATTATTTTTTAATGTAAGAAATTTTGATTGGAAAGAAAAAATAATTTTAAAATTTTAATACAACTTTTTTAAGAGAAATTAATAATATGGGATCTTTGAATGGACAACATCACATCATATACTACCCCAGAGTGTTTAACTTTATGGTACAAAAAATGTTTTAAGGATAATAATATCCTAATAAACACTTTTGTATTAAAAAGTAGTACCAATCATCTAATACAATAATGCTACATTAATTTTTGCAAAATTGCCTGACTTCCACTAACCATTTTTCTAAAACATTATAGTACTAAAAAAGGAGACTAATAATTCAACACTTTGACGCAGCTTTTTCGGCCTTTCATATGCCTCAAATACAATTAATAATAATAAAAAAAAAAGACTTATAATTGTAATGATCTGATCTCTCCTAACTTAATCAGCGATTTCGAGATTGAATCATAGGAATGCAGTAGTATTTTGTGGGAGAATTTTACCGTCTTTGTAGTCTTATTTCACTCAAATAAAAATTAATTTAAATGTGATATAGTTTAAAAGTGTATTTACTGGAAGTAAAAAAAGTAAAAATTCCTTAGGATATAAAAAAATAAACTAATTAGATTAATGCTGAGATCTACTACTAGTACGACGACGTCGTATACAGCAGGCAAGTTCATCTGGTCCCCTCCTCAATTCTTAATTAATTTGTTATTCCCTATATTAATCCCTGGTTTCTAGCTTTTTTAAGGCCTTAAGATAGCCAATAAAAAGCATGGAACATGCTCTTAGAGTATTACATTTACCTAATTTGACCAATCATCCACCATTCATAGTGCATAACGGTCATCATATAGTTTTTTAATCCAATATTCAAAGAAATCAATTAATCCGGAAGAATCAGAAGACACAAAATTTCTAAACAGCAACACAAATTTGACAACTAATCGCACTCAAAATCTCTCTCTTAATATACTGAGTGGAAGTATTTAAATGAGAAGCGCCATCAAGCTACGCACCTTTTGTTAACGGTCACAGTATTTTACAAACAAGTTTACACTTCTTTCATAATATTAAAAATAATCCATTCTAATTCGGTGGTTTAGTACAGTAGATAAACATATCTCAAATATCTAAGAGGTTGAAAGTTCGAATTCACTTTATAGCATCTAAAGTAAGTTGAGATTGTCAGTTTCATTTCGTGAACCTGCAACCCCTCGCTGCCCTAGATTTATCGCTAGGATTGGGATCGTTTGCAAACCAGCTCTTAAGCTAAGTCTCTATCCCAGTGAGCAAGTCCAGCGCTGTATGAACAAGCTAACCAACTAACAAACGCTGATTTAGATAATTACCAATGGCAAACGCTTCGCACCTCTTTTCCGCTCCCTCAAGGGAACAACCGAGATGGCCAGTGACAGGTGGTAAACCAAGGTCGTCTGGAGAGGGGAGAGCGGGACCTACAATTCATTATCGAATCCTAACAAGTCAGCCTTTCTGCTCTAAGAATTTGAAAATAACATTTCCATTTCGCATGTACCAAATTCTACTCGTTAAATCGAAATAAGGAAATCCCCTTTGTGCGAGTTGCGCGTGGAAATGCCAGATGAAAAATATTCACAGTTAAATCTTAGCTTTTAAATAAGGTTTAAATTTTAATTTTAGATTGAGTGTTTAATCAAGTGTAGCCTTACATGTTGCTTGCCTTTGTGCAATATACGTCTATGTATGAACAAGAAATGAAGGCATTGAGAGGGTCCCTTTTGGATTGGTAATTTGCCAAGAAAAAGGCTCAAAATTTTCTCCTTGTTTTTTGTAGAAATGAGGTGACATATAATTTGGTCCCCTCTCCCAATTTCTAAAAGAAAAAATAAAGAAAAAAGTGTAGAAGAAATTGGACTTTGAATATATGATGGATCTCATCTCATCAAAGATTCTTGATCCCAACAAAAGGAATCAAATGGTTCAACCTCAATGAGATCAACAAGTTTGGTTTTATTTGTACGGACATACACATATTCCCATCATCATCATCATTTTAATGCTCATTCCTTTTTTTTTTTTTTATTTGTGGTTTTAATATATATACAAAAGTTAAGAAAATATGTAAGTTATTTTGATTTTTAAAAAATAGATTAAATTAATTTTTAACTGTTATTAATAATTTTAGTGAAACAATCTAAGGGTACATATGAAAAAATATAATTTAATACTCTTTTGATTTACTAAAGTAATATATTTTAAAAAAAAATATATACAAGTGACAGATAATATGAAATGAAGAAAGTACAAAAGTTCCTCCAAAAGGTACCTCAAGAGGAGAAGACTGCCCAAGTCTTTATAAGTTGTAATTATTATCTTTAATTAGCCGATATGGGATTCTCATTCTCAACACACCCCTTCACGCTCAAGCTGATTATTTTTTGGGTCTGGAGCGTGGCATTCATCGTGGCTCTGATACCATGTTAGAATTCTTTTGAGTTTGGGCCTAACTCATTCCAGAAGGTACCTCAAGAGGGGAGGACTGCCTAAGTCTTTATAAATTGTAATTATTATTTTTAATTAGCCGATATAAGATTCTCTTTCTCAACAGTTCCAAATCAAAATGAAGATCGAAAATCTTTACTAAATACAGATCATGAGTGCTGATAAGTTCATGAATCATACTTTCGTATTTCTACATAAAAAAAGTGACCATCATTTTTTTCCTAAATTTAAATATTTACATTTTTTGCAAAAAAAAATTATTCAAATATTAAAATTTAACCTCAAACTATGAAAAGATGGTCTCCACATGGGTTGTGCATTAGAAAAACCTCACTTTTAACCAATAGTAAAATTTTAAATCATATTCAAATGTCTATGGTAGAGAAACGATAACATAGAGTATGGCCAATAGCATGTGGTCCAATGAGTAGTATTAATTTAATATTGAAAGGACCCAAAGTCATGGGAAGGAATATATGGAAGATTCTAAGATACCAACAAGGTCATACTATTAAAAAATTACAAATGGGGCAAATAAATAATAAAAAAAGAAATATCGAGAATTTCACATCAATTAATTAATAAAAATTATGTTAAAAAATTAATTGTGCCACAGTTGAGTGTTTCTGTCCAATTGCTACATAGACACAATACAATGTTTCACTCTCAGAGGTGGCCCTTGAGTTCATTTGCTTTTGGTTTAATATGGTATCGATAGTAATAGCTGTTTTTCTAATTTGTCGGTCCCCAATTATAAGTTCTCGTTAACCACGACCTATAGGAACCAGACTATCTACCGCTTTTAACCCTGTTTGCATAGGCTCGTGCACAAATTTACGTTCAATAATCTCAGGGCTTTCACTTCGACACGTCTTAAACAATTATTTTTCTTTTTTAAAATTTTTTTTAAAATAATATCAGAATCACTAAAAAATATTTAATCCTGTAAAATTTTAAACTTTATCAGTTTAGATGTCGAACTATAGGTGTAAGAAGTAAAATAGTGTATAATTTCACGCTTCAATTCAAATGTCTTACTCTGGATGTGAGGGGTATAAATTCGAGAAATTTATTCTCTTTTAAATTACCTTTTGAGATAGAGAGATAGAGTCGGTTATTATAGTTATATCCAATATTTTAACAAATAAATGATCTTCTAAGCAACTTCCATTGAACAAATGGTCTTTGATTATATTTGAATTTTGACAAAGTGAAAGCATAAAATCTTGTAATCCTAATGGAATCTGGATTTTATGGAATAAGATTTTTTTTCCTTTAGCTTAATTCAAGTTAAAATAATGTTTCTTTTGAAGTGATTAGTGGAATCCCTCTTTTTCTTCATGGAGATCTATTGAGTCCTCTTTAATTAGTTTTTTTAATTAATTTTACATAGTTAACAACCATCACTAGCTGAATTTACTTGACTATCACCCCTTGGTTATTCTTTTACAATATGATTGGTCAAAACCTAATCAAATCTTATATGAATTTACATGAGTTGAGACCGATCAATTTCTAGACAAAACATTAAAGATTCATATCAAATCTAAGGTTTTTTCCTAATATATTGAGGAGAAAAAATATAAGAAGCTTTGACCATGTAAGGAGTACTTTTTCACTAAACTACTGAGTTTTGCTAGCATTTTCTCCTGAATCAGATGAAAAAGAAAGTGCTTTCCGAAAAGTGTTCAAATTAACAAATCTTCGAAAGCCTGAAATTGAAGCAAATACTGAGTTTACTTTCTTAGTTGAAGGTGTGAAGTGATCCATTGGTCACGAAAGCTATAAAGCACCATCTGCCCCCTCCATCTCGTAGTCTTCCCTTTAGCGGTCATTTGGTAAGGAGATTGAGGTTTATAGGTCTATCGCTATTCCTGCAGCCCTTTTAGTAAGCGAATCAGTAAGCGAGTTAGTCATTGAGGAAAGCCCTAATCCTTTTGCCTTCTCTCAGTTCTGCCCTATAAGTTACTGATTGCATTTACCCTTGGGTTAATGTCCGATTGTCTCTTCCAAGCAAGAAGGACTTGTTATTCTACTCTCATCTTCTAAGTCTTTTGAGCGTTCCGTCACGCCCACTCTTCTTTTATTTTGTCTACGAGTTCACAGCATCTCCCAGGCTGGAAAAAGATAAGGATGAGTAAACCAGAAGGCAAGTAAGAAAACTAAAGGACGCTGATTCAATTATATTGTCACGATATTAAATCTAACACGTTAGAACAACATTTTAAAAAACAAGTAAAAGAAATTGCACGTTACTTCGTCTTCTTAATAAAGTGAAGAACAGTTAAACCATAGAGAGTTAATATAGTTTCGTGATAGAAATATTTCTTATTAAGTTAGAAAACTTGAGTTCGAACCATATTTCTTTTCGATATATTAAAAAATTGTTAGTTCATATAGGTGTGACTCAAGTGATTTTTAAACGGGGAAAGATATGTGAAGAAACTTGAGGTAAGAAAGGAATATGATCTCTCTGCCTTATATCACAAACTTTACCCCATTTGTGTTAGTGTTAATTATTCTTAAGAAAAAGATTAAAAAAAGTAATAATATTAATACTCCAAAGTCAATAAGAATGATTCACTCCATCTTTACACCTTAGCTTAGGATGCCATCTGCTCCTTCATTTATTTTTCTTAAAAAATTATTATCATATATTCAATTTATTACGCTCAAAATGAATCTTTTAAATTATATTAAACTGTTTAAATTTTTTTTCTATACTAAAAAAATAATAGTTTACAAAATGAATAATTTAATTTAATATAATTAAAAGATTTATATACTCAACTAATTAATCTAGTTTATAATAGTTTTTTTTTATTGTTTTTAGAGGGACAAGTAAAGAAAGACCAAAAATATACATTGGTCATGAGTTGATGATGTAATAATGTAGAAAAATGCTTGATTTTAATGTTTCCTTTTCAATCATAAGAGAAACATACTTGCCTTAATATATAATTAAGGTTTGTCTTACATTAGTGCTAAATAAATACCACAACAACTCTTGTGTTCATAGGATTTTTTCTTAGATTTTTTAATAAATTTTATTAATAAAATACATACTAAATTAAAAAGTGGTGCATAAAATAATACAATTCGAGTAGTATATATTTTTTTCTTGCTAAATTTAGTTTATTTTTTAATTAAATAATTAAAAAATTTTCTTAATTTTTGTATGCGATTTAAAGTAACAAATAATATAAAATAAAAAGAATAATTTAGTGGACTTGGGGAGCATGATTTGGAAACCACTCCGCCCTTGAGCTTTTGTTTTTTTTTTTTTTTTAAATCATATTTGTGGCACTTTAAGAAAGAAAATTTTCTTTAAAAAATTGTGCCAAAAAAAATATTCTCGTCCGTGCGGCCTTATAATTTATTTATTTTTTAATATTACAATAATTGGTGCATATGAAATTGAAATTGTCCCTTTCTAAGGGGGGCCGCTCCCTCAACAAGGACCCTCTCTCCACTTCACATTAATTTTATCGGCTAATCCAGAGAGATTTATAGAACACGCAATTATTATAATATGAAAATAAAATTTAGTACAAAATTATTCTCAGTGTAATTTAAATTCAGAATTCTTACTGAATAAATTAAGGTAATTATTGCTATCAAATTACTTCTTGCTGTCATTTTTATTAACTAAAAAGGTTTCTGATTGGATGATTTACTGAAACTCATGATTTAGCTCGGTAGGTAAGTGTATTACAAATGTCTGAATGTTCGAGTTTGGATAAGTTTATATAGTGCACAAGTAGATATCAAACAGATTATTTAATATCTTATTTTATTCGTAATTTTTAAAAGAAAAATTACAATTAATTAAATTAAGAAAAGGTATAATTTGTTTATGGTTTGTATAGTATGTAAAAGGACAAATAATTCATTGCTAAAAGTGCCAAATTAGGCACTCTTTATATAGTATATATATAGTACATATGCTTTTATTAGAATTAACTCGATTGGCCGGTTTTGGGTTTAGTGGTTAGTTTTAAATTTAATTAATGTAGTAATTGCTGCTTAATATCGTGTTAATTAACAATTAAAAGATTTTTCCAGAAAAAAGAAACAATTAAAAGATTTGATTCTTTACAAAAAAAAAAGAAAAAAGATTTGATATACGTTAGCTATATTGTCTTACTAAATAGATCGTTCCCAACCACTTGGTTTATTTGATTATGGAAGTCTCTATCATGGTTAAACTTTTTTGTCTAAAAAAGACGGGACAAAAATACGAAATTTTAAATTTTTTTAAAACTGAATAGATTTTCAGAATTTTCTCTCCCTTCGTTATTATTTCTGCTAGTTTTCGTAATATAAAGATAAAAAGAGATTGAAAATTTATTACTAGCGGAAGCATATAATAGGAAAAGTAAAAAAATACAGAAATTGACATAATGTGATAAGTAAAAAATGGAGAAAATATGCGTAATTTAGATGTTTAATATTATATGTTGCTTTACAAGATGATGTACTAGAATTAAAAAATAAATAAATTGAATTATTATTCGACTGTTGTTAATAATTTTAGTAAAAATTTTTGTTATTTTATTATTATTCTTTTGATTCGTTAGCGTGATAGATATTTTAAAATAAAAAAATATATAAATTTTTTTTAATTAAAAAAAATATTTATAAGATAAGAAATATGAAAAAAGGAGGGTTAGGAGGTTATGATCCTAATTCATTGTTTAATTAAGGGGACACACAAAGAATGTCGTTTGGCTTGAAGAGGGCAGAACAATGGAATATTGACACGTATGCAAAATTAATGGTAAATCCACGTGGCAGTGAACAAAGGAGACATGATGATGATGTGTAACGTGGGACCTTCTGTTCTAACAAATTGGGCATGGTCGGGCCAATCCAAAATCCTTAAATTGTTTTTTTTTTCCGGGGAAATCCATAAATTTTTTAATTTCTATAAATCTTATGTAAATGGAAACGTAAATGTTCTATTTATATCGTTTTGTTGCAACGTAAAAATAGAGAGATGTAAATGAGAAGGGAAAACTCATCCTTCCACGTCCACAAATTAGCCCTTTCAAAACGGACAGATTAAGTATAAATGATATTAAAAAGTCAATTTTATTTATTACAAATTTATTATAAAATAAACTCTTACCCTATATTATATAACTTTCTTAACTTTGTACAATGGATATAATAATATATTGTCTATAATAAAAATTATTTACTTTCTACTTTTCATCATAACCAAACGGAAAGAAGTAAACAACTAAACAACTTTGAAATAAATGAATATACTGCTGGGTTAAGTTCCACCTTTTCCTCCGCCTCTATCGGCATTAAATAGGAGTTGAATTTCTAATCTTCTAAGTATTGATTTTTAGTATTAATTTAGACACGATTTTATTCCATTGAAGTTAGAATATCGTTTATTTTAATTTATTTATTATAAGTCGACGTTAAGATGGTAGAAAAAAGATGAAGAAAAGATAAGTAAAAAGTTCAAAATGCCCGTAACTTGAGAATAAAGACTCAACTTTGTATTTTTAAGTTTGAGTTTTTTTCTTTATTTACTTAGATGTCACATTTTCTTTTACAAATAATCAAATTTTCACTGTGAAACTTCAATATTTCAATGTGGGGATGATTTTTTCTGCGCACGAGTGTCTAGTTTTCAATCAGCAAGGCTATTAAATCACTATAAATTTACATCCTCGTCTAAGTCGTCAGATAATCAAATTTTCATGAATCTAAAAGGTAGAAATATTTATATTTTTTTAAAGAAAAGTGATGAATATTACAGCATGGGCAGATATTTTAATGGGGCCATTGCCATTCTAGTTAAATGGGAGGATGGTGAGTTTAACTCAGGTTGAATTTATTAACTCCCTGAGTTGAGAAGCTGTTCTTTCTGAGGGAAAAGAGAGAGAAGTAGACACATTAATGTAAAGAAGAGAAACTGAAGAGTGTGAGAGAGAGAGTGAAGATCAGGACAATAATAAGAAGCTTGGAGAGTGGTTTTGGAGATTTTACAGCGTTGGGATTATCTTGTAAAGGAAGAGGAAAATCAAAGAGAAGTTGAAGAAAATGCTCAAGGAAATTCATATTTCAGCGGTTTTGAACAACTTTTACGAGCAAAAGTGGTTTTGATTTTAATGAGAAAGACAAAAGTTAGATGGTTTTGTAACTGAAAAGTGAGAGAGAAAGAGGAAAAGGAAGAAGCTAGCTCAGCATCATTCACACCAGTTGTTAATCTTCCAAAAAACTGTTACACTTAATCTTTGGCTTTATCACTCACATGTATTTGATTTCTAGAGAGAGAAACTGAGGAAGGATTGAGTATTAAGTTTTTCATTTCCTGTTTTTTGTTTGGTAATGGATGGATAGATAAGGGAAGGATTTTGTTTTTTTTCATTGATTGATGATGAATTTGATGATAAATGGGGTAGTAGGTCGAACTGCGTGACTAATTGGTGCTTTCTTCTTCAACCTTTAATTGACTTTTTCTACTGCTCTGGTTCTTCTCTCTTCCTTCATTTTGTGTTCTTCGGAGGTTTTGAGGAGCGTGGTGGTTTTTTAATGGCTAATGTTTCTGCTGTCTCTCAGAATCAGGCGGTGGTGGTCGGCCATGATACTGGTAAGATAAATTTGTACTAATTTCTGCCATTTTTATTAGTCATTGTAGTATTTAAACTGGATTAATGGCGATTTTCCAGACGTTCATCTTCTTGTTATGTTAAATAATCTTTTCACTAATTTTTGAGGATAAATAGATTGAGCAAGGCATGAGTTCATACCTCCATTTGTTTTGATGCTTCAATGATTATTTTATCTTTTGGTAGGCCAAGGCGATGATTTGTATACCGAGCTGTGGAGGGCTTGTGCAGGACCCCTTGTTGATGTTCCTCGGGCTGGAGACAGAGTTTTCTACTTTCCACAGGGTCACATGGAGCAAGTAGGGATGAAATCCCTATCTCTTTTATAGCCATTTTTTTCGGTTTATTTTCTTGGAACAGCAATGTACCCTGGGACTTATGTGCTCTTAATCGTGTTTTTTTAGTTGGAGGCGTCAATGAATCAGGAGTTGAATCAGCAAATTCCTCAGTTCAATCTTCATTCAAAGATTTTATGTCGAGTTGTTCACATTAGGCTGCTTGTATGTTCCATTTCTATTCTGTGTATGTGTGTTGGTCTCTACATGGTTAGAGAATTTTATTTATGTATATTTATTTTTTCTCTTTTTGGTACAATTATAGGCGGAGGCCGAGACAGATGAAGTGTATGCTCAGATTACTTTACATCCTGAGGAAGATGTAAGTAGTCCTGATTAATTATGTTTTGCTTATGGAGTATATGTTTGTTGATACTTTTGAGTTTTGAGCAACATTATTCTTTCCATCCTTCTTGATTACTTGGGATTACACCGGTATAAAATCTTTTTGAATTTGGAAAGAGCTTATAATATTTTTCCTTTTTCTGATTACTTTTCTAGCAAAATGAACCCACAAGTCCTGATCCATGCCCTCCTGATCAACCAAAACGTACAGTCCAATCTTTTTGCAAGATATTAACGGCATCTGATACAAGTACCCATGGAGGATTTTCTGTACTCCGGAAGCATGCTACTGAATGTTTGCCTCAATTGGTAGTACTTCTTATTCTCTCTTGATATACTGCTCCATATAGATCGGAATGAATATAGTATCAGCAGGTTGAAGGAACTGATAATGTCAAATGTTCTCTATAAAAAATCATTTTACCACAAGGGTTTATGTGTCTAGGCATAATATTAACGAAAGGTTGGATAAAATGTTGTTTTTTCCTCTGTCTTTTTGCTTTTGTTTTTCTTTCTCAAGTTCTTTTGTTACATTTACTAGCAATTCAAGGGCCAATTCTAATCCCCTGGCATGAAAGCACTCACATGGTGCAAATGCTGAAGAAACAAATCATATCATACCATAACTTCATGCCTGGAATTTGACATTTTCCTCATTTCTAGGATATGACTCAAGCAATCCCAAGTCAGGATTTGGTTGCAAAAGACCTTCATGGGTATGAATGGCGTTTTAAGCATATATTCAGGGGTAAGAATGCTGAAATATTTTGTTTTGACGTTGTGTTTGTGCTTATCTTTTTTGTTTTGTTTCTTTGTTACTTTTTTTTGTTGTTTATCACCTTAGCTTAATATCCAAGTGCATTTACGTTTGTTTCTCCCCAATAATTTCAAAGAAGAAATGACTTAGTAAATATTGGGGTCACCATCTGAAAGCAAATTCATACTTTTTTTACCTCTGCTTAAATGCTTTTAAACAGGTCAACCTCGTAGGCACTTGCTAACAACTGGATGGAGCACATTTGTAACTTCAAAGAGATTAGTTGCAGGCGATGCATTTGTTTTCTTGAGGTAATTTATATGGGCTTCCATTTGAATCTGAGTCATGCTCCATAGTGTTTACTTGTGTATGTTTTTGGGTAGCTATTTATTAGCCAATTCAATCGTGTATTTAAATCTGCTACATTGCAGGGGTGATGACGGGGAACTTCGTGTTGGAGTTCGCCGTCTTGCTCGGCAGCAAAGCTCAATACCTCCTTCTGTGATATCAAGCCAAAGCATGCATCTTGGCGTTCTTGCTACTGCATCTCATGCAATCACTACACACACCTTGTTTGTTGTGTATTACAAGCCAAGGTATGTTGTATGTTGTGGATATCCTTTCTAGTGATTTATATAAGTATGCACCTGGGGGGGGGGCACATTCTTGTATTCTGATTATTTTTGGAGTTTATTTTGGTATCTTTTGTTATGCGTTGTGTTCAGGACAAGCCAGTTTATCATTGGATTGAACAAATATCTAGAAGCTGTGAAGCATGGGTTTTCAGTAGGCATGCGTTTCAAAATGAAATTTGAAGGCGAAGACTCTCCTGAGAGAAGGTTTTGTTATATATCTCTCTCTACCTTTTACTTTTGCATGGGTGATTTTTGTACTTGTTAACTTTTAATTATAGTGAAGGATAATTGTCAGGTTTACAGGGACCATAGTTGGTGTGGGTGATGTCTCTCCTCAATGGTCAGATTCAAGGTGGCGTTCGTTGAAGGTTGATGAAACAAACAGCTTTGTGACTGATCTGAATTTCACCTGTGTATATTTGGATCTTGTACTCATTGGATTCAATTTATTTCTTCTTTCTAGATTCAATGGGATGAACCAACAACCATTAAAAGGCCAGAGAGGGTCTCCCCTTGGGAGATTGAGCCATTTGAAGCTACTTCATCTGTTGATATTAGCCAATCGATGACAAAGAGTAAAAGACCTCGTTCTCTTGATGTCCCAGTATCTGGTATTGAAACATTTGCCTTTCTGATTATACTTTCAGGTGAGTCATGATAGGTTTTTACTAATAATTTGGGAGGAAATGTGATGTAGAAAACAATAGCATACATGCTGCTGCTCCTTTTTGGTGTCCGGCACCACCAGCATCACGTGAATTAAACAACTTAGACGGTGCTGAAGTGCAAAACAATGAAAATAAAACATTCTGGGCTCCTAATCAGAAAGACCTTAACAGCAGCAGCTATGGTTCCATAATGCGCCCAGGTGGAGTTTGGCCTGGTCAACTTCTGAAAGGTTCACTAGATCTTTTTAGGGATCCAGCAGAAGATTTATCTGCTCGATCCATTGTTTCTGATTATTATTCTCCTGTATCATCAAAGGCGAGTAATGGCCCTGTACTTGACCAAGTTGAGAAGGGTAAAAGGCATGAAAATGTTTTAGGTTGCCGGTTGTTTGGCATCGACTTGTGGAACAACTCAAATGATTCTTCTCTTGAGAAGGGTGCACCATCTACAGAAATCGTGGCAGATCACGCTAACAATGCTAGTGCTTCTGCTGGTAAATGTGATCAAGACCTTCTGAAGTCCTGCAAAGACAAGAAACAAGTTCAATCAGATATTTCACCCAATGACGGACAGAATAAGCAGAGTTTTAGTGCTTCTACAAGAACGCGTACCAAGGTTTTAGCCTTGTTGTTTTTTGCTTCTCAATCCAAAAACCTCCTTATCCTTATAACTTCCTGAACATGAGGAACTATCCTTGTATCTTCATCAGGTGCAAATGCAAGGAGTTGCTGTTGGACGCGCAGTCGACTTGACCTCATTAGGAAGCTACGATGACCTGATAAGCGAACTGGAAAAATTATTTGAGCTTAAGGGGGAGCTTCGTCCACGAAACAAGTGGGAGGTTGTTTATACTGATGATGAAGGGGATATGATGCTCGTGGGTGATGATCCGTGGCTGTGAGTGACTCGAAAGCTTAACCAATTGTTCTTTTTACTACTACTTGTTAGCTTAAAATGAGCCATATTTTTACTTATATTCTGATATGGTAGGGAATTCTGCAAGATGGCCAGGAAGATATTTATATACTCAAGCGAGGAAGTGAAGAAGATGAGTGCAGGGAACAAGCTTGAAGGTACACTAGTGAGCATAGATTCAGAGGTGAAATCTGAAGCCTGAAGGTTCATTTTCTGTGTTTTTTTTTTTTATCTTTGGGGCATTGTTGGTGTAGGCATACATTGAAGCTCAGTTTTTTTGGGAGCTCTTGAGGAAGATATGAAAGGAAAAATGGAATGGATTTTGGTGGTGGTGGTTGGAGGGGGGGTTGTTTGGGGCAGGGTTAAAGTTGTCATTAAGTAATTAAGAAAGTTTGAGGGTTACATTTGCAAAATTGTGAATATCTTGTTTTTTTGGGACTTGTGGGTTCATGGTGATTTTAGTTTGTAAAGATATTATTTGATAAAAAAGAAAACGTTTATATATATATATATGAACTATTAACTTATTTCTCGTTATAAACATAATCTTTATTTTTTCTTATTTATATGCACAAACGACTTCACCTAATACTATCGTGGGTGGTATTGATGGCATATAAATAAGGTGGGTGGTATTGATGGCATATAAATAAAGGTTCGAAAAGAGTTCATGCATATAAATAGAGAAAACAGATTATGTATATAATGAAAAATTAGTGAAGAATTTATATATATATATAATAAGTAGCTAAATTCACGTAAAAATGTTTTTTAAATCTCTATTTATATCCTATTATCACTAGTGATAGAATTATGTAAGTCAAATCACGCTTAAGATTAGGTATATAATGAGAAATTAGTAAATAGTGTGTATATATATGTTTGTATTTATTAGTAAATCTCGTGATAAATATAATGGGCACTAAAGGAAGCTTACGCTCACAAATTTCCGAAAATAATGGTCACCCAAGCATTAACAGACACCAAGGCATATATCGGAACTAACTAAATTGCTCTAAAACGATAATGAATATTTTTAATATTGTATAAATGCACAAGACGAAATATCAAATTTCTATTAAAGCTTGAATTCGTGTGGTAATATCACGTTTTTTACAAAATTTAGGTTTGAAAAAAAGTTCTCCAAAAAATTGCTTAAAATGATTCTGAATGTTTTTCATGTTGTATAAATACACAAGACGAAGTATCACATTTCCGTTAAAGTCCGAATTCGTGTGCTAATAGTCACGTTTTTTACAAAATTTAGGTCCGAAAAAAGATCTCGAAAATATTGCACAAAACGATTTTGAATGTTTTTCATGTTGTATAAATACACCAGACAAAGTATCACATTCCCGTCAAAGCCCGAATTCGTGTGTTAATCATCATGTTTTTTACAAAATTTAGGTCCGAGAAAAAGATCTCCAAAAAATTGCTCAAAACTATTATGAACATTTTTCATGTTGTATAAATTCACCAGATGAAGTTTCACATTTCCGTTAAAGCCCGAATTCGTATGCTAATCATCACTTTTTTAAGAAATTTAGAACCGAAAAAAGATCTCCAAAAAATTGCTCAAAACGATTGTGAATGTTTTTCATATTTTATAAATACACCAGACGAAGTATTGCATTCCTGTTAAAGCCTGAATTAGTGTGCTAATCATAACATTTTTTAAAAAATTTATGCCCGAAAAACAATCTCCAAAAAATTGCTCAAAACTATTCTGAATGTTTTTAATGTTGTATAAATATTTAGACGAAGTTTCACATTCTCCTTAAAGTCCGAATTCGTGTATTAATCATCACATTTTTAAAAAATTAGGTCCGAAAAAAAAATTTCCCAAAATTTTGCTCAAATCGATTCTGAATGTTTTTCACATTGTATAAATACACCAGACGAAGTATCACATTCCCGTTAAAGTCCGAATTCGTGTACTAATCATCACAATTTTTAGAAAATTTAGATCCGGAAAAAAGATCTCCAAAAAATTTCTCAAAAGGATTCAGAATATTTCATGTTGTATAAATACACCAGACGAAGTTTCAACTTCCCGTTCAACCTTGAATTCGTGTGCTAATTATCACGTTTTTTACAAAATTTAGGTAAAAAAAAGTTTTCCAAAATATTGCTTAAGACGATTCTGAATGTTTTTAATGTTATATAAATACACCAGATGAAGTTTCGCATTCCCGTTAAAGCCCGAATTCATGTGCTAATAATCATCACATTTTTTACAAAATTTAGGTGCGAAAAAAAGATCTCCAAGAAATTGCTCAAAGCGACTCTGAATTTTTTTATGTTGTATAAATACACCAGACGAAGTTTCACATTTCCCGTTAAAGCCCGAATTCATGTGCTAACAATCATCACGTTTTTTTACAAAATTTAGGTAAAAAAAAACTTCTCAAAAAAATTGCTCAAAACAATTATGAATATTTTTCCGGTTGTATAAATACACCAGACGAAGTTTCAAATTCCCGTTAAAGCCCGTATTCGTGTGCTAATCATCACGCATTTTCACAAAATTTAGGTGCGAAAAAAAGATCTCTAATAAATTGCTAAAAAACGATTGGGAATGTTTTTTCATGTTGTATAAATACACCAGACGAAGTATCACATTTATGTTAAAACCCCAATTCGTGTGCTAATCATCACTTTTTTTAGAAAATTTAGGTCTGAAGAAAAGATCTCCAAAAAATTGTTCAAAACTATTCTGAATATTTTTCATGTTGTATAAATAATCTAGAAGAAGTTTCACATTCCCGTTAAAGTACGTATTCGTGTAATTATCATCATGTTTTTTACAAAATTTAGATCCGAAAAAAAAGTATTCCGAAATATTGCTTTAGACGATTCTGAATGTTTTTCATGTTGTATAAATACACCAGACGAAGTTTCACATTCTCGTTAAAGTCCAAATTCGTGTACTAATAATCACGATTTTTAGAAAGTTTAGGTCCGGAAAAACTATCTCAAAAAAATTGCTCAAAACGATTGTGAATGTTTTTCATTTTGTATAAATACAACAGACGAAGTTTCGCATTTCCGTTAAAGCCCGAATTCGTGTCCTAATCATCACATGTTTTAGAAAATTTAGGTCCGAAAAAAGATCTCCAAAAAATTGCTCAAAACTATTCTGAATGCTTTTCATGTTGTATAAATATTCCAAACGCAGTTTCAAATTCCTGTTAAAATCCGAATTCGTGTACATCACGTTTTTTACAAAATTCAGTCCGAAAAAAAGTTCTCGAAAATATTGCTCAACACGATTCTGAATGTTTTTTATGTTGTATAAATACACCAGACAAAATATCACATTCCCGTTAAAGCCAGAATTCGTGTGCTAATCATTACGTTTTTTAGAAAATTTGGGTATGAAAAAAAGGACTCCAAAAAATTGCTCAAAACTATTCTGAATATTTTTCATGTTGTATAAATACACCAGATGAAGTATCACATTCCCGTTAAAGCCAGAATTCGTCTGCTAATCCTCACGTTTTTTAGAAAATTTAGGTCCGGAAAAAAGATTTCCAAAAAATTGCTCAAAACTATTTTGAATGTTTTTCATGTTGTATAAATACACCAAACGAAGTTTCACATTCCCATTAAAACCCGAATTCGTGTTCTACACATCACGTTTTTAGAAAATTTAGGTCCGAAAAAAAGTTCTCCAAAATATCTCTCAAGACGATTTTGAACGTTTTTCATTTTGTAAAAAAACACCAGACGAAGTATCACATTCTCGTTAAAGCGCGAATTCGTGTGTAAATCATCACGTTTTTTACAAAATTTATTTCCCAAAAAAAGATCTCCAATAAATTGTTTAAAACGATTGTGAATGTTTTTCATGTCTTATAAATACACAAGACGAAATATCACATTCCCGTTAAAGCCCGTATTCGTGTGCTAATCATCACGTTTTTTAGAAAATTTAGGACCGAAAAAAAGATCTCCAAAAAATTGCTCAATACTATTCTGAATATTTTTCATGTTGAATAAATATACCAGACAAAGTTTCACATTCCCATTAAAGTCCGAATTCGTGTGCTAATCATCACGTTTTTAGAAAATTTAGGTAAAAAAAAAGATCTCCAAAAAATTACTCTAAAACTATTCTGAATGCTTTTCATTTTGTATAAATATTCAAGATGAAGTTTCACATTCCCGTAAAAGCCCGAATTCGTGTACTATCATCACATTTTTTACAAAACTTATGTCCGGAAAAATATCTCCAAAAAATTGCTCAAAACTGTTCTGAATGTTTTTCACGTTGTATAAATACACCAGACGAAGTTTCACATTCTCGTTAAAACCCGAAGTCGTGTGCTAATCATCACGGTTTTAAGAAATTTTAAGTTAAATAAAAATTTCTCAGAAATATTGCTCAAGACGATTCTGAATGTTTTTCATGTTGTATAAATACACCAGAGGAAGTTTCACATTCCCTTTAAAGTCCGAATTCGTGTACTAATAATCACGATTTTGAGAAAATTTAGGTCCGGAAAAAAGATCTCCAAAAAATTACTCAAAAGGATTATGAATATTTTTAATGTTGTATAAATACACAGGGCGAAGTTTCAACATCCCGTTAAAGCCCGAATTCGTGTGCTAATCATCACGTTTTTTACAAAATTTAGGTCCGAAAAAAAGTTCACCAAAACATTGCTCAAGACGATTCTGAATGGTTTTCATGTTGTCTAAATACACTAGACGAAGCATCACATTCCCATTACAGTCCGAATTCGTGTGGTAATCATCACGTTTTTTTGAAAATTTCAGTCCCAAAAAAAGAGCTCCAAAAAATTGCTCAAAACTATTCTTAATGTTTTTTATTTTGTATAAATACACCAAACGAAGCTTCACATTCCCGTTAAAGCCCGAATTCGTCACATTTTTTAGAAAATTTAGGTACAAAAAAAAGATTATAAAAAAATGCTCAAAACTATTCTGAACGCTTTTCATGTTGTATAAATATTCCAGACGAAGTTTCACATCCCCGTTAAAGTCCGAATTCGTATACTAATCATCACGATTTTTAGAAAATTTAGGTCCGGAAAAAAGATCTCAAATAAATTGTTCAAAAGGATTCTAAATATTTTTCATGTTGTATAAATACACAAAACAAAGTTTCAACTTCCCGTTAAAGCCAGAATTCGTGTGTTAATCATCACGTTTTCTACAAAATTTAGGTCGGAAAAAAAATTCTCCAAAATATTGCTCACGACGATTATGAATGTTTTTCATGTTGTATAAATACGCCAGACGAAGTATCACATTCTCGTTAAAGTCCGAATTCGTATATTGATCATCACATTTCTAAGAAAATTTAGGACCGAAATAAAGATCTCCAAAAAATTGCTCAAAAATATTCTGAATGTTTATCATGTTGTATAAGTACATTGAGACGAAGTATCACATTCCCAATAAAGCCCCAAATCGTGTGCTAATCATCACGTTTTTTAAAAAATTTTGGTCCGAAAAAAAGTTCTCCAAAAAATTGCTCAAAAGGAATCAGAATGTATTTCACGTTCTGACGAAGTATCACATTCCCAATAAAGCCTGAATTCGTGTGCGTCATCACGTTTTTTACAAAATTTTAGTCCGAAAAAAAGTTCACCGAAAAATTATTCAAAACGATTCTGAATGTATTTTATGTTGTATAATTTCACAAAACGAGATATCACATTCCCAATAAGCCTGAATTCGTGTGCTAACCATCACGTTTTTTACAAAATTTTAATCCAAAAAAAAGTTCTACGAAAAATTGCTCAAAACGATTATAAATGTATTTTATTTGTATAAATACACAAAAGGAGGTATAACATTCCCAATAAAGCCCGAATTCGTGTGCTAATCTTCACGTTTTTTACCAAATTTTGGTCCAAAAAAAAGTTCTCCGAAAAATTGCTCAAAACGATTCTGAATGTATTTTATTTGTATAAGTACACAAAACGAGGTATCACATTGCCAATAAAGCATGAATTCGTGTGCTAATCATCACGTTTTTTACAAAATTTTGGTCCCAAAAAAAGTTCTCCAAAAAATTGCTCAAAAGGAATCAGAATGTATTTCATGTTCTGATGAAGTATCACATTCCCAATAAAACCCGAATTCGTGTGCTAATCATCACGTTTTTTACAAAATTTTGGTCCCAAAAAAAGTTCTCCGAAAAATTGCTCAAAAGGAATCAGAATGTATTTCATGTTCTGACGAAGTATGAGATTCCCAAAAAAGCCTGAATTCGTGTGCTAACCATCACGTTTTTTACAAAATTATAGTCCGAAAAAAAGTTCTCCGAAAAATTGCTCGAATCGATTCTGAATGTATTTTATTTGTATACGTACAAAAATCGAGGTATCACATTCCCAAAAAAGCCCGAATTCGTGTGCTAATCATCACGTTTTTTACAAAATTTTGGTCCGAAAAAAAGTTCTCCGAAAAATTGCTTAAAACGATTTTGAATGTACTTTATTTGTATAAGTACAAAAAACGAGGTATCACATTCACAATAAAGTCCGAATTCGTGTGATAATCATCACGCTTTTTATAAAATTTTTGTCCGAAAAAAAGTTCTCCAAAAAATTGCTCAAAAGGATTCAGAATGTATTTCATGTTCTGACGAAGTATCACATTACCAATAAAACCTGAATTCGTGTGCGTTCCATCACGTTTTTTACAAAATTTTAGTCCGAAAAAAAGTTTTTCGAAAAATTGCTCAAAACGATTCTGAATGTATTTTATGTTGTATAAATTCACAAAATGATATATCACATCCCAATAAAGCCCGAATTCGTGTGCTAATCATCACGTTTTTTACAAAATTTTGGTCCAAAAAGAATTCTTCGAAAAATTGCTCAAAAGGAATCAGAATGTATTTCATGTTTTGACGAAGTATGAGATTCCCAAAAAAGCCTGAATTCGTATGCCCATCACGTTTTTTACAAAATTTTAGTCCCAAAAAAAATTTTTTCTCTGAAAAATTGCTCGAATCGATTCTGAATGTATTTTATTTGTATACATACACAAAACGAGGTATCACATTCCCAAAAAAGCCCGAATTCGTGTGCTAATCATCACGTTTTTTACAAAATTTTGGTCCGAAAAAAAGTTCTCGAAAAAATTGCTCAAAAGGAATCAGAATTTATTTCATGTTCTGACGAAATACGACATTCCCAAAAAAGCCCGAATTCGTGTGCTAACCATCACGTTTTTTACAAAATTTTAGTCCGAAAAAAAGTTCTCCGAAAAATTGCTCGAACCGATTATTAATGTATTTTATTTGTATACATACACAAAACGAGGTATCACATTCCCAAAAAAGCCCGAATTCGTGTTCTAATCATCATGTTTTTTACAAAATTTTGGTCCGAAAAAAAGTTCTCCGAAAAATTGCTTAAAACGATTCTGAATGTATTTTATTTGTATAAGTACACAAAACGAGGTATCATATTCCCGATAAAGCCCGAATTCGTGTGCCAATCATCACGGTTTTTAAAAAATTTTAGTCCGAAAAAAAGTTCTCTGAAAAATTGCTAAAAACGATTTTGAATGTATTTTATGTTGTATAAACACACAAAACGAGGTATCACATTCCCAATAAAGCCCGAATTCGTGTGCTAATCATCACGTTTTTTACAAAATTTTGATCCAAAAAAATTTCTCCAAAAATTGCTCAAAAGGAATCAGAATGTTTTTCATGTTCTGACAAACTATCACATTCCCAATAAAGCTTGAATTCGTGTGCTTACCATCACGTTTTTTACAAAATTTTAGTCCGAAAAAAAGTTCTCTTAAAAATTGCTCAAAACGATTCTGAATGTATTTTATGTTGTATAAATTCACAAAACGAGATATCACATCCCAATAAAGCCCGAATTCGTGTGCTAATCATCACGTTTTTTACAAAATTTTGGTCCGAAAAAAGTTCTCCAAAAATTTGCTCCAATCGATTCTGAATGTATTTTATTTGTATGAGTACAAAAAACGAGGTATCACATTTCCAATAAAGCCCGAATTCGTGTGCCAATCATCACGTTTTTTACAAAATTTTAGTCCGAAAAAAAGTTCTCCGAAAAATTGCTCAAAACGATTCTGAATTTATTTTATGTTGTATAAATACACAAAACGAGATATCACATCCCAATAAAGCCTGAATTCGTGTGTTAATCATCACCTTTTTTACCAAATTTTGGTCTGAAAAAAAGTTCTCCGAAAAATTGCTCAAAACGATTCTGAATGTGTTTTATTTGTATAAGTACAAAAAACGATGTATCACATTACCAATAAAGCCCGAATTCGTGTGCTAATCATCACGTTTTTTTCAAAATATTGGTCCGAAAAAAAGTTCTCCTAAAAATTGCTCAAAACGAATCTGAATGTATTTTATTTGTATAAAATACACAAAACGAGGTATCACATTCCCAATAAAGCCCAAATTCGTGTGCTAATCATCAAGTTTTTTACAAAATTTTAGTCCGAAAAAAAGTTCTCCAAAAAATTGGTCAAAACGAATCAGAATGTATTTCATGTTCCGACGAAGTATGACATTCCCAATAAAGCCTGAATTCGTGTGCTAATCATCACGTTTTTTTCAAAATTTTGGCCCCAAAAAAAGTTCCCCAAAAAATTGCTCATAAGGACTCAGAATGTATTTCATGTTGTATAAATACACAAACGAGATATCACATCCCAATAAAGCCTGAATTCGTGTGCTAACCATCACGTTTTTTACAAAATTTTAGTCCGAAAGAAAGTTCTTCGGAAAATTGCTCAAAACGATTCTGAATGTATTTTATGTTGTATAAATACCCAAAACGAGATGTTACATCCCGATAAAACCCGAATTCGTGTGCTAATCATCATGTTTTTTACAAAATTTTGGTCCGAATAAAAGTTCTTCGGAAAATTGCTGAAAACGATTATGAATGTATTTTATGTTGTATAAATACCCAAAACGAGATATTACATCCCGATAAAGCCCGATTTCGTGTGCATACATCACGTTTTTTACAAAATTTTGGTCCAAAAAAAAGTTCTCAAAAAAATTGCTCAAAAGGAATCAGAATGTATTTCATGTTCTGATGAAGTATGACATTCCCAATAAAGCCTGAATTCGTGTTCTAACCATCACGTTTTTTACAAAATTTTAGTCCGAAGAAAAGTTCTTCGAAAAATTGCTCAAAACGATTCTGAATGTATTTTATGTTGTATAAATACCCAAATAGAGATATCACATCCCGATAAAGCCCGAATTCGTGTGCTAATCATCACATTTTTTAAAAAATTTTAGTCCGAAAAAAGTTCTCTGAAAAATTGCTAAAAACGATTCTGAATGTATTTTATGTTGTATAAATACACAAAACGAGGTATCACATTCCCAATAAAGCCCGAATTCGTGTGCTAATCATCACGTTTTTTACAAAATATTGGTCCAAAAAAATTTCTCCAAAAATTGCTCAAAAGGAATCAGAATGTATTTCATGTTCTGACAAACTATCACATTCCCAATAAAGCCTGAATTCGTGTGCTAAGCATCACGTTTTATACAAAATTTTAGTCCCAAAAAAAGTTCTCCGAAAAATTGCTCAAAACGATTGTGAATGTATTTTCTGTTGTATAAATTCACAAAACGAGATATCACATCCCAATAAAGCCTGAATTCGTGTGCTAATCATCACGTTTTTTACAAAATTTTGGTCCGAAAAAAAGTTTTCCAAAAATTTGCTCCAATCGATTCTGAATGTATTTTATTTGTATAAATACACAAAACGAGGTATCAGATTCCCAATAAAGCCCGAATTCGTGTTCTAATCATCACGTTTTTTTCAAAATTTTGGTCCGAAAAAAAGTTCTCCGAAGAATTGCTCAAAACGATTCTGAATGTATTTTATGTTGTATAAATTCACAAAACAAGATATCACATCCAATAAAGCCCGAATTCGTTTGCTAATCAGCACGTTTTTTTACAAAATTTTGGTCGGAAAAAAAGTTCTCCGAAAAATTGGTCAAAACGATTCTGAATGTATTTTATTTGTATATGTACACAAAACGAGGTATCACATTCCCAATAAATCCCGAATTCGTGTGCTAATCATCACGTTTTCTACAAAATTTTGGTCCGAAAAAAAGTTCTCCAAAAAATTGCTCAAAACGATACTGAATGTATTTTATTTGTATGAGTACAAAAAACAAGGTATCACATTCCCAATAAAGCCCGAATTCGTGTGCTAATCATCACGTTTTTTACAAAATTTTGGTCCGAAAAAAAGTTCGCTGAAAAATGGCTCAAAAGGAATCAGAATGTATTTCATGTTCTGACGAAGTATGAAATTCCCAAAAAAGCCTGAATTCGTGTGCTAACCATCACGTGTTTTAAAAAATTTGAGTCTGAAAAAAAGTTCTCCGAAAAATTGCTCAAAACGATTCTGAATTTATTTTATGTTGTATAAATACACAAAACGAGATATCACATCCCAATAAAGCCTGAATTCGTGTGCTAATCATCACCTTTTTTACCAAATTTTGGTCTGAAAAAAAGTTCTCCGAAAAATTGCTCAAAACGATTCTGAATGTGTTTTATTAGTATAAGTACAAAAAACGATGTATCACATTCCCAATAAATCCCGAATTCGTGTGCTAATCATCACGTTTTTTTCAAAATTTTGGTCCGAAAAAAAGTTCTCCGAAAAATTGCTCAAAACGAATCTGAATGTATTTTATGTTGTATAAATTCACAAAACGAGATATCACATCCAATAAAGCCCGAATTCGTTTGCTAATCATCACGTTTTTTACAAAATTTTTGTCCCAAAAAAAGTTCTCCAAAAAATTGGTCAAAACGAATCAGAATGTATTTCATGTTCCGACGAAGTATGACATTCCCAATAAAGCCTGAATTCGTGTGCTAATCATCACGTTTTTTTCAAAATTTTGGACCCAAAAAAAGTTCCCCAAAAAATTGCTCACAAGGAATCAGAATGTATTTCATGTTGTATAAATACACAAAACGAGATATCACATTCCAATAAAGCCTGAATTCGCGTGCTAACCATCACGTTTTTTATAAAATTTTAGTCTGAAAAAAAGTTCTTCGGAAAATTGCTCAAAACGATTCTTAATGTATTTTAGGTTGTATAAATACCCAAAACGAGATATTACATCCCGATAAAGCTCAAATTCGTGTACTAATCATCACGTTTTTTACAAAATTTTGGTCCGAAAAAAAGTTCTCCGAAAAATTGCTCAAAACGATTCTGAATGTATTTTATTTGAATAAGTACACAAAACGAGGTATCACATTCCCAATAAAGCCCGAATTCGTGTGCTAATCATCAAGTTTTCTACAAAATTTTGGTCCGAAAAAAAGTTCTCCAAAAATTTGCTCCAATCGATTCTGAATGTATTTTTTTTGTATAAATACACAAAACGAGGTATCAGATTCCCAATAAAGCTCGAATTCGTGTGCTAATCATCACGTTTTTTTCAAAATTTTGGTCCCAAAAAAAGTTTCCCAAAAAATTGCTCATAAGGAATCAGAATGCTCAAAACGATACTCAATGTATTTTATTTGCATAAATACACAAAACGAGGTATGACATTCCCAATAAAGCCCGAATTCGTGTGCTAATCATCACGTTTTTTTCAAAATTTTGGTCCCAAAAAAAGTTCTGCGAAAAATTGCTCAAAACGATTCTGAATGTATTTTATTTGTATCAGTACACAAAACGATGTATCACAATCCCAATAAAGCCCGAATTCGTGTGCTAATCATCACGTTTTTTACAAAATTTTGGTCCGAAAAAAAGTACTCCGAAAAATTTGTCAAAACGATTCTTAATGTATTTTATTTGTATCAGTACACAAAACGAGGTATCACATTCCCAATAAAGCCCGAATTCGTGTGCTAATCATCACGTTTTTTACAAAATTTTGGACCGAAAAAAAGTTCTCCGAAAAATTGCTCAAAAGGAATCAGAATGTATTTCATGTTCCGAAGAAGTATGACATTCCCAATAAAGCCTGAATTCGTGTGCTAATCGTCACGTTTTTTACAAAATTTTAGTCCGAAAAAAAGTTCTCCGAAAAATTGCTCGAATCGATTCTGAATGTATTTTATTAATATACATACACAAAACGAGGTATCACATTCCCAAAAAAACCGAATTCGAGTGCTAATCATCACGTTTTTTACAAAAATTTTGGTCCGAAAAAAAGTTCTCCAAAAAATTGCTCAAAAGGAATCAGAATGTATTTCATGTTATGACGAAGTACGACATTCCCAAAAAAGCCTGAATTCGTGTGCTAACCATCACGTTTTTTACAAAATTTTAGTCCGAAAAAAGTTCTCCGAAAAATTGCTCGAATCGATTCTGAATAAATTTTATTTGTATACCTACATAAAACGAGATATCACATTCCCAAAAAAGCCCGAATTCGTGTGCTAATCATCACGTTTTTTACAAAATTTTGGACCGAAAAAAAGTTCTCCGAAAAATTGCTCAAAAGGAATCAGAATGTATTTCATGTTCCGAAGAAGTATGACATTCCCAATAAAGCCTGAATTCGTGTGCTAATCATCACGTTTTTTACAAAATTTTAGTCCGAAAAAAAGTTCTCCGAAAAATTGCTCGAATCGATTCTGAATGTATTTTATTAGTATACATACACAAAACGAGGTATCACATTCCCAAAAAAGCCCGAATCCGAGTGCTAATCATCACGTTTTTTACAAAAATTTTGGTCCGAAAAAAAGTTCTCCAAAAAATTGCTCAAAAGGAATCAGAATGTATTTCATGTTATGACGAAGTACGACATTCCCAATAAAGCCTGAATTCGTGTGCTAACCATCACGGTTTTTACAAAATTTTAGTCCGAAAAAAGTTCTCCGAAAAATTGCTCAAAAGGAATCAGAATTTATTTCAGGTTCTGTCGAAGTATGAGATTCCAAAAAAAGTCCGAATTCGTGTGTTAATCATCACCTTTTTTACAAAATTTTGGTCCGAAAAACATTTCTCCGTAAAATTGCTCAAAACGATTCTGAATGTAATTTATTTGTATAAATACACAAAACGAGGTATGACATTCCCAATAAAGCCCGAATTCGTGTGCTAATCATCATTTTTTTTTCAAAATTTTGGTCCGAAAAAAAGTTCTCCGAAAAATTGCTCAAAACGATTCTGAATGTATTTTATTTGTATAAGTACAAAAAACTTGGTATCACATTCCCAATAAAACAGAATTCGTGTGCTAATCATCACGTTTTTTACAAAATTTTGGTCCCAAAAAAAGTACTCCGAAAAATTGGTCAAAACGATTCTTAATGAATTTTATTTGTATCAGTACACAAAACGAGGTATGACATTCCCAATAAAGCCCGAATTCGTGTGCTAATCATCACGTTTTTTACAAAATTTTGGACCGAAAAAAAGTTCTCCGAAAAATTGGTCAAAACGATTCTGAATGTATTTTATTTGTATAAGTACAAAAAACTTGGTATCACATTCCCAATAAAGCCCGAATTCGTGTGCTAATCATCACGTTTTTTACAAAATTTTGGTCCGAAAAAAAGTACTCCGAAAAATATGTCAAAACGATTCTTAATGTATTTTATTTGTATCAGTACACAAAACGAGGAATCACATTCCCAATAAAGCCCGAATTCGTGTGCTAATCATCACGTTTTTTACAAAATTTTGGACCGAAAAAAAGTTCTCCGAAAAATTGCTCAAAAGGAATCAGAATGTATTTCATGTTCCGAAGAAGTATGACATTCCCAATAAAGCTCGAATTCGTGTGCTAATCATCACGTTTTTTTACAAAATTTTTAGTCCGAAAAAAAGTTCTCCGAAAAATTGCTCGAATCGATTCCGAATGTATTTTATTAGTATACATACACAAAACGAGGTATCACATTCCCAAAAAAGCCCGAATTCGAGTGCTAATCATCACGTTTTTTTACAAAAATTTTGGTCCGAAAAAAAGTTCTCCAAAAAATTGCTCAAAAGGAATCAGAATGTATTTCATGTTATGACGAAGTACGACATTCCCAAAAAAGCTCGAATTCGTGTGCTAACCATCACGGTTTTTACAAAATTTTAGTCCGAAAAAAGTTCTCCGAAAAATTGCTCAAAAGGAATCAGAATTTATTTCAGGTTCTGTCGAAGTATGAGATTCCAAAAAAAGTCCGAATTCGTGTGCTAATCATCACGTTTTTTACGAAATTTTGGTCCGAAAAAAACTACTCCGAAAAATTGGTCAAAACGATTCTTAATGAATTTTATTTGTATCAGTACACAAAACGAGGTATGACATTCCCAATAAAGCCCGAATTCGTGTGCTAATCATCACGTTTTTTACAAAATTTTGGACCGAAAAAAAGTTCTCCGAAAAATTGGTCAAAACGATTCTGAATGTATTTTATTTGTATAAGTACAAAAAACTTGGTATCACATTCCCAATAAAGCCCGGATTCGTGTGCTAATCATCACGTTTTTTACAAAATTTTGGTCCGAAAAGAAGTACTCCGAAAAATATGTCAAAACGATTCTTAATGTATTTTATTTGTATCAGTACACAAAACGAGGTATCACATTCCCAATAAAGCCCGAATTCGTGTGCTAATCATCACGTTTTTTACAAAATTTTGGACCGAAAAAAAGTTCTCCGAAAAATTGCTCAAAAGGAATCAGAATGTATTTCATGTTCCGAAGAAGTATGACATTCCCAATAAAGCCTGAATTCGTGTGCTAATCATCACGTTTTTTACAAAATTTTAGTCCGAAAAAAAGTTCTCCGAAAAATTGCTCGAATCGATTCTGAATGTATTTTATTAGTATACATACACAAAACGAGGTATCACATTCCCAAAAAAGCCCGAATTCGAGTGCTAATCATCACGTTTTTTACAAAAATTTTGGTCCGAAAAAAAGTTCTCCAAAAAATTGCTCAAAAGGAATCAGAATGTATTTCATGTTATGACGAAGTACGACATTCCCAAAAAAGCCTGAATTCGTGTGCTAACCATCACGGTTTTTACAAAATTTTAGTCCGAAAAAAGTTCTCCGAAAAATTGCTCAAAAGGAATCAGAATTTATTTCAGGTTCTGTCGAAGTATGAGATTCCAAAAAAAGTCCGAATTCGTGTGCTAATCATCACATTTTTTACAAAATTTTGGTCCGAAAAAAATTTCTCCGAAAAATTGCTCAAAACGATTCTGAATGTAATTTATTTGTATAAATACACAAAAGCGAGGTATGACATTCCCAATAAAGCCCGAATTCGTGTGCTAATCATCATTTTTTTTCAAAATTTTGGTCCGAAAAAAAGTTCTCCGAAAAATTGCTCAAAACGATTCTGAATGTATTTTATTTGTATAAGTACAAAAAACTTGGTATCACATTCCCAATAAAACCAGAATTCGTGTGCATCACGTTTTTTACAAAATTTTGGTCCCAAAAAAAGTACTCCGAAAAATTGGTCAAAACGATTCTTAATGAATTTTATTTGTATCAGTACACAAAACGAGGTATGACATTCCCAATAAAGCCCGAATTCGTGTGCTAATCATCACGTTTTTTACAAAATTTTGGACCGAAAAAAAGTTCTCCGAAAAATTGGTCAAAACGATTCTAAATGTATGTTATTTGTATAAGTACAAAAAACTTGGTATCACATTCCCAATAAAGCCCGAATTCGTGTGCTAATCATCACGTTTTTTACAAAATTTTGTTCCGAAAAAAAGTACTCCGAAAAATATGTCAAAACGATTCTTAATGTATTTGATTTGTATCAGTACACAAAACGAGGTATCACATTCCCAATAAAGCCCGAATTCGTGTGCTATAATCATCACGTTTTTTACAAAATTTTGGACCGAAAAAAAGTTCTCCGAAAAATTGCTCAAAAGGAATCAGAATGTATTTCATGTTCCGAAGAAGTATGACATTCCCAATAAACCCTGAATTCGTGTGCTAATCATCACGTTTTTTACAAAATTTTAGTCCGAAAAAAAGTTCTCCGAAAAATTGCTCGAATCGATTTTGAATGTATTTTATTAGTATACATACACAAAATGAGGTATCACATTCCCAAAAAAGCCCGAATTCGAGTGCTAATCATCACGTTTTTTACAAAAATTTTGGTCCGAAAAAAAGTTCTCCAAAAAATTGCTCAAAAGGAATCAGAATGTATTTCATGTTATGACGAAGTACGACATTCCCAAAAAAGCCTGAATTCGTGTGCTAACCATCACGGTTTTTACAAAATTTTAGTCCGAAAAAAGTTCTCCGAAAAATTGCTCAAAAGGAATCAGAATTTATTTCAGGTTCTGTCGAAGTATGAGATTCCAAAAAAAGTCCGAATTCGTGTGCTAATCATCACCTTTTTTACAAAATTTTGGTCCGAAAAAAATTTCTCCGAAAAATTGCTCAAAACGATTCTGAATGTAATTTATTTGTATAAATACACAAAACGAGGTATGACATTCCCAATAAAGCCCGAATTCGTGTGCTAATCATCATTTTTTTTCAAAATTTTGGTCCGAAAAAAAGTTCTCCGAAAAATTGCTCAAAACGATTCTGAATGTATTTTATTTGTATAAGTACAAAAAACTTGGTATCACATTCCCAATAAAACCAGAATTCGTGTGCTAATCATCACGTTTTTTACGAAATTTTGGTCCGAAAAAAACTACTCCGAAAAATTGGTCAAAACGATTCTTAATGAATTTTATTTGTATCAGTACACAAAACGAGGTATGACATTCCCAATAAAGCCCGAATTCGTGTGCTAATCATCACGTTTTTTACAAAATTTTGGACCGAAAAAAAGTTCTCCGAAAAATTGGTCAAAACGATTCTGAATGTATTTTATTTGTATAAGTACAAAAAACTTGGTATCACATTCCCAATAAAGCCCGGATTCGTGTGCTAATCATCACGTTTTTTACAAAATTTTGGTCCGAAAAGAAGTACTCCGAAAAATATGTCAAAACGATTCTTAATGTATTTTATTTGTATCAGTACACAAAACGAGGTATCACATTCCCAATAAACCCGAATTCGTGTGCTAATCATCACGTTTTTTACAAAATTTTGGACCGAAAAAAAGTTCTCCGAAAAATTGCTCAAAAGGAATCAGAATGTATTTCATGTTCCGAAGAAGTATGACATTCCCAATAAAGCCTGAATTCGTGTGCTAATCATCACGTTTTTTACAAAATTTTAGTCCGAAAAAAAGTTCTCCGAAAAATTGCTCGAATCGATTCTGAATGTATTTTATTAGTATACATACACAAAACGAGGTATCACATTCCCAAAAAAGCCCGAATCCGAGTGCTAATCATCACGTTTTTTACAAAAATTTTGGTCCGAAAAAAGTTCTCCAAAAAATTGCTCAAAAGGAATCAGAATGTATTTCATGTTATGACGAAGTACGACATTCCCAATAAAGCCTGAATTCGTGTGCTAACCATCACGGTTTTTACAAAATTTTAGTCCGAAAAAAGTTCTCCGAAAAATTGCTCAAAAGGAATCAGAATTTATTTCAGGTTCTGTCGAAGTATGAGATTCCAAAAAAAGTCCGAATTCGTGTGTTAATCATCACCTTTTTTACAAAATTTTGGTCCGAAAAACATTTCTCCGTAAAATTGCTCAAAACGATTCTGAATGTAATTTATTTGTATAAATACACAAAACGAGGTATGACATTCCCAATAAAGCCCGAATTCGTGTGCTAATCATCATTTTTTTTTCAAAATTTTGGTCCGAAAAAAAGTTCTCCGAAAAATTGCTCAAAACGATTCTGAATGTATTTTATTTGTATAAGTACAAAAAACTTGGTATCACATTCCCAATAAAACAGAATTCGTGTGCTAATCATCACGTTTTTTACAAAATTTTGGTCCCAAAAAAAGTACTCCGAAAAATTGGTCAAAACGATTCTTAATGAATTTTATTTGTATCAGTACACAAAAGCGAGGTATGACATTCCCAATAAAGCCCGAATTAGTGTGCTAATCATCACGTTTTTTACAAAATTTTGGACCGAAAAAAAGTTCTCCGAAAAATTGGTCAAAACGATTCTGAATGTATTTTATTTGTATAAGTACAAAAAACTTGGTATCACATTCCCAATAAAGCCCGGATTCGTGTGCTAATCATCACGTTTTTTTACAAAATTTTGGTCCGAAAAGAAGTACTCCGAAAAATATGTCAAAACGATTCTTAATGTATTTTATTTGTATCAGTACACAAAACGAGGTATCACATTCCCAATAAAGCCCGAATTCGTGTGCTAATCATCACGTTTTTTACAAAATTTTGGACCGAAAAAAAGTTCTCCGAAAAATTGCTCAAAAGGAATCAGAATGTATTTCATGTTCCGAAGAAGTATGACATTCCCAATAAAGCCTGAATTCGTGTGCTAATCATCACGTTTTTTACAAAATTTTAGTCCGAAAAAAAGTTCTCCGAAAAATTGCTCGAATCGATTCTGAATGTATTTTATTAGTATACATACACAAAACGAGGTATCACATTCCCAAAAAAGCCCGAATTCGAGTGCTAATCATCACGTTTTTTACAAAAATTTTGGTCCGAAAAAAAGTTCTCCAAAAAATTGCTCAAAAGGAATCAGAATGTATTTCATGTTATGACGAAGTACGACATTCCCAAAAAAGCCTGAATTCGTGTGCTAACCATCACGGTTTTTACAAAATTTTAGTCCGAAAAAAGTTCTCCGAAAAATTGCTCAAAAGGAATCAGAATTTATTTCAGGTTCTGTCGAAGTATGAGATTCCAAAAAAAGTCCGAATTCGTGTGCTAATCATCACATTTTTTACAAAATTTTGGTCCGAAAAAAATTTCTCCGAAAAATTGCTCAAAACGATTCTGAATGTAATTTATTTGTATAAATACACAAAACGAGGTATGACATTCCCAATAAAGCCCGAATTCGTGTGCTAATCATCATTTTTTTTCAAAATTTTGGTCCGAAAAAAAGTTCTCCGAAAAATTGCTCAAAACGATTCTGAATGTATTTTATTTGTATAAGTACAAAAAACTTGGTATCACATTCCCAATAAAACCAGAACTCGTGTGCTAATCATCACGTTTTTTACAAAATTTTGGTCCCAAAAAAAGTACTCCGAAAAATTGGTCAAAACGATTCTTAATTAATTTTATTTGTATCAGTACACAAAACGAGGTATGACATTCCCAATAAAGCCCGAATTCGTGTGCTAATCATCACGTTTTTTACAAAATTTTGGACCGAAAAAAAGTTCTCCGAAAAATTGGTCAAAACGATTCTAAATGTATTTTATTTGTATAAGTACAAAAAACTTGGTATCACATTCCCAATAAAGCCCGGATTCGTGTGCTAATCATCACGTTTTTTACAAAATTTTGGTCCGAAAAAAAGTACTCCGAAAAATATGTCAAAACGATTCTTAATGTATTTTATTTGTATCAGTACACAAAACGAGGTATCACATTCCCAATAAAGCCCGAATTCGTGTTCTATAATCATCACGTTTTTTACAAAATTTTGGACCGAAAAAAAGTTCTCCGAAAAATTGCTCAAAAGGAATCAGAATGTATTTCATGTTCCGAAGAAGTATGACATTCCAAATAAAGCCTGAATTCGTGTGCTAATCATCACGTTTTTTACAAAATTTTAGTCCGAAAAAAAGTTCTCCGAAAAATTGCTCGAATCGATTTTGAATGTATTTTATTAGTATACATACACAAAATGAGGTATCACATTCCCAAAAAAGCCCGAATTCGAGTGCTAATCATCACGTTTTTTACAAAAATTTTGGTCCGAAAAAAAGTTCTCCAAAAAATTGCTCAAAAGGAATCAGAATGTATTTCATGTTATGACGAAGTACGACATTCCCAAAAAAGCCTGAATTCGTGTGCTAACCATCACGGTTTTTACAAAATTTTAGTCCGAAAAAAGTTCTCCGAAAAATTGCTCAAAAGGTATCAGAATTTATTTCAGGTTCTGCCGAAGTATGAGATACCAAAAAAAGTCCGAATTCGTGTGCTAATCATCACCTTTTTTACAAAATTTTGGTCCGAAAAAAATTTCTCCGAAAAATTGCTCAAAACGATTCTGAATGTAATTTATTTGTATAAATACACAAAACGAGGTATGACATTCCCAATAAAGCCCGAATTCGTGTGCTAATCATTATTTTTTTTCAAAATTTTGGTCCGAAAAAAAGTTCTCCGAAAAATTGCTCAAAACGATTCTGAATGTATTTTATTAGTATAAGTACAAAAAACTTGGTACCACATTCCCAATAAAGCCCGAATTCGTGTGCTAATCATCACGTTTTTTACAAAATTTTGGTCCGAAAAAAAGTACTCCGAAAAATTGGTCAAAACGATTCTTAATGAATTTTACTTGTATCAGTACACAAAACGAGGTATGACATTCCCAATAAAGCCCGAATTCGTGTGCTAATCATCACGTTTTTTACAAAATTTTGGACCGAAAAAAAGTTCTCCGAAAAATTGGTCAAAACGATTCTGAATGTATTTTATTTGTATAAGTACAAAAAACTTGGTATCACATTCCCAATAAAGCCCGAATTTGTGTGCTAATCATCACTTTTTTACAAAATTTTGGTCCGAAAAAAAGTACTTCGAAAAATATGTCAAAACGATTCTTAATGTATTTTATTTGTATCAGTACACAAAACGAGGTATCACATTCCCAATAAAGCCCGAATTCGTGTGCTAATCATCACGTTTTTTACAAAATTTTAGACCGAAAAAAAGTTCTCCGAAAAATTGGTGAAAACGATTCTGAATGTACTTTATTTGTATAAGTACAAAAAACTTGGTATCACATTCCCAATAAAGCCCGAATTCGCGTGCTAATCATCACTTTTTTACAAAATTTTGGTCCGAAAAAAAGTACTCCGAAAAATTTGTCAAAACGATTCTTAAAGTATTTTATTTGTATCAGTACACAAAACGAGGTATCACATTCCCAATAAAGCCCGAATTCGTGTGCTAATCATCACGTTTTTTACAAAATTTTAGACCGAAAAAAAGTTCTCCGAAAAATTGCACAAAAGGAACCAGAATGTATTTCATGTTCCGAAGAAGTATGACATTCCCAATAAAGCCTGAATTCGTGTGCTAATCATCACATTTTTTACAAAATTTTAGTCCGAAAAAAAGTTCTCCGAAAAATTGCTCGAATCGATTCTGAATGTATTTTATTAGAATACATACACAAAACGAGGTATCACATTCTCAAAAAAGCCCGAATTCGTGTGCTAATCATCACGTTTTTTACAAAAATTTTGGTCCGAAAAAAAGTTATCAAAAAAATTGCTCAAAAGGAATCAGAATGTATTTCATGTTATGACGAAGTACGACATTCCCAAAAAAGCCTGAATTCGTGTGCTAACCATCACGTTTTTACAAAATTTTAGTCCGAAAAAAGTTCTCCGAAAAATTGCTCGAATCGATTCTGAATATATTTTATTTGTATACCTACATAAAACGAGGTATCACATTCCCAAAAAAGCCCGAATTCGTGTGCTAATCGTCACGTTTTTTACAAAATTTTGGTCCGAAAAAAAGTTCTCCGAAAAATTCCTCAAAAGGAATCATAATGTATTTCATGTTCCGACGAAGTATGACATTCCCAATAAAGCCTGAATTCGTGTGCTAATCATCACATTTTTTTCAAAACTTTGGTCCCAAAATAAGTTCCCCAAAAAATTGCTCATAAGGAATCAGAATGTATTTCATGTTTTGACGAAGTATGATATTCCCAAAAAAGCCTGAATTCCTGTGCTAACCATCACGTTTTTTACAAAATTTTAGTCCGAAAAAAAGTTCTCCGAAAAATTGCTCGAATCGATTCTGAATACATTTTATTTGTATACCTACATAAAACGAGGTATCACATTCCCAAAAAAGCCCGAATTCGTGTGCTAATCGTCACGTTTTTTACAAAATTTTGGTCTGAAAAAAAGTTCTCCGAAAAATTGCTCAAAAGGAATCAGAATGTATTTCATGTTCCGACGAAGTATGACATTCCCAATAAAGCCTGAATTCGTGTGCTAATCATCACGTTTTTTTTCAAAATTTTGGTCCCAAAAAAAGTTTTCCAAAAAATTGCTCAAAAGGAATCAGAATGTATTTCAGGTTCTGTCGAAGTATGAGATTCCCAAAAGAGTCCGAATTCGTGTGCTAATCATCACCTTTTTTACAAAATTTTGGTCCGAAAAAAAGTTCTCCGAAAAATTGCTCAAAACGATTCTGAATGTGTTTTATTTGTATAAGTACACAAAACGAGGTATCACATTCCCAATAAAGCCCGAATTCAAGTGCTAATCATCACGTTTTTTAGAAAATTTTGGTCCAAAAAAAGTTCTCCAAAAAATTGCTTAAAAGGAATCAGAATGTATTTCATGTTCTGACGAAGTATGACATTCCCAAAAAAGCATGAATTCGTGTGCTAACCATCACGTTTTTTACAAAATTTTAGTCCAAAAAAAGTTCTCCAACAATTGCTAATAATGATTCTGAATGTATTTTATGTCGTATAAATACACAAAACGAGGTATCACATTCCCAAGAAAGCCCGAATTCGTGTGCTAATCATCACGTTTTTTAAAAAATTTTGGTCCGAAAAAAAGTTCTCCAAAAAATTGCTCAAAAGGAATCAGAATGTATTTCATGTTATGACGAAGTACGACATTCCCAAAAAAGCCTGAATTCGTGTGCTAACCATCACGGTTTTTACAAAATTTTAGTCCGAAAAAAGTTCTCCGAAAAATTGCTCAAAACAATTCTGAATGTATTTTATGTTGCATAAATTCACAAAACAAGATATCATATCCCAATAAAGCCCGAATTCGTGTGCTAATCATCACGTGTTTTACCAAATTTTGGTCCGAAAAAAAGTTCTCCGAAAAATTGCTCAAAACGATTCTGAATGTATTTTATTTGTATAAGTACAAAAAACTTGGTATCACATTCCCAATAAAGCCCGAATTCGTGTGCTAATCATCACGTTTTTTACAAAATTTTGGTCCGAAAAAAAGTACTCAGAAAAATTGGTCAAAACGATTCTTAATGAATTTTATTTTTATCAGTACACAAAACGAGGTATGACATTCCCAATAAAGTCCGAATTCGTGTGCTAATCATCACGTTTTTTACAAAATTTTGGTCCGAAAAAAAGTACTCCGAAAAATTGGTCAAAATGATTCTTAATGTATTTCATTTGTATCAGTACACAAAACGAGGTATCACATTCCCAATAAAGCCCGAATTCGTGTGCTTATCATCACGTTTTTTACAAAATTTTGGACCAAAAAAAGTTCTCCGAAAAATTGCTCAAAAGGAATCAGAATGTATTTCATGTTCCGAAGAAGTACGACATTCCCAATAAAGCCTGAATTCGGGTGCTAATCATCACGTTTTTTACAAAATTTTAGTCCGAAAAAAAGTTCTCCGAAAAATTGCTCGAATCGATTCTGAATGTATTTTATTACTATACATACACAAAACGAGGTATCACATTCTCAAAAAAGCCCGAATTCGAGTGCTAATCATCACGTTTTTTACAAAAATTTTGGTCCGAAAAAAAGTTCTCCAAAAAATTGCTCAAAAGGAATCAGAATGTATTTCATGTTATGACGAAGTACGACATTCCCAAAAAAGCCTGAATTCGTGCGCTAACCATCACGGTTTTTACAAAATTTTAGTCCGAAAAAAGTTCTCCGAAAAATTGCTCGAATCGATTCTGAATATATTTTATTTGTATACCTACATAAAACGAGGTATCACATTCCCAAAAAAGCCCGAATTCGTGTGCTAATCGTCACGTTTTTTACAAAATTTCGGTCCGAAAAAAAGTTCTCCGAAAAATTACTCAAAAGGAATCATAATGTATTTCAGGTTCTGTCGAAGTATGAGATTCCGAAAAAAGTCCGAATTCGTGTGCTAATCATCACCTTTTTTACAAAATTTTGGTCCGAAAAAAAGTTCTCCGAAAAATTGCTCAAAACGATTCTGAATGTGTTTTATTTGTATAAGTACAGAAAACGAGGTATCACATTCCCAATAAAGCCCGAATTCATTTGCTAATCATCACGTTTTTTTCAAAATTTTGGTCCGAAAAAGTTCTCCAAAAAATTGCTTAAAAGGAATCAGAATGTATTTCATGTTCGGACGAAGTACGACATTCCCAAAAAAGCCTGAATTCGTGTGCTAACCATCACGTTTTTTACAAAATTTTAGTCCAAAAAAAGTTCTCCGAACAATTGCTAAAAATGATTCTGAATGTATTTTATGTTGTATAAATACACAAAACGAGGTATCACATTCCCAAGAAAGCCCGAATTCGTGTGCTAATCATCACGTTTTTTAAAAAATTTTGGTCCAAAAAATTTTCTCCAAAAATTGCTCAAAAGGAATCAGAATGTATTTCATGTTCTGACGAAGTATCACATTCACAATAAAGCCTGAATTCTAAGCTAACCATCACGTTTTTTACAAAATTTTAGTCCGAAAAAAAGTTCTCCGAAAAATTGCTAAAAACAATTCTGAATGTATTTTATGTTGCATAAATTCACAAAACAAGATATCATATCCCAATAAAGCCCGAATTCGTGTGCTAATCATCACGTGTTTTACAAAATTTTGGTCCGAAAAAAAGTTCTCCAAAAAATTGGTCAAAACGATTCTGAATGTATTTTATTTGTATAAGTACAAAAAACTTGGTATCACATTCCCAATAAAGCCCGAATTCGTGTGCTAATCATCACGTTTTTTACAAAATTTTGGTCCCAAAAAAAGTACTCCGAAAAAATTTGTCAAAACGATTCTTAATGAATTTTATTTGTATCAGTACACAAAATGAGGTATGACATTCCCAATAAAGCCCGAATTCGTGTGCTAATCATCACGTTTTTTACAAAATTTTGGACCGAAAAAAAGTTCTCCGAAAAATTGGTCAAAACGATTCTGAATGTATTTTATTTGTATAAGTACAAAAAACTTGGTATCACATTCCCAATAAAGCCCGAATTCGTGTGCTAATCATCACGTTTTTTACAAAATTTTAGTCCGAAAAATGTTCTCCGAAAAATTGCTCGAATCGATTCTGAATGTATTTTATTTGTATAAATACACAAAATGAGGTATCACATTCCCAAAAAACGCCGAATTCGTGTGCTAATCATCACGTTTTTTACAAAATTTTGGTCCCAAAAAAAGTTCTACGAAAAATTGGTCAAAATGATTCTGAATGTATTTTATTTGTATAAGTACAAAAAATGAGGTATCACATTCCCAATAAAACCCGAATTCGTGTGCTAATCATCACGTTTGTTACAAAATTTTGGTCCGAAAAAAAGTTCTCCAAAAAATTGTTCAAAAGGAATCAGAATTTATTCATTTTCTTACGAAGTATGACATTCCCAATAAAGCCTGAATTCGTGTGCTAATCATCACGTTTTTTACGAAATTTTGGTCCGAAAAAAAGTTCTCCGAAAAATTGCTCAAAAGGAATCAGAATGTATTTCATGTTCTGACGAAGTATGACATTCCCAAAAAAGCCTGAATTCGTGTGCTAACCATCACGTTTTTTACAAAATTTTAGTCCGAAAAAAAGTTCTCCGAAAAATTGCTCAAAACGATTCTCAATGTATTTTATGTTGTATAAATTCACAAAACAAGATATCATAGCCCAATAAAGCCTGAATTCGTGTGCTAATCATGACGTGTTTTACAAAATTTTGTTCCGAAAAAAAGTTCTCCGAAAAATTGCTCAAAACGATTCTGAATGTATTTTATTTGTATAAGTACCCAAAACGAGGTATCACATTCCCAATAAAGCCCGAATTCGTGTGCTAATCATCACGTTTTTTACAAAATTTTGGTCCAAAAAAAGTTCTCCAAAAATTGCTCAAAAGGAATCAGAATGTATTTCATGTTCTGACGAAGTATAACATTCTCAATAATGCCTGAATTCGTGTGCTAACCATCACGTTTTTTACAAAATTTTAGTCCGAAAAAATGTTCTCTGAAAAATTGCTCAAAACGATTCTGAATGTATTTTATGTTGTATAAATTCACAAAACAAGATATCATATCCCAATAAAGCCTGAATTCGTGTGCTAATCATCACGTGTTTTACAAAATTTTGTTCCGCAAAAAAGTTCTCCGAAAAATTGCTCAAAACGATTCTGAATGTATTTTATTTGTATAAGTACCCAAAACGAGGTATCACATTCCCAATAAAGCCCGAATTCGTGTGCTAATCATCACATTTTTTACAAAATTTTGGTCCAAAAAAAGTTCTCTAAAAAATTGCTCAAAAGGAATCAGAATGTATTTCATGTTCTGATGAAGTATGACATTCCCAATAAAGCCTGAATTCGTGTGCTAACCATCACGTTTTTTACAAAATTTTAATCCGAAAAAAAGTTCTCCGAAAAATTAGCTCCAAACGATTCTTAATGTTTGTTATGCTGTATAAATACCAAAAACGAGATATCACATCCCGATAAAGCCCGAATTCGTGTGCTAATCATCACGTTTTTTAAAAAAATTTGGTCCGAAAAAAAGTTCTCCAAAAATTTGCTCCAATCGATTCTGAATGTAATTTATTTGTATAAATACACAAAACGAGGTATGACACTCCCAATAAAGCCCGAATTCGTGTGCTAATCATCACGTTTTTTTCAAAATTTTGGTCCGAAAAAAAGTTCTCCGAAAAATTGGTCAAAACGAATCTTAATATATTTTATTTGTATCAGTACACAAAACGAGGTATCACATTCCCAATAAAGCCCGAATTCGTGTGCTAATCATCACGTTTTTTACCAAATTTTGGACCGAAAAAAAGTTCTCCGAAAAATTGCTCAAAAGGAATCAGAATGTATTTCATAATCCGAAGAAGTATGACATTCCCGATAAAGCCTGAATTCGTGTGCTAATCATCACGTTTTTTACAAAATTTTAGTCCGAAAAAAAGTTCTCCGAAAAATTGCTCGAATCGATTCTGAATGAATTTTATTAGTATACATACACAAAACGAGGTATCACATTCCCAAAAAAGCACGAATTCGAGTGCTAATCATCACGTTTTTTACAAAAATTTTGGTCCGAAAAAAAGTTCTCCAAAAAATTGCTCAAAAGGAATCAGAATGTATTTCATGTTATGACGAAGTACGACATTCCCAAAAAAGCCTGAATTCGTGTGCTAACCATCACGGTTTTTACAAAATTTTAGTCCAAAAAAGTTCTCCGAAAAATTGCTCAAAAGGAATCAGAATGTATTTCAGGTTCTGTCGAAGTATGAGATTCCCAAAAAAGTCCGAATTCGTGTGCTAATCATCACATTTTTTACAAAATTTTGGTCCGAAAAAAATTTCTCCGAAAAATTGCTCAAAACGATTCTGAACGTAATTTATTTGTATAAATACACAAAACGAGGTATATCATTCCCAATAAATCCCGAATTCGTGTGCTAATCATCACTTTTTTTCAAAATTTTGGTCCGAAAAAAAGTTCTCCGAAAAATTGCTCAAAACGATTCTGAATGTATTTTATTTGTATAAGTACAAAAAACTTGGTACCACATTTCCAATAAAGCCCGAATTCGTGTGCTAATCATCACGTTTTTTACAAAATTTTGGTCCCAAAAAAAGTACTCCGAAAAATTGGTCAAAACGATTCTTAATGAATTTTATTTGTATCAGTACACAAAACGAGGTATGACATTCCCAATAAAGCCCGAATTCGTGTGCTAATCATCACGTTTTTTACAAAATTTTGGACCGAAAAAAAGTTCTCCGAAAAATTGGTCAAAACGATTCTGAATGTATTTTAGTTGTATAAGTACAAAAAACATGGTATCACATTCCCAATAAAGCCCGAATTCGTGTGCTAATCATCACGTTTTTTACAAAATTTTGGACCGAAAAAAAGTTCTCCGAAAAATTGCTCAAAAGGAATCAGAATGTATTTCATGTTCCGAAGAAGTATGACATTCCCAATAAAGCCTGAATTCGTGTGCTAATCATCACGTTTTTTACAAAATTTTAGTCCGAAAAAAAGTTCTCCGAAAAATTGCTCGAATCGATTCTGAATGTATTTTATTAGTATACATACACAAAACGAGGTATCACATTCTCAAAAAAGCCCGAATTCGAGTGCTAATCATCACGTTTTTTACAAAAATTTTGGTCCGAAAAAAAGTTCTCCAAAAAATTGCTCAAAAGGAATAAGAATGTATTTCATGTTATGACGAAGTACGACATGCCCAAAAAAGCCTGAATTCGTGTGCTAACCATCACGGTTTTTACAAAATTTTAGTCCGAAAAAAGTTCTCCGAAAAATTGCTCGAATCGATTCTGAATATATTTTATTTGTATACCTACATAAGACGAGGTATCACATTCCCAAAAAAGCCCGAATTCATGTGCTAATCGTCACGTTTTTTACAAAATTTTGGTCCGAAAAAAAGTTCTCCGAAAAATTGCTCAAAAGGAATCAGAATGTATTTCATGTTCCGACGAAGTATGACATTCCCAATAAAGCCTGAATTCGTGCGCTAATCATCACATTTTTTTCAAAACTTTGGTCCCAAAATAAGTTCCCCAAAAAATTGCTCATAAGGAATCAGAATGTATTTCATGTTTTGACGAAGTATGATATTCCCAAAAAAGCCTGAATTCCTGTGCTAACCATCACGTTTTTTACAAAATTTTAGTCCGAAAAAAAGTTCTCCGAAAAATTGCTCGAATCGATTCTGAATATATTTTATTTGTATACCTACATAAAACGAGGTATCACATTCCCAAAAAAGCCCGAATTCGTGTGCTAATCGTCACGTTTTTTACAAAATTTTGGTCCGAAAAAAAGTTCTCCAAAAAATTGCTCAAAAGGAATCAGAATGTATTTCATGTTCCGACGAAGTATGACATTCCCAATAAAGCCTGAATTCGTGTGCTAATCATCACGTTTTTTTCAAAATTTTGGTCCCAAAAAAAGTTCTCCAAAAAATTGCTCAAAAGGAATCAGAATGTATTTCAGGTTCTGTCGAAGTATGAGATTCCCAAAAAAGTCCGAATTCGTGTGCTAATCATCACCTTTTTTACAAAATTTTGGTCCCAAAAAAAGTTCTCCGAAATATTGCTCAAAACGATTCTGAATGTGTTTTATTTGTATAAGTACACAAAACGAGGTATCACATTCCCAATAAAGCCCGAATTCGTGTGCTAATCATCACGTTTTTTACAAAATTTTGGTCCAAAAAATGTTCTCCAAAAATTTCTCAAAAGGAATCAGAATGTATTTCATGTTCTGACGAAGTATAACATTCCCAGTAAAGCCTGAATTCGTGTGCTAACCATCACGTTTTTTACAAAATTTTAGTCCGAAAAAAAGTTCTCCGAAAAATTGCTCAAAACGATTCTGAATGTATTTTATATTGTATAAATTCACAAAACAAGATATCATATCGCAATAAAGCCCGAATTCGTGTGCTAATCATCACGTTTTTTACAAAATTTTGGACAGAAAAAAAGTTCTTCGAAAAATTGGTCAAAACGATTCTGAATGTATTTTAGTTGTATAAGTACAAAAAACATGGTATCACATTCCCAATAAAGCCCGAATTCGTGTGCTAATCATCACGTTTTTTACAAAATTTTGGTCAGAAAAAAAGTACTCCGAAAAATTGGTCAAAACGATTCTTAATGAATTTTATTTGTATCAGTACACAAAACGAGGTATGACATTCCCAATAAAGCCCGAATTCGTGTGCTAATCATCACGTTTTTTACAAAATTTTGGACCGAAAAAAAGTTCTTCGAAAAATTGGTCAAAACGATTCTGAATGTATTTTAGTTGTATAAGTACAAAAAACATGGTATCACATTCCCAATAAAGCCCGAATTCGTGTGCTAATCATCACGTTTTTTACAAAATTTTGGTCCGAAAAAAAGTACTCCGAAAAATTGGTCAAAACGATTCTGAATGTATTTTATTTGTATCAGTACACAAAACGAGGTATGACATTCCCAATAAAGCCCGAATTCGTGTGCTAATCATCACGTTTTTTACAAAATTTTGGACCGAAAAAAAGTTCTTCGAAAAATTGGTCAAAACGATTCTGAATGTATTTTAGTTGTATAAGTACAAAAAACATGGTATCACATTCCCAATAAAGCCCGAATTCGTGTGCTAATCATCACGTTTTTTACAAAATTTTGGTCCGAAAAAAAGTACTCCGAAAAATTTGTCAAAACGATTCTTAATGTATTTTATTTGTATCAGTACACAAAACGAGGTATCACATTCCCAATAAAGCCCGAATTCGTGTGCTAATCATCACGTTTTTTACAAAATTTTGGACCGAAAAAAAGTTCTCCGAAAAATTGCTCAAAAGGAATCAGAATGTATTTCATAATCCGAAGAAGTATGACATTCCCAATAAAGCCTGAATTCGTGTGCTAATCATCACGTTTTTTACAAAATTTTAGGCCGAAAAAAAGTTCTCCGAAAAATTGCTCGAATCGATTCTGAATGTATTTTATTAGTATACGTACACAAAACGAGGTTTCACATTCTCAAAAAAGCCCGAATTCGAGTGCTAATCATCACGTTTTTTACAAAAATTTTGGTCCGAAAAAAAGTTCTCCAAAAAATTGCTCAAAAGGAATAAGAATGTATTTCATGTTATGACGAAGTACGACATTCCCAAAAAAGCCTGAATTCGTGTGCTAACCATCACGGTTTTTACAAAATTTTAGTCCGAAAAAAGTTCTCCGAAAAATTGCTCGAATCGATTCTGAATATATTTTATTTGTATACCTACATAAAACGAGGTATCACATTCCCAAAAAAGCCCGAATTCGTGTGCTAATCGTCACGTTTTTTACAAAATTTTGGTCCGAAAAAAAGTTCTCCAAAAAATTGCTCAAAAGGAATCAGAATGTATTTCATGTTCCGACGAAGTATGACATTCCCAATAAAGCTTGAATTCGTGTGCTAATCATCACGTTTTTTTCAAAATTTTGGTCCCAAAAAAAGTTCTCCAAAAAATTGCTCAAAAGGAATCAGAATGTATTTCAGGTTCTGTCGAAGTATGAGATTCCCAAAAAAGTCCGAATTCGTGTGCTAATCATCACCTTTTTTACAAAATTTTGGTCCCAAAAAAAGTTCTCCGAAAAATTCCTCAAAACGATTCTGAATGTGTTTTATTTGTATAAGTACACAAAACGAGGTATCACATTCCCAATAAAGCCCGAATTCGTGTGCTAATCATCACGGTTTTTACAAAATTTTGGTCCAAAAAATGTTCTCCAAAAATTTCTCAAAAGGAATCAGAATGTATTTCATGTTCTGACGAAGTATAACATTCCCAGTAAAGCCTGAATTCGTGTGCTAACCATCACGTTTTTTACAAAATTTTAGTCCGAAAAAAAGTTCTCCGAAAAATTGTTCAAAACGATTCTGAATGTATTTTATATTGTATAAATTCACAAAACAAGATATCATATCGCAATAAAGCCCGAATTCGTGTGCTAATCATCACGTTTTTTACAAAATTTTGGACCGAAAAAAAGTTCTTCGAAAAATTGGTCAAAACGATTCTGAATGTATTTTAGTTGTATAAGTACAAAAAACATGGTATCACATTCCCAATAAAGCCCGAATTCGTGTGCTAATCATCACGTTTTTTACAAAATTTTGGTCAGAAAAAAAGTACTCCGAAAAATTGGTCAAAACGATTCTTAATGAATTTTATTTGTATCAGTACACAAAACGAGGTATGACATTCCCAATAAAGCCCGAATTCGTGTGCTAATCATCACGTTTTTTACAAAATTTTGGACCGAAAAAAAGTTCTTCGAAAAATTGGTCAAAACGATTCTGAATGTATTTTAGTTGTATAAGTACAAAAAACATGGTATCACATTCCCAATAAAGCCCGAATTCGTGTGCTAATCATCACGTTTTTTACAAAATTTTGGTCCGAAAAAAAGTACTCCGAAAAATTTGTCAAAACGATTCTTAATGTATTTTATTTGTATCAGTACACAAAACGAGGTATCACATTCCCAATAAAGCCCGAATTCGTGTGCTAATCATCACGTTTTTTACAAAATTTTGGACCGAAAAAAGTTCTCCGAAAAATTGCTCAAAAGGAATCAGAATGTATTTCATGTTCCGAAGAAGTATGACATTCCCAATAAAGCCTGAATTCGTGTGCTAATCATCACGTTTTTTACAAAATTTTAGTCCGAAAAAAAGTTCTCCGAAAAATTGCTCGAATCGATTCTGAATGTATTTTACTAGTATACATACACAAAACGAGGTATCACATTCTCAAAAAAGCCCGAATTCGAGTGCTAATCATCACGCTTTTTACAAAAATTTTGGTCCGAAAAAAAGTTCTCCAAAAAATTGCTCAAAAGGAATAAGAATGTATTTCATGTTATGACGAAGTACGACATTCCAAAAAAAGCCTGAATTCGTGTGCTAACCATCACGTTTTTTACAAAATTTTGGTCCGAAAAAAAGTTCTCCGAAAAATTGCTCAAAAGGAATCAGAATGTATTTCATGTTCCGACGAAGTATGACATTCCCAATAAAGCCTGAATTCGTGTGCTAATCATCACATTTTTTTCAAAACTTTGGTCCCAAAATAAGTTCCCCAAAAAATTGCTCATAAGGAATCAGAATGTATTTCATGTTTTGACGAAGTATGATATTCCCAAAAAAGCCTGAATTCCTGTGCTAACCATCACGTTTTTTACAAAATTTTAGTCCGAAAAAAAGTTCTCCGAAAAATTGCTCGAATTGATTCTGAATATATTTTATTTGTATACCTACATAAAACGAGGTATCACATTCCCAAAAAAGCCCGAATTCGTGTGCTAATCGTCACGTTTTTTACAAAATTTTGGTCCGAAAAAAAGTTCTCCGAAAAATTGCTCAAAAGGAATCAGAATGTATTTCATGTTCCGACGAAGTATGACATTCCCAATAAAGCCTGAATTCGTGTGCTAATCATCACGTTTTTTTCAAAATTTTGGTCCCAAAAAAAGTTTTCCAAAAAATTGCTCAAAAGGAATCAGAATGTATTTCAGGTTCTGTCGAAGTATGAGATTCCCAAAAAAGTCCGAATTCGTGTGCTAATCATCACCTTTTTTACAAAATTTTGGTCACAAAAAAAGTTCTCCGAAAAATTGCTCAAAACGATTCTGAATGTGTTTTATTTGTATAAGTACACAAAACGAGGTATCACATTCCCAATAAAGCCCGAATTCGTGTGCTAATCATCACGTTTTTTACAAAATTTTGGTCCAAAAAAGGTTCTCCAAAAATTTCTCAAAAGGAATCAGAATGTATTTCATGTTCTGACGAAGTATAACATTCCCAGTAAAGCCTGAATTCGTGTGCTAACCATCACGTTTTTTACAAAATTTTAGTCCGAAAAAAAGTTCTCCGAAAAATTGCTCAAAACGATTCTGAATGTATTTTATATTGTATAAATTCACAAAACAAGATATCATATCGCAATAAAGCCTGAATTCGTGTGCTAATCATCACGTGTTTTACAAAATTTTTGTCCGAAGAAAAGTTCTCCGAAAAATTGCTCAAAACGATTCTGAATGTATTTTATTTGTATAAGTACAAAAAACTTGGTATCACATTCCCAATAAAGCCCGAATTCGTGTGCTAATCATCACGTATTTTACAAAATTTTGGTCCGAAAAAATGTACTCCTAAAAATTGGTCAAAACGATTCTTAATGTATTTTATTTGTATAAGTACACAAAACGAGGTATCACATTCCCAATAAAGCCCGAATTCGTGTGCTAATCATCACGTTTTTTACAAAATTTTGGACCCAAAAAAAGTTCTCCGAAAAATTGCTCAAAAGGAATCAGAATGTATTTCATGTTCCGAAGAAGTATGACATTCCCAATAAAGCCTGAATTCGTGTGCTAATCATCACGTTTTTTACAAAATTTTAGTCCGAAAAAAGTTCTCCGAAAAATTGCTCGAATCAATTCTGAATGTATTTTATTTGTATAAATACACAAAATGAGGTATCACATTTCCAAAAAAGCCCGAATTCGTGTGCTAATCATCACGTTTTTTACAAAATTTTGGTCCGAAAAAAAGTTCTACGAAAAATTGGCCAAAACGATTCTGAATGTATTTTATTTGTATAAGTACAAAAAACGAGGTATCACATTCCCAATAAAATCCGAATTCGTGTGCTAATCATCACGTTTGTTACAATATTTTGGTCCGAAAAAAAGTTCTCCGAGAAATTGTTCAAAAGGAATCAGAATTTATTCATTTTCTTACGAAGTATGACATTCCCAATAAAGCCTGAATTCGTGTGCTAATCATCACGTTTTTTACGAAATTTTTGTCCGAAAAAAAGTTCTCCGAAAAATTGCTCAAAAGGAATCAGAATGTATTTCATGTTCTGACGAAGTATGACATTCCCAAAAAAGCCTGAATTCCTGTGCTAATCATCACGTTTTTTACAAAATTTTAGTCCGAAAAAAAGTTCTCCGAAAAATTGCTCAAAACGATTCTGAATGTATTTTATTTGTATAAGTACCCAAAACGAGGTATCACATTCCCAATAAAGCCCGAATTCGTGTGCTAATCATCACGTTTTTTACAAAATTTTGGTCCAAAAAAAGTTCTCCAAAAAATTGCTCAAAAGGAATCAGAATGTATTTCATGTTCTGATGAAGTATGACATTCCCAATAAAGCCTGAATTCGTGCGCTAACCATCACGTTTTTTACAAAATTTTAATCCGAAAAAAAGTTCTCCGAAAAATTTGCTCCAAACGATTCTTAATGTTTGTTATGTTGTATAAATACCAAAAACGAGATATCACATCCCGATAAAGCCCGAATTCGTGTGCTAATGATTATGTTTTTTACAAAATTTTTGTCCGAGAAAAAGTTCTCCGAAAAATTGCTCAAACGATTCTGAATGTATTTTATGTTGTATAAATTCACAAAACGAGATATCACATTCCAATAAAGCCCGAATTCGTGTGCTAATCATCACCTTTTTTTACAAAATTTTGGCCCGAAAAAAAGTTCTCCGAAAAATTGCTCAAAACGATTCTGAATGTGTTTTATTTGTATAAGTACAAAAAAAGAGGTATCACATTCCCAATAAAGCCCGAATTCGTGTGCTAATCATCACGTTTTTTACAAAATTTTGGTCCGAAAAAAAGTTCTACAAAAAATTGCTAAAAAGGAATCAGAATGTATTTCATGTTCCGACGATGTATGACATTCCCAATAAAGCCTGAATTCGTGTGCTAATCATCACATTTTTTTCAAAACTTTGGTCCCAAAAAAAGTTCCCCAAAAAATTGCTAATAAGGAATCAGAATGTATTTCATGTTCTGTCGAAGTATGAGATTCCCAAAAAAGTCCGAATTCGTGTGCTAATCATCACGTGTTTTACAAAATTTTGTTCCGCAAAAAAGTTCTCCGAAAAATTGCTCAAAACGATTCTGAATGTATTTTATTTGTATAAGTACCCAAAACGAGGTATCACATTCCCAATAAAGCCCGAATTCGTGTGCTAATCATCACATTTTTTACAAAATTTTGGTCCAAAAAAAGTTCTCTAAAAAATTGCTCAAAAGGAATCAGAATGTATTTCATGTTCTGATGAAGTATGACATTCCCAATAAAGCCTGAATTCGTGTGCTAACCATCACGTTTTTTACAAAATTTTAATCCGAAAAAAAGTTCTCCGAAAAATTAGCTCCAAACGATTCTTAATGTTTGTTATGCTGTATAAATACCAAAAACGAGATATCACATCCCGATAAAGCCCGAATTCGTGTGCTAATCATCACGTTTTTTAAAAAAATTTGGTCCGAAAAAAAGTTCTCCAAAAATTTGCTCCAATCGATTCTGAATGTAATTTATTTGTATAAATACACAAAACGAGGTATGACACTCCCAATAAAGCCCGAATTCGTGTGCTAATCATCACGTTTTTTTCAAAATTTTGGTCCGAAAAAAAGTTCTCCGAAAAATTGCTCAAAACGATTCTGAATGTATTTTATGTTGTATAAATTCACAAAACAAGATATCATATCCCAATAAAGCCTGAATTCGTGTGCTAACCATCACGTGTTTTAAAAAAATTTTGTTCCGAAAAAAAGTTCTCCGAAAAATTGCTCAAAACGATTCTGAATGTATTTTATTCGTATAAGTACACAAAACGAGGTATCACATTCCCAATAAAGCCCGAATTCGTGTGCTAATCATCACGTTTTTTACAAAATTTTGGTCCAAAAAAAGTTCTCCAAAAATTTCTCAAAAGGAATCAGAATGTATTTCATGTTCTGACGAAGTATAACATTCCCAGTAAAGCCTGAATTCGTGTGCTAACCATCACGTTTTTTACAAAATTTTAGTCCGAAAAAAAGTTCTCCGAAAAATTGCTCAAAACGATTCTGAATGTATTTTATATTGTATAAATTCACAAAACAAGATATCATATCGCAATAAAGCCTGAATTCGTGTGCTAATCATCACGTGTTTTACAAAATTTTTGTCCGAAGAAAAGTTCTCCGAAAAATTGCTCAAAACGATTCTGAATGTATTTTATTTGTATAAGTACAAAAAACTAGGTATCACATTCCCAATAAAGCCGAATTCGTGTGCTAATCATCATTTTTTTTACAAAATTTTTGTCCGAAAAAAAGTTCTCCCAAAAATTGCTCAAAACGATTCTGAATGTATTTTATTTGTATAAGTACAAAAAACGAGGTATCACATTCCCAATAAACCCCGAATTCGTGTGCTAATCATCACGTTTTTTACAAAATTTTTGTCCGCAAAAAAGTTCTTTGAAAAATTGCTCAAAACGATTATGAATGTATTTTATTTGTATAAGTACAAAAAACGAGGTATCACATTCCGAATAAAGCCCGAATTCGTGTGCTAATCATCACGTTTTTTACAGAATTTTTGTCCGAAAAAGTTCTCCAAAAAATTGCTCAATAGGAATCAGAATGTATTTCATGTTCTGATGAAGTATGACATTCCCAATAAAGCCTGAATTCGTGTGCTAACCATCACGTTTTTTACCAAATTTTATTCCGAAAAAAAGTTCTCCGAAAAATTGCTCAAAACGATTCTGAATGTATTTTATGTTGTATAAAAACACAAAACGAGATATCACATCCCAATAAAGCCGGAATTCTTGTGCTAACCATCACGTTTTTTACAAAATTTTAGTCCGAAGAAAAGTTCTTTGAAAAATTGCTCCAATCGATTATGAATGTATTTTATTTGTATAAATACACAAAACGAGGTATCAGATTCCTAATAAAGCCCGAATTCGTGTGCTAATCATCACGTTTTTTACAAAATTTTGGTCCGAAAAAAAGTTCTTTGAAAAATTGCTCAAAACGATTCTGAATGTATTTTATTTGTATAAGTACAAAAAACTAGGTATCACATTCCCAATAAAGCCGAATTCGGGTGCTAATCATCACGTTTTTTAAAAAAATTTTGTCCGAAAAAAAGTTCTCCGAAAAATTGCTCAAAACGATTCTGAATGTATTTTATATTGTATAAATTCACAAAACAAGATATCATATCGCAATAAAGCCTGAATTCGTGTGCTAATCATCACGTGTTTTACAAAATTTTTGTCCGAAGAAAAGTTCTCCGAAAAATTGCTCAAAACGATTCTGAATGTATTTTATTTGTATAAGTACAAAAAACTAGGTATCACATTCCCAATAAAGCCGAATTCGTGTGCTAATCATCATTTTTTTTACAAAATTTTTGTCCGAAAAAAAGTTCTCCCAAAAATTGCTCAAAACGATTCTGAATGTATTTTATTTGTATAAGTACAAAAAACGAGGTATCACATTCCCAATAAACCCCGAATTCGTGTGCTAATCATCACGTTTTTTACAAAATTTTTGTCCGCAAAAAAGTTCTTTGAAAAATTGCTCAAAACGATTATGAATGTATTTTATTTGTATAAGTACAAAAAACGAGGTATCACATTCCGAATAAAGCCCGAATTCGTGTGCTAATCATCACGTTTTTTACAGAATTTTTGTCCGAAAAAGTTCTCCAAAAAATTGCTCAATAGGAATCAGAATGTATTTCATGTTCTGATGAAGTATGACATTCCCAATAAAGCCTGAATTCGTGTGCTAACCATCACGTTTTTTACCAAATTTTATTCCGAAAAAAAGTTCTCCGAAAAATTGCTCAAAACGATTCTGAATGTATTTTATGTTGTATAAAAACACAAAACGAGATATCACATCCCAATAAAGCCGGAATTCTTGTGCTAACCATCACGTTTTTTACAAAATTTTAGTCCGAAGAAAAGTTCTTTGAAAAATTGCTCCAATCGATTATGAATGTATTTTATTTGTATAAATACACAAAACGAGGTATCAGATTCCTAATAAAGCCCGAATTCGTGTGCTAATCATCACGTTTTTTACAAAATTTTGGTCCGAAAAAAAGTTCTTTGAAAAATTGCTCAAAACGATTCTGAATGTATTTTATTTGTATAAGTACAAAAAACTAGGTATCACATTCCCAATAAAGCCGAATTCGGGTGCTAATCATCACGTTTTTTAAAAAAATTTTGTCCGAAAAAAAGTTCTCCGAAAAATTGCTCAAAACGATTCTGAATGTATTTTATGTTGTATAAATACACAAAACGAGGTATCACATTCCTAATAAAGCCTGAATTCGTGTGCTAACCATCATGTTTTTTACAAAATTCTAGTCCGAAAAAAAGGTCTCCGAAAAATTGCTCAAAACGATTCTTAATGTATTTTATGTTGTATAAATTCAGAAAATGAGATATCATATCCCAATAAAGCCCGAATTCGTGTGCTAATCATCACGTTATTAAAAAATTTTGGTCCGAAAAAAAGTTCTCCAAAAAATTTCTCAAACCGATTCCGAATGTATTATTTTGTATAAGTTCAAAAAACGAGGTATCACATTCCCAATAAAGCCCGAATTCGTGTGCTAATCATCACGTTTTTTACAAAATTTTGGTCCCAAAAAAGGTTCTCCAAAAAATTGCTCAAAACGATTCTGAATGTATTTTATGTTGTATAAATACACAAAACGAGGTATCAAATTCCCAATAAAGCCCGAATCAGTGTGCTAATCATCACGTTTTCTACAAAATTTTTGTCGGAAAAAAAGTTCTCCAAAAAATTGTTCAAAACGAATCAGAATGTATTTCATGTTCTGACGAAGTATGACATTCCCAATAAAACCTGAATTCGTGTGCTAACCATCATGTTTTTTACAAAATTTTAGTCCGAAAAAAATTTCTCCGAAAAATTGCTCAAAACGATTCTGAATGTATTTTATGTTGTATAAATTCACAAAACAAGAAATCATATCCCAATAAAGCCTGAATTCGTGTGCTAACCATCACGTTTTTTACAAAATTTTATTCCGAAAAAAAGTTCTCCGAAAAATTGCTCAAAACGATTCTGAATGTATTTTATGTTGTATAAAAACACAAAACGAGATATCACATCCCAATAAAGCCTGAATTCGTGTGCTAACACCATCACGTTTTTTACAAAATTTTAGTCCGAAAAAAAGTTCTTCGGAAAATTTCTCAAAACGATTCTGAATGTATATTATGTTGTATAAATACCCAAAACGAGATATTACATCCCGATAAAGCCCGAATTCATGTGCTAATCATCACGTTTTTTACAAAATTTAGGTCCGAAAAAAAGTTCTCCAAAAAATTGCTCAAAACGATTCCGAATGTATTTTATTTGTATAAAATATACAAAAAGATGTATCACTATCCCAATAAAGCCAAAATTCGTGTGCTAATCATCACGTTTTTTACAAAATTTTGGTCCGAAAAAATGTTCTCCAAAAAATTGCTCAAAACGAATCAGAATGTATTTCATGTTCTGACGAAGTATGACATTCCCAATAAAACCTTAATTCGTGTGCTAACCATCATGTTTTTTAAAAAATTTTAGTCCGAAAAAAAGTTCTCCGAAAAATTGCTCAAAACGATTCTGAATGTATTTTATGTTGTATAAATTCACAAAACAAGATATCATTTCCCAATAAAGCCTGAATTCGTGTGCTAATCATCACGTGTTTTACAAAATTTTGGTCCGAAAAAAAGTTTTCCAAAAAATTGCTCAAAACGATTCTGAATGTATTTTATTTGTATAAGTACAAAAAACGACATATCACATCCCGATAAAGCCCGAATTCGTGTGCTCATCATTACGTTTTTTTCAAAGTTTTGGTCCGGAAAAAAGTTCTCCAAAAAATTGCTCCAATCGATTCTGAATGTATTTTATTTGTATAAATACACAAAACGAGGTATCAGATTCCCAATAAAGCCCGAATTCGTGTGTTAATCATCACGTTTTTTTCAAAATTTTGGTCCGAAAAAAAGTTCTCCGAAAAATTGCTCAAAACGATTCCGAATGTATTTTATTTGCATAAAATATACAAAACGAAGTATCACATTCTCAATAAAGCCCAAATTCGTGTGCTAATCATCACGTTTTTTACAAAATTTTGGTCCGAAAAAAAGTTCTCAAAAAAATTGCTCAAAACGAATCAGAATGTATTTCATGTTCTTAGGAAGTATGACATTCCCAATAAAACCTGAATTCGTGTGCTAACCATCATGTTTTTTACAAAATTTTAGTCCGAAAAAAAGTTCTCCGAAAAATTGCTAAAAACAATTCTGAATGTATTTTATGTTGTATAAATACACAAAACGAGATATCACATCCCAATAAAGCCTGAATTCGTGTGCTAACCATCACGTTTTTTACAAAATTTTAGTCCGAAAAAAAGTTCTCCGAAAAATTGCTCAAAACGATTCTGAATGTATTTTATGTTGTATAAATTCACAAAAAAAGATATCATATCCCAATAAAGCCTGAATTCGTGTGCTAATTAATCATCACGTGTTTTACAAAATTTTGGTCCGAAAAAAAGTTCTCCAAAAAATTGCTCAAAACGATTCTGAATGTATTTTATGTTGTATAAATACACAAAACGAGGTATCACATTCCCAATAAAGCCCGAATTCATGTGTTAATCATCACGTTTTTTACAAAATTTTGGTCCGAAAAAAAGTTCTCCAAAAAATTGCTCAAAACGAATCAGAATGTATTTCATGTTCTGACGAAGTATGACATTCCCAACAAAACCTAAATTCGTGTGCTATACATCATGTTTTTTACAAAATTTTAGTCCGAAAAAAAGTTCTCCGAAAAATTGCTCAAAACGATTCTGAACATATTTTATGTTGTATAAATTCACAAAACGAGATATCAGATCCCAATAAAGCCCGAATTCGTGTGCTAATCATCACGTTTTGTACAAAATTTTGGTCCGAAAAAAAGTTCTCCAAAAAATTGCTCCAATCGATTTTGAATGTATTTTATTTGTATAAATACACAAAACGAGGTATCAGATTCCCAATAAAGCTCGAATTCGGGTGCTAATCATCACGTTTTTTACAAAATTTTAGTCCGAAAGAAAGTTCTCCGAAAAATTGTTCAATACGATTCTTAATGTATTTTATGTTCTATAAATTCACAAAACGAGATATCACATCCCAATAAATCCCGAATTCGTGTGCTAATCATCACGTTTTCTACAAAAAAAAATTTCCAAAAAAAAGTTCTCCAAAAAATTGTTCAAAACGATACTGAATGTATTTTATTTGTATAAGTACAAAAAGCGAGGTATCACATTCCCCATAAAGCCCGAATTCGTGTGCTAATCATCACGTTTTTTACAAAATTTTGGTCCGAAAAAAAGTTCTCCAAAAAATTGCTCAAAAGGAATCAGAATGTATTTCATGTTCTGATGAAGTATGATATTCCCAATAAAGCCTGAATTCGTGTGCTAACCATCACGTTTTTTATAAAATTTTAGTCCAAAAAAAGTTCTGCGGAAAATTGCTCAATACGATTCTGAATGTATTTTATGTTGTATAAATACACAAAACGAGGTATCACATTCCCAATAAAGCCCGAATTCATGTGCAAACCATCACGTTTTTTACAAAATTTTGGTCCAAAAAAGGTCTCCAAAAAATTGTTCAAAACGATTCTGAATGTATTTTATGTTGTATAAATACACAAAACGAGGTATCACATTCCCAATAAAGCCCGGATTCGTGTGCAAACCATCACATTTTTTACAAAATTTTGGTCCGAAAATTTTGCTAACAATCACGTTTTTTACGAAATTCTTGTTCGAAAAGAATGGTCTCCAAAAAATTGCTCAAAACGATTCTGAATGTATTTTATTTGTATAAATACACAAAACGAGATATCACATTCTCAATAAAGCCCGAATTCGTGCACTAATCATCACGTTTTTTACAAAATTTTGGTCCCAAAAAAATGGTCTCCAAAAAATTGCTCAGGACGATTCTGAATGTTTTTCATGTTGTATAAATACACAGGACGAAGTATCACATTCTCGTTACAGCCCGAATTCGTGTGCTAATCATCACATTTTTTAGAAAATTTCGGTCCGAAAAAATGTTCTCCAAAGTATTGCTCAAGACGATTCTGAATGTTTTTCATACTATATAAATACACGAGACGAGGTTTCACGTTCCCGTTAAAGTCCGAATTCGTATACTAATCATCACTATTTTTAGAAAATTCATGTCCGAAAAAAGGATCTCCAAAAAATTGTTCAAAAGGATTCTGAATATTTATCATGTCATATAAGTACACCAGACGAAGTTTCAGCTACCCATAAAAGCCCGAATTTGTGCACTAATCATCACGATTTTTACAAAATTTAGGTCCGAAAAAAAGTTCTCCAAAATTTTGGTCAAACCGATTCTGAATGTTTTTCATGTTGTATAAATACACCGGACGAAGCATCACATTCCCATTACAGTCTGAATTCGTGTGGTAATTACCAGGTTTTTTAGAAAATTTTAGTCCTAAAAAAAGATCTCTAAAAAATTGCTCAAAACTATTCTAAATATTTTTCATTTTGTATAAATACACCAAACGAAGTTTCACATTCCCGTTAAAGCCCGAATTCGTGTGCTAATCATCACGTTTTTTAGAAAATTTAGGTCCAGAAAAAAGATAAACAAAAAAATGCTCAAAACTATTCTGAATGTTTTTCATGTTGTATAAATATTCCAGACGAAGTTTCACATTCCCGTTAAAGTCCGAATCGTGTACATTCATCACGTTTTTTACAAAATCTATGTCCGGAAAAAAAGTTCTCCAAAATATTGCTCAAAAGGATTCTGAATGTTTTTCAAGTTGTATAAATACACCAGACGAAGTATCACATTCTCATTAAAGCCAGAACTCGTGTGCTAATCATCACATTTTTTACAAAATTTAGGTCCGAAAAAAAAAATTCAAAAGATTGCTCATAACGATTCTAAATGTTTTTCATTTTGTATAAATACAATAGACGAATTATGACATTTCCGTCAAAGCACGAATTCATGTGCTAATCATCACGTTTTTTACAAAATTTAGGTCCGAAAAAAAAGTTCTTCAAATATTGCTCAAGACGATTCTAAATGTTTTTCAGGTTGTATAAATACACCAGACGAAGTTTCACATTCCCGTTAATATCCGAATTCTTATACTAATCATCACGAGTTTTAGAAAATTTATGCCTGGAAAAAAAATCTCTAAAAAATTGCTCAAAAGGATTCTGAATATTTATCAATTTGCATAAATACACCAGACGAAGTTTCGACTTCCTGTTAAAGCCCGAATTCGTGTGCTAATTATCACGATTTTAGCAAAATTTAGGCTCGAAAAAAGTTCTCCAAAATATTGCTCAAGACGATTCTGAATGTTTTTCATATAGTATAAATACAACAGACGAAGTATCACATTCCCGTTAAAGCCCGATTTCGTGTACTAATCATCACGTTTTTTAAAAAATTTCGATCCGAAAAAATGATCTCTAAAAAATTGCTCAAAACTATTCTAAATTTTTTCATGTTGTATAAATATTTCAGACGAAGTTTCACATTCCGTTAAAGTCCGAATTCGTGTACTAATCATCACGTTTTCTACAAAATTTAGGTTCGAAAAAAAGTCGCCAAAATATTGCTCAACGATTTTGAATGTTTTTCATATTGTATAAATACACCAAACGAAGTTTCACATTCCCGTTAACCCCGAATTCGTGTGCTAATCATCACGTTTTTTGTAAAATTTTGGTCCAAGAAAAAGTTCTCTAAAAAATTGCGCAAAACGATTCTGAATGATTTTTATGCTGTGTAAATACACTAGACGAAGTATCACATTCCCGTTAACCCCGAATTCGTGTGTTAATCATCACGTTTTTTACAAAATTTAGGTTCGAAAAAAAGTTCTCCAAAACATTGCTCAAAACGAGTGTGAATGTTTTTCATGTTCTATAAATACACCGAACGAAGTATCACATTCCGTTAAAGCTCGAATTCGTGTGCTAATCATCACGTTTTTTACAAAATTTAGGTTCGAAAAAAAATCTCCAAAAAATTACTCAAGACGATTCTGAATATTTTTCATGTTGTATAAATACACCAAACGAAGTTTCAGATTCTGTTAATGTCCGAATTCATTTGCTAATCATCATGTTTTTTAGAAAATTTTGGTCCGAAAGAAAATTCTCTTAAAAATTGATCAAAACAATTCTGAATATTTTTCATGTTGTATAAATACACCAGACGAAGTTTCAATTTCCGTTAAAGTCCGAATTCATTTGCTAATCATTATGTTTTTTATAAAATTTTGGTCCCAAAAAAAGTTCTCTTAAAAATTGATCAAAATGATTCTGAATGTTTTTCATGTTGTATAAATAAACCAGACGAAATATCACATTTCCCGTTAAAGCCCAAACTTGTGTGCTAATAATCACGTCTTTTACAATATTTAGGTCCGAAAAAAAGTTCTCTAAAAAATTTCTTAAAACGATTTTGAATGTTTTCATGTTGTATAAATACACAAGATGAAGTATCACATTCCCTTTAACCCTGAATTCGTGTGCAAATCATCAAGTTTTTTTACAAAATTTAGGTTCGAAAAAAGGTTTTCCAAAAAATTGCTCAAGCTGATTCTAATTGTTATTAATGTTGTATAAATACACCAAACGAAGTTTCACATTCCCGTTAAAGTCCAAATTCATGTGCTAATCATCACGTTTTTTACAAAATTTATGTCCGAAAAAAGTTATTCAAAGAATTGCTCAAAACGATTCTAAATATTTTTCATATTATATAAATAATCAGACGAATTATGACATTTCCGTTAAAGCCCGAATTCATGTGCTAATCATCACATTTTTTCCAAAATTTAAGTCCGAAAAAAATTCTCCAAAACTCTAATTCGTGTACTAATAATCATCACATTTTTTTCAAAATTTACGTTAAAAAAATTATTCTCCAAAAACTCTCAAAAATAGTCTGTACGTTCTTTTTGCTGTAGAGATCCATCGTCCAAACCGTAAGCAATTTCATTCGAGTAACTGTAAGCAAATTATGATTTCACAGAGGCAAACAAAACTCAGTCCAGAGACAAACAGTAAAGAGGCACTAAATTACTTCAGTACAGGTATATTTACATGGAGTATTTACAACTAGTACATACTTGTACAAGTTCATAAGAGTTCATAGATAACCTGAAGAAGGGGATGAGAAAAGGTAAAGAATCTAGACATATGCATAGACCCCAAAAGAAAAAAAAAAGTGTATGAAATGCAATCAAGTCTACCCCTACTCTTAAAGTAATAATGGGAAGTATTCCCCCAAGCAGGAAAATCAAACACAACAACCAGGTAGTAACTTAGAATGTTGGCAACATCCATCCCACAGTCCATCCCAAAAGCAATCCAGCACCAACAAGACTCAATCCCAAGGCAAAAACAACCGCGTATTTGCCTATATCACATTTAGGACGTGCTTTCTTGGATCGTTTTCCCCTAGCACCTTTGTGCCAGTTCTTATGCATTTTCCTAGACTTTGGAGGAGGCATCCGAGGCAGCATTACAGGGACGAGACTGGAGATTGGTTCATTCTGGTTCTTAATCTGAAGATAAAGATTCTCCAGTTGCAGAAGTTGGAACCACTGCTTGTAGGCAAAAAGTTGTGATGCCTGTCGGAAGAAAAGCTTGACAACATGCTCTTTCTCCTCAAAGGCTTGCTTTGCTGCTTCCTCGGCTTCCCTAGCACGAGTTTGAGAATGCCGCAGTGCTTCTAACAATTGAGCCTTGCCTGAATCATTCTCACCTGTAATCCCCTTGGGAATAGCCTTCGATGCAGCATCGTCACTGTTTTCAGGCAGAACGTATTAGCAACTACTGTATAAAATGTTGATAGCATGACAACATAATACAACTATATAAAAGTACTTCATAACAGTTTTCAGTTTCCCAACCAATTCCCAGAGTATAAGAGTTTAACTTTCATTGAGTGTTGTCACCAATGAACTGAATTATCTGTTCTCTCATATAGAAACTTTTGTATGAGCTGTAATATCTATTTCCAAAAGTAGAAAATTTCTTTAAGATGAAAGATGCAGAATCACATCATTTCATTTATATCCTGAAATGTCTGGCAACAAAATAAAGAAACTGCATGCCACAGCATATTGCATCTCAAAGCTGTATGTATATGTTTAGAATTTTGATGAGGAGCATGCATGCATGACAGAAATTCAAAGTACAGGCATCCTTTCGCAATGCTGTGTGAAGAGTAAGTGCCTCATAAGTCACCATAAGCTATGGCGATCAGTTTCTGAATGAAGACAGTGCAAACAATACAGACATCACACAATTCCCATGAAGTTTTTGAAACTCAGTCTAGTCTTGTTGTAGAGCCTTTAGGTGCGCCATTAAATTCCATTACCAAACTTCTACTGAAACTACTTTCTTCGATAATTTTTTTAAACAAACATCATTATGTGACCAAACGAAGCCGTAGGTAAGAAATCGGTCCATGATAAAAGAATCTTTTCCAGTATCATTAAGGGAAAGCAGCATAAACTGCAGAACATAATTCTACATATGTTAGCGAACACAAATATACCCTTACATGGACATTCTTTCCTACAGAATGTGGTATGACCAAGGGCAATCTCGATTGGGAAATACCACTTAAAAGAGGGAAAAAAAGAAAAAGAGAAGGAAAGAAGGGGGAGAAAAACAGAGAAGACAGAAAATGGATACAGAGAATTGCAGAAAGTCATTCCTGTTCTTTTGGACGGGTCGTTTGGCACATGTCAACATGTTTAAACATGCGAAACTACCACTCATGTATAAAAGTATCAAATGGTCTGATGCAACTGTATAATCACACCTAAAAGCGAGCCTGCTCAAGATTAGATGTAAATGTTGAAAATTGGACAAGTTAGTAGGTGTGGCTGTTGCAGGGTGTTATTTGATGATTTCATTCTGGTAGTAAACATAGGCCAAAATGTAAGAGTGATGTTAGGGTAATATCTTGAAATGAGTCTTTCAATCAAGACTTCTCTCTTTAAAAAATCAGACCAAATCTACAGAGAAAAGATGAGAAGGAACGCATACCTTAATGGCTCCAGAGCAACAGAAGGAAAATGATGGTCATCTGAAGTATGCTGATCATGCATACTAAAATTATGATCGACCACAGGATGTTTCTGATCTTTTGATGACATGAAAATCCCAGCGTGATCAATGCTGCAGAAATCAGCAAAAGGTTCCCTATTGACACAAGTGTGTTGAGGTTGGGGAAGATCACAATTTTCAAGAAGGGCAAATGATCTCTGTGCAACTAATAATGCCAATTCATCCCTATCAGAAGTACGCCACCATGGCATATTTCTCTCACCCCCAACCCAAGGAGATTCACATTCATAAAGGAGGGAATTTGTTTTCTTTGAAACTGCACAACCACTCCCATCTTCATCCTTAAAAGCATCATTGCAGTTTTGTTTATCCAAAGGTTTCAATAGTTGCTTTGCAAGTGCAACTCCATTATCATTCTTTACACTCTTAGCAGGGATCCCAAAATGAGAATCAACAAAATACTCTGCATTTACTGATTCATAAAAAAAAGCCTCCCCGTCCTTGGAACTAGGAGGTTTAGAGGTTGTGGTTACATCACTATGAAAAGTATCCATTTCTGACACCTCTGAATTTAATTGCTCCTTTACTAAACCTCTACTGAAACCATGATTGGGTTGAAGCTGCAGCCACCATCTTGAATTGGGAGATAAATTGGAATATGAGGAGCTCCGATTGTAAGGTAGGAAAGCTGCACCAGGAATATCTTGTGTTTCAGCTGGATTAGTTGGTCCAGCATCAACCTGTTTGACAGATGAGGATGATGTTGAAGGACAGCAAGCTAGCTTTGGAGCTCTTTTCGCATCTTCCTGGACCAGGCAACGGTTGGCTGTTCTTTGCCAAGCAGCCCTCGCTTCTGCAACTGCCATTACTCACCCATTCTTCAATCAATTTTACTTCTCAAAATAAATAAAGATCTGCACAATAAACACCAAAGTATTGGGAGGGGCTGATAAACTAGACTAGAAAATCATAAATAATCATTCATTTCCAGCAACTATAAAACTTTAGATGGCCAGGGTCATAATTGTGCTTTTTGTTGTGCAGGAAAAAATCCCTCCATCTTTAAAACTTTGGTGGTGGTAGCTATCTGTGTATAAGTCACTAACTAACCAAAGATAAAAACATAGTCACAGACAAGTCACCAAAAAGAACAAACCAACGATAATTCAACACAGAAAAACCCTACCAAAAAGCAACCAAGATTATCATTATCTTTTATCTTCAAGACTTCAACCATAGATGGTAAAAACATCATCTGGAAGACAAAAACAAGTTCAATTAACCCCAATTCACCCCCAAATTTAAAAAAAAAAATTCAATATTACCAACATATAAGCCAACTACCACCTCTATCCAACAGAAATTCAAGAATTACTACAATAGAAAGATGAATTTTAACATCAACAACATCATCAAACATAAAAAACAATACCAGAAAACCAAAATTACATATTCCTATATCCACATACGCAAACTGAAATAGAAGAACCACAGCGACAATCACCTGAATTTTTTTTTTTTCCTTTGATGATAAGAAGAACTAATAATTCAAGAGACAGACAGAAAAGAATCCAGAAGTGGATTTGGATCTGGAGTTGTCGATGACGAGTAGCAGTTGCTTTTCTTGCTTTAAATTCCAAAAGAAGAGATTTCTCCTCATCCGCTGTCAGAGTAAAAGAGGGAGAAAGAGGAAGAGAAGTTAGAGGCCATTTTGTTTTTATATACAATAATATAATATAGATATTTTTTTTCTTTTTGGAGGGTCGGTTTTTTTTTTTCACTTTCGCGGTTAAGCACATAAGTTACATACGTCATATATATATATATATAATATAAGAGTGAAACTAAAAACTTTTATTAATTTTTTACAAAGGATAGTAAAAAAATAATATATATATATAAGTTAATAAGGATATTATTAATTTTCCATATACCTAATGTTTTAGGTCGATGATAAGAAATTTTAGAGGCATTATATGCCATTCTTTTCGGTAACAGAATATAAGAGATTTTAAGTTTATTAAGTATGATTAAAATATGAGAGTTTTTATAAATTTTCAATAAGAATTATTGAACTTTTTTCATCTTTGTCTATCTTTCTTTTTATTTATTTTACTCTCACTATCTTTCTCTTTTCTGAAGAATAGAAAAAATATTATAATTAAAAAATTATTTTATTTTCAAAACAGATACTTAGAGTCTTTTATATTTATGACGAGAGGGAGTAATTATATAAGATAATACGAGTTAATTAATAATTATTGATGAAAATAATAAAAATTTATTAAAATACACAAAAAAAATCTTGAGATTACAATCGAAATATTCAAACAACATCCATTTCTTTAATATGTAAAAAAAAATGTTATTCATCACAAAAATAAATAAATAATGTATAAATTTATTTTTGTACCATATTTTGGCATTTGTGGAGTTTTCTTTGAGGGATATTTCCTTTTTGTTAGTATAACTAAGTAAGAAAACAATAGTGAAAGAGACTTCAAAGAAAACATTATTTTCATAAGTGGGGCACATTATCATCTAAAATGCGGTCCTTAACAATAGTGACATAAAAGGGATCAGCAAAACACCAACAACTTATGATGGGACTCATTAATTTAACAATATTTATAATTAATTAGATTTAAATTTACTAATAGAAATTTTTTAAGAAAAAAAATTGTAGAAATGAAACCAAACATTGTTTGAATGTACTTGTTTGTAGTATATAGTCATAGTTTTGATCAACATTTATATATTATAAAAAGTTAAGAATGATGTGGATGTCATCTAAATATAATAATAATATAATCTTACTTAATTAAGGCATCCAACTCTAAGTGGGAGAAGTCATAAATTGCATCATAAATTTGTATTTTGGGGTGGGCCCTTTCTTGACACATAATAGAGTCCCACTGTTTTTTACCCATAGAATTAATGGCTTTTGTAGGTAAAAATCTTTCAATTAATCCGTTCAAGATAGAACTTTTTTTTTTTCCTTTTTTCTTTTGAGATATATCGGAGAAAGAAATATGATTCGAATGGAACCTTTGAGTTAGTGAAGAGTGTTTCTTTCATTGAATTATTATTTTATTATCATAGAAAATAGCGTATTTTGATGATTTATATAGCGCGTTTCTTCTTTGAACTATATACTTTTTAAAAGAATTATTTATAGAAAAATAAGTATGCTTTTGTAAAAGTAAAAATATTTTAATTAGGTTAAACCACGAGTTTTGAATGATTATATCATACATATTGACATATTGAATACATAGTGTAATCGGGAGTGGTTTGGGTAGGCTCAAACTCCCCGAAAAATTTTGAAAATTTTAGAATTTTTAGGTATTTTATCTTCAAGCTCCCTCAATTTTTTTTTTTCAATACAACCTCAAAACTTACTATTTTATTTATAATTTTTGAAATTATTTGAATAGTTTTGTACTTGTAATGCATCTATAAAATAGACGAAATTTTAACAAACCTTTTATTTTTCCTCATCCCCTACCTTTTTGTCTTCTTTTTGTCTTGGTTTCGTCCTTGAGCTTAGTGTAATCCTTCAGATAAATTCACTAATTAAAGGTTATGGTGTATGTGGATAAAATCTTGAGTTCACCTTTTTTAAGTCTTAGTTTAGTTTTATAATAAAATAATTTGTAAGAAATTATATTTAAAAGAATTATAAAAAATTATGATAGTCTGTGTATAACATTTAATTCTTTACGGGTCTTATTAAATTTGTGAGGTAGAAGATTCTCAATATTTATAATCATTTTATTTTTACTAAACTATTTATTGCTCTAATTTATATTCCTTTTCTTTTTCTTTACCAAACTAGGATAGTGTTAAAGGAAAAAAAAGACAAGGAGTGGTTATTAGGCAGGCATATATATTATTATTAGATTATAAAATGGGGGCAGCCTTGAAGAAGCTCCAATAAATAAAGAGAGAAGCTCTTACGTGGGGCGATGACTACTGTATGGATAAGCTTATTCATCAACTCTACGTGTTACGTGGAAATTGAACAGAGTGGAATGAGTCCCATTAGAAGAGTTAGGCATATAAGCTTTAATTAGCCAATAGAGGATTTAAACGCAGCTCCCCATTTTGGATTATATACAATGATGAAAACATCTCCATTTTCAACTAAAACTAAAAATATCATTAAAAAAAATATATAAATAAATAATCGGAAATTCCTTCATTTTCAACTTCTGGCCTAAAAAAGAGATGCTTCTTTTCTGTGATTGCAAATGGGAAAGTTTGATTTATTGTACCGTGTTGGACCCGACTTGCCAGCAAACTTCGGGGTGGAAAGATGTCAAAACAAAGGGCCATCAACTATGGCCCCAAGGAGAAGGGATCAAATAATGAAATTTGTACTGAAAGAATGCAACTATATACATCCAAAAAAAAGAAAAAAAAAAATCTACTAGATTATATACAGTGATGAAAAAATCTCCAGGAAGAAAGCATCAAAACTCAGCCATGGGCGATTATGAAACAGATTACATACCGTGCGTTCTGAAGGGATGCAATCTTACTGCATTTCTGGTGAACCAGAGACTCTTGCTCCCCACGGAAGCCATCGTCCACCGAGTATATTTCAGAGCCAAAATGATAAATCACTTACATGGGGTGCTTTAGTTTCACGGGTAGGCTTCAGGAGAATCTGTCAAAACCTGTTTCAAGTGTGAGGAAAATCTCTAAGATTAATAAGCTTAACAGAGCCATCTCCACCACATGTAAGGAAACCATGGGAAACGACTTGTATATCAGTAACGGCTGCCTGCAAAAAACAGGAACAAATATTGCTTCAGTCGTTTTTCAATTATGAAGTGTACATCCAGTAAGGCAGGTTAAATAGGAATTTTACTCGAAATACTCCACCAAAACCACGGGAGCTTGGTTGCAGAAAAGTATGTCTTTCGTGCAATTTTGGCCAATGAAATACCAATCTGGCTGTCTTGGCATCCCAGAGTTTCACGTCTCCATCTTTACTTCCAGTCAAGAATAAACTGGTGTTCGGAATGGTAGATATTTTTGTCACACTCCCTTCAAATACAAAAACCCAAAAGTTACCAAGATTTTTAGTAAAATCTCTTCTCATAATCATCTGAGATGGATTGCCTACCTGAATGAGCCTTCGGGATGTACCAAAGCATCCCATTTCGATTCTGGTCGCCTGATTTGTTCCGCATATCCACTGCAGAAGACGTCATAGCATTTGGCTCACTAGCATCAGTTTGCTTGTGTTTTCTTGTCCTTCCAGTGGCTATATACCGGAAGTCATGAAGTCCAACATCACCTCCTTTTCCACCGGTCACAATAAGGGGAGAAATAGAACCACTTCCTATATTATTGTCGAAGACAGAAAGAGACTGCGCACCACCTAAATCACGGCACATGCTCAGCAGTTAAAATATAAAAATTTTAGCCGCAAAAGATTATAAGTTATAAAGATCTACCTAGTTTCCTGGCAAGTAGTTCGTTCTACTATTTTCCCCCCTTTCTTTGGGTTTCCTATACTACATTATCATATATCCAGAATATGGTTAATTTATTTCTCTTGATAACCTACACTTTTTTGCATGGCTTGGAATCTTCCACTAGCAAGTGAACAAAAAAGATCAATTTCATCAAAGCTAGAACCTAATTATTAAGATCTATAAAGAACATTCCACCTACTAAAATATTTTTAAAGCATAGAGAAATGGGATCTTTATATTGGCCCCCCAAGTAATTGGAATCAAACAAAAATATTTCCACCATGTTCAATAAATGAAAATTGATAAGGGAGAAACCTTCGTGACACATTATGGAAGCTCGAGAAGTAGCTGATGGAGCAAGTGTATCCCATATAACCACATTTACACCACTAGAGCTATACCCAGCAGCAGCAATTATCGATCCACTAGCCGTAATATAGGTTACATCCCTGCAAATGTAGACAAGAAAAAAACAATACCAAGACAGAGAGTATCAAAATTCCACTAATTCTCATGATTTTTTAACTGTCTAACATGAATGCACAAAAATTCTGAGTAAATGAAAAGAAAAACTTGAGGGGAAAGGTTTAACTTATCAAGCAAAGAGGCTTATCCAAATCCGCCGAAGGATGCAGGGGCAAGGAATGGGATTTGATAAAATTCTTCATAAAGACATTATAACCATTTTCCCCTTCTCTCTTTTTCCTTTTTCTTCTTGTTTCCAGACATCACTTTCACTTCTTTATTCTGAACAACTAACCAAAAAGATGAAAACAAGCGATTCTCCTTTCCCTCAACATAGTGTCATGTTCCCTCATTTCCATTCTTAGAACTATTTGGTTCAACATCTTTTCTTGTCATTATTAAAAGTTATAATAAAGTATAGCTACAACTGGTAGTTTGTCTTATACCAATTTTGATACATTACAGCTTACGTACTAGAATATTTCTGCCATAGTTAGGGCAGTCAAACTAACTCGCATACTCAAGAACAATGGATATCCCCACTGAAGGATATGCCAGCTGTGTTTTGGTGTTCCAATAATTTGCCATTACCTTTAGAGTGGAGCAACAGAAAAGGAAAGAAACTGCAGCAAGATGTCTGAATGAAGCAAGAAAATAATTAAGCTCTTCAAGGTGTATGAGTGCTTACGAGGTGTGATTGTCAAAGCAGATGGAAGATTCTGTTGGACGAACATTGCTCCTCCCTCCAACTTCCAGCTGCCATGTACAAACAGTTCCATCCAAGGCAGCAGTAACAAATCTGTGTCCATAGTCGTCAAATCTCACAGCACTAATAGAGGCAAGGGCATAGGGGGGAGGAACATTTGCAGCCGGTAGCACTCCATAGGTTGCAGTTGCTCTGTCCCTACCAAACTGAAATCCACAGAACTCATCTGATTACTACATTCAAGGAAGAAGAAAAGGTCTCAACAGTTCAAGTACGATAAGCACTTCCAAACTCCCAAGGAAGTTAACAGCATATAAGAAAAATGTGATTTGAAATCTTTGTTAAATCTCAAGAATGTAATCTGGAAGAATAATATAGTTAGCCAATCATCGCTGAAAAAGAGCTCTATTGCGTTTGAAACTGCTTCTGAATCATGCACAAGTTATTACCAGAAGGTATATCCAGTAATAAAGTTGCCACACAACCTACATGTCATGTGCTTATTATAGAATTTTCGACAGATATAAAGATGGTTGTGTCCTATTAAATAGGGTACCACAATATAAAGCATACAACAGACAAATCATGCATGCATACTCATTTTACTGCAACAATCACCTACCTCCCATAAGTATATATGTGTATTACTGGAGCCAACCAAAAAGAGCGGTCTTGAGGGATGGGCTGCAAAGCAACTTGTCCTAACATTTTCCACTGTAGGAGGAGGATCAATAAGTTGCTCAAAATCTTCTTGAATCCCCCATCCAAGGCTGGAGGCGCCCATACCAGCATACCCTGGAACTCCAAATGCCCCACCATTCCGTACATCTCTACCTGGCCTTAGTAAAGGACCTGCGCCAACAGTTGCTCCCCCCAACCCAAGGTGTGAACCCTTTCTGCTCCCAAGACCAACACCAGGAGAAACACACGTGGGAACTGGTGTAGACTCAGATCCAGCCCAGCCATTGTGAGGCCAGTCAGCCTCTGCCCAGAGATACTCAGATTCATTTTCATTGGGTAGCCCATCCTCCCAGTTAAAGAATACTATGCCCTGAGTTAAGGAAAATAGCATGTTAAGCACAAAAAAGAGGGGGGATATACCAGCTAAAAAGACTATGAGTACCTTTCTGTTGGTAGCAAGGGCAGCTTCATGCTGATCAACGGTGTTAACACACAGAGCCTGCTCAATGTAGGAAAATAGACTATAGTAAATCTAGCGAATGAAGGATATAATTCAGTATACCAGAACCCCAAGTGACATAAGCAACAAAAGAGCATAAACAAAGATTTTTCAGGGGGGTGGGTGGGTTTGTTGTTTGGAGGACGGAAAGACTTACCTCCAAAAGTTCTCCATTTCTCCTGTGTATCTCCTTAGAAGTACTAAAAGGGACAGCTTTCTTTGCATCTCTGCCCCCAGAACTTAGAAAAGGATGATCACTTGGCGAAAGACATGCTCGAGGTGATGTGTTTCGTGGACTTTCAAGTCTATCTTCTTCATTAGAATTGTCCATAACCCCACACTCCCTCTGGAAGCTAACATACATATCATACCATCCTCCTGAGGATTTCTTCTTAATATGCTCGAACCACTTTGAATTTTCTTGCAAAAGTAATCCACGTATTACTTTGGGATCAGCACACATAAGCCGGAGTATCTCTGAAGGCGAGAGTCGATTTCCACTCTTCAATATTTTTACACTCTCAACAGTTCGACTATGCAGAGGAACAGATTCAGACTGGCCATATTCTGTGCTAAATAAAAGAGTTGGGATTCTTGCATCTCCCTTCTGTACCAAGTAGGAAGCAAATTGCCTTCCACAATAAATAGAGAGATGCGAACATGTGGCTTTTAGTACCTTAGATAGAGATTGTAGCTCAAGTGTGACAGAGAAAGTAGGTGCATCGGGTAATTTTCCTGGAGATGGCAGAAAACTACTTAGTTCAAGTTTCTCCGGCAATGAACCAAGGAAATGCTGAAGACAGCTGGACACTTGGCCCCACAAAGACAAACCAACTAATCGCCATCTGTCATCTGCTGGTATGGAAGTAAGTAGATCATGTTGTTCATGTTGCATCAGTATATTGCCTAGAGTAAAGTCTTCTAAATTGTCACAAAACAAATCATGCCCCAGCGTCTTCCCAATATCAGAAAGAAGTTTCTTAAGGTCCTTCAGGATTTCAGAAGAAGCATCCCCTTGAGTGAATCTGATTAAAAGAGGTCTAACAACCATGACGAGACCTTTCAAGTTCATCTGAATGTAGGCTGATGCAAAACACACATAATATTGGGTTAGGTCAAGAATTGTAAAGGGTACATTCAGAAAATCTTCAGAAGATGAAACAAAAGACAACTTCAACATGGCCCTAAGACACCAAATTGTCCACATCAGGCTCTGCACATGCATCCCCCAACATCGCAACCAGTGAATACGACTTCTTCTAGGCATGCTATTAGTGGAGGAACATGATTGTGACTTTGAGCAATTTATGCAACAGATGGCAACATATCGTGAGAATACACAGGAAACGTCTGCAGAAGCCTTCATAATTAGCTTGGGCAGGACAGGATGCAAGAAGAAACCACCAGATTCATTGCTGTTCTCTTGGTGGAGAAACTTAGAGACATAATCGTGAAGTGTATGGTATCCAACAAATGCCAGCCCATGGCCACAGAAGAATAGCACAATCTGCAGGAAGTTTGCAAAAACAGAGATCAAACACCATGGAAGACAAAGTGGAAAAGTATCGAATCAATAGGGAAATTGCTTATCAATAACTAGATACCTTGCAAATAAGATGGGAGGGAATTAAAGAAAACTTCTGTTCAAAATATAGAAGTACAGTAGCTAACTTTCCGTGAAAAGCTTCAACCAGATTCTTGTAGTCTTGATTTGCTGACTCCAAGCTCATGCATGCCCCAAACAAGTCCATGTTAATGTGACCCCAAGTTGGATGCTCCTTTAACAATATTGATATATACTGCATTGCAAAATCCAACTTAGCATGATAGTCTATACATGAAGCAATATCACCAGATATCCAGTTTGAGGAATTGCCATTGGAAAAAAGCTTCAAGACTTCATTATGAAGTGCAATATCTCCATCATCTAACATACTCCCACGACTTGACGACCCAAAAATGTTGATAGAGGATGAAAGACACTCCAAGGCTTCAAGCTGCAATCAAGAAAAGAAAAATGCCAATCACTCTTCCTCCCTATGCATATGATAATAGAAACATAATAAGATGCACAGGCATTGAAAAATTAGAACTTCAGAAATATTCATCAGACACATTTCAAATTGTGTTGTGCATATGATATCTTTGTGGTGATGGCTAATTAGGGAAAACACCCATTGTATTTATTGGACGATGGTGGATAAGGTGTTTTTGACAATGTCAAGCTGATTTCAAAGTAGAAATCAAGGTTGTTGCTAGTAGGAAAAGCATTTAGGCATAGGAGCTCTGGCACAGGGCAAGGTGAACAGCTCTAAAAGTTAGGACAAACTCAATTGGAAACTCCAATTGCAGCAGAAGAAACAAACAAAGGAAAACTTACAGGAAGCCCGCATCTGTTTAATGCAATCGTGCTCATCCATATTGCGCACTGACCTAAAAGCGAAGCATGTTTCTCCCCGATTGCATTCTTTAGGCTATTCTTGGTTGTCAACATTAGGCAATGCTGCCCAATATTTGGATCCATCAGAGATTGACAGGTTGATTTGTCTGAGTCATTGATGTTTAAATTTCTTTGGACTCCAAGGATCCAAAGAAAAGCTTTGTGGTAGTTTCCTAATGTCCACTATTAACAGAGAACACCAAAAGTAAGTCTGTAATATATCATATCAAGTTGGTATCATAAAAACATCAAGAGCAAACAGAATAATCACCTCAAATATGCTTGCAAGCCAGTAATCGCCTTTTGAAATTGCAGAAGGAAGAATGATTTTTGAAATTAGATTTTGCTCCAATGGCCCACCATATCCCTCGACTAGACGACAAATTACAAGAGCAAGTTGTTCATCCCCAAGGTTTTTTGCACAGACAGTAACAGCAGAAGAGGTATCACCACCAAGCAAAAAGAAAGCTACAGCAAGCTCTAGCTGATGCTTTCCCATTAAAACATAAGCATTTTTCAAAGCAGCTGCCTTATTTTTATCTTCCTGAAACAGTTTAATGCACCAAAAAAGAGTTATAAGGACAAAATCACAGTTAATTCCATGCATACTAAAAAAAGATGAGGATGATTTGACTTAGTTCCACATCAGATATACCTTAGTCTAATTTTTGGAGACCAATAACTAAATGACCACTCAAGATGCAGTGCAAGTCCTAGTCTGCTAAATATCATAAATTGGTCTCTAAAGTGGAGAAAGATAATCCTTAAGAAACTTGTGTTAGTAACTTCCAAGATTCTCTAAGGTGGCTACCTCGCTTTTCAGAAGCTTGCTCCACTTCATTAAAATGTACCCGTGTGGACCTTCACTTTGGATGCGCAATCACAAAAAGGATGAAGAAAAGGAAAACTACAGGATCTGAATAGCTTGGTTTTATCTGACAGTACTAGAAATGCTCCAAAGTGCTTAAAAAAATATAATCTTCAATCCATGAGCTGATGCTTAAGCTTTTGTGTTCAAAACAGTTACTAGCCAGTCATTTGGCTTCCCTAATATTATTGGCATGACTTACTGATGAAGTGAACTACTTATGTAAAGCAGAAGTTCGGTCATGTGCTACATGATGTGGTACTAATCAAAGCACAGAGCATATGCCAGTACCTGAAAATTACGTGAAAGAAATCCAACCAAAGGCTTGTCCTTCTCATCCTTGCTCATTTTAAAGAGGCCGGCCAAAACTTGAAGCCTGTTCAATGCTATGTAAAGAAGTGCACAAGCCCTAGGATCTTTAGTTTTCAAATATTGTTGCCTCGCCAGCTTTTCCATCTACAAGAAAACACATCAACGTGATAACTGAACATGTGTAGAACACCCAATTTCGGGTTTTTTTTTTTGTCAATCGGAAGGAAATGCAACCAGATAGCAACTGCTGATCACCCAATTCCATCAGTTACAGAAATCAGATCATGCAATCATATAATACGTCCAGAACAGACCCTTATTGAAATCGTGTTCACACATAAATTAAAAATAATTTCACCTGAAATACAAGCAATAGTCATCATACTATTGCAGTGACTGTCATTAACTACTGAAAAGTGTGTGAATGAGATATTTGTTAAGGTAGTAGTAATTAACCTATGGTCAAATAGTCTCATATGTATTTCTGCCAAGCCAAATGCCAGAATTCAATTTGGGACAGACAGTATTTCATCTAGAAATGCAAGGAAAGCAAGCTTGCGGGAGAAAGGGATTAAGATATAAAAGACTGATAATATCTCGTTCTCCACCAGATGCACATTTGGATGCTGCAAATTGAGATTGTAATAGTTGCAGGTAAGCCTAGCAGATCATTACCATTTACCAAGAGCAAAGGGAAACAATCAACAGAGAACAGAGAATAGTGTTAACTTAGAGAGTACCTTCAATCGCAATTGTGCGGTATTAGTGTACCAAAATCCAACACCCATATCACGCATTTCTTCCCAAGATGCTTCATTAGATAAAAGAGAATTAAACAGACTTTCTTGACAGTCTGAATGAAAAGCCCATCCGGTAAGCCCTGAGGAAACATCTAGATGTCCTACTAATGGACATCTGCCAAAACGTTGGACAAAATATCTTTGTTGAAATTTAACTGCAACCCAAAACCTTCAAAGAAACAAAAGTGCGAGAAAAATAGACAAATTAGTAGAAATAATAAGAGTGTGTGGTTAAAAATTAAACAAATAGTATCTAAGTAACACTTGGCTTTGCTTGAATACAAGAAAAGTTCTACAGGAAAGTGTGAGAAAGAAAAGTAAAAGCATCAAATAAACAAAGATAGCTTTCCTTCATGTGTTTTCCTAAAAGGACAATTTCCGAAATAATAGGAGTTGGTGCTGGTAATCAATAGTTATTCTTTTTTTTTTTCAATGAATAATCAATAGTTATTCAACTCATGTGAAATTCTAAACTTTCCTGCAAGAAACTATGAAGTTTGCCCAATGCAAAATGTAGGAAATTTACAAACAAAACGCAAGAAAAGCAATTAAAGTTCCTGTCATCTCCTTCACGTTTTCTTTGTCCAAAACAATATTTTAAGGTAATCTGATCAAGCAACCTGAACGACTTATCTTAACTATAAACATTGAATTATACTTTGGGTAGGAAACTAGGAGGAGAATGCAGCACCATCAAAGCATGATCCTGACAAATTTTTACCTTCCTGATCCACGAGAATTGGCTCATCCAATGTTGGGAAGAAAGTTAAAAATAAAGGAAGAGCACTACTCATCAAATTTACTTAAAAATCCAGTTCAGAATTTTGAATACAAGTTAACCATAAATAATAACAAATTGTCCACGAATGATTCTGCATATAAACTGTGCCACAAACAAAAACAAAGCGAAATCCAAAGTTACTCAAGAGATTGATCAAATCAATTTTATACTATGCGAAAACAAACAATATCTGAGATGTGAAACAATATGTGCTATGCCTACATGAATCAAAGAAACTTAGGAAAGTACCTTCGACCAGGTTCATCAAGACTTCCATAAGCAGAAACACTGTGTGGATCACTGACTTCTTGGATTATGTCAATAATGGCATGAATTTGCAACTTCTCATTATTTGATATGCCTCCAGACTCATACAACTTCCCAACAGCTTCAAGTAAGTCTGTTGCTTCAGATTTTATTGAAGATGAAGTGAATGCATTACCGGAAGCAGTGTGTCCCCAACTAGAGGCAAATAGAGAAGATCCATTCTGAAACTGTGAAGATGCTGAAATAGCATCAGCTCCACCACTCCACTGAAACGTTTCATGACCTGAACTTTTGGAGAGGATGCCTTCAAGATAATTAGATAAAGGAACCTGTGGAATAAGAGGGCTTTGTCTTTCCAAGCAATAGCTTGTCTCAGATGTTTTAACAGATGCAAGGTGTTTTAGAGCCACATATGCACGTTTCCAATTACCTGGGCAATTTGGAAGGTCAAGCTTCTAATTCATGATAAAAGCTTCAGAATAATTGACTCACCAAACCAATAACAATACGATGAAATAGAACAGACACCAAACTAACAGCAGGTAAAAAAATAAAAGCCACTGTTTCTAGATAAGACATAGACCTGTAGAACAGTTCAAACAAATAGGAATACCAAACACGGTAGAAAGGATAACGTGAAAAGCTGTATACAACAGTAAACTGTATAGAATAAGTCATTTAAAGGAAAAAAACATTTATATATTTTATCCCACTTCCAGAAACATCGCAATCAGCACAAAAAAAAAGAGCATATTCAAGCATATTTCAGATGCATTTTAGAGGGTGCTTCCAGACGAAGTTTGCACAAATTGAACACTGAAGCAAAATCTTAGCTTGTTAATCGCTCATTAAGCATATGTGTCAATGGTTCCTACATTGATAGACTATCACGTTCCTTTCCGGTGGCATCAATTACTTGAAGCTAGTACCTCTGCCCCTTCTGTGATGCCACCATATTGACCAAAAAGGAAAGACAAAAGATAAAAGAAATTAAGAAAAAAAAGTTTCTTGGCCCAAGTTGCTACTACCAGCACCACCATTTGTCATCCCATAAGCAAAAACCCACGTTAATTGACTTATCTGGAGTTTCTTTCCTCATTGTCATCAATATCATTTTATGGACAACCTCAGAAACTTGATTGGCATTTCATCAGTTTTGAACAAATGTACAACAAACATGCAAATATATTAGTATAACCACATCAATTTACATCATAAATTATCTGAACCACACAGCTTCCAAGCTTAAGTTAAGAAATGACGACACTCTAGAATATAATAGTATTAATCCAGAGCCTTCAGATTTATTTTATCTAATTCAAGTTGAATAATAGTAAATAATTGTAATAATAATAGAGTAGCTTCGCAAACAAATTGCACATAGTTGTTACAATCTACTGGGCAAATTCAGGATCCTTTTTATTCGGATCTGGAATTACTAGAAATCACATACTAGACACAATATTTCAGAGATTAAGTTGCAGACCAATTGATAATACCTGTACATATGTTGAAAAGAAGCGCCTCAGGATGAAAGGCAGATAAAGATCCTCCCAGCTCTCCTGCAACTTCCAATAAACTCCGCAAACCATAGTTGCTACCAGAGTTATGATTCTCTCCACAACTTTTTCCATCAAAGACAGAGAGCAGGCTATCTCTAGTATCAGTAATCATGGGCAGCTGGAATTGGCATTTTCTGCCATTATCTTCTGTTGAGGGTTGTTCGGAACTGCGAATATTAGAATCAGAGGGAATAGCATTCCCACCAGAGTGACCATCCCAAATATCAAGATTCTTGCAACATTCAGGGCTAGACGTGGCCAATGGATTATTATTAGTCAAGAATGATAAATGACTAAAGAGACAGAAATACTCAAGATGAACAACTCCGACCATTGCTCTAGGTCCCCAAAAGAAGTCTTGAATAACAGGATAAGTATGAGTTACTGCAATACAAACCCAAACATTTCCTTCAAAGTGTTCGTTGGACTTCAGAACAACCTGACCTCCGCAGCGCCGTTGAGCATAAATCTTCAACTCTTTGTGCAAGCAAACACCCAATAGTGATTGACCATCTCCCACCATCAACCAATTCAAGGAAATGACTTCCGCACCAAGATATATAGTACCCTCTAGTATAAAGTTGCCCAAATTTCCCATGCGCACACATTCCCAAATGTAAATTGTAGTAGAAGGACTTGAGGAATCCAAAATGGAGGCAGTAGCAATCCTCCTACCACAAACACTTGGTGATATAGCCACAATAGGGCCTTGATGTGCAGCAAGCACACCAACAAGCTCCCATTGTGAACTTGATAATTTCTCAGGCACACTCCTCCATAGTTTCACATTACCATCACTGTAACCAAGTACTAAGTGATATGTCAAGTGAAAGCTGCAAAATACATTTGCAGACATCTGTTCTTGTTGTTCAGGCAAAACAAAATTAGTCGGACAAATCACAGAAAAACTAGAAATTTTATCTTCATCTCCTGAAGCAGGAAATAAAGATGAGAAACGATCAACAAAAATTTCATATCTCTTGCCAAAAAAATCACCTTCAAACACCAAAGAGTTAATACCAGCAGTATCTCTGATATGGCAATTACATTTAGACCGGTGAATGGTTATTTTCCATGACAAAGCCCGGAAGTTTTTCTTCCATACAGCTAATAACATAAAGGTATCACTAATAATAGATGTTTTATTACAGGCAGATGGTAAAGGCAGTGAGCAAAGCTTGGTTGGCCCTTGACCAAATTCTTCATCACTAAATGGAATCGTGCATAAATAGTGACAAGCAATTTTCTCTTCCTCATTTTCCAAAACCTTTACTATAAAGCAATCAACACCTTCAGCATGTCCAATGACAAGAATAAGACTATCATTTAGTATTCCAGGCATCCAGCCCAAGCTAGTGTACATAGGATGAGATACTGGAAAGGAAATTCTCCTAGAAAGTTTACGAGAGGGATTTAACATCGGAAAGCTGGGAAAGCTACAGGAAGCAGGGGAAAGATGCCAAAATAGAAGCATTCCATTTGTATCCAAAGAAGCAGCAAGTTCAACTTCAAACAAATAAGGATGAACTACAACCTGCAATAGGTTACCGGAATGACTATTTAGGTCTGAGATTCCTAAGGCACGAGATGATAATGTGTTCTGAGACTGGCTTCTATTTGTAGATCTCTCTAGTGTCTCAGGTGATGTTGAAGAATACAGGTGTAACCATGCTAAAGAATTACAGGGTAATAATTCAACAAAAGAACAAAAATTTGGTGGATTGAACAACTTATTCCTTGCAATGAAAACATTATCAAGCAGTACTCCCCCAATTCCCACTTCAGGACTCGATAATTCTTGTTTCTTCCATAACCTAACCCTTGGATATCTGAGTGGAGAAAAATCATCAAGACAATGAACGGCCCACAGCGTCACTGTTAACTGAGGACCAAAACCAATCAACCATTCACAACTACCAGCTTCACCATGTTCATGATTGTTTAGAGAGAAACAGTCACTACCTATACTAATGATACCATGAATATCCGCAGTCCATCTTACAAATACATCAGAGCCCAAAGTTCCATAAAGCGCTTGGTTCACCTCAAGCACAGCAACAACACGGAAGGACACCCTTGCCATTTTATTTTCATTACTTTCCTTCGCAGATTTTCTAATCTTCCCATCATCAATTTCACTCCATAATCTTATAGCGCCATCTAGGCAGCCTGTTAACAACACTGACCTGCGAGTATTGCTGGCATCTTTATTTGATGGTCTTCCTGTTGATGGCCTCCATTGAATCATAGAAATAGGAGAAGGATGGCGTAGCTCTGCCTGAATGAGTCTCGAATCTCCACTTCCATACATCACAAAGACACATTTACTTGCCTCATTTATTTGAGAATTTGAATCTCCAACCTGCAGTACAGCACAGGGTGCTGTCGCCACATGTCCTTCAATTGACCAGCTTGCAGAAACTAGAAAATGAGGCACTTTGGGCTTAAATTTCCAAGATCTTTCCCAAAATTTCTCTTTCCTTCTCCACAACACCACCTCGATGCCACCAGTAATGATTCCATCACCTGAAAGAGTCCATTTTATTGTCTCCACCTTGGTAGATTGTACAAGTATTGCACTCTGGCTCCAACAAAAAGAACCTGAATATCAGTAAAAAAGTTCACATTCACATTTAAGTAAGATTAACAGAACGTGCATGTGACCAGCATTCTCATCATGAAACACTATCACAATAATTAGTCAGACAGGCAGATACCAAGTATGTGCATCAATTGCGGAAAGGACAAATACTCTAGTTTAAGTCTAAACAGTAAGCATTAAGATGTTCTTCTGTGGGACTTCAGTGACAGTGTAGGGAAACTATTTCCTTGTGGTAGCATATCTAAAAAATCCTCCTTATTTTGATTATTTTCACGTTTATTCTCTATGATCTGGAGCGTCTGATGAATTCCAGTTCCTGTACAACGTAGCAAATTCTTGAAGAGGAGGAACTCAAGAATTCAAGTTCCAGGGCAACTGAAATTCCTCTTACAGCAAAGAGAAAAGGTTGTAATGGCAGCTCAGCTCCGAATTTTTCGCTCAATCAAGTAAAAAGTACGTAGGAGAATTTGTTTCCCGACATTTTCATGTTACATCATATAACCAAGCCATAACTTTAGTACTACCAAGTATGATCATTGATCCAGAAACAACATGAAAGAATTACTCGACCTATTAAATAATTAGAAAAATCTACAGCGAAAAGGAAATGACTTAAATTGGAACTTACTGTTGCAAGTAGCTTCAGAATTGTACGAGAAGAATCCAATACAACTATCCACTGCGGCAGCCAGCTCACCAACGGACGGCGTAACTGGTGACCAAGAGACTGCAGATACAATGCCAGTTCCGTCGACGGAGAGCTCGAAGACTTGGCGCATAATTGGACCAACGATTGTTTCGGACTCGGAGAGTGGATTGGGGAAGTGAGAGATGACTAAAAGAGAGGAAGCCCCATAGGCGATCCATGTGTAACCAGCGAAGTCGTACAACCAGTCAATTGCAGGTTGGCAACCACCGGTTTCAGCTCTGTTGGGAGCAGGAGGTACGATATCCGATTTGACTAGCCGGAGCGGCAAGTTTCCGGCTAAATCCAATGGCATAGGATCGTTCATCTCGTCTTGAGTAGTCAATATCAAATACTAGAGAGACGAGAAAATGATGGATTCAGATCTAGAGAGTTGGTGCTGCTCCAAAACCATGAGAACAGAGGCAAGGGAGTGAAGAAGATGAAGAAATTTTTGGCGCAAGGTTTTAGAAACTCTGTATTAGCTAGCGCGAGGAGACGACGAAACGAGAGACAAAGCGTGGCACAGGTGATATTTGCTGCCAGACCAATTTTACTCTTGCCAAGGCAAATTTTGCTTAAATGACAACTATGGGTCCTTTCTTTTTCTTTTTTTTTTTTTAACTTTTTCATTAAAAGCAATTCATATTCACTACAAATAATTTAACCCTTATGAAATTTAAAAATAAAAATTCACTTTTTTAAAATTAAAAACCAATGGGGATAAACCCTTTACACATTAAAGACTATAGTAGCCAATTTGAGTTTAAAACACTTTGTTATGACAATTAATATTGTGTGTAACTCTAAAAAATGATAATATAATTTCATCGCATCAATTTTAAATGTCAATACATATGAAAATTAATCAAATATCAAATCTATTGATAGTTAAAATGATGTGAAGGGACTAATTTTTTTTTTATACTAAATTCTACCTTATTTGATATTAATTACCACGATAAACTACTAAAAATTGTCTAAAGTCATAAAAATATAAAATGAAATAGTTTGGGTAATAACGAAAAAAATAATTGTTTGGGGGTATTATAGAGAATTTCTTAAAATTAAAATGTAAAATAGAAATAAAAATAAATAAACAGTGTTGGTCCGCAGAGAATCAACCGTCTTCCCTCTCTTATTGCAACGAGAAGCATAAACCGATTCTTTCTCCGTTCTGTTTGCTAAGAATAATAACTGTTTTTCATATCTTCTGAGTCCAGATTTTCCAAATAGAGAATTGGGGATCGGTTGCTCTTCTTTGCCTCCTTCTCTGTACTCACTTTCCAATAGAGAAGACTACATACTTAATTAACAACCAGTTAATTAAAATTTCGAATTATGTCACATAATCGATCGGCGGCAGAGGGAAATTGTGGGTTCATTTCATGCGAGAAGCTGGATCGAATGGCAAATTGGGTTGGACATGGTGTAGCATCTGCCTTCTTTGCTTCATTGGAACGATGTTCTTGCATTAATCTCAGTACTTCCCATGATGATGCTGATGATGATGAAGAGGCTAAGGATCGCCCTCTTATGCTCACAAAGCCCATTTCTTTTGATGATCCTTCCTCCCATCATCGCACTCCCGTTAAGCTCCCTTCTTCTGCTTGATTATTTTTTAATTTTTATGTACCTACTTGTTTGTAGTTTTATTACGCTTTTGATTATTGAAAAAGAAAAACCAAAAAAAGATCAATCTTTTTCCTTCGTTTATCATTTTATTGGGTCTTGGTTGTACAGTCTGTCTTGATTGTTGGCGTGTTGTCTGTATGAATTTGTAAAAATGTGAGCTTTGTTTATGGATTTGATATACGGGTTCTTTAAATCTTGCTCTTTATGTAAACAGTTTTTCTGGATTCTCTGAATTCAATTTCAATATAAGCTAAAAAGATTACAATGTATGTAGAGCTGAGCATACATTATGTTGGAAGGTATTTGTAAGCTGTTCTTGTTTAAGTTTCTTTAGATTCTTAGAAAGACTATCATCTTAAGGCTGGATTTAACTATATGGTCGATTCCTTATCCTACTTCCAATATCTATGCATCATTTTCTGTCATTCTAATCTGTCTTCTTTCTTATTGATTTTGCCATATGAGGCCATTTGGATGTTGCTCTAGCAGTGCTTAAATGAAATCAACTAAGGTTCTACTGCTACTATCTAGATATTAATTTTGGTGATTGTCATCTGAACGAAGTTTCATACGATCGATTAATGATCCTCTTTCTCCTGCTGATAGTAATAGCAGTCTAAGATAGGTGCAGAAGGTGGACCAATCTGAAGTTCTTAGATCTTTGGTACAGCCTTAATTTGGTTTCTCATTTGAATTCTCTCTTCCCTGTTAATGTTGCTGAACTTTTCGATGATATAGATTCAAGAAAATCAGAAGTTAGTTTACTTAAAGATTCTTAATGAAATGGACTATGGAGACCAAAAAATGATCCTACTTAAGTGAAATTTTTTAATTTGGAACATTTTTCAAGACCAGTGATAGTTTAAGGTTGTAATGAGAAGGAGCTGAGAGACCGGAAGGTAAGTGTAATTGGTGGTTTTGCCTGCTCTAAGTAGTAGTTGAACTTGAAACTTCTATTGCTGCTAGCCTCCCTGTTGTGTTTCCATCTGGTTATGGGTTTTTAACTGCTGGTAAACTTGTGGTGCTAAGTCTTGACATCAGTTGGTGCTGGCTATTATGGTATTAAGCAAGAGTTTCTAGTTGTCCTTTATCATATGGTTGACCTAATATGAAACTTTTCCTTACAATGGAAAAACTATTGTTTGGGGGTGTTGTTAATTCAGTTAGCTGTTCTTTGCCGTCTGATCTTACTTCAGAACTACCTGTCCATATCTTTTCTGTGCGACTCATTCTACAGCTAATTGTTTGGGATATTCGGATATTTGGAGTCTCCATAATGTTTCCTTTGTTAATTAGATGCAAAATATGTTTTCCCAGGTGGCCTGAGAATATTTTGCTCATAAGAACGGAAATTCTTGTTTGTGAACTTTCAGAACTACTCTGCACAATTAATGCACTAATACATTGCAAATTCATGCCTAAAACTAAACATTATATAACCTGTCAAGATCAAAACTTGTAGCTAAACGTTTTGTCTTGATATATGAGCTCAGAGGCCTCTGGAAGAGGATATATAGCATAATGGAAAAGTACATAAATGATACTAGAAAATTAAGAAGAAACTTTCCATGAATCATTAAAATAGAGCAGGCATATCTTTGTACAGTTGGAGATTTTGATGTTGATAGATTGACTTAGTTAAAGATATTGTTTTGGTTGATGACTTATATTATATATATATATATATAACAACTCGAATCAGTTATGTTGTTGCTCTAATCTTATACATTCGCATGCTTGAACTTTGTAATACATACCAACTGCTCGAGGATTACCAAAACTACTGCTAGTTCTTTTTCATGAGATCGTGTGAGCTCATTCGTTGTTTTGGTATGGCCGGAGAACCATTGCTAGCTGTAAAAAGTCTAAGCTGTTCTTCGGCCAGGCATACAGACCTATACATAAGTTTAGCGTCTGTCTCTTAAGTAAGTTCCCGAGTTTTGAAGTAAAATGAAAACAGAACCAGAATAACTTGGTTCTGCAATTGTTTCTGTTGATAAAAGCACTTAGATTGTGATTCTTTGTTTGGCTAATTTGTAAGTTCAAACTAGTACAGAGACATTTTACTAAAGTTGATGAATTGAGAATTCAGCAAAAAGAGGGAACTGTGGGCAGAGAGAGATGAGATTGTTTGAAGGGCCCTCAAAGAAAAGAAAGGCGTGCACAAGTTGCTTATTGATCAAGAGAAAGAAAGGGTGTCCAACAAAAGCTACACAAAGGCAGCCTTTTTTTTTTCTAAGGGTATCCGTATCCTTTTAGATACTCTCCCTTCCCCTCCCTGTTTGGCCCCTAACAGAACAAGTGTGATGATAATGTCATTCAAAAGCAGATTTTGCTAATATCTAATCGTATCATTACTAATGTACCGAATCTCATTAGAACTTTAAGAACGGCCAGTCAGAACTTTCGTCTAAATATTAAACAACCTGAACAATATCACATTAAAATTAATGAGTTTGAGTCTAACTCCACTTCAAAAGGTACATCAAAAGAGGAAAGATTGTTCAATCTTATAAGTTCATTTTTTCATTAACTAGTCAATATGTAATTTTGAAAACTATCAAAACTCCGTTTTTAGAGTAATCTTTTAGATACTCTTCGCTCCCTGTCTGAGTAGAAAAAGGGCAACGATAATGTTGAGGACTAGCTTTCCAAAGACACTTCGATGCCTAAGTCACTGTGTTGCTCGAAGATAATTAGTTAAGAGAGTAAAGAGCAGAGGGCACAGACAGTAACCTTTTATAGGCGTCCTTAATGGGCCTTGGCTCCTTGTGTGTGTTACTCGGGCCGAACTAGCGTTTATGTTTGACATTGCAGTTTGGACCTAATTATGCTACTTGGGTTAAGTAATTGAGTTGTGTCACATCACACATGATTAAACTATCTTTAATGCATCGAATCTTATTAGATTTTCTGTACTGCAAAAGGGAGAAGATAATGTCATTTCAGACGCAAATTTTGCAAGAATTCGATCATATCATCACTAATACACCGAATTCTATCAGAATCCGATACATTTTGAGAAGGACTTGAACTTGTCTTCTAAAGTTTGAAGCTGCAGCAAGTTTCAGATTTTGTTGCATGGAGGGGGCCATGAAGTTGTTGGGAGTGGGTCGAAGACAAGGTTCCAGTCTCCAAAAAGCAGGTTGCAGATGCGTTAGAAGCCTCTTTTTTCAGCTCCTTTTCTTTTCTTTTCTTTTCTTTTCCATCCTGAAGCTGCGGGAGAAAAGAAAAGCTAGGATAGGTCAAATTATATGATTTCATGGGGAAGGGAGTTGACGAATATGGGCTCATTGCATAAACACGCCCCCAACAACTTATTATTACAAAAACCATGTTTGAGTTGAGATTAAATCATGAAAGTTGTCAAATACCATAATACTATCACTTTAATACGGTAGCTTGACACAGTAAATAAATACATTGCAAATGTTCAGTAATATGATATACTGAGTTTGAAGGTACCAATGATGGAACGATATCCTGCACTAGTTTCAGGATTACATACCAAATTTCTTTTCTTGTTTTTGTTATTTGCAGCTTATCGACCTGATGAGTGGCTTCATCACTTTCACGAGATGTTGGGTGATGTTCTGGACCTCCAAAATCAGTTATGGAAGTTCCTCATGTGCTTGTGTGACTTCGGATTCCCGATCCTTTCTTCTGTGATAAGTCCCACCTAGCTCCTAAAGCAAAGCGGGAAAACCATTCTCTTTGATTCTGATTGTGAAGCATTCAATGCACTTGATGTAGACCAGAAAGAAGAGGATTTTCGTGGGCTGGAAAAGTGGATTGGCTTTTTGTGGACCATTCTTTATATCATAGGCCTAGGACATCATATAGTGATATTCATGGTGCTTTTGGTAATAATCAGTTTCGATGCTACCCTTATGGAGAGAAATGCTACTAAAAAATTTCCGTCTTACTTTTTCTCGATGTATTAATCAAATTAAAAAAAAACTTTGCAGCCCTTTTCTTGGCTATCCCCATTAAAAAGCCTTCACTCCTCACTCTTTCTTCCTTCCCATACCTTCTTCTTCTTCTTCTCTCTCAAGTTGTCTCTAATGGCGGACCTTGTCCCTTCATTATTTTTGTGCCTAATATTTTTAATAATCAATGCCCATAAAATGGAAGCTAAGGGCTTCATCAAACAATGGCCGAGGGAAGGGACAACAAAGTTCTATGACTTCAAGGTGAGAAGAAGAATTCTTCAGCTTAATAACCATGGTGATTCAATTTCCTATTTCTTCATCCCTATCTATATCATCAGCTTATTTTACTTACTCTGTGAATGAGAATTCAGGTTCAAACTAAAAGAATAACGAAGCTTTGTAATACAAAGGAAATAGTGACGATAAATGGGATGTATCCAGGACCAGTTGTTTATGCTCAAGAAGATGACAGAGTCACCGTCAAAGTCACCAATGAATCGCCATACAATGCCACTATTCACTGGTAATTTACTTTAGTTATTAATTAATTATGCTGTTTGATTAGTCGGTTATGATAGTTTAGCACTGAAATAATAAATAAAATTGACTAAAATGAAACGTTTTTAACTAATTTAGACTCAACTAGAGCCCAAGTAAGCTTGGCTTTGAGCATTTTCCCGCGTTTTGAAGAGGTCGAAGACTAATTCAGACTCAGCCAGAACTTTAGTAAGAGGGTGGATGCTCTGGTTTGACGTCGAGTGTTTCATAGCGACTTTATGTCGTTTTGAGAAAGTTGAAGACTAATGTAGACTCGGTCGACCGCTCTGACCTAGCCTTGGGCATTGTCTTACGCCTTTAGAGCCTAAATCAAGAGTTCTAGCGATCCAACTGTAATTTTATCGAAGTCGAAGACTAATCCGAACTTAATCAGAGCCCTGATAAGAGTTTACCTTGAGCATGCCGAATCATCGTATCTAATAAAATAATAACTTTATTTCTTTATATGTTAAAATAATATATTATTATTGAGTTTGTTTACACGACATGATTTGATTTTCAGGCATGGTGTCCGGCAAAGGTTGTCGTGCTGGTCAGATGGGCCTTCTTACATCACGCAATGCCCCATTCAATCTGGCCAGACTTTCACTTATGAATTCACGTTGGTACAGCAAAAGGGTACCCTGTTTTGGCATGCCCATGTTTCGTGGCTACGAGGGACAGTCTATGGTGCCATTGTGGTTTACCCAAAGACAGGCATCCCCTACCCTTTTATTCATCCATATCAAGAACACATCATCATCCTAGGTAATAATAACAATAATAATAAATAACATGGGATCACAACAATTCAAGAGACCTCGCATGGTGTTTTTTTTAAGGTTGATGATGTGTTTTTGTGTAGGTGAATATTGGCTGAGAGACCTTGTACAACTTGAGCAATCTGTAATAGCAAGCGGCGGAGCACCGCCACCGGCTGATGCTTTTACCATCAATGGCCACCCTGGTCCTAACTATAATTGCTCCAACAATGGTAATAATTATGACAAGTATCTCTTTTTAAACGAGAAAATTCTGTTATGGATTCGGTATATGAATAGAGACATGAACTTTTTGTTGCGTTATCTAGATGTCTTATATGAACCACGCGAGATATAACCACACACTTGATGTGGTTTGGTACATGGACAGAACCACTAGGGGACTCGGGTGGGCTCAAGCTCCCCAAGAAATTTTGAAAACTTTAGGATTTTTAGATATTTTATCTTCAAGTCCCTCTAAAATATTTTTTTTTTCAATATAGTCCCAAAACTTAGATGCTAATTAAAAGTGACTTTTAAAAAAAAAATTCTAACAAAATTTTTATTGTTCTTCAGCCCCCAACCTTTTTGTCCTGATTCCGCCACTAGTTTAGTATGATATAAACATTCATATTTCCACTCAGAGACAGTCCATAATAGAATGGAGACAAAATATCAACTGCATAATTATAACTTAATATGATCTTAAAAGTTTATGTCCTTTCTCATCATGGATCGGATTTGTAATAGAATTTTCTGTTTCTCCTATGAAAGTTCAACTAGTAGTAGAGATATCATCAAAGATGAAATGAACAAGTAAGTCAAACAAAACCAAAAACATTGTTACTTCAATTTATGGTGGAAAATGTTTGATATATTTCTCATGTCCTAATCTATTATTGTATTATTTTTTCAGATGTATACAAAATCGATGTTGTCCAGGGGAAGACATACCTGTTAAGGTTGATTCACGCAGGTCTAAACATGGAAAACTTCTTCGCCATTGGAAATCACAATTTAACCATAGTTGAAGCAGATGGAGAGTACACAAAACCAGTAACCACAGATCATGTAATGCTTGGACCAGGCCAAACACTTAATGTCCTGATCACTGCAAATCAACCAATAGGAAGATATTCCATGACAATGGGACCTTATATGTCTGCAAGAAATGTGTCATTTCAAAACATAACATCCATAGCCTATTTTCAGTATTCAGGTGCTGCTGCTAAGAACAAGAAGAAGAAGAAGAAGGGCAAGGCTAACCTTAATGATACTCTTCCTCTGCCTGCTCCTCTGCCAAAGTTTAATGATAATCTCGCGGCGAAAACAATCATGGATGGACTCAAAAGCCTTAATAATCAGACAACCTCAGGAATGCCAAAAGAGATTGACAAGAATCTGTTCATTACAATTGGATTAAATGTGAACAAATGTGTAGAATCATCATCATCATCAACAAGAAGAAGAAGAAAAAATTGTCAAGGTTTAAATGGTGGAGTTATGGCTGCTTCAATGAATAATATAAGCTTTATTAAGCCTAATAATATTTCACTACTTGAAGCTTATTATAACAACATTAATGGGTATTTTACTGAAGATTTTCCAGATTTTCCATCTAAGTTTTATGATTTTGTTAATGGAGCTCCTAATAATGCTCCTAATGATACTAATTCTTTAAATGGAAGTAGAACTTATGTTGTTGAATATGGTACTAGGCTTCAGATTATTTTCCAGGATACTGGGACTGTTTCTACTGAGAATCATCCAATTCATCTTCATGGATATAGCTTCTATGTTATTGGATATGGTTTTGGGAATTATAATTCAGACACCGCCAATTTTAACCTCCTTGATCCGCCGTATATGAACACTATCGGAGTTCCCGCCGGTGGATGGGCTGCCATTAGATTTACTGCTGACAATCCAGGTAAGTACCTCTCTTTTGCAATACACAGAAACCCATCCATTGTGAGGTAATTAGTTAAATTTTTTATTTTTTTTGGTTTGCAGGGGTTTGGTTTATGCATTGTCATTTGGAGATACATTTGTCATGGGGATTATCAGTAGTGTTTATAGTGAAAAATGGGCAAGGACCTTTGGAGACACTCCCTCATCCTCCCACAGACATGCCCAGATGCTAGCTTACATCGTCCTTTAACATTCATTCATTGAATTCCCAGGTTTTTGCAAATCAGAAAGAAAGAAGATTCTTTTATTGCAATTGTCTCATACAAGATTTTCGGCTGAGATTTTCCTTTTTTCTTTTTTCTTTCCCCTCCAGAATATCACTATCTCGTGTAAAATGAGTTCGATGGAAAAAGTGGCTAATTACTTACTCCTTCTTATGTACTTTATTATTAGTTATCATATTTTGAAGTGGATAAAAGATGTTAAATTTAGTTTTAATGTGATAATTAAAAAATATAAAAATTTATAAAGTATGACATGTAAAAAAAAACAGATATTTAACAAGAAATTATTAACATGCATATAATAAATTCATGGGACCTATATGATAATAACAAATTCTTTTATTCCATCATTATAATACATAAAGATTTTATATATATCCAACCAATTGAAAATTCTTTTATTTTACGTGACAACGATAGAGAATTTTCAATAAATTGACTACATATAAAATCTTTATGTACCATGACAATCGAATAAAATCATTTGGTACTAAGTGGTGAAATTAACTAAATTCAAGTACTACCTCCAGTCAAGAATATAAGTCCTTTTAGACTTTGCACAAGAATTAAATATGAAAAACACAATGCAATTGTTAAGGTAAGATTTCTATTTTTTACTCTTAATATATAAGGAGAGAGAAAGAGGGGAATGAAAATTATAAATTAATTAAAGAAGGTAAAATTAAAAAAAAGACAATAAATACTATTGAAATGTGTAAAATGACTTATAATTTTGACCATCTAATTTTGATTAAAATGACTTATATTTCCAACCGGAGGTGGTAAAATATAATGTTAATTTACCATAGTCAAAATTTCATAATATAAGGTAATTTTCCTATATAAACTTTTTTTTCCCTCAAGAATATCCATATTCATTTAATGTATCACTACTTAATAATAATCAAAATCTATACTCATTCACATTTGATAAAAGCCTTAAAAAATGGAAAGAGAAGAAAGAAGAGAAGATAAAGTCTTGGAACAAGAAGTTTATAAAATTAATAAAAATGGGTATTATATATATTTTAACACCTTGAATTCATATTTTTTTTTAATTTGTACGAAAAAAGCAACTTAACCTTATATATTATAAAGGGAGGTAATACCATATTTACCAGCTTTTACCGTCTGTCCAAAGATGTATCCACGAGAACTGGTAAGGAAAGCAATGTAGATCATACCCACATCTCTCTTAAGTGCAGCAAACCAAGAAGGAAAAAGTGCACAGCTAAAGACACAAGTTGTTCAATCTTAAAATTGACAAAGACAAAAATTTTAAACTCTATGATGGTTCAGAAAGGTTGAGGTAAGAAAGCAGTCATTGGAAGAGAACGAATAATCAATTCGGTTAGGTCTCCCTTTCACTTAACCAGAATGAATATAAAAAGGAACTTTATTACACAACTGGATGTTTTGAATGGTGGTTATCCTCCTCGGAATCTACAAGTCAGATGGCATGTAATAAAACAGTAAAGAGAGATTGGACTTATTGATAGTAGACCCAACTATAGAAGCTTTCAGCTATGAGAGGAAAGCTGCAGCATTCATTACAAAAGATCAGATACAAAATCAAGCTATTGGTGAGAGAGCTTTCATGGGATTTAACTCAAGAAAAATTTACAGGGCTCAACTAACAGGCAAATGTTCTTTCAGAACCGAAATAACTCAATAAAAAGGCTGGTACAACCAACTCTCAAGATGATATGTAGTCTGGTAGATGAAATCATAAGGGAGGGATATAAGTATATCCATTCTTCCCCCCTCCTAAATCACAAAGAGAAACAGAAAAATATAATATGATACGGACTACTTATCATGCAATTGCTTCCCTGGTAAGGTCTCTTGCTCAAATGAGTATTCCACAATCTCAATAGATGTCCTCAGATTTCCTGAGCTTCTCTTGGGCATTGCTTGAGATACTCATTTGGGCAAGATGCTTTGCATGGGGGGTTTATCTACTTCACTAGGATTGATGCTTAGGGACATGCCAATGCTGGCTTTTGACTGAAGAAACCTATGCACAGGTCTAAGAGATCAAGGCTAACTAGGATAACAGAGAGAAGGAATTGAGCAGCAGGAGCTTTGCACAAATACAGGTTTGCTGAATAAGAATTTCCTAACTCAAATGCTGCACTTAATGGTATATTATTTGGCATCTCAAACGATTTTGAGGCACCAGAAAAAATACATTCTTCCTTGTTCATCATGATCGAGAAGATAAGTTTTTAGATATATGATGCCTGTCAACTTCCATCCTAACAAATCTCTGCTTATGCTTACAATAAAATTGACTCAAAACCTGAAAAATCAGTTGTGACAATACTAGGGGTTGATTTTATTTGAAGTCCATAACTTTGAGCCGCCGGCACTCATTGTGGAGGTAAAGGATACCCTGTAATTACTCTTTAAATTTAAATAATCAACCTGTAACCAATGTAGAATCTGTAAATTTAGGGCAGTGGAGGAAATTACTAAGTCATCTGAAGCTGAAGTGCAGGTCAAGGAAGAGAAGAATAACCTGGTCGGGATCCAGAACCAGTAGGCAAAATGCATCAGAGGGACCAGTTGAAGGATCCAAAGAAGGTTCCACAGATGGCTGCTCACTAGGAGAAGGAAGTCCAGGAGTAGGCCCTAGATACTGCAGTCTTGATTTAAGAGAACTAGCAAACCAAGCCTTCTCCCTTTGCTGCATCAAAAAGAAATGCATGATCTCTTAGTGTAGTATCATTGGATTTATAAAAAACAATGGTGGTCATTCTGCAGGTTGGCCACTAAAGACTGATTTTTCAGATATAGACAAATTATCAACCAAAATATGGATAGCTTGTGGCTTAATAGAGATTGAAGATCTGACAAAGTTCTTCAAATAACCATCAACAACTCGAGGCACAGGAACTAGAACAAAAGTGGATAGTCTCTGACGTATAACTATGATGTATATGCTCAGAATTCACGAATATTAGATTCCTTTAGACATGCATTTCTAATTACTGAAACAGACATAAGAAACAATACAGCATCAATATGGCACCCGTTATCATGTAGCCGAACGGCCTTGAAAACCAACCAAAATACAAGTGAGTTTGCTTGTGCATTAGAAATTCTAATAGATTGGACTTCTATGCACATATATTTTCTCAAATACAAGAGGCGTCAACTTTATACTAACTCAGACAGATTTTCTAAGGGAAGCTTGTTGACAAAAACTCTTTATGGAGATAGTAGCGTATTCAGCCAAAACCAAATTTGAATAGATTTTGTGATTCTTCAGATTTTATAATTCACTTAGGTAAACTGTATTCTTCCAAAAACATGACCCTTTTCTTGACTACAGGGAATTCAAAAGAATTACTCGTAGACAGACATGGATGACTATACATCCATGGTGCAACCACAAAGGGAAAATGACCAATGGCAACAGAAGGAACTTGACATATACCTCCAATTTCTCCATGTTGGGATTTGATCCATCAACAATATCAACTCTTCCATTAATTCGAAATTGCTCCCATGAGTCGGTGAAATACCAGCATATCTGCAGAGTTCGGTTAGATAACCATCATAATCACAAAAACAAGACATATTCAAAAAGATAGTATTGAAAAATGCATATTCTATTGTTCCACAACCCAGGATTATTTTCTCTTCTTAGATGGAACATCTTTTTTGTGTCCAAGAGATTCCAATCCTCTGGATTGCTAAAAGGAAAATCAATCAATTTCAACATTTGTTGAGCTGCCAAGCTCTAAATCATGTTCTTATCTGATGCTTACACTTAGAAATTACAGATACCTCAGCAAATGGACAATGCTTGAGATCTTCAATCTGCAGAGAGTTTCATCAAAATCACAAATCATTAGCACAAACTTCACATCTCTATATAAAACGTAATCTGAAGCATAAATTCCACAAATAAAACCACCAAAACCTCCCTCCCTCACTGGAAGCAATCAGAATAAAACTGCAAAAAGGAAAACTAACTACAGATAGCAATTGGTAAAAAACGAACTACCTTTCGAGTTCGAACATCAGTGTTGATTTGAATTTTTTCACCGTCCTCCTGAAATCCCCTGAACATGAGTAAGAAACCTCAGAATCATGCATTTTCATGATACACATACACTATAGAAAGAGATTTTACCTGAAAACTACAGTGCGATTCGAAGGCCTTCCATTAGATCCAACAGTTGCCTATAGAACCAAAATCCAAAACAAACAACAAGAGAGAAAAAAATACAAAGGTGAATACAGAAATTAACGATGAAAAATATTTGAACAACAGAATTTTACTTCGAATCTATGTAATATGAGGATGAAAATCAGAGAATGTATCTTTACAAGCTGAAAATAAGAGAAATGCTTGAGGTGAGAATTTGATTGAAGCGAATTGAGTAGAAGCTGCTTCCATGGCACTGTTGCTGAGCTAGCCATTGATTTCTACTGGTCTCAATTCTGAACCATGAAGATGGCGGGTCATTGGACTATCCAATTTCCAGAACTAAATAGCGAGGTATACACGTAATATCTGAAACTTTTGGGGTCGTTTACCAAAAAGAGAGAGAGAAAATAGCAGAAATGAAAGTTTGGACTTTGGAGTGAACTGAAAGCTGGGTTAAGCCCAATAAATTTGATAAAAGGTAGACTCAGGCACTAAAAGGGCCCTATATTCATTAAATCAGCAAATTTTAACTTATTTTAAATTATAAATTATTTTTAAACTTTTCTCAATATTTATTATATTTATTGTTAATTTAAATAAATTAAAAATTATTTTAAAAAATTTAATATGAAGATACCTTTTAAAACTGCTTCTGCTTATTAATTTATTGATATTATTAAAATTATTATATTAATTTATTTAAAATAATTTTTTTATAAATACTTATTTTTAATTATTTTTAAAAAATATAAGTAATAAAGAAGAGAGCCATTATATAACTCGTGATTTATATTGTAAATAATTTTTTTAATGAATTATTTCCGAGAAGAAAGAACAAAATAATTAAAAACTTTTAAATGTAAATTATTTATGAACTATTTAATAACGTATGTCAATCTTATATTAATATTTTTTATTATCCAATAATGCTATTTATTAAGGAAATGTGAAATTATTTTTTTTAATTTTTTTTAATAAAAAAAGAGGCACTGAGATTTTATGAGGGACAGAGAGGATTGGGGTTTTTGTCTTTGTATTGAAGTTCAAAATTAGCGAATAAAGGGACGTTTTCCTCATATCCTATTTGTAGGCACAACTTTGGGCCCTACCATATTATTCTTTTGTCGGCCTGCCCCCTTGGGCCCTCTCCTTTCCCTTCTTATAAATTTTTTTTTCCGATCATAAAAATATTCTTAAATTATTATTTTTTATCGGAAATATAAGTCTTTTAGCTAAATTAAAATATTTTCAAGAGACTCATATATAAAGATACATTTAAGTTGTTATTTTCAGTTAGAAATATAAGTTAGATGTTTAAAATTATATTTTTTTTATATATTTCAATGTGTATTTGTTGTGTATTTTTTAATTGTACTTTTTTAAATTTATCTTCCTCTCTTTCTCTCTTTTTATTTATTGAGGGTAAAATTGATAGTCGATATAAAAATTTGTACAAATTCGTGTACAAAGTTCAAAATAACTTATATTTTTTATCAGATGTAGTATAATTTATTTAAGTCGAACAAATGGATCGAAATTCACTCTTATACTCAATTAGGGGCATAAACAAGACAAATCGACCACGAGCTCTGGACTCTACATATTTTGTGCTCAACTCGAGTGAGTTTATTAATTTTGGTTCGAATTCGAACTAAAATTGTGTCAAGTTTGAACCTGAATTCGAACTCAATTTTTTTAAAGATATATTAAGTATAATAATTAAAAAAAATTATATATTTTGGTTCAGTAAGCTGAACAAGTCATTGAACTAGTATTAATAATCTCGAATTCACCTTGTTTGCTTAGTAAGTCGGTTCGAGTTAAGGCAACACTAAACTCGAACCGAACAAGTTACAAGTCGCGCTTCCAAGCCTGCCACTACAATAGAAGGAAAAAGGTCTTCTAAAACCTCGTTTTCCCGGCATTAGAGCTCAAAAAACTTAGATTCCAAGATTCCGTGCACGAGTAAATACTCGTAAATCGTAGAGAAGAAAGAACGAATGACCAAGACGACTCGACTTATTTATCCTCGGACTGGTTCGATGGAAGCCTTTCATACTCTTGGGGTTTGAATATTCAGAAAGAGGAGTGAGTGGCCTTCAAAGATTCAAACATTTTTTTTTTTTTCTGAATAAACCTTAAGCATAGGAAGGAACAGTGAGTTTCTTAAAGCGCATGATTTGTAAAAACGTTCTTCTTTTTTTTTTTTTCTTTTTTATAATTCTTTCATTTCACATTTGGAAAAAGAAAAGCGCACTAGGGCTAATATTTATGGAGGAATATATTATATATTATATATATACTCCTCCATAAATATATATATTATTTTCCTTCTTCAATAATATATATATATATATATATAGGAAAGTTGACATCTGAATAATGCAGCAAAGTGCAGAAATGATTAAGCAGCGTTTCAATTTTGACCAATACATAATAAATATTGCAGAATCTTGAAAAGTGTAGAATCCACTCATGTTATATATGTGTAAGCCAAGCCATCATATATATAATGCGGTAATTAACTAATTGATCATTACAAAGTGTATATATATAATCTTCACACTAGTTATAATATACTTATATTGAAATGGCGAAAAATTATAATTAGAGTTTATTTAGAGAAGAGGGATTGTGGAAATTTTATAGGAATAAATTTGTTCTATATGACTCGTCGGTCTAAAATTTCACATAACAAATAAGGTAATTTTATAGTTTCGGCTCGAATAATGGAGGAAGAATGTGCAAAAACATAGTTGGTGAGATGTAGCCATGTCTTTATCTGAATAATTCCCATCAAGAGTTGAAAATTTGATAGATTTAAGTAAACCCTTGTAAGGAAATGAAAAGGCAAATATATATATATAACATATTATCCTTGAGAGAAAAGATGAGATATAGAATGGGCATGAAGATGGATACAAATTTAGTTGGTAAAGTTTGTTGAGAGCATACAAAAAAGCATAGTCCCAATATTGAAGACATCTTCCAAACTAGTAACAAACATGCAAAAAGTTTTCTTATGGCATCAAAATAACTTTAGTATCCATTCAAGAAAAGTTAGTTTTTGATGTTCATATTGAAAATAAAGGCAAACCCTCAATGCAAAAAGTAGTTATATATATGAAGAAAATGGCTAAAAAAGTTTTTTACTCAGATAGCCAACTAAAAGAAGACTCAAAACCCATAAAGGGATATGAAAAAATCAAGTCATAAAAAAAGAAAACAATATTGTAGAATCAAGAGTTCCCCCATTAGAGGGTCAAAAAAGGGAAAAACCCACCAAAGGACATAGAAATATACATGATTCACAATTCCACTTACATTATTTTTTTTTTTTAAAAAAAAGGGAATTATTAGGATACACAATTTGAATATTAGGACAAAAGTTCATATTAAAATAAACCCTACTTTAATAAGCATATAGTCAAAACAAACACAACTTTCTCTTCCCTTCTTTTTCTTCCATCATCCCATAAAGCACAAAAAAGAAGGCCAACCCACAAACAACTCAAACATTCTTTCTTACAACCTTAAAGAGACAGCTTGAGACAAAGGAGCTGAATTTTTCTCCTTGTTCAAGACCACAATTTCTTGCTTTTTTTTTCTTTCTTTACCTTTCTATTTTTCTTCCCCTCATCTAAAGATTCATGGATACAAATCAATGGACACAGGTGGGTTATTCTTAAAAGCCTCCCTCTTATAATTAGGGTTTTTGAATAGTTTTCTTTTAAGTAGTGATCTTAGTGGAATGAAATGAAAGTAACCCTTTACACCATTTCTTGATTTTTAAACTTGTTTTGTATATATAGCTTTTCTGGGATTTTGATTTTTTGAAGATTAAATACTTTTTCTTCCTTCCCCTTTTTGCATGTGATAAAGGAATTAGAAAAAGGGGCATTTTTCGTTAACTACAAAAAACTGCCTTCTTTTTGTAGCGTTTGCAGAAACTGTCGACGACCCTTTTTAGTTTGTTTGTTCTTAAATTATGATCTCTTTCTTCATGTTATTCAGGAGAATATTGGAGGAGGAGGAGCTGCAAAACCTATGTCGGCAGCGGCGAGGGGAGCAGTGGAAAGAAAGATAAGGCCACAAAAAGAACATGCCCTAAATTGTCCAAGATGTAACTCTACTAATACAAAGTTTTGTTATTACAATAACTATAGCCTTACTCAACCAAGATACTTTTGTAAGACTTGTAGAAGGTATTGGACTGAAGGTGGCACCCTTAGAAATGTTCCAGTTGGAGGTGGTTCAAGAAAAAACAAAAGATCTATGAATATTATTACATCTTCTTCTTCTTCTTCTTCAATATCTACTAGTCTTCATGATCTCAATCCCTCTAAGAATATCCACCTTGTCCATGGCCAAGATCTTAACCTTGGTTTTTCATCTCTATTACAAGATTATAACAATAATCATGGTCATCATGTTGTTCCTCAGTTTTTTGAACTACCCAAGTCATCTTCCAATAATTCTTCTTCATTACTGTCACTACAAGAAAAACAGCAAATTGCGACCAGTCCATTAGCAGCCCTAGAGCTGCTAAGGATGGGGATTGGGATGAATTCTTCTAATTTTATTCCCAACCCAACTCCGGATTTGAATTCCATTTATAGTACAAATGGGTTCTCTTTCCAAGATTTGAAGGTTGGAGGAGGAGGAGGAGGTCATATTGGGGTTCAAGAAAATAGTGAAACAACAAGAACCCTAATGTTTCCTTTTGGAGGAATGAAGCAACAAGTTTCAAGTGGCACTAATACAAGTGAAGTTGTAAATCATCATGAGAATATTAAAGGACAGCAAAATTCAAATGGATCATATTGGAATGGAATGCTAGGAGGAGCTGCTGGAGGAACATGGTAAAATTATAATCTATATATATAGAAGGACATGAGATGAGATGAGAATATTTTGCTCTTAATATATTCTCTTCATTTTTATTTTCTTTTCTTTTTCCTAATTAATATATATATATATATATGTTTTTTCTTTCTCATGATCTATTTTTGTTTTTACTTTTGATGTTGTGTAGTAACTCATTTGGAAGTGTTCATGACTAACATAGGACATATATATATATATATTTGTTTATCTTCATTGTAATGTAAATCTATCAATATATAATTTATGGGTTCAAGAAGTTGATTATAATGTTACCTAAGATTATCTTTTAGGGTTTGTCAGAAACCACCCAAATGATCTATTCTAGTTACATTGATTTTCTCATAATCAATGGATCATGTATTGCAATATACTATGATGTAAGAGAAATTTAATTATCTAGTGGAATCTTCATTGAGTTTTGGTACTTTTTAGTTGATTGGAAATGGCCAATGACAAAAGTGCATGATAAAATTAAACATTTACTGTTATCTTTGGATGCATAGAAGAGATAATAATAAGGACCTACAATGAAAAAATTTGCATTGAGTTTCTTTAGATTGATATGATTTTGAGTTTAGAATGTTCATTTTAGTGTTGTGTTTAAGGGTAGAGATTTTTATAAAAGATAGCATTATCTCTCGTAAGAAATATAAGTTTTTAAAAATTTTTAAAGATGATAAAAAATATAAGTTGTTTTACATTTTTTTATAACAATTTAATGATTATTTCTAAATATATCCCCATTTGCTCATTTTAATTGGAATTAGTTAATATATTGAACTCTTGAATATTGGACTCTTAAGGTAGAAGAAAGAGAAGGGTCGAGGAAAAAGAGAAAAAGATAAATTGGGTTTTTAACATTAAAAAAATATCTTAATTTCAGAAATATTAATCTGTGTGTAAGAATTCAAACATTTTTATATTTATTATCAGAGATAGTATAATTTTTTAACTAGACTATGTCATCCCTTATGTTGAATTTAGGGAAAAAGTTAATACTTTTATAAAGGATATAATTCATCTCAATGGACAATTTGGATAGCATATTAATTTTTATCCGAAATTTAATACAAAATTTTAATTACATAACTCAGGTCTTTGTATCAAAATACAAAATTTCTATTATACTTAACTCAACAGTCCTGTAAATTAAATACGTAACTCGCATTATTTCTCACAAACAATTCTAACTTCGATGAATTATTTTTTTTTAAGACAGCCAAGCTTGATAGTGGCATTAGGAATGTGGTTTAGGGACAATTAATATCATGATGATTAGTAAATTGAGGATTAAAAAAAAAAAAGTACCTGCCTCCACCAAAAACTCACCTAATCCTCTCTCTCTCTCTCTCTCTCATTGTAGCCATCATCAAGTCTGAAAGGACCATAGCTAGCTGCATTGCATTGCATGTTGTATCCTAATCCAAACCAAAAGAAATTAAAAGCTGACAATTCTTTTAAATGTCACTTTTGTGAGAGAAAGGGACCCTCCAAACATTCCTCTAGGCATACGCATTGAGGAATATATGTACCAATTGGCGCCTTCTAAACTTATCTTAGGCTGCTACTCTACAGAACCCTTAATTCGTGTGCATAAATCAGGATAAAAAAAAAAATTTTCCTTTGATTTGGTTTTTATTTGTTAAGAGTTCATTTGAAAAGGATGTACACATTATCTATCTACAACCAAAAAAGCCAACAAAATGACCCATCTATCTCTCATACAATACTAACTGTTATAATGTCTTCAAATCATGATGATGAGTTCAAATGAGACGTCAAGCTTCTGAAAGTGTTCTATAAAGTAAGGGTTACAAAACCAAAAGCTGAATCAGTACTTTATTGCCATTTGAATTGGCTCAATGGAGCAGATGGCAAACTTGATTTTGGCAGTGTGTACCATTTTTCATGTATGCAGAGCAATAGAAACACAATGGCGACAAATCCGTTTATTAGGAATGAGACAAAAGATGTACAGGAAGTGGTGCAGATGATCCAAGTCGATATATTACCAACAGCGACAAAATAAAAATAGAAAGCTCATCTTAACATACAAGAAATTTCTACTGTACATAGATTACTCATTACATTTATTGCTTCAATATCCGGAGGCTTGTAAAAAACAGAGCACAAAACTGCTATATAAGGCTAACATCCTCTCTCCAGCTCTAACTTCTATACAGAGATAACTTTTTGCAAGAAATAGAAGAAACAAGGCATATGTTCAAGGGAAACCAAGCAGTTAAATATCAAATGCCACAATTCACTGATCCCCATTTATTCCAAAGATACGAACCTTGTGCATATTAGGAAACTTAGCAACAACTAGCACAAGCACCGCAAGAGTGTTGAAGAAAAGCATCGGGTTTTGGTAGTCTGTCGTATGTGAAGCTATCAAATACCTGTCAGTTAAACATATTAGATTGATTATAACGGTAATCCTTCATATATTCAAAATGGCTCAAGCAAATACAATGTAAAGCAAGGTAAAAACAATTGTGGCTTGTTTCAAGAGAGAAATGGGAGAAAAGGAAGAAGAATTTCCATGACAAAGGGGCAAACTAAACAAGAAACAAGTAACGGACAGACTACATTCCAGTGGACAATTAAATTTCTCTCACTTGAAACATAAGTGTTAAGAAGCATGACTTTTTCCTTCCTTTTTCTAAGAAGACTGATAATGTAAATTAACTAGGGGAAGAATGCTGCATTTCAGAAAATAACACATCTATGTACCATAAGTTGGCCATGAAGCATGAATTATTTGGTTATGGTTCATGTTTCCACATGAGCAAACATATCATTTAAGGATATGTGAGGACTAAAAGTGCTGACTTCTTGAATAAGTACGGATAAGTCATTTTTTGAGGCACCGCAAGCTGAGCCAGAAAAACCTCCCCTCTACACTGGTGAGGACGATATGCCGGAGACTGACAAATTTCACCTCTCAGGGCTAAGTGAACTAACTGTGGAGGACCAAGCGGAACCAGTATAACCAGTTACGGATGTTTCACTTGAGAAATATCGAAGTCTCTTTCAACCATGGAGAAAAGTCCTTGTCTTGAAGGTACTAGGGAAGCAGTTTAGCTATAAAATGATTGAACAGACAACCAAAGACTTGTGGCAGTTACAATGTGGCTACGAGCTGGTGAATTTGGAAAAGGGTTATTACCTAGCCCGTTTCTACTCAAAAGAGGACTATACCCATGTCTTGAAGGGTGGCCCATGGTGTATCTTGGCCACTACCTCCCAGTTGCGAAATGGCAGCCAAATTTTGTCCACCGGAGGATAACATAACCTTAACCTTGGTCTGGATTAGGTCCCCTGCACTCCCCCTTGAGCTGTTTGATGAAGTACTTAAGAAGATGGGTAGCACCATGGTAAAGCAATATAGGTGGATAAACAACCCCAGCAAAGGTCCATGGGAAATATGCTCGGCATGCATGGAGTTAGATTCGTCTAAACCACTAGCCCCATCTGTCAATGTTTTGAGTATGTCTAGGAGGGTGGAATATGAGGGTTTATTTACACCATCTGTTTTGACTGTGGGGAATATGTGCACCGGATGGACAACTGCTGGAAGGGGACTGAAGGCCAAGCAGATCCACAGCCGTCGGTGTGGACCTGCTTGGCCTACAAAGTGCCATCTTGTACCCTACAAAGTGGCTAAGGAAACAGCGTTTCAGATGACCGCTGAGGCTCAAGTCGCCGTACTGGAGAACCCAAGGTCGGAGGTGGAACAGGGGCACAGAGGCGGAGGCCCAAGTTTCTGGTCACGTGACCCAAGCCCTGCTTTAACAAAGGAAAACCTACCAAACAAAACACTCGCCAACGACAATCCAAGGTGGGCTCATCTAGATTATCGGTCCTGCAAGATCTCCTGCGGAATCAGATTGGGCCAGCAAAATGGAGGCCCCGAAGGCAAAGATCGAGGCCATGCCTATGGTGTTAAGGTAGCCTTTTTTGGGTCCAATTCTATTAAGGGGGAGAACAGCAGGTCTGCCAATGCTAAGGGGTTTCAAGCCAAGCCCAAAGTTAAAGTTGGCCCCACACACACTGAAACCTACCATGAGCCCAGCTAGGATTGCCGCAACATCTTTATTTTTGGGACGTATTGGAATGTATTGGGATGTGCAAGGTGAAAGAGTTGTAGGCATGGGAGATGGCAAGTTAGTATCTTCTGCTATGAACTCAAGATTCAAAGATAACCACCATGTAACTTAGAACCAGCAAATTCTTTGCCACAGTTAATTATATCACGATTCATTAAGTTAATGGTCATCTTGTGTTTCAAAAGATCCAGTAGCATATTCAAGGAAAACCAAAAGAACATAGCTTGTAAAAAGGATGCTACTTGCACATGTGCAAGGGATCAACAAGAGAAAATAATAAGATAACAAAGAGGCAGGGGAATAGGAGGAAAACTTACAGAACCACAGGGACAACTGTTAAAAACTTCCTATTCCTAGTGAGCTGCTTTCCGCTGTCTATCTGCTCCCACCAAGTCAATCCATTGTAGATCCCCTGGTCATCAGCAAAAGGGGTTCCTTTCTTCCAATGAAAAAAGTGATATGTTACCTATATTGACAAGGAAATTAAATGTCAAAATCATTTGCAGTAAATTATCCATCAGGCTGTGGCAACAATAGCAAAGAACACAACGAACGGCAGATTCAGTCTGTCAAAGAAATAGTTCACTCATAAGACATTCAGAAAGAAGCACCAGTCAAGAAAGCTGAAATCAAAGTTAATTTGTCAAGGAAATAGCCGAGACAAAATTTATAGATTATTCAGGAGACTTGTTACGCATGGATTCTAGATAGCCAACCAAACAGCCCCAGTTTTGGCTTGTTTGTGCTGTCAAACAAGATGAGTGCAACCTAGAGTTACATCCCTATATGGACAGGACACCAGATTTTGATCCGTCTGTTGCCCAATTATGAGTACTGTACAATAATAAAAGATGATAATTGCATTGTTCCATCTTATGCTTGCGGTCTACCATTTGTCACATTCATAAAGGAAATCTAAAACTCTGGCCAAACAAAATGTCTCCTAATGCACAAAATGATCAACAAGCAAGTATATAAATGAACAAACAACTTTGCTTTAGCTCAATACTAGTCCCCGAATCAGAAGCACTAACTCCTTACAATCATGATAAAACATTTCTCTGTTAATTCTCAACTGACCAAACTTATAAAACCACTTAAACAGTTAAACCATAATACACAGTTAATCTCATTACTGTCTAGAGCCTATGATAAAAACCAAGAAAAGACCTGCCAAAGAAGGTTGTTCCTGGAAAGAATGACCCTTTATAAATCTCTTTGCTTAGCTCAAAACCTACTTCAGCCCGAGCTATAAATTTCTTGGCCACATAAAATCCTGCTATCGAGCTTCTATAAGAGAGCATATAAACAGAAAAAATGCCACAGACCTAATGTCAATGTAAAATGCTTCAATCAAATCGAACAACAATACCGAGAATATCCATCCCTAGTAAACCCAAAGAGACAAATTGTAGGGTGTAACTAATAAATACATACTGCGAAGTGACCGAGGTTGACGATTGTCCAGGCCATGCCGGGGGTGCAATTGAGGACGGAGAGAACGATGAGCCATGAGAAGAATAAGAACAGTATGTAGGTGGTCCACACTCCCGGATACGTGAACCATTCCGTGTTCCGATTCAGATCCGCCGGTGGCACCGCCTTCACGTACAAATTGGCCATTATTCCTTCTTTTCTTCAATAATTTAGTCCTTTGCTCCGAAAAAAAATTGATACTCCTCCGGCAGCCCCGATCAATTTCTCAAAAGTAGAAGCAAATTCACTGAAGAAAAATACGCAATCAATCAATCCCCCCTTCCCCTCCGATTAATTAGACACTGCTCCAACAATCTTTTTGCATCCAAATTTATCGTAAGGCGTACAAAATACGAACTGGATTGGATATGCTGATTAGCTGATATGATCTCGAATTACAATTCGACCAAATAAACACTGCTTTGATCGTTTCGCTAATTCTTTTTACCAATCGATGCTGGCCTTCGGATCTCACTCTAATTGGTTTGATAGTGATACGCTCTCTATCTACGTAATTTTTATTTATTTATTTATTTTTTTTTTGGAAACGTCTATTTAGATACTTATCTTACCATCTTAAATTTCTTGTTTTTCTTTTTTTTTGGAATAATTACATTTATTTATATCTTTGGTACCACAAATTATCATAAATTTCTTGTTTTCCTTTTTTTTAAAAGGTTCGACCACGTGAACCAGGGCGCGGCAAATGAGGAAGGTCTATCACTTTTTCGACTGGAAGATCAAACTGGGGAAGCATGAAGGACCTCCGGGCTTACTGTGGTAAAAGAAGAAGTTGGAATCTGGTCGAGGTTGAAGCTCGTAAAAGTAACGAAAGAACACATCAACGGGATGATCAAAGAAAGCTACTTTGGAGAAGGTAAGCTCTCTTGACATCTAGGAAGGCTACATACTCCTCATCTTACAGATCAGATGACCAACGAGCTTTAACGTTCATAAATTCAATAGATTGAATAAAAGAATAAAAATAAAAAGACGAAAGGCAGATAGCTTTCTATTGGTTTCCATTCTTTATGAAAACTAGCAACCAAAGAAAAGAACTATTTCACCGGTGTATGAACAGGACAATAAGTGATTCGAGACTAGGAATTTGAATAGCTTTCCTTCGCTTCAAATAACGAGGAGATTGAGACCGAGCTAGTCCTAGTGCTTCCCCTTTCTCCTACTGTTAGAGCTCCCGGTGCTACTACTAAGGCGAATCGGCTAGTAGTGTCTCTTCCGAAAAGGTTTCACGAAGTTAAGGAGGACTTACGCTTCCAATCCAATAAAGAGTCTAGCTTCGGCCTTTTCACCGACATTCTCTATTCAATCTATGGGGGGCATTATTCGTGAAAACAAGTACAGAAAATTTAGAATTTTGGTACTACAAATTATCTTAAATTTCTTGTTTTTCTCTTTTTTAATAATTACATTTATATTTTTGGTACTACATTAACTTTTCTGTTATAATGAAATTATAAAATGCTCCCTCGTATCACTGAATAATTTATATATCTTTCTCAACTATGCTTTTTTTCTTTTGATATGTGAAATTTCAACTGGCTTAAGAACGATGAAAATAGTGCTTTAACCCTTTAAACTATTTCAAAACAACTTCCATTAAAGACTAACTATTGTCCAAAACTGTATATTTCATTATTCCCTTCGAACTTTATTCTATTTATAAGCATCGACTTGTAGTCCCTTATAACTTATAGAATAATGGTTCTTCGAATGGAAAGTTTAGCTCTTTCTCATCGTTTGGATGAAATTTCTCTATTAGTTCACTTTTACTTCTTTTCATGCCACTCTATTATATCTCACTATTAAAATGTGACAAGATTTTCATGGTTCGAATTCATAGTAAGAAATTATATGAACTATATTGCATTTAATAAGTATTTTACGTGTATCTCTATATATATACATTTGAAAATTGTTAAGTTTGAACTAATTTTACTACGATAATTTACTGCGAGAGGTGATAATTTAATCATTAAAAATTATGATAAGTAGAAATCACATATACAATTAACAAGGAAAAAGTAGCAAAAATTAAAAAGGAAAAAAGTGGAGAATGAAAATGAAAAGCATTGAATTTGTGTCCCTTGACTAGTCTCGTGAGAGAGAGAGAGAGAGTGATAATGGACATCAATCTTATCTTTTTGGCATCCCATTCCGATTCACGAAAACCGGCCGGTCTCACAATCTCCTTAGACCGACCGGCTCGGCCCATTCATCTATGAACTTATCGGGCCTAATTGGGCTGGATTGGATAATCGTGCGTGGAATGGATCTGTTGAAAATACCCCACAGTTGGGCTAGCTAGCTCATGAATATTTCGCTTGATTTTTGAAAAAAAATAAAGTGTATTTCTTTTCTTGGATTCCATAATATTAAAAAAAAAAATTTAAAACGAAAATATAGCTCAAAGTGAAAAAAAATTAGATTAAAATTTGTGAGATTAAAGTAAAAAAAAGTTAATTTTTATTTAGAAAGTGAATCCAAATAAACGCTTAGAAACACGTCAGATTTATGTTATATAAGATAAATGTATCACATTTGTTTCTTAAGTTTTAATACTGGACCAAATCAGGGATAAGATAGAGGTATTATATTCACTTCCTTTAAGGCCGTAATTCAAGACTAAACTAAAACGGCAAAGATAATGTAACACTTCGTTCTCATACATAATTGAGTAACTATATTTCGATACTATGATATTATGCTTCGATCCTATTTGAAATTTGATAGTGTGACTCATAAACATAACAATATTTATGACCCGTATTTTACAATTATTACTGTATCAAAATAGATATCTCAACGGTGCCCATTATCACACATAGCATTTCTCGTTCTTGTCTTTTGTACAAATTGGAACCTTTAATAACAGATATCATCTTCTTTTCGCTTTGCTGATCTTGGATGAAGACAGAAGAGATTGGTCTATAGATGTTGGCACTAAAAAAAAAAAAGGACCTAAGAGAAGAGCGTCTTTTCTTAGGTTTCTTCCTCCTGCGCCCGTCGCTGCCCGACCTGCGTTAGAGGGGAAGAAGATTAGCAAAGTGGGAAAAGACAGAGGTGGGCTGCTAGCCTCTTGTTAGCTGCTTCTCCGACCCAGGATTCGGCAGCTTTATGTTTTGAGGATCATCCACCAAAGACTTTCAAATGATAAATATAGGCAAAAAAAACTCTCTTTTGTCACCGCAAGATTTCAACAATCAACAATGATCGAGAAGAGGCCAAATACGAAGGTGCAATGGCTACAACGGGGAAGGAGTGCTTCCTTCCAGCAAACACTGTTCCCTCCAAAGGCTTTCTCAACCGACGATGGAAGCAAAAGATGACTCGACCAAAGCCGTTCCCAAACCATTCGATTCATTAAGGGGCATAGTGGCGAGCTCGCTTGGCACCGGGACCTAGCAGCAGGCGGGCAGGCCGTGCCTGAATTCAGACCGAACCAAACTCTTCTGTCTTTGAGCTGCTCCTATGCACGCAGACCGGAAAATCTCACTTGTCCTGGACTAGACAAGTACGTCGAGATCTTCGTGGGACTAGGATTTGGATTGAGGTAGAAGGCATGTAACCTCAGGACATGATGCTTCAAGAAGACTGAATACGTTGACCCACTAACAAGAGCAGAGCTAGATCTTTTCTTTTTTAGAGAAAGCGGAATAGGCTGTTTCGGTAGAAAACAGCTGCAAGTTAGGCTGTGGTTGTATTGGCTACAAGCGGAACCAATGGATTCCTAATTACTATAGAAAGCTTTCATCGTGTGACCTCGTCTTTTTATGGGCAAAGGACGAACATAGAACAGAGCTTCAAAATGGCATTACATCAATCCTAGTCTCAAAATCCTATAGATAGGGACAGAGTGACCTTTTCTCGCCACTACTAACCTATGAAAAGAATACCATCCGAAACGAAACATTTTAGGTTTGATTTTTCAACTAAATTAAAGACGTCGTGACACGCAATGAATCATAGGTTGCTCCTTTGATATATACATATATATTAGTACTACTAGTTATCAAAAGTAAAAGCACTTTCCCTTAGAAAGATTTGGGGATTTTGGTAAACATCATTCCTTTCTAGTCCATTTGGATCCAACCGCACTAATAAATGAAGATGGTGCAAAATTAGGTCATTCATTTATACTAATTAGTTAGGTTTTTGTTTGGCTCTCTCTCTTCTTCCCCACGCCACACGTACGCATGCAACAAACATATTTATTACAATTAGCTAACATACAAATATATATATATGAAAAAAAAAGCTATAAATTCCCCCTAATTATTTATGCACCGTTAAAAATGTCTCTAAACTTTACTTTTAATTAATTTTATCTTCTAACTATTTACAAATTTTGCGGTGGTTTTTAGTAAAATTTAACCACTATTAAATTCGCCGAAAAGTATTTTAGAGATCCGAAAATAGTAAGAGAGTAAAATTAATGAAAAGTAAAGTGCTGAGACATTTTCAGTCGCGCTTAAATAGTTAGAAGGCATTTATAATTTTTTTTCCTCCTATATATATATACACACACGTATCAATGTTGTTTCAAATTCAAGGGTCTCCATGAATATTTATTTATAATTTATAATTAGATTAAATGTTATATGATGATTAAATGAAGATTTATATTGATAGACTGAAAAGTGGAAGAGAAATGTGTTGGCTAATTAGTGATTAGAAAGCTTAATTTGTATTGACCGAAACTGTAACGACGTCACTTCCACCTAATTAATTAAGCTAATGACGAATTATAATCAGGCACAGTGTTATCCCACGTAACCCCCACCATTAACGTACAAAGTAAAAGTACGGAGAGACGCACTCCAATTATAATATAATCCCAATATTATTATTATTATTAAGTCTTAACTAATTAATTCTCGGTATAAATAATGTGGAATTTCGCCACTCGGAAACCTGTTAATTATGATAATTCAATAGTAAAGCAAACTGCAGACGCGTAAGGATGCATCCCACATTTAAAATATCAAAATTTTTATACTCTTAATATCAATTCTGCAATCAAAACCATTTAAATTATGCCCGTCTGCACTGATTTTAATATCAGTTGAATTATTTTTGGAGAATTTAGTGGGAATGCATCCTCTTATCTCTTATCTAATGATCAGTTGCGTGCATATATATATATATATATATATATGCAAAGAGGAGATATGTTTTTCAAGTGAAACACCATTTGGTTTTCTGTTCTTTTCTTTTCATTTAATTAATAAATATATGATGATAAACAAATGACGTTGTAGCTTTAATTAGGCCGTGGGTGCAAAAGTTGAAAAATAGCTGGTTTTTAGGTCATAATTAATTAATAAATTAATTAATTCCTCCTCTAATCTTGCTAAAGGTATTGGACCAAAAGGAATTGCAAATCTCTTGTTAAATGATGTGTTTTCTCTCTTAAATTATCTCACCTTACCTACTAAAAATACAAAAATATTCTCTTATTTTTCGATTCGGATCCTATATAACATCTTGTATGAGACTCCTTTCGTAGTGAATATATATAATATAATACGTTATTAATAAATCCATCAAATAAACGATGAATTTAAGAGAAAATGATAAATTTTAAAAGAAAAACGGTTTGAATACTCTGTAATATTTTTAATATAGTAATTTATTAATAAAACTTATCAAATAAAACATAAACTATTAAAAAAAAATTAAGATATTACAGACAATATTGAGTCATGTTACAGAAAAGACTACAGACAATTCTGAAATTTTCCGAAACTCTTCACATATGTAAGTATATATTTATATATATGCATGGCAAGCCACTAATTAAGATACCAACTCCAACCAAGAAAAAAAAGGCTAAACTTGACAACAAGAGAGCTCTACAATTTCCCCTTTGCCCCATTTTTTTCCAACACATGCACCAATATAGAGCAGTAAGAAGCTTGTGAAAATGGGCAAAGAAATAAAAGGAGAGTCCCATGGATTAGAATGGAGGATTAATATGCCCAATGGGACATCATCATCATCATCATCATCAAGTGTTCTTGAGCCAGAGTACAAGAACAGGGCTCACCAAATATGCAGAAGATTACAAGATTTAGCTGTGGATATGTTTCTGAGTCTTAGCAAGTTCTTTGAAAAAGCTTGGAACACAGGAAAATCAGACCCCAGAAAACTTATGCATTGTCTTAAAGTAGGAATGGCTCTTTCTTTAGTGTCATTGTTCTATTACATGAGGCCTTTATATGAAGGCGTCGGAGGAAATGCTATGTGGGCTGTCATGACCGTTGTAGTTGTCTTCGAATACACTGTAGGTAAGATAGTAGTTCAAGTTCAAACTCAGCAATAAAAACACGTCTTGTCTATCAGGACAAAAGAAGCTTACTGTCGAATATCTTATGGTATTGTAGGGGCAACACTTTCTAAATCCATCAATAGAGCAATTGGCACTTTCCTAGCTGGATCACTGGGAATTGGTGTACATTGGCTTGCCAGTCAATGTGGACAGAAGTTTGAACCCGTAATTCTACAAGTCTCGGTCTTCCTATTAGGTAAGTATGATATGTCTGTACAGTATATAACCAGTACGAGTCTAAGTACCTATATAAGCAGACCCGCGATGTGACTATACAGCTAAAGAGTCCGGTCCTGCTGTTTTTTTTGCTATATATTTCTACTAGAGACTCATTTTTTATCATTGTTCATGAATTGCAGCAACAGCAGCCACTTTCTCTAGGTTCATACCATCAATAAAAGCAAGATTTGATTATGGAGCAATGATCTTTATACTCACCTTTAGCTTAGTGTCTGTTTCGGGCTACCGTGTGGATAAACTAGTTGAATTGGCACACCAGAGGCTATCAACTGTTGCCATTGGAACCTCCATTTGTATCTTTACCAGCATGCTTTTCTGTCCAGTTTGGGCTGGTCAAGAACTTCACTTTCTCATCATCAATAACATCCAAAAACTTGCTGATTCCTTGGAAGGTATGCATATATATATGATCACAAATGATTTACATTCATAGAAGATGTTACGGACAATCTTGAGTGTAGTGTGAAAAGTGTAGGAGAAAATCTAATGTTTTAACTTTGCATTCAGGATGTACAGCAGAATACTTCAAAGATGATGCAGCAGAGGAAGCCATAGATGATGATGATTCAAGTAAAAAATTGCAAAGCTACAAGTGTGTTCTTAATTCAAAAGCTACAGAAGAATCTATGGTATAATAAGAACTTCTCATGAACAATAATTTATGTATGCAATTTCTATATGTACTGATTTTAAGTACAAAATGTGCTCTTTACAGATCGCGTTAGCAAGATGGGAGCCTGCTCATGGGAACTTCAATTTCAGACATCCATGGAAACTCTACCTCAAAATTGGAGCTTCAGCGCGTACTTGTGCATATCATATCGAGGCTTTAAATAGCAACATTAGCTCCAACTCCGAGGTAGATAAAATCATATATATATATATACTTACTTCCACTGTTCCAAATTAACATTCTATATCATGTATATATATGTCAGTTTATAATCCAAGATTTGTGTTTCTTGCATGGCAACAGACACCAGAATTCCTTAAGAAGCATCTGGGCAGATTTTGCAAGAAACTAAGCACAAATTCATCAAATGTGTTAGATGAATTGGCCAACATGATGAAAACAATGACAAAATCATCAAAGATTGATCTACTCCTAGAAGAAATGAATTCTGCAGTAAAGGATCTTCAAGATGCCCTGAAATCCCTACCCAACCAATCAATTTCAACCCCAGAGATAACAGTTTATAAACCTTCTAACAATACCACAGTCAAGCCATACACAAAATTCAACAGTATACCCGTTGTGAAGATTGTTCCCTTAATAACAACAGCATCATTACTGATAGAAATTGCATCAAGAGTGGAGGAAATTACGGAGTCAGTCAATGAACTAGCAAATGAAGCAGAATTTGAACCAGAAAGGATTAAGAAAACTAACAACGACTCTCCTAATCAGCACAGTGGTGATAGATAATGAAGATAATGCATGCGTCTACACATATGTAGCGTCTTGAGCTCATGTTAGTTAGTTCATGTTCAGTTTCTGTACCCGTAAGTTTAACAGGAACGCTGTACATAGGGTACAGAACCGAGCACAGAGGAGTCCCATTAGTGTAGAGAAGAGTATCAGAAAAATGAGTCAGCTTTCTTTAGTTGATCTTTTCTAGAACATACAGCAGATCAAAGCATACAATCTTGTAAACCTCAACAACGCCTGCTTTTAGGCCAATTTGTATGACAATATCATGCACCGATTTATGATGTGTGTTTGGACTGCATAATCTTGTCAATAAGCATCACTGCACAACTTCAGCATAAATTATGCTATCATGAAGCTAACTGAGTATGCATTAACAAGAGGAAGTAAGTTGATCGGTTAAAGCATATAAAAGTCGACAACTGATGTGGCAAGGAGAGAGAAATATTTGCTTCTTAAATCCTACAATTCCCAGGAATAAAATAATTATATCATGAGGAGGTAGCAAATCAACTAATTCTAATGAACTATTCCTTAGACATTTTCCATTCACATTTGAAAAACCAAAAAGCACTTCTAAAACAGACATCATTGTTCAACAATAGTATCACATGAAAGATGAAAATCATGTAGAAATAGAAAACTTATTTCGCATGAACTTGTACAACTCTATTCCAATTCATCCACTAATTGACAATGTCACCTGGTGATCAATTGATTATGTGCCTCATTTTCTGCCGCTACTTCTTCATTACTACCAGCCCAACCAAGGTTAGTAGCCAGATCTTCAACTTCCACCTTGACAACATCTGTACGAACACCAATATCAGTAGCATATCTGCTCATACAATACATCCCAGCTGTCACCGTAGCTACACCAACTGGACTAGGCATCAGCAGCTTCAGAGGAGAGGAAAGAAGAGCAGCTAATGGAGCACCAATGACAGATGAAGCTTGCCCACTTCTTCCAACTCCCAGCCTATCAAGTGTCAGAAGCCCCGTTTTGCAATAAAGAGCAAAGTCCTCACAATTGTTCTGAAACACATCATAATTCCCAAATCCATTCTGAAGAAGATACATGGCCCGATGGATGACTGTTTCAGGAGGGTCTGCGGCTGCAGTGGTACAAGTGCCTCCTCGTACTTTGGCAAGGAAAACAGATGGGCTCACTCCGTATTCAAAACAGTAAAGGGAACCATTCTTCAGGAAACAATCCAGACAGGATAGTACTACCCCACTCTCAGGCTGCCTAAATCCACAATCAGGAAATATGGGACATGATAAAGGAAGGCTTGACGTTCCATTGTCAGAATCGACAGAGGTTTCAGCACGAGTAAAATGAACCACTTTGCTTCCCCCAACAAAAATACCTGCATTAACTTTAGTGAGAGACTACCAATGGTATATATTCTATTGCGTCTAGCAACTTCATTTTCAGAATATGACATGCAGGAGCCAGTGAACTTCTAAAAGCTCTAACAAGAAGCGAGGTGCAAGTAATGAATCTTGCTCATCGTCACTTACCCATATAGATATACAAAATTGGACACGGGCAATAGAATCACACAAGAGATTAAAATAATAACTATAATAATTAACTGGAGATTAACTCACATGTCACAGCTGAATATTAGTTTGGTTTACATTGCAGCTGCAATAGATCGATTCCATTTCAAGAGCTAGCATAAGTTTTAGAGATTGAAACTCCTCATAAGATCTATTCCATTCTGTTTCTAGTAAACCTCAAAGCATATAAGGATATAAATAAAATCCAATTTCCTTATCTATTGCCAGATTCAGTCATTTACCCAATTGCATGGACTTAGAACTCTAGACAGTGAGAAATCCTTAATTCTTCAAAATAGCCAAAATCAATAAACCAATTAAATTGAACTTCTTTCAAATTCCAATCCAAGCTTCAACTTTTCATGCTGAATTGCATTGCTCTAAGAACCACAAAATCAAATTCCAAAGAATCAATCTTTTATTACTACTCCAATTTTGTAAACCATAAAGACTAAAACATTAAAAGAAAATAACAACCGCCCATCATCCAAAACAGATAGATTTCTTGATTTCCCCCATTTGATTAATAATGCAGAGGAGGAAATTTCTTACCATGATGTGAGTAAGCAAAAACAGCTCTGTAAGTGTAGATATGGTCTCCTGCCTTAATTTCACTTCTCTCCACTCTGTTTGTAAGCAAACCCATCTCTCTTCCTGTGCCCTTCTTGAGTTTTTTCTGCAATGCAGCACCAGAAACAAGTAAATTTATTTCTTTTTCCCACAAATCTTGATCAATGCTAAAATTAAAAAAAAGAATTAGTTAAGCAAAAATGATTTTAAAAAAAGGAAAAGGGTTAATCTCACCGTTTGTTTATCACCGAAAGTCAAAATTGTGGAAGGAGATGATTGGGTAACCGAAACATCTGCTCAACAACTTCAGTAGAAATATAAATCATCATTCATGAGGACAATGGTGATGTTGATGATGATGTCTCTGCATGTTTGTACTTTTTTTAGCTTTTTTACTTTAGCTTTGGCCTTTGGCTTCTTAACGCTATGGGTTTTGGTGAAAAAGAGAAGAGAGAATAGAATTGCATTTCAGTCCCTGCCAAGAATACTCTTGCTGGCTGCAGCACTTGGGTAAGGTATCCAAGAAATAGCAAAGTTCTTTTCCTCGTGCTTACGTCATCGTCTGCTGTCTCCCTTCATCCCAATTGAATAAGCCATGCTTTACCTCCTAAACACATTACCTTAGCAGCCAACAGGCAAGATTTTCTTATAGATATGGACAGAATTCATAACATAATTTTTCATTAAAGATACTATAAATACGCACGAATCTTTAATAATATTCTCTTTTACAATATTTTCTATAACAGTTTCTCTGTATACGGGTTTATTTGAATTATAAATGAGAATAGAAAAAGTAAAAATAAAGAATTATTTGTGAAATAAGAAGTAGAATCCAAAATAAAAAATATAAAAAAATAAATAAATTTTATATTTAAAACCTAATCCAAATGAAATACCTCATAGTAGGAGAAATATATTAAAAATATATTAGACTACCTTAACTACTTCCTAATATAATAATTTATTAATACAACTTATAAAAAAATTAATAAATAATAAATAATTATAGCACAGCTACTGAGAAATTGTTCCTACAAATTTTTTGCATATATAAATCATCAATATATATATAATACAAGGCTCTGTATGTACAAAGTTTTGTGTGTAAAACTGAACAAAAAGTGACATTCTTCTTAATCAGCTTATTTAACCAACTAGTTTTCTAAGAATATGTCCCAATTGTATATTTTGACATTTAAATCAGAGTTTCCTGTAAGCAAAGTTTTCAGCTCATTTGCAGATTCAGCATTCTTAGCAAGTAACAAGGCAAAGCCTCCACCCCCAGCACCAACGAGCTTGTATCCACGACAATACTGGTCAGAAATCGCGAAAAGCTTATCAACATGTTCGTTGCTGCAATATGGATCGAGTTCTTGATGCAATCTCCAACCCTCGAGCATAATGTCTCCCAGTTCATCAATGTCACAGTTCATGAGAGCTTCCCTCCCGATTTTTGCTAGTTCAGCAAGGCGCTTGATGCTAGAAACCAGTAGGTTGTCTCGCCTGAGATATCGAGTCACCACCTTTTGCAGCACTTGATGTGCAAGTCGGACCTGCATATCATAGCAGTGGAATGGTGCTTATGAGTATGGATAGCATTCGTACAGCACCTTCCAATTACAAAGTTCATATAAAGGACATCTCCATTCATTATAAGTCAATTTCCCAGTTAAGTAATGTCATAATCATCTTCATGGTCTTGGAAGACGAAATTTTCATGCAATTAATTGGTTCCAAGTTAGCATTTCGTAATATAAGGCAACTAAACACGACAAATGAAACCATACAAAAATGAGAAAATGACTTTAGATGCAAATAGATAGAATATGTGATGGCAGAGATCCAAACCACGAAATTAAAGATCAATAATATCCACCAATAAGCATGCATAAATCTCTTTACCAGAGACGTGGCACCCATAAGAAGCCATCTAACAAGGGTTTGTAGGCTTTCTTTCATTGGGTATTTAATAAATCTTATCAGAAAGCCATAAACCATTTTTAAGCCGTGATTTTTGGGAGTCAGAGTGTCATGTATTTAACAAAGTATGCTGCTAATCATAACTATCTCTGTTTGCTCTGAACCTTAGAATTTACTCACCATACTTTCTATTAGAGGGCCATACTAGCAAGAATCCAAAATCATAACGAAAAGAAAAACAGTGGAAAGAGAGGAAAAAACAGGAGCAAGAGAAGAAACTTCCTTACTTGACCAGTAAACACGACAAGAAGTCGTTGCCGCAGCTCCTTGATCATCTCAGGAGAAGGCAATAGGGGGATGACTTGAAGCCTCAATGGAATTCCTGGAAAACTCAAAGTACATTTAATTCCAGGATATAGACCCCCGATCTGGTCCTGCCATCCACCGCCTGTGCCCATGAGCTGTTCCAATACCAAGACTAGTCTTGCAACATTTTCAATACTATCATCTTCATCAGTTATTTGGAGAAGTCCTCTCACAACAGCAGCAGCTAAGATGCTCGAAGTCCCTAAACCACTACCACGAGGAACATGTGCCCATGTCCTAATTCGCAAACCTGTGGTCTGAAGGATCTTTCCATTGATAACATTGGTCACAAGCAGTGCAACTTTCACAAGGCGGAATGGATCACTGCTGTCAAATGGTGGCGTAATGGAGGAAAATTCCTCAATAAATAACTCTTGTCCAGCATCATCAATAATTTGAATCCCAATGTCTTTTGTAGTCTCTATGATTGCACCAACCGGACGAGATCCTTCCAATGTTAAGGCCATGTTCAAAACACAACCAGCACGCTCTAAGCTCCATGGAGGCGTGTCACTCCAACCACCAACAAAATCGACACGAACTGGTAATTCAACCTTAACCATCTTAGGGCAGAAAGATTGGCCAGAATGACCATTAACATCCTCATCAGGAAGTCCTGCCTTGGGAGAACCACTAGAGGATTCCAATAGAGATTCTGAATAGAACAATGCAAACAGTTGGAAATACAGAAAGGACAACTGTAATTCCTGTACATAGCTCACAGGTGATTGTTGGATGATTTTAAGATTATTGATCACCAAGTCTAAGTATCTTTTATTTAGCTTAGTTTCCTTATAATTATTCTACTTACGTAAGAAAGTATAATTATTTGACTCACGTAAGAATATTGTAATTGAAGAACTTTACCTCTAAATCCATATCTCACTGCTGAAGCAGTTTCATCAGCAACTGAAGCCCACACATGGTTCTCCACTTCAGATGCCCTCTTTTCATCACTACATGCACGCAGAAGATCAACATGCACCTGATATGCCCGACTCCTTGGAAGGATCTGAGAATGTTGCTCCTGAAGGTTGGGATACAGAGCCAGGAAATCTTTGCAAATCTCAGCACCAGTTTCTTTTTGCAAAATTTCTCCACATAATTGAGATATGTTGCGCCCTAGCAAGCCATAGTTAAGGCATGCCGTGACAACTCCGGCTGCAAGATCCGCTTGATGGTTGCTAGAACCTAGACACATTCGAGGAAAGTCAATTAGTCTATGCAACTCCTCCAAACTGATTCGCTGTGATCTTTTCCACCAGGACAGCAAGGATCCACTTTTTGCTTTCCTCAAGCCCATTAACCATGTTGCCATCATGAGCATCTCAAAGTATGGAAGAATTGGAAATAGTTTGGCATTCCATAAACACTTTTCTGAAGTTCCCTCTGCACTCCACAGATCAGTATCTTTGATGTCCAAGTCACACAAGACCTTCTTCCAGGGCTTCCCACAAAAAGTCCCATCCTTTGAGACTGAAATTTTGGGGTTATCATGAAGACCACAATATACAATAACACTCTGGGTGTAGCCTACCAAGGGAACCTCCCAGAGACAATGGCGATCTGGAAGCATGAATTGGAATGATTCTTCAGGAACCAAATTGCTCACATGGATCCCCACAACTATACAAAGGGAACCAATTTGCACGCCATCTGAAATGGATGAATCATATACAAGAGAATCTTCGCCTATAGAGACTCCAGGTGTTATTTTGCTTGAAATAATAATAGCCGAGGCAGCAATGTCAGATTCTGTAGTTGCTGGGATTGAGCAAAGGTGTCTTCGAGCAACAAGTCTCGAACCAGTTTCACTTAGGTGATCCAAGACCTCATTTGAGGTTCCAAAGTGCAGGAATAAAAGGTCATCTGTGAAAAGCAAAGACAGGAAAAAGTGTAATTAGAAATTTCTACAAAGCATGTCGCATTTAATAAATATTCTATGCACAGAAACAGATTTCAGACAGAAAATTAATATGAAGTGAAAATGACAGCTGAAACCCAAACGAGGCAACATCACAAAGAAGATATGGTTAATGTTAACATCATAATATATTCAAAGATATGCAACATACAAGCACAGTAGCTGAACATATTTTGCTTGCCCAATCTGCTCACAAGCTCATGGCCCGATGGCCGCTGCAGCAACCATTCATGCTTTGCAGGTACCCAAGCTGCTACGAGGTCTTCATACAAACTCATCTGCGATAAACACAAGACAAAAGGACCAGAAATTTCATATTATTATTCTCAGAAAAATGGACCAGAAATTTCATATTATTATTCTCAGAAAAAAAATGGTAAGAGAGTATTATTAACATCAGATTCAGGAAATAGAAAAATAGTAAGGCAATAAAAGTTGAACTAAAGAAATAGAGATGTTATCTTACACCAGGTAAGATAAACTACCTGAAATATTATATCTGAGTGCGATTAGAGATTTGTGCAACAAATAACATATTGAATAGCAAAAATATTTGCAACAGATTGAAATTTCATAACAAGTAACATCCAGCAGAAACGATGATACTTAACAAGTCATAATCAGAGGATAAAAATTTTAGTGAAGAAGCAACAACTAGAGAAGAAACTAGTAGCTTGCCTCTTTTCTGCTTCCCAGAAGCTCTGAAATCATTGGTTGACTGGAGTAGGCAAGTTTTACAAGATCCATCCACGCTTTACCCCGAACTGCTATTATTCCCGTATCAAGCAATGTTCTACCATCATCTAGAATTGCCTGATGGTCATTGAGCTCTTTCAAACTAGGCTTCTGGAGTAGATTCTCCACTAAACCGACTGCATAGCTTTCACCTGAAATTGTAGATTTGGACGCCACAATAACACCATGATTGGAAGCAATGTCAAGGGTTATAGGCACTGTGATGATGCAGGAAGCATCCTCCGGAAACATCAAAATGGAGGCATCAAAACAAGGAAGAACATCCCCAGTCATTGTAAATAACCCTCCTGCAAGAATAAGTTCAATGATCAACATTCTTCATGCCAAATGCTCTAACAGATATGATCAACATAACAAAAGAATCAGACTGTAACCCGAAAAACTTCTAAAAAAGGAAATTTTCACAACCAAAAAACAAGCAATCCACCTTCATTTTTGAAAGCTTGTCGGGCACAAGATGCAATTGCAAGTATATGATCAAAAAGAAGAGGAACTGGCCCATCCTGATCATCCGAAGCCAAAAAAGGAAGCGGCAGGAAAACTTTTCCCATGGGGTTTGCCCAAGGGACTCTTTTAGAGTCACCTCCAGCATGAATCAATAAGATATGCTTTTTAGCAACCATTTCAACCAACGGCAATGGTTGAACTCCATTACTAAACCCAAAGTTTGGTGCAGAAGACGTGGAAACAGAAGATCTTGCATCAGTAATATCCTGATAGTATAAAATGCATTAACAAGCAACCAACTGAAATTTGAATGAACTGGAACAGCAACAGGCAGCAAAAGATTGTTAATCCTAATCTCACTTTTCACAGAAAAATATATCACAAACAGTTCTTACATCAAACTTATAGAATATTCAATTAAATATCTCCATGCAGTTGCACATTGACACCTTTTCCTTCCCATTTTGTTTGATGAAAAGGAAGGGGTCATTAATCCAGAAAAATGTGCACATCAAAGTTCCTTTGGTTATAATTATAAGAATCACTCAGCTTAATATTATGCTGCAAACATTTAAAACACAAGCCCCATGGTGTAATTTGTAAACACACAAAATAAACATGTGAACATAAAGATCCAGTCTGCAAGATTCAACAACTTCTCGAAGAATTGAAGATAACGTTTCAATTAATATTTTAGAACAAAGATAACAAAGGTTAAGGCTTACATCATAATTTCCAGAAATAAACTAGGACCTTAACAAAAGTAAACTTGATCTATACCTAAATGTAATCCATTCGAGGGTTATGTAACCGTTACCTACATAACTAAAATCATGTGAGCAAACTTGTCCAAACAATAACTTTTTGGCATGGTCCATAATGATTTTTAAAAGCACCATCCCACATAAGTATAACATAATATGCCAAAAATGTGAGCTGAAAATGACACCCTAAAACTAAACTTTGTCTGCCCTGGAAGGTTCACTCATAAATTAACAGTACAAAAGGAAGGATCTTGCATCATATTCTTATCAGTCAGCCGATGGAGCACAAAAAAATAGCATCTTTTCCAAAGAACACCAAGAACATAAGGGAATTTACTAATCATAAGCTATAGTAGAAGCTTGCTACCGATGAATTATTGTCGGAAAGTTGCTGATAATGCTGAGCAAGAGCAAAAATGGCATTAAGTGTGGCAGCACCAGAGCCGATCCGCTGTCCATTGGGATCAGGTACGGCAAGGGTGACAGTGGAAGTAGCAATACGGCCAATGCGCTTAGCCCGGTTGAGCTGCCAATCATAGAGCTGAGCTTGTTCGGGGCTAGCAGCGGTGAGAACAATCGCATCCCACGTCGGAACCCTAGTAGGGTGTCTCACGGAAAGCCTCAAATGGTACCATGCTTTCCTCAATGTGCTTTCCAAGTCAGCTTTAACTCTTCCCCTCCGCTTGGCCTTCAACTGATTATTATTCTCCATTTCTTTGCCGCTCCAGAATGCTGCGAGCTAAAAAGGGAAGACTTATCCCCCCCGACGGCGATTTGAAACGGGTGGTGCCGACTGCCGACAATTATTCAGAAGCTAATTCAAAGAGTGAGTGAGTATTTAACATGTGGATGGGGGATTGGATTTTTATTCCATTGGCGATTAAAAATGAAGATGGAAGATGAATTCTGTTGTGATTTTACCAGCTGAATTTTGTCGACTGGTGCAGCAAAAAATATGGAAAATGGCGTCGCCCGGACTCGAACCGGAGACCTTCAGTGTGTTAGACTGACGTGATAACCAACTACACCACGACACCTCTTTGCTTCATCAATTTTCTTTTTTGTTTCATTTCAAATTTCTTTTTTGCTTCATTTTGTGGTAAAAAATATAATATAAGTTCAATTGATAAGAATATAATAAGAGGGAGAGAAGACTATCTTCAAGAAATGATATATCAAATTATTTGTTATATTATTGCTTCTTATTTATAAATTTGTCTAAATAAGATTTATTATGTTTGGTTAGTTTATATATATATGAGAATTTTGTGAGGCCTCAATTATATTATTTTTTATCATTATATGGATTGGTATTTATTTTTAAAATAAATTTTTATTTTGTAAAAGATATGTAAGATTATGAATGAAAAAAGAAAATTTGAACTGAAAAGTAATTTAAGTGAAGTAAACAAAAATATTCAAGCTAAATATTTAACATAATTCTTGTTCTAATTAAGGTAAGTTTTCTTTCTCAAATAAATACCTTCATAATGCCAGTGTGTAATACTCTCCCACGTGTAGGAGAGGATTTATCGATGCAAGTCAAATGACTTGACCTCGTTTTGCTTTTTTAGTTGACAACAAACAAACTACGTACGACTCTTCTTTTTGTTAGGAAGAGTATCACCCGAGTTCTTTTTAATACAGTTTTGTTTTGATTTTGTGGTGATTGATAATATGCATGGTGCGAACGATGGTGTTGACTTTGTGCTTTTTTTCTTTATTTTCTAACGCCTCTTCTTCTTTTTTCGAGTGCTAATGTAACGTAGTGGTGATGAGAAACGACGTAGCCATTGAACTTTGTTGTGACTTTTTTTAGCGGTCTATTATTATAGGTGATATTTTTCTTTGCTAGATTGACTTGGACAATATAGTGATTATATTATTAATCGTCATCAAATAATTTCAAAATTTTTATTGACGTTAGAAATATTGAACAACTACGAATTAGACATTGGGTAACTATTTGGTCTCATGTTAGCCCAAATACTCCAAGAATGGTTGGCACTTGAATTAGATTTAGGATAAAATTTTTATTATTTTTGTTAAATTCGATTCGTAAATATATATTTTTTAATTTTTATTAGTCTATTTAGATTGAATTTTTAAGTTAACTTTCACTTACTTTTCTTATCTTGATTCCATATTTTTTCTAACAAATATTTTAATTTTCACAAAATTTAATGATAAAGAATTAACTTTTTCCAAACTAAAAACTAATTCAAATTGCTCTAAATTAAATGTTTGAATTCGAATTTATATCCCTTCTCTCTTATATATATAGCACAAAATATTGTTTAAATTTCTTTTTAAAAAAAAAGTTAATATTTTTTTAGGGAAACAAAAATCGAATAAAGAAATAAATTTACTGCAGGGGAGAAGAGACAGGGATAGACAACACGTGTGATATGGTTTCATTATGGATAAGGGAAAAAAAAAAGGGTGGGAAGAAGAGGACAGCGCAGCTGTTTTCTGGTTTGAGATTGTAAACAAGAGTTTGGAATCGTGTGTCTGTCGGATCCAATTTCGGTTTGGCCATCGCAATCCGTTTGCCGTTTCTGCAGAAGAAAACCTTCGAAACATTTCTCTTTCAATTGAAATTTTGAGAACCCATTTTTGCAAGGGTTAATCATCATCCATCGCACAAGTGTTTGTTCATCCCTTTTCTCCCGCATCAACCCTTCTTTTGATTTCTCCTCATCGGTTGCCTCTTCCTCCTCATTCCCCCTTTCTCCCCTTTCCCTCAAGAAAATTAAATTTCTCTATTTCTTTTTCTACACTCATCAAGATCCCAATTCCCCTAAGAAAATTTCCTTTCTTTTTTTTTTATTTTTTTTCTTTTTTTTAGGTTTTTTTTTAGTTTTTAATTCATACCCATCTTGTCCGCCCATAACCCCGGAATAAAGATTCCTTCTTTTCGATTGTTGTGAATTATGTTTAGTGGGTTCTGATTTAATTATATTCAAGGGGAAGATAAATTGTTTGCAGATATAAAAAGGGGGGAATTTTTTTTTTCTTTTTAAGGAAAAAAGAAAGAAATGGTGATAGAGTTTTGTAAGGGGATTGTATAAGACAAGTCTTGATTGCATAGGTTTATTGGGGTTTGTAAGATAATGGAAATTCGCGTTATGGTTATGATACGAAGTTCATCTTCATCTAAGAAGATTTTTGCTGCGTCATCATCATCTTCTTCAGCGAATTCCTTCATCGATGTTGTCGGTGATCATAATAAGGTTGTTTTCGATTGCGGATGTCGATGCCGGCTCAGTCGTATGCAATCGGCATTCGATTCCCATTACATTGCTTCCGAGGCATTCTCCGAAACCCTATGCAATGCCTTGCCTTACCTCCTCGTCCTTTAATTAGGTTTTGCTTCAGTTGGCCACATTCATTATTCTTGTTCTTGTTTTTTTTATTTTTTTTATTTTGTGAGTCGGTTCTGCTGCTGCTAGTCTTCTTTTTTTCTTTTTATTTGATTGCCGGAATGAGTTCCGGTGCTGGATTTCGATTGCCTATTTCTGGAGATGGCAATCCAAATGGGAATAGGAATTTGATTGGGTCTGCTGCTGCTGGTAAAGAAGAAATGTTGGGCAATGTAAATGAGCCGCCTGACCCTGAGGTTGTTGACTATGTTGAGAAAGATCCTAGCGGACGATATGTCAGGGTATATTTTCTAGTTTTACTTTCTATATTTTTGTTTCTTGTAATTTCTGCTGATCTTTGTATGTCAATTTTCATTGTTTACCGTTGGTGCATTCACCTCAAAGATTTTTGCCATGGGATAGTTGTTTTCCTCTTGTTTATTTTCTTTGTGGGTTTGTTGGGGAGCTGAATATTTACTTGCTTTTGCAGTACAATGAGGTTCTGGGCAAGGGTGCATTTAAGACTGTGTATGTTCTCGAACTTTTAAGTCTTTTTATTGTTTAACATCGGCAATGTTACAAGATTTAGTTTCTTTTCTTTCATTATTTTCTTGCTGAATTCGCATTTTCGTGATTTTGTGCTTTTCATTATCTTCTTCTAGCTACAAGGCTTTTGACCAAATTGATGGATTAGAAGTTGCTTGGAATCGAATTAAAATTTCTGATGTGCTGCAATCACCACAAGATTTGGAAAAACTCTATTCTGAAGTCCATCTTCTTAGACAATTGAAACATGAAAATGTTATCAAGTTCATTGATTCATGGATTGATGATAAGAAGAAGACAATTAACATGATCACAGAGCTCTTTACATCCGGGAGCCTGAGGCAGTGAGTCATTTTAATCGTTTAAGTTTCTTGTGTTCAACTCTTTTTCTTCTTTGGCAATAACTGTCTGCACTGTGTCCATTAGATTTCGTAAGAAGCACAGAAGTGTTGATTTGAAGGCAGTAAAAAGTTGGGCTAGACAGATTCTACAGGGTCTTGACTATCTCCATGGTCAGAATCCACCAGTCATTCACAGGGATTTGAAATGTGATAATATCTTTGTGAATGGAAATCAAGGTCAAGTCAAGATTGGAGACTTAGGGTTGGCAACTGTTATGCAGCAGCCTACTGCAAAGAGTGTCATCGGTCTGATCATATCTTATGCCTGAATAATTTAATGTGAAATCCAACTCTAGCATGGCTCACTTTGCTTGTTTCCCTTTGCTAGGTACCCCTGAGTTTATGGCCCCAGAGCTTTATGAAGAAGAATATAATGAACTGGTGGACATATACTCTTTTGGAATGTGCATGCTGGAAATGGTCACTTTGGAATATCCGTATTCTGAATGCAAAAATCCAGCTCAAATTTTTAAAAAAGTTACATCTGTAAGTGAACTTAAGCTTAACCTCCTGTCATCTGCTGCATTTACCTACTTGTATAATTAATGCATGATTACTGAACTTTCAACAGGGTATTAAACCTGCTTCCCTTGCTAAGGTGAGTGATTCCAGTGTGAAGCATTTCATCGAGAAATGTCTTGTTTCAGCATCGGAAAGGTTGCCTGCTAAGGAGCTTCTTAAAGATCATTTTCTCCAATTTGAGAGTATAAAAGAGCCAACCACTGATTTTTTGAAGTTACCTTACCATATTCCTCGATCACTAGATTCTTTGAATTGCGGACCACAGTCTATGGATATAGATCCAGAGCATCATCAGTCTCTCTGCATAGATTCCTCTTCTGGAAGTCCATGCCATCCGGTTCTGGAATTTCAGCGGATTACTCAGAACAAGGAATTCAGGTTGAAGGGGAAGAAAAATGATGACAACTCCATCTCGTTGACATTGCGAATCACGGACAAGCTTGGTAAGTGGTGAAGCACTGGTTTTCTCCTGTTTTTTTGTTGGCATTGCAGTGTGTAATCCTTGTTTCTTTCCATTATGCAGGTCCAGTTCCAGTAAGAAATATACACTTCCTCTTCTACCTTGATAGTGACACCGCACTCTCGGTTGCAGGAGAGATGGTTGAACAACTCTCTTTGGCAGATCATGATGTGGCTTTCATTGCCGACTTCATTGATTATCTAATAATGAAAATCTTGCCTGGTTGGACACCTTCAGTTGACGGATGCTCCAGTGGAGAGAGAAGCATGTATGAAGGCACCCACACTCCAACAGGTGGCCTTGAGTTGATAACAAGTCCGGGAATAACAACCTTGTGTGGATCTTCTGCCAAGTCTCTTAAGCAGGATGAGGGTTCTGAAGTACATACAGATACATCAATAGAAATACGAGCTGAAAGTGATCATTTGTGTGCTAAATCCAGTGATTTATCTTCTCATGGTATGCATCGTTTTCTCCAACCTTCAGCAGCAGGTTCAGAAGATAAAGAATCTCAAGGATCAGCAACTTCTGAGATTATGGGGGAGGATACCTCAATTAAAAACGAGAACATTGGTGCATGTGTTGATTATGACATTGATGGTGCTGCCTCCAAAAGTTCTAGTGAACACGGATCAGAAATGGAATTTGGAGATTTGTACTATGATGAATTTAAGATACAGGGAAATGATAGCAGCGATGGTTTAGAATATGTACCATATGATGCAGATTCATTCGGGGTTTCAACGTACCAAAGAGTAACTTCTGCATCTTTGTCCTTGTTACCGAAGGATCAAGATACGAAGCTAAAGACAGAACTGGATGCAATTGAAATGCAATATCAACAATGGTTTAAGGAACTAACAAGAATGAGGGAGGAGGCCATTGAAGCAACAAGGAAGAGATGGATGACTAAAAGTAAACCGACAGTTCATTGGGCAAAAAGTAACTAAAAATGTTCTTCAGACAGGCATTCCAAGCGTATTCTTTGCTGCTTTCAATGCCTATGGAAAGCTTATTTTTGTTAGGTGTTCTTTCTTGTTTTGGTTTGGAAGCCTGTCGGAATTCTATATTTGTTTGTGATCATATAGGTTTGCTAGATGTGGCTTCACTTCAAAAGTAGTCATTTCTTCCAAAATCAACGCATTAATTCAGTTTTGTAATCCTGAATTCTGCATTTTCTTGATCTATGTGGCTCGCATCATGGTGTGAATAACTATTTTGGCTTTAGTTACTTTTAACTATTGTTTTGCTTGTAGTTTGTAGAACCAGTTCTTGCCTTCTTTTGATGGCCGTCTATACGCTCTCATTCACACAACTCATTCCCACAACGGGTACTCTATCAGTGGTTCGGATAGTCTGTAAAATTGTGTATAACATTCTCTATAATATTTTTAATGTAAATATAATGGTTCAGATAGTCTGTAAAATTGTGTATAACATTCTCTATAATATTTTTAATGTAAAGACGATTAGGAGTGGGATGAAAATGAACAAACTATCTTTAAAATTATCAAAAAGAGTGGGATGAAAATGAACAAACTATCTTTAAAATTATCAAAAAGCCAAAATGGCCCGGTTCTGAAACAGGGTACAAGATTTCAGAAAATAGCATTGCCTCTAGTACTGTGGGCTGGAGACAAACGCCACAAAGTCAAAAGTAAAATAAAAAGCTACTTCTGAAGCAACTAGTTTAATCTTCACGCCAGTTATGGGCACAGTTCCTGCATTCATAAAATGTTGACATCGGTTCATCAGCAGACCTAATCTGCACCTGATAGAAAGCAGCCTTGCCAAAGCTACACTTGGGGCATGTTACTGGAGAAAAAGATTTGAACGAGTATTAGAAAGTGTCAAACTCAAATCCAATGAAAACATCAGCAGTGAATATAAAGAAAAAGATACCATATAGAACACCCCGTAACCCAGAAAAGGAAATATCGTCTAAAACTGATAATCAAGAATGCTAGGATAACAATGCTGTATAGCAATCTCCTTAAGGCAAAACTCTAGCAAAGGCTTAAGCCTTGACCAATAGGCAAGATCCAATGGCCAATTCATTGATATCAAACAAGTACTATATTTGTTCTATACAAGCAACACTCTAACCAGTTCAAGTTTCTTCAATAAGATAGCATTCTCAGGAGCCTCCAATATCAATCAAGGTCATAAGATTCTGCTCCAGCTATATATCAGTCTGAATCGCCTAAAAAACTCTAGCTTTGACTGTGATCTCTATAGAAACAGCGGCTCAACCAAAAAGGAAAGGCATAGAGGAAGATATAAATAGGGAATATTGAGGATCAATCGAGAAACATGAACTTAGTTGAGAAAGCCATGCTTCAAACATTTCAAGAATTACAATCTCACGCTTGCATCAACATACCACGTATAGTAGACACCTAATAAAGGACTAACAATAACTTCACTTTCTACTATAATAGAATGAAGATAAGGACCTTCAGTTTCTTGTGCATATTTGGCCTCATCTTCTTTGGAAATGATAGGATCTATTTCTTTCTTAACTAGCCGTTGCTTCCTCTTTATTTTGACCTGCATATTGCATAAAGTAAAGATCTCTGTAGTGGCAAGAGGTGATGATGTGAGCCCAAAATAACCAGTTGTAACACAGGGCTTAGCTGTTGTGAATCACCTTGGTTTCTATTTGGCACACATATGGGCATGTTGGACAGAAGAACCTGGCAGGTCGGTCCATATGGGGCAGTTCATACTGCAACAACATGCCACAAGTTGGGCAAAATTCCATTGCAGCAGATCTTAGTAAACGTTATATAAAATCCAATACCTCCCTTTCTGTGGTGCCGATCCCTTCATAAATCAACTAGTTAACAAAAACATAAGCAACTCATAAATAGGCGGAGTGAACATATGAGCTTTATAAGCATGCCTTTTGCTGGAACATTGAATCCTAAAAAAAACAATTTACATAAACATGCAATGCACACTGTAGAAGGGAGGAACACGAAAAATATCAGATAAAACCTTAAATAAACATCATGTCCGAATAGGCACCTTATACTATTGGTTAAAGTTGTCCCGGACTATAGTATGAAGCTACCACAGCACTTCCCTGACAACAAGAGCTACATTTCTGGTTGAAGTCCAATATGATCACTTTTCAAGCAATTTGTTTTTCAGCTTGAATTTATACCCTCATCAGATGCTGAGCTCAACAGTATTTATCAAGAATTTGCTATAATTTTCTTGTCCTGCTATAGTATAATTGATTCAGTTTCTTCATCAGATACTTTCCTCTGGTCAAAAGTGGCCTCATCAGGTCTCAGAAAACGATCAACAGACGAAAAATATAATGCAAAAACACTTGGTAGCCTTCACTTAGTTCCGTATGAATTCAAGCAAAAAATCGGAACTTTTCATTCAGTTCAGTTACGTTCATTTATAAATGTATATATGCTAAGATTTTTTTTCTCCATGTACAGGCACCGATAGAATTCCTATAAGAATATATAGTGTCCATCAATTTTTCATATAAAACAGCTCGTCATCCTGAAATTTAAAGAGATAATCGAACAAATAACAAAAAAGAAAAAGGATGATTATCGACATTGCAGCTATTATCAGACAATTACCAGAGAACTCGCACGGCAGTGTAGCTGGCTTGGGCAGGAGGAAGATCAGAGGACGAGGAAATGGTTGCCCTTGGGTGGGTTTTAGGGTGGCACCTGCAAGGCTGCAGCGTCGTCGGCGGTGAGGTCAGGGGATGATGAAATGTAAATTAGACAAGCTTAAAGGGTAAAAATGTATTTATACCTTGTTTAAGTTATATTTTTGATTGGGCTGGGCTAAAATTGCACATTATGGGCTAGCCCAACTATATGTTAGAATGGTTTTTGGGTAGTAAGAATCCAACCCAATTAACTACTCCGTGCCTGCGAGAAGAAGAGAGGAGATTGTTCAATCTTTGCTAAGCTGATTTTGAGTCTCAGTTCTGCCGAGAAGCGAAAAGGAGAAATCGGAGGACGATCAAAGATGCCGGTAATGGAGAAGCTGAAAATGTTTGTAGTCCAAGAGCCGGTGGTGGCTGCTTCCTGCATCATTGGCGGCATCGGTTAGTTCTATGCTTCGTTCAAGTTGTTATCATATCTTCTCCCTGTGTTGCAGATATGATTCGTGGATGGAAACCTAATTTTATGGCTAAGTGATGATAAAGTTTCTATTTATTATTTATCGAGCTTTCCTATTTTCTCTTAGTATGTTTATTTTTATTTAAAATAGAATGTGATTTGATTGCTCTATTTTGGTGCTAATAGATGTGAAATTCTCTCGTAGTTTATTTTTATTAATCGTCATTCTATATAGCCATTTTATGAGCTTTGATCTGAATTGGTCAATTGGGGTTTTTGCCTACCTTAGAACGCTCTAGATTATTTTTTCAAATTTATGAAGGAATTGCGTTTCCTTTAGCAGATGATGTAAACTGGACTTTTTTGATTAGCATTGCAATTGTTCCGGAAGCAACTAGATTGAGCACCAAAAAGAAAAACCTATAAACAGAACCAGATTAGAGAATACATTGCCTTTTTTTGCGTCTTTTTTGTGGGGTCTCCTTTCTGGTTTTTTGTTGAAGGCACAAAAGATCAAACTGTAGTTATATGTATACTATGTAGAGGGAGAGAAGAAGAGGATATTTAGCAAGAGGAAAGATTATACAGATATTAGCTGATAATTTGCTGACTTTTTCATCATGCTAGTTCTATGGTGAAGAATCTTGAAGTTTCAGTTCGTTACCAGTATTCCAATTTTTGGAAGCGTCCACTGCTTAAAACTAAATCTCTACATTTTTCCTTTGCGGTGCTGCTCATCTCTTTGTCTTCTTTTGTTCAAATGCCTTCTATACTTTATTGGCTTAGTTATATTATGGTAGAAAGGCAGAGGGTCCTGGGGTTTGTGACTTCATGGACATTTCTTTTCAATGCTATTAATTCAATCTGTTCGGTTTTGAGAATAAGCATTATTGCTCGAGAGAATTTTGACCAAAAAAAGAAAAAAAGTTGTTGCTTGAGAGAAATCTATTTGACATATTCCTTCCTGCCTCCCAAGTTCTCTGGCTTGGGAAGTACCCTACTGTGCGTTCCGACTTATTGGAGTCTACTAGCCAATCTGAAGTTATTTGCCAAATAGCTTCTCCTTAAATTGAAACATAGTAAGGGTAGGTGAGAATATGGTCTTTCTCCTTCTTTATGCGTTATGCATTTATCTAACAAATTTTCTTGACTTGATTATTTCAGGTCTATTCCTTCCTGCTGTTGTAAGACCCATTCTTGACTCATTTGAAACATCTAAGCAAGTGTCTCAACCGGCCCTGAGTGATGTAAGTATCAGACTTGAAAAATTGATGAATTGCACCTCCTTTTTATGATTACTTTCTCATTTCAATGGTTTGTTTGGGATGTTGTTCTTTTCTCATTAGCTGTTGTAATAAACAATTTGTTCTTGAGTTCTTACTCCCTTTTTTCCCTTCATATATCACTCATTCTTTATCCATCCCTTAAAATTAGTTCCTACTAACATAACTACTAACTGAATTTCCTTGAGAGGCTTTCTTGTTGTGGTAGTTTACTTGACTTTGTACTGGGTTGCTGGTTTCGGCTTTGCCAACTTTGGGCTTCGGCCCAATAACAATGCCTCCCACTCTCTTCTTTTCCTGTGGGCTTAGGATGAGAGGTTGGTTCTTGTATTGTTTGGAGCACTTCCTTAAGCTTGAATATGCATCGAGATGTCCTCCTTGGATCATGTTCACTTAAAACTTGGAAACTTGACCCAGACAAATTTGTGCCTAATTTGAAACTTTTTGTACCTTTACATTCACATGGGTTAGCTTGACTTTTTGTAGAAGTGACGTTGGCTTGGGCTAGAGTCTTGCATGTGATCCGGGTCTGGACCGGAAGCTGGTTGTTGCGGGTCAAGTCTGTGGTCTGCCAAGATGGCCATGGACGGGCGGTCTTGCTTTCTTTTTTGCCCATTCCGCCTTTTGGTGGGTTTTACCAGCATCAATGGCCCATAAGGCATCCTCCGTTAGCCCTGTAGTATTAGTTACCGTGTCTTGTGGGTTTTCAGTGGCCATTTCAGGCTAGTCGGGCTCTATGTGCGGCCGGAACTTCTTCGGGCATGTCTCAACTCTAGGCCGTGCTGGCCATAGCGAAAACAAATCATATCTAGCCCCTCATACTCACCAATTGTTTGTGATAAAGAATCTGAACCATGTATATGAGTAAAATACACTCAGGCAAAAAACGACCCTGGGCTGCGTTTGAGGTACTTTCGACTTGCACTGTTCTGCCCAGCTGTTTACCCACTCTTGTGAAGATGTTCGTTGAAGAACTCGACTGGTAACTCGGGAAGTCTAATCCAGATGAGGGTGGAGGATACCTTTGTCATCGACGTTTGGAATTAAGTTTCCACTTGATTACGGACAAGTAATGCCCCAGGACAATCCAGCGCCCCTTAGCATCCTTAGATAGTCCTCTTCGTGTAGAATCTGACTACAAAGAACCCATGCTCAAGGTCCAGCATTTTGAACCAGTAATCCAGTACCCTAAGTGTTTTTTAGGTACTGAGAGAAACATGAGAATTGTTGATGTGCTGTCTGAAATGTATTCTTCAACTATAATGGATTGAGACTTGGAAATATAGATATGCCCTCTGTACATTTGACTGATACAAGGTAATATGTGTATGCTTCTTAGCACCTTTCTGCCCTTTAAGCAGTATTTCTTCTTTGCAGGTCGTTGCTGGTATGACTGGGAAGAAATAGCTTATGCAAGTGATTGATGGTACCAAGATGTTATACCTAGTAGGCCACCTTTGCTTTTATCATTAGACTGAAATAATACCCGAGTGCCTTTGATTTTCTTTTTGGAATTTTGAATTACTATAGGGTGCACTTTTGCTTAATTATTGAATATGGAATTGGACGGCATTTGCACGAGGCATGTTATTGCCTCTGCACAGCATGATTTCCTGTTATATGACTGAATCTCTCACTTCTATCCAGCTGATATACATTTCTTCTTCTTTAGAAAACCTTTCTATATGCCTTAGTTTGTTCTTCAATGTGCTCAACTTGTGTTAGGATCATCAAAAGTACAATAATACCGCTGTATATTCATGTTATGATAGATTGAACGGTATACAAGTAAACTGTAATAATGTTTTGAAATGTATCGTAATCAAATAGTGCTTCATGCTAGTCATGTTGCTCAAAAGCACATGAGCTCCACCTTTTCACATTAGATAATATTGTTTTGGAGTGTAGAATTTAGGCATTTGAAGACATTTAGTGTACACATTTTCGTTGTATAGGTGAATGATTGCTGCGTTTTTTGATGAATGACAAGGTATATGTGCTGTATTTTGAGAAGACTTTACATGTAAGTTGTAATTTTGCATGTTATATATGGAAATCATCATCAAGACCTTTTACTATAGATACTCCTTTGAACATCTCTGATCTTCTAATACACTCTTTGGTAACACGGTAGCTGTTTTAGAACATAGCCACACTTTTCGGGGTAAATAAAACTAGTACAATGTATAGTTGGTAGAGCTTTGTTTTCTTCTCTTTTGGTAGGAACACAAGTACTAGTCTGATTTCCATAGACCAACAAAGAAACATAGCATCAAAGCCTGGGATCCAGAGGAAATTTTACATATAGATTGCAGCAAATTAAAACCAGTTGGCGGCAAAGTTTAATTTTACAGGCATCAGGTTACCCACATATTGAGTAAAGTCTTGTCTTTGATTTCCTGCTTTCCCATGGTATCACTTGTTTAAATCCTTCATACACTGCTGCTGCAAAAAAAACAAAAAAAGTGCATAAAAGATGAAGCTACAAAGGTAAACTGTGGAAGAATCCAAATCCTTAAAACTCAAAAAAATCTTTTTGTATCTTTTCTTTTCTTTTTTGAGGGATTCCTTTAGCTTTTATGTAACTATCAAGCTTTGAAGATACAAAGGACATGGCGGGATGATATTCAAGTTGTTTTTGTCTTCCTTATCAAGGACATGGTGGAATGGGATTCAAAATTTCTCACAAGCTATTCCTTTCCTTTCGTAGAAGTGATAATTTAGCATCCCAAGAAAAGGAGTTTAATTAGGCATTGTTGATAGATACTCCAAAAAGATTTTATTTTGATATTTCTTGAGAGCTGTTCCATATTTAAAATACTTGGCGATATACTGGGATTACTCTTTTTTGTATAATGCAAAAGTTGAACTCTCGGGGCCTACCCTAAAGATCTAAACTTCACCATACTCTGGAATCATCACAAGATTCACTTTCATCACAAGAACCAGGAGAGGTAAGGTCCCCCACCCCCCCTTTTGCTCATTTTGCTAAGGACCTCTGTCACTATACTTTAGATTTCTGGCTTCCATATTAAAGGGTGGCATTGCAAAGAAAGACTAAGCAGGTGGCAAAATTTTCCATTTCCATGATTCCCCGGCATTGGTGAAATCTTACCTATGCCAGCAGCATTAGCCCCCACCTTTTCATGAATAGTCTCTTTATCTTTGGCATCATATGGTTGAGAAGGACAACACCTCACCTACTCTCTCTCTCTCTCTCTCTCTCTCTCTCTAATAGGAACTTGGGCCAATTTTACTATATTGAAACAATTATAAATAGCCTTTGTTAAAGATAGATAAAGACACTTCTTTTTATAGTCAAATTCTCAACTGCCCGCATCACTAAGATTTCCTCCTATCCATTCAATTAACAATTATGTTAATGCCAATATAACCACACATTGTATAAAGAAACACATATGTCCAATAAATGCAGCCCAAGTTAGTTCAATCCATTTCTAGTGTAAAATGTAAAACAAGTAAATTAACCCTAAAGTAGCAAACTCAATTCAAGGATTTTGTTAACCAAAATAGAAGTAAATCAATCTCAATCAAGTTAGAATTTGCTTCTCAAACATAAAAAGATTTGGACATTTTGGACTTGGTTTAACTCATTCAAAAAGTATCTCAAGAGTAAAATTCTTAACACCGTTTTGAAGTTACACAGGATTAAACATTTGCGTAATGCAGAACTAGACATTTAGAACATGAAATTGTGCCAGATGACTCATCTAGTCTGAGGCTTGAAGTTATGCAGAGTATACATTTGAAGGTGAAGTTGTGGAGGACTAGACATATGCGTGAACTCAATTAGATGGCTCTGATACTATGTCAAAAATCGGGTTTGGGCTGGATCATAGTCATAAGGCAGCAGATTAGGCTAGTGATTGGATAGTGCCATAATCATAGCTTGCTTAGAACTTAAAAAGAATTAAAAAGAGCTTAATGATGGTGAAAAACTTACCCAGAAATGAGTCCAAGCTTGACTGAGGCTAGAAAAGCTTCCATTTCTTCTAATTTTTGTGATCTTTACCCTTTTACTACTGTTTTCCTCACTCAAAAAACTTGCCGATTCCATTGAACTAGATGGATGAACAAAGCTGCTACTTCCTCCAGTTTCCTTTCTACCACTGCCGATTTTACCATTTCTTCCCCTCCATGACCCAAATAATCCTCTCCCTTTATTCAATTTCTTTCCAAGAAGAACCGTACTGAGTTGCCCTGCTTTTTCAGGAGTTGTACTTCCAGTACTATCAAAAGACTCTCTGAAGAATCTGAACGAAGACGAAGTAAATTTGGACCTACCATTATAAGGTCCTTCCAGGACGGTGGTCGGAGAGGTCGTTTTAGTAATTTTAGAGTTGGAGGAGGGTTCTAGCAATAGCCTCGGAGGAAGATCCAAACATTTGGGCTCAGTAATGGCGGAGGAAAAAGGGATTAGGCTAGTACAGGGTCTGGGCTTTCCGGGTTCTTCTTCCCATCGAAATGGAACTGAAGCGGAGGTGTATAGCGGTGGCGTTAGCATGCCGGAATGATCAGGCGATTGAGGGGGTGGTGGCATTGATAAAAGTGGGAGTTTTGGTGTGGAATTTGGCTCCATTTCTGCTTCTTCTTCAAAGTCCATCATCACTCCTGTCGGGTAGAGTTTTGGGGGGTTTTTTTGGGCAGATGGGAATGGGAATGGGAATGGAAAATGGTCATTTACTTTTATTAGGTTGGGGGGAGGAAAATAAGGAAAGTATGACAAGTCCTTTTAGACTGTTGACAAGAAAAAGAAAAGGAAAAAAAGAAGAATGGGATGTATTTGAAAATGTTGTATACATATAATAAAGATGGTAAAGAGTGGCTATTCAAGAAGTGCCAGGAGTGTAAACGAGTTGAGTCGAGCTCTATACTTTTTTTGATCAACTCGAGTTCAGTTCAAGTTCGATTGAGTTTATTAATTTTGGTTCGAGTTGAGCTTGAGTTCGAGCTCGACCTCAATTTTTTTTAAAGAGATATTATATATAATAATTAAAATAAAGTAAAAAAAATTATATCGATGGGCTCGACGAATCATTGAACTAGTATTAATGATGCTCGAATTCGACTCATTTGCATAACGAGTTGGCTTGAGTTCGGTCAACAACGAGCTTGAATTGAGTTTTGACCGAGCAACTTGTGAACTGCGCACGAACGACTTGGTTCATTTACACTTCTAGCTTGAACTGACCCCTTCACTTGACCTGTGAAATACTGAGCTCGTCAATTTAAATTAACGTCAATAAGTCAAATCTCATTAATGTATAATACTATCCGGAAAGGTAAATCGCAATAAGCAAATCATTTTTAAAAAGATATTTACGTGTAATTGTAAAAATTTCACCTGCCTTACTATTAAGTATTTTTTTTTTTCATTCTAGGACATGTTTGTTTCGACTCGTAAGGATTTTTTTTTTAAATACTTATAAAAAGTTATTCAATATTTAAGAGTATACAGTGTAACTAATTAAAATTTGGCCTATAAAATATTTTGACAGAATTAACCTCTTAATTAATGGTAATGCACAACGTGGGTGGACTTTTTATTTCTTTCCACTCCCACCAAAGAAAGGCAAAAGAGACAAGGAAAACAACATTATTGGACTGTCGCCTCCCTAATCTCCAAAATTCCCCCATAACAAACAATTTTTGTCAAAACAACTGATCAAACTCAAGATTCGGTAGACGAGGTTGTTTAAGGATATGAGGTTTTTGATGCATTGGATTCCAAGATATTATAAACAAACTGCAGTAGATTAGTTTATTATTCATTTCATTTCCATGTGGGAGAAAGAGCTAAAAAGAAGCACGCATGGACATAATTCAGTTGAAACAGAGTTACAGAGTTAGTAATAAGAATAAAGTTCAAATACTGACAGTGATTGTGTGAGAATTTCAACATCATGGTTTCTTGTATGTAACAGGACCTATCCTTCAGTCTGCAAAACCGCTGAATCAATATGATTTATATCTTTCACTTAAGTGTCAAACAGTCTAGTAAAAACTCTGAAAGTGAGAAATTTCACTTTTGATAACTAAAATGAACTTCCCTAAAAGAAAAGCAAATAATACAATAAGGACAATTTATTTGTCAGTTGAGAGAGAGAGAGAGAGAGAGAGAGAGAGAGAGAGAGAGAGAGAGAGAGAGAGGACATATGTTGGACTTTAGCTATTGTAATAATAAGTCAGCAGAATGCCATGCCATCTTCTTCTGTCTAGCAATAGCCATGGCCTCAGACTATTCATAAGTCTTGGTCCCAATTTATTACTAAAACCTCCCTCCTTAATTCCCTCTCCATCTTATCATGACTAGAGATATTTTTTTTTCTTTGTTTTTAATACATTTGGACGGATACTTTTATCTCTAAATTATTATAATTTTAATCAGGATCGGAGAAAAGTAATTTGAATCAGGATCTTTAGTTGGATAAAGGGATACTCTTATCACTAAATTTTCGGATAATGATTCTTGTTATATTGAATGATCATTGTCTTTACTTAATAAAGAGTGTTATTACCATTTAATTACTATAATAATATGGTAAAACTATAAATAAGTGATCATTGTCTCGTTTTTCATTTTAACAAACCCATAAAGGAATTATTAAAAGTATATTATAGTTTAATATATAGTAATAAATAATAATTAAGTATATAAGATGATGTTTTAGAAAGATTTTAAAAGTTTTATCATAAAATAATCTGTATTTGCTGATAATTTTTTGTAGTGAAATTGGATTAATAAGTTTTAATTTATATATAAACAATAATGATGTATTAATAATTTATATAAAATATGTGATTAACTTATAATTTGGATATTATTGATCATTGGACTTTCTCCAAGGAACCTTAGCCATGTTTTCCAAAAGGAAGATCAAATTCCCATAATAATTACAATTTTGTCTAAACAATTACCCTTTGCTACCAAGAGGGGATGGTCATTATTATTGCCCTTGACTAATTAAGATGCAACATAAATTATCAAATTATTGTACTAATTGTTCAAACACATGGTTTAGTTTGATGTATAGTGTGCATAATGAAGGAGAGTAAATGAAAAAAAAGTTTGCTTGCATGGGCATAGCTCAGTTGGTTTAGTGACAAGGACTAAAGTTCAGATTCTGACTGCGGCAGTGTGAGAATTTCAAATTCTTCTTTGTGCACCCCAAAACTTGGCTTCCAGTTTACAAGGTTACTCATTCATAATGATTTATATCCTTTATCTAGGCATTGAACAGTTTGATAAAAACTTTGAGGGCGAGAAATTTTACTAGGACAGAAAGGAAAAGAATGAATATAAGTCCAAATTCACACAAAAGTCAAAAGGACAATTAGAAGAGACCCTTTTATCACTCCTCCTTGCCTTGCCTTTCCGAATGAAGAAAAGAGAAGAGACAAACTCTAAAAGTAAGAAAGAAGGGACATGATCTATTACTTTTGTCCATAAACGTTGGCTTTTCCACCACCACACCCAAAGGTCCCAAACAAAGCCAAATTAATATACTCACTTAGCTAGAGCTATCCAATGGAAATCTTTGTTCTAAACTCGATTTATAAGTTAGGATGTTAAATTTTGTAAAATTTATCTTCACAACACGAGAAATATATAGAAATTATTTTGTAAATTTTTAAAATAACCTTTTTTTAGGTTAAAGGCATATTATTTGACTTAATATATATAAAATGAATATGAATTACATAACATCGATTTTTAAAATATCAATTTCATTAATTTATTGATTCTGATTAACTACTTGGTATCCGTTAGTACTTGTTTGACTATTATTCGAAGAAACTAGTGAACGTTGCCTTCATTATACCTGTGATATTTATCACAAAAAAATTTGTTTAATTTTTATCTACCTTTACAGGGAAGATATTAGTCTGAAACTTTGTACTCGTAGATCTCTACAACATGAGAAACATATATAATTTTTTTGACAACTGTTTTCGAAGAAAATGATAATTGTATGACTCAATGTATATAAAACAGCTTCAAATCACGCAACATCGATTTTTGAAGTATTAATTCTATCAACTTTATTGGTTTCGATAAGCTCCTTAGTGTCCATTAATGCTTGTGTGATCATTCTTCGAAGAAATCGAAGAGCATTGGCTTCCCTTGATGCCTGTGATATTTATCACGAAAAAAGATTGTTTAATTTTATCTATCTTTACACAGATAAATTTATACGAAACTTTATGCAGTGGATCTCCACAACATGAGGAACATATATAATTTTTTAGATAAGTTTTCAAAACGACTTTTTTTTTTTTCACACAAAATACTAATTATTTGACTTAATGTAAAATGGCTTTGAGTTACACATCATCGATTTTTGAAGTATCAATAACATCAATTTTATTGGTTCCGATCAATTCCTTGGTGTCCGTTAGTATCTATTTGACCATTATTAGAAGAAACTGAAGAGCGCAAAATTCTGTTGATGCCTGTTATATTTATCACGAAAAAAGTTTATTTAATATTTATCTATTTTTACGGAGATGATATTTATCTGAGACTTTGTACGGTGGATCTCCACAACATTAAAAACATATAGAAATTTTTCAAAAAGTTTTCAAGACAACTTTTTTTTGGAGGAATCGTTTATACAATATGAAAAATATTCGGAATCGTTTTGAGTAATTTTGTGGAGAACATGATTTTGGACCAAGATTTCGTAAAAAACATGATAATTAGCAGACGAATTCGGGCTTCAACAGGCAAGTGAAACATTGTGGATGTGTCTTTACAACATGAGAAACATAGTGAATTATTTTGAGCAATTTTAAAGAAAATTATTTTTCAGACATAAATTTTGTAAAAAATATAATGATTTTAACTCACAGATTCTGCCTTTAAAGCACAATTGAAACTTTGTGCGATATATCTTTAAAATATGAGAAACATACAGAATCATTTTGAGCAATTTTATGGAGAGTTACTTTTCGTACCTAAATTTTTTTAAAAAATATGATGATTAGCACAATAATTCGGGCTTAAATGGAAATTTGAAACATTGTTTGGTGTATTTATACAACAAGAAAAACATTCAGAATCATTTTAAGCAATTTTGTGGAAAGTTTTTTTTCGGACCTAAATTTTGTAAAAAACGCAATTATTGGCAACGAATTCATGCTTTAATGGGAATGTGAGACTTCGTATGATGTATTTATACAATATGAAAAACATTTAGAATCGTTTTAAGCAATTTTGTGAAGAGCTCTATTTTGGACCTAAATTTTGTAAAAAATGTGATGATTAGCACAAGAATTCGGGCCTATTACACGAATTCGGGCTTTAATAGGAATGTTAAACTTTTTTTGGTATATTTATGCAATATGAAAAACATTCAAAATCGTTTTTTGAGCAATTTCTTGGAGAACTTTTTTTCGGACCTAAATTTTATAAAAAACGTGATGATTAGCGCATGAATTCGGGCTTTAATGGGAATGTGATACTTCGTCTGGTATATTTATACAATTTGAAAAATATTCAGAATCGTTTTGAGCAATTTTATGGAGATCTTTTTTTGGGACCAAGATTTCGTAAAAAACATGATGATTAGCACACGAATTCGGCTTCAACAGGCAAGTGAAACATTGTAGATATATCTTTACAACATGAGAAATACAATGAATCGTTTTGAGAAATTTTATATAGAACTGTTTTTTGTACATAAATTTTGTAAAAAAACGTAATGATTAACTCACAGATTCTGCCTCAAAGCATAAGTGAGACTTTGTGCGATGTATCTTTATAACATGAGAAACATATATAATCATTTTGAGCATTTTCATGGAGATCTATTTTTCGGACCTAAATTATTAAAAAAATGTAATGATTAGCACACAAATTCAAACTTTAATGGGAGCGTGAAACTTTGTCTGGTGTATTTATACAACATGGAAAACGCTCAGAACCGCTTAAGCAATTTTGTGGAGAACTTTTTTTTGGACCTAAATTTTGTAAAAAACGTGATGATTAGCATATGAATTCGGGCTATAATAGGAATGTGATACTTCGTCTAGAGTATTTCTACAACATGACAAAAATTCAAAATCATTTTGAACAATTTTGTGGAGAACTTATTTTCGGACCTAAATTTTGTAAAAAACGTGATGATTAGCACATGAATTCGGGTTTCAAAAGGCAAGTGAAACATTGTGAATGTATCTTTACAACATGAGAAACATAGTTAATCATTTTGAGTAATTTTATAGAGAATTGTTTTTCGGATATAAATTTTGTAAAAAAAGTATTGATTAGATAAGAGATTCCGCCTTTAAAGGACAAGTGAAACTTTATGCTATCTATCTTAAAAACATGAGAAACTTACAGAACTATTTTGAGCAACTTTGTGGAAAACTATTTTTCGGACCTAAATTTTGAAAAAAATGTGATGATTAGCACACGAAGTCCGGCTTTAATGGGAATGAGAAACTTTATCGAGTGTATTTATACAACATGAAGAACATTCAGAATCGTTTTAAGCAATTTTGTGAACTTTTTTTGGACCTAAATTTTGTAAAAAACGTGATGATTAGTACACGAATTTGGGCTTTATTGGGAATTTGATACTTCATCTGGTGTATTTATAGAACATGAAAAACACTCAGAATAGTTTTGAGCAATTTTATGGAGAAATATTTTTTGAACCTAAATTTTTTAAAAGATGTGAATATTAGCACACAAAATTAGGCTTTAATGGGAATGTGAAATTTTTTCTGGTGTATTTATACAACATGAAAAATATTCAGAATCGTTTTAAGCAATTTTATGAAGAACATATTCTTGGACCTAAATTTTGTAAAAATTATGATGATTAGCACGTGAATTCGGGCTTTAATGAGAATGTGATACTTCATCTGGTGTATTTATATAATATGAAAAACATTCAGAATCGTTTTTAGCAATTTTGTGGTGAACTTTTTCGAACCAAAATTTTGTAAAAAACGTGACGAATGGCACACGAATTCGGGATTTAATGGGAATGGGATACTTCGTTTGCTGTATTTATACAACATGAAAAACATTCAAGATCATTTTGAGCAATTTTTTTAATCACTTTTTTCGCACCTAAATTTTCTAAAAAACGTGATGATTTGCACATGAAATCGGGCTTTAATGGGAATGTGAAACTTTTTCTAGTGTATTTATATAACATGAAAAACATTCAAGATCATTTTGAGCAAATTTTTGGAGATCGTTTTGTCAGACCTAAATTTGAAAAAAAACGTGATGAATAGCACACGAATTTGGGATTTAATGGGAATGAGATACTTCGTTTGGTGTATTTATACAACATGACAAATATTCAGAATCGTTTTGAGCAATTTTTTTGGCACTTTTTTTTTTCGGACCTAAATTTTCTAAAAATTGTGAAGATTAGCACACGAAATCAGGCTTTAATGGGAATGTAAAACTTTTTCTAGTGTATTTATACATCATGAAAAACATTCAGGATCATTTTGAGCAATTTTTTGGAGAACTTTTTTTAGGACCAAAATTTGGTAAAAAAACGTGATCAATAGCACACGAATTCGGGCTTAATTGGGAATGAGATAATACTTCTGGTGTATTTATACAACATGACAAACATTCAGGATCGTTTTGAGAAATTTTATTTAGCATTTTTTTTGGGACCTAAATTTTGTAAAAAACGTGATGATTAGCAAACGAAATCGGGCATTTATGGGAATGTAAAATTTTTTCTAGTGTATTTATACAACAAGAAAAACATTCAAGATCGTTTTGAGCAATTTTTTGGAAAATTTTTTTTAGGACCTAAATTTGGTAAAAAACGTCATGAATAGCGCACGAATTCGGGCTGTAATAGGAATGGGATACTTCGTCTGGTGTATTTATACAACATGACAAACATTTAGGATCGTTTTGAGCAATTTTTTGGAAATCTTTTTTTAGGACCTAAATTTGGTAAAAAAACGTGATGAATAGCACACGAATTCATGCTTAATTGGGAATGAGATACTTTGTATGGTGTATTTATACAACATGAAAAAAATTCAGGATCTTTTTGAGCAATTTTTTGGAGATCTTTTTTTAGGACCTATATTTGGTAAAAAAACGTGATGAATAGCACACGAATTTGGGCTTTAATAGGAAAGAGATATGTCGTCTGTTGTATTTATATAACATGACAAACATTCAGGATCGTTTTGAGAAATTTTTTTAGCACTTTTTTTCGGACCTAAATTTAGTAAAAAACGTGATGATTAGCGCATGAAATCGGGCTTTAATGGGAATGTAAAACTTTTTCCAGTGTATTTATACAACATAAAAAAAATTCAGGATCGTTTTGAGCAATTTTTTTGATAACTTTTTTTAGGACCTAAATTTGGTAAAAAACCATTTGAATAGCACTCGAATTCGGGATGTAATCGTAATGGGATACTTCGGGCTGTAATCGTAATGGGATACTTCGTCTGGCGTATTTATACAACATGACAAACATTTATGATCGTTTTGAGCAGTTTTTTAGCACTTTTTTCCGGACCTAAATTTTGTAAAAAACGTGATAATAAGCACACGAAATCAGGCTTTAATGGGAATGTAAAACTTTTTCTAGGTTATTTATAGTAACAAGTAAAACATTCAGGATTGTTTTAAGCAATTTTTTGGAGAACTTTTTTAGGACCTAAATTTGGTAAAAAAACGTGATGAATAGCACACGAATTCGGGCTGTAATAGGAATGGGATACTTCGTCTGGTGTATTTATACAACATGATAAACATTCAATATCGTTTTGAGCAATTTTTTGGAGAACTTTTTTTAGGACCTAAATTTGGTAAAAAACGTGATGAATAGCACACGAATTTGGGCTTTAATAGGAATGGGATACCTCGTCTATTGTATTTATACAACAACAAATATTCAAGATCGTTTTAAGCAATTTTTTGGAGAAGTGTTTTTAGGACGTAAATTTGGTAAAAAAACCTAATGAATAGCACACGAATTCGGGCTTAATTGGGAACGAGATACTTCGTCTGGTGTATTTATATAACATTAAAAACATTCAGGATCGTTTTGAGCAATTTTTTTGAGAACTTTTTTTAGGACCTAAATTTGGTAAAAAATGTCTTGAATAGCAAACGAATTTATAGAAGTGTGCTAACATTCAATATTGTTTTGAGAAATTTTTTTAGCACTTTTTTTCGGACCTAAATTTTGTAAAAAATGTGATGATTAGCATACGTAATTGGGATTTAATAGGAATGTAAAACTTTTTCTAGTGTATTTATACAACATAAAAAACATTCAGGATCGTTTCGAGCAATATTTTGGAAAACTTTTTTAGCTCCTAAATTTGGTAAAAAAACATGATGAACAGCACACGAATTTGGGCTTTAATCGGAATGTGATATTTCTTCTGGTATATTTATACAACGTGAAAAACATTTAGGATGGTTTTGAGCAATTTTTTTAGGACCTAAATTTGGTAAAAAAACCTGATGAATAGCACACGAATTCGGGCTTAATTAGAAACGAGATACTTCGTCTGGTGTATTTATACAACATGAAAAACATTCAGGATCGTTTTGAACAATTTTTTGGAGAACTTTTTTTAGAACCTAAATTTGGTAAAAAACGTGATGAATAGCACACGAATTTGGGCCTGAATAGGAATGATATATTTCGTCTGGTGTATTTATACAACATGGCAAAAATTCAGGATCGTTTTGACCAATTTTATTTAGCACTTTTTTTCGAACCTAAATTTTGTAAAAAACGTGATGATTAACACATGAAATCGGGCTTTAATGGGAATGTAAAACTTTTACTAGTGTATTTATGCAACATGAAAAACATTCAGGATCGTTTTGAGCAATTTCTTGGAAAACATTTTTAGGTCCTAAATTTGGTAAAAAACGTGATGAATAGCACACGAATTTGGGCTTTCATTGGAATTGGATATTTCTTCTGGTGTATTTATACAAAAAAAAAAAAAAATATTCAGGATCGTTTTGAGCAATTTTTCGGAGGACTTATTTTTGGACCTAAATTTGGTAAAACAAGTGATGAGTGGCACATGAATTTGGGCTTAATTAGGAATGAGATACTTTGTCTGGTATATTTATGCAATATAAAAAACATTAAGGATCGTTTTGAGCAATTTTTTTGAGAACCTTTTTTAGGATCTAATTTTGGCAAAAAACGTGATGAGTAGCACAAGAATTTTGGATTAATAGGAATGAGATATTTCCTTTCGTGTATTTATATAACATGGCAAACATTTAGGATTATTTTGAGAATTGTTTTTTAGCAATTTTTTTGGGACCTAAATTTTGTAAAAAACATGATGATTAGCACACGAAATCGGGCTTTAATGGGAATATAGAACTTTTTCTAGTGTATTTGTACAACATGAAAAACATTCAGGATTGTTTTTAGCAATTTTTTGGAGAACTTTTTTTAGGACCTAAATTTGGTAAAAAAACGTGATGTATTAGCACACGAATTCGGGATATAATAGTAATGGGATACTTCGTTTGGTGTATTTATACAACCTGTCAAACATTCAGGATCATTTTGAGCAATTTTTTGGAGAAGTTTTTTTAGGACCTAAATTTTGTAAAAAACGTGATGAATAGCACACGAGTGCGGGATTAATTGGGAATGAGATACTTCGTTCTGAGTATTTATACAACGTGACAAACATTCAGTATCGTTTTGAGCAATTTATTTTAGTAGTTTTTTTTTACCTAAATTTTGTTAAAAACGTGATGATTAGCACACCAAATCAGGCTTTAATGGGAGTGTAAATCTTTTTCTAGTGTATTCACACCACAAGAAAAACATTCAGGATCGTTTTGAGCAATTTTTTGGAGAACTTTGTTAGGACCTAAATTTGGTAAAAAACGTGATGAATAGCACACGAAATTTAGCTATAATAGGAATGGGATACTTCGTCTGGTGTATTTATACAACATGACACCCATTAATGATCGTTTTGAGCAATTTTTTGGAGAACATTTCTTTGGACCTAAATTGGGTAAAAAAACGTAATGAATAGCACACGAATTCGGCTTAATTGGGAATGTGATACTTTGTCCGGCGTATTTATACAACATGAAAGACATTCAGGATTGTTTTGAGAAATTATTTGGATACCTTTTTTTAGGACCTAAAATTGGCAAAAAACGTGATGAATAGCACATGAATTCGGGCTTAGTTGGGAATGAGATACTTCGTCTTGTGTATTTGTACAACATGAAAGACATTCAGGATCGTTCTGAGCAATTTTTTGGAGAACTTTTTCAGGACCTGAATTTGGTAAAAAAAACGTGTTGAATAGCACACGAATTTCGGCTGTATTAGGAATGGGATACTTTGTCTGGCGTATTTATACAACATGAAAGACATTCATGATTGTTTTGAGAAAATTTTTGGAGACCTGTTTTTGGGACCTAAAATTGGCAAAAAACTTTATGAATAGCGCACGAATTTGGGCATAACTGGAATGAGATACTTCGTCTGGTGTATTTATACAACATGAAACACATGTAGGATTATTTTGCGAAATTTTTTGGAGACCTTTTTTTAGGACCTAAAATTGGCAAAAAACGTAATGAATAGCACACGAATTTTGGCTGTATTAGCAATGGGATACATCGTCTGGTGTATTTATACAAAATGACAAACGTTCAGGATCGCTTTGTCCAATTTTTTGGAGATGTTTTTTTTGGATCCAAATTTTGTAAAAAACGTGATGAATAGCACGCGAGAGCGGGATTAATTGGGAATGAGATACTTCGTTCTGAGTATTTATACAACGTGACAAACATACAGTATCGTTTTGAGCAATTTATTTTAGTACTTTTTTTCTGACCTAAATTTTGTTAAAAACGTGATGATTAGCACACCAAATCAAGCTTTAATGGGAATGTAAATCTTTTTCTAGTGTATTTATACAACAAGAAAAACATTCAGAATGGTTATGAGCAATTTTTGGGAGAACTTTGTTAGGACCTAAATTTGATAAAAAAACGTTGGAATAACACACGAATTAGGGCTTAATTGGGAATGTGATACTTTGTCCGGCATATTTATACAACATGAAAGACATTTAGGATTGTTTTGAGAAATTTTTTGGAGACCTTTTTTTAGGATCTAAAATTGGCAAAAAACGTGATGAATAGCACACGAATTCGGGCTTAATTGGGAATGAGATACTTCGTCTGGTGTATTTATACAACATGAAAGACATTCAGGATCGTTTTGAGGAATTGTTTTGGAGAACTTTTTTTAGAACCTAAATTTGGTAAAAAACGTGATGAATAACGCACGAATTTTGGCTGTAATAGGAGTGGAATACTTCGTCAGGTGTATTTACACAACATGACAAACATTCAAGATCGTTTTGTCCAATTTTTTGGAGACCTTTTTTTAGGACCTAAAATTGGCAAAAAACATGATGAATAGCACACGAATTCGGGCTTAATTGGGAATGAGATACTTTGTCCAGTGTATTTATACAACATGAAAGACATTCAGAATATTTTTGAGAAATTTTTTGGAGACCTTTTTTTAGGACCTAAAATTTGCAAAAAACGTGATGAATATCACACGAATTCGGGCTTAATTGGTAATGAGATACTTCGTCTGGTGTATTTATAAAACATGAAAGACATTCAGGATTGTTTTGAGCAATTTTTTGGAGAACTTTTTTTAGGACCTAAATTTGATAAAAAGCGTGATGAATAGCACACGAATTTAGGCTGTATTAGGGATGGGAAAGTTTGTCTGGCGTATTTATACAACATGAAAAACATTCAGGATCACTTTGTTCAGTTTTTTGGAGACCTGTTTTTGGGACCTAAAATTGGCAAAAAATGTTATGAATAGTGCACGAATTTAGGCTTAATTGGAATGAGATACTTCGTCTGGTGTATTTATACAACATGAAAGATATTCAGGATTGTTTTGAGAAATTTTTTGGAGACCTTTTTTTCGGACCTAAAATTGGCAAAAAAGTGATGAATAGCACACAAATTCGGGCTTAGCTGGGAATGAGATACTTCGTCTTTTATGTTTATACAACATGAAAGACATTCAGGATCGTTCTGAGCAATTTTTTGGAGAACTTTTTTTAAGACCTAAATTTGGTAAAAAAAGGTGATGAATAGCACACGAATTTTGGCTGTAATAGGAGTGGGATACTTCGTCCGGTGTATTTATACAACATAACATACATGCAGGATCGCTTTGTCCAATTTTTTGGAGACCTTTTTTTAGGACCTAAAATTGGCAAAAAACGTGATGAATAGCACACAAATTTTGGCTGTAATAGGTGTGGGATACTTCGTCTGGTGTATTTATACAACATGACAAACATTCAGGATCGCTTCGTCCAATTTTTTGGAGACCTTTTTTTAGGACCTAAAATTGGCAAAAAACGTGATGAACATGACACGAATTCGGGCTTAATTGGGAATGGGATACTTCGTCTGGTGTATTTATACAACGTGAAAGACATTCAGGATTGTTTCGAGAAATTTTGTGGAGACCTTTTTTTAGGACCTAAAATTGGCAAAAAACGTGATGAATAGCACACGAATTCGGGCTTAATTGGGAATGAGATACTTCGTCTGGCGTATTTATACAACATGAAAGACATTCAGGATTGTTTTGAGAAAATTTTTGGAGACCTTTTTTTGGGACGTAAAATTGGCAAAAAACGTGATGAATAGCACACGAATTCGGGCTTAATTGGGAATGAGATACTTCGTCTGGTGTATTTATACAACATGAAAGACATTCAGGATTGCTTTGAGCAATTTTTTAGAGAACTTTTTTTAGGACCTAAATTTGGTAAAAAACGTGATGTACACAAATTTTGCCGGTAATAGTGGGATAGTTCGTCTGGTGTATTTATACAACATGACAAACATTCAGGATCGCTTTGTCAAATTTTTCGGAGACCTTTTTTTCGGACCTAAAATTGGCAAAAAAGTGACGAATAGCACACGAGTTCGGGCTTAGCTGGGAATGAGATACTTCGTCTTTTATATTTATACAACATGAAAGACATTCAGGATCGTTCTGAGCAATTTTTTGGAGAACTTTTTTTAAGACCTAAATTTGGTAAAAAAATGTGATGAATAGCACACGAATTTTGGCTGTAATAGGAGTGGGATACTTCGTCCGGTGTATTTATACAACATAACAAACATGCAGGATCGCTTTGTCCAATTTTTTGGAGACCTTTTTTTAGGACCTAAAATTGGCAAAAAACGTGATGAATAGCACACGAATTTTGGCTGTAATAGGTGTGGGATACTTCGTCTGGTGTATTTATACAACATGACAAACATTCAGGATCGCTTCGTCCAATTTTTTGGAGACCTTTTTTTAGGACCTAAAATTGGCAAAAAACGTGATGAACATGACACGAATTCGGGCTTAATTGGGAATGGGATACTTCGTCTGGTGTATTTATACAACGTGAAAGACATTCAGGATTGTTTCGAGAAATTTTGTGGAGACCTTTTTTTAGGACCTAAAATTGGCAAAAAATGTGATGAATAGCACACGAATTCGGGCTTAATTGGGAATGAGATACTTCGTCTGGCGTATTTATACAACATGAAAGACATTCAGGATTGTTTTGAGAAAATTTTTGGAGACCTGTTTTTGGGACGTAAAATTGGCAAAAAACGTGATGAATAGCACACGAATTCGGGCTTAATTGGGAATGAGATACTTCGTCTGGTGTATTTATACAACATCAAAGACATTCAGGATTGTTTTGAGCAATTTTTTAGAGAACTTTTTTTAGGACCTAAATTTGGTAAAAAAGCGTGATGTACACAAATTTTGCGGTAATAGTGGGATAGTTAGATGCAGTGTATTTATACAACATGACAAACATTCAGGATCGCTTTGTCAAATTTTTCCGAGACCTTTTTTTCGGACCTAAAATTGGCAAAAAAGTGATGAATAGAACACGAATTCGGGCTTAATTGGGAATCAGATACTTCGTCTGGTGTATTTATACAACATGAAAGACATTCAGGATTGTTTTGATCAATTTTTTGGAGAACTTTTTTTAGGACCTAAATTTGGTAAAAAACGTGATGAATAGCACACGAATTTTGGCTATAATAGGAGTGGGATACTTCGTCTTGGTGTATTTATACAACAAGACAAACATTCAAGATCGCTTTGTCCAATTTTTTGGAGACCTTTCTTTAGGACCTAAAATTGGCAAAAAACGTGATTAATAGCACACGAATTCGGGCGTAATTGGTAATGAGATACTTCGTCTAGTGTATTTATACAGCATAAAGACATTCAGGATTGTTTTGAGCAATTTTTTGGAGGAATTTTTTTAGGACCTAAATTTGTAAAAAACGTGATGAACAGCACACGAATTTTGGCTGAATTAGGGATGGGATACCCTCTTCTGGCGTATTTATACAACATGAAAGACATTCAGGATCACTTTGTCCAATTTTTTGGAGACCTTTTTTTAGGACCTAAAATTGGCAAAAAACGTGATGAATAGCACACGAATTCAGGCTTAATTGGGAATGAGATACTTCGTCTGGCGTATTTATACAACATAAAAGACATTCAGGATTGTTTTGAGAAATTTTTTGGAGACCTTGTTTTAGGACCTAAAATTGGCAAAAAACGCGATGAATAGCACACAAATTCGGGCTTAGTTGGGAATGAGATACTTCGTCTTGTGTATTTATACAACATGAAAGACATTCAGAAGCATTCTGAGCAATTTTTTGGAGAACTTTGTTAGGAACTGAATTTGGTAAAAAAATGTGTTGAATAGCACACGAATTTTTGTCGTATTAGGAATGGGATACTTTGTCTGGCGTATTTATTCAACATGAAAGACATTCAGGATTGTTTTGAGAAAATTTTTGAAAACCTTTTTTTGGGACGTAAAATTGGCAAAAAACGTGATAAATAGCACACGAATTCGGGCTTAATTGGGAATGAGATACTTCGTCTGGTGTATTTATACAACATGAAAGACATTCAGGATTGTTTTGAGCAATTTTTTGGAGAACTTTTTTTGGGACCTAAATTTGGTAAAAAACCTGATAAACAGCACACGAATTTCGCCTGTAATAGGAGTGGGATACTTCGTCTAGTGTATTTATACAATATGAAAAACATTCAGGATCGCTTTGTCAAATTTTTTGGAGACCTTTTTTTAGGACCTAAAATTGGCAAAAAACGTGATGAATAGCACACGAATTCAGGCTTAATTGGGAATGAGATACTTCGTCTGGTGTATTTATACAACATGAAAGACATTCAGGATTGTTTTGAGCAATTTTTTGGAGAACTTTTTTTAGGAACTAAATTTGGTAAAAAACGTGATGAATAACACACGAATTTTGGTTGTAATAGGAGTGGGATACTTCGTCTGGCGTATTTATACAACAAGACAAACATTCAGGATCGCTTTGTCCAATTTTTTGGAGTCCTTTTTTTAGGACCTAAAATTGGAAAAAAACGTGATGAATAGCACACGAATTCGGGCTTAATTGGGAATGAAATGCTTCGTCTGGTGTATTTATACAACATGAAAGACATTCAGGATTGTTTTAAGCAATTTTTTGGAGAACTTTTTTTAAGACCTAAATTTGGTAAAAAACGTGATGAATAACACACGAATTTTTGATGTATTAGGGATAGGAATCTTTGTCAGGCGTATTTATACAACAAGAAAGATATTCAGGATCCCCTTTGCCAATTTTTTGGAGACCTTTTTTTAGGACAAAAAATTGGCAAAAAACGTGATGAATAGCACATGAATTCGGGCTTAATTGGGAATGAGGTACTTCGTCTGGCGTATTTATACAACATTGAAGACATTCAGGATTGTTTTGAGAAATTTTTTGGAGACCTTTTTTTAGGACCTAAAATTGGCAAAAAACGCGATGAATAGCACACGAATTCGGGCTTAGTTGGGAATGAGATACTTCGTCTGGTGTATTTATACAACATGAAAGACAATCAGGATCGTTCTGAGCAATTTTTTGGAGAACTTTTTTAGGACCTGAATTTGGTAAAAAAATGTGTTGAATAGCACACGAATTTTTGCCGTATTAGGAATAGGATACTTTGGCTGGCGTATTTATACAACATGAAAGACATTCAGGATTGTTTTGAGAAAATTTTTGGAGACCTTTTTTTGGGACGTAAAATTGGCAAAAAACATGATGAATAGCACACGAATTCGGGGTTAATTGGGAATGAGATACTTCGTCTGGTGTATTTATACAACATGAAAGACATTCAGGATTGTTTTGATCAATTTTTTGGAGAACTTTTTTTAGGACCTAAATTTGGTAAAAAACGTGATGAATAGCACACGAATTTTGGCTATAATAGGAGTGGGATACTTCGTCTTGGTGTATTTATACAACAAGACAAACATTCAAGATCGCTTTGTCTAATTTTTTGGAGACCTTTTTTTAGGACCTAAAATTGGCAAAAAACGCGATGAATAGCACACGAATTCGGGCTTAGTTGGGAATGAGATACTTCGTCTGGTGTATTTATACAACATGAAAGACAATCAGGATCGTTCTGAGCAATTTTTTGGAGAACTTTTTTAGGACCTGAATTTGGTAAAAAAATGTGTTGAATAGCACACGAATTTTTGCCGTATTAGGAATGGGATACTTTGCCTGGCGTATTTATACAACATGAAAGACATTCAGGATTGTTTTTGAGAAAATTTTTGGAGACCTTTTTTTGGGACGTAAAATTGGCAAAAAACATGATGAATAGCACACGAATTCGGGCTTAATTGGGAATGAGATACTTCGTCTGGTGTATTTATACAACATGAAAGATATTCAGGATTGTTTTGATCAATTTTTTGGAGAACTTTTTTTAGGACCTAAATTTGGTAAAAAACGTGATGAATAGCACACGAATTTTGGCTATAATAGGAGTGGGATACTTCGTCTTGGTGTATTTATACAACAAGACAAACATTCAAGATCGATTTGTCTAATTTTTTGGAGACCTTTCTTTAGGACCTAAAATTGGCAAAAAACGTGATTAATAGCACACGAATTCGGGCTTAATTGGTAATGAGATACTTCGTCTAGTGTATTTATACAGCATAAAGACATTCATGATTGTTTTGAGCAATTTTTTGGAGAACTTTTTTTAGGACCTAAATTTGGTAAAAAACCTGATAAACAGCGCACGAATTTCGCCTGTAATAGGAGTGGGATACTTCGTCTAGTGTATTTATACAATATGACAAACATTCAGGATCGCTTTGTCAAATTTTTTGGAGAACTTTTTTTAGGACCTAAATTTTGTAAAAAACTTGATGAATAACACACGAATTTTGGCTATATTAGGGATAGGATTCTTTGTCTGGCTTATTTATACAACATGAAAGACATTCAGGATCACTTTGTCCAATTTTCTGGAGACCTTTTTTTAGGACAAAAAATTGGCAAAAAACGTGATGAATAGCACACGAATTCGGGCTTAATTGGGAATGAGATACTTCGTCTGGCGTATTTATACAACATTGAAGACATTCAGGATTGTTTTGAGAAATTTTTTGGAGACCTTTTTTTAGGACCTAAAATTGGCAAAAAACGCAATGAATAGCACACGAATTCGGGCTTAGTTGGGAATGAGATACTTTGTATGGTGTATTTATACAACATGAAAGACATTCAGGATTGTTTTGAGAAATTTTTTGGAGACTTTTTTTAGGACCTAAAATTGGCAAAGAAGTGATGAATAGCACACGAATTCGGGCTTAATTGGGAATGAGATACTTCGTCTGGTGTATTTATACAACATGAAAGACATTCAGGATTGTTTTGAGCAATTTTTTGGAGACCTTTCTTTATTACCTAAAATTGGCAAAAAACGTGATTACTAGCACACGAATTCGGGCTTAATTGGTAATGAGATACTTCGTCTAGTGTATTTATACAGCATAAAGACATCCAGGATTGTTTTGAGCAATTTTTTGGAGAACTTTTTTTAGGACCTAAATTTGTAAAAAACGTGATGAACAGCACACGAATTTTGGCTGTATTAGGGATGGGATACTTTGTCTGGCATATTTATACAACATGAAAGACATTCAGGATCACTTTGTCCAATTTTTTGGAGACCTTTTTTTAGGACCTAAAATTGGCAAAAAATGTGATGAATAACACACGAATTCAGGTTTAATTGGGAATGAGATACTTCGTCTGGTGTATTTATACAACATAAAAGACATTCAGGATTGTTTTGAGAAATTTTTTGGAGACCTTGTTTTAGGACCTAAAATTGGCAAAAAACGCGATGAATAGCACACGAATTCGGGCTTAGTTGGGAATGAGATACTTCGTCTTGTGTATTTATACAACATGAAAGACATTCAGAATCGTTCTGAGCAATTTTTTGGAGAACTTTGTTAGGACCTGAATTTGGTAAAAAAATGTGTTGAATAGCACACGAATTTTAGCCGTATTAGGAATGGGATACTTTGTCTGGCGTATTTATTCAAAATGAAAGACATTCAGGATTGTTTTGAGAAAATTTTTTGAGACCTTTTTTTGGGACGTAAAATTGGCAAAAAACGTGATAAATAGCACACGAATTCGGGCTTAATTGGGAATGAGATACTTCGTCTGGTGTATTTATACAACATGAAAGACATTCAGGATTGTTTTGAGGAATTTTTTGGAGACCTTTTTTTAGGACCTAAATTTGGTAAAAAACGTGATGAATAGCACACGAATTTTGCCTGTAATAGGAGTGGGATACTTTATCCGGTGTATTTATACAACATGACAAACATTCAGGATCGCTTTGTCAAATTTTTTGGGGACCTTTTTTTAGGACCAAAAATTGGCAAAAAACGTGATGAATAGCACATGAATTCGGGCTTAGTTGGGAATGAGATACTTCGTCTGGTGTATTTATACGACATGAAAGACATTCAGGATTGTTTTGAGCAATTTTTTGGAGAACTTTTTTAGGACCTAAATTTGGTAAAATACGTGATGAATAGCACAGGAATTTTGGCTGTAATAAGAGTGGGATACTTCGTCTGGAGTATTTATACAACAAGACAAACATTCAGGATCGCTTTGTCCAATTTTTTGGAGACATTTTTTTAGGACCTAAAATTGGCAAAAAACTTGATGAATAGCACACGAATTCGGGCTTAATTTGGAATGAGATACTTCTTCTGGTGTATTTATACATCATGAAAGACATTCAGGATTGTTTTGAGGAATTTTTTGGAGAACTTTTTTTAGGACCTAAATTTGGTAAAAAACGTGATGAATAGCACACGAATTTTGGCTGTAATAGGAATGGGATACTTCGTCTGGTGTATTTATACAGAAGAAAAACATTCCGGATCGCTTTGTCCAATTTTTTGGAGACCTTTTTTTAGGACCTAAAATTTGCAAAAAACGTGATGAATAGCACACGAATTCGGGCTTAATTGGGAATGAGATACTTCGTCTGGTGTATTTATACAACATGAAAGACATTCAGGACTGTTTTGAGCAATCTTTTGGAGAACTTTTTTTGGGACCTAAAATTGGCAAAGAAGTGATGAATAGCACACGAATTCGGGCTTAATTGGGAATGAGATACTTCGTCTGGTGTATTTATACAACATGAAAGACATTCAGGATTGTTCTGAGCAATTTTTTGGAGACCTTTCTTTCGGACCTAAAATTGGCAAAAAACGTGATTAATAGCACACGAATTCGGGCTTAATTGGTAATGAGATACTTCGTCTAGTGTATTTATACAGCATAAAGACATTCAGGATTGTTTTGAGCAATTTTTTGGAGAACTTTTTTTAGGACCTAAATTTGTAAAAAACGTGATGAACCGCACACGAATTTTGGCTGTATTAGGGATGGGATACTTTGTCTGGCGTATTTATACAACATGAATGACATTCAAGATCACTTTGTCCAATTTTTTGGAGACTTTTGTTAGGACCTAAAATTGGCAAAAAACGTGATGAATAGCACACGAATTCAGGCTTAATTGGGAATGAGATACTTCGTCTGGCGTATTTACACATCATGAAAGACATTCAGGATTGTTTTGAGCAATCTTTTGGAGAACTTTTTTTAGGACCTAAATTTGGTAAAAAACATGATGAATAGCACACGAATTTTGGCAGTAATGGGAGTGGGATACTTCGTCTGGTGTATTTATACAACATGACAAACATTCAGGATCGCTTTGTCCAATTTTTTGGAGACCTTTTTTTAGGACCTAAAATTGGCAAAAAATGTGATGAATACCACACGAATTCGGGCTTAATTGGGAATGAGATACTTCGTCTGGTGTATTTATACAACATGAAAGACATTCAGGATTGTTTTGAGCAATTTTTTGGAGAACTTTTTTTTGGACCTAAATTTTGTAAAAAACGTGAAGAATAGCACATGAATTTTGGCTCCAATAGGAATGGGATACTTCGTCTTGTGTATTTATACAGAAGAAAAACATTCCGGGTCGCTTTGTCCAATTCTTTGGAGACCTTTTTTTAGGACCTAAAATTGGCAAAAAACGTGATGAATAGCACACGAATTCAGGCTTAATTTGGAATGGGATACTTCGTCTGGTGTATTTATACAACATGAAAGACATTCAGGATTGTTTTGAGAAATTTTTTGGAGACCTTTTTTTAGGACCTAAAATTGGCAAAAAACGTGGTGAATAGCACACGAATTCGGGCTTAATTGGGAATGAGATACTTCGTCTGGTGTATTTATGAAACAAGACAAAAATTTAGGATTGCTTTGTCCAATTTTTTGGATACCTTTTTTTAGGACCTAAAATTCGCAAAAAACGTGATGAATAGCACACAAATTCGGGCTTAATTGGGAATGAGATACTTCGTCTGTTGTATTTATACAACATGAAAGACATTCAGGATTGTTTTGAGTAATTTTTTGGAGAACTTTTTTTAGGACCTAAATTTGTAAAAAACGTGATGAACAGCACACGAATTTTGGCTGTATTAGGGATGGGATACTTTGTCTGGCGTATTTATACAACATGAAAGACATTCAGGATGTTTTTGAGTAATTTTTTGGAGAACTTTTTTTAGGACCTAAATTTTGTATAAAACGTGATGAATAGCACATGAATTTTGGCTCCAATAGGAATGGGATACTTCGTCTGGTTTATTTATACAGAAGAAAAACATTCCAGGTCGCTTTGTCCAATTTTTTAGAGACCTTTTTTTAGGACCTAAAATTGGTGAAAAACGTGATGAATAGCACACGAATTCGGGCTTAATTGGGAATGGGCTACTTCGTCTGGTGTATTTATACAACATGAAAGACATTCAGGATAGTTTTGAGAAATTTTTTGGAGACCTTTTTTTAGGACCTATAATTGGCAAAAAACGTGATGAATAGCACACGAATTCGGGCTTAATTGGGAATAAGATACTTCGTCTGGTGTATTTATAAAACAAGACAAACATTTAGGATCGCTTTGTCCAATTTTTTGGATACCTCTTTTTAGGACCTAAAATTGGCAAAAAACGTGATGAATAGCACACGAATTCGGGCTTAATTGGGAATGAGATACTTCGTCTGTTGTATTTATACAACATGAAAGACATTCAGTATTGTTTTAAGAAATTTTTTGGAGACCTTTTTTTGGGACCTAAAATTGGAAAAAAACGTGATGAATAGCACACGAATTCGGGCTTAATAGGGAATGAGATACTTCGTCTGGTGTATTTATAAAACAAGACAAACATTTAGGATCGCTTTGTCCAATTTTTTGGACACCTTTTTTCAGGACCTAAAATTGGCAAAAAACGTGATGAATAGCACACGAATTCGGGCTTAATTGGGAATGAGATACTTCGTCTTGTGTATTTATACGACATGAAAGACATTCAGGATTGTTTTGAGCAGTTTTTTGGAGAACTTTTTTAGGACCTAAATTTGGTAAAATATGTGATGAATAGCACACGAATTTTGGCTGTAATAAGAGTGGGATACTTCGTCTGGAGTATTTATACAACAAGACAAACATTCAGGATCGCTTTGTCCAATTTTTTGGAGACCTTTTTTTAGGACCTAAAATTGGCAAAAAACGTGATGAATAGCATACGAATTCGGGCTTAATTGGGAATGAGATACTTCTTCTGGTGTATTTATACAACATGAAAGACATTCAGGATTGTTTTGAGCAATTTTTTGGAGAACTTTTTTCAGGACCTAAATTTGGTAAAAAACGTGATGAATAGCACACGAATTTTTGTTGTAGTAGGAATGGGATACTTCGTCTGGTTTATTTATACAGAAGAAAAACATTCCGGGTCGCTTTGTCCAATTTTTTAGAGACCTTTTTTTGGGACCTAAAATTGGCGAAAAACGTGATGAATAGCACACGAATTCGGGCTTAATTGGGAATGGGATACTTCGTCTGGTGTATTTATACAACATGAAAGACATTCAGGACTGTTTTGAGCAATCTTTTGGAGAACTTTTTTTAGGGCCTAAAATTGGCAAAGAAGTGATGAATAGCACACGAATTCGGGCTTAATTGGGAATGAGATACTTCATCTGGTGTATTTATACAACATGAAAGACATTCAGGATTGTTTTGAGCAACTTTTTGGAGACCTTTCTTTAGGACCTAAAATTGGCAAAAAAGTGATTAATAGCACACGAATTCGGGCTTAATTGGTAATGAGATACTTCGTCTAGTGTATTTATACAGCATAAAGACATTCAGGATTGTTTTGAGCAATTTTTTGGAGAACTTTTTTTAGGACCTAAATTTGTAAAAAACGTGATGAACAAAGACACGCAATTTTTGGGTCGTATTAGGGATGGGATACTTTGTCCCAGGCGTATTTATACAACATGAAAGACATTCAGGATCACTTTATCCAATTTTTTGGAGACCTTTTTTTAGGACCTAAAATTGGCAAAAAATGTGATGAATAGCACACGAATTCAGGCTTAATTGGGAATGAGATACTTCGTCTGGTGTATTTATACAACATGAAAGACATTCAGGATTGTTTTAAGAAATTTTTTGGAGACCTTTTTTTGGGACCTAAAATTGGAAAAAAACGTGATGAATAGCACACGAATTCGGGCTTAATTGGGAATGAGATACTTCGTCTGGTGTATTTATAAAACAAGACAAACATTTAGGATCGCTTTGTCCAATTTTTTGGATACCTTTTCTTAGGACCTAAAATTGGCAAAAAACGTGATGAATAGCACACGAATTCGGGCTTAATTGGGAATGAGATAATTCGTCTGCTGTATTTATACAACATGAAAGACATTCAGGATTGTTTTGAGCAATTTTTTGGAGAGCTTTTTTTAGGACCTAAATTTGTTAAAAAACGTGATGAATAACACATGAATTTCGGTTGTAATAGGAGTGGGATACTTCGTCTGGTGTATTTATACAACATGAAAGACATTCAGGATCGCTTTATCCAATTTTTTGGAGACCTTTTTTTAGGACCTAAAACTGGTAAAAAATGTGATGAATAGCACACGAATTCGGGCTTAATTGGGAATGAGATACATCGTATGGTGTATTTATACAACATGAAAGACATTCAGGATTTTTTTGAGCAATTTTTTGGAGAACTTTTTTTAGGACCTAAATTTGTAAAAAACGTGATGAACAACACACGAATTTTGGCTGTATTAGGGATGGGATACTTTGTCTGGCGTATTTATACAACATGAAAGACATTCATGATCACTTTATCCAATTTTTTGGAGACCTTTTTTTAGGACCTAAAATTGGCAAAAAATGTGATGAATAGCACACGAATTCAGGCTTAATTGGGAATGAGATACTTCGTCTGGCGTATTTATACAACATGAAATACATTCAGGATTGTTTTGAGCAATCTTTTGGAGAACTTTTTTTAGGACCTAAATTTGGTAAAAAACATGATGAATAGCACACGAATTTTGGCAGTAATGGGAGTGGGATACTTCGTCTGGTGTATTTATACAACATGACAAACATTAAGAATCGCTTTGTCCAATTTTTTGGAGACCTTTTTTTAGGACCTAAAATCGGCAAAAAAGTGATGAATAGCACACGAATTCGGCTTAATAGGGAATGAGATGCTTCATCTGGTGTATTTATACAACATGAAAGACATTCAAGATCTTTTTGAGCAATTTTTTGGAGAGCTTTTTTTAGGGCCTAAATTTGGTAAAAAACGTGATGAATAACACACGAATTTTGGCTGTAATAGGAGTGGGATACTTCGTCTGGTGTATTTATATAACATGACAAACATTCAGGATCGCTTTGTCCAATTTTTTGGAGACCTTTTTTTAGGACCTAAAATTGGCAAAAAATGTGATGAATAGCACATGAATTCGGGCTTAATTGGGAATGAGGTACTTCGTCTGGTGTATTTATACAACATGAAAGACATTCAGGATTGTTTTGAGTAATTTTTTGGAGAACTTTTTTTAGGACCTAAATTTTGTAAAAAACGTGATGAATAGCACATGAATTTTGGCTCCAATAGGAATGGGATAGTTCGTCTGGTGTATTTATACAGAAGAAAAACATTCCGGATCGCTTTGTCCAATTTTTTGGAGACCTTTTTTTAGGAACTAAAATTTGCAAAAAACGTGATGAATAGCACACGAATTCGGGCTTAATTGGGAATGGGATACTTCGTCTGGTGTATTTATACAACATGAAAGACATTTAGGACTGTTTTGAGCAATCTTTTGGAGAACTTTTTTTAGGACCTAAAATTGGAAAAGAAGTGAAGAATAGCACACGAATTCGGGCTTAATTGGGAATGAGATACTTCATTTGGTGTATTTATACAACATGAAAGACATTCAGGATTGTTTTGAGCAATTTTTTGGAGACCTTTCTTTAGGACCTAAAATTGGCAAAAAACGTGATTAATAGCACACGAATTCGGGCTTAATTGGTAATGAGATACTTCGTCTAGTGTATTTATACAGCATAAAGACATTCAGGATTGTTTTGAGCAATTTTTTGGAGAACTTTTTTTAGGACCTAAATTTGTAAAAAACGTGATGAACAGCACACGAATTTTGGCTGTATTAGGGATGGGATACTTTGTCTGGCGTATTTATACAACATGAAAGACATTCAGGATCACTTTGTCCAATTTTTTGGAGACCTTTTTTTAGGACCTAAAATTGGAAAAAAACGTGATGAATAGCACACGAATTCAGGCTTAATTGGGACTGAGATACTTCGTCTCGCGTATTTATACAACATGAAATACATTCAGGATTGTTTTGAGCAATCTTTTGGAGAACTTTTTTTAGGACCTAAATTTGGTAAAAAACATGATGAATAGCACACGAATTTTGGCATTAATGGGAGTGGGATACTTCGTCTGGTGTATTTATACAACATGACAAACATTCAGAATCGCTGTGTCCAATTTTTTGGAGACCTTTCTTTAGGACCTAAAATTGGCAAAAAACGTGATTAATAGCACACGAATTCGGGCTTAATTGGTAATGAGATACTTCGTCTAGTGTATTTATACAGCATAAAGACATTCAGGATTGTTTTGAGCAATTTTTTGGAGAACTTTTTTTAGGACCTAAATTTGTAAAAAACGTGATGAACAAAGACACGCAATTTTGGGTCGTATTAGGGATGGGATACTTTGTCTGGCGTATTTATACAACATGAAAGACATTCAGGATCACTTTGTCCAATTTTTTGGAGACCTTTTTTTAGGACCTAAAATTGGCAAAAAACGTGATGAATAGCACACGAATTCAGGCTTAATTGGGAATGAGATACTCCGTCTCGCGTATTTATACAACATGAAATACATTCAGGATTGTTTTGAGCAATCTTTTGGAGAACTTTTTTTAGGACCTAAATTTGGTAAAAAACATGATGAATAGCACACGAATTTTGGCATTAATGGGAGTGGGATACTTCGTCTGGTGTATTTATACAACATGACAAACATTCAGAATCGCTGTGTCCAATTTTTTGGAGACCTTTTTTTAGGACCTAAAATCGGCAAAAAACGTGATGAATAGCACACGAATTCGGCTTAATTGGGAATGAGATGCTTCATCTGGTGTATTTATACAACATGAAAGACATTCAGGATTGTTTTGAGCAATTTTTTGGAGAACTTTTTTCAGGACCTAAATTTGGTAAAAAACGTGATGAATAGCACACGAATTTTGGTTGTAGTAGGAATGGGATACTTCGTCTGGTGTATTTATACAGAAGAAAAACATTCAGGATCGCTTTATCCAATTTTTTGGAGACCTTTTTTTAGGACCTAAAATTGGCAAAAAACGTGATGAATATAGCACACGAATTCGGGCTTAATTGGGAATGAGATACTTCGTCTGGCGTATTTATACAACATGAAAGACATTCAGGATTGTTTTGAGCAATTTTTTGGAGAACTTTTTTCAGGACCTAAATTTGGTAAAAAACGTGATGAATAGCACACGAATTTTGGTTGTAGTAGGAATGGGATACTTCGTCTGGTGTATTTATACAGAAGAAAAACATTCCGGATCGCTTTGTCCAATTTTTTGGAGACCTTTTTTTAGGAACTAAAATTTGCAAAAAACGTGATGAATAGCACACGAATTCGGGCTTAATTGGGAATGGGATACTTCGTCTGGTGTATTTATACAACATGAAAGACATTCAGGACTGTTTTGAGCAATCTTTTGGAGAACTTTTTTTAAGACCTAAAATTGGCAAAGAAGTGATGAATAGCACACGAATTCGGGCTTAATTGGGAATGAGATACTTCAACTGGTGAATTTATACAACATGAAAGACATTCAGGATTGTTTTGAGCAACTTTTTGGAGACCTTTCTTTAGGACCTAAAATTGGCAAAAAACGTGATGAATAGCACACGAATTCGGGCTTAATTGGGAATGAGATACTTCGTCTTGTGTATTTATGAAAGAAGACAAACATTTAGGATCGCTTTGTCCAGTTTTTTGGATACCTTTTTTTAGGACCTAAAATTGGAAAAAAACGTGATGAATAGCACACGAATTCGGGCTTAATTGGGAATGAGATACTTCGTTTGGTGTATTTATACAACATGAAAGACATTCAGGATTGTTTTAAGAAATTTTTTGGAGACCTTTTTTTGGGACATAAAATTGGAAAAAAAACGTGATGAATAGCACACGAATTCGGGCTTAATTGGGAATGAGATACTTCGTCTAGCGTATTTATAAAACAAGACAAACAATTAGGATCGCTTTGTCCAATTTTTTGGATACCTTTTTTTAGGACCTAAAATTGGCAAAAAACGTGATGAATAGCACACGAATTCGGGCTTAATTGGGAATGAGATAATTCGTCTGGTGTATTTATACAACATGAAAGACATTCAGGATTGTTTTGAGCAATTTTTTGGAGAGCTTTTTTTAGGACCTAAATTTGTTAAAAAACGTGATGAATAACACATGAATTTCGGTTGTAATAGGAGTGGGATACTTCGTCTGGTGTATTTATACAACATGAAAGACATTCAGGATCACTTTATCCAATTTTTTGGAGACCTTTTTTTAGGACCTAAAACTGGCAAAAAATGTAATGAATAGCACACGAATTCGGGCTTAATTGGGAATGAGATACATCGTATGGTGTATTTATACAACATGAAAGACATTCAGGATTGTTTTGAGCAATTTTTTGGAGAACTTTTTTAGGACCTAAATTTGGTAAAATACGTGATGAATAGCACACGAATTTGGCTGTAATAAGAGTGGGATACTTCGTCTGGAGTATTTATACAAAAAGACAAACATTCAGGATCGCTTTGTCCAATTTTTTGGAGACCTTTTTTTAGGACCTAAAATTGGCAAAAAACGTGATGAATAGCACACGAATTCGGGCTTAATTGGGAATGAGATACTTCTTCTGGTGTATTTATACAACATGAAAGTCATTCAGGATTGTTTTGAGCAATTTTTTGGAGAACTTTTTTCAGGACCTAAATTTGGTAAAAAACGTGATGAATAGCACACGAATTTTGGTTGTAATAGGAATGGGATACTTCGTCTGGTGTATTTATACAGAAGAAAAACATTCCGGATCGCTTTGTCCAATTTTTTGGAGACCTTTTTTTAGGAACTAAAATTTGCAAAAAACGTGATGAATAGCACACGAATTCGGGCTTAATTGGGAATGGGATACTTCGTCTGGTGTATTTATACAACATGAAAGACATTCAGGACTGTTTTGAGCAATCTTTTGGAGAAATTTTTTTAGGACCTAAAATTGGCAAAGAAGTGAAGAATAGCACACGAATTCGGGCTTAATTGGGAATGAGATACTTCATCTGGTGTATTTATACAACATGAAAGACATTCAGGATTGTTTTGAGCAACTTTTTGGAGACCTTTCTTTAGGACCTAGAATTGGCAAAAAACGTGATTAATAGCACACGAATTCGGGCTTAATTGGTAATTGGATACTTCGTCTAGTGTATTTATACAGCATAAAGACATTCAGGATTGTTTTGAGCAATTTTTTGGAGAACTTTTTTTAGGACCTAAATTTGTAAATAACGTGATGAACAGCACACGAATTTTGGCTGTATTAGGGATGGGATACTTTGTCTGGCGTATTTATACAACATGAAAGACATTCAGGATCACTCTGTCCATTTTTTTGGAGACCTTTTTTTAGGACCTAAAATTGGCAAAAAACGTGATGAATAGCACACGAATTCAGGCTTAATTGGGAATGAGATACTTCGTCTGGCGTATTTATACAACATGAAATACATTCAGGATTGTTTTGAGCAATCTTTTGGAGAACTTTTTTTAGGACCTAAATTTGGTAAAAAACATGATGAATAGCACACGAATTTTGGCAGTAATGGGAGTGGGATACTTCGTCTGGTGTATTTGTACAACATGACAAACATTCAGGACCTAAAATCGGCAAAAAACGTGATGAATAGCACACGAATTCGGCTTAATTGGGAATGAGATGCTTCATCTGGTGTATTTATACAACATGAAAGACATTCAGGATCTTTTTGAGCAATTTTTTAGAGAGCTTTTTTTAGGGCCTCAATTTGGTAAAAAATGTGATGCATAACACACGAATTTTGGCTGTAATAGGAGTGGGATACTTCGTCTGGTGTATTTATATAACTTGACAAACATTCAGGATCGCTTTGTCCAATTTTTTGGAGACCTTTTTTTAGGACCTAAAATTCGCAAAAAATGTGATGAATAGCACACGAATTCGGGCTTAATTGGGAATGAGGTACTTCTTCTGGTGTATTTATACAACATGGAAGACATTCAGGATTGTTTTGAGTAATTTTTTGGAGAACTTTTTTTAGGACCTAAATTTTGTAAAAAACGTGATGAATAGCACATGAATTTTGGCTCCAATAGGAATGGGATACTTCGTCTGGTGTATTTATACAGAAGAAAAACATTCCGGGTCTTTTTGTCCAATTTTTTGGAGACCTTTTTTTAGGACCTAAAATTGGCGAAAAACGTGATGAATAGCATACGAATTCGGGCTTAATTGGGAATGGGATACTTCGTCTGGTGTATTTATACAACATGAAAGACATTCAGGATTGTTTTGAGAAATTTTTTTGAGACCTTTTTTTAGGACCTAAAATTGGCAAAAAACGTGATGAATAGCACACGAATTCGGGCTTAATTGGGAATGAGATACTTCGTCTGGTGTATTTATGAAACAAGACAAACATTTAGGATCGCTTTGTCCAGTTTTTTGGATACCTTTTTTTAGGACCTAAAATTGGAAAAAAACGTGATGAATAGCACACGAATTCGGGCTTAATTGGGAATTAGATACTTCGTCTGGTGTATTTATACAGCATGAAAGACATTCAGGATTGTTTTAAGAAATTTTTTGGAGACCTTTTTTTGGGACCTAAAATTGGAAAAAAACGTGATGAATAGCACACGAATTCGGGCTTAATTGGGAATGAGATACTTCGTCTGGTGTATTTATAAAACAAGACAAACATTTAGGATCGCTTTGTCCAATTTTTTGGATACCTCTTTTTAGGACCTAAAATTGGCAAAAAACGTGATGAATATAGCACACGAATTCGAGCTTAATTGGGAATGAGATACTTCGTCTGGTGTATTTATAAAACAAGACAAACAATTAGGATCGCTTTGTCCAATTTTTTGGATACCTTTTTTTAGGACCTAAAATTGGCAAAAAATGTGATGAATAGCACACGAATTTGGGATTAATTGGGAATGAGATACTTCATCTGGAGTATTTATACAAAATGAAAGACATGCAGGATGTTTTTGAGTAATTTTTTGGAGAACTTTTTTTAGGACCTAAATTTTGTATAAAACGTGATGAATAGCACATGAATTTTGGCTCCAATAGGAATGGGATACTTCGTCTAGTTTATTTATACAGAAGAAAAACATTCCGGGTCGCTTTTCCAATTTTTTAGAGACCTTTTTTTAGGACCTAAAATTGGCCAAAAACGTGATGAATAGCACACGAATTCGGGCTTAATTAGGAATGGGATACTTCGTCTGGTGTATTTATACAACATGAAAGACATTCAGGATTGTTTCGAGAAATTTTTTGGAGACCTTTATTTAGGACCTAAAATTGGCAAAAAACGTGATGAATAGCACACGAATTCGGGCTTAATTGGGAATGAGATACTTCGTCTGGTGTATTTATAAAACAAGACAAACATTTAGGATCGCTTTGTCCAATTTTTTGGATACCTCTTTTTAGGACCTAAAATTGGCAAAAAACGTGATGAATAGCACACGAATTCGAGCTTAATTGGGAATGAGATACTTCGTCTGTTGTATTTATACAACATGAAAGACATTCAGGATTGTTTTAAGAAATTTTTTGGAGACCTTCTTTTGGGACCTAAAATTGGAAAAAAACGTGATGAATAGCACACGAATTCGAGCTTAATTGGGAATGAGATACTTCGTCTGGTGTATTTATAAAACAAGACAAACATTTAGGATCGCTTTGTCCAATTTTTTTGATACATTTTTTTAGGACCTAAAATTGGCAAAAAACGTGATGAATAGCACACGAATTCGGGCTTAATTGGGAATGAGATACTTCGTCTGGTGTATTTATACGACATGAAAGACATTCAGGATTGTTTTGAGCAATTTTTTGGAGAACTTTTTTAAGACCTAAATTTGGTAAAATACGTGATGAATAGCACACGAATTTTGGCTGTAATAAGAGTGGGATACTTCGTCTGGAGTATTTATACAACAAGACAAACATTCAGGATCGCTTTGTCCAATTTTTTGGAGACCTTTTTTTAGGACCTAAAATTGGCAAAAAACGTGATGAATAGCACACGAATTCGGGCTTAATTGGGAATGAGATACTTCTTCTGGTGTATTTATACAACATAAAAGACATTCAGGATTGTTTTGAGCAATTTTTTGGAGAACTTTTTTCAGGACCTAAAATTGGTAAAAAACGTGATGAATAGCACACAAATTCGGGCTTAATTGGGAATGGGATACTTCGTCTGGTGTATTTATACAACATGAAAGACATTCAGGACTGTTTTGAGCAATCTTTTGGAGAACTTTTTTTAGGACCTAAAATTGGAAAAGAAGTGAAGAATAGCACACGAATTCGGGCTTAATTGGGAATGAGATACTTCATCTGGTGTATTTATACAACATGAAAGACATTCAGGATTGTTTTGAGCAATTTTTTGGAGACCTTTCTTTAGGACCTAAAATTGGCAAAAAAACGTGATTAATAGCACACAAATTCGGGCTTAATTGGTAATGAGATACTTCGTCTAGAGTATTTATACAGCATAAAGACATTCAGGATTGTTTTGAGCAATTTTTTGGAGAACTTTTTTTAGGACCTAAATTTGTAAAAAACGTGATGAACAGCACACGAATTTTGGCTGTATTAGGGATGGGATACTTTGTCTGGCGTATTTATACAACATGAAAGACATTCAGGATCACTTTGTCCAATTTTTTGGAGACCTTTTTTTAGGACCTAAAATAGGCGAAAAACGTGATGAATAGCATACGAATTCGGCTTAATTGGGAATGAGGTACTTCTTCTGGTGTATTTATACAACATGGAAGACATTCAGGATTGTTTTGCGTAATTTTTTGGAGAACTTTTTTTAGGACCTAAATTTTGTAAAAAACGTGATGAATAGCACATGAATTTTGGCTCCAATAGGAATGGGATACTTCGTCTGGTGTATTTATACAGAAGAAAAACATTCCGGGTCTTTTTGTCCAAATTTTTGGAGACCTTTTTTTAGGACCTAAAATTGGCGAAAAACGTGATGAATAGCATACGAATTCGGGCTTAATTGGGAATGGGATACTTCGTCTGGTGTATTTATACAACATGAAAGACATTCAGGATTGTTTTGAGAAATTTTTTGGAGACCTTTTTTTAGGACCTAAAATTGGCAAAAAACGTGATGAATAGCACACGAATTCGGGCTTAATTGGGAATGAGATACTTCGTCTGGTGTATTTATAAAACAAGACAAACATTTAGGATCGCTTTGTCCAATTTTTTGGATACCTCTTTTTAGGACCTAAAATTGGCAAAAAACGTGATGAATAGCACACGAATTCGGGCTTAATTGGGAATGAGATACTTCGTCTGTTGTATTTATACAACATGAAAGACATTCAGGATTGTTTTAAGAAATTTTTTGGAGGCCTTTTTTTGGGACCTTAAATTTGAAAAAAACGTGATGAATAGCACACGAATTCGGGCTTAATTGGGAATGAGATACTTCGTCTGGTGTATTTATAAAAGAAGACAAACATTTAGGATCGCTTTGTCCAATTTTTTGGATACCTTTTTTTAGGACCTAAAATTGGCAAAAAACGTGATGAATAGCACACGAATTCGGGCTTAATTGGGAATGAGATACTTCGTCTGGTGTATTTACACGACATGAAAGACATTCAGGATTGTTTTGAGCAATTTTTTGGAGAACTTTTTTAGGACCTAAATTTGGTAAAATACGTGATGAATAGCACACGAATTTCGGCTGTAAGAAGAGTGGGATACTTCGTCCGGTGTATTTATACAACATAACAAACATTCAGAATCGCTGTGTCCAATTTTTTGGAGACCTTTTTTTAGGACCTAAAATCGGCAAAAAACGTGATGAATAGCACACGAATTCGGCTTAATTGGGAATGAGATTCTTCATCTGGTGTATTTATACAACATGAAAGACATTCAGGATCTTTTTGAACAATTTTTTGGAGCTTTTTTTAGGGCCTAAATTTGGTAAAAAACGTGATGAATAACACACGAATTTTGGCTGTAATAGGAGTGGGATACTTCGTCTGGTGTATTTATATAACATGACAAACATTCAGGATCGCTTTGTCCAATTTTTTGGAGACCTTTTTTTAGGACCTAAAATTGGAAAAAAATGTGATGAATAGCATACGAATTCGGGCTTAATTGGGAATGAGGTACTTCGTCTGGTGTATTTATACAACATGAAAGACATTCAGGATTGTTTTGAGTAATTTTTTGGAGAACTTTTTTTAGGACCTAAATTTTGTAAAAAACGTGATGAATAGCACATGAATTTTGGCTCCAATAGGAATGGGATACTTAGTCCCGGTGTATTTATACGTGAAGAAAAACATTCCGGGTCGCTTTTTCCAATTTTTTGGAGACCTTTTTTTAGGACCTAAAATTGGCGAAAAACGTGATGAATAGCACACGAATTCGGGCTTAATTGGGAATGGGATACTTCGTCTGGTGTATTTATACAACATGAAAGACATTCAGGATTGTTTTGAGAAATTTTTTGGAGACCTTTTTTTAGGACCTAAAATTGGCAAAAAACGTTATGAATAGCACACGAATTCGGGCTTAATTGGGAATGAGATACTTCTTCTGGTGTATTTATACAACATAAAAGACATTCAGGATTGTTTTGAGCAATTTTTTGGAGAACTTTTTTCAGGACCTAAAATTGGTAAAAAACGTGATGAATAGCACACAAATTCGGGCTTAATTGGGAATGGGATACTTCGTCTGGTGTATTTATACAACATGAAAGACATTCAGGACTGTTTTGAGCAATCTTTTGGAGAACTTTTTTTAGGACCTAAAATTGGAAAAGAAGTGAAGAATAGCACACGAATTCGGGCTTAATTGGGAATGAGATACTTCATCTGGTGTATTTATACAACATGAAAGACATTCAGGATTGTTTTGAGCAATTTTTTGGAGACCTTTCTTTAGGACCTAAAATTGGCAAAAAAACGTGATTAATAGCACACAAATTCGGGCTTAATTGGTAATGAGATACTTCGTCTAGAGTATTTATACGACGATAAAGACATTCGGGGATTGTTTTGAGCAATTTTTTTGGAGAACTTTTTTTAGGACCTAAATTTGTAAAAAACGTGATGAACAAAGACACGCAATTTTTGGGTCGTATTAGGGATGGGATACTTTGTCTGGCGTATTTATACAACATGAAAGACATTCAGGATCACTTTGTCCAATTTTTTGGAGACCTTTTTTTAGGACCTAAAATAGGCGAAAAACGTGATGAATAGCATACGAATTCGGCTTAATTGGGAATGAGGTACTTCTTCTGGTGTATTTATACAACATGGAAGACATTCAGGATTGTTTTGCGTAATTTTTTGGAGAACTTTTTTTAGGACCTAAATTTTGTAAAAAACGTGATGAATAGCACATGAATTTTGGCTCCAATAGGAATGGGATACTTCGTCTGGTGTATTTATACAGAAGAAAAACATTCCGGGTCTTTTTGTCCAAATTTTTGGAGACCTTTTTTTAGGACCTAAAATTGGCGAAAAACGTGATGAATAGCATACGAATTCGGGCTTAATTGGGAATGGGATACTTCGTCTGGTGTATTTATACAACATGAAAGACATTCAGGATTGTTTTGAGAAATTTTTTGGAGACCTTTTTTTAGGACCTAAAATTGGCAAAAAACGTGATGAATAGCACACGAATTCGGGCTTAATTGGGAATGAGATACTTCGTCTGGTGTATTTATAAAACAAGACAAACATTTAGGATCGCTTTGTCCAATTTTTTGGATACCTCTTTTTAGGACCTAAAATTGGCAAAAAACGTGATGAATAGCACACGAATTCGGGCTTAATTGGGAATGAGATACTTCGTCCAGTTGTATTTATACAACATGAAAGACATTCGAGGGATTGTTTTTAAGAAATTTTTTGGAGGCCTTTTTTTGGGACCTTAAATTTGAAAAAAACGTGATGAATAGCACACGAATTCGGGCTTAATTGGGAATGAGATACTTCGTCTGGAGTATTTATACAACAAGACAAACATTCAGGATCGCTTTGTCCAATTTTTTGGAGACCTTTTTTTAGGACCTAAAATTGGCAAAAAACGTGATGAATAGCACACGAATTCGGGCTTAATTGGGAATGAGATACTTCTTCTGGTGTATTTATACAACATAAAAGACATTCAGGATTGTTTTGAGCAATTTTTTGGAGAACTTTTTTCAGGACCTAAAATTGGTAAAAAACGTGATGAATAGCACACAAATTCGGGCTTAATTGGGAATGGGATACTTCGTCTGGTGTATTTATACAACATGAAAGACATTCAGGACTGTTTTGAGCAATCTTTTGGAGAACTTTTTTTAGGACCTAAAATTGGAAAAGAAGTGAAGAATAGCACACGAATTCGGGCTTAATTGGGAATGAGATACTTCATCTGGTGTATTTATACAACATGAAAGACATTCAGGATTGTTTTGAGCAATTTTTTGGAGACCTTTCTTTAGGACCTAAAATTGGCAAAAAACGTGATTAATAGCACACAAATTCGGGCTTAATTGGTAATGAGATACTTCGTCTAGAATATTTATACAGCATAAAGACATTCAGGATTGTTTTGAGCAATTTTTTGGAGAACTTTTTTTAGGACCTAAATTTGTAAAAAACGTGATGAACAGCACACGAATTTTGGCTGTATTAGGGATGGGATACTTTGTCTGGCATATTTATACAACATGAAAGACATTCAGGATCACTTTGTCCAATTTTTTGGAGACCTTTTTTTAGGACCTAAAATAGGCGAAAAACGTGATGAATAGCATACGAATTCGGCTTAATTGGGAATGAGGTACTTCTTCTGGTGTATTTATACAACATGGAAGACATTCAGGATTGTTTTGCGTAAATTTTTGGAGAACTTTTTTTAGGACCTAAATTTTGTAAAAAACGTGATGAATAGCACATGAATTTTGGCTCCAATAGGAATGGGATACTTCGTCTGGTGTATTTATACAGAAGAAAAACATTCCGGGTCTTTTTGTCCAAATTTTTGGAGACCTTTTTTTAGGACCTAAAATTGGCGAAAAACGTGATGAATAGCATACGAATTCGGGCTTAATTGGGAATGGGATACTTCGTCTGGTGTATTTATACAACATGAAAGACATTCAGGATTGTTTTGAGAAATTTTTTGGAGACCTTTTTTTAGGACCTAAAATTGGCAAAAAACGTGATGAATAGCACACGAATTCGGGCTTAATTGGGAATGAGATACTTCGTCTGGTGTATTTATAAAACAAGACAAACATTTAGGATCGCTTTGTCCAATTTTTTGGATACCTCTTTTTAGGACCTAAAATTGGCAAAAAACGTGATGAATAGCACACGAATTCGGGCTTAATTGGGAATGAGATACTTCGTCTGTTGTATTTATACAACATGAAAGACATTCAGGATTGTTTTAAGAAATTTTTTGGAGGCCTTTTTTTGGGGACCTTAAATTTGAAAAAAAACGTGATGAATAGCACACGAATTCGGGCTTAATTGGGAATGAGATACTTAGTCCGGTGTATTTATAAAAGAAGACAAACATTTAGGATCGCTTTGTCCAATTTTTTGGATACCTTTTTTTAGGACCTAAAATTGGCAAAAAACGTGATGAATAGCACACGAATTCGGGCTTAATTGGGAATGAGATACTTCGTCTGGTGTATTTACACGACATGAAAGACATTCAGGATTGTTTTGAGCAATTTTTTGGAGAACTTTTTTAGGACCTAAATTTGGTAAAATACGTGATGAATAGCACACGAATTTCGGCTGTAAGAAGAGTGGGATACTTCGTCCGGTGTATTTATACAACATAACAAACATTCAGAATCGCTGTGTCCAATTTTTTGGAGACCTTTTTTTAGGACCTAAAATCGGCAAAAAACGTGATGAATAGCACACGAATTCGGCTTAATTGGGAATGAGATTCTTCATCTGGTGTATTTATACAACATGAAAGACATTCAGGATCTTTTTGAACAATTTTTTGGAGCTTTTTTTAGGGCCTAAATTTGGTAAAAAACGTGATGAATAACACACGAATTTTGGCTGTAATAGGAGTGGGATACTTCGTCTGGTGTATTTATATAACATGACAAACATTCAGGATCGCTTTGTCCAATTTTTTGGAGACCTTTTTTTAGGACCTAAAATTGGAAAAAAATGTGATGAATAGCATACTGAATTCGGGCTTAATTGGGAATGAGGTACTTCGTCTGGTGTATTTATACAACATGAAAGACATTCGAGATTGTTTTGAGTAATTTTTTTGGAGAACTTTTTTAGGACCTAAATTTTGTAAAAAACGTGATGAATAGCACATGAATTTTGGCTCCAATAGGAATGGGATACTTACGTGCGGTGTATTTATACGGAAGAAAAACATTCGGGTCGCTTTTTTCCAATTTTTTGGAGACCTTTTTTTAGGACCTAAAATTGGCGAAAAACGTGATGAATAGCACACGAATTCGGGCTTAATTGGGAATGGGATACTTCGTCTGGTGTATTTATACAACATGAAAGACATTCAGGATTGTTTTGAGAAATTTTTTGGAGACCTTTTTTTAGGACCTAAAATTGGCAAAAAACGTTATGAATAGCACACGAATTCGGGCTTAATTGGGAATGAGATACTTCGTCTGGTGTATTTATGAAACAAGACAAACATTTAGGATCGCTCTGTCCAATTTTTTGGATACCTTTTTTTAGGACCTAAAATTGGAAAAAAACGTGATGAATAGCACACGAATTCGGGCTTAATTGGGAATGAGATACTTCGTCTGGTGTATTTATACAACATGAAAGACATTCACGATTGTTTTAAGAAATTTTTTGGAGACCTTTTTTTTGGGACCTAAAATTGGAAAAAAAAGCGTGATGAATAGCACACGAATTCGGGCTTAATTGGGAATGAGATACTTCGTCTGGTGTATTTATAAAATAAGGCAAACATTTAGGATCGCTTTGTCCAATTTTTTGGATACCTTTTTTTAGGACCTAAAATTGGCAAAAAACGTGATGAATAGCACACGAATTCTGGCTTAATTGGGAATGAGATAATTCGTCTGGTGTATTTATACAACATGAAAGACATTCAGGATTGTTTTGAGCAATTTTTTGGAGAGCTTTTTTTAGGACCTAAATTTGGTAAAAAACGTGATGAATAACACATGAATTTCGGTTGTAATAGGAGTGGGATACTTCGTCTGGTGTATTTATACAACATGAAAGACATTCAGGATCGCTTTATCCAATTTTTTGGAGACCTTTTTTTAGGACCTAAAACTGGCAAAAAAATGTGATGAATAGCACACGAATTCGGGCTTAATTGGGAATGAGATATATCGTATGGTGTATTTATACAACATGAAAGACATTCAGGATTGTTTTGAGCAATTTTTTCAAGAACTTTTTTTAGGACCTAAATTTGTAAAAAACGTGATGAACAACACACGAATTTTGGCTGTATTAGGGGTGGGATACTTTGTCTGGCGTATTTATACAACATGAAAGACATTCAGGATCACTTTGTCGAATTTTTTGGAGACCTTTTTTTAGGACCTAAAATTCGCAAAAAACGTGATGAATAGCACACGAATTCAGGCTTAATAGGGAATGAGATATTTCGTCTAGCGTATTTATACAACATAAAAGACATTCAGGATTGCTTTGAGAAATTTTTTGGAGACCTTTTTTTAGGACCTAAAATTGGCAAAAAACGCGATGAATAGCACACGAATTCGGGCTTAATTGGGAATGCGATACTTCGTCTGGTGTATTTAAAAAACAAGACAAACATTTAGGATCGCTTTGTCCAATTTTTTGGAGACCTTTTTTTAGGACCTAAAATTGGCAAAAAACGTGATGAATAGCGCACGAATTCGGGCTTAATTGGGAATGAGATACTTCGTCTGGTGTATTTATACAACATGAAAGACATTCAGGACTGTTTTAAGAAATTTTTTGGAGAGCTTTTTTTAGGACCAAAAATTGGAAAAAAACGTGATGTATGGCACACGAATTCGGGCTTAATTGGGAATGAGATACTTCGTCTGGTGTATTTATAAAACAAGACAAACAATTAGGCTCGCTTTGTCCAATTTTTTGGACACCTTTTTTTAGGACCTAAAATTTGCAAAAAATGTGATGAATAGCACACGAATTTGGGATTAATTGGGAATGAGATACTTCATCTGGAGTATTTATACAAAATGAAAGACATTCAGGATGTTTTTGAGTAATTTTTTGGAGAACTTTTTTTAGGACCTAAATTTTGTATAAAACGTGATGAATAGCACATGAATTTTGGCTCCAATAGGAATGGGATACTTCGTCTGGTTTATTTATACAGAAGAAAAACATTCCGGGTCGCTTTGTCCAATTTTTTAGAGACCTCTTTTTAGGACCTAAAATTGGCGAAAAACGTGATGAATAGCACACGAATTCGGGCTTAATTGGGAATGGGATACTTCGTCTGGTGTATTTATACAACATGAAAGACATTCGAGATTGTTTTGAGATATTTTTTGGAGACCTTTATTTAGGACCTAAAATTGGCAAAAAAACGTGATGAATAGCACACGAATTCGGGCTTAATTGGGAATGAGATACTTCGTCCCCGGTGTATTTATAAAACAAGACAAACATTTAGGATCGCTTTGTCCAATTTTTTTGGATACCTCTTTTTAGGACCTAAAATTGGCAAAAAACGTGATGAATAGCACACGAATTCGGGCTTAATTGGGAATGAGATACTTCGTCCCCGGTGTATTTATAAAACAAGACAAACAATTAGGCTCGCTTTGTCCAATTTTTTGGACACCTTTTTTTAGGACCTAAAATTTGCAAAAAATGTGATGAATAGCACACGAATTTGGGATTAATTGGGAATGAGATACTTCATCTGGAGTATTTATACAAAATGAAAGACATTCAGGATGTTTTTGAGTAATTTTTTGGAGAACTTTTTTTAGGACCTAAATTTTGTATAAAACGTGATGAATAGCACATGAATTTTGGCTCCAATAGGAATGGGATACTTCGTCTGGTTTATTTATACAGAAAAAAAACATTCCGGGTCGCTTTGTCCAATTTTTTAGAGACCTTTTTTTAGGACCTAAAATTGGCGAAAAACGTGATGAATAGCACACGAATTCGGGCTTAATTGGGAATGGGATACTTCGTCTGGTGTATTTATACAACATGAAAGACATTCAGGATTGTTTTGAGATATTTTTTGGAGACCTTTATTTAGGACCTAAAATTGGCAAAAAAACGTGATGAATAGCACACGAATTCGGGCTTAATTGGGAATGAGATACTTCGTCTGGTGTATTTATAAAACAAGACAAACATTTAGGATCGCTTTGTCCAATTTTTTGGATACCTCTTTTTAGGACCTAAAATTGGCAAAAAACGTGATGAATAGCACACGAATTCGGGCTTAATTGGGAATGAGATACTTCGTCTGTTGTATTTATACAACATGAAAGACATTCAGGATTGTTTTAAGAAATTTTTTGGAGACCTTTTTTTGGGACCTTAAATTTGAAAAAAAGTGATGAATAGCACACGAATTCGGGCTTAATTGGGAATGAGATACTTCGTCTGTAGTATTTATAAAAGAAGACAAACATTTAGGATCGCTTTGTCCAATTTTTTGGATACCTTTTTTTAGGACCTAAAATTGGCAAAAAAACGTGATGAATAGCACACGAATTCGGGCTTAATTGGGAATGAGATACTTCGTCTGGTGTATTTACACGACATGAAAGACATTCAGGATTGTTTTGAGCAATTTTTTGGAGAACTTTTTTAGGACCTAAATTTGGTAAAATACGTGATGAATAGCACACGAATTTCGGCTGTAAGAAGAGTGGGATACTTCGTCTGGTGTATTTATACAACATGACAAACATTCAGAATCGCTGTGTCCAATTTTTTGGAGACCTTTTTTTAGGACCTAAAATCGGCAAAAAACGTGCACACGAATTCGGCTTAATTGGGAATGAGATGCTTCATCTGGTGTATTTATACAACATGAAAGACATTCAGGATCTTTTTGAGCAATTTTTTGGAGCTTTTTTTAGGGCCTAAATTTGGTAAAAAACGTGATGAATAACACACGAATTTTGGCTGTAATAGGAGTGGGATACTTCGTCTGGTGTATTTATATAATATGACAAACATTCAGGATCGCTTTGTCCAATTTTTTGGAGACCTTTTTTTAGGACCTAAAATTGGAAAAAAATGTGATGAATAGCATACGAATTCGAGCTTAATTGGGAATGAGGTACTTCGTCTGGTGTATTTATACAACATGAAAGACATTCAGGATTGTTTTGAGTAATTTTTTGGAGAACTTTTTTTAGGACCTAAATTTTGTAAAAAACGTGATGAATAGCACATGAATTTTGGCTCCAATAGGAATGGGATACTTCGTCTGGTGTATTTATACAGAAGAAAAACATTCCGGGTCGCTTTTTCCAATTTTTTGGAGACCTTTTTTTAGGACCTAAAATTGGCGAAAAACGTGATGAATAGCACACGAATTCGGGCTTAATTGGGAATGGGATACTTCGTCTGGTGTATTTATACAACATGAAAGACATTCAGGATTGTTTTGAGAAATTTTTTGGAGACCTTTTTTTAGGACCTAAAATTGGCAAAAAACGTTATGAATAGCACACGAATTCGGGCTTAATTGGGAATGAGATACTTCGTCTGGTGTATTTATGATACAAGACAAACATTTAGGATCGCTCTGTCCAATTTTTTGGATACCTTTTTTTAGGACCTAAAATTGGAAAAAAACGTGATGAATAGCACACGAATTCGGGCTTAATTGGGAATGAGATACTTCGTCTGGTGTATTTATACAACATGAAAGACATTCACGATTGTTTTAAGAAATTTTTTGGAGACCTTTTTTTGGGACCTAAAATTGGAAAAAAACGTGATGAATAGCACACGAATTCGGGCTTAATTGGGAATGAGATACTTCGTCTGGTGTATTTATAAAATAAGGCAAACATTTAGGATCGCTTTGTCCAATTTTTTGGATACCTTTTTTTAGGACCTAAAATTGGCAAAAAACGTGATGAATAGCACACGAATTCTGGCTTAATTGGGAATGAGATAATTCGTCTGGTGTATTTATACAACATGAAAGACATTCAGGATTGTTTTGAGCAATTTTTTGGAGAGCTTTTTTTAGGACCTAAATTTGGTAAAAAACGTGATGAATAACACATGAATTTCGGTTGTAATAGGAGTGGGATACTTCGTCTGGTGTATTTATACAACATGAAAGACATTCAGGATCGCTTTATCCAATTTTTTGGAGACCTTTTTTAGGACCTAAAAGCGGCAAAAAAAATGTGATGAATAGCACACGAATTCGGGCTTAATTGGGAATGAGATATATCGTATGGTGTATTTATACAACATGAAAGACATTCAGGATTGTTTTGAGCAATTTTTTCAAGAACTTTTTTTAGGACCTAAATTTGTAAAAAACGTGATGAACAACACACGAATTTTGGCTGTATTAGGGGTGGGATACTTTGTCTGGCGTATTTATACAACATGAAAGACATTCAGGATCACTTTGTCGAATTTTTTGGAGACCTTTTTTTAGGACCTAAAATTCGCAAAAAACGTGATGAATAGCACACGAATTCAGGCTTAATAGGGAATGAGATATTTCGTCTAGCGTATTTATACAACATAAAAGACATTCAGGATTGCTTTGAGAAATTTTTTGGAGACCTTTTTTTAGGACCTAAAATTGGCAAAAAACGCGATGAATAGCACACGAATTCGGGCTTAATTGGGAATGCGATACTTCGTCTGGTGTATTTATAAAACAAGACAAACATTTAGGATCGCTTTGTCCAATTTTTTGGAGACCTTTTTTTAGGACCTAAAATTGGCAAAAAACGTGATGAATAGCGCACGAATTCGGGCTTAATTGGGAATGAGATACTTCGTCTGGTGTATTTATACAACATGAAAGACATTCAGGACTGTTTTAAGAAATTTTTTGGAGAGCTTTTTTTAGGACCAAAAATTGGAAAAAAACGTGATGTATGGCACACGAATTCGGGCTTAATTGGGAATGAGATACTTCGTCTGGTGTATTTATAAAACAAGACAAACAATTAGGCTCGCTTTGTCCAATTTTTTGGACACCTTTTTTTAGGACCTAAAATTTGCAAAAAATGTGATGAATAGCACACGAATTTGGGATTAATTGGGAATGAGATACTTCATCTGGAGTATTTATACAAAATGAAAGACATTCGGGATGTTTTTTGAGTAATTTTTTGGAGAACTTTTTTTTAGGACCTAAATTTTGTATAAAACGTGATGAATAGCACATGAATTTTGGCTCCAATAGGAATGGGATACTTCGTCTGGTTTATTTATACAGAAGAAAAACATTCCGGGTCGCTTTGTCCAATTTTTTAGAGACCTCTTTTTAGGACCTAAAATTGGCGAAAAACGTGATGAATAGCACACGAATTCGGGCTTAATTGGGAATGGGATACTTCGTCTGGTGTATTTATACAACATGAAAGACATTCAGGATTGTTTTGAGATATTTTTTGGAGACCTTTATTTAGGACCTAAAATTGGCAAAAAAACGTGATGAATAGCACACGAATTCGGGCTTAATTGGGAATGAGATACTTCGTCTGGTGTATTTATAAAACAAGACAAACATTTAGGATCGCTTTGTCCAATTTTTTGGATACCTCTTTTTAGGACCTAAAATTGGCAAAAAACGTGATGAATAGCACACGAATTCGGGCTTAATTGGGAATGAGATACTTCGTCTGGTGTATTTATAAAACAAGACAAACAATTAGGCTCGCTTTGTCCAATTTTTTGGACACCTTTTTTTAGGACCTAAAATTTGCAAAAAATGTGATGAATAGCACACGAATTTGGGATTAATTGGGAATGAGATACTTCATCTGGAGTATTTATACAAAATGAAAGACATTCAGGATGTTTTTGAGTAATTTTTTGGAGAACTTTTTTTAGGACCTAAATTTTGTATAAAACGTGATGAATAGCACATGAATTTTGGCTCCAATAGGAATGGGATACTTCGTCTGGTTTATTTATACAGAAAAAAAACATTCCGGGTCGCTTTGTCCAATTTTTTAGAGACCTTTTTTTAGGACCTAAAATTGGCGAAAAACGTGATGAATAGCACACGAATTCGGGCTTAATTGGGAATGGGATACTTCGTCTGGTGTATTTATACAACATGAAAGACATTCGAGATTGTTTTGAGATATTTTTTGGGAGACCTTTATTTAGGACCTAAAATTGGCAAAAAAACGTGATGAATAGCACACGAATTCGGGCTTAATTGGGAATGAGATACTTCAGTCCCGGTGTATTTATAAAACAAGACAAACATTTAGGATCGCTTTGTCCAATTTTTTGGATACCTCTTTTTAGGACCTAAAATTGGCAAAAAACGTGATGAATAGCACACGAATTCGGGCTTAATTGGGAATGAGATACTTCGTCTGTTGTATTTATACAACATGAAAGACATTCAGGATTGTTTTAAGAAATTTTTTGGAGACCTTTTTTTGGGACCTTAAATTTGAAAAAAAGTGATGAATAGCACACGAATTCGGGCTTAATTGGGAATGAGATACTTCGTCTGTAGTATTTATAAAAGAAGACAAACATTTAGGATCGCTTTGTCCAATTTTTTGGATACCTTTTTTTAGGACCTAAAATTGGCAAAAAAACGTGATGAATAGCACACGAATTCGGGCTTAATTGGGAATGGGATACTTCGTCTGGTGTATTTATACAACATGAAAGACATTCAGGATTGTTTTGAGAAATTTTTTGGAGACCTTTTTTTAGGACCTAAAATTGGCAAAAAACGTTATGAATAGCACACGAATTCGGGCTTAATTGGGAATGAGATACTTCGTCTGGTGTATTTATGAAACAAGACAAACATTTAGGATCGCTCTGTCCAATTTTTTGGATACCTTTTTTTAGGACCTAAAATTGGAAAAAAACGTGATGAATAGCACACGAATTCGGGCTTAATTGGGAATGAGATACTTCGTCTGGTGTATTTATACAACATGAAAGACATTCACGATTGTTTTAAGAAATTTTTTGGAGACCTTTTTTTGGGACCTAAAATTGGAAAAAAACGTGATGAATAGCACACGAATTCGGGCTTAATTGGGAATGAGATACTTCGTCTGGTGTATTTATAAAATAAGGCAAACATTTAGGATCGCTTTGTCCAATTTTTTGGATACCTTTTTTTAGGACCTAAAATTGGCAAAAAACGTGATGAATAGCACACGAATTCTGGCTTAATTGGGAATGAGATAATTCGTCTGGTGTATTTATACAACATGAAAGACATTCAGGATTGTTTTGAGCAATTTTTTGGAGAGCTTTTTTTAGGACCTAAATTTGGTAAAAAACGTGATGAATAACACATGAATTTCGGTTGTAATAGGAGTGGGATACTTCGTCTGGTGTATTTATACAACATGAAAGACACTCAGGATCGCTTTATCCAATTTTTTGGAGACCTTTTTTTAGGACCTAAAACTGGCAAAAAAATGTGATGAATAGCACACGAATTCGGGCTTAATTGGGAATGAGATACTTCGTCTGGTGTATTTATGAAACAAGACAAACATTTAGGATCGCTCTGTCCAATTTTTTGGATACCTTTTTTTAGGACCTAAAATTGGAAAAAAACGTGATGAATAGCACACGAATTCGGGCTTAATTGGGAATGAGATACTTCGTCTGGTGTATTTATACAACATAAAAGACATTCAGGATTGCTTTGAGAAATTTTTTGGAGACCTTTTTTTAGGACCTAAAATTGGCAAAAAACGCGATGAATAGCACACGAATTCGGGCTTAATTGGGAATGCGATACTTCGTCTGGTGTATTTATAATATAAGACAAACATTTAGGATCGCTTTGTCCAATTTTTTGGATACCTTTTTTTAGGACCTAAAATTGGCAAAAAACGTGATGAATAGCACACGAATTCGGTCTTAATTGGGAATGAGATACTTGCCGTCTGGTGTATTTATACAACATGAAAGACATTCAGGGATTGTTTTGAGCAATTTTTTGGAGAGCTTTTTTTACGACCTAAATTTGGTAAAAAACGTGATGAATAACACATGAATTTCGTCTGTAATAGAAGTGGGATACTTCGTCTATTGTATTTATACAACAAGACAAACATTCAGGATCGCTTTATCCAATTTTCTGGAGACCTTTTTTTAGGACCTAAAACTGGCAAAAAACGTGATGAATAGCACACGAATTCGCCCTTAATTGGGAATGAGATACTTCGTATGGTGTATTTATACAACATGAAAGACATTCCGGATTGTTTTGAGCAATTTTTTGGAGAGCTTTTTTTAGGACCTAAATTTTTAAAAAACGTGATGAACATCACACGAATTTTGGCTGTATTAGGGGTGGGATACTTTGTCCGGCGTATTTATACAACATGAAAGACATTCAGGATCACTTTGTCCAATTTTTTGGAGACCTTTTTTTAGGACCTAAAATTGGCAAAAAACGTGATGAATAGCACACGAATTCAGGCTTAATTGGGAATGAGATACTTCGTCTGGCGTATTTATACAACATTAAAGACATTCAGGATTGTTTTGAGCAATCCTTGGGAGAACTTTTTTTAGGACCTAAATTTGGTAAAAAACATGATGAATAGCACACGAATTTTGGCAGTAATGGGAGTGGGATACTTCGTCTGGTGTATTTATACAACATGACAAACATTCAGAATCGCTTTGTCCAATTTTTTAGAGACCTTTTTTTAGGACCTAAAATCGGCAAAAAACGTGATGAATAGCACACGAATTCGGCTTAATTGGGAATGAGATGCTTCATCTGGTGTATTTATACAACATGAAAGACATTCAGGATCTTTTTGAGCAATTTTTTGGAGCTTTTTTTAGGGCCTAAATTTGGTAAAAAACGTGATGAATAACACACGAATTTTGGCTGTAATAGGAGTGGGATACTTCGTCTGGTGTATTTATATAACATGACAAACATTCAGGATCGCTTTGTCCAATTTTTTGGAGACCTTTTTTTAGGACCTAAAATTGGAAAAAAATGTGATGAATAGCATACGAATTCGGGCTTAATTGGGAATGAGGTACTTCGTCTGGTGTATTTATACAACATGAAAGACATTCAGGATTGTTTTGAGTAATTTTTTGGAGAACTTTTTTTAGGACCTAAATTTTGTAAAAAACGTGATGAATAGCACATGAATTTTGGCTCCAATAGGAATGGGATACTTCGTCCCGGTGTCTTTATACGTAAGAAAAACATTCGGGTCGCTTTTTCCAATTTTTTGGGAGACCTTTTTTAGGACCTAAAATTGGCGAAAAACGTGATGAATAGCAAACGAATTCGGGCTTAATTGGGAATGGGATACTTAGATCTCGGGTGTATTTATACAACATGAAAGACATTCGAGATTGTTTTGAGAAATTTTTTTGGAGACCTTTTTAGGACCTAAAATTGGCAAAAAACGTTATGAATAGCACTACTAATTCGGGCTTAATTGGGAATGAGATACTTCAGTCCGGTGTATTTATGAAACAAGACAAACATTTAGGATCGCTCTGTCCAATTTTTTTGGATACCTTTTTTTAGGACCTAAAATTGGAAAAAAAGCGTGATGAATAGCACGCGAATTCGGGCTTAATTGGGAATGAGATACTTCAGTCTGGGTGTATTTATACAACATGAAAGACATTCGAGGATTGTTTTAAGAAATTTTTTGGAGACCTTTTTTTGGGGACCTAAAATTGGAAAAAAAACGTGATGAATAGCACTACGAATTCGGGCTTAATTGGGAATGAGATACTTCGTCCCGGTGTATTTATAAAATAAGGCAAACATTTAGGATCGCTTTGTCCAATTTTTTTGGATACCTTTTTTTTAGGACCTAAAATTGGCAAAAAACGTGATGAATAGCACTACGAATTCAGGCTTAATTGGGAATGAGATAATTCGTCTGGTGTATTTATACAACATGAAAGACATTCAGGATTGTTTTGAGCAATTTTTTGGAGAGCTTTTTTTAGGACCTAAATTTGGTAAAAAACGTGATGAATAACACATGAATTTCGGTTGTAATAGGAGTGGGATACTTCGTCTGGTGTATTTATACAACATGAAAGACACTCAGGATCGCTTTATCCAATTTTTTGGAGACCTTTTTTTAGGACCTAAAACTGGCAAAAAAATGTGATGAATAGCACACGAATTCGGGCTTAATTGGGAATGAGATACTTCGTCTGGTGTATTTATGAAACAAGACAAACATTTAGGATCGCTCTGTCCAATTTTTTGGATACCTTTTTTTAGGACCTAAAATTGGAAAAAAACGTGATGAATAGCACACGAATTCGGGCTTAATTGGGAATGAGATACTTCGTCTGGTGTATTTATACAACATAAAAGACATTCAGGATTGCTTTGAGAAATTTTTTGGAGACCTTTTTTAGGACCTAAAATTGGCAAAAAACGCGATGAATAGCACACGAATTCGGGCTTAATTGGGAATGCGATACTTCGTCTGGTGTATTTATAATACAAGACAAACATTTAGGATCGCTTTGTCCAATTTTTTGGATACCTTTTTTTAGGACCTAAAATTGGCAAAAAACGTGATGAATAGCACACGAATTCGGTCTTAATTGGGAATGAGATACTTCGTCTGGTGTATTTATACAACATGAAAGACATTCAGGATTGTTTTGAGCAATTTTTTGGAGAGCTTTTTTTACGACCTAAATTTGGTAAAAAACGTGATGAATAACACATGAATTTCGTCTGTAATAGAAGTGGGATACTTCGTCTATTGTATTTATACAACAAGACAAACATTCAGGATCGCTTTATCCAATTTTATGGAGACCTTTTTTTAGGACCTAAAACTGGCAAAAAACGTGATGAATAGCACACGAATTCGCCCTTAATTGGGAATGAGATACTTCGTATGGTGTATTTATACAACATGAAAGACATTCCGGATTGTTTTGAGCAATTTTTTGGAGAGCTTTTTTTAGGACCTAAATTTTTAAAAAACGTGATGAACATCACACGAATTTTGGCTGTATTAGGGGTGGGATACTTTGTCCGGCGTATTTATACAACATGAAAGACATTCAGGATCACTTTGTCCAATTTTTTGGAGACCTTTTTTTAGGACCTAAAATTGGCAAAAAACCTGATGAATAGCACACGAATTCAGAGCTTAATTGGGAATGAGATACTTAGTCCCAGCGTATTTATACAACATTAAAGACATTCGGGATTGTTTTGAGCAATCCTTGGGAGAACTTTTTTTTAGGACCTAAATTTGGTAAAAAACATGATGAATAGCACACGAATTTTTGGCGATGAATGGGAGTGGGATACTTCGTCTGGTGTATTTATACAACATGACAAACATTCAGAATCGCTTTGTCCAATTTTTTAGAGACCTTTTTTTAGGACCTAAAATCGGCAAAAAACGTGATGAATAGCACACGAATTCGGCTTAATTGGGAACGAGATGCTTCATCTGGTGTATTTATACAACATGAAAGACATTCAGGATCTTTTTGAGCAATTTTTTGGAGAGCTTTTTTTAGGGCCTAAATTTGGTAAAAAACGTCATGAATAACACACGAATTTTGGCTGTAATAGGAGTGGGATACTTCGTCTGGTGTATTTATATAACATGACAAACATTCAGGATCGCTTTGCCCAATTTTTTGGAGACCTTTTTTTAGGACCCAAAATTGGCAAAAAATGTGATGAATAGCACACGAATTCGGGCTTAATTGGGAATGAGGTACTTCGTCTGGTGTATTTATACAACATGAAAGACATTCAGGATTTTTTTGAGCAATTTTTTGGAGAACTTTTTTTAGGACCTAAATTTTGTAAAAAACGTTATGAATAGCACATGAATTTTGGCTCCAATAGGAATGGGATTTTTCATCTGGTGTATTTATACAGAAGAAAAACATTCCGGGTCGCTTTGTCCAATTTTTTGGAGACCTTTTTTTAGGACCTAAAATTTGCGAAAAACGTGATGAATAGCACACGAATTCGGGCTTAATTGGGAATCGGATACTTCGTCTGGTGTATTTATGAAACAAGACAAACATTTAGGATCGCTTTGTCCAATTTTTTGGATACCTTTTTTTAGGACCTAAAATTGGAAAAAAAGTGATGAATAGCACACGAATTTGGGCTTAATTGGGAATGAGATACTTCGTCTGGTGTATTTATACAACATGAAAGACATTCAGGATTGTTTTAAGAAATTTTTTGGAGACCTTTTTTTGGGACCTAAAATTGGAAAAAAAACGTGATGAATAGCACACGAATTCGGGCTTAATTGGGAATGAGATACTTCGTCTGGTGTATTTATAAAACTAGACAAACATTTAGGATCACTTTGTCCAATTTTTTGGATACCTTTTTTTAGGACCTAAAATTGGCAAAAAACGTGATGAACAGCACACGAATTCGGGCTTAATTGGGAATGAGATACTTCGTCTGGTGTATTTATACAACATGAAAGACATTCAGGATTGTTTTGAGCAATTTTTTGGAGAGCTTTTTTTAGGACCTAAATTTGGTAAAAAACGTGATGAATAACACATGAATTTCGATTGTAATAGGAGTGGGATACTTCGTCTGGTGTATTTATATAACATGACAAACATTCAGGATCACTTTGTCCAATTTCTTGGAGACTTTTTTTTAGGACCTAATATTGGCAAAAAATGTGATAAATAGCACACGAATTCGGGCTTAATTGGGAATGAGATACTTCGTCTGGTGTATTTATACAACATGAAAGACATTCAGGATTGTTTTGGGCAATTTTTTGGAGAGCTTTTTTTAGGACCTAAATTTGGTAAAAAAACGTGATGAATACGCATGAATTTCGGCTGTAATAGGAGTGGGATACTTCGTCTGGTGTATTTATACAACATTAAAGACATTCAGGATTGTGTTGAGAAATTTTTGGAGACCTTTTTTTAGGACCTAAATTTTGTAAAAAACGTGATGAATAGCACACGAATTTTGGCTGTAATAGGAATGGGATATTTCGTCTGTTGTATTTATACAGAGGAAAAACATTCCGGATCGCTTTGTCCAATTTTTTGGAGACCTTTTTTTAGCACCTAAAATTTGCAAAAAACGTGATGAATAGCACACGAATTCGGGCTTAATATGGAATGGGATACTTCGTCTGGTGTATTTATACAACATGAAAGACATTCAGAATTGTTTTGAGAAATTTTTTGGAGACCTTTTTTTAGGACCTAAAATTGGCAAAAAACGTGATGTTGCAGACGAATTCGGGTTTAATTGGGAATAAGATACTTCGTCTGGTGTATTTATAAAACAAGACAAACATTTAGGATAGCTTTGTCCAATTTTTTGGATACCATTCTTTAGGACCTAAAATTGGCAAAAAATGTGATGAATAGCACACGAATTCGGGCTTAATTGGGAATGAGATACTTCGTCTGGTGTATTTATACAACATGAAAGACATTCAGGATTGTTTTGAGCAATTTTTTGGAGAGCTTTTTTTAGTACCTAAATTTGGTAAAAAACTTGATGAATAACACATGAATTTCGGCTGTAATAGGAGTGGGATACTTCGTCTGGTGTATTTATACAACAAGACAAACATTCAGGATCGCTTTATCCAATTTTTAGGAGACCTTTTTTTTGGACCTAAAACTGGCAAAAAACGTGATGAATAGCACACGAATTCGGGCTTAATTGGGAATGAGATACTTCGTATGGTGTATTTATACAACATGAAAGACATTCAGGATTGTTTTGAGCAATTTTTTGGAGAACTTTTTTTAGGACCTAAATTTGGTAAAAAACATGACGAATAGCACACGAATTTTGGCAGTAATAGGAGTGGGATACTTCGTCTGGTGTATTTATACAACATGACAAACATTCAGGATCGCTTTGTCCAATTTTTTGGAGACCCTTTTTTAGGACCTCAAATCGGCAAAAAACGTGATGAATAGCACACGAATTCGGCTTAATTTGGAATGAGATGCTTCATCTGGTGTATTTATACCATGTGAAAGATATTCAGGATTGTTTTGAGCAATTTTTTGGGGAGCTTTTTTTAGGGTCTAAATTTGGTAAAAAACGAGATGAATAACACACGAATTTTGGCTGTAATAGGAGTGGGATATTTCGTCTGGTGTATTTGTACAACATTAAAAACATTCAGGATCGCTTTGTACAATTTTTTGGTGACCTTTTTTTAGGACCTAAAATTGGCAAAAAATATGATGAATAGCACACGAATTCGGACTTAATTGGGAATGAGATACTTCGTCTGGTGTATTTATACAACATGAAAGACATTCAGGATTGTTTTGAGCAATTTTTTGGAGAACATCTTTTAGGACCTAAATTTTGTAAAAAACGTGATGAATAGCACATGAATTTTGGCTGCAATAGGAATGGGATACTTCGTCTGGTCTATTTATACAGAAGAAAAACATTCCGGGTCGCTTTGTCCCATTTTTTGGAGACCTTTTCTAGGACCTAAAATTGGCAAAAAAACGGGATGAATAGCGCACGAATTCAGGCTCAATTGGGAATGAGATATTTCGTCTAGCGTATTTATGCAACATAAAAGACATTCAGGATTGCTTTGAGAAATTTTTTGGAGACCTTTTTTTAGGACCTAAAATTGGCAAAAAACGCGATGAATAGCACACGAATTCGGGCTTAATTGGGAATGAGATACTTCGTCTGGTGTATTTATAAAACAAGACAAACATTTAGGATCACTTTGTCCAATTTTTTGGATACCTGTTTTTAGGACCTAAAATTGGCAAAAAACGTGATGAATAGCACACGAATTCGGGCTTAATTGGGAATGAGATACTTCGTCTGTTGTATTTATACAATATGAAAGACATTCAGGATTGTTTTGAGCAATTTTTTGAAGAACTTTTTTTAGGACCTAAATTTTGTAAAAAACGTGATGAATAGCACACGAATTTTGGATGTAATAGGAATGGGATACTTCGTCTGTTGTATTTATACAGAAGAAAAACATTCCGGATCGCTTTGTCCAATTTTTTGGAGACCTTTTTTTAGGACCTAAAATTTGCAAAAAACGTGATGCACACGAATTCGGGCTTAATTGGGAATGGGATACTTCGTCTGGTGTATTTATACAACATGAAAGACATTAAGGATTGTTTTGAGAAATTTTTTGGAGACCTTTCTTTAGGACCTAAAATTGGCAAAAAACGTGATGAATAGCACACGATTTCGGGCTTAATTGGGAATTAGATACTTCGTCTAGTGTTTTTATAAAACAAGACAAACATTTAGGATCGCTTTGTCCAATTTTTTGGATACCTTTTTTTAGGACCTAAAACTGGCAAAAAATGTGATGAATAGCACACGAATTCGGGCTTAATTGGGAATGAGATACTTCGTCTGGTGTATTTATACAACATGAAAGACATTCAGGATTGTTTTGAGCAATTTTTTGGAGAGCTTTTTTTAGTACCTAAATTTGGTAAAAAACTTGATGAATAACACATGAATTTCGGCTGTAATAGGAGTGGGATACTTCGTCTGGTGTATTTATACAACAAGACAAACATTCAGGATCGCTTTATCCAATTTTTTGGAGACCTTTTTTTTTTACCTAAAACTGGCAAAAAACGTGATGAATAGCACACGAATTCGGGCTTAATTAGGAATGAGATACTTCGTATGGTGTATTTATACAACATGAAAGACATTCAGGATTGTTTTGAGCAATTTTTGGAGAACTTTTTTTAGGTCCTAAATTTGGTAAAAAACATGACGAATAGCACACGAATTTTGGCAGTAATAGGAGTGGGATACTTCGTCTGGTGTATTTATACAACATGACAAACATTCAGGATCGCTTTGTCCAATTTTTTGGAGACCCTTTTTTAGGACCTCAAATCGGCAAAAAACGTGATGAATAGCACACGAATTCGGCTTAATTTGGAATGAGATGCTTCATCTGGTGTATTTATACAATGTGAAAGATATTCAGGATTGTTTTGAGCAATTTTTTGGAGAGCTTTTTTTAGGGTCTGAATTTGGTAAAAAACGAGATGAATAACACACGAATTTTGGCTGTAATAGGAGTGGGATATTTCGTCTGGTGTATTTGTACAACATTACAAACATTCAGGATCGCTTTGTCCAATTTTTTGGTGACCTTTTTTTAGGACCTAAAATTGGCAAAAAATATGATGAATAGCATACGAATTCGGGCTTAATTGGGAATGAGATACTTCGTCTGGTGTATTTATACAACATGAAAGACATTCAGGATTGTTTTGAGCAATTTTTTGGAGAACATTTTTCAGGACCTAAATTTTGTAAAAAACGTGATGAATAGCACATGAATTTTGGCTGCAATAGGAATGGGATACTTCGTCTGGTCTATTTATACAGAAGAAAAACATTCCGGGTCGCTTTGTCCCATTTTTTGGAGACCTTTTTTTAGGACCTAAAATTGGCGAAAAACGTGATGAATAGCACACGAATTAAGGCTTAATTGGGAATGAGATATTTCGTCTAGCGTATTTATACAACATAAAAGACATTCAGGATTGCTTTGAGAAATTTTTTGGAGACCTTTTTTTAGGACCTAAAATTGGCAAAAAACGCGATGAGTAGCACACAAATTCGGGCTTAATTGGGAATGAGATACTTCGCCTGGTGTATTTATAAAACTAGACAAACATTTAGGATCGCTTTGTCCAATTTTTTGGATACCTTTTTTTAGGACCTAAAATTGGCAAAAAACGTGATGAATAACACACGAATTCGGGCTTAATTGGGAATGAGATACTTCGTCTGGTGTATTTATAGAACATGAAAGACATTCAGGATTGTTTTGAGCAATTTTTTGGAGAATTTTTTTAGGACCTAAATTTTGTAAAAAAGTGATGAATAGCACACGAATTTTGGATGTAATAGGAATGGGATACTTCGTCTGTTGTATTTATACAGAAGAAAAACACTCCGGATCGCTTTGTCCAATTTTTTGGAGACCTTTTTTTAGGACCTAAAATTTGCAAAAAACGTGATGAATAGCACACGAATTCGGCCTTAATTGGGAATGGGATACTTCGTCTGGTGTATTTATACAACATGAAAGACATTCAGGATTGTTTTGAGAAATTTTTTGGAGACCTTTTTTTAGGACCTAAAATTGGCAAATAACGTGATGAATAGCACATGAATTCGGGCTTAATTGGGAATGAGATATTTCATCTAGTGTATTTATAAAACAAGACGAACATTTAGGATCGCTTTGTCCAATTTTTTGGATACCTTTTTTTTGGACCTAAAACTGGCAAAAAATGTGATGAATAGCACACGAATTCGGGCTTAATTGGGAATGAGATACTTCGTATGGTGTATTTATACAACATGAAAGACATTCAGGATTGTTTTGAGAAATTTTTTGGAGAGCTTTTTTTAGTACCTAAATTTGGTTAAAAACTTGATGAATAACACATTAATTTCGGCTGTAATAGGAGTGGGATACTTCGTCTGGTGTATTTATACAACAAGACAAACATTCAGGATCGCTTTATCCAAATTTTTGGAGACCTTTTTTTAGGACCTAAAACTGGCAAAAAACGTGATGAATAGCACACGAATTCGGGCTTAATTGGGAATGAGATACTTCGTATGGTGTATTTATACAACATGAAAGACATTCAGGATTGTTTTGAGCAATTTTTTGGAGAACTTTTTTCAGGATCTAAATTTGGTCAAAAACATGATGAATAGCACACGAATTTTGGCAGTAATAGGAGTGGGATACTTCGTCCCGGTGTATTTATACAACATGACAAACATTCAGATCGCTTTGTCCAATTTTTTTGGAGACCTTTTTTAGGACCTCAAATCGGCAAAAAACGTGATGAATAGCACACGAATTCGGCTTAATTTGGAATGAGATGCTTCATCTGGTGTATTTATACAACATGAAAGACATTCAGGATTGTTCTGAGCAATTTTTTGGAGAGCTTTTTTTAGGGCCTAAATTTGGTAAAAAACGTGATGAATAACACACGAATTTTGGTTGTAATATGAGTGGGATATTTCGTCTGGTGTATTTATACAACATGACAAACATTCAGGATCGCTTTGTCCAATTTTTTGGAGACCTTTTTTTAGGACCTCAAATCGGCAAAAAACGTGATGAATAGCACACGAATTCGGGTTAATTTGTAATGAGATGCTTCATCTGGTGTATTTATGCAACATGAAAGACATTCAGGATTGTTCTGAGCAATTTTTTGGACAGCTTTTTTTAGGGCCTAAATTTGGTAAAAAACGTGATGAATAACACACGAATTTTGGCTGTAATAGGAGTGGGATATTTCGTCTGGTGTATTTATACAACATGACAAACATTCAGGATCGCTTTGTCCAATTTTTTGGAGACCGTTTTTTAGGACCTAAAATTGGCAAAAAATGTGATGAACAGCACACGAATTCGGGCTTAATTGGGAATGAGATATTTCGTCTGGTGTATTTATACAACATGAAAGATATTCTGGATTGTTTTGAGCAATTTTTTGGAGAACTTTTTTTAGGACCTAAATTTTGTAAAAAAAGTGATGAATAGCACATGAATTTTGGCTGCAATAGGAATGGGATACTTCGTCTGGTCTATTTATACAGAAGAAAAACATTCCGGGTCGCTTTGTCCCATTTTTTGGAGACCTTTTTTTAGGACCTAAAATTGGCAAAAAAGGTGATGAATAGCACATGAATTAAGGCTTAATTGGGAATGAGATATTTCGTCTAGCGTATTTATACAACATAAAAGACATTCGGGATTGCTTTGAGAAATTTTTTGGAGACCTTTTTTTAGGACCTAAAATTGGCAAAAAACGCGATGAATAGCACACGAATTCGGGCTTAATTGGGAATGAGATACTTCGTCTGGTGTATTTATAAAACAAGACAAACATTTAGGATCGCTTTGTCCAATTTTTTGGATACCTTCTTTTAGGACCTAAAATTGGCAAAAAACGTGATGAATAGCACACGAATTCGGGCTTAATTGGGAATGAGATACTTCGTCTGGTGTATTTATAGAACATGAAAGACATTCAGGATTGTTTTGAGCAATTTTTTGGAGAACTTTTTTTAGGACCTAAATTTTGTAAAAAACGTGATGAATAGCACACGAATTTTGGATGTAATAGGAATGGGATACTTCTTCTGTTGTATTTATACAGAAGAAAAACATTCCGGATCGCTTTGTCCAATTTTTTGGAGACCTTTTTTTAGGACCTAAAATTTGCAAAAAACGTGATGAATAGCGCACGAATTCTGGCTTAATTTGGAATGGGATACTTCGTCTGGTGTATTTATACAACATGAAAGACATTCAGGATTGTTTTGAGAAATTTTTTGGAGACCTTTTTTTAGGACCTAAAATTGGCAAAAAACGTGATGAATAGCACACGAATTCGGGCTTAATTGGGAATGAGATACTTCGTCTGGTGTATTTATAAAACAAGAAAAACATTTAGGATCGCTTTGTCCAATTTTTTGGATACCTTTTTTTAGGACCTAAAACTGGCAAAAAATGTGATGAATAGCACACGAATTCGGGCTTAATTGGGAATGAGATACTTCGTCTGGTGTATTTATACAACATGAAAGATATTCAGGATTATTTTGAGCAATTTTTTGGAGAGCTTTTTTTAGTACCTGAATTTGGTTAAAAACTTGATGAATAACACATTAATTTCGGCTGTAATAGGAGTGGGATACTTCGTCTGGTGTATTTATACAACAAGACAAACATTCAGGATCGCTTTATCCAAATTTTTTGAGACCTTTTTTTAGGACCTAAAACTGGCAAAAAACGTGATGAATAGCACACGAATTCGGGCTTAATTGGGAATGAGATACTTCGTATGGTGTATTCATACAACATGAAAGACATTCAGGATTGTTTTGAGCAATTTTTTGGAGAACTTTTTTTAGGACCTAAATTTGGTAAAAAACATGATGAATAGCACACGAATTTTGGCAGTAATAGGAGTGGGATACTTCGTCTGGTGTATTTATACAACATGACAAACATTCAGGATCGCTTTGTCCAATTTTTTGGAGACCTTTTTTTAGGACCTCAAATCGGCAAAAAACGTGATGAATAGCACACGAATTCGGCTTAATTTGGAATGAGATGCTTCATCTGGTGTATTTATACAACATGAAAGACATTCAGGATTGTTCTGAGCAATTTTTTGGAGAGCTTTTTTTATGGCCTAAATTTGGTAAAAAACGTGATGAATAACACACGAATTTTGGTTGTAATAGGAGTGGGATATTTCGTCTGGTGTATTTATACAACATGACAAACATTCAGGATCGCTTTGTCCAATTTTTTGGAGACCTTTTTTTAGGACCTCAAATCGGCAAAAAACGTGATGAATAGCACACGAATTCGGGTTAATTTGGAATGAGATGCTTCATCTGGTGTATTTATACAACGTGAAAGACATTCAGGATTGTTCTGAGCAATTTTTTGGAGTGCTTTTTTTAGGGCCTAAATTTGGTAAAAAACCTGATGAAAAAAACACGAATTTTGGCTGTAATAGGAGTGGGATATTTCGTCTGGTGTATTTATACAACATGACAAACATTCAGGATCGCTTTGTCCAATTTTTTGGAGACCTTTTTTTAGTACCTAAAATTGGCAAAAAATGTGATGAATAGCACACGAATTCGGGCTTAATTGGGAATGAGATATTTCGTCTGGTGTATTTATACAACATTAAAGACACTCAGGATTGTTTTGAGCAATTTTTTGGAGAACTTTTTTTAGGACCTAAATTTTGTAAAAAACGTGATGAATAGCACATGAATTTTGGCTGCAATAGGAATGGGATACTTCGTCTGGTCTATTTATACAGAAGAAAACATTCCGGGTCGCTTTGTCCCATTTTTTGGAGACCTTTTTTTCGGACCTAAAATTGGCAAAAAACGTGATGAATAGCACACGAATTCAGGCTTAATTGGGAATGAGATATTTCATCTAGCGTATTTATACAACATAAAAGACATTCAGGATTGCTTTGAGAAATTTTTTGGAGACCTATTTTTAGGACCTAAAATTGGCAAAAAACGCGATGAATAGCACACGAATTCGGGCTTAATTGGGAATGAGATACTTCGTCTGGTGTATTTATAAAGCAAGACAAACATTTAGGATCGCTTTGTCCAGTTTTTTGGATACCTTTTTTTAGGACCTAAAATTGGCAAAAAACGTGATGAATAGCACACGAATTCGGGCTTAATTGGGAATGAGATACTTCGTCTGGTGTATTTATACAACATGAAAGACATTCAGGATTGTGTTGAGCATTTTTTTGGAGAACTTTTTTTAGGACCTAAATTTTGTAAAAAACGTGATGAATAGCACACGAATTTTGGATGTAATAGGAATGGGATACTTCGTCTGTTGTATTTATACATAAGAAAAACATTCCGGATCGCTTTGTCCAATTTTTTGGAGACCTTTTTTTAGGACCTAAAATTTGCAAAAAACGTGATGAATAGCACACGAATTCGGGCTTAATTGGGAATGGGATACTTCGTCTGGTGTATTTATAAAACATGGAAGACATTCAGGATTGTTTTGAGAAATTTTTTGGTGACCTTTTTTTAGGACCTAAAAGTGGCAAAAAACGTGATGAATAGCACACGAATTCGGGCTTAATTGGGAATGATATACTTCGTCTGGTGTATTTATAAAACAAGACAAACATTTAGGATCGCTTTGTCCACTTTATTGGATACCTTTTTTTAGGACCTAAAACTGGCAAAAAATGTGATGAATAGCACACGAATTCGGGCTTAATTGGGAATGAGATACTTCGTCTGGTGTATTTATACAACATGAAAGACATTCAGGATTGTTTTGAACAATTTTTTGGAGAGCTTTTTTTGTACCTTAATTTGGTTAAAAACTTGATGAATAACACATTAATTTCGGCTGTAATAGGAGTGGGATACTTCGTCTGGTCTATTTATACAACAAGACAAACATTCAGGATCGCTTTATCCAAATTTTTGGAGACCTTTTTTTAGGACCTAAAACTGGCAAAAAACGTGATGAATAGCACACGAATTCGGGGCTTAATTGGGAATGAGATACTTCGTATGGTGTATTTATACCACATGAAAGACATTCAGGATTGTTTTGAGCAATTTTTTGGAGAACTTTTTTTAGGACCTAAATTTGGTAAAAAACATGATGAATAGCACACGAATTTTGGCAGTAATAGGAGTGGGATACTTCGTCTGGTGTATTTATACAACTTGACAAACATTCAGGATCGCTTTGTCCAATTTTTTGGAGACCTTTTTTTAGGACCTCAAATCGGCAAAAAACGTGATGAATAGCACACGAATTCGGCTTAATTTGCAATGAGATGCTTCATCTGGTGTATTTATACAACATGAAAGACATTCAGGATTGTTCTGAGCAATTTTTTGGAGAGCTTTTTTTAGGGCCTAAATTTGGTAAAAAACGTGATGAATAACACACGAATTTTGGCTGAATAGGAGTGGGATATTTCGTCTGGTGTATTTATACAACATGACAAACATTCAGGATCGCTTTGTCTAATTTTTTGGAGACCTTTTTTTAGGACCTCAAATCGGCAAAAAACGTGATGAATAGCACACGAATTCGGGTTAATTTGGAATGAGATGCTTCATCTGGTGTATTTATACAACATGAAAGACATTCAGGATTGTTCTGAGCAATTTTTTGGAGAGCTTTTTTTAGGGCCTAAATTTGGTAAAAAACGTGATGAATAACACACGAATTTTGGCTGTAATAGGAGTGGGATATTTCGTCTGGTGCATTTATACAACATGACAAACATTCAGGATCGCTTTGTCCAATTTTTTGGAGAACTTTTTTTTGAACCTAAAATTGGCAAAAAAATGTGATGAATAGCACACGAATTAGGGCTTAATTGGGAATAAGATATTTCGTCTGGTGTATTTATACAACATGAAAGACATTCAGGATTGTTTTGAGCAATTTTTTGGAGAACTTTTTTTAGGACCTAAATTTTGTAAAAAACGTGATGAATAGCACATGAATTTTGGCTGCAATAGGAATGGGATACTTCGTCTGGTCTATTTATACAGAAGAAAACATTCCGGGTCGCTTTGTCCCATTTTTTGGAGACCTTTTTTTAGGACCTAAAATTGGCAAAAAACGTGATGAATAGCACACGAATTCGGGCTTAATTGGGAATGAGATACTTCGTCTGGTGTCTTTATACAACACGAAAGACATTCAGGATTGTTTTGAGCAATTTTTTGGAGAACTTTTTTTAGGACCTAAAATTGGCAAAAAACGTGATGAATAGCACACGAATTTTGGCTGTAATAGGAGGGGACACTTCGTCTTGGTATATTTATACAACAAGACAAACATTCAGGATCGCTTTGTCCAATTTTTTGGAGACCTTCCTTTAGGACCTAAAATTGGCAAAAAACGTGATTAATAGCACACAAGTTCGGGCTTAATTGGTAATGAGATACTTCGTCTGGTGTATTTGTACAGCATTAAAGACATTCTTCAGGATTGTTTTGAGCAATTTTTTGGAGAACTTTTTTTAGGACCTAAATTTGTAAAAAACGTGATGAACAGCACACGAATTTTGGCTGTATTAGGGATGGGATACTTTGTCTGGCGTATTTATACAACATGAAAGACATTCAGGATCACTTTGTCAAATCTTTTGGATACCTTTTTTTAGGACCTAAAATTGGCAAAAAATGTGATGAATAGCACACGAATTCTGGCTTAATTGGGAATGAGATACTTCGTCTGGTGTATTTATACAACATGAAAGACATTCAGGATTGTTTTGAGAGAACTTTTTTTAGGACCTAAATTTTTTAAAAAACGTGATGAATAGCACACAAATTTTGGCTGTAATAGGAATGGGATACTTCGTCTGGTGTATTTATACAGAAGAAAAACATTCCGGATCGCTTTGTCCAATTTTTTGGAGACCTTTTTTTAGGACCTAAAATTGGCAAAAAACGTGATGAATAGCCCACGAATTCGGGCTTAATTGGGAATGGGATACTTCGTCTGGTGTATTTATACAACATGAAAGAATTTCAGGATTGTTTTGAGAAATTTTTTGGACACCTTTTTTTAGGAACTAAAATTGGCAAAAAACGTGATGAATAGCACACGAATTCGGGCTTAATTTGGAATGAGATACTTCGTCTGGTGTATTTATAAAACTAGACAAACATTTAGGATCGCTTTGTCCAATTTTTTGGATACCTTTTTTTAGGACCTAAAATTGGCAAAAAACGTGATGAATAGTATACGAATTCGGGCTTAATTGGGAATGAGATACTTCGTCTGCTGTATTTATACAACATCAAAGACATTCAGGATTGTTTTGATCAATTTCTTGGAGAGCTTTTTTTAGGACCTAAATTTGGTAAAAAATGTGATAAATAACACATGAATTTCGGCTGTAATAGGAGTGGGATACTTCGTCTGGTGTATTTATACAACCAGACAAACATTCAGGAGCGCTTTATCCAATTTTTTGGAGACCTTTTTTTAGGATCTAAAATTGGCAAAAAACCTGATGAATAGCACACGAATTCAGGCTTAATTGGAAACGAGATACTTCGTCTGGTGTATTTATAAAACTAGAGAAACATTTAGGATCGTTTTGTCCAATTTTTTGGATACCTTTTTTTAGGACCTAAAATTGGCAAAAAACGTGATTAATAGCACACAAGTTCGGGCTTAATTGGTAATGAGATACTTCGTCTGGTGTATTTGTACAGCATTAAAGACATTCTTGAGGATTCATTTTGAGCAATTTTTTGGAGAACTTTTTTTAGTACCTAAATTTGTAAAAAACGTGATGAACAGCACAGGAATTTTGGCTGTATTAGGGGTGGGTTACTTTGTCTGGCGTATTTATATAACATGAAAGACATTCAGGATCACTTTGTCCAATTTTTTGGAGACCTTTTTTTAGGACCTAAAATTGGCAAAAAACTTGATGAATAGCACACGAATTCAGGCTTAAATGGGAATGAGATATTTCACCTAGCCTATTTATACAACATAAAAGACATTAAGGATTGCTTTGAGAAATTTTTTGGAGACCTTTTTTTAGGATCTAAAATTGGCAAAAAACGCGATGAATAGCACACGAATTCGGGCTTAATTGGGAATGAGATACTTCGTCTGGTGTATTTACACAACTTGAAAGACATTCAGGATTGTTTTGAGCAATTTTTTGGAGAACTTTTTTGAGGGCCTAAATTTTGTAAAAAACGTGATGAATAGCACATGAATTTTGGCTGCAATAGGAAAGGGATACTTCGTCTGGTCTATTTATACAGAAGAAAAACATTCTGGGTCGCTTTGTCCCAGGTTTTGGAGACCTATCTTCAGGACCTAAAATTGGCAAAAAACGTGATGAATAGCACACGAATTCAGGCTTAATTGGGAATGAGATATTTCGTCTAGCGTATTTATACAACATAAAAGACATTCAGGATTGCTTTGAGAAATTTTTTGGAGACCTTTTTTTAGGACCTAAAATTGGCAAAAAACGCGATGAATAGCACACGAATTCGGGCTTAATTGGGAATGAGATACTTCGTCTGGTGTATTTATAAAACAAGACAAACATTTAGGATCGCTTTGTCCAATTTTTTGGATACCTTTTTTTACGACCTAAAATTGGCAAAAAACGGTATGAATAGCACACGAATTCGGGCTTAATTGGGAATGAGATACTTCGTCTGGTGTATTTATACAACATGAAAGACATTCAGGACTGTTTTGAGCAATTTTTTGGAGAACTTTTTTTAAGACCTAAATTTTGTAAAAAACGTGATGAATAGCACACGAATTTTTGATGTAATAGGAATGGGATACTTCGTCTGTTGTATTTATACAGAAGAAAAACATTCCGGATCGCTTTGTCCAATTTTTTGGAGACCTTTTTTTAGGACCTAAAATTTGCAAAAAACGTGATGAATAGCACACGACTTCGGGCTTAATTGGGAATGGGATACTTCGTCTGGTGTATTTATACAACATGAAAGACATTCAGGATTGTTTTGAGCAATTTTTTGGAGACCTTTTTTTAGGACTTAAAATTGGCAAAAAACGTGATGAATAGCACACGAATTCGGGCTTAATTGGGAATGAGATACTTCGTCCGGTGTATTTATAAAATAAGACAAGCATTTAGGATCGCTTTGTCCAATTTTTTGGATACCATTTTTTAGGACCAAAAACTGGCAAAAAATGTGATGAATAGCACACGAATTCGGGCTTAATTGGTAATGAGATACTTCGTCTGCTGTATTTATACAACATGAAAGACATTCAGGATTGTTTTGAGCAATTTTTTGGAGAGCTTTTTTTAGTACCTAACTTTGGTTAAAAACTTGATGAATAACACATTAATTTCGGCTATAATAGGAGTGGGATACTTCGTCTGGTGTATTTTTACCACAAGACAAACATTCAGGATCGCTTTATCCAAATGTTTGGAGACCTTTTTTTAGGACCTAAAACTGGCAAAAAACGTGATGCACACGAATTCGGGCTTAATTGGAAACGAGATACTTCGTCTGGTGTATTTATAAAACTAGAAAAACATTTAGGATCGTTTTGTCCAATTTTTTGGATACCTTTTTTTAGGACCTAAAATTGGCAAAAAACGTGATTAATAGCACACAAGTTCGGGCTTAATTGGTAATGAGATACTTCGTCTGGTGTATTTGTACAGCATTAAAGACATTCTTGAGGATTCATTTTGAGCAATTTTTTGGAGAACTTTTTTTAGTACCTAAATTTGTAAAAAACGTGATGAACAGCACAGGAATTTTGGCTGTATTAGGGGTGGGTTACTTTGTCTGGCGTATTTATATAACATGAAAGACATTCAGGATCACTTTGTCCAATTTTTTGGAGACCTTTTTTTAGGACCTAAAATTGGCAAAAAACTTGATGAATAGCACACGAATTCAGGCTTAAATGGGAATGAGATATTTCACCTAGCCTATTTATACAACATAAAAGACATTAAGGATTGCTTTGAGAAATTTTTTGGAGACCTTTTTTTAGGATCTAAAATTGGCAAAAAACGCGATGAATAGCACACGAATTCGGGCTTAATTGGGAATGAGATACTTCGTCTGGTGTATTTATACAACATGAAAGACATTCAGGATTGTTTTGAGCAATTTTTTGGAGAACATTTTTTAGGACCTAAATTTTGTAAAAAACGTGATGAATAGCACATGAATTTTGGCTGCAATAGGAAAGGGATACTTCGTCTGGTCTATTTATACAGAAGAAAAACATTCCGGGTCGCTTTGTCCCTGGTTTCGGAGACCTTTCTTTAGGACCTAAAAATGGCAAAAAACGTGATGAATAGCACACGAATTCAGGCTTAATTGGGAATGAGATATTTCGTCTAGCGTATTTATACAACATAAAAGACATTCAGGATTGCTTTGAGAAATTTTGGAGACCTTTTTTTAGGACCTAAAATTGGCAAAAAACGCGATGAATAGCACACGAATTCGGGCTTAATTGGGAATGAGATACTTCGTCTGGTGTATTTATAAAACAAGACAAACATTTAGGATCACTTTGTCCAATTTTTTGGATACCTTTTTTTAGGACCTAAAATTGGCAAAAAACGTGATGAATAGCACACGAATTCGGGCTTAATTGGGAATGAGATACTTCGTCTGTTGTATTTATACAACATGAAAGACATTCAGGATTGTTTTGAGCAATTTTTTGGAGAACTTTTTTTAGGACCTAAATTTTGTAAAAAACGTGATGAATAGCACACGAATTTTGGATGTAATAGGAATGGGATACTTCGTCTGTTGTATTTATACAGAAGAAAAACATTCCGGATCGCTTTGTCCAATTTTTTGGAGACCTTTTTTTAGGACCTAAAATTTGCAAAAAACGTGATGCACACGAATTCGGGCTTAATTGGGAATGGGATACTTCGTCAGGTGTATTTATACAACATGAAAGACATTAAGGATTGTTTTGAGAAATTTTTTGGAGACCTTTCTTTAGGACCTAAAATTGGCAAAAAACGTGATGAATAGCACACGAATTCGGGCTTAATTGGGAATTAGATACTTCGTCTGGTGTTTTTATAAAACAAGACAAACATTTAGGATCGCTTTGTCCAATTTTTTGGATACCTTTTTTTAGGACCTAAAACTGGCAAAAAATGTGATGAATAGCACACGAATTCGGGCTTAATTGGGAATGAGATACTTCGTCTGGTGTATTTATACAACATGAAAGACATTCAGGATTGTTTTGAGCAATTTTTTGGAGAGCTTTTTTTAGTACCTAAATTTGGTAAAAAACTTGATGAATAACACATGAATTTCGGCTGTAATAGGAGTGGGATACTTCGTCTGGTGTATTTATACAACAAGACAAACATTCAGGATCGCTTTATCCAAATGTTTGGAGACCTTTTTTTAGGACCTAAAACTGGCAAAAAACGTGATGAATAGCACACGAATTCGGGCTTAATTGGGAATGAGATACTTCGTATGGTGTATTTATACAACATGAAAGACATTCAGGATTGTTTTGAGCAAATTTTTGGAGAACTTTTTTTAGGACCTAAATTTGGTAAAAAACATGATGAATAGCACACGAATTTTTAGCGATGAATAGGAGTGGGATACTTCGTCCCGGGTGTATTTATACAACATGACAAACATTCGAGATCGCTTTGTCCAATTTTTTGGAGACCTTTTTTTAGGACCTCAAATCGGCAAAAAACGTGATGAATAGCACACGAATTCGGCTTAATTTGGAATGAGATGCTTCATCTGATGTATTTATACAACATGAAAGAAATTCAGGATTGTTTTGAGCAATTTTTTGGAGAGCTTTTTTTAGGGCCTAAATTTGGTAAAAAACGTGATGAATAACACACGAATTTTGGCTGTAATAGGAGTGGAATATTTCGTCTGGTGTATTTATACAACATGACAAACATTCAGGATCGCTTTGTCCAATTTTTTGGAGAGCTTTTTTTAGGACCTCAAATCGGCAAAAAACGTGATGAATAGCACACGAATTCGGGTTAATTTTGAATGAGATGCTTCATCTGGTGTATTTATACAACATGAAAGACATTCAGGATTGTTTTGAGCAATTTTTTGGAGAGCTTTTTTTAGGGCCTAAATTTGGTAAAAAACGTGATGAATAACACACGAATTTTGGCTGTATTAGGGATGGGATACTTTGTCTGGCGTATTTGTACAACATGAAAGACATTCAGGATCACTTTGTCAAATCTTTTGGAGACCTTTTCTTAGGACCTAAAATTGGCAAAGAATGTGATGAATAACACACGAATTCCGGCTTAATTGGGAATAAGATACTTCGTCTCGTGCATTTATACAACATGAAAGACATTCAGGATTGTTTTGAGCAATTTTTTGGAGAACTTTTTTTAGGACCTAAATTTTGTAAAAAACGTGATGAATAGCACACAAATTTTGGCTGTAATAGGAATGGGATACTTCGTCTGGTGTATTTATACAGAAGAAAAACATTCCGGATCGCTTTGTCCAATTTTTTGGAGACCTTTTTTTAGGACATAAAATTGGCAAAAAACGTGATGAATAACACACGAATTCGGGCTTAATTGGGAATGAGATACTTCGTCTGGTGTATTTATACAACATGAAAGACATTCAGGATTGTTTTGAGCAATTTTTTGGAGAGCTTTTTTTAGTACCTAAATTTGGCTAAAAACTTGATGAATAACACATTAATTTCGGCAGTAATAGGAGTGGGATACTTCGTCTGGTGTATTTATACAACAAGACAAACATTCAGGATCGCTTTATCCAAATTTTTGGAGACCTTTTTTTAGGACTTAAAACTGGCAAAAAACGTGATGAATAGCACACGAATTCGGGCTTAATTGGGAATGAGATACTTCGTATGGTGTATTTATACAACATGAAAGACATTCAGGATTGTTTTGAGCAATTTTTTGGAGAACTTTTTTTAGGACCTAAATTTGGTAAAAAACATGATGAATAGCAAACGAATTTTGGCAATAATAGGAGTGGGATACTTCGTCTGGTGTATTTATACAACATGACAAACATTCAGGATCGCTTTGTCCAATTTTTTGGAGACCTTTTTTTAGGACCTCAAATCGGCAAAAAACGTGATGAATAGCACACGAATTCGGCTTAATTTGGAATGAGATGCTTCATCTGGTGTATTTATACAACATGAAAGACATTCAGGATTGTTTTGAGCAATTTTTTGTAGAGCTTTTTTTAGGACCTAAAATTGGCAAAAAATGTGATGAATAGCACACGAATTCGGGCTTAATTGGGAATGAGATACTTCGTCTAGTGTATTTATACAACATGAAAGACATTCAGGATTGTTTTCAGCAATTTTTTGGAGAACTTTTTTTAGGACCTAAATTTTGTAAAAAACATGATGAATAGCACATGAATTTTGGCTGCAATAGGAATGAGATACTTCCTCTGGTGTATTTATACAGAAGAAAAACATTCCGGGTCGCTTTGTCCCATTTTCTGGAGACCTTTTTTTAGGACGTAAAATTGGCGAAAAACGTGATGAATAGCACACGAATTCGGGCTTAATTGGGAATGGGATACTTCGTCTGGTGTATTTATACAACATGAAAGACTTTCAGGATTGTTTTGAGAAATTTTTTGGAGACCTTTTTTTGTGACCTAAAATTGGCAAAAAACGTGATGAATAGCACACGAATTCAGACTTAATTGGGAATGAGATACTTTGTTTGGGGTATTTATACAACATGAAAGACATTCAGGATTGTTTTGTGCAATTTTTTGGAGAACTTTTTTTAGGACCTAAAATTGGCAAAAAAGTGATGAATAGCACACGAATTTTGGCTGTAATAGGAGTGGGATACTTCGTCTTGGTATATTTATACAACAAGACAAACATTCAGGATCGCTTTGTCCAATTTTTTGGAGACCTTTTTTTAGGACCTAAAATTGGCAAAAAACCTGACGAATAGCAAACAAATTCAGGCTTAATTGGGAATGAGAACCTTCGTCTGGTGTATTTATAAATCTAGACAAACATTTAGGATCGCTTTGTCCAATTTTTTGGATACATTTTTTAAGGACCTAAAATTGGCAAAAAACGTGATTAATAGCACACGAGTTCGGGCTTAATTGGTAATGAGATACTTCGTCTGGTGTATTTGTACAGCATTAAAGACATTCTTCAGGATTGTTTTGAGCAATTTTTCGGAGAACTTTTTTTATGACCAAAATTTGTAAAACACGTGATGAACAGCACACGAATTTTGGCTGTATTAGGGGTGGGTTTCTTTGTCTGGCGTATTTATACAACATGAAAGACTTTCAGGATCACTTTGTCCAATTTTTTGGAGACCTTTTTTTAGGACCTAAAATTGGCAAAAAACGTGATGAATAGCACACGAATACAGGCTTAATTGGGAATGAGATATTTCGTCTAGCGTATTTATACAACATAAAAGACATTCAGGATTGCTTTGAGAAATTTTTTGGAGACCTTTTTTTACGACCTAAAATTGGCAAAAAACGCGATGAATAGCACACGAATTTTGGCTGTAATAAGAGTGGGATACTTCGCTTGGCGTATTTATACAACAAGACAAACATTCAGGATCGCTTTGTCCAATTTTTTGGAGACCTTTTTTTAGGACCTAAAATTGGCAAAAAACGTGATGAATAGCACACGAATTCGGGCTTAATTGGGAATGAGATACTTCGTCTTGTGTATTTATACAACATGAAAGACATTCAGGATTGTTTTGAGCAATTTTTTGGAGAACTTTTTTTAGGAACTAAATTTGGTAAAAAACGTGATGAATAGCACAGGAATTTTGGCTGTAATAGGAATGGGATACTTCGTCTGGTGTATTTATACAGAAGAAATACATTCCGGATCGCTTTGTCCAATTTTTTGGAGACCTTTTTTTAGGACCTAAATTTGGCAAAAAACGTAATGAATACCACACGAATTTTGGCTGTAATAGGAGTGGGGTACTTCGTCATGGTATATTTATACAACAAGACAAACATTCAGGATCGCTTTGTCCAATTTTTTGGAGATCTTTTTTTAGGACCTAAAATTGGCAAAAAACCTGACGAATAGCAAACGAATTCAGGCTTAATTGGGAATGAGAACCTTCGTCTGGTGTATTTATAAATCTAGACAAACATTTAGGATCGCTTTGTCCAATTTTTTGGATACATTTTTTTTGGACCTAAAATTGGCAAAAAACGTGATTAATAGCACACGAGTTCGGGCTTAATTGGTAATGAGATACTTCGTCTGGTGTATTTGTACAGCATTAAAGACATTCTTCAGGATTGTTTTGAGCAATTTTTCGGAGAACTTTTTTTATGACCTAAATTTGTAAAACACGTGATGAACAGCACACGAATTTTGGCTGTATTAGGGGTGGGTTTCTTTGTCTGGCGTATTTATACAACATGGAAGACTTTCAGGATCGCTTTGTCCAATTTTTTGTAGACCTTTTTTTAGGACCTCGAATCGGCAAAAAACGTGATGAATAGCACACGAATTCGGCTTAATTGGGAATGAGATTCTTCATCTGGAGTATTTATACAACATGAAAGACATTCAGGATTGTTTTTAGCAATTTTTTGGAGAGCTTTTTTTAGGGCCTAAATTTGGTAAAAAACGTGATGAATAACACACGAATTTTGGCTGTAATAGGAGTGGGATACTTCGTCTGGTGTATTTATACTACATGACAAACATTCAGGATCGCTTGGTCCAATTTTTTGGAGACCTTTTTTTAGGACCTAAAAAATGCAAAAAATGTGATGAATAGCACACGAATTCGGGCTTAATTGGGAATGAGATACTTCGTCTGGTGTATTTATACAACATGAAAGACATTCAGGATTGTTTTGAGCAATTTTTTGGAGAACTTTTTTTAGGACCTAAATTTTGTAAAAAACGTGATGAATAGCACATGAATTTTGGCTGCAATAGGAATGGGATACTTCGTCTGGTGTATTTATACAACATTACAAACATTCAGGATCGCTTTGTCCAATTTTTTGGAGACCTTTTTTTAGGACCTAAATTGGCAAAAAACGTGATGAATAGCACACGAATTCGGGCTTAATTGGGAATGAGATACTTCGTCTGGTGTCTTTATACAACATGAAAGACATTCAGGATTGTTTTGAGCAATTTTTTGGAGAACTTTTTTTAAGAACTAAATTTGGTAAAAAACGTGATGATTAGCACACAAATTTTGGCTGTAACAGGAGTGGGATACTTCGTCTGATGTATTTATACAACAAGACAAACATTTAGGATCGCTTTGTCCAATTTTTTGGAGACCTTTTTTAAGGACCTAAAATTGGCAAAAAACGTGATGAATAGCACACGAATTCGGGCTTAATTGGGAATGAGATACTTCGTCTGGTGTATTGATAAAACAAGACAAACATTTAGGATCGCTTTGTCCAATTTTTTGGATACCTTTTCTTAGGACCTAAAATTGGCAAAAAACGTGATGAATAGCACACGAATTTTTGCTGTAACAGGAGTGGGATACTTCGTCTGGTGTATTTATACAACAAGACAAACATTTAGGATCGCTTTGTCCAATTTTTTGGAGACCTTTTTTAAGGACCTAAAATTGGCAAAAAACGTGATGAATAGCACACGAATTCGGGCTTATATGGGAATGAGATACTTCGTCTGGCGTATTTATACAACATGAAAGACATTCAGGATCACTTTGTCCAATTTTTTGCAGACCTTTTTTTAGGACCTAAAATTGGCAAAAAACATGATGAATAGCACACGAATTCGGCCTTAATTGGGAATGAGATACTTCGTCTGGTGTATTTATACAACATGAAAGACATTCAGGATTGTTTTGAGCAATTTTTTGGAGAGCTTTTTTTAGGACCTAAATTTGCTAAAAAACGCGATGAATAGCACACGAATTTGGGCTTTAATATGAATGGGATATTTCGTCAGGTGTACTTATACAACATGCCAAACATTCAGGATCGTTTTGAATAATTTTTTTTAGCACTTTTCTCGGACCTAATTTTTGTAAAAAACGTGATGATTAGCACTCAAAGTGAGGCTTTAGTGGGAATGTAAAACTTTTTCGAGTGTATTTATACAACATAAAAAACATTCAAAATCGTTTTGTGCAATTTTTTAGAGAACTTTTTTTAGCACCTAAACTTGGTAAAAAACATGATGAATAATAGCACACAAATTCGGGCTTTAATGAGAATAACATATTTCGTCTCGTGTACTTATACAACATAACAAACATACAAGATCGTTTTGAGCAATTTTTTTAAGAACTTTTTTCGGACCTAAATTTTTTAAGAAACGTCATGATTAGCACATAAAATCGGGCTCTAATGGGAATGTGGAACTTTTTTTAGTGTATTTATACAACATGAAAAACATTCAGAATCGTTTTAAGCAATTTTTTGAAGACCTTTTTTTCGGACTTACATTTTCTAAAAAATGTGATGATTAGTACACGAATTCGAGCTTTAATCGGAATGGGATATTTCGTCTTGTATATTTATACAACATGACAAACATTCAAGATTGTTTTTAGCAATTTTTTGGAGAACTTTTTTCGAACCTAAATTTTATTAAAAACGTGAGGATTAGCACATGAATTCGGGCTTTAATAGGATTGTGAAACTTTTTTTGGTATATTTATGCAACATGAAAAACATTCAGAATCGTTTTAAGCATTTTTTGGGGAACTTTTTTCAAACCTAAATTTTTTAAAAAACGTAATGATTAGCACATGAATTCGGACTTAATTTGGAATGTGATACTTTGTTTGGTGGATTTATACAACATGAAAACCTTAATTTTGTAAGAACATTATAATTAGCACACAAATTCGAGTTTCAACACACAAGTAAAACATTATGCGATGTATCCTAACAACATGAGAAACATAGTGAATCCAATTGATTTCCTCTCGTTTTAGAAGTTCTAATTCCAGTTGTAATGTTGCTTCTTCTTCCAGATTTTCCATACTTTGTGGTCTAGTTTGGACTTCTTCAATCTGTTCAGTTAGCTCTCTGATTCCCATCTGAACATGTCCAAATTTAGTCTTATTCCATGTTTTCAGTGCAACCTTTGTCCTCTATAGTCTACTGACCAACTGGAACAATGGCTGGCCATTCACTCTAGTGTTCCAAGCCTCTACAATAACTCTTCCAGAATCCCCATCTTTGATCCACATGGATTCAAATTTAAAAGGTTTAGGTGAACCTGGGTCAGTAGATGTAGTCTCTAGCAACAAAGGACGGTGATCAAACGATATAGCCGTTAGATGAGTAACTCTTCCAACCGAGAACAGTGTTCCAAGTTCGCCATTGACCATCCCCTTGTCTAATCTAACTTGAATATTATCCCTACCACTTCTCTTGTTATTCCAGGTCTACGGGTGTCCATTATAACCCTCATCCAATAGTCCTTCGCTGTTAATGAGGTCTCCTAATGGACTATTGCCGGAAGATGCAACAGGTCGTCCCCCAGTTTTATCTCTGATTCGCCACTAAATTATAATCCCCAATAATTAGCCAAGGCCCAACAAAGGCTCCTCCAACTCCCTTCAAATCATCCCAAAACACAGCACACATAGTTGAATTGGAAGGTGCATATATAGTTGTGAGTTGCCACGGTTGATTCGATGGGTTAGAGAATATAAGCGAATTTATCATGGACTTTGTTAGCAACTATAATATTTAAATCAACATCCACTTTCCAACACAGAGCAATACCTCGAGAGATGCCTTGAGCAGGTACAATATGTACGTTTACAAAACCAAAAGATCTAAGCTTTATAGCAATAACACCAACATTAATTTTCAATTCAAATAAAAATAAAATTGAGGGTTTGTAACGGTTCATCCAAACCCTCAACGCTTGTGCTGCCGCAGGTTGCTGGAACCCACAGCAATTCCACACTAGTGCAATCATGGAGACTTGGGGGGCATTGAAAGGCCCGCCTCCTCAGCCAAACTGGAATTTGGGAAATATTCATCTTCGACTTCTTCAATCAAAATATCATCCACATGATTGTTGTTATCCCAATTGACCCCCGCCTTACATGCCTCTCTCTTGATGTGTATGTATAAACCTTCTTCCGACTAGAGTGACTTGCTCTTCTTCAACCAAACAAACCTCTGACAGCGTTTCAGTGATTGGAGTTTGTATACACTCCACTGGAGAAGTCTCAGAATATGGTGATGGCTAACAGAAAAGAATAATACTCTTACTGATAGATAATTCTGACATCGGTAGCTCAATGCGTTTAATCGGGATTATATAAATATCCATATTCCTCTGTCCTGCTCTAACCTTTTTACAGCCCAATCATCAATTAGAAGAGGCCTTTTCTTTGATGGGCGTCCAGGCCCATGTTGTATCTCCTCATTCGCCGCAATTTGTCTTTTAACAGTGCTCCAATCCAATGACTTCTTCAGATGGCTTGTTAACTTGGCACTTCTACTTAAAGCATCAGCTACCATGTTTGCTTTTCCGGAATGATAGTTGATTGGGCATCGATAGGTTCTCCCTATATGGGCCCATATCCTGTTCAGCTTCCAGATTGTAAACCCAAACCACAACTTGGTTTTCATCTGCCACGCTGTCAGTGAAATTCGATTGGAGTCTTTCTCTATTGGCCGCTTAAGGGGTAATTCAAATTTTGAATTTTCCTCGATTTCAATTTTTCCCACCTATTCCACTCTTCGCCTATGATACCACCTCCGGCCTGCAATTCCTCTTCCCTATCAGACCTCTTGATGTTGTCTCGGTAGATATCCGTTCGTATAGAGCTATCCTTAATGTGATGAACATATTGTGATCCAGAGTATGAATTCAGGTTTGGTAGGGATCTCATCCATGGACCAAATGCAGCCTTGGGCTCTAGTGGGTGAATTGTACAAGGAGTAAACTCCCACAGTTTGTATCTGGAAGTCCTAACCTTCCACAATTGTAATAGAAATCTGACAATCTCTCATATAGGAATTGTATCCACAATCTGCCAAATTCCGGCCTCCCTGTATATATCCAGCTTCGTAGAGGTTTCCTCACATCGACAAGCACTTATATCCTCATAAATTTCCTAGTACAGGATGGGTTAGTTAGCCAACTATCCACCTTCATAAATTGACTGTTTTGCCCCTTTTTTTGAATTAGAAAGAGCGGGTTCTCAGGCCCTTAATCAGGGGTTGCGTTCTCCATATTCATCATATCTGGCAGTAGATTGTGGATTTGTACCCAGGAAGGGTTAGTAGTCAAATCCAGTTCATCCCATTTCTTGTTCGGCGCCCATATCTTAGTAACCAACAAAGCTCTCTTAAATAACTAAGGTCCTTTCTCTATAATCAGCGCTCAGCATCAAAGTCAAACGAAAAAAGGAAAACGTTTTCATCCAAACTACTAACTACAAAATTAGGTCTCTGACCCCATAGACTTTTCGAATACATTGACATTTACTTTCTTGTCAAAGATGATTTTGGTGACCAATGGGAAATCACACTTCTGGTTTTTGGAGGGGGGTATTAACTACAAAGTTCAAGTTATCATCTTCTATAGTAAATACAGCGGAGAATATAAAGGATGTCTTTTTTAAGTAAAGGGAATAGATATGAGAGATGGAGGAGAAAATAAAATTCCTTCAAAATCTAAAAATATCAAATTTTAAGTGATGGAAGAAGAATGTTGAGGAGAGAGAGTAATTCCAACCAAAGGAAGGAGACTGTTGTCCGATAGAGAGGAGGAGAATCTACTCTTAGAGAGAGAAAGGGGAGGAATTCTCAGCAAGTTCTTTTAATCTTATCATTTTCAAATTATTCAAATTCAAGAACGAAAACTGCATGGGCGTAACTCAGTTGGTTCTGGGGTTCTGACAGTAATAGTGTGAGAATTTCAACCTCTCCAATGTGGGGATAGTTCCTTGTGCGCACCAGTGCCTGGCAAAGGATTTCGTCTTTTGGTACCAAAAACGGAAATTGCTAACAAATTCCACTCCATCATCTCCAAATTCTACCTACTAACTTCTAAATATGAATACAAAGAGGCAATCATGACCTCCCCCAACCCAAGATATCAATCAAACCTTACCATTTCAAAGGCGAACATTGACCCAACATATTGTTGACTTAGATTTTCATTTTAATTGAAAAATCACCGGATATTATTTTTAAAAAAAAGTGTATTAAAGACTATATTAAAAGATGTATTAAGGAACAATCAATAGTAGCTATGGTCAGCTTATTACCCTATCGGCTTCTCCAAATTAGTAGTAAGCATTGTTTTTTAGTTGTTTATAAGAAGAGATATGTGATAAAAGTTAAAGAGAATATATTTTCCTTCTCTAATAAGTAGACCCTAGAGAAATTAATAATGACTAATTGAAAGAAATAAAAGGAGAGAAAGTCTAAAGTAAAAAGAATTGTATGCCTAACTTATCATCCTGTTCACAAATAGATACTATTATAGTTTGTCATCGTCGCACTAATTTGACAACTAATCCCATCACTAATTCTAATTAATATTTTTATGGTACACAAAAAACATGTTCTTTTTCGCCTATAACATTCTTAAGATTATTGACAAATTGTGAGTATTATTGTATTTCAGAGGAAAAAAAAGAAGAAAACGCTCAGAATGGTCAATTATTCTCTTCTTGACAAGATGGGGGGACCGTCCATGAATGTGGATGGAGAGGGAAGACCAAGAAAACAAGTACGTGGGAGAAGTTGATGGAGGAAAGAAAAGGGATAACAAAGGAAGCTTCAAAGAAAGTGTAGTCCCCAGACAAAAGAAATAAGCAAATCTTCCTCATGAGTCACGAGTCACGACACTTAGCGTCTGGACAAATCCACATTATTCTCCGCCTCCTCCTAAGAAGTTTCCTAGAAACCATTCCATGGCAACAAAATTCTTCCCAATGAACCAAAAAAAACCAAATTCGATCAGAATTTTATGACACCTCCTATCGCTCTTGATTCGGGCACATTTTTATGCATCTAATTCCACCTAAAGGGTTGGTTCGGCACTTGTTACACTCTCTAGTATATTTTCTTTATTCTATAAAGATTACTATAGAAAAAGTAGTATATTAGAAAGTGTACCAGTTAGTTGGAGTGATACGGATTGTGGACCCTGGAGCACGACTCAAAGGAGCATCAGCATACATATATGGACGGTCTTGGTATTGTCACACTAGAGCTGCTTAGCAATTAGCACCTCCTCCTTCTCCCCTATGTTCATTTCCTTGTGAGGGAAAAGAAACCATAACATCAATACAAGAAAAAAGAAAATGGCCATAGAAAGTGAGGGATCAAGAGAATATGAAGACTTGTTACCTGTGATGGCGGAGAAGCTAGACGTGGATACGTTTGTTGCAGAGCTTTGCGGAGGATTCCGGCTATTAGCGGACCCAATAACAGGGCTGATCACATCTTCTAGCCTTCAGAAGAATTCTGCTCTTCTGGGGTTGGAAGGAATGAGCAAAGAAGACGCAGAGGCCATGGTAAAAGAAGGGGACTTGGACGGAGATGGATCGCTGAATCAAACAGAGTTTTGCATCCTTATGGTAAGACTTAGCCCTGGGATGATGGAGGAAGCCGAGGCGTGGCTTGATAAGGCACTTGCTCAAGAGTTGCAGCAGAAGCAGCAGCAACATCCATCTTCTGCTGATAATTAGCAGCTTCCCTGCCGTCTGAATAAGTGGATCCTTCCTTCATTTTCGTACAAAATCTCTGGTTTTCAATAAAGTCTAAAGATATACAGGATGTAAACAAATTAAAGCATGCCAAGAATCAATTCATTAGTGAACCGTTCAGCTACAAAGTTCATCATATATATTTGCCTTGCTCATCGTGTCTTCAATGTCTATAAAATCAAACTTCCTTTCTCATGTACCATATGATATGTTTGATACTTTCATAATAGACTTCTCTTACAGTAGTAGAGAAAAAGCCCCCGATTATTTGGGTATGAATACAACACACTCCCATGTCGTAAATGCTTAAGGTGTAAATGAGAAAGAAAGTAACTTTAATATTATCTCCTTCTACTTCACATTACCACCACTTCTCATATGGTCAAATGTAATACATAACTATATGCCCAACCCGCTACATACTTGGCTGGTCAGGTTGGTCGCCAGGACCATATCCCATGAGCACCCAAGGCAAGGAAGAAACATTCATTTTTGTTAATACATATATTTCTAAGGTTAGCAATTGAACATGGTTGTGGGAGAAGGTTTTCTTTTCTTTTTATGTTTTGCTACAAAATTGATGAACAGAGAGAAAATTAGCATAACCAGTAAAAAAATTGGGTGGGAATGCCATCAGAAATGGTTTAGGGAGAGCCAATGTGTTTGTTTAGTTTAAGGTCCTCTCTACAATCACCTCAAGACAAAGCATTCATTCTACAGTTTACAAGATAAATAACAGGAATTAAGTTAAAACTATGAACTCCAAAGTTTAATACATATCAAAATCATCAAAGACGCTCTTAATACAAACCATAAAAGTAGAAAACCTCAAACAGAACGTTGTTTTCTAATCAAATGGGGGAGGAGAGGGTGGGGGTGAGCTCGCTTCCTAATCTAGCACCACAAGCTACTGCTGGCATTTACATACATGAAACTTCTAGTACGGCACACTACTAAAGGCGTTAAGTTCTAGACCTCCGGACAGGTGACCTGCTGTAAGAGAACAAAGAAGTAAATGAGGAAAAACAGAAGGGAATAGCCATACAGATAAGCAATAATCCACGTGTAGATTTGGGTGCGAGATGAATCAGATGGGAGATCGTGAAATACTCACCTGCGGTATCGACCATATTCGGGGGGACTCCGTTGTCTTTCATATTGACCATTATACTTGTCATAGACTGGGCTCCGTGGACGACCATAATCAGGACTTGGCCGACTCCTGTGGTATGCTGGACTAAGAGACCTCCTATAAGGACTATCCCTGCGCCTGCCATAATCTCTCCTTGGGCTGTCATACCTGTTGTTCCCCCTCTCATCATCATCCCTTAAAGCATACTCAACTGACACCACCCTGTCCAATATCTTGCTGCATATTTAAATGCATCACAGCATTAAGTATATGCTAAAGCTAATATTTTGCAGGTGAGTGCATATGCAAATCTTAAAAGTTACTATATAACATTTTATAGCACAAACCTCATGTGCGTACACTCCAATGCTTTGGTGGCATCTTCTTGAGTTTCGAATTGTACAAATGCAAAGTTTCGACGAATACGGACATTTAAAATCTTCCCGTATGGCTCAAAATGCCTTTCAATGTCTCGAACCTTTGTGTTGTAGGGATCAAAGTTTATCACAAACAAGGTCTTTGTTTGTCTCTGATTAGCCATGGACCTAGAACCATCTCGAGGCCTACCTCGTTCACCCTGCCACATAGATGAAATTAGATTAAAATCAAATAAGTGGCATAAAAGAAACATTCAACATTTCAAACCCCCATAAATTAAGAATATGAAGAATAGGGAAGATGTCAGAAATGAGAGACGAAAGGCCATTCTGCATTTTTCCCTTGCTGTGACAGAAAGGACACATGCATATAAGGGTAACCCGATTATCACCTTAGCCCATTCTACTGACAATCTGCGCCTGTCATATCCAAAGGGCATGTTGTCAAGACCACGAATTGCATCTTCAGCATCACGCTCATCTTCAAAGTAAACAAAAGCAAACCCTGCACCAGGCAATGGGGAAAGAAAAAATAAAGACATGAGAAGTTGGAGACATAGCATTAAACATAATTTTTTTAAGTCCACTTAAGAGAATAGATCAGGTAAATCAGGATTATTTCCCCCTGTAACAAAATTAAATTTAGTACAAAACCTGCAAATATGTGTAGGTCTGATGAAAGAAAGGGCGTAGAGGCCTTGCATGAAGAACTAAATCATGAGGATGGTAGTACTGGTAGTGATGGTGGTGGAGGTGGAATTAAGGTTTTAAGTCCAAAGTACAGTTCTGAGCACTCTCAAGCATGCTTCACCATTTCACAGCATGAATTCAGTATAAAGAAGGCATGGCATGACATAGTTCATTGATCGCCTTATGATTAGTGATGGTTGAAATTGCATCAACAAGTGATAGATCACACCACGATCATTCTTGTAAAATGACAACTAGGCAGTGAGATGAGTGAATGACAGGAGATCGAGTGAAATAAATGCAGAACTATTCCATCTTGAGTAGACAGAGAACAGGCAGGCAGATAGATTTCCTTGGCATTAGAATGTTTTTGCACAGAAGTTCGCAAGCCAAGAAAGAAGCTCACTTTTCCTTAGAAGATGTTCCTGCGTCAAAACAAACACTTAGACATGGATTCCTCCTCTAATGATATCTCAAAATGTGGGTGCTTGTCATTTGTTCAAGCCTACTCGTGTATTATTCCATTACTTTTTTATTATTTTTCCCTTTAGTGTTGCACCCACTCATCCTTCCTTTCTTCACTCCATATCATTCTTTCACATTCATTTTTAATTTTCATGCTCAACCATCAAAATTTCCAATAAAAGATTTTAATGAACTGTGCAGATAAGAATTGACATCTTAGAATCCCCAAAATCAGATCACTTGATAAGAATAAAGAAGTCAAAACAGACTTCTCAATGCAGGAAGAGGGAGAAGGTTAAACAAGCCCCTCCAAAGAACATCTAACCGTTATATAAGAAGGAAGAGGAAAACCTACATTAGTGAAGCCCAGGTCATACTGGAACACAAAGTAAAGGAGGAGAAGGTAGCTAAACAAGATTGAAAGAATCAAATTGAACCATAACAACTTGGAAAACCCATTTGTTCAAAGATTTTTTCAAATGAGAATTGCATAAAAAATAAAAACCCATTCAGCTTGCAATAAGATTAGAAATCTTCAGTTGCTTTCAAATGCAAAATCTGAACTAATAATTGCAACCAAAACAATTTACCCTTCAAAAAGTAACCTAACAGAGAAGAAAGAGAGGATGTGAGTAAATAAATCCCCGCCCACATGTGGAAGAGTAAATCAATCCCTGGTACTTCAAAGGAAAGTAACCCATGCTGTCATACCATCCGCCTAAATTTCCAAACTACTACAATATCCATTGCAATCTAAGGACCGATACATAAGATTTCAGCTACCTTATGACCGAGAAATACCAAAAAAATCAAAAACAAAAGCCGGAACCTAGAGAAGGTAGACAAAAATGCTATACCAGATTTCATGTCGACTCGTTCAATCCTTCCATACTTGGAAAACAATCGCTCCAACTCAGATTGGCGAGTCTCGTACTCGAAATTTCCACAGAACACCGGTCTCATCTTCACACCTTGAAATAACCATAAGAATCCATTATCAGAACATACGGAGATATAAAACCATATATTGAAGATTGAACAATACTTGTCCGCATCCTACGCCAACAATCCAAAACAAAACACGTTCTAGAAGTAGCAAGGAAAGAGGAAAAAAATCACATGAAACTCTTAATTCCTAACAGAAATCTCCTTTTTCTTCCGACTCATTCGAGTTCTTACCGTGCCCAATCTTTTGCGTGTGTGTGAGAGAGAAGGGTGTACCTTTGCTTTGGCCCGGAGAACGGAGGACAGAAAAACCCTAGCAACTGATGGAAAAATCTTTCGTTTGGAAACAGAAAGCGGGCGCTTAATAATGAAGAAGAGGAGGTCGGTTCCAGGCGTCGCCCAGGACCTCCGCCAGGTAATAAATGGATCTTTGAAGGCCCAAGCCCAACCAATGCCCGCATGGGAGCAGCTGATTGATTCTAATTTAGATATTATGCATAAAATTATTATTAAAAGTTAATATTCGAAAATTGTAATATGAAAATTTTAATAATTTTTTATACACATTAAAATTTAAAATAATTCATAAAATTAGTAAATCACCGTAATTAAAATTCTCGAATTTCTCATTTCTTTGTTTGGTCGTTTCCACTTACCAACTTACCATTTGTTAAACTGTTTGAAGAGGCGAAACGGTAAGCAATTGCCCAAATTGTATCCTTAGTTTTTAGAATAAAGCATTAGCCAAATAGCGAAGAGCTGCAGCCTTCTTAGCATATGAACCAATTGAAACAAATACACGCAAACACTCTTCGTAATGGCATAGACTTCACCAAATTTTTAATTACCAAACTTATAGAAATTCCGGATATTTCCTATGCCCACAAAGTGTTTGATAATATTCCAAACCCAACTACATTCCTCTACAACAAGCTCATCCAAGCTTACTCTTCTCATGGCCCTCAACATATGTGCCTTTCTCTCTACCTGCAAATGCGACACAAACACCTCTTACCCAACCCACACTCCTTCACTGTCCTCTTTGCCGCTTGTTCCAACCGCATGCATGGCCAAATCCTCCATGCTCATTTTGTTAAGTGGGGTTTTGAGTTCGATGTATATGCTGTTACTGCGTTAATCGACATGTATGCTAAGATGGGCTTGATGCATTTATCACGGAAGTTATTTGAAGGGTTGAAGATTAGAAGTATACCCACTTGGAATTCCTTGATTGCTGGATATGCCAAGAATGGGGATATGGAGGAAGCTTTGAGGTTGTTCTCGGAGATGCCTCTGAAAAATGTGATTTCTTGGACTACAATGATATCTGGATATTCCCAGAATGGCAAGTATAGTGATGCATTAGCCATGTACTTGGAAATGGAGAATAATGGAGAGCAGCCTAATGAAGTGACCATAGCTAGTGTTCTTCCAGCTTGTGCAAATGTTGGAGCATTAGAAGTTGGGAAGAGGATTGAAGCGATTGCAAGGTCTAATGGATACTTTGAGAATATATTTGTGTGCAATGCCATAATGGAAATGTACTCTCGGTGTGGTAGAATAGATGCAGCAATGCAAATCTTTGATGAGATTGATAGGAGAAGAAACTTGTGCTCTTGGAATACCGCAATCATGGGTCTTGCTGTTCATGGAAAGAGCAACAAGGCTCTGGACCTCTTCAACCAAATGCAGGCAGAAGGCGCAACACCAGATGATGTCACATTTGTGGGGGCAATCTTGGCCTGCACTCATGGAAGGATGGTTGCAAAAGGCCGAGAACTCTTTAATTCAATGGAGCAAACCTATTCTATTACTCCAAAACTTGAACATTATGGATGTATGGTTGATCTTTTAGGTCGTGCAGGAGAACTAAGAGAAGCTTACAACCTAATACAAAGCATGCCTGTGAGGCCTGATTCTGTTGTTTGGGGAACTATGCTTGGCGCTTGTAGCTTCTATGGTAATGTTGAGCTAGCAGAGAAAGCAGCCGAGTCCCTCTTCGAATTGGAACCTTGGAATCCAGGAAATTATGTTATTCTTTCCAACATTTATGCAAGGGCCAAGATATGGGATGGAGTTGCAAAGTTGAGGAAGACTATGAAAGGCTTTCAGATACAGAAGGCAGCAGCTTATAGCTTCATTGAGGAAGAAAGCCAAATCCATAAATTCATTGTGGATGATAAATCTCATCCGAAATCTGATCAGATATATGCAATATTAGATGATGTTCATCTACAAATGAAGCTTCATGGACATATAATCGATGTTGATGAAATTGATTCTTTTACTGAAGAAACATTTGTCACGGATTCATTCACCCGCATCTGGAAAAAAGAATATATTCCATAGATTAAAAGGCAATAAACTTGTACAATAATACACCTACAAGGAAAAATATACTACTATGTTGTCTTGAGTTTATATTTGTGCAAGAAAATATACTAAGCTGTCTTCAGTTTTCTTCTCCATCTTCTTCTCCTGCCTACAAATTTGAGGACTTCATCAATGAGAATTACTGGAGCAGAAACCGAGAGAACAAGAAGCCATTCGTTTAAACTCAATGGAACTATCCCAAAAATATCAGCCAGGAAAGGCACATAGAGAATCAGACAGTGTAGACCAAATGAGACTGACATGGCAACAAGAAGCCAAGGATTTCTCCATGGAGGCATCTTAATCAAACTATTGTCTTCGGAGAGGGCATTGAGCGAATTAAACATCTCAATCGCGACCAAAACAGAAAGGGACAAGGTCATTGCCTTCACTTTACCAGCAGAAAAATAGTCGCAAGGGTTTGAAAAAGTTACAACACGGCCCCCATGGACAGTAAATGGAGTCGCAGTAAAATTTGACCATGACGAGCATTCCCCCCAGTTCCGAAGCTGAGATAATTCAACAAGTGTGTGGCCATCGCTTATGAGGTTAATACCCAGAAAGGAAGCCTGTGTGTACCACAAGATGAAAACGCCAACAGTAGCAATTCCAACATACGAACCAATCACCTATTATTGTCATCAGAAAATAATTAGTAAACTAAAACTAATATATTTCCCTTTTATTTGCAAACTAAACATATAACCAATACTGACCATATAACGGAAGAAAACCCAAGAGTTTATCAGGGCATCATTGGCCTTTCGCGGTGGTTTCTGCATTATGTCAATATCAGCAGGGTTAAATCCAAGAGCTGTTGCAGGTGGACCATCTGTAACCAAGTTTACCCACAGCAGCTGCACAGGTATCAAACATTCTGGCATCCCAATAGCAGCAGTCAAGAAAATAGATATGACCTCCCCAACATTAGATGATATCATGTATCTGGAGGCAGAAAAGAATGTAAGTCCCACATCTACTATTCAACCAAATAATGAATAACACCAGACAGCCTACCTGATAAAAGCTTTCATATTGTTGTAAATTGAGCGGCCCTCTGCAACAGCAGAAACTATTGTACTGAAATTATCATCTGCAAGAACCATATCCGATGCTTCTTTTGCCACCTAAAAGTTTTATTCACAATAAACAAAATCGAAAGTTATCTTAGTTTGGGTAGGATTTATGTTGAAGTCCAAAGCAGGATTAACGTAAATAAAGAACTAAGATGATCACCATAAACTTGTCCAACAATTGCAGGGGGCCGAATTACTTTGAACTGTTTCTGCTTTTTTGTTGTGTGTCATTTTCAGTCATATTGTTACTAAAAAATGACAATGTCTATTAAGTAATTACCCGGTTTGTTAGCATTTTCTTTGTGCATCACCAGGGAAGAAAAAATTACTTTTTGATAGAGATCAGCTTACACCCCATGGTGACAAAATATTTTAGATTCCAAAGAACAAGAGAAATGGCGCTACTTGGGTATAGAAATCTCAAAGATACAGGTTATATGTCTAACCTCAGTTCCGGTAATGCCCATGGCAATTCCAATATCAGCAAGTTTCAGTGCAGGAGCGTCATTGACACCATCTCCAGTCATTGCCACCACCTCATCCATATCCTTGAGCATCCTTACGATTTCTTGTTTGTGCTTAGGCTCAGCTCTGGAGAAAACCTTCCCACCAGGTTTCGATAATATATCCATTTGTTTTGAAGGAGAAAATGCCATGAATTCTTTGCCAGTAAAACTTCTATCTCCAAGATCTTCACCCTCAGAAAACAATTGGATTTCCTGGCAGATAGCTTCAGCAGTTGACTTGTTATCTCCAGTTATCACCATCACTTTGATCCCAGCTCCTCTACAATCTGCAATTGCCCGATGAACTTCCTCGCGAGGAGGGTCCTGTTCATTCATTTTCACTTTTAATAACACTGCTACGGGAATTACTCAGTTTATCAAATAATAGACTAAGATAAAGAACAGAAAAATATATAATATGGCTACTCACCCGTAAACCAACTACCCCAACAAAGACTAGGTTACTTTCTATGGAGGAGTAACAGGAAGGATCAAGCAACTTCTTATGCGCGGGATGGGTCTCAGCATAGTAATCTGAAAGCTCTCCTAAGTTATCCTTATATGCCAATCCCAAACATCGCAATCCTTTCATACTCATTTCCGAATGTCTCAACAGCAGTAGTTCCCGACATGTCTCATCTATTGGAACAGTTGATCCATCTGCTAGTTGCACATGCATACTTCGCTCCAGTACACTCTCAACAGCACCCTGCATCAACAATGTTATGTTAAATGTACAAGAACGAGATTATGATGGCATGTAGCAAGTCATGAGCAACAACTACGAATTGTTGTAAATGAGGAACAAATTGTGTTAATCCTAGTAAACTTTATAAGACACAGTAAAAAAAAACTAGTATCACATTGCGTCTCATTAAGTTCAACAGCTTACCTTGACAAGAAGTCGATTCTGTCCTGTTGGCTCCCGTACAATGACACTCATTGATTTGCGAACACGATCAAACTCCAGAGTGGCAACCCTCTTTGATCTTCTTGTCCACCAGTCACAGCAGCCTATACATCACAGATACGTTAATTCTAAACAGTAATGACAGTCAAAATACTCAAAGAGGTCAAATACCAGCTTTCACTTACCCAATTTGAGTGTGTTGCGATCAATCGAATAGTTTGCAGCTAGTTGTTCATCCCATATTTTGCTCCTTGCCTTACCGTCAGGAACTCCCATCTTTTCAACCAAGACTTTAAGAGCTGCCTCTGTGGGCAGTCCTGTTGCTCTGAATAGACGGCCATCACAAAATATGCCAGCATCATTGCACAAAGCACATATTTCCGCCATGGCTTGCAGGTTAGCATCCATATTATAGCAATTCCAGTCCACAATTCCACCATCCTTAGGATCATAAGTTGTACCTTCAACACGAAAAACTCGAGAAGCTGTAGTTTTTCCTCCCAAGGTGAAGAACTCTGTCACAGACATCTGATTTGTTGTCAAGGTCCCAGTTTTGTCTGAACAAATGACAGTAGTGCACCCTAAAGTCTCTACACTTGGAAGCTTCCTTACTATCGCATTCTTTTGTGCCATTTTTCTTGTCCCAAGAGCTAGACAAGTAGTGATTACTGCTGGAAGACCTTCTGGGATAGCTGCAACTGCAAGGGCAACGGCTATTTTGAAGTAGTACGTGCATCTCTCAAAAGAAAACACAAAATTTGTTGGCCATCCATGAACAACATCCCAGGAAAGAAAATATTTGTAGTTGATAACCCACACGACAAGGCAAACAAGGCCAATAGCGGTAGTAAGCCTATTACCAAATTCATCGAGCTTCTTCTTCAAAGGAGTATCACCCTCTTCCAAGGATGCCTCATGTATTTGTGTCTGTATCTTTCCAATTTCAGTCTGCATTCCAGTTGTTATGACAATACAGATACAGCTGCCATTCACCACTGTCGTTCCAGCAAAGACCATATTTTCTTTTGCCTGCAGTTCACAGTCATCTAAAAATACTGGGCTGGTGCCTTTCAAGACAGGCATAGCCTCCCCGGTCAATGAGCTCTGCTCAACTCTTAATGTTGAGGTTTTCAGAACTGCAACTCTCATGTCAGCAGGTACCTTATCACCAACACGAAGTTCCACAATGTCACCAGGCACCAACTCTTTTGCTGGCAAATCTGGCACTAAGTATCCATCTCTCATGACTTTACAAGAGTCACATTGCATCTCCTTGAGGGCTTCAAGAGCCTTTTCTGCATTGTTCTCTTGCCAGACCCCAACAATGGCATTAAGAACAAGTATCAAGATGATCACAAGCGGTTCTACATAGGCTTCCAGCCCTGATTCTCCGGTTTCATTTCCATGTAAGTAAGCTAAACAAAATGAAATGAAAGCTGCAATGAGTAAAATCTTGACTAGTGCATCATCAAACTGCTCTAGAACAAGCCGCCATAGGGGCTTCCCTTTCTCCTTCTGGAGCTCATTCCAACCATATTTCTCCCGCTGCTTCTCCACCTCACAAGTGCTTAGACCCTTGTCAAGTTTCACTGAGTACTCTTTTAAACATTGCTCAACAGACCATGACCATGCAGGGAACGGTTTTTCATCAACTGATTCCTCCATCAGAAGTTAAAACTGCACTAATCCAACTCGGGTTCTACAACAAAGTTAAAACTCATTTCAAGCCCTTATAGACAATTCAAATGAACAAGCAATTTCAGCAACCAAACTGATGAAAATCAAATGTTCAAACTAAATCCATTTGTGAAAGCAGACTTCTAATGAGACTTCTGTTCAACGAACTCTACAAGCTAATGCAAAAAGTAAGCAGAGCAAAAAAGTATAATAACCTTACTGTCCTCGTCTTTTGCTAAAGAAATTATTTTTTTTAAAAGAAAAAAAAGATGATGTAAGATAAGATTAGTAAAGTTGCTCATTGCCCTAGGCAATGACTAAATAATAAATATTCGAAGAACATCTCCATCAAGTTACTATCAACTTTCATTTTTTATATCAAGCCAACAAATTCTGAAAACAATAAATTCCAACGGCCAGTAGCCTTGCCAATCCTTGAAAAACCAAAATTTAAGGGCACGAGAACAAATCGTTAAGAAAATTGCTGCATCGGAGGATAAAAATGGACAAGAAAATACTGAAAACTAGCAAGATTTGCATGAAATATAGTTTGTACGAACTCACCAATACCATGAGCGGGAAAACTGAAACGAATTTAGCAATTAGAGGCAAAATCCAGAATATAACCTGAAAATCAACAAATCAAGGGAGTAAAAATGAGGAAGAATGTTTATAAGGGACTGATTATTGAACCATAATATAAAGTAGTAGATGGCTTTGAGACAAAGCAACTTATAGGGGAAGAAATTATTACAAGAATATAGAATAAGGAGAAAAATCATTTATACGAGGCGAGTCAGGGAATTTTTTCTTGTTTCCAAAGAAAGGCAAATCAAAATGCAATTCAGAATTTAGACTACGATTGAGACCTTTCAATTCAAAGTGGTTGATTGGTGAATTTTCTGTCATGTTTCTTTCCTTCCTTTTGGAATTTCTTTAGGCATATATAAACTCACTCTCCAGCAGTTACAAACAATTACTGGTCTTTTTAAATTCAAAAAATTTTGCAGGCGAAGAAAGTTACTGTAATACCCCCAAACCAAGAATTCCCTTTTTGTGTTTGTTTGACTCCGGCGCCATTTTTGTTTCTACACTTAAGGTCATAACCTTTTTCTATATTTTCTTTAGTTTTTAGCTTTTTCTTAATAAAAAACGGAATAATTAAGATACCCATTGGTATTGAAGAAGTAAAACAATTTTGTAAATAACTCAACAAACTTAACTCTATTTTTAACATGCTTCGACTAGTTAAGATTATAAAGAAGATTATGATAAGTGTACAGAAATTTGTAAAATAAAAAGGAACGGTTATAGAAAATAAAGAAAGTTAAAGATTAAGACAACACAGTTGGTTTTGAGACTGCAGAATTGGTCCAAGAGCACAGCGGCAGTGTGGGAATTTCAATCTCTCCAATGTGGGAGGTGGTTCCTTGTGTGCACTAGGTCTTGGCCTCCAGTCTGCAGGACTGCTGAGTCACAATGATTTACATCTTCCACCTGGACATCGGGCAGTCTGATAGAGGCCCTGAGGGCGAGGAATTTTGCCTTTTGGTCCAAGACAAGACAGATCTAATGCAATTAGAAGCAGTAATAATGCGGGGCACATTTTGCAGGTTTGGTGCAGAACATGGCCCCAAATGTCCAACAGGAACAGGCATTTTTTGTTGTTGTTGGGTAGGTGATTTGGTGAAAGAGAAGAGGAGTTGTCTCTTTTATAATTAGAGAGAAGGGAAAAAGTCCCCTTAATCTTCTCTGTCAAATGTTTTCTTTTATTGGTATCTTTTTAGAATTTGGTCAATGCTACTGTCGTTTGAATGGAAATTGTTATTTTCGTGAATATTAAAAAAAGACAAGGCTTTAAACAGTAACAATACATTCACATACGACGTTAAACTACTTATAAAGTTATTCAAATTTAAGACATTTCACTTGACATGGTGTATGGACGATCATGTTGAATGGAAATTCTTTTTGGTATTAATTCTCTAATCTAAAACTTTCCTTCATTTCTTATTTTGTCTTTTAATTAGAGGGACCAATATATTTTTTTAAAAAAGAAAAGAAGAAAAAGCACACACATATATATATATAATAATAAGAATAATAAATAATAAGTATATTTGTGGGCTGGGTTATTTTTGACTTTTTGCAGCTAATGACATTTTAAATTGCCTTTTTCACTCTCAGTGCATAGACTTTGTTTATTCCAAGCCAAACTTCTGGGAAACTTCGTGAAATTAAAGCAGCAAGAAAAAGAACATCTCCAGCAAGTGACCAGGTCATTTTTGTCATTTTTTCCCCCCAAAAAAAGGGAATAAGAGAAAAGGACATGATCGTCATTATCATCATTTGTTTAATACTACTTAAAATTATAAATTCTTTTATATATTTAAACATGTATTAATTGTTTACTTTTCAATTATACCTTCTTTAATTTATTTATTATTTCATTTTCTCTTCTTCTCTCTCTTTATTTATTAAGGGTAAAATATAACTTAAAAATTATATTATTTTCTTCATATTTAATTCGTGTGCAAACTCCAAAAACACTTATATTCTTGACCGGAAGAAGTATATATTTATTAGCGTAATCTAGGTTGTTTTGATTTGTTTGGTAAATAAAAGGTTGTTAATTGATAACGTTGTTGTAGCTGGCAAATCATTGCTTGCATTGCATCCACGACACCACACCTTTGTTCCTGGTTGGTCATGGCTGGCTGCCCTGTTAAGTCATCTCCCATATCTCAAGTCATCGGTCTCAATTCAAATGATCAAAGTTCAATGCCTTGCGAATTAGATAGCAAATCGATTTGATTCATAGTTTGCAGGCAAGAAATAGAACTCAGTATTCATCACCAATGAATGAAAAACATAAGCAGGATTCATAGAACAATATCAATACAAACCTAGGCTGCTAAGCATAGCTAATCATGCCAGTGTGAAATGTCTACAAGAATGCAGTTTATTCTAGATGTATAAGAAAGGAATAAAAGAAGAAAAACCTATATCAATCCAAGCTTGGCTGCTAGCTCTAAACAGATGTTTTCTGCCATGTCTGGCGCCTGTCTTTCACTGAATAACCAAGCGGGGTTTATTCTACTGATACCAAGCTACCGCAATGACAACCATGGCAGCTTAAGAATTGAAAAAAGAATTGAAGTCAGGATGTGCTTCTGTTAGTGAGAAACAAGGAGGAACTGCAATATCATCAACCCATAACCCTCCATGCTTCCCAGATTTGAATTCAACCGGCTATGTACAGACGATGAAAAGCTTTAAGCACATTAAGCCTTCATCTCATTACAGATTGTTGCCTAATCCAATTATGTTGACCCTATTCCACCTGTGGACGATAAGTAGTCAATAATTTTCCTAGAAGTAAGAGGACTGCTCGGTAAGCACATTCAACTGAGCTAATATCTTTGCTGCCAAAGATTTAATCTCGCTGTGTCCTCTTTGAGTCAAATCAACCAAAACCATCTGCACTTTCTGTCCATACTTCTGTTTAAACTCCAACAGACGAAACATTCTTTCTAAAGAATGCAGAACCTTTTCTTGCAATCTTGGAGAAGAACTGCTTAGTAATCTTATTAGAGAGGGCATGGCATTAGCCTCAGCAAGCACCTTACTGCCATTTTGCAGTCTTTCCCCTTTAATCAAAGTCAATAGAGCATCAAGAGAAGCCTCACATGCTCCGGAATCTGGCTCTGCTAGAACTCTCACCAGAGGACCCACTGCATCAGCCTCCAACAGGCAAAATGAGGACTCCACCGTGCAGATGCCTTGATGAACACGGCACCCTTCCTCTGGTAAAGCAGAGAAGCACCAGAAACTCCGACGCTTTGGAATTGTCCTACTTAAATCGCAAGAACTTTCAGAAAACTGAGCAAGAGAAATGGCAGCACGTCTTTTTGTCAGACTAGTTCCTACTTCAAGCAATTGGACCAACTCTGGAATGATGCCAGCTTCAGCTGCTTTCTTCTGAGACTGCCTATTTGTTGGAATTGTCAAATGACATAAGGCTCCAACAGCATTCTCTATTAATTGATTTTTACCAAGACCAGTCTGTTTTCCATCAGAAAGAAAGCTGGAAATGATTGGAATACCACCTCCCTCGAACAGCCACTGAGAGACCTGTATGGAAACAGGAAGGTACGCGAGAATACCCAATGCAGAAACAATCTCCGTATCATTGTCAGAACTTTTTATAATTTTCAGCAATGTCTCAATTGCCTTCTGTTCCACGTGCTCATAAATAGTGGCTTCGTCACAATCTTCAGTCAAGCAACAAAGCAGCTTAACAGCATTTGACCGCACTAGAGGATCATCAAGCTCACATAATTGTACCAATACTTGCAAAGCCGAGCACTGGGAATTAGTAAGAGAAACATAAATCTCTCAATCATCAGTAAAACATCATAAATCAACATTAGGGGGAACTGTAATACTAGTTGCTTGAATCATGAATGTCAAAAATAAAAGTAACTAGATGCAGCTATCACAAAATGAACCCTGCGAAGAAAATGGATTGAAACTTTTGTCGTTATCTTGTAAAGAAGACATGAAATTCCACATCAAGGTATCATCACACAAGATCAGGGGCAGAGCCAATACATTTCCTTTATACACTCGATACTTCCTAAGCATCCTCCACTAGTTCACAAATTAGCAGCTTGACTAGTGCAGTGTGTTACTGTTTTCCTAGTTGGTTAACTGCCAGAATGTGGTATATTGTAAAAGGATTAAAGCAAAAGAATGAAAATAAGCGGGATAATATCTCCCACAAAATGTATACCTCTTTCAGTTGTGCTTTGACTGTAGCTGCCGATGGAGATTGGCAAAGCGCATGCAAGGCACAGAGAACATTTTTCTGCACAGCAGGCCCTGTAAAGTTAATCAAGGAAAATAGTTTGGTTATGTCCTCTTCAGATTCCAATAGAGAGACCTGCAGTCCCAAAGAATCTTGACAAGTAGTTGAGAGAGCAAGATTCATGATAATTCCTGATACAAGTTCACGCAAGCCTGGCGATGATGAGTGACGATAAAGAACGTCAAGCAATGGACGCACCGCACATTGTCTTATCATCTCCTGGCCATTCTTTGGCAAGCTTGATAGGTTTAGAAGGGCTTTAATGGCAACCTTTTTCATTTCAACATCATGGCGTGACACCAAGCAAAGTAGTAAATCTAGAACACCTTCTTCAAAGAGAGATGATTTGTTAGGATCCGTAAACTCTATCTCTCCCAATACTTTTGCCATTCTCATCTTGACATCATCCGGTCCTGTTTAAGGGAAAGGCGAATAGGGGAAATATCCAAGTCATAAGTGATACAAAATGAAGTAAAACTATATTTGAATGACCATATAATTGAAGAATAATACTATCATATAGCAATTTATAATCTTAAAAACAAACATTTAAAAAAAATATTGGCTTGAAAATCATTCTCATCCCCCCAAAAAAGTTTAAACTATGGCTCTTATATCCAAACAAAGAGAGTAACATTCTTTCTGCAAGAAGTGGTCAATATTAAAATACCCAGCTTTTCCACTTTCACAAACCATAACAAAATAGGAGAAAATAATAGGAATATAGGACAATATAGCATCGCAAAATGGTGTATGCCAGCTGCTCAGAACCTATCCACATTTGAAAAACGTCTAGACATTAGAGCCAGATACAGATCTAAAATAGGATGCATTTGAGGATATTGTTGATACACTACAGCTTTTTTGACTAATTGCTCAGATATTGACAAAGGCCTTTGTGTTAACTAATTGAGCAGCATGTTTAAAGAAACCTTTATTCTTTGTTAGGTTCTTCCCCAGATCAAGCCCAAACTACTTAGGATTCACTCAAATGGATTACTCCTACTTATCCAAATTGAGTTTATTGCAATACTCTGATTAACACCATTCAGATTCAGTTAATATCATAAGTAATCTAGAAAATGGCAGTTTCTGAATTTTCCACCATTATTGTTTCACTTGATGCAAATTGAACATGCATGTTACTATTTTAACTGATGGTGGAAGACGAGAAACTTTGGCACCAACAGTCGTTAAATTGCCGAAGCTCTCCTGTCCCTTGATCTCTGAGCTACTGAGCTATTAACAGCAAAATTCGAATAAAGCCCCTCAAAAACAGTCCTTTAGCTAGTAAGATGTAAATTCTGAAGATAAAAGGAATCTTGTTATTTAAAGACGAAACCTGATGAAAGACGTTGCAGAAGATACTTGAAATGATTAGCTTTAGCCATCTGTATCACATTGTCATCAGAGTAGGATAGATTTTCCAAAACAGCCCTTGCATCTTCAGAAGCTTGATTGTCCTCACTTTTTAACATAGTTACCAAAAGAAGTATACACCCTTGGGCCTGCCCGATGCACTCACGTACTGATTCATTTTTTGATAGTTCAAGTAGTAAGCCCACAGCCAACTTCCTTTCTCCAACACGACGTCCAAGAAAGCGAACGATAGATTGCATTGCATTGTCAACTTTTGCAATATGCTCCTGCATAAAATTTCATGATAGTGCATTTATTAAATTTCAATACCTTTCAGTGTAAACTTTTTTAGAGTATAGAAATGAAACAAAGGTAACCCATTAGCAGTCAGGTAGTAACCCAGAATCAAATATCTGCAGGGTGACAACTGGTGCAAAATTAATTCAAAGATGAGCTTTTGATATGATACAAAGGAAGGTTGACATGTGGTTTTAACTTGATCCAAAAGCAAGGTTGATAAGATTTAGTTGGATCTCTTTCGCAGAACATATATTTGTAGTTCTAAGTTTATTATGTGTCAAAGACAAGAATATAAAGTGGACAAGAAAATATGCTGAAATCAAGCTTCACTTGAGTAAGGTTCTATACATTATTATAAGAAGAAATATAAGTGTAGTTTGATCACCAGGATGGCCCTTTTACAATTTGATTGAATCAGTGGGAAAACACCCTATATGATGTTAGGAGACATAATATAAAAAGTTATGTGACTTTTAAATTTGAGCATATGAAACTAAATTGCAGGACAAAATCCGTTTTCTAACTAGCAATGTTGGGAGAAAATACACAGATAGGACTCAAGACATGAAAACCTACCTTAGTTTCATCACTATCCTTTGCCAGGGTACACAGGATAACAAGAGCATGACTTCTGATCTCTCGATTTTTGGCATCAAGAAGCTTAATAAGAATAGGAATATAATTCTCCAATATTACCCATTCTCTGTGTATTTCTCTTTGCTCGCAGAGATCTTTTAACTTTTCAAGGCTATCAAGCACTTCTCCCTCTTCTTCTGATGATAGTTTCGATTTCATGGAGGCAATGATGATCATAGTATTTCTGTCCTTCCATTCTTCGATAGACTGCCGCAGAGTTTTATTAGGTCGCAACATTGAAGTATTCAAAGGAGTAGAGGTTAGAGGACATAATTTTACTTCTGCCAACCACTTCTCTATGGCACTTCTCTCATATGTATGACCAGAAGGAGCCTCTACAGGGTCTTCCATTACTTCCCCAGTGATTGGGCAATTGAATGATTCGAGAGGTTCCAGTGGTTGAGAACCTAAAGATTTCCTCTTCATGAAGTACTTCTTCTCTTTATCCTCCCTCGAATATGTGGCATCTGCTCTTCCTAATAGAGCAATTATTTGCTCCATCTGTATGGCTTCAGCATGGTCTTTCCTCAACCTTGCATTTTCTATCTCCTTTTTGAACTCCTCAAATTCCTTCCTCAATGTAGATCTTTCAGTCGAAATTTCAAGAGCCTCTGCAATCGCAACCATTAAATTATTGGCATATGAACGCTGAACATTCCTCTCCTGTATTCCTGATTCTATTTTCTCTAGAATCTCTTCTTCTGCAATGGAAGCCTTAAACTCGGCAGCACGCATATTTTGGACTAGCTGAGTTATATCTTCTTTAATCCCAGATGAAACGTCCAAAGAAGCCAGGGAAATGCAACTCAGACCTTGGCTTATCTCTCTAGTAATATTTTCAATCCGCTTAGCAATAGACCTACAATTGATCAAAAGATAAACTCTGTTTCTTTCGCTGCATTCTGTAATTAGCTTCTTTGCCTCTTTTACCGCTCGGTTAAGGATCTCGATAAAATTTCTCATGCCATCAGAATCGTTGAGGTTCTTCTTATTCAACTCTTTGAGGAGGGGGATAATCCTATCAAAGTAAGATGAAAGTTCTCCAAAGCTCTTCTTGTTAATAAGAACTTTTTTTGAAGCAAGTAAAATCTCAATGATGCCCTCTATAGCCTGAGCGAGGATTTCAGAAAAGGGACCAAAAGAGGTATTGATCACATCAAGTACCATCATTTAACCAGCAAAAATCCCACAACCACAAGCAAGGGGATCATACCCACGAGACTGAATCCGCAGAAATATACAGTTGAGGATAGTATTTACAGTTCGTTTCGTTCAAATAACTATGTATTCCAATTTTCAAGAATGCCCCGTCAGAAGGGTATTTTATTTCTAAGTATAATATGTTAGAGTCTTGCCAGTTTCCAGCAAAGGGACTGAATTTGACAGCATTTATCAAAGTCAACAATGGGATCAAGAATAAAGATCAATACATGAAGTTACCATACTCGAATTTCAGCTTCTTGAGAAAATTCTGCGAATATAAGAAAGTAAACATAAGAATACCAAATCAAGCAAAAAAAAGAGCTGAGAACAAAGTCCAGTTTAACAAGCGAAAATTACCGTCAAGAGCTGAAAGGTCAATCAAAGACCACCTCAAACTCTCAAACAGAAGAAAACTTGGTGAACTTCTTATCCACTTAAGGCAGGAAACGGACAGAATTTTACGGGGAAGAAGAAGAAGCGGGCAGCAGAGACGATCGGAGGAACAAATTCAACTAAACCGTGTAAAAAGGTCAATGGAGAGTCAAGAGACGGAGCAAAGTTGCGTTCCAAGAACTTCCACTGCTACCATGGCCGTCGCAGCAGCAGACTTGGGAAAGAAAAGTCAATGTAACACCAGAAGAATTATTTAGCTAAAAGGCAATTCATTTTCCTCCGAAAGAAAATGAAAAACAGATTATTTGGTTTTAAAAGTTGTCATTACATGACTCTTAAAATTTATTTATTATTATTATAATCTTTAAATAATTATGACTACTCAATAAAATTATTTTGCATTAAATACTTAACTTTTCATTTTGTTAAAAACAAAAAATTACACAAGGAAATAAAGCCATTTTTCTTTCTACACCACACTTATAATATATTTCTTTTGAAAAAATAATTTATAATACTTATTTCATTCTTTACATTGCCATATCATCTGAATAGCTCATATAGTTAGCATCAAAACAGATTGAACTAGTAACTTTATTAAACAATTCAAATAGTAGATTAAAGATTTTAAATTCAAATTACATCATTTTTTAATTGACTGGACCGAACATAACATGACTCCATTAATTTTCTAATTGAGTTGATTTGGATAAGTCCTAGAAATATGTAACATGTAAAATTACACATCTTAATTTATTTAAATTCGACTTACAAAAGTATAGCACAATTTAACTCGACCAAGACATTTCTGATGGGAGTTGATTTTGTGCTTCAATTTGAAACCTCCTATTGTTTTGGACAAGCTCAGCTCGTTAAAACTTAAAAGATACTATAATGGTAAGTATTACCATTCATTCACTAAGCTATTATTATTATTATTATTATGTCCACAATTGTCAATCACAATCACACGCTTTAATGATTCATTTGCTATGAAATTTCCAGTGCTTTTACGCGGAAAGCATACATACAACCATGTCAATCGTTTTATTGCCTATCCATTTCCAACAAGTTTCATTCTTTTGATATTTTGCCTTAATTTGTTAAGAAGGATTAGTAAAGGAATTGTAGGCAAAATATAAAAAGAAAGAAATGGATAGTATAGTAGTAGTATGTATGTAGTATAATTAGGTGGCCAACGGCGGCAAGCTCTGGTCGAAGGCATGCCTTATCTTCACCTTAAGAGCTCCACTAAGCTTCTGTACTCCTTTAGCAATTCCAAACAGTTTATTTTTGTCCATCTTCTCATCATCAGATGATGATGATGATGAAAGCAGTAGCACATGACAAGTCCCCGTTAATTCATCATAAATCCTCTTGAACTCAAGCATTACATCATTCACCAATCCTGATTTGTTTTTCCTAACTAAGAGCTTCAAGATAGCCACCAAATTCCTATTTAGTTTACCTTTCTCAGCTAATTCAATCAAAACTTGTCCCTTCTCTATGTCCTCCGTCAACGGATCTAACAGGAAATCGCGGAGGTTGTCGTCGCGAAGCCATTTGGAGAGCTTCCGGACATCTTTGGCTACTGCTTCGATTGAATTGTTGGACCGAGCGACGTCTACCAGTGCGGCGGCGTAGCCACTTGCTGCTTTCCGGTGAAAGGTGGTTGCGGATGATGATGGGTGAGTTTGTTTGAAATTCGATGATTTTTTAGGTGAAGATGGGAATTGAAGGGCGGCGAAGTCTCTGTTGTTGGAATTACCGGTGGATTTATTTGAAATGGAAGGACGTGGTTTGCATGGATTTGAATGGGAATGGTAATTTTTTCTAGTCTTGGAATGATAATAAAGCTCTCGAGAGGTTGAATAATGGCTGGCTGGGCCTGCAAGTGTCAAGCTGGAGACGGAGGTTGTAAGGGCATCCATTCTCCGGTGGCGGCGGCCGAGGTGAATAGGAAAAAAGAGATGATAATATCTCCTCCACCAACACGGACGGATATAAAAAATACTACGATCAATATTCTTCCCTCTTTTTTCTTTGTGGTTGTAATTCATTCATCTATTTATCAAAATATTAAAAAAAATGATAGCTAGAAAAATTGGAATTTAGCAATAAAAGCTTTCTTTTTTTTTTTTTCTGAATTTAGAAATAAAAGCTTACGAAGAGAGCATTGACTACATATTTTTTCTTGGTGAACATAACTATAGGCAGGGAAAATCAGAAAAACATTTTTCGGAAAAAAAAAAAAAATGAATGGACATATGCAGCGTTGTCGGTGCAACCATTAAGGAACATCAAAAGCTATTGTACGGAGTAATGACTTCGTTTTACTCATCCAATGACCGTTATAACTCACTCAGAATGTCAGTTCATAGAAAAATTCATAGAATAATTCGAACTTGAACTAGTAAATATTCTTAAAATTTAACCCGTATCAAAAGTAAAGTTAGAAATTTAAAAGTTTCACGACATTAATAAAACCTTCAAAGTTTTAGCATATGAGTACACTCCCCACTAAACCACCAAATTTTCCATTGCAGGCTTCTGATTGTTCATTAACTCCATCTCCATAATCCACACTTGCTATTTCTGTTTTATTTTTCCTTTTTCATTTGGAGGATGCACAAACACTGCGATCTACGGCAGGTTTTCAGTGACCCTTTTCTTACTTTTCTGAACAAAAGAAAAAAAAAATGGTGTAAAGGGCCCAGGAAATAATGAAGAAGCCCCCACAAAAGGAGAAATAATGTAAGAAGAGGGAGGGGGGGTCCTATAATGTTGGTCAATAAACCAAATCCATTTAACTTTTAATAATGAGAAATTTGGCATGTTTGTGAAACAATCTTACACCCAACCCATATGATAATAACATGAGTAATTTTCGCCTGCAATTACGATTCAAGAATAATGGTCGCCCCAACCTCCTCCTAGGACCAGACAGACTCCAGAGGGCCCCCCCCCTCCCCCCCTTTAACACCTCTTTCCCCATCTAAAGATTTCGCTCTCCCTCCAGCTTCGCGTTAGTTAAACACACTCAACATCCTCTATAACGTCCTTCATAAATATGGCCATCCCTTTTGGTCTTTCTTTAGCTTTATATGAATGAGTAGAGAGTTGAAGAGAGAATTCTGATCTTATAATTGAAGTGAAGTTACAGTGTGGAGAAGGGGGTAGAGTGGAAAATGAAGCAGGAGGAGGAGAAGAATGGGGAACAACAAGAAGAAAAGATAGACTATGTATTTAAGGTGGTGGTGATAGGTGACTCTGCAGTGGGGAAGACACAGATACTATCAAGGTTTGCCAAGAACGAGTTCTTCTTTGATTCTAAATCAACCATAGGAGTGGAGTTCCAAACTAGGACTGTTAATATTGACTCCAAAGTCATCAAGGCCCAGATCTGGGATACTGCTGGTCAAGAAAGGTCAGCCATTTTCTCCTCTGCTTCTCTTCTTTCATTTTTTCTAATCCATAGAAAGTCAGTAAGATCTTCTAATACAACTTCTACTATATTTTCTCTACCATACTCGTAAACTACATAATCGAGTGAATAGTATTAAAAGATGTCTAAAGTGAACGCATTAAATGATCTTGAGTGCTTGGTATAGTAAGCTTCATTGATTAAATGAACACTATTCTAATGATGATAATGGTCTTGGATGATGAGGAAAAGGAGAAGAAGAAGGCTAGTTAAAACAATGTTTAGCTAAACATTCTTACTTGTTATTCTTTAAGCAATTAATACATGGCAAATGCTTACTACATGACAACATTTGCAAGTGTACTGTTTTTTCATCTTTCTTTCAAGAAACTCATCACCAATAGTGATCAAGATCATAACACGGTAAACTCATTTAAAAGGTAAAATGTGAGTGTAAATACAGAGTGCTTGTTTTAGCATGAATATTGCATAGACTTTCTCCGTTTCTCATGAGGTCAATCCTCAATGTATTTAATAATAAAGCGACCCAACCACAATCAAATTTATTAACAAATCCTATAAAATACACAAACTATATTGCTAAAAAGATACTATTATTAATTAGAAGAAATGCACAATAATAAAATGTATTAAAAGATCTGAGTAATAATAAGGTAGGATTAGTATAGAGCTAAAGACATGCTGATTTAATTAAAAAAAAGTGTATTAGAAATTGAATAGTATAATTTTTTGTTTATTTTATGGATTGACTCTAATGTTAAAGTAATATCTATCTTGACAATATGAAATGCCATATTTTTAAGCATTTAGAGTACACTTAACCATTTATGTGTAGAGTCAATTGCAAATATTCTCAAAAATTAATCATGGATTAGAGGAATCACCATCATAATATAGCTACACAGCAAGTTAAAGGACAGATGTCGTGCTGGTCCACAATTTGATTTTGATGAGTCAACTCCATTCCGTGCCGGAGGAGGCAACCAAATTGATCTAAAAAAGAGTTCAAGAGATGGAAGAAGTCAATAAATGCTAAACCGTAATCTCATCTAACTTGGCGACATTAATGTTTTTGGAATTTAATTGATTTGATTTGAAATGAATCGGTGGTGGTGGTGCAGGTATAGAGCAGTAACGAGTGCATATTACAGAGGTGCCCTTGGAGCTATGCTAGTTTACGACATTACCAAAAGACCTACCTTCGATCACGTAGCTAGATGGCTGGAGGAACTCAGGGCACACGCTGATAATTCCATCGCCGTGATGTTGATCGGAAACAAAGCCGATCAGGTTGAATCGAGGGCGGTTCCAACGGAGGACGCCGTGGAGTTTGCGGAGACTCAAGGACTGTGTTTCTTCGAGACTTCAGCTCTGAGCGGGGAAAATGTGGAGGCGGCATTTTTGAAGCTTTTGGAGGAAACATACGGAGTCGTGTCTAAGAAGTCTATTGATTGTAGCAACAATGGGAAGCCCATTGGGCCTGATGGGGGTTCATTTAAAGGGCTGAAAATTGATACGTCGTCGTCAGGCCCGGATTTTGAAGTTAGTGAGCTGAAGAAGTTGTCCACCTGCTCTTGCTAACCCAATGGGCCATGCCATGCCATGCATCTCACTAAAAAAATGACATGTTGGAAATTTGGATTCAAGAAAGATATGGTTAAATTTTTGTAAAAGAGAAAGTGAGATTTGTAGTAGGAAAGATAAAATGTTTATCTGTGCAATGGACACTCTCTTAATTGGAATATTGGCCTATATAGCTCTAACACACCCATAACTGCGGTGGAAACAGATTGATTTTCTTTCTTGGCAACTTTTTCTACCCATAAGATCATAATTGAAGCATGTGCTAATTGTATGTATGGCATTTGTGTTTAGAATTGGAAGAAATGATTTATAATTTGATTAGATGGCAGGCCAACTCAAGGAATGCGCGGGGCAATGAATTTGGGAAGAATATCCTTTTATAATTAGTAAGAGTATTATTATTAGATATCCGACGGTGGCCGCGCAGTAATAAAAAAATGAGATGACAGCAGTTTTGAAGGGCCGGAGCTTCCATCATTATGTCTCAATTAATCTCCTACTATTATATTCCTAATTTATTCAAGTGAGTTTCGGCCTTTTGCCATACTTGAAAGAAAACCTAAAGGTGATGATATTTCCAGGTGGGATGGCATGGAAATGGGAGGGGAGGGATTGTAGTTTGCAGCTGACATTGACAGCCATGAACAAATAAGTTAATGGGGAGGAGTGATGGAGAAGGTCCCTCCCTCCCCTTATCATCATTTCATAATGCAGAGACAAGTCATTGAAATGGGCAGGAGGAGGAACCTTTTACAGCTGCATTTATGGGAGGGAAATATAATCATTACTACCTATTGCTTCTCAATGAATTTCAAAAATTCATATCATCCAAATTTGATTTTTCAGATTTTGGGCGTCATCATTTAATTTAATTTGGAAGAGGATTAAAAGGGCTCCCTAATAACTCAAAATCTCTAAATTAAAAAGTCAAGATAACACACATCTCAACGATTTCTTTAGAAATTTTCTGGTTTCACTTTTGGCTCCAGATGGGACTTGATTGTTTTTGACTTTATAGCAGTCGAATACATGATTACCAATCATGACTGAGAAGTCCAATGCAGCTTTGTTTTTGTCCTTTAGACTCCCTTTCCATACATTACAAACCCATTAATATCAGAACAGAAGCCATTTTGGCAATGCAATAAATACAGCACAGTAAAATGACCTTGAAATGTATATGCTTCTTTTTTCTTTAAAAGAATAAAAACAATCAATATTCATAGCAATTTGAAATTGAATGTTAATTAGGTAAACAAGGATAGGAGCAGTGTGTTTGAAATCTATCTTTTCTAACTCTGGATATTTCAATTTAAAAAACTAGTATACAGCACCACCATTCTTAAGAAAGCTCATCAAGAATGAAAAGCAAGCCTAAGAAGAAAAATAAACATATTTATACAATTAACTTGTTAAAAAAAAAAAGGGAAAAACTCACAAGTTTCATTGACATCGTCAGATCATTCGGGTTCATGATCCAAAGGTTCAGATTTCTTACTGCTTTTCAACCTCAGTAATCCGTACAACTTCCGAATCTCTTTCGCAGGAGCTACCTCCCTCCATTTCCCGCTGCCGTGCTCCTCTGACATCGGAAACGGCGGCAACGGCGATGAGGACGCGCTCTCGCTCGACATACGCAACATTTTTACTCCGGAGCTCCTGACTTCGGCGGTGCTCGATTGCATCGCCGAAATCACCGATTTCAGGGCGCGGCTGGGCGAGCTTCTGTTCACTAGCATCAACTCTCCGATCTCGGCCGGACTGATCGTCGCGCCGCTCTGAAACATCTCTTCCACTTGCTGGAACAGTTTATGCTCCTTAACGCCGAGATAACTATTAGCTAAGCTCTTAAACGAACTGAAATCGCACAACGGGAAATGTACGTGAACATCAATTCTTCCCGGCCTCAGTATCGCGGAGTCAATATTCTCTTTACTATTTACCGTGAATACCATAATTTTGGCGTCTCCGCAGCACGAATTTGCAATTCCGTCCATAAAATTGAGCATTCCTGTCAGCGATATCGTTGACTTTTCTCTCACAAAGCGGTCGAGGTTTTCGATGACGATGATTGAATTCCTCGAGGTCTGCAAAAGTAGCAATTTCAGATCGGAATCGTCGGAGACTCGAGATAAATCGACATCGTAAACGTCAAACGAGAGGTAATTCGCCATAGCTGCAATGAAACTGGACTTTCCCGTGCCGGAAGGACCGTGGAGAAGATAGCTTCGCTTCCACACTCGGCCTAACTTGTGATAATACGACTCCGACTTGAGGAAAGCGTCTAGATCGGATTTGATTTTACTCTTAAGATCTCCATCCATTACTATGGTGTCAAAAGTTGACGGATGCGAAAACGGAATAGATCTCCAGCGTCCGCTGCAACCGTCGTCATCCGGCGGCAGATTGTTGATGAAGAGCTTAGTCTCCTCCGTCCTTCGTTGAATATCATCAGCCAAACCGTGTATATGTTGAAGGTAAGGACGAAGAACTCTGCGCTTATCCTTCTTCTTAATCTTCAACAGAAAACTTCTGGTGCGAATGCTCTGATAAGTCCAAGAGATTGTTGCGCCGAGGAAGGCATCACGAACAACCTGATGATCGTCTAAGTGAAGGACGATGTCGGTTGACTTCTTACCGGAGAAAAGGTTGGTGACATCGGAATCCTCCACCGACTGTAAAGAATTAACATAGAGGTAAACTTTACGGTAGAACATATTAGGTTGGCCATTTTCGTCAATCTCGGGGACTCTGAAGTGCTGATGAATATGAATCCGATCATCTAACCATTGTAGCCACTTTCTAAAAACGTGAACAAAAGCGGTTCGATACAAGAACAATCGAACAAGGAAAAATATGCAAACAACGGCGATGAACACTAGGAAGAGTTTAAGGACAAACATGGATTGTACAGCAGGTAGAACTACTTCTCCTTGAGTGAACAAAGAAATAAGCAGAAGATTAAACAAAGTGGTGGGTCTGGTGAGTATTGATTGAGATAGTATATGGTGGGAAGGAAGGAAAAGAAGGTAGGTTAGAAGAAGAATAGAGAGATAGATGCTTGAAGAAACTAGAGAGGTTTAGTAGTAGGCAAGAAGGAGAAGGAGAGAGCATAATGTAGTGGATATTGGTTGCAGGCGGGAACTTACTTAGCTGGAAATTGGAAAGTGGAAAGGGGACGTTTGGGCATAGTGGAGAATCAAAAAGGTGCTTCACTTCTTTACTTCTCTCTCCCCCAAAAAATTAAAGGATAAAAAGGTTCCTCCACGGAAATACCATTTTCTTTTAAATATTCCTTTTTTTTTTCTTTTGTCAAATTTTTATGTTAGTTATTACTCTATTGGAATTTTCTAATGTGCAATATGTACATATATATATATATATTAACATTCGAAGATTGTGAGAAGTGAAGAATTGAGTCAGCAAATAACACGAAGGTATTAGAATAGTTAATGAATTGTAAGAAAATTTATAAATTTTTTTTTTTGAACGAGTTAAGAATTGTTAAATAAGCTTACATCTTGTCACATGTGAGTACTAACCGAATTGAATACTTATGTTCTCGCAGGCATGATTCGTGGTAGGATCAATCTCAAATTCACTCTCTATGCCTTATCTCGGCTATTCTAAAATGTGAGAAATATTGAAGGAAGTTAAAAATTGAAAAACAATTATAAAAAAGATCATAGGCCTATCAACTTATATAAAGATATATTTTCTTGTTCTTTTTATTGATTTTTAGCAATTATTTCAGCAATATAATTACAACTTCCTTTTAAATTCTAATTTTTAGCTTTTTTTACAACTTTTTTATAACTTTCTTTATACTTTTTTTTTTACTTCCATTTACTTAGTCTAACTCGTAAGATTATGTATTAAAAAAGAGTCAAATAAGTACTTAAGCTGACATTTCTATTAAAAATTCAACTTTTACGTTCAGATATCTTTAAGTGGGAACTAAACATACACATTTTTAGTTAATATTGTAAAATGAGATATAAGAAATCTTAGTGCAACAATATAAGGAGATATTAAGAGAGTTTAAGACGTTTACTAATATTTAATCTTTATTGATATTATTATTATTTTTTAAAATTTGTTCCTCTTGCTGGGATGCATTCAAATATTCTTTTTCTTTTTAGCTTTGTTTATAAACTATTTTTCTCCTTGCCTATATTTTCATTTGATTTGTTGAAAAACTCCCTTACTTTTCTTTGATTTAAAGTACAATCAACAACTCCCTTACTTGATAAAAGTATTTTTCTTCTTATCAAGTTTTCAAGAACATTATTATGATAACTTTGTCTTAAAAAAGGAACTATTTTTGGTAATTTATTTTGAAAGGGTGATAACATAATTATGTTCAAATTATTTCTTTTACTTCTCCAATCCAATCAAAATAAGACTTTTTAATATTTTCAGATAATTAAATAAATGAACCGCTAAAATGATTAAGGAGGTTAGCTAGTAGCTACGTGGGGTCTTTTGTTAAAAAAAAAACGTGGGTGGGGTATCCACTTTTGTAATTTGCAGCCGCGAAATTTTGTGGTGGCCATTAAAATATAGTTGGATTTCGTACGGCCGCGGGGATGCCAAGGCCAAGTTAGAGAAGAATAATAAAGGGAATACAGAGGCCCGCATGGACATAACTCAGTTGGTTTTGGGGCTGCAGAGTTTATTACAAGAGCCAAAGTTCGAATTCTGACAGCGGAGGTCCTGGCTTCCAGTCTGCAGGACCGCTGAGTCACCATGATTTATATCCTCCACCTAAGCGTCGGGCAGTCTGATAGGAACCCTGAGGGCGAGGAATTTCGCCTTTTGGTCACAATAAAGGGAATACACAGTGGTGAGTGATCAATCAAACTGGATTATATTATATGATTCTAGATTCCAGATTTTAAGACTTACCATTTTTATCGAATTCTATAATATAATAATTTTAGAATATAAAATTAAAAAAAACTTAACATAAACACTTTTAAAGAAATAAAGAGTAATAATTTCTTGCACGTTATATCTTAGATCTTTTCCTTTTCCAACATATTTTGTTTGTGTTTGATCAAATTCTCACTTGAAGTCAAATCCAAATGTGATCAAGAGACAAGTTTTGTTGTTAATATTTTTTTTCTTTTTTTCCGGATAATTTTACTGTTTATATCGTCAAACTTGAATATAAAAATTTTATATTGCAACTATTTAAAGAATTATAATTGTTATAATTTTAAGTTTGAGTTAAACTTACTTCAAAAAGTATTTCAGAAGGAGGAGAATTGTCCAAATTTATTAAGAATTTATTAATTATTTAATTAGTCGGTGCTAAATCTCTTTTAACGTTAACTATATGTCTATATATGATCATCATTTTATCTAAAACGATCATGCTCATGTATAGAAAAACTCAAAAAGTGCCAAGTTAATAATCGTGCCGACGATGGCCCTCCACGGCGCTGAGCCGTTGGTGTGCTGTGGCGGTTTTTAAGTTTTGCCACATGTTTTTTACGTGTCTGGTGATTAGCTAGGAACGAGAGTTGTAAACAGAGCGGGTCTTATCCGTACTTGTAATTCAAGAATAACGTATTAGTATTTTTTGACTTATGAGGGAACAACAATAATAATTGGTGCCAACTAATTCTTTAAAGGGATGACAACATAATTAGTTTAGTTGTAAATAATATTATTTATTAGATAAAGATTTTGAATTCAAACAGTATTGTCCTATGCAATATATTATTAAAAAAAATTGCTTAAAAAGGGAGAGAAAGGCTTTTTAAGACTAGCAAAAGGCACTTTTATACACAAAAGAAAAGGAAAAAAAAAGGTAAAAAAAGAGCACGTCATAGTTGAAAATTTCACCACTATTTTTATCAAATTAAAAGCCTACATTTCATTATAAAAAAATAAAACTATATTTCCGTTACTATTTGCTGGCTTGTAAGCAATGCATTTTCATGCCATAAACTACGTTTTTTTTAAACAAAAATACTTGTGGACCAAATGGAATTTAGGAAAATTTAAAATTTTGATAAATTAGGTAGAAAAGCTTGTTAAAAAAACGGCCAAAATAAGTTTATTCAAGGGGTAGGCTAGCTATTTCTCTTAGAGAAAAAAAGAGACATCCTACCAAACTTTTTACTTGGATTTTGTTTGGACTAGTTGTTGTAAAAAAATATTTATTTGGAATAATTAATAGCTATATTACAGGTCTTAAAGATGAGAGGATATTTATTTTAAAAATTAAAAGTGATAAACATGAATAAAATGATAAGATAGAAATAAATGTAAACCATGCAAAAAAAATATATATATATATATATATATGAAAGTGTAGTAATTTTGAATATAGGAGACGTCTTTTTCAGATTATTTGTGCCCTTTAAAGTTAAACACGGAACAACAAACCAAACCATAGAATATTGATTGATTATTTTTTACCAATTTTCGTTTCTAAATTCTATTGGTTCTTCAATTTTTATTTGGTAAATAATAAGCAATGTATGTTTGCAAAGTGGAAAAGAAAGGAAGATGCATGTATCCATGCGTAACTTGTTTCACTTTCTTTTTTCTTTGAAGACTTTAGGGGAAATTACGGATATTATATACCCGATTTATTTATGTCACTATTTATGAATTTTGCTAGTTATATTAAATTACATTATCTTATATTATTAATTATATTTTTAATTTTAAAAACAAAAATAAGAAAAAGGACGATGATATTTAATACATGCTATCAAAAATATAAATCGGTCTATAACCGAATTTTGGTATTTTTGGAATTGGATGAGTGTGGTTGCGGGGGTTTTTACTTGTATGAAAAGGAATTGGATTGGGTTTGTGATCCTCATCATTTCTGTAAGCCCACCAACATTTGGACCAAAAGGCGAATCCCTCGCTCTCAGGACCTCCACTAGACTGCCCGACGTCCAAGTTGATGATATAAATCACCACACTGCCAGGATTCAAACCTTGGCTCTTGGACCAACTCTAAAGCCCCAGAAACAACTGAGCTACGCCCATGCGAGGTGTAAGCCCACCAACATTTGATCAGCCTCAGCATGGTAAGCCGTAAGCCTGTTGAACTCTACACTTGGGGGAGGCTTTTTATCTCTTATTCTCAAAAGTCCATCATTCTTTTAGTTACGCAAATTTCTGCATGTAACTTTTTTAAATAGAATATTTCATTAATAAAATTTATTGATACAGATTTTAATGTAAGTAAAAAATTTTATGGATGATTCTGAATGAATTTTTAATACGTTAGAGTTAGAACCATTTGATCATAGACTCTATTCGGATTACTTTTTTTTGAAAAAAAAATTGGATTTCTTTTAAACTAAAAATTCTTTCTATTTTTTTATTTTAGGGCACATTTATTTTTACAAATAATTTATAAAAAAACTTAATTTTCAAATTACATTGTATTTATAATTTATACAAAATAGAGGGATTAAATTGAAGTTTGGACAAATTTTATGGGGGAAAATGTAATTAACCCTTATAAAAAATGAAAAAGAAAAAGAAAAAGAAAAAAAAAGGTGGGAAGAGTCTGGTTGCTTCTTCCTTTATCTGTTGGGGAATCAATCAGTTATCACCATCCATCAGTTTGAAATTGAATTGGAGGAAAGAAGAAGAAGAAGAGAGCATGGCAGCCACACTCAGCTTTCTTCAACTCCCTCTCCTTCCTCCCAGAAACCAACTACACATTTCTTCCAAACTTTCCATTTATCCAATTTCAGCACACTTCTCCGATGACTCCTCCTTCTCCTCCGCCAGCAGCAACCCTCAGAAGCTGCTCAAGGAAACCATCCTCCACCTTAAATCAGCTTCTCTTCCTCTCGCCGCAATCACATTACCCATCTTTCTCGATCCAAAGGCATGCTATATCTTATTCACTTTCTTTAATAATATCATTTTAAATAATGACAATTCTCGTGCTTCTTGGTAATTGGTTTCTTTCGTTTTTGAGGTGGGATTTAATTAATGTGTGGAACAGGATGCACTTGCAGTTGGAGGCGAATTTGGGATTCTTGAAGGAAGAAGTGCTGCCCTGATTCATCCCCTTGTAATGTCTGGCTTGTTTGTCTTCACTCTTTATGCTGGTTACCTTGGATGGCAATGGAGGAGAGTCCGTACCATACAAAATGAGATTAATGAGCTCAAAAAGCAAGTGAAGCCAGTTCCAGTAACACCTGATGGAACTCCTCCGGCAGAACCCTCCAAGCCTTCCCCTGTTGAGCTCAAAATACAGCAACTCACAGAGGTAAATTTGCCAGAAACATCAATGTCATTTCTTCCTCTGTTACATTTGTATATATTGGGTAAAAAAAACGGTTGGGCAGTTCAATTTTTGGAGACAATATCTTCAAGTAACTTGCTAGTAGTGCATATCTATTGAATTTCTTTTACAGGATGTTTAATTGTCTGAATCTTTAGAAGGGATGCTTCTATGTTCAAGAAGAGGTGTACAGGATTTTGATGCAAAATAGTATAATTTGGACTTAAATCTAATTTCAGGTTTGCTGGTCCTTACTCCTTAGAGGTGGATTTGAGCAGAATTTAGCCTTGATTAAATTTAGTTCAAGTCATACTTGCTGCTCATATGCATGTTGCATTCAACTCAACTCATTTATCACAAAGTTAAAAAAATATATATATAAATGCTAAAACAACCAGTAAATTAAAGATGAATAGAGTCAATTAACCAATTTAGACAGTATATTACATGTGAATCATCCATTCCCATTAAATAATAATCTGATCTCTTATTTTATCTCAGAAGAATAATGAACCAAATAATGAATTCATCATTGATATGGAAACATACAAAATCTCCAAATGTTTGGATAACATGTTCGTGAGTAACATAAGCGTCTCTTTCTAAGAGTATTCGCGAATTTAGTCAACTAAGAAAACTAAAGATACAATAAAATATCTATAAGTAACCCCCCTTCTCATTTCTCTTTTCTTCCCAATATATATCTTGAGAGCCAAATTTGTCGAACTCCTTTTTGTTCAAGCTTGGCACATATTTTAGTTGAACATGAAATGTATTGTTCACTTGCCTGAATTGAGCTCACTGAACCAAATATATATATATATATATATATATGAAATTGGTCCTCTGGGGATACTTGCCCAGTTTTAAGGCAATGCCTAATCTAGAACATCTGATGCTAAGAATATCTGAGACAATTATCCTGTTCTTTTTGGCATTTCAGGAAAGAAAGGTGTTGATTAAAGGACAATATAGGGAGAAGCACTTTGATGCTGGTTCAATATTGCTTGGATTTGGCGTCTTTGAGTCAATCTTTGGAGGACTCAATACCTGGTTCAGGACTGGAAAGTTATTTCCAGGTCCTCATTTATTTGCAGGGGCAGGTAAATAAAGCCTGCGGTCTCCTTTTAGACATAATACATGGTATTATAGTATCTTGCTAAGCTGATCATGTAAATGATTTCTGGTTAATGTTATTTGTGTTCGTCATTTATGCGTAACATGTTGTATGCATTTGCTTGTTTGGAGCAGCAATAACAGTCTTATGGGCAGCAGCAGCCGCGCTTGTACCACCAATGCAGAAAGGGAACGAAACAGCCAGAAATCTCCACATTGCACTGAATGTAGTGAATGTTATCCTCTTTGCTTGGCAGATCCCCACAGGGATTGAAATTGTCCTTAAAGTATTTGAGTTCACTAAATGGCCATGAATGGTTGAAAGCCCTAATGTTCTTATCTGGTTATGATTTGGATAATCTTTGTACCATTGCGAATTCCTTGATTTAGGTGAGTAATGCATATACTAGAGTTTAGTGCTTTAAACAAGATGCAGGTAAGCAAAAATATCCCATCTCCAGGCTACCGTGGTCTGTCTGTGCTGAAGTCAAGAAAATTACTTTTATCTGTGATGTCTTGTGCAGATTTATTCTTTTGTATTTACTCCGTTCAGGAATTGGATGTATAACTTTCCATTAAAAATAAATAAAAGAAAGTAAACGTTCAATTCTGATGGAGAAAGTAATTGTTTCAGGAATTGTTTATCATACTCATGTACTACAAGAAAAGTTATACATTACTTATCATTATGGGAATGATATTGCTTCTCTCTATTTAGTTTTGCATTATATTGATAGGACGGTCGATCTTTTGCTGATTAGCTTGTTCAGTTCCTTCAATCACTTGCTTTAATCAGCAGTTGGTTTTGCTTCAACTGGAAAATGGAAATGAAAAAAACATTACTCACCAAGTACTTTGAAGAACTCTACCATCGTTTACAAAGATGAGTTTCATACAAAATTTTGGTTCTTGCCAGTTAGAAATCCATTTTCTTTGCAACACGCGATCCTGAATGGTTCTTGGTGGACAAAGAATCCGTTGTGTTTGCGAATGGAAGGTTTTGGGTTTTTGTAGATGTGCAGAAGAATTTTGCAGGGAGAAAAGTAATATTAGAAAATGATTAGCTGTTAAGAAAGAGTACAATGGAACAAAGAGAACAGGAAAAGGAAAGAGTAAAGAAATGGAAGAAACAAGAAATGCATGGTGCAAGGGAAAAGGGATTTGCTTCAAGGAATCTTGAAAAGCCAAAAAAGATAGAACACAAATAAGGGAAGATAGCATAAAATCTGAACAAGCAAAGTCAAGACAGTGAAAATGAATAAATAAACAAACCCTTTAGTGTATGTCAATATCGGAATCTCAAATGGCAAAAAAAAAAACATGAATTTCTTTTTCCTTCAACTGTCATATTTACGCTCATTATCAACGATGTTCACGAAGGGGCTAGCCCAGGAAAAAAATGTGCACATATATTATTCTTTGATTCTACTTTTGCAGCGGCAACTGCACAGGGGAGCTCTTCCATTGCACTTGGAGTTAAAATGTAAAGCTGTTGTCCAGTAGTAATAGTGGTGTTCTGGGTCGCAGCAATTCATTGGATGAATTTGAGGCTCTTTCTTTATAATGAATTACGGCTGGGCCCAAACAAAAAGATCAAGAATGACCACAAAGAGGACATAGGGGCAGTACTATACTGCTGATGCATCTGATGCCTTCCTTCTTCATAGTCTCTTCCCTTCACATGATTCATGATCACGGTTAATGTACTATAAATATATCACCATTCTTTAATCATTTATTTATCGGGTTTCTTTCTTTAGGAACTGAGGGGAACAAACGGATTGCATTGTCACTTGAGCCAACTTCCAGAGTTGTAGCATACAATTATGTCTCAACAGCCACCACGTCCATGGTTTCGTTTGGCTTCCATGGTGCGTCCTAGCCTTCAGCCAACTACAAGGCCTCCCCCTCCGCCTCCACCACCTGTCCAGCAGCAAACTTTTAGGCCCCCTGTCGCACTGCCAACTCCAGCACAACCTGGTGCTGCCACTACTATACCTCCTCGAGCCTCTGCACCACCATCACCAATACGTCCTACCACAGCACAACCTGCTGCTGCCACTACTATGCCTCCTCGAGCCTCTGCACCACCATCACCAATACGTCCTACCACAGCACAACCTGCTGCTGCCACTACTATGCCTCCTCGCTCTTCTGCACCACCATCACCAATACGTCCTACCACAGCACAACCTGCTGCCACTATACCTCCTCGAACTTCTGCACCAGCGTCACCAATGCGTCCTACAATAACACCTGCTCCAGTAAGTTCTCCAGTTGCATCCCCACCGCCTCCTCGGGCTGCTGCATCACCATCTCCTCCAACTCCTCAACCTACAGCTCCCCCATCACCAGCAAAGACACCCACTCCTTCAATTCCACGGACTACGGCACCCCCATCACCAGCAAAAACACCCCCTTCTACACAGACTTTGATTGAAACCCAATTACAAAAATCCCCTGCAAAAAATGGAGGAATTAGCCAGCCAGCTTACTCCATAACTAAGTCAACAACAACAAGCCCTGCACAATCACCTCCTCCTCCTCCTCCCATCTCATCTAATTCTAAACCCTCTTCACCCATTACTAAAACTACTTCATATCCGTGGCAGAAATCCTCACCTAGAACTGCAGCAATTCCTTCTTTCCCGGCGCCATCTCCAAAAACCAAATCGTTTTCGGCCCCTCCTCCGTCACCATTGCCAACAAGCACTCCTTTCCAAACTGTGCCGTCATCTCCAGATCCGACCGCAACCCCCTTTGTAACTCGCGCTATGTCTCCGAGAATTGATAAGCCATGGGTAGAAACTCCACCTCAATCTGCTAAGGAGAAACTATTATCGCATCCTCCATCTCCTTTAAGTCTGCCTCCTGCCCAAATAATGGAACCAATACCCGCAGAAATTGAACAGAAAACCGTACTATTTCAAGAAACTGATCATGACAAATCTAAGACCAACAGCCACAAGCCTTCCAGTTCAAACGGAGCCATCCAACGGTTTCACGACGGTAAGCGAGAAATCAAAAAGGACAAAGGCGTCAATTCCCATTCACAAATTAAGAAATATAATTCGGATTCTGAAGAGAGTGGATTTCGGGTCGTAACACTTGCTGGGGAAAACAAAGGAGCTATAATGGAGCTGATGAGTCCTTCCCGCAAAAACAAAAATTACGGGTCGGAAAATGGCGGGAACAAATTGAAGAACAACAGCGGCGATGAAGGAAGTTCTTGGAGGATGAAATTAGACGGAAAAAATAAGGCGACGGCCATGGAAACTCCACCGATGGACGCATTCATAAATTGCAACGTACAGGGAGTGAACAATTCGATTCTGTACAATTGCTCCTGTACTCACCATGATCCAGGCGTCCATCTTTCGGTGTCTAGAAAGCTCAAACCTGGCCGCCACATGACGGATAATTAATTAATTATAGATACTACTCCGATTTCATATATGAATTTATGTTTAATTTTTACGAATAATTACAATAGCTGAAGAATAAAATATGAGCGGCAGACTGCAAATGAAGGAATGGGAATTGGATTCTTCTTGTTCTCTCTCACTTCAGGTATCCCTTTTCTTCCTTTCAAAAAAACAAATCTGAATTTATATTTTGCTTTATTATTTGTGTAAACCTCTCTGAAAAACTGAAAACTATGTATCTTCATTTCAGTTCTTTTTTTCTTTGAATATTGAGAAATAAAATATTGAATTCGAAGTCTTTCTATGTTTATGTTTAATAAGAGATGAGTTTTTTTTTTTTTTTCACCAATTATGGAATTGCAAATTATTATTATTTTAGTTGTCTGTATTTTCATTTTTATTTAGGATAAATAAAAAAAATACCCTTAAACTTTGTCATTATGTCAATTAAGTACACAATCTTTGAAAATAACAATTAAAGGACAATTTTACTTTTTCATATGAGAGAAATTGATCATTAAAATAGAGGGAAGAAATATAATAATAATTAAAAAAAACTCTCTTTCAAATACCATAAAACCACCCAACTTTCATCAAAAGAAAAAATAGCTTGAGTCTCTTTCTCTTCATTCTCCAAACCCTTTTATTGTATTAATTAATGGACAAAAGTTCAAAGTACTTTTATTTATATTAATCCTTTTATTTATATTATTTGGTATATATATATAATATATATTGGACCGATGGTTAAATTTATTTGTAGAAGGCCCAACATAGACATCCAAAATATGGACAGGGCTTGAAGCCCTACTATTCTAGCTTCTTACTAATTCAGGGCCCAAGCCCATATTGAATAGTGAAGGTCAAAATCATATTATTGGGCCAGCCAACGTTTGTCCTTTTCTGTTGGAGATATCATATCAGTACGTGATTCTCTTACATTATCTTGAATTCTAACCAAACCAACCACTAATAAAGAATACTGATGTGATATCTCTAATAGCTTGCACGAATGTTTTCTTTTCCTTTTTTCTTTTTATGGATGGATTGAGGAGAAAAGTTTTTATAGGATTTAGGCTAAGAAGAGAAGAGAAGTGGGGACTAAGATGCTGGGTAAAGCTTGGACTGTGTTTGTGGTATGGTATTGAGTCTAATAATTCTCAACCATTCACATTGAATGAGAGTATTTGGTTCCTTTCCCAAGCTTTCTACAATCTTGTATTCTCCCTTTAATACAAATGGATCAAACAATTTTTAGAGATTGGAGTGCCAACAATTTTGACCAAATACACCTCTTCTCTTCTCTTGCGTAGCTTTCTAATTCCTTTTCCTATTACCAAATCTTAATTCTTCTTCTTCTTTTATCTATTCAACTTTTTAATAATTCAATATCCGAAAGTCATCGACTAATTCAGAAAGGATCGAAAGACACATGGTTTCCAAACAACAATCACGCCATATGAAAACACTCCATGAATGATGAGAATGAGAAATGAGTAGAAACAAACAACATGAGTGACAAGAAGTTGAATTGAAAAACAACCAATAGCATAGCATAGAAAATATATATGAGCCACAAATAAAATGAGCAGAAAGAGAGGAACATATGAGGAAGGAGGAGAAAAGTTGACCCACAAGAGGGCAGAAACTTGAGGAGGTTCATGGAAAGCTTTAAGGCGACCCACCCACCTTCAAAGTGCAAAGGGCAAAGGGCAACAAACAAAAAAACATCATCTTTCTTTGGCATGCATTCTCTCATCAAATCTCTAAAGAGAGAATCCAAAGCAAACTAATTTGCTCATTACACTCCCATTGTAAGATCGCTGCCTGCCCTGCCCTGCCATGGCTCCCATCAACGACACATCTCTCTCGCAACCGCAACCGCTCGTCTTTAATTACATAATTATTGCCTCCTAAGCAGAAATTTACTACCTCGCAATAATTGTTAAGCACAGAGGCCTGAATACTAAAGGCAAGCAGAGGAGGCCTAATTATAAACGTGTATTGGCTGTAAACAGCACATGATATGATGATGCCATTAGCTAAGAGTATTTTGGGCTCATTCGAAGATGCCATTAAGAATGAGAATGAGAGAGAGAGAGAGAGAGAGAGAGAGAGAGACAGAGATAACCAAAGCTTCATTTCATCTCACTCACTGCTCCAAATAAATAATAATACATTTGATTAATAAGGCTTGGACTAGCTAGAGGAAAAGAGGGCCCTGTTTTTCACTTCCTGTTTGTTTTACGTACGTGTCCGCCATTTAATCCCTTCCCCAAAACTGGCCCTCTCCTCTCTCATCAAATAACACTTCTCCATTCTTCTCTCCCTCCATCGCCTTAATTTTGCATTGTACTTCACTCTCCTTGTGACACTACATTTCAACTGCAATCAAAGTCCATCCCCAACTGCAACTTCAGCCAGCCAGTGCCCATTAGAAAATGAAGGTACCGACCCATATCATCTCATCTGCCTCCTCTTAAAATATTGATGAATCTTGGAATGAATATGTCTTTTTCATTTCTCTTTTGTAGATTTTCAATTGGGTGCATCGAAGGTTTACTCATAAAGGTAATTAATTATTCCCTTTTGATTCATCAATTGCAGCACAAGTAACTTAATGGGCTTCAATTAATAATGATCTTATTATAAGGAACCTGCATATATACTTTAATCTGTTAATTATTATTATTATAATGTGCTTCCATTAATTAATTATTTAATATTTGTCACCTTCATGTTCATGATACAATACACTTGTGCCCATGCTACTATTAATAAATAAATTAATTTTTATACCTTTTAATTAATTACATCATCCACCGATTCAAACCCAATATTTTAATACATATATATTATATATCTATCTAAGCTAAAATGGTTTATATATATTGTGTGTGCAGGTGGATTTAATGAGAATGTGAAAAAAGAGGATGAAGAAGAGTCATGTATTTTCACGAAAGATATTGAGGCAAAAGCCCTACTGGAAAACATTGTGGTTGCTCATGATTTGATGCTTGATGGTGGTAGCTGGAAAGGAGGTTTACTCTCCATTGGCACATTAGGAGGACTGGGCGACTTCACTCATGTGCAGGTGCAGGTGCAGGTGCAGCACCCCAATTATCATGCAAAAGAGGAGGAGGAAGCATTAATGGAGGTGGAAGATGCAGAATACTACTCAGCCCAATGTGACCTTGAATATGATAATGATGAAAAAGAAGAAGGAGAAGAAATGAACCCATTATTAATTGAGGGAGGAGGTGGTTCAAATTCAAACCGCCGCCATTATGAGATAGTTTCTCCTCCTCCTCCTGCTCCTACTAGGGCTAGAGCCCCTGCTGCTGCTGCTGCTAGTGTCCTACTAACCATTGATGCTACTCCTCTGTCTCTAGCTGGAGGAGATGATCGTGACCGTTCAAAAAAGTGGGATCATTCCATTTCCATGACCAAGAAAGAAAGAGTCACTCTTGCGGACTTGTTCTCCGCTGAATCTGATCATGATCATGAGGCCCGAATTACTAAAGTCTCAAACATTAACAGAAAAGTGCCTGCAGGAGATTTTATTTGCAAGAAAACTAGTCCTCATCATCATTCATCCAAGAAGCTAATGATCTCTGGAAAATTCAAAGATGATTCCGCCCGTCCCATGAAAAAACTAGGCCAAGTGAGTTTTTCTGTCCACAACACATAAATATTGCATTCCCCTTTTTTTTTTTTTTTTTTATATTTATCCCTTCCTTTGTAATTTAATTATGCATTTTACAGATGATGAAGAGGATGATGAAAAGAAAGATTCACCCTGATGCTGCTCAAACCAAGAATATTATTAAGGATGATCGCCTCACTGAATCTTCATCACCATCATCATGCAACAACGAATCCATTTCCCTTCTTCATCAAATTCAAGGTACCTACCAATTCATTAATTTAATTATTATTTATCACTCTTAGTCTTACTTCAAATGCAGTTCATCCATAATCCTTGATTTTGTTTTTTTGCCACTGTAATGATTATAAAAAAAGAAAAAGTAGTAGAGGGGATTGGATTAGGTACTGGTGAAATTGCAGGTGGGTCTAAAAGAAAAATGGGTCCTATAAACAAATAATACAAACATACTTCCAACTAGAAACTCCTCAATTATCTATCTTTTCTTGTTCGGTAATAATAAAACACAAGTTGATGAGTTCGCTATCCATCACCTTTCTCAAAATTAAAAAATTACCTAATTTCATCTAGATATTTACATTGATCCCTATATATATGGGTATATATGGTCCCTCTCTCTCTCTCTCTCTATATATATATATGGATTTTTATAGTTTTTTTATGATTCTTGTCCGATATATATGAGTATATATTGTCTTGATTTAATTTATAGAATGTCTATAGAATTTAACTCTTAATTACTTTGGAATTAGGCCTAGCATATTAATAAAATGGCTTTCTATTAATATTCTTTTTTAAAAATAAAAAAGGCTCTCGGTTATACATGGTTATACATAATAAGTATGCATTTTAGGAATCAATAAATTAATTTATAATTTATCTTAAGCCAATCAGTGTCAAATAAAATAGTACAGGAACACGTCTTGATATTTATGTGAGGAAAGTAATAAATAATTAGGATTTAATTGATGAAAAAGTCCATTTTCAACACATAGCTAATCAAACTATGTCTTTTATGTGTTCTAATGTGTTGAAAAGTTAGAATTAATTATGTCATAACCTTCCAAGATAGTAGTATATATATATTATATGAATATGATGTGATGAATATTTTATTAACACATTAATAAAATCAAACTATAGGAACTATATTTATATATATATATTATGTCATGTGTCCCTTTATCTCTCTCTGTGAATGGCAGATGTGGTTGGTGTGAGCAAAAAAGCAGCAAATTAAATCCCAAAATATTATCAGAAGACGGATGGATCGTACGTCTTCCCCATGCATGCAGTTCTCTCTCTACCTTTAATATATTGTTTGGTTCATGAAGCTGAAGAACTCCATCATATTTCTTTTTCTTTTTATATTTTCTGTAATTTGTTTGGTTGATAATGATGGAATTTGTGTGTGTTTAATTATTTAATTATAATTAAGCTAAGTTTTAAAATGCGTACGATGAAACATGAGTTGTAGAGATCTGGTTTGGATTTGTTTGTGTTATATATATATATATATATTAAAGTAATGTGTTTTTTTTATTTTTTATTTTGAAGAAAGTAATGTGTTTATTGTGTATATATGTGATTTGGTGTGTATATATAAATAAATAAATATATATAGTGTATACGAGTTTTAAAACTAAAATTTAAAATTTGAGATGATGTATAATATTATAATACTTAAGTAAATCACATTATTGTAAATTTGGTCCAATTAAAGTAATTAACTTGGAATAAGTTTTTCTCCCCATAATTTTATAAAAATTGAAATGTTTAAAGGAAGGGTTATAAAGTTTTTTTTTTTTTTTTTTTGAGGAAGCATGTTTCTTTTGTTAGCGAATTTACTTCATAGTACAATAATTAATATGTACTGAAAAAAAACCAACATCATAGTATAGTACTTTATTCATATTTTTTATTTCTATAAAAAAAAAAAAAAGCACCATATAGGCATAATATTTTAGTTTCTTCTCCTATAAAAAAAAAGAAAAAGAAAAGAAACGTAATTTATTATATTAATTCGATGTAAAATGTCGGGCCGTTTATATATGTGTTAAGAGTAGTTGAAGTAATGGAGGCCCACAATCTGATTATTGGGCCACATTATTTTTTATTTTTGCATTAGTACAAATTTTCTGCCCAAGTTATTAAAATTTGTTAGGACTTAAGGAGCCTACAAGCCCAAGTTATTAAAATTCTATACCAACCCAATACTCTCTTCATAATATTTATATATATATATATATATACACACACCATATTTAGACAAATCACAGTAACTTTTTTCTTTTAAATATTTAAAATTAGAAACAGATTAATAGATAATAAAAATAAAGTTCAAAATATCTTATAACTTAAAATAAATTAAAAATAATTACTTTTAATTATTAATAGAAACTATGGTCTATATCTTGAATAAATGTAATAATAATTAATGACTATTTAGGTAGACCCAAAAAGAGTAGCTATATATTTCTTTAGTTTTAAAGGAAAAAAAATATCTCATAAAATGTAATCCTGTTTACTACCTTCCTCCTCCCCACCTACCAACTATAAAATTAGTGTAAGAATATTAAAAAGAAAAAAAAATCGCATTTGACGAACCAAATACGTAGAACGTGAGACACGTGCGTGGAAAGGAGCCATGCCATTGCCATGGCCCTAATAATTTGCAGTCTAAGGGGGTTGGCCGGATGACTAAAGGGCCATGTTTGTGGTATTTATTAGCAGCCCATATTAGTAGTATTTAAAATAAATTGGCATTGCCGTCCCGGCAGAGAAAAGAAAGTTAAATTAAGGTGAGGCCTTTGGATTGTCCGTCTTTGACCACACCGCACAGGCGCTCGCTCGCCAAGTTCAGCTTCATCATCCTTCATTTCCTCTCCTGTTAGAATCTAATCTAATCTAATCTACTTCCTTTTTCTTTTCAATTCATGTTATTTTCTTGATATCTAGTTATTCTGTTTATCCATTTCAGTAGAAGAGATGACTTCTTCAAGTGCCAAAGTTCATACCTTTGAAGAGGTAGCAACCCACAACACCAAAGGAGACTGCTGGCTTATAATTTTTGGAAAGGTTAAATTTTCTTCAGCTTTTTCTTCATAAAGATCTCATCTTCAGACAAGATCACTTTACATAAAGTGTTGTGTTTTCAAGATTTGATATGAGAATAATTCATCTTCAATATGAAGTTAAATGTGGATTTTAAGATGTCTGCCTGGCTACTTTTTGGTATCAGAATATTTCTTTTTTAAAGTACTGGTCAACTAAAAGAGCAAGAATCAAGAACTTCTTTTGACTATCCAAAATTGAGGCAAGAATACAAAGTGACTTTTTGGTCTAAGAATTTAATAGCCCTTTACTTCATGCTTAATGCTTTCAAGAATTGTTCTTATGTCTGTTTGAATATATGACCTCTTTATCCAAAAAAAAAAATGAATATATGACCTCTGAGATCAGGTTGTATGTGTTAAAGTTACTTTCAATATATGACCTCACATTGGTACTTTGAGAGATGAGTACCTTTAGTGGCTTGTGTATCTGCATCTTACTTTAGATCTAAGGCCAACGATTTGTTTTCTGATCCCAGGTTGTTTGTTTCATAATCAGTCTCTGCATCACACTAATGCTTGAAGACTTAATTAACTAAAATCACTTTGTTCTCTTGCAACAAAACTTCTATTAGGAGCCAGTGTAACTAGCTGAATGAAGTCTTTCCTACTAGCCAATATATAATTTAAGGCTACTCTTCTAATCAATGCAGTAGGTTACTGCTTTCTTTATTTCTTCAAAGGAAGTTTCTCATCTCTTTGGATTATTATCATGTTTTATCAACATTCTCCATAACATAACATTATGTGTCCTTTTCTGGCTGAACCAAAAATCAAAATTTAGTATTATTCACCCGTGCCATGATAAGAAAAATTCTGGCTCTGTGCTCTGTTTTCATCACCGGCTATCGCTTGAGCACCAAAAAAAAAAAAAAATTCACTGCTCTCCAAAGCAGGATGCTTACCTTCAATGCCTTGATTAATCAGATTGATGTCTTCTACAATTTTTATTTCATTGTGCTTGGGTTGTCTTTGAGGTTTAGGAAAATAAAAATTGGCCATTTCATTCAGATCTGGTTGGAGCTCTCAATCTTTCACTATTTAGGTCTGGCATATGCACATACTAGGAACATCTCATTTGGGAAATTGGTCCTTCCATTGCTTCACTCCATGAAATGGATAACAATAACCAAAAAATAGCTGCATACTAATGTTTGATGTCCTAGTCTGTCAATGGAATATGATGTTGTCAGTTCCATAATGCGTGACCATTATTTATGTCGGTATAAAGATATAGGGATTGCTTTTGACTATATGTTTTCAACATTAACTATGAAGAGCTACTAGGAGCCCATATAGGAGTAGAATTCTATATTTTCACCGTGGCTAGTGGTGTGAATTCATATTAAAAAGTGAATTTATCTTGAGCAAGCATACTTGGAGAGTTGGTCTTACAGATTCAAAAATCATGCAATTATGCATCAGGTGTATGATGTGTCTTCGTTTCTGGATGATCATCCTGGTGGTGATGAGGTCCTTCTAACAGCAACAGGTGAGAGTTAATTCATCATCTTTGTCGTTTTGTTCATCAGAATTTTTCTGTTTGGATGACCACCTGCCACTGTTGGAATTCTGCAGGAAAAGATGCCACAAATGATTTTGAAGATGTGGGACACAGTGACGATGCGAGGGAATTGTTGAACAAATACTATGTTGGGGAGGTCGACAGCTCCACCCTTCCTGTTAAAGAGCATCATGCATCTCCGGCAGCAGCATCTTCTGCAGGAAACGAGACCTCAGGAAGTTTGGTCAAGATATTACAGTTCCTGATACCTCTACTGATATTGGGGTTAGCTTATGCTCTCCGCCAGTCTTCAAAAAAGGAATAATAGGTCAAAATTCTTATGCCAAACTCTATTGATATTGGGGTTTAGCACCTGGATTATTCTTCTTTTTCTCCTTATTCCATCCTGTTTCTTATGATAAAATAATGTCAAAGCATATTTTGCTTATTTTGTTTGTTTATAACGCATGTTCAACAAACTAAAGACCATAAATATATTACTACTATTTGAACAGAGGCGGGAGTTCTTTGGGGTTGTCTTGTCTTCTTATTTTCTTCTTTTTTGGGTGCATTTGTGTATCTCGTATCTGAAAATTAGGTCCTTAGTAATTCCACTAGTATCTTGGTTCTGGTGTTAGAATTGATTTTTGGCACCTTATGTGTTTTACTTAACCATCATTTTCATAGCTTTAGGGAAAAGTGAATTCAATTTGGAATCTTTCCTCTGTTTGATTCTGATACTGCTATCATCATTTTCCCCCCTGCTGAAAAGGGATTTTATAGTATATAATTAAGTACCGAAAAACCATGTGCTGGGAGTAAATTGTCTAGCTATTCTATCTGGAGTGGGAGTGGGATCAATATTATTAGAAACAAAAACTATCCTGTTCCTATATTTCATATGAACTTGTCTTCAGAGGAACCTCTAGTTTTAAGAATCTTGTCTGCCTCTGTTAGTGTCTGGTGTAACAATAGTAGAGCATGCAGCAGGAATGCAGGAGGATATGATGAAGATACAGGAGTTATAGCTCTTTTTTCCTTGTTACTTTTCGTATTTCATCTTTACCAAACTAGAGTGTTGCAGGTTTCTTGATTATCCTCCCCACACCAGCACATTTATTTTTCATCACCAGTTCATCCCCACACCACCACAATTGTTTTAGTTGGCTAAATCACATTTGAAGCCAACTTTTACTGCCCATGGGACCCTTTACTCCGATTTTTCCAAACTATAGTTCAATCCAAGTAGATGTCAATTAGTTGCAGTATCTATCCAAGGGACCCTATTGTGTGGACTTACCAAGGCAGCAAAATCTAGTGAAGAATGATTTGCATATTGTATTTTAATCTTAATTATAGAGAGAGTGTCACTCATTTGTACATCTGCAGTATGTAACATAGTGATGGTACTAGTTTTGGTGTGCAATAATAATTAATGTGTAACAAGGGCAGGGAAAAGGACAGAAATGATATTGAAATATGTATGGTCTCTTGATTAGTAATCAATATTCCTGTGGATATGCCATTAGAGAAAGAGAGGGAACCAATATCAGAGCTGTTGGTGTCTCCATCCATCAGTCTAAATAATTCTAAAATATATTATAGGCATCTCAAAAGAAAGCCCCAAATGGAGGAGAGAGTCATATGATTCCATCCATCCTTTGCCTAGTTGTTCTTGCATTTGCAAATGAAAAATCTTTCTTTCTATAAACTAGTAGTATTTGTATTTGTATTTGAATTGGGGACACAGTTAGGGAGTCTCTGTCATGTCATGTCATGATGCCCTCCAAGAGAAAGGTTAGAATTGTTCATCTTATCTCTTTCAGTCACTTTTATTATTACTTGTCTTCATCATCAATCAGCATTGAATCATCCAATATGCTGTCTTCTCTTCTCTTCTCTGCTCTTCTCTGCTTTTTACTTAATCATCATCTACATATGTGTTTCTGCCCGTATCATTTCTCAACTTAATTATGTATTAAAAAAAAAGTACTTAAATCAGTACATAACGGACCCATAATATCAAAGGATTTGGGAGAAACAGCAGATTACTTGGTGTTCAAGATTTCTCATATCATATTTAACCTCCACTATTATATTTCGCAATCAAATTTATTTTTTCTTGAAAGAAGAAACAAACTTGCTAGTTCTCCCCACAATCACAAGATGCATGCGGAACCTATGGCAAATTAGCCCTGAATTTATATATATACACATTAATGAATGCATTCCGCCCAACTATTTTGACAATTCTACCAAAGTTGATATCACATTTGTTTTTAATTTTTGAGAGTATATATAAAAACGGGAGTAACTACAAAACTCAGTTAGTTGCACACATTTCTTATTAAAAAACTTAATAAAATAACCTAATCTCAATCTGCAATTTGCAGAAAAACCCAATTAATTATAATCTCTCTCTGTCTCTCGATCGATCGGTTCCTCTTCACATCCCGAAATCTTGGAATATGGTTGGTACACTACTTATCATTAGCTTCAAAAGCCTTTTCATGGGACCAACTAAGTAGAGCTAATCCTTTAATTTAACTTTTTTTCCAGGATTATCTGTCTGACCTCCGCTATGCCTATGTATGGTTGCATTTTTTAATTAATTTTCTATTCTCTTATTTTCAACTTCTAAACTTACAATAAGAGAAATCTCAACTTTTTCTTTTTCAATAATTTCTGTACAAAACATTCTAAAGATTCAATTGTGTGAGAAGGCTTATTTTAACACACATCATGTTTATACTAATCTCCGTTCACACTGAATATGTCTTTTGAAGAGGATAAATGTTGGCTAAATTGATTTTTCTAATCTCAAAATTCGAATCCGAATCTATTCACCCACATTTGTAATTGAAAATTTTCTAATTCTTTTCATTGGAACTATGTTTATAAGCTATATTTAACACACTCTTTGATTGAAGGAACCAAAGAATTGTCAAACAATGGAAATGTAAAGTGAGGAATTAGAAAAAAGAGAGAACAATCAGACAATCACTCAACACCAGACAAGGCTATCAAAAGTATTTCTGTCTTAATCAAATATTATTAATTATAACTGAAATTTTTACAGCATCACATATATATATATATATATATATATACAATTACGAATGAAGAGGAAACAGAAGGATTTGGGACTTGGTACAGTAATTTTGATGTGGATTTTACTTTCACAATCTATATGTACAATCAAGTATGAAATAACAAATACGAGATATAAAAAAAGTATCACAATCAAATACAAAGTAAAGAGAGACAAATTTACTACACATTTATAGGTAAAAGAAAAAGACCAAAGTATTTTTTTAAATTTTTTCTTTCCGTTTTCTATTCATCGGATCATCCATTTCGCCTTGGACGAAGTACCACAACGAGCGGATTAGCCATTTCACAAGACAGCCTTAAAACCTCCGATAAATCCACTTTTCCTCCCTCCACCTCACTCCCAAACTCAAACTCGTTTAATAACGTAGCCACCCAAAAAGTGACGGTACTCAAACCCAAAGTCTTCCCGGGGCAAGTTCTCCTACCCGAACCGAACGGAGCCAGCCTCAAGTCAGAACCCAAAACAGAAAACGGTTCGGTTTTGTCGGGGGAATGGGTCATGAACCTCTCGGGCTTAAAAGACAAGGGTTCTTCCCAAACCTCAGGGTCCCTTGTTATGGCCCACATATTAACCATGGCAGTGGTCCCTTTGGGCACCGGATAACCATCGACGGTGGTGTCTCTTATTGACATTCTGGCCCAAGATAGAAGTGGCCCAGGTGGGTGTAACCTTAGGACCTCCTTAATAACCGCCGGTAAATATGTCATATGTGCCAAGTCCGATTCCGTAACAGCACGTGAAGTGCCTACGATGATATTGTCCAATTCATTATGTATTTTTGATTGAACGTCGGGATGAAGAATTATCCTTGCAAGTATCCATTCCGTTAAAGCCGCCACCGTATCTGTACCTCGGAGTATCATTTCCTATAACCACAAATGCAACCTCAACATAAAAAATCAAAATTTCCCCAAATAAAATATAAATATAAATATAAATAATCCACGTACACCACTACAACTACCACTCTTGTAATAATATAATATATTCTTTTCCTTTTTTTTTTTCAAAAAATAAATATAATCATATGAAATGCAAATGACGACATTAGTGTCCTTTTGAGATGGTTTTGACCAAAATTAAGTAGTAATCCATGAAAAAAAGTGATTTGTTGTAGGCGTTCGCTAATTAACGGAATGTACCTTTTCTGATAAGAAATTCGGTCCAAAACCCCATTTATAGATCAATACATAAATATTAAAATTATATTAAAGCATATACCGTTTAAAATTTTTAATATGTATGTATGTGTTTATAAAAATATTTAAAGAATGCGACGTATCAACTTAATATTACTCTTTCCATTTCATATTATCTTATTTGTAAGTTTGAACCATGATATAATTATTAAACAAATAATTAAATGGTTTTAATTAATGAATAAATAATCTAAATTATTCTTACTTGAGAATATAAATTGATTTAAATTATGTTTAAAAATCTCATTAAAATAAAGAAGAAAATACTTTAAAAATTTGATTTAATTCTTTCTTGAACTATTAACTGATATTTTGATATTTTAAAAGAAAAATTGTTTAAATGAGGAGAGTATATTATTAACGAAGTTCAAGTCTCCTTTTATGATAAAAGTCGTGGAGGAGATTATGAGAGAATTTTTGGAATAGGATAAGATAAGTTGAGAAATTGATTGCTTACCCATAGTACGGCGATCATGTCAGAATCCGATAATTTATCTGTTCCTTGGAGATTGAGCAAAACGTCAACGAAGTCTCCGGCGTGAGATTGATTGGGTTTAGCCTTATGTTCTTCAATGATTCGGGTGACGAAGCGGTTAACTTTAGGAACAAGGGAAGAGCTCCTGAGACGAACTTTTTGTAGGTCAAAGTCAGCCAACCATGAAAAGTGATCCGACCAGTTGACTATTCCTAATAGGTCGTACCCTTCTTCTACAAGCATCCTAAGCTCGTTAGTTGTCTCGTGCAGGTATTGTCTTCCAAATACAGAGTACATCATATTCTTAAGTGAAGCAAGCTTCAGTGAATCCCTAACTCGGATGTTTTCTCCTAATCGTGTATGGAACATTTCCACCATCTGTTGAACAATTTCTGACCGTTGATCTTCCGAAGCTTTGATTTGCTTAGGACAGAAAAGATGAGTGGCCGCGATTTTTCTTAGAGTTCTCCAGTATACTCCGTAAGGAGCGAAACCAATGGCTCTATTGAACATGAGGATGTCAGCCGATTCCTTCATCGGACGATCCGCGAAATCAGAACCGTTCAAGATTTCTTTCGCTACGTCCGGGTTGCACGTGACGATGGCCCTTGTTTCGCCGAAGCTGAAAGCCATTAGACGCTTGGCTTGGTAAGCTGAAGCCGCGGCTGAAATTTTGTGGTGTGCTAAACCAAGCATGAGGTTGATGCTTCCTAGTATTGGAAGGCCTTTTGGACCAGGAATAGGCTTGGAAGACATCCAACGACGGCACCTACCCCAAGCGGGGCCGCCAGGATGGAACCAGTAAATGAGGTTGATGAAAAGATAGGCGAGAAGAAGAAGTAAGAAGAAAGATAAGGTGTTTATCGAAGCGAAAGATTTGCATTTTGAAGCTAAGGCGAAAACCCACAGGCTTTCTATGTCTGTTCTCATATTCAGAGATTACACCCACAAATGTCCCCCTCCACACCCCAACTCTTCAAGAAGCTATTAATTATATTTGTGTTTAAATAACCTGCACTGCATGTCCTCCCCTGAGAGCATTAGCTTGTTTGGTTTATATAGGAGCGGCACCAACTGAATCATCCTCTCAATAACCAGTAGTACACTGTCTGAGTGGGACCCTGGAGAAAAAAAAAAACTATTGCTCCATTTTTATAGAGTCTAAGAAAATTATGTACTTTGTTTTAAGTCAGTGAAGTTAAGAATATTTAAAAGAATTACGTATGTTTTTTGTCTAATTACGTACATATTTAAACTAGACAATCTCCCTTTTTAATTAATACTAATTAATACTAGTACTTAAATAAAACTGCTAGGCTAGGTAATTGCAAATTCTTAAGTCTGAAGTAATTAGATTTTGGAGGTAGAGGGAGATGTGTGGGGTCCGGCAGGGTATTTGTTTTTGGTTTTGGATCAAGACTCATGAATGAATGAGCTCATCATATAATATAATGTCGGGATTGTTTGTAATTATAATGTTGGCATAGTTAGATATTAACGAATCATAGAATAGAAGAGCTCCACTCATTTCTTAATCTTTTAATCTTAGATGTATAATTGTATAGTAATTTGGGATATTTAAGAAAAGCTGTCATCATCCTCCCTCCCTGTAATTATGGGTATTTTTATATTAATTGAAATGATTGGCCAATTTGTAAGTATTTTTAATCAACTTATCTGAGACAGAAACAGAGTCACTCTCCACACCCTCCTTAACTAATTCTTTTTCTTTCCTGGAAACACCCTTATTAATACAAGTCTCTATCTAAAATTACAAATTTTAAAAATGTCAATTTGGAAAACAATATTTGATCATAAATAAATAATAAAACATTTTCAAAAGAAAAAAATATTACATCTGTTTTGTGTTATAAAATTATTTGTTATTTTATTTATATTAAAAAGAAATTAAAATCGATATATTTTTAAAATAGAATATTTAGAATATCCAAAAAAAATATTTATAAATTCAGTTAGAATGAATGTGAGGGGAGGGGGGGCAGACATTAGGAAGATGAAGATAGATGAGCAGTTCTAGGAGGGAGGTCAGGTCAGGTCAGAGACGGCGCCACGTGTGAGTAATTCTGGCGTGACATTGTCGGTTTAATAGGGGAAGGATGCACCTGACTCCCATGCTCTGCTCTTCACATACATACGCATTACCCAGCGGTCGTTCAATGTCTTTAGTCCCTTTCTTTTCTGGCTGCATGCATGCGGCTCCCAAAGCCTAACCCGCTGCTGCCTGTAAGAACCCGTGGGCTGCGCATGCAAACAGACAGAGAAATACAAGGACAAAATTTGGAGGAGGGCAAAGCACGCACAATTGGGTGTCGGTTACGTGTAACAAGTATAAGGAGCTAGAGCTTGGGGGATACATTTAACGAAAGACGAAGTTGACAACACTTTGCCTAAGCTTCTTCACACGTACGTACGTGTCCCTTTGGGTTGGCACTGTCATGTGTAAATACACTATTAATATAACCTTGTTTGGTGAGGGTAGGGGAGGGAGGGTCAAGTTGATTGGAAGCATGCATGAATATTGAAATAACAACAGAATGGAATGGGGTTGATCAGAGACACATCTGACCCTGAATGTATCTATATATCCAAATGTAATGTAATGTACATATCTGCCAGAGAGAGAGAGAGAGAGAGAGAGAGTCGGGTGTCGTGAGGTCACCTTTAGTTTTTTGTTTTTATCCTTTAGGCGGCTTCTCATTCTGCCGCCGATGCCATGCATATGAAACTATGAATGATATCATAAATGACAGCCTTTTTTTTACTTTTCCTTTGATGATGAATGATGAATGGACGACACTTCGATCCCAAATGGAGTAAACAAAAAATTCTTTTTTCTCAATGAACCTAGTTGATCAAAGTTAATGAAATTGATGAATAATAATAATAATAATATCCAGAATCAAATATTTTTAATAATAAAAGACACTTTTATTTATATTTACTTTAATTAATTTGATCAACATCACCCTTTCCTTGTATTTGTAGGGGGCATAGTTATTTTCTAATAATTTTAGAAACAAATAATGTGGACATTCTGAATATAATTACTGTTTCATACTTATTCATTGAAGATTGACAAGAATTTGAAAGACATTTTACTTTATGAAAAAATAAATATTTAAAATTTTATATAAATTATATGATAGTTTAAAAATGTGATAACTAATAACAAAAAAAGGAAAGAAACTAGTTTGAAGGTTAAATATTGTTTTAGTTTGGCAATCAATGATTTATGTTAGAAAAGGAGTGTTGTCACGGTTAAAAGCTAATACTTAAAAATTCAAGATTAAAATAAAGAAGCAAAAGTGAGTGAGTGGATGATTGGCATTTAGAGAAGCTTCGGTTCGTTAAATAGCATAATTAATTAGCTAGGTAGGTAGGTCAGCAGACACATTAATTATATCGAATTAATTAATTTAGTTGATAAAAAATAACAAAGCTGGGAACCTTACTTATAATTAATAATAAAAAATCACTGCTACCGCAATATATAGATGCGATTTCGTCATCCACTAATTAACTTATTATACTACCTTCTTCTTCTTCTGGGGAATTAATCGTCCACTTGTACCTGTAGTATACTCTATTTTTGTAATGGAGAATATATGGTTGTACAAATAAATAATAATAATATAATTGAGTCTGACGAGGACAAGAAAATGAAATAATAATAATTTGTTGGGTCTATTAGTCTACTTGGTTTCAATAATTACTACAAGTAGTATTAGTAATAAGCTCCTTGATAATCAAGAAACCAATTAATATATATATATATAATCTTTGTGATCCAGCTGGACCCCTTTCCATCCCTTCCCCGAAACCAAATTTCAAGTCCATAATATATAGTGTATGTATGTTCTTGAACAATTCCTTCCTTGTATTCTAATTCTAATTAAAACAAGTTTTTTTTTTTTAAGGATAAATATACAATTATTCATATTCATTGACTGCGTGCAGCGGATCTTCTCTTCTGTTGCTTTTCATCTTATGCAAACTAACCCAGAATGTCTACATATACAAACAACCTTTCTTTTTCTTTTGTGGAAAAACAAACTTTGTTATACGGCTACACAACTTATCTTGCTGAATGAAAATAATTTTATAAGTAATTTAATTTTTTAATACTTATATTTTTATAGAATAGTTTACTTTCTTTTAAAACTAAAAAATCTCTTTAATATTACAGTTAGTGATCGATGATGGTGATGCGGTGGGAGAAACCTTAATCTTAGCAAGAGAAGACATGACTACAAAGTAACATTTGTGTGGACAAAGACGAGCATGCAGCAGAGATGGATGCATATTGCCGTAGCCTAACCCACTAATTGTTTTTAATAATTTATGTGATCTAATTAGATTTTGTTTGTTATAATCTGGAACGGTGGTGGGTGGGGAAGGTCTCAAGATTCTTGATCTTCAATTCAAACTACGAATATCTGTCGAAATAAATGATTTATTTGGAAGAATATATTCCCTTCTTCATTCATTCGAATTTTGATTGAATGGTACATGTGATAAGATGTTAGTTCAATTGTTATAATATTTCTTTCTTGATAAGGATTTTCAAAGTGAGGGATTTCGCTTTTTTGAAATAAAGTGGAGAAGAAGGGAAAAAAGAAACAAGTTGGAAAAAGGACGTATGCCAATGGCACAGATGGACAGACAGACGCATGGATATGCATGGACCTTTGCTTGCCACTTATGCTTTGACCAAAATATATATAGTTGAAGGTGGCAGCAACATTATTATTATTATTAGTTTTATTTGTTAATTTGGGCCCTGCGTTTATTTTTTGATGATCATGAGATATACATACGATCTGATTCCGTCCCACTTCATTGAAAATCTTTCCTCTTTTGGAGAAATGCCGATGTTATGAATGCATGCTAATGTACTAGTTTCCCCCAAGTTGGTTTCTTCTTTTGGGTTGAATGGAATATATATATATATATATATTGGTGGCGTGGTAGCTTAATTAAAAACAATTGTACATGCATGCATGCAGATCAAAGATGGAGCATATTCTTAAAGAATAAAGCAACTAGTCAAAATAAAATAAGAAATAATTAATTAGTGATAGTAGCCTAGCTAGCTTAGCTAGCATTCGAAATATTTCCAGGCAGGAAGGCCGCTTGTATTGTATTATACATCCTATTGAATTATTGACACGTCGGTGGCTTCTTCCTAAAGTTTCAAGAATACTTTGGATTGGACCCAAAAAAAAAAAAAATTGAAGTTGAGTGGAAAGTCCCTTAAATGATTAAACAAGATAGATTAATTAAGTGGTCCAATACTACAAAAATAAAGTCGATCTAATTCTTTGTATATTGAGTTATGTAATAGTTTCCCTTACTGGTCGGGCTATAGACTGGGATCCTTTTTATATTTTAATTTAGTGAGTCTGATGAGAAGAATGCATGCCACTTAACAATTTTGCTAAGCCCAATGCCCTTAGATTGAGCCCATACTGATTTTTTTTTTCTTTTTCTTCAATCCTTGTCTCTGGTTTCAATTGAATATAGCTTTGGAAAAACGATTTGCAATGGCATCAATTGAATTGAGCTCTCGGGATAACTTTAACACGAATTTTCAATATCAGAAAACCCGTAAAATAGAGAACATGTAGTGTAGATAATAATTCTAATACAACACTAATTGGACCATTTAGGAGACCAAAAACTAACGCATTCGAGAACATGTGACAAAGTAAAAAATACTAAACATTATTTTTCTCAATATCTTAAAAAAAAACAGATATTATTTTCTCTATTTTTTGGACTTAATTGCTGATTCCTTCTTCTAATATTTTCTTATTTTTCAACATTTTTCTCAATTTTCTTGAGAAAAACAAATTAACTTTCTCAATTTATCGAAAATATTGCTGATTTATTCTTCTTCAGCAAACTTTCTTGACAGCCCATCTTGAGAAAACTAAGAATCATTTCTTTAATTTCTTGGGCATAATTGCTGATTTCTTCTTCCTATATATAGATCCATAAGAATCATCCACTTTCTCTACTTCACCCTACATCACAAGTAGTCATAACAAGATTTAGTTAATTCCAGTACTTTAAATAGGATAAGTAAATATTTGAAAAAAAAAATCACTAAATTTCTATAGGAAAATGTAGAGAATTTATATTTCTGACTAAAGATGATACAGTAGAATGGTGTAAAGGCAAGGGCAATTTTTAAATTAACCCGACAAAATATATACCACAAGGCAATGCATAAAAAAGATATATAAAATGCTTTAACTTCTAACCTGTATGTCCACATACAAGGATAAGTTTGTGATTAAAAACAAATTACACTTGCATTTAATCAATTTTTAAGAAACATAACATGGATGTTTAATGCATAAAATATTTATGAAAGGTATACAATTAAAACAATTAAACGAGTAGGCATTAAAAATACAATTAAGGACAAATAGGATTTAAAATAATAAAAAAAAACATTACCTAGTATTTTCCGAAGCCAGACATGCCGGTATTAAACACCATTGTTAATAGAAAACGAATCATCCACCAAACCAAAGGCAAAGAACCTGAAAATGGTAGGGAATAAACTTATAACTCAGTTTATTCATTGTTCAATCAAATTATATGAAATGGCAAAAAATCTTACCCCGTTAAGCATCGTAGATTTTGGTTATGCAATGGAAACCGCTACAAAAGCTTTTTTCTTTTGGCTGAATGAGTAATCCGGGAAGGGGCAGAGAACAGGGAAACTGAGGCAGGCGGCAGCGGAGCAGTTTGTAGTCTCTGTTAAGTTTTGAGAAAGTTTAAATATATAACAAGTGAGAGAATAAAGAAGGGAAAAGGAGCCCTAAGTGGTTGGTCTTTTTGTCTTGGGCTTAAGGATCAAAAGAAGAGGACATAGTGAAGGTTCTGTACAGGCCCAAAGGCACAAACTTGGCCGGCCGCCGGCAATGTTTTATAATAACATTTTGAATATGGGCTGCTAATAATGACATACACAAACATGGCCCTTTAGCCTTCCCACCAATCCTCCTTCTGACACTGCAAATTATTAGTGCCATGGCCTGGCCCCTTTCCCCTTGGTTTCTCCATTAAGAAAAAAGGGTTTGTCAAAATCTGACTCTTTAATTTTCTATTTAGTCTTCGTACACTAGTTTTTTTATAGTTGGTACGCAGCATGATATAAAATCTCTTATAACATTTTCGTATATAATATATATTTAAGATTTATATTTTATTTGATAAATTTTGTGAATTAAATATAATAATTAATAATATTATAGGGAGTGTTATAAGATATAGTGTAAAATATTCTTTTAAAGTTAGAACTAAAGAAATATATAGCTAGTCTTTTTGGGTCTACCTAGATAGTTTTTAATTATTATTACGTTTTTTTTAAAGATAATACACAATGACCACAAAAAAAAAGTCAATATTCTCAATTACTTAAAAAGTAATCGCTTTTAATTTATTTTAAAAGTTTTTTAAAGTAATCCATATCTACTAAGTGTTAGGGTAGAGAAAAGTTAGGAAGAAAATCTTTAGAGAGACAAAAAAGGAAAAAAACAAAAATTTTGTGTTATTTTTATAGAGTTTTGAGTTACGTTTATTGATATCAGGTGAAAAAATAATAAAGAAAATTGGGCTATTTGCTCTATTTAATGTAGTAAAGAGAAAAGAGAAAGTCAAACACTGGGCCAAAAGGTTAAATTATAGGCCGCATTTTGAAATGGGCTTTTACTTGTCTGGATCTGGTCTCACTAAAAGCAAGGCCGCTTTGGCTTTCAATATTGATCTAACTTCCCATGGCCTAAAAAGTCTCTTTCTCAGTTCATAGGCCCTTTCAATTAGTTAGATTTCACAATGTGAAAATGAACTCCCTTTCAATTAGTTAGATTTCACAATGTGAAAATGAACTCAGTAGTGCCTACATTGCCCATACCGATCCGGAATCAACTGTGGCCAACACAAAATAAAAAAATCTCCCTCATATTAGGAATCCCTTTTGGTGTCTTCTAATCAAAGCCCAATATATATATATATTCTTTTAAGGACCCATATAAAACAATGCTGGATGTTTTCATATTATGTAAATACACCAAATCAATTATCACATTCTCATTTAAGTCAGATTCGTATACTAATCATCACGTTTTTCAAAAAATTTCGGTCCGAAAAAAAATTTTCAAAAAAAATGCTCAAAACGATTCTTGATGATTTTCATGTTGTATTAATACACCAGACGAAGTATCACATTCCCATTAAAGCTGAATTCGGGTGGGAATCATCACGTTTTTTGCAAAATTTGGGTCCGAAAAAAAGTTCTCCAAAAAAATTGTTGAAAACGATTCTGGATGTTTTTCATGTTGTGTAAATATACTAGACAAAGTCTCACATTGCCATTATAGCCAGAATTCGTGTGCAAATCATCGCGTTTTTCACAAAATTTAGGTTCGAAAAAAAATTCTCCACAAAATTGGCCAAAATGATTCTGTATATTGTATTAGTATCTTTAAAAGTACTGGTTGAACTAATATTTAACAAACTAATTAGGTTTTTTCACCAACACCGTTGTGTGCATCCATTTCCTACCCGAATATTTGACAAGTTCCTACGAATTGAATCAAAATCAAGAGAACACAAATTTACAATATACAATCCGCGGAAAAGAATATATATGGTCAGATCTCCGATTTGGGTTACTGGTACTGGCAATAACGTCTATACATTGCAGATAAATAATAAATCATGCACTTGCGAAAAATGGCAAGCATATACATTGCCTTGTTCTCATGCTCTTGCAGTTTGTAGAGAAAGTAGTACGAGAGCAGATACTTATGTACCAGATATATATTTGTGAGAAACGTACAGAAGAACATACGAAGAGAATTTTCATCCGGTATTGAATGAGAACTATTGGAGGGATAGTCCTTATAATTTAACATTTTATTCTCCAAACATGAACAAGGAACAGGGTAGGAAACAGGGTATGTAATTTTAGGGATAAATGGATTATAGAAATCTGGATTCTCCCTCAAGATGTGGCAGATGTCGCATGCCGAGACATAATAGAAAAAATTGTAATAACTCATGTTCTAGCAAGGTATAAGTTTGTTTTATTGAAAGTGTTGTAATATTTAAGGATTTTTGTTAATGAAAATTTTCTTTAAATTTCTTCTCACTACTTCTTCATTTTTTTTAAAATAGAATTGTGATAAGTTAAACATATTTTTTTTAAGGAGTTATAAATATTATCAAGAAAAATACATCAAAAAATGTTAAATAAAATATAACTCAGTCTTTTCAAGAAAATTATAAAACTATAAGTTAAATTTTTTTTTTTAAAAAAAAAAATTCTGATGTGGTTGATAGAGAAATATGGATTAAATGATCACGCACAATGATTGTGCGTTATCTTTAATTGTAACGCATAACTATTGTGCGTTATGACCACTGCAGATAATAAAAAAAATTGACTACTTTAAGGTGATTTTTTTTTAAAAATGAGTTATTAATAAAAAAACCCAATTTAATATATAATTTGTACGGACAACATATTATTAGTAAATCGGTAATGGGAACACCTAGGATAGAAAGCCCACACACTTGAAGAAATTATATGAAAAATAGAAAAGAGGGTCATTTGAGAGAGAGAGAGAGAGAGAGAGAGAGAGAGAGAGAGAGAGGCCCTATCCTATATAGGATTAATACCCATATTCATCTTAACAAAAAAAAAAAAAAAAAAAAAACCCCAACCCAAGAAAACAAATTTACAAATAGAGAAAATTATTAGTAGGACCCAGCAAAACGACGACGCGCAGCAAATCAACATATATACATCCCCATCCGGTCCAATTTCCGTTCGTTCAAGCTGGAATTTTCCCAACTTCTTCAGAAAGCTACGCCCAGTCTGAGGGAGTGACGCAAGATTTCCCGGTTTGCCTGGAGATCAATTCTCATCTCAAATAGTTTTCTGCTATTTCTGTTAAACTGGTGCTTTTCATTTCTGAATTCTGCGCAAATATGAACGAATTTTTTTGTACATGATTTATTGATATGTTTGTCTTAGGGCATTTTCGCGTTTGGGCGAGCAACTTAGGATTTCGAAACTCTGAAGCGCTTTTGTTAGATTTTTCTATGGAAATTACAACAATGCCTAAAATTATGCTTCTCTTATTCTTGTGGGTTAGGAAAATTCAAATTTTCTTTAGTTATTCTCTCGTTATGTTACTTTTATTTATTTATTATTTTTTTTAAAAATTGAAGTTGTTTGGTCTGTTATTGGGAAAGAATGATCAAGGTTTAGGTTACTTGAGAAACGTTACACAATATAATAATAATAATAACAGTAATAATAATAAGTTTGATGGATTCTTGAGTTCTTGTTTGAATGTAATCTGAGGTTTAGGAATAAAAAATTGCATGTCAACTTGGAGATCTATGGATAGGCATGAAACATTTTTCCCTCGAAAAAATTCTTGAACAGCCACAAGTGTTTTCAATTCTCAACATGATGATATTTCATTGTTTTATGCTCTCTCTTCTGTTTGGCCCAATCTTTCTAGCAAATTAAAAGACAAAATGAAGATTTTGTAGCAGTTATTTTGTGTACATAGCTCAACATTGGACATTTGTTTTCCCCAAAAAATAAAAGATAAAAAATAAAAAGAGCTATGCTTTCTTCTGCAGCTATGTTTTCAGGAATTCAGTTAACTCAATTGCCATTACTTCACTTAATACTTCATTTTTGATACTTTGTCAGTTGGGTGGTCAAGGCACATATATAGGGTTTCTGAAGATTTGGGAGACCCTTTATGGCTAGCAAGCTTCCTAGTATAGAAGCCTTCTCAAAAACCATGGCTATTGAAGCACTGGCAACATGCAAACAAGTGAAGATATCAAAATTACTTGGTTTGTGCTAAGTTATTTTTTAGCAATTGGAAGTTTTTTGGACTTATTCCTGTTATTGAGTGTTTTGAACTGCGATTTTTATTCCTCAGATTTGGTTCGAAGTGCACCGGAGCTATCTGATGATATTGGAAAAAATGCAAGGGAACTGGTATCCTTTAGAATCCTAGAGACTTTATTTGCTCAGGGAAGCCAAAATGATTATGCTGACGCTTCTGCCATATGTCAAAAAGTTGAATTTAATCCATCGGATAGCTGCGAGAATGTTCTGTGGCATATGTTGCATGAGGTATTTAACTTATCTACACAAATAATGCTGGACAGAATTTGAATTTTAGTAGTTTCCATAGCATATGATAAGAGAGCTTTCTTGGTTTCATATTTCATCTTTGAGATTCTAACTTGTGCTTAATTTTATAAGATGTGGACATCAAATCTCAAACCCGGTGCTCCAGAGATATTGAAATGGGATGTTCAGGCCTTTATTGCCCATAAAAGAAACTCCCTGCCCATGGTTGCTTTGCAAAAGGTATAACAGAATTGTTTGAATTCAGATATGAATTTGTGTTGTTTCGGAAGATGTTTAATCTTGTGTTGCTAAGTTTAGTTTTGTGGATTTCTGACGAACAGCTCATGGATGCCACGCTTGAAGAACAAATCATGCAGGAAGACTGTTATGCTCCACTTGCAGAACCTGCCAAGAATTTTAAGCTGGATGTCCATATGACTGAATGCACTGCAGTTGAGAAATTGAGAACGTCAGCTAAAGATGGACCATTAGCTAATTCATCTGAAAGAATTGTGGAACATATTGATAAAAAAAGGTGCAATTTGGAAAATGAAGCTGAGATAGGAGGCATGGCTATGGAGTATATTGGAACTCATGATGCTGGCAATCAGCATGCTGCCAAGAAGTTTAAGCAAGGTGTCAATATTGCTACACTTGCGAGAGTGGTAAAATCCATAACGTCAACTGGAGATCGGCTATTAACAAATTCATCTGAAAGTATTCTAGAACATGTTGACAGAGAAGGTTCCAATCTGGAAAAGGAAGCTGAGATGAAAGTCGTGGACAACGAGGACTTTGATTTTGATAATGATGGTGCCAATCCATTTGCTGCGACTGATGGTGATGAGTATCATGACGAGAGAAATGATATTGCTTCACAGAAGAATGCTTTTTTGAGCTCTCAATGCACATACAGTGAAGATTCCTCGGAAACACAGCAAACTCTATGCATGAAATGCAATAGTGGCGGGCAACTTCTATACTGTAGTTCAAATGCCTGTCCATTAGTGGTGCATGAAAGCTGCTTGGGATTTGCTGCCAAGTTGGATGGGGATGGAAGATTTTATTGTCCCTTCTGTGCTTATTCTCGAGCTCTATCCGAATACTTGGAAGTTAAAAGAAAGGCATCCTCGGCAAGGAAAGATCTCTCCACTTTCATTGGCTTGAAAGTTGGAAATCGACCAAAGTTATCTATGAGATCACAGAAGTCAAAGCAAAATCCGGTAACAGGAATTGATGAGCTGAATGAAAATCATGAAGAAAATGTTGATGGAGATTCTTTGAATAAGGCTGATCACGCCCATAGGAGGACAAATGTGGAAGATAGGCTACAAGCGGAGCCTTCAATATCACATGTTGGCAATGGTCCCCCCTGTAGTGAGAAGGTACTATATTTAACTCATGGAGAGCTAAATGCATTAGAAAACGAGAATGTTGAAGGGGAAGGGAGGGAACAAGAACACCAATCTCCAATTCAGCTAGAAGAACAGCAGATTGTGATATTTCAGAAATCTGATGGTGATATTTCATCTCCCAAACAAGCGGACATCGACTATGGAAATGGGGGACAAGCTCTGATAATAAGGCAGAATGATGAGGAATCTTCTGGATTAAAGTACTCCATGAGACCAAGAACAGATAACGAAAAGTGGTAAGTATTCTTCTCATTCGTAGTTTCTTCCAATGCCACTATCGTTTTCCTCTACTATAGAATGGAGTTTCAGTTGTTCCTTCCCAGCACTTTTGTCATGTGTCGATAATCAAGATTTTTTGTTTCCTACAAGCAGATCTTACAGTTATCAGAACATTCATCCACTCCCCCCTAGTCACCTGGTCTCTTAACATAGTCATGCATTTATTCAAGTATCTTATTGGATTTATCTTTTTAAAAAGAACAAACATGTTTATTTATGCAGTACATATCCTGCAATTCCTCAATTGAGACGGAAAAGGCACCGTTGGACAGAAGCAGAAGTAGAGAAATTAAAGGTATATTTTGCATTGTCTTTTTCCATTTTCTCTGGGAATCAATAAGCAATGGGAATGTGGGAATGAATTCCCATCCACATCTTCTTGGTTTAGCAATTGCAAGTAATCCTTTACACTGTTGAAATTTGTTTGCTTTCAACATTAACTTTCTGAGATGTCCATTGTGTTATTATTATTCTGTACTTTTCTTTATTGAAGCCATTATTATTCTCTGGTTTTTATTTTTTTTGGTTATACTAAAAGTGAATTAGTGCCAGAAAAGGCATAACAAGTTGAGGTACTTTTGTTGCTGCAGGAAGGAGTGAAGAAGTTTTCTGCTGAGGAGTCTCTGAGTATACCGTGGAAAGCGATCTTTGAATTTGGAGCTGATGTTTTCCAGAAAGGTCGTACTTCAGTTGATCTCAAGGATAAGTGGAGAAATATTTGCAAAATGGACCAAAAATCAGAGTGAAGCTATTATCTTAGCTTGCTTTGGTTTGAGCACAGTATGTATATCCTTTGCAGCTCTAGTGTAATAGTCTTATAGCTGTCCATCAGTTATTCTTGGTTATCCACCTCTGTGGTTCCTTTACATTCATCTTCTGTCTGTCTGTCTGTTTTTGGTGCCTAGTTCTTGTTCTTCATGGCTAATGAAGGTAAATCGTTTGGATTTGAACATGTCACCGAATTATTAGGTTGGATGTCTTATAGAAATCAAATTACTAGTCATATTTGAGTCCAGCAGGATCAGGAGGTTTTCTTAGCTACTGCATACAAATTCCTTCTTATACACATCATCCATATCCCAGTGTTTATGCTTATTCTTGTGTTCCTTGATCAATGTCATTTCCATAAGGAGGGGTTGGTTGATCAAAAGCATGAGGCTGGTTGTGAATGACTTGATTGGTGAAATGATGCTTTTTGACATAATAAAGTTAAATTGTTTGCTTATGTTCTTTGGAAAGAATGACCTCACTTCCCAAAATGATTACTTTCTTAATTTTACCTTTTTCTTTTTCTTTTTGGCTAAATTAATTTGACTTTTATTCATTACTATTATTAATCTATGCATCCAAATTTTGTCTCGATTTATGTCTACTGTTATCCTCAAGAAATCTTAAAATGCTGCTTATTTCATAGCATAAATGTAGATTCTATCTATTCACTTTTTCACCCCTGAATCTATAAGATAGTCTCTGTTAGTACAACAAACAAAAAGCAAATGTTTCCATCTATTCTATCTCTGTCTTTGCTTATTCATCAATACAAATACAGAAATACTAACTAACAACTATCATAGCATTAGCATACCCGCTTTCAACATATTCAAAAGCGTGCAAATTACAGAAAATCACACACATGCAATGCAAGTAGCATAATCTATCACAGGCGGCAGGCAGCTTCTCCATCTCCCCTAGTAATTTACAATGCTAACTGTCTCATTCTTCTTAACCGACTTACTAAGCTGGAATACAGGATGCCTGCACAGCTTCCTCATCATCCCTTTTCTCGAACTTAGCTTCTCTAATATCCCCTCCTCCTCCTCCTCCCCCACTACTTCCTCACTTTCATATCCCTCCCTAAACCTACTTTCTAATGTTTTCCTTCTCCGGGCAGCAGTTGAAAACCTGCTCGTCACCCCTCCCCTCCTCTGCATCTTCACATCCTCCTTGCTCCTAAACTTCCACAACTTCTCACCCATGTCGGTTCCTGCTCTGTCCAAACTTGCACTCCTTACAAGGCAATGATCACCAAGATCTTGTCGTTGACATATTTCTATGCCTTTGGCAGAATGAGCCGTTGATGAGAGTGATCTAACCATAGCAGCTGATTCTTCTCTTTCTCTGAGTGTTTTTATGATAAGGGTCTTTAGGAAGTTCATCACTTGGACCGCATGTATTAATGCAGTTAATGGATCTGCCATCTGCACCAATCCCATGCAAAATTAAATTGTTAAAGATAAAAAAAATGTAATTGCCAAATAGCCATCAAGGTTCCCTTTTAACATAAGCAAGAGGGACATCATAGTACTATATTGAAACACTAGAAAAGCTAGAGATGGACTGAGAGCAAAAATTTAATGCAATAACGTGCATGCATATCACCAAATCATGATGTAATAAGTCATTCATGGGCCCATTGCCTGTCATGAATACAACCTTAGAGAAGACAAGAATGCCAACAACACATGCAAGGAAAAGAAGAGAACCGTAATCTTTAGGGAAAAGTTTTGTTTCAAGCTAAGATTGTGAAATAACTTTAGAAATGGAAAGAGCTGCAAAATGCAGAAAATATGCAGCCATGATACAACCAGAAACCACAGAATTTTATAATATAGATGATGCAATGGCTCACCTGTGTCATATTTGGAGCAAAAACCATTGCAATATTTCGTGCATTCATCTTGTTGAAATGTTCGTTCTGCACAACATCAGCCATCAAATTGATTGCCCAATCAAGTAATGCAGCTTCAGTTGCAGGAAGCGAGTAGACAAGTTTTGTGCACTCTTCTTCTGTGTTACAATGCATAACTTGTTCTGGAGTCAGAGAATCAAGAACTCCAGTGGGGAGTTCTCTAAACCAGGCCTGAAAAAGCAAAATGCTGCAGTATATCATTATCAGGAACAAAGTACAACAAAGTAGTTGTAGATATAGAATGAAGAAAAGGCAAATCCAGAATTAAATTGTAATTGCATCTACCAAAGCTTTGGAAAAAAAAGAAAGCAACACGGAAAAGTTAATGAAAGAGAAGAAGATTTCCTCAAGTAAAAAAACAACACGGAAAAGAGCTCCCCATGAATCAATATTTAGAGAATGACAAGTACCAATAGTAATGGTGACCAAGGCAAGCCTTTCATTCTTATCACTCTGGCTTAGATCTTGCGACTAATCAGCAAGAAACTTCACTGACTAAAAGTTAGCTTGCACATCAACTGTTTTTATCTTTGGATTTCAATGTTCAGCACTGCAATTTCTTACTTGTCAATATTGCAATATAAGCAAGCTCTTATTGTTCTTCCTTCGTAGAAAAGAAAGGATCACTGGGCTTTTACCAGTAAAAGAATTAAATTAGGAGGAAATATTCGATATTCCTTAGATTGCTAGAGAAAAACTCATTTTCATCTTATACGGCAAAATCCTAGACAAGAGAACTCTTGTTTATAGTTTCAGGAGTGATCTCTTTGAAATTTTATAAAAGAAGAGGAGAAATTGAAGTGTAAAGAAATTTGCTTACTAGCTCCTCCATCCAAGGAGAGGGGGGAAGATTGAAGTTTTGTTACGTGCCAATTAGATCTCAACTGAACCTCCGTAGTTACAGTTCTTGTATTTATAAGAAAGTAAAATGACAAAACCAAAAAAGGGTAGAGAGGAAAAAGGTTCATCATGGCCTTTCCAAATTTTCGGAATTGGAAAATCCAACACTCTATAATACTACCTATATACTATGTTCCAGATGGGCACTCTCCAAAACACAAGACAAATCATTTGCTACCAACATCAAGAGTATCTTCCATAAAAAAAAGAAAAAAAAAAAAAGATATACCTTAAATGTTTCAAATAGCTTAATAGGTCATATGTATCTAGTTCCTCCAAATCACAATTTGTCAACTAAATGTACTTTTCCATGAGGTCATTTATAGCAGAAGTGGTTACCATAAATGCAGATGATACCTTTATCAAACCAGCCAAACAATGAACATCAATTCGGCAAGGAACAACACCTTTGTTCAATTGTTTCCGAACATTTTCTTCTTGACTATTCTCAGCATTTATCCGGAATATTCCTTCTGCCTTCAAACAAGAAATAATTCCAAAGAAATGATAAGTCTCAGATGTAATTAAGAAATTCGTTGGTGATTGAAAATTTGTTAGAATGTGATAAAAGGCATACTCGAAGACCGCCTTCTGAGTACAATCGATTCTGCATCATAAGGAGTATTGTTGGCACACTGTTCCCTCTGTGATCATAAGAACATTGCATCGACTGGGCTGAAACTCCAAAGACACTAACACTGCAAAGTGGAGCAAGAGGAAACCAAGGAAGGGCGAGTTAACTTCAAAGACACACATTTTGCCCTGATCCTAGGACTCAATTTAATCCAAATGTCTGCTGAAAAACTGAAAAAAAAACACACTTTTTTTATTGTGCAAGTTAGATATATAAAATTCCTATTCGACAGAATAGGAAACAAAACAAAGCAAAAGAACAGTGAAGTAGGAAATAAGGATCTCTGACAAAATGACACCATCATAGAGCTCACTGACTGCAAAGATATACATATGCTGCCCCGGTAAAGTTTAAACAACAGTGAATTCTTTCCATGGCAGTCGGATTCGGAATAAACACTTGTGTTCTAGTTCAATAATATCTTCATGATGGTACTAATAAGAACACTATTTACAGTCACTGCCATCTCAGATCCAGAAACAACCCAACATTTAGTGTAAAGTAGTGTAACAAGTATAAGATTCCAGATAAAATTCAATAAAAGACAGTAGTGGAAGAGGTAGAAGAAGAAAGGTGGAAGCTTCACCTTGCGCTGGGGGCTTTGCGGGGCACGTCAGGCTGGAGCTCGACGGGCAAGCCCAGGAAGCCATTAAAGGGATCAAAGGTGACGTGGGACACGTGGCGAACTTCCGTGGGCCATCCAATGTCCATGTTGACGACGTCATCCCTTTCCACGCTACAGGTAACCAACGATTTCCTAAGGGCTGTGGCTAGAACCGCCAGAATTGGGAAGTGGTTATTATGATTCTGATTCTGATTACCGTTGGCCCGGTGTCTCCGTTCCTCTGGGCCAATAAACGGCGTCGTTACGGGGCTATAATTATTCCCAAAATAACCCCGGACTGCATCTTCTTCTTCTTCTTCTAGTTCTTCTTCTTCTTCCTCGTCGTCATGGTCATAGGCGTCTTGGAAGAGAGAGGGGCTGGGAGGGGATGAGGAATTGAGAGGGAGGGAGTTAGAAGAAGGCGTGAGCCTAACGAGCGTACAAGACTTGGATCGGAAAAGCCGGGTCATATTCATGTATTGAACTTGAACCCAACCCAACCCAAAGCAATAAGGGAGCTTTGGGGTGACAGAATAATCCAAAATCAAAATCAAGAAGAAGAAGAAGAAGAAAAAAAAAAGAAGGGGAAAGGAGGAGGAGAAGGAGAAGAAATGGATGAAAATTGGGATAAAGGAATCAGTATGATGATGGAGGAAGGGAAAAAGTTTGGTTGAGAATCATTGGTGAAGCTTTTGAGATGGATACGGTGATGGTGGATTAGATTAGAGAGAAGCTCATGGTATTCAGTGGTATTGGTAGGGGGATATTTAATCATTTATTTATATATATCTATCTATATTGGACGTATTAGATTAGCTACTGATAATACTAACTGATTAAAAGAAAGAAAAGAAAAAAAAAAAAAGAGTCCATTTGGATTTGTTGTTGTTACAGAAACTTTGGTAATGTATCTTATAGATGGCAGTAAGAAAGGGTAGAGGCAGAGAGAGGATGGAGATGGAGATGGACTGGAGAGAAGAGACAGACAGGATTCAGACAATGGCCGGAATGGTACAGACTGTGTTTTTGGAAGCATTCCCTTTTTCTCTTTCTTCCTTTCTTTTTGTTAGGGTGCAGGCAGGAGTAGTCGAATAATTAGGGGTTCCCAAATGCCAATTTCATGGCCATATAATATAATAAATGATGGTTTAGATCCAATCTTTTATCTTTGAGAATATGGTAAAAAATATACTTTATCTCTCCTTACATTTTTGTTAACTTATTAGAGTTTGATTTCTTTTTATTTTAAGGTTATGATTTAAATTTTTATGAAAGGTTAATGTATTTGAAATTTATTTTTTCTTTTAATTTATAAGGAGAATATTTTATCTCTCTTACCTTATCAATAAATCATGTGTAATTCCCATAATTATTATCATTCAAAGACGTCATAGACTAACAAATTTTCACATTTGTTTATCTTTGGTAAGGATTTGATTGTGGCACACTACATTTTATTTTTGTGTGGGCTATTTGGCACGTTTATGGTCACATGAGGGCACATGGGATGCTCCGAACCATCCCTTTTCTCTTGGACATGGGGACTCCTTCTAGCTCCGAATCGGACACGAGAGAGAGGATGCCGGGAGTCCCCCGAAGTCCCACACACGGCCAAAACTTGAAGCAAAAGCCAATCGTGAATTTGCCATAAAAAACTTGTAAATTAATTGCAGTCACTTGCAGCTGCTGCTCACGAGTCTCCCCTGTGATCTGTTGTTGTTGTTGGACATTAATTCTCCTTAATTAATTAGCACTTGTTTATAAATGCCCAAGGACGACCAACGGTGACTTGGGTTCTATTGGAAAATAATCCTTTAGTTGGTTACTAATTCAAATCCAAGCCTGAGCCTAAGCCAGTAAGCCTCATCGATATGTCTAGGAAATTAAATAACGTAATTTTGGCATATAATTAAGAGAATGCATGCCATGAATTGATCCATCAAACGTCTCCAATATTACTGCCATAAATTATTACAAGCACCTCACCGCCGTAAATTATGGACTAGTAGTAACATGGGTGTGCTGTGCTAGAATTTTCTTATCCCATTCGGAAGGATCTCATCTCAAAATTATCCATAACTATTTATGTCTCCAGCATGACCACTTTTTGAAATTAGGAGGGAAGTGGGATAAAGGGCCTCTACTACTCTACTGGAAGGATTCCTCTTTGGCTGATAGGTACTGTAACTGGTATTACTGTGATCGGTTCAAATAGATCTTTTCTTTTACGGTTCTTACTCTGGATTGGGTTTATCCCTGTAGTAATCGGATGAACTGAGTTGTACCTGTTCCGATTCAAAATGACAAAAGAATTGGGTAGCAGTAGGAGCCCTAGGGGTCAGGAGCACTCGACAATCACTTCGAAGACGAGCTAACTTGGCTTGATGCAGGAATAGTCCAGTAATGGGAAAGGCACTGCTGTGGTTGCTCTCCTAACAACCATTTACCACTTCTGCCATCATCATCTCCTTAATCTAATTTTGCAATACATATATATATATATATATATCTTGGAATGCTTGGTTTTTAAGTTTTACCAATTACGAACCATTTTTTCCGTCTTCACTACTACTACTACTGATGAATGATAGCTAAGCTGCGGAAGAAAGGCACATAATTTTTCATGGAATTGATCTTCTGGAAGGGAAGCCATGAGAGAGAGAGAATGAGTTGCTTTGAAGCTACTCCAAGAATGAATCTTTTAAGAGCAGAGCAGGCGGCCAATATTGGTTTGTCCACGTCCACGAGGAAGGGAGGAATAGTTTGCTAGTTTAGGTAGAATTATGCTGTCACCACTCAACTAAATCACCACCATTATTAATAATCATAAACTAATCTTAATTTCCCATTATCTATATGCTTCTTCCTAATTTTATGAATATCTATTATTTTAATTATATATATGTCATGAGCTTAAGTTAACTAATATTATTTTTATTTGGAAATTAAAAGAAGGATATATATAGCTTTTTGTATTAATTTGTATTTGTATATACTTAATCCCCTCTGACAATTGAGATTTGAGAGTGGAAAGTCGATCCTATTAATGCCATTCAACACATTAGATTTAGTTGTGTCTTAGGTTAGTGCCCCTAATATACTCTTAATATATTTTCTCACTAATATCTTATAAAATAAATTATAAATTTCAAAACTTTAAAAATATAAATATAAATAAATATGAGATAATTGGGCTTATATATATTATATTATTAATATAGTGATACTAAAAGGTTGTGGTATTAGTGAAATGACTAATCCCATCATATGCAAAGTTAGACAAATTAATTAATAGTTTGTGAGGGACATATAACTATCATTTGCAGCTGTAAATCTGTGAAACAAACCTTTAGTCAACCCTACATATACTTCCAATAGGTTAATCAGTACCATTTGGACTTAACTTGAAAACAAAACCATTAATTAATTACATTTTACAAAAAAAAAAATAGCAAATATAAAAGTAATTGAAAATGAGGCCTTGGTTTTTTACAAGGATTTGGGTCAGCTTGAAGTGGGCTTAAATATGGAGATGATGGTTAGAAGATCGGGCGGCCCAATTAAAGTGGACTGTGTTGTTTGGGTTTTGGACCTTCTCCGCGACTGTCCACCTCACTCACAGTCCAACCCAATGCATTGGGGTATTGGGTTGCGGGGGTTAATATAAAAAATAATTAGTAAGTAGTTGGAAATGAATGAAGTTGGAAGCTTCTAATCTAAGTAGTTGTGAGGGAGGCAGGCAGGCCAACTTCTGTTCTGTTCTGGCGCAGCAGCAGCAGCAGCATTGGCAGCTGCATTTGCATCTCCGGTTGCATGCGCAAACAAAGTCAAGTGAAGTGATGTCAACCCCAACCCCAACCCCAACCCCATCCCTTCTTCCTTCTTCCTGACAAAGACCTCTAATTCCCTCCCCATTCCCCAACTATACCTCCCTCCCTCCCTCCCTCCCTCATCCCGCCACCATTCATTTTTAGGAGAAATAAATTATTTTTAACACCTACATGTAAAAGAATAAAATCATACATGTTGTAATAGTAACAAAAATTTTAAACAAGCATTTGAGTCATATTGCTAGAAATTTTAAAACTTTTTTTTTACTAAAAATATATTGCTAGTTTAGATCTTGTTTGATAAATTCAGTTTCTTTTAAATGTTAATTAGTTAAGAATTAATAAATTAACTATATTTAATAATACGTATTATTAATATTAAGTGTATTTCATAATAATTTTTACAAATTACTTAATTATTAAGATTGTTTAATTATAGTTATAAGTTTTAAATGAATCTTTTTTATTTAATTCTAAACTCTGAAGTATATATATAGTTTAATTGAATTAATATATTTTTTCGTATAATTATTATTTATTAATTAATTCAATATTCATATTTAATTTTTACTTTTTAAATTCAAAATTTAAAATTAAATTTAAATTTTAAATAATTCAAACTTTTTTGTAAATGTTATAATGGAGACCCTAGTTAATAAGTTGGAAGAAAATAAAAAATTGAAAGTGGGAAGAGACAAAACCAAGGGGAAGAGACAAGACCCAAAAGAAAAAAAAGAAAAGAAAAAAAGAATAGCGAAGAGAAAAAGAGAAAGAGACGGAAAAAAACATATAAAAACAAAAAATAGAGCGAGGAGAAGTATTTGGGGTTTTGCGGGGTTTTTTTAAAAAAATATATATATATATATATATTCTTGATTTCTCGCCAACTCTGCTTGCTGGGGTGGGGTGGGGTGGTCGTAAAAAATTTGAAAGAGGTGGAGTGAAAGGAGGGGGGGATTGGTTAGCTTGAATGATGCTGATTCATTCATAACGATTGCAGAGCTGTATTATGCATCCAATTTTGGTAATATGCGTGCGTCCAATTTGTAGCAGCAGCAGCAGCTCCAATTTCAAAACAAGGGCTTTTGGGGCTCTGCTGCTCTGCTACTACTTCTACTACTACTAAATCTTACTTGTAAAATCTCACTGCAGATTCTTCTTCCATTCTCCTTTTTTATCGTCTTCTCCATTCCATTCCTTCAATTCGATTAGATCTCTTCTCCCTTCCTCTGCTCCTTTCTCCATTTCCTTTTCTTTTTCTTCTGTTTTTAAAAGTCCCCAATTCGGATCGCTGCCGGTAGGTGATCTCACCCCGCTGATGTTAGACTTTTTTATGCTTTGACTTGTTCGACGAGAGAGATTCTTGGTGGAGGTTTATTAGTCCACACCCAGACAACCCCCAAAAGCCTTCTTTTATCGCGTAATTCAATCCCCATTTCTCCTCCGATGGGTCAGTGTTATGGTAAGACCATCCCCACTGCTGATAGCGGCAGACCCACCACCACCACCACCATCACCACCGCCGTCGCTGACTCCTCCTCCTCCACCCACCAATCACCCGCTCCCTCTGCAGCTAATAATGGCGCCCCAAACCTCCCCTCCGTCAAGAACACCCCCGCTCGATCCTCCGCTGCTGCCAGCCCCTGGCCCAGCCCTTACCCTCACGGCGGTGGCGCTCCCAGCCCTCTGCCCGTCGGTGTTTCCCCGTCCCCGGCCAGGTCCACTCCTGGCAGGAGGTTTTTCAAGCGCCCCTTCCCCCCACCGTCCCCTGCCAAGCACATCAAGGCATCCCTAGCCAGGAGGTTTGGGCATCCCAAGACTCCCCGTGAAGGGCCGATCCCCGAGGACGGTACCGCCGCTGCTGAGGGTGATCGTCAGCAATTCCTCGATAAGAACTTTGGCTATAACAAGAACTTCGGTGCCAAATTTGAGTTGGGCAAAGAGGTGGGACGAGGCCATTTCGGCCACACTTGCTACGCCAGAGGAAAGAAGGGAGAGCTTAAGGACCAACCGGTTGCTGTTAAAATCATTTCCAAAGCTAAGGTTTATCACTGAGCCTTTTTCGCGTTTTCTTTCTCTTGATTACTTACCACTATTCTGAATTTAGTCAAAATTTGATACTTTGAAAATTGTTGCTATTGGGGATTGGTTTATCTTATTTTTGTAACCGTGAAATTCTATTGCTCCTTTGAGGGAGAGAATTTTGATTGATATTTGGAATTTGATGTGATTGGTCACAGAATGGCTACTTCTGTGGGAAATAATGTGACCTCAACTTGGACTCAGAAAAGAAGCCATCTGCTGATTTCTTTTTTTCTATGTCCTAGTTGAGTTTCCATATTTTCGATTGTCAAGCAAACTCCATGAGAATAAGCTTTCTACTTTCTTGGTCATGGAGGCACAGTTAAACAATTTCTGCACCATAAATATGTACAATGCAGGTTCCGTTACAACTAGAGGGAATAATGTCTTTCCCCTTTCGCTTCTGATATTGCTTTCAGGTTTAGAGTTCCCAAATTTGCTGTTTCGATTTGTTCAAAGTGGCTCTTCTATGTCACGACTTAATCAACGTTAAGGATTTGCATGAGATATCTCTTGATCTGTGAATCAATACATGCACGGGTATTCAGCATAAATTATCATCATGTAGGCATAAGTGAATGTGGCCACTCAAGTTGAAACTTGCTTCAATGCATATTTTCATGATATTTTGTCGTCATGCGGCAGCATTTAACACTTCCCTTAAGTACGAAAAAAATATTAGACTATCGAAAGCATGCCTTACTCAAGATTTCTTCCGTGGTCATATTAACCATTTGTTGTACATTAGCAAGTGAATGATTTGACTACCTGTTTGCTGAGTAAATGAGATTCTATGTCACCAATCCTTAAGGACTTAGAACCATAGGTCATATTAACCCTTTGGTTTTGTTTTACAGATGACAACGGCAATTTCTATTGAAGATGTTCGTCGAGAAGTGAAAATTTTGAAAGCTTTGTCTGGACATAGGCATTTGGTGAAATTTTATGATGCCTGTGAGGATTCTAATCATGTGTACATAGTCATGGAGTAAGTATATTCCTTTTCCTTTCTTGTTGTTGAATATATTTTTTAAAGATGTGAAACATATCGCACTCTAAGCAATTATAATATTTACAGTTTCCTGCTGAAAAGTTTGTACATTTGATTTTTCCTTCTGAATACTAGTTTTACTTTTGGCTGAAGAATGTGCTTTAGCTGATTTTGCCATCAAAAGAGAAGCTTTCGTTTATTCATTGTGTTCGGAAATCTTTTTCATTTCCGCTTTTGAAGAATCTTAAGGTTCTTTATGGCAGTTCGGAAACTTTTGTGTTTGTATTTCTGTGAACTGCTAATGATGAGCTATACATTTTATTCGCTCTAGGTTATGTGAAGGTGGGGAACTGCTTGACCGGATATTGTCAAGGTAAATTGTAATCTCACCAGTTCAAAATTATGTCATATTATTCTATGATATTTGATATGCTGAACGAAGTTACTTGTTTAATGCAGAGGTGGTAGATATACAGAAGAAGATGCAAAGCTCATTGTTGTCCAAATTTTGAGTGTGGTTGCATTTTGTCATCTCCAAGGTGTTGTACACCGTGACTTAAAGCCTGAGGTTCGATAACTTTAACTCTTTTATTTTTCTTAGTAATCTCTTATTTCAGAAAAGGAAAGATTTGCCACTACGACTTGCTTTATATATAATAGTTCATTTAGAGCTCTTTTTTGTTAATATTTCTTAATTTTTTGTACACAAAACATGCATTCAATATCTAGAACTCATTTTTGCTTTACTTCGATCATTTACGTCACCATTTATAACTCAATTTTGCTAATTTTTATTAATTGCTTTGTACACAGAACTTCCTTTTCACATCTAGAAGTGAAGATGCTGATATGAAACTTATAGATTTTGGTCTCTCTGACTTCATAAGGCCAGGTAACATCCATATAACCAGTTTCCTTATCCTCCTCAGTTTTACAATTTCCGAATTCCTGGCAAGTTCGCCTTTGGATCATGTAAAAGGCCACAAAATCTTTCCTTCTGCTAGATTGTTTTCTCAATTTCATTTGATCTTCATATTGCAGCTTAATAAGCCTTCAAAGGCCCTTTGGCGACCAATTAACTTCTCATGGTTTCGTAGATTTTAGTCCTTTTTTTTTGCATGTAAATATCTATTTTCCTGGGATGTTCTTGTTTATTGAGTCAACATGATCGGGATTCTTGCAAAGTAAGGACTCATCAATGAACGCATTTTCAGTGTTGGTCTGCTTATTAGTTTTGTTTTATTTTTAGAGTTCTTTGACTCTTGATCAGCTGAGAAGAGCAGACTCGAACGGTTATACTGTATTCAGTTCAAATTGGTGGATGGAGTTATCCTCTTTCTTTTAGTCTGAAAGATGACAAGAACAGCATTTCCAGGGTGTTTATTTTTCTGCAAGTTTTGATATCCCTACACCATCTGAAAGATGACAATAATAAGAAAGATGGCTTCTGCTAAAATTGTTATGCCATATATATTCCGGAAATACTGATATATGCAATATCCACTTTCTTATTATGTGTGTTTGTGTAACTGCAGATGAAAGACTTAATGATATTGTTGGAAGTGCATACTATGTGGCACCTGAAGTCCTTCATAGATCTTATAGCTTGGAAGCAGATATCTGGAGTATTGGTGTAATTACATATATTTTGTTATGTGGGAGCAGACCATTCTGGGCAAGGACAGAATCTGGAATTTTTCGGGCGGTGCTTAGGGCTGATCCTAACTTCGAAGATTTACCATGGCCGTCTGTCTCGCTAGAAGCAAAGGACTTTGTGAAACGGCTTTTAAACAAGGACTACAGGAAAAGAATGACAGCTGCTCAGGCTTTAAGTAAGCTGACACTTTTTTTTTTGGATGTTTATGGATATTGGTCATCTCTTCATCTATGAAAGATCAAATCATTCCCGCTAAACGAGCTAGATAGAATTGCTGAAAATTTTTGTATATTTTTTTCTTCATGTGTGTGAACTGTGAACTAATATAATTTTTCCAAATACAGCGCACCCATGGTTGCGAAGTGAAAGTCATCCTATTCCTCTAGACATATTGATTTATAAGTTGGTCAAATCCTACCTCCATGCTACTCCATTCAAACGGGCAGCACTTAAGGTAAATCTAATTTTTCCTTTTTCTCTTCTCTGGTTCAAATAGTTTCACAGGTAAAATAGGTAACCTTTGAAATATTTTGGATTGAACTTCTAAATCAATATTCCCACTCTACTTGAAGCTGGAGAAAAAATGCAATTTCTTGCTTCATCTTGGGTTTATAGGGTTTTTTATATTTCTACCTATTCTATTAAAGAACAATTACCCTCATTGATCCTACAAATTTTATATGAATGTGATGGATCTTCATGTTGATTCTTGGTTTTTGTGCTTTTTCTTAACCTCAATAATTGCAGGCTCTCTCAAAAGCTTTAACTGAGGATGAGTTGGTATATCTTAAAGCTCAGTTTATGCTTTTGGAACCTAACAAAGATGGACGGGTTTCTCTAGAAAACTTTAAGATGGTGAGCACTAGTAATTTTTCAACTTGTTCCTCTCTCTCTCTCTCTCTCTCTCTCTCTCTCACACACACACACACACACACACACACACACATTGGTAAGAGCCTCTTCCATTAACATTCAGAGGCACAGACATTGTTTCTTTTACATTCCCTTGTCTAGTTGATTTATTAAAATGATTGTAAATAATTGCAGGCTCTTCTACGCAATGCCACTGATGCGATGAAGGAGTCAAGGGTTCCTGAGGCCTTGAATGCGGTAAGGGTGTGAAAATTAGGATTCCTTGTGGTTTGTTGTGGGTTAACATATATTGTTGTCTAGTGCTAAATATTACATAACTACATATGAAATTTGGTAGTCTTGTTTTATTATATACCTAGCTAAGAGGATGGATACCATGTTCTCTAGATGGCGCCTCTTGCTTATAGAAAAATGGACTTCGAAGAGTTCTGTGCAGCTGCGATCAGCACATACCAACTTGAGGCTCTTGAAGGATGGGAGCAAATTGCGTCAACTGCATTTGATCACTTTGAACTTGAGGGCAACAGAATGATATCTGTAGAAGAGCTGGCTCGGGTATGTAGGGTTGCAATCTCAATTATTTATATGCATGCTCCTTGCTCTTCATGGTTGTACTGGGTAAATTCTTAAATGCTTGCCAAATTGATGCAGGAATTAAATCTGGGCCCAACAGCTCATTCAATTCTGAGGGAATGGATAAGAAGTGATGGAAAACTGAGTTTACTTGGATTTACCAAATTTTTGCATGGGGTGACGGTTCGTAGTTCGAATACAAGACACCATTAGTTCTCCCTGCCTCCCTCCCCCCTCCCCCCTCCCTCCCCCTTTTTTTGGCCCTCCATAGACCATAGTCTTTACCTTCATTGATTAGTAGTGTTAACAAATTATAGAAATGATATATTGGATGCAGCAGGTGTGGGAGGGTTTTTTTATTTGAAGACTAGGGAGGGGGAAAGATAAGATAAATTCTTGTACAAATTAATGAATATAGTGGGGTGATTGAGAAATCCCTGTGTTAAAGATTTTTCAAAATTTATTGGAGGGGATTATAATTGGAAGGAAATTTTGGGATTTCCCATTCATTTTGGTGGAGAATATTATGTACTATTATTCCTTTTTTTTTAATGCCTGCATGTGATTGTGCATGATTTATTGAGAGAAGAGAATAGTAGCAAGTAGCTTATGCATGGTACCCCTCTCCTCTCCCCTTCTTCCGTGGTGGGATTCTTTTTTTTTTTTTGGGCTGGATTCCATAGTTGGAAGTTGATTGATTACTACTTAGGGAAAGGCAATCTAATGGTACCATATTACAGCCTCATATTACATGTTAGTCTAGTAATAATAGTCAGAACCCAAATCTTCTCTAATGTTTTCTTGTGTTATTTCAGATCTTTCTTTTTTCCACAAATCATTTTAGTTCTTCCATTTAGAGTATTTTGACTGAACCTACTTCCTATGAGCACAGTTCTTGTTTGTTCTTTGAGGAACTATTTCTTAAATTAGATTTGAATCCTTCATCAACTTTTAGGCATTTTTTAAAAAAATTAATTCATTCGGGTTCTTATAAATTGCTGTTTACAGAATCGAGTTGCTTTTGAGTGAGAATGTGTTTGTTTGTTTTACTACACATTCAGTCACTTTTCTGTGTTGTTTTAATACAATTATTTCTTCAGTAACTCTAATTTCATACTAATCTTTGATGTTCAAAATTGAAAAAAAAAAAAAAGTTAGAAAACCCAAATGAGTGTGTAGAATCTTGATATCATACAATACAAAGACGCAATTTCCATCATCATCCTTTTCTTTTGCTTACACCAAACGTATGTAGTATAGTATATGAAAACGTACATGGCATAAATGTGTGTATAGTTGTACGTAGTAGTACTTGTCTCTTGTTTTTTGGTCGTAGACGTACGTATGTAGTATTATATATATGGTAGGAGCAGTAATTTGAGAGGTGCATTAATGAAATTGAATTGCGGCTCTCAAGTCTCGAGAAGAAGAAGAACGAGGAGGAGATGGATATATCTCTGTTATATTTGTTGAGGACGTTGAGCAGTCTAACCTAACTCCCACCCACCAAAACCGCTAATTAAGCTTATTAATGTGTTTCTGTGGACGTTGCCGGCGCCCCCCACCCATGCATCTATCCAACAAATACTTAAAATACACGCAGAAGCATCGATGGAAACTACTACTTGAGCTCAACTTGCAGCTGCACTGCAGTCAATTGATGATGGATGGCATGGAATGCACCGCCATGCATGAACAACTAGCTAGCGGATATGGTATAATATATAAGTAGGTACGTAGTAAGACCCTCCCCTGTCTGGCTACGTAAACTACGTCTTCTTTCACTTGATGTTGGTGATGTTGATAAAGATGGTGCAACTGCATCTATAGCTTCATGATAAGTATTATTAATAATAGTATTGTACTAGTTTTAAAGAGAAATTAATGAGAAGTAAAGGATCAATTCATTGGTCACTCCTGGACTGGGCTTAGCTTGTTAGTGGGCCTCTTCAAATATCTTCAGTGGGCTGGCTTTCTCGTGCATGAGATGAGAGAGGAAAACAAAAAGGAGTTGGAGTTGGAGTTGATGGCAGAAGAAGAAGAAAAGGCCCAAGTTAATTAATAGAGAAGAAAGCAGCCGAGTGATGTAAATTGTATAATAGTCACTTTCTGATCCAAGGATTCTAGAAAGGGTGTCTATTATGTAGTGTTAGAAACTTCGCTAGAAGCAAGCAAGATGAGGTCGCTCACAAGGCTCGTTCCGTACTTTACTTAAGAGCTCGTGTAGTACTTGCCCCTATCTCCCTTCTACCTCAATCCAAATCCTCAAACACACTCGATGAATTTGGTTCTAATGGACCCACCAAAAGAGTTTTACATCGAAGCTCTTTGCGAGATCCGAAAGTGGAAAACACATAGTAGACTGATTCAGTTTTAAAAAACTCGTACCTTGTTATTGTCTCTCTCAATCATATTAATCCCATTAAGTAATTAATACTTTTCTCTCTCATTATCCATTTTCATTGGTAAAATGAAGTAATTGCCAACACTTTTAAGTCGATCCGAAACCAAATGTATTACTTGAAATTCCTTTTGGGTATGACGTTTACATGTAGATAATGATAATTACTGGTCATTGCTTGAGCTTGAGCTTATCATCAATCATGAATAAGAAGAAGAAAACGGAAGGTCAACTAGCTAGGTAGCTGGTGGTCGGACTCGGATGGATGTTACCAATACCAACCAACCTCTGCCTGCATGCATGCCCACACCCACAACACAACACTCTTTCATTACTCTCCTCCACTCCCATATGCCATCCCATTACCTTCTTTGCTGCTCCTCCATATCATATCATCTCATCTTAATAAATGAAAATGACACCTCCTTCCTTATCCCTTTTCCTAGTACTACAAAGTGCTTCTCCTTTTCTCATCCTCATTAAGAAGTTAATTCATTACATGCATGCATTTGCATCTATCTATCTTTTTCTCTTTTTTTTTTCTTTCTTCAAATTTAAAACTTTTAACTCGATGATAAAAAATTCTTCTCCCGCAGAGTTAGTTCCTATTGATTCTAAGAAAGAAGCCATATATATATTTGCATCTACTCTTAATAAATCTTACTATTTCCCTGCATTGCTTGTTCGATCCAATTTTCTTGTTTCGCTAGCTTCACTCTTCTTTATAAACAACATCCCACCAAATTAGTTTCATTAATCCTCGGCAATATGCTTCTTTTCTTTAAAGAGGTCAAAAAATTAAAAAAAAATCTGGATGTTGGCCAGGTGGCACGAAGAAATTGTTAGTCGGGCGGACACGGCTATTGAGAATGAAACACTCACTAGTGGTAGCCCACAAGACAAGACTTGGGAATCCAAATTCGGTTCCTGTCAGGACACGTGTCCCGTTGATGGGAACAAGCTTTTGAACAACAACCACAAGTTTGTTTCCACATCACCAGTGGGGTCCTATTGTCCAAAGACGACGTGAGCTGCTAAAACTAACTTTTGACTTGTCTAGCTGTAAGTGGCGCCACCTCATTGGTCGCACCCTCACAATCCGACAGAAATCTTGTCGTCTTGGCAATTTTAAATATTATTATAAACTTTTTAAAGGTATAATATTTAATTTCCAACAATAACATATTATTTTTATTTCCTAAAAAAAAAACATACTTTATTATATTCAATATTTCAATTAGGAACTCAAGTAGAGCACGTTGCTGACGTGTTGGTTTCATATAATTATAAAAATAAAAATATAAGCTATAAATATTTTTAAAATCTTTTTTCTACAAAGTAAATGTCATCTAAAATCTTATAAAGAATATTGGAAAATTTTGAAATGTAACTAATATGACTATGGTTAAATTATGAAAAAGAAAATATGAGGGAAGATGAATGTTAATACTGTTTAATATATATTGTAATTTTGATTTAAGAGATAAGGATGAATATAAAATTTTTTCGATAATTTAACAAGTTAGAGATGATAGATTCAAATTATATCTTTTACTTTATATATCATAAAAAATTAAACTTTTTTTCATAAAAAAAAATTTATCTTTGGATGAATATTCGGAGAAGAGTCTTTGGGAAAAAAATAAGTTTTTTTTAAAAGAAAAAAATTTGGCAAGTTAAAAAAAATAAGAATTACAAAAAGAAAGGAATAGAGAAGGGAAGAACGTGATTCACGAGTGGACAATGTTAATTCTAAGAAGCAACTTTTAGACGAGAAAGACAAATTAAATGGCAGCATTCATAATAACTTCACCATCCTCCATTAAAATATCGCATTACCATCCTTCTTAATTTGCCTATTCTTTATTTCCAATAATTCTGGAAAGAAGGAAGATGTGTGGATTAATTAATTAATAAATCATACATACACACACAAGCAACCGGCCACTTGAAGATGATTGTTTCTCCCAAAAACAGATAATTTATATAGAATTCTAGTCTTTATATTAGGGGAAAAAATGAAAGAAATTATAACCGGGATTTATAATTAATATAAAACTAATGAATGTATTAAAGAATGTCCTAAAATAACACTAAGGAATAAGAAAAAAAAAAAAAATTCAAAGGTTGGAAATGGATATAAAAGGCAACTCAGAACTCGGAAGACCTTCCCACATGCCTCTTAGCTAAATGCTTATAAACAAATTGACTGACCTTCCCCCTCTCTCTCTAAGCAGAGGCAGAAGCAGAGCCTCCTAGGCTCCTACTTCTTCTGCTTCTCTCTCTCTCTCTCTCTCTCTCTCTCTCTCTCTCTCTAAGCAGAGGCAGAAGCAGAGCCTCCTAGGCTCCTACTTCTTCTTCTTCTTCTTCTTCTCTCTCTCTGTCTCTCTCTCTAGTTAGTCTTTACCAATTGACACAGTATGTTGGAGGCAGCAGAGGAGGACTATAATTCCTCTTGTTCAATTGGAGCAGCAGAATATTTTGGGAGTACAAAGAAAAAGAAGAGCAAGAACAACAAGAGAAGGTTTAGCGATGACCAAATAAAATGTTTAGAGAGCATGTTCAAGTCCGAAACCAAACTTGAGCCTAGAAAAAAGCTGCAGCTGGCGAGAGAACTGGGATTACATCCGCGCCAAGTTGCTATATGGTTTCAGAATAAAAGAGCTCGATGGAAATCCAAGCAACTCGAAGAAGATTACAGCTTATTAAGGGCTAACTACAATACCCTTTCCTCCCAATTTGAAATCCTCAACAAGGAGAAACAATCCTTACTCACACAGGTACTTAATTTTCTGCTGCCATTTTTCATGGAGCTTTATTATTATTATTATTATTATTTTTTATTAACTTTATAATTTGGGTCGGTGACACACGACACAACAGTTGCAGAAGCTGAATGATCTGATTGAGAAGTCTCATCAAAAGAAGAAGGAAGGTTTGAGCAGAGAATTAGAAGAATTAGATGATAAGAAGAGTGAATTAATTGATCAGGTGAAGCCGCAGACAATTGGGCTTCGTTTGGAATCTGGTTTGGGCGGGGGGCTTTCTCTTTCTGATGATGATTGTGGTGGTGGGATCAACAAGACACATAATCTTGGTTTGGAGGAAGATGATCCTGAGCTTTTGGGCGTGGTGGAACCAGCAGAGAGTTCTTTGACATCACCCGAAGAATGGGGAAGCCTAGAATCAGAAGGTCTCCTCCTGTCCAACCACCCAAATACTAGCACCTATCAGTGGTGGGATTTCTGGTCTTGATCGAGGAAACCTGAACAAATCAATAATCTTCTTCTAGCTTCGATCGGTCCCCGGAGCCGGAGGTACTGGGACAGGGCATGGACAAGGGCAGGGGTAATGCGGGGGATGCTCATTTTCAGCTGATACATATTTATGAATGTTGTTGTAGCTTATGAGCATCTCTCGACAGTTTCAACCTTTGGGCTTGGAAAGGGAGCACTAGATGTTAAGCCATAGAATAGAATAGAATGTAAAAAACAGGTTGTAATCTCATAGAAAATAAAGAGCTCTTGAATTTCTTTATCTTTTTCTATCTCTATTCTTTTAACTTTTGATCGAATTATTTGATACATTTTTTAACAAAAGAAATATGCCTATCCGGGATAAGAATCAAGGACATAGCGAGTCCTTAACGGCCTTATGTTTAGACATAATTTTCTCTTCTCTTGACATACTACTTACTTTGTCTCTACCTGTATTTGTGTTCGTTAACATCTTCCCTCCTTCGGGTGAATGAAGTGGTTGTGTCCCCCTTATTTAGGGAGAAGAAAAATATAGGGATAATAGGATTATAGCTATCAACCAAGGAATTATTGATTCAGAAATATTACCTAGAAAGTTTAGAAATGGATTTTTTTCCTTTATATTCTCCTTCGTTGGATCAGATTCTTGGTATCTCACGAAAAGAAAAAATACCAAAAGCGCTAAGAGCATTGTACTATTAACCACGAGCGACGTACTTAAAGTCTCATCACCTCGTTGAAATAGATATCATTAATGCTTAATTTTCCCAGAAGAAGCATTGCTAAGGGAACTATAAGTAGATACGATTAAATAGAAGGTTAATCTAAAAAAAAACTATTCTTATAGTTCATTGTTAATTGGCTATTTTATCATTTAATTTAAATAATTGATTACTTATATTAAATTTTCATCTAAATAGATGGATACATAATAAGATTTAAAACGCTTGTCTTATGTGCGTTTTTTTCTTTTGAAAATAATGATTTGTAATACATATTTTGCTTTATAGGTTCTAGTAGTATTGATGTACGATTATGTAGTTTCTAACATTCTCCATTTGAATGTTTTCAAATGAAAGTCGTGTCACTGATCCTGAACCTCACTCAATTATCAGAGTCCTTTATTATAGCATTCCTCATTGTTATGTTGGAAACACATGCCTGAGAATGTTGCACCCCAAGGCTTCCAATGCTACAAAAGCCATTACAGACAAAGAGAGGAGCCGCATAAAGTTAGTTTCTTTTCTGGCAGAAGGAACAACTTTTGAGTTGATAAACTCATGAGATAAAGAGGGAGAAGAAGACAATCCATCCTTTGATTTGATACTAAGTCTTTTTGTAAGCTCATGATGGTAAATCTTACATATAAAACCCCATAAACCCTCTTTCCCTATCCACTTATTCACTAATTGCTCGGGTTTTTAAGTCTTGCTTCTCTTTCGCTTTATTCAAACTTTGTATAGGTGTCTTTTCTCTATTTGCAATTATACTCAATTCATATCGTGCGAACGAATTGCTAGTTCTACAAATGTCTTAGGCATGATTTCTTTGAGGTTGAAGTCCCCAATGTATACCTTAAATACACATTTCTATAGCAAATGATTCGCTTAAACAATCATTGTAGTTTAAATTCAAATTTCTCCACATATTGATTAATCGATCAAAGGCTCTTCCTTCTATTGTTGAGAATTAGTCAATTCCACCATACTACCAATTCGATAGGTGTTGTAGAAACGATTCAGATACTCTTGTTCAAGTTGTTCCCAACCATCAATGCTTCCAGGCTCCAAATCTATGTACCCTCGAAAGCATTACCCCTCATAGATCTTACGAATTGTTTCATAAGAAGATTTCCAAATATATTAGTGTTTTTACAAGTTTCGACAAAGTAAACCACATGCTGCTAGGAATTTTCTTTTCATTGAATTGGTAGTATGGTGCTATAAGAAAGTTTTGAGAATAGTCTTGACTGTAGAGGTTTTGGCGTATTTCATATAAACTGATAACCTTGTTATTTAGTAAAAAAAAAAAGATAAAAAGAAATTTTATTAGATTACCCTAAATTGTTTCGGGTGATAAAAAATAAATTTTGAGATCTGTATCATATTAATATGTAAACTTTAAGGACTAAATATGCAATTTTATTTATTTATTTGGAAAATAACCTCGTATTGTTCCTTTTGGATACAATTTGAAAATAACCGTTAGCTTCTGCTTCCTCCTGGGGAAGAAGTAGAGTAGAGCGAGAGAGGAGGGATGAACGATCTCTCTAATGCAGCCTTGAGAAGACAACAGGAAATTCACCATTGCCCTAGCTTCTGCAACCCCATACCAACGCTTGCCCTATACGTGCTCTTAGTTTTGTTCTTAATTGGTCTCGCGGTCTCCATTTTCATTCTCATTGTGGTCCGCAATGCCGTCTTGCTTCTTCTTCTTCTCTTTTTCTCTGCTCTGGTCGCCACATTTCTCCTCTGGAATTCTTTGCAGTATATGAGAAACGGCGCTCTTCTATTTTACCTCCATTCTTATCCAGATTCTGACCTCACCCTCGCTCGGCACGGCCAACTCGTCAAATTCACTGGGGTTTGTTTTTATCTTTCTTTTAGTTAAAATATTTTCAGAATTGGAAAACCACTGTTCATACGCATTTTTTTATTCCTGTTGGAGGTTAATTGAAACAGGGGAACTAATTATGTGAATTTTCTAAATGCATGAGAGTCCGGCCGATTAAAGATTACTAGGCTGCTTTTGGACTGATACTTACAGATTTCTTCTGATTCTCTTAACTTTCTAATCCACTTTTTACACGTCATATACTGCTTTATTTATTCTCAGTAATTCAAGGAATTTGATTAGTCCCAACTTTATTTTATGGATAATCTCAGATTGTATCCTGCGGAAATATTTCCCTGGAATCTTCATATGAGAAAGTCAGCCAATGTATTTATACATCGACTTTGTTGCATGAATTTGGAGAGCCAGGTTTGAAGCCTGAAGATGTTAGAGAATCATGCTTCCAATGGAGACTAGCATATTCAGAGGTAGCTTTTCTTTATTTTGATCTCTACCACTAGGTATATCAAATGAAGTTCACTTGTTTTTTAAAAAAGAAATCTATTCTTGATTTTTGTTTAGCATGCCCTTGCCTTGCTCCTGCATTAAGAACCGAAATTATACTGATTCCACATTAGTATGTCAGATGGAGTGTCATTTGAGGACTTCAAGTCTTTTTCTTTTCCCTGTAGTCTAATCTAACCAACTATTATAATCTTGTTTGTTTTCCTAATTAACATCACACGTCATTATTTTCCCCTTGCCATGAGCATTTCTTCGTGTTGTTGGTTTGGTTATTTACTCTTGATACTCTTAATGCAATGCATTGGGTTTAACTGTTTGTGCTTATAATTTTTCCTTTTCTATTTAAGAACATTATACTGCATTTTGGTTTTCCCATTCTGTGAGCAGTCTTTCGTATTTGGTCTAGTTAATTGCTTTTGATGTCCTTAATTTAGAATATTCAGTTTAACTGTCTCATGCCACTATTAGTTGGTCATCTTTCTGATATCTAGCATTGTCCAACTCAAATTATCTTGAATCTAAACATAATACTATCCTGTCTTTTCCACGCTTTCACCTCTAAATACCATCATAGTGGATCATTCTGGAAAAAGGAATTGAATAATTTATGGATAGTTCTTTCTGCTGTATGTATATGACTTAACAGGCTTGGCTACTATTATGGAGAAGATTCAACTTGATTAGCTTAACTGAATTAGGATAGTCAAAATCATTTTAGTACATCTAGCAGTTATTTCTCACAGAATTCACAATTTCAGCCTCTTTAGGATGGGAATCTGCTGCTTTGAGTCTTTTAAGAGTGCAGACATGCATAGGCAAAAGGAAAAGAATGTAATCGAGAATAACTATCAACCTGTACTAGGAGATTTTAAATCTTATATGCTGCTTAAATAAATTACATTAAGATTCGTTAATATTTTTCTGTGTAGTCTACAAGTTTATGGTTTTGTTTCACCTACAGTTGATATATATATATATATATATATTTATATATCCACATGCATGATACCTTATTTGATATCTAATCCGAGTGGATTGAGCACAATTCCCTTGTATTGATGTTCCTGGACATGGAATTATTTGTGGTTGTACTCTATACTTCTCGGCATGAAGGAGAACTGTATAGTAATGCATTCACCTTTATGCAGAGATTTTCAACTGACTTCTACATAACGGATAGAAAATCTGGCACGAGAGTGCTTGTAAATGCTGGTTCGAACTCTAAAGTGTTTCCGTTGGTGATGGAGAGCAGACTAATTGAAACAACCACAAACTGCAGAGTTCTATCTTCTCACTTACAGAACTGGCTAAGGGAAAGAAACCTTTCAGTTGAAGCCCGCCCATTGCGGTTGGAAGAAGGGTAACATCCCTTGACTTAGATTATCCTTCTACCACGTTTTACTGGATATGTTTAAGCACTTAATTAAAATGTCCAATTGCTTGCTATTGTAGATACATTAAGGCAGGAAGCACTATAAGTGTTATTGGAATGTTGAGAAAACAGAACGATATCCTGATGATCATGCAGCCGCAAGAAATAATTTCAACAGGATGTGTATGGCAGAAGCTATTGCTTCCTTCAGATTATGATGGATTGATCCTTGGGCCTCCCAAGATGCCAGATGTAGGGAGGGACTCTACTGCATTGCAAAGAGTAGATTAGGGGTAGATGACATGGGATGGGATAACAATGTGTAGCTAAGATTTATGCTTAGGGAACAATTAATTGAATGATCTAATGATTTCATCTGTATCTCTATCTCCGATTGGTTCTTGATCTAGCTTTTTCAATCCATTCATATATCAATTCGACTCTGGATGGGCATTCACCACATTGCTGTGAGAACAAATTGCAGGAACTCAGCTCTTTACAACCCCTCACTTTACAGACATGTCTGATAAGGTCAGTGCCAGAGCCTTTTTTTGCCAGAAAGTAATTCTTCTTTCTTGTATCTGGTTTTGTTATAACCACTCTTCTCGCCTCCAGTGTGTCTTTCCCTTGGGAGGAATTTGAACTCCAAGTAATAGGCAGGAAGGTACTTGGACAACATGCCCTGCAATTTGCCTGCCAATGTAAGATCTGTCCCAACTCTCAACCGTGCAGCATCCTTTCAGAGGTGATATATTTCTTCTAATTACATCCACCTTGGTTTCTGAATATTTTTATTTTCTGTTTTTTGCTTCATTCGGTATCTTCTTCTTTGCTTTTTGCTTGATTGGTTATCTTCAAATATTCTTCTTTGCCTTTGCGCTATTTCATGGAAATTTTGTTTTCTTTTGCCTCATTTTGTATCTTCTTCTTTACCTTTTGCTTCAATCGTTATCTTCACTAATTCTTCTTTGCCTTTGCTTCATTCATTATCTTCCTCGAGTCTGCTTCATTCACTGTCTTCAACAATTACTTCATAAAACTCTGGCTAGACATGATATTCACCAGAAAATTTGCATAATAGAGAATGTCTAGAATTTTTTTTTTTTGGGGAAAATTTGGGGATAATATTTTGGGCAAAAATTTGGTCAACGGACATATAATTAACACACAAATTCGGTCTTACATGTCAAGTTTGAAAGAATTCACTTCATTAATCTCATATGTCTCCGTTTTTACCTTTGTGCCTGCCTATCAGTACTTTGTTGACAATTATTCTCATAGCCTTTTAGGGAATTTTGATTTTAGAAAAAAATTTGGTAAACCGAAGTAATGGTTAACATATGAATTTGGACTTTACTTGGCCAAGATTGAGAAAACTAATTCCACCAATTTTGTTCGTTTCTATTAGTGCCTTATTGATTATAATTTGATTTAGTTGGTGATGTCGGTGATTGTTGTTGCCTAAAATTAGGATAAAAAATTATCAAATTTATAGCGATCTTTTTTAGATTTGATATTCATTTGAAAATTTATACGATTCTTTTTCTTTAATATGAGAAACATATATAATATTCTTTAGGATTTTTAGTGATAGCTATTATTCAAACGAAAATTTGGTTAAAACTATGATGGGGTTAGCAACTTAGCATGCGGATTTGGACTTCAAAGGCAAATTTAAAAAAATTAACTCTATCAATTTAACAAGTTTCTATAAGTGCCATGGTGGCAATTAGTTCTTTGAGGATTGTCCGCCCGTTGTTGTCTATAGGCATGATAAAAAATTTGTCGACTGTACATCTATTTTTCTAAACGTGTTATTTATGTCAAAATTTGTATAATGTTTTTCCACAATATGATAAATGTACAATTGCTTTTTTAAAGATTTTTAGGGAAAATTACTTTTGGAAAGATAATTTTGTAAAACATGTGATAGAAAGCAGATGGATTCAGGCTTAAATGGTGAAGTTAAAAAAAAAAAACCCAAATCGATCAGTCTCAACAGTTTCCATAAGCGTCTTGGTAGCAATTAGTGGTAGGTTCACCATTATTCGAGTTGATGACCGTAGGCACCCATTGTTGTTTATGGGTATGAAAAAAACTTATTCCCCAATAAAATTTAGGTTTGAAAAAGAATTTTTCAAAAAATTATTCAAAATGTTTTTAGATGTTTTTCATGTTGTATAAATATACAAGACGAAGTATTACATTTCCATTAAAGTCTAAATTCGTGTGTTAATCATCACGTTCTTTGTAAAATTTAATCCAAAAAAAGTTCTCTACAAAATTACTTAAAACGATTCTAAATATTTTTTATGTTGTGTAAATGCAATAAATGATGTATCACATTCCATTAAAACCAGAATTTGTGAGCTAATCATCACGTTTTTTACAAAATTTTGGTCCGAAAAAAAGTTCGCCAAAAAAATTGTTCAAAACGATTTTGGATGTTTTTCATGTTGTGTAAATACACCAGACGAAATATCACATTCCCATTAAAGCTAAAATTCGTGTTAGTCATCATCACGTGTTTTTTTAAAATTTAGGTCCGAAAAAAAGTTCTCCAAAAAAATTGTTCAAAACGATTTTGAATGTTTTTTATGTTGTGTTAAATACACTAGACAAAGTATCACATTTTCATTAAAGCCAGAATTCGTGGGCTAATCATTACGTTTTTTAAAAAACTTTGTTCCGAAAAATAAAATTCTCAGAAGAATTGTAAAAACGATTCTGGATGTTTCTCATGTTGTGGAAATACACCAGACGAAGCATCACATTCCTATTAAAATCCAAATTCGTGTGCTAATGATCACGTTTTTTACAATATTAAGGTCCGAAAAAAAGTTCTCCAAAAAATTGCTCAAAACGATTCTAGATGTTTTTTATGTTGTATTTATACACCAGACGAAGTATTACATTCCCATTAAAGCCAGAATTCGTGTGCTAATCATAACGTTTTTTACAAAATTTAGTTCCAATAAAAAGTAAGCCAAAAAAATTGTTCAAAACGACTCTTTATGTTTTCATGTTGTGTAAATAGACCAAACGAAGTATTATATTCGCATTAAAGCTAGAATTTGTGTGCTAATCCTCACGTTTTTAAAAAAATATAGGTTCGAAAAAATTTTCAAAAAAAATGCTCAAAACAATTCTGGTTGTTTTTCATGTTGTATTAATACACTAGACGAAGTATCACATATCCATTAAAGCCAGAATTTTTGTGCTAATCATCACGATTTTTACAAAATTTAGGTCTAAAAGAAAGTTCTCCAAAAACCTGCTCACAACGATTCTGGATGTTTTTTGTGCTAATCATAATGTTTTCTTACAAAATATAGGTTAGAAAAAAAGTTCCCAAAAAAATTGTTCAAAACAATATTAGATGTTTTTCATGTTGTATTAATATAAACGACGAAATATCACATTCCCATTAAAGTCAAAATTCGTGTGCTAATCATCACGTTTTTTACAAAATTTAGGTCCGAAAAAATATTCTAAAAAAAATTACTCAAAACGATTATGGATTTTTTTTTTTGGGTAAAAACACCAGCCGAAGTGTTACATTCCCATTAAAGCCAGAATTCTTTTCCTAATCATCACTTTTTTACAAAATTTAGGTAAGAAAAAAATTCTCAAAAAATTTGCTCAAAACGATTATGGATGTTTTCCACGTTGTATTAATGCACCAGACAACTTTCACATTCCTATTAAAGCCCGAAGTCGTGGGCTAATCATCACGTTTTTAACAAAATTTAGGTTTGAAAAAAAGTTCTCCAAAAAATTGTTCAAAACGATTCAAGATGTTTTTCATGTTGTATTAATACACACGACGAAGTATCACATTCCTATTAAAGCCAAAATTCGTGTGTTAATTATCACTTTTTTAAAAAATTTAGGTTCGAAAAAAAATTACTCAAAATGATTCTGGAAGTTTTTCATGTTGTATTAATACACTAGACAGAGTATCACATTTCCATTAAAGAAGAATTTGTATGCTTAATCATCATGTTGTTTAAAAAATTTAGTTCCGAAAAAAAGTCCTTCAAAAAATTGCTGAAAAGGAGTATTTATGTTTTTTCTTTCGTATAAAAACATCAGACGAAGTATTACATTCCCATTAAAGCCAGAATTCGTGTGCTAAATATTACAGTTTTTACAAAATTTAGGTCCGAAAAAAAATTCTCAAAAAAATTGCTCAAAACGATTCTGGATATTTTTCATGTTGTATTAGTACACCAGATGAAGTATCACAATACCATTAAAGCCAGACTTCGTGTGTTAATTATCACGTTTTTTCAAAATTTAGGTCCGAAAAAAATTTCTAAAAATTGCTCAAAACGATTCTGGATGTTTTTCATGTTGTATTAGTACACCAGGTGAAGTATCACAATCCTATTAAAGCCATAATTCGTGTGTTGATCATAACGTTTTTTCCAATATTTAGGTCCGAAAAAAAATTTCTAAAAAACTACTCAAAACGATTCTTGAATTTTTTCATGTTGTATTAATACACCAGACGAACTATCATATTCCTATTAACGCCAGAATACATGTGTTAATCATCACGTTTTTTCCAAAATTTAGAGCGAAAAAAAATTCTCAAAGAAATTGTTCAAAAAGATTGTAGATGTTTTTCATGTTGTATTAATACAAAAGATGAAGTATAACATTCTCATTAAATCCAAAATTCGTGTTTAGTCATCACGTTTTTTTCAAAATTTAGGTTCGAAGAAAATTCTAAAAAAAATTGCCCAAAACCATTCTGGATGTTTTTCATGTTGTATTAATACACTAGATGAAGTATCACAATTCCATTAAACCCCAAATTCGTTTGCTAATCGTCACGTTTTTTTAAAAATTTAGGTCCGAAAAAACTTTTCTTCAAAAAATTGTTGAAAACGATTATGGATTTTTTCTTTTGGGTAAAAAGACCAGACGAAGTATTACATTCCCCTTAAAGCCAGAATTTCTTGCTAATCACGTTCATTACAAAATTTAGGTCTGAAAAAAATTCTCAAAAGAATTGCTCAAAACGATTCTGGATATTTTTCATGTTGTATTAATACAACATACGAACTATCACATTCCTATTAAAGTTCGAATTCGTTGGCTAATCATCGCGTTTTTAGCAAAATTTAGGTCCGAAAAAAAGTTCTCTAAAAAATTGTTCAAAACGATTCTAGATGTTTTTTATGTTGTATTAATACACACGATGAAGTATCACATTCCAATTAAAGCCAAAATTCTTGTGTTAATTATCACGTTTTTTACAAAATTTAGGTCCAAAAAAATTCTAAAAAAAATTACACAAAATGATTCTTGTCTTTTTTCATGTTGTATTAATACACCAGACGAAGTATCACATTCCCATTAAAGCCTTAATTCATGTGCTAATCATCACGTTTTTTTTTACAAAATTTAGGTCTAGAAAAAGTTCTCCCAAAAAATTATTCAAAATGATTCTTTATATTTTTCATTTTTGTAAATACACTAGACGAAGTGTGACATTCGCATTAAAATTTCGGTAAAAAAAAAAAATTCTCCAAAAAATTGCTCAAAAGGAATCTGAATGTATTTCATGTTCTGACGAAGTATCACATTCCCAATAAAGCCCGAATTCGTGTGCTAACAATCACGTTTTTTACAAAATTTTGGTGCGAAAAAAAGTTCCCTAAAAAATTGCTCAAAACGATCCTGAATGTATTATATTTGTATAAATACACCAAACGAGGATCACATTCCCAGTAAAGCCCGATTTCGTGTACTAATCATCACGTTTTTTGCAAAATTTTGGTACGAAAAAAAGTTCTCCAAAAAAAAGCTCAAAACGATCCTGAATGTATTTTATTTGAATAAATACACAAAACGAGGTATCACATTCCCAATAAAGCCCGAATTCGTGTGCTAACACCATCACTTATTTTAAAAAATTTTGGTGCGAAAAAAAGTTCCCCCAAAAATTGCTCAAAACGATCCTGAATGTATTATATCTGTATAAGTACACCAAACGAGGTATCACATTCCCAGTAAAGCACGATTTCGTGTACTAATCATCATGATTTTTGCAAAATTTTGGTCCGAAAAAAAGTTCTTCAAAAAATAGCTCAAAACGATCCTGAATGTAATTTATTTGAATAAATAAACAAAACGAGGTATCACAGTCCCAATAAAGCCCGAATTCGTGTGCTAACCATAACGTTTTTTACAAAATTTTGGTCCGAAAAAGAGTTCTCAAAAATAGCTCAAAACGATCCTCAATGTATTTTATTTGAATAAATACACAAAACGATGTATCACAGTCCCAATAAAGCCCGAATTCGTGTGCTAACTATCACGTTTTTTACAAAATTTTGGTCCGAAAAAAGGTTCCTAAAAAAATTGCTCAAAACGATCTTGAATGTATTTTATTTGTATAAATACACCAAACGAGGTATCACATTCCCAATAAAGCACGATTTCGTGTACTAATCATCACATTTTTTGGAAAATTTTGTTTCGAAAAAGAGTTCTCCAAAAAATAGCTCAAAACGATCCTCAATGTATTTTATTTGAATAAATACACAAAACGATGTATCACAGTCCCAATAAAGCCCGAATTCTTGTGCTAACCATCACGTTTTTTACAAAATTTTGGTCAGAAAAAAGGTTCCCCAAAAAATTACTCAAAACGATCCTGAATGTATTGTATTTGTATAAATACACCAAACGAGGTATCACATTCCCAATAAAGCACGATTTCGTGTACTAATCATCACATTTTTTGAAAAATTTTGTTTCGAAAAAGAGTTCTCCAAAAAATAGCTCAAAACGATCCTCAATGTATTTTATTTGAATAAATACACAAAACGATGTATCACAGTCCCAATAAAGCCCGAATTCTTGTGCTAACCATCACGTTTTTTACAAAATTTTGGTCAGAAAAAAGGTTCCCCAAAAAATTGCTCAAAACGATCCTGAATGTATTTTATTTGTATAAATACACCAAACGAGGTATCACATTCCCAATAAAGCACGATTTTTTGTACTAATCATCACATTTTTTGCAAAATTTTGGTCCGAAAAAGAGTTCTCCAAAAAATAGCTCAAAACGATCCTCAATGTATTTTATTTGAATAAATACACAAAACGAGGTATCACATTCCCAATAAAGCCTGAATTCGTGTGCTAAACATCACGTTTTTTACAAAATTGTGGTCCGAAAAAAGTTCTCCAAAAAATTGCCCAAAAGGAATCTGAATGTATTGCAAGTTCTGACGAGGTATCACACTCCCAATAGAGCCCGAATTCGTGTGCTAACCATCACGTTTTTTAAAAAATTTAGATCAGAAAAAAGGTTCCTCAAAAAATTGCTCATAACGATCCTTAATTTATTTTATTTGAATAAATACACAAAACGAGGTATCACATTTCCAATAAAGCCTGAATTCGTGTTCTAATCATCACGTTTTTTACAAAATTTTGGTCCGAAAAAAAGGTTCCCCAAAAAATTGCTTAAAACGATCCTGAATGTATTGTATTTGTATAAATACACCAAACGAGGTATCACATTCCCAATAAAGCACGATTTCGTGTACTAATCATCACATTTTTTGCAAAATTTTGGTCCGAAAAAGAGTTCTCCAAAAAATAGCTCAAAACGATCCTCAATGTATTTTATTTGAATAAATACACAAAACGATGTGTCACAGTCCCAATAAAGCATGAATTCGTGTGCGTCACGTTTTTTACAAAATTTTGGTCCGAAAAAAGGTTCCCCAAAAAATTGCTCAAAACGATCTTGAATGTATTTTATTTGTATAAATACATCAAACGAGGTGTCACATTCCCAATAAAGCCCGATTTCGTATGCCAATCATCACGGTTTTTACAAAATTTTGGTCTGAAAAAAAGTTTCCCAAAAAATTGCACAAAACGATCCTGAATGTATTTTATAAGAATAAATACACATAATGAGGTATCACATTCCCAATAAAGCCTGAATTCGTGTGCTAAACATCACGTTTTTTACAAAATTGTGGTCCGAAAAAAAGTTCTCCAAAAAATTGCCGAAAAGGAATCTGAATGTATTTCAAGTTCTGACGAGGTATCACACTCCCAATAAAGCCCGAATTCGTGTGCTAACCTTCACGTTTTTTAAAAAATTTAGATCAGAAAAAAGTTTCCCCAAAAAATTGCTCATAACGATCCTTAATGTATTTTATTTGAATAAATACACAAAACGAGGTATCACATTTCCAATAAAGCCTGAATTCGTGTTCTAATCATCACGTTTTTTAAGAAATTTTGGTCCGAAAAAAAGTTCTCCAAAAAATTGCTCAAAAGGAATCTGAATGTATTTCATGTTCTAACGAAGTATCACAGTCCCAATAAAGCCCGAATTCGTGTGCTAACCATCACGTCTTTTACAAAATTTTGGTCCCAAAAAAAGTTCCCCAAAAAATTGCTCAAAACGATCCTGAATGTATTATATTTGTATAAATACACCAAACGAGGTATCACATTCCCAATAAAGCACGATTTTGTGTACTAATCATCACATTTTTTGCAAAATTTTGGTCCGAAAAAGAGTTCTCCAAAAAATAGCTCAAAACGATCCTCAATGTATTTTATTTGAATAAATACACAAAACGATGTATCACAGTCCCAATAAAGCCCGAATTCGTGTGCTAACAATCACGTTTTTTACAAAATTTTGGTCCGAAAAAAAGTTTCCCAAAAAATTGGTTAAAACGATCCTGAATGTATTATATTTGTATAAATACACCAAACGAGGTATCACATTCCCAATAAAGCACGATTTCGTGTACTAATCATCACGTTTTTTGCAAAATATTGGTCCGAAAAAAAGTTCTCCAAAAAATAGCTCAAAACGATCCTCAATGTATTTTATTTGAATAAATACACAAAACGATGTATCACAGTCCCAATAAAGCCCGAATTCTTGTGCTAACAATCACGTTTTTTACAAAATTTTGGTCCGAAAAAAAGTTTCCCAAAAAATTGGTCAAAACGATCCTGAATGTATTATATTTGTATAAATACACCAAACGAGGTATCACATTCCCAGTAAAGCCCGATTTCGTGTACTAATCATCACGTTTTTTGCAAAATTTTGGTACGAAAAAAAGTTCTCCAAAAAAAAGCTCAAAACGATCCTGAATGTATTTTATTTGAATAAATACACAAAACGAGGTATCACATTCCCAATAAAGCCCGAATTCGTGTGCTAACACCATCACTTATTTTAAAAAATTTTGGTGCGAAAAAAAGTTCCCCCAAAAATTGCTCAAAACGATCCTGAATGTATTATATCTGTATAAGTACACCAAACGAGGTATCACATTCCCAGTAAAGCACGATTTCGTGTACTAATCATCATGATTTTTGCAAAATTTTGGTCCGAAAAAAAGTTCTTCAAAAAATAGCTCAAAACGATCCTGAATGTAATTTATTTGAATAAATACACAAAACAAGGTATCACAGTCCCAATAAAGCCCGAATTCGTGTGCTAACCATAACGTTTTTTACAAAATTTTGGTCCGAGAAAGAGTTCTCAAAAATAGCTCAAAACGATCCTCAATGTATTTTATTTGAATAAATACACAAAACGATGTATCACAGTCCCAATAAAGCCCGAATTCGTGTGCTAACTATCACGTTTTTTACAAAATTTTGGTCCGAAAAAAGGTTCCTAAAAAAATTGCTCAAAACGATCTTGAATGTATTTTATTTGTATAAATACACCAAACGAGGTATCACATTCCCAATAAAGCACGATTTCGTGTACTAATCATCACATTTTTTGGAAAATTTTGTTTCGAAAAAGAGTTCTCCAAAAAATAGCTCAAAACGATCCTCAATGTATTTTATTTGAATAAATACACAAAACGATGTATCACAGTCCCAATAAAGCCCGAATTCTTGTGCTAACCATCACGTTTTTTACAAAATTTTGGTCAGAAAAAAGGTTCCCCAAAAAATTGCTCAAAACGATCCTGAATGTATTTTATTTGTATAAATACACCAAACGAGGTATCACATTCCCAATAAAGCACGATTTTTTGTACTAATCATCACATTTTTTGCAAAATTTTGGTCCGAAAAAGAGTTCTCCAAAAAATAGCTCAAAACGATCCTCAATGTATTTTATTTGAATAAATACACAAAACGATGTATCACAGTCCCAATAAAGCCCGAATTCTTGTGCTAACCATCACGTTTTTTACAAAATTTTGGTCAGAAAAAAGGTTCCCCAAAAAATTGCTCAAAACGATCCTGAATGTATTTTATTTGTATAAATACACCAAACGAGGTATCACATTCCCAATAAAGCACGATTTTTTGTACTAATCATCACATTTTTTGCAAAATTTTGGTCCGAAAAAGAGTTCTCCAAAAAATAGCTCAAAACGATCCTCAATGTATTTTATTTGAATAAATACACAAAACGAGGTATCACATTCCCAATAAAGCCTGAATTCGTGTGCTAAACATCACGTTTTTTACAAAATTGTGGTCCGAAAAAAAGTTCTCCAAAAAATTGCCCAAAAGGAATCTGAATGTATTGCAAGTTCTGACGAGGTATCACACTCCCAATAGAGCCCGAATTCGTGTGCTAACCATCACGTTTTTTAAAAAATTTAGATCAGAAAAAAGGTTCCTCAAAAAATTGCTCATAACGATCCTTAATTTATTTTATTTGAATAAATACACAAAACGAGGTATCACATTTCCAATAAAGCCTGAATTCGTGTTCTAATCATCACGTTTTTTACAAAATTTTGGTCCGAAAAAAAGGTTCCCCAAAAAATTGCTTAAAACGATCCTGAATGTATTGTATTTGTATAAATACACCAAACGAGGTATCACATTCCCAATAAAGCACGATTTCGTGTACTAATCATCACATTTTTTGCAAAATTTTGGTCCGAAAAAGAGTTCTCCAAAAAATAGCTCAAAACGATCCTCAATGTATTTTATTTGAATAAATACACAAAACGATGTGTCACAGTCCCAATAAAGCATGAATTCGTGTGCGTCACGTTTTTTACAAAATTTTGGTCCGAAAAAAGGTTCCCCAAAAAATTGCTCAAAACGATCTTGAATGTATTTTATTTGTATAAATACATCAAACGAGGTGTCACATTCCCAATAAAGCCCGATTTCAGTATGCCAATCATCACGGTTTTTACAAAATTTTGGTCCCGAAAAAAAGTTTCCCAAAAAATTGCACAAAACGATCCTGAATGTATTTTATAAGAATAAATACACATAATGAGGTATCACATTCCCAATAAAGCCTGAATTCGTGTGCTAAACATCACGTTTTTTACAAAATTGTGGTCCGAAAAAAAGTTCTCCAAAAAATTGCCGAAAAGGAATCTGAATGTATTTCAAGTTCTGACGAGGTATCACACTCCCAATAAAGCCCGAATTCGTGTGCTAACCTTCACGTTTTTTAAAAAATTTAGATCAGAAAAAAGTTTCCCCAAAAAATTGCTCATAACGATCCTTAATGTATTTTATTTGAATAAATACACAAAACGAGGTATCACATTTCCAATAAAGCCTGAATTCGTGTTCTAATCATCACGTTTTTTAAGAAATTTTGGTCCGAAAAAAAGTTCTCCAAAAAATTGCTCAAAAGGAATCTGAATGTATTTCATGTTCTAACGAAGTATCACAGTCCCAATAAAGCCCGAATTCGTGTGCTAACCATCACGTCTTTTACAAAATTTTGGTCCCAAAAAAAGTTCCCCAAAAAATTGCTCAAAACGATCCTGAATGTATTATATTTGTATAAATACACCAAACGAGGTATCACATTCCCAATAAAGCACGATTTTGTGTACTAATCATCACATTTTTTGCAAAATTTTGGTCCGAAAAAGAGTTCTCCAAAAAATAGCTCAAAACGATCCTCAATGTATTTTATTTGAATAAATACACAAAACGATGTATCACGAGTCCCAATAAAGCCCGAATTGCGTGTGCTAACAATCACGTTTTTACAAAATTTTGGTCCGAAAAAAGTTTCCCAAAAAATTGGTTAAAACGATCCTCGAATGTATTATATTTGTATAAATACACCAAACGAGGTATCACATTCCCAATAAAGCACGATTTCGTGTACTAATCATCACGTTTTTTGCAAAATATTGGTCCGAAAAAAAGTTCTCCAAAAAATACCTCAAAACGATCCTCAATGTATTTTATTTGAATAAATACACAAAACGATGTATCACAGTCCCAATAAAGCCCGAATTCGTGTGCTAACCATCACGTTTTTTAAAAAATTTTGGTCCGAAAAAAAGTTCCCCAAAAAATTGCTCAAAACGATCCTGAATGTATTTTATTTGTATAAATACACCAAACGAGGTATCACATTCCGAATAAAGCCCGATTTCGTATGATAATTATCTCGGTTTTACAAAATTTTGGTCCGAAAAAAAGTTCCCCAAAAAATTGCTCAAAACGATCCTAAATGTATTATGTTTGTATAAATTCACCAAACGAGATATCACATTCCCAATAAAGCACGATTTCGTGTACTAATCATCACGTTTTTTACAAAATTTTTGTCCAAGAAAAAGTTTTCCAAAAATAGCTCAAAAGGAATCTGAATGTATTTCATGTTCTGACGAGGTATCACATTCCCAATGAAGCCCTAATTCGTGTGCTAACCATCACGTGTTTTACAAAATTTTGGTCAGAAAAAATGTTCCCCAAAAAAGTGCTCATAACGATTGTGAATGTATTTTATTTTAAAAAGTACACAAAACGAGGTATCACATTCCCAATAAAGCCCGATTTCGTGTACTGATCATCACGTTTTTTGCAAAATTTTGGTCCGAAAAAAAGTTCCCCAAAGAATTGTTCAAAACGATCCTGAATGTACTTTATTAGTATAAATACACCAAACGAGGTATCACATTCCCAATAAAGCCCGATTTCGTGTGTTAATCATCACGTTTTTTGCAAAATTTTGGTCCGAAAAAAGTTCTCCAAAAAATAGCTCAAAACGATCCTGAATGTATTTTATTTGAATAAATACACAAAACGAGGTATCACTGTCCCAATAAAGCCCGAATTCGTGTGCCAATCACGTTTTTTGCAAAATTTTGGTCCGAAAAAAAGTACTCCAAAAAATTGCTCAAAAGGAATCTGAATGTATTTCATGTTTTGACGAAGCATCACATTCCTAATAAAGCCCGAATTCGTGTGCTGACCATCACGTTTTTTTTAAAATTTTGGTCCGAAAAAAAGTTCCCCAAAAAATTGCTCAAAACGATCCTGAATGTATTATATTTGTATAAATACACAAAACGAGGTATCACATTCCCAATAAAGCACGCTTTCGTGTACTAATCATCACATTTTTTTGCAAAATTTATGTCCGAAAAAGAGTTCTCCAAAAAATAGCTCAAAACGATCCTCAATGTATTTTACTTGAATAAATACACAAGACGATGTATCACAGTCCAAATAAAGCCCGAATTCGTGTGCTAACCATCACGTTTTTTACAAAACTTTGGTCCCAAAAGAAGTTCTCCAAAAAATTACTCAAAACGATCCTGAATGTATTTTATTTGTATAAATACACCAAACGAGGTATCACATTCCCAATAAAGCCCGATTTCGTATGCCAATCAACACGGTTTTTACAAAATTTTTGTCCGAAAAGAAGTTCTCCAAAACATTACTCAAAAGGAATCTGAATGTATTTCATGTTCTGACGAAGTATCACATTCCCAATAAAGCCTGAATTCGTGTGCTAACCATCACGTTTTTTACAAAATTTTGGTCTAAAAAAAAGTTCCCCAAAAAATTTCTCAAAACGATCCTGAATGTATTATATTTGCATAAATACACCAAACGAGGTATCACATTCCCAATAAAGCACGATTTCATGTACTAATCGTCACGTTTTTTGCAAAATATTGGTCCGAAAAAAAGTTCTCCAAAAAATACCTCAAAACGATCCTCAATGTATTTTATTTGAATAAATACACAAAACGATGTATCACAGTCCCAATAAGGCCCGAATTCGTGTGCTAACCCATCACGTTTTTTACAAAATTTTGGTCCGAAAAAAAGTTCCCCAAAAAATTGCTCAAAACGATCCTGAATGTATTTTATTTGTATAAATACACCAAACGAGGTATCACATTCCCAATAAAGCCCGATTACGTATGCTAATCATCACGTTTTTTACAAAATTTTGGTCCGAAAAAAGGTTCCCAAAAAAATTGCTCAAAACGATCCTGAATGTATTTTATTAGAATATATACACAAAACGAGGTATCACATTCCGAATAAAGCCCGAATTCGTGTGCTAAACATCACGTTTTTTACAAAATTATGGTCCGAAAAAAAGTTCTACAAAAAATTGCCCAAAAGGAATTTGAATGTATTTCATGTTCTGACGAGGTATCACATTCCCGATAAAGCCCGATTTCGTATGCCAATCATCACGGTTTTTACAAAATTTTGGTCCGAAAAAAAGTTTCCCAAAAAATTGCTCAAAACGATCCTGAATGTATTTTATTAGAATAATTACACAAAACGAGGTATCACATTCCCAATAAAGCCCGAATTCGTATGCTAAACATCACGTTTTTTACAAAATTGTGGTCCGAAAAAAAGTTCTCCAAGAAATTGCCCAAAAGCAATCTGAATGTAGTTCATGTTCTGACGAGGTATCACATTCTCAATAAAGCCCGAATTCGTGTGCTAACCATCACGTTTTTTACAAAATTTTGATCAGAAAAAAGGTTCCCAAAAAATTGCTCAAAACGATCCTGAATGTATCTTATTTGAATAAAGACACAAAACGAGGTATCACATTCCCAATAAAGCCTGAATTCGTGTGCTAATCATCACGTTTTTTACAAAATTTTTGTCCGAAAAAAAGTTCTCCAAAAAATTGCTCAAAAGGAATCTGAATGTATTTCATGTTCTGACGAAGTATCACATTCCCAATAAAGCCTGAATTCGTGTGCTAACGATCACGTTTTTTACAAAATTTTGGTCCGAAAAAAAGTTCCCCAAAAAATTTCTCAAAACGATCCTGAATGTATTATATTTGTATAAATACACCAAACGAGGTATCACATTCCAATAAAGCACGATTTCGTGTACTAATCATCACGTTTTTTGCAAAATATTGGTCCGAAAAAAAGTTCTCCAAAAAATACCTCAAAACGATCCTTAATGTATTTTATTTGAATAAATACACAAAACGATGTATCACAGTCCCAATAAAGCCCGAATTCGTGTGCTAACCATCACGTTTTTTCCAAAATTTTGGTCCGAAAAAAAGTTCCCCAAAAAATTGCTCAAAACGATCCTGAATGTATTTTATTTGTATAAATACACCAAACGAGGTATCACATTCCCAATAAAGCACGATTTTTTGTACTAATCACCACATTTTTTGCAAAATTTTGGTCCGAAAAAGAGTTCTCCAAAAAATAGCTCAAAACGATCCTCAATGTATTTTATTTGAATAAATACACAAAACGATGTATCACAGTCCCAATAAAGCCCGAATTCGTGTGCTAACCATCACGTTTTTTACAAAATTTTGGTCCGAAAAAAAGTTCCCCAAAAAATTGCTCAAAACGATCCTGAATGTATTATGTTTGTATAAATACACCAAACGAGATATCACATTCCCAATAAAGCACGATTTCGTGTACTAATCATCACGTTTTTTGCAAAATTTTTGTCCAAAAAAAAGTTTGCCAAAAATAGCTCAAAAGGAATCTGAATGTATTTCATGTTCTGACGAGGTATCACATTCCCAATGAAGCCCTAATTCGTGTGCTAACCATCACGTTTTTTACAAAATTTTGGTCAGAAAAAATGTTCCCCAAAAAAGTGCTCATAACGATTCTGAATGTATTTTATTTTAATAAGTACACAAAACGAGGTATCACATTCCCAATAAAGCCCGATTTCGTATCTCGATCATCACGTTTTTGCAAAATTTTGGTCCGAAAAAAGTTCCCCAAAGAATTGTTCAAAACGATCCCCGAATGTATTTTATTAGTATAAATACACCAAACGAGGTATCACATTCCCAATAAAGCCCGATTTCGTGTGTTAATCATCACGTTTCTTGCAAAATTTTGGTCCGAAAAAAGTTCTCCAAAAAAATAGCTCAAAACGATCCTGAATGTATTTTATTTGAATAAATACACAAAACGAGGTATTACTGTCCCAATAAAGCCCGAATTCGTGTGCCATTCACGTTTTTTGCAAAATTTTGGTCCGAAAAAAAGTTCTCCAAAAAATTGCTCAAAAGGAATCCGAATGTATTTCATGTTCTGACGAAGCATCACATTCCTAATAAAGCCCGAATTCGTGTGCTGACCATCACGTTTTTTCCAAAATTTTGGTCCGAAAAAAAGTTCCCCAAAAAATTGCTCAAAACGATCCTGAATGTATTATATTTGTATAAATACACAAAACGAGGTATCACATTCCCAATAAAGCACGCTTTCGTGTACTAATCATCACATTTTTTTGCAAAATTTATGTCCGAAAAAGAGTTCTCCAAAAAATAGCTCAAAACGATCCTCAATGTATTTTACTTGAATAAATACACAAGACGATGTATCACGATCCCAAATAAAGCCCGAATTCGTAGTGCTAACCATCACGTTTTTTACAAAATTTTGGTCCCAAAAAAAAGTTCCCCAAAAAAATTACTCAAAACGATCCCCGAATGTATTTTATTTGTATAAATACACCAAACGAGGTATCACATTCCCAATAAAGCCCGATTTCGTATGCCAATCAACACGGTTTTTACAAAATTTTTTTCCGAAAAGAAGTTCTCCAAAACATTGCTCAAAAGGAATCTGAATGTATTTCATGTTCTGACGAAGTATCACATTCCCAATAAAGCCTGAATTCGTGTGCTAACCATCACGTTTTTTACAAAATTTTGGTCTAAAAAAAAGTTCCCCAAAAAATTTCTCAAAACGATCCTGAATGTATTATATTTGTATAAATACACCAAACGAGGTATCACATTCCCAATAAAGCACGATTTCATGTACTAATCGTCACGTTTTTTGCAAAATATTGGTCCGAAAAAAAGTTCTCCAAAAAATACCTCAAAACGATCCTCAATTTTTTTTATTTGAATAAATACACAAAACGATGTATCACAGTCCCAATAAAGCCCGAATTCGTGTGCTAACCATCACGTTTTTTACAAAATTTTGGTCCGAAAAAAAGTTTCCCAAAAAATTGGTCAAAACGATCCTGAATGTATTATATTTGTATAAATACACCAAACGAGGTATCACATTCCCAATAAAGCACGATTTCGTGTACTAATCATCACGTTTTTTGCAAAATATTGGTCCGAAAAAAAGTTCTCCAAAAAATACCTCAAAACGATCCTCAATGTATTTTATTTGAATAAATACACAAAACGATGTATCACAGTCCCAATAAAGCCCGAATTCGTGTGCTAACCATCACGTTTTTTACAAAATTTTGGTCCGAAAAAAAGTTCCCCAAAAAATTGCTCAAAACGATCCTGAATGTATTTTATTTGTATAAATACACCAAACGAGGTATCACATTCCGAATAAAGCCCGATTTCGTATGATAATCATCTCGGTTTTACAAAATTTTGGTCCGAAAAAAAGTTCCCAAAAAATTGCTCAAAACGATCCTAAATGTATTATGTTTGTATAAATACACCAAACAAGATATCACATTCCCAATAAAGCACGATTTCGTGTACTAATCATCACGTTTTTTGCAAAATTTTTGTCCAAAAAAAAGTTTTCCAAAAATAGCTCAAAAGGAATCTGAATGTATTTCATGTTCTGACGAGGTATCACATTCCCAATGAAGCCCTAATTCGTGTGCTAACCATCACGTTTTTTACAAAATTTTGGTCAGAAAAAATGTTCCCCAAAAAAGTGCTCATAACGATTGTGAATGTATTTTATTTTAATAAGTACACAAAACGAGGTATCACATTCCCAATAAAGCCCGATTTCGTGTACTGATCATCACGTTTTTTGCAAAATTTTGGTCCGAAAAAAAGTTCTCCAAAGAATTGTTCAAAACGATCCTGAATGTATTTTATTAGTATAAATACACCAAACGAGGTATCACATTCCCAATAAAGCCCGATTTCGTGTGTTAATCATCACGTTTTTTGCAAAATTTTGGTCCGAAAAAAAGTTCTCCAAAAAATAGCTCAAAACGATCCTGAATGTATTTTATTTGAATAAATACACAAAACGAGGTATCACTGTCCCAATAAAGCCCGAATTCGTGTGCCAATCACGTTTTTTGCAAAATTTTGGTCCGAAAAAAAGTTCTCCAAAAAATTGCTCAAAAGGAATCCGAATGTATTTCATGTTCTGACGAAGCATCACATTCCTAATAAAGCCCGAATTCGTGTGCTGACCATCACGTTTTTTCCAAAATTTTGGTCCGAAAAAAAGTTCCCCAAAAAATTGCTCAAAACGATCCTGAATGTATTATATTTGTATAAATACACAAAAAGAGGTATCACATTCCCAATAAAGCACGCTTTCGTGTACTAATCATCACATTTTTTTGCAAATTTATGTCCGAAAAAGAGTTCTCCAAAAAATAGCTCAAAACGATCCTCAATGTATTTTACTTGAATAAATACACAAGACGATGTATCACAGTCCAAATAAAGCCCGAATTCGTGTGCTAACAAAACTTTGGTCCCAAAAAAAGTTCCCCAAAAAATTACTCAAAACGATCCTGAATGTATTTTATTTGTATAAATACACCAAACGAGGCATCACATTCCCAATAAAGCCCGATTTCGTATGCCAATCAACACGGTTTTTACAAAATTTTTGTCCGAAAAGAAGTTCTCCAAAACATTGCTCAAAAGGAATCTGAATGTATTTCATGTTCTGACAAAGTATCACATTCCCAATAAAGCCTGAATTCGTGTGCTAACCATCACGTTTTTTACAAAATTTTGGTCTAAAAAAAAGTTCCCCAAAAAATTTCTCAAAACGATCCTGAATGTATTATATTTGCATAAATACACCAAACGAGGTATCACATTCCCAATAAAGCACGATTTCATGTACTAATCGTCACGTTTTTTGCAAAATATTGGTCCGAAAAAAAGTTCTCCAAAAAATACCTCAAAACGATCCTCAATGTATTTTATTTGAATAAATACACAAAACGATGTATCACAGTCCCAATAAGGCCCGAATTCGTGTGCTAACCATGACGTTTTTTACAAAATTTTGGTCCGAAAAAAAGTTCCCCAAAAAATTGCTCAAAACGATCCTGAATGTATTTTATTTGTATAAATACACCAAACGAGGTATCACATTCCCAATAAAGCCCGATTACGTATGCTAATCATCACGTTTTTTACAAAATTTTGGTCCGAAAAAAGGTTCCCAAAAAAATTGCTCAAAACGATCCTGAATGTATTTTATTAGAATAATTACACAAAACGAGGTATCACATTCCCAATAAAGCCCGAATTCGTATGCTAAACATCACGTTTTTTACAAAATTGTGGTCCGAAAAAAAGTTTTCCAAGAAATTGCCCAAAAGCAATCTGAATGTAGTTCATGTTCTGACGAGGTATCACATTCTTAATAAAGCCCGAATTCGTGTGCTAACCATCACGTTTTTTACAAAATTTTGATCAGAAAAAAGGTTCCCAAAAAATTGCTCAAAACGATCCTGAATGTATCTTATTTGAATAAAGACACAAAACGAGGTATCACATTCCCAATAAAGCCTGAATTCGTGTGCTAATCATCACGTTTTTTACAAAATTTTTGTCCGAAAAAAAGTTCTCCAAAAAATTGCTCAAAAGGAATCTGAATGTATTTCATGTTCTGACGAAGTATCACATTCCCAATAAAGCCTGAATTCGTGTGCTAACAATCACGTTTTTTACAAAATTTTGGTCGAAAAAAAAGTTCCCCAAAAAATTTCTCAAAACGATCCTGAATGTATTATATTTGTATAAATACACCAAACGAGGTATCACATTCCAATAAAGCACGATTTCGTGTACTAATCATCACGTTTTTTGCAAAATATTGGTCCGAAAAAAAGTTCTCCAAAAAATACCTCAAAACGATCCTTAATGTATTTTATTTGAATAAATACACAAAACGATGTATCACAGTCCCAATAAAGCCCGAATTCGTGTGCTAACCATCACGTTTTTTCCAAAATTTTGGTCCGAAAAAAAGTTCCCCAAAAAATTGCTCAAAACGATCTTGAATGTATTTTATTTGTATAAATACACCAAACGAGGTATCACATTCCCAATAAAGCACGATTTTTTGTACTAATCGTCACGTTTTTTGCAAAATTTTGGTCCGAAAAAAAGTTCTCCAAAAAATACCTCAAAACGATCCTCAATGTATTTTATTTGAATAAATACATAAAACGATGTATCACAGTCCCAATAAGGCCCGAATTCGTGTGCTAACCATCACGTTTTTTACAAAATTTTGGTCCGAAAAAAAGTTCCCCAAAAAATTGCTCAAAACGATCCTGAATGTATTTTATTTGTATAAATACACCAAACGAGGTATCACATTCCCAATAAAGCCCGATTACGTATGCTAATCATCACTTTTTTACAAAATTTTGGTCCGAAAAAAGGTTCCCAAAAAAATTGCTCAAAACGATCCTGAATGTATTTTATTAGAATAAATACACAAAACGAGATATCACATTCCGAATAAAGCCCGAATTCGTGTGCTAAACATCACGTTTTTTACAAAATTATGGTCCGAAAAAAAGTTCTACAAAAAATTGCCCAAAAGGAATTTGAATGTATTTTATTTGTATAAATACACCAAACGAGGTATCACATTCCGAATAAAGCCCGATTTCGTATGATAATCATCTCGGTTTTACAAAATTTTGGTCCGAAAAAAAGTTCCCCAAAAAATTGCTCAAAACGATCCTAAATGTATTATGTTTGTATAAATACACCAAACGAGATATCACATTCCCAATAAAGCACGATTTCGTGTACTAATCATCACGTTTTTTGCAAAATTTTTGTCCAAAAAAAAGTTTTCCAAAAATAGCTCAAAAGGAATCTGAATGTATTTCATGTTCTGACGAGGTATCACATTCCCAATGAAGCCCTAATTCGTGTGAAAACCATCACGTTTTTTACAAAATTTTGGTCAAAAAAAATGTTCCCCAAAAAAGTGCTCATAACGATTGTGAATGTATTTTATTTTAATAAGTACACAAAACGAGGTATCACATTCCCAATAAAGCCCGATTTCGTGTACTGATCATCACGTTTTTTACAAATTTTGGTCCGAAAAAAAGTTCCCCAAAGAATTGTTCAAAACGATCCTGAATGTACTTTATTAGTATAAATACACCAAACGAGGTATCACATTCCCAATAAAGCCCGATTTCGTGTGTTAATCATCACGTTTTTTGCAAAATTTTGGTCCGAAAAAAAGTTCTCAAAAAAATAGCTCAATACGATCCTGAATGTATTTTATTTGAATAAATACACAAAACGAGGTATCACTGTCCCAATAAAGCCCGAATTCGTGTGCCAATCACGTTTTTTGCAAAATTTTGGTCCGAAAAGAAGTTCTCCAAAAAATTGCTCAAAAGGAATCTGAATGTATTTCATGTTCTGACGAAGCATCACATTCCTAATAAAGCCCGAATTCGTGTGCTGACCATCACGTTTTTTCCAAAATTTTGGTCCGAAAAAAAGTTCCCCAAAAAATTGCTCAAAACGATCCTGAATGTATTATATTTGTATAAATACACAAAACGAGGTATCACATTCCCAATAAAGCACGCCTTCGTGTACTAATCATCACATTTTTTTGCAAAATTTATGTCCGAAAAAGAGTTCTCCAAAAAATAGCTCAAAACGATCCTCAATGTATTTTACTTGAATAAATACACAAGACGATGTATCACAGTCCAAATAAAGCCCGAATTCATGTGCTAACCATCACGTTTTTTACAAAACTTTAGTCCCAAAAAAAGTTCCCCAAAAAATTACTCAAAACGATCCTGAATGTATTTTATTTGTATAAATACACCAAACGAGGTATCACATTCCCAATAAAGCCCGATTTCGTATGCCAATCAACACGGTTTTTACAAAATTTTTGTCCGAAAAGAAGTTCTCCAAAACATTGCTCAAAAGGAATCTGAATGTATTTCATGTTCTGACGAAGTATCACATTCCCAATAAAGCCTGAATTCGTGTGCTAACCATCAAGTTTTTTACAAAATTTTGGTCTAAAAAAAAGTTCCCCAAAAAATTTCTCAAAACGATCCTGAATGTATTATATTTGCATAAATACACCAAACGAGGTATCACATTCCCAATAAAGCACGATTTCATGTACTAATTGTCACGTTATTTGCAAAATATTGGTCCGAAAAAAAGTTCTCCAAAAAATACCTCAAAACGATCCTCAATGTATTTTATTTGAATAAATACACAAAACGATGTATCACAGTCCCAATAAGGCCCGAATTGTGTGCTAACCATCAAGTTTTTTACAAAATTTTGGTTCCAAAAAAGATCCCCAAAAAAATTGCTCAAAACGATCCTGAATGTATTTTATTTGTATAAATACACCAAACGAGGTATCACATTCCCAATAAAGCCCGATTACGTATGCTAATCATCACGTTTTTTACAAAATTTTGGTCCGAAAAAAGGTTCCCAAAAAAATTGCTCAAAACGATCCCTGAATGTATTTTATTAGAATAAATACACAAAACGAGGTATCACATTCCGAATAAAGCCCGAATTGTGTGCTAAACATCACGTTTTTTACAAAATTATGGTCCGAAAAAAAAGTTCTACAAAAAAATTGCCCAAAAGGAATTTGAATGTATTTCATGTTCCGACGAGGTATCACATTCCCGATAAAGCCCGATTTCAGTATGCCAATCATCACGGTTTTTACAAAATTTTGGTCCGAAAAAAAGTTTCCCAAAAAAATTGCTCAAAACGATCCTCGAATGTATTTTATTAGAATAATTACACAAAACGAGGTATCACATTCCCAATAAAGCCCGATTCAGTATGCTAAACATCACGTTTTTTACAAAATTGTGGTCCGAAAAAAAGTTCTCCAAGAAATTGCCCAAAAGCAATCGAATGTAGTTCATGTTCGACGAGGTATCACATTCTCAATAAAGCCCGAATTCGTAGTGCTAACCATCACGTTTTTTACAAAATTTTGATCGAAAAAAAGGTTCCCAAAAAATTGCTCAAAACGATCCCCGAATGTATCTTATTTGAATAAAGACACAAAACGAGGTATCACATTCCCAATAAAGCCCCGAATTCGTGTGCTAATCATCACGTTTTTTACAAAATTTTTGTCCGAAAAAAAGTTCTCTAAAAAATTGCTCAAAAGGAATCTGAATGTATTTCATGTTCTGACGAAGTATCACATTCCCAATAAAGCTCGAATTGTAGTGCTAACGATCACGTTTTTTACAAAATTTTGGTCCGAAAAAAAGTTCCCCAAAAAAATTTCTCAAAACGATCCCTGAATGTATTATATTTGTATAAATACACCAAACGAGGTATCACATTCCAATAAAGCACGATTTCGTGTACTAATCATCACGTTTTTTTGCAAAATATTGGTCCGAAAAAAAGTTCTCCAAAAAAATACCTCAAAACGATCCTTAATGTATTTTATTTGAATAAATACACAAAACGATGTATCACGAGTCCCCAATAAAGCCCGAATTCGTAGTGCTAACCATCACGTTTTTTCCAAAATTTTGGTCCGAAAAAAAGTTCCCCAAAAAATTGCTCAAAACGATCCTGAATGTATTATGTTTGTATAAATACACCAAACGAGATATCACATTCCCAATAAAGCACGATTTCGTGTACTAATCATCACGTTTTTCGCAAAATTTTTGTCCAAAAAAAAGTTTTCCAAAAATAGCTCAAAAGGAATCTGAATGTATTTCATGTTCTGACGAGGTATCACATTCCCAATGAAGCCCTAATTCGTGTGCTAACCATCACGTTTTTTACAAAATTTTGGTCAGAAAAAATGTTCCCCAAAAAAGTGCTCATAACGATTCTGAATGTATTTTGTTTTAATAAGTACACAAAACGAGGTATCACATTCCCAATAAAGCCCGATTTCGTGTACTGATCATCACGTTTTTTGCAAAATTTTGGTCCGAAAAAAAGTTCCCCAAAGAATTGTTCAAAACGATCCTGAATGTATTTTATTAGTATAAATACACCAAACGAGGTATCACATTCCCAATAAAGCCCGATTTCGTGTGTTAATCATCACGTTCTTTTGCAAAATTTTGGTCCGAAAAAAAGTTCTCCAAAAAATAGCTCAAAACGATCCTGAATGTATTTTATTTGAATAAATACACAAAACGAGGTATCACTGTCCCAATAAAGCCCGAATTCGTGTGCCAATCACGTTTTTTGCAAAATTTTGGTCCGAAAAAAAGTTCTCCAAAAAATTGCTCAAAAGGAATCTGAATGTATTTTATGTTCTGACGAAGCATCACATTCCTAATAAAGCCCGAATTCGTGTGCTGACCATCACGTTTTTTCCAAAATTTTGGTCCCAAAAAAAGTTCCCCAAAAAATTGTTCAAAACGATCCTGAATGTATTATATTTGTATAAATACACAAAACGAGGTATCACATTCCCAATAAAGCACGCTTTCGTGTACTAATCATCACATTTTTTTGCAAAATTTATGTCCGAAAAAGAGTTCTCCAAAAAATAGCTCAAAACGATCCTCAATGTATTTTACTTGAATAAATACACAAGACGATGTATCACAGTCCAAATAAAGCCCGAATTCGTGTGCTAACCATCACGTTTTTTCCAAAATTTTGGTCCGAAAAAAAGTTCCCCAAAAAATTGCTCAAAACGATCCTGAATGTATTTTATTTGTATAAATACACCAAACGAGGTATCACATTCCCAATGAAGCCCTAATTCGTGTGCTAACCATCACGTTTTTTACAAAATTTTGGTCAGAAAAAATGTTCTCCAAAAAAGTGCTCATAACGATTCGGAATGTATTTTATTTTAATAAGTACACAAAACGAGGTATCAGATTCCCCATAAAGCCCGATTTCGTGTACTGATCATCACGTTTTTTGCAAAATTTTGGTCCGAAAAAAAGTTCCCCAAAGAATTGTTCAAAACGATCCTGAATGTATTTTATTTGTATAAATACACCAAACGAGGTATCACATTCCCAATAAAGCCCGATTTCGTGTGTTAATCATCACGTTTTTTGCAAAATTTTGGTCCGAAAAAAAGTTCTCCAAAAAATAGCTCAAAACGATCCCTGAATGTATTTTATTTGAATAAATACACAAAACGAGGTATCACTCGTCCCAATAAAGTCCGAATTCGTAGTGCCAATCACGTGTTTTGCAAAATTTTGGTTCGAAAAAAAGTTCTCCAAAAAATTGCTCAAAAGGAATCGAATGTATTTCATGTTCGACGAAGCATCACATTCCTAATAAAGCCCAAATTCGTGTGCTGACCATCACGTTTTTTCCAAAATTTTGGTCCGAAAAAAAGTTCCCCAAAAAATTGCTCAAAACGATCCTGAATGTATTATATTTGTATAAATACACAAAACGAGGTATCACATTCCCAATAAAGCACGCTTTCGTGTACTAATCATCACATTTTTTTGCAAAATTTATGTCCGAAAAAGAGTTCTCCAAAAAATAGCTCAAAACGATCCTCAATGTATTTTACTTGAATAAATACACAAGACGATGTATCACAGTCCAAATAAAGCCCGAATTCGTGTGCTAACCATCACGTTTTTTCCAAAATTTTGGTCCGAAAAAAAGTTCCCCAAAAAATTGCTCAAAACGATCCTGAATGTATTTTATTTGTATAAATACACCAAACGAGGTATCACATTCCCAATGAAGCCCTAATTCGTGTGCTAACCATCACGTTTTTTACAAAATTTTGGTCAGAAAAAATGTTCTCCAAAAAAGTGCTCATAACGATTCGGAATGTATTTTATTTTAATAAGTACACAAAACGAGGTATCAGATTCCCCATAAAGCCCGATTTCGTGTACTGATCATCACGTTTTTTGCAAAATTTTGGTCCGAAAAAAAGTTCCCCAAAGAATTGTTCAAAACGATCCTGAATGTATTTTATTTGTATAAATACACCAAACGAGGTATCACATTCCCAATAAAGCCCGATTTCGTGTGTTAATCATCACGTTTTTTGCAAAATTTTGGTCCGAAAAAAAGTTCTCCAAAAAATAGCTCAAAACGATCCTGAATGTATTTTATTTGAATAAATACACAAAACGAGGTATCACTGTCCCAATAAAGTCCGAATTCGTGTGCCAATCACGTGTTTTGCAAAATTTTGGTTCGAAAAAAAGTTCTCCAAAAAATTGCTCAAAAGGAATCTGAATGTATTTCATGTTCTGACGAAGCATCACATTCCTAATAAAGCCCAAATTCGTGTGCTGACCATCACGTTTTTTCCAAAATTTTGGTCCGAAAAAAAGTTCCCCAAAAAATTGCTCAAAACGATCCTGAATGTATTATATTTGTATAAATACACAAAACGAGGTATCACATTCCCAATAAAGCACGCTTTCGTGTACTAATCATCACATTTTTTTGCAAAATTTATGTCCGAAAAAGAGTTCTCCAAAAAATAGCTCAAAACGATCCTCAATGTATTTTACTTGAATAAATACACAAGACGATGTATCACAGTCCAAATAAAGCCCGAATTCGTGTGCTAACCATCACGTTTTTTACAAAACTTTGGTCCCAAAAAAAGTTCCCCAAAAAATTACTCAAAACGATCCTGAATGTATTTTATTTGTATAAATACACCAAACGAGGTATCACATTCCCAATAAAGCCCGATTTCGTATGCCAATCAACACGGTTTTTACAAAATTTTTGTCCGAAAAGAAGTTCTCCAAAACATTGCTCAAAAGGAATCTGAATGTATTTCATGTTCTGACGAAGTATCACATTCCCAATAAAGCCTGAATTCGTGTGCTAACCATCACGTTTTTTACAAAATTTTGGTCTAAAAAAAAGTTCCCCAAAAAATTTCTCAAAACGATCCTGAATGTATTATATTTGTATAAATACACCAAACGAGGTATCACATTCCCAATAAAGCACGATTTCATGTACTAATCGTCACGTTTTTTGCAAAATATTGGTCCGAAAAAAAGTTCTCCAAAAAATACCTCAAAACGATCCTCAATGTATTTTATTTGAATAAATACACAAAACGATGTATCACAGTCCCAATAAAGCCCGAATTCGTGTGCTAACCATCACGTTTTTTACAAAATTTTGGTCCGAAAAAAAGTTCCCCAAAAAATTGCTCAAAACGATCCTGAATGTATTTTATTTGTATAAATACACCAAACGAGGTATCACATTCCCAATAAAGCCCGATTACGTATGCTAATCATCACGTTTTTTACAAAATTTTGGTCCGAAAAAAGGTTCCCAAAAAAATTGCTCAAAACGATCCTGAATGTATTTTATTAGAATAAATACACAAAACGAGGTATCACATTCCCAATAAAGCCCGAATTCGTATGCTAAACATCACGTTTTTTACAAAATTGTGGTCCGAAAAAAAGTTCTACAAAAAATTGCCCAAAAGGAATTTGAATGTATTTCATGTTCTGACGAGGTATCACATTCCTGATAAAGCCCGATTTCGTATGCCAATCATCACGGTTTTTACAAAATTTTGGTCCGAAAAAAAGTTTCCCAAAAAATTGCTCAAAACGATCCTGAATGTATTTTATTAGAATAATTACACAAAACGAGGTATCACATTCCCAATAAAGCCCGAATTCGTATGCTAAACATCACGTTTTTTACAAAATTGTGGTCCGAAAAAAAGTTCTCCAAAAAATTGCCCAAAAGCAATCTGAATGTAGTTCATGTTCTGACGAGGTATCACATTCTCAATAAAGCCCGAATTCGTGTGCTAACCATCACGTTTTTTACAAAATTTTGATCAGAAAAAAGGTTCCCAAAAAATTGCTCAAAACGATCCTGAATGTATCTTATTTGAATAAAGACACAAAACGAGGTATCACATTCCCAATAAAGCCTGAATTCGTGTGCTAATCATCACGTTTTTTACAAAATTTTTGTCCGAAAAAAAGTTCTCCAAAAAATTGCTCAAAAGGAATCTGAATGTATTTCATGTTCTGACGAAGTATCACATTCCCAATAAAGCTTGAATTCGTGTGCTAACGATCACGTTTTTTACAAAATTTTGGTCTAAAAAAAAGTTCCCCAAAAAATTTCTCAAAACGATCCTGAATGTATTATATTTGTATAAATACACCAAACGAGGTATCACATTCCCAATAAAGCACGATTTCGTGTACTAATCATCACATTTTTTGCAAAATTTTGGTCCGAAAAAGAGTTCTCCAAAAAATAGCTCAAAACGATCCTCAATGTATTTTATTTGAATAAATACACAAAACGATGTATCACAGTCCCAATAAAGCTCGAATTCATGTGCTAACCATCACGTTTTTTACAAAATTTTGGTCCGAAAAAAAGTTCTCCAAAAAATTGCCCAAAAGCAATCTGAATGTAGTTCATGTTCTGACGAGGTATCACATTCTCAATAAAGCCCGAATTCGTGTGCTAACCATCACGTTTTTTACAAAATTTTGATCAGAAAAAAGGTTCCCAAAAAATTACTCAAAACGATCCTGAATGTATTTTATTTGAATAAATACACAAGACGAGGTATCACATTCCCAATAAAGCCTGAATTCGTGTGCTAATCATCACGTTTTTTACAAAATTTTGGTCCGAAAAAAAGTTATCCAAAAAATTGCTCAAAAGGAATCTGAATGTATTTCATGTTCTGACGAAGTATCACATTCCCAATAAAGCCTGAATTCGTGTGCTAACCAACACGTTTTTTACAAAATTTTGGTCTAAAAAAAAGTCCCCAAAAAATTTCTCAAAACGATCCTGAATGTATTATATGTGTATAAATACACCAAACGAGGTATCACATTCCCAATAAAGCACGATTTCGTGTACTAATCATCACGTTTTTTGCAAAATATTGGTCCGAAAAAAAGTTCTCCAAAAAATACCTCAAAACGATCCTCAATGTATTTTATTTGAATAAATACACAAAACGATGTATCACAGTCCCAATAAAGCCCGAATTCGTGTGCTAACCATCACGTTTTTTACAAAATTTTGGTCCAAAAAAAAGTTCCCCAAAAAATTGCTCAAAACGATCCTGAATGTATTTTATTTGTATAAATACACCAAACGATGTATCACATTCCCAATAAAGCCCGATTACGTATGCTAATCATCACGGTTTTTACAAAATTTTGGTCCGAAAAAGGGTTCCCAAAAAAATTGCTCAAAACGATCCTGAATGTATTTTATTAGAATAAATACACAAAACGAGGTATCACATTCCCAATAAAGCCCGAATTCGTGTGCTAAACATCACGTTTTTTACAAAATTATGGTCCGAAAAAAAGTTCTCCAAAAAATTGTCCAAAAGGAATTTGAATGTATTTCATGTTCTGACGAGGTATCACACTCCACATAAAGCCCGAATTCGTGTGCTAACCATCACGTTTTTTACAAAATTTAGATCAGAAAAAAGGTTCCCAAAAAATTGCTCATAACGATCCTTAATGTATTTTATTTGAATAAATACACAAAACGAGGTATCACATTCCCAATAAAGCCTGAATTCGTGTGCTAATCATCACGTTTTTTACAAAATTTTGGTCCGAAAAAAAGTTCTCCAAAAAATTGCTCAAAAGGAATCTGAATGTATTTCATGTTCTAATGAAGTATCACATTCCCAATAAAGCCCGAATTCGTGTGCTAACCATCACGTTTTTTACAAAATTTTGGTCCGAAAAAAAGTTTCCCAAAAAATTGGTCAAAACGATCCTGAATGTATTATATTTGTATAAATACACCAAACGAGGTATCACATTCCCAATAAAGCACGATTTCGTGTACTAATCATTACGTTTTTTGCAAAATTTTGGTCAGAAAAAAAGTTCTCCAAAAAATAGCTCAAAACGATCCTGAATGTATTTTATTTGAATAAATACACAGAACGAGGTTTCACAGTCCAAATAAAGCCCGAATTCGTGTGCAAACCATCACGTGTTTTACAAAATTTTGGTCCCAAAAAAAGTTCCCCAAAAAATTGCTCAAAACGATCCTGAATGTATTTTATTTGTATAAATACACCAAACGAGGTATCACATTCCCAATAAAGCACGATTTCGTGCGCTAACCATCATATTTTTTACAAAATTTTGGTCCGAAAAAAAGTTCTCCAAAAAATTGTCCAAAAGGAATTTGAATGTATTTCATGTTCTGACGAGGTATCACACTCCACATAAAGCCCGAATTCGTGTGCTAACCATCACGTTTTTTACAAAATTTAGATCGGAAAAAAAGGTTCCCAAAAAAATTGCTCATAACGATCCTTAATGTATTTTATTTGAATAAATACACAAAACGAGGTATCACATTCCCAATAAAGCCCGAATTCGTGTGCTAATCATCACGTTTTTTACAAAATTTTGGTCCGAAAAAAAGTTCTCCAAAAAATTGCTCAAAAGGAATCTGAATGTATTTCATGTTCTAATGAAGTATCACATTCCCAATAAAGCCCGAATTCGTGTGCTAACCATCACGTTTTTTACAAAATTTTGGTCCGAAAAAAAGTTTCCCAAAAAATTGGTCAAAACGATCCTGAATGTATTATATTTGTATAAATACACCAAACGAGGTATCACATTCCCAATAAAGCACGATTTCGTGTACTAATCATTACGTTTTTTGCAAAATTTTGGTCAGAAAAAAAGTTCTCCAAAAAATAGCTCAAAACGATCCTGAATGTATTTTATTTGAATAAATACACAGAACGAGGTTTCACAGTCCCAATAAAGCCCGAATTCGTGTGCAAACCATCACGTGTTTTACAAAATTTTGGTCCCAAAAAAAGTTCCCCAAAAAATTGCTCAAAACGATCCTGAATGTATTTTATTTGTATAAATACACCAAACGAGGTATCACATTCCCAATAAAGCACGATTTCGTGCGCTAACCATCATATTTTTTTACAAAATTTTGGTCCGAAAAAAGTTCTCCAAAAAATTGTCCAAAAGGAATTTGAATGTATTTCATGTTCTGACGAGGTATCACACTCCACATAAAGCCCGAATTCGTGTGCTAACCATCACGTTTTTTACAAAATTTTGATCAGAAAAAAGGTTCCCAAAAAATAGCTCAAAACGATCCTGAATGTATTTTATTTGAATAAATACACAAAACGAGGTATCACTGTCCCAATAAAGCCCGAATTCGTGTGCCAATCACGTGTTTTGCAAAATTTTGGTCCGAAAAAAAGTTCTCCAAAAAATTGCTCAAAAGGAATCTGAATGTATTTCATGTTCTGACGAAGCATCACATTCCTAATAAAGCCCGAATTCGTGTGCTGACCATCACGTTTTTTCCAAAATTTTGGTCCGAAAAAAAGTTCCCCAAAAAATTGCTCAAAACGATCCTGAATGTATTATATTTGTATAAATACACAAAACGAGGTATCACATTCCCAATAAAGCACGCTTTCGTGTACTAATCATCACATTTTTTTGCAAAATTTATGTCCGAAAAAGAGTTCTCCAAAAAATAGCTCAAAACGATCCTCAATGTATTTTACTTGAATAAATACACAAGACGATGTATCACAGTCCAAATAAAGCCCGAATTCGTGTGCTAACCATCACGTTTTTTACAAAACTTTGGTCCCAAAAAAAGTTCCCCAAAAAATTACTCAAAACGATCCTGAATGTATTTTATTTGTATGAATACACCAAACGAGGTATCACATTCCCAATAAAGCCCGATTTCGTATGCCAATCAACACGGTTTTTACAAAATTTTTGTCCGAAAAGAAGTTCTCCAAAACATTGCTCAAAAGGAATCTGAATGTATTTCATGTTCTGACGAAGTATCACATTCCCAATAAAGCCTGAATTCGTGTGCTAACCATCACGTTTTTTACAAAATTTTGGTCTAAAAAAAAGTTCCCCAAAAAATTTCTCAAAACGATCCTGAATGTATTATATTTGTATAAATACACCAAACGAGGTATCACATTCCCAATAAAGCACGATTTCGTGTACTAATCATCACGTTTTTTGCAAAATATTGGTCCGAAAAAAAGTTCTCCAAAAAATACCTCAAAACGATCCTTAATGTATTTTATTTGAATAAATACACAAAACGATGTATCACAGTCCCAATAAAGCCCGAATTCGTGTGCTAACCATCACGTTTTTTCCAAAATTTTGGTCCGAAAAAAAGTTCCCCAAAAAATTGCTCAAAACGATCCTGAATGTATTATATTTGTATAAATACACCAAACGAGGTGTCACATTACCAATAAAGCACGATTTTGTGTACTAATCATCACATTTTTTGCAAAATTTTGGTCCGAAAAAGAGTTCTCCAAAAAATAGCTCAAAACGATCCTCAATGTATTTTATTTGAATAAATACACAAAACGATGTATCACAGTCCCAATAAAGCTCGAATTCATGTGCTAACCATCACGTTTTTTACAAAATTTTGGTCCGAAAAAAAGTTCTCCAAAAAATTGCCCAAAAGCAATCTGAATGTAGTTCATGTTCTGACGAGGTATCACATTCTCAATAAAGCCCGAATTCGTGTGCTAACCATCACGTTTTTTACAAAATTTTGATCAGAAAAAAGGTTCCCAAAAAATTGCTCAAAACGATCTTGAATGTATTTTATTTGAATAAATACACAAGACGAGGTATCACATTCCCAATAAAGCCTGAATTCGTGTGCTAATCATCACGTTTTTTACAAAATTTTGGTCCGAAAAAAAGTTATCCAAAAAATTGCTCAAAAGGAATCTGAATGTATTTCATGTTCTGACGAAGTATCACATTCCCAATAAAGCCTGAATTCGTGTGCTAACCAACACGTTTTTTACAAAATTTTGGTCTAAAAAAAAGTTCCCCAAAAAATTTCTCAAAACGATCCTGAATGTATTATATGTGTATAAATACACCAAACGAGGTATCACATTCCCAATAAAGCACGATTTCGTGTACTAATCATCACGTTTTTTGCAAAATATTGGTCCGAAAAAAAGTTCTCCAAAAAATACCTCAAAACGATCCTCAATGTATTTTATTTGAATAAATACACAAAACGATGTATCACAGTCCCAATAAAGCCCGAATTCGTGTGCTAACCATCACGTTTTTTACAAAATTTTGGTCCAAAAAAAAGTTCCCCAAAAAATTGCTCAAAACGATCCTGAATGTATTTTATTTGTATAAATACACCAAACGATGTATCACATTCCCAATAAAGCCCGATTACGTATGCTAATCATCACGGTTTTTACAAAATTTTGGTCCGAAAAAGGGTTCCCAAAAAAATTGCTCAAAACGATCCTGAATGTATTTTATTAGAATAAATACACAAAACGAGGTATCACATTCCCAATAAAGCCCGAATTCGTGTGATAAACATCACGTTTTTTACAAAATTATGGTCCGAAAAAAAGTTCTCCAAAAAATTGCTCAAAAGGAATCTGAATGTATTTCATGTTCTAATGAAGTATCACATTCCCAATAAAGCCCGAATTCGTGTGCTAACCATGACGTTTTTTACAAAATTTTGGTCCCAAAAAAAGTTTCCCAAAAAATTGGTCAAAACGATCCTGAATGTATTATATTTGTATAAATACACCAAACGAGGTATCACATTCCCAATAAAGCACGATTTCGTGTACTAATCATTACGTTTTTTGCAAAATTTTGGTCAGAAAAAAAGTTCTCCAAAAAATAGCTCAAAACGATCCTGAATGTATTTTATTTGAATAAATACACAGAACGAGGTTTCACAGTCCCAATAAAGCCCGAATTCGTGTGCAAACCATCACGTGTTTTACAAAATTTTGGTCCCAAAAAAAGTTCCCCAAAAAATTGCTCAAAACGATCCTGAATGTATTTTATTTGTATAAATACACCAAACGAGGTATCACATTCCCAATAAAGCACGATTTCGTGTGCTAACCATCATATTTTTAACAAAATTTTGGTCCGAAAAAAAGTTCTCCAAAAAATTGTCCAAAAGGAATTTGAATGTATTTCATGTTCTGACGAGGTATCACACTCCACATAAAGCCCGAATTCGTGTGCTAACCATCACGTTTTTTACAAAATTTTGATCAGAAAAAAGGTTCCCAAAAAATTGCTCAAAACGATCCTGAATGTATTTTATTTGAATAAATACATAAGACGAGGTATCACATTCCCAATAAAGCCTGAATTCGTGTGCTAATCATCACGTTTTTTACAAAATTTTGGTCCGAAAAAAAGTTCTCCAAAAAATTGCTCAAAAGGAATCTGAATGTATTTCATGTTCTGACGAAGTATCACATTCCCAATAAAACCTGAATTCGTGTGCTAACCAACACGTTTTTTACAAAATTTTGGTCTAAAAAAAGTTCCCCAAAAAATTTCTCAAAACGATCCTGAATGTATTATATTTGTATAAATACACCAAACGAGGTATCACATTCCCAATAAAGCACGATTTCGTGTACTAATCATCACGTTTTTTGCAAAATATTGGTCCGAAAAAAAGTTCTCCAAAAAATACCTCAAAACGATCCTCAATGTATTTTATTTGAATAAATACACAAAACGATGTATCACAGTCCCAATAAAGCCCGAATTCGTGTGCTAACCATCACGTTTTTTACAAAATTTTGGTCCAAAAAAAAGTTCCCCAAAAAATTGCTCAAAACGATCCTGAATGTATTTTATTTGTATAAATACACCAAACGAGGTATCACATTCCCAACAAAGCCCGATTACGTATGCTAATCATCACGGTTTTTACAAAATTTTGGTCCGAAAAAGGGTTCCCAAAAAAATTGCTCAAAACGATCCTGAATGTATTTTATTAGAATAAATACACAAAACGAGGTATCACATTCCCAATATAGCCCGAATTCGTGTGCTAAACATCACGTTTTTTACAAAATTATGGTCCGAAAAAAAGTTCTCCAAAAAATTGTCCAAAAGGAATTTGAATGTATTTCATGTTCTGACGAGGTATCACACTCCACATAAAGCCCGAATTCGTGTGCTAACCATCACGTTTTTTACAAAATTTAGATCAGAAAAAAGGTTCCCCAAAAAATTGCTCATAACGATCCTTAACGTATTTTATTTGAATAAATACACAAAACGAGGTATCACATTCCCAATAAAGCCTGAATTCGTGTGCTAATCATCACATTTTTTACAAAATTTTGGTCCGAAAAAAAGTTATCCAAAAAATTGCTCAAAAGGAATCTGAATGTATTTCATGTTCTGACGAAGTATCACATTCCCAATAAAGCCTGAATTCGTGTGCTAACCAACACGTTTTTTACAAAATTTTGGTCTAAAAAAAAGTTCCCCAAAAAATTTCTCAAAACGATCCTGAATGTATTATATTTGTATAAATACACCAAACGAGGTATCACATTCCCAATAAAGCACGATTTCGTGTACTAATCATCACGTTTTTTGCAAAATATTGGTCCGAAAAAAAGTTCTCCAAAAAATACCTCAAAACGATCCTCAATGTATTTTATTTGAATAAATACACAAAACGAAATCTGAATGTATTCCATGTTCTGACGAAGTATCACATTCCCAATAAAGCCCGAATTCGTGTGCTAATCATCACGTTTTTTACAAAATTATGGTCCGAAAAAAAGTTCTCCAAAAAATTCCCCAAAAGGAATGTGAATGTATTTCATGTTCTGATGAGGTATCACATTCTCAATAAAGCACGAATTCGTGTGCTAACCTCACGTTTTTTCAAAATTTTGATCAGAAAAAAGTTTCCCCAAAATATCGTTCAAAAAGATCCTGAACGTATTTTATTTGAATAAATACACAACACGAGGTATCACAGTCCCAATAAAACCCGAATTCGTGTGCTAACCATCACGTTTTTTGTAAAATTTTGGTCCGAAAAAAGTTCTCCAAAAAATCGCTCAAAAGGAATCTGAATGTATTTCATGTTTTGACGAAGTATCACATTCAAAATAATGTCCGAATTCGTGTGCTAACCATCATGTTTTTTACAAAATTTTGGTCCAAAAAAAAGTTCCCCAAAAAATTGCTCAAAACGATTCTGAATGTATTTTATTTGTATAAATACACCAAACGAGGTATCACATTCCCAATAAAGCCCAATTTCGTGTGCTAATCATCTCGTTTTTTGCAAATTTTTTGTCTGAAAAAAAGTTCCCAAAAAAATTGCTCAAAACGATCCTGTATGTATTTTATTTGAATAAACACACAAAACGAGGTATCACATTCCCAATAAACCCGAATTCGTGTCACCTTTTTTTACAGAATTTTTGTCCCAAAAAAAGTTCTCCAAAAAATTGCTCAAAACGATCCTGAATGTATTATATTTGTATAAATACACCAAACGAGGTATCACATTCCCAATAAAGCCCGATTTCGTGGGCTAATCATCACGTTTTTTACAAAGTTTTTGTCCGAAAAAAAGTTCTCCAAAAAATCGCTCAAAAGGAATCTGAATGTATTTCATGTTCTGATGAAGTATCACATTCAAAATAAAGCCCGAATTCGTGTGCTAATCATCACGTTTTTTACAAAATTTTGGTCAGAAAAAAGGTTCCCCAAAAAATTGCTCATACCGAATCTGAATGTATTTTATTTTAATAAATACACAAAACGAGGTATCACATTCCCAATAAAGCACAATTTCGTGTACTAATCATCACGATTTTTGCAAAATTTTGGTCCGAAAAAAAGTTCTCCAAAAAATCGCTCAAAAGGAATCTGAATGTATTTTATTTGAATAAATACACAAAATGAGGTATCACAATCCCAATAACGTCCGAATTCGTGTGCTAACCATCACGTTTTTTACAAAATTTTGGTCCGAAAAAAAGTTCCCCAAAAAATTGCTCAAAACAGTCTTGAATGTATTTTATTTTTATAAATACACCAAACGAGGTATCACATTCCCAATAAAGCCCGATTTCGTGTGCTAATCATCACGGTTTTTACAAAATTTTTATCCGAAAAATAGTTCTCCAAAAAATTGCTCAGAAGGAATCTGAATGTTTTTCATGTTCTGACGAAGTATCACATTCAAAATAAAGCCCGAATTCATATGCTAACCATCACGTTTTTTACAAAATTTTGGTCCGAAAAAAATTCCCCAAAAAATTGCTCAAAACGATCCTTAATGTATTTTATTAGAATAAATACACAAAACGAGGTATCACATTCCCAATAAAGCCCAAATTCGGGTGCTAATCATCACGTTTTTTACAAAATTATGGTCCGAAAAAAAGTTCTCCAAAAAATTGCCCAAAAGGAATCTGAATGTATTTCATGTTCTGAAGAGGTAACACATTCCCAATAAAGCCCGAATTCGTGTGCTAACCATCACGTTATTTACAAAATTTTGGTCAGAAAAAAGGTTCCCCAAAAAATTGATCATAACGATTCTGAATGTATTTTATTTTAATAAGTACACAAAACGAGGTATCACATTCCCAATAAAGCCCCGATTTCGTGTACTAATCATCACGTTTTTTGCAAAATTTTGGTCCGAAAAAAAGTTCCCGAAAAAATTGCTCAAAACGATCCTGAATGTATTTTATTTGTATAAATACACCAAACGAGGTATCACATTCCCAAAAAAGCCCGATTTCGTGTGCTAATCATCACGTTTTTTACAAAGTTTTTGTCCAAAAAAAAGTTCTCCAAAAAATCGTTCAAAAGGAATCTGAATGTATTTCATGTTCTGACGAAGTATCACATTCAAAATAAACCCCGAATTCGTGTGCTAACCATCATGTTTTTTACAAAATTTTGGTCCGAAAAAAAGTTCCCCAAAAAATTTCTCAAAACGATCTTGAATGTATTTTATTTGTATAAATACACCAAACGAGGTATCCCATTCCCAATAAAGCCCGATTTCGTGTGCTAATCATCACGTTTTTTACAAACTTTTTGTCCAAAAAAAGTTCTCCAAAAAATTGTCCAAAAGCAATCTGAATGTATTTCATGTTCTGACGCGGTATCACATTCCCAATAAAGCCCGAATTCGTGTGCTAATCATCACGTTTTTTACAAAATTTTTGTCAGAAAAAAGGTTCCCCAAAAAATTTCTCATAACGATTCTGAATGTATTTTATTTTAATAAATACACAAAACGAGGTATCACATTCCCAATAAAGCACGATTTCGTGTACTAATCATCACGTTTTTTGCAAAATTTTGGTCCGAAAAAAAGTTCTCCAAAAAATTGCTCAAAAGGAATCTGAATGTATTTTGTTTGAATAAATACCCAAAACGAGGTATCACAGTCCCAATAATGCCCGAATTCGTGTGCTCACCATCACGTTTTTTACAAAATTTTGGTCCGAAAAAAAGTTCTTCAAAAAATTGCTCAAAACGATCCTGAATGTATTTTATTTTTATAAATACACCATACGAGGTATCACATTCCCAATAAAGGCCGATTTTGTGTGCTAATCATCACGGTTTTTACAAAATTTTTGTCCGAAAAACAGTTCTCCAAAAAATTGCTCAGAACGAATCTGAATGTTTTTCATGTTCTGACGAAGTATCACATTCAAAATAAAGCCCGAATTCATATGCTAACCATCACGTTTTTTACAAAATTTTGGTCCGAAAAAAATTCCCCAAAAAATTGCTCAAAATGATCCTTAATGTATTTTATTAGAATAAATACACAAAACGAGGTATCACATTCCAAATAAAGCCCAAATTCGGTTGCTAATCATCACGTTTTTTACAAAATTATGGTCCGAAAAAAAGTTCTCCAAAAAATTGCCCAAAAGGAATCTGAATGTATTTCATGTTCTGACGAGGTATCACATTCCCAATAAAGCCCGAATTCATGTGCTAACCATCACGTTTTTTACAAAATTTTGGTCAGAAAAAAGGTTCCCCAAAAAATTGATCATAACGATTCTGAATGTATTTTATTTTAATAAGTACACAAAACGAGGTATCACATTCCCAATAAAGCCCGATTTCGTGTACTAATCATCACGTTTTTTGCAAAATTTTGGTCCGAATAAAAGTTCCCCAAAAAATTGCTCAAAACGATCCTGAATGTATTATATTTGTATAAATACACCAAACGAGGTATCACATTCCCAATAAAGCACATTTCGTGTACTAATCATCACGATTTTTGCAAAATTTTGGTCCGAAAAAAAGTTCTCCAAAAAATCGCTCAAAAGGAATCTGAATGTATTTTATTTGAATAAATACACAAAACGAGGTATCACAGTCCGAATAACGCCCGAATTCGTGTACTAATCATAACGTTTTTTGCAAAATTTTGGTCCCAAAAAAAGTTCCCAAAAACATTGCTCAAAACGATCCTGAATGTATTTTATTTGTATAAATACACCAATGGAGGTATCACATTCCCAATAAAGCCCGATTTCGTGTGCTAATCATCACGTTTTTTACAAAGTTTTTGTCCGAAAAAGAGTTCTCCAAAAAATCGCTCAAAAGGAATCTGAATGTATTTTGTTTGAATAAATACCCAAAACGAGGTATCACAGTCCCAATAATGCCCGAATTCGTGTGCTCACCATCACGTTTTTTACAAAATTTTGGTCCGAAAAAAAGTTCTTCAAAAAATTGCTCAAAACGATCCTGAATGTATTTTATTTTTATAAATACACCATACGAGGTATCACATTCCCAATAAAGGCCGATTTTGTGTGCTAATCATCACGGTTTTTACAAAATTTTTGTCCGAAAAACAGTTCTCCAAAAAATTGCTCAGAACGAATCTGAATGTTTTTCATGTTCTGACGAAGTATCACATTCAAAATAAAGCCCGAATTCATATGCTAACCATCACGTTTTTTACAAAATTTTGGTCCGAAAAAAATTCCCCAAAAAATTGCTCAAAACGATCCTTAATGTATTTTATTAGAATAAATACACAAAACGAGGTATCACATTCCAAATAAAGCCCAAATTCGGTTGCTAATCATCACGTTTTTTACAAAATTATGGTCCGAAAAAAAGTTCTCCAAAAAATTGCCCAAAAGGAATCTGAATGTATTTCATGTTCTGACGAGGTATCACATTCCCAATAAAGCCCGAATTCGTGTGCTAACCATCACGTTTTTTACAAAATTTTGGTCAGAAAAAAGGTTCCCCAAAAAATTGATCATAACGATTCTGAATGTATTTTATTTTAATAAGTACACAAAACGAGGTATCACATTCCCAATAAAGCCCGATTTCGTGTACTAATCATCACGTTTTTTGCAAAATTTTGGTCCGAATAAAAGTTCCCCAAAAAATTGCTCAAAACGATCCTGAATGTATTATATTTGTATAAATACACCAAACGAGGTATCACATTCCCAATAAAGCACATTTCGTGTACTAATCATCACGATTTTTGCAAAATTTTGGTCCGAAAAAAAGTTCTCCAAAAAATCGCTCAAAAGGAATCTGAATGTATTTTATTTGAATAAATACACAAAACGAGGTATCACAGTCCGAATAACGCCCGAATTCGTGTACTAATCATAACGTTTTTTGCAAAATTTTGGTCCCAAAAAAAGTTCCCAAAAACATTGCTCAAAACGATCCTGAATGTATTTTATTTGTATAAATACACCAATGGAGGTATCACATTCCCAATAAAGCCCGATTTCGTGTGCTAATCATCACGTTTTTTACAAAGTTTTTGTCCGAAAAAGAGTTCTCCAAAAAATCGCTCAAAAGGAATCTGAATGTACTTCATGTTCTGACGACGTATCGCATTCAAAATAAAGCCCGAATTCATGTGCTAACCGTCACGTTTTTTACAAAATTTTGGTCCGAAAAAAAGGTCCCCAAAAAATTGCTCAAAATGATCCTGAATGTATTTTATTTGAATAAATACACAAAACGAGGTATCACATTCCCAATAAAGCCCAAATTCAGGGTGCTAATCATCACGTTTTTTACAAAATTATGGTCCGAAAAAAAGTTCTCCAAAAAAATTGCCAAAAGGAATCTGAATGTATTTAATGTTCGACGAGGTATCACATTGCCAATAAAGCCCGAATTCGTGTGCTAACCATCACGTTTTTTACAAAATTTTAGTCGGAAAAAAGGTTCCCCAAAAAAATTGATCATAACGATTACGAATGTATTTTATTTTAATAAGTACACAAAACGAGGTATCACATTGCCAATAAAGCCCGATTTCGTGTACTAATCATCACGTTTTCTGCAAAATTTTGGTCCGAAAAAAAGGTCCCCAAAAAATTGCTCAAAACGATCCTGAATGTATTTTATTTGAATAAATACACAAAACGAGGTATCACATTCCCAATAAAGCCCAAATTCGGGTGCTAATCATCACGTTTTTTACAAAATTATGGTCCGAAAAAAAGTTCTCCAAAAAATTGCCAAAAGGAATCTGAATGTATTTAATGTTCTGACGAGGTATCACATTGCCAATAAAGCCCGAATTGTAGTGCTAACCATCACGTTTTTTACAAAATTTTGGTCAGAAAAAAGGTTCCCCAAAAAATTGATCATAACGATTCTGAATGTATTTTATTTTAATAAGTACACAAAACGAGGTATCACATTCCCAATAAAGCCCGATTTCGTGTACTAATCATCACGTTTTTTGCAAAATTTTGGTCCGAAAAAAAGTTCCCCTAAAAATTGCTCAAAACGATCCTGAATGTATTTTATTTGTATAAATACACCAACCGAGGTATCAAATTCCCAATAAAGCCCGATTTCGTGTGCTAATCATCACGTTTTTTACAAAGTTTTTGTCTAAAAAAAAGTCTCCAAAAAATCGTTCAAAAGGAATTTGAATGTATTTCATGTTCTGACGAAGTATCACATTCAAAATAAAGCCCGAATTCGTGTGCTAACCATCATGTTTTTTACAAAATTTTGGTCCATAAAAAAGTTCCCCAAAAAATTGCTCAAAACGATCCTGAATGTATTTTATTTGTATAAATACACCAAACGAGGTATCCCATTCCCAATAAAGCCCGATTTCGTGTGCTAATCATGTTTTTTTACAAACTTTTTGTCCAAAAAAAAGTTCTCCAAAAAAATTGCCCAAAAAGCAATCGAATGAATTTCATGTTCTGACGCGGTATCACATTCCTAATAAATCCCGAATTCGTGTGCTAATCATCACGTTTTTTACAAAATTTTGGTCAGAAAAAAGGTTCCCCAAAAAATTGCTCATAACGATTCTGAATGTATTTTATTTGAATAAATACACAAAATGAGGTATCACGTTCCCAATAAAGCCCGATTTCGTGTACTAATCATCACGTTTTCTGCAAAATTTTGGTCCGAAAAAAAGTTCCCCAAAAAATTGCTCAAAACGATCCTGAATGTATTATATTTGTATAAATACACCAAACGAGGTATCACATTCCCAATAAAGCACAATTTCGTGTACTAATCATCACGATTTTTGCAAAATTTTGGTCCGAAAAAAAGTTCTCCAAAAAATCGCTCAAAAGGAATCTGAATGTATTTTATTTGAATAAATACACAAAACGAGGTATCACATTCCCAATAAAGCCCGATTTCGTGTGCTAATCATCACGTTTTTTACACAGTTTTTGTCCGAAAAAGAGTTCTCCAAAAAATCGCTCAAAAGGAATCTGAATGTACTTCATGTTCTGACGACGTATCGCATTCAAAATAAAGCCCGAATTCATGTGCTAACCGTCACGTTTTTTACAAAATTTTGGTCCGAAAAAAAGGTCCCCAAAAAATTGCTCAAAACGATCCTGAATGTATTTTATTTGAATAAATACACAAAACGAGGTATCACATTCCCAATAGAGCCCAAATTCGGGTGCTAATCATCACGTTTTTTACAAAATTATGGTCCGAAAAAAAGTTCTCCAAAAAATTGCCAAAAGGAATATGAATGTATTTAATGTTCTGACGAGGTATCACATTGCCAATAAAGCCCGAATTCGTGTGCTAACCATCACGTTTTTTACAAAATTTTGGTCAGAAAAAAGGTTCCCCAAAAAATTGATCATAACGATTCTGAATGTATTTTATTTTAATAAGTACACAAAACGAGGTATCACATTGCCAATAAAGCCCGATTTCGTGTACTAATCATCACGTTTTCTGCAAAATTTTGGTCCGAAAAAAAGGTCCCCAAAAAATTGCTCAAAACGATCCTGAATGTATTTTATTTGAATAAATACACAAAACGAGGTATCACATTCCCAATAAAGCCCAAATTCGGGTGCTAATCATCACGTTTTTTACAAAATTATGGTCCGAAAAAAAGTTCTCCAAAAAATTGCCAAAAGGAATCTGAATGTATTTAATGTTCTGACGAGGTATCACATTGCCAATAAAGCCCGAATTCGTGTGCTAACCATCACGTTTTTTACAAAATTTTGGTCAGAAAAAAGGTTCCCCAAAAAATTGATCATAACGATTCTGAATGTATTTTATTTTAATAAGTACACAAAACGAGGTATCACATTCCCAATAAAGCCCGATTTCGTGTACTAATCATCACGTTTTTTGCAAAATTTTGGTCCGAAAAAAAGTTCCCCTAAAAATTGCTCAAAACGATCCTGAATGTATTTTATTTGTATAAATACACCAACCGAGGTATCAAATTCCCAATAAAGCCCGATTTCGTGTGCTAATCATCACGTTTTTTACAAAGTTTTTGTCTAAAAAAAAGTCTCCAAAAAATCGTTCAAAAGGAATTTGAATGTATTTCATGTTCTGACGAAGTATCACATTCAAAATAAAGCCCGAATTCGTGTGCTAACCATCATGTTTTTTACAAAATTTTTGTCCATAAAAAAGTTCCCCAAAAAATTGCTCAAAACGATCCTGAATGTATTTTATTTGTATAAATACACCAAACGAGGTATCCCATTCCCAATAAAGCCCGATTTCGTGTGCTAATCATCATGTTTTTTTTACAAACTTTTTGTCCAAAAAAAGTTCTCCAAAAAATTGCCCAAAAGCAATCTGAATGAATTTCATGTTCTGACGCGGTATCACATTCCTAATAAATCCCGAATTCGTGTGCTAATCATCACGTTTTTTACAAAATTTTGGTCAGAAAAAAGGTTCCCCAAAAAATTGCTCATAACGATTCTGAATGTATTTTATTTGAATAAATACACAAAATGAGGTATCACGTTCCCAATAAAGCCCGATTTCGTGTACTAATCATCACGTTTTCTGCAAAATTTTGGTCCGAAAAAAAGTTCCCCAAAAAATTGCTCAAAACGATCCTGAATGTATTATATTTGTATAAATACACCAAACGAGGTATCACATTCCCAATAAAGCACAATTTCGTGTACTAATCATCACGATTTTTGCAAAATTTTGGTCCGAAAAAAAGTTCTCCAAAAAATCGCTCAAAAGGAATCTGAATGTATTTTATTTGAATAAATACACAAAACGAGGTATCACAGTCCCAATAAAGCCCGAATTTGTGTGCTAATCATCACGTTTTTTACAAAACTATGGTCCGAAAAAAAGTTCTCCAAAAAATTGCCCAAAAGGAATCTGAATGTATTTCATGTTCTGACGAGGTATCACATTCCCAATAAAGCCCGAATTCGTGTGCTAATCATCACGTTTTTTACAAAATTTTTGTCAGAAAAAAGGTTCCCCAAAAAATTTCTCATAACGATTCTGAATGTATTTTATTTTAATAAATACACAAAACGAGGTAACACATTCCCAATAAAGCCCGAATTCGTGTACTAACCATCACGTTTTTTACGAAATTTTGGTCCGAAAAAAGGTTCCCCAAAAAATTTTGGTCAAAACGATTCTGAATGTATTTTATTTGAATAAATACACAAAACGAGGTATCACATTCCCAATAAAGCCCGAATTCGTGTGCTAATCATCACGTTTTTTACAAAATTTTGGTCAGAAAAAAGGTTCCCCAAAAAATTGATCATAACGATTCTGAATGTATTTTATTTTAATAAGTACACAAAACGAGGTATCACATTCCCAATAAAGCCCGATTTCGTGTACTAATCATCACGTTTTTTGCAAAATTTTGGTCCGAAAAAAAGTTCCCCAAAAAATTGCTCAAAACGATCCTGAATGTATTATATTTGTATAAATACACCAAACGAGGTATCACATTCCCAATAAAGCACAATTTCGTGTACTAATCATCACGATTTTTGCAAAATTTTGGTCCGAAAAAAAGTTCTCCAAAAAATCGCTCAAAACGAATCTGAATGTATTTTATTTGAATAAATACACAAAACGAGGCATCACAGTCCTAATAACGCCCGAATTCGTGTACTAATCATAACGTTTTTTGCAAAGTTTTGGTCCCAAAAAAAGTTCCCAAAAACATTGCTCAAAACGATCCTGAATGTATTTTATTTGTATAAATACACCAATAGGGGTATCACATTCCCAATAAAGCCCGATTTCGTGTGCTAATCATCACGTTTTTTACAAAGTTTTTGTCCGAAAAAGAGTTCTTCAAAAAAATCGCTCAAAAGGAATCTGAATGTACTTCATGTTCTGACGAAGTATCGCATTCAAAATAAAGCCCGAATTCATGTGCTAACCATCACGTTTTTTACAAAATTTTGGTCCGAAAAATAGGTCCCCAAAAAATTGCTCAAAACGATCCTGAATGTATTTTATTTGAATAAATACACAAAACGAGGTATCATATTCCCAATAAAGCCCAAATTCGGGTGCTAATCATCACGTTTTTTACAAAATTATGGTCCGAAAAAAAGTTCTCCAAAAAATTGCCCAAAAGGAATCTGAATGTATTTCATGTTCTGACGAGGTATCACATTCCCAATAAAGCCCGAATTCGTGTGATAACCATCACGTTTTTTACAAAATTTTGGTCAGAAAAAAGGTTCCCCAAAAAATTGATCATAACGATTCTGAATGTATTTTATTTTAATAAGTACACAAAACGAGGTATCACATTCCCAATAAAGCCCGATTTCGTGTACTAATCATCACGTTTTTTGCAAAATTTTGGTCCGAAAAAAAGTTCCCCAAAAAATTGCTCAAAACGATCCTGAATGTATTTTATTTGTATAAATACACCAAACGAGGTATCACATTCCCAATAAAGCCCGATTTCGTGTGCTAATCATCACGTTTTTTACAAAGTTTTTGTCCAAAAAAAAGTCTCCAAAAAATCGTTCAAAAGGAATCTGAATGTATTTCATGTTCTGACGAAGTATCACATTCAAAATAAAGCCCGAATTCGTGTGCTAACCATCATTTTTTTACAAAATTTTGGTTCAAAAAAAAGTTCCCCAAAAAATTGCTCAAAACGATCCTGAATGTATTTTATTTGTATAAATACACCAAACGAGGTATCCCATTCCCAATAAAGCCCGATTTCGTGTGCTAATCATCATGTTTTTTTACAAACTTTTTGTCCAAAAAAAGTTCTCCAAAAAATTGCCCAAAAGCAATCTGAATGAATTTCATGTTCTGACGCGGTATTACATTCCCAATAAATCCCGAATTCGTGTGCTAATCATCACGTTTTTTACAAAATTTTGGTCAGAAAAAAGGTTCCCCAAAAAATTGCTCATAACGATTCTGAATGTATTTTATTTTAATAAATACACAAAACGAGGTATCACATTCCCAATAAAGCCCGATTTCGTGTACTAATCATCACGTTTTCTGCAAAATTTTGTTCAGAAAAAAGGTTCCCCAAAAATTGCTCAAAACGATCCTGAATATATTTTATTAGAATAACTACACAAAATGAGGTATCACATTCCCAATAAAGTTCGAATTCGTCTGCTAATCATCACGTTTTTTAAAAAAATTATGGTCCTAAAAAAGGTTCTCCAAAAAATTGCTCAACAGGAATCTGAATGTATTTCATGTTCTGACGAGGTATCACATTCCCAATAAAGCCCGAATTCGTGTGCTAACCATCACGTTTTTTACGAAATTTTGGTCCGAAAAAAGGTTCCCCAAAAAATTTTGGTCAAAACGATTCTGAATGTATTTTATTTGAATAAATACACAAAATGAGGTATCACGTTCCCAATAAAGCCCGATTTCGTATACTAATCATCACGTTTTCTGCAAAATTTTGGTCCCAAAAAAAGTTCCCCAAAAATTGCTCAAAACGATCCCGAATGTATTTTATTAGAATAAATACGCAAAAGGAGGTATCACATTCCCAATAAAGTTCGAATTCGTGTGCAAATCATCACGTTTTTTAATAAATTATGGTCCAAAAAAAAGTTCTCCAAAAAATTGCTCAAAAGGAATCTGAATGTATTCATGTTCTGACGAAGTATCACATTCAAAATAAAGCCCGAATTCGTGTGCTAACCATCACGTTTTTTACAAAATTTTGGTCCGAAAAAAAGTTCCCCAAAAAATTGCTCAAAACGATCCTGAATGTATTTTATTAGAATAAATACACAAAACGAGGTATCACATTCCCAATAAAGCCCGAATTTGTGTGTACATCACGTTTTTTACAAAACTATGGTCCGAAAAAAAGTTCTCCGAAAAATTGCCCAAAAGGAATCTGAATGTATTTCATGTTCTGACGAGGTATCACATTCCCAATAAAGACCGAATTCGTGTGCTAATCATCACGTTTTTTACAAAATTTTGGTCAGAAAAAAGGTTCCCCAAAAAATTGCTCATAACGATTCTGAATGTATTTTATTTTAATAAATACACAAAACGAGGTATCACATTGCCAATAAAGCCCGATTTCGTGTACTAATCATCACGTTTTCTGCAAAATTTTGTTCCGAAAAAAAGTTCCCCAAAAATTGCTCAAAACGATCCTGAATGTATTTTATTAGAATAAATACACAAAACGAGGTATCACATTCCCAATAAAGCCCGAATTTGTGTGCTAATCATCACGTTTTTTACAAAACTGTGGTCCGAAAAAAAATTCTCCAAAAAATTGCCCAAAAGGAATCTGAATGTATTTCATGTTCTGACGAGGTATCACATTCCCAATAAGCCCGAATTCGTGTGCTAATCATCACGTTTTTTACAAAATTTTTGTCAGAAAAAAGGTTCCCCAAAAAATTTCTCATAACGATTCTAAATGTATTTTATTTTAATAAATACACAAAACGAGGTATCACATTCCCAATAAAGCCCGAATTCGTGTACTAACCATCACGTTTTTTACGAAATTTTGGTCCGAAAAAAGGTTCCCCAAAAAATTTTGGTCAAAACGATTCTGAATGTATTTTATTTGAATAAATACACAAAATGAGGTATCACGTTCCCAATAAAGCCCGATTTCGTGTACTAATCATCACGTTTTTTACAAAATTTTTGTCAGAAAAAAGGTTCCCCAAAAAATTGATCATAACGATTCTGAATGTATTTCATGTTCTGACGAGGTATCACATTCGCAATGAAGCCCGATTTCGTGTGCTAATCATCACGGTTTTACAAACTTTTGGTCCGAAGAACAGTTCTCAAAAAAATTTCTCAAAAGGAATCTGAATGTATTTCTTGTTCTGACGAAGTATCACATTCAAAATAATGCCCGAATTTGTGTGCTAACCATCACGTTTTTTACAAAATTTTGGTCCGAAAAAAAGTTCCCCCAAAAATTGCTCAAAACGATCCTGAATGTATTTTATTAGAATAAATACAAAAAACGAGGTATCACATTCCCAATAAAGCCTGAATTCGTGGGCTAATCATCACGTTTTTTACAAAATTTTGGTCAGAAAAAAGGTTCCCCAAAAAATTGATCATAACGATTCTGAATGTATTTAATATTCTGACGAGGTATCACATTCCAAATAAAGCCCGAATTCGTGCGCTAACCATCACGTTTTTTACAAAATTTTGGTCAGAAAAAAGGTTCCTCAAAAAATTGCTCATAACGATTTTGAATGTATTTTATTTTAATAAATACACAAAACGAGGTATCACATTCCCAATAAAGCCCAATTTCGTGTACTAATCATCACGTTTTCTGCCAAATTTTGGTCCCCAAAAAAGTTCCCCAAAAATTGCTTAAAACGATCCTGAATGTATTTTATTAGAATAAATACACAAAACGAGGTATCACATTCCCAATAAAGTTCGAATTCGTGTGCTAATCATCACGTTTTTTACAAAATTATGGTCCCAAAAAAAGTTCTCCAAAACATTGCTCAAAAGGAATCTGAATGTATTTCATGTTCTGACGAGGTATCAAATTCCCAATAAAGCCCGAATTCGTGTGTTAACCATCACGTTTTTTACAAAATTTTGATCAGAAAAATGGTTCCGCAAAAAATTTTGGTCAAAACGATTCTGAATGTATTTTATTTGAATAAATACACAAAATGAGGTATCACGTTCCCAATAAAGCCCGTTTTCGTGTACTAATCATCACGTTTTTTGCAAAATTTTGTTCCGAAAAAAAGTTCCCCAAAAAATTGCTCAAAACGATCCTGAATGTATTTTATTTGAATAAATACACAAAACGAGGTATCACATTCCCAATAAAGCCCGAATTTGTGTGCTAATCATCACGTTTTTTACAAAACTACTGTCCGAAAAAAAGTTCTCCAAAAAATTGCCCAAAAGGAATCTGAATGTATTTCATGTTCTGACGAGGTGTCACATTCCCAATAAAGCCCGAATTCGTGTGCTAACAATCACGTTTTTTACAAAATTTTGGTCCGAAAAAAAGTTCCCCAAAAAATTTCTCAAAACGATCCTTAATGTATTTTATTAGAATAAATACACAAAACGAGGTATCACATTCCCAATAAAGCCCGAATTTGTGTGCTAATCATCACGTTCTTTACAAAACCATGGTCCGAAAAAAAGTTCTCCAAAAAATTGCCCAAAAGGAATCTGAATGTATTTCATGTTCTGACGAGGTATCACATTCCCAATAAAGCCCGAATTCGTGTGCTAATCATCACGTTTTTACAAAATTTTGGTCAGAAAAAAGGTTCCCCAAAAAATTGCTCATAACGATTCTGAATGTATTTTATTTTAATAAATAAACAAAACGAGGTATCACATTCCCAATAAATCCCGATTTCGTGCACTAATCATCACGTTTTCTGCAAAACTTTGGTCCGAAAAAAAGTTCCCCAAAAAATTACTCAAAACGATCCTGAATGTATTTTATTAGAATAAATAGACAAAACGAGGTATCACATTCCCAAGAAAGACCGAATTTCTGTGCTAATCATCACGTTTTTTACAAAATTATGGTCCGAAAAAAAGTTATCCAAAAAATTGCCTAAAAGGAATCTGAATGTATTTCATGTTCTGACGAGGTATCGCATTCCCAATAAAGCCCGAATTCGTGTGCTAACCATCACGTTTTTTACAAAATTTTGTTCCGAAAAAAAGGTCCCCAAAAAATTGCTCAAAACGATCCTTAATGTATTTTATTAGAATAAATACACAAAACGAGGTATCACATTCCCAATAAAGCCCGAATTTGTGTGCTAATCATCACGTTTTTTACAAAACTATGGTCCGAAAAAAAGTTTTCCAAAAAATTGCCCAAAAGGAATTTGAATGTATTTCATGTTCTGACGAGGTATCACATTCCCAATAAAGCCCGAATTCGGGTGCTAATCATCACGTTTTTTACAAAATTTTGGTCAGAAAAAAGGTTCCTCAAAAAATTGCTCATAACGATTCTGAATGTATTTTATTTTAATAAATACACAAAACGAGGTATCACATTCCCAATAAACCCCGATTTCGTGTACTAATCATCACGTTTTCTGCAAAATTTTGGTCCGAAAAAAGTTTCCCAAAAATTGCTTAAAACGATCCTGAATGTATTTTGTTAGAATAAATACATAAAACGAGGTATCACATTCCCAATAAAGTTCGAATTCGTGTGCTAATCATCACGTTTTCTACAAAATTATGGTCCAAAAAAAAGTTCTCCAAAAAATTGCTCAAAAGGAATCTGAATGTATTTCATGTTCTGACGAGGTATCAAATTCCCAATAAAGCCCGAATTTGTGTGCTAATCATCACGTTTTTTACAAAACTATGGTCCGAAAAAAAGTTCTCTAAAAAATTGCCCAAAAGGAATCTTAATATATTTCATGTTCTGAGGAGGTATCACATTCCCAATAAAGCCCGAATTCCTGTGCTAATCATCACGTTTTTTACAAAATTTTGGTAGGAAAAATGGTTCCCCAAAAAATTGCTCATAACGATTCTTAATGTATTTTATTTTAATAAATACACAAAACGAGGTATCACATTCCCAATAAAGCCCGATTTCGTGTACTAATCATCACGTTTTCTGCAAAATTTTGGTCCCAAAAAAAGTTCCCCAAAAATTTCTCAAAACGATCCTGAATGTATTTTATTAGAATAAATACACAAAACGAGGTATCACATTCCCAATAAAGTTCGAATTCGTGTGCTAATCATCACGTTTTTTACAAAATTATGGTCCGAAAAAAAGTTCTCCAAAAAATTGCTCAAAGGGAATCTGAATGTATTTCATGTTCTGACGTGGTATCACATTCCAAATAAAGCCCGAATTCGTGTGCTAACCATCACGTTTTTTACAAAATTTTGGTCAGAAAAAAGGTTCCCCAAAATATTGCTCATAACGATTCTGAATGTATATTATTATAATAAGTACACAAAACGAGGTATCACGTTCCCAAAAAAGCCGATTTCGTTTACTAATCTTCACGTTTTTTGCAAAATTTTGGTCCGAAAAAAAACTTCCCCAAAAAATTGCTCAAAACGATCCTGAATGTATTTTATTTGTATAAATACACCAAACGAGGTATCACATTCCCAATAAAGCCCGATTTCGTGTGCTAATCATCACGTTTTTTACAAAGTTTTTGTCTGAAAAAAAGTTCTCAAAAAAATCGCTCAAAAGGAATCTGAATGTATTCCATGTTCTGACGAAGTATCACATTCAAAATAAAGCCCGGATTCGTGTGCTAACCATCACATTTTTTACAAAATTTTGGTCCGAAAAAAAGTTCCCAAAAAATTGCTCAAAACAATCCTGAATGTATTATATTTGTATAAATACACCAAACGAGGTATCACATTCCCAATAAAGCACGATTTCGTGTACTAATCGTCACGTTTGTTGCAAAATTTTTGTCCGAAAAAAAGTTCCCCGAAAAATTGCTTAAACCGATCCAGAATGTATTTTATTTGTATAAATACACCAAACGAGGTATCACATTCCCAATAAAGCACGATTTCGTGTGCTAATCATCACGGTTTTTACAAAATTTTCGTCCGAAAAACAATTCTCCAAAAAATTGCTCAAAAGGAATCTGAATATATTTCATGTTCTGACAAAGTATCACATTCAAAATAAACCCCTAATTCGTGTGCTAACCATCACGTTTTTTACAAAATTTTGGTCCGAAAAATAGTTCCCCAGAAAATTGCTCAAAACGATCCTGAATGTATTTTATTAGAAGAAATACACAAAACGAGGTATCACATTCCCAATAAAGCCCGAATTCGTGTGCTAATCATCACGTTTTTTACTAAATTATGGTACAAAAAAAGTTCTCCAAAAAATTGCCCAAAAGGAATCCGAATGTATTTCATGTTCTGACGAGGTATCACATTCCCAGTAAAGCCCAAATTCGTGTGCTAACCATCACGTTTTTTACAAAATTTTGGACCGAAAAAAAGTTCCCCAAAAAATTGCTCAAAAAGATCTTGAATGTATTTTATTAGAATAAATACACAAATCGAGGTATCACATTCCCAATAAAGCCCGAATTCGTGTGCTAATCATCACGTTTTTTACAAAATTATGGTCCGAAAAAAAGTACTCCAAAAAATTGCGCAAAAGGAATCTGAATGTATTTCCTTTTCTGACGAGGTATCACATTCCCAATAAAGCCCGAATTCGTGAGCTAACCATCACGTTTTTTACAAAATTTTGATCAGAAAAAAGGTTCCCCAAAAAATTGCTCAAAACGATCCTGAATGTATTTTATTTGAATAAATACACAAAACGAGGTATCACATTCCCAATAAAGCCCGAATTCGTGTGCTAATCATCACGTTTTTTACAAAATTTTGGTCCGAAAAAAAGTTCCCCAAAAAAATTGCTCAAAACGATCCTGAATGTATTATATTTGTATAAATACACCAAACGAGGTATCACATTCCCAATAAAGCACGATTTCGTGTACTAATCATCACGTTTTTTGCAAAATTTTGGTCCGAAAAAAAGTTCTCCAAAAAATAGCTCAAAACGATACTGAATATATTTTATTTGAATAAATACACAAAACGAGGTATCACAGTCCCAATAAAGCCCGAATTCGTGTGCTAACCATCACGTTTTTTACAAAATTTTGGTCCGAAAAAAAGTTCCCCAAAAAATTGTTCAAAACGATCCTGAATGTATTTTATTTGTATAAATACACCAAACTAGGTATCACATTCCCAATAAAGCCCGATTTCGTGAGATAATCATCACGGTTTCTACAAAATTTTGGTCCGAAAAAAAGTTCTCCAAAAAATTGCTCAAAAGGAATCTGAATGTAGTTCATGTTCTGACGAAGTATCACATTCCCAATAAAGCCCGAATTCGAGTGCTAACCGTGACATTTTTTACAAAATTTTGGTCCGAAAAAAAGTTCCCCAAAAAATTGCTCAAAACGATCCTGAATATATTATATTTGTATAAATACACCAAACGAGGTATCACATTCCCAATAAAGCACGATTTCGTGCACTAATCATCATGTTTTTTGCAAAATTTTGGTCCGAAAAAAAGTTCTCCAAAAATAGCTCAAAACGATCCTGAATGTATTTTATTTGAATAAATACACAAAACGAGGTATCACAGTCCCAATAAAGCCCGAATTCGTGTCCTAACCATCACGTTTTTTACAAAATTTTGGTCCGAAAAAAGTTCCCCAAAAAATTGCTCAAAACGATGCTGAATGTATTATGTTTGTATAAATACACCAAAAGAGGCATCACATTCCCAATAAAGCACGATTTCGTGTACTAATCATCACGTTTTTTGCAAAATTTTTGTCCGAAAAAATGTTCTCCAAAAAATTGCTCAAAACGATCCTGAATGTATTTTATTAGAATAAATACACAAAACGAGGTATCACATTCTCAATAAAGCCCGAATTCGTGTGCTAATCATCACATTTTTTACTAAATTATGGTCCGAAAAAAAGTTCTCCAAAAAATCGCTCAAAAGGAATCTGAATGTACTTCATGTTCTGACGAAGTATCACATTCAAAATAAAGCCCGAATTCGTGTGCTAACCATCACGTTTTTTACAAAATTTTTGTCCGAAAAAAAGTTCCCCAAAAAATTGCTCAAAACGATCTTGAATGTATTTTATTTGAATAAATACACAAAACGTGGTATCACATTCCCAATAAAGCCCGAATTCGTGTGCTAATCATCACGTTTTTTACAAAATTTTGGTCCGAAAAAAAGTTCCCCAAAAAATTGCTCAAAACGATCCTGAATGTATTATATTTGTATAAATACACCAAACGAGGTATCACATTCCCAATAAAGCACGATTTCGTGTACTAATCATCACGTTTTTTGCAAAATTTTGGTCCGAAAAAAAGTTCTCCAAAAAATAGCTCAAAACGATACTGAATATATTTTATTTGAATAAATACACAAAACGAGGTATCACGATCCCAATAAAGCCCGAATTGTAGTGCTAACCATCACGTTTTTTACAAAATTTTGGTCCGAAAAAAAGTTCCCCAAAAAATTGTTCAAAACGATCCTGAATGTATTTTATTTGTATAAATACACCAAACTAGGTATCACATTCCCAATAAAGCCCGATTTCGTGAGATAATCATCACGGTTTCTACAAAATTTTGGTCCGAAAAAAAGTTCTCCAAAAAATTGCTCAAAAGGAATCTGAATGTATTTCATGTTCTGACGAAGTATCACATTCCCAACAAAGCCCGAATTCGAGTGCTAACCGTGACATTTTTTACAAAATTTTGGTCCGAAAAAAAGTTCCCCAAAAAATTGCTCAAAACGATCCTGAATATATTATATTTGTATAAATACACCAAACGAGGTATCACATTCCCAATAAAGCACGATTTCGTGCACTAATCATCGTGTTTTTTGCAAAATTTTGGTCCGAAAAAAAGTTCTCCAAAAATAGCTCAAAACGATCCTGAATGTATTTTATTTGAATAAATACACAAAACGAGGTATCACAGTCCCAATAAAGCCCGAATTCGTGTCCTAACCATCACGTTTTTTACAAAATTTTGGTCCGAAAAAAGTTCCCCAAAAAATTGCTCAAAACGATGCTGAATGTATTATGTTTGTATAAATACACCAAAAGAGGCATCACATTCCCAATAAAGCACGATTTCGTGTACTAATCATCACGTTTTTTGCAAAATTTTTGTCCGAAAAAAAGTTCTCCAAAAAATTGCTCAAAACGATCCTGAATGTATTTTATTAGAATAAATACACAAAACGGGGTATCACATTCTCAATAAAGCCCGAATTCGTGTGCTAATCATCACATTTTTTACTAAATTATGGTCCGAAAAAAAAGTTCTCCAAAAAAATCGCTCAAAAGGAATCTGAATGTACTTCATGTTCGACTAAGTATCACATTCAAAATAAAGCCCGAATTCGTGTGCTAACCATCACGTTTTTTACAAAATTTTTGTCCGAAAAAAAGTTCCCCAAAAAATTGCTCAAAACGATCTTGAATGTATTTTATTTGAATAAATACACAAAACGAGGTATCACATTCCCAATAAAGCCCGAATTCGTGTGCTAATCATCACGTTTTTTACAAAATTTTGGTCCGAAAAAAAGTTCCCCAAAAAATTGCTCAAAACGATCCTGAATGTATTATATTTGTATAAATACACCAAACGAGGTATCACATTCCCAATAAAGCACGATTTCGTGTACTAATCATCACGTTTTTTGCAAAATTTTGGTCCGAAAAAAAGTTCTCCAAAAAATAGCTCAAAACGATACTGAATATATTTTATTTGAATAAATACACAAAACGAAGTATCACATTCAAAATAAAGCCCGAATTCGTGTGCTAACCATCACGTTTTTTACAAAATTTTTGTCCGAAAAAAAGTTCCCCAAAAAATTGCTCAAAACGATCTTGAATGTATTTTATTTGAATAAATACACAAAACGAGGTATCACATTCCCAATAAAGCCCGAATTCGTAGTGCTAATCATCACGTTTTTTACAAAATTTTGGTCCGAAAAAAGTTCCCCAAAAAAATTGCTCAAAACGATCCCGAATGTATTATATTTGTATAAATACACCAAACGAGGTATCACATTCCCAATAAAGCACGATTTCGTGTACTAATCATCACGTTTTTTGCAAAATTTTGGTCCGAAAAAAGTTCTCCAAAAAAATAGCTCAAAACGATCATCGAATATATTTTATTTGAATAAATACACAAAACGAGGTATCACAGTCCCAATAAAGCCCGAATTGCGTGTGCTAACCATCACGTTTTTTTACAAAATTTTGGTCCGAAAAAAAGTTCCCCAAAAAAATTGTTCAAAACGATCCCGAATGTATTTTATTTGTATAAATACACCAAATTAGGTATCACATTCCCAATAAAGCCCGATTTCGTGAGATAATCATCACGGTTTCTACAAAATTTTGGTCCGAAAAAAAGTTCTCCAAAAAATTGCTCAAAAGGAATCTGAATGTATTTCATGTTCTGACGAAGTATCACATTCCCAATAAAGCCCGAATTCGAGTGCTAACTGTGACATTTTTTACAAAATTTTGGTCCGAAAAAAAAGTTCCCCAAAAAAATTGCTCAAAACGATCCTGAATATATTATATTTGTATAAATACACCAAACGAGGTATCACATTCCCAATAAAGCACGATTTCGTGCACTAATCATCATGTTTTTTGCAAAATTTTGGTCCGAAAAAAAGTTCTCCAAAAATAGCTCAAAACGATCCTGAATGTATTTTATTTGAATAAATACACAAAACGAGGTATCACAGTCCCAATAAAGCCCGAATTCGTGTCCTAACCATCACGTTTTTTACAAAATTTTGGTCCGAAAAAAGTTCCCCAAAAAATTGCTCAAAACGATGCTGAATGTATTATGTTTGTATAAATACACCAAAAGAGGCATCACATTCCCAATAAAGCACGATTTCGTGTACTAATCATCACGTTTTTTGCAAAATTTTTGTCCGAAAAAATGTTCTCCAAAAAATTGCTCAAAACGATCCTGAATGTATTTTATTAGAATAAATACACAAAACGAGGTATCACATTCTCAATAAAGCCCGAATTCGTGTGCTAATCATCACATTTTTTACTAAATTATGGTCCGAAAAAAAGTTCTCCAAAAAATCGCTCAAAAGGAATCTGAATGTACTTCATGTTCTGACGAAGTATCACATTCAAAATAAAGCCCGAATTCGTGTGCTAACCATCACGTTTTTTACAAAATTTTTGTCCGAAAAAAAGTTCCCCAAAAAATTGCTCAAAACGATCTTGAATGTATTTTATTTGAATAAATACACAAAACGTGGTATCACATTCCCAATAAAGCCCGAATTCGTGTGCTAATCATCACGTTTTTTACAAAATTTTGGTCCGAAAAAAAGTTCCCCAAAAAATTGCTCAAAACGATCCTGAATGTATTATATTTGTATAAATACACCAAACGAGGTATCACATTCCCAATAAAGCACGATTTCGTGTACTAATCATCACGTTTTTTGCAAAATTTTGGTCCGAAAAAAAGTTCTCCAAAAAATAGCTCAAAACGATACTGAATATATTTTATTTGAATAAATACACAAAACGAGGTATCACAGTCCCAATAAAGCCCGAATTCGTGTGCTAACCATCACGTTTTTTACAAAATTTTGGTCCGAAAAAAAGTTCCCCAAAAAATTGTTCAAAACGATCCTGAATGTATTTTATTTGTATAAATACACCAAACTAGGTATCACATTCCCAATAAAGCCCGATTTCGTGAGATAATCATCACGGTTTCTACAAAATTTTGGTCCGAAAAAAAGTTCTCCAAAAAATTGCTCAAAAGGAATCTGAATGTATTTCATGTTCTGACGAAGTATCACATTCCCAACAAAGCCCGAATTCGAGTGCTAACCGTGACATTTTTTACAAAATTTTGGTCCGAAAAAAAAGTTCCCCAAAAAAATTGCTCAAAACGATCCCGAATATATTATATTTGTATAAATACACCAAACGAGGTATCACATTCCCAATAAAGCACGATTTCGTGCACTAATCATCATGTTTTTTGCAAAATTTTGGTCCGAAAAAAAGTTCTCCAAAAAATAGCTCAAAACGATCCCGAATGTATTTTATTTGAATAAATACACAAAACGAGGTATCACGAGTCCCAATAAAGCCCGAATTCGTGTCCTAACCATCACGTTTTTTACAAAATTTTGGTCCGAAAAAAGTTCCCCAAAAAATTGCTCAAAACGATCTTTGAATGTATTATGTTTGTATAAATACACCAAAAGAGGCATCACATTCCCAATAAAGCACGATTTCGTGTACTAATCATCACGTTTTTTTGCAAAATTTTTTGTCCGAAAAAAAGTTCTCCAAAAAATTGCTCAAAACGATCCTCGAATGTATTTTATTAGAATAAATACACAAAACGGGGTATCACATTCTCAATAAAGCCCGAATTCGTGTGCTAATCATCACATTTTTTACTAAATTATGGTCCGAAAAAAAGTTCTCCAAAAAATCGCTCAAAAGGAATCTGAATGTACTTCATGTTCTGACGAAGTATCACATTCAAAATAAAGCCCGAATTCGTGTGCTAACCATCACGTTTTTTACAAAATTTTTGTCCGAAAAAAAGTTCCCCAAAAAATTGCTCAAAACGATCTTGAATGTATTTTATTTGAATAAATACACAAAACGAGGTATCACATTCCCAATAAAGCCCGAATTGTAGTGCTAATCATCACGTTTTTTACAAAATTTTGGTCCGAAAAAAAGTTCCCCAAAAAATTGCTCAAAACGATCCTGAATGTATTATATTTGTATAAATACACCAAACGAGGTATCACATTCCCAATAAAGCACGATTTCGTGTACTAATCATCACGTTTTTTGCAAAATTTTGGTCCGAAAAAAAGTTCTCCAAAAAATAGCTCAAAACGATACTGAATATATTTTATTTGAATAAATACACAAAACGAAGTATCACATTCAAAATAAAGCCCGAATTCGTGTGCTAACCATCACGTTTTTTACAAAATTTTTGTCCGAAAAAAAGTTCCCCAAAAAATTGCTCAAAACGATCTTGAATGTATTTTATTTGAATAAATACACAAAACGAGGTATCACATTCCCAATAAAGCCCGAATTCGTGTGCTAATCATCACGTTTTTTACAAAATTTTGGTCCGAAAAAAAGTTCCCCAAAAAATTGCTCAAAACGATCCTGAATGTATTATATTTGTATAAATACACCAAACGAGGTATCACATTCCCAATAAAGCACGATTTCGTGTACTAATCATCACGTTTTTTGCAAAATTTTGGTCCGAAAAAAAGTTCTCCAAAAAATAGCTCAAAACGATACTGAATATATTTTATTTGAATAAATACACAAAACGAGGTATCACAGTCCCAATAAAGCCCGAATTCGTGTGCTAACCATCACGTTTTTTACAAAATTTTGGTCCGAAAAAAAGTTCCCCAAAAAATTGTTCAAAACGATCCTGAATGTATTTTATTTGTATAAATACACCAAATTAGGTATCACATTCCCAATAAAGCCCGATTTCGTGAGATAATCATCACGGTTTCTACAAAATTTTGGTCCGAAAAAAAGTTCTCCAAAAAATTGCTCAAAAGGAATCTGAATGTATTTCATGTTCTGACGAAGTATCACATTCCCAATAAAGCCCGAATTCGAGTGCTAACCGTGACATTTTTTACAAAATTTTGGTCCGAAAAAAAGTTCCCCAAAAAATTGCTCAAAACGATCCTGAATATATTATATTTGTATAAATACACCAAACGAGGTATCACATTCCCAATAAAGCACGATTTCGTGCACTAATCATCATGTTTTTTGCAAAATTTTGGTCCGAAAAAAAGTTCTCCAAAAATAGCTCAAAACGATCCTGAATGTATTTTATTTGAATAAATACACAAAACGAGGTATCACAGTCCCAATAAAGCCCGAATTCGTGTCCTAACCATCACGTTTTTTACAAAATTTTGGTCCGAAAAAAGTTCCCCAAAAAATTGCTCAAAACGATGCTGAATGTATTATGTTTGTATAAATACACCAAAAGAGGCATCACATTCCCAATAAAGCACGATTTCGTGTACTAATCATCACATTTTTTGCAAAATTTTTGTCCGAAAAAAAGTTCTCCAAAAAATTGCTCAAAACGATCCTGAATGTATTTTATTAGAAGAAATACACAAAACGAGGTATCATATTCTCAATAAAGCCCGAATTCGTGTGCTAATCATCACATTTTTTACTAAATTATGGTCCGAAAAAAAGTTCTCCAAAAAATCGCTCAAAAGGAATCTGAATGTACTTCATGTTCTGACGAAGTATCACATTCAAAATAAAGCCCGAATTCGTGTGCTAACCATCACGTTTTTTACAAAATTTTTGTCCGAAAAAAAGTTCCCCAAAAAATTGCTCAAAACGATCTTGAATGTATTTTATTAGAACAAATACACAAAACGACGTATCACATTCCCAATAAAGCCCAAATTCGTGTGCTAATCATCACGTTTTTAACACACTTATGGTCCGAAAAAAAGTTTTCCAAAAAATTGCCCAAAAGGAATCTGAATGTATTTCTTGTTCTGACGAGGTATCACAGTCCAAATAAAGCCCGAATTCGTGTGCTAAACATCACGTTGTTTACAAAATTTTGATCAGAAAAAAGGTTCCCCAAAAAATTGCTCAAAACGATCCTGAATGTATTTTATTTGAATAAATACACCAAACGAGGTATCACATTCCCAATAAAGCCCGATTTCGTGTCTAATCATCACGGTTTCTACAAAATTTTGGTCCCAAAGAATAAATACTCAAAACGAGGTATCACATTCCCAATAAAGCCCGAATTCGTGTGCTAACCATCAAGTTTTTTGCAAAATTTCTGTCCGAAAAAAAGTTCTCCAAAAAATTGCTCATAACGATTCTGAATGTATTTTATTTTAATGAAATACACAAAACGAGGTATCACATTCCCAATAAAGCCCGAATTCATGTGCTAATCATCACGTTTTTTACAAAATTATGGTCCGAAAAAAGTTCCCCAAAAAATTGCTCAAAACGATGCTGAATGTATTATGTTTGTATAAATACACCAAAAGAGGCATCACATTCCCAATAAAGCACGATTTCGTGTACTAATCATCACGTTTTTTGCAAAATTTTTGTCCGAAAAAAAGTTCTCCAAAAAATTGCTCAAAACGATCCTGAATGTATTTTATTAGAATAAATACACAAAACGAGGTATCACATTCCCAATAAAGCCCAAATTCGTGTGCTAATCATCACGTTTTTTACACACTTATGGTCCGAAAAAAAGTTCTCCAAAAAATTGCCCAAAAGGAATCTGAATGTATTTCTTGTTCTGACGAGGTATCACAGTCCAAATAAAGCCCGAATTCGTGTGCTAAACATCACGTTGTTTACAAAATTTTGATCAGAAAAAAGGTTCCCCAAAAAATTGCTCAAAACGATCCTGAATGTATTTTATTTGAATAAATACACCAAACGAGGTATCACATTCCCAATAAAGCCCGATTTCGTGTCTAATCATCACGGTTTCTACAAAATTTTGGTCCCAAAGAATAAATACTCAAAACGAGGTATCACATTCCCAATAAAGCCCGAATTCGTGTGCTAACCATCAAGTTTTTTGCAAAATTTCTGTCCGAAAAAAAGTTCTCCAAAAAATTGCTCATAACGATTTTGAATGTATTTTATTTTAATTAAATACACAAAACGAGGTATCACATTCCCAATAAAGCCCGAATTCATGTGCTAATCATCACGTTTTTTACAAAATTTTGCTCAGAAAAAAGGTTCCCCGAAAAACAGCTCAAAACCATCCTGAATGTATTTTATTTGAATAAATACAAATAACGAGGTATCACATTCCTAATAAAGCCCGAATTCGTGTGCTAATCATCACGTTTTTTACAAAATTTTGGTCCAAAAAAAAGTTCTCCAAAAAATTGCTCAAAAGGAATCTGAATGTATTTCATGTTCTAACGAAGTATCACATTCCCAATAAAGCCCGAATTCGTGTGCTAACCATCACGTTTTTTACAAAATTTTGGTCCAAAAAAAAGTTCCCCAAAAAATTGCTCAAAGCGATCCTGAATGTATTATATTTGTATAAATACACCAAACGAGGTATAACATTCCCAATAAAGCACGATTTCGTGCACTAATCATCTCATTTTTTGCAAAATTTTGTTCCCAAAAAAAGTTCTCCAAAAAATAGCTCAAAACGATCCTGAATGTATTTTATTTGAATAAATACACAAAACGAGGTATCACAATCCCAATAAAGCCCGAATCCGAGTGCTAACCATCACGTTTTTTACAAAATTTTGGTGCGAAAAAAAGTTCACCAAAAAATTGCTCAAAACGATCCTGAATGTATTATATTTGTATAAATACACCAAACGAGGTATCACATTCCCAATAAAGCACGATTTCGTGTACAAATCATCACGTTTTTTGCAAAATTTTTGTCCGAAAAAAAGTTCTCCAAAAAATAGCTCAAAATGATCCTTAATGTATTTTATGAGAATAAATACACAAAACGAGGTATCACATTCCCAATAAAGCCAGAATTCGTGTGCTAATCATCACTTTTTTACAAAATTATGGTCCGAAAAAAAGTTCTCCAAAAAATCGCTCAAAAGGAATCTGAATGTACTTCATGTTCTAACGAAGTATCACATTCAAAATAAAGCCCGAATTCGTGTGCTAACCATCACGTTTTTTACAAAATTTTTGTCCCAAAAAAAGGTCCCCAAAAAATTGCTCAAAACGATCCTGAATGTATTTTATTAGAATAAACACACAAAACGAGGTATCAAATTCCCAATAAAGCCCGAATTCGTGTGCTAATCATCACGTTTTCTACAAAATTATGGTCCGAAAAAAAGTTCTCCAAAAAATTGCCCAAAAGGAATCTGAATGTATTTCATGTTCTGAAGAGGTATCACATTCCTAATAAAGCCCGAATTCGTGTGCTAATCATCACGTTTTGTACAAAATTTTGGTCCGAAAAAAAGTTCCCCAAAAAATTGCTCAAAACGATCCTGAATGTATTCTATTTGTATAAATACACCAAACGAGGTATCACATTCCCAATAAAGCACGATTTCGTGTACTAATCACCACGTTTTTTGCAAAATTTTGGTCCGAAAAAAAGTTCTCCAAAAAATAGCTCAAAACGATCCTTAATGTATTTTATGAGAATAAATACACAAAACGAGGTATCACATTCCCAATAAAGCCAGAATTCGTGTGCTAATCATCACGTTTTTTACAAAATTATGGTCCGAAAAAAAGTTCTCCAAAAATTCGCTCGAAAAGAATCTGAATGTACTTCATGTTCTAACGAAGTATCACATTCAAAATAAAGCCCGAATTCATGTGCTAACCATCACGTTTTTACAAAAATTTTGTCCGAAAAAAAGTTCTCCAAAAAATTGCTCCAAACGATCCTGAATTTATTTTATTAGAATAAACACACAAAAAGAGGTATCAAATTCCCAATAAAGCCCGAATTCGTGTGCTAATCATCACGTTTTCTACAAAATTATGGTCCGAAAAAAAGTTCACCAAAAAATTGCCCAAAAGGAATCTGAATGTATTTCATGTTCTGACGAGGTATCACATTCCCAATAAAGCCCGAATTCGTGTGCTAACCATCACGTTTTTTACAAAATTTTGATCAGAAAAAAGGTTCCCCAAAAAATTGCTCATAACGATTCTGAATGTATTTTATATTAATAAATACACAAAATGAGGCATCACATTCCCAATAAAGCCCGATTTCGTGTACTAATCATAACGTTTTTTGCAAAATTTTGGTCCCAAAAAAAGTTCCCAAAAACATTGCTCAAAACGATCCTGAATGTATTTTATTTGTATAAATACACCAATGGAGGTATCACATTCCCAATAAAGCCCGATTTCGTGTCCTAATCATCACGTTTTTTACAAAGTTTTTGTCCGAAAAAGAGTTCTCCAAAAAATCACTCAAAAGGAATCGAATGTAGTTCATGTTACGACTAAGTATCGCATTCAAAATAAAGCCCGAATTCATGTGCTAACCATCACGTTTTTTACAAAATTTTGGTCCCAAAAAAAGTTCCCCAAAAAATTGCTCAAAACGATCCTGAATGTATTTTATTTGAATAAATACACAAAACGAGGTATCACAATCCCAATAAAGCCTGAATTCGTGTGCTAACCATCACGGTTTTTACAAAACTTTGGTCAGAAAAAAAGTTCTCCAAAAAATTGCTCAAAAAGAATCTGAATGTATTTCATGTTCTAACGACGTATCACATTCCCAACAAAGCCCGAATTCGTGTGCTAACCGTCCCTTTTATTAATAAATTTTTGTCCGAAAAAATGTTCCCCAAAAAATTGCTCAAAGCGATCCTGAATGTATTATATTTGTATAAATACACCAAACGAGGTATAACATTCCCAATAAAGCACGATTTCGTGCACTAATCATCACATTTTTTGCAAAATTTTGGTCCGAAAAAAAGTTCTCCAAAAAATAGCTCAAAACGATCCTTAATGTATTTTATGAGAATAAATACACAAAACGAGGTATCACATTCCTAATAAAGCCAGAATTCGTGTGCTAATCATCACGCTTTTTACAAAATTATGGTCCGAAAAAAAGAGTTTTCCAAAAAATCGCTCAAAAGGAATCTGAATGTACTTCATGTTCTAACGAAGTATCACATTCAAAATAAAGCCCGAATTCGTGTGCTAACCATCACGTTTTTTACAAAATTTTTGTCCCAAAAAAAGTTCCCCAAAAAATTGCTCAAAACGATCCCGAATGTATTTTATTAGAATAAACACACAAAACGAGGTATCAAATTCCCAATAAAGCCCGAATTCGTGTGCTAATCATCACGTTTTCTACAAAATTATGGTCCGAAAAAAAGTTCTCCAAAAAATTGCCCAAACGGAATCTGAATGTATTTCATGTTCTGAAGAGGTATCACATTCCCAATAAAGCCCGAATTCGTGTGCTAACCATCACGTTTTGTACAAAATTTTGGTCCGAAAAAAAGTTCCCCAAAAAATTGCTCAAAACGATCCTGAATGTATTCTATTTGTATAAATACACCAAACGAGGTATCACATTCCCAATAAAGCACGATTTCGTGTACTAATCATCACGTTTTTTACAAAATTTTGGTCCAAAAAAAAGTTCTCCAAAAAATAGCTCAAAACGATCCTTAATGTATTTTATGAGAATAAATACACAAAACGAGGTATCAAATTCCCAATAAAGCCAGAATTCGTGTGCTAATCATCACGGTTTTTTACAAAATTATGGTCCGAAAAAAAGTTCTCCAAAAAATTCGCTCAAAAGGAATCGAATGTACTTCATGTTCTAACGAAGTATCACATTCAAAATAAAGCCCGAATTCGTGTGCTAACCATCACGTTTTTACAAAATTTTTGTCCGAAAAAAAGGTCCCCAAAAAATTGCTCAAAACGATCCAGAATTTATTTTATTAGAATAAACACACAAAACGAGGTATCAAATTCGAATTAAAGGCCGAATTCGTGTGCTAATCATCACGTTTTCTACAAAATTATGGTCCGAAAAAAAGTTCACCAAAAAATTGCCCAAAAGGAATCTGAATGTACTTCATGTTCTGACGAGGTATCACATTCCCAATAAAGCCCGAATTCGTGTCCTAATCATCACGTTTTTTACAAAGTTTTTATCCGAAAAAGAGTTCTCCAAAAAATCGCTCAAAAGGAATCTGAAAGTACTTCATGTTCTGACGAAGTATCGCATTCAAAATAAAGCCCGAATTCATGTGCTAACCATCACGGTTTTTACAAAATTTTGGTCCGAAAAAAAGTTCCCCAAAAAATTGCTCAAAACAATCCTGAATGTATTTTATTTGATTAAATACACAAAACGAGGTATCACAATCCCAATAAAGCCTGAATTCGTGTACTAACCATCACGGTTTTTACAAAATTTTGGTAAGGAAAAAAGTTCTCCAAAAAATTGCTCAAAAAGAATCTGAATGTATTTCATGTTCTGACGACGTATCACATTCCCGATAAAGCCCGAATTCGTGTGCTAACCGTCCCTTTTATTACAAAATTTTTGTTCGAAAAAATGTTCCCCAAAAACTTGCTCAAAGCGATCCTGAATATATTATATTTGTATAAATACACCAAACGAGGTATAACATTCCCAATAAAGCACGATTTCGTGCACTAATCATCACATTTTTTGCAAAATTTTGGTCCGAAAAAAAGTTCTCCAAAAAATAGCTCAAAACGATCCTGAATGTATTTTATTTGAATAAATACACAAAACGAGGTATCACAATCCCAATAAAGCCCGAATCCGAGTGCTAACCATCACGTTTTTTACAAAATTTTGGTGCGAAAAAAAGTTCACCAAAAAATTGCTCAAAACGATCCTGAATGTATTATATTTGTATAAATACACCAAACGAGGTATCACATTCCCAATAAAGCACGATTTCGTGTACAAATCATCACGTTTTTTGCAAAATTTTTGTCCGAAAAAAAGTTCTCCAAAAAATAGCTCAAAATGATCCTTAATGTATTTTATGAGAATAAATACACAAAACGAGGTATCACATTCCCAATAAAGCCAGAATTCGTGTGCTAATCATCACTTTTTTACAAAATTATGGTCCGAAAAAAAGTTCTCCAAAAAATCGCTCAAAAGGAATCTGAATGTACTTCATGTTCTAACGAAGTATCACATTCAAAATAAAGCCCGAATTCGTGTGCTAACCATCACGTTTTTTACAAAATTTTTGTCCGAAAAAAAGGTCCCCAAAAAATTGCTCAAAACGATCCTGAATGTATTTTATTAGAATAAACACACAAAACGAGGTATCAAATTCCCAATAAAGCCCGAATTCGTGTGCTAATCATCACGTTTTCTACAAAATTATGGTCCGAAAAAAAGTTCTCCAAAAAATTGCCCAAAAGGAATCTGAATGTATTTCATGTTCTGAAGAGGTATCACATTCCCAATAAAGCCCGAATTCGTGTGCTAATCATCACGTTTTGTACAAAATTTTGGTCCGAAAAAAAGTTCCCCAAAAAATTGCTCAAAACGATCCTGAATGTATTCTATTTGTATAAATACACCAAACGAGGTATCACATTCCCAATAAAGCACGATTTCGTGTACTAATCACCACGTTTTTTGCAAAATTTTGGTCCGAAAAAAAGTTCTCCAAAAAATAGCTCAAAACGATCCTTAATGTATTTTATGAGAATAAATACACAAAACGAGGTATCACATTCCCAATAAAGCCAGAATTCGTGTGCTAATCATCACGTTTTTTACAAAATTATGGTCCGAAAAAAGTTCTCCAAAAATTCGCTCGAAAAAGAATCGAATGTACTTCATGTTCTAACGAAGTATCACATTCAAAATAAAGCCCGAATTCATGTGCTAACCATCACGTTTTTACAAAAATTTTGTCCGAAAAAAAGTTCTCCAAAAAATTGCTCCAAACGATCCTGAATTTATTTTATTAGAATAAACACACAAAAAGAGGTATCAAATTCCCAATAAAGCCCGAATTCGTGTGCTAATCATCACGTTTTCTACAAAATTATGGTCCGAAAAAAAGTTCACCAAAAAATTGCCCAAAAGGAATCTGAATGTATTTCATGTTCTGACGAGGTATCACATTCCCAATAAAGCCCGAATTCGTGTGCTAACCATCACGTTTTTTACAAAATTTTGATCAGAAAAAAGGTTCCCCAAAAAATTGCTCATAACGATTCTGAATGTATTTTATATTAATAAATACACAAAATGAGGCATCACATTCCCAATAAAGCCCGATTTCGTGTACTAATCATAACGTTTTTTGCAAAATTTTGGTCCCAAAAAAAGTTCCCAAAAACATTGCTCAAAACGATCCTGAATGTATTTTATTTGTATAAATACACCAATGGAGGTATCACATTCCCAATAAAGCCCGATTTCGTGTCCTAATCATCACGTTTTTTACAAAGTTTTTGTCCGAAAAAGAGTTCTCCAAAAAATCACTCAAAAGGAATCTGAATGTAGTTCATGTTCTGACGAAGTATCGCATTCAAAATAAAGCCCGAATTCATGTGCTAACCATCACGTTTTTTACAAAATTTTGGTCCCAAAAAAAGTTCCCCAAAAAATTGCTCAAAACGATCCTGAATGTATTTTATTTGAATAAATACACAAAACGAGGTATCACAATCCCAATAAAGCCTGAATTCGTGTGCTAACCATCACGGTTTTTACAAAACTTTGGTCAGAAAAAAAGTTCTCCAAAAAATTGCTCAAAAAGAATCTGAATGTATTTCATGTTCTAACGACGTATCACATTCCCAACAAAGCCCGAATTCGTGTGCTAACCGTCCCTTTTATTAATAAATTTTTGTCCGAAAAAATGTTCCCCAAAAAATTGCTCAAAGCGATCCTGAATGTATTATATTTGTATAAATACACCAAACGAGGTATAACATTCCCAATAAAGCACGATTTCGTGCACTAATCATCACATTTTTTGCAAAATTTTGGTCCGAAAAAAAGTTCTCCAAAAAATAGCTCAAAACGATCCTTAATGTATTTTATGAGAATAAATACACAAAACGAGGTATCACATTCCTAATAAAGCCAGAATTCGTGTGCTAATCATCACGCTTTTTACAAAATTATGGTCCGAAAAAAAGAGTTTTCCAAAAAATCGCTCAAAAGGAATCTGAATGTACTTCATGTTCTAACGAAGTATCACATTCAAAATAAAGCCCGAATTGCAGTGCTAACCATCACGTTTTTTACAAAATTTTTGTCCCAAAAAAAGTTCCCCAAAAAATTGCTCAAAACGATCCCGAATGTATTTTATTAGAATAAACACACAAAACGAGGTATCAAATTCCCAATAAAGCCCGAATTCGTGTGCTAATCATCACGTTTTCTACAAAATTATGGTCCGAAAAAAAGTTCTCCAAAAAATTGCCCAAACGGAATCTGAATGTATTTCATGTTCTGAAGAGGTATCACATTCCCAATAAAGCCCGAATTCGTGTGCTAACCATCACGTTTTGTACAAAATTTTGGTCCGAAAAAAAGTTCCCCAAAAAATTGCTCAAAACGATCCTGAATGTATTCTATTTGTATAAATACACCAAACGAGGTATCACATTCCCAATAAAGCACGATTTCGTGTACTAATCATCACGTTTTTTACAAAATTTTGGTCCAAAAAAAAGTTCTCCAAAAAATAGCTCAAAACGATCCTTAATGTATTTTATGAGAATAAATACACAAAACGAGGTATCAAATTCCCAATAAAGCCAGAATTCGTGTGCTAATCATCACGTTTTTTACAAAATTATGGTCCGAAAAAAAGTTCTCCAAAAAATCGCTCAAAAGGAATCTGAATGTACTTCATGTTCTAACGAAGTATCACATTCAAAATAAAGCCCGAATTCGTGTGCTAACCATCACGTTTTTACAAAATATTTGTCCGAAAAAAAGGTCCCCAAAAAATTGCTCAAAACGATCCAGAATTTATTTTATTAGAATAAACACACAAAACGAGGTATCAAATTCGAATTAAAGCCCGAATTCGTGTGCTAATCATCACGTTTTCTACAAAATTATGGTCCGAAAAAAAGTTCACCAAAAAATTGCCCAAAAGGAATCTGAATGTACTTCATGTTCTGACGAGGTATCACATTCCCAATAAAGCCCGAATTCGTGTCCTAATCATCACGTTTTTTACAAAGTTTTTATCCGAAAAAGAGTTCTCCAAAAAATCGCTCAAAAGGAATCTGAAAGTACTTCATGTTCTGACGAAGTATCGCATTCAAAATAAAGCCCGAATTCATGTGCTAACCATCACGGTTTTTACAAAATTTTGGTCCGAAAAAAAGTTCCCCAAAAAATTGCTCAAAACAATCCTGAATGTATTTTATTTGATTAAATACACAAAACGAGGTATCACAATCCCAATAAAGCCTGAATTCGTGTACTAACCATCACGGTTTTTACAAAATTTTGGTAAGGAAAAAAGTTCTCCAAAAAATTGCTCAAAAAGAATCTGAATGTATTTCATGTTCTGACGACGTATCACATTCCCGATAAAGCCCGAATTCGTGTGCTAACCGTCCCTTTTATTTCAAAATTTTTGTTCGAAAAAATGTTCCCCAAAAACTTGCTCAAAGCGATCCTGAATATATTATATTTGTATAAATACACCAAACGAGGTATAACATTCCCAATAAAGCACGATTTCGTGCACTAATCATCACATTTTTTGCAAAATTTTGGTCCGAAAAAAAGTTCTCCAAAAAATAGCTCAAAACGATCCTGAATGTATTTTATTTGAATAAATACAGAAAACGAGGTATCACAATCCCAATAAAGCCCGAATTCGTGTGCTAACCATCAAGTTTTTTTACAAAATTTTGGTGCGAAAAAAAGTTCCCCAAAAAATTGCTCTAAACGATCCTGAATGTATTATATTTGTATAAATACACCAAACGAGGTATCACATTCCCAATAAAGCACGATTTCGTGTACTAATCATCACGTTTTTTGCAAAATTTTTGTCCGAAAAAAAGTTCTCCAAAAAATAGCTCAAAACGATCCTTAATGTATTTTATGAGAATAAATACACAAAACGAGGTATCACATTCCCAATAAAGCCAGAATTCGTGTGCTAATCATCACGTTTTTTACAAAATTATGGTCCGAAAAAAAGTTCTCCAAAAAATCGCTCAAAAGGAATCTGAATGTACTTCATGTTCTAACGAAGTATCACATTCAAAATAAAGCCCGAATTCGTGTGCTAACCATCACGTTTTTTACAAAATTTTTGTCCCAAAAAAGGTCCCCAAAAAAATTGCTCAAAACGATCCCTGAATGTATTTTATTAGAATAAACACACAAAACGAGGTATCAAATTCCCAATAAAGCCCGAATTGTAGTGCTAATCATCACGTTTTCTACAAAATTATGGTCCGAAAAAAAGTTCACCAAAAAATTGCCCAAAAGGAATCTGAATGTATTTCATTATCTGACGAGGTATCACATTCCCAATAAAGCCCGAATTCGTATGCTAACCATCACGTTTTGTACAAAATTTTGGTCCGAAAAAAAGTTCCCCAAAAAATTGCTCAAAACGATCCTGAATGTATTCTATTTGTATAAATACACCAAACGAGGTATCACATTCCCAATAAAGCACGATTTCGTGTACTAATCATCACGTTTTTTGCAAAATTTTGGCCCGAAAAAAAGTTCTCCAAAAAATAGCTCAAAACGATCCTTAATGTAGTTTATGAGAATAAATACACAAAACGAGGTATCACATTCCCAATAAAGCCAGAATTCGTGTGCTAATCATCACGTTTTTTACAAAATTATGGTCCGAAAAAAAGTTCTCCAAAAAATCGTTCAAAAGGAATCTGAATGTACTTCATGTTCTAACGAAGTATCACATTCAAAATAAAGCCCGAATTCGTGTGCTAACCATCACGTTTTTTACAAAATTTTTGTCCGAAAAAAAGGTCCCCAAAAAATTGCTCAAAACGATCCTGAATGTATTTTATTAGAATAAACACACAAAACGAGGTATCAAATTCCCAATAAAGCCCGAATTCGTGTGCTAATCATCACGTTTTCTACAAAATTATGGTCCGAAAAAAAGTTCTCCAAAAAATTGCCCAAAAGGAATCTGAATGTATTTCATGTTCTGACGAGGTATCACATTCCCAATAAAGCCCGAATTCGTATGCTAACCATCACGTTTTGTACAAAATTTTGGTCCGAAAAAAAGTTCCCCAAAAAATTGCTCAAAACGATCCTGAATGTATTTTATTTGAATAAATACACAAAACGAGGTATCACAATCCCAATAAAGCCTGAATTCGTGTGCTAACCATCACGGTTTTTACAAAATTTTGGTCAGAAAAAAGTTCTCCAAAAAATTGCTCAAAAAGAATCTGAATGTATTTCATGTTCTGATGACGTATCACATTCCCAATAAAGCCCGAATTCGTGTGCTAACCGTCCCTTTTATTACAAAATTTTTGTCCTAAAAAATGTTCCCCAAAAAATTGCTCAAAACGATCCTGAATGTATTTTATGAGAATAAATACACAAAACGAGGTATCACATTCCCAATAAAGCCAGAATTCGTGTGCTAATCATCACGTTTTTTACAAAATTATGGTCCAAAAAAAGTTCTCCAAAAAATCGCTCAAAAGGAATCTGAATGTACTTCATGTTCTAACGAAGTATCACATTCAAAATAAAGCCCGAATTCGTGTGCTAACCATCACGTTTTTTACAAAATTTTTGTCCCAAAAAAACGTCCCCAAAAAATTGCTCAAAACGATCCTGAATGTATTTTATTAGAATAAACACACAAAACGAGGTATCAAATTCCCAATAAAGCCCGAATTCGTGTGCTAATCATCACGTTTTCTACAAAATTATGGTCCGAAAAAAAGTTCTCCAAAAAATTGTCCAAAAGGAATCTGAATGTATTTCATGTTCTGAAGAGGTATCACATTCCCAATAAAGCCCGAATTCGTGTGCTAACCATCACGTTTTGTACAAAATTTTGGTCCGAAAAAAAGTTCCCAAAAAAATTGCTCAAAACGATCCTGATGTATTCTATTTGTATAAATACACCAAACGAGGTATCACATTCCCAAAAAAGCACGATTTCGTGTACTAATCATCACGTTTTTTGCAAAATTTTGGTCCGAAAAAAAGTTCTCCAAAAAATAGCTCAAAACGATCCTTAATATATTTTATGAGAATAAATACACAAAACGAGGTATCACATTCCCAATAAAGCCAGAATTCGTGTGCTAACCATCACGTTTTTTACAAAATTTTTGTCAGAAAAAAGGTTCCCCAAAAAATTGGTCATAACGATTCTGAATGTGTTTTATTTTAATAAATACACAAAAGGAGGTGTCACATTCCCAATAAAGCCCGATTTCGTGTACTAATCATCACGTTTTTTGCAAAATTTTGGTCCCAAAAAAAGTTCCCCAAAAAATTGCTCAAAACGATCCTGAATGTATTTTATTTGTATAAATACACCAAACGAGGTATCACATTCCCAATAAAGCCCGAATTCGTGTGCTAACCATCACGTTTTTTACAAAATTTTGGTTTGAAAAAAAGTTACCCAAAAAATTACTCAAAACAATTCGGAATGTATTTTATTTGAATAAATACACAAAACGAGGTATCACATTTCCAATAAAGCCCGAATTTGTGTGCTAATAATCACGTTATTTAGAAAATTTAGGTCCGAAAAAAATTCTCAAAAAAATTGCACAAAACGGTTCTGGATTTTTTTCGTGTTGTTTTAATACACCAGACAAAGTATCACATTCTCATTAAAGCCTTAATTCATGTGCTAATCATCACGTTTTTTAAAAAATTTAGGTCCAAAAAAAAGTTTCCCAAAAAATTATTCAAATCGATTCTTTATGTTTTTCATGTTGGGTAAATACACTAGACGAAGTGTCACGTTCGCATTAAAGCGAGAATTCGTTTGATAATCATCACATTCTTTTACAAAATTTAGGTCCGAAAAAAATTTCTAAAAAAAATTACTCGAAATGTTTCTGGATGTTTTTCATGTTTTATTAATACACCAGACGAAGTATCACATTTCCATTAAAGCCCGAATTCATGTGCTAATCATTATAGTGTTTAAAAATTTTAGGTCCGAAAAAATATTCTTCAAAAAATTGCTGAAACGAGTATGGATATATATTTTTTTTGTGTAAAAACACCAGACGAAGTATTACATTCCCATTAAAGCCATAATTTATGTGCTAATCATCACGTTTTTTAGAAAATGTAGGTCGGAAAAAAAATTCTCAAAAAAATTGTTCAAAACGATTCTGGATATTTTTCATGTTGTGTTAGTACATCAAATGAAGTATCACAATCCCATTAAAGCCAGAATTCGTGTGCTAATCATCACATTTTTTACAAAATTTAAGTCCGAAAAAAATTTCTGAAAAATCATTCAAAACGATACTTGATGTTTTTCATGTTGTATTAATACACTAGACGCAGTATCATATTCCTATTAAAGCCCGAATTCGTGACCTAATCATCACGTTTTTTATGAAATCTAAGTCCGAAAAAAAGTTCCCTAAAAAATTGTTCAAAAAAATACACCAGAGGAAGTATCACATTCCCATTAAGCCGGAATTCGTGTGCTAATCATCACATGTTTTGCAAAATTTAGGTCCGAAAAATAATTCTAAAAAAGATTGCTCAAAATGATTCTGGATGTTTTTCATGTTGTGTAAATAAACTAGATGAAGTATCACATTCCTATTATGGCCAGAATTCGTGTGCTAATAATCATCACGTGTTTTACAAAATTTAGGTCCGAAAAAAAATTCTCAAAAAAATTGCTCAAAGCAATTTTGTATGTTTTTTTTCATGTTGTATTAATACACCAGACGAAGTATCACATTCCCATTAAAGCCCGAATTCGTGTGCTAATGATCACGTTTTTTACAATATTAAGGTCCGAAAAAAGCTTCTCCAAAAAATTACTCAAAACGATTCTCGATGTTTTCATGTTGTGTAAATAAACCAGACGAAGTATAATATTCCCATTAAAGCCCGAATTCGTGTGCTAATCATGACGTTTTTTAAAAAATTTAGGTCCGAAAAAAAGGTCTTCTAAAAATTGCTGAAAATGAAAGTTCTTCTAAAAATTGCTGAAAATGATTCTGGATGTTTTTAATTTAGTGTAAAAACACTAGAGGAAGTATCACATTCCCATTAAGCCAGAATTCGTGTGCTAATCATCACGTTTTTTATAAAATTTAGGTCCGAAAACATATTGTATTGCTCAAAATGATTGTGGATGTTTTTCATATTGTGTAAATACACTGGACGAAGTATCACATTCCCATTAAATGAAGAATTCGTGTGCTAATCATCACATTTTTTAAAAAATTTAGATCCGAAAAAATGTTCTTCAAAAAATTGCTTAAAATTATTCTGATGTTATTCATTTTGTGTAAAAACACCAGACGAAGTATCACATTCCCAATAAAGCTAGAATTCGTGTGTTTTTCATGTTGTATTAATAAACCAGACGAAGTTCACATTCCCATTAAAGTCCAAACTTGTGTGCTATTACATCACGTTTTTATAAAAATATAGGTCCCAAAAAAAGTTCTTCAAAAAACCGCTGAAAACAATTCTGGATGTTTTTCATTTTGTGTAAAAACACCAGAAGAAGTATCACATTCCCACTAAAACCAGAATTCGTATGTTAATCATCACGTTTATTAAAAAATTTAGGTCCGAAAAAAATTCTCAAAAAAATTGCTCAAAACGATTCTGCATATTTTTCATGTTGTATTAATATACTAGACGAAGTATCACATTCCCTTTAAAGTCCGAACTCGAATGCTAATCATCACGTTTTTTAGAAAATTTAGATCCGAAAAAAGTTATTCAAAAAATTGCTCAAAACGATTGTTGATGTTTTTCATGTTGTATAAATAAACCAGACACAGATCACATTCCTATGAAAGCTCGAATTCGTATGCTAATGATCACGTTTTTTACAATATTAAGGTCCAAAAAAAGTTCTCCAAAAAATTGCTCAAAATAATTCTAGATGTTTTTCATGTTGTATTAATACTCCAGACGAAGTTCACATTTCCATTAAAGCCCGAATCCGTGTGCTAATCATCACGTTTTTTACAAAATTTAGGTCCGAAAAAAAGTTATCCAAAAAATTTCTCGAAACGATTCTGGATGTTTTTCATGTTTAAATACACCAGACGAAGTATCACATTCCCATTAAATCCAGAATTCGTGTGCTAACCATCACGTTTTTTACAAAATTTAGGTTCGAAATAAAGTTCTCAAAAAAAATTGCTCAAAACGATTCTAGATGTTTTTCACAATGTATTAATACACCAAATGAATTATCACATTCCATTAAAACCCGAATTCGTATTCTAATCATCACGTTTTTTACAAAATTTAGGTCCGAAAAAAGTTCTTCAAAAAAATTGCTCAAAACAATTCTGGATGTTTTTATGTTTTGTAAAAACATCATACGAAGTATGACATTCCCATTAAAGCTCAAATTCGTGCGCTAATGATCATGTTTTTTACAATATTAAGGTCCGGAGATAAGTTCTCCAAAAAATGATTCTGGACGTTTTTCACGTTGTACTAATGCACAAGACGAAGTTTCACACTCCCACTAAATCCCGAATTCCTATGCTAATCATCACGTTATTTATAAAATATACGTCCGAAAAATACTTCTCCAAAAAATTGCTCAAAACGATTCTGGTTGTTTTTCATGTTCCCTAAATACACCAGACGAAGTATCACATTCCCATTAAAGCCAGAATTCTTGTGCCAATCATCGCTCATTTAAGAAATTTAGGTTCGAAAAAAATTGCTCAAAACGATTCTGGATGTTTTTCATGTTGTATTAATACACCAAACAAAGTATCACATTCCCATTAAATTCAGAATTCGTGTACTAACCATTACATTTTTTTACAATATATAGGTCCAAAAAAAAGTTCTCCAAAAAATTACTCAAAACGATTCTGGATATTTTTCAAGTTGTGTAAATACACTATACAAAGAATCACATTCTATTAAAGCCAGAATTCGTGTGTTAATCATCACGTATTTTACAAAATTTAGGTCCGCAAGAAAATTCTCAAAAAACTTACTCAAACGATTCTAGATGTTTTTTAATGTTGTATTAATACACCAGAGGAAGTATCACATTGCTATTAAAGCCCGAATTCGTGTGCTAATCATTACGTTTTTTACAAAATTTACGTCCGAAAAAAAGTTCTCCAAAAAATTGTTCAAAACGATTCTGGAAGTTTTTTATACTGTATTAATACACTAGACGAAGTATCACATTCCCTTTAAAGCCTAAATCTGTGTGCTAATCAGCATGTTTTTTAAAAAATTTAGGTTCAAAAAAAAGTTCCCCAAAAAAATTGATCAAAATGATTCTTGATGTTTTTTATGTTGTGTAAATACACCAGACGAAGTATCACATTCCCATTAAAGCTAGAATTCGTGTGCTAATCATCAAGTTTTTTTACAAAATTTAGTAACGAAAAAATTCCCAAAATAATTGCTCAAAACGATTCTGGATGTTTTTCATGTTATAATAATACACCAGACGAAGTATCACATTCTCATTAAAACCCGATTTCTTGTGCTAATCATCACGTTTTTAAAAAAATTTAGGTCCAGAAAAAAGTTCTTCAAAAAATTACTCAAAACGATTTGAGATGTTTTTCATTTTGTGTGAATACACCAGACGAAATATCACATTCCCATTAAAGCCAGAATTCTTGTGCTAATCATCACATTTTTTGCAAAATTTAGGTCCGAAAAATATATCAAAAAAATTGCTATAAATGATTCTGGATGTTTTTCATGTTGTATTAATACACCAAACGAAGTATCACATTCCCACTAAAGCTTGAATCTGTGTACTAATCATCACGTTTTTTTACTAAATTTAGGCCCGAAAAAAAGTTCTCGAAAAAATTGTTCAAAACGATTATGGATGTTTTTTAACGTTGTATTAATACACCAGACGAATCATCACATTCCCACTAAAGCCAGAATTCGTGTGCTAATCATCACGTTTTTTACAAAATTTAGGTCCGAAAAAAAGTTCACTAAAAAATTGCTCAAAATGATTCCAGATGTTTTTCAGGTTGTATAAATACACCAGAGGAAGTATCACATTCCCATTAAAGCCTGAATCCATGTGCTAATCATCACGTTTTTTACAAAATTTAGGTCCGAAAAAAAGTTCTCAAAAAAATTTATCAAAACGATTCTGGATGTTTGTCCTGTTAATTAAATACACCAGACGAATTATCACATTCCCATTAAAGCCCGAACTCGTGTGTTAATCATCACGTTTTTTACAAAACATAGGTCCGAAAAAAAGTTATCAAAAAAATTTCTCGAAACGATTCTGGATGTTTTTCAAGTTGTGTAAATATACAAGACGAAGTATCACATTCCCATTAAAGTCACAATTCGTGTGCTAACAATCACGTTTTTTACCAAATTTAGGTCCGGAAAAAAATTCTCAAAAAAATTGCTCAAAACGATTCTGGATGTTTTTCATATTGTATTAATACACCAGATGAAGTATGACATTCCCATTAAAGCTTGAATTCGTGCGCTAATCGTCACATTTTTTGCAAAACTTAGGTCCGAAAAAAAGTTCTCCAAAAAATTGCTCAAAATGATTCTAAATGTTTTTCATATTATGTAAATACACCAGACAAAGTATCACAGTCCCATTAAAGCCTGAATTCGTGTGCTTATCACCACTTTTTTTACAAAATTTAGGTCCGAAAAAAAGTTCTAAAAAAATTTCTCAAAACGATTCGGGATGTTTTTCATGTTGTGTAAATACACTAGACGAAGTATCAAATTCCCATTAAAAGTCAGAATTCGTGTGTTAATCATCACGTTTTTTACAAAATTTAGGTCCAAAAAAAAGTTATTTAAGCAACTTCTCGAAACGATTCTAGATGTTTTTCATGTTCTGTAAATACACCAGACGAAGTATCACATTCCCATTAAAGCCACAATTCGTGTGTTAATCATCACGTTTTTTACAAAATTTAGGTCTGAAAAAGTTCTCAAAAAAATTTCTCAAAATGATTCTGGATGTTTTTCATGTTGTTTAAATACACCAAACGAATTATCACATTCCCATTAATGTCCGAACTCGTATAATAATTATCATGTTTTTTACAAAATTTAGGTCCAAAAAAAAGTTATTCAAAAAATTTTCTCAAAACGATTCTGGATTTTTTCATGTTCTTTAAATACACCAGACGAAGTATCACATTCCCATTTAAGCCTAAATTCGTGTGTTAATCATTACGTTTTTTACAAAATTTAGGTCCGAAATAAAGTTCTCCAAAAAAATTGTTCAAAACGATTCTTGATGTTTTTCATGTTGTGTAAATATAGCAGACGAAGTAACACATTCCCGTTAAAGCCAGAATTCGTGTGCTAGTCATCACGTTTTTTACGAAATTTAGGTCCCAAAAAAATTGCTCAAAATGATTCTTGATTTTTTCATGTTGTATTAATACACCAGACGAAGTATCACATTCCCATTAAAGCCCGAATTCGTGTGCTTATCATCACGTTCTTTAAAAAACTTAGGTCCAAAAAAAATTCTCAAAAAAATTTCTAAAAATGATTCTGGAGGTTTGTCATGTTGTCTAAATACATCAGACGAATTATCACATTCCCATTAAAGCCCGAGCTCGTGTGCTAATCATCACGTTTTTTAAAAAATTTAGGTCTGAAAAAATGTTGTCCAAAAAATTTCTCGAAACGATTCTGGATGTTTTTGATGTTGTGTAAATACACCAAACGAAATATCACATTCACATTAAAGTCACAATTTGTGTGCTATCATCATGTTTTTTACAAAATTTAGTTCCCGAAAAAAATTCTCAAAAAATTGCTCAAAACGGTTCTGGATGTTTTTCATGTTATATTAGTACATCAGACGAAGTATCACATTCCCATTAAAGCTTGAATTTGTGTGCTAATTGTCACCTTTTTTACAAAATTTAGGTACGAAAAAAAGTTCTTCAAAATATTGTTCAAAACGATTCTAAATTTTTTCATGTTGTTTAAATACACCAGACGAAGTATCACATTTCCATTAAAGCTTGAATTCGTGTGCTAACCATCACGTTTTTTACAAAATTTAGGTCCGAAAAAAGTTTTCCAAAAAATTTTTCAAAACGATTCTGGATGTTTTACATATTGTAGTAATACACCAGAAGAAGTATCACATTCCCATTAAAGGCAGAATTCGTGTGCTAATCATCATGTTTTTACGAAATTTAGGTCCAAAATAAAGTTATCCAAAAAATTGCTCATAACGATTCTGCATGTTTTTCATGTTGTGTAATACACCAAACGTACTGCCACATTCCCATTAAAGCCTGAATTCGTGTGGATCACATTTTTTAGAATATTAAGTTTCGAAAAAAAATTCTCCAAAAAATTGCTCAAAACGATTTTGGATGTTTTTCATGTTGTGTAAATAAACCAGACACATTATCACATTCCAATTATAGCTAGAATTTGTGTATTAATCATCACGTTTTTTAAAAAATTTAGGTCCGAAAAAAAGTTTTCAAAAAGTAGCTCAAAATGATTCTTGATGTTTTTCATGTTGTATCAATAAACCTGACGAAGTATCACATTCCCATTAAAGGCCGAATTCGTGTGCTAATAGTCACGTTTTTTAAAAAATTTTGGTTCGAAAAAAAATATCCAAAAAATTGCTCAAAACAATTTTGGATGTTTTTCATGTTGTATAAATATACCAGACGAAGTATCACAATTCTATTAAAGCCCAAATCTGTGTGCTAATCATTACGTTTCTTACAAAATTTAGGTTTGGAAAAAAGTTTTCAAAAACATTTCTGAAAACGATTCTTTATATTTTTCATGTTGTTTAAATACACCAGACGAATTATCACATTCCCATTAAAGGCAGAACCCATGTGCTAATCATCACGTTTTTTATAAAATTTAGTTCCGAAAAAAAGTTATCATAAAATTTTTTCGAAACGATTCTGGATGTTTTTCATTTTGTGAAATACACCAGACGAAGTATCACATTCCCATTAAAGCCACAATTCGTGTGCTAATTATCACGTTTTTTACAAAATTTAGGTCCAAAAAAAAATTCTCAAAAAAATTGCTCAAAAGATTCTGGATGTTTTTCATGTTGTATTAATACACCTGACGAAGTATTACATTCTGATTAAATCAAGAATTCGTGTGCTAATCATCACGTTTTTTACAAAATTTAGGTCTAAAAAAATTCTCCAAAAAATTGCTCAAAACGATTCTGGATTTATTTTCATATTGTGTAAATACACCAGACGAAGTATCACATTCATATTAAAGTCAGAATTCGTGTGCTAATCATCACATTTTTTACAAAAATCATGTCCCAAAAAAATTCTCAAAAAAATTGCTCAAAATGATTTTGGATGTTTTTCATGTTGTATAAATACACAAGACGAAGTATCACATTCCCATTAAATCCCAAATTTTTGTGCTAATCATCACGCTTTTTACAAAATTTAGTACAGAAAAAAAAATTTTCAAAAGATTGCTCAAAACGATTCTGCATATTTTTCATGTTGTGTAATAGGCCAAACCTAGTAGCACCTTCCCATTAAAGCCGAATTCGTATACTAATGATCACGTTTTTCACAATATTAAGGTCCAAAAAATTGCTCAAAACATTCTGGATGTTTTTTTCATATTGTGTAAATAAACCAGCCGAAGTATCACATTCCCATTAAAGCCAGAATTCGTGGGCTAATCATCACGTTTTTTAAAAAATTTAGATATGAAAAAAAAATTTCAAAAAATTGCTCAAAATGATTCTTGATGTTTTTCATTTTGTAATTAATAAACCTGACGAAGTATCATATTCCCATTAAAGCACGAATTCGTGTGCTAATAATCACGTTTTTACAAAATTTAGGTCCGGAAAAAAGTTCTCCAAAAAATTACTCAAAACGATTCTGGACGTTTTCATGTTGTATAAATACACAAGGCGAAATATCACATTTCCATTAAATCCTGAATCCATTTGTTAATCATCACGCTTTTTTACAAAATTTAAGTCCGAAAAAAAGTTCTCAAAAAAATTGCTTAAAACGATTCTGGATGTTTTTTCATGTTGTGTAAGTACACCTGACGAAGTATCACATTCCCATTGATGCCAGAATTCGTGTGCTAATCATTACGTTTTTTACAAAATTTAGGTCCAAAAAAAATTTTCAAAAAAATTGTTCAAAACGAAAATGATGTTTTTCATGTTGTTTTAATATAACACACGAAATATCACATTCCCATTAAAGCAAGGTTTCTTGTGCTAATCATCACGTTTTTCACAAAATTTAGGTTCAAAAAGTTCTCCAAAAAATTATTGAAAACGATTCTAAATGATTTTCACGTTGTACTAATACACCAGACAAAGTATCACATTCCCATTAAAGCCCGAATTCGTGTGCTAATCATCACGTTTTTTACATAATTTAGGTCCGAAAAAAGTTCTCCAAAAAATTGCTCAAAACGATTATGGATGTTATTCACATTGTATTACTACACTAGATGAAGTATCATATTCCCATTAAAGCCAGAATTCGTGTGCTAATCATCACGTTTTTTAAAAAATTTAGGCCCGAAAAAAATTTCTCTAAAAACTTGCTCAAAATGATTCTGGTTGTTTTTCATGTTGTGTAAATAGAACAGAGGAAGTATCACATTCCCATTAAAGCCCGAATTCGTATGCTAATCATTACGTTTTTTACAAATCTTAGGTCCAGAAAAAGTTCTCCAAAAAATTTCTCTGGTCCGAAAAAAATTTTGAAAAAATTGCTCAAAATAAATATGGATGTTTTTCATGTTGTATCAATACAACAGACGAAGTACTACATTCTAATTAAAGCAAGGATTCGTGCTAATCATCATGTTTAAACAAAATTTAGGTCCGAAAAAATGTTCTCAAAAAAATTTTTGAAAAAGATTTGGATATTTTTCACGTTGTATTAATACGCCAGACGAAGTATCACATTCTCATTAAAGCCAGAAGCCGTTTGCTAATTATAACGTTTTCTAAAATTTAGTTCTGAAAAAAAGTTTCCAAAAAATTGCTCAAAACGATTCTGGATGTTTTTCACGTTGTATTAATAAACAAGATGAAGTATCACATTCCCGTTAAAATCCGAATTCGTGTGCTAGTCATCACATTTTTTACGAAATTTAGGTCCAAAAAAAAGTTCTCAGAAAAATTACTTAAATCGATTCTGGTTGTTATTTCATGTTGTGTGAATACACCAGACAAAGTATCACATTCCCATTAAAGGCAGAATTTGTGAACTAATCATCAAACTTTTACAAAATTTAGGTCCGGAAAAATGTTCTCCATAAACTTGCTCAAAACGATTTTGCATGTTTTTCATGTTGTGTAGATACACCAAACGTAGTACCACATTCCAATTAAAGCCAGAATTCGTGTGCTAATCATCAAGTTTTTTTAAAAATTTAGGTCCAAGAAAATTTCTCTAAAAAATTGTTCAAAACGATTCTAAATGATTTTCATGTTGTATTAATACACAAGACGAAGTATCACATTCCCATTAAAGCCCGAATTCGTGTGCTAATCATCACGTTTTTTAAAAAATTTAGGCCCGAAAAAAAGTTCTCCGAAAAATTTTTCAAAACGATTCTGGATGTTTTTCATGTTGTGTAAATAGACCAGAAGAAGTACCACATTCCCACTAAAGCCCGAATTCGTATGCTAATCATTATGTTTTTTATAAAATTTGGGTCCAGAAAACAAAATGATTCTAAATATTTTTCATGTTGTTTAAATACACCAAACGAAATATCAAATTCCTGTTCAAGCCCGAATTCGTGTATATTACATCACATTTTTTACAAAATTTAGGTCTGAAAAAAAGTTTCTAAAAAATTTCTCAAAACGATTTTGGATTTTTTTCATGTTGTATAAATACACCAGACGAAGTATCACATTCGCATTAAGACAAGAATTCGTGTGCTAATCATCACTTTTTTACAAAATTTAGGTCCGAAAAAAGATTCTCCAAACAATTACTCAAAACGATTCTTGATGTTTTTAATGTTGTGTAAATACACGAGACGAATTATCACATTCTTATTAAGTTAGAATTCATGTGTTAATTATCACGTTTTTTACAAAAATTAGGTACGAAAAAAATTTTCAAAACAATTGCTCAAAATGATTCTAAATGTTTTTCATATTGTATTAATACACCAGACGAAGTATCACATTCTCATTAAAGCCCGAATTCGTGTGCTAATCACCACATTTTTTACAAAATTTAGATTCAAAAAAAAGTTTCCAAAAAATTCTTCAGAACAATTCTGGATGTTTTTCACGTTGTGTAAATATTTCAGACGAAATATCAAATTCCCATTAAAAGTCAGAATTCGTGTATTAATCATCACGTTTTTACAAAATTTAGGTCCGAAGAAAGTTTTAAAAAAAATTCCTCAAAATGAATATGGATGTTTTTCATATTGTATTAATACATCAGACGAAGTATCACATTCTAATTAAAACAAGAATTCGTGTGCTAATCATCATGTTTTAATAAATTTTAGGTCCGAAAAAAAGTTCTTCAAAAAACTGTTGAAAACGATTCTGTATGTTTTTCACGTTGTATTAATACGCCAGACGAAGTATCACATTCCCATGAAAGTCAGAAGTCGTGTGCTAATCATCACGTTTTTTACAAAATTTAGTTCTGAAAAAAAGTTTTCCAAGAAATTGCTCAAAACGATTCTGGATATTTTTCATGTTGTATTAATACACAAGACGAAGTATCCCATTCCTATTAAAGCCCAAATTCGTGTGCTAATCATCACATTTTTCACAAAATTTAGGTCTGAAAAAAGGTTTTCAAAAAAATTGTTTAAAACGATTATGGATGTTCTTTTATGTTGTATAAATACACCAGATGAAGTATCACATTCCCATTGATGCCAGAATTCTTGTGTTAATCATCATGTTTTTTACAAAATTTAGGTCCAAAAAAATTTTTTTAAAAATTTGCGCAAGACGAATATGATGTTTTTCATGTTATATTAATGTACTAGGCGAAGTATCACATTCTCATTAAAGGAAGAATTTGTGTGCTAATTATCACATTTTTCACAAAATTTAGGTTCCAAAAAAAGTTCTCCAAAAATTATTGAAAACGATTCTGAATGTTTTTCACGTTGTATTAATACACCAAACAAAGTATCACATTCCCATTAAAGCCCGAATTCGTGTGCTAATCATCACATTTTTTATAAAATTTAGGTCCAAAAAGAAGTTATCCAAAAAATTACTTAAAATGATTCTAGATATTATTCGCATTGTATTAATACACCAGACGAAGTATCACATTCCCATTAAAGCCAGAATTCGTGTGCTAATCATCACGTTTTTTACAATGGTTGTACGTTATAATGAAGGATAACGCACAATCATAGTGCATTATCAGTTAATCCAAATTTCTCTCCCTAATTCGCCGATGTGGTGGATAACGCACAGTGACAATGCGCTATCAATCATATTAGATTTTTTTTTATTTTTTTGACTTATAGTTTTATAATTTTCTTGAAAAGACTAAGTTATTTTATTTAACATTTTTATATGTATTTTTAATGATAATATTTATAATTCTTTAAAAAAAATATGTTTAACTTATCACAATTTTATTTTTAAAAAAAAATATGAAGAAGTAATTTAAAGTATTGTAAATTTTAAGATTTTTTTTATTGAATTAAAAATTTTAAATAATTTGTAGATCTAAAATTAAAATTTGACATTTAATATCATATTCAATAGGAACAAAGATTCGCCAAATCCATCTTCATCTTCATTTTTTATTCTATCAGATATTTTGAGGAATCCAACCATGTTATTAGCTATGTATGTTTCAGTTAATCCTAGTTTGTTTATCTGCCGTAAAGGCGGGGCCAAAGTTGCAGTGGAATTTGAGAGGACCTAATCGTTACACAGAGACAGATGGAGGAGTACTACTACAAAAATTAAAAGAGAAAGGGACAAGGAGGAGACACATGGCGTCCATCTCAATTGCCCATCGCTTTCTCTTCACGTGCTTTTTTTTTTTTCCTTCTTCTTCTTCTCTGATTAATAAAATACTAAGTCTCGCGGTAGTTTAATAAGTAAGTATTGTGGTTGGATACCTGAACCTGAACTGAACTGAAAGCAGCAGCAAAGCAAACTTTAATTGCAGTAATATAACCAAAAGAACTACTACTACTTGTTCAAATTACTGTCATGAGGATGAGGGATGGATGAGATGCCATTTGGATATAATATTGTCGTTTCTCAGTTCCATTCTGAGGTAAATAACGTTGTATCCGGCCCTCCTTTAAATCAGTCCATGGATCTCTCTTCTTATTACTTATCCAACCATGAAAAGAAAAAAAAAATAACCAAAAACATTTTCTTGTTTGTGCCCTTAATATACTAATACTTCCCCCCAGTCCACCCCGCATGTTTTTCTCCTTCTTCTTACTATTCACAACCAAACCTTTCCTCTCTCTCTCTCTCTCTCTCTCTCTCTCTCTCTTTTCCCCTGAGCCGACCGGACCGACAACTAATTTTTATTATTTATTTTCTATCACTCACCATGAATGACTTCTTAGTTAAAGAAAATAATGATAACCCACTAACACTTCAGCAAAAGCTTCAATACGTGCTCCGTAGCCAGACAGATTGGTGGTCTTATGCCATTTTCTGGCAACCTTCAAACGACGACCATGGACGTCTTGTTTTAGGTTGGGGAGATGGCCATTTCAAAGGCACCAAAAGCGACGACGCCCCCCAGCTACTTCCCAACAACAACCACCTGCGCTCCCCCACTCATCATCATCATCAGTCCGAAAGAAAGAAACTTATGAAAGAAATTCAAGCTTTGATCGGAGAAAACAACGATAACGACGACGATGATGCTTCATTATCCATAGACTGTGACGTCACCGACGCTGAATGGTTCTACGTCATGTCTTTGGCACGATCTTTCTCTCTGGATGATGGTGGTGTCCCTGGCAGAGCCTTCAGTTCTGGTTCTATGGTTTGGCTTATCGGAGATGAACAACTTCAGCTTTATAACTGCGACAGAGCTAAAGAAGCTCATACTCACGGCCTTCAAACTTTGGTTTGTATTCCTACTTCTTCCGGAGTACTTGAACTTGGATCCAACGATTTGATCCCACAGAACTGGAGCTTGGTCCGACTCGCTAAGTACCTCTTTGACTCCCTCGTCGATGATCTAATTATTAAACCTCCAGCAGAACCCTCCGCCCCTGCCCCTGCTCCTGCTCCTGCTCCTGCCCCTCATGAGAAGCTTATGGAAACATTAAACACTAATCAGACGTCGTTTCCTGATTTCGAATTTGTTACCGAAGCAGCAGCAAAGGCAATTTCTTATTTAGATTCGGACAATTCTGACTCGGATTGTATGTTGATTAATGTTGTTGATGCGACTACTACTAATAATCATAATCATAATCATAGTGTGGTGGAGGTGGAGGTGGAGGTGGAGAGAAAAGTAGTAGTTACCGGGAAGAAGAGGGGAAGGAAGCCTGGGGTGAGAAGGGAAACACCATTGGACCACGTGGAAGCTGAGAGGCAGAGGAGAGAGAAGCTAAACCAGAGGTTCTGTGCTCTCCGTTCAGTAGTCCCAAACGTCTCGAGAATGGACAAAGCATCTTTGCTAGCCGACGCCGTTTCCTACATCAATGAATTGAAAGCCAAATTGGCAGAAATGGAGCGAAAGGAGTCGTCGTCGTCTTTGTCGTCCAAGGGTAAGAAAGTAATTAAGGCGGAGTTGTCGGATAACCACAGCACTACTTGTACGACTACTTCAGTTGTTGATCAATCGTCCACCACCACGACCAAGACCACGACCACGACCTCTTCAGGTGGGCTTCGACGACCGGGGGCGGGGTTTGCGGTTGAAGTGAGAATCGTTGGGGAGGATGCAATGATAAGGGTACAATCGGAAAATAGTAATTATCCAGCAGCGAGGTTAATGGATGCGCTTCGTGATCTTGAATTTAAACTACATCATGCCAGCATGTCTAACGTTGATGATCTAATGCTTCAAGACGTAGTTATTAAGGTTCCCCCTACTGCTGCTGCTGCTGCTCGTGGAATGCAATGTACTACCGAGAATGGTTTGAAAGCCGCACTACTTCAAAGGCTGGAGCCGGAGCGGGACTGGAGGAAAGCTACCAGCTAGCTAATTGATGCCCAATTTTTTTTTAATTTATAATTAATTATGAGCATTCCCTTGTTTTAAGGATAGATGGTGTTATAATATATAGAGGCTGGAGCTTAATTAGTAGTGTCCGGAAAGTCCTGGTGTTTAAAGGTGCAATCAATCATATTAGCAATATGCAACGGATCCATCCATCAACAAGTAAAAGACCGACCAGATATATATATCATGTATATTTTGATGATGAATCTTTTTTTATAGTTGGTATTGTGGTGTACCATATATGATAATAATAGTCCAAACTTTTCTGAATAAAAATTACTAACAACCAAGTTAAAGCTGTTGTTTGTAATGGTATGGTATGGTTTGGTTTTTGCTTCCCAGACTAACGACAACAAAAAGAAAACCAAGCAAAATCTGGATTCCTTCCTTACCTTCCATCTCATGTCGAAAAACGAAACAAACTGGGCTGCCTTGTTCAGTCTCCAGAGCTTAATGCAAAACAAATTTCCCTTTTTTTTTTTTTTCCTGAATAATCAATCAATTATCAAGTTTATTCAGCTTATGTATTGTTCCATTTGTTAATTTGACACGTGCAAGATATAAAATGGATCTTACTGTACCACTTGCGTTGGTCCCCTACTGTATTGTATTGGTTGCCTGTCTGTCTCCTACTGTTTCATTATATTTTTTTTTTTAAGACGTACTGTGATATTTATTTGGCTATACTTTATTGGTTGGTTTATTGATAACATTTTAGAGGGGAAAATGCATGTCCGCCTTTTCAATCCTTAGTCCTTCCGAGTGGAGGGTGTGATTGAAATGTTTATTCCTGTCCCACCAGGCCCAGGCCCAGGCCCACCAACAAATACAAAATAAAATACTTGACAAAAAAAATATATATCTACACAAAATAAAATAACCTCCACTCTTTAGGGCATGTGATCAATCCCCCTTATTTAATTTCTTCTTCTTCTTTTTTATTGATAAAGACAAAACATAAGCATCCATTCATCTACCATTTTTTTCCCCTTCTTCTCCTTCATATTTAATTTCTTCTTCTATTCCTTTTTTTTTTCCCCTGAAAGTTGACTATTGTCCAACGACGGTCCAGACGCTGTGTGGTGGTGGTGGCAGTGGTCCCGACTCCCTCCACTGATGAATTCCAATTACAGTACCCAACAACACACAACACAACACAATGAATGGTTCCCTGGCAACAAAAGCCCAAACATGACCCACCCCAACCCCCAAAGCAAAAACCTCACTTTTATCCAATGGAAATTGTTTTCTTCTTCTGCTCTTGATTTCTCTCCATATCATGATTCTCAGGTACAAACATCTATCAACATAATAATATATCTTTCTATTGAGAGCAAAAATGATTGTCCAGAACCACACTCTACACACACAACTAATATCATCATGATTTACTTCAACCAAGCTCGTTTCTTTTCTTGCAGGCAGCCTATCCTGTGCATGAGATGCAAAAACCTAAATCACATCAAAAGCTAGGTACCATCCTACAAGCAGACTAATTCCCTGCTGCATATGTCGGGCCAAATTGGTTCTCCAATTTTGTGCCAACAGTCTCCCCATTCTGAAACAAACAACTCATGCAAAAGAAAAAGCTCATGCATTCATAACACGACACTAAAGAATTAGATGGACCAACCTTTTTTTTTACCTAAACTCCCAGCATCAGTCCTAGTTATTACATCAACAAACACTTAGGCTGAGAGGACAAGCTTTCTCCCTATAATTACAACACTGCTAATCAACTAAATTGGAAAAAAAAAACAATCCCTTCTGTATTGGTGGATCCACTCTTCTCCTGCTAAGCATTGCTAAACTATGTGAGATATGATAGTCTCCTATGACAAACCCTCCTATCAACAAAGTACACGAGTCCAACCTGAACCTAACCCAGTGGTTGCAAGACTACTACTTGCCTTCATCTGAACCTTCTACACCAACATGCCCCCCAGCCGAGCTTCCTTGTCCATCAGCATTTGAGGGTCCTACTTCAGAAGCCTCGTGCTGCTGCTTGTTTCTATCATTTTGGTTTGAAGTTGCAGGTGGGCCACCACTCCCACCAACTCCGAGGTTAGTCTCGTGGTGAATAGGGTGCATCCCATTGCTAGGCTCTCCAGGACGGATACCCATTTGCGCTTGAATGGCTTGTTGGTGAAGCTGCTGCTGCTGGTTCTGCATTTGATGAGGGTTATTGAACTGCAAGGGCATCTTAGGTGGGAAAATGCCCTGTTGCTGAGCCATTGCTGCAGCCTGAGCATGCTGGATGTAAAAACCTCCTTGTGCCATAGCAGGGTGTGCGCCCATCTGCATATGCTGCCAAACAAATTAAGCATGAAATCTGCAACGATGTTAGCAAAATTGAATGACCTAAGTCCAGTAACGGACCTGTGGAGGCATTGTTGGTGTTGGTGGTTGGGCATCAGCAATTGCAGCCAAATACATCAAATTCTTTTGAAGTTGAGCCTGGTACCTAAATCATCCAGAATCTCCCATTCAATCATTGGAGAAATGAAGTAAGCTATAAAATCATAAAAGTGGCCTCCAATGCCAAGGCAAAGTACATGGTTCAAGCAAACATGTTTTCAGCAACAGAAGCTCACAAATGCCAATCAATACCCATTCACACGTAAACTTGCTTGCTTACGGGAATGGTTATTTCCTTCTGAAAGTCTTATTTGTTAACTGAATGGAAAACCAGGCAAAACATCCATTCATTTTTAATGTGGTGTCCTGAATATTCTCTCATAAATCTCATAAGTGAGAGCAAAAATTATAAACAATGAAGATAATCTAATAAACCTTAAGAGATCTAATTACCAGCATTCATCCCGCCCAAAAGTAAAAGATAATTTCATACAATCGGAACAGATAAACAAAAAAGGAAAGCAAGTAGAACAGAGTGGAGATAAAACAGCATTGTGGAAAGTCAATGCTTACTTCACGAATATGGAAGCTACAGGAGTTTAAAGTTTAAATTCAGCAATTAGTATTTTGATGACATTAAACATTTCTGTTCTTGCCTCCACAAAATGAGAGAAAAGTAGTTACCAAGAAGTTGAATTTGACTATAATAAAATCTATCTCCTCACATGATAAAAATATCTTCAATGGCACATATCTTACGAAAGACCATAGTTAAGATAAGAGAGAATAAACTCGAACATGTCTTCTGCCCAGAGAGAGAGAGAGAGAGAGGCTTACTGGGCACATTCAGCAAGTTTTCCAAGATTCTGATTGTCCAAGATTGCCAAAATCAATTTCTTATTCTCATCAAGGTACTGCATCAAGAATTTGAACAAACATGGTCTATCAGAAAATATATTTTCCCCAACATGTGACCACATAAACTTCGAAGATACATCCACATCCACTCAGATGAATATTCATTTTAGATTAGCAAAATTCAAGCAAGCAATACTGTACATCAGACAGCTAGACAGATGAAAAATTAAATGACTACAGTAGGGGAGGAACAGAAATTGCACAGTACCTTTTTTTTTAGGACGAATTATACTAACAATTGGGAAGATGACAGAATTTATTTTGCTAGCAAAGTAGTAAAGGGATAAGAAACATGAACAACTGATATGCTCTATTTGTAAAGATCTTCATGTATATATGGCTGAACAAGATTTAATTATTCGTTGCCACTTTAGGTCAAGCACTGAACACCATCAGAAGCTTACACATTGCTTAGAATTGAACGAGCATATATCACAAAGGTTAGTGAAGGAACTAGGAAGAAGTAGAAAATAAAATGCAGGACTAGGTAAACGCCTGAACGGAACTAACAAATGCGCCTCTAGCAGAAATTCTATAATAAACCAAGCATAAGGCAAGAAGTTCATGATTCTCAACGTTTGCAGCTGGCAGTACAGGACAGTTTAACATAAATACAGAAGTTATAAACTTTATCTAAACACTGATGTGGCAAATATAAAAGGAAGCAGCTAGGTCAAGTTTTGATTATCATTGGCTAGAGTTCACCAGTTGGAAGATTGTTTCCCAATATTTGTGCTCTGATTTTTTTATCCGGAAGAGATTGCTGAAAGGAGTTGAGAGTACAGTTACGATGTATGGTTAACAAAACATTCCGAGAATTAAGCTAAGCCCCCTAAGTTTCATTGAATTCATGACAAACAACCCCAAGGAATGGAATCCGTCACGAAGTACTAAGCAAAAACAATAAACCGCAAGGAGAGGCCTTTGACACCCCCCCTCCCCTCCCCCAACCCAAAACTTGCCAACACCAAAGATTAAATTTTTAAATTTGTTAGAAGAAAGGAATGGAACAGGAAGCTAGACTAAAGAGCATATAGTTAGAGGAGCACAAGAGAACATACTCAAGAAACATCCATATTTTATAGTAAAGGAAGCAGAGAGCATGTCAGAAGTATTTTCAAAACACTAGGCCACAACTTAAATCCTATTCTTGCTTCTTTAGCGGCAAAGTAACCATTACTCCCCTCCTGCACTTGTATTAAACATTGAAAAATAAATAAAGTTGAGAAAAGAATAGAAATTTTTTACCTTTTGAATCTGCTCAGTGGTTATATTGGTAGGGGGAAACGAAGGAATCACAGGAATCATAGGCGGAGGTTGCTGCATCTCTGTTGAATACTTTTAACCCTAACCTCAGTCCTTCCTTAAGCCCCGTAGAAGGCCGCGATGGTATTGAAAAAATAAAGAAAGCCCTAATTCCGAGGGAGCCAGAAAAATCAGGAAACGAAAAAGAAATGGGACATGAATAGTTTATCAGAAGAATCCCGGTGTTTTCATAAGGTTGCTAGAGAGAAGAAAATAGAAGAGAGCTTCCACCGTGCCCTTTTTTTAAGGTTAGCCGAGAAAGGAAAGTGATTTAGCGGCGAGGACGGTTCTGGAGCTCCGTAAACCCCGTTTTTCACCTACTTTCTTTTCTTTTTACCTTCACTCCACTCCATTTAACAGCTGACTGCTAATCTAAATGCGCCAATTTTCTTTTTTTTTAAATTATTTTTTCCCGCATGCTATGCAATTTTTTCTTTTTGTTTTTTTTTTCTATTCTTTTGTTTCCACCAGCTCTTCTCAGTTGTTTTTTTGCCGGAAAGGCTCTTGTTCCCATTATTTCCCCTTCTGTTTTCCCTCTTTCTTTAGGAACTCGGATCTCCTCAACCTCGCGCCTTGTTGTGACGATTAATGAAGTTTTTCCAGAGCATATCCGTTCAACTTGGAGGTTTTTAGTCTGGAAAATAATTTCTTGTGTTTTTCTTTCGGTAGGGAAAATATTAGTATTGAATAGTTTGCTTCTACTGGAATAATACTCGGCCAGGTTGCAGCAGAGTCCTAAGTAGCCGAGTATATACTTCTTAAAAGTGACCTCCTTTGGAATTGGAAGTGGGCTGTTGAGTTAAAGGCGATTCAGTTTCTAAATTGTTCCTTCTCCTTAATAGACAGTACTGCAGCTCATCGTAAAGTAGATTCGTGCATTTAACATTTCGAGAACGCCTTTGTTTGATTAATCCTGGCTTCTGATATCTGGAAACGATTATTCCCTGGTAGAACCAGAAGGTTGTCCACCACTTTATTTCTGCCCCAAATTGGAGGTGTCGGACGAAAGATTCCGTTTAGCAAGACCAAAACAAGAATGGATCTAAACCCCTTCAAGCTATGCTCTGGACTCAAATTTTTGGGCTATTTCATGATCATTCTAGTGGTTGCAATAGTATCCCTGTCCTACTACGCCGTTGTCGTGCTTACCTGGGGTCCCCACCTCCTTGACGGCGGTTCCGATTCATTCTTCTCCTTCCTTATCATCGTTCTCTTTCATATGCTGGTAGTTGTTTAATTCCTTTATATTTAATCTTTCACTGTCCCTGGTTGAGCATTCTTTTTCATTTACAGTTAAAAGAACTTGAATTTGTTTTTCCGATGACATGTTTTCCTTCAGAATTGGCTGAATTGATTACATGGTTTAGCAAATATGCTAGTAAAAAAGTTTGTTGACTTGAGCTGGTTAATGTCGTTGAGTTATCTTGCTTATTATGCTGTGTATTTTGGATTCTTTATATGTAAATAAAACCAGAAACAAAAATGTTTAGGTCGAGGGGAAAAGTTTCTACGTTGCAAACATAAGGAAACAATCAAGAACATAAACAACAATAGGAAATGAATGAACTTTTTTTGCATTTTGCTCTTCATCCCTATTTGATCAATAGACCCAATTTCAACCTACCAAACTCTGAACCTTAGAGTGCCTATTCTGGTCCCCTTACTCTAGCCCAATTGACGCCAATAGCTGCTGCACAGCATCCAATTCTTCCAGAGGCAATGCCCTGAAGACAGCAAAACTTATTTCTGTTGCTGATTAAACTCAATTAAAACTGTGTGCCAATCCCTGTGCCTATTCCTAAAATCGTTTCCTCTCCCCAATGCCCCTTTACTCTATCATAAACTGCCTTTTGGGCATTTTAATTCTAATTTGTCCATAAGTGATTTGAAGCACAGAGAACAGTTTCATTTTACATATGTTCTTCTTTATATGGATACAGCTCTGCATACCATGTGAATGTATAACTTGTAGCTGTAATAGGGAAGTGTTAGTTTCAAATACTGTTGGATGCAATGCTGGGTGATTTCTATATTTGTTACAATATCATAATTTGTTGGGGATGCTTAACTCTTCGAGTTGATTATTCTTTTATCTCTGTTTTCTGCAGCTTGTGCTGTTAACTTGGAGCTATCTGATGGTTGTCTTTTGCGACCCGGGTTCTGTGCCTGAAAATTGGAAACTAATATCAGAAGAGAATGTAGAAGCAGGTAGTTCAATTCCCATTTCTGATAATATGGCCTGTGACAGTTCAGTCTCTTCATTGTCGTCTTCAGATAGGATACAAAGAACACCAGTTGTTCGTTACTGCAATCACTGCCAAAATGGCAAGCCCCCCCGATGTCATCATTGCTCCATTTGTAAGCGCTATATAATCATTTTATTTTGGCTATTGATATTTCTTCCAAGTCTAACAACCTCTCCTGGCCCTTAAGTTTATAACTGTCAAATTGCATGTCATGCTCAGCTTATTCTTGTCTTTTCCAGTTACACTTTGATGTTCTGGGACTTCTTGTTTGGCTTATTTTTGTTTCCTTGAACTGATATACATTTCTTCTGGAAGGATATATCTTAACTTCCTGATTCCCAAAATTCATGAACTGGTATACATTAATTGCAGGCCAAAGATGCGTCCTTAAGATGGATCACCACTGTATATGGGTTGTCAACTGTGTTGGAGCTCGCAACTACAAGTTCTTCCTCCTGTTTGTGGTGATTTTGATAAAATAGAGATTCTCTTAAATCAATTATTCTTTTTATCTCGTATGATTTTTCTTAAATTCATTTATATCTGTCTTTGGTAATTCCATACAAACAATGGATGCTATCATATCTTCTTGGGAAGTAACAAGGACGTAGGTTTATGGTACAATAGTTCTTTGGCATATTTTGATTTTCCAATACACCATTGAGAAATTTCCAGTGTACTTTTGATTAGTAGTTATATTCTCTACTACTGTTTTAGGAACAAATATTACCTATCTCCAAGAAGTTTGTCCTGAAAATGATTAATTTTGGTATCTATAAGAGGAAACTTTGGTCTTGGAAATCATGTAAGTTCAAGCATTCGTACCACTTTAAAATGTTTTTTTCTTCCTAATTGATCTTGCAAAGCTTTGGTAAAACTTTTCCCATTTATGGCATAATATTTTCAATAAACCATTGAGTCTTCAAGTCACTCACTTAGGAATCATAGCTTTTCTCTTGTAGTCCCCTTTTGACTGGAAGTGTTGGGTAGAGCTTTCTGTATGAATTCCAACTATCTTTGATGAAAGTTGACAGCTATAAAAGAATTTTAAGAGAACAAACAAAGTTTTTTAACCATTAAGGGCTTGCGGATTCACAATATAATGCTTTTCTGGGCTATTTCATGAGTCCTTGGACATAGTTGGGGAATATCACAAGAAAAAGATCTCAGCAGGTGATTCTGAAGGTTAACTAAATGGTGTAGTTTACATATTATATTTTTGTTCTGTTTCTTTTTGCTGTTGAAGTTCATACTGAAGTTGCACACATTCCTCTACAGTATCTGTTTGTTCTATAGACTTACATATTTGGTACACTTTGTACAGCTGTACACATTCCTGGAGACAACAATGGATACTCTTGTGCTGCTGCCCAATTTTATAAAATTTTTCCAACAAGCCAAGCACCATACATTATCACCTGGAAATCTTGCTGTTACCTTTTTGGCCTTTGGTATTTCTTCTGTCCTGGAACAGTTGAAAAATATCCATATACTAATTCTGGATTCTCATGGTCTCCCTCTTTCTTACAGATTTTGTACATTGATGCAGTTTTAAATTTAGCTTTTGCGCTGAGCCTTCTTTGTTTCGTTATCATGCATACATCTCTTCTACTGAGCAATACCACTTCGGTGGAGGTAATATATGTTGTAAATTTTATTTTTCTTTGTTCTCTTGTTTGCTTTGGTGATATTGGTATAGTATAGAATCCTAGCACGGAAATCTACTTGTTAATATAACCAAGAATCTCCTCGTCCTACCAAGACCCATTGCTATTATAGAATATTGCATTATGCTTTTGGCCCCTCCTAATTTCAAATCCTGCATCCACCCCTGGACTTGTACATCCATATACCGAAAAAAAGAGCACTAAAATTTCATTTTAGGTGGCCTGTCTGGACTATCATTTGTTTGCTATCTAATTCAGGTTTATGAGAAGAAAAGAGCTACGCGATGGAAGTATGACCTAGGCCGCAAAAGGAATTTTGAGCAGGTAAGACATTAAGTTTACTGTGTAAGGTTCCCTTAAAATTTTCCAGTTCCAGTGACATGAATTCTATATGCCTTATTTTGAGGAAATATAAGCATTTAGCCTTTGGTAGGATATTTTGTTATATTCCCCATCCGTAAAATACCAGCAAAAGTACTCTTCAGTCAACGGATCCTATCTCAAGGGAACTTTAGTTCAAGATGGAGAAGAAAGCATACATCTGTAACTGTGGGGATGAAATTGTCTAAGAGCATGATCATCAATATCTTAGATGGGCACAGTAGCCTCTTGGTTAAGGTCCAGAGTAGGGTTATTTGCAGTCTCTGACTTTTGTTGAAGTTTCTACTTTCTGCATTAAAAAAAAAAAAAAATTGTACTAATTTCCTCAGCTAGACCTTTTTTTAGCAGTTGAATTTCTGATTATTCCTCCCAAACCCACCATGTTGTAAAGGTTTTTGGAACAAGAAAGCTGCTGTGGTTTTTGCCATTGTTTTCGGAGGAAGACTTGAAGAACATACCTGCACTTCATGGCCTAGATTTCCCAACTTGTTCAAACATCGAAGAATGAGTCTATCTCTCTGTGAAAATGTGTGATTTCAGTTTCATATCTCAAGAAAGTTAGGGGCTTGCCTGATATTGTTAGTATTCTTTGTAATCTGTTTTTGTCTTTGTTCATATATGATGTATGGCAAGTTGTCAATCAATATTTAGGAGGAAGTCAGATAAATTATTTTATTTGGGGGGATTTTGTGGTCTTGTTGTATATACCAGTAACTTTTTGATGTTCTGGTATAGAATCAATTTAACATTGTTCCTTATGGCTGCAGCATTCTCTTCATCATCATTTATAGACTAGTCTTTTTCTTGCTTAATTATGCATATACTTCTAATCTCTGATGCATTGATTGCTTCCATCAATATTTACTGGTCTTTTTCTTTTCCTTCCACGCCAAACGTCATCACTTAAATAAGCTCAACTCCTCGCACTCCATTGCAATGCATCATGATACGACTAATTTATTAGTAATAAAACAATGTTGACATGTAATGTGCCGGAAACCAAACCAAGATATATCCTATCCATAGTTGTTGATTTCCGAGATGAAACCTTAAATACCAACATATCAAGCTCAGCCCCCCAACTGCTAAGCTTATCAAGAATGATCCCATTCCCAGGCAGCTGCTTCAGATCCCAATACTCCTTATAAGGTTTAGGCTAGGCTGAAGAAGACAAGGAGCAAACTAGCTGCAGCAGCTACAATTGATGGCCATGATTAACGTATGATCATTTGTTAGGGAATTGTCGTCTTATTTGTATAAGTTTATAAGATATGATGTATCACACTGAGGTATCTTATGTATTTTGGATAGTTGAATTTAGATAGGAAACTAACTACCCTGAATTAGAATTAGAAGCTAGCTAGCTTGTAAGGTGAGTAGATTCTTCCACCACAAAGTGTTAAGGGGGTTAGTTAGAGTTTCTTGCGGGCGGGGCCGGTTTTCTAATTGTACCATGTTATATGCGAAGCTAACACATTGTATTGTAATTAAGAAGAAGAAAAGTGAGATCATTATATTATAATTGATCCCAATCCATCCCAAATATAAAAACAAGACGGGCACGGTGGTACTACCTCAATTAATTAATGTAGAGAGAGAGAGAGAGAGAGAGAGAGAGAGAGAGAGAGTTACAATGATTCAAATTGGTGGAGTACTGTCATGTCAATTATATGATCCTTTCATGGATATTATGTAAATACAATTTTAATTTTGAATGCACGCACGCTAGCTACCATCAACTCCAAAGATAACATCATAGGTAGGCATATAGAACTTGCCAAAGATATGATATGCTAAGCATCCAAGACATGAATTATAAGTTGGCAACAAAGACGCTCCCACCAAGTATTTGCTAATTAACTAGTCTGTTGAAGGGGTTTGGTTCATTCTCATGATCATGATGAGTCCTGATGAGTCCGTAAGCAGTTCACTCGCTAGGGGATGGGATTCATTCTCTCCTCTTCCCAGTAAGGCCGACGAATATGAACATGAGCTGCAGAATTTTCTTGATCAGCAGCAGCAGCGGCAGGGAATGGGACGTTGGAGTTGGAGAAGATGTTTGAGATGAAGATGGATGACCAAATTATGAGTGGAGTGATTAACAATATGAGACCCAAAGGAACCATCCATAGTTGACTATTCGTGGGATGAAACCTTAAACCCCACAAGGTCAACATCACCCCACCTCCTATGCTTATGGATAAAAATCCCAAGAAAGCTATGATCCTCTTGGCTGCTAATAATGATATCTTGCAGTTGCAGTTGCAGTTGCAGTAGTAGATATTGTTTGCAGCAGCAGCAGTATCTTCTTCTTCATCCACCTGCTTTTGAGAACCCATCATCATCATCATCAGAGCTAAACTAATTGATTGGATTGAAAGAAAAGAAACTAATAAGTAGTAATAATTAGATGAAACTCATCATATATATAAATTATAAAATAGATAGATTATTTCATCAAACCAGAATACGTGCCTTTTTATCAGACTTGGTTGGTTTCTTATTCTTATTAATATAAGTGAGTAACTAATATGGGGAGTGATCTTTGCCATTTTCAGTTTACAACTGAGTTGTCTGTTCTGTTTCCAGTATATATATATATATATATTGCTATTTGCCACGGCTACTACTACTGGTAAGTAAAGTTGCTACTATTTTATTTTTGACAGATAGATAGAAAGATAGATGTATACTAGTAGTTTGTTAATTAATAATTAGTGGAGTGGTAATCACTAATCATTCATCCATCACTCCACATATATGATTTGATCCATTCTTCTTTTTGTTTTTTTTGGGTCGCTTAAGTTCTGGGCTTTATTCATTATGTGTGGTGTGGGCTTTCCAGACAGACTGCCCCTTCATTTCCTTCTTTAGTGGGCCCCATATTTTTTGATTGGATCTCTCAACTTAAAAATACAAGACAAAAAAGAAAAATAATAAAATTCCAGATAAAAAAAAACCCGCCAAAAAGGAAATAAGAGCGCTGGTACGGTACGGCATTAGAGCGCCAAAGGATCAGAAGAGGGAGAGAGATAGAGATGAGGACGACGGACGATGGCGATTTATCTGCAGGTAAGGTAATGGCCCTGGGTGGGGTGGTCCAGGTCCAGGTCCTCCTCATCCGCGTACACTCCGTGTCTCAGACTCAGACAGATACACAAAGAGAAGAGAAGGGTTTGGATTTGGATTTGGATTTGGCCCACCCACCCTCCCTCTTCCAATCATTCATCCACTTTCGTTCTCCTTCATTTTCATTAAGAATTCTAATCCTCTTCCTCAGCCCCCCTTCTTGTTTCAAACGTTTAAAAATACCTTTGATTCGCATCGCCTCCGTAAGTAAAACAAGATTCCAACCGCGGCCGTCTCTCTGCATCCATTTGCTTGCATGCACAAATCAATTGGTCCTTTCTTTTAGCCTTCTGTCTACTGTTTCCGACCGTTTGGCTACATAAAAAAGATGAGCGCCACCGTGCCCACAACCCGGACGCGCGTAGGCAAATACGAACTCGGTAAGACTCTTGGGGAAGGCACCTTTGCCAAGGTCAAGTATGCCAAGAACATTCAAACCGGTGACTGCGTCGCCATCAAGATCATCGACCGCGATCGCATCCTCCGTCACAAGATGATTGAACAGGTTTATTTTTAAAAAAAATTCAATTCAATCTCTCTTTCTCTCTCTCTCTCTCTCTCTCTCTCTCTCTCTCCTGTTTAATTTGTGGGATGGGATGACTTTCGTTCCTTGTATCTTTTTGCTGCTAAATTGTTTTCCATCATACGCCATATGCTTCCGGAACATAGAAGTAGATATGCTTTCAGTTACGGAAAGTTCCTACCTTTATTAATCAAGCCTGCTGTGTTCTTTTCCTCTTCTTATTTGTCAGATTAAAAGAGAAATATCCACCATGAAGTTGATCAAACATCCAAATGTTCTTAAGCTCTTCGAGGTATTTCTTAAATTTCATTTACTTAAATTCTTGGATTTTCATTGCCAATGTAGATTCCCTGTCATTCACTCTGTTTTTCTCCTTGCATGTGCTATTTTTAGGGGAAAAAATTTTCAGGGAAAAAAAAAATATTTATAAATGCCTCTAACCAGAATAATTTTTCCCCTTGTTACTGGATATGCTTCCGTTTCAGTGTTTGTTTCCTTTCACAATCTTTATCTTTTTATTTATTTATTTTCAAGTGTTTCACGTTCTTTAATTATGAACCTGAGCTTAGTAAAATTTGCACTTCACTGACTGTATCCTTTTCCGAAGGAATAAGTAAAATTCTTTTTTAGCTGATTAAAGAAAAATGTGATGCTACACGTGCTTTGAGAACTTGAAATTTCTTTGACTAAGCTTTTCCATTGGCTGGAATGCATGGATGTTTCATTGTTTGAGTTTTCTCTTAAGCAGGTCATGGCAAGCAAGACAAAAATCTACATTGTTCTCGAGTATGTTGATGGAGGCGAGCTCTTTGACAAAATAGTAAACTTCATCCCTTCCTCTTCCTCAAAACAACCATGACTGAAACACAAGATACTACGATTCATATTTCTACGTTAAGCATGACTTTTTGTTGCCTTTTGTTGGGATCTAATATTCCCTCATTTGAACTCCTATTCCAGGCAAAATATGGTAGACTTAAGGAAGACGAAGCCAGGCGATACTTTCAGCAGCTTATTAATGCTGTGGATTACTGCCACAGTAGAGGGGTATACCATAGAGATCTGAAGGTTTGGCGAAACTTTTGATCAAATACAGACCTTCCTATGTTAATGATGTCACTGTTATAATTGAGTTTCTTTTGTGGAAAAATCATAAACCCAATTAGCATACGTAATTCCCAGTTGCACTACACAGGAGGGTGCGGGTATTCCTAAATTGTCAATGAAATGTGTTTCTTACAGGATTTGATTCAGTGCACTTTGTTATACTTGTAGCTAAGTTTTTTGTGTGTCCCCATCTGTTGCAGCCTGAAAATCTGCTACTGGATTCATACGGTGTCCTTAAAGTTTCCGACTTTGGATTGAGTGCTTTCTCAAAGCAAGTACGGGTAAGTTCATTCAGCTATATAGAGGAATCAATGATGACTAGTATATTCACAGGAATTGAGGAATATATCTCAGAGGATCACATTCAATTGAGGATACGACATTAGTTTATGGCACTTTCAACCTAGTTCAAAATACATAATCATTGTGCGAAAGATTATTTCTTTTCCAAGTCCAATAGTTAAAAATATTCTTGAATTAACATTTCCTAGGAAGTCCTGGCTTATAGATCACCTGTATTGTTGCTTTTATGATCAGATATATCTTTCCGTCCTCTTTGTTTCTTTAAATCTTGTAAGCTACATTTGGTTATAAATGTATGAATGAGTTGTTCAGAGTTTACTGGGGCCTGCAGAAAATTTATGAATGGGTTGGTTTTCTAATACATGTTTCATAGTATGTTATAGTAAATACCAAAAGAGATGTAAGGTAATGGTTCTTTAACAGGTATCACATGCATGTCCCATGAGTCTTTTATTTTTTTGGTAAATGCATGTTCCATGAGTCAGTACTACAGAAAATGGTTCTTTTCTGATTAATGTCTGCCAGCATGAGCTTATCGTAGACATTTTGTCCTGTTCATAATATGTTGTAATCAAAGATGGTCATAGTCATTCTTGTTAACTGTAGGAAGATGGATTGCTTCACACTGCTTGTGGCACCCCAAACTATGTCGCACCTGAGGTACCATCTGTGGTTTACAAAATCCTATTTTAAGAAATCCAGTTTTTCAGTTCACAAAGTAATGAAGCTTGAGATGAATATTCCTGATCAGGTTCTCACCGACAAAGGCTATGATGGTACAGCCTCTGATATTTGGTCTTGTGGGGTTATTCTATTTGTCCTAATGGCTGGATACTTGCCTTTTGATGAGCCAAACCTCATGGCTTTGTATAGAAAAGTAAGATCAACTATTTTCTGCTGCTCTGTTGTACTAGATTTCTCTGAAGACTGTTCCGCTGACTGTTTATTGTCTCAGATTCAAAAAGCGGACTTCTCATTTCCATCATGGTTTTCATCCAGTTCAAAGAAGCTGATAAGACGTATACTTGATCCAAACCCACTCAATGTGAGCTCTGAATCTTAACCACAAGTCGAAAAAAATGGGAAAAAAAAGAAAAAAAAAAAAGGTGTCCAGGCTGCATAAATTTTTTTCTGTCCTGTTTTTGGGGGTGGAGCAAGGTGTTTATTATCACTGTGAATGTAGTTTCGTGGGACTGGTCTTGAAGTAAATATGTAATTGTCATTTTTTTGCAGAGGATGACAATTCCTGAAATATTAGAGAACGACTGGTTCAAGAAAGGCTACCAGCCACCACAATTTGACCAGGAACAGGATGTAAGCCTTGATGATGTAGATGCAGTTTTTAATGACTCTGAGGTAAAAAATCATATTTGACCTAAGCATTGGGATTGTTATTGAATTAACATGCGAAAGGCATAGATTGCAAAGTAATATAGTAGCATATTGAAATTGTTAAATTCTGCAACCTGAAACATCAGGCAGTAACTGTTTGCGAGAAATAATCAACTTTACTAAAGAAACTCAAAACACCTGTTCTATTCTATTACAGCTATGAGCCTACTTCTGAATGACACGTATTAAGATTGAATGGAAAATAGGCAATAACTGAGCAGTAGTGCTTTCTTATTCATGAGCACTTCGAAGATCAAGTCTCAAGATTTCTTTAAAAGAAAATCAAAATCATGTTCGTTTCTTTTTTCCAGGAGCATCTCGTGACAGAAAGGAAGGAAAAACCTGTATCCATGAATGCCTTTGAGCTTATTTCTAGGTCACAAGGTTTCAATCTTGAAAATTTGTTTGAAAAGCAGATGGTATGTTATTTCAGAATTCTCAATCTTCTACTTCTATTTTCTTCCAAGCAGTACTTGTCAAAAAATCAGAACACCAGATAAATTCAAGGGGCTGATTCTATTTTCCATTGACCAGAAATATCTCAGTTTCAATTTGGCATGGTGTCACCATTTTGTTCCATCTCAATTCTTCTGTTATCTTTTGTTTCCAGGAAGTTGTGAATTTAACTCATTGGTCCTTACAATGTCTACTTTGTTTGGATCTGTAATTCCAGGGTTTAGTAAAGAGAGAAACGCGATTCACTTCCAAGTGTCCTGCAAATGAAATCATGTCCAAGATTGAGGAAACTGCAAAACCTCTCGGTTTTAATGTCCACAAGAAAAATTATAAGGTATTAATGGCATTCACATTCATTTAGTATCTATTACTGGTAGTTTCATTTATACTAGACATGATCGTCTTGTTCTTTCTGATATTCTTTTTATCTGTTCCAGATGAAATTACAAGGTGACAAGACTGGAAGAAAGGGCCAGCTTTCTGTAGCTACTGAGGTGATGACTTGATTCATAATTTATAAATCAATATGAAACCCCGTATAAAGCAGATGCATTTGGTAATGATAGAGGGACCATATTGTGAACACCACTTCTTTCTGCTTGTTTTCGTCCTTATCTCAGTTCCAGTACGTAGTAAGGATGTTAGAACTTTGCTTATCAGACTTTTCTTCTAAGAATCCCCACTACTTATGAAAATTTTGGTGAGGAATCCAAAATCAAATAGTGCTAGGTTCCCCCTAGGAGCTCTTTAGATAGGAGGAATTGGTTACGGTCCTCCACTTCTATTGCTCGCATTACTGCTAAATTGGATGTGGCAGTCTGAGGCCATATTAGGTGGTCCAGACAAGGATTTTAGCTTGAATAATCTGTTGGAACGTATTTCAGATTAGCCTATGCATCTCTGACCCCTATTCTTCTTGTGGTTCTTACTTTCTTCCCACAAGATACGATATATGAAAGGTGTAAGAGGTAATTTGTTCCAAAAGTTTCCTAGTTTTCTCTAAGAAGCCAAAAGGCCTTACATTTTGAAACACAGGAAGTAATTTCCATAACTTCTTGGCTTTGACATATATTATGATAGTTCTCAATGTACTTTCCCTCTTTGCTGTTATGGTGGCTTTTTCTTTTCTGCACAACCATGCTTTTGCATTCATTAGATATAAACCTGTCAGATTGATATATTGGGTAAAGCGCTGGTTGGGAAAATTATTATATGTTTTCTCTTTACAATAAAGCAATCAGTTCTCTCACTTTATTACCTTTGCTGTAGATACTTTTTGTTCTTTGCCGTTTGTTTATTGTTGAACTTTGTTATGCTTGCTATGTTCAACCATTTGAGCTTGAATTGTATATTTATATGGCAACCCAAAGTCTCAAGTAGGAAAAGCTTATAAGGAGATCGAACTCCCAACATAAATATTGAAGTGTATTGTATCATAGAGTGACATGCAAGAGATTTTGTTGGGATATGATTGCTCTGTCCTCTTTATTTTATTATTATAATTTTTTTTGGGTATGCTTGCTTTATGTCAATATCTCTGTCTCATACCTGAAAACATATTCAATTTGATGTTTTTGACATCAGGTTTTTGAGGTAGCTCCCTCCTTGCATATGGTAGAGCTGAGGAAAACAGGTGGTGATACATTGGAGTTTCATAAGGTACGTCTGCTTGATCTTCTTTTATATATGTTTTGTTTTGCAAGTGTGGTGTCATTATTATTGGCTAATCTGGTTGTAATAATTGTATTAAATGCAGTTCTACAAAAACTTCTCATCAGGACTAAAAGATGTTGTTTGGACAACAGAGCAAAATGCAGAATGAAGGTGCATGCATATACATATATATATATATATATATATGTTACTGCTGATGAATGTGTTGCTCCCTGCTTGATGAGTCTCTCATCCAATTGAACATTGGCACGGGAACCACAAAAGGTTCAGTGGCTGACCACAGAAGTCAAGTCACCCATGCTAATAATGAGAGGGAAGAGCGAAGACAGTTGAAGTTGCTGACAGAGAGATCACAATCCTTGTTATAGAATGTTGTTTTCTCTTGTGGCTTTAGCTTTGTTTTGATGTTTAGACTTTTATAATGGAACTCATTCTATGTGCCTTTCTCAAGAATGTGAAAGGAGGAACTAGAATCCTGATTAAGTAGCGATTATTTAGTCAAAACATGCTTTGATTAGACTATGTAGGTCTTAGATTCAGGGGAACTCGAGGAGAAATTTAAACGCAGACATTATTCCAAAACTTTCCTCTGGTCTTTTTATTTTCGCTATCTTTTCAGATGCTTTTTAAATTTTTTGAGATACTGAGTAAATGCTAGTAGTTTATAATTGAGAAACCCTACTAGTAATTTAGACATGTTCAAGTCTCATATATTGAAGTCCTTATTAGAATTGTTAGTGGAAAATCGTATTACGGACCAGGTTCCTTTGAGAAGGCATGAGTGTCGAAATAGTTTAATTTGGAAGTTTGAAAAGGTAGTCTGTATAATTCCTAAAAAAAATGATCATATAGGAAAGGTAAATATCTTGGTCTACCTTAAGGAAGGCAAATATCTGAGGAATGTTTACCTTAGGGAAGAGGGAAAGAAAATATCAGGACTAATGTTGTGATAGGAAGAGGAACTAGTGCTAGTGCTAGTATTGAATGGAGAAGGAACGGTTTAGAAGAGGAAATAGTCAATGATTAAGTGACTTGCAATTTTTGTCTAGGCCGTCATGCAGTATTACTGTTTTTTAAGTGACTCGAATTTTCAGAATTTATCACTTGACAACATGTAAGGTGGAGGAATGCGAAAGCAGTTGGTTGGTTAGGTGCTGTTTGCTGCTAGCTGCTATCGACTTGCTTAGCATGAAATGAAGTTGAGTAAATGCATATATAAATATTGTAGGAATTGGGCAGGCAGGGGAGTTCATAGAATTATGAGAGGGATTGGCTGGGATGGAAAACATTTCCTCAAAACTTTATTACTATATGCTATGCTAATGTATGGTATACATATTTATAGTTAGTTAACAGTTAGAGGGTAGTGGTTCTTTTGATTAATTAATGCTTTTGGATAAGTAGTATGTATTCATTCAAAAAGGTCAAATTATATTAATATGATGATGGTGGGTTGGGGTTGGGTTGTTTCTGATTGAAGTTGAAGCTAGCTGACAGAGCTTAGACTGAAATGATGGATTTTGTCGATCGTGATCGGGTCTCATAATTAACTAACTCATAGTATTAGTATTGAATTTGAGGAGCTAATTAGCAGTATTGGGTTGGGAGTAATTGAAGAAGAAAAATCTAAACGCGCAGCTGCCTCGGCCGTAGCCTCAGCCTCAGCGCCGCTCGAAGAAGAAGAAGAAGAAATTAGAGCACATCATCCATCATCAGCATCATCGTATACACATAATCATATACTTCTTCTCCTCCTCCTAGCTACCCTAGTAGTATTTATTGATCATTATTCAAGGCATTTAGTTCATCCTCAGCAAGCATGCATGCAGCTCCTTCATTCATTCAATTGAAAGAGAAGAGCAGCAGCAAGCTCCTAATTAAGCTTTGCCTTTCCTTTTTAACTAGTAGTATAACTTTTCTTCTACTACCTAGCTCGCATGGGATCTATAAATTAAGTATACATATGCTTCTTCCACTTAACAATTAATAGTGCATAACCAACGAAAAAATAATAATAACAAGTTTCATTTTGCTCCCAGGATTCCTTCCTATATATATTATATATAGATTCAAATTCAATCCAAGAGCCAACTACTATCTATAACTACACTAGGAAAGCAGGCAACATATATGGTAACAAGAAAAGAATATTATATATAATTAATTGAGGCAGCAGCCATGGAATGGAATTATAATACACATGCTTGCGTGCTTTCTCAAGAAATTATTAATATATTTTTCACACATGGAGGATTTCCTTCTTTAAATAGATTTTCCAAAAAATAAAAACACAAAGAATTAAGGCGTCAATTGGCTGCCAATGAATATTTATTTACTTTTTTATGTTTTCCTGAAATGATTTTTCTTAGAATTTGTTATGTTATGTTATGGGATAATTCTTTTTAATTAGAATAAGTTTTCCTATATATTGAAAACTCTTTCTTTCTGCAAACCCTAAACTTGTTGTAATGGAAAACGAAAACTAATTAAAAGGTCATTTTTATATTAATTAGTAGTAGTACGTACCAAATGTGTCATTGTAGTCGAAGAGAGAGAGAGAGAGAGAGAGAGACTTTGACAAATTTATACAGTTTACTTACACCACTGGCCACACGCACACACATTAATCGTTAACCTAAACCCACCGCCCACTTGGGAGTTTGGCCACCGTCCGACGATGTTCTTTCTCACTCTGATCTCTCAGCTCTTCTCTCCTCATCCCATGCCCATCCCTGCATGCATGAGCCTAACTAATACTATTATTTATTTGTCGTCGGTCTGGGTCTGGGGTAGGGAAGGAAAGGCCACGTGGGCCCTTTGATTTGGAATTAGGCATTACTGGGTGGGTGGGTGGCTGGCTGGAATGTGAATTCCAGTTTGGCTAATGGAGACCATCCAGGAGTAGCAAGTTAGACAGGTCTTCAGGATTAATATTACTTGAACGAAACCTCAGTTTCTCACATGTCACCCCACCCCACCCCTTACTCAATAAACCCCACCTTCACCTTCCATGCATCTTAATTCGAACCCTTGAACAATACTCATTACTTTTATGTTTATTTCACTACTCCCTCCCTCCCTTTCATATTAATAAATCAACAAACTATTAAATAAAGATTATATATATTCTTATCCAATATTATTTAATATTATAATGGGACAATATAATAAATGTTTGGAAACAATTCAAATAAATTTATATTCTTTAAAAAAGAACAATTTAGTCTATTTAATTTTAAATTAAAATAACCTTTATCATTTTTTAATACTTGTATTATGTCTTAATGTACAAATAATATAAAATGGAGAGAATAGCTTATAATTAATTCTTACTCCTAATACCACTTAAACCCATGTATGTATTCTCACCCATCACCAAAAAAAAAAAATATGTATTCTCTATATGAGTCTATTTTTAATAGTACGCAAAATAAGTAGTACGTATGAAATTTGAATTCAAAATACACTAGATGGTATGTAGGTTTATATTTAAAAAACATAAATATTTTTTTAACAATACTCATATCAATTAAATTATTTTTGAAACATAATATGAAATCTAAAAAGATAAAAAAATTATTTTAATTTTAAATTCAATTCAAATCCACCACCTTTCCTTACAATTGTACTGTGCTTGGACAAAAAATTAAATAAGCTATTACTACATGAAGATAGTAATATAAGCTCTAGGGTGTCCTAACCAAAATTAATTGGTCAAATTTTATTTATTTATTTATTTATTTATTTTATATAAATAAATTATTTTAAAATTTTCAAATTAAAAGATTTTGAAATTACTATATTTTTTTAAGTGTTTAGACATAAGATTTATAATTCATAACTTAAACAATTTATATTTCAAACTTTAGTTTCAATTTTATCAAATATGACCAAAAAAAGCAGCGTTATTGAAAATTAAAGAGAAAAATACTTATATTTATAGAATTCAAAAAATATTTCTTAAAAGAAATTCAAAAAAGAAAAGAGACATATAAGTAGTACGTTATATAATATGAAAGGGATAAAATAGGGAGTAGAAATAGTAGTAATTGCTGATTTTGGTTGGGTGGGTGTATTGGTACATAGTATAGTATAGTGGGTTTCGTTTTTTTAGGTGCTACTTACGTACGTAGTTACTTACATTACATAATTTGTTTCCTATGGATGGTAGTTGAGCTATCTCTCTGCTTTTCTCCGAACCACTCGCCTTCCCCATTAAATGAACCAATGCCACCCATTGCCATTAATTAACTCTCCAGCTAGCTTGCTTTCTTGCAGCATTCCCCCCCCATATCCCTCTCTCTCTTTTCTCAACTAATCCCATCTAACCACTAAAGCAAAGCAAGCCGCCCCCCCTTGATTGAATCAATCCCCCCCTCCCTTCCTTCCTTTTCTCTAATCTGAACTCCTCCTCCTCCTCCAATACATACAGCTAGCTAGTACTAGTTATTTTTCTTGTTTAATTATTAACAAGACAAAATTATCCATCCATCCACCCATACATATTAGTCTTCATAATTAATCAATTCCCAAATCCCCGAAAGGAAACTAGGAAATTACTTACATGGCCGCCGGAGATAGCAACAGCAGCATAGAGATGGACAAAGAAAGGCTGACGGCCGAGATGGCCTTCAAGGACTCTTCCTCCGTCGTTATCAAAATCCGCCGCAGACTACCTGATTTCCTACAGTCAGTGAAGCTCAAATACGTTAAACTAGGGTTGGGTTACGGTTATTCCTGTAACCCACCCACTCTCTTCTTCTGCTTCACGTTCATGTTCATCCTCCTCCTCATTTTACCTTTGTCCCTTGCTACTTTGATTCTTCAACTCATGACATCAGCAGCAGGTGGTCTCAGACTCGACAGCAGCAGCCACCAATATTATTTCTTCCCTAACATGAGGATGAACCCGAACCTCGATAATTGCATCGCCTTCCTCCTAAGTTCGGTTGTTTTGCTCTTCTTGTTAGGTATTTACTGGGCTACCCGACCCAGACCCGTATATCTTGTAGACTTCTCTTGTTACAAACCCGAAGACGAAAGAAAAATGTCGGTTGAATCTTTCCTCAAGATGACCGAAAATAACGGCTCATTCGGTGAGGAAGCCGTCCAGTTTCAGAGAAAAATATCTGTCCGCTCCGGCCTAGGCGACGAAACCTATCTCCCTAGAGCCATAACGTCGACGCCCCCAAATTTGTCCATGAAGGAAGCCCGGTCTGAAGCCGAGGCCGTAATGTTCGGCGCTTTAGACTCTCTGTTCAGCAAAACGGGCGTGAACCCGAAAGACATTGGGATTCTTATCGTGGGTTGCAGTTTATTTAATCCAACCCCCTCATTATCTTCAATGATAGTGAATCATTACAAGCTGAGAACTAACATAAAGAGCTACAACTTGGGCGGTATGGGCTGTAGCGCCGGCCTCATATGTATTGACCTCGCCAAACACCTTCTTCAGGCAAATCCAAACACTTACGCAGTAGTAGTTAGCACCGAAAACATCACTCTAAATTGGTACTTTGGAGACGACAGATCTATGCTATTGTGCAATTGTATTTTCCGAATGGGGGGTGCTGCTATTCTTCTGTCGAACAAGGGCGGAGACAGGGGCCGCTCCAAGTACGAGTTGGTCCACACGGTTAGAACGCATAAAGGCGCGGACGACAACAGCTACAACTGCGTATATCAAAGGGAAGACGACAAGGGCACAGTTGGGGTTTCTTTGGCACGGGAACTAATGGCCGTAGCAGGCGATGCACTTAAAACAAACATAACAACTTTGGGGCCATTGGTTTTGCCATTTTCGGAGCAGTTTATGTTCTTCGTTACGCTAATGAAAAAAAAGGTATTGAAGGCACCCAAGGTGAAGCCTTATATACCTGATTTCAAGCTTGCATTTGAGCATTTTTGCATACATGCTGGAGGTAGGGCGGTACTCGACGAGGTGGAGAAGAACTTGAATTTGAGCGAATGGCATATGGAGCCGTCACGTATGACTCTTCACAGGTTCGGGAATACATCGAGCAGTTCTTTGTGGTACGAATTGGCATATACGGAAGCAAAAGGGAGGGTAAGTAGAGGGGATAGGGTTTGGCAAATTGCTTTTGGTTCTGGTTTCAAGTGTAACAGTGCGGTCTGGACAGCACTAAGGCCTATTTCTTCTGCTGAAGAAAGCTGCAAGGACGTCGACGGCCGCCACCGGAACCCTTGGGCTGACTGCATCCATCGCTACCCCGTCAAGATTTCTTCTTCTCTTGCACTTGCTTAATAACTCCTACGTACTGCTTCAAAATTTTTTCAATTCAGTTTTTTCTTTTTTTTTGAACAGTAATTAATTATTACACTTATTTATTAATTACTGGACTCATTAATTTGAATGCTACACGTATTAATATTTACTAGTTTTCATATCTTTGTTTCCTTTTTCTTTTTTTTTCTTTCCATTTTCGTAGTAGAATAATGGGGTGATACCAAATTTGACCCTATTCACAAATTACAAGCCTCTTCGAATCTTTGTTAGGGTTTAACTGGGAGCATTCGTTTATTCAGAAAAAAAAAATGAACTAATAAACTCACACAAGAAATATAATATGAACCTAACAAATTACTATATTAAAATGTTACTATAAATAAAGTGTTATATATATGTATCATGATATGATATTATAGATTGAGAATATGAAGGATAGTCTGAGTATACCCTCCCTAGACACCGATTGAGGTAAGAATTAACTTTACTAGTCATTATAGGATAAAATTGAAATTAAAATCTAAAGTGTAAATTATTTAAGTTGTAAATTTTGAATCTTAAATTTGAAAATTTAATTAATTAATAAATGACAGTTTGTATGTAAAAAGTGTAATAATAAATTGACGTTAAAACAAAAAAGAATTCACTTAAAATTTATAATTATAATTAAACAAATCTTAAATAAATAAGTAATTTGCAAAAATTATTGTGAAATATTGTTCAATATTGAGCACTCAATAATGTGTGTTATAAAATACATTGAATTAAATAAGCGTGTAACTAAATAATTTTAACACTGATTAATTTTATATGTTAACTTTATTAATGAAATAAGCCTAATGAATGAATGAATAATTAAGCGAGAAGAATAACATGGGCGGCAACAAGGATGCATTGCATATTAGTCACTTTCCAAGCTTGCTCGGACGCAATGCTATCAAAGATGAGAAGGAAGGAAGGCAGTATGGTATTGGATTTGAAGGAAGGAAGTGAATCTCATTCATAATAATATATCAATGAGGATGTGAATCATCCATCATCAGCTCAGTACAATCATTGGTTGTAACTTGTATGTATGTATGGGTGGCTCAGCCTCAGCCTCAGCCTCAGCCTCAGCCTCAGCTATAATGGTCGATATTGAATTAAATCCTTTCGTGTTTGCTTCAATTAAATTATTTTTCTTCTTTGGCATTGGAAAGTAAGATCACCAGAAGAAGAAATTACTTCTCTCTCTCTCTCTCTCCCCCCGTCCTTCCTTACTGATTCTAAGGAAGCCGCGATCCAATCCACCGTATATTATATTTATTATTTGCCAAACTCGTCTTGACCAGGAACGAATAGAGTAGGTAAGGTAAGTAATCCATATATACTTTACACTTACCATCTTTGACATTTTGTCACAAGTACAACACCCTCCTCCTCTAATGAATTTCATTACTTGTAAGAATAACCACACTTTATACATAGCAATTGGGTTAATCATGTATGAATTAATTTTTATTCACCATTCATACTCAAATTTCTCTCTTTTAACACACGCTTATCACTCCCAACTTACTTATTTTGTTCTATAATTTATAAATTAATACACCAAATATAAAAACTATTTAATTACTTTTACTTGGATTTAATTTTAGTATACCTACATACATATATATATATATATATATTAACTTTTAGATCCTATATCTTCTCTAATAAACTTCGTAATCTTTACAAATTTAAGAATAGAACAAGTCATTTTCATCTAAACCAACACTCAAATCCAAATAAAGCCTTTAGTGGTGGTAGACAAGACTGTAAACAAGTCCAGACGATACAATAGACTCTTACGGTGAAACATATACAATAAGTAAACCTTAAAAAACGGTGACTCGAATCAACCTCCAAACTTTGTAGTCAAGGCAATCAAGTCCATAAGAAAAGGAGTTAAAATTGGATGCAAAGGTTTTACACCATTAACCTATTCAACAAGATCACAAGAAACAGACCACACTAAAGGCACTGGGCACCAATATCTTCCTTCACAGTTAACCAACCACATACCTGCTGCTTGTACTGTTGCTGCATACACAGGACAGGCATTGCCCAGCCGCTCAGGCTCAGCTAGCCAAAAAACTGATAGAGATTAGTCGGTACATGATAAAAGACTTGACTATTGCGGATTGTCAGGGCACCTAAAATAATTAGGTCGCCCCTATTTGTCAGTTTTGAAAATAACTCAAATCATTTCTCTCTCTCTCTCTCTCTCTCTCTCCTAATAATCTGGATCTGAGATAAAACCGGGAAGATGGGCAACCAAAGGTGAAGAACGGCAGGGAAAAGCATCTCTCTTCACAATGCACTTGCACAGCTCTAATAAGGTCGATATCGTCTGTTACGACCAGAATCATCGTTGCTGCCACTAGCTCCTCGCGCTTGTGGTCCAGCAGCTCCATTACTGCGATCGTTTCTTCTAGGCCGGGCTGCCGGTATCTGCACCCCTGGCTGCTGACTGCACAAATTCACAATACAGCAATGAGATTACATTCATAAGAGAAAGAATCAGAACATAATCTAACTTACAGAACATAGCCAATTCGACCATCGGGTAAAACCATTGGCACCATCTGCATCCCTGCGGGCATTGGTCCTCTTCCATATATCATAGGCTGTTAAAATGTGCAATATGAGTCTCTTTCTACGAGAGAGAGAGAGAGAGAGAGATAACACAATTCCTGGAACCATAGAATAAATACCTGCTGAAATCCAGCAGCAGCACCATATCCAGGGGTCAAATGGCCATAGGGAGCCACAGGAAAAGCACCATATCCTGCAGGAGGTATAAAGTTAGGGTGTGGAGATGAACTGGGAGGATTTGCCACATCAAACTTCTTTTCCGTCTGAGGCTTTGCAAGAACAACTTCCAACAACTGGCCTGTAGTGCACATACAATTAAGTATAATTGGAAATTTTCAAGGTACTGTAAATCTAAGGAACAAACCAAGAAAACTCTTTGAGGACATAAGCCAACACCAATCATTTAGTGCCTCAACCACTCAAAAATGCCTAGAAATACGGATGTATTGTACTGATGCATGTTCTTCAAAAGAAATTATGCTAAACTAAGGCATACTCAGGAAAATACCATTAACTTCATATTTTTCTGTCTCTTTGACAGCCTTCAGTGCACTTGACCTCTCTGCAAAGTGAACAAATCCAAAATCACGTTTTCCACCACTTTTGGCTGGTGGCATAACAACTTTTGTAACTTCCCCATGACGCTGGAATAATTCTTTCAATTGTTCAGTGGAGGTATTCTCAGGTATATTCTTCACATAAAGAGCCTTGACCTGGAAAAGCCAGCAAGGCCATGAGAAATACTGCTCATACCATGAAACCTTGGTGTTTGTGGAATCAAACCAATTATCTAATACACAAAATATCATCACAATCCCATTACTTCATTCTAATGGAAATTACTCATCCAATGTCTATTAGCACGAGAACATCAGATAACAATTCATCTCAATGGAAGAGACCATATAATAAAAAATTATGAGCAAGGGGATAAGAATGAGGAAGAAAATGAGGTTTTCTAAGTGATATGAAAGAGAGATGCAGCTTCTGGTTTTCTTTCTTATGGGTTCCTAATAGATTTCTCCTTCCTTAACAAAATTTCTTCTTTCGCTGAAGAAACACAAAAGGCATGGAAGAACAAATCAGATTACATGGTACATCAGGAAAAATGCCAACCAACCAACTAACTAAAACAACTTTTAAGTTGATCACAAAAATTCAAGCTTGAAAAATACAACTTTTAAAAAGAAAATCCTGAAACAGTGTCAAATCGGTTATGTGACGTTTACTAACACACATATAAGGTCTATCTACTACCAGATAATGCTGTGTCTATCTGCTACTAAACTGTTCTTTCGACCTATATAAATGTTTGAGGTTTGAGACTAGAGCTTAGCTAGTCAAGTTACCGAAAGAATGACATAAAGTGGAGTCACAATACTTATCCACCAATTATTTAAATTGGATATGCTCGATATTCCAATGATTATTGCTGAACATGATCAAGAAAGCAATTAGGTTCTTTTGGTTGTTGTAATAAGGTTCATACCTTGAAATGCCACATGAATCCACACTCAACCCCTATGACTTATTTGCACTCTATAGTACACATATAATGTGTGTGTGCAAATGTAACCAATGAATTTTAAGTAGGTTATCTTCATTGCAGAGAAATTTTGGAGGAACCTGAAGAATCCCATTAATTGAACTTCATCCATTCTTTTAGCCAAAGTTGTGGGAAGTTCCACATTATAAAACATACTGGAGTGTATTTGGACAGGCACTCTTTTGTTTGGGGGAAATTCACTTGTTCACTTTGGATCCACTTCTTCTCTTGCAAATGTCAAACTATCCCCCACCACAAACTTTACTAACCACTTTTTTCAGTTTGAATTGCTGTCCAAGTGCAAAATTCTTGGGAAAACTACAGCATATTCATCCTTGATATTCACCCAACTACAATACTTATCTCGTTTTTATCCAATTTTATCCTATATTTCGATGAGTTGTTCACTAAGGGAAGTGAACGCCAACTAATTTGGGTCAGGAAACCAAATTCCAGAAATTTAAGATCCTGCAAACACGCCCCACTGAAATTTTAAGCCCTCAACCATCTTTCATTTTCCTCAACACACTGTTTGATCACCTTCAGGACGTACACATTAACTCCTTAACCTTCAAAATCAGTGATTCATGCTTCTTGTTCCTCCTTAAGTAGGTCGTATAACCCTCAAAAGTAATAATTGGGACGATATCCACCAATTCCATAGAACTTTTGAATATTAAAGATTTCCCAGTTATATCCTCACAATCCTGATTCAGTATTTCCCATATTATGTAAAGAAATCGCATAAAATTAGGAAATTCTTGTAATTCAAAAGAAAATAGAGCGCCAAAATATACAGTGAGCCAAATTGACATAGATGCTTTTTAAGTATAAGCTAACAGAAGTTGTTCCAGCACAATTTTCTTTATTAAAGAGTCATGTGTTTTAGAGCCAAGTACCACATAAATTACAAATTCGACCTGTTAGAAAGCAAAGTATTGTTCTTCCCATTTCCTGCCATCAAAGATTCATCCCTAGTGAACAAGAAGTAACGTGGCATGTGTAAGTAAGCTCAAGATAAGATCTTTGACACGACCATTTAGTGTTTCTTTCTGCTCTCGAAACTATATAAATAAGGGAGTCAAATTCCATAAGTTTGCCATAAAGATTTGAATTAACAAAAGCAAGTATAATGACCACTAGAAATTTATATATTACGCTCTGCACAAGTGGCAAAATCTATTTAACTCATTATCAATTTAAAGTGATGGAACGATACCTGAGCAGCTGCTGCTGAATGATCTGATGTAATCTTCGGATCAGCCCAAGTGACAGTAGGAGTGTTACCGTCTAGCTTAAAGTTAGCATTTGACATTCTCTGCCTTGAATAATCGGCACACGCATTGTTGAAATATTCAACAAAAGCAAAGCCACGGTTGCGGCTAGGATTTTGAGGATCCTGGAATATACGATAGCAAGCAGTGAGGGGAATTTCCTATTAAAATACCAATGCAAAAGCACAGAAATGTTCATTTCAGTTTATGCAAGTAAAATTTACCTTTATGAGCTCTATGTTTTCGGCTCCGGGACCAGTCTCATCAATTACTTTCTTAAAGTCATCATCAGTCCAATTCTTTGGCACATTACCAATAAACAATCTGTATTTTGTTTCTGACAATGAGCATCTTAGTGCTCTACCCTGCACCAGTTAATTCCAGAGAAGTTACAAGAACAGAGAAAATATCCCCAAATGTGTAGTTTAACCATATTCAAAGCACATAAGATTCTCAGAAAGATAACAAATTTACCTTGAATTCCTTGTTGTGTAATTCTTCAATGGCCTTTTGTGCAACATCTTTAGTTTTAAATGCTACAAAAGCAAAACCCTTACTTTCACCAGTATCCCTATTTTTCACGACCCTTATCTGACAATTCGTCATGCATTAGTGCTATATTATAGGAGGTCATGTATAAATAAAGAAATAAAAGTTATTAAGAAAAAAATTTTGCAGCACAACTACAACTAACCTCAAAAATTTCACCCATGGAGTCACAAAGACCCCTCAAATCTTCTTCGGAAACATCCCGAGGAAGTCCACCAATGAAAACTTCAGAACCCTGAGGGGGAAGAGAAAGAAGTTCGGCATGCTTCTCATTATCTCCTGTATTAGAGGAAGCTTTAGGCTCCTCGTCATCTTCCATAGCTTCAGCGTCAATGTCACTTCTATCAGGTTCCAGTAACTGCTCTTTCCCACTGTCCCCATGTCTCCTATCCTCGTCGTGTTCTCCCTCTACGTTATCTTCACCCTCTTCTCCAGCTCCCTCCTCTTCTATCTGTTCCTCCACATCATCATCTTCTTCAATATAATTATCATCATCAAGATCCACACGGTCCTCAATTTCAGTGTTATCCGCCATTTCTACTCCACGTTCCCAGGTCTTGGCATCCAAAATTCAAGTTCACAAATAATTTCTGCAAGCTGAAAGTAAAAAATTAGAGAAATAATCACTTTAAAAATGCATAAGTGTACAGTAACGAGCAGGGGATGATTGTTGCTCCAGGTAGAAAGCAAGGGACCTGACAGGCCAAGCAAAACTGAATTTAAATGCTATTGTTGGCTACTCTGTGTCCCTTAATATGTATATTCTGGAATTGGAACTCCAAAACAATCATAACAACCAAGGGAGAAAGAGAAAGTCAACTGTGAAGATATATTGTAATCACAATCTATACCAACACTAGTCTCTAAATTCCTTTTTCAATCTTTCCACCAGTAGTAATTACCAAGAGCCACCAAGTGAGCACAAAAGGGGGCGACCTGCTGCAGCTAATATTGGTTGAACCTTATTTGATTTTCTCGTCCCACCAATGATGCAAGCTAAGCCGCAAATGGGGAAAAAGAAAATCCACGAGAAACAAAAGCAATGCATCAATACCAAAACAGGAAGTCCAAATTATTTGCAAGCAACAGATGATCTATTTCACATCACAAGAGCAGGATTCTTCATTTTAGGAGATGAACAATGAATCTATTTAAAGTTTCAGTAACATAAAGGAAGTATCTTTGGCATAGATTAAGAATAAAACCCTTGGTGCTAATACCAGTACTCTGATCCACATTTAACCTAAGAATTAGAACCAAACTTGAAGAACCTTAAAGTAATAGTATTCAATTCAATCAGAGATACGAGGCCAACAAGCTTAACCCAATTGACAAGAATATACCCATAAAATTCAAAAATTCCAATAAGAAGAGCAAATTATGGAATTAAAATACATATATATATATATATAAGATTGAGATGAAAAGAAATGCTAATAAAAAGTGATACCTCCAAAACAGAAAAATGCAAGGGCGAATCATCGAAGTTCAGGTGGAGTATAAAGAAAAAGAAAAACGGCCACATATAGAGCTTGCGAGAGTATATATGCGGGAACAAATACATATGATGAGTGAGACTTTGCATACCCAAAAAGAAAATATTTTTTTTTCAGCTATTTCTTTCGTTTTGTTATATGGGTTTCATACAGAGAAAATTTGCTTAAACAAATTTGGAACTCTCTTCTACTCTTCTTCTGGGGAGTATTGTGAGGATGACTCGGGGGGAGGGAGGGAAGGAGGGAGGGAGGGATGGAGCTATACCTGAGGAGTGTGAGTGAAAACACAGGAGGAGGGTCTCTGTCTCTCTCTCCCCACCCCCAATTATATATCGATTTCGATTCCGGAATGACCCTAATTCCCCATCCCTTCTCCACTCTCCGCTGCCTATTTTGGTGATTTTCATGATCCACAAGGGCAAAGCTGTCATGTTAAAGCGACTCACACCTAATCATCTTCTATTTCATCTTTTTGGCTAATTGGCCATTTGGTCCTCAACATTTTTTCTTTTGGTGTTTTCAGTCCTATTATTTATTTTATAGTTTGTTAGTTGTTAATGTTAATTCAATTTATTTTTGGGTTAGATGCAAAATATCCCCTCAAGTAGAGAGGATAAAAATACTTTATTACTGAACTCTAAAAATAGGCGATTTGCTTCCAAAAATATGTAAGATACTTTCATATAAGTTATATATTTTAGGGGACAAACTACCAATTTTAAAAATTTGTAAGTCAAGTACTTTTACACTCTCGCTTAAAGAGAGTATTTTGCAAATAACCTTTTGTTTTTTAAAGACTCACGCAATCATGAAAATATTTTTAACTAAGTAAAATACGAGATGAGTATTATTTGTATTAGATTTAAGTTTAAAAAAAGTAAGGTGCATTTGGATTAGATTTTTGTTTTGGAAGATTAAGGGTTTTTTTTAATTATGTAGAAAGTAAATTGTTTGTAAGAAAGCATGTGAAGTTTAAATTAAAAATATAATTATTTTTATTTTAATCTCAATCTAATTGGATTAAAAATTTTTATTTAAATTTCCTAAAACTAAAATAATTTGTGATAAAAAGATACGTGACTTACGATAAAAAGAATGAATTTTTTTCTTTATAAATTACATAATGAAATTCAAATACAATGATTCTATTCTCTATTTATAAATATTCAGAAAATAAAATCCTCCATTTATCAAAAAAAAAAAAAACAACTCATAAAAATTACCCCAAATTTTTTATATGGAAGAAATTATCCCGAATTATCTATACTATTTCTATATTTTATTTCCTTTTTTAATATATTTTTTAAATTTATTTTTTAATTATAATTTATTAATAAAATATATACTAAATTATAAATGGAAGGTGGATGGATGAGATAGTAATTCCAACCCGTGGAAACAACGGATTTTGGAAAGGGGTTCAAGAATAGTTTGGGCCAGTTCTTGATGGGCCATTGAGGAAAACAAAGAAACTGCAGGTATTTGATTAGATCCAGCCCTTTAAAAGGCAAACTCGTCTGCCGTTCTAAGAAAACCCTAATACTTGTATCAATCGCAGCAGCAGCGGCGGAGCATCTTTTTCGCAACTAGACTCTGATCACCTGTTCGCCTCTCCTCAGGTAAGACTTATCTTACAAAAGCTTGTATCCAATATTTCAGTAATAGTCTCTTTCAAGAATTTATGTTTCTGTTATGCATATATGTTATTTTTACATCAGAGAAATGCTCATTTCCGTATTCATTTTAAGTCTATCTAATCGACTATGGCATTCAGATAAGCGATGTCGATCAGCGAGCTTGCCTGCACTTACGCCTGTTTGATTCTCAGTGACGATGACATCGCCATAACCGTAAGTGTTCTTCTCTTTTTTCAAAAGTTTTCGGAGTAGTATTCTTAGTGAATTCTTTCTGAATCTCTTCTTGTTTTCATTCTATAACCAGTCTGAGAAGATCGCTACAATTGTCAAAGCGGCCAACTTGACCATCGAATCATACTGGTTCAGTTTGTTTGCGAAGCTTGCCGAAAAGAGGAATATTAATGAACTTATCTTGAATGTTGGAGCTGGTGGTGGCGGCGGCGCTGTAGCAGTCGCTGCCCCAACAGGTGGTGCTGCCGGTGGAGCTGCAGGTGGATCCGCGGCACCTCCCCCCGAGGAAAAGAAGGAAGAACCTAAGGAAGAGAGTGACGATGACATGGGCTTCAGTTTGTTTGATTAGGCAAGCTCTTCCTGTTGCATTTCTTATTTCTCATCTGTGTTCTTGCAAGATAGAATCTTTAAGTTTTAGTCATAGCAGTTTTATTGTTGCTCATCAGTTTGCTTCACTTTTGTTCAAGAATATGTAGCCTGAATGTTATGCGGGTGGAATTGGAAAACAATTTTGTTTCTTTATACTACTACTTCTTCCTTGGAGGTTTTTGTGTCTTGGAATTAAAATCATTTTACTTCAATTGCTTGTGTTTGCTGATAAATTACTGAAAAAGACAAACTAACCCTGGATAAGCAGCTATGCCTCTTGTGGGGGTTTTGGAACGAGGGCCTTGATAATTATTCATCTAAAGTTTTATGGTATTGGTTTTTGTTTCACAGTCATGGATGATTCACTTAGTAACACACCAGTGGTCATAACGGTCCTCACAGGTTCCAAATGGCATAACTTGTGTGTTTTGTATGTTATCATATTATGAGCTCAAGAATTAGTAAAGTCTGAATGAAATTGCAATTGCTAGTTGGATACTTGAATCTACCTCAATTTCTATTACTACTATATGTTTAAAAATAGCTACCATATGGTAAGTAGTTTAGTTGTATTCTGAAGATTCAAGAAGGTTCCTTGCAATCTATTTTACAGACTGATAGAGAGGGTGGGTTTTTTCTTCCATTTCATGTCTTGCATTGTACTGGACATTATTTTGGCCTAGAAATTCCAGAATGATATTCTACTTGAAGCTTGGGCAGGAATGTGGTACTTGAGTTGAGCTTCATGCAATGCTGAGCGTAGTTTATTGTAGCAATAAGCTGGTTCATGGATCTTCTGGTTTTGCTGTTGGCAAATTGTGGACGACCTACATAAGAAAGCTAACTCCATGCTAGTAAGCCTAATGAGTGGCAACTGCTATGGACTAGCCATTTTCCATTGTGCTTTTCAATACTGATTTTGCTCATAAGCAATGAAGAAGGAAATTCTTAATTTGCGCATGATTTTGAGAAGTATACCAGCTAAGCTAGCAGTAAAGAAACTTAAAGAAGACAAATTTCAAGATATCAATTTTGTATTCGAATCTTGTTAACTTACCAGGGATTTCTGCAATTCAAGGCTCTGTATAATGGCCATTGCAAACCACTTCAAGGATCATAAATCTCATCAAGCTTTTGCAGATCACCATCTTCTCTTCTCTTCTCTTCTCTTTGACCTCACCATCCACTTACCATTCTCTACCATCCCCACGTGCCAAACCTCTGGTGCTTCATAGGCCCGGGCCGTTTTGTCTATCACCCAGCGCAAAAATTGTCCGAACCGTTCTTTAACCGGACCGGGTAAGTAACTAACTCGTATCACTTTTTTTTTTTTTAATATTAAATTTACCTCAAAATTGAATCGATTCATGTCTTGATCCATCTCATCAAACTAGTTTCAAATCTTTAGTAAAATTTTAGAAGAAACATGTAGAGAGAGGAGGATACTGAAAATGGGTTATTTGGAAGTTACATACTAAAAAGAGGTTTTTAATAACAAAATCTTGTCCATTTATATTCTACAAGTATAAAAAGTACAAATAAAATATAAAAAGTTTTAACCACTCAAATATAAAAAGATTGTGGTTTCAAAATTAGATCAATTTTATTATTTAATTAATCCCTTAAGTTTTTTCAACCATTATTGTCTTTAGAAAATATTTAAGTAATTCAACTAGTCTCCTTAAGCTTATAATAAAGTTTATAATAGCACTCGAGACTATATGAAATGTTACATATTATTCGAATTCAATCTAAAGTCTATAGTTATTTGAATAATATTTATGACTTCCCTTCAAAGAAAACAACATTATGATTAGAAAAAATGTGAGACTAATTGATGAAATTAGCCTAATTTTTGGTTCAAAATTGGATGCTTAATTTTTTTGGAACGGGAAGAGCGAGCTATAGGTTGCTATCCAATGAAACTCCATAAAATGGCTTATCCAAGAGACATGTCAGCTCTGCGCTATCCAATTGAAGGTTGAATGAGTGGTTGGCAGCTCCACTCTCGAGCTGAAAAAATATCAGATTTCCCTTGCCAATCCAGCCTAGAAAAATCCGAGATTTATCAAGAACTTGAATAAATATTTATTTAAAAAAAAACGAAATTTATTCATTCCAATTTTCTTATTCTCTTCCGTGGCCTCCCTCCGGAACCGATACTTGTTCACAAGGGCCTGTTGAGACTTGTTGAGAGAAGAAGACATGGCCACAACTAGCACCACCACTCCACTGTCTCTCTCTTCTTCGTCGGCCCTTATTGACGGCGGCAAGGCTCATCGTCAATCAGCTACTGCTGCTTCCTCCCAAATCCAATGCGTGACCATACCCACACTTGCTCCGCCCCCCCTTCAGTCTCATAATCGTGCTCCTGCAAAGACCACCACCGCTTTCTGTGAGTATATTTCTTGTTAATATATTTCCGACTGCCATTTAAATTCTTCTAGAGTTATATTGCGCAGTGGGCATTTTACTGAATTTAAAAATGAGATCATCAAGATGTAGTCTTACAATATACTATGTATATAATATATATATATATATATATATTGTGAACGGGAGTTTCATCAGCAAAAGAGTCATTAGGGGATATGTATCTTTCGATTGAGTAGCAAATTCTTTAATTAAGAACCAATAGTGAGGGATGTCACTTCTTGGTTTGGTTTCTACCATATAACGAGGAAAAAAGTACTAGCTAGTACTACAAAATTAGTCCGGAATTTCACAACTATATAGGGGTGTTTGCTCATTAATTATGCGCAGAGGAGTTACTTGTTGTCCTTAATTACTTCAGGCAAAAAGATTGCCCGGAATGTTGTGGCCATGGCTACCGGAGAAGCTCCAGCTGAAGTTGCAGCAACTGAGCTTCCAGAGGTTGTCAAAGGGTTGCAAGAAGCTGTAAGAACTAAGATTAACTATGGCGGCTGGGCCTGGGTAAATTAATTTAATATTGGCCTAGCTAATTGTTTTCGTCAATATTGTTTGTGCAGTGGGATAAGGTTGAAGACAAGTACGCGGTGACATCTCTAGCAGTAGCTGGAGCCGTTGCTCTATGGGGATCCACTGGTTTGGTCTCTGTAAGGACTTTTTTTTTTTTTCTTTTCTAGACCTTCTACTGCCATCCAGCATATACTAGTATATATTTTAGTTGGTTACATCTCTATCTGTTTCAAAATTATATACAAGCTTTTGATTTTTTTTTTTCTTTCGTAATCAAATAAGATGAAAGAAACATGGAATTATATTGTATTACTGAAATAATTTGGACATGGATTGTGAATATTTTCAGGCAATTGATAGGCTTCCGCTTGTTCCTGGTCTATTTGAGCTTGTGGGGATCGGTTACACTGGTGTAAGTCTGTCTGTGTGTCTACTTGTATATTAATTATATGATCCAAACATGTTATTATATATATATCGCCTCTTCCTAGACTAGTGTTGTTTTGTTGGTTTGGTTGGTGCTCATTACTAGCTAGCTAGGAAGTTTTAACTGGTGGTGCATGTGCATGATCATCTTTTCTCTTGGCTGCTGCAGTGGTTTGCATACAAAAACCTCGTTTTCAAACCAGACAGGTAACTATATATTCTCTCTATTCTAATTTGATCTGATCAGTTGCATTCATAGTAATACTGTATAGTAATAGTAGTGTATAATATATGAATGAATATTATCATCGATATATGCTTTGAAAACTGTGTATGCGTGTTCCAACAAACTCTATCTAATCTATTAGCTCCTGATCCTCCTCCTGTTTTGGTCCTTTCAATTAATTCCCAGGGAAGCTCTATTACAAAAGATCAAAGACACGTACAAGGAAATAATTGGGAGCAGCTGAGAGTTATTAGAATAAGGCAATAAATAAATAATATATTATGCAGCAAATTAAGGTTGAGTACTTTCAATCTTCAGCTAGCTATCATCATCATCATCGATCATCAAATTCAACAAAATTAATGATTAATTTATCTCTGTATATTTTTGTAATTTTATTTATGGCAAATTAAGTTTGTTTTGTGGTGGTCTGGTCTGGTCTATCGTAATTAAACTACTACTGTCTGTACTATGAAGCACCGCATTCGCATTTGCAGCAGCAGCAGCAGCGAATATACTTAATAATCTTCTTCTTTGTTAGCAGCAATGCATCTCTAACCCCAACAGAGTTGGTTGGTTTTAAATTACTACTACTACCTACTGCTTTAAGTTCATCTGAAACAAACTTATGCATGTTTTTCGCTTCTAGCTAATCAGTTATGAATGCCAAGTTTCAAGCTGCTGCAGTGCAGAGGCAATTGTCCAATATCAAAGCTGTATGTATATATGTAATGCTATCAATATATATATATATATATATATATGATCAGTAGTTACATATTCCAATTCAAACAGAATTCTTTTTTTTTTTTTTTTGGAACAGAAATTCTGAACATATGGGTTTTGGAATGAGAATTACAAAGCCATTAATAATAATTATTCAGATCGAGTGGGATAAACATAAATAGCAGGTACTACGTAAGTACCCACCCTCTTAATAAAATTAGATACGACACGACGATTCTATTTGTAGAACTCCATGATCCACAGGTTACAAACAAAAAATTCAATGTTGATGCTTCTGAACCCAGCTGCAGCAGCCAAAGCAACAAATTCCTCCTTGGATCGCTCTTTTCCCCCTGGGTTCTGAGTCATCATAATCAGATCAACCTGGCAAGTGGCTTTCCCGTAAGCACTACTATTGATAGTATCTGCATCATCTTCACCAGGTTTTGCCGGAAGAAGCGCATCAACAACTATCACTTTTCCACCATCTGATAAAGCATCGTGACAATTCTTTAGCAACTTTAAGCAGTGATTATCATCCCAATCATGTAGGATCCACTGCATGTACATACGTACGTACATAGTCATCATCATCATAATAATAATAATAATTATACTAAGTACGTACTATTATATACTACATACTATACGTGGTAGTACTGTAGGTTCAATATTTCATTAAATTAAATTTACAGGTGATGATGATCAGGCGAATGGCAATGTGGTTAATTACTTAATGGTAAAGACAATTGCACACTTAATGTTGAACATGTTTACTAATATTAAGAGTAGGCAATGTTGCGCAGATTGCAATTTACTATTATTTACCTTCATAAAAATGGCATCTCCTTTAGGCACCCTTTGGAACATATCTCCCCCAACATGTTCAACCCCTGCACAAACAATTCTTCAACTTATTAGTAATTATTCATTCAGCAGAGACAAAAAGGAAATATCAAACTTTTCAATTGAGCAAACAAGAGAAGATCGGACAACTCGATCGGTTACCAGGATAGGCTGGTGCATGTTGAATAACATGCGGCAAATCAAAATTAATACCCTTGATATTTGGGTATTTCATGGTAATCATGTTCAGAGTAATTCCCAGTCCGCCACCGACATCCACCAAGCTTCTGATCAGGTGCTCATCAAAACCTTTGTAGATCTCCAAGATTCTGTTTATCACAATGGTTGTGTGGTCAATCATTGCCTTGTTGAAAACCTCATTGAATCTAGGATCCCTCCCTGGATACTCAAATGCATGTGTACCGTGAACCCTGTTAAACGGAATGCCCCCTTCACGAACTGAATCTTCTAACTCGTACCTGCATTTTTTAGCATTTTAGTAGACGTCAGTCAAAGAGATACACAAAAACATCACCCCATATTCTTTTCTTTTTGTCTACCTACTAGCTAGCTCGTACATATATATATATATATATACACACATATTACATAGGACTCGTAGCACCAACCAAAATCATTAAGAGATAAAATTTTGTCAGAATTATGATTTTCTCACTATATTTATTTTTTTTATGAGATTCATTAATAAGACTTCCACGGATACATTTTGTTAAAATATGAGTTTGGACCAAAAGTACTTTAATAGAAGAACGATTGTCCAAATAAAATTTCATTAATTCTTTAATTAGTCGATGTTTATTAACACATTTTCCTTTTCTAAACATTGGGAAAAAAGTTATATGAAATTAAATCCATGACATACAATCTAATCTAGCATAGGGTGTTTCTAAATAATTAAGTTACCACTTTATCACAATCAATACTTATATTATGAAACCCTAAATATGAAAACTAATATTATGAAATGGTGGTAATAACTCTTCTTTTTTTTTTTTTTTTGTGAAAAAAACAAAAACTCCTTTTGATCAAATATAAGTCCTTTCGAATTTGTGCATACAGATTAAGGTTTAAGGTTTAAGAAAATAATATAATTTTTTAATTAAAATATCTATTATACACCTAATAAATGAGAAGAGAGAAAAAAAAAAGGAAGAGAGAGAATAAATGAATCAAGAGAGGGTATAAGTGAAAAATAGATCATAAATACACATTAAAATATGTAAAAAAAATTATAATTTTAACCATCTAATTTAATATTAAAAGAACTTATATTTCCAACGGAGAGCATCTTATTTAATTAATAAAAACATTACAATAAGCTTCTAATTAAAGTTCTTTTTATAAGTAAATGCATTAGTAGGTACAACCTACTCATCACATTAATAAAGCTCACTTGTCAAGAGATTCGTGCACGAAAATTAAGTTTTCACATCCAATTAATAGCTAATACTAGTTTTTTTTTTCCAAAAATATTGATCCAAATTATTACGTAATTGATATCACAAAGTTGACGTGCCTAGCTACTTGATAATTAGGTCAATTTTTTCTCTTTTTTGATGAATGTGATAATTAGGTCCTTGTTCAAAAATTCATATCATGATATTAAAAAGTTTATTATTAAAAAGTTTATTATATGGTGATTATCAATGCTGAAATTATAAATTTTAAGAGTTTTTTTTTTTTTTGTTGGTTGGTGGCCGGAGGGGATCAACTGGAACGACAGTCGACCAGCTGGACTACACCCTTAAAAAAAACCAAGCTGGAGAACATAATTATATACTTCCGAATTACTATGAGTAAATTTAAATTTATGTATATAGTAAAAATAAAATAAATGAAATGAAAGATAGATAAAAATTAAAAAATTTTTGAAAATATGTTTATTGTAATTATAAAAATTTTATATTTTTGATATTATTAGTGAGTTTAAAATCTCGTATATTTTTATTAGAGAGGGTGAATAATATAGTAAATATAAAAACTAGAGTTTAGAGTATTTATACCACTTTATGTACTATTTTCTATTACCACCTTCTGCTTTGATAATCCCTCCGGTCATAAATATAAGGGGTTTTAAATTTTTGCATTCAGAATAAAAGGTCTTGTAATAATACAATTTTTGAACTACAATATCTTTTCTTCCTTTCATAGATGAGAAAAAATAGTTAGTGAATATGAAATAAATGAATAGAAGGATGACTAAAGATGGAAAATGTTAAATAAAATACTCATTGAAAATTATAAAATTCCTTATATTTTTAACTGTCATTAACGGGTTTAAAACTCGTTTTATTTCTGACCAGAAGGAGTATATTAAAGGAAAATATATACTATCTCCGGTCAATAATATAAATCCTTGTAGACTTTATACACGAATTAAGAATGAAGAAAACAATTTAAATTTTAAAGTAAGATTTTTATTTTACTTTCAATAAATAAAGAAAAAAATAGATGATGGAATTAAAGAGGATAAAATTGAAAAATAAATAATAAACACATTAAAATGTGTAAAATACTTATAATTTTGACCATTAAATTTTGAATAAAAAAACTTATAGTTCTTATATTTCTTACTCCGTATTATAAAAATAAAGTGGTATTGAAATAGTACGCATAATGGTATGAACCATCTTTCCTAAAAACTAGTAGTTGGAGATGTGGGATCGATGATTAAGCTCACCAGCTGTCGGTGAAAACCTTATCTTGAAGCAGGGCCAGCAAGGCCCCGAGGGATGCACCCTCCGGGTTGCGCACAAAGTACTTGGAAACCGGTGACAATCCATAGACTCTCGGAATAGCACCTTCTCCTTCTCCGGCGGCGCCGGCGCAGGTGAGGACTGAGTGGGTAGCTAGGAGGCGGAGCATCCTATCGAGCATTAAAGATGCATCTGGGTTCTTCAAAGACAATCGAGTGGCAATTTCGGAAGGCGAGAGTTGTGCACTGGGACCTGCTTCGGCAATGATCTCGAAGACGTCCAGGCGAATGGCTGCAAGCAACACCATTGGTAGAGATCCGGTGGTAACCAATTGCATAGCATACGAGAAGTGCTGCTCTTCTTCTTCATTGATGTTGACCTCCCTTTTGGTTTGGTTTGTGTGAGAAGAATCCATGCTAATTTAGCTAGGAGGACTTTTTGTTTTTGGGAGAAAATCATACGAGGACGACACAATAATTTAGGAGGGGAAGAAACATAGTAGTAGTACTACTATATAATAAGCCCCTATGTTGGCTTGCTTTGCTCTCTTTCCAATTTACTCTCCCATTTAATTAAGCTGCCAAGGATGCAATAAATTAAAATACTTCGAATAAGGTAGCTTTTAAACATGGTTTCTTAATGTGTGTCCATCACATATGTAATATGGATTAATTTTTCAATTCAAAATAAAAAATTTTAAGTTTCAATCATGTTTATTTAATTTTAAATATTTTACATTTATTACATATAAACTATTATATAGTATATTACTAGTTTCATTCAAAAATTAATATAAGTCGTTTTAAAATGTTTTACGATAGTTAAAAATATGAATCTTTTTATATTTTCTAATGATTATTTATTATTTTTTTATTTTTTACTCATTTTTTTATTATTTATTGTACTCTACTTATTATTTATCTTTCTCCTTATTTATTAAAAATGTAAAAGGTATTTTGTTTCGAAACTTATCTTTTATTTTTAATTCTCTTAATTCTTGTATATAAGTCCAAAAACACTTCTATTTCTGATCGGAGATAGTATGTTTTATTCATATTTTATACTGTCTCTAGTAGGAAATTTAAGGATTTTAACCCCATTAAGAAAGATAAAAAATATAAGAGTTTTAACAAATTTTAGTAAGCATTTAGTAAACTTTTCTATCGTTAACCATATTTATATTAATTTATTTGACTCCCACCATCAATCTATTTCCTCATTTATGAAGGGTAAAAAGAGTATTGTAATTCAAATTGTATTGTTTTCAAGACCCTTAATATTTGTACCCAATTCCCAAACCCCTTATATTTTTTACCAGAGAAAGTAATAGTATGTTTTATCTATATTAATGTATATCTTTGATACACCCTTAAATATGAGTAGGGATGGTAATGGGGATGAGAAGAGTACCCCAACCCCCGGTCCATCCCCAACTCATCTCCCTACTTGGATATAAAAATCATTGCCATTCCCACACTAAGCTTTCCTAATTAATCTCCATCTCCAAAAAATTCTCACACTTGGGAAAAAAATCTAGCCCCATACCCGCCAAATCTACACAGAAATTGCGGACATAAATGACGAATTATACATATTATTTTTAATAACTGATAAATATAAAATAATAATTTGAATTTCACAAAATTAAACGAATTAAAACTTCAAAAAATAATACAAGTAATAATTCTTTAAAAAAAAAATCTAACCATGTGCAACAATAAAAGACTCATAAGTTAGTTGAGAGTAATAAAATGAATGAGATAGAGTAATATCTTCTTTGTTTTTATTCATGCTCTTTAGTATTTAGTTTAGCATTTTATTCAATATACATGGGCTGGATGATGATAAGTAGAACTTGATCCCCGCTTCTAATCTATTTCCAAATTTTGGTACAAAATTCATTTCCATCTCTATTTGGTCCCAATCAAACTGAGGTCAAACGGGTATAGATGGGTTAAGGGCAGGCGAGTACCAAATTAGACCCGCTCAATTGTCATATCTAAATATGAGCCTATATTTAATATATGCCTCTATTATACATGTTAATATGGATAAAACATATCATATATATGAATAAAATATACTTTATTAAATTTTATAAAATCTAAAACTTATTAGAAATTATTATTATTATTATATATTAAATTGAAAAATTAATTTACATTAACGTATGACTCAAAAGATACGCTTTAAATGAACCCTTTAAATATTTTCAATTAATGAAAATTACTATTTAAAAATATAAAATAAAATTAAAACTTGGAAGATGTTGTTAGAATGCAATTTTTGATACGATAAAACAATACTTCTCATAAGTACTAGAGACATAATAAGAAGAGTAAAATAAATAAATTAAAAATATGAAAAGAGACGAAAAAATTATTTGTATCATTCTATTTATAATATATTTTATTTTTAAAATTTACTCTTTGCCTTTAATGTTTATCTTATATTTAATAAATTTTATTAACAAATATATGAAATAGTAAATAGTATAAATAGTGGGAGATAAATTGGTAGATACAATATGAGTGGGGAAATAACAGGTAAGATTAATTTTAAGAGATTAATTTTAAAGAAAAAGTAAGGTGTAAAAAAGAATGAAGCAATAGACCGGCGGTCTGTTGTTGATGTGTTCGCACTGTGATGACACGAGGTCGGACATCTAGACAAGCCACGTAGGTGAATGGGTCCCGCAGGGAATGGTAAGAATTACTTTTGCAAAATGCAAGGTAGGCGCGTCCCAGTTCTCGACAGGAAGTTTGTGGCGTAGACAAGCGGAAGGCCACAACATATGGCAACCGGCAACTGGCAAGTCGAGTTTATGGTTGAAGTCGCGTCTCTCTTTTCTCTCGGAAAAGTGCAATCTGTGGGGGCTTCTGGAGCACTGAGTGAACCACTAATCACCTGCCACATGGCAAAATCTCCTACCTCCAACTTCTCTCCTCGCACTACTACGCTCTTTTCCAGCCTCAAATAAAGCTCTTATTTTTATGATTTTATTTGAGTAATAAATCGAAGGCAAAATAGTAGTGGCTGAGGTTTTTTTTTCCAAATACCTAAAAAAAAATAAAATAAACCGAAAAAAGCCGTTGCCTGCTGTGCTGCTCTAGGTTCTCACCCGCTTCTTCTGTTTCTGGTCTCTTCTGTTCATCAATCATCAGTTTTTATCTTCATCATCGTCACCCTTCTTCCTCTGCTATACTATACCACCTTCTGGATCACCGGATTCCTGCCATTTTTCCCCCTTTTCCATTGGAGTTCGTTTATAATTAATTTGCCTTGTCGAGAAAAGCTGCTCAGATTCCGATCCACCATTGTGCTGCTGCTGAGAAAGCTTTCTCAACGATGAGTATCAGATGAGTTCCCTTCATGCATCATGATCAGGCTCGGCACGGAGCTTCTAGAGTTTATGTATATTCCGCAAGGTGCTTTTCCCCACTTTCCTTCCCTTTAATTTTACTTACTTCAAAGAGTTAACAGTGTACGGTATTTGGTTGTATGAAACTCCCAGAGAGAGTATAAAATAGCTTACTCTCTCTACTACTCTGCCAGTTACTTCTTCTCATTTAATTTCCTTTTCGTTTGCTAATTAAAAGTTAAACATGCCCTTTTCTCTCCTCTCTGTTCTCCTCCCTAAGTTTTTTCCTTTTTCTTTCTTTTTCTTTTTCTATGAAAGGTTTTGGCATCATGCGGTTCGTTTTGGTGAGGATTCTGGATAAGGAATTTTCTTCTTGCTCTCTATCTGATCGGTGGATTCTGATTTAACTGCAAATTCGAAAAACCAAAGAATAAAGAAACTAAAGATATGTACTGTTTCGCCGTTTCCAAAATAAGTAGACTACTGTTACTGCTACTATTATGCTAATATTAGACTGAGTTTTAGGAATTCAAAAATTGATATTAATACTTTGATGATATTTGGAACTAGAGGCGGATCTACATCAAATTTTGTTTGTTACTGCTTCTTTCTTTTGCAGTACTAGTCTTCAGTTACCAGGTCTCATCCACCATAACCACGGCAAAGCTTTTTCTGTTGTTTGATGATGTTGCAAGAGATGAAAGAAAGCTCCTTTTCTATCCCTTGCTCGTCCGGGAGGATCTGAAGCAGCGATAGCCGCCTCTGGTCCTCTCTCTTTAGATGGACCCTTACTCATCTGGAGAAGAAATCGTAATTAAGGTGTATTTCTTCACTATTCAAAAGTACTGTTTAATTGCTATTCTTATTCTTAGTTTCTTGGTTCTCCTTCCATGGCAGACCAGGAAACCTTACACAATCACTAAGCAGCGCGAGCGATGGACTGAGGAGGAGCACAATAGGTTTCTGGAAGCTTTGAAACTTTACGGGCGTGCTTGGCAGCGCATAGAAGGTCACATTTTCTATCCTCTCTATAATTGCTGCATTTATCCATCTTTCATCTCTTAAGTGTATGGTTCCAAGATTATTTCAGGTTTATTACCTGGACAATTCTTGAATTATCAATTATACACCTATCCTTTCTGATATTTTCTTGAAGGAGTATCATCCCAAATACTTCTTCTAGTCATACTCTCTCTGAATTAGAGGCCTGCTCTTGCTTCTTTCTTTTTTTCTTCTTTGTCTTGTGGTTTGCAGAACATATAGGAACAAAGACTGCTGTGCAGATCCGAAGTCATGCACAGAAATTCTTTACAAAGGTCAAGCACTACCTTCTTAGCCTCAGCTTGCTGAAAGTTTCTTTACCTTTTCCAAAGTACTCTCCACCAATTTTTCCTTGTATTGCACTTTTCATTAGCTTGATAAGTCACTTCACTTGCTGATGCTTTTATTTTCTTCTATGCAACCTTTACTATGTAGCATCATATTCTAGAGACTGTTGTTACTTAGATTTTGGCATCAAGGAAAAGGATAGCTGATTATTAGGTATCCCAAGACGTGGTAAATGTTTCTTGCCTTGTTAATTCTTGGCTTCTAAGCTCTCAGTGCTTGTTTTTCTTCACTCAATATGGCACTGGTACGCCAAGAGTTGAAAAGAAGCTGCAGTAGTTGCCTAGCACTCATCAATGGGCATCACTGGATCATATTCGTGAAAATGGACCTTGGGAGATGCTCTACCATAAGCACAACTCCATCACCTTGCTTCAATATGAAGCAAGATACATAAAACTTAATTTTAACAAGTTCTTAAAACTTATATTTTCCCTTCCTTTTTATATCTTCTAGTCAATCAGAAGGCTATTAAACATCATCGGTTTAAGGGTTACTTTTCTGGTATCACAACTCAACTTATCTTTTTCTACTGCCTTTCTAATTAGATAGATAATGCAGGGAGAAGCTTACTACAAAACTTATCCACTCAGCCAAACTGCCCCTTTCTGAGCTAAGGTTTACAATTTATTAGACTACTTACCGCAAAGAAATTATGCTTTTACATAGTAATTCTTTAAATGTTATCATAACGTTTTATCTATCTCCTCATTGCTGGCTGTGTGATAAAAACTATTGACAGATAATTATAGATATAGTGAATGAAACTGTGCATAACACTAGAAAAAACATAAAATTAAATATAGATAAATCTGGAAAATTTTTTCTTTTTTTCTTTTGTATGATAAATCTGGAAAAGTTTTTTCTTTTTCTCTTTTGTATGATAAATCTGGAAAGTTTTGATAAGGACCTTGGATCACTGTAGTGCGGCCTTGATTTTCATCTCTTCTTCCCACCCATTCATCTAAATTCTTCTATTTCAAGTTTATGCAAAAAACCATTTGAAGTTACGCATTCTTCCAGATTGTTATTGTTGCGAATTTTCCCATATGGCTAGTTTGTGAGAAAATTTACTCCTTATGAATCCTCCACTCTTAAGGTACCTTTTGAGGATAAAGTAAGACCAAATGTAGTTTTTCAATTTGTATCAAAGTCACCTAGTTCATCTTGGGATGGCCCATGAATGTTTAATCCGCAAACATTATGCTCTAGATGTCAGTCTCGGGTGTTGGGGGAAGGAGGGGGGGTGTTAAGAATTATCCAGCATGGTTAGTTTGTGGGCAAATTTACTCCTTATTAGGCTTGGGTAATCCCTCTTAAAATGCCTCTTGAGGGTAGAGGTAGGCCCAAGCTTTTCACCAGTCGCATTTCTTCTTTTATTAATACGGGCTAACTTTCTCTTCTTCAGTGTGCTTTATTTCCTGCACCAACCACCTATAATCTACTCTGATATTTGTAATTCTGAATATACAACGCTGATTTTACCCTAAGAACCATTGGTGAACAATTTTCTCTCTTACCCTTCTCATTTTTTAGGCCCAATGTACTGTATCTCTGGTTCTATCTCTACTATTCTAAATGTGCCAAGGGGGGATCGTGGGTGATTATTAATTTTGAATACACTGGAATATTGTCATTTTGATGGCTTCTGGTATACATAAGTTAACAATAGTAGTCAAGAAGTTAAATTGAGAGTTTAAAAATTAAATACAAACTGCAGTAATGGGAGCTTAGTAATTAGATGAATTATTAATTTCGAGTATAGTGGAATATTGTCATTTTGATGGCTTTTGGTATACTTAAGTTAAAAATAGTAGTCAAGATGTTAAATGGAAAGTTAAAAAGTAGAAAAATATAATAATTTGTGAGAATTATTTATATACATTTAACATAGAAATAAATAAAATATTTTATTCGTGAGTTACATAGAAAAATAATTAATTTCAAATAATTGCTTTTAAAGTGAAATTTAAATATCAATAAAAAATTTTATTTAAAAACTTTGCCATGTGCAAGTGCACGTAGATTTAGCCAGTAGTATACATATTGTGTTGTGTGCAAGGCTGATTTAAACTTCATACATCTACACTTGTTTTTGAATATATGTTGATAATGACTGAAACATTCATTATGCTAGAAAGCCTTGTACTATAAATGTCTAAAAGGTTGATCACTTGAATTAAAGATTTAAATAGTATTTATTGTCTGTGAGGAGGCTTGAAAATCTTCCTCCTTGAACTATTTGCTCCCTCTATTGGCTTAGCATTCGTTTATATTAGTGAACCAATTTGGATAATTTGAATTCTGAAATAGTCATGCTTGTTCTCTACAGAAGTATCTAGATATGTCAAAGTGATTGAATGAAGAAACAGGAGAAGTTGTGTTTCTTACCAACATCTAGTTTATAACTACTACATCTGATGCAGATTTTATGAACTCTGATGAGCAACTGATATTTTATCCTGAAAGAGTTCAGATCAGAAGGAATTAAAACCATAAGCTTTGACAGTATCCTCAGAATGAAGTAGATTGTGCTGCCTTTTTTGCTTGTTACTTGATTCTTGCACATGCAGATTGTCAGGTCATGCATCTGCTGTGTTGTTGTCTCTTTTGAGTTTCCGAATCCTGGATGCTATATGTTTCAATGTGAGAGTGTACTGGGGATCTTATTCACACAACTAATTTCAGTAACAGTCTCTGAGTTATAGATTAATCCTAAGATGTAACCTTCTAGAGCATCACGATAGATAAGCAGACTGACTGTTTTGAAAGAAATCACAGTACTCATCAAAACTAATGGCAATTCATTTGGAGCCATAAATAATATTTATATTGAATCTTGTGATATACAGGGAACACGAGTTGTAAGAAATATAATATTGGTTTCCGAATGTGAATTATACTTCTGGTGCATTTGTTTTCAAGAAAAAGACAGGTTATAAGATATTCTGAATTATTAGGGGGTATTATTATTTAAAATCCATAATCCTTGAAAGAGAAAGTGACTGGTTATTTATTAACCTAGGTAATGCTCTGTGCAATAGGTACTTTTTTCTTCTTTTTTTTTTAAATAATTTCATTTCCTGGGCTAAGCTTTGAACATGGATAGCCAGATGTTATGATGTTGCAGTAGAGCACTAAGGAGTCAAGTTGAGATTCCAAGAGTTACTAAATATTCATAAAATGCAATTCATAATGGTAAAATGTACCTTCTGGTTTAGTTTGAAGAATCTATAGGAAGATATGCTGATCATATATAGAAAGAAAAGTTAGTGGTTGATGCATAAATGAATTTCTTATGTCTTTTCCAAATGAATGCATTATTTGCTAATGATTGCTTTAGGAGTTCATTTCCTAAGAACTTTTGGGGTATCACTAGTTGCTTAAAACAAGATGAAACTCCAGCATTTTCGGATCAATCCCATCATCAATAGGGGCCTAATGCCAGTCTTTTCTTCAGTCAAATGAACCGAAGCTAGTCACAAAGGCTTAACCACCAAAGGATGCGGATGAATTAGCTTGTAGGTTGTTATGAGGGTGGCTCTTTTCATAAGCTCCTAGCATGCTGCTGATCTCAGTTCTTGCAGTTCTGATGGTGATTTTTTATATTATTTTTGTTAATACTTTACAGGTATTGATGGGGAATAATAAGTCTTTCGAGTATATGGGAGTGAATGAATTCAGAAAAGATTAAAAATGATTTATGTGATATTCTTAGGTTATTAAAAGACCTTTCTTAGTGGTATTAGTCAGAGTTTCCACCTTGAGCTTTTGACTGCATCTACTCTATTAGCTGTTCTGCAGTCCCTCCTATCATTATGAGAGGATTATTTGTGGTTATTCTCATTCTTGACATTGAGCTAAGTGAGATTAGTTAATTTATCTATGAACTGAAATGGATCACCACCCACTCTTTTTTTGTTTTCTCCTTTCAGATCTTTGGATAATTTTATGTTTTGTGAGTCAAAGGGCATGAACTGGGAAATCTTAATATGGAAAAGAATGATCGGTTAGGATCTTGCTTAGTATCACTGAAGTGTTTCTGCTATTGGTTGTTGGTCTATTTTGTTCTTGTCCTAATGGTAATATGCCCAAGGTTCATATTTCTCCAGTTAGCTGCAGTTCAATGATCCTACTGCAGTCTGTTACCCATTAAAAAAGAGACAGGTCTTGGTTTCAAGTAGAGGCATTTCTAATAGAAAATTATATAGCATCACAATATCAATATTTTCATAGCTCAGTTAGAAATAAAGAAGTATACAATCTTCCTGCACAACTAGATATTTTCAAGAGATATGTGATTGTTTATATTCTTGGCATAGTTTAACCTATTCTTGGTAAAAGTTTGTTTTAAATCCTTAGACTGGCTAAGTGATATTTTTGTAAGTGGTCAATAAAGATATGCCATGGATCAATTGACTTGGGCAACTTGCAAGACATGTTACTCTCTAATGATATGGATGTAGAATACTTGATACAACCTCTATCCAAGTTAAGTCTTCCTCATACAGTAGTATATAGAATAGGAGTATTTCTAATCGAATGTAGCCTAGCGGACTTTTTTTCATTGAAGTAATTGACGAAGTTTCCTTCAAATGGAGTTCTTATGAAATTAATTACATCTGTTCTAAATCTTTCGTGTGTTTTTTTTTTCCGCAGGGGGGGGTGCCGGGCAGGATTTGTTTTCACTTTTCCTTAAAATCCTTATTTATGAGTTTGTGTTACCAGTCATTAGGCCTTTCCACCTTAGCCCTGTACTTATTTCTCAGTTAGATAATGACAGATTTTTTAAGCTACTTGCATCTAACCTGATTTTCACATATTTTTCAGTTTTCTTGTTTCCCCGTTGAACTGCCCTTGCCTTGTCACACTTCCTTTGTCAGTGCAGTCCATTCTTGCCTTCATTCGTGGTGTGGATGTGATGGACCTAGAAAATACTATCTCCTTAAACCACAATAATACAGCTTTTCTTCTTTTCTTTTCCTTTTTCTTTTTTCCCTATTTCTAGCATCCATTCTTTCTTCTTCTCGGTATTCTTGATTTTTGGTAAGCTAAACTTGACCATCGAACGTTTCTGCTTGAGAAGTCATTACACGGAAATGATACAAGTACCTTTCTCCTAAAATTGGAAATAAAAAGTCCACAAGAATTCTTTTGCTGGTTCACTGATCCACATGTTTTGTAGATGAAGTTGATAAACTTGCCCGAAAGATCTGCATTAAATTTTGCTTGGCATTGAATGTAAAGTAGGCTCAAAATTGAGGATAAATAGCAGTAAAAACAAATGTTAGTTTGTATATCTTTCGGATAAAGTTTCCCATGGTAGCACCTTTCTAGCTGGGTTCTAGTGAACGTAGGTTCTATCAATTTCAGCCTTAATTTAGTTTCTGTTACTAGATTGGTCTTCTTTGTGCTTGAGAAGGTATCAGCACATTATCCTACTTATGTTGGAGAATATACTAAAACTCATGTATCTTTTTCAGTTAGAAAAAGAAGCTCTCGTGAAAGGAGTTCCAATAGGGCAAGCTCTTGACATTGAAATTCCACCTCCTCGGCCGAAAAGGAAACCATGTAATCCCTACCCAAGAAAGATCAGCAATGGACGTACTACTTGTCAGGTGGGATCAAAAGATGAAAAATCAGGAATTCCAGTTTATTCTGTGTCTCAGGCTAAACATGTTTTAGATTTGGAGAAAGAACCGACTCCTGAGGTATTACTTTCTTTTATCGTTTTTCTCCAATTTTGATCAAGTTATAAGATCAACTTTTTGTTCTGCATGTTTATATACATCTGAGTATTTTCTTCAATTATTTATGTAGAGAAATTCTGATGAAAGGATTGCATGTGCGAAAGAAAATCAAGATGAGAATAGAAACTCAGGCTTTGTCCTTCTCTCGACATCTCCTCATACATGCCCATCTTCAGCAAACAAAAGCTCCATGCCAACATTGGCGGTGCCCAGAAAATCATGTACTTTTAAGGAGTTTGTTCCAGTTATAAGCGAGGTGGTCAACAAGGATGAGACAAATGACTCTTATGTCACTGTTGAACCCAGAGAAAATCAGTACTCAGCTAAATCTGATACAAGACAGTCATTTCCGGAGAATGGCATTTGTGACAGCATGACTTTGGCAAAAACACACCCGGTAAATGAAAATTTGGTGGTAGGGAAAGGCCAAAATCTGGACCAGTCGAAAAAGGAAACAGAACTGAAAAATGATGTGCAGAATATGGAGGGTCAGCCCAGACATGTTCCTGTGCACATTCTTGATGGAAGCTTAGGAATGAATGCAGCAAATGTTTCCTTTCACATGTCATCTCAGCAATCTATGTTTCATCAAATGGGAGGAGTTCATCCAAACCTGTTCATGAATCTATCTTCTTCTAGTACATCTGAGCATCAAAACAGTACACCGAGGTTTACAATTAACCAGCCATTTCCTGGCATTCATCCTATTGTAACTCCAATCCCGAACCAAGATGATTACCAGTCTCTTCTCCATGCTTCATCCGCCTTTTCAAGTCTTATTGTGTCTACGTTATTACAAAATCCGGCAGCCCATGCTGCAGCAAGCTTTGCAGCTAGTTTCTGGCCTTGTTCAAGCATGGAAGATCCAGCAGGTTCTGCCACTGGTACCACGGGAGGATTTCCAGTAAGGCAGATAAATACGACTCCTAGCATTGCTGCAATTGCTGCAGCGACAGTAGCGGCTGCAACAGCATGGTGGGCTGCCCATGGTGTTCTCCCAGTTTGTGCTCCATTTCATATGAGTTTTAACTATGCTCCCGCATCAGCAGCGTCTACAGTTCCAGTTGGGGCAAGTCAAGCTAGAGCAGATAACAGTGAAAGAAAAGAGAAAACTGATGCTCCTGCCCTGGAAACTGCACAGATGGAGGCGGAACTCTCATCAGAAGCACTGCAGGAGCAGCACTCAACTTCAAAGTCACCTGCATTGTCAATGTCAGATTCTGATGAAATCAATGGTCTGAAATTGCATAATGGATCAACTGCTATTGAAACTGAAAAAGCTGTAGCAGCAGCTCAGCTTCATGATAACAAGGCCAAGGGCAGGAAACAGGTAGATCGCTCTTCATGCGGATCAAATACACCATCCAGTAGTGAAGTAGAGACCGATGCTTTAGAGAAGCACGAAAAAGGCAACGAAGAGTTGAGGGAAGCTGCTATAGATCATCCAACTGGTGATTCTATCAGTCGACGCGGTAGAAGTTCCAGTGGTTCAAATGATTCCTGGAAGGAGGTTTCTGAGGAGGTATGTCATTAGGGAAGTTATTTTTCTGTGATGATCTTAGTATTCTCATTTTTCCCGCTTCTGTTCTGTTCTGTATTAAGTTAACTTGGTTTTTAATTATCAACTTATATGCAGGGCCGCTTGGCTTTTCAGGCTCTCTTCTCAAGAGAAGTGTTACCGCAAAGCTTTTCCCCTCCATATGATTCTATGAATAACTTGGAGAAGGATAAGCAGACTGTAGATGAGAAAGATACTGAGGGATCCCCTTCTCGGGTAGATGTTAGTGGCAAGATAGGAGGAGTTAGTTGTTGCAGTCAACCAGCGGAGGAGAATGTTTATTTGAAGGGTGAAACCAACAAGCTGGCAGCGGAGGGACTGTTGACAATGGGAAAATTTAAAGTGCGCCATACAGGTTTTAAGCCCTACAAGAGGTGCTCGGTGGAGGCCCAGCAGCAGGAGAGCAGCAGGGTTGTGAACACCTCCAGTTGCCAAGATCAAGAGAAAGGTCCCAAGAGAATACGTTTGGAAGCCGAGGCTTCAAATTTGATACCATGAAATCGTCGGCATTGGCGTTTCTGAACTTTGGCTTCTCCCACCTCATCTTTACTTCTCCTAATTTCAGTTCATTATCTCTACAACTTCTAAAGCTCACGAGACTTGGTCGTGTAGGTGTGTGTACGTATGTTTGTTTAATTGCTTATTTTCAGTTGAAACTGTTCTGCAAACGCGACTATGGACTTCCTCTTTAACGCCCTCAATGATTTGTAACGAAAAGAAAGGAGGCCACTTCCCGCCCTTCATCATTAGAGTTACTTGCTCTTATTACTATAGTAATTGAGATGGCCTGCCTGAAAATATTGGATTCCTTTTCATTTCCAAAATCAAAATGATTGAGCTCATTTTTCACTCACGAACACTAATACATTTTTAATGAAAATCAAGATAAAAAAATACAAAGTTATTCTATTTCAAATATAAGATAAACATGTGAGGTGCTCATGATTAAATATATCGAATTCTACTATCATTGTTGTGGTTTGTGGTGTAGACTAAAAGAAAGATTAAAAATAGTTTCATGACTAAAAAAATTTTTAGAGAAATTTGAAAAAAATAGTTTTTTAGTCAACGAAAAAAGGCAATAAAGGAAAATTTCAAATTTTGAGATTTTTTTATGCAGCCCAAAATTTTTCAAAAATTACCAAATGATCCCATGACTCCAAAGATAATTTTTTACTTTTGCACTTCAGCCCCTCAACTTCAAGCGCATCACACATTGACCACCGTGCCTTAAAAACTTCAGCTTGACTAAACCGCCACAGATTCTAGTCCACCGAGTGTCAGTTCGCCTATTTTCTCGTACCCGACGCAGTTCAAGTTAATTAAGCGCTGGATTTTTATCCGCTTTGATTCCGCATCACAGTTTATGTCGCGAAAACTCTCTGGAAAACTTTTGACGCAAAAACTGAAGAATCAGGTGCTTAAACTTGGCATACAATACTAGAGGTGTACCAAAATTCGAAAATGTATTCTCATTTTTTAAAATGCCCTATAATATAAGTTTGAGTGATAAAGAGCAATGAAATTGCAAACTTTTATTAGTTGGCAAATGAGACTTTATGACTTTTCCCCTCGCTGATAGTATAGGAATAATATATATGACATAGTATTGGTGTCGTATATAGTTTGAAATAATGTTGCAAGATATGATTTTTTTATGTTCTCTTTTCTTTAAATTTATAAATTGTATAAATTTAGTTTGGACGGTGGAGGGTGGCTTGTGATTACTGCTCTTGCAAAGGGTTTGGATGGGATGTTCTCAGTTTCCTTATTGCTTTCATCGTGTGTTTTTTGGCGACGGTGTTTTATTCGTGAAGATAGTTACAGTTAAAATTTTTTTGTCATAATTTCTTTGATGTCTCTAGTTATATATATGGGTTAAGATTTTTGTTGAATTGAGTTTTTTATATTTAGTTGATTTGATTGTTAATAGTGGGATTGTAGCATATATTTTGGCTACTACAATTCATTTAATGACCTTAAATATAAATATGTGCTTTAGTTTACTAAGATTTTCTCATTATTCAAATAAATTCATTGTTTCTTATTATGAATTTTTGAATAAAATTGAGAGGTTGGTAAAAAAAAAGTTTGAGTGGTTAAGAATGATCAAATAGTTTTGTTAAAAAAAAAATGAATGAAGAAATAGTATACATAATTTTGTACTTTTTATTTTTAATTTTATTAGTTCCTTTTATATTATTTTTAGAATTTTTAATTCTTACCCGGAATTAGTGTTTTTTTTTTCCTGGAACTTACCCGGAATTAGTGACGCGCATACAATCTCAGAATGGACTGTTGAGGGGCAAGGCAGAAGGCTGAAGAACAAGCAAGCAAGCTCAAACAGAGTCGGCCTGCTTCCTCAGAAGGGAAAGACAGACAAAGGAAGCAGAGCCTGATTAATTAACATAAGATTAGCGTGGGAGTGCCATAACCGAAAGTGAATTGGAGGGAGTTGAAAGAGAGGGCAGACTCGCGTAAGATAGACCGTGGGAATCTTCGAATCAAGCAACTTGGTTGCGCTTGCTCTTCTGCTTCACAACTGTTATTTGCGTGCTTCGTACGGTCTATCCAACGCTAATCTGCAATCTCACCGCTCTCTTCATATCAGCTTTTTTACTTATATTCCCTTAATTCCTCTGCAATCCAACCACCGCCTCGGCCTCCGCCATCGGCTCAGATACCTCGCCCTGCAGTTGCCAGTATATTACTTCCTGGGCTTCTAATTTTATTTTTGTTTACTACTAAGAGTATCGAGCTCGGAAGTATAAATAATCGACTTCGATATTTCTTTTCTTTGCTTTGATTGTCTCCTTTCCTTCACTTTTTTTATTATTTTCTTCAATTATTTACGATAAAACACTTGATGTTCGTTTATTGCTTGAGTAGCTGTCTACTGTTGTGGTACTTATTCATTGTATCTTACAAAGTTTTGTTGTAATATTCTTGAAAGAAAATCAGATAGAAAGTAATCTGTGAAGAAAAAAAGAAATTCAACCATGGATGATGAGGCTAGGGTTTTAGGTACCACTGAACTCCCGGCGGGGAATGCGAGGTCATATTGGCTTGATGCTTGTGAGGACATCTCCTGCGATGAATTTATCCACAATTTTGTGGATTTCGGCACTGCATCTGGTGCCGGTCTGCTCCCGGAACCATTGTGTTCTGCCTCCATTCAGGATGACAGCAGCCTCAACGATCCTTGTTTCTTTCGTGGAATTGACCAGATTTTCGACAGCATAAAGAATGGCGGGGGTTTGCCTTCCTGCGGGAGCAATAAATCATCTGCTGTCCCCAATGAGCAGTTGGCTTTAGCTTTGGAAACTACTGGTTCCTTTGGCCTGCGTAACAAGAATTATGGCTGCAAAAGCCATGCCCACCATGTAGGGCCAACTGCAGTTACCGGGAGCAATGTCAAGCACATTAAAAGTGAGGACCGAGAGAATTCATTGGATTGTAAACGAAATACTTGTAGATATGGAGTTGAGCATGATTCTTTGCATGGGGATGAAAGCTATGGAAATGGCAAGAGGGCACGGGTTGCTGAGGTAAATATTGAGAGGTGGGGACGCCAGAGACCTTTGAATTGGAAGAGACCACGCGATTTGGATGATTTGGCTTCATGTCAGAGAGATCAAGTAAGAAGAAGAGATCAGCGTCATGGCAGTAGCAGAAAAGACAGGGATTGCAAGGAAGCAAAGGGTTACTGGGAGAGGGACAAAGAAAAAAATGAGATGGTATACCGCTTGGGTTCCTGGGAATCTGATCGAACTGATGAGGACAAGATGCCATTAGAGAAAGGCTATCAAAACAATGCCAGGATTGAAAAGAAACCTGAAGAGCAAAAGGAGACAGTCAAACTCCCTGAAGAGCAGGCCCGTCAATACCAATTGGATGTTCTTGAACAAGCAAAGAAGAAAAACACTATTGCCTTTCTTGAAACTGGGGCAGGAAAAACACTGATTGCTATCCTCCTCATGAAGAGTGTATGGAGTGAAATGCAGAGACAGAACAAGAAAATGCTGGCTGTGTTTCTGGTTCCTAAAGTTCCATTGGTTTACCAGGTAATATCTTGGAGCAAATACTTGCACATACACTTCTTCTTCCAAGTATTTCCTTGTTTTCTTTACTATTTACTCAACCTGCAGCAAGCAGAAGTAATTCGTGAGAGAACTGCTTTTCAAGTCGGTCATTATTGTGGTGAAATGGGCCAAGATTTTTGGGATGCACGAAGGTGGCAGCGGGAATTTGAAACTAAGCAGGTGGTTTTGACATTCCTTATTATATGGGTTAATTTTCTCAATGTAGCTAATCCAACCTAGATTTATCTTGTCATGGTGACACAATCTCCTATAATTCACAAACTGCATCCATTCAGATATTGATTTTGGACTTGAAATTACCTTATCAGTTCTTGAAGCTTGCACAAAAAATGGTTATTATTGGTCAACAGAAGATCCTAGTGAGGCCAGTTAGATGATTAACAATGTAAATAGGGTTGAAGACTTGTATAATCATAAAGAACTTTTGCTTTTGACGTCTAGTGTCAGTGTTGTCTATGGTGCCTGTAAGGAAGTCAAGTGCAAAATAAGAGCCGAGCTGGGCTTAGTATGTTGTAGAGGATATTACCTGGGCACAAAATACATACCTTGGCTATGTGAAACTAAAAGTAACTGGGTTTGCATAGATGGTTATATTCATTGCCATGTACTGAGTAACAAGATGTGATTTTGATACGTACCTTCTATTTCATAGACTAACCCTGTGCTAATGATCATTTTTTAGACAAATAGAGTATTTAAAAACGATTAGATATGTGTATATCCTTGCATCTTTATTGGAGTACAGAAACTAGTTTTACTTGTTATTGCTTATCAGTCATCAAGTACAATTGTAAACTACAACCTAAATTGGGATGTTTCATAAAACATGTGATTCGCGGTGCAAGTATTATCGTTCTTTTAATTTTTCAACTATTCAATGTATAAGTAAAATTATAAAGTTCTGAAGCTGGACTATGCTGGGGATTTAGTAAGCTGTGTATAACTCCCAAATGAATATTTGATTTTATAAACTTACAAGAAAAATAATTTTGATTCAGAGTTTATTATCAAATTTAAATAGAAATAATAAATGATTTTCTTTATTTAAAAAAAAAGAGAGAATAAACTTAAAGCTGTTAATTGCTTGTTTTCCAAATTTCTGGGCATTAAGTTTCAGGAGTCCTTACTGGTGCATTCTTTGTTAATGAAGACTAAAAGATTGTTCAAGTTCAAAATTTCTGAAGACCCGCAGTCAAAGAGATGGGACCGTCCAAAATTGAATAGCCACTTCTTATAGAAAATGAATAAGAAAGTGGCATCCAATTTTGGACAAGGAGGGAGTGTGTTTTACTTTCCGTTATGTACGTTTGCATGGCCTTCGGCCGTACATTTTGTTTGTCATTCTTCATACAGGCCAGACCTTGCATTGTGTTGCGTCTTTGTATCGCCTTAGCTGTTCTCATTGCTCATGTTGCCTTTTTCTGTCTCTTTTTTGGTCTGAATATTGTTTTCAGTTTCGGATGTATGACTCTTTTTTCTTGGGGAGAGGAAGATACTGCTATGCTTGATTTTCAGTTCATATAACATGAGAAAGACGCTTAAGGTTAGTGATTCCTCTTATTGCAGGTTTTGGTAATGACAGCCCAGATTCTTCTGAATATTCTCAGACACAGCATAATAAGAATGGAGGCAATCAATCTCCTTATTCTTGATGAATGTCATCATGCTGTGAAGAAACATCCATACTCTTTAGTGATGTCAGAGTTCTATCATACCACACCAAAGGAGAAGAGGCCATCTGTTTTTGGAATGACAGCTTCTCCTGTTAACTTAAAGGGTATCTTGTTGTTGTTCTTCTTTTTTCTGTATTATTTGAGTAATAACTTAGAGGTAAAACTTCCATAGTTCTTCCGTTTGTATTAGTTTCTTTCTACATGAATGGCTTTGTGAAGGAATCTTCTTTTTGTTTCTGAATAATGTTTGAAGCTCAAGTTTCTCCTCTCCAAAAACTGCTTCTCACTTCTGTTGAGTTTACTACTTACATTTCTCAGAAACCATTGCTGCTTATTGATCATGCAGGTGTTTCTAGCCAAGTAGACTGTGCAATAAAAATTCATAATCTTGAAAGTAAGCTAGACTCAGTTGTTTGTACTATAAAGGACCGAAAGGAGCTGGAGAAGCACGTGCCAATGCCTTTAGAAGTAGTTGTGGAGTATGATAAAGCTGCTATTCTGTGCTCCTTCCACGAACAAATAAAGCAAATGGAGCTTGCAGTTGAAGAAGCAGCTCAATCCAGTACCAGGAGGAGTAAATGGCAATTTATGGGAGCGAGAGATGCTGGAGCCAAGGAAGAGCTCCGCCAAGTATATGGTGTCTCTGAAAGAACTGAAAGTGATGGTGCTGCTAATTTGATACAGAAGTTGAGGGCCATCAACTATGCACTTGGTGAATTAGGGCAGTGGTGTGCTTATAAGGTCAAATGTCTCTATGATTACAAATTACTTCCACTTTATAGCAATGCTGATCAGACAATCGAGAATTGATGCATGTATTCCCCTTTGCTGTTTTTCTTTGTAGGTTGCACTGTCCTTTTTAACTGCTTTGCAAAATGATGAAAGGGCTAATTATCAGCTTGACGTCAAATTTCAAGAATCCTACTTAAATAAGGTTGTTTCTCTCTTGCAATGCCAATTATCTGAGGGAGCTGTCTGTCAGAGTAACCCAGAAGTTGTGGACATGGACAATGGCAAGATTTCTGATCAGTGTGGGACCGAAGAGATAGAGGAGGGTGAGCTGCCTGGAAGTCATGGTAAGTGCTTCCTGATCTCATCTTGCTTAGCGGATCAGTTATACATTGTCGTATTTCATGTTCACCTGTAGCTCTCTCCTGGTTCTAGTTTTTTATTCGGCATCTCTTCATTTTGAGTTTTGACATCATGTGAACAATATGGAGTGGGTTGCAATTTGCCATTGCTCCGTTTGAATAAAGAAAGGGAAAGGAAAGGGAGGTAGAGGAAAGCGGAATTGGTTTGTTATATGCTTTTGGTTTAAATAAAAGAAATTGAAGGAAACAAAGTTGTCAGTGGGTAGTCACTGAAATTTTAGAGGCAGTAAAACTTCCCGTAAGTAAAAAAGTGACTTGCTTATTTATTCTAATCAAGCTGTATCTAGTTAGTCTGTTTTTGGTTTGACGCCTGAAAAGAATCAGCTTCAATTTGTCTCCTGAACTAATTGTATGGAGGTATCTTCAATTTGATGCTGATGCTGAGGGGTTACATATTTGGATTGATTTAAGCAATTCATTTATACACATGGCACATGTCGTGTTGAATATTTATTATACTGACATTGTATATGAGTTAAAGTTAAATACATTAATCTTTACAAACTTAGCTTTCTCATCCTCCATTAGGGGAAAAAAGTAAAAGGAAACATCCCCAAGGGTATAGACAGAAGAAAATAGGAGATCTTGGTTCAAGTCCAAGGCCAGACCAGCTTCTTTCGTCTTACTTCGACTCCCTTAGAGGTCCTCATTTTCTATAGCATCATACTGGATCCTGGAGCAAAGGATTCAAAATCATTGAGATAAACTAAGCACAGGGGGAAGGATTTCTTTTAGGATTAGGAAAGAAAAGGATTAAGTTAAGAAAACGGAACTAAAGATGCAAATCCAATATCCGTACTACGGGAAAAATTGCATATATTTTCTTTGAAAAGTTTCTCTCTCGAGAGTTCTCCGGAAAGTTTGTAATATAACAGCGGTTGGTATTGAGATTTCTGGATTAATTACACAGGGAACACCAGCTACTTTCCTGTCTGTGAAAACACACATTTCCATGGTTAAAATGTTGTCTCTAGACAGTGTACTGGAGTAAAACAAACTTGTCCATATGTTAAAGAGTTTAGATTACTTTTAGACATGTGAAGAATAGTTTCTTAAAGTTCAGTCTTTCTGCTTTTTGTATATGCCTATGTTTATACAGTTATTTAGGTGATTGTGATATTTTACAGTACTAGGATCATGTACATGCATTCGTACTTAATAAAATTTTGGTAAAATTTAATTTGTTATTTATTTTAATAAATACTAAAATAAAGTAATTGATTGTTTTTTTTATTTTTTTAGAAATTAGTTATATATAGTTTTAAACTATTTTTATTTTTTTATTTGTAGCCATGAACTTTTATTTTAGTCATTTATAGCCATGAATTTTATTTTATCTTTCTTTAGCCATGAACTATTTTTAATATTGTAAGTTTATAACAATTTCATGATTTCATATTAACATTTGGTGCATTTTTTGCGCATTTTTACAACATAACTTAAAGGATTTAGTTATTTTTTACCATTATATTAGATCCATGTGTCAAAATGTATCAAATTTTATCATGAAATCTTTAAATTGCTATACTTTAATGTTGAAATAGAGTTTGTGCCTATAAAAAGATAAAATAAACAGAAAAGTGAAAATAGTTTAAGGCTATATATAACCAATTTCTCTTATTTTCTTAATGGTATCTTTTCTAGAATTGTTATATTTAGTTTGTTTTCTAGAATTTTCACTTTTCTCTTTCATATTTGGGATATTTTTTCCTATTAACTCATTCATCTCTTTAATATTTCAAATTCACCTTTTCCAAACTTATCTGTCTATTTAATTCTTGGAGTTGTCTCATTATACACTATGTCAACTATGATGTGTTCATGAGATTGTTTTAATGATTTTCATGGTCCTTAAATCTTAGTGTAAGTGAAAACTATTAATCACTAATATGTTATTAGAAGCCTTCTTACCTATCAAGCTCTTAATATTAAGTATATTTTTAGTGATGATTTGTACTTAATACTTAAATGTTATGAATATATAGTCATGCTTTTAATATTTGGAAGTATGTTTTTAGTGATGGTTTGTACTGGATTCTTAAATGTAATGAATATGTACTCATTCTTTTAATATTTGAAACTTACATACTTTTTTTTTATCCTCTCATTAACCACAATTTTATAATAGTAAAAACTTAGTACTACCTCCGTTTCATAATATAAGGTTAACTTACCATATTTAAGTTTCATATCATAAGGTGATTTCCTTTTATGAACTTTTTTTCTCGAGAATACCCCTATTCATTTAATATGTCACTGTCTAATAATTTTCAAAACCTAAACCTATTAACATTTGATAAAGCCTTGAAATATGGAGAGAGGAGAGAGAAGATAAAGCCTTGGAATAAGAAGTTTATAAAATTAATAAAGGGGTATTATAGGTGTTTTACTCTAAAAGATGCCTTGATTTTATGTTTTCTTAATTTATGTGAAAAAGTAACTTAACCTTATATTATGAAACAGGGGTAGTATATTTTAGTGATGGTTTGTACTTAATACTTAATGTAATGAATATATACTCGTACTTTTAATAGTTGGAAGTTATAAACTTTTTTTTATTACTCATTCTTTTTATATTTGGTAGTTACAAACTTTTTTTTTCTTCTTATTAAAGCACGTGATGATTATTGTTTTTATAAATATTAGTGTCAAAATAATTACTGAAAGAGATAATGAATTTACCTTTGTATCCTCTTTACTCTCATTATTTGATTTTACTACCGAGGTTAAATTTGTGCATTCAAAAAAAGAAGAAACCAAAGAGTGTAAATCGCCATGACTTCTTACCACACTTTTATAATAGTAGAGATCGAGATTGACAAGATTGGAAAATTAAAATTGTAACTTAGTGGGACCCAAAAAAGGGAAAAAGAAAGAAGGCGAGAAACCTTCTAATGCAATGCAAAAGTTAGAGAGATGTAATAGTGAACTCATAAGGAGACACAAATATGCTGAATTCCCAAAAAAGATAAGCAAATGAGAGGGACTAAGAAGTCACATGTGTAAATGAATCGATAAAATTTTAAATTGAAACGAGTAGAGAGTGGTAACAGAGAGATAAAGACTTTGTAGTTGTATGGGAAATTGGTCAAATAAATGAAGAAATAATGACAGTGATAGTTATAGCAAATACAGGACATAGTTTGTTAGGTTGAAAATTTTATAATCTTAATAAGAAACAGTTGTTCAGAGCAACAGTCAATTTGTCAGCATTAATCCTCTATTTCCTAGAATAATGGCTTTGAATAATTTAATTTCCTTTTTAATTGTGCTATTGATGTTTGCCATTGCCTGTGTTGAACCATGTGATATAGTTGTCTCTGGTGGGGAACATGTTGATGTGGTCATTGGAGCTGCTGTTGCTGATGGGAAAGTGACCCCGAAAGTGCAGTCTTTGATTAAAATACTTCTGAAGTATCAGGATACGGATGATTTCCGAGCTATAGTCTTTGTTGAACGCGTTGTTGCCGCTTTAGTTCTTCCGAAGGTTGATATTCAGGCATATTCTCCTGTGTTGGATGCTTCACGTAACAATGCTTCATTTCTAAGATTATTTTGTCGAGAATGCAGGTCTTTGCAGAACTTCAATCTCTAAGTTTTATCAAGTCAGCAAGTTTGGTTGGCCACAACAACAGTCAAGAAATGCGGTCATGCCAAATGCAGGACACGATTGCGAAATTCAGAGATGGTCGGGTATGCTTCTCTTCTGATATTCAATTATGTGAAATAGTTAGATTTTGTTCATCTTCTTAAATATTGCACTGATATGCAGGTAACATTGTTGGTTGCAACTAGTGTTGCTGAGGAAGGACTTGATATCCGGCAATGCAATGTTGTCATCCGCTTTGACCTTGCAAAAACCGTTTTAGCTTACATTCAGTCCAGGGGTCGTGCAAGAAAGCCAGGATCTGATTACATCTTGATGGTCGAGAGGTAACAGTGCATCCTTTTCATTGTCTGAAATCTGCTTATTGTCTGTCAATGAGAAGGTTAAGTGACGGAGCTTTAATGTTTACTATTGGAAAACCTTTTTGTAGAGGAAACTTATCTCATGAAGCATTTCTAAGAAACGCCAGAAATAGTGAAGAAACCTTACGGAAAGAAGCAATTGAGAGGACTGATATTAGTCATCTTAAGGATACATCAAAGTTGGGAGAGGTAGCACAAGGTGTCGTATATCAGGTGGAGTCAACCGGTGCTGTCGTGAGCTTAAATTCTGCTGTTGGCCTCATCCACTTTTACTGTTCACAATTACCCAGTGACAGGTTTTAAGTTCTTGTTTACTGTGAATAATTGCCTGAGTCCAGGAATTATAATTTTCTTTTGGTGGTTGCCTCTGGTTTCTTAGTCTCGATCCATTTATCTTAGGTATTCGATACTTCGGCCTGAGTTCATAATGCAGCGTCACGATAAGCCAGGCTGCCTGTCTGAATATTCATGCAAGCTTCAACTCCCCTGCAATGCACCATTTGAAGAACTTGAGGGTCCTTTGTGCAGTTCTATGCGTCTTGCACAACAGGCATGTTACTCCCGATTCCTGTATACTGACTAATCCCATTAGCTAGCTTGTGAACAATTCCTTATAAGACATGGATATCCTCCGCTCTTGAGGTACCTTTTGAGAGTGGAGAGGCTTATGTTAATTTGCTTTAGTTGTACTAGAATATCTTTTTGATTACCCACAGGCTGTCTGTTTGGCTGCTTGTAAGAAGCTGCATGAGATGGGAGCATTTACTGACATGCTGTTGCCTGATAAGGGCAGTGGGGATGACAGCGAAAAGGTTGAACAAAATGATGAAGGAGATCCACTCCCTGGAACTGCTAGGCATAGGGAATTCTACCCGGAAGGTGTTGCTAATGTTCTCCGGGTTAGTTCCAAAAGAGCTCTGCTTTAGATTCTCAGTAATCCCACCTGAGACGCAACCACACACACACATTTGTCTACGTATGCTACTCATTGACAAATGATGTGTGTGCATATCTATATTATTAATATATGATAGTCCTTTTTAAAAAATGCCATATCCATCAATTGATGTTTATTTCATGTTAATGTTTCTCTCTTTCCTGTAGATATGCTAATTTTCCTGGGAAAATAAATATATCTATTATTACATGTGTGTGCCTGAAAGTGGGAGAATTTTAGAGTCCAGTTTCTTTGATAGGAGTGTGGATTGTAGGAGAATATAAATTTTGGAAATGGCGAGACAACTTAAATTTTCTGTAGTCTGTTAGACCTAGTGTGAGAAAACCTTTTTATTCCGTCATTAATGTTCAGTTCTTTCTTAACCTACATATTGTTGATAAGCCTTTGAGAAGCATCTCAAGAATTCGCAGAATTAATTAGCCAATTTCTTCTGCATAGTACTTGTATAAACTTCAGATATGAAAGTCTACTATATTTTCCTTCAATTTCTTAATTGCATGTGGAAAATCTGAAATTTACAGATTACTTTTTGTTTTCGTTTGCTGATATTCCTATATAGGGTCATTGAAAGTGTGATTATAATGTTGTTCTCATTTGGGATGTGTTGGGATCTTCAATATCGTGCAGCATCAGTATTTCTGTGGAGGAATGCCCTTTAGATGCATTACTGTTGCAGGAAAAGATCAGAAAGTTTGCCCAGCAAGAAAGATACAAAACTGATAGATTTAGGAGGAAAAAACAGTCCAAAATTATGCTGAAAATAAGGAAATTGTTGGGGAAGAATAGGCAAAGATGAATCCCTTAGCGTCAGACTAAGAGAGAAACCCATAAGGCGTCACACCTTAGGCTTTGATTGCGTCACACAGCCAGAAATGCTGAAAATTTCTGTAGACTCTATTAATTGAAAAAGCAAAGTATACATAATAGAATAGAGAACTCTTTTATTTATATACTAGAAAAACCAAATTATAAACTATCTAAGAAAAGACACTTGGAAGACTCTAATCCTACCATAACTAGGAAAATTCGTCAGACTAGAATTTAGAAATAAAAATACCAAAATCTATAACTAATTAAACTTACTAAAGGACTCTAATTCTAGGATCTTGACTTACCTGTTCCAAATCCTAATGCTTCTCAAAAAAGAACATATAAGAAAAGACTCTAAACTTAACAAAAATTAGCATTAAAGCTAAATTGTAAAGTAATTGGTTCACATAAACTTTTCAGATCTTGGATCCTCTTGCGTTCCGCATCATGCATGCTTATATTAGATAAAGCAAACTTTAGACTATTTCTTAAGTTGCTTGAGTTGCTCCATGTTCTTGTTTACCTATAGGTCTTTCATGATAATGTCTGGGCTATAAACTTCTCTTATAATGGAATCCTTTTGGCCGCGCAGGGAGAATGGATATTATCCGGGAAAGACAGTTGTGATAACTCCAGAACTTTCAATCTTTGCATGTATGCAATCAAATGCATAAATGTTGGTTTCTCAAAAGATCCTTTCTTAACCCAAGTTTCAGAATTCGCTGTGCTATTTGGCAATGAACTGGATGCAGAGGTCCATGTGTTCTTCTTCCCTGTCTTGTTTTTTAACTGATTCAAATCCCTCCATACACGCTTAAAAAAAGAATATTGTTGACGCTGAACATCTTTTGTTAACAGGTGTTATCGATGTCAATGGATCTATTTATTGCACGAAGTATGATCACAAAGGCTTCTCTTGTCTATCAAGGGCCATTAGAAATTAATGAAGTTCAGGTTTAGTGGCTCTTATTCTTTTTTCATTTTTTTTACTCAATATGTGCTTGAACTAGAATCTGACTTCTGCATGTATGCAGTTAACTTTGCTCAAGAGCTTTCATGTAAGGCTTATGAGTGTAGTATTGGATGTTGATGTTGAACCATCTACTACTCCATGGGATCCTGCAAAGGCATATTTATTTGTCCCTGTGTCTTGCTATGGTTCTATAGATCCACTAGAAAACATTGACTGGGGTTTAGTTGAGAAGATAACAAAGACAGATGCATGGAGCAATCCCCTTCAGCGAGCTCGACCAGATGTATATCTTGGCACAAAAGAGCGAGCTCTTGGAGGAGACAGGAGAGAATATGGATTTGGCAAATTGCGCCACGGCATGGCTTTTGGCTTGAAATCTCATCCCACTTATGGTATTAGGGGAGCTATTGCACAGTTTGATGTGGTGGAAGCTTCTGGTTTGGTTCCTGCCCGGAATGCCGTGGCAGCTTCTTGGGAGGTTGCTTTGTGCAAAGGCAAATTGATGATGGCAGATTGCTATGTTAGTGCAGAGGATTTAGTAGGAAAGGTTATAACTGCTGCTCATTCTGGAAAGAGATTTTATGTTGATTCTGTTCGGTATGATATGACTGCAGAAAATTCATTTCCAAGGAAAGAGGGCTACCTTGGTCCATTGGAGTATGGCTCTTATGCTGATTACTACAAGCAAAAGTAAGCATCTGAAAACCCCTTATGAAACCAAAATGTTGTCGGTTGAATTTTCCCTTTCTCTAAAGAAGAGTTTTGGAAAAATGATATGTAAAGTTACTTAGTAGTTTTGCCAAGTGGGAAATAAAGACTGGCAATTAATTTGTAGGCTCCAGGTTGGATATTACTGCATGTGGTGATCCATAGAACTAAGGAACAAAAAGGCTTTCTATTGCTTTGATTTGCTTTGATTTACACCTTGAAAGGGAAGGAATAGGAAATATTTGATTTGTTTTTTTTTTTGGCTGAATAGGAAACGTTTGATATGATTAAATGTGAACTGGGATAATAGAGTTGTATCATAGTAGAAAGGGCTTATGTAGAGAGTATATTTCACAAGAAAGGGGATTGAATGAAGAAACATTTAATGTTTTGAATGAAGAAACATTTAATTTTTCATTAACTTTTTGGTTTGCTGCTAACCATTTGCTTAACTACAACATGAGGACTGGATGGTCAGGATGCACCATATTTTGTGCTCAAGAATAGAAACAAATCTTGGTTAGGAAGTGATCATAAACTACTTTCAAGTGGGAAATTTCTGGCTCTGGCAGGCTGTGAAGAATATTCTCTGTCTCGCCCATTAATAGTTTAATAATTCTTCTGGACTGACAAAGTTTCTATTCTTCAAGTACAATATGGTGCACTTTGGCTGTTCAGTCCAAAAATACTTACAGGTATGGAGTTGATTTGATCTTTAAACAGCAACCTTTAATCAGATGCCGAGGTGTTTCATATTGCAAGAATCTTCTGTCTCCAAGATTTGAGCATTCAGAATGTATGTACTTGCCTGTGCTTATGCTGATTCAACTTCTCTAGCATCATTTAGTGTTGAACTAATTTAATTTTGATTTGTCCGTACAGCTCAAGAAAAGGAATCTGATGAGGGCCTTGATAAGACGTATTATGTTTTTCTCCCTCCGGAGCTCTGTTTTATACACCCGCTCCCTGGGTCACTAGTTCGAGCTGCCCAGAGATTGCCCTCAATTATGAGAAGGGTGGAAAGTATGCTCCTTGCTGTGCAGCTTAAGCATATTATCAATTTTCCTGTTCCTGCTTCAAAGGTGTGCTTTAGTATCTCCTATTAGTGTTAAATTTATAGTTAGAAGAATCTTACATATGTCTAAACCTTAAGTTTTGCAGATCTTGGAAGCTCTCACTGCTGCTTCATGCCAGGAGACTTTCTGCTATGAACGAGCTGAGTTATTGGGTGATGCTTATCTAAAGTGGGTCGTTAGCCGATTTCTATTTCTCAAGTATCCTCAGAAACATGAAGGTCAACTTACTAGGTTGAGGCAGCAAATGGTTAGTAACATGGTACTCTATCAGTATGCTTTGAATAAGGGGCTTCAGTCATACATCCAAGCAGATAGGTTTGCTCCATCTAGATGGGCTGCTCCCGGGGTGCTGCCTGTCTTTGATGAGGATGCCAAGGAGGTTGATTCACCACTATTTGACGAAGTGCCTCATATTGATGAGACTTCTGTCAGAAAGGATCAAAATTATGATGGCTATGGAGATGAGGATATTGAAGATGGAGAGCTAGAAAGTGATTCAAGTTCATACCGAGTCCTCTCTAGCAAAACATTGGCAGATGTTGTGGAAGCACTAATCGGTATATATTATGTTGAAGGTGGAAAAAATGCTGCAAACCACCTAATGAAATGGATTGGAATTGAATTAGATTTTGACACCAAAGAGATTGAATATTTAACTAGGCCAAGCAACATTCCTGAATGTGTTTTGAGGAGTGTTAACTTTGATACATTGGAGGGTGCTTTGAATATCAATTTCAATGATAAGGGCCTCTTAGTAGAGGCTATTACTCATGCTTCGCGCCCATCTTCTGGAGTGTCTTGTTACCAACGGCTTGAGTTCGTTGGTGATGCTGTTCTGGACCATCTGATTACAAGACACCTATTCTTTACCTATACAGATCTGCCTCCAGGACGCTTAACTGATTTGCGTGCTGCAGCTGTAAACAATGAAAATTTTGCACGTGTTGCTGTTAGACGTAATCTTCATGTGCATCTTCGACATGGATCAAGTGCTCTTGAAAAGCAGGTTTGTTTCTTTCTTTTGCATTGATTACCGCATGGGTGTATCTTTCTATCCAGGGAAAAAACCTCAGCAAGATTCCGTCTTTCTTACACTTGCTCTCATTTGCAGATCCGAGACTTTGTGAAAGAGGTCCAGAATGAACTCTTGAAGCCTGGGTTTAACTCCTTTGGTCTAGGAGACTGCAAAGCTCCAAAAGTTCTGGGGGATATTGTTGAATCAGTTGCTGGTGCCATCTTCCTTGACAGTGGTTGTGATACTGGTGTTGTATGGAAGGTTAGTTGAACCACAGGAGCGTAGGGAAATTCTTACAATTTTGTTTGTTTTTCTTTAATGTTTCTGCTGCAATCTCCCAGAAAAAGCCAGGCCCAATCCCTTTCATTCTGTTTGCTTTTTGTAATCGATGGGGTTCTTTGGTATACAACTTTATTCAAGCTATCTCATGTTTTTAGGTCTTCCAACCCCTGTTGCATCCAATGGTCACTCCAGAAACTCTCCCAATGCATCCTGTTCGAGAACTGCAGGAGAGGTGCCAGCAGCAGGCTGAAGGACTTGAGTACAAAGCCACGCGAAGTGGTAATTTGGCTACTGTTGAAGTTTATGTTGATGGTGTTAAAGTTGGAATTGCGCAGAATCAACAGAAGAAAATGGCACAGAAATTGGCAGCCAGGAATGCACTAGTTGCTTTGAAAGAGAAGGAAACAGCTGAAACAAAGAGTATTGACGATAGCAAGAAAAAGAAGAACGGGAGCCAAACATTTACCAGGCAAACCTTGAATGATATCTGTCTCCGTAAAAATTGGCCAATGCCATTGTATCGGTGAGAAAATTCTTCATGATCAGTAAACAACTGTTTCAGTGCTGCATTTTGTTGTTTATTTTATGATTTCTGAAGTTGGTCATTATAGGTGTGTTCATGAAGGTGGGCCTGCACATGCAAAAAGGTTTACATTTGCAGTACGTGTGAATACTGCTGATAGGGGATGGACAGATGAATGTGTAGGAGAGCCCATGCCGAGTGTCAAGAAAGCCAAGGATTCTGCTGCAGCCCTGTTATTGGAACTCCTTAGTAAATGGTGCGCCTGATATGTTCTTGGATTACTAATGGCTGGAAATTGGGCCCTTGTTGAAGTTCCATTAGTAAGGAGTGAGAGAATGCATAGGTTTCGCCTTAACATTATCATTCCATGGCTCTGGCGAGAGAAGATTGATGATATTCTGAATTGGGTGACTGCTGACAGCCTTTGCATTGAGCAATTATGAACAAAATTGCTGCGAGTTTAGGGAGAAAATTCCTTTAACTCCCCCATTATAAGAATGTTGAATATGCTTGCATTTGCGAAAATGAGCCAATGTTTGTTTAATTGGGTTTTCTTGTTTCACCTGTACTTTGTTGTCTCGCTATGAGACGATGTTTGTTTAATATTTACCAAGGCGTCATTGTTCGGTACGCGGATACACTTCCACGGCCTCTACAAACAATATTTACCAGTTAGAATAGCCATAAAACCGAAAGGGAATGAATTGGAAAAGAATGAGAACAGAGAGAGAGAGAGAGAAAGAAATGCGCATTAATAATCTCTCTTATTCTTTGCCCAACACAGCGACGGGTTAGATCAAACTACAGAAATCAGAGCGCATATGGACGAACCAAATAAAAAAAAAAAAAAGGACCCGTAATGAGAAGTCTAATCTTCCGTTTGTTTTCTTTTGACCATGCATGATCTTCTCTTTATCAGTAGCTTTGTTCTATTTAACCGGAAGTACCATCTTTTCCCCCCCTTCTCTTTTGATACATAACAAAGGTATCGTCGACTAGTCGTCTTCTCTTTCATTGGCTTCATCATGACGGTCATTCTCACCATCCCCCCGTCCATAGTCAACCCAAGGTAAGATGGACTCCAACAGCACAGCGAGGGCATTTCGGTTTGATAAATCACGGGGAGCACGAACACCAACTGGCAGGTTCACGACTTGGTCATTATTAACCTCCCTCATCCTTGCATCGACAATAAAATGTTGCAAGTTATCCGGCGGCATGGTTGGCACGGAGTCTGAGAAATCCGATACCTGGAGGTGATGATACCTGTCCATCCAAGAAAATTATTAATAAGAATCACAATCCCAGAAGGCGTACGTATCAACTTCTTCGGTTGAAGTCCATATCAGACGCGCAGAGACCAACTCATCCAACTAAAATAATTTATCACTTAACGACTTATATCCCAAGGAAGTAGCTATAATATAAACTTTTAAAGCATAGAAAAACCAAATGAACCAGAACTTACTCATTTTTCTCAGAAAAAAACACCTCTTTTCTCACACAAGCCCAATCCTTTGCGTCAGTTGCCCCATCTGATACTGTTGTAATCACCAAATTAGCAGAATCCTTAAGGAACTTTTGTAGGCCAGGAAGCCTCCATATGAGATAACTCCTTTCGACGTATATATTGATCAAATGCTCCAGGGATGGACATCCTGTTTGCTCAGATCGAAAGAAACTATGTTTGAGTATGGTTGTCCAGACCTGCTCTTTTAAAGGCACCTTTTCCGCTAATTTTCTCAGGACCGAAGGGTGCAACATCAAGGCCTGTTTCATAAGATCAGCTGAGGAAGCTCTCCCAATTCTCTTTTCAATATCTTTTGCCTCTTCTTTTTGTTCAAGGAAAAAACTACACACCGCAAGAGAAAAAGAAAAATTTGGAAATAACCAAAGAGAGTTGTCAGAGCCATAGTCATCCACGAAATGTTCCAGCCATGAGTACTCCTCTGCTCTTAGAGCATAGTAGTCGATGCAAAACATTGCACCCATTGGATCATCAGAATCTAGAGACAGCAACAGTTTACAATTTTCAAGTGCAGATCGATGGCAGCCACGCCTGTCCATATTTCTCATATGAGTGAAAAGGGCAGAGAAAAATGGCCTGTTCGTTTCATGATCATATTTCAATTGACAGTTACTTTGCAAGGGAGTGAACATAGGATGCCATGCACATTCCAAGCCATAAAGACACTTTGCAGTAGCTTCTGCTGACATTTGATGCTCCCCCGAAAATTTGAAATATTCAGCCAATGTTATCAGGGAATCCATATGGTAAGGATGGTACAACAGAATGTTTGCAATCCCATTTAGATCATGGACTGCCTTAGCTGCTTCAAATGCCCTCTGAGATTGGCTATAGGATGATGAATGGACGTACCTAATGACAGAAAAGACCGTTTAGGCTAAATCTCTTTATTTTAAAAAAAAAAAAAAAAAAAAACCTTATTTTGCAATAGATTTTGACATGTCTTTGTTAACATTTTCAGGCGACACACTCCTCTTTCTTGAATAATATAATCTATCAGTTTATAGATTTGAACAAAACCAATGATTTGAAAAAACACGACCATTTTCTGTGAAGTATTACAGCAATACGGGTATCTTTTATAGCACTATTTTAGAGGAGAAAACTTTCCCTATAATGTCTCTCAAGTACCTGAAATTTGTCAAAATGACTCCTACAGATGAAGTATGTTTTCCTGAAATCTATTGAACTCTAACTTTTGAAACTGTGGCACAAGTTTTCAGAATTTTCATGTGTAATGATGTAAATATGCCACCTGAATCGCCACATTCACTAAAACAATCTATGAAAATGCAAGGAATCAATATGAAAAAACTACATTTGAGTTCTATGAACATATTCATCTACATGAAAGACACACACTAAACCAGAAGGATGATCAAATGTTTGCCTAGGCCACTATGGCAGACACAAAGCCAGTTACAGCAAGGAGACAAAATTCTGATTTCCTCTCTAAGATATGATCGGAAAGGGTAAAAGAATACATCAATGAGATTACTGCAAAAGAGACTAGTATTACCTGAAATAAAGGAACCCATTCTTAGTTTCTAAAAGTTCCATTGAGAGAGATCCATCCCACCGCGGCCAGTGTTCAGATGGAGTAACAAGAATAGTCTTCCGATGATTGTGGCTCCCTTGCCTAGCACTGCGGGATTGCCTTGAATTTCCAGTTTGACGACTTTTTTCAAATGAATTTACTACCTTTGAACCAAAAATCCTACGCAGCTCATTTTCTGCAATAAGATATCTGGGATCGACATGTAGAGTTGAAGATCCACAATTCCTCAAAGCACCTGTTTTATTGTTCAAATTTGCATATTTGGATTTTGTTGAAGAGGAAGAAACAATCTGTGGCCTAGAAGATTCAGCCCCAATAGACTGATTTTCAAACACCAGATCACGAGATTTTTCATTATCTTCATCACACGCGAGTAAGGCTTCCTTGTTCTTTTTCTTTTTCTTTTTCTTTATTTTTTGTTTCGCTGATTTTTCGCAAATTGAGAAATTTTTTCCATCATCATTTTGTTTTGCAGACTCATGAACAATTGCCAGCTCCTCTCCCTTCGCCGAGATTGATCATGAGAGAAACAAAATGAAAAGTAAAATGATAAACAGCCTGGCTATGATCACCAAAGGTAACTTAAAGAGAAGAGAGCAGTAAGCATATAAAATAAACATATCACATAGGACCCGTTTATAAATCCTGAAACAGAAATAGATAGACAAGCTTGGCTGACAAAAGGTTGCAATTATGCACTGCAGCGTTAAGGGTTCAGCATTTAGCTTTTGTAACAACAAAAACCTTAATTCTTACAGCAAACTTGAGTTTAATTGCACGGATAAAGACACCAAAAAAAAAAAAACAAAAGCCAGTTTTAATCTCAATTTTCCACTGTTTTCCACTCTATAGTCTATACACGGAGTTCTCTCTCACAAAAGTTTATCTCACTTTTTTCACTTCTGAGTGTTTCAACAGCACTCAAAATGGAAAAAAAAAATACTTATTTTTATTTCTGTGATATAGTTCGACTTTTGAGCCAAAGGGTGGATCCAAAGTGAAATTTTTTAGGGTTAGAACAGAATTATCTATCTCATCTTGTAAAGGAAATAAGCTTTACAATATTCAACGTAGATGCACGGGAAAGGGATTTATTAACAAGGTGTTCTGAAAGAGCCTATCAGTGGATGAGATAGGAACTACTAAACCATCCAAGCGTATCCTATAAACGAAACAAACCCATTAAATAATCAACATTGAATGTTCCATTTAGAGGCAAGGCCGGAAAATTCCAAAGACCAAAAGAAAAACATCATCTGATATAAAAGGGAATTGGTACAAACATCATCCGACATAAAAGGGAATTGGTACAAACATATAAAGACAGCATCATTAATTGAAATTATACCTGGTCCAAGTCAGGGTAATCTTCATTATCTTCATCAATTAGAAGATCGAAAGGATTACGAACTGCGGAGGAAGAGTCCGGAGAATCGGACTCGTCGCCGCCGCTGCCGATCAAATGCTCTTGCTGCGCGGCTTCCTGTTCTTGTAGAACTTTCTTCAGCAATCGAGCGGACATCCTGCTATTGCTATGAACTCGAATTCAATCACTAGAGTCGAGAAACGAATACCTTTTCTCTTTCTAGATAGTAATCAGTAATCACTGGCGATAAAACAGCTTTTTCTACCTTCAAATTCTGGTCTCTTTCTTTCTAACTGTGAACTTGAAAGAAGGCAGGCCCATCCTGATCAATATATATATCACTCTATCGAACAGTGCAACTGGAAAAGTTGTTGCCCCATCTGGGCCTCCCATCCATGATGCGTTTTATTCGAAGTTCTCTTTGGACAGAAAGCCCATTCTATCGCAAACGACCAAGCAAGTGATTTACCCCCAAAGGACTGAACAAAAATGGGGAACATTAAAACTATTAAATCCTAGTCCAAAATAAATTGGTAAATCATTAGATTATGAAAGAATAGAGCATAGTAACCAATAGCTTTAGGGTTTAGGGCTCGTTCGTTTATATGGAGCTGGTTCGGAAATAGCTTATCTCAGAGCAGTTGAACCGCAGTTAGATTGTCACCTTTTGATTTGGATACAAAGCAAAGATCATGAGAAAGGTGGAGACTACGGTTTTCAGCGTCTCTATTGCTTTTGACGAGCAAATGAGGCAGTTTGGCGAGCAGAACCACTTGGCATACACCCCTATCGATGATAGACCTCGTCAGAACTGCTATGGTTGACATTCGATCGACAACATCTTTATCGACTGTAATAGTAGCAAGGACCTCTAAGGTGTTGGTTCTATCTTCTTGTACCCTTTCCCCTCTATTAATCTTCCGGGCACTGTCACTGTCGATCCCTCCCCACCTTCTAGTAATGTTAGGGGTCTCGAGGATGTTTGATACTTGTACATTTTATGTTTATTTGATGTTTTATATAAAAAATTTAGTTTATGGATGTTTTATGAGTTTCATGTTTTATGTATGAACTTTAATTTTTCAATATATATAGTTGTTGTTTGGTTTATTGCATTTCAGGGAATTTCGAGTCCGTTCTATAAATTATATATTAAAAAGACCAAATTACTAACAGAATATTGATAGTTCGCTGTAGGAAATAAATTTTTGTCAAATCAGTTATTGACGGTATTTGTCGTCAGTAATACTTGCCGATAGTTTTTTCATCTATCGGTAAAATTGTCGGCATTTAATTTATTATTGAGGAAAAGGATTTATGATTTAGAATTTAGGAAAATGGCGCATCGGCTGGTGAAACTTCACGGATCGAAAATTCACCGTCGAAAAAAAAAATTACTGTCGATAATTTGTTACCGATAACAATTTCCTGACGGTCATTTTTCCAGTATTCATCACTTACCCTCTCCCTGGTGCTGCCATTGAAGCAAGGACATTCCCACAAGAGTCCCTAATCACTACCTAACTCCTGCATTATCCCCTTGGAAGTAATTGAACAAACTCCCCTAGCCGGAGGGAGCTTCCTACTTCCTCTTCTCCCCACTCGTCCGTCCATGCCATGGGACAGCCCACAAGCTAACTTGGGATTTCGCATACAACCCCTTGCAAATTCCACCAACTCACAAGGCGTTTAAAAGACCAAATGGTTCCAGCTTGCATTCCATAAGCTCCATAAAATCACCATGAACTCCTCCACCTCCTTATCTTAATAATCAGGCATGCAATTGTATAGAGGGCATCCAGATCACTTCATTACATGAGCTAACCCCGGCCTAAACCACAGTGCTCCATATATTTTCGCCACTGCTTCCAAGTCCGCCGCACCATTGGACAGAAGAAGAATAGGAGTGAACTATTGATCTCCGCAAGAGAAGTATTCTTATTTAGTTCAACTATAAGAATTTGGATCATACATGTGATCTTAAGTATAATTGAGAGGAATTATTTTTATTATGGAAAAATATTATTATCACTCTTTACTTACTTTCTCAACAATTGAATTACCATTTTGCCATTTTATTCATGTTTAGTTTTAGTCGGGTTACCTTCACTCCTTACTTCAATTAAGCTTTTTTCCTATCTCTTTTTTTTTTTTTTTTTTTGTACTAAAGAAACACCTTCCTATCAAGACTAATGATGGTAATCTATTAATATGTACTTATATAAAAAATAAAAGAAGATTTAAAAATAATTAATGAGTATAAAATACAAATTAAGCAATGGATACAAAATAGTAAACTTACAAAAGTAGTCAATTTGTTTGATCATCAAACATTTGATGTTATATTATTCATAATAAAGTCTAAGTATAGCTTAGACACTATATTTATTTTTAGAAAATAAAATAAGAGTGAAGGAAGCCAGCTTGATCCGATCAACTGCTAAAGCTTATGCTCCCTATGCATAGCTAGCTATAGTTTGGAGATTTTATTTATTGAGCAGATCAACATTAAATGCCTTTACAAGCTTATCGTCTCAGGGTATGTAATATATATTCAGCATACATGTCCCTGCCATCAAATAAAATCAATAAAAATTATTATTTACATGTAACTTTATGAGGTAATTAAGAAATCATCTAAAAATTTTAGCGGAAATACTTGAAAGCATTAAAGATTTTTATATGATATATAATGGGTCATGAAAACATTTTATGAGTCTTTTATCATTTTAATGAAATATGCAGAAGCCCCTCTTACTTAGAGCTTTATCTGATTTATAAAGGAATTTCCAATTATTTGTTGACTTGTAACTGTTGGTTTTTTTTTTTTTTTTTTATAAATATCAATTAGAACTATTAATTGCAATAAGCTTTAAAATTGAAAATGACATTGTGTAATTATATAAAATTTTCAAATACACTTACATGGAATATTGGATAGCATCAATAGCAGTCTGTGAAGGCAAAAAGTCATTAACTGCAACCTCTTTATTTTCATTCTTCTTATCTGTGGAAATAATTTTAAAGCACTCAATTGGCTAATCTTAAAAAGACATGAATATAAACAACAAATAGAAAATATAGTAAGAATTAATACAATCTTCGAAGAAACGTCGAATTTCAGTTAAACGATGAGGAGGAAGTTCTTTGATGTCAGTATAGTGCCTATACTCTGGATCATCAGCGCATACTGCAATTAATTTGTCATCTTTTTCACCCTATATTCAAAATGAGGGATGAATAATTTATGATTAAAAAAATTTTATATTAAATATTACTTATGGTAAAATATTCTCTTTTTACAAAATTAAATATATATATATATTCAAGATAAATATAAAAAAGCGATTTCGATCTCATTAATGATATTATTAAGTTGATTTTCTTGAATGAGTACCTGATCAATCATGGGCATCAATCCAATGGCTCGAGCTCTGAGAAAGCAACCAGGAAGGACTGGTTCCTATTACATACACATTTGAATTGACACGTAGATTAATAACAAATGAAAGAAAAATTAGTTATATATAAATAGCGTTAAATTATTATTACTTTTCTTTTCAAATAGATGAAATTTTTTTTATCTTTTCTTATATTTGAATTGTTTTCGACATTACATGTATAGAAATTTAATAATTTCACGACGACATTTTGATATATGAATTGTACATGCTGCCAATCGAATGATAAAAATAACTAATTCCTTCAAGTTAAGTTATAAAAATGTACTAAGTTTAATCATAAAAACATTAAATTGATATAAACTTGCTATATTAAAAATAGTTCATACATAAAAAAAAATAGAATAAAAATTATTGGCTAAAAACATATAAAATAAAAATTTATAATTATAAATAGAAAAGTAAAAATATTTTAAGACTATATATAATTAATTTCTCTTTGATGTAATTGAAGTACAACAACCATGATGAATATGTAATAGTAGAGGTATTTTATAGGGTTTAATTTTGTAATATTTTTTCCAATTAGATAGTTTACGTATGTAAAATTTAAATTGTTTGTGAGATGAACAATTTATTTTCATTGTAAAAATTTTGCATTAGGTTCGATTATGAAACTAAATCCAAATACGCAATTAAATAGGTTTATGTAATGTACTTTTGGAAAGAAAGTATATAACAATTAGAATAATTGATTTGCAATCCATACAGTATCTCCTTGTGTAAAATAACTAAAGTAAACTCATGCAAATTAGTTAACATGACCTTTTATAGCATTAAATTTCAAACAACTAAAAAAATTTTCTCTAAATCATAATTGCAGGATTGAAATAACCTGCATGAGGATCAGAACATCCAATGGGTCATTGTCATCACATAGTGTACGGGGAATGAACCCATAGTTGTGCGGATAGACAACGGATGAATATAAGATGCGATCAACCTATAGACAATTTACCAATCGTAGTTAATAATAATAATAATGATAATAATAATAATAATAATAATAATCCAGTGGAGGCTTAGACTAAAAGAAAGTTTATGGCTAGAATGAGGATGTTCATACTCTTTTTCTAATTATTTTATTTATTTGCTTTAAGTTGAAAATTGGATATGTTGTTACCTTAATTAGTCCAGTCTTTTTGTCCAATTCATATTTGACTTTACTTCCTTTTGTGATCTCAACAACCTGTAGCAAAAACATTCGAAAAATAATAAATTTGAATCATATATGTTTAAGAAAGTGATTTTGTTTGCTCTGAAATATTTTTTCTTTACCGATTAAGTTTAAAATGTTTTTAATAATTCTTTTTGCGTTATAAAATTTACGCGTCACTATTTTCATGCCCAAAATTGACACTGACGACTAACCACCATAACTTCAACCAAATGGAGTTAAAAAAGGTCTCAAGATCAAATGCAAATGAAACTTTTACACAAACAATAATACCTAAAAGATTCCATAAAACTAATTTGTCAAAAAAGCAAAGGATTAAAGAAAACTTAGTGCCATTGTATATATCATTTCCTTCCCTTCAACAATCGGAATGTAATTGTTTATAGTGGTTTGCTCTATATTTCACTAGATAATCCACAATTGAAATCTTCGCAACTTCATCCTTGTGAAGTTTTGAAGATTTTCTTTCTCGCATCAAGACTTCCAGCTGTGGGAAATCAAAATCATGGGAATGAGATATGGATTTGATTCAGATTTAGGTGGACACGGATTACAAAAAAGAAAAACCTTTTTTTTTTTCAATTTAATTACAAGAAAAGGAGAATAAGGGGAACAGAAGAATCAGCAGGGACAACAACAGAGGTGCTTGAAAAAGAAGAAGGGAGAACTGGGAGATGGGAAAGAACTTCAACGGTAGAGAAAGAGAGGGCAGCATTGGAGTGTTTTTAGGCCAATATATATATATATATATATATATATATGGCCGTCGGTGCAATTTCGGCATTCAATTGACAATTGCAAAAGAGGTGATCCGCGAAATGAACAATTGCGCGAACTAAAGGATATTCTTTTTAATTAATATTTATTTTAGTTTATAAAAAAATGATGAAATTTAATAATTACAAATTTAAAGATATTTAATACTTACACAATTAACGATGTGTGGCGCTTGAGGTCCTACATGAAAGATATGATAATTTAGATAATGATAATCAATTATGCATATTAAGAAATTTGAAGTTATACCTATTTCTACGTCATGCCAAGGATGGGCTGCAACTGTTCTCCTTGATAGGGAAGATAGAATTCTCTCATTTAGACGTGGAGCTGGACGTTGATTATCGTCACTTTCTTCATTTTCCATTTTATTATAGTTCCTAAAATATAAACATATATATATATCAGTGAAATTAGATATGGATAAACATCTAATAAATATACATAATGGTGAAAATTATAGTAAAGATTCAATGAGATAGAATTTTAATTTGAGATTATTGATTAAAACCTGAAATTAGAAAGAATATTTGAAAAATAGTGCAGAAAAAATTTATTTTCAAATTAAATAACAAAGCACTTATATAGGTACTTATATAGGTGATGCAGAGCATTGAACGAAATTAAGGGTAGGAGTATTTTGACTAATTCTTCATCATATACTCTATTCCTAAAAAGTATGAGTTAGATCCACTTTACAAGCAAATTTCATTTTTACATGTATTATTATATTTTTTAATATCTATATTCATTTTAAATATTTTTTTTGCTAGGTAAAGTGTTAAATAGCATTATACAAAAAAAGAGAGTACTAAACTTTTATTATATATATCATTTTAAAGTTGATTATGTATATTATTTTAAATGTTTATTATACGAGTTATAGTGTTATTACAAAATTATTAGCCTCCTATCCTTAGAGTTTTTGGGGAAGAGAGGTGAAAAAATTAAGATTTTCTTGAATTGGAAGGATTTTTTTTTACTTTTATAAGTGTACTAATCAATATTGTGACTTGTCTTTTCCTCCTAAAATATTCGAGGAGGACGATGTACTTTGCTTGGCTTGCCTTCATTATCGCTGCAATTTCTTGAGGACAAAAATATCTGAACTCTAAAGACTTATCATCTTTGAAAACCTAGCGTTTGGTCTGTATATATTTTTATGAATGATTTGTGGTAATTTTTATCATGATTTTTTTTTCGAAATTGATGTGCAATTATGTTTATTTTTTAATTCTGAAACTATTTATGTTAATGCAGATGACATGAGGTCATGTAAAAATCTTAAAGGCTTGGCAATTTTCATGATGATATTCTTGAAGTAGTGGATTCTTGTTCCCTTTCAAGTTGCAAGAAACTTAAACTCTATATTTTTCTAAAGGTGAAAACATTAAAATTAGGAATATAAATATATATATATGTATGTTGAATGTATTTTCACATTAAAAGAATAAAAAAAAGTATACTTATTCTGTATATAATTGAATGAAAAAAATCCTTAACTATGATTTAGCAAAAGAAGAAGGACCCATGAGTAATTTATTAAAAATAAGGACCGATGAATAAATACCTCAGCCCCACTACACGAAATAAAACCCTAAAGACTCCTTTTCAGTTTTGTATCTACGCCAGAAGAGGCGCCGCCGCCGCCCGTACTAGTCTCTCAGTCCGGCGAGATCTTTTCTCCGTGACTCCAATGCTGGTTCTACTAGACTCTGGTAAGCTGTTTATTCTCCCTAAACTCTCTATTCTCTTTCTCCGTCTTCGAATCTCTCCATATTTTCTTTTGTAAATTTTTGCAGACCTTAAAAGGAAAAACATGAGCGGTAGTAGTTGCGAACTTTCGAATATCGTGAGGTTCGGAGTTGAGATGAAATCGGTAAGAATTTTTGTAATTTTTAAAGAAAATTTTGAATTAACTGTGCTTCTTTCTTCTGTCTATGAATTTCCCCCTTTGAAGTTGCTTCTGTGAAGTTTTTTGGCAGGTTTCATGATGAAATACTTCCCTTTTGAAGTTGCATTTTTTTTTTTCGGTTTTCAAGTGGGATTTCGCCTTAGTGTGTTCCCTGACATTATTTTGTTGACATTGTCTGTGGCCCTGTGGGCGAGAGATTTTCGATTTTGGTATCAAGTTATGACGTTTCTCCAAAATCGTTTTGTCTACTGAAAAATGCTTCGTGTTGTATAATGGGATTTAGAAGGAGAATTTGTGTTGTTATCGTGAGTTTGTGGTGCACTGTTGAAAGTATAGCTTAATACTATTATGGTATGCATTTTTGTTAGCATTCTGGTTTGTTGAAATGAAGTGGAAATTGCTACTCTTGAAATGGAATTTTTTCCTTTGGTTAGTTTTTTTTAAAATTTCAATAATTTTTTAATGTGAGGGTTTTTTTTAGTTATTCATCATTTACCGATCTGGTTGTCAGTTTTTTATCCGAAAAAATTATTTTTCTATGGATTACTCAGATTTTCCTGCATATTTGATTTTTATGTGGTTGATGCTCTGGTAAGTTTTGTTTAGTTTGTTAATTATTTTCCTACTTTTTCCTCCCTTTCCAAAGTGAGGAAAACTCATTAGATTAGGGGTTAGCAACGGATTATTTGTTCTTGTAACCGAGTTTTATCATGAGTAATATTGTAAAACTGATGCTTTACTTTTTTGAACCCCGAAAACATAGTAAAAGTAGTTGTTGCTGAAAAGCAAGTTGGTATAGAACCTTTTCTGCAATTAGAGACCAATAATAATAATAATAAAATTAGTACCAGGACATATATTTAAAAAAGAAAAATGGAATTGAACAAGAAGTAAATGATTCAATTTTGATAATGAGGCCAAAAGGTTTGGGAGCAGAACTACACAGTAAAATATATAGATTCTGACTCTTTTAAGAAATAGAAATTATGGCAGCATATTCTGGGGTTTGTTGCTTCGTGTTGGCAGAAAAATGCATTTAGTTTGTGTTGTATGATACTACATTTTAGGATAAAGAGGATTTTGTTCTGTTTTTAAGCCTGAGTTTTGTGTTTTAGGAAAGGATTTTTCTGAGTGTTTAAGTAGTTGTACCATGTTTAGGATGTAAAAGTGGTACTTTAGAATTTTTCAATGTTGATTTGTTGATTTCCTTGTGCATTCCTAGAGTTGTTGATGAAAAGTGTTTAATTCCTTTTTCTTGAAATGACATTATTTGCAAGGCATACCCAGTATGAAGTGTCTAAGTTTGGGCAGTTTGGTGGGGGCCTGTAGGCGAGGGATTTTACCTTTTGGTAGCAACATTTTTGTGAACTGAGATGATTTTCAATGAGTGTTGTGTTGGTTTTAGCTTTTGAGTTTTGTCTGTGGGAAATTCTGTGACATTAATATTTTAGTAGTTTAAGAAAATGTTCCACATGTGCAGGAGGGCGGCATTGAAGTGTACTTGAAAAGCAATTGACGGACGCTAGAGATCAAAATTAAAATGCAGGTTGGAGAGGAGAAGACAATGAAGGAAATGCAAACAGAAGGGTTGGTGGAGAGCTGAAGCAGAAAAGATTGGTAATGTGCAAAATCCTGACCTTTTGCTCTTCTCCTACTCTCTTCTCCTTGCACATGTTTGAAATTTTTTTTTGTTGGCAATTTCATGATGAATTTCCCCCCTTTGCATCTTTTGATTTTTTGTTTTTTTTGGGGTCAATCTCATGATGAATTACCCCCTCTCAAGTTTCATCTGAAATTTTTGGGCAATTTTCATTATGAATTTCCTCTTTCAAGATGCTGCTGCTGATTTTGTTATTAGTTTGGGGCTTAGATGGGCTTAAGTTAGGCCCAAGTTTGGATCTTTAGTTTGGGCTTACGATTGGGCCGAAGCTTACGCCCAACAATTGTTTTGGATTTCGGGCTGCGGGCCCGGGCTCCCGGGCTGCGGGCTTTTAGGGTGAGGGTTTAGGGTTAATTTTTTCCTTTTGGATTTGTTCTACATTTTTTTGGATTTAAAGTCATAAATTTTAGAGGTCAAAAATAGACTATGGCTATTTTAAGTAGGGTGAGGGTTTAGGGTTAATTTTTTCCTTTTGGATTTGTTCTACATTTTTTTGGATTTAAAGTCATAAATTTTAAAGGTCAAAAATAGACTATGGCTATTTTAAGAATAACAAAAATAATTCATTGTTAGAAAAGGTAAAATAAAAGTTTATAGCTATTTTGTCATTATTTTTCTTTTCCATTTCTATTATAAAATCTACAAGGCAAACATGAGAAATTATATTGCTTTACTATTTTCTTTTATCTCATTTTCCTTTTCCCTGACCTTAGGATTATGGTGATTTAGCTTAAGAGAAATAAAGAGGGGTCCAAGCTGCATTATTGCATAAATTTGTATGGTTAAATTAGTAAATTCATGTAAACATAAAAGGGAAAGTAAATAAAATAACTCAGAGAGATCCAATTTGGATTTATGGCAGACTCCTTTGCTTCCCATTTCCGTACAAGTTCCCCATTACTTTACAAATCGTCTTCTCCTTTCAAACACTTCAGACACATAAGAGAAACAGAAAGACATTCGTACAATAACAAAAGTCCAAGAAGAAAATTGGTATTTGCCCTTTATTTCTCGTGTTGACCAGTAATATTCTTTAGCTTAACGTTATGGTTGGTGTGTGGATAAGTCTGGCATCATCACCAATTATTTGAAACAATTATTTGAAAATAGTGAGTGTTGTATAATCATGCAATTTAAGAAGAGGATTTCAAGAACTTTAAAATTTTTTTAAAAAATTTTTATTATTAAGAGGATTTCAAGAATTTTAAATTTTTTTAATAATTATGTATATTTTACATTCAAACTCATTCATAAATTTTTTTTGGAAGTACAAAAAGATTTAAAAGATTTATTACTTGACTTTTATTATTAAAAAAGAAAAAGAAACACTCACCTCCATTTCACTCTAGAATCCATCGACAAAAAGAAAAAGGAAAAAAAAAAAGAGTTTCTCACTCCCTCCCTCTATGACTTTCACACCTCTCCCTTCTTTGGCCTCTGACTCCAATTGCGGCAACTGCAACGATGGTGCTCCGACACCCTTCGGTCAGCTCTCCTGCGGTGGCGGCGCGCCAGTAGTAGCTCTTCAAGAAGGAAAATGTAGGTTTTTAATTAGATTTTAAAGGATAATCTAAGTAGAAACATTTTTTGTTTTACAAAATTCACTTAAGCCATCCTTATATCCTCCTATTTCAAATTCCCTCCCTTTTTTATGAGCTAAAAGTAGGATAAATATTGATTTTGTTTGTCAAAAAATTTCTAGGTTTTTCCTGTAAAAATATGATTGTCTTCTTTAGAAATTAACTAATGAGATTTTAATTTTAATCTACAGGCTCTATTTTGAGAAATTTTTGCATCCATAGATAGAGATTTCGAAGTAATTTTTGCTTTGCTTTGTTTTGATTGTGTTCTTGAACTAAAGAAAGAAGGGTTTAATTGTTGAACTAAATATTGAAGTACTACTAATTTATTGTTGAAGAAAAGGCTTTATACTTTATTTTATGTGTCAATTATTTTATTTATATATGGGGATTAATATGTATATGTTTAATAAATTGGTTTCCTTATCATTGAATGATGGCTTAGGCATTGTTTGGTTTCTTAAGGTATCTTAGTTGGAATACATTCTACTAGTTTTTTTTGTCTTTGAAATGTTGCATTTTGAGTTTGATTCCGTACGTTGGTTGTCCTTTGATACTTTATTTGTTTTGTTTGACCTACCTAAATTCTTGAATTATTTTGAATTTAATTTAAGATATTTGATTATTATATAGGATGTTACTATGAAAATATCTCGAAAAGTGGAAGAAGAGTTATAATTCGGTCGAATTGCAATCATCTAATAAATGAAATGTTAATAATGAAGATCATGGAAAAATGCCCTGAGTAGTGGTAGAGATGAAAGATGAGTTTTTCAATGACAGATTGGTTTGTTATGTTGAGCAATAGATTTTTATGAGTATTGAAACGAAGCCATCTTTCGAAGAATAAAATTGTCGTGTTTATAATTCCCTTCATATGTAAAACTTCATTTTTCAATAGTGATTTCATTTTTCATTATAAAAGTATTTGTATGAGTGTTATTTGTTTTTATATTTATCTTCTAATCATTCTAAATTAATTGTAGCTCATATTGGAGGTCGTCTTTTGACCGTGGTCGATCAGTTATCCCAACGACTTTTGCATTCATATCTTCATCTTTGATAGAGGTATTTATCCCGTGAGTGATGGGTAATCATTCCTCGTGAGTGATGGGTGATCACTCCTTATTGGTAATGGGAGATTATATATTTTTTGCTATTTTGTTTGCAAATATTTCTAATTAGGTAAAGAATGTTGGGTATTGATTGATGTGTAATATGTTCGTCAAATTTGGAATTGTTTAAGTGTTTTTTGTGCGTGGAATGTATGTATTATTTAACTTGAAACAAAGTATTCACCTTTGAGGTTTGAACTCTCAAGGGTTTTGACAATCCATGGTAACTAAACAGCACACTTAAGGCCCAAGTTTTAAAAAAAGGATATTTTGTGTACACTTTCGATCACTCATCAATCTCCAAATCCTAAAAATATTTTGTGTACACTTAAACCCTAAACCCTAAAAGACCATAAACTCCTAATACCATAAAAACACGTAAACTCCTAAATCATGTGACTGTAAAAATGGCTAAGACCATAAAAACTCTAAACCCTAGACCCTAACAATATATCGTAGACCCTAAACGCTAACCTTAATCTTGAACCCTAGACTCTAAACCATAACAATATATCGTAGACCCTAAATGCTAACCCTAGACCCTAGAACCTGGATCGTAAACCCTAACCCTAAACCTTAAATCCTATACCTTAAACCCTAGACCATAGACCCCGGACCCTAAACCCTAAACCCTAAAACATATATCATAAAACCTATACCCTAGACCCTATACCCTAAACCCTAGGCTGTAGACCCTAGACCTAGACCCTATACCATAAACCCTAAACCCTAAACCCTAAACCCTAAACCTTAAACCCTAGAGCCTAGAGCCTACACCCTAGAACCTAGACCCTAAACCCTAAAACCCTAAACCCTAAAATCCTAAACCATAAACCCTAGACCCTATACCCTATACCCTAGATCCTACACCCTAGACCCTAGACCCTATACCCTATACCTTAAACCCTAGACCCTAGAACCTAGAACCTAGACCCTAAACCCTAGACCTTATACCTTAGATCCTAAACCCTAAATGTTTTTTCTGTGTCATTATTTCTTGATCTCTTATTCATGTCGTTAATAGTAGATGTGCTACCACAAATTTTCATGCATCATCCTTACAAAATTTATTGACCAAATCTGGAACTAGTATGTTACTTGCAATTTATTACTCCCTTTCCCCACAATTCCCCTCCCCCCCACCAGAGAAAGGAAAAAATCGGTTGTACTTAATGGCATTTGTTCTCTATATGATTTAGGTTATCATAGAACCTTTTGCATACCTAGTTTAGCATTGTGATCGGGAGGTGAAGGAAATAGAAAAACCTTTCTTTTTTCACTCTTTCTGTACTATCCCATTTGAGGAGCGTTCCTAATTGATATGATCTTCGGCTCACAAGATTGATTAAGAAAGTAGGTCCAAATTTCTATTCTGGGTTGCTTTTGGCTTTCTTAAAAAAGAGGTGATGTTTTTGGTGCTCCTGTGTTGGTCTTTAAGAAATTTGATATGCGAGTCACTCAGAAAGCATGGTTTTCCAATTTGTTCTTAAATTTTTTGGTGGGGGATAATGAAAGCCTAGTTTTCCATTTTGTTCTTAAATCTTTTGGTGGTGGATAATGATTTCGTGCATTTCTCTAGGTCCTCATGGAACCGAAAAATGCACTTGGGAAGCAGTATAATAAAATGTTTAGCATAAACTACGTAAGGAAGCTTCACTTCAAAACCTGGATCTTTCTTTCCCCATATGTTCCTTCAATATGACAAGCACACACATTTTACACTTACATTTTGATAGTTGTGAACAGGTTAAGTTACATTTTTAAGTTACATTTTACAGAGAAAGCATTAAGGTTGATTGCTAAAAAGGCGATGGCTAAAAATACTGGCGCTAGGGGTTTAAGAGCCATTCTGGAGAGCATCCTAACTGACGCCATGTATGAGGTAAAACAGGGATCAAATCATCAATTGTTATCATTCATTTGGAATGATGCCTGGTATGCTTGTAACATTCTTAAAACCATTTTACTGTGCGTTAGGCTATACTGAAATCGTTGCCTGTGTTTATTAGATTCCAGATACTAAGAGAGGAGATGACAAAATAGACGTCGTAGTTGTCAATGAAGATTCAGTAGGCACAACAAATACACCTGGATGTGGCGGGAAACTACTCTGTGGAAATGGGGCTTTAGAGCATTACCTTGAAGAGCTACACGGAGGACCAGCATATGTTGTACAAAATTTATTATTGAATTGGTTGGTGTAAATTGCCCTTTAGAACATGGCAGGCATCATTTGCAGAACATAGGGATACGGAGAAGGAAAGTGTAGTTGGCTAATTTGGTTGTATTATAATATTGCTAAACAACTTTGTCTCCTGTTAAAATCCACAGATTAAATCTGAGTTTTCATGTCATAGTCATTGTAATTAGGGCTATAAATGGGGTCTTATTCATACCCGGGCGGATTTATACCAGTTTATAGCGGGTATTGTTAAAATTTTATACTCGAGGATCCATATTCGTATCCTTGTGAATTCTATTAAATAGGTCTGGTCAAGTATGTTGATATTCACGCCCGTTTATCTGTATATGCATAATAATAAAATAATATATATTTATATATACATTATATTATTTTTGTACTTTTTATTTAAACACGTTTTCAATTTCACCCTACCCTAGACCATAAAACCCATACCCTAGACCCTAAACCTTAGACCCTAAACTCTAGACCCTAAACCCTAGACCCTATACCCTATATCCTATACCCTAGACCCTATACCCTAAACCCTATATCCTAGACCCTAGACCTTAGACCCTAAACCCTATATACTAGACCCTAGACCTTAAACCCTATACCCTAGACCCTAGACCCTATACCCTAGACCCTAAACCTTAAACCCTATACCCTAGACCCTAAACCCTAGGCCCTAGACCCTAAACCCTAGACCCTAAACCCTAGACCCTAGACCTTAGATCCTAGACCCTAGACCCTATACCCTAGACCCTAAACCCTAGGCCTTATACCCTAAACCCTAAACCCTAAACCCTAGACCCTAGACCCTAAACCCTAAACCCTATACCCTAGACCCTAAACCCTAGACTATAAACCCTATACCCTAAACCCTAAACCCTAAATCCTATACCCTAGACCCTACCTAGACCCTAAACCCTAAACCCTAAACCCTATACCCTAGACCCTAAACCCTAAACCCTAGACCCTGAACCCTAAACCCTAGACTATAAACCCTATACCCTAAACCCTAAACCCTAAATCCTATACCCTAGACCCTACCTAGACCCTAAACCCTAAATCCTAAACCCTATACCCTAGACCCTAAACCCTAAACCCTATACCCTAGACCCTAAACCCTAAACCCTAGACCCTGAACCCTAAACCCTATACCCTAGACCCTAAACCCTAGACCCTATACCCTAGACCCTAAACCTTATACCCTAGACCCTAGACCCTAAACCCTATACCCTAAACCCTAAACCATATACCCTAGACCTTAGACCCTAAACCCTATACCCTAAACCCTAGACCCTAGACCCTAAACCCTAAACCCTATACCCTAGACCATAAACTCTAAATCCTAAACCCTATACTCTAGACCCTAAATGCTATACCCTAGACCCTAGACCCTAAACCCTATACCCTAAACCCTAAACCCCAAACCCTATACCCTAGACCCTAGACCCTAAACCCTATACCCTAGACCCTAGACCCTAAACCTTATACCCTAGACCCTAAACCCTAAACCCTAAACCCTAGGCCTTATACCCTAAACCCTAGACCCTAAACCCTAAAACCCTAGACCCTAAACCCAATGAATTGATTTGAATTATTGGATCTGATGCTGGCCAAGCTTTGACCTGGCACTAGACCCAATTCGGCGCAGTTTAAAAAGAAATTTCACCTGCCATATTCTTATTGTTGGTGGTGGAATTCTTCGGATTAATCAATTCTGGTTCTCTAACTTATTATGAGAACTTCTCTGCAGATTGATACAAAAGACATCCTATTTATCTGTGGTGGAGCTTTTGTTGATTTGGAAAAGACCATATCTGAAAGGTAATTATCTGTTGATGGTTTTCTTTGAACTCCTTCAGGGATAAGCAGAGAACTACTTTGGCTTCGCTGGTCAATAATTTCTCTTGAATTACATGTTTGGAGTGTTGAATTTGAACTTTCCATTTGTTTTATGCCAGACGGCAAGATTCTTCAATTGGTTTTGGAGCTCCAGTTCGTGCTAACATGAGATCCGGATTAATAACTAATCTTTGCAGTAGCATCTTCCTTGCTAGAATCAGTAAGACCATAGATTGTGACATATCTAGGATCTAGTATTGGCTTTTTTCATGATATAAGTTGTAGTATGTTTCGTTTGTGGTCAAAGTTGGAGAATACGCTTTTCGGGTTGAAAGTAGTGATCTTATTGCTTATGGACTCATACCAGAATTCGTTGGGCGCTTCCCTATTTTAGCTAATTTATCAAATCTAACTGAGGCCCAACTTGTTCAGGTAAATTATTTCTTTCTGCTTTACCCTACATGTGCATCAAATTCTGTAATTTGTTGTTACGAAAGTTGGTTCTCGACTTTAATTCGAGTCCAAATTGTTCGAGTTAATTATAGCTTGTCGCTTTCTATCCAAATGTTTTTTCTATGTCATTATTTCTCGATCTCTTATTGATGTCGTTAACAGTAGATGTGCTACCACAAATTTTCATGCATCATCCCTACAAAATTTATTGACCAAATCTGGAACTAGTTGTATGTTACTGGCAATTTACTACTCCTCCCTTTCCCCACAATTCCCCTCCCCCACCAGAAAAAAAAAAAATAAAAAAATCGGTTGCACTTAATGGCATTTGTTCTCTAAATGATTTAGGTTATCACAGAACCTTTTGCATACCTAGTTTAGCATTGTGATCGGGAGGTGAAGGAAATAGAAAAACCTTTTTTTTTCACTCTTTCTGTACTATCCCATTTGAGGAGCGTTCCTAATTGATATGATCTTCGGCTCACAAGATTGATTAAGAAAGTAGGTCCAAATTTCTATTATGGGTTGCTTTTGGCTTTCTTAAAAAATAGGTAATGTTTTTGGTGCTCCTGTGTTGGTCTTTAAGAAATTTGATATGCGAGTCACTCAGAAAGCATGGTTTTCCAATTTGTTCTTAAATTTTTTGGTGGTGGATAATGAAAGCCTAGTTTTCCATTTTGTTCTTAAATCTTTTGGTGGTGGATAATGATTTCGTGTATTTCTCTAGGTCCTCATGGAACCGAAAAATGCACTTGGGAAGCAGTATAAGAAAATGTTTAGCATAAACTACGTAAGGAAGCTTCACTTCAAAACCTGGATCTTTCTTTCCCCATATGTTCCTCCAATTTGACAAGCACACACATTTTACACTCACATTTTGATAGTTGTGAACAGGTTAAGTTACATTTTACAGAGAAAGCATTAAGGTTGATTGCTAAAAAGGCGATGGCTAAAAAATACGGCACTAGGGGGTTTAAGAGCCATTCGGAGAGCATCCTAACCGACGCTATGTATGAGGTAAAACAGGGGATCAAATCATCAATTGTTATCATTCATTTGGAATGATGCAGTATGCTTGTAACATTCTTAAAACCATTTTCATCGTGCATTTGGCTATCTCGAAATCGTTGCTCGTGTTTATTAGATTCCGGATACTAAGAGAGAAGATGACAAAATAGACGCCGTAGTTGTCGATGAAGATACGATGAGGCACAACAAATGCACTCGGATGTGGCGGGAAAATACTCTGTGGAAATGGGGCTTTAGAGCGTTACCTTGAAGAGACCAAGTTAAAAGATCAAGTGTTACGAGCAATGTAAAATTATTTTATAGCAGACTTCTTAATGTGAACCTTACTCGATCGATGCATGCTTACATTATATGTGGGTAGGAAAATGACGTCGGAAGCGAAACAGAGGTGGTGGAAGGTGAATCAGAAGCATCATCGAGGGCAATGAGCATGTAGCATTAATAATTTGCATATTCTTAAATTTGTATAAAATGTGCCCAAAGGGTAAAACAAGCAAAAAGGAGGAGAAGAGCTACAGGGAGGACCAACATATGTTGTACAAAATTTATTATTTTTCGTGATAGATTAAAAGTTAAAATTATTCATTCTTATTCATATTTGAAATTCACAAATAATTTATCCCTCACAAATTTAAAAGAATATTATTTATTTTCAAATTTAAAATTACTCCAAATTAGGGAAGCTTGTCTATTTAATTATATATATAATATATCACTTTCTATCTCTAAAGCCACATTCCTCTCTGTAAATCTGCCGATCCTCTCTCTCTAAACCCCAATTCATCTGAATCGACAGCATCCTATCTTTCTAAATTTGCCTATCCTTCCTCCCCTCTCTCAATCTAATCTTCTCTTTTCTATCTATTCTTCTTTTCCTTGCTCACTCCCTCTGAATCTCATAACAGAGAGAGACTCGTATAATCACAATAGCCAAAGAAGAATATGATATTTGCTGTTTATTTCTCGTGTTGGCCGGCAGTATTCTTTAGCTTAACGCCATGGCTAGTGCATAGACGAGTCCGGCATTGTTGATTGTTTTTTGATTCGTCTTCTTCAGTAAGTATTTGGATTACTGTGCACCAATTATCTGAGAACTTTGGATGAAAATGATTCGTGTTGTACAATGCAATTTAGAATGAGCACTCAATGTTTTTACCGTGAGTTTAATAGTATTCTATTATGCATTTTTCTTAGCATTCTGGTTTATTGAAATGAAGGCGGAAATTGCTATTCCTGAAATGGAATACTATTAAACATTCTTCCTTTGCTTGTTATTTGTTTTGAAATATCATCATATTTTAATGTTAGGGTTTTTTTTTTTACTTATTCAATGTTCCCTGTTGTTGATTTTAATTTTTCTATCAATTACTCAGATTTGCTTGTATATTTCATTTTTTATATGCTTGATACTATGGAAAGTTGTTTGGCAATGTTAAGTTTTTGGATGTAGCTACGTGCACGGTTATCTGGGTCAGTACCTGCTAGTGATGTTTCTATTCACGCAAGGGAGTTAAAAAATTCTTGCCTCCACGTGTTTTTCCTTGCTTCTTGTTTGTTATCTTGTCATAGATTGAAACTAAACCCGCATCATTTCTATTAAATCTATCTTATTTTGCCTAGCTACATGAAAATTATAGGCATTGTTAACTATGTGAAGGATCCTAGGTGGAAGAGAAGTGCACGTATAGTTCAGAAACTTTGTAGTTAGCATAATTTGGCACTGGAGCACTGTTATCTATATTTTGTGGATAGTCCTTTTCATTTTACTCTTAATTTTTTCTTCTTTATCAATTGGTGTTCCCCACTCCTCAACCCCTTCCCTCAAACAGAAAAATAGAGAGAAGGGTGATGAATTGAAAAACAAATATATTATATTAATGGTTGTATTAATTACAATTTTTTTGTATTGAAAAAGTAGTCTCTGGTCCGTATTTGTTTATTTTTATCATGAATTTATTTTTTCAAAATGACGTGCAATAATATTTATTTTTCTATAAACAAATGAGTTAACCTTCTCAAATTATGATGACGATTTTGCAGGTTTAAAAAGATGAATCTGTCGGTAAGTGGCCTAGGTGCTGAACTTGTATATCATGCTATAGTAACACGTCCTCCAAACCTCTAATGAAATGGAACCAGAAATAATGTATCATTGTCTTAGGTTTTTTTTTTTTTTTTTTTTTAATTTTTTTTTATTTTTATAAACAACAATGTTTTATACAGCGTACACGTCCAAGAAATTAGGGAAAGAAATTAAAATCTTTCGCTCTTTTCTTCAATGTGGTACCATCATAGACGTACATTCACCAACAATGGACCATATACATTAAACATCACAGTCACTAGCAAAAACTGTTGTAATACTAATACACACTAGAGAGAGAGAGGTGTAATGAAAGGTATGGGAGAAAATTTTTTATGTCCAAGAGAGGATGGCAGCAGAAAAAAGCAGTAATCAACAACATCCAAAATGATACAAAAGTCTCTCCCGTGTCCAGTGGCTCTTTTGCTCATGCATCGTTGCTACCACTTTGGTTTCCGTTCTTCAATATGTTGAAGTTGCAGAGATGGCACGTAGCATTTATGTACAACCATTTGTCTACCGAGAGCATCAAAGTGAAGAAAGAAACAATTCCTCGGCGTTATATCCATATTTCGTTCCAAATTAACCCACCCATAACTATGCAGACTTTTACCATACTATGATGCTCTTAAGAACTATCTCCAAGACTTGCACTGCAAGTATATAATTAGCAAGCAGTTGGAACAATGTTTTAAAATAAGAATCAAATAATAACAAATATTATAAACACATTAGGCATGAAGCGGAACATACAGCATCCTCCAGGGGGAATTTCATCATGAAAATTGCGAAGCATTCAAGATTTTTACATGACCTCGTGCAATCTACATTACAGATAACATAATTAGTTTCAGAATAAAAAAATAAACATAATTCCACATCAGTTTGGGAAAAAAAAAAGTCCTGGTAAAAATTATCATAAACCATTCACGGAAACATACAAACGAACCACTCGGTTTTCCAAAGATGATAAGCCCTCAGAGTTAAGATATTTGTCTTCAACAATTTTTATGCGATAGGAATTCTCGTATGGTTTAACCACTTCAATTGCCACTTCAACCACAACAAGACAACAAACATGAATACAAACTAAGAGAACCAATCTTAACTTACCCACTCCTGGATCAATTCAGAACTATCAAGCACAGCTTCTCTGGAGTAGCTATAAAAGAAATAGCGTATACCAAAAAATTTAGTTTCGTATTTAAAGTTTTAATGTTTTAGAATTTGATACGAAAAGTATATCGTTTAACCGAAAAGTATTATAGTTGCACCGAAAAAATAAAACTTTAATTTATTTCGTGCAAATGGCTTCCCTTTCTCACGTTTGAATTCCTCTACTTTGGCTTCAGCTTCTCGTTTTTTAGCTGGGCCCTTGCCCCTCTCCAATTTTACTTCCTGAAAAAACTCAATACCACAATTCCTAAGAGTGAGAATCTCTGTTAAATTGCTCAGAACAATTCTGTATGCTTTCCATGTTTTATAGATATATGACACAATGTTTCACTTGTTTGTAGACAAGTTGCAAGAATCTTAAACTCTATATTTTTCTAAAGTTGAAAATACTAAAATTAGGAATATATATATATATATGTAGAATGTATTTTCACATTTAAAAAATTAAAAAGTATACTTATTCTTTCTATAATTGAATGTAGAGGAAAAAAATCCTTAACTATGACTTAGCAAAAGAAGAAGGAAAAATAAGGACCTATGAGTAATTTATTAAAAATAAGGACCTATGAATAAAAATACCTCAGCCCCACTACAGCAAATAAAACCCTAGAGACTCCTTTTCAGTCTCGTATGTACGCCAGAAGAGGCGCCGCCGCCTCCCTTACTAGTCCCTCAGTCCCGCGAGATGTTTTCTCCATGACTCCAAAGCTGGTTCTACTAGACTCCGGTAAGCTGTTTATTCTCCCTAAACTCTGTATTCTCTTTCTCCGTCTTCGAATCTCTCTTTAATTTCTTTTATAAATTTTTGCAGACCTTAAAAGGAAAAACATGAGCGGTAGTAGTTGCGAACTTTCGAATAGCGTGAGGTTCAGAGTTGAGATAAAATCGGTAAGAATTTTTGTAATTTTTAAAGAAAATTTTGAATTAACTGTGCTTCTTTCTTCTGTCTATGAAATTCCCCCTTTGAAGTTGCCTCTGTGAATTTTTTTTTGGCAGTTTTCATGATGAAATACTCCCCCTTTGAAGTTGCATTTTTTTTTTCGGTTTTCATGTGGGATTTGCCTCTGAATTTTTTTTGGAAGTTTTCATGATGAAATACTTCCCTTGTGAAGTTGCATTTTTTTTTTCGGTTTTCATGTGGGATTTGCCTCTGTGAAATTTTTTTGGCAGTTTTCATGATGAAATACTTCCCTTTTGAAGGTGCATTTTTTTTTTTCGGTTTTCATGTGGGATTTGCCTCTGTTAAATTTTTGTTGGCAGTTTTCATGATGAAGTACTTCCCTTTTGAAGTTGCATTTTTTATTTTCGGTTTTCATGTGGGATTTGCCTCTGATAAATTTTTGTTGGCAATTTTCATGATGAAATACTTCCCTATTGAAGTTGCACTTTTTTTTTTTCCGGTTTAGGGGTGGGATTTCGCCTTATATTTTTTTGGCAGAGAGCAACATAATTACCAATCTTGCTTTCTGTTGGGATTTCGCATACTACCCTCTTTTCTGCTTCAGCTTTCTCCGCCAACGGATTATCTGTTCTTGTAACTGAGCTTTTATCATGAGTAATATTGTAAAACTGATGCTTTACTTCTTTGAACCCCGAAAACATAGTAAAAGTAGTTGTTGCTGAAAATGAAGTTGGTATAGAACCCTACAATTAAAGACCAAAAATAATAAAATTAGTACGAGGACATATATTCGAAAAAGAAAAATGGAATTGAAGTGGCAACATTTTTGTGAACTGGGATGAGTTTGAATGAGTGTTGTGTTGGTTTTAGCTTTTGAGTTTTGTCTCTGGGAAATTCTGTGACATTAATATTTTAGTAGTTTAAGAAAATGTTCGACATATGCAAAGTAGTGAGATATGTTTGTGAAATAACTCCATTTGAGTGGACTTGAGTTTGGCTTAGCTTTTGGGTTGTGTTATGACAGAGTAGTAGGAAATCCTGTAACATTAATATTTTAGTTGTTTAAGAAAATGTTCCACATATGCAGGAAGGCGGCATTGAAAGAGTAGTTGAAAGCAATTGACAAGGACGCAGAGGTGATAATGTGAATGCTGTTTGAAGGAGAGGAGAAGACAAGGAAGGAAATGGCAAAAGGTTTTGATTAATATAAATTTTTTGGCAGTTTTATTTTCCTTTGTTTGGGTGTTAGTAGGCCTTACTGTGAAGTTGGGCCTTGGGTTGATTGGGCCCTGTGTTCGGGTCATATGAAGGGGGTTTCCGGTTCGCAATTCCGTTTTAATCGATTCCGGTTCGGGAACGGAACCGGTTCGGTCTTTGGATTTCGGGCTCCGGGCTTCGCGGGCTTCGGGCCATTAGTTTCTCGGGCTTCGGGCTATTAGGGTTTAGGTTTAGGGTTTAGGGTCAATAATTCAACAGAAATTATTGACCAGTGAAGCCAAAGTAGTTCTCTGCTTATCCCTGAAGGAGAGTTCAAAGAAAACCATCAACAGATAATTACATTTCAGATATGGTCTTTTCCAATCAACAAACGCTCCACCACAGATAAATAGGATGTCTTTTGTATCAATCTGCAGAGAAGTTCTCATAATAAGTTAGAGAACCAGAATTGATTAATCCGAAGAATTCCACCACCAAGAATAAGAATATGGCAGGTGAAATTTCTTTTTAAACTGCGCCGAATTGGGTCTAGTGCCAGGTCAAAGCTTGGCCAGCATCAGATCCAATAATTCAAATCAATTCATTGGGTTTAGGGTTTAGGGTTTAGGGTTTTAGGGTTTTAGGGTCTAGGGTTTTAGGGTTTTAGGGTTTAGGGTTTAGGGTTTAGGGTTTAGGGTTTAGGGTTTAGGGTTTAGGGTTTAGGGTTTAGGGGTTTTAGGGTTTAGGGTTTAGGGGTTTAGGGGTTTAGGGGTTTAGGGGTTTAGGGTTTAGGGTTTAGGGTTTAGGGTTTAGGGTTTAGGGTTTAGGGGTTTAGGGTTTAGGGGTTTAGGGTTTAGGGTTTAGGGGTTTAGGGGTTTAGGGTTTAGGGGTTTAGGGTTTAGGGGTTTAGGGGTTTAGGGGTTTAGGGTTTAGGGTTTAGGGTTTAGGGTTTAGGGGTTTAGGGTTTAGGGTTTAGGGGTTTAGGGGTTTAGGGTTTAGGGGTTTAGGGTTTAGGGGTTTTAGGGTTTAGGGTTTAGGGTTTAGGGTTTAGGGTTTAGGGTTTAGGGTTTAGGGGTTTAGGGTTTAGGAGTTTAGGGTTTAGGGTTTAGGGTTTTTAGGGTTTAGGGTTTAGGGTTTAGGGTTTAGGGTTTAGGGTTTAGTGGTTTAGGGTTTAGGGTTTAGGGTTTAGGGTTTAGGGTTTAGGGTTTAGGGTTTAGGGTTTAGGGTTTAGGGTTTAGGGTTTTAGGGTTTAGGGTTTAGGGTTTAGGGGTTTAGGGTTTAGGGTTTAGGGTTTAGGGTTTAGGGTTTAGGGTTTTGAGGTTTAGGGTTTTAGGGTTTAGGGTTTAGGGTTTAGGGTTTAGGGTTTAGGGTTTAGGGTTTTAGGGTTTAGGGTTTAGGGTTTAGGGTTTTAGGGTTTAGGGTTTAGGGTTTAGGAGTTTAGGGTTTTAGGGTTTAGGGTTTTAGGGTTTTAGGGTTTAGGAGTTTAGGGTTTAGGGTTTAGGGTTTAGGGTTTAGGGTTTAGGGGTTTAGGGTTTTAGGGTTTAGGGTTTAGGGTTTAGGGTTTAGGGTTTAGGGTTTAGGGTTTAGGGTTTAGGGTTTCAGTTTGAGTTTAGAGGTTTTATGGTATAGGGTTTAGGGTTTAGGGTTTGGAGTTTAGGGTTTGGGCTTTTTAGGGTTTTAAGGTTTAGGGTTTGAGTGTTAGGGTTATAGGGTTTTCCATGTTTGGGTTTTAGGGTTTAACTCTAAGAGGGTTTAGGGTTAAGGGTATTAGGGTTTAGGGTTTTGGGTTTTGTGATTCAAGGTTTTATGGGTATAGGAGTTTAGGGTTTGGGGGTTTAGGGTTTAGGGTTTGGGTTTAGGGTTTTGGTTTTAGGGTTTAGCGTTTAGGGTTTAGGGTTTTAGGGTTTAGGGTTTTAGGGTTTAGGAGTTTAGGGTTTAGGGTTTTGTGATTCAAGGTTTTTATGGTATAGGGTTTAGGGTTTGGGGTTTAGGGTTTTGGTTTTAGGGTTTAGGAGTTTTGGGTTTGGGCTTTTGGGTTTTAAAGCTTTGGGGTATAGGATTTAGGGGTTTTGGGTTTTGGGGGTTTCAATGTTAGGGTTATAGGTTTTCCATGTTATGGGTTTTAGGGTTTAACCCTAGAGGGGTTTTAGTGTTAAGGGTATAGGGTTTAGGGTTTAGGGATTTTTGTGATTCAAGGTTATATGGTATAGGGTTTAGGGTTTAGGGTTTAGGATTTCAGGGGTTTTAAGGTTTAGGGGTTTCAATGTTAGGGTTATAGGTTTTCCATGTTTGGGTTTTAGGGTATAACCTACGAGGGGTTTAGGGATTAAGGGTTTTATGGTTTAGGGTTTAGGGGTTTTGTGATTCAAGGTTTTTATGG